>OY978459.1:21048091-25848091 GCA_963854805.1 Plagodis dolabraria
AAAATAGAAGACATGAATGTAAAAGGGTATAATCTGACATAAGCAGGGAATAATAAATGTTATGTGGGTACCTACGATATCATAAGTAATTCAAAAGAGCCAGAGTCCATATTTAATAAGGATTGCTTTGTAACAAGAGTGGCAATGATTACAGGGGCTTATCTTAGGGTCAGCTGGTTTATTAAATGGGAGGTTTTTGTTACCCGATTTGATGAGATCGTACATTGTTGTCTCTTCATAGGAAAGATTTTGGGGTTAATTTGGTTGTGGTTAATTGAGGTGACGTTTCTGTGTTGTACTATTTTAGGTGGCAAAAAAAACATATGGCAACCCTACTTCAGTGTAAATGTATCTACTACATGTTGTATGAACACGATTTTTTGTTTTCATTCTACGCTAAGTAGAACCAGCACATGTTTTCCTATTCCACTCTGTTTGGATTGCACATATATGGAGGAAGGAAGCATTGGCAGCAGAAACACTGATACGACCTAGCACAGCCTAACATACCCAAAAGGAGAATATGGCATATTCTAAACCCAAAAGCCAAGCATGTAATAATGTAAAATCGAAGTGCCACAATATAAGTTTATCTGGATGGGAAAAGTTGATGTATTTTTTTTTGTAGCAGACCCATTAAAAATATAAACGTCTTTTAGCCGATATCTAATGTTACATAAGTATTGAATTTCAAACGATATACATTCACGAAAATTAAGACACCACTCCATATCAATTTAAACACAAGACATGCCAGATCCCACAATTTTTTTCCCAAATTTCTCTACGCAACAACCAAAACTTTCACATAATGCCAGGAAAACAGAAATGCAATATTCGTCAATTCCAATTCATCAAATCCAAATAATATTACGTACCCGAGACTGTTATTCAATCACTTGTTATTGCTAAATTCCTGCCGTGTACCAAAATTGCGGTCAACTGCAAAAGGTCAAATGTCCGAACGATCAGACCCTTGTCACTTGCATGCATGTCTGAAAAAAATATCATAGATAAATATGATTATAATTCATTTGTAGGTGGATAAACGGTTATTATTTTTCATATTAAGTTGATTCCATTTGGATTCAATAGAATTTAAAAAAATATAGAAAATAATAAAACACGAAGATTGAACAGAACAATTTACACACATAACCTCACACAAACACTTCCAAGTCAGCTGAAGCTTACATACTTCAGAATTTCAAGAAATAAAATATAGGAGACTTCGTTATCAGCTTTGTAACTTTACAAGCGACCTAATCTAACTGCCTATCGGTAGGCTATGCAGACTACGTACAGAATTTCTTCTTCGCTTTGTTATTACTGAACTTATGACAAACTCGAGGTATTATGTTTCATAACATGAACCGGGAGATAATAATTCTCCTCGTATGATACCATCTCTTGTTATTGTTTCATTGTTCAATAATTTCAGTAGTTTTGTTCTGTTTTACTAAGTTCGAGTTATCATACAGATCGTAACTGTACTCATACACATTCTAGACTATTATACTTTGACTTCTCAAAGCATACTTTCGCTGAAAGTTTATACTGAAATACAGAGCGTCTTCTGTGTAATCTGTGATATAGTCGAATAATGTTCCTTATCTATATATAGATATTAATCATATAAATTTCATATGTTCCTTGTGGAGTGACTATTATGTATGGTAGTAGTTACATTTTATTCTATTTATAATCAGGATTGCAATATTATTAAAATTGCAGTTTGTAAATAGTATATATTACATATCGCATTATTTATTTACTACTAAATCTATATTATACTAGAAATTTTGGAAAACCTATTTAGATTTTAACGAATCTGTTCAATTGTCCTGATTTCGACATGTTGTAAAATCTCGTAATTTTGCTTTTCGTAATTTTTTTACAATGATTTATGTTTAATTAATTGTACAAATAAAAGATAGCTAGACAGTTGAAATTTTCACAGATCTGTACTTTTATTGCCATTATACATAACATATACTGAAAATAAAATAAAATAAATATTTAAAGGGCGTACATACGACAAACTTGAATTTTTTTACCGTTTCTTGCTCGATACTAATAACGGTGACAGGAAGACGCTGTAACTATTCACAGAATATTTAGTTTTATGTTCTCTTTAAATATAATTAGTTAAAAGTTATTTGATTATATAATATCAAATTTTATATTTGGAAATAAAAGGAATGAATTAATTAAAATGAAATAAATAATTAAGGGGGCTACCAAACAATAAAAGGGATTTCGCCTTTTTTAAGTTATTGTGACTGAACAAGCTCGAGGCCCATCTGATGTTAAGCGGACTAACCTGTGCATATAACAGATGCATTTCGTCACCGTCAAGTCACGAATTGCACTGCGTCCGTCACATTGAGACGTATTAGTTAAGTCTCATGTGCCTGTAACTTCACTGGCTCTCAAGAACAGCTGCCGGAACACACCGTTAGGTGCTTGGCGACAGATTTTCTACTTGAGGGTAGTCGCTAGCCAGGAGGGCATTCGCAAAATGCCCTTCCACCACGCAGCGAAGCTCAAGCCCGCGGCAGGATTCGAACCATGGACCTGCTGTGCGGCAGTCCATAGCGAATGCCACTGAGCTATCACTGCTTCAATGTTATAACCTAACAATAATAATAATGAAAACTGGTAGAAACTTGAAATATTCACCGAATATTTAGTTGTATATTTACTTTAAAAATAAACAATTAGTGAGATCACTATTTAGGGTTCGTACCTACATAGGATAGGAACATACCTACCCAGTTCAATCGGACACTGCGAAATGTGTCTGTAACTTGCAAGATTAGGTTACAGATAATGGTACGGAACCCTTCGTGCGCGAGACCCACTCGCACTTGGCCGTTTTTTTTTCTTCCACCGCCGTGTAACTGTAGGTATTGATATTAATAATTTAATACAAGATATTATTGTGGCTTTCAACTTATTAATTACCATAATTAATTTAATTTTCTCGGTATTAACGTACACTTAATATCCAAAAAAGTGATTGAACCATTCCCGCAGAATTTAATTTTTGAATTAATTGGCGACCGTCAAACATCCAGTATATTATATTGTTATATAAACCTATGTACTAAATTATATGTGCATATTGAACGTAAGCAACTATAAAATTAAGTACCAAAATCCCTACACACACCCTTTGACCACAATCCCGAAATGCATTAGGTTCAAATTTATGTGCTGAATACCTTTTCAGCCAAGTTTGACAAACTTCCAAACATTTTTGGCTAAAGAATTTGAAGCCTTGAATTTTAATATTGATACTAACTTTAATAGTTGCGTCTTTATAAACTTATACCAGTGAAACGGGCAAAACATACATATATTACTTGTATGCATTAACTCTTCGAGCTAATGCATACAGGTTTAATATTCATGAAGATGATTGGCCTGAAGATGCTTTGTCTTGAATCAAAACGTGCTGTATACTATTCTAGCTGAGCTGCACGGCGCTTCCAACGTCACGTTGGCGTAGAGTTTATTTTTAACCGACTTCCAAAAAAGGAGGACTTTCTCAATTCGGCTGTATTTTTAATTTTTTTGTTTGTTACCTCAGAACTCTTGACTGCGTGAACCAATTTTGAAAATTCTTTTTTTGTTTGAAAGCTGATGCTTGTCGTTTGGTCTTATTTTAAATTCTATCAAAATTGGTTCAGCCGTTTCTGAGTTACACTCCAATAAGTGAAAAATATTCACCTATCTTGATGATATAGTCGTTGACAATGAATGACAATCGATCCCGTAAGGATCACTAAAAAGAGTGAAAAAAATATGTTTACTAAAAATCGAACCGACTTCAACACCCAAGTGTGAAATAACTTGTCGAAGTCGGTACGATGCGCACAATATTGTGTACATTTGAACTATCATGGTACCGACTTCAACAAATTATTCTTGTTATAAGCGGGATAAGCTGACTACTAAATAGGTATTTCTAGACAACTTTGAGCAGATAAATTGGTCAAAATATACTAACATTTAATGCAGTGTGTACGTATACTATAAGAATTAATTCGCAATTGAGATTTTTTGTAATACCGTGAATAATAATTAATATTAAATTTCGAATATTTTAGAGTTGTTTTCATATACCTAGCCGCCGGAGCTCGACTGACCCAAAATTTTGACCCAAGATCATTCTTAGATGATAAGTTCCTATAATGTTGGTCGTATCGACTATCCATTCGAGAAATACTCAGCACAGTACCCACTTCCATCGGCATCTCTCGAGATTTAAACAGAAAACTCTGGTCGTTTTAAACAAAAACTACAATCTGTTACTTTGAAACGGTAGCTTAAAGAATATTGAACCTTTTTCTAAACAATCTTCAAAACTTGGGAAGTGTCATGAAAGTAAATGAGTTTAACGCTTAAAAGAAAAGATTACAAGATATAAATCGATTTACATTATGTTATCAAATACTATTATAAAAAAAGCATCAATAGGTACCTACAGTTAACACTTAAATTTTACTTTCTTTTTCATGTATGAATACTTCATTAGATTACCTTTGATAGAAGAAGTAAATTTCTATAAAACAAAACAACCCATCCAACCAAAGGTCCATCCAGGTGAGCATCACTGCAATAACAGATATTCTGTTTCAACATAACAGACAAACACTACTATATTTTATGCTTGAATTTAATTCTATAATCCCTTAAGGTTAAGTCCTTATAGGTTTAAATGTTGGACGAGACATAAAATCTAAATGATGACGCAATGTCTTCTCGGAGAACCAGTGATTTATGATTCACAGATTTTTAGGGTTTCAGTTACCAAAGAACAAACTAAGCCTTATAAATAAGACAGTCTATCTGTATATCACGGGTCCTTAGCTCGTAAATGGTAAGAGTTACAAACCTGAAATTTAGATATTTCGTGTAGCAATTTGACCAACTGACATTTGTTGGACTAATTACTCCTTACCTAATATATCAGGGAGGCTCAAACTGTCATGAGAACCAAAAATAAATTCTGTTTGCATCCTGGCATGTTAATAATGTTATGTGGCTAGAACTCAATGAGTAGAGTACAAATATATTTATTTCAAAAGTCAAGAAATGTACATACAAAACACTGACTTAAGGTGTAGTTTTAAAGCTGTGATTTGATCATTAGGACTGCCTTTGGCCTGCAAGGACTCTATGAAAAATATTGTATGTAAATATTGTTATTTCATTTCCGCAGAATAATAAGCTTTCTACTAGATTTCGAATAGCAGAAATAATAACTGCTAATTGCTATTTGTTATATTCGTCATTACTTTCTATTAAACTCAATAGACGAACCCATCCATAAAACACACATCAACCCCATATAAGTAATGCAACCAACGACAAAATAATAAGCAACCCGACCTTAAACGAAAGGATCTAAGATAAAAAGACACTTTTTACGAACGTAACCAACTGGCTTAAAAAATATTGCTTCTTTCTTCGCTTTCAATACCGTCAAAACACAATACATGCAAATTAGATTTTAATGCAGTATTAAAGAGTAAAGATGTACTTTAATATTAATTTGATTACTTTTGTTGAGATGTTAGGATTTGTTGAATTCTGAATTTATGTTTTTTGTATTTTTGTAGTCATTCTTTATCCTCGCATATAAAGCTATACTGGGATCCAGAAAGGGTCATAAAACATATTTACACATTGGGGACAGAATTTTGTGATAAACAACTATTCATCACCAGGCAACCATAAGTTATAGGTAAGACACAAATATGTGAGGACGACTACATTCCGACCTGTGCCGCCACGCCGTGCACACCTGTCTACAGCTCCGCCAGTATCTCCCAGTGAGACCGCAATAGTCCCCGCACTATTGCCGTCTCACTCGGGTCATCGTTCCGACGCTAGTTGCAGACCAGTGCCTTGGAATACGCAGTCCTGACGAAGTTTTGTTTTGTGTGCAGAAGCTGAGCAGCCGCCGAACGTCGTGCAACGTGAGCTACGAGCTCGCCGTGCCGTCGCGCAGAGGCGCTCTAAGACGTCAGGCATTACCACCTACCCAAGTCCCTTGTTTCGGAACAACATCATATCGGGCTGGTGGTCTTGTTTTGACCGCACTTTTCGGTGCGCATTTCACAACTTTACTACTCGACACAACATTGTAACAGTGCGCGTAACAACACACTTTGTGCTGTTAAGCGACGTCGTTCAGGCGTGGGGTAGCGTCAGCCAAACCCATCTGAACGATCAAATCCGCCATTTGCTGCGGTCGCAGTGTGACACCCTACGGTGACAACGGCCACTGTTGTTGTTTTGGTTTAACCTTGCACCGTGGCCTTTCCCGCTTCACGGGTCAGCCGAAGCAAGCTGGGCTCCGGGACAACTGGCCTTGGGGTCGCCCCTAGTCAACCCCGGAGCAGCATTAGGAGCACCCCTCTCCACCGAGAAAAAAGCTCGGAGAGGGTACACAACTAGGGCACACCATAGGTACTCACTCCCTCTCACACAAGTGAGCTCACGAGTTGCGAGAGGGAGACAGAACCCGTTAGGCCATCCTGAGTATTCCCCTCAGGATGCAACGTCCCTCTAACGGTGAGGTGGAGGTCCTTCAGACCTTCGCCCTCCGCTACCCCGAACTCTACGCTGATCATCAGCAATCGCTTAACGATGCAGAGAGTGCCCGCCTCACGGACACTCTCATCGCTCCCTCCGGAACTCCAATTCCGGAGGCCATCGTCCCTCCTCTGACCCGGTCCTTCTCAGAGGACAGCCCGACTTCGCCCGCTCCGGGCCCTGACAACAGACGCACGGTGGCAGCCCCTCCCCGTGAGAGGTCTCGCTCGCGCTCACCGATCGGGAGGCCAGCGAGCACCCGTCCCTCCATCGCCGTTGTCGAGCCCACTTCGGACTCCGAAGCGGAGATGGAGGTAGATCCGAGTCACGCCTTACGCACCGACTCGGACTCAGATAACGACGGCTATACCGTCGTGGATAGGAAACGCAAGCGTGCTCCTAAAGCCGCCAGTTGCGCAACCTCCGCCCCTCCCGCCAAGGCACCCGCTAAGGCCCCCGCCTCCGGCAAGAAGCCGACCCCCGCCCCGCGCCCCGCGTCTCCTCCCTCCGCTCCGGCCACCACTGCCGCGTCCCCTCAGGACGCGAGCGCGCGCCGCGAAAAACCGCCTCCGCCCCTGTTCATTCAGGACAAAACCAAATGGGACATGCTGTCCCGTTTAGTTTCGGATCGTGGGATCCATTATACTAATGCCCGCTCCACGCAGCAGGGCATTAAAGTCCAAGTGTCCACCATTAGCGACCACAGAGCGCTAACAAAGCTCCTCCGTAAAGAGAGCATAAGTTTTCACACTTATGCGCTCGAAGAGGAGAAAGTCCTCCGCGTTGTCATCCGCGGTGTGCCCAAGGAGGTACATACCGATTCGGTATGTGCCGACCTGAAGGCACAAGACTTCCCCGTACATGCAGTTCACCGCATGTACAGCGGGAAGGACCGCAGTCCCTACGATCTAGTACTCGTAGTACTAGATCGTACACCCGAAGGCAAGGCCATTTTTAATTTAAAAAAGGTCTGTGGCCTCTCAGGACTCGATGTCCAAGCCCCATACAAGAATGGGAGTCCCTCGCAGTGCCATAACTGCCAACTATACGGGCACGCCTCCCGTTTCTGCTTCGCTCGCGCTAGGTGCGTTAAGTGCCTAGGCGATCACGCGACAGCAGCGTGCACTCGCACCCGGGACTCGCCGGACCCACCCAGTTGTGTCCTATGCGGTGCTCAAGGGCATACCGCGAATTACCGTGGTTGCCCTAAAGCACCACGACTGAACCACAGGGTGGCAAGGCATAGGCCGACCCGTCCCTCTTACGACCGCTACCAACGGGTAAGCCCTAAACTAACGTTAGTACCTGCCTCACAGGTAATACCCGCGCCGCTCCCAGCCCGTAACGCATGGTCTAAACCACCCAGTATGGTTAAGACCGTCGCTACCGCCCGCGCCCCGGCCCGCGCGCCCGCGCCCGCTCCCGCACCCACCCGCGCCGCGGCCCCTGCCCGCGCACCGGCCCCGGCTCGCCCCGCGCTCCCGGCACCCGCTGCCAACACCGTTCGCGCCCCTCCCCGCGCCGCTTCCCGGCCACAAGCTCCCCCTATGCCATTGATGGCTGCCCCTCTTCAAGAGGCAATCAACCTAGTCAGCGATCTGGCTATGTCGGTTGACATCAATGAGGTACAAGAGCTATTCCACAAGATGCAATACGCTCAATCCCCAGCGGACGTGATCCAATACACATTGGAACACGCAAACTTACTAAGCGCCCTCAAGCGCTTCGTCCCCCAGGCCCCTCCCCAGTACAACCACTATGGGTAGTACAACCGAACGCACGAAACCGTACTCAGTTTCGTTAGCGTCATTTAACGCTGACGGCCTCTTCAAACAACGTGACCTCGTCCACGACTTTTGTTGTACCCACCTTATCGATATCTTATGCGTGCAGGAAACCTTTCTAAAACCGGGGAAGGCGAACCCTAGGTTTGCCAATTACAGAACGGTACGTAATGATAGAGTTAACTCCCGTGGGGGAGGCACTCTTATCTATTACAAAAGGTCCCTGCACTGCATTCCCCTACCTACCCCGACTCTTGTTAAAATGGAAGCATCTTGTTGCCTCCTAGCTATGACTGGTCATCAACCTATAGTCATAGCGTCCTGTTACCAAGCTTGCTCCAAGCCGATCGTCCGAGCTGACTTAGAAGCCTTGTTCTCATTAGGAAGCGCCGTCCTTCTGATTGGCGACTTCAACAGTAAGCACATCCTATGGAATTGTAACGTCAACAATCCCAAAGGTATTGCACTTGACAACCTAATCGCAGAACTTAACTTTGACATAATTGCGCCCACTGAGCCCACTCACTACCCTTATATGGAAGACCATCGATCTGACTTGCTTGACATGGCACTACTCAGAGGCGTAACACTCCGGTTACGCTCCATAGAAGTGGTTCACGAGCTTCACTCTGACCACCGACCCATTATACTGCGACTAGGTCCCGACCCAACGACTGACCTCCCCCGCCCCACTAAGACGATAGTGAACTGGAAGCAAGTAGGCGATGCCCTAAAGGCTATCAGTTCACCGGACCTTGACAAGATCCCTGACGACATCCTGACAAAAGATGACGTAACCCTTGCGATCGATTCGTTCACCAATCACCTCTCCACCGTAGTAGGTGCATCCGCAAAGGAGGTCATAGTGCCGGACGACCGGCGCCTTGTCATACCAGCGGATGTGAGACGATTGGTGACGGAAAGTAAAGCAGTGACCCGACATTACGACTCTTACCCCAGTAAAGAGAACAAAACTAAGAAACGCCAATTTGAACGCATGGTTCAAAGTCGCATGTCTGAGTTGCGTGATCAACAATGGGGCGATAAACTTTCAAACCTCGTGCCAAGCCACCATGCTTACTGGGACTTGGCGCGAGGCTTGAAAGGAAGTAACCATAACGACATGCCTCCCTTATACAGACCAGTCCCACTAGTCCCAGCGTTCTTTGACGAAGACAAAGCTGAGTGCCTAGCTGATAGCCTAGAGGCTCAGTGTTCCCCTAACGTAGATCACGTTGACCAAGCTCACCTCGATTCGGTGGATGCTGAAGTCGAACGTAAAAGCTCTGTGGTCACCTCTGAACTCCCACCAATCACTTTAGCGACTTACGCTGAGGTGGAGAGAATGATCAAGGCCCTCCGACCGCGCAAGTCCCCCGGTGCCGATGGCATCTCCAACAGGGTTCTTAAAACCCTCTCTCCTCCTCTCATCCATCTCTTAGTCAGCATCTTCAATGCTGCTATGAGCCACTGCTTATTCCCAGACACCTGGAAATGTGCAAATGTCATTGGCATTCACAAACCAGGCAAAAGCTCATCTGACCCCACCAGCTACCGCCCCATCAGCCTCCTCAGTGCCTTAGGCAAACTTTACGAGCGGTTACTTGCAAACCGTCTCCAGTCCCATGCTAAGGAACACCACCTTATCCCAGATGAGCAGTTTGGCTTCAGACCCGGACACTCATGCGTCCAACAGGTGCACCGCCTCACGGAGCACATCATTGAGGGCTTCAATAAGTACCCCAAACCCCAGACTACGCTAGCAGTCTTCCTCGACGTAGCGAAAGCTTTTGACAAAGTCTGGCACAATGGCTTGATCTACAAGCTATACCAATTTGGCGTGCCAGAACGTCTTGTGCTCATCCTACAAGACTTCCTTAAAGCCAGAAGCTTTCGCTATCGCGTGGAAGGCACCCTCTCCTCCCCCCACCCAGTCAGAGCCGGAGTCCCTCAGGGCTCTGTGCTATCACCTATTCTCTTTGCACTGTATACCAGTGACATCCCACGCTCTCAGCCCAAAGTATTCCTAGCCCAATATGCGGACGATACCGCCATTTACACCACTGGGTGGCATATCAACAGACAGTCCTATTTCGTCATTCAACGGGCCGTCACCGAGATCGGTGACTGGTTCCGAAAATGGCGCATCGCGGTCAACCCAGCTAAAAGCACAGCTATGTGCTTTACTGAGAAGACACGCTCCCCTTACCCGAAACCGCTTATTTTGTTCGACGAACCCATTCCCTGGGTTCCTAGAACAAAATACCTCGGAATCACCCTTGATCGTCATCTCACCTTTAACGATCACATAACAACCGTCCGTAACAGAGCGGCCTTCGTAATGGGTCGCCTTGGTCCCCTACTTCGCAAAGAGAGTAAAATGTCTCTTAGTAATAAGAAGACACTTTACACTGCCTGCATCCGCCCCATCATGACTTACGCATCAGTAGTGTTTAGTCATGCTAGTGAGGCCCACCTTCATAAACTTCAAGTCATCCAAAACCGTTTTCTTCGTAATGCAACCGGCGCCCCGTGGTATATCCGGAACACCGAGTTGCATTGCGACTTAAACCTTCCCTCTCTAGCGCAGTTCAATAAGGACTGCGCCCGCCGATACTTTGATCGAGCGCCCCACCACCCGAACCCATTGGTTGTCCAGGCATCGAACTACTCGACTGCCTCTTCTATCCCATTTTTCAAACCCCCCCGTCGCCGACCACGGCAGGTATTAGACGACCCGGATGACCCCATCGCAGCCATTACATTGGCAGCTTTAGCGTTATCCGCAAGTCGTCGAGGTAAAATCCACAGGTGTGAGGTAATCAGAGGTCACACAATCAAACACCGAGCTCGCCGGCGAGCTCGAGGCAAAAACAAGGTCACGATAAATTGCTCTCCAAATAGTCAAAGAGTATTATTCAGTAGGGCCCAATTGTGCAACACTGCAGTTGCACAGAGGCATTTTGCTCCGATCCCCCCCATGTCTCTCGACAGCGAGACAAGCCGAGGTCCGAACCACAGTGGTGCCCTTGAGCTCGCTGTCAACCCCTCCTATAATAGCGGTACGTTTTCGGCGTCCGCAGGAGACGGAGGTAGAAAGCGCTTTTCGCCTTCTACGCCCGTCTCGGGAGAAGTGCCTTCGGCACTTCTCCCTCCCGGGCTATTGTAGGGCCAGGCCCTCGCCCAAAACCCGGTGGAGCTGGACGACCGCACAGTCGGTAGTCGGCATATATGTTCTCCCAAAAATATATATTTTAGCTTTGCAGTGTCACATGAGTGTAAGTGTATCATATCTACCTCATTTTTATTAATGTACAAACACATTTGTATAACAATATTGGGGTCTAGTGATAACAGTCTACACTAATATAGTGTGGAAACTGGCTCCCAGTCACTTTGAGTTTAACAACTATATACACTACTTTAACGTATATAAATATGTGTCCCCTTATGATATCGTAATCTTTTTCATATAAACCTTAATAAAACGCAGAATATTTGAACTTCAATCACCAATTCAAATAAATTAAAATATAATAGCTAAGCCTAAATAAAAGCTTACATAAAAGTTGTCCTTACTTACATAGTTGTTCGCTCAGTTGTAACATTAGAAGCGCAGTTGTGGTGATATATAAATATCTCTCTGCCGTACTTTACGAATCTTCCTTCAAACTCATAGATGGAAATTATATACATGCCTAAACCTTTTTTCAATAACCTTAAATATATTTTATATCCAGGAGCAATAGTCAAACAATCATAAAACAATGTCATGAAAAATAAACCTTTTCAACCAGTGACATGGCTCTAATTTATTGACCACAAATTTCCCCAGAAAATAAAGCCCATTCAGAATAAAATACCCGATTTCAGTGCTGTCCGGGAAACGGATACAAATGTTGAAACGTTATGAAAAATGTCAGGCAACAGCCAGCCGAGTCCTGATGTACTGCTGGTGATTTGTTTTCTTGGAATGTTTAAATAATTGGACGTTAAACAGGTAATATTTCTTTCGTTAGCGTCTATGAGAAAATTTTCGCTTCGACGTTTTTTTACTGTAAAAAATTCCTTACCGTACTTACCTATGTTAAATTTGCAAACGAGTAATTATCTCTTGAAAAAAATCTTTAATAAGTTGAAAGTCTTTGACCACAAACCTGGTTTCGTTCCTGATTTCTCCTGGTGATAAGTGATGTTGTGGTTGAACGAGGTAAACAGGCTTACCAAAGAATAAATAAAGGTTAAGATTTTTACATTTACATTAGATATCTAGTGAAGTGTGATCAAGCTTGATTGGCATTTCTTGAAAAAAAATTAAGGCAAGTCAAAAATTAGACTGTATTGAATTCAAGAATCAACAATGCCCAAATACATGCTTACAAAGAAAACATCATCAATTGTGAGAGCTTTACAGGCAGTCGTTGACTGGGGCGATGCTAATTATTCATGCTCAAAGTTGGATGCATCATACAACCTCAACTTTGGCTCGTACATAGTCTACGGCTAAATAAATAGCTCGAAGTTAGTGTGTTAAGCCAGTCGAAACGATATTTCTAGCCGTGACAGTTTCTAAATATTTACCAAGCACATATGCAATCGGGAATGTAATACTTTTTCCAACTCTGGAAGAGGTTCGGGAAATACCAGCTCGAAGTCTTACTCTCTATTTCAAGAGCCATGGGCCACGATGCTTGTCTTGAGTGCTGTCGTAAAGTATCAGATCCTGTAGAAATCTCAAAGTCAGCCCATGAGTTTTCCACAGAATTTATTCTGGAGACTTTTTGACCCCGCCATTATCGAACAATAACGCGCTTGACATCTGTGCATAGTAGTTATATTTTTTATTCAGCGTCACTAAAACAGCATTTTCATTCGGTTTTATCATACAAACAGCTAAGGAATTAAATTCCTTGCCAGAGTCGTGTTTCTTCTTCAGCACATCTTCACTTTATAACACAATATAAAGGACCAACATTTTATCTCTGAAAAGCCATTCCAATAAATAAGCGGGTCTAGCAACTAAGGAATAAAGTGCACTTCAGCTCGTAAAGCACGAAGTAGCTAATATATTACCTTATAAGTCGTTTCTTTTTCTATCGCATAGGCACGCATAGCTCTGATCTCTTCTGACGCACGCACCGTAGAATAATCCCGTCCTGATAGATATACCAGTGCAGCTTTCTACCTAAAAGCGGTGAAGCGAGCGAGGCAAGGCACCAAGTCCAACAGTCTCCAAGTCATCTCTGGCTCAACATTTTACAAAACATACCTAATTTTTAGATTTGTTATTCATTCTGTTTACACGATAGGGATCCCATACATTCGGGCGGACAGCGTAGTTTCACTAATAGGGCTCCATTTTCCCTTTGTGAACGGAACCCTAAAATAAGCCAATAGCTTATCCCCCAAAAGTCAAAACTCATAATCTACAATTGGTTATCCTTATGTGGCTATGAATTAGTAAACTTTAGCTAATGCATACGAAGGCTTTTACAAGTCGTGATTTACTGCATATTATTGTAGACTTCTTCCCGAAAACATAATTTCATTAGATTTATTGATTATCCCACATAAATATACACCCAATGTAACATGATAGAAAAATGGAGTCTGGGTCTCACAAATAGTCAAGTTAGTTAAACACAGCGGCACGCAGTGTAAATTGAAGTATAAATCATTATGTTCCGTATACGTGGGCACTTCCTTCGACTAACGACTTACGACTAACGAAGCGTAGATATGATAAATACCTAGACATAGAACTTCGTAGTATGAATGTGTA
This sequence comes from Plagodis dolabraria, assembly GCA_963854805.1. Classification (NCBI taxonomy): domain Eukaryota; kingdom Metazoa; phylum Arthropoda; class Insecta; order Lepidoptera; family Geometridae; genus Plagodis; species Plagodis dolabraria. The sequence goes on from OY978459.1 coordinate 21,062,267, forward strand.
TAATTTTTTTTTTTTTTTGTTTCAGGTAATTCAATAAGAACAGTCGTACTGTACTGTATCAGCCGGATTGTCCACTGCTGAACACAGCCTCCCCAATTTAGGGGGAATATTCCACAATCCCCACGCTTAGGCGTCTTGGCTATAGTAGTTTAAGATATCCATTCCTCAGAAGGCGCTGCTGCCCCCCGTTCTGGTATTTTAGCTTCGGGCATCTCTTACGACACCCATAAGTGGAATTGGAGGGGTGACATTCTAACCCGGCAACCCACGGGGCCGCAACTAGCTACTAGATGAGAAATCGAAGTAGTCAGATGGTAAAATATTGTTGATTCGTTGGTAGAATCCAAAGCTACAGCGACCGCAGCTTTTGTAAGACAACTCGCAATTCTTGTTATATGTTTACATCGAGCTTTCAGATGACTAGTAAGATCACAAAAATGAGACCTGTTTTGTATAAACTTACTAACGCCCGATCGCAATCAGTACTCAGTACTTACTTAATATTATAAATGCGAAAGTAACTCTGTCTGTCTGTCTGTCTGTCGGTCTGTTACGCTTTCACGCCAAAACTACTGCACCGATTTGAATGAAATTTGGTATGGAAATAGTTTGAGACCCGGGAAAAAACATAGGATAGTTTTTATCCAACTGCGCAAAAAGAGGTTAATGTTTTTGCGCGATAACCGACATACGCGCGGGCGGAGCCACGCCCGGAAAGCTAATAATACATAAAATTAATATGGTGTGTGTTACTCTTTCTCCACAAGCAAAAGATATATATGAAGCTTTGATCTTCTACCAAAAGTCAGATTGACCAATCATTTGATCTTCTACCAAATAAATATTGCTCTCACAAATCTTCTATTATTCAAATGTTCAAGAACTAACTTTGAATTTTGAACGGAATGGAAATAAAAAAAAATACGATTACACGCATACAGGTACGGAAATTACACAAACCAATTAATTTTCTACAACTTCAACCAAAAATGACTAGTCATTCTTATCTATTAATTAAAGGCCACAACACACCAAATCCGTAGACAGCTCGTGCAGGTACCCCGTAGTGAGGTGCTTTAAACACACCGGGTTACGTACATGTTCGCTAACGCTTAAAAATACCTGCTGTACACGTAATACAACCTGTCTCTGTCCCAGTCGCAGCTATATTACTTTTATTATTTGAATAAAAGTTTTATTCATGTTGTACACCGATGCGATGTGCCCGTTCTCTCTGCGTAGGGTACAGCTGTTTGTCTCTTAAAACTATTGAGAGTCAAACAGGCAATCAAACAGGCAACAACTTAGCAACTGCAATGCGTAACTGCACGCATGACGTCTACGTGCACGTGCATGTCTTGCTACAGTCCGGCCTCCGAGAGAATGCGTTTGACAGATAGTTTTTTGAATATTTTTCCCCAGTCCACAGTAACATAGACAGTCTGACTGCATAATATTGTATTAGTCAGCCATGTAAGTATCTAAAAATAGGGTATATTGTATATTTTACTCCACTTAAAAGCCACAACTACAATACGAACACGAACTGTCAAACGCATTCTCTTGGCGCCTTACTGCCACTGGATTGTCTCATATATTCAACGTCTACGTGTACGGATCCGGTGGGTTCTGGTCCTGAAAGGGCGAATATTTACAAAGGTTGAAACTAATAAATTTACCCCATGATTTTCACTTCCCTAATTCGAGAGTTCCTGAATAAATGTTTGTATTAACACTACAGTGGAAAAAGTGGTCCAGCAAACAAAGTGATCTCATTTCCGTTCTGTGCAAACTGAGAGGATTTTTATAGTTTTTTTATTATATGTGATAGGCAAGCCATTGATCAATATCACACCTGATGCTTAGTAATGATACAGTCGCAGAATAAAAATAATCTAAAATTCACTATAGTGCCTTTCACGCTTAATCACAGCAAAACTACTTGCACACTAATTACTTGCTTTAAGGTAGAATTTTTGTACGCTACTACTAAGATTTAATCTTGCTAAGAAGCTTTCTATCTAGTAAAAAAATGTAGTCGTAGTATAGTTATAAAGAATCATTATTGAAAAACATAAGAGTTTCTCCAACCTCTCCAACTACAAAGTCCTTTTTACTAAAGGATAAGATGGCAAACGACCACGTGGCAGGTCACCTGGTGGTAAGTGGTCACCGTTGCCAACAGATACCTAAAACTCTAGAGGTGTCAAAGATGCGTTGTTGGCCTCAGGAGGGAATATTTTCTCTTCTTGAAGGCTTCTAAGTCTAAGCTATTGGGTTATACTTCACATGGCAGCTGATTCCACATAGTGGCTATGCAAGGTAGAAAAAAATCGTATGTAGGTGGACTTTCAGACATCGACATGTAATGGGTGAAACCTCAAGTTCTGTCGAAACGATCTTGTCTGATCACGAAATTTCATTTATATACAAAACGATCACTCATTCCGGTATTCTAAACTAGAGGCAAGTATTTACTTAATTTAAGAAAAAAGTCAGTCAGTTCCACCCACTGCCAAAACCTTCTAATAGGTCAACGTTCTCGTTAACTCATTTTGTTGGGTCTATTCTGGAACGGAGCCAAAATGTTTATAAGTCATAACGTCGAAATTAGATAAAATCTATAAATAGAAATACGTGTTCCATTGTAGGCGTTTAGATTTCGAATAAAGAATAAATACTACTCTCTACATACTACTTTGTTATATATCTCTTGTCATACAAAACAAACCACAACACAAGTACATAATGTAAAAAGTTTCGGTTTTCATCAAGCATTAAGCTTTAGGCATTTGGTGGTTGAGGACGCATTCTTATAAGCTATTTCAGTATATTTCTTGTCATTTGTGCTATCGCAAATGTTAATAATCATATGAATATGCACTACGCATATCCCAAAAGGGATAGGCATACAAAGCAAAACAGCCAAGTTTAGCCAGATATGTTTTGTATGTATTATTAATACGTTACGTATTAATACATTGCATAGGTAGGTAATTGACACTAAAATGGACTGTAATAAAAATGCCGTACAGTAAAATTTGAACCATTTCACTTAAAGTTAATCAATACTTATTTTGTTTTTATATATTTTCTTTTCCGTTTATTATTATCAACAGCCATTTAGTGGGCTTCGACGGGCCTGGACGGCAGTAAACCGGATTTATGTTATTGCGTTGAAAGTGAATATATACGGAAACAAAATAATACACTGCTAACGGGAAACCCCACACATTTGTTTTTCAATCAAAATTGATCTTTGTGACTTGGGGAATAAACACTATGTGTTTTTAGTTGAGCGGTAACTGTGAGAAAATTGATGATCTGCAACCTTTTGTTGCACAGTGATCAAACTGTATCTGGCCTCTAAGCGTTAATTTTTGATTGTTCTGCTGAATGGTATTTAGTGTTCTCAAATCGATGTTTGTAACTTCGGAGATAGGGGATTTATTTCCTAAATCTTTCGATGCGAAACAAGCTGTGAATACTCGTATATCGCTTAACGCTATCAAAATACATGACGTACTACTACGTTTGTACAAAGTTGTTTTTCTCGCTGATAGGGTATTTATATATTCTTCAACCAATATCTCCCTGTTGATGTGATCATAGATGTCTAAATGGTTAGGCATAGAATTGGCACTTGTCTCAGGGATACAAGTTTTTGGCTGCTTTCTGGTCAACTGCTTTCTGGTCAAGCAAAATTTAATATAACGGTCGCGCTCGAAAGAAGAAGAAAAAGAAGTTATTTCTATTCTAATAAAGAACTAAACTCGTTATGATATCATTCGTCAGGTATGTGTTTGTTTAAGCTCTTAGAGATATATTTCCTTTGTGTTTTTAAGGGCATAAAGGCATACCGTTTTCTTTTTTTATACAACATACTACGAACTAAATCAAACACCACAGCCACTACAATAAAAGCATTTGGACAACCTATAAGTCATAGCAGACTCACAGGCAGTCCAAATGCTCTTGCCCACTACCAGTTGGCAACGTGCCCAGCATGTTGGCAACATTGCCCCGTTGAATTGAATTGCAGACGTTGGGTCTGTGGGGACCGGGAGCTCATCGTTTTCCAAAACTTATCTGAGCGCTTGGTCTATGCGACGTGTGATCAAAATGCTGGCACATATTTAGCTCAACGAATAAGCATTGCAATTCAACGGGGCAATGCTGCCAGCGTGCTGGGCACGTTGCCAACTGGTAGTGGGCTGTTTGGTATTGTTTTTGAATCTAAATATTATTTTAATAGTTGAACATAATTACAAAAGAGTGGGCAGAGTTTATTGTGTCTACTTTCTGTGATAAAGCCCTGCATATAACTTGGAACAAACAAAAATGTAAATTTAGGTGTATTCCAAGTACAAGTATTTTAATATCACCAAGACCAAATCTATTGGGTTCCGTTCTGGGTGATATGGAGGCAAACGCAACAAATCATGTCATAGCTCGTAAATTTTGTAATCATCTTCTTTGTTATGACATTTTATTAATTTTATTGAGTCACTTATTCTAAAATAATCATCAAAACGCATGTTGTCGTAGCCATGCTTGTACAGTTGACTTGGTAAAAAGGATAGTCAGCTTTTTCTCTTCTCGAACCGAATGATTGAGCTGCGTATCCAATATTATGACTGAACTTAGTGGTGGGCATGAGCTTATTATTCAACTGTTTACTGAAATTCACGAAATTTACAGCATCGTCATAATCACCTGTTTTTCAATTGTTTTTAAAAATCACAAGTGAACCGTCTACTAATACAGTACGACTTTTACAATGCGAGTTGATTAACAGGTCGCCTTTAGCAATATGAGATAACACGATATGTTCATCCTTCGATTGCCAATATTTTGAAACGTTATGCGATCGTTTTTCATTAGTTCCGTCAAGATATCCAATAAATAAAATCAAATAGAAAATCTGTCGCCAAGCACCTAACGGTGTGTTCCGGCAGCAGGCCTTGAGAGCTAGAGAAATTCCAGGCACATGAGACTTAACAACTTTGTCTCAAGGTGACGGGCGCAGTGCAATTCGTGACTTGTGACGAAATGCATCTGTTACAGGCAGAGGTAGTCCGGTAAGGTATATAGCGACAGTTTAATTCGTAAACTGTAACATTATCTATGGTGGTACTAATTATTTGTTACGAGGCTGTGGGTTGCAGCCCGAGCCATAAGGCAAGGGCTTTAATCAGCCGAGTGTATAATGAGCAAGTTGCTCAAGAGTTTCATACGCACTTTTTCCTTTTTTTTCCTCGCAAGGGTGTTGAAATATTATATTATGATACAAGTGAGCTAATTAGCTTGTACACGATACACGAGGCTGTGGGTTGCAGCCCGAGCCGTAGGCGAGAGCATAAATCAGCCGAGTGTAGAATGAGCAAGTTGCTCACGAGTTTCATACGCACTTTTTCAACACCCTTGCGAGGAAAAAACAATATATTGCACAAATGCGATACAAACAACATACGAAAATTATGGAAAATAGCGCGCAAGTTATTTTTTTGCGCGCGGAAAATTTGTTTTGGTTTATACTTAGTCTTAAACCTCTTTGTTGTTACAAATCTGTAATACCCGGTTAAATTAAAAATGCTCTGTTTACTCGCATATAATTTGCAGTTAGGTACTAACTTAACTTTGTAGGGATAATTTTATAACGCACTAGTGTATAATATTCATATGCACGAGGGTGTTATAGTTCGTTTCTTAGAACGATATAATAAAGCTCACATTACGAGCAAGGGTGTTGAAAAAGTGCTGATGAAACTCGTGAGCAACTTGCTCATTACACTTAGCTCACTTGTATCTACTTGATACATACTATTATCTATACCAACATAAAGAAAGTAACAACATTTTCACAGTCACAAGTGTCCCCTTGCTACAAAGTTGATTTGAGTCGATCAGTTGATTGGATTAATAATTGGACACCCAATTAGCTAAGTACTTAATTTCATATAACAAAGTTTGAGGAACCTTTTAAAACTTAACTATGTCAAAGTTCAGCTGACATAGTTAACGATGTCTCTTTAAATGAACATGAATTTATTAATTCTAAAAGCTGTGCATTCACCAAATTTTTTTTAATTGGTGAGATGTTGGCAATGTATATTTTAATTTTGTGCTCAAATCTGCCATTGCTAAACATTTGCTAGACCCGGGCACTAATCATTGGATCGAACTTTATAATCCACAGGTTTTATCTACGGAGCGCCACTACATTCCTAGATTAATCAAGGAAGCGATTGCATTATCCAAATGTAAAGGTTTCAATAGGGAAGAAGGCTATAAACTCTCCGGCACGTGGAATCCAGTGTAAGGGGTTGCGCAAAAAGTTACACGTTCGCATAAAAGTGACTCTAATAACATAGGCTTATTTCTAGGCATTTCTCTACGCACAACGTATTTTTCAATAGTCAATTAGTTGTATATTCCAAACAGTAATTAACCCATAAGTCCTAACTAACTTTTTTTTTATGCCTGATAGGTTAGCCTTTGACCACTATCTCACCTGATGGTAAGTGATGATGTGGTCGAAGATGTCGTTCAGACTAACCTAGAATTACTAGCTCTCAAGGACAACTGCCGGAACACATCGTTAAGTGCTTGGCGACAGATTTTCTAGTTGAGGGTGGTAGCTAGCCAGGCAGGCTAGATACGTAGATACAGAACAATAAAAAACATAATATTAATATGAATCGTGACGTAGAAAACAAGATCTCATTATTTTCATACACATTATTTCCGCTTATACAAATAACATATCAGAAGAAAATATGGAGGCACAATTTACATAATCAGTATATCGTTATTAGATATACAGTCGCATCCATCTTCTTCGTCTTGTGTGATACTGTGAGTGTATTTTGTCGAAACTTTCAGTCGAATTCGAGTTCCAGTGGTACGCGTAGCAAGAGACCAAGAAAGAGGGTAGACCGTTTCGTCTGCTCGTGATTATTGTCAACCGCTCGTCTCTCCAGTCACCCCGCGATCATGATGCATGTACGAGTAACTGTGTCGAAATATCGGGAGCTCAAAAATAAATATCGCCACGGTACAAATCCTGTAAGTGATAATAATATGTTGGTAATATAGCATTCATTTTAAGTTTTCAATATTAACTGTAAAGTTGTTTTTAATATAAAAGAAATAAAGTACTGTTAAAGTTTTTTAAATAACAGTAATTAATCAGAGATTCATTAGATTTTTTTGTAGCATTTAGTGTATTATCAGTAATCAGAGATGTTAGTATCACGCCCAAATCAGGAGGCCTTGGTATCGAATCCTGAATCGCAAAATTGTTATTAGATTTACAAAACATATTTTATAGCACAAACTTTTCATTTCACCTTGAGCTGTAATCGAACATAATATGCATGCGATTGTGGTTTAAATGATTAAAAATATATAATGAAGTACATCGAAAATATATTACTAGATTTAGTGCTAAGTGATCCCTAAAAATAATAAGTACAAATATTTACAACAATGTAGTTTGGAAACAGCAGGTCGTAATGCTATATTTATCATGTTTAATATTGGTTTCGGTGCATTGTGGACGATTTTTATTTGGTACAATAACTACGAGTATATCTAGTTCTTATTTTGATCAAAAGTATATTTTTACTAATTATGTCTTAGCGCACATTTCTTGTTTTAACAATGATTTCATAATTTATTTTTTAATTTATCACAGAGATCGTCAATCTTACTTAATGGTAGAAAGTTAAATTTAAATTATATGTAGCACATTTTTAACAATGCAGTATTTCCCTAAAAATGGGAATAAGTATAGCCCTGCTATGAGATCGGCTCTTCTCCATATTTAATAAATAAGAGAAATAATTTGAGCCCATTTTGCCATGACGCTTTTCCTTATATTTTATGCGTGCCAGTTTGTCCTCACGGATGGAAATGCTGGGTTTTTAAGCGATTATATAATTTTTCCATACAACATTGGCAAAATACGAATATTAGTATATTAATGTTAATAATAACTGTTAAATATTATACTACAGAGAAATTCTATATGGCTCGGGAAAAACCATCACCAACTTCCTACCCTTAGCGCACTTGTGTAGGGTCCGATCAATATGTCTTTTCTAAAAACACGAAGAACAACACGAGAACATAATAATATAATATGATTTCGCAACAACACAGAGTACAACGTAAGGATATAAGTTAAAATCATTTGGCTTAAATTTTTTTACGTCGAAACCGCTTGGTGAGGGAAGAATTTCGGAATAACATCCTTAAAGAGATAAGTATGTTGTTTCTTCTAAATTCTGACCTATCTCAATATTGTTATATATAGTACATGGGATTAACGGTAATTAATTGGTTTTTTTTTTTTTTTTTTTTTTTTTTTTTTTATGCCTGATAGGTTAGACTTTGACCACTATCTCACCTGATGGTAAGTGATGATGTGGTCGAGGATGTTGTTCAGACTAACCTAGAGTTACTGGCTGTCAAGGACAGCTGCCGGAACACACCGTTAGGTGCTTGGCGACAGATTTTCAACTTGAGGGTGGTAGCTAGCCAGGCGGGCATTTGCAAAGTGCCCTACCACCATGCTGTAACGACTGCTATCCTAAGACAACAACCGGGACCGACGGCTTAACGTGCCCTCCGAAGCACGGAAGCGCTCAGTAGTAATGCCCAACCAGCGGTCACCCATCCAAGTCATGACCGCGGCGGACGTTGCTTAACTTTGCTGATCGATTCAGAATGGCTAAGCAAACTTGGCTACGAGCGCTTCACATACATACAGTAATTGATTCGGGGCCATAAGGTTGTAACTACGTCATAATTCAGCCAAATCCACTATTTAATTGCGTTTGAATAGTGTATTCATACATGTTCACGTATTTTAACGGATGTTTAAATCACTGGCGGGCAATGATATGCTAGTTTTGAGACTTAAGTACATTATGCAAAGGTCAATTAGGCTACTTGTTTGCTTTCGAATAAGATATTGATACTACTTGAAGGACGTATATGAACTATTAATTTATTTTCATGAGATCTCTCAAGCAGAAATATTGTTGGAGAATTCAGGTCTACGATTATTGAACATCGATATGTTAGTTAATAACAGTATTTATGGCCTTTGTGTACAATTACAGGTGATGTGTTGTGGGTTGTTTCACGGATATATTGAATTTATTTGTGTGAAGGAATATGTGATATAATATAGGAGCAATAACCCGAACATGAATTAATTTACTGTATCTGTATCAGTAAGAACTTCATTCCGGTCATATTCGAACACATATTCTTTTCCTCCCATTATCCCCTGAAGAGTCAGTACAATATCAACGCTTAAAAGTGTTAATGGTTCTAAAAATAAGATCTTGTGGGATATTTTTACCCAAATCCATATGTTGAAAAGTGTAAGCGTAGCTCAGCGCTTTTCGAATTGGCTTTCCTTAGTCTTGTTTGTAGTTCAATTCAGTTTGTCTGCCGATGTCGCTCCGTCCTCATAAGATGGTTAAACATTAGGAACGAAAGGATAAATTTTAGCTATGACATACTCAATTACTTACCATGATACGATAGTCCAATTGACGGAGCATGTCCCGGCTATAGGGACGGATAGTCACGGGTTCGAACCCCGTCCGTGGTTCAAATTGTTCATTTCTTTGTAATTTTGTAAGCTTATTCGTTCAGCAGGCGTTAATGCAAAAACTACAATAGTAGATGAATATTTTCTAGAAATTATTCAGGTCACTGAAATGTTCATCATTCGTCTTGTTTACAATTAGGTGCTTACAGTTTGAAACGCCTTAAATAGAAATTATTTTTTCTTCTTTTAAAATTTTTGCTTGAACTTTACTCTGCGACTGACTTTACAGTAATACTACTTTACATTAACTTACACTTGTTAGGATTGCTACAAAAATATTTAATGTAAGCTAACTCTTCTTATAAAAAAATATTATAGGTAGTTTAAAATAATTTTTAGGTAAATATTTTACGTTTCAAATACAACTCTTTGCAAATGAGTTTTCAGATAAAACCTGAAGAAGATTGTGTTCCCTAAAACAAGCATTTATGTGTCTTTAACAACATGTATTAGTGATCAATGCTAAGAAAAAATAATCCTGAGAGCCCATGGTCCTGTTAAAATTCAAATAGGAGATTTGATCGTAATCTACGAATAAGTACATTTATTCTTAGGTCGTTATATTCAAAATCTGTATCATACTTTGGCTTAATGATTTTTACGAATGTAACGACTAATTTATTTTTGTATCGTTAAAATATATTACTAAAGTAGTAAGTACTTAGAGGTGATAAGAACATAGTTTTACAATTTTTGAATTGAACGTTTATCCAATTTAATGGTTACTACAATTTGCTTTATAGAGAATGGCTTCCATAATCTAATGTATATTATATTATATATGTATGAAAATAGCAATAAGTAAGCCGTACTCTATAGAGAAATAAGAAAAAAAACACATTTGATATAAGTTTTTTGTATGCCTGATAGGTTAGCCTTTCATCACTATCACACCTGATGGTAAGTGATGATGTGGTCTACTAAATAATGACTACTTACTACATTGCAAAACAGTAATTTAACTCATTTTTATTTACAATAGTTAAATTTTTGATTCAACGGTCGTTGGAAAAGTCACCAAATATTATTGAAAAAAAATTGTACGACAAAAATACACATGAGCGACGGTGTAAAACTTGAACGAAAGAAGAATTTGATTTGAGGTGAGAACTATACATACATTAAGATGCCACAGGTACCATTAAAGTTACCGTTAGAATGCAATATTTATAGACAAAAGATAAGCAAATACTTACTAAATCCGTATACGAACCATATAAACCCATCACGTTCACGGATGCGGGCTTTCCTTCCAGAGAGAGAGCAGTATGGGGATTAATCCACCACGCGGGTGCAGGACGGTTAGAGAGTAGGCCGAGGAATGGTGACCGACGGCTTGACGCACCCTCCAACCCACTGAATTGGTTAGTTGTAAATGTCACTAGTGGTCACCCATCAAAGTAATCACTACAGGGAATGTTGTTTAACTCGTACTTGTTCGGTAAAGAACGAATAGTATATTGTTAATATTTCGCTCAGAAATACCTAATCGAGTCAACTATTTATAATACGATGGGTACAAAAATAAAACAAACCACTTAAACGGTGCATCGAACAAGGCCTTAGATAGCCACGGGGCTATTAGGATTTGAGAATTTTTACTACTTTAAGCCTTCGGGAATGTAACACAAACGAAAGTATAAGGGACTGACTGTTGTGTATTTGTTTTCACTTGATGCTCAATGGATAGTTAGGAAAGAACAAGTCCCTAGAAGCATGGTGTGATCATGATTGGAAAGACGCAACTTTGCCAGTAAAGGGAAACTAACAACTATGTATTCCATTTACAATGAATCAGAATCAGAATCATTTATTGACCATAATAACTAAGAATGCTATTCTAGGCAAGTCAGTATACATGTAACATTTTTATATAAATATTTAAATATCTTACATCTTAATAACTAATACTTTGGTCACCTAATGTTTCCAATTAAAATGAAATAACTTAATAATAACTACATTTAAGCAATCATCTACATCGAAACGTTATTTAAAATGCATTGTAATTAGTGAAATTAATATGAATAAAGTCAATTATTTTATACAATTCTAATAAACAGATTACAATTATAAAAAAAAGTGTTTAACCAAGTTAAATATTAATAAAACAACAAAATTTGTGAAAAATATTAAAAACTTATGGAAAATTATATAAAATATAAGCAAATTATATATAAGCGAAATTAATTAAGAGGTTTGCCGTCACATTTGAAGCAATATTTATTGAATAATTATAAATTGGTATGTCAGTCGTACATAAAAGAAGATTCTATTAATTTCATATTCAAAAATTCATAAATATTATAAAATGGCTTATGTTCAAAAAATAATTTGTGGGTTTGTTTAAAACTAATACGATCTAGATTTATAATACTCTTAGGCAATTTACTATACATTTTAATTTTTAAATAAATGCCTTGTGTTTAGTTTTGCTAATCTTGCTTTTGGTAGAAACAACTTGTTTTTATTCCGGAGATTATATGAATGCATGACACTAATTTTTGGAAAGTCTTCTTTCTGCTCTTGTATTTCCAGCATGTTATTATAAATATAGAGTGATACCACTGTCATGATTTTATCTTTCTTAAAATATTCTTTTGCTGAGCATCTTCTTTTAAGGCCATTCATTGTCCTAATGGCTCGTTTTTGACATTTCAGGACTTTTTAGTAATAGCATATCTTATGCAAGAATGTATGTATGCATAATAAATCGTTAGCATCGTTTGCTTATATTTAACAGCGATTTCAGTTTAAATAATGCATAGTTTCCACTGGATATCTTTTTACAAATTCTCACTATGTGTGCTGAGTGACTTAAATTGTGATCCATTGTATAACCTAAGAATGTATTTTCTCTTATATTTACATCTTTATCTAAGCCTAGTCTTGCTTGATACTTCATAACTATACTTTTGTTAACATTAAGAACTATACCATTCGCGTTAAACCATTCATTGAGTTTATTTGTAGTGTTCGAAACTTTAATTTCTAGCCTTTGATTGTTTATCTCTCTTATGCCTACATGTGTATCATCGGCAAATAAGCTTATATTTGCCCAGTACGGCATGAAATTAGTAATATCATTGATATATATGAGAAATAATACTGGTCCTAATATAGAGCCCTGAGGTACTCCAATGTTCAACATCCCTAGTTCTGAATTGACTTTATTTACAGTAATTATTTGACTACGATTTTTTAAATAAGTCTGCATCAAGTTTAGTTCAACTCATTGAAAACCATAATATTGAAGCTTAGATATAAGAATGTCATGTCGTGAACAATCAAATGCTTTAGACAGATCGCAGAAAATACTAGCACACTTCTGCGATCTATCCATGGAATCGAGAATAAAGTAGATCACCTTTCTTATGGCCATTTCTGTAGAACGACCTTTTCTAAATCCGTATTGAGCCATATCAAATAATTTATTGTGTTCTAAATAATTAACAATTCTTCTCTTAATAATTGTTTTAAATATTTTGGATACAGCAGGAAGAATGCATACAGGCCTATATTTACTGAGATTCGTGGAATCGCCTTTTTTCTGGTGAATGATAATAACTTAAAAAGAAAAATCTTTAAACAATCTATATCATTCACTAATTCTATACTCAACATGTTACATATAACACAAATAAGAAATACATTATAAGTAGACATTTTCGCTCTAATAATTAACTATTGGTGTGTCGTTACGGTCACTGCATTCTCATTACCCTAATGATTGCCTACGCTAGTTAGAACTATTAACAAAAGCGAGACAGATTATATTTTATGACGATAGCTATACCTACATGTATTTTATGTGCAAAGCGGTGTATATGAAGCTTATTATGGTGGGCGTAATCACTCCGAAGGGTGCCGAAATTAACATAATAAGTAATAAAAAATATAAAAAAAAACCCGGTATAAGAGTTCAAACACTGTGTAGAAATCCACAGATGCTTGAGATTTTGATGGTGATAAAGTTCGAGTAGGTATTTTGTGAATGCTAGCTCAGCCAAAGACCATTCTTTGGTAGAAAATTTGAACAAATAAACTTTTAAAAAACTCCCATTTACCGCAGTAGGTTAAAATTAGTTTTAACTGTATTGGAACACAGAACTCACTTAATAAATTTGGTTTTCAAACGGTTAATAGTTTCAAACTAAATATCAGTCTATAAGATCAACGTTCATATGGGAGCCTAAGCCAAGATTAAATTAAATTATTAGATAAAGATATCAAAGTGTCATCTAATCCATCGATACATTGTTCTAAGCCGGTCCCAATAGCTTATGAACTGCCGTTTCTCAGGAGTAATCTTGATTCGTTTGACGCGTACAGTTTTAGTTAATATACTAGCTGCGCCCTGCGATTTTTCCCACGTGCTGATGAAAAACGGTGACAATAGTGTTGATGAAATGTAGCCAATGTGTCAAGCCAGGGTTTAAAATATCTCCAATCAAATTTCATCTAAATTCATCCAGCTGTTTTGGCGTGAAGAAGTCGCAAACTCACAACATGTCATGCGAATCACGGGTGCTTAAATAACTCTGCCTACCCCATTCGGAAATATAAGCATTGTGATTTGTTTAGTTATTGTTAATTTATGATTTGACAACTGTCATTGAATTTGTAGTTTTTATTGTTCGTAGGCTAATTATTGTCCACTACTCACATGTTGGTGTGTAATAGTGTAGTTAAATATTAAAGCGAATCGGTTTAATACGATAAGCTATCAATTTGAAAGCTACCACAGCAAAGCTCCTATTTTATTATTAACACAAACTCAAATTATGAACGTTCATAAACTGTTTAATAACATTTTATGAACTCATTTCTGACTATGTATCTGTATTGTTTACCTTAAAAACTCAACTTACATACAAACTAAACATTAGGTCATTCTTAGCCAAATGTGAACAACAAAGTCAACTTCTCAGAAAAAAACAGTATCAATTGCGTAACTCTCTTCATCCAATCAAAATGAGTACAATTGTTCAAAACTACAAATCACAAAGATTTGAATTTCATACATTTTTAATATTCCGTTCTCTTTAAAAAGTGATTGCAAAGTTTAACTCCAAACCTTAAAAGTTTGAGTTCAAATCCTACACGAGTTGGACCCAAGAACAATTGCTATTTTTCTTCTGTTCTTTTTAACTTTTAAACTTATTCAAAGTATTTATGACTGCCTCTTTACGAAGTATCACATGGATGATGCCAATATCTTACGGAACATTTAACGTAAACTTTAATCTCGATCCCGCACCGGATACAATTACTGGAAGATTTATTAATTAATATCTATAGCTCCTTGGTGGATGGCACCATAATTGGAAAATTTCACGACCGTGTCGGTTACAGTGTTTATGTTATTACAAATAGAGTATCAGTAGCGCCAATTTTGCTGACGTTCAGAAATAACACAATTAAATGAGAAAATTGAATGGAAGTATGTTATATTCCAAATGATATTATTAATTACTGGAAGATTTATTAATTAATATCTATAGCTCCTTTGTAGATGGCACCATAATTGGAAAATTTCACGACCGTGTCGGTTACAGTGTTTATGTTATTACAAATAGAGTATCAGTAGCGCCAATTTTGCTGACGTTCAGAAATAACACAATTAAATGAGAAAATTGAATGGAAGTATGTTATATTCCAAATGATATTATTAATTACTGGAAGATTTATTAATTAATATCTATAGCTCCTTTGTAGATGGCACCATAATTGGAAAATTTCATGACCGTGTCGGTTACAGTGTTTATGTTATTACAAATAGAGTATCAGTAGCGCCAATTTTGTTGACGTTCAGAAGATAACACAATTAAATGAGAAAATTGAATGTTATATTCCAAATGATATTATTAATGTGAAAGTGAGAACATGTGTAGTGTGTACTATTCTAGCTAAACCTGAAATGGATACACTAAATTATAAAAATTAAGAGCAAAATTGATTCTCATGCATATATTTCTTCATCAGACTGCCACATTCAGCAAAGAAAGTGTTATAGAGCCACTGCGAGAAGAACGGGCGATAAACTCGGGGTCATTCTTCTTAAACATCTTTTAACAATGTGTTATAAAATTATACTATAGCAAATATATTACTACAAGATGTACATGTTCTCCTAAACTTCTTTGCTCTAGACAAAAATAACCATTTTTTTCCGTTATTTTAAGCGAGATCTTTTGAAAGATTGGTTGATTTCTTTTTTATTACAACCAACATTTAGTCAAATAAGCAAAATTTTTTTTTCTCAGTGTAACTTTACACACTATTATATCTCATTGACATCTATCCCTGCTACGTGAGTATGGGCACAGATAAGCTAATAGTCATTACGTCTGGACTGGTACTTTAGGGTTTAATGGTCCATAAATTGCAATCATTATCCAGTGTGAAGCATGACCGCATTTCCTGCTCACCGATCTGAGTGCACTAGACTAGACAAGGATTGGAATTGTATTTTTCAATCGTAGAATTTTCACCGGAATTAATTTTGATATACTGTGTTTTTTGATATACTTTTTAAGAACTAGATATGTCGTTATCGTGGGTTAATAGTAGAAGGTAGAAAACACGATCTTATTACCGGAGTAGACGAATTCTATGCTATCCGTCAGTCCATTCTACATATTGTAATGGGCTCTGTTGGTTTTTAAGGTCGGAGAGATATTGAAATATTGTGATAAATAAAATTGTATCATTTCGCAGTCTGGATTTATGACTAACTTTGACATGAACACTATATACTTTGAGCATATGAAAACTATTTATTTTCTTAATGTACGGAGTCCGTTTGTTTTAATGTCATCCTCAAGTGTTATTCCATAATATCTTTTTGAGTCAATTTTCTAATATTTAGTCCATCGGCTATATTTTGAATATCACTAAATTAGTACAATTATGTAATCAACGTTACTATTGACAAAAAAACGTGCTTCCTAAACGATGTGGTTACCTCTCATACAACTCACAGGAACATTATTGCCGCAACCGCGGGCTCAAACATAAAAATTGGTAAAGTTGCTCTGCCTCCCTTAAGGCTATTATATTCTCAATAAGTAGGCAAATTTAGCGTCCGAGAGTTGCGGGCTATTAACACTACGTAGCGCTGCGCTCTAGTCGCACAGCGCGCGACATGTCGCTCGCTCGATGTCCCCAGCCGCACGCTATTAGTCACAGTGTATTAGTTGATCAACTTTAGGTATCTGCTACTAAATCCAGAACTGCATCTAAATAATTGTTTTGTTCTTGTGAACATTTTTATTCGCTTATAGAATAAAAATATGCGTTTCACAATACGTACCTATTTTTATTAGATTTGGTTCGGATATAATATTATAGGGTTCCGAACTCAAAACGCAAAATGGAGCGCATATTTATGAGTGCCCGATGTCTGTCTGTATGTCCGTCCGTCAGTCATTGGTCTTTAGCTCGTAAACGAAATAAGTAACAAACCTACCTAACCGAAACAAACGGCGAATATTGGACTATACTTTATTTAATTTATTATTTTTGTTACCAATACGTAGTAAAGTAGCCGAAAAATTGAATTCTGGCATATGGTCGTCTGTAGAGTAAATGTATAATTAGTATGAAATAACTTGCGGAAGTTGAAAATAGAGTATTTTAGATGAGCATGGTACCGACTTTAACAAGTTATTGCACACTTTTCAATGATTTGTAAGTTTAGTTTGGCATAGGTATTCTGAAATACAACAAACTAATAAACTAATATAACAAACTAATCGATGCTAATATTATAATTTATAAAAAGGAATTATTTTATTTTGTTATTGTATATAACTGATAAATAAGATAAAAAAAAAGAACACTTTGGCCGTAGAAATACGATTCTAAAATGTAGGGTGAGCACATGTAAGCAGCCACGTAGCAGGGATATTACGGTATGGGTATTTACCGATACGATTTCGGTAAATACCGTAATGAAATATGGGTAACAGGTATATATCTGTTAGCATAATTGCGATACGATTACCAAATTCGTAGTATATGTATTTTATGTTAGTCAATGAGAGTTCAGCAGGCAAGCTTACTACCTTCAAATAGAAAATCTGTCGCCAAGCACTAACTGGTGTGTTCCACTACATTTTGCGTGGTGGTAGACGATTATGCGAATGCGCGCCTGGCTAGCTACCACCCTCAAATAGAAAATCTGTCGCAAAGCACTTACCGGTCTGTTCCGCTATGTGACCTTGAAAACCGGTAATTTTGCGTGGTGGCAGACGATTATGCGAATGCGCGCCTGGCTAGCTACCACCCTCAAATAGAAAATCTGTCGCCAAGCACTTACCGGTCTGTTCTGCTATGTGACCTTGAAAACCAGTAATTTTGCGTGGTGGTAGAGGATTTTGCGTATGCGCGCCTGGCTTGCTACCACCGGTAGGTGCTTGGCGACAGATTTTCTACTTGAGGGTAGTAGCTAGCCAGGCGCGCATTCGCATAATCCTCTACCACAATGCAAAATTACTGGTTTTCAAGATCACATAGCGGAACAGACCGGTAAGTGCTTGGCGACAGATTTTCTACTTGAGGGTAGTAGCTAGCCAGGTGCGCATTCGCATAATTCTCTACCACCACGCAAAATTACTGGTTCTCAAGGACACATTGCTGAACACATCGATAGGTAAGTGCTTGGCGACAGATTTTCTACTTGAGGGTAGTAGCTAGCCCGGCGCGCATTCACATAATCCTCTACCACCATGCAAAATTACTGGTTTTTAAGGACACATAGCTGAACACATCGATAGGTAAGTGCTTGGCGACAGATTTTCTACTTGAGGATAGTAGCTAGCCAGGCGCGCATTCGCATAATCCTCTACCACCATGCAAAATTACTGGTTTTCAAGATATAATAGCGGAACAGACCGGTAAGTGCTTGGCGACAGATTTTCTACTTGAGGGTAGTAGCTAGCCAGGCGCGCATTCGCATAATCCTCTACCACCATGCAAAATTACTGGTTTTCAAGATCACATAGCGGAACAGACCGGTAAGTGCTTGGCGACAGATTTTCTACTTGAGGGTAGTAGCTAGCCCGGCGCGCATTCACATAATCCTCTACCACCACGCAAAATTACTGGTTCTCAAGGACACATTGCTGAACACATCGATAGATAAGTGCTTGGCGACAGTTTTTCTACTTGAGGGTAGTAGCTAGCCCGGCGCGCATTCACATAATCCTCTACCACCACGCAAAATTACTGGTTTTTAACGACACATAGCTGAACACATCGATAGGTAAGTGCTTGGCGACAGATTTTCTACTTGAGGGTAGTAGCTAGCCAGGCGCGCATTCGCATAATCCTCTACCACCATGCAAAATTACTGGTTTTCAAGATCACATAGCGGAACAGACCGGTAAGTGCTTGGCGACAGATTTTCTACTTGAGGGTAGTAGCTAGCCCGGCGCGCATTCACATAATCCTCTACCACCACGCAAAATTACTGGTTCTCAAGGACACATTGCTGAACACATCGATAGGTAAGTGCTTGGCGACAGATTTTCTACTTGAGGGTAGTAGCTAGCCCGGCGCGCATTCACATAATCCTCTACCACCACGCAAAATTACTGGTTTTTAAGGACACATAGCTGAACACATCGATAGGTAAGTGCTTGGCGACAGATTTTCTACTTGAGGATAGTAGCTAGCCAGGCGCGCATTCGCATAATCCTCCACCACCACGCAAAATAACTGGTTTTCAAGATCACATAGCGGAACAGACCGGTAAGTGCTTGGCGACAGATTTTCTACTTGAGGGTAGTAGCTAGCCAGGTGCGCATTCACATAATCCTCTACCACCACGCAAAATTACTGGTTCTCAAGGACACATTGCTGAACACATCGATAGGTAAGTGCTTGGCGACAGATTTTCTACTTGAGGGTAGTAGCTAGCCCGGCGCGCATTCACATAATCCTCTACCACCACGCAAAATTACTGGTTTTTAAGGACACATAGCTGAACACATCGATAGGTAAGTGCTTGGCGACAGATTTTCTACTTGAGGATAGTAGATAGCCAGGCGCGCATTCGCATAATCCTCCACCACCACGCAAAATAACTGGTTTTCAAGATCACATAGCGGAACAGACCGGTAAGTGCTTGGCGACAGATTTTCTACTTGAGGGTAGTAGCTAGCCAGGTGCGCATTCACATAATCCTCTACCACCACGCAAAATTACTGGTTCTCAAGGACACATTGCTGAACACATCGACAGGTAAGTGCATGGCGACAGATTTTCTACTTGAGGGTAGTAGCTAACCCGGCGCGCATTCGCATAATCCTCCACCACCACGCAAAATTACTGGTTTTTAAGGACACATAGCTGAACACATCGATAGGTAAGTGCTTGGCGACAGATTTTCTACTTGAGGGTAGTAGCTAGCCAGGCGCGCATTCGCATAATCCTCTACCACCATGCAAAATTACTGGTTTTCAAGATCACATAGCGGAACAGACCGGTAAGTGCTTGGCGACAGTATTTCTACTTGAGGGTAGTAGCTAGCCAGGTGCACATTCGCATAATCCTCTACCACCACGCAAAACTACTGGTTCTCAAAGCCACATAGCTGAACACATCGATAGGTAAGTGCTTGGCGACAGATTTTCTACTTGAGGATAGTAGCTAGCCAGGCGCGCATTCGCATATTCCTCCACCACCATGCAAAATTACTGGTTTTCAAGATCACATAGCGGAACAGACCGGTAAGTGCTTGGCGACAGATTTTCTACTTGAGGGTAGTAGCTAGCCAGGTGCGCATTCACATAATCCTCTACCACCACGCAAAATTACTGGTTCTCAAGGACACATTGCTGAACACATCGATAGGTAAGTGCTTGGCGACAGATTTTCTACTTAGTACTTAGTTAGCGCAGGCGTCCATACTTTCAACACCTTATAATGTATATCTCCGTCATTTTGAAAAAAAAAACAAAAGCTCAATTGATTAAAAAAAATTATTGAACTATCAAACCTGCTCCCAAAATTTCGTCGAAATCGGTTAAGAAATGCGACCTGTAGAGGAGAACAACCGGACATACGAAAGCATTTTTTTCTAAATTGAAGCAACTCGCTCGAACTAAGTTCTCGTTCGGTCAAAAATACCGAGTTTAAAGTTAGGTATGTAAGTATTCTTCATGTGTTTTTTTTTTGTTGTAAATACTCCTTAAGATCTAAGTATCTTTAAACGGAAACCAAAGTAAAAGAAACAGCAAAAAATCTACCTATGTTTATTAGTTACACTTCTGTTACGTGTATACTGTGATATTAAAAACGTAAAAATGAGCTACATTTTTAAAACTGCAAGTACAACGAATAACTCTAACAGGAAAGCGATCGATTAGTGACGGAATGCAGCGAGTCGGCAAAAGCGACACAGGTCCTACCTCAGACACGTCTCACAGACGACTGAATCAAGCCAGACGGGGCGCTCTGTTATATAATATTGTATGTAAAAATAAATAAACCGTTTTGAGAAAAAGTAACCACAAAATGTTCTTCGAAACATCATTGCCTGTTTTTTGACATATTTTTTTATAGTAAAAGATTAATATATTATACGTATGACCTAAAAAACGATCAAAATTTATCTCTTTTCGTGATTTTTTATGATCGAGTGAAGTTGTAATTATCGTGTTTTGAACCAGAAAATAATTTAGCAAGCATATTGAACTACAACATATATTTTTTTCAGATCAAAATAATGAATATTTCATTACGGGTGAATCAAAAATAGGTTGATTTCGAATATCCTAGCCTTAACTAGTACCTCTTCTACCTCGAACCTCCTATACAGGAATAAATGTCTCATTTATTAATGTCACGTTCACGCTTCTTATTACAGTTAACCTATAAAACGGAAGATGTGAATGCTGCAGTCTATTTTGTCATTTAATTTCTTGCTCCACGAAAAATGTAGTTTTTTTAGGTGATTGTGACGAAACTAGCATGAGGCCCATGGTGTTAAGCAGTAACCTCTGGCTATAACAGATGCAGTTTGCCACAAGTAATGAACTGCACCGCGCCCATCACTCATAAACGTAGAGTTGTTAAGTCTCTGTAATTTCACCTGCATATATACCCTTCCAACCCGAACACAATAATGCTAATTTTACTGCTTGACAGTAGAAATAGGTTTGGTGGCAGTACTTCTTCGGACGAACTCGTTCAATGGGCACACTTCCAGACTTTATTCTTTAAAAATCATGAATATATGAGAAAATCCCAATAAATGGCCGACGACGCCGGCACCGGGGGTTGGACCAAAGATGTCAAGATTCCTTAACATTCCATTGCCCTGCAAAAATGTTGTCTGTCTTTTACAATCACGTCTAATGAACTAAGAATGTTTTCATAAAATTAGGCAAAAATATAGTACGTTGTTGCGAAGAGGCCATTTAACTATTTCACCATGTAAAGCATAAGTACTTGGGTTTCGAAAGAGAAATAAAGAATATTCTATAGAAAAATAAATTCTGGTTTTCGATGAATACTACCAAATCGCTCATGGACAAAGAACGCGGGGCGATCAATTAAATAGTGCACTGTTTTCTAGAGTAATTAGATTTTGTCCTAAATAATAAAATTTAATAACATTGAGTTAATATAAGCTGTTGTTTTAGATTATATTATAGGCTATACCGAGAATGGGGCTGAAAAAATTGTCCTATCCTAAATTGAGATCCAGTTCCCATTCCAGATTAAGCCCGTTTACCATCCTCGCCCACATCAGTACTAAGTACCTTGATATATTTTTCATTTCAACATATTGTGTATGCATATGAACACTCGCTCCGTATCCGTAAACGTGTCAATTAGGCACATCGCACAAAAAGAACAAACATTTCGAAGTACGAGTATAACAAGGCACACAAACGCATGAACAACACCTAATAACTTCTCTAGCTATATAAAAAGGAAATGAAAGAAATAAAAAACCGTTTTTATTTCCATCCGACTTCCCTTATCACGAAATAGCGGTAAATAATAATACAAAAACAATGAGATTTTTGTGGCATTTCTTCAAGTAAAGTTTAAAAAAAGGCCAATGCATTTATTAAAATAACTCGTAAAAATAATTTGATTTGTAAGGTGAGAGGAAGACGCTACTATATCCTTGAAGGAAAGTGTGTCTTAACTAAAATACAGTGCGTTTTGTTTTTAATTCAGAACAGGTTCGCGCATTTTTATACCGAGCGTTTCAAACTTAAAATCTTCTTTGCAGCGTTGCCGTTTAAGCACTTTTGTCGCTAGATTTTCAATGGTCTTAGCGCTTAACAAAATCAATCTAGGGCAAAAAAAAAATTTAGCTACTTCTAGCGGATTTTTTCATAACATATTGTCAAATCTGAAAAACTAAATGCCGACATCGCAAACGGAACATATTTGCCCTTTCCCTATCTTTATCTAACAACATAGAGTCTCAATGTATCTCTTTTTAACTCATGATGCTGCGTAATGCGGCTGCTGCTTGTAATTCTGTACTCATACATACATGGCTAAGTACTTGGCGACAGATTTCCTACTTAAAAGTGGTAACTAACCATGTAACCATTCTCGAAATGCCCTACCACTATTTAAAACTTCTGTGACAGAGTGGCAAGCACCAGAGACATGACAAGATTGTAGCAAATAGAAACCAGTGGTTTTTGTCTACTCTTCCCGGAAACAGTGACGTCGTGTATGTGTTTATGAGCAGCAGTCCTAATTCCTAAACCGAGAACTGTTTTATTATATATATATATATATATATATATATATACAAAGCTGGTAATAAGACACTAAAATAGACTTTGAAGTAATGTAGTTTACTTCTTGGAAATATAATACCTTTCTACATATAGTTTGCCATTAACCAAAATTACTTTCCGCAGTAGACAGAGAGTGGGCGTCTCTGATAAGACAATCGAATGGAACGCCTGACATTTGGCTCACTAGGAGACTTATCGGCGCGTGTCGGGCTTGTCGAATTAATATTGATTCCATTGAACAAAGTTGCTAGTAAGGCATGGTTTTGATTAAACTATCTGAATATAGGGCTTCCGATTTATGAATACATTGCGAATGTCACTGCAATAATTATAATGGATCGTTTAGGCAGGAAAATGGCAGTTCTAATATCATTGCTTATTATATTTGTCAAAATTGCTCTATTGATATCTAGATTTTAATGACTACTTTTAATATAAAGTAATTCCTAAGAGCAACAACGCGACAATAAACTTAAACTACTAAAATAACCGTTTGAAAATAACTTGTTCATATGTAAGTTAAGTTTAGTCTTCTTCTTAGGAGTTTTTAATCATAAGTATTTCCCTTGCTCTAAGTAACTTTTACTAACATAGGAAAGTCCTGTTATTATTTCCCATGAACAAAAAAATATCAGTACTCGAAATTCGATCGAATCGGAAGCTTATCAGCACATGTCAAACTTGTCAAATGAATATTGATGCGATGTAAGGTTTGGTTTCGATTAGCTAACTTACTTGTAGGCTGAAGTGCTCGTAGCGGAATTTGCCTCATTCTTAACTGATTTTAAAAAACCCTTACAAATTGGTATCTTATTAACACTAAAAACGTATTGTCATCTTGTGAATTTATTCACAGCCACTCCTCAGGTCTTTTTTTTATTGCTGATAGGTAAGTCATTGACCAGTCTCACCTGATGGTAAGTGATGATGTTGCTGAAGGTGTTAAACACGCTTAACCTAGAATTACTGGCTCTCAAAGACAGCTGCCGGAACACACCGTTAGGAGCTTGGCGACAGATTTTCTACTTGAGGGTGGTTGCTAGCCAGGTGGGCATTCGCAAAATACCCTTCCACTACGCAAAAACTAGGTCAAGCAATATTCGTTGTGGTCATGACTTGTATGGGTAACCGCTAGTGGCATTTACTATGGAGCTCTTCCATGCTTCGGGAGACCTTAAGACGTCGGTCACAGCTGTCTTAGGATGGAAATCGTTAAAGAATGAATCAGGGTATTATATATGTGAATGCCCTCCTTTAGTTTAGGGGGGCCTTGGATGCTAATTCCACTGTGGCATATTCCAGCTCCACAAAACTTTAGGCGAAGGTCTAATTCTCTTCTGTCTTCTACCTCAGAAAGACCTGCTGGAGGGCCTTTAGCCAAAATGTGCGCAGAAGTTCCGTCATTTGCGGGCAAAAGAGGAGTTGACAAGGGCAAAACAGTGGTACGGGCCGCGGCTTGAGTCGTTGCAAAAATTATTTGGGGATATCGGAAATACTTGAGTTGACTACGTTGCAAGTTGAGAGTGGGCCTTACGGGTATTCGCACCATAGCTAATTTGGAAAGATAGTAATTTGAATTTTATGTTTGCCTCGAGCTCGCCGGCAAGCTCGGTATTTGTTAGTGTACCCTCTAATTACCGCAGACCTTGTAACGGAGATACCTTTACGGGGAAAACTACCGTAATGACTGCGGTGGGGTCATCCGTGTTCTATACATGCCTCGGGCGGTGACGGGGAAGTTTGATTGAAATCGGATAAAATTATAAAGGAAGGAAGGAAGTATAAAGTTAAAAACTTTATACTTTCTTGAGCTGTACCAAAACTTTGCAATACATTAATGTCAGCCACAAATATCTTAATATTTGCTATTCTATAAATTTCCCTGTCATCATATAATTTGTATTTGTCAGTGTTAAACCAAAATGCTTTAACTATCACTTAGTTAAAAGACATTTAACGTGATTGATTTGCAATTTGAATCGGAAGCTATTTTGTAGATACTCTTAGTCGGTTAGGTAATGCAGCAGTGATGGTTTGGCGTAGAGAGTATGGTGATAGAAGGAGCGAATCACAATGTGTGTAATACATACAGATTACTAAGTTTAGAGATACAATAGTACATTACTGCTGAATCCAGTAAGTTAGCTTCCTGGCTAAGTATGAGTTCAACGGACAGGACAATATTTGGATATTTTTTAGAGATGTTATGACAAGATAACATACCATTTTTGAGAAAAAATAGAATACGTATCATCACCCACCATTATTATTGTTATCGTGTAGTTTTGAACTGCCAACGGCCTCTGAGAAAAATGACTTCCGTCCTTCATTACTTATTGACGTGCAGAATAATTAATAATGCTGATGCCTGTAATAATATCAAGAGTATGATGAAATAGCACGAACGCAGATATACTTTTGGTTCCATCACTACAAGTTTCAATTCAAATAACAACCAGAAGTCATGACAGCCTTTCATTTAAAAATAAAGTAACTAAATATTAAATTATTACGATATACCTGATTTTTAACAGGAATTTCATAATAAATTGTCAAGTTTGTCGTGAGTAAAATGTAGCACGACAATTAATCAAGAATTAGTGCGAAACCTAAAATAAAATATCAAGACCGAGCATGACAAAAAAACATAATTTTCTACCCACAAAATGTTATTGAATCATGAGTAGTTAACGGGTTTTTACCAATAATTTACTATGATGTAACGTTCTAAATAATTTGTGAAATAATCATTTGTTGGGAAAAAATAAATGATAGTAATGTCATGTTAAATTTTCGTGACCGGCACGACGTCCCTAGATGTTGTAGTGCATTACGCGAATGCTCGTCTGGCTGACTACCACATTCAAGTAGAAAATTTGTCTCTAAGCTAACCTAATGTCTTTTTGTGTTATGTAGGTCACGTTGAAGCCAATATCAATTCTGCCCATTCTAGCTTTAGCCTGTTGGTCAAAAATGTTCAACCAATGAGTCATCATCAGAGATTCATCTTCTTCTTTGTGGTATAGAGTAATTCTATATAAATTGAACTGATTTTATTAAGATACATCTGTTCAGCCATATTCATGTAAAAGAGTTCGAACTGGTGGTTCCTTTTGAACTACCTAGATGGCGCTATCGGTATTTATGCTCTTTCCTATACAAAATGCGTCAGAATGTATGAAATCCTGCATCGCGCAAACGAAATAATCCGACGGTTCCGAAAGATATTCAGCTAACATTAAACTAAATATATTGACATCGGCAGCAATCGGCAACACTCGGCAGTCTAGTGCAGCAGAATCACCAGGAATTACGCATTAAAAGTTATTACAGGTTCACGATAATAAACGAGAAAGCTCTTTTAAGACTGCTATGATGATATCGAAAATATATCAAAACTTTCCCGTAAAGTTGTTAGGAAGATGTATTCTTATTTTGGTGAATTTATCATTTCATTATTGAAACTATACCATTCATTCTTAAATTTTTATGATTCCCTTCACGACTTTTTGTCATTACTGTTAGGGATAATTCCGAGTTCGTCATGATATTTTGTTATGACGCGTACTGACAAAACATGAGTATTCAGCACTAAGAAATCTTGTGCTGTTGCCTGATTATTTATCGTGACATCAATTCATGGTAAATTCTTGTGATTTACATGCAAATTGTAATTAAATACTCTTGGTCCGTTTTTATTGGGAATACGGATATTTATTTCGAAATTCTTTTACAATTATCATGAATCATGACAGTCATTTTTCTCAGTGTAGGTTTAATCTTAGCTTGAATAAAATTTATCCAATACACACAACACATGTAATCAGATTGATAGTGCATCTTATTAATATTCATCTTATCTATATTATTGCAAACCGCTTTATTTAACGGCATATATTTGTTTTATACATATATATAATTATATATATAAATTTAATTAAGTCATTATTGGAGCAAATCAAGCAAGATCTATTTCAAAATGTTTTATAACAATTAATAGTTATTTACCACTAATGTTTGAAGACTAAAATATTATGATTTGTTGTTTTGAACGTATATAAACGAAAGATTAGTTAGAATTCTCTTTACTATACAACATTGCAGCCTTACTTTAAAACGCTCTTAGTGGTGTACTTCTAATCCAATTGTAGCACTATCTATGGAACTACAGTGTCTAAGGTCATTAAGGCCCCTACCTCCATTACGACTACGAGCATGCAACGCTATTGTTACAGCTCTCGCAGTGAAGTCTGCGGTTATTTGGGTTGCTCTCTTGAGGTACTAACGATGATCGTTATTGAATAGCTTCATGAAAGCTTGGTATATTGTTTTACATTATTTTTGTCAAATTTGGAAAACAATATTTAAATAATGTTGTCTTAGGTTTTCGCAATTATTACACATAGTAATTAAACAACTTTAATCACTTTGCAGTGATTACAACACTTTAATATTGATTTGACTTTTTGAATCATTATATCCCTAAAAAGGTGGCTCTGAAGAAAGAAAGTATTTTGTAATTTTTTATAGATAATTATCTAATCTGCAATTTTTTTCTGACCTTATTTTATGATAATACTTACCGTTTTGCTGAAAATCGCAAAAAGCCCGTTTTTGTGACCTTTGATCCGGACAATTTTTTTTTCCAGGTGTTGGATCAATGAGAACTTTCACATTTCATTTGTTAGTGTTGTTGAACAATCCTACCAATTCTCAGCCAAGTGTTAATTTTTGTAACCCTATTTTTTGGTCTAATTTGACCGGACTAATGGTACGTAACCAAAACTCTTATCTGAAAAGATAACGTCTGCACTTTATTGTGGCCACCAATTATAAAACTCAATTAGAATAACTTCCTCAAGAATTAATTAAATAAGTACACTTATGTCACTAACATAACATAGTAACCTCAAAGTTCAAAGTGTACCCATAACTACACAACTTTGTGAAGGCAGCGCTTTTCTTACAACATAACAAATCTGACAACGCAATGGATAAAAACAATCATATGTCTTTCGCCGGGTCTCAAACTATATTTGATGATATTTTTGATGTATATTATTTGATGTATTTCTATATCAAATTTCATCCAAATCGGTCCAGTAGTTTTTAAGTTTATTCGTTGCATACAAAAATACAATAAAACAAATCATTCCTCTTTATAATATTGGTATAAATAAATAGAAAAAAAAATCTTCCTATTCAGTTAAAATAACCCTTCTGATTGAATCTTTCGACCGTTATCATAAAATATGTTATTTCTTTTCACTTTATGAGCGGGATCAGTTTCGTTTTGGGATACGCAAAAGACTGATACTGCGATTTTTCATGCTTTTTGAGCCTATTGCAGATAAAGGTTCTTAATTCAATATTTAATGATCTTTCCTTCAGTGTAGCATAGCCGTAAGACGTGCTGTATCTATAGGCAGGACACCATTAGCAATACTGCCTACGAACTTGATTTGAACTTGTAACTATGATCGTATGATTAACAGCAGACTTTAATTTACTGAGTTTGAAGTACTGTTTAAAATTCTTATCATATCATAAGGGTAGCTTTTAATCGTTTTGGCAATGTCGATTATTATAATTCTATATACGAAACAATGAAAAGCTTGGAACAAACGCATTTCACAAAGGATAGTAGATATGCCATACATTTAATATTACCATTAGAATCTCTTCAAAAACGAACCCAATACCTGTGTCATGAAAGTCTGTAACCACTTGTGGAAGCAAAATTATGCAAACTAAGAGTTACTACATCAAAGTACGAGATCCTACGTTTTAGAACTTAAAAAAAATCTTGTCAGTAAAATGTTTATTTACTGACAAGCCATCGCACTATATGCCTTGTTTTAGTAATTATTTTTAATATTACTTATGTTATGTTCCTTTCAAAGACACAGGAGGACCGATCGGTACTTTTATGAATGAATATTTATTTATTATTTATGACGCTGAAGGTTAAGAATCTATTCGCTCAGCTCACGTAAGTTCGGCTCAAACTGCATGCCGCTTATTACGCCAATATATTTTTTCTATTGTTATGTGTTCTGAAAGTGCGTAACGGGTTTTGATGAAATATAACACCTAATTATAAAGAGTCATCATGTCCTGAAATGATCACAAAGAGTATTTTTGTCTTAAATTACTGTGTCTTCAAAGGGCAGAAACTAACAAGTCTGTATCTTTTAATCCAACACCACGAAAATCATTTTGAAAATAGCATTTACAAATTAAGATTCCTTTTCGAAGATCCCAATCGAATACAAAAGCAATCTCACCGTCTTAAAATTTTATATCACTGATTGCCTTTATTTTCAGAGATCAACTTTAACAGCACTAAGCTCTTTACTCCAAGAACTATGTATCTATTAGTACTAACATAATTTTATTTTTATTCTCCTTAATGGTAAAAGACATTTATTGTATTAATTCAAAATAATAGTTTTTAAGTTACCTACATAATCTTAAAATCTCAATCTAATAGAGTGTGCAATTCGAGTGGTGTTTTCCTCTTTACCTGCTCGGTCACTATATAACGCTACAAAATAGGAAGGCTTTAATTTAACAAGATTGGTTACAGTACGGCATCATTTTGTGGGAAAATAGCACTGATGTCGGAAACTTATTTGCACAACAAAAATAATTATGAGAATTATCGCAAAAAGAGTCACACGCCAACACGCAACTGAAAGTTGCAAAACTTTTTAATCATCCACACAAACAAATATGTACAAATGTTGTACAATGTTGTAT
This sequence comes from Plagodis dolabraria, assembly GCA_963854805.1. Taxonomy (NCBI): domain Eukaryota; kingdom Metazoa; phylum Arthropoda; class Insecta; order Lepidoptera; family Geometridae; genus Plagodis; species Plagodis dolabraria. Next base: position 21,092,441 of record OY978459.1, read on the forward strand.
ATTAAACTTATTATTATTAATACAGGGAAACTCTTAAACAGCTAGCTGTATTTTTTTGCTAAATATGATTATAATATCACTATCAATTGCAAAGCAAATATCTCATTTAATTTAACCGTTCGGCAAGTGGTCAAGGCACCGGTTCGTAAAGCCTACTCGCAGGGTAACCTATTGGCAAGTTATAACGTGGGCAAAAACGGTAAATAGGCTTAGCCTTGAATGAAACTGCGCATCCCTATCGAAATTTACCATTTGATGCTTGGCGACAGATTTTTTACTTCAGGGTAGTATGTAGCCAGTTGGGCATATGCAGGGTGCCCTACCACGATTGGATGACCTAGCAGTGGAATTTGTACGATGGCTGGTGAAGGTCAGGTGTGTAGTTAAAAGTTCGGTTAACATCAGAGAACGAATAAGATCATTAAGGCAACAAATTTCAACGCAGAACACACTATCCTTCGATGTCTGACACCTGTGTGACTCTCATCCCGAACTACGAAAATTTGGTATCGTAGAATCGAATTCGATACATTCAGTCGCCATATAAAATAAATATGATTTTTATGATTACAATGTAGACCCTATTCTTAGTTTTGTTTTTGATAACTCAATCCATTATTCAGTCTTTTGCTACAAACCGATGAGGTATGAATTTTTTAATGTAGTACGGTCTACGGGACTTTATAAATGTTTGATTGTTTTGTAGTTTCGAATAATTTATTATTATTCGTAGTTTTGCAGACTGTCCAGTAAATCCAGTTATTTATTTGTCGAAATAATGTCCCCATTCTGCGAACAAAAGCGTGAATTTGTTTTCGAGATGTTTCAATCGAACGTTTTATTTGAAATCCCCAGCCAGCCCCATGTTTCCATTCAATTGCTCATCCAGCTAAATAATTTTCACCCAATTTATTGAATTCTGTTGTGGAGCGGACAACAATGAAACAAAATCTTTTTAGGTTCAGTCCATTGTAATGAATTACCCGCTTCACTTTTATCGGCACCAAATCTTTCATTTCGAAATTATGCTATATTCAGTGTTTTGATATTATTACGAGTATTTTATTCAACGCTTCAGTAAACGCTGGACTTGCGCGGACATCACTCCATTTTCCCCATTTGAATTTTGTTATCAATTACTGATTTATTTATTTAAAACTATGTCCACAATATTGGAACATTAATTTTGCTTTAACATTTGGAGAAATAAGCTAAACTTTTAGAATACTAATAAGATTTTCCCACTTCCTACATCAAGTTTGCATTACATATTGGTGGTCGGGACACCACACATTGACGACGTCAAACTGGGACGAATCTGGGAGAACAGATGTCGTCACTAATTGAGACCGAAGTGTAATTCTGTGTTTTTTGTAAAGAAACTTCATTGTTATAGTCATCGTTGGCTGAGTGCTAGTGTTTCTACACAGATTTTTTTCGGTGACGATGCCCTGAGGACATACGCTTTCCAACATTTTCTGTAAGAAATAAAAACAACTTAATGTAATTACTCGTTATAATATTTTAAGAAAATATTTCATTCATATTTTAGTAAAACACTTACAAAATATAAAATGTCATCTAGTGACAATTCCGTCTAATTTGACTGCTAAGCCGAACTTTGACGTCACAAACTCCCCCAGCCAAACGGGCCAAACCAAACGTCGCGGTCACTTCCACAGAACGCATCCTCAGCGTTCAAGCGTTCTTTAAAATGTAAAACACAAAACTATTAGAATTCAATTAATTAAATACCATTATATAAAATCAGTCTTTATAACAATATCGGGTAGCCAATTTCACAATCACACTCCACGAATATACATATAAACTTAAATTGGGTACACAAATATCAACAACTTTGAAGCGCTCGCAGTGGAGCTTGCCTAGGCTTACAAGGTCTACTGTGGTCATAACTTGAATGGGTTACCGAGAGGCTTCGGAGGGCACGATAAGGTGTTGGTCCCCGTTTTGTTTTTTTAGCAGTTTCTATTACATGCTTGTAGAGCATTTTTTCTTATACCTTTAAGTAAAAAATCTGTCGCCATGAGCCTAGTGGTACGTTCTGGCTGATATATTTGAGACCCAATGATTCTTGGTTAGCCTGAACAAAATGTTTGACCGAATTATCACTTATCATCAGATGAAATAGCGGTCAAAGGCTAGCCTTTCAGCATTAGAAAAAAAGACACAGATTTTTTTCTATATTTTTTCTTACTTTTCAAAACTAAACTAAACTGAACCGAACCGTGCCAAACCGAACTGAACCAAATCAAACCGAACGAAACTAAATCTAAACAAACCAATAAAATGAAGAGTTTTTAATCAAGTGGCATATAACTGCTTCTATGTGTAGCAAGTTGGCAGCTCGTTAGCGGCCGCACTGCGGAACTGGATATTACAAATGCCCACTGGGTAGAAAAAACGGACACACACGAGATATTATTTCTGCACTCACTACTTTGGAATGAAATGAATAGTGCCTTTTCTAGAAGAGATAGTTATATTATTAATTATTTTCAAATACCTTTATCATACAGTTTACTTTTTAAGTGTGTTTCAGTCACCCAGAAATAAGAAATATTCATTTCTACAGATTATCATAGTCGTATAAATTAATGAATAAATAAAAACTATCTGCAAATTATTTATTTTCGTTATACGTTTTATCGTTACATTGAAATTAAAACTGCTAATTGTATAATATTTATAGAATCTATTTTTAAAGCCCTTCATTTTGAAATCACACTTGAGGGGTATGGAAGAATTTTTTTTAACCCACAATATGGCGTCTAAAAGTCGCCAGCTTTTTTATGTACCTAGTGTCATTTGTACTATTAAGACAAATCTAACGATATCTATCTATGTCTAATACATTAAAGTTGGTTAACCTATTTAGAAGTTGTGGTGGAATAAAGAAACTCACAAATATACATACATGGACCCTGGAAACACAAGACTCGTTTCTTTGGGCAATTGTGTAAAAACTATGTTATAAACAGTGCATTATCTTTACGATACTACAATTAAATAATCACTAATAATTATTAATGAAAAAAAATCGTTGTATCTTGTATAAAAACCATGGAAAAAAAACTTTCATATTTTTTTTTAGTTACCACCAATTCTGCTCATTAGTTAAGTACGCCAAATGGCTATTATTATTAATTTTACTTGTATTATTTCTAATTCAGTTTGTTGAGGGAAACAATACATTGAAGTCTTGTTTTATTTGAGATTTGGTGGGTCACTATCCGTTTTTTTTTTATGCCTGATAGGTTAGCCTTTGACCACTATCTCACCTGATAGTAAGTGATGATGTGGTCGAGGATGTTGTTCAGACTAACCTAGAGTTACTGACTCTCAAGGACAGCTGCCGGAACACACCGTTAGGTGCTTGGCGACAGATTTTCAACTTGAGTGTGGTAGCTAGCCAGGCGGGCATTTGCAAAGTGCCCTACCACCATGCTGTAACGACTGCTATCCTAAGACAATAACCGGGACCGACGGCTTAACGTGCCCTCCGAAGCACGGAAGCGCTCAGTAGTAATGTGACCAGCGGTCACCCATCCAAGTCATTACCGTGGCGGACGTTGCTTAACTTTGCTGATCGATTCAGATTGGCTAAGCAAACTTGGCTACGAGCAATTCAAAGTTGTAATGGCCAATCTGACGGTAGCCGCGTTTAATGACAACCACTGCATACGAATCCATTGTCGACCATAGACGTGCGCGCGCGCTCCCTTTAATTAAGAAAATATATTTATTTGCTTGATATCGGCCGGTACGAGACTAATAAGAATGTGTCAAGTGCCTACCTATCTTGGTGTAATGGATTGAATTCAGCCACCAGCGTCAGCGTCCTACAACTAACCAAGGTAACAAGCTTCATCATTCTTTCTCAATTAACGTTATATCTCCATGTATTTTTTCTTAGATCCGGCAAAATTACAGTCCATTATTTGCAAGGTTTTGGCGTCACCTACTTTATCAGCCGATTGTCCACTGCTGAACGCAGCCTCTCTCATTAAGGGGAGATTTGCCATACTTTGATATTTCCTGGATTCTCCTCTCAACTGAAGCTCCACTTCAAGCTTCACTATAGCTTGCTTTTGTGATCAGTTTGGTTAGTGTTCTTTTATAGGAAACAGAGCATCTTTTACTTATTGTTTTTTATGTATTATTATCAAAACGGAAGCTTTAAAATTTCAGTGTCCGTCTGTATGGCACAGTTGTTTTTAGACTATTAAGATCTACAATGCTGAAATTTTCTATTGATTGTACCCCTACACAACAATGTATTGACATTTTGGAAACAACTAATGTATATGTATTATAACTCCCCTAAAATAATTGTCTATAGCTATGTGGGGTGCCAGGCTAGAATGTCACTTCCTCCCCAACTTAAACCTTTGGGTGTCGTAAAAGGTGACAATGGGTAAAATTCCAGAAGGTGGGCAGCAGCGCCTTCTGAGGAACTGCTATCTTACAATGCGATCCCTAAGACGCTTGTCAAGCGTGGGGATTATGCCAAATTCCACCCAAATGAGGGAGTGATGTTTCAGCAGTGGACAGTTCGGCTGAAACATTAAACGAATAGTGGGCATGAAAAACTATTGATAATCTATCCTTACGAGTGAGTATCATTGTAAATGGAATGAAAAATTAAAATGAGGATTTATATATATATATATATATAAATCCTCATTTTAATAATTATCATACGTATAACAAGGCCTACTGTTTCTAGATAAAAAAACCTTATAACACGAAAAAAATATTTTGGAACAATAAAACAAAGTATTGTTGATGTATTTTGTTGTTTGTGTATAAACATCATAAATTCTTTTCTCAAAAGCAACATTTTTTCTGATACAAATTAAAATATCCAGTTACTCTAAAATACAACTGTGGTCCGACTAAGTAATGAAAACGTTTCCGATCCACATAGATCTTATTTCCACGTTTCAGTGGCCTGCAAATATCCCGCTTTCTTTTTTTCGTAGCGATCTTTCATTTTCGGTGCTATAAATGCAAGAGCGGAGCAATTTCACTCGTTCCCCGTGGTCCGGTCACTGCCATTACGCGGTACTCCACTTGATTTTGAAAATAACTCGCGTTCGAAAATTGAGATCTCGAGCGTTTACCAATCCTAATGGTGCGAGGCTTTATACGCAATTCTATATACCTATTGTTTAAAAAATGTTACGCGTTCTGTTTATTATATAAAATAAGGTTGGTATATTATATTGGTTTTACATTTAATACAGACTCCACATGCTAAGGTGCTATAACATTTGAATAAGTCCTTACAACCGACACGACTACTTTTTATAAAACATCTGTCATCTTGCTTGAGTAATGTTCAGAATGCTATCGTGTTCGAGATATAGAAGTTTAAGATTCAAATTTCTGATTCTAGACGCAATGAAGAATAAATTGTATTATAAATAACAGTTAATTAAGTTAAGAAAAAGATAATGCTCTCAAAGTTTATTTACATTTGCTTTCCTAACCAGACTTGTGCTAGCGTAGGGGTTGACAAACTATTTCAGCTTCAAAATGATTTCATTTCTTGATGATGTGACATGCTTGCCTTTTATCTGGTATTATATTGTTCACTGTCATTACAAAATGTTTTAAATATGTTAGTAGAACAGACCTATATACTCACAAAGGCGAGCCCATCTTCAGTAAATTTACTGATGCACATTTGTGCGGGTAGGCCTGGCGGTTAGTACACTACGTGTTAGCGTGAGTGTAAATAATAATGATGCATAGATAAACACTTTTTTTTATGATCGTTTTGGTAGGCAGTTTTTGCAACTACACAAAATATGGAGGGGCACGCCTTCGCGGATGCACGCACGGACATACAGACGGACTTGCTGTTTTCTAGTAAGACACCTTAAAAACAAGGCTACTCTTTCTAATACAAATAATGAACTATCCATTTTCCTCATAGGTTTGAGAAAGAAAAAAAGTTACCGAGTAACATAAAAGATGATCGTAATCGATTTTCTATCTCGATTGATGTTGAGGGTGTCGAGATAAAGGTTACAAAGGGCACACGGAACATTTCTACCAAAAAACGAAGATTGGTATCAACAAGAATGGCACTCACGTCGGTGACTTTTGAAATTGATAAAGATATTTTCACTACTGTTTGTTTCGTCAGTTTAGGGTTCCATATCCAAAGTGCAAAACTGAGCCCTCTTTATGAGACTCTTCGGTCTGTCCGTCCGTCAATTCGTAAGTCACGACTCTAGCTAGGACTGAGATATTGAATTAAGATGTTTTATGCAAAGCTTTGACCCAAAAACGTCTGCTTTAAAAAAATAACTTTTATTGGGACAATATGAAAAGGTAGACGAAAATCTTTTTTGCTCCCTAGCTTTCGGGGTGTCGTCGTAACTTGTTGAGTAGCCAACAATTCATTAATTTTAAAGAAATAAATAAATGGGGGCCTGTCAAATAGCGAATAAAAAAAAAAGTTATGAATCCAGGGGTTCCAATAAATTTTTTTTATTTAAAAAAAATATTGATACCCCTATTTAAGCAACAAAATAAACTTGTAATAATATCTAACTTTAACTTGCAATTCATCGGAGCAATGCTGCCAGGATGCTTAGCACTCTGCCAACGGTTATAGGTTTCGAAGCGCTCGTAGCGAAGTTTGCTTAGCCATTCTGAACCGATCAGGAAAGTTAAGCAACGTTTTTCTTTTTCTTGCAATGGCAGTCGTTATAGCATGGTGACAGGGCATTTTGCGAATTTTACCGGATTAACAACTCATCAGCATTTTTTTATATTCTCAGCCCGGGAACGGTCATAAATGCTATGTATGTCAGAATAACCTTAGTAGATACACGAGTAGAAATTCTAACGCTATGTGAGTATGTTAATAGAGCTTAAAATATCATTTCATCCAAAGTTGGATATCTATTCAGAAGTCGAATTCTTACTTTTACAACATACATTTTCAACTCAACATCGTAAGAACAACGTCGAGAAAGCAACAATTTGTGCAAAATTACTTCCAGTTCGCTCCACATAACTCATTCTACGAGTCGAGCGCCTGGTGCTTCTTGAACAACTTATGTAATTATGCTCACTTTGCCCAACATCCAAGTTCACAGTTTACGCTAGGAAGTAAACATTACGGAGAACATAGAGATAATATAGGTATGGTGGGTTCGGGAACGTTGAGCCTGTTGATGTCGGCTTCTCTTTATGATGGTAAAAGCGTCGTCTTGGGATCTTCTGGTCGTGGGTTTGATCCTGGCCGCAATTATTGGGGTTCTCTGATAAAAAAAATATGTCAGAAGTCTAAGAGTTTTTGAAGCAATGATGGCTGAGCGGTAATAGCTATGGACTGTCGTGCCGCAGGTCCCTGGTTCGCTCCCCACAGCCGGCTTGAGCTTCATCGCATGGTGGATGGGCATTTTGCTTGGCTAGCTACTGCCTTTAAGTAGAAAATCTGTCACCAAGCATCTAACGGTGTGTTCCATCAGCTGTCCTTGAGAGCCAGAAAAATTAAAGGCACATGAGAATTAACAACTGTGAGTCTCAATGTGACGGGCACAGTGCAATTCGTCATATGACGAAATGCATCTTTTATAGGCAGAGGATATTAATCCGCTTAACATCAGGTGGGCCTCGTGCTTCTTCCGTCACAAATACAAAAAAAACGATATAAGGCAATATATTGAGCAAATATATATATATATACATTTGCTCAATATATATATATATATATATATATGTATATACATATATATTAAGCAATTTTTAGCTTTAATTACTAAAAAAAAGAATAAATTACAACAGAAATTGACAATCTAATTACAAAAGAACAAATTTAACAGTAATTGAATGGAAAAATAGTTACTAGGCAAATAATTCAAGACGGGATACAAAAATAACGTGACACAGACATAAACACCCGATACACAGACTTTCGGAGATGTTCACGCGCCGACGGCTGGAGGCAGAAAGAGGGCGGCGCAGGTCTGCTGTCGGTTTTATATGATCGCTCCACAAAATGGCGGCTTCATGCTAACTCGGCTTCTCCTGACTAGCGGTCGTCCTCGGCCGCATTTTTCAGTAACTCAGCGAGAGACAGGCTTTTTCCTTGGATTGATATGCTTTCATTGCTACAATCAGCAAATTGACTCGTTTGGGGCTTGGGGCTTGCATCTAAGTTGTTTGTAGTACCATGATTTAGTGGACCTTGGACCATGTCTTTACTTCTTGTGCTGGAATTTGGCTGGTTGTTGGTTTTATGAGGCTCAGCAGAGATCTCGTGTTCAGCTATAAGCAAAGAAAGCAAGTGTAAGTATTATTCTAATAAAAAGTGTCAAAGTAACTCGTGCGAAAATATCATAGTCGAGTTGGTCACATCAAGTGTTCAGTCATTTTAAGCAGAGCCGGAGCTCAATGCAAACAGTCATGTCAAACAGAGCCGGAGCTCAATGCAAACAGTCAAGTCAAGCAGAGCCGAAACTCGATGCAAACAGTCATGAATAAAGCAGAGCCGGAGCTCAATGCACAGACACAGCAGAGCCGGAGCTCAATGCACACACAGCAGAGCCGAAGCTCAATGCACACACAGCAGAGCCGAAGCTCAATGCACACACAGCAGAGCCGAAGCTCAATGCACACACGGCAGAACCGAAGCTCGATACCCATACATAGCAGAGTCCAACGCTTAGTGATCCCACAGTGGATCCCAGCGTTGAACGTCCACACAGCAGAGCCCAAAGCTCAATGCACACACGACAGAGCCGAAGCTCGATGCCCACACATAGCAGAGTCCAACGCTTAGTGCTCCCACAGTGGAGCCCAGCGTTGAAAACTCAGAACACAAAACAGGTACAACCGGCAGAGCCTAAGCTCGATGCAGTCACAAACCAATAATAGAATTTAGGTATTGGCAACAATAGGTTCGTAAGTAAAATAAGGTTAACTTACTCTCAAAAAACGCAGCACATGACTCTGGGGTCCACTCTCCTCGCCAAGCAACTATATGCTCGGCGGCAGCCTGAGTAGTTTTACCATACGAACCACGCACAAGCTGCAGCAAGTACCGGTCGCGATGCAAGACTTGCGTCACACGGTAGGGCCCTCGCATCCCCGAGTCCAATTTGCCTGTAATCTAAGCAGATTTGTTTCAAAAAACTTTATCATCTACATTATTAAAGGATCTAGATCTTTTTCGACCTTTGTTGATCTTGCCTTCACCAGTTTTGCTCGAGCAATGCATTAACCCGCTGTCTTTGTAAGTAGCTTTCAGTGACAACATCTCAGTGTCATCACGGACAAGTAGTTGCCTCGATGCCAGTTAGGAGCTGTAGTGGCGCTGTTTTTGTTGTTTATGCTTAGGTGTTATGAAGTGAATTTGACTTCCGATATAAGGAGCCAAACTGAAAGCTTGCACTTTCAAATATTCGTCCTTTATGACAAACTAAACGTTAGTCCATAGAGCGAAACTGCATTTTCATAACCTTCTTAAGTGATATGTCTTGCTTTTTTTAAGGCATAAATTAGGCAGTATTTTGAGAATGCGTCAAACGTCGGCAACACATACTTGTAATCGTTTGAAATGGGAAGGGGACCGAGTGCATCTATATGCACAGTATCAAACTGGGTCTCCGGTTAGTTCCAAGATGAAATTGGCTAGTGAGGAGCTCTGGGGACTTATTTTTGAGAAAGACACACTAAACAGTGACTGACATATTTTTTACAAAAGTACGAAGACCAGGAAATCAAAAATGAGGTAGAATGGGATCTACAGTTTTGTCTTCATTGATATGTTTATATTGGTCGTGAAAAATTCTCAAAAGCTGAGACGGTGTTCTTTAGGAATGAAACAGTAATCTAGGCTGTTCTCCGACAGGTAAGGAGTGTATTTGAAATATAGCAAATCATTGCGCACAACATATTCTGTATAGTTCGTTGTTATTGACCTTGTCAATCGGCTTACGCGTTTCTTTGTCCGCTAATTGAGCAAGATACATACACAGCGCCATATCCGATGGAACTAGCATCCGTATGCAGCTCGGTCGGTAATGATGGGTCAAAAATAGCTAATACGGAATCACTCGTAAAAATACATAGCTAAAACAGATTCACTCGTAACACAATCGATTAGGTACTTATGAACATTATCACGTTATGCACCCCAATAAAATGAAATGCCTGTCCGCGTCAGGCCAGTTATGTATGCAGTTTTAATACCCGAGAAGGTTGTGGACCTGTTTTACATTTGTGGGCACAGAAGAATGGACTAGAGCTTTTATCTTTCGCTCGCTCGGTTTCACCTGACTTTGAGAAATGAAATGATCTAGATAGTCTACTTCTGTGGCCACAAATGTACTTTGCTTTGTTTGAAAAAAGCTAACGTAAGTAGGACCTCGAGAACGCTTTTCAAAGGCTTCTACCGAAGAATCCGGTATGGGATGAATGCATCAAGAATACCAAACAAAGTTTCTTAATCATAGCCTTGAAAGGTGGTATTTACAGGCATCTGTTTACTGGAACGGACAAACAGACTGAGGATTATTCTGTTGAATGTATCCTACACCATCACAAATCAATACTTGCACCGGTACATAAAACATTTTTGGTTGATAACAAATAACATGATATGTAGGTAATCGTGCACACTAATTGTTTTATCACAGACACAAATAAGGGAAGCATATGACCGTCTTTAAATTTATTCGTCAAACGGAATAGTTACCCAGTTTAGTTATTAGACAGCAGTCGTGACGTCATTGACTGATGAAGCGTTTTGCAGATCATTGCAAAAATTAACCGTTTTGTTACGTTGTTCGACTTTTTGTTTGACAAAACAGATACTGACGTCATGACCCTTCCTTTTGCAAAACGAGCACGTCATAGGTTCCGTTGGTAAAGGCAGTGCACTAGTTTTAAACCGTTTGGGACACAATCGCTGTACATGATCGGTAGATTGACACGAAAAACATTTTAAATCGCGGGTAGGCACATTATTATGACCGTGTTTTCGCGGATTACGATCGAGTTCTTTCTCATGAGTATGTTTTGTGCCACTGACCGATGCTCGAGTGTTTGGTTTTGTATAAATAGACAAAAACTCAACTAAATTTTTGGTCGTTAAATTAGCATTGGTCGCCACGGCACGTATCTGTGTGTCAGTTATCCCACGTATAACGATAGCTAAAGTTAAGTCGTCACTTAAGCCCTTCACAATATTTAATCGCAGAAGGGACCGTCTAGCATATTCTGCGTAAGTGGGGTAGCTGTCGGAATTTATACTCATAACGTCATATAAAATGCCAGCTATATCGATTCTTCGTGAACTCTGTTTTAAAGTTTGACCATGTACGGTCATTTGTAATCCAGTCACTTAACCAACTACGGGCATCACCTTTTAGGCAATTGGCAATACGAGAAAGACACTCGTTGTCATCCCAATTGTTAATATTACGTGCCCTTTCGATTTCTTCACACCAAGAATCGATATCATGCAAGCTAGGATCAAAGTTTGATATGTAATAATGGGTGGATCTAACCTTAGTTAATGCACTTAACGCTCCAATGAGACGGTCGGTGGGGTCCAGCGACGTACTCGCAGAATTGCTCGCGACTGATTCTGGCAGCGGTGGCAGCTGTGGTGTAGACGCCCTTGTTGGCGCCACAATGGCGCACGCGTCCGACGCTGGCGTCTCGGTGCACGAAGCTGGCCGTCCGCTGTTTTCAAGCGCAGTCAGGCGGGACAAAATAGCACCAAGTGTTTCCTGCAGGCTTTCAACATTTGAGGTTGGATTAGTTCTTTTTCTAACCCTACTATGAGAACTAGATTGTTCAGACATGATTTTATTTTAAAACTTCACAAATTCGAATGCTTTTAGTACTGTGAGCTTAACAGAAAAGTAAACGATAGGCAATGGAGCCTATCCCACTTCTGAATTAAGCAATTTTTAGCTTTAATTACTAAAAAAAAGAATAAATTACAACAGAAATTGACAATTTAATTACAAAAGAACAAATTTAACAGTAATTGAATGGAAAAATAGTTACTAGGCAAATAATTCAAGATGGGATACAAAAATAACGTGGTGACGTCACCCGAGACACAGACTTTCGGAGATGTTCACGCGCCGACGGCTGGAGGCAGAAAGAGGGCGGCGCAGGTCTGCTGTCGGTTTTATATGATCACTCCACAAAATGGCGGCTTCATGCTAACTATATATTTATACATACATATATAATATATGCATCATTCCCGTTAGGCCATCCTGAGTATTCCCCTCAGGATGCAACGTCCCTCTAACGGTGAGGTGGAGGTCCTTCAGACCTTTGCCCTCCGCTACCCCGAACTCTACGCTGATCATCAGCAATCGCTTAACGATGCAGAGAGTGCCCGCCTCACGGACACTCTCATCGCTCCCTCCGGAACTTCAATCCCGGAGTCCATCGTCCCTCCTCTGACCCGGTCCTTCTCAGAGGACAGCCCGCTTTCGCCCGCTCCGGGCCCAGATAATAGACGCACGGTGGTAGCCCCACCCCGTGAGAGGTCTCGCTCGCGCTCACCGATCGGGAGGCCAGCGAGCACCCGTCCCTCCATCGCCGTTGTCGAGCCCACTACGGACTCCGAAACGGAGATGGACGTAGATCCGAGTCGCGCCTCACGCACTGACTCGGACTCCGATAACGACGGCTATACCGTCGTAGATAGAAAACGCAAGCGTGCTCCTAAAGCCGCTAGTTGCGCAACTTCCGCACCTCCCGCCAAGGCACCCGCTAAGGCCCCCGCCTCCGGCAAGAAGCCGACCCCCGCCCCGCGCCCCGCGTCTCCTCCCTCCGCTCCGGCTACTACTGCCGCGTCCCCTCAGGACGCGAGCGCGCGCCGCGAAAAACCGCCTCCGCCCCTGTTCATTCAGGACAAAACCAAATGGGACATGCTGTCCCGTTTAGTTTCGGATCGTGGGATCCACTACACTAATGCCCGCTCCACGCAGCAGGGCATTAAAGTCCAAGTGTCCACCATTAGCGACCACAGAGCGCTAACAAAACTCCTCCGCAATGAGAGCATAAGCTTCCACACTTATGCGCTCGAAGAGGAGAAAGTCCTCCGAGTGGTCATCCGCGGTGTGCCCAAGAAGGTACATACCGATTCGGTATGTGCCGACCTGAAGGCACAAGACTTCCCCGTACATGCAGTTCACCGCATGTACAGCGGGAAGGACCGCAGTCCCTACGATCTAGTACTCGTAGTACTAGATCGTACACCTGAAGGCAAGGCCATTTTTAATTTAAAAAAGGTCTGTGGCCTCTCAGGACTCGATGTCCAAGCCCCATACAAAAATGGGAGTCCCTCGCAGTGCCATAACTGCCAACTATACGGGCACGCCTCCCGTTTCTGCTTCGCTCGCGCTAGGTGCGTTAAGTGCCTAGGCGATCACGCGACAGCAGCGTGCACTCGCACCCGGGATTCGCCGGACCCACCCAGTTGTGTTCTATGCGGTGATCAAGGGCATACCGCGAATTACCGTGGTTGCCCTAAAGCACCACGAGTGAACCACAGGGTGGCAAGGCATAGGCCGACCCGTCCCTCTTACGACCGTTACCAACGGGTAAGCCCTAAACTAACGGTAGTACCTGCCTCACAGGTAATACCCGCACCGCTCCCAGCCCGTAACGCATGGTCTAAACCACCCAGTATGGTTAAGACCGTCGCTACCGCCCGCGCCCCGGCCCGCGCGCCCGCACCCGCGCCCGCACCCACACCCGCCCGCGCCGAGGCCCCTGCCCGCGCACCGGCCCCGGCTCGCCCCGCGCTCCCGGCACCCGTTGCCAACACCATTCGCGCGCCTCCCCGCGCCACTTCCCGGCCACAAGCTCCCCCTATGCCATTGATGGCTGCCCCTCTTCAAGAGGCAATCAACCTAGTCAGCGATCTGGCTATGTCGGTTGACATCAATGAGGTACAAGAGCTATTTCACAAGATGCAATACGCTCAATCCCCAGCGGACGTGATCCAATACACATTGGAACACGCAAACTTACTAAGCGCCCTTAAGCGCTTCGTTCCCCAGGCCCCTCCCCAGTACAACCACTATGGGTAGTACAACCGAACGCACGAAACCGCACTCAGTTTCGTTAGCGTCATTTAACGCTAACGGCCTTTTCAGACAACGTGACCTCGTCCACGACTTTTGTTGTACCCACCTTATCGATATCATATGCGTGCAGGAGACCCTTCTAAAACCGGGGAAGGCGAACCCTAGGTTTGCCAATTACAGAACGGTACGTGATGATAGAGTGAACTCCCGTGGGGGAGGCACTCTTATCTATTACAAAAGGTCTCTGCACTGCATTCCCCTACCTACCCCGACTCTTGTTAATATGGAAGCATCTTGTTGCCTCCTAGCTATGACTGGTCATCAACCTATAGTCATAGCGTCCTGTTACCAAGCTTGCTCCAAGCCGATCGTCCGAGCTGACTTAGAAGCCTTGTTCTCATTAGGAAGCGCCGTCCTTCTGATTGGCGACTTCAACAGTAAGCACATCCTATGGAATTGTAACGTTAACAATCCCAAAGGTATTGCACTTGAAAACCTAATCGCAGAACTTAACTTTGACATAATTGCACCCACTGAGCCCACTCACTACCCTTATATGGAAGACCATCGATCTGACTTGCTTGACATGGCACTACTCAGAGGCGTAACACTCCGGTTACGCTCCATAGAAGTGGTTCACGAGCTTCACTCTGACCACCGACCCATTATACTGCGACTAGGTCCCGACCCAACGACTGACCTCCCCCGCCCCACTAAGACGATAGTGAACTGGAAGCAAGTAGGCGATGCCCTAAAGGCTATCAGTTCACCGGACCTTGACAAGATCCCTGACGACATCCTGACAAAAGATGACGTAACCCTTGCGATCGATTCGTTCACCAATCACCTCTCCACCGTAGTAGGTGCATCCGCAAAGGAGGTCATAGTGCCGGACGACCGGCGCCTTGTCATACCAGCGGATGTGAGACGATTGGTGACGGAGAGTAAAGCAGTGACCCGACATTACGACTCTTACCCCAGTAAAGAGAACAAAACTAAGAAACGCCACTTTGAACGCATGGTTCAAAGTCGCATGTCTGAGTTGCGTGATCAACAATGGGGCGATAAACTTTCAAACCTCGTGCCAAGCCACCATGCTTACTGGGACTTGGCGCGAGGTTTGAAAGGAAGTAACCATAACGACATGCCTCCCTTATACAGACCAGTCCCACTAGTCCCAGCGTTCTTTGACGAAGACAAAGCTGAGTGCCTAGCTGATAGCCTAGAGGCTCAGTGTTCCCCTAACGTAGATAACGTTGACCAAGCTCACCTCGATTCGGTGGATGCTGAAGTCGAACGTAAAAGCTCTGTGGTCACCTCTGAACTCCCACCAATCACTTTAGCGACTTACGCAGAGGTGGCGAGACTGATCAAGGCCCTCCGACCGCGCAAATCCCCCGGTGCCGATGGCATCTCCAACAGGGTTCTTAAAACCCTCTCTCCTCCTCTCATCCATCTCTTAGTCAGCATCTTCAATGCTGCTATGAGCCACTGCTTATTCCCAGACACCTGGAAATGTGCAAATGTCATTGGCATTCACAAACCAGGCAAAAGCTCATCTGACCCCACCAGCTACCGCCCCATCAGCCTCCTCAGTGCCTTAGGCAAACTTTACGAGCGGTCACTTGCAAACCGTCTCCAGTCCCATGCTAAGGAACACCACCTTATCCCAGATGAGCAGTTTGGCTTCAGACCCGGACACTCATGCGTCCAACAGGTGCACCGCCTCACGGAGCACATCATTGAGGGCTTCAATAAGTACCCCAAACCCCAGACTACGCTAGCAGTCTTCCTCGACGTAGCGAAAGCTTTTGACAAAGTCTGGCACAATGGCTTGATCTACAAGCTATACCAATTTGGCGTGCCAGAACGTCTTGTGCTCATCCTACAAGACTTCCTTAAAGCCAAAAGCTTTCGCTATCGCGTGGAAGGCACCCTCTCCTCCCCCCACCCAGTCAGAGCCGGAGTCCCTCAGGGCTCCGTGCTATCACCTATTCTCTTTGCACTGTATACCAGTGACATCCCACGCTCTCAGCCCAAAGTATTCCTAGCCCAATATGCGGACGATACCGCCATTTACACCACTGGGTGGCATATCAACAGACAGTCCTATTTCGTCATTCAACGGGCCGTCACCGAGATCGGTGACTGGTTCCGAAAATGGCGCATCGCGGTCAACCCAGCTAAAAGCACAGCTATGTGCTTTACTGAGAAGACACGCTCCCCTTACCCGAAACCGCTCATTTTGTTCGACGAACCCATTCCCTGGGTTCCTAGAACAAAATACCTCGGAGTCACCCTTGATCGTCATCTCACCTTTAACGATCACATTACAACCGTCCGTAACAGAGCGGCCTTCGTAATGGGTCGCCTTGGTCCCCTACTTCGCAAAGAGAGTAAAATGTCTCTTAGTAATAAGAAGACACTTTACACTGCCTGCATCCGCCCCATCATGACTTACGCATCAGTAGTGTTTAGTCATGCTAGTGAGGCCCACCTTCATAAACTTCAAGTCATCCAAAACCGTTTTCTTCGTAATGCAACCGGCGCCCCGTGGTATATCCGGAACACCGAGTTGCATTGCGACTTAAACCTTCCCTCTCTAGCGCAGTTCAATAAGGACTGCGCCCGCCGATACTTTGATCGAGCGCCCCACCACCCGAACCCATTGGTTGTCCAGGCATCGAACTACTCGACTGCCTCTTCTATCCCATTTTTCAAACCCCCCCGTCGCCGACCACGGCAGGTATTAGACGACCCGGATGACCCCATCGCAGCCATTACATTGGCAGCTTTAGCGTTATCTGCAAGTCGTCGAGGTAAAATCCCCAGGTGTGAGGTAATTAGAGGTCACACAATCAAACACCGAGCCCGCCGGCGAGCTCGAGGCAAAAACAAGGTCACGATAAATTGCTCTCCAAATAGTCAAAGAGTATTATTCAGTAGGGCCCAATTGTGCAACACTGCAGTTGCACAGAGGCATTTTGCTCCGATCCCCCCCATGTCTCTCGACAGCGAGACAAGCCGAGGTCCGAACCACAGTGGTGCCCTTGAGCTCGCTGTCAACCCCTCCTATAGTAGCGGCACGTTTTCGGCGTCCGCAGGAGACGGAGGTAGAAAGCGCTTTTCGCCTTCTACGCCCGTCTCGGGAGAAGTGCACTTCCCCCTCCCGGGCTATTGTAGGGCCAGGCCCTCGCCCAAAACCCGGTGGAGCTGGACGACCGCACAGGCGGTAGCCAGCATCTCTGTCCTCCCAAAACAAACAACAAACATAATATATGCTCGTCCCCTATTCTATGGGACTCAAAAATGTTAGACGACAAGTTGAAACGCCTCTGACTAGTACCGGGTGTAACGATTATTTTCATCCTATCTTTTCTAAAAACAATTATTGGGTCGTTCAAAAGTGCGAACAAAGTAGGTAGGTATTTTGTTTTAGACGAGTTTTATAGAGGGCGGAATAAAGTTTAAATTAGGAACATGAATATTATTCCTTACAGGGAATCTAGTTGGACGGTTAACGGGTGAGTCGTGATTAACTAGATTATAGACGTATTAAGGGATCGTTCGGAAATCACTGCGTGAATGCAAAAGTTGCCCGTGCGCCATATCACCTCGGTGAATTTTTACATTCAGTTCAGGAGGTCGTTCGAAAAACAAACATAATTTCACTTGACAGTTGATTCAGTAACCAGTTGCAAAAAAGGGTGAAATGTTCACCAGTCAGGTGAATGATAGTAAGTTGTGATATGAGATTCCATTTATTGGATTTTTGTTATAAAATAAGTTTAAACTAAGAATGTAGACCTTTTTTGCTTGTATATAATATTTTCCAAGGTTTTAGTGAATAATTTTTATCATTGAAAAATATATACTAAGGGTCGGGAAATAATTATGACTATAACTAGTTAGTTGTAATTTGATGCTCGTTTGGTAACGACTATGTTAACATTTTACATGACATTTAACTTTGATTAACTGACAAGTGTCACATTGGTAAGAAATCACAAGTTCCCGAACGCAGCCTAAAGAATCGTTTATTATGAAAATAAATTGGCCGTTATCAAAGTGGCGCGATAATAAAAACAAATGAAGAGCGTGCGAATGCGGTTTGTTCGAAGCAGCGTAATATAAAAGTGCATGGATTATTCCCAGAACAAATTATTTAAAGAAAATAGTGCCTCAAGTAGTGAAAAAATTATTCTAATATTCGAAAGTATTAATAGACGTTACAAAATATGTGATACAAAATTTATATTATGTTTATTTTAATATTTTCCCACTGGGAAAACTATTTTAAAGACCATAATAATTTCAAGGAATGGAAGAACAAAAATGGAGCAAAATCTTTTTCTGAAACAGTATACGATCAGCAAAGTTAAGCAACGTCCGCCGCGGTCAGGAGTTGGATGGGTAACCGCTGGTGACATTACTACTGAGCGCTTCCGTGCTTCGGAGGGCACGTTAAGCCATCGGTCCCGGTTGTTGTCTTAGGATGGCAGTAGTTATAGCATGGTGGTAGGGCATTTTGCGAATGCCCGCCTGGCTAGCTACCACCCTCAAGTAGAAAATCTGTCGCCAAGCACCTAACGGTGTGATCCGACAGCTGTCCTTGAGAGCCAGTAATTCTAGGTTAGTCTGAACAACATGTTCGACCACATCATCACTTACCATAAGGTGAGATAGTGGTCAAAGGCTAACCTATCAGGCATAAAAAAAAACATGCCCTAAATGAATGTTTACTATTGAAGTGGATCAATAAAAAATTCTTTTGTCGTTTTCAATTCAAGTCTTTCCTTTTCTTTTCTTCCCATTATAAACAACCAACTATTTCAACTTAGTTTTAGAATTTTATATTTAGCACAAAATTATCCAACACAAAAGTTCAACGACTATTACTGCTAAAGAAATAAAGTCATCTCAACCGCTTTACTTTTCATTTAAAGCTCATGAACAGCACAGCACTATCATTATGATTTTTTTCAGATTTTTCAAGCCAGCAATTAAGATTTTAGAGGGGGGGGGGACGCCCTGTTGGAACAAAAATTTGCTCATTAAAGTTTAATATTTCGATCAAACACGATAGGGTAGACGACAAAAAATAATTTCTTCCCACCTTCACAAGTATGGCAGCTATCCTAAAAAAATATTTTTGAAAATTTTATTTTACGATTTTGTCGGCGTAATTGATTTACATACCCATACAAAATTTCAGTTTTCTAGCACTAACGGTCTTCTAGCAAAACCTTGGTCAGACGGACATGACGAAACTATAAGGGTTCCTTGTCAGGACTACGGAACCCTAAAAATACCGGTCATGTACGAGTTGGACTCACACACACCTAAAGTTTCGTACCATCACACAATATATTTGTTTTATATAATTAGAAAGATAGGTACTTATCGTTTTTTTTTCATTCAGTTCGGAAACTTAAGCGCGTGTTTGCTCTGCACTTGGGTAGTTTGTATTGTTCCGTACCCAAAGAGCAAGACTATTTATTAGACTCTTTTGACTGTCTGTATGTCTGTGCATCCGTGCGTACGTCCACCCGTCCTTTTTTGCTACTACATTTTCTTTACTAAGGTATAGTTTAACTTCTATTATTTTATATATTTTAATGTTATAGCTTAGGCTTTCGCTATTATTTCACATACTTAGGCGTGGGCCAGACAGAAGAGACGTAAGACGGAGACGCGTCGAGGATGGGGCGGAGACGAGGCAGAGACGCGACTTTTTGAATTATACAGAAGAGACGCGTCGCAGTCAGTGCGGGCGCGGGGTGGCATGCCGCCCGGCGGGCATGCCACCCCGCGCCCCGACCTCGCCCCCGCCGTGTCTCCGCCGCGTCTCTCCTGATTGTTTTGAATAAAAGGCGGAGACGTAAAAGCGTTGCGCCCGCGCCCTGCCTCTGCTGTATGTTTAGCGTCGCGACGCTTCTATACATTTTGTATGAAAGAGACGCGGAAGAGACAAAGGTCCGCGCCCCGTCTCCGTCTTACGTCTCTTCTGTCTGGCCCACGCCAACCCGTGGTCACTGCAAAGTGTTTGAAACGTCGGGATAAATATAATTATAAATGTACGCTGTACACGCTGTGTACGCTTTGCTTGTAAACGAAAGTAAGTCGTAGAACATTGACCTATAGTTGAATATTGAACTAAGAACTCAATCACATTATTTTTCAGGAAGGCATACCTAATGTAGAAGATAAACACTTCTCTACACCCTAACACGGGTGTTGTCATTAACAAGAACTCATTGCATAGAGTTCATATTATATATTTTACATTTGTTGAAAATAATCGAGACGGAGGGCTTTCAATGTGGTTAATTATAGACCATTTTCGTACGGGTTTGATCTCAAAAATTCAACTATGTAGTTGGAAATTAAATATAATCCTAATATTAACAAATGTTTTAATAACATATTAAATAAACATTTTTAAAAAGCACTTAAAAATATATGAAAATGTATGTAGTTACAATTCCGCCTAATTTACGTGCTAAGCCGACGTGATGTCATAAATCGAATAAACGTCGAATTTTCGACGCGTTTTTGTACCGATCCTATAATAAGTGGAAATAGTGGGTAAGAAATATTGAAGTAAATACTTACATTGCAAGTAAAAGGAAATGCGAATTATATCTCTATGTTTGGTTCTAATAAAATAATCACAGAACGTAGGAAGAGATAAGATAAACAAATCACCTAAATTAGTTCCTACTAGAGGTATCCTACAAGACACAAGCTGATGAGCCAGTATAAGCATGTCGACGACGCAGTATCTCATGTTTATGAACGCCTAAAATAGCTATAAGCTGGATATTTTTTTGGCTATAGTCACAGTGTTATCCTTCGAGGTAATGATTTAATTGCGTGAAAACTTATTTTTCTATTTCATTTGTTGATACTTGCCAATGGTACTTTAATGAGATTGTTTTAAATTAACAATGATAATAGAATATGCCCAAAACTAGGGCAAAAAGAACTTTTATAAAACATAAAAGAAATGTAAACATACAAAAGATCTGTTACATATATCAGAACCTATCTTCAGTTCCACTGATTGGTTTCTAAGTTTCTATCACGCATACGATCTTCACAAGAAATTGAATTTTCTTTGTTGCATTACTTCTCATAATTTTGGTTGTTTAAATTACAAAATTTTTATCACGCTATCTGATTTATGCCAATGTTATCAAACCCCAAACTTTGTAAAAAATGTTTCGCTGAGAATATTTTTTCAGGGCGAGATTAAAGGGCTCAAAAAGTGCCACAACTTCGGAAGTTGATATCTCGGTCATTACGTATAAATGAAGTTGTATTTGAAAAGGGTTTACTTTAGAAGGTCTCCTCTAAATTTATTATAGGACCCGCGTGAAAGAGAGGGTATTTTTATCCTGAAAGTATTCGCTTCAATTACCTGGAGTGACTTCCGGTGGTTGTGTGGAAGTATTGACTTAAATAGCGTGAGTGGTTCTTTTGACAAAAAGGATGTGTATGCTGGGTTATAAGTAATAAATAATAATCATGATGTTAACTTTATAGATCCATAATACGGAGACATTTTAAACCGACTGAATATGCAAATTTCTCTATGGACTAAATTAATGCCTGTATTAGGAGTCCCTCCTCTTCCTTAACATAGTAAAATTGTAGTATCAGTGAGAGTGTATGGTAACGTTTGTGTTTGTGCGTGAAGGGTGGGAGGGTGTCTGTGTTTAAGTATTTAAATTGTGACCTTATTGAAGAATTTCAAGTAGTATATCAGATCTGTTATATTTAAGTTTTAATCCACATGATAATATTCTTCACATTCATAAAACTTTAGGTTATAGTAGAATGTAATAAATATATTTACTTTTGCAATGACTCATGCTCCGCGAATTACATTACAAAATTAAAACGATAGGAAAAATTATAATTATGTGCGGGATTAGCGGGATGTAATTACAGGGACCGAGTTCATTCTCCTCCTTAATAAATTCTGGATACTAGCATCAAACGGAAGTGGCATATATTTTTCACAACAATCTCGTTTACTCGATAGGGTTTTCAGCCAAATGGCACATGTACGAATCCTAATCGTCAAAAGTTTCTTCTTACTTCGCTATGGGCTCTCCATAACTCGTAGCCAAAGAATTGTTTTGCACGTCATCTAGATCCATCACTTCTGGTTAATTGACGATGTCTTGGATACCATTTTTGCCTCCAACCTGACGTCGAGCAAGCATCTGGTACAGACCAGATGCTTCCCGAGCACTTTTAAGAGAAGGCCTTGTCACCACAATTTTTTTCTTTCGTGCTCGTGGAATTTGCAGATCTAAAAGATGCAGATGTCGTCCATGGTGTTGATAGCGTAGTTTATAAACTTCAGTTCAGTTCACTACCTTCAGTTGCGTGGAAGAGCCTCAGCTATATAAGAATTATTAAAGAGACCACAAAGTAAAAAATAAAACAAAGTAAAAAATAAAAAAAAAATAAAACAAAATAAAAAATAAAACAAAGTAGCAAGTTAAAAAATAAATATATCATCATCTGCCATTTCACCAAAGTCTATTACCATCTATTACGTACAATATCAGACTCCAGACAGCTACTGAACATTTTATTGTAAGCAAAACTAAATTCTTCAGGGAGTAAAACCTATTCCATTTTATTACTGCTGATATACGAGGTTCATGGTAGGTAAACGAAATTTCAGGACCGAGTATTCTTCCTTGTTATTTCATTGAAATTAAAGTTTGCACATTCGAGCTGTGGAGAAAAAAATGAATTCCATTCTCTGAACAGGTTTTATGAAGAAAAATATATAACCACATAAAGTCTACTCATACACGAACCTGATATGGTTACGTATTAATATACATTTAATTTATGTGCCTCTACCAGTGAGAGTGAGGTCGAGAATAATAATCGAATTTTATGATTAAAGAAAGTGACAAATAGGCCACTCCAACATCACTTGAACCTAGTTTTATAAATTTTCCATCATTCACGTCTCGTCATCTGTTTGAAGCAGCAGTAGAAAATATTATTTACTCATTACCCTGGCTTCCGCGTAAGAAGCTACAACCTCTAGGAAATGAAATGGCTACAGGCACTGTCAAACCATAAGACTAATGATTGGGCTATGCAGTTCTCTAAGATAATGTTGGCGTACATTTTATATTACATATTAGTACATATCATTTAACCGGTGGTATGCCTTTATTAAACAAAATACTACGAACTATAGACAACGCTACAGCTACTACAATAAAACATATTATAACCTATAAGTCATAGCAGACTCACAGGCAGTCCAAATGCTCCAGCCCACTCCCAGTTGGCAGCGTGCCCTGCATGCTGGCAGCATTGCCCCGTTGAATTACAATGCTTATTAGCCAAATATGTGCCAGCATTTTGATCACACATCGCATCGACACATGCGCTCAGATAAGTTTTGGAAAATACGATGAGCTCCCGGTCCCCATGGACCCAACGTCTCCACACCAAACGGCTCAAATATGTAACCCATACCGAAGTTAGCATAATTGCGCCGCTTGAGTTGCCGCCGAAGTAGCCGCGGCGCCAGTCCTCACTTTGGTTGTAGAAAGATGTGACGGCGCTAAAGTGTCTACGCAAGTAGCGTCCCACACTATGGGCCGTCCTAACTTCCACGGAACCAGTCATGCCGTTATATATTTGATTCTATAACCTATATTTTTTCTAAGTTAGTGTCGTGTCGAAATAAAGAACTTACGAAGTTCAGATGGACACCGAAGTAGGAGTTACTACGACGAAATACTATATGTAATAATCGCGAAAACAACATAATGATAAAAGCGCGAAGAATTAATTAGAATAAGGTGTTTGTATCGCATACGTTTCGAAAAGTCAGCAGCACGCCTTAAGTACCTAATAGGGCCATGGTTTTAGCAAAAAAGGGTTTGACGGCTATCATATCGCGTAAGGTAAACATATCGTAATGTTAAATATTTTGTATGACAGCTAGACCATGAACTTTTTCGTAGCGTAAACTGAAGGTCTATCTTCAGTCCGACGAAATTCAGTAATATTTTTGTTTAAACACTGAGTGAGATGCTTGCGATAAACTAAATATACATAAAATAAACTACTAGACTAGAATAACATTTTATTTTATGTTTTATTCTTTAAAGTCATCGCTTATTTTACCGGTATTACACCTGTAAATAATTTAAGAAGACATGCTGTTCTAGAGAAAAGGATAATTCTGTGCCCAGTGATAATAGTAAGAAATTTTCTACCTATGCCTCCACGCTCTGAAATTTTCAAAACTAATTAAGAACATTTTTCATTTTTATTTCTCCCCCCCCCCATACATGACAAATGATTCTTAATATGAAAATAAATGGTCTGAGTAATGTATGTTGTATTAGAGCTATTTGTTAATATTTATTGAGGAAGTTCGCGTCGAACCAATTACATATCCGACACCTGTGAAACAGGGGAGCTAATATGTGTGCAAACTTTCACTGTGATAATGAGTTCAATGTTCATGTTTATTATCGTATTATTTGGGTAATTATAAAGGGTAGGAAGATTAATCTTAAACAAAATTAACGCTTACTTATTTCTGAATAAGTGAAGGGTGAGTCATATTTATTTATCAATATTTTGCTTAGCTTGTAGTAAAAAGTGTATTTTATACATATATCACCTTTTTGGTTGAGCTCATTTGGCAGAGAGCTTATTGTTTTTATTCTGAATCTGAAGAAAAGGCCATGCCACCCCAATTTTTCTCTTCCTTTTTATTACGTGTTATACACGAGTAAATTAATTCCAAAGGGTGTAATAGTGTGTAGTATAAATTCTAAGGTAGGGGGGTAGCGAAAATGAAAGGGTTAAAAAAGATAACTATATTTTGAATGATGATAGGACACTTTGCGAATGCCCATCGGGGTAGCTACCACCCCCAAGTACAAAATCAGTCGCCAACCACCTAACGGTGTGTTCTGGCTATTCTTGAGAGCCAGTAATTCGAGGTTAGCCTAAACAACACCTTTGTTCACATCATCACATACTACCAAGTGATTAAACGCAAGGCTATCAAGTAAAAAAATGCGTTAAAAATGTAATGTATTGTGGCGACCTATTTCATTCCACTTCTTATCATTTTTCTACTTTTCTCCTAGGTATACGAGTTTGTGATTGTTACAGTACGATTTCAGCGTAAATCAGAATACAAGAACGTATTGTAGTGAATGTGAGCATCAATTTTATAAGCTGATACTGTAAATAATACATTCTTTAAGTTCCTAATGAGCTGCATACCTAAAAAGTGTTACGCACTTACATGTATTTTGGATCTAAGTTTACTTAATACAAAAAAGATTTACCGAAAGGGTGATGAGTAAGACAGGAATTTCGTAAAAGTTAACCCAAAGCAAATTTACGTGGGTATATAGTTAATGATTTAGTAAATTGAGAGCAGACTATATAATATGTAGTAGTTATGAGCTAGCCTTGTTAAGTTCCATTGGATTTTCATGTAAAACAATGTTGATGTTTCCGAAATGTATTCACTTTCACTTTATTTATGGCAAAAACCTTCAGCCACGATCTTCATGAAGATTTTGATAAAACAAAGCGTTGAGGCAGAGTTTGGCAGTTATAAACTTCCGCCGTAAAGCATTCTCAAACGATTATGACTTTCAATATTGCTTATGAAGAACACAGTGGTGTAGTTAGTAGTGGTGATATAACCAAACTTAATGCTGGAGATTTCACAGATTAACTCTTTACTTCTTGAACATATCAAAATTGAGATACATAATATTAAAATTAAGATAATTAAAACTTAACTAACAAATAAATTTGTTTTAATATTGTTGTTTGCAATAACGCCTGCTAGGCGAATTACATTACAAAATTACAAATTTACGAGAGAAAAAAATATAGTCATGTGCGGGATTCGAACCCAAGCAAGTTGAACTATTGGTGTCGCTCCATCCCAATACGATGGTTGCATGAAGAACGAGAGCAAGAATTACAGTTATGAGTCATTGTGTCATGTTAGCTCAATTGGTTAGAGCATACCCCGGCTAAAGGGGTGGATGGACGCGGGTTCGAATCCTGCACATGACTATAATTTTTTCTCTCGTAAATTTGTAATTTTGTAATGTAATTCGCCTAGCAGGCGTTATTGCAAACAACAATATTAAAATTATAAGGTTGCGTCATCATTTACAAGTTTAAAACCAATTGCAAAATTGGTCTTGTTTGTAGTACAACGCAAGTTGAACTATAGGTGTCGCTCCATCCCAATACGATGGTTGCATGAAGAACGAGAGCAAGAATTACAGTTATGAGTCATTGTGTCATGTTAGCTCAATTGGTTAGAGCATACCCCGGCTAAAGGGGTGGATGGACGCGGGTTCGAATCCCGCACATGACTATAATATTTTCACTCGTAAATTTGTAAATAAAGTTGTCATATTCAAAACAGTCAAAAGCAAATCTCAGCTCTGAAGTCATTATGTTCGTACATTTTAAGCCTTGTTTTGCTAGTAATGAGAGCAGATGGATTAGTCATCCACCTGTTGTTTTTACTACCGCTAGGCTGTGTGGATAATAGTAGTATAAAGCTTAACCTAGGATGGGAACTATCTCTCAAGGATAGCTGCCGGAATGTGATTATAGGTAGGTGGGGCTTAAAATCAGTTCAGCATTCACAATCAAAATGACGCACCACAGTAGTTTTTTCGTTTAAGTGTTTGTACATTGTAATTGTACTCATAACGTGAACATCTGCAAATATTTCGGAAACGTGACTACCAAGTTACTTTACATTTTGTTGTTTATCACATATATATTATTTCCAGTGTAAGCGAAAACAAAATCGCTTTGGGTCGATATGTCCCATAGGTTATATCCCCGTTGTGGTCAAAAACTGAGGCAAATGTTGCCTTCTCAAAATGAACGAAGTTAATGTATTTCAATTGTCTTAGCATAATTGATCGTGAACTAACCTTAATTGAATGATAAAGCGTCAAAAACTAGGATGTTTCTGGCAGCCCATAGATAGCGTTTGTGTTTGCTATTCATATCATCATATTGCTGGAAGACAAAATTCCCAGCTATTGCAACTATTCGTTACTGCGGAACTAGACCAGGTAAATAATTGAAACGTATATTTGTTGAAGATCACTTAGAGTAATAGATTCAGTTTTGGCACTAATTTAGAGCAAGTTTTTGAAGATTGTGTGGATAAATGAGTAAAGAATATCATCAACCTTACAGATATTAAATTTATGAGAAATTGGGTCTACTTATTTTTATACTTATAATTTACTAAATAAAAATGTAGTCTAACAGAATCTTTCGGTAAAGTTGTTCAATATATTTAAAACTTAATTTGCTACATCTCGGCCGGCTTATCTTCGACGCTATCGCAGTTGCGGTCGACTATTGTACATTTTTCTTAAAGACAATATGTCAAATGTGTCTGTGTAACTGTTTAACGCTCACTGAGGAGTTATCTTCAAAGTGCACGCTCTGAGTAATTACGCTCGCTCTAGCGGCGACTATCTCATTAGCAATGTTGGTGTGAGAAGTGAGTTTAATTTGGCGAATGCAGATTTTAGCAGTTAGAAGATATAGCGTATGAAACAAAACGATCATTTGATTTAGTGTTAAAAAACGATGACACTTTTTACCTGACTGCTAAGGAAGGGTTATGTTTTTCGCGTATATCTTGTAATTAGTATGTTTCTTTGTAAATTTATTGAATACCTTGTCCAAACGGCTAGATGGATTTTAACAATTAAGGTATGGTTTTATATATATCTCTTAAAAAGTGTTTCTAGATATATTTTTGAAATAAAAAAGATTCATCATGATCTTTTGCAAGAAATAGTAATTAATTGATAAAAAAATAACCAAACGTGAATATTCTAAGACCAGATCTATCGAGTAGGGTATCAATATAAAGGGGATTACAAAAATATATTTCAATATATATTACACATTTATATGTATATAAATTAAGAAAAAAAGACAGAATATACTATTATTCTTGGCATCACACACCATAAGAATACACACACAATATAAAAAAAATGCATGAAGTAAACCCAAGCACTGATTTTCAGTCAGTTCTTTTCTACTGACATCACGAGTGTTTAATTAAGGCGCTGAATTAGACAAATTGTGCATTTTTGAAAGTAAGAAAATAGTACTTTTGAACAAGTTATGACATCCATTATTTTATATATGTTTCTTCGATTCTTCCTTCAGATTAATGGCAAAGCAAAACACAATAGCTTAAAATTTTCTCGATACAATATTTAATTTAAAACTGTACCTTTTTGAACTTTACATGGATATATTTGGATAACTACTGTGCATATCAAAATGGGACTTACACAATATGGTAGGTAATGAAATTTGCTAAATATTCGGCAAAGATTTTCTTGATACGACTCATAAATATAATATAAGACCCATTATATAATAATCCAGGGATCAGTCTAAACGTCAGCGTACGCGTCGGCCGCTAATCAGTACTACCGTGACCACTGTCAACGTAGGACGCGTGTTTGACTTTCTCAGCAGAGATTCGTATAAATATCAGTCATTTTTTTTATCAAAGTACTATTACTATAATAATAAAACTGTTTTATTGTGTTATTCAAGTCAAATAGGTTACTACCATGGGTAACCACAGTAAAAAAGTTGTGAAAAAGAGAGAATGGATACGAGACTTCAAGTTCAAAGAGAAAAACTGAAAAAATAAGGGAACAAATCCGGTAAGTACACACACACCTTCATAATCTTCACTATCGCGGAACAAGTGGACCTATTTTGTTGTGATCTGAGCGAATTTACAAAAGTCGCATTACATGTTCTGTGTAACAGGAATTAAGAATTAGATACCAAAAAAAATTTATATATATATATTAAATGTGTATAAGTAGCTACTCTATTGTATTGGGTGTGTACCTGTAAAGATAGATGTATGTATGGAAATAAATAAATAAAATAAAATAAAATTACCTAACTAGGTTACTATTTGGTTTTTTTTATATAAATTCTAATCTCGAAAAAGGTCTTGCGAGTTGTTGCCAGTGCTTACGAAATTATTGTATGGTCTTATGGAGGTAATGATGTTTCAGTGTACTCTGTATTTTGGTGGACATTTTTATTTATTTATATCTAGATATCTACCTACAACAATTCGATAAGGCTGAGCTATACATTTCTTACCGGTAAGAATCTGCTTTGAAGATTTGAGAAAACTAAACTGGTGTAAATATACCATATATACCCACTTACTTCCATGACAAACCATAAATATATTCATAATACACCTGAGCGAACTAATGTTTGCCGAGTAGATACCGACCTATTCGCTGAATCAAAATAATTATGCCTGCATTGTTGGCAATGCTACTTATAGAATTGTAATGTTTATAACTAAACAGAACTTTGCTTTTTTTTTACTATTCTAATATGCATTGGCATCTTTCGATCAAGCCCTCGCAGAGCCATAATAAGCCACTGTGTACAAGTGCACTAATTACCTCTTTTGTTGATGATCCGCGTGCTAAGTTACATATCAAAGATTGTTCCTGTGTTACGTACCTAGCGTTTTTGACGTTTTGCTCGTCGTCACGACGATATACATACCTAATTACCTATATTAAAAAAATCTAGTGGGCACGGTCAATAATATACTTTCCATTAGTAATTTACTTATTAACCTGATTACATTTTATTATTATTTCTTATTTTTTACTTATTTTAATAATATTATTTATTATTTTTCAGATTTAATGCTTCTAGGGACGACAGGTCTGGGGCATCAACATCACTGACTACTCCAACAGCAGTTCACGTCTCAATGCCTGATGAAGCTACTCAGCTACCAAGTTATCTATTATTTGTGTTTATCTAGGGATTGTGAAATTTCGGGATTTACAAGAAAACCGGGATTGCAATAATAGTCCCGGGATTTTTGATAATTATTATAAAATGTGATAACTTTTCTGACTGTTTACACTACTATAAAACGAATGAAATGATGTTTGTTTGTTTTGATCTAATGAAAGAGGTTTATAAACGCCTTTGATAAATTGTTAGGCTTAGACTGGAAATAGGACAAATAGTACGATGTATCATGGTTGTATCCAGGTATCACATAGGTGTAGTGATGCTAGTTGTATTATGCTATAAATATCTTTGTGATGATTACTTGAACTATAAATTAAGCATTTTTTTTTCAGTTGTTCAATACAAAGTACCGTACAATGTCAAGAAGTCATAAATATGTCTAAGTGAGTAATTGTGTTTATTATTATTTTGTGAAAA
This sequence comes from Plagodis dolabraria, assembly GCA_963854805.1. Lineage (NCBI taxonomy): Eukaryota > Metazoa > Arthropoda > Insecta > Lepidoptera > Geometridae > Plagodis > Plagodis dolabraria. Next base: position 21,122,887 of record OY978459.1, read on the forward strand.
TGTATTTCGGTGAAGCAACTATGTTTTTTTCCAGTGAAGCAAGCAAAAATAATACACAATATCGAATGGAATATCAAGAAGATATTAACGTAGCAATGTAAGCACGTTTTATCTGAGTTTCAAGAAGGGCTATGTTTTTCACTCGTATCTTATACACTGAGAAAAAAAATAGGTAACGCAACCCTAATATTTAACCTAATATTAGGGTTTGGTCGGACAACGTAACGTGTCTAGTATCTACAACCGAGTGCGCTAGGTACTACGTGTTCTTTATTTTACTTACTTATTGGGTAAATATTAACGTTACTCTCTAAGGTAACGTTTACCTATTAATAGGGTGTCCGACCATTAACGTAACGTTAGGTTAAATATGTAATACCGAATAATTAGGTATGAATAGAATACCTACTAAAGTTTACCGATACCTTACGACTAACGTTAAAAATACGTACCAAAACATCAAACGTTACCATTGATAGCAGATTAAATTCATATAATTTATAGGTTAGAATTACTGAATGTATTTTGTATCACTGACCGAGTATGATGAATTAAAAATACCTGTTGTGTGTTATCAGTTTTTAGGAGTAGAGCTGCGTATACAACTTACTGAATCTCTGATATTGTCAAAATTAAATTATATGGATACGGTTATTGGCCCACGGCTACGGAGCAAAACAGTAAAGATTGTGCAAGGAGTCCAGAATGCCTGTGCTAGGTTTTGCTTTGAGATACCATTTAGGTCACATGTGACACCATTCCTGAATAGGCACTCGCTCTTAAAAATGCAGCATCGCCGAAAACTGCACTTAGCGTGTCTTCTTTTTGGTGTCGTAAAATACAAACAGCCTATATGATCTATATGAGAAGCTGTCTTGGAAGTTGAGGCCCCACTTGTCCCGCCAATGCTCGATGCAGCTGGTTACAAAGCAACACAGCTCAGCCGCCTTCCGGGGCAGCTTCCGCTATGCTGCGACCAAATGTTGGAATAACATTCCCCCGCCGATAAGGAACCTGCAAAGTATTCATACATTTAGAGCTAAGTTGAAAACATTTATTTATGAGCATCAGAAGGGTGAAGAACCTATGAGAAATGACACTAGCGCAATTTAGTTATTATTATATAAAATATGCTTACTTCTCTTGTTTATATCTGCTCCATATTATCATTATTTATTTTTACTTTGCACTTTCATTTATTAATAATATTGTATTTGTTGTCTGTTTTCTTTAAAAGAAGTCTGTTTTCTTTAGTAGATTTCGTAAGATGTATTTCCTTTTTTTTATTTTTGTACTTTGTTATTGTTTGTTAAAAATAGTATATTTACTTTTTAATTTTTAGTATGCTGATCAGTGTGCACTGTTTAGATTAAGACGTGCGTGACGTCACCTGCCGGTCCTTACGGAAGATCAGCGCTGGTTGTTAACAGCCAGCATTATGCTGAGTTGGGGCCGGTTTGTGGCGGGAAACTATTACTTTTTGATTTTCATTTTTCATTGTAAACTGTTATTTTTGTGTGTGCTTAGTTTTAGTTTTCTGTTACAAATAAATTATATTCTATTCTATTCTTTCTATTCTATTCTATTCTATTCTTATCAAATAGTTTAATGTAACCTATACTGTTACGCAATAATACGTAATTCTAACCATATCGATTAGGCTGCGGTTAATTTGGTAATACGTAATTGCACCATGGATTCGGCTAGATCGACCTAGCTAATAGATTGTAGTAAAGTAGTGTGTTTGTAATTATTACCTAATAAATGCTTTTAAAAAAACCCACTCGACAGGTCATCTGTACCTTTTGAAAGAATGCAATTAGCCGTATCAAAAGGTTAAGTATACGCGAAATAGTTGGTAGGAGTTACTTTTTTATTATGATACAACAATATTATTAATGAGTAATTGTAAACAAATTACATACGCAAGTAATACGTAGTTGTGCGTAAATGATACCCACTTAGACGGTCTCAAGTACCTTAACATATGTGTTGTTCTAATCTAATTGGAATGCTTTTAGTTAAGCGCTAACCAGTTCTTAGGTTATTGTGACCAAGGCAAAAGGGCTCTGCAATATTCTGTATACGTTTTGGTTACCTAATAAAATGTTTTACGACGTCATGGCTACCATACTATAGGTTCAAGGTACATAATGTAAAAGGTATTAGTAACTATCTACTAGGTTGTATCAGACTATTGAATTATTTACGGTAACGAACTATGTGCGTACCGGTTACGTTACCTGAACGGTGAACAAAACCTTGTTGATAGGTTTATGTACCTATTTAATAAGTAGTTGTAAACTAATTGATAAGTGTGCGGTCAAATGACAGGTATGTTATTGTAACCAGATATTCGGTTGTAGCCGTTTAATTAGTAGTTAACGATAAGTAGAGATAATCTACTGTTAGGTATAAAATATGTAATAAAAAAAATTGTACAGACCTATTTGACCAGCGAAATATATCTAGTCAGTAAGTTATGGGTACCCAGTTTTATGTTAGGTAAACAACAATCGAGCAAAAATCATAATTATTTTTCACTCAAGTAGTGAACTTAATTACAAAGTTACAGATTTACGAGAGGAAAAGTTATCTATTATAGTCATGCGATAAATAAAGTGCAAGGTTTGCGTACAATATGGTTTTTGCATAATGTTTGTTAACTAAAATAGTTGAGGATACCCGTAACCCACAGACTAGGCTTTATCACGATAATCAATTAGGTCCAAAAACTTATTTACTAGTTTATACTATACCTACAACAGACTTATCGTTAACTGTTAATTAAATTACATCAACGGAATAGCTGATTATTATAATACACAAATCACCGCACAATTCTCAATAAAAAAATATACATATGAAAAAGGTCCTTAATCTGAACATAATTAATTTATAGAGACTGAGAAACAGATTTGTAGACATAGTTCAACTTTTTTTTTTACACAGTACATAGTGTATATCGTATATCTATAATTACAAAACTACCAACTTGCTACCTTTAAGGTTGTTATTTCTACTGATGTGACAAGTACAGAATGCATCGATAGTGTCTGTGTCGGCGTCGGTGTCTGTGCCGGCGTCGGTGTCTGTGTCAGCGTCGGTGTCTGTGTCGGCGTCGGTGTCTGTGCCGGCGTCGGTGTCTGTGTCAGCGTCGGTGACTGTGTCGGCGTCGGTGTCTGTGCCGGCGTCGGTGTCTGTATCGGCGTCGGTGTCAGTGCCGGCGTCGGTGTCTGTGTCGGCGTCGGTGTCTGTGCCGGCGTCGGTGTCTGTGTCAGCGTCGGTGTCTGTGTCGGCGTCGGTGTCTGTGCCGGCGTCGGTGTCTGTGTCAGCGTCGGTGACTGTGTCAGCGTCGGTGTCTGTGCCGGCGTCGGTGTCTGTATCGGCGTCGGTGTCTGTGCCGGCATCGGTGTCTGTGCCGGCGTCGGTGTCTGTGTCGGCGTCGGTGTCTGTGTCGGCGTCGGTGTCTGTGTCGGCGTCGGTGTCTGTGCCGGCGTCGGTGTCTGTGTCAGCGTCGGTGTCTGTGTCGGCGTCGGTGTCTGTGCCGGCGTCGGTGTCTGTGCCGGCGTCGGTGTCTGTGTCGGCGTCGGCGTTTGTGTCGGCGTCGGTGTCTGTGCCGGCGTCGGTGTCTGTGTCGGCGTCGGTATCTGTGTCAACGTCGGTGTCTGTGTCGGCATCGGTGTCTGTGTCGGCATCGGTGTCTGTGCCGGCGTCGGAGTCTGTGTCGGCGTCGGTGTCTGTGCCGGCGTCGGTGTCTGTGCCGGCGTCGGTGTCTGTGTCAGCGTCGGTGACTGTGTCGGCGTCGGTGTCTGTGCCGGCGTCGGTGTCTGTGTCGGCGTCGGTGCCAGTGCCGGCGTCGGTGTCAGTGCCGGCGTCGGTGTCTGTGTCGGCATCGGTGTCTGTGCCGGCGTCGGTGTCTGTGCCGGCGTCGGTGTCTGTGTCGGCATCGGTGTCTGTGCCGGCGTCGGAGTCTGTGCCGGCGTCGGTGTCTGTGCCGGCGTCGGTGTCTGTGTCGGCGTCGGTGTCTGTGTCGGCGTCGGTGTCTGTGTCGGCGTCGGTGTCTGTGCCGGCATCGGTGTCTGTGCCGGCGTCGGTGTCTGTGTCGGCGTCAGTGTCTGTGTCGGCGTCGGTGTCAGTGCCGGCGTCGGTGTCTGTGTCGGCATCGGTGTCTGTGCCGGCGTCGGAGTCTGTGCCAGCGTCGGTGTCTGTGCCGGCGTCGGTGTCTGTGTCGGCATCGGTGTCTGTGCCGGCGTCGGAGTCTGTGCCGGCGTCGGTGTCTGTGTCGGCGTCGGTGTCTGTGTCGACGTCGGTGTCTGTGTCAGCGTCGGTGACTGTGTCGGCGTCGGTGTCTGTGCCGGCGTCGGTGTCAGTGCCGGCGTCGGTGTCAGTGCTGGCGTCGGTGTCAGTGCCGGCGTCGGTGTCTGTGTCGGCGTCGGTGTCTGTGTCGGCGTCGGTGTCTGTGTCGGCGTCGGTGTCTGTGTCGGCGTCGGTGTCTGTGCCGGCGTCGGTGTCTGTGTCGACGTCGGTGTCTGTGTCGGCGTCGGTGTCAGTGCCGGCGTCAGTGTCTGTGTCGGCGTCGGTGTCTGTGCCGGCGTCGGTGTCTGTGTCGGCGTCGGTGTCTGTGTCGACGTCGGTGTCTGTGTCGGCGTCGGTGTCTGTGTCAGCGTCGGTGACTGTGTCGGCGTCGGTGTCTGTGCCGGCGTCGGTGTCTGTGTCGGCGTCGGTGTCAGTGCCGGCGTCGGTGTCAGTGCCGGCGTCGGTGTCAGTGCCGGCGTCGGTGTCTGTGTCGGCATCGGTGTCTGTGCCGGCGTCGATGTCTGTGTCGGCGTCGGTGTCTGTGTCGGCGTCGGTGTCAGTGCCGGCGTCGGTGTCAGTGCTGGCGTCGGTGTCAGTGCCGGCGTCGGTGTCTGTGTCGGCGTCGGTGTCTGTGTCGGCGTCGGTGTCTGTGTCGGCGTCGGTGTCTGTGTCGGCGTCGGTGTCTGTGCCGGCGTCGGTGTCTGTGTCGACGTCGGTGTCTGTGTCGGCGTCGGTGTCTGTGTCGGCGTCGGTGTCTGTGTCGGCGTCGGTGTCTGTGTCGGCGTCGGTGTCTGTGTCGGCGTCGGTGTCTGTGCCGGCGTCGGTGTCTGTGTCAGCGTCGGTGACTGTGTCGGCGACGGTGTCTGTGCCGGCGTCGGTGTCTGTGTCGGCGTCGGTGTCAGTGCCGGCGTCGGTGTCTGTGTCGGCATCGGTGTCTGTGCCGGCGTCGGAGTCTGTGCCGGCGTCGGTGTCTGTGCCGGCGTCGGTGTCTGTGCCGGCGTCGGTGTCTGTGTCGGCGTCGGTGTCTGTGCCGGCGTCGGTATCTGTGTCGGCGTCGGTGTCTGTGCCGGCGTCGGTGTCTGTGTCGGCGTCGGTGTCTGTGTCGGCGTCGGTGTCAGTGCTGGCGTCGGTGTCAGTGCCGGCGTCGGTGTCTGTGTCGGCGTCGGTGTCTGTGTCGGCGTCGGTGTCTGTGTCGGCGTCGGTGTCTGTGCCGGCGTCGGTGTCTGTGTCGGCGTCGGTGTCTGTGTCGGCGTCGGTGTCTGTGTCGGCGTCGGTGTCTGTGCCGGCGTCGGTGTCTGTGTCGGCGTCGGTGTCAGTGCCGGCGTCGGTGTCTGTGTCGGCGTCGGTGTCTGTGTCAGCGTCGGTGACTGTGTCGGCGTCGGTGTCTGTGCCGGCGTCGGTGTCTGTGTCGGCGTCGGTGTCTGTGTCGGCGTCGGTGTCTGAGTCGGCGTCGGTGTCTGTGCCGGCGTCGGCAAACACTCCTTGAATTTTTTAACAAAAATAAGAACTGTCTTCTACACTGGAAAGTGTGCAATAATTTGTTGGTGTCGGTACAATGCTGGTTCAAAAGTACCTATTATCTCAATATTGTGCTCACGGTACCGACTTTGACCAGTTATTTCACACTTTACAGTGTTGAAGTCGGTTCCATTTTTTCACCCATTTTCTACTTATGGTATTTATTGTCATTTACCGTCAACTATGAAATCATCAAGATATTGTAACACTTTACAGTTATTTGACTGTAACTCAAAAACCACTTGACCAATGTTGATGAAATTGTAATGGGAGCACCTTAAAAGTATACCCTACCGAGTAAAAAAGAATCATCACGATTGGAGGATTTAATAAAAGTAATGCATATAGTAATTAAACAACTTTAAACGGTTTAAATCGCGTATATTTTTCATTATTTTATCCCGACGTTTCAAACACTTTGCAGTGATCGTGGTCACGGGGTGACTAATTGATTTTATTTGTCACATGAGTTATTAAGAAATTATTTGGTCTACCGTCAGAAATTTTTATATTAATCATAACGTTCCCTATTCACGCAGTATTCGCTCACAGTGTCCAGAGGTCTTGCAGATTTATGTCGGCCTTGGGATTTAATTAATTTGATAACAGGATCCCAAGCAGGTGGTACTTGCCAACCATCATCCCTATTGAAATTTGGGTACTTTTTGATTTCAATAGCCTCGCGTAACATTTGTGGCATAAACCGGGTCTCTCTAGCGAGAATTTGTGGTTTGTCGAACCGAATGTAGTGGTTGAGTTTGTCCTGGGCATGTTCACAAACCGCAGACTTGGTTGAGCGTCTGTTCTTCATGTCAGCAATGTGTTCTTTTACTCGGATACCAACGCTCCTCTTTGTTTGCCCAATGTATGACAGCCCACATTCACAATCAAGTTTGTAAACACCTGCATCTTGTAAGGGAATATTGCACTTAACAGGTCTTAAAAATTGGTGAATCTTCTTGTGCGGCTTGAAGTAAGTTTTTATTGAAGCTCGTCTTAAGATATTACCAATTTTGTCCGTGACACCCTTGATGTAAGGTAAGATGGCAGGTTGTCGCTCAACTGTGGAAGGCTTGGGCCGGCTTCTGTGACGCATTCGTGGGAGCTTGTGATTATTGCTTCGCAGTACTTGTTTTACATGCTGAAGCTCCTACTTGAGATGGTCAGTGTCGCAGATGCCATGTGCTCTCTGTAACAAAGATTTGCCTACGGTAGCCAACTGACATGGATGGTGATGGGAGTTACCATTGAGATATTTATCTGTATGGGTGGGTTTCCTATACACTGTATGACTAAGAGAGTTGTCAGGATTCCTGATAACTAAAACATCAAGAAAAGCTAAGCATTTATTGACTTCAGGCTCCATTGTAAATTGAATTTTATTATGTAAGGAGTTTAGATGGTCTAGAAATGCAGAAACTTTATTACTGGGAAGGATGGTAAAAGTATCATCTACGTACCGTTTGTAGATCTTCGGCATAGCCACAGCTGTGGAGAGAGCTCTCTCCTCGAAGTCTTCCATGAAAATATCGGCGACAACGGGGGAGACTGGAGAGTCCATAGCTACACCTTCAATCTGCATGTAGAAGTTATTTTCCCAGAATAGATAGCCAGATGTTAGGCAATGTTCCAGTAATTCTGCATATTCCATGGGAAGGTCATGCTCACTAAGTCTTTTCTTGACAATTTCAATGCAATCATGTACAGGTAGGCTGGTGAATAACGGCTGTACATCAAAGCTAACCATAACTTCATCATCAGTCAATTGTAGATTTTTCATTTGAGTGACAAAGTGGTAAGAATCCTTGACATGCGCACTAGTTTGACCGCGAAGTAGAGACAGTATTTTAGCAAGGTGTTGAGCTAGTTTGTATGTTGGCGAGTCAATTTGGCTTACAATTGGGCGCAAAGGAATGCATATAGTCTATAGATATAGTCGAAACTGTCATTGGAATAATTAAACTTTTATATTTGAGTAAAAAACACGTTAGTTTTTAGTGTACGAGTGTTGAGATTATTAAAGTTATACTATTCATAAAAAATATTTCAGACTTACCTTCCACATAATTCATAATAAAATTTTGAGATGCAAAAAATTCTGGCAAATTTTATAGAAGAAAAAAGCATTACTATAGAGTTATGCTTTTTTATATATAATTTGGTACTACGTAAGTTCTCAGATAGATACTTGGGTATCCAACAAGTATGTGAAGTGAAATTGAAATAACTTGTCGAAGTCGTTACCACCAGCACATTATTGATGTTATATTTTTGAACAGAAGCGAAGTTTCGACATCAACAAGTTATTGCACTATGTTCAAATTAAAAAAAAAATCGTTTTAGAAAATATATGGATGGTAAAAAATGGATATCAGCAATGAGTAAGAACCACTCATTTATGTAACGGTTGGAAGAATATAGGTGAAAAAAGATAACCGAGGTCCTGGAATAAAAGAAGCGCTCCCTCAGTAAATTCTCATATGTTCCTGAGAGAGCAAGCATAATTCGAATTCTAGGGTTGAATTCCGGGTTCTCGGGTGAAGTCGCGAGCAGAAGCTTGTAAGCTTACATAATAAAAAATCACATTTCAAACAGCAGAATTAAAAACTTATAATTCCGCACATATCAGTTTTTACCCGCGCAGCAGCAGAATAGCGGCCCGATTCAACAATCAAACTACGCTACGCGACGCCACAACGGCATTTTTCGACAACTCTCTACAGCGTTTTTACCTATTATTTGGGAACTCGGAGCGCTTTAACACGCCAGAAACAATAAACAAAAAATGGCATGTAAAATTAATGCATAAATAAACCATAATAAGTAGATACACCTAAAAAGTTTTTAACTGCAGTTATCTTACATTGAAATCTCCAAGACTCCTGCCAAACGGTGGGATTTTGGCAAACCTCCCCTTCCGGCTGTAGCAGTACTGTACAATATCACTGCAACTGTATTGCGGTACGCCTTTATTTACCTTTGTCTACATCATTCTAAAACATCTGATCACAACTTTAATGAAATATTGCGTCAGTCACTAAATCGTTTCAGTCGATGCCCAATCACTCCACCCACTTCGCTATTCACAAACGGAGAGGAACTTTACCGTATACGGTAGTTTTTTCCTGTACGGGTCGCATATTTCCAATGTATAAACAGGATGCTTTCATATTTTGAATTGCGCACGTCAGATGGCACAATTATGTTGCGTTACAAGTTAACATAGAAATATATTTTAGTGGTGGCAGAAATAATATATGTTAATAATGTTTTTGAGAACACATAGAAAGTAATTGATGTGTTTCTGTTTATTTATAAATAATGGTTCAAGAGGTGCCCTTATTTTAATGGGCTTTTGCAATCTAATAATAAAATAAAACATTGATTGCAGCTTATACGTATTTAAGAAATCAATCACTAATTGCATTCATAGTGTGCGTATTTTTTTTAATAAACCATAAAACCATTATATTATCTTACGACTAAAAATTGTTTACATTTTTATCTTTTTTAATTTTCTAAAAAAATATGGATATGGTATGGATGGACTGCGTGAAAAATTGTTTCTATAATAAAATTAATGAGAGAATGTAGTGGCAGGAAAATTATACCATGTCTACCCAACTTAATAGGGAAAAGGGGCAAAAGGAGAACAGTACAGAACATCAAACTAACCGTTTTTATGATCTGTACTCAATCAAAAATCAATATAATAAAGAAATTTTGAGAAGCAGATAGTATTCGTAGTCTAGGCTGTGTCTGAGAGATGGCAATGGGTCTGGTCCCCTATTATTGTGACCAAAACTTATCTGATGAAACGTGGTTAGTTTGATACAGTTGGTTTACCACTGCGGCATTATAAAGAAATAATAATAATATCACATCTTTGATTTTGGAATTCGTATACACAACGTAGTAAGGGGAGAATTTATTGCCATCTACCGAGTACAGTTCATAACTCTAGATTGTTAACTAATATTTCTATGTTAGATATACTAACAATGAATGTCAGAGGCGTAAATTAAACCCAGAATCATCAAACACAGAATCCAAATACCAAAGCAACGCTGTGTACTAACTCGACCAATAAGGTATCTATAAAATCATGTTCTTTAGTACATTCTTCCGTTATGTACAGCCAGTATTCGGGGATCGCACTCAGTATATCACCCAGATGGGTAAATACGCGTCAATAAATCTTATTTGTCATATGATGGTGAGAGATGGGGGCTTTTTCGGTTGGCGGGTAACATATTGTGGCATAACTTGTCAATAGATTGCCTGAATGACACCATGAATGTAAAAGGAAAGAGATAATAAAAAATGTTGCCATCAAATGGAAACTATTTTTATGTAAACTATAAGAAACGTAAAGTAGTGTTCCAATTTCTATATTGTGAATTTAAATAATTGATTTTAAATTTGTTTCTATTCACAATATTCAAATTTAACGTTGCTTGCAAATGCTTTGCAAATCCACAAAGTTTTACAGAAAAAAAACGAAGGTTACTATTTTTACAAGCGAATTAACACACAACCGTATTTGTATAACAATAAGGTTTGACAAGAGTTTTGGTAGTTGACTTAATGACTTCATATGAAACGAAAATTACAGGATATATAAATATTACATCCTGCGTGTATAGCCGGAAAATGTGGGTTCGATTACGGCAAGAGACAAAAATTTTGAAATCTAAAAATATATGAATTGTATAATAAAATACTGTTTAGAGTTGGCTATTAATAATATAATAAATACCTCCAAATATTTAAATTTATAACATATATCAGTAACACGATGGTCTAGTCGTCACATCCAAATAGCAATTACTTTATGCGGTTTGGTTGGTTTAATTTAATACATTTATCATTCTAGTCTGCAACTAAAACCTGTAAGATAAGACATGCTATTTTTTTAATCTTTTTATCTATAACATTTTGTGGGTATTTTCTTGATTTTGTCTTGCTATTTTAACCTGTAGCCCTAGCACGAATAACTTGCGAGAACGTAAACGTTACGTTAACGTATCGAAATGTCACCATTTTGTATAGGATTTGATCAGCGCCCCTACAGTGCGTAAAAGGAACCAAATTTTGGCAGATTGAAAGGTTTTGACATTTAACGCGTCGAGATATTAACGTGAACGTTTCGTCACGTAAAAAGTTTTGTATGAAATCGTGAGCACGAACCTAATTTTAACGTAAACTCGAAGGCTGGCTATCGAGAGTCTGTCAAAAATCTACGAATGTTTGTCATTTAGAAGTTTTCATTGAGATGGTTGACGTAACGTGAATTTGCAATAAAAACATCGAAATTTTATGTTTTTAATGTGTTTTTTCATTCATATTTCAACTATGAAAAGAGTTACAAACGTGGCAGCATGATTACAAGTTGAAATGTACCATTTCGTTTATCAGAAACAAAGTAAGTGTTAATTAATTTATGGAACTGGAGGGAAGTGATGCTAATGTACGAATGGCCCAAATCAGGACATTTTCTAAAACTCTGCATCAAACAGCCTCTAAATTCCACCGTTCCAGCCCACATTTACACCAACTTCGCTCTTTGGATATGTCTCGCGGCGCTGCAATGTTGTTATGAAAGTCTTCATTGTGCATGGTCAAATCGAAAACAATAAAGCTCTCAGCAGATCGCCCATCATTTAGATCAACTAAGGCTGTCAACAAATGCACCAGAAGAAGGCAGCGATACTAAAGGAATACCAACGGCTCGTCAGACTAACTACCTATACGAACTCTGAGGTGATGACCATGCTCAAGCCAACAGTCTAACCACTACGAAGAGAAGATTTTAATATGAAATGCAGAAGCTGTGACACTGGACTTAAGCTCAGACCGAATAAAAAGTCAAGACAGAATGTTGTGTAAAGAGCAGTGAGGCCGGTAAAACTACGCCTCGCCGTGTACAAACACGATTACACACACATATGTACAACGAAACTACGCCTTGACTCGTCAGTCAAACTATTGCGGCGTGGTGGCATTGGTGTTGCCGTTATTAAGCCTATAAGGTTTACCCTATTTTTGGGTGATAATACACAACGTATTGCTATTTTTTTTTTAATAGTTGATCAATGTGTTTTAACCGACTTTAAAAAAAGAGAAGGTTCTCAATTGGACTGTATATTTTTTAAATACAGATATTGCGTCGTAGATGCCTACGACGCAATATCATTATCAAAATCGGTTCAGTGGTTTAATTGCAAATTTAAAAGATGGATTTCATTCATTCACTCCATTTTCAACCGACTTCAAAAAGGACCAGGTTTTCAATTCATTTGTATTTTTTAAATTTAATTTATTCGATTAAGTCTTTGTTATTTCATAACTCCGTCATTTTATTTTTTGTTGGAAAGCTGATACCTTTAATTATAATTGCTGATACCTCATATTCATTTCATTAGTATTGGATTTTCGGTTTCGAAGATATTGAAGTAGATGATGTATTTTTTCGTTATAAAAAAAAACATATTTCCATTGTTTTTTTTGTTTTTTTAAACGTTGTTGTGTATAGAGTTGAATTATAACCATATTATTATTGATATTACAAAGGCAAATTTAATTTCCCTCTTAACTGTTCACGCTTTACTGGTCACTTACCAGTGTTACTGTTTAATTATTTTTTAATTTTCCGAATCGAGTCCAAAAATTAAACAAAATTGGATTGAAATCATTCGGAAAAGTAAGAAGGAACTATCATGGGAATATTTTAAAATCGGCGACTTATATTTATTTATACCTATTTCTACCGCCAAGCAGTAATGTTCACATTCCTATGTTCCGGTAAAATTACAGGCACATGAGACTTAACATCTTTATGTCTCAAGGTGATGGGCGCAGTGCAGTTTGCCACTTGTGACGAACTGTATCGGCAGAGGTTACAGCTTAACACCAGATGGGCTTTGTGCTTTTTTCACCGATTGCATAAAAAAACCCGTCACTAATTAGTTACAAGAAATAAATGCATGTAAATTAAATGCCCAGTAATGTTATATCTGAAACACTTTTTCCATTCCCTTCCCCTACTTAACGACACTACTTTTGCCGACACGTTACATCGGAACCCTATTGTTGTATTAATACTAATTACGTTATTAAATTGGTAACGTTATTTTCATAAGGTAATTTGATTATCATGGCAACACCGACACACGCACACATGTTTGGAAAACCGGCCTCACTTCTCTGTTCACAACATTCTGTCTTGACTTTTTATTTGGTCTGAGGACTTAAGGTTCTTAATAAAAGTAAACGAAGTGCATTTGTGCGTTTTATTTATTGGTATATCGAAAAGTTCTTGGCTTATGAGTTTAAGGATTATTCAATATCCTCTTGTTGGATGACGTGAAAGGCGACTAAGATTAGGATACGTGACGGCTCGCCACTGCTCAGGTCGGTGTGAATGGGGTGTTGCTACGCATTGGGCGTACAACAGTGCTGATGAAATGGATCAGTGTGCGCTCTTAATGGTTGGCGCACACTGTTCCATCCGACGCCATTCGCTTTAACCTTCAGTATTTTTCGTATGGTGGGTACTTCAAACTGCAACGCGCATATCAACGCTTCGACTAGGAAGACGGTCGCTATATACAGCTATCTTAACACTAGCATCCGTGAGTAGGTCAATATAGGTACCACAACCTCATCTACAAATTGCAGTGCTGTGTGATTAAAGATTAGCCAGTGAAATTACCTACAGACACATGTATAAAAGACTATTGGGTGGCGAACTCATAGTAGAAGCATTTTTCTTCCCCCTCTGATCGTGCTATGGGCCTGGGTTTACCTGATATCACGCTCTTTTTGCCACACTATTACTTAAAAATACAGAAAAGGAGATGGATAAAAAACAAAGCTACACCAACAGTAGTAATTACTTTATTTTTGGCAAAGTAATAACACACACAAAATTATAATCCAACCATAAGCTGACTCATACAAAATAAACACGTATAGGTCCTAAAATTATTATAATTTCAAAACAACACTATCACTCCTGTTGCAAGTCACAGCATTCCCGATTTTTTGTAACGGTGCATTCATGGAATGCCAAGTGGTTTGTATTTGCGAAACTATTAGGTATATTACTATATACTCGCTCCAGTTTGTCACAGTATTCTTCTTTCCCAGAACAGACGGTAAAAATACCGCTGGGGACCAAAATTCTATCAGAAATCTCCTTCAGTGAACATTTAGAACCAAGAGAGTACACTGCTTGAACTCGGTAGCCTTTTTCTGTTAAAACACCATCAAATTTAGCACAAGCTACTCTTCACGACGGCTGACGACCCTTCAGGGTTTCATGAGACTCCTCCCTCTGATTAAAGGCGTAGATTCTGATAGTAGTTGTTTGTAATTAATATATAGTAGGTAAATTATCAGTGGCACAGATTCTAGGCTTGAGAATTCCTGGCTCAAAACTATTTATATATCACATTTTATATTAAATACCTATAAAGATGTTTTATTACAGATTAGTTTTCACCAAATAAAACGCCAAAATTGACAAATAGCAATCATAGAGGACTTTGTATAGGCTGAAAACGTAGAAAGAGTATAGTAATAGAAGCGCTATGAGCGTATATCTAAGGGATAGCAATAGTTTATGATGTTGTTTATGGAAATGCCAGTTGAAAGATTTAACCATATTGATGGGGTAAAAAGCAGCACCAGATTTAATTATATTATGATAAACATTAATACCGGCCCGACCTATAACCTATCATCACATACTCAAGTTGTTGCCAATCTACAATCACTATAAAATATAAGTTATTGGTTTTGGATGTTTATGATCGTTTATAGAATTTAAACTAAAGTTGTAAATATAATTTTACAACCGAAGATATGTTTTTCTTTTGGCTTTGCTATCATAGTCTAAATATAGGAAATTATTACAATCACGTCATCTAAACAACACCCAGTAAACTGGAAGTATAGAACTTATAGGAATAAATAGTGTTGGAATTGGGTCCGTTCTAAAATAAGTTAGGTACATTACTTATGTGTTGTCTTGCGAAAGCAATGAGATTCAAAATGTTCGGAGCATATTCGAGCATTCTTTTTTTTTGCCTCCGGTAAGCAAAATCCATATAATTATCTGGTATAAATTATTTTTTAACTGGCAACATTGAAATAACGTAATTTTTATGTACATAATATTATATTAAGGTAAGTACGAAAGTTATGACAGAATTTTTTATGTTGCACCATTGTATTATTACTAAAATTTGCGTATTCTCGAATAACCATAAATTTCTAGACAACATGCGAGTGAGAAATGCAGTTAATCTTTACTTACCTTGTTGCCTAAGCTTCTAGTAATGATGATGATTTTGACCTGACTGTGACAGATTTTGACTGTTTCAGCACAGTCATGACTTAATTTACTATAATAAATAATATACTTCTACACTTTTTATACTTGTTTTAAAAAGACAAAATGTAGGGAGGCAAAACATTAAAAATGTAAACCATTGTAAGTAATCTAAACAACGGTTTAAATGTATTTTTAATTCTACAGTAAACTTGGACTGGAACAATAAAAATGGTTTAAAAATAAAAATAAATTTAAATCCGTTATTTTCCGTAGGATAAACTAAGTATAAACTTGTCGAATATATTATCGGATGTGGTTTTCGTGAGATAAATAAATAAATTAGTATTTTTATGGGAACACTACTTTCTGGGTAATAGTTTGCTAAATAGTTTCTAACTCGATGAAAACCCTAATAATTAATGAAGATGCATGAAAATATTGGGGTCACGTGTAAGCCAAGACTATCTTCTCTAGTCGGTTTATAAGAGAAAAGAATGGCAACATTCATATGAATAATTATCACCCTACTTAATCTATGTAGATTAAGTAGGGTAGGGGAACCGGTCCACCGGCCGGCACCTATCCATCAGCCATTCCTGATCCTCTTGCAGTATTATTTAGATATTAGCTACTTACTATTGCAATATAGGAACGAAAGTCTTGTAAATACTCTTTGATTGAATCGCCTGATACCCTAAAACATTATTCGGTTGGGTTACTATAGCAAACGATTTTTAAAGAATTGTTTAATTTCACGTTGGCAGATGAGAAAGAATTACGCACGCAATACAAAAAAAAAATAGTGATTCGCCTCTCGTTCAACCGTAAGTTTTTTACTGTTGTATATCAGTAAAAAACTAAGTAAATGTTGATTGTTGAGATGTTGAGTGTCGGTAGTGGGGTCTCTATCAAACCCGAGCCTGACATCACCCAACTACTCCCCGACGGTTGGGTATGCCTAAAAGCATTCACCCCATGACAAAAAAAAAGTATAAGATAGATATAATAATAATAATAATAAATAATAATAAAATGTTCTTTATTTCTGTATCCAAGATTTAACTAAAATTAAGGTAGGTTGAGACCTTCTAGTAAGTATACAAATACTTGTGTCAGAAGATCTCGCTCTTCCATATCCATTCCATTACTTTAAATGGTTACAGATATATACTGTTAAAAATTACAAAGTCTTTAAAGTTATATACTTAATTACATAATATAAATTTTATAGGTAGGTGTATATTATCTCTAATACAATAAAATTTATATAGATCTAGATGCGTAGGTATGAGGAATGTGTGTGTGTGTGTACGTACGAGGGTGTGTTAATGGGCGTGTGTGAGGGTGTGTTTGTGTATCTGAGCCTGTGTGTTGTGTGTGTGTGTGTGTGTGTGTGAGTGTGTGTGTAACTATGTGGGTTTTGTATAATGTGCATGAGGAAAGAGTGCGATTTCCAGTAACTTTAGAGAATAGGAAAATATTTGGTGTACTATTAATTTAAAGTACAAATTATTTATTTACATGTTTGAAGTAGTGCTTCTACTTCGTCATAATTTTTGGTAAGTATCCAACTGATTAGATGTTTTTTACAATTTTGATACGTTAATGAATAAATATCAAAAATTTTGTTTATAACGTTATATAAGCGCGCTGACTTATTTACGAATTGATTGCTAGCATAAGTAGTTTTTGTGACTTGGACCACAATTGCCCTATCTTTTCTTCTTCTGATGAGAACTTTAGGGTCATAGAGTAAATTCTTGTGAACTTTCAGAATTGATTGTACTATATATAGTTTTCTTACAGATAGTAACTGACACAATGAATATAAGTTATCTGTTGGGTATCTGTAGCCTTTGAAATACATTACCTTTATTAGACTTCGTTGTGCCCTTTCAACCTCTATAAATTTGGTTTTACCTGCTCCACCCCATATTGGCAAACAATAGCTTAGAATAGATTGTGCTAGTGCCATATATATTCTATTTAGTAGCTTTTGGGGTGCCACATGTCGCAACGTTTTAAAAATCCATACTAATTTTCTTAGCCTCGTGCTGATGACGTTAATTTGTGAGAACCAAGATAAATGTTGGTCAATATGGACACCTAAATACTTGGTTGTGTTCACTCTGCTTAAGACAGTGCCACCATAATCAGCATTGTGTATGGCATTAGAATTATGGAGCTTAATACTAAAGTCAATATCAGGCTGGGTTCTATTGTAAATGGTGTAACACATATAGTTAGTTTTTAAGGCATTCAGAGTAAGTAAATTCAGTCTTAGCCAATCGGCTATCTTAACAAGGCCTTGTTCAACTTGTACCCGTACTTTATCCCATGTACTATTTGAAAAAACTACAGCGGTATCGTCAGCATAGGAGAAAATTTTTGCATTATCAAGCTTAAGGTTGCATAAATTGTTTATATAAATTAAAAACAAGGTAGGTCCTAAGACACTTCCCTGGGGAACGCCGTAGGTGATATCTGCGTCCTCACTAACATATTCACCAATTTTGACTTTCTGTTTCCTATCACTCAAGTAATCCTTAAAAAGAGCAAGAGGTATATCTCGTATTCCAATATTATTTAGTTTTTGTAAGAGTAAGGGGACATAGACAGTGTCAAAAGCTCTTTTCAGGTCGATATATACAGCCACAGATTTATATCCTTTATCTACCTGGTCCACAATATAAGAAGTCAGAGCTGTCACAGCGTCTTCTGTGGATTTACCACTTTGGAAACCGTATTGCGAATTAGATATTAAGCTGTATTTATTAAGGTATTTAGTAAGTCTATTATTTAGTAATTTTTCCAATATTTTTGAAATACAAGGTAACACCGAAATAGGTCTATAATTATTTTCATCGCCTATGTCTCCATTTTTATGCACAGGGGTAATGATAGCTGTTTTTAACAACATGGGAAAGGTGCCTTGATTAAAGCACAGATTGGCCAAGTGGGAAATAATTGGTACTACTTCATCCTTAGCCAATTTAAGAAAGTTAGTAGGGATGTTGTCCCAGCCAGGGGCACTTTCTGATTTAAGATTCAAAAGAACCTTCTGTACTTCAACGAGGTCAGTTTCTAAGAGAACAAAAGAATTAGGTTGCGTATATGTACAGGTGCTACTTGAAATATGATTTGTTAACATTTCTTCTGCTAGTCTTTTTCCAATATTTGCAAAATAATGATTAATGTAATTAATAGATTCAGTTGGAGAAGATTTTATGTTCAGTAATTTTGTATTATCTGCTTTTGTTTTATTTAAATGTGTTATTGATCTAATATTTTTCCAAAGGGTTTTTGAGTTATTTGTAGATTTTGACAATTGCTTTCGTTCGTAGTTTCTTTTTATTTTCTTTATTAAATTGTTACAGAAGTTTCGATACCTTTTATAAGTAATTTTTGTGATTTCGTTATAAGGATCTAATCGCGCCTTTTTTTGTAATTTGTTTCTGTTTTTAATGCATCGCAAAATACCGGTGGTTATCCATGGCTTTATAATCCGTTTACTTTTAGGAACTTGTACAGTAATAGTGTTTTCTTGTAAGGATTCTTTGATCTTATTTATTAATTGCTCTATCAAAGAATTGGGATCCTTACAAAATAAAAGTTCAGCAAGGTTCTTTTTTGTTAAACTTATAAGTGCTGCGTTAAAATCAGTAACCGTCTTTATTCTGCTATTTTTATTTGTAGAAATTTGACCAGATAGATTAAAAAATGTCATGCAATGGTCGGTAATGGTAGTATTTAGAACAGCCACTTTAGCAGATATTTTGCCATTTTCAATCTTCATCATAACGTGATCTAGACAGTTACTTTCTCTGGTTGGAAGCACATGACCTGGCATTATGCTGTGCATTGACAGCATATTAAGATATTTCAGTCTATTCGTTCGTTCATATTCCTTTTCAGATTCTCTTGCAATTAAATTAATATTAAGATCACCATTTATTATTATATTATTGTAAGATTTTAATGAGTCTAGATGTAGGTTGAGGGAATCAATAAATGTATCAGCCTTGATATTTGAGGGAGAACGATATATACCCAGAATAGAACTATTATAAGTATCTATTTGCAAACATGATGCATGGTCTAATATCACTTCTTTTATATTAGTAGCTACTATTCCTTTTTTTACATAAACCACAACTCCATCATTTTGATTAATATGGTTACTTGTTGAGAATGATGTATAATTTACAATAGAGGGTATTGGTTTATCAGTTTTTATTCTACATTCAGTCAATATAAGTATATCTGGTTTAATATTAGTTGCACTTAAAGTTAAAACGAAATCATCAATATTACTATAAATGCTTCTAATATTTTGGCTGAAAACTTTAAGGTCATTATCTGTAACATATATTTTCCGCGTGAGATCTTCAATATCACATTGAATACTTAGTGCAACTTCAATATCATCTATTTCATTCAATGTGATAAGGGGACTATCCATAATCATCTATAAAACTGCTGCGGGTGTATATCGAAAGCTCACTACAATGTTTACAATTTAAGTTACATTGGCTAAATAAATTTAAATATAAATACGGGGAAACTTCATTGTTTTCATTTAATATAAAATTATAGTTTACTGGATTTGGAGTTTTTTTAATTGTGTGAATGAGTAATTTTGAAATGTGTAAGTGAAAGTATGTGTAATTTGAAGATTTTGTTGTGGATATAGCTAGTGACATCATCAATAAATTATTAAAATAAAGATACCTAATCAACTTTGAGTAAATAAAAAATATAAATAACCACATGTTTAGGTATTCTACTAAATCTAGTCATTGTTCCTGAAGCAGCTGCTGAACCTGATTTTCAGCTTTTATTGCAATGATAGGTGAGTTTTCATCTTTTCTTACGTAAACCTTACCATAAGCCGTCCAACAGAATTTATACCTCTTCGATTTAGCCAAATCACGAGCCAAAAAATGCAGTTGAGAGCCTTTTGCTGTCAATTGTTCCGACACATAAATCGGAGTGTCTTCAGACGTCCGAAGACCCAGATGCAAAGCACGCAGTTTTGTCTTATGCTTGACATTAAAAGACTTAGACATTTTTAATATTTCATTCTTTAGTATTGTCGATGACGTTTCTACTACTATTGGGGTATTTTTGACCTCTTCTTTTTTTCCTCGGACACGATAAATATCCTTAATGTCATTTTTACTTAAGTTGCCACCTACATTCTTTGACAAGCAAACCACCATTTCTAATAGGTCTTCTTTTGTTTCAGAAGTCTTTTTTGGGACATTTTTCATCTCAAAGTTTGCTTTACGACTTCCCATCTGCAGATCTTCGATTTTATCTTCCAATGACACAATATATTTCTTGTCTTCATGTATGACATTTTCTAATTCTCGTATCTTCTTTTTGAACTCCTCATTTTGTGATGTTAGTAGGGCTATAGAAGATTGTATGTTATGATTCCCCTGCTGAATATCTTTCAGGATTTTACTTTGGTTCAAGTGTTTTTGTTCCTGACTGAGCATCATAGCCCTCATTTCTTCTCTAAAGTTATTAAATTCTGAAGAATTTTCATCGCGCCTCTTTCTCTTATAGCGAGCAATAACATAGTCCGTAGGTGTTTTTTCTATATTACTAATCTGACTAACATCTGGATCCGAGCCCGATCTGTCCATTCTACTATCCATTGTACTGGCCGTTTTAAATAAAATACGTCTTCTGTGGGTGCAGAAGGACGTTATTTGGCCAAATATTGGCGTTACGAGTGAACTTTAACCAAAATCTCAGTCACGGTTGTTGTCTTCGGAGTGAGAGGTCAACTTTTCTGGTCGACTATCGACGATTTCTATACAAAATCTGCTTTCCGCCAATTTTACATAGACCTCTCAATTACAAAGTTAAGTAATGCGGTTACTTACAGTTCAACCGAAGAATCGTTGATCCTATCCCAATCGAGTAAGGTGGGTTTTTCTGTTTGCCAAATTGATTTTCGTTATATTTACCGCACTATAATTTTCGGATTTTACAAGTTTTTAGCACGGAGACAGTATTTAAGTGTACGTCCGAACACCTCGGCTATCCAAGTGGAAGAGGAGATATGATTGTACAGTTTCACTTAGACGGATAAAAATAATTTATAGTGAATTATAGCTGATAGGCTAGCCCATATCACCTAATAGTAAATTATGACGTGGGCGAAGATGTTGTTCAGACCACCCTAGAATTACTAGTATTACTATTAAAGTGTAACAAATTAAATCAAACATTTAAGTATAGTTTTATGTATGTACTGCCAAAACTATGAGGACGTTGGAATAAATGTGTGTTGGGCTAGTAGGATATTTTAATACATACATACATATTACACATAAAAATGATTTTTTTAAATTTATTGTATGGATACATTAATTTTAAATCAATTTTAAATGTTCCGACCGAAAACTGGGTACTGCTGACCGAAAACTAAAAAAAAATGGCCGAAAACCGGTGATTTCGCTATGTTTGGATTTATATATTTTTCTATGAATAAGAAAGCACTTGACTTTCAATTAAATATTAAATACGTAAACTACATTATATTGGGTACATATATCAATAAACAGCGCAGGGCTCAATCTGTATATTTTTTTATAGCGTCTTAAGGTTGAATGTGCCACTAAATGGCCGAAAACTGAGTATTCTACCCTAGGCATATTGCATCTGTTGGGAGCCAGGGACCACTGGCTCCCAACAGATAAAGGGGTAGGTATACGCGAAAAGGATAAACAATATTGATATCTGTCTCGCTCATTATTATTGCGGTTATGGTATGTGCATCCTTCTCTAATAATTAGTACAATTCATTACGCCGATTCTATTACTATACTCTTTGTACGGCTAAAAAAGAATTCAAACCTCTTTTGGAATGAATCATTAGCTCTTAGAAAGAAGGTACAATTAATTTGATTTACGCCGGATGACGTCACTTTCGTAATCCTATCGAGTTCACGTTAGTCAAAAAACGATGCGTTGTGCTGTCAACCATCGCCTCCTGCGTAAACGTACTGTAAACTCGATACGTTTACGTTACGGACTATCGAAATGTTCGTGCTTGGGCTACTGGTTCCTTATTTTTTATGGTTGTCATGCCACATTCAACTTTGACAGTGCGTTACGAGGACGTTACCTGCGTGTTTTGAATTGACAAAATAACGCTGCTTAACAACAACTTCTTGGATATGACTTCTGTGGAATATGTCGAGTAAATGTCAGACGTAGGATATTACTCGTAAAGTTCTTGTACGGTGAAGTGAAGGTAAACATGTATAACGTTCAAATAATCTTGCCAACACTCAAGAATTTGATTGTTACTATGATATGATCTTAAGCTTCTGTGATAAAATACTATTGAAAGAGTTTTTTCAAACATAGCTCGTTAAACTGGAGAACTTACCTTTTGGCATACAGAATGCCGTTTGGATATTCCTTGTTTATCAAGTACGTTATCAAACGCGTTAAATTTTAAGGCAATTTATTACGTCACGCGTCATTTGGAAGAAATTTCTTGAGTCACAGTGGATAAGGGCCCCGAAAGACAGCCCACAGATATCTAGGTGGCCGATGATAGACTATCATCATTCCTAGCTCAAACATTTGACCTTCTTAACTACACAAATTGTTTGAATACCCAGACTGCTGTACGTATGTAGATACATAGATACACTTATGGGGTATATGTGTACTTTAACTGTGAGATGATGCATTGGTTCAAAGAATGCCGAGAACAGCATCCAGTGCCATGAAATTATATAAGCGGACTTAATATTGAAATAAATATCTATCTCTATCTATCTTACACAGGATTTATGCATAATTTTTGCACGAATAACACTACCATTTTTAAATATTTTACGTAAAACTAAGGCAAGTTCCAAGTTATTTATCAGTATATAGCCCTCGATAACGTCGCGCAACGAATAAATATGTATACACATTATTCATAGATGTCGCGTAATCTAGCCTAAACTGTATAAGATTGATTTCCTTTTGCAGAAGTCTAGTAATTTACTCAATCTAAAACTTGAAACTCGTTCTAAACTTATAGTTTCAACTCCCTGTTACCAGTTCCAATTTAAATTTAGTCCAACCCACATCGACACGTTGGGAATCCACTTTGAAACTGATTTAGAGCGGTTCACACGCGCCCCTGTTTATTTGCATCCTCTGTCTCATCTTGGTACAATAATCACTTTTTTTTTATAAAATGGAATATCGTTGGTATTGCAAGATTATTAAGTGCTCGTAGTGGAGATCGCCTTGTCATTTCTTACTGATATACAAGTTTAAGCAGTGTTGTCAGCGGTCAGTATAATTGGATGACATGGTGGCATTTACTACTAAGTGATTCCGTGTTTCAGTAGGCACGTTAAGCTGTCGGTTCCGGTTGTTGTCAGTGATAGTGTTATGTAAGAGGCTTGCGAGTGGCCTGAAAATTCCGCGCAATGTTGTAGGGTAGTTTGCAAAGGCTCACCTATGGCTGGCTAACACCAGAAGATCTGGTTATTTAACGCTTTCTCATGAAATAGTACGTGCCTTTGTCACTCACTTGTGTATAATACGTTAACTACAACACAGAGAAGAACATAAGAACATGACTATGTTCCCCGCACATGACAATTATATGGTTTGCTGTCGTTGTATTTTTGTAATATTTAAATATGTTTTTACTATAAACGCACAAGATATCTGCACAGTTATATTATTTTTAAAAAGTTTTGCTTCGGTTTATAGCCAGCAGAAATTTTGACACCAACCGCACTCTAGAATACTTTCTTTGGTTTAAAACGTTCTATAGGAAAACACCCTGCACTTTTTAGGAAAACATCCTCCTACTTTCACAAAAGTAGGAGGATACAAAACAATCCCATTCTTAAGCCCGAGAAACGTTCTCATAAATACAATCTTTTACCGACATACTCGTTTATTATGAGGATGTGCATCGGTACTTAACATGTGGAAGGTTAAGTTTCGGGAAAGTGACAACGTAAGCAAGACCTCCATTTAAATTAAACTGGTGTTGTTCACACACGAAATAGCTACATTTTTAAAGGATTGTGAGGCGAGCAAAATTGATTGATGCCATTTCTGTATTAAGCGTACAGATGGCAATAAATCATAGATAAATTGCACAGTATCAACGCTTCGATAAGCATTATTGACATATTGTCCATATGTCACGTGTTTCCCTATGTCCCATTAATTAGACTTTCAACAATATGATGTTCTGACTTAGTATTATTTCAATAACATTAATGCATAATAAGCAAAATCATTGAACACATTTGGCTTATCTATAATCCATAATAAAAAAACAAATTCAAGTGCCTTAGTAATTCTGTGTCACAGGGAATCTCATGTGAATACTGAAATGGCACCTTAGTGTGCATCTTTTCGTTAGTAGTTAACTTGAGTATAGAATACCTGATTGATTGATTGTCAGTGTTTGCGAATGGAGGTTACACAACATAACATAAACATAAAAAAAAAATTCATCATCATCATCATCAGCCGGAAGACGTCCACTACTGAACAAAGGCCTTCTCCATAGATCGCAACAAAGAACGGCTATAAGCCAAAAAAAAATTGACATAATATTGTGTACAATGTTAATTTTAAAGCCTCTGGTAATCGAAGTCGCTTAACACTGTGTTATCCTTCTCCAATGTGTGATTATATTTAACAAAAATTATGCCATTATAGAATATATTTTTTTACATATATATATTTCTAAATGTTTTGCATGTGTGTGGATGTGGATTTGTGTGTGTGAGGGGTGTTAAGTGAGTGTGGTGTGATATATGAGTGCGTTGTATTTTGTGAGTGTGGTGTATTATGTAAGTGTGGCGAGTTATTATCGTTTAAGGGCTATCGAGTATACCTTCCGCTTCTGCAGAATAAGCTAATATGGCAAATTTTACTTTATTATCGTTTCGCATAACATTCAGGAAAAACAAATCTAAGTCGTAATTTATAGAACAACCGACAAAAATAAAAACACTGAGGAGTGTTAGAGCTGCTGCTATCAGCGGTTTCTGTGAAACTAGTAATTGCTACGAAGTTTCAGATGAAACATTGTATGCTTCATAATTTACTGTACATGGTTTTTCAATTGGCTCCACATTGCGTCGCACTGATTTCTCACCGCAAAGCTGCACTGTAATTACGACTGTGACTAAAAACTCATGTCATATAGGTTTTCGAGGACCTAGTTTAGAAACAGGTTTTCTGTTACTTGTAATAGGTAGGTTAAAGGCCCTAACACCATGCTGCTCGACTACCGTACTAAGACAACTACCGAGACCAACGGCTACGCACGGAAGCGCTCAGTACCGTAGTAAATGCCAATAGTAGTCACCCATCCAAGTAATGTTCGCAGTGTACGTAGTTTAGCCTAGTTGATCGGTTATTGACAAGCTCCGCTTCGAGTGCTTCGGGCTTGTCTTGATTTAGATAATTAACAAAACCATTGTTCAAACCAAGAGGTTGTAGAATATGGGGTAGATAATTAATATTATGTTTAATCGAACGAAGTCACGAGTAACAGCTAGTATAGCAATAAATGAAATATCTCGAAAGTTGATGTTATGTATCGAATAGTATTATGGTTTTAATGTTGGTGTCCCATTTCTTAGTGTACGCAAAGAAAGCAATCGATCCAACGCAGGATTGAAAACCAAACTGTCGGAATTTCTATCAAAAATACGATTAAAGTATTAACCCCGCAAAGTAATCAACAAAAAACTGATCGAGTGAATGAGTGAACATGAAGC
This sequence comes from Plagodis dolabraria, assembly GCA_963854805.1. Taxonomy (NCBI): domain Eukaryota; kingdom Metazoa; phylum Arthropoda; class Insecta; order Lepidoptera; family Geometridae; genus Plagodis; species Plagodis dolabraria. Next base: position 21,148,831 of record OY978459.1, read on the forward strand.
ACAGTAATTAAATTTATAAAGCCTTGGAAAAACAACATCATATTTCACTGTCGATAAATCCATTGACTCCTCTCATTACGCCAGCTGTGATTAAAAATTCACTTCAATACAGGAAACATATTGTATTTTATGAGCGGAGTTCGTTTCACTCGCCCGTAACGTGATCGGCTTTCCCTTGTGCACGTCACTGACTCGTCTCTGGAGGTAGAAATGTTCCATAACTTTGAGGAAAGGTACATATCGAGTAATTCTATGTAGGATCAAATTTTCCCACCACTTCTTTGCATATATATTATGTGCGATTTTAAAGTTTAATGTATGTGAAAAGGGTTGATTAAGCGGATTGTGTTCATTTGAGTCTATATGTATAAATTTAGTTTTGAAGTGTTCATTTTAATAATGAGGACGCGAGCTACAAAAGTTGGATCATATATGCAGAAGCGTTATGATTAATTCTGTATTCAACTGTTTACCACTTTAAGGAGATTACTATGATCTGTGGAAAAAAATCGGCCTAGTGCGAGTCGGACTCGCGCACGAAGGGTTCCGTACCATCAGCTATACAACATTAGACTTCATATTTTAATAAATTTATAAATTATTGGAGTACAAAATGTTTCGCCCCGGGTGGGAAATTCATATTTTAACCTTGTTTGTTTTAATGTGCGCGAGTCTGACTCGCACTTAGGCAACTTTTTGTATTTGTTTTTATAGCGGCAACAGAAATACATCATCTGTGAAAATGTCAACTTTCTAGCTACCACCATTCTGTTACCGATACAGCCTGGTGACAGACGGATGGACGGACGGACGGACAGTGAAGTCTTAGTAATAGGGTCCCGTTTTTACCTTTTAGGTACGGAACGCTAAAAATGAACCATTTAATTGTTCGATTGTTGGTAAATTAGTCTAATGGTTCAATAAAACAGTACCTACTAAAAAAAAATTGGGCGGTTGTTTCACCCTACAAAATTAAACTGCTTAAGTAGATTAATAAATGAAGTGGCAGTAAAAATTATGGATTGAGTAATTGGGTAAATAGTCAGCAGTTCACAGATCACGTGGAGTGTCTAGTCACAGTAAAGTTACAATAGGTTTGTAGACCAGCAAAGCGAGGAGGAGCGTTAGGTTAGACAAGGATGCGCGAACCGAGCGAGCGAAGCGTGCTGTTACACCTAATATATTGCTGACCTAGGCCCGAATCCCTCACAAACCTATTTACGCGTTGTCAGCAGTATTTTTCTGTATATAAACGGTGGCTTCCAAAATTAAGAGTTCAGATTTATTGTGATAACTCCAGGAGTCAACAGACTCAGTACCAGTATAACCTTCAGGTGGAACCTCTGCCCAAATTAGTACCAAAAGTGAGTTGCGGGAACTTCTAAGTCAAGTGTAAATTAATAATTTTATTTTTTCAAATAAAATAAATGTGTGTGTGTGTCCATAAGTTGTTTTTTTTTATGACAACTGAATAGGTGCCACACAACAGTGCGTGCCGCGGCAGCAGACGGCTTTTGCTATTTTTAATTTGTTTATCTATTTTATTATATTTAGGAGTCATCTAAGTTGACTTTACTGCTAAGTTTGAACTGCAGAACTTGAATGAAAATGCGTGCTGTAATTTTTAACGCACCAAAACTACGTTATATAACTGCCGCTTTAAATACTTGCTTTTTAAAATTTTAATGCACCATTTTCATTCTAGTAGCTATCTCTATTATAATAATTATTTCAAGATAAAACAAACACAAAAGTTTCAGTTATCTAAGTTTATCATCTTGATAATACGGGACATCTTTTTTTTTCAATACCATTTCTGAAGAAGGAAAATTCAAACAATTCAATATTTTTACTTTTTATAATATTATTATACCATATCTCCTACAGTCCCTTTTAGCTTTTATGGGTTATGTTCGCTTTACGGTTCATAAATAAATAGAAACGGAATATCAAATCATTCCAGATCAAAGCCGAGGAAATGTTCTTAAGAATTCCTGAAGCCTTGTCCGGGCCTCAGCGGACGTATCGATATCAGACATTCTGAATCTTTGTGGTACAAATACATGTGATATATCTCCGTGAATAGGTTAAGTCATGCGCGCACTACACGATAGATCTTTTACATAAACTCTCGAAGGAAAACTATACCAATTTAGATAAGGTATTGATATTTTTTTCCTTATATATATATACCTACTCGTCTACTTCAAAAAGTATTTAAATTTATTTATTCATGTACATTTTGAAAATATTTCAAACTGTATTCTTACCTTATTTGGAAGTTCAGGCGATAACAGGAATCTGTAAAAAATTACAAATTACTATACGCAATACACAAACACATTCTTCATTTACTACAATGAAAGCTTTTAGGCAACCTGCAAATCATTACAGACTCACAGGCAGTTCAAATGCTTTAGCCCACTACCAGTTGGCAGTGTACCCAACAAGCTGGCAGCATTGCCCCGTTGCATTGAAATGGTTATTCTTTGGACCAAAGAGTTTTTAAATGTTATTAAACTAATATAAAATTATTGAAATATAGTTTTATAAAAACATTAATATTATGTTTAATATTAAACCCTTTGAGAATCATTGTATTATATTAAAAAAAGTTATTTAGGTTATTTTTTCAAGTTTTTTTTGTACCTATGATTGCCTCTTGATACGAAACGGAGCTCAACACAATATTAATAAGTACATGTATTTAAAATTTTATTTAATATAATTAGTTACTAGTTTTTAATCATTTTTGTGTTTTTTTTTTAAAATAAAATTAAGTCATTATTTATTGTAATATCGATAATCATGCCATTTAGTGACGGTTATAATTTCTTTCTATCCATGGAATATTTAATTATTCCTTTAAAATTTAAGATATTTTCAGCGCAACTCTTGGTCACAAAAATAATAATAATTATTATTATAACATTAATTACTCGGTAAATGGCCGATCCTTTACAAAGGCACGAGTGGAGCTGAAACAAACACTCAGCGGTACTATTTAATTTAAAAGCGGTATATCATAGTATAAAAATAAAACGTTTTTATAGTAAAACTTTTACAAAACATATGATTTAATTCTAGGCTATTACCATGAAAATTTATTTGTATATATGGAGTGAAAATATAGGGTACCTCCCAATTTTTGTCTCATCAAACGTTGTTTTGGTAGGTGATGACTCGCCATCCACTAACAAGTCCACATTAAGGCTGTCAGCATCGACGACGAAGGAGGTGACATTGGTGTGGGTGGCTAAAAATTGTACAGATGTGTGCTGCAATTGTACTAAGAGCTATTCCTAACGTAAATGCCCTTTAACAATTCCACCTTTGTATCTAGATATTCGCTCATGCATCTCCACCCCCAGATGACTAATTAAGGCAAGCCGAGAGTCATTTAGCCCAAGGGAGAATAGGGGTCCGTGGTGTCTCCACTCACCGTTGGCCCGCCATAAAGCTGCCCCTGTGGGTTTATTATTATTGTTACACCTATTTAATTAGCTACCCCCACGTATAAGTCTTCAGCGCCTTCAAAAAATACCTCGCTGACTATCTCATATCAAACATCAAGCCGTTACAATGATTATGATGAAAAACAGATTAAAGCAATGTCTTCTGAACTATACATTTGAGGTTGTTTTACTGTTAACTATAATATAAATATTACTAAGGCGTCAAAGTAGATACATATTTTGATAAGTTCTTGATCTCTTCACTGATAACTAACATTTTGTGAATGTAATATTCTGTGAATATATAATTTGTGCACCATTACAACGAGTCTGATATATTATGAAGAAACTTATCTATATAAGATAATTTAACCAATTTATTTTTACAAATCTTGAATAAAGAGCTACGAAGTCACTTAATATCACTAAAAATATAATTAAGTGCATATTATCACTAAAATTATAGGTAATTAAGTCTAAGGCAATATCCATCCCTTAGATCAAAAAAGTACAAAAGAATAAACTAGACGTTGTTACCAAATGAACTACAACAACTAAGTGCATTTTAAAGAAGATATTTATTTGTATTAAATAGCCAAATTGTCTCAAAAGCATAAGCACCCCATGTCTGCCAACTTTAAAGCATCGGGCCCGGATTGCGTAAACCTTATCCTAGAGCAAAGTCCTATTATTAATAACAGGGTTCCGTTTTCTTTAAGCCTACGATGTCTGTTCATTCTAAATTTAAATCTTTCGAACCGTTATAAGAAGCTGTTTGAATCTTTCACAGAGAACGTGTTTTATTATGGCTGATTACCTTACGTATAATATTAGGGGGATTCCCGTACCAAAAAATATTTATTCCATTTTTTTTATTTTTGCTCATTCTTAAACATAATGAGCGTTACATATAAACTTCACACTTGTTATGCTTATTATACGAACCTTTGCAGTAAAACAATTATATAATATCGATACGGAACACTCGGTATGCGAGTCTGTCTCGGCTATTTTATTATTATCTGAGTAACTTATATTTTTTAGCATAATACCAGCTTACGGCAGTACCCTCGATTTGTAATCCCTTTCTCGTTTTCGCTTTGTTATTTTTTTCATTCTTTCTTCCGTTTCAATACCCTTTTCCGGTAGGAAAAATTTTTGAACTGTCTGAATAGATATTTTGATAGGATAAAAAATAAAGACGAAAACATGCCGACCTTTAAGGCAATATCTGCTACGAGAGCTTCACATACTGGACCTGACGATCACCATGGGTCATCCCTATTAATATTTACGGAATAAACGTAGTTTTAACGCATGGAATACATATATATGCTCATACACATAGAAATGTGCTTCTCGTTATTTGTAATTATTAAATAACATTGAAATATCACTTCTGTAATGGCGATGCTTATTAAATTCAGTAGTTATGTTATGGTCGCTATATACTGTTTATTAATGGTTTTAATAAGCGACGGGAAAATGTGAATTTCTTGTATATGCTAATTTTATTAGTTTATATCACTCAGAACACTGTAGTTGTTGAAGTGTGTTTGTCTGGTTGAGAGGTACTCAGTTGACTTTACACGACAATACAAATTAAAAGGTTGACATTGCGTTTTCAGTTACCTCGCTTTCACAGTGAAAACAAATAAATTTACAGACGCGGTCCATGCGTGAGAGATTGTCTCGAAATTTGGAGAAACAATTAGACAGTGGAATTGTATTTCATTCTTAGAACATATTAAATTCGAATGAACCTACTGTTTTTCATTCGCGAATTTGTTTCAAACAATTGAAGATGGTAAAATCTTTCGACAAGATCTCTATTGATTGACTTTAGTACATATTTCAAAGTAAACAAACATGCACAGATAACTGGTTAATAAATGAGTCTTTTTGATATTTAGTAGATGTATATGTAGCTTATATGTTTATTCCAGTATAACAATATTTTACAATGGCAAGTCCAAGTAGGAATCGATGACTTACATCCGTGTTAAGCACTCCACGTTAGTTAAAAAATTAGTATTTTTTCTAAAATATTTACTGAAAATAGTAGAATATACATAAGTAGGTAAGTATATACAATTAATTGAGAAGTTAGAACAATTTGTGAAATTTCGTTAAAATGTAGTTAGTCTCTTTTATTATTATGTTATATAGTTACTATCCTGCCAAATTTTATAGTATTTTATTAAATTTTAAATATGGAACATAATGCGTCTCCCTCGAGGGCCATCTCACTTAATAGGTGTTTGTTTTAATGCTCATAAACAGAATTAGTGACTAAAATTTCATAATATACGAGTAACATAAATAAATAAGACACTAACTTTACAAAGTCACATTAATTATGTTATGAACTACCTTTTTTAGCCTTTGCGTAAACACAAACGTAGTTGTTATTATTTGTTTTATAACAACAGAGTATTTGATAACGAAAACACTAGGGCCTGTTCCAGTATGTTCTAGTAGGTTCCGGTTTTGCTACCCAGCTCATATTTAATAAATAAAACACTATCTTTGCATTTCACAGTCATCGGTTTAGGCTATCCATCGGTTAAAGCTTGAAACGCGCTGCATATCAAGTGTCATTTTTATGATTCAGTTATTTTATGTGTTGCATAGCAACCCGAAACTTTATTAGGAAATTCTGAAACGGGCCCTTAGACATCTAATAATGTTTACACCAGTGGTTACCATGGTTACAACTCATTTCGGCCCTTGAGAGGGAAGCATTTACTATGAGTTTTTCCCACCCTTAGGAGGAGGGTGGAAGACGTTATTTCCCAAATAACGTCTTCCACCCTCTACTCGAATCACATAAACACTACTCTCCGAGTATTAGAAATGAAAAAGATTTTATTAAAGCTTCATCGGGTGTGATAATGGTCAAAGGCTAACCTATCAGGCAAAAAATAAAAATGGAATTCAAATCTAAAATAATGGCCTCATCTCGCTCTTACAATTAACGCATTCAACTCTGAGAATTTTGGGTGCACGGAAGTTCCTAGCAAATATTATGTTTTTATATGAAGACTCTCAGTCTTCATATGCAGGTGAATATAAATTATCTATATTTGTTGATTTATCACTTTCAAAAAATGGGATTAAGTATAATGACCACCGTGAAATGCTTTGAATCCCATAGTTCTTTTACCAAAAATTGTTTTCGAACACCAAATGTAGTAAAAGATCACTAAAATCATATTGCGACGACGAGCGAAGCGGGGAGGAAAGGTTACTTGAGAGCACATCAACGCGCCAGAAGAATTATATCAATATAATGCTGCTTTAATTTTAGTGATCATTTACTACTTTTGGGTTAACAATGATTCATTTGGAGTCACTTTGCTTCAATAGGATTGCGAGATGTTAAAACTTTGGTTATAAATGTACATTAAAAATGCGGGTTTAATTGATGTGATCATTTACTATTTTTGTCCATATATGTTACTGTATCTGGTGGTAAGTTAAACATAAGCCAAAAAAATATAAGAAATCATAGTCTTGTTTTATCTGCTGTTTATGTTATACTATTGCTACTTCATTCGAGATCTCCACGACATCAATCCTTTGACATGTATGACACAAAGTAGTTCCCCTGAACTGGCTGGTAGCGTCTCGGGGAACCTTTGTCACAATTTGTATGTTTACAGTATTAATTACCTCCTTAGGTTACACAATTACAAATTTACTAGAGGAATTTTTTTTTGTTTTTTAAGTCATGTGCGGGGAAATTTTTCCTCTCGTATATTTGTAATTGTGTAATGTAATCCGCAGAACATGCGTTATTGCAAACAAAAATATTAAAAAAAAATACCTTATTAGGTTTTATTAAGGAACTTGATTTGCAATGTTTCAATTTAAACTTCACCAAGTAATAATTATGAACCAAATATTAGTTGCTTTAAGCGCGGTTCGTGGTTTTTCAGTATAGTTTTAATACTATTCAAACAAAGATGAACATCACTGATGAATCCCGTTTACTGCCGTCCCATAATAGCCTCATCGAGACCGGTCTCTAGAGAGGGAGCGACCGCAGCGTGTAAACATAAAGGCGGACGGATTTCATTTAGTGAGAGGATGAGAATTTTGATTTTGTTGAATTTTGGTTATTACGTAACTAAAAAATTACTTGTAGAATAAGTACTAGTTTCAGGCTGGATTTAGTATATTGATAGCATAATAAACATGTTTCCAACGACTCCTAATAATAGAAAAAATTTCAACATTTCAGCACTGTCTAACACAGCACTCGTTTATGGATCCGTTTGGGCAACGGAATCACATATATCCATAATTATAGAAACCACACCTTTATAATGTTTCATATCGTACAGCACGATATCAGTTCGTTTCTTCATTTATCTTCGGCCTAAGAGAAGAAAGAGCATACGACTTTTTCGCAATAGTGGAATTATTCACATGTGTATGTGTTTCCTGACATAAAATCCAGATTTGTTTAACAAAACAAGAATTAAATACCTATTGGGATCTCTTAGGCGTCGAGTGTGTCACAATGTTTACTGTTGTGAACAACGCAAATTTCTACCAAAGATTTTATAAATTTTATGACCATAGTATTTTCATAATAAGAAGTCACTTAATCTTACATATCGTTTATTACAATTTGTTTGATGCCTATTTACGATGAATGTACTGTAAGGCCTACAATGTATAAACTAATTATATATAAAAAATCATTAGATACTGTTGCTATTATAAAGAAATATTTCATCAAAACGTGACGTGACCCGAGAAGCGTGTGTAACAAAACAAATGAAATATGACATGATTATGAGACATGATAGTTTAAGTCCTGATACGCAACGAGCATTATATGCGCATATCAAGGGTTATTTGCGTATTCAACGTTCTATTTAATGCAAATGATGAAACAAGGATCCAGAAATAAGCTATACCTGCAAGAAGGCCGTGTCACTTAAATAACCGAGCAAAAAAAAATCTTTAGTAGCTGCAACTGGGTGCTCTGACATATTTTGTATTTGTACTACAGTAACTTTGGAATAACTATGTGCCCAGAATAGCAGTTCTCCTACTACATGACGTAGGTACATAATATTTTCAAACATATTCCAACCCATTCTGTAATATACTTAGTACTTACCCAAGAAATACGTTCGCCTACTTCTTAACGCTGTTTATGTATCTCAACCTTAAGGCCAACAGTTTCTTTGTCTCCACTTTTATGCATTTTTTTTATTTTTAATGAAAATGGACAAAGTTTTCAAAGAATATTCAGCCACGATAACAGATAAAAATGTAAGTACATGTATAAAAAGGAGATCCAGTGAAAAATATACGATTAGAATTGAAATTCAGCAGACATTGTTGAACCAATTTGTTCACAAAAAACATCATCATGTGCAGGGATCTGGGGCAAGCCAAATAGTCCAGAGCTTCACAAACAGCTCTGTAAAATTAACTATTTTGTTTGAACATGGTATCTATACAATGTTTTCGTTCCATATTAGTTGATTGAACCCGTCCCAATACCTGCTTTTAAAGCTCACTTTTTGAAAGTGAATGTATGTTATACCGATCGATATCACGAGTAATTAACTATATATTATTAGAAGTATTTTGTATATTTCTTATAATTATTAATTGTACTTTAAACTAGGGAAGACATACTTAGTGCTTTATAAACCAAAATATTAATATATATTATTGTAGAATAGATTTTTTTGTATGTTCAACGTAAATTGTGTCATTTTCAGTTTTTAAAGTTCATTATTATGAGCTTGAAGTGTTTTATCATTAGTTGTTTAAATACATACAGTGTATCTACAGTGGCATTTTTTAAATTAAATAATCACTTATTGCTTGGTCCTAATTCTAAACTCCTAATTGAGTATTTCATTCAAAGCTAATTTTAATATTATAGATTTTTCACATTGAAAGAATACCGTCTCATTGTTACAGGCAAATCATGCAACTGAGCATCATATTATTCATTAACATCGTAGTTGACCACATCTCAAGAAGACCGAAAACATTAGGGGCCTTAGACGTGCGGGGGCCGCTTTCGAGACCCCGTCGGTGTTATACAGACCCCTAATTTCCCTAAAATTTTACAGTACCTTTAAAGTGCCACTGAATCATTGAACACGATATAGTGAACGGATAAGTATATACTTTACTCAACAGTATACGACGAGTAGACTCACGTTTACCGAGTAGGTATATATTGTATTATGATGACTCTTATAAATTGGGGGAGATTAGAGCGCTGACGGTTACTAAAGAAAACATCCACAAGGATTAAACGCCTTCAGTTAAATGCGTTTCCATTTGAAATAGTTTTGTACTGTAGTCTCATCATGTTCTACCTGAAATAAATATTGAAGCCAAGATAGCATAGGTAAGGTGGCTCACGTAAGAAGAAGTTGATTTCAGGTAGGTACCTACCTACATTTAAAATTAAAATTTTAGGTTAGGACCACCGTAAATAAATTTTTAGTTACATTTTATGTTGCAATTTTTGCTAGTAATATTAATTATTGGACCGCTTTTATGTCCATGATGTGAAAATATTTTATATTCCCAAGCTGCAGCAGTGTTTTTGTTATACTCGTTCTAGTTCACAACTATTAAACATAATATTTAGTTCTGAATCCTAGTAAACTTTAACAATTTAATTTTATCCTTTAAGTCGTAAGTGTCGTATGAATATTGGTCATAGGCATTAAATCTTTGGCTTAATTACGCCGCGCCCTGAAGACAATTAAATTTCATAATATAATTTGATTTACCTGTTAAATGTTAATATTTTTTACATACAGTACTTAGTTATTATAGAGTAGGTTCAGTGTCAAACTATATTTTGGTTATAAATTTAAAGTCCACTCCCTTTCTGTACAAATTCTATATTCCTACTCGTATTTATTAAGCTTATATTAGTTTTTAGTTCTAGAATCAGAAATTTATAAAGATAAATTAAGACACAACTGCGATTGAATGTCAAGCCCTGCGCATACTCTAACCTACGAATCGCATCGATCTCATCCCAAAAGCATAAATAAGCATCAGATATTAATCATTTATAACACTTATACGTCTTTGATGGCGGTGTTATTTGCAATAATCAGAAAAGTTTACTAAAATAACCATTTAGTTCAAAACATGTCCAGAGCTTTTCCTTTCATAATTTAGGGTTATAGGATAATGAAAGCCCAAATGTGATCGAATGGCATTTGTGAACGAAACTTGAATGGGTTTGGGTGGAATTACCACTTGTATTGTGTTAAGTATACTTGAGAGTCGACGTCTCTCTATATTATTCAAGATTTATAGATGAGTATTGAGTTTTAGTTTGAAAAAGACTGGTTTTGGTACCTGTTGTATGTTTGTTTAATAAGACAATGTCAGATTACGTTACGGGAATATTTACATTGTTTTAAATTTAATTATATACATGTGTATATCATTTACAACCTTAAAATAAATTGTGAAGGTCAAACAACATTCCACATTTAACTCTTCGAATGATAAAATATAATTTGAGGTACTATCAAAGTACTCATATATATCTACTGGTATCGCATATACTTACATATAAATTAATTGACAAGTTTATAAAGTTTTGATTAGATAAAAATCAAAATATTTATATTTATATTGTATGATGTATAATATACAATTTCCAAATAAAAAATTGTGTCAACACGTTTCTATCTCGCACTTCGCAAATCGTACGTTATGTATACACACAAATTGTCCAAATTGCAAAGAGTTCAACTCGCAAAACGTCCAATACGTAATTGTAAACATTTCGAAACGTTTTTAAATATTATATTCTAACGATATTTTTTGGAAGGTTTATTTTGAGTTAATAGAAGCTCATCTGTGACGCCAATTCAGAAATATAATAATTGAGTAATAATTCTAATATTTGTTATATTCATTGATAGGTCAATATTTCGCCCTGTAAAATGACATATATCTCCCTCGGCACGATAAATAACGCTTCTGTTACTTGTTATGATACTTTTGCATACTATGGTGTTTCGCATTGAAATGAAAGAGTTAGAAGCTAGAAGAATAATTTCATTTTATTTTGAGATAAAATATGTCGTATTCTTATTATACTTTTGCTACAAGATGCAAATATTATTGCGTTCAATACACATGCTACGATACGATAACTCTTTATTGACACCAAAAACAGGAAATACAAAGGAACAATAACAATAGTTAGGCACAAAGGGCGGTCTTATTGCTAAAAGCGATGTCTTCCAGACAACCGTTGGATGGAAAGATAAAAAAGTTTCACATGCTACGATACGATACGATAACTCTTTATTGACACCAAAAACAGGATATTACAAAGAAACAATAACAATAGTTAGGCACAAAGGTTGGTATTATTGCTAAAAGCAATGTCTTCCGGACAACCTTTGGATGGAAAGATAAAAAAGTATTGAGCGGGGTGGGTGGTCCAAATCTTTTATTACATAAACAAGTATATTATATGAATATAAGGTAATGGGATTAATTTCCTGTCATTCTTTTCATTTCATGATTGAATGAATCTTGAAATTGAATGAAAATTGATGCGGGTGAAAAATTGGAGCACAGATAGTAATTACTGTCTATTGTTCTCTGTTGCAAGTCAAATTACCTTCTGCAAATATTTTGGCGTACTAAAAGGTTTGTATTTATTCCTTAGACGACTGCCTTTTTCTTAATATGAAATGATTCTTAAGTTGTTATATTTTAAACGCCAATGAAAGGACCAATATGAAAACCAACGCCAGCAATATGTTATTTTTTAGTTTAATCGTAATCAGTGTTCTTAGCTAGGTAAATCGGCCCTAAAACAGTATAAAAATATAGATATTAATTATGTTTGTTAACAATATGTATTCAATGCCATTCAAAAGCAGGAACAATTCGAGCGGCGCGGCATTTGCAACGAACTCTCTCTAATTACAAACACATATATTAGCGACGTGTATTGTGGGAAACATATGTAGGTTCTCTGCTTTAATTATACGTTACATTCAATTAGAAGTACGTATCCCGTGAAGGGGCCTCGCCACGCTCTTTAGGAAAAGTTAAAGTTAAAATTATTTATGAAATGTTGGCATCTATGATAACCCTAATAAGGTCCATTACAAAATTAAATATAATAACTCTACATGCTACTGCTGTGTTTAGCATAAATAGGTTAATAGTCACTGCAATATGAACAGATAAGCGTGTGTATGTTGTTGTAGTGACATGTTGTAGTTTGGGCAGAGGTGGAGTTTTCCTGAACATCTCTGCTCACAAATTGTGTAGACTTGAGTAATGAACATGTTTTTTTCATTAAATTTGAATTTTACATGCTTTTGTTCTAGTTGTTGCAATGTATTTTTAAGTATTTCTTCTTGTTGATAGGCTTGCCTTTGACCATTACCTGATACCTGATGGTAAGTGATGATGTAGCCGAAGATTGAAAAACATCTTCGACGACATCATCACTTAATAATTCAGAGTTACTGACTGAACGGCGCTGGAACACACCGTCAGGTGCTTGGCGACAGATTTTCTACTTTAAAGTCATAGATGGTAGGTAGAAGGTAGGGTATTTGATGAATGCCCTGCTATAACGACTGCCATCTGACAGACAACAACCAGTACCGACGGCTTAGCGTAACCTCCGAAGCAAGGAAGTGCTCAGTAATAAATGCCATTATTAAAGCGGTCACCCATCCAATTAAAATGTTTGTTCTTTGCTGAAATTAATATAATTTCATAGATTTTTATAACTGTGTTTATCTCTTTGAACTAACATTTGTGTTCAAATTAAAAGAAATTTTTGCTAGTTACTGCCTCATGTTTTAAATGAAAACCATGTATCATTATCGGTTGTACCAAATTGGATTGGAACTGTATGAATTGCCCGGAAACCAAATTTGTGTACGTAAATGTCATTGACCTTGACACGTTAAATATATAGTTAAATATAAAACAGCATTAACTTACACAATAAATAAAATGGTACCTGTCTCGAAAACTCGTAACCTGTAATTCCCTGAGTACGTTCACCAAAGAGAAAATGGTACAGTAGGCGTGCTTGATTCAACTTTTCAGATCAGCCTATCGATCGGGGCGAATATGGAGCCGTTACATTGCATGCTTATTTCCTACGCAAGAAGGAAGCGCTCGTAGCGAAGTTTGCTTAGCCATTCTGAATCGATCAGCAAAGTTAAGCAACGTTCGCCGCGGTCAGGAGTTGGATGGGTGACCGCTGGTGACATTACTACTGAGCGATTCCGTTCTTCGGAGGGTACGTTAAGCCGTCGGTCCCGGTTGTTGTCTTAGGATGGCAGTCGTTACAGCATGGTGGTAGGGCACTTTTAGCTACCACCCTAAAGTTGAAAATCTGTCGCCAAGCACCTAATGGTGTGTTCCGGCAGCTGTCATTGAGAGCCAGTAATTCTAGGTTAGCCTGTACAACATCTTCGACCACATCATCACTTACCATCAGGTGAGATAGTGGTCAAAGGCTAACCTTTGACCTTTTTCAAGTGGTAGTGCCACGCTGTAGCTCTATGGGTTACAGCTGAATGGGCCGGCACGACCGGGGAAGTACCACTCTCCCACATGATATCGACGTGAAGTAGTGGCTTTGCCATTGCGTTTCGATCGATTTGTGGGAGATCCGGAGGCCCATTCCCCCCCCCCCCCCCTAAAGGAATATGGCAGCACAGTTTCACGAGACATTACTCCAGGAGGGTACCAGCCGCGTAAGCGCTGGAGAATCCCTCTCCGAGCATCCACCTCCAGGACCTGAACCTGAAGGTGGATGCTCGGGCTGCCCTGCGTATTCTGGAGGGGGCAAAACCGTGCTCAACCCTATTTCTGCTGCTCGAGGTAAACGAAGCAGGAGGCTTAAGTCACCCCACACCACGCTAACCGTGGACTTTTGCAACATACGGGGTCTCCGTTCTAACCTGAACGATGTCCATTACCATCTGGAGACTGCTAAGCCGGCCTTGCTCTTTTTGACTGAAACACAGATATGCTCTCCGACAGACACCTCATTCCTCACATACCCTGGGTACAAACTGGAACATTCCTTTTTGCCGCGGGCGGGGGTGTGTCTTTACGTCAGAGAGGATATCTGTGCTCGTCGTCTCAGCAGCCTTGAAGGACGGGGCCTATCTGACATTTGGTTGCGCGTAGACTGCGATGACCATCCGCGAATCTACGCGTGCCTTTATAGGTCCCATATGAACGGTAATGCCGAAATAGATCAATTCGTGGAGCACCTACAGATGGCTACAGATTCCGTGCTTGAGCAGATCCCCACCGCAGAGATCGTGATACTTGGCGATTTCAACGCCCATCATGCCGAATGGCTTGGTTCGCGCACCACCGATCATGCGGGGAGATCTGTTCACGACTTCGCTTTAGCGTATGATCTAACACAACTGGTCACCTCGCCTACGCGAATCCCAGATGTGGTTGATCATACACCTTCCCTGTTGGACCTTCTGCTGACCTCTCACCCGGAAAACTACACAGTATCCGTTAACGCTCCTCTCGGATCGTCGGACCACTGCCTGATCCGGAGTTCAGTGCCGGTTACACGCCCAACTCGACCCCGTTTTGTGGGTTGTCGTCGCGTGTGGCACTATAGGTCTGCAGATTGGGACGGGATGCGGTCCTTTTTTGCATCCTACCCATGGGGGCAAGTTTGCTTCTTGCCGGATGATCCAGATGTCACTGCTAACTATGTTGCTGATGTAGTGCTTCAGGGTATGGAACTTTTTATTCCATACTCTGTAGTGCCCATCGGTGGCAGGTCACAGCCCTGGTTTGGTCGCTCTTGTAAAATGGCCTCTGGCCACAAACGAGAGCGTTACCAAGCTTGGGCTGATTCAGTGGCATCTAAGGATTCAAATACCAGCAATCTCAAAAAGATATATAACTTTGCCTCCAGGTCCTTCAAAAGAGTAATCGCAAGAGCGAAGTCGGAGCATATCGGCAGAATTGGCGAGAGATTAGCCCGCCTTCCTTCGGGAACACGTGCGTTCTGGTCTCTTGCTAGGGCTGTCCAGGGAAATTTTTGTCAGTCATCCCTACCGCCCCTGCACAGAGAGAATGACACACTGGCCCACACCGCAAAGGAGAAGGCCGATCTTCTGGGCTCTCTGTTTGCGTCTAACTCGACTTTGGATGACCAAGGGAACTCACCACCGACTATACAACGGTGTGATACCTCGATGCCGGATATAATTTTCCGGCAATGTGCAGTACGTAAAGCTCTGTTCTCCTTGGACATTCATAAGTCGAGTGGGCCTGATGGCATCCCTCCGATAGTGCTGCGGACTTGTGCTCCAGAGTTGACACCGGTTCTAACGCGTCTTTTCCGGCTCTGTTACTCATCAGGCGTTGTCCCAAAAATATGGAAGACGGCTTTGGTGCACCCGATCCCTAAAAAAGGTGACCGCTCAGATCCGTCCAATTACCGCCCTATAGCTATAACGTCTCTGTTCTCCAAGATAATGGAATCCATTATCAACAACCAGCTCCTGCAATATCTAGAGGAGCACCAGCTGCTTAGCGATCGCCAGTACGGTTTTCGTCGCGGTCGCTCAGCTGGTGATCTTTTAGTATATCTTACGCATCGATGGGCGGAGGTGGTGGATTCCAAGGGTGAGGCGTTGGCGGCTAGTTTGGACATAGCGAAGGCCTTTGATCGGGTGTGGCATAAAGCGCTTCTTTCGAAGCTTCCTTCCTATGGGCTTCCCGAGAAATTGTGCGAATGGATCTCCAGTTTTTTGGCAGATCGGAGCATCAAGGTCGTTGTCGACGGTGCATGCTCCGACTTAAAGCCGATTAATGCTGGCGTTCCGCAAGGCTGTGTGCTATCTCCGAGTCTATTTCTCTTGCACATCAATGACATGCTGCAACTCAGCGATATTCATTGTTATGCAGATGACAGCACCGGAGATGCCTCATACACCGGCCGCGCTAATATTTCTCGGGAAAGCGTTGTCGAGAGTCGGAACAAACTTGTGACTTCAGTCGAGACCATGCTGTCAAATGTTTCGAAGTGGGGCCAAATGAACTTAGTCCAATTTAACCCCAAGAAGACACAAGTTTGTGCGTTTACCGCTAAGATATCCCCCTTTGTCGTATCCCTCCGTTTTGAAGACACTCCCCTTGCCACCTCTACTAGCATCGGAGTACTTGGCGTCGACATATCGAACGTCGTCCAATTTCGCTGTCACTTGGAAGATAAGGCTAAGTTAGCCTCTAAGAAGCTCGGTGTGCTCGGAAAGGCGAGGCGGTACTTCACGTCGGCCCATCGCCTGCAACTTTATAAGGCTCAGGTTCGACCTCACATGGAGTACTGCTCTCACCTCTGGGCGGGAGCTCCCCAGTACCAGCTTCTTCCATTTGACCGCGTTCAACGCAGAGCGATTCGAATCGTTGACGATCAAGTTCTCTCCGGTCGGCTCGACCCTTTGGCTTTGCGTAGAGATGTTGGATCACTCTGCATCTTTTACCGTATATATCACGGGGAGTGTTCTGAGGAACTGTTCGATTTACTACCTGCAGCTCAATTTCGCCACCGGACTTCCCGACAAAGCGTGATGTTTCATCAATTTCATGTCGACGTCTGGAAGTCCACAACCTTGCGATTTTCACGGCATTTTCTACCTCGCACTGCCACATTATGGAACCAGCTGCCAGGTGAAGTATTTCCGAACAGTTACGACTTAGGAACCTTCAAGAAAAGAGCATATTCCCTCCTTAAAGGCCGGCAACGCATCCTCGAGACCTCTGGTGTTGCGGATGTTTGTGGGCGACGGTGATCACTTACCATCAGGTGAGCCGCCTTCTCGATTGCCCTCCTATCCCATAAAAAAAAAAAAAAAAAAAAACCTATCAGGCTTAAAAAAAAAAAAAAAAAAAACTTTCCTGAACTGAAGGTGATTGAATTTTATTGGTGTTCACAACTTAATCTACGAAAAATTAACAACTTACTTTGTTCATTGCTTAATATGTTTATTTCTTAACTGTCTATTGGTACTTACATGTTAAGTTGAAGTTTTGAATTATTATCTAATAAG
The DNA here is from genome assembly GCA_963854805.1 of Plagodis dolabraria. Taxonomy (NCBI): domain Eukaryota; kingdom Metazoa; phylum Arthropoda; class Insecta; order Lepidoptera; family Geometridae; genus Plagodis; species Plagodis dolabraria. Next base: position 21,166,391 of record OY978459.1, read on the forward strand.
AAATACAATTTAAAACTGATTTTTAAATCTTACACACACATGGCTTAAAACAAGCCAAGCGCGGTTCAGGCTTCGTTCTATTAGGATTCCACATTGTTACAAGCCATAAATTAAAAATATTGGGTTGTTTTGATTAAAGATTAATCAAAGTAACGTCGATTTCTGAATCTACGTTTCCACTAGGTATTTAGTTATAAAATTTGAGCCATTTGGTGTAGAGATGTTGGGTCATGGGTACTGGGTGCTCATCGTATTTTACAAAACAATTCATTTTTTGATCATGCTTCGCATAAAATAAGCACTCTGATGCTTATTTAATGCGAAGCGTGATCAAAATGCTGGCACCTATTTAGCTCAATAAATAAGCATTGCAATTCACCGGGGCAATGCTGCCATCTGGCAGTGGGCTACAGCACTAGGACAACCTCCAGTGAACCAGTCTGCAATGACCTGTAGGTTCTCAAAATTTTTTTCACTGTAGTACTTATATATAGTTTGCAGTATTTTGTTAATAAAGACAAACGGCCAATGAAAAAAAAGGACGTAATAAAATAGAGAATGTTAAATCGTTAATCGTACATTACATAGTATTCTGATATGTCAGATTCCAAACTAGTTTAATTTTTAAGATAGACTTTAGAGTTTAGACTTTGGCCTTAAAAAAATGTGTGTGGAAATGTACAGGGATAGTTGTATACACACTTTGTTAAGATTTTCAAAAAGTTATGCAATTCCTGTAGGTACATGCAAAGTCACACGCAGCAGCTAGACAAAACCACGTAGTGCAATGATAGATTCTGCAAACCAAACGCAGATTTACTATCTTAAACGATATTTCTATCAATGCGTAATACGCAGTCAAAATCGCAGCGAAACGAGAAACGGGAACAGTTTCAACCAGGCTATCTCCATCAGTTCCTTGTTTATTATTAAAAGAACCGGAAAACCTCGTTGACCTTAACAGGGATACGTCTCAGCAGTAGCCGGCGAACACGTACGCGCCATAAAAAGCTACGCACTAGATGCTTAGAATTTGAAGCGCCGACCGAGCGATATTCGCAGATCTGAAATAGGCTCAAGAGGCAAACTTTTGTGTCGGTTTCTGTTGGATTTCATGACCTGTTTTAGTCATAATGATGTTCTGAATATGAAAAGAACCATATTTAAAATGTTTTTTTTTCCATCCATAATATGTAAGGTTGCTAAAATATAAAAATAATAAACATTAATAAAACATGTCGTCACGCTTGTATTTCTCGAAGGTATCTGACCACCCATGTTTCACCAGTCATGACTTAGTCCCATGAGAAATAGTTTATTTTATTGTCAATACTCTGATATGGAATAATTTAAAATACAAATTAAAAATTTTCGTATTGTAGTTTGACCAGATTCTTATTTCTGTACGTCTTTATACAGGCACATAGCTCCTGCGCACATTATTATTAATTTATTTTATTTTTATTTATTCGGAAAACAAACAGTGATATATTACAGAGTTACTTATAAATTTATATAGCTTAGCACCACTTAAAAGTTTTCGCATATATAATTTCAATGGTTACTTATCTGTTACATTACAAAATTTAGGTTATTATGAGGCTACTCTTTCTGTTAATTCAAACTACGATGTAGTCCGTATACTCATATACTCATGATCTTGTCATGGGAATATATCACTCAACATTAAAACCATTTGACAAGCACAGATTAATTAATAACTTTTGAAATCTAAAAATAAGCCATTACAAGAAATTCAGTATCGTTTTCTCGTGCGAAATAATGTATTACGAATCTTTCGCTAGAAAATAATGAGTGTCATGAGCAAAATATTAAACACCCATAAAATGCGTTAACCTCCAAAAAACAACATTTAACTTTGTATGGGCTCACATTTCAAGCTTTGGAGTTCAAATTGTGTATTTTTTAATTCAGAAAAATAGAAGACATGAATGTAAAAGGGTATAATCTGACATAAGCAGGGAATAATAAATGTTATGTGGGTACATACGATAGCATAAGCAATTCAAAAGAGCCAGAGTCCATATTTAATAAGGATTGCTTTGTAACAAGAGTGGCAATGATTACAGGGGCTTATCTTAGGGTCAGCTGGTTTATTAAATGGGAGGTTTTTGTTACCCGATTTGATGAGATCGTACATTGTTGTCTGTTCATAGGAATGATTTTGGGGTTAATTTGGTTGTGGTTAATTGAGGTGACGTTTCTGTGCTGTACTATTTTCGGTGGCAAAAAAAACATATGGCAACCCTACTTCAGTGTAAATGTATCTACTACATGTTGTATGAACACGATTTTTTGTTTTCATTCTACGCTAAGTAGAACCAGCACATGTTTTCCTATTCCACTCTGTTTGGATTGCACATATATGGAGGAAGGAAGCATTGGCAGCAGAAACACTGATACGACCTAGCACAGCCTAACATACCCAAAAGGAGAATATGGCATATTCTAAACCCAAAAGCCAAGCATGTAATAATGTACAATCGTAGTGCCACAATATAAGTTTATCTGGATGGGAAAAGTTGATGTATTTTTTTTTGTAGCAGACCCATTAAAAATATAAACGTCTTTTAGCCGATATCTAATGTTACATAAGTATTGAATTTCAAACGATATACATTCACGAAAATTAAGACAACACTCCATATCAATTTAAACACAAGACATGCCAGATCCCACAATTTTTTTCACAAATTTCTCTACGCAACAACCAAAACTTTCACATAAAACAGAAATGCAATATTCGTCAATTCCAATTCATCAAATCCAAATAATATTACGTACCCGAGACTGTTATTCAATCACTTGTTATTGCTAAATTCCTGCCGTGTACCAAAATTGCGGTCAACTGCAAAAGGTCAAATGTCCGAACGATCAGACCCTTGTCACTTGCATGCATGTCTGAAAAAAATATCATAGATAAATATGATTATAATTCATTTGTAGGTGGATAAACGGTTATTATTTTTCATATTAAGTTGATTCCATTTGGATTCAATAGAATTTAAAAAAATATAGAAAATAATAAAACACGAAGATTGAACAGAACAATTTACACACATAACCTCACACAAACACTTCCAAGTCAGCTGAAGCTTACATACTTCAGAATTTCAAGAAATGAAATATAGGAGACTTCGTTATCAGCTTTGTAACTTTACAAGCGACCTAATCTAACTGCCTATCGGTGGGCTATGCAGACTGCGTACAGAATTTCTTCTTCGCTTTGTTAATACTGAACTTATGACAAACTCGAGGTATTATGTTTCATAACATGAACTGGGAGATAATAATTCTCCTCGTATGATACCATCTCTTGTTATTGTTTCATTGTTCAATAATTTCAGTAGTTTTGTTCTGTTTTACTAAGTTCGAGTTATCATACAGATCGTAACTGAGTACAATACACATTCTAGGCTATTATACTTTGACTTCTCAAAGCATACTTTCGCTGAAAGTTTATACTGAAATACAGAGCGTCTTCTGTGTAATCTGTGATATAGTTAAATAATGTTCCTTATCTATATATAGATATTAATCATATAAATTTCATATGTTCCTTGTGGAGTGACTATTACGTAAGGTAGTAGTTACATTTTATTCTATATATAATCAGGATTGCAATATTATTAAAATTGTAGTTTGTAAATAGTATATATTACATGTCGCATTATTTATTTACTACTAAATCTATATTATACTAGAAATTTCGGAAAACATATTTAGATTTTAACGAATCTATTCAAATTGTCCTGATTTCGACATGCTGTAAAATCTCGTAATTTTTGCTTTTCGTAATTTTATACAATGATTTATGTTTAATTAATTGTACAAATAAAAGATAGCTAGACAGTTGAAATATTCACAGATCTGTACTTTTATTGCCATTATACATAACATATACTGAAAATAAAATAAAATAAATATTTAAAGGGCGTACATACGACAAATATGAATTTTTTTACCGTTTCTTGCTCGATACATTAGTATCGAGCAAGAAACGGTAAAAAAAACAGCGTCTTCCTGTCACCGTTATTAAACGGTGACAGGAAGACGCTGTAACTATTCACAGAATATTTAGTTTTATGTTCTCTTTAAATATAATTAGTTAAAAGTTATTTGATTATATAATATCAAATTTTATATTTGGAAATAAAAGGAATGAATTAATTAAAATGAAATAAATAATTAAGGGGGCTACCAAACAATAAAAGGGATTTCGCCTTTTTTAAGTTATTGTGACTGAACAAGCTCGAGGCCCATCTGATGTTAAGCGGACTAACCTGTGCATATAACAGATGCATTTCGTCACCGTCAAGTCACGAATTGCACTGCGTCCGTCACATTGAGACGTATTAGTTAAGTCTCATGTGCCTGTAACTTCACTGGCTCTCAAGAACAGCTGCCGGAACACACCGTTAGGTGCTTGGCGACAGATTTTCTACTTGAGGGTAGTCGCTAGCCAGGAGGGCATTCGCAAAATGCCCTTCCACCACGCGGCGAAGCTCAAGCCCGCGGCAGGATTCGAACCATGGACCTGCTGTGCGGCAGTCCATAGCGAATGCAACTGAGCTATCACTGCTTCAAAGTTATAACCTAACAATAATAATAATGAAAACAGGTAGAAACTTGAAATATTCACCGAATATTTAGTTGTATATTTACTTTAAAAATAAACAATTAGTGAGATCACTATTTAGGGTTCGTACCTACCTAGTAACACTATTAGGGTAGGAACATACCTACCCAGTTCAATCGGACACTGCGAAAAGTGTCTGTAACTTGCAAGATTATGTTACAGATAATGGTACGGAACCCTTCGTGCGCGAGACCCACTCGCACTTGGCCGTTTTTTTTTTCTTCCACCGCCGTGTAACTGTAGGTATTGATATTAATAATTTAATACAAGATATTATTGTGGCTTTCAACTTATTAATTACCATAATTAATTTAATTTTCTCGGTATTAACGTACACTTAATATCCAAAAAAGTGATTGCACCATTCCCGCAGAATTTAATTTTTGAATTAATTGGCGACCGTCAAACATCCAGTATATTAACTCTTCGAGCTAATGCATACAGGTTTAATATTCATGAATATGATTGGCCTGAAGATGCTTTGTCTTGAATCAAAACGTGCTGTATACTATTCTAGCTGAGCTGCACGGCGCTTCCAACGTCACGTTGACGTAGAGTTTATTTTTAACCGACTTCCAAAAAAGGAGGACTTTCTCAATTCGTCTGTATTTTTAATTTTTTTGTTTGTTACCTCAGAACTCTTGACTGCGTGAACCAATTTTGAAAATTCTTTTTTTGTTTGAAAGCTGATGCTTGTCGTTTGGTCCTATTTTAAATTCTATCAAAATTGGTTCAGCCGTTTCTGAGTTACACTCCAATAACTGAAAATATTCACCTATCTTGATGATATAGTCGTTGACAATGAATGACAATCGATCCCGTAAGGATCACTAAAAAGAGTGAAAAAAATATGTTAACTAAAAAATCGAACCGACTTCAACACCCAAAAGTGTGAAATAACTTGTCGAAGTCGGTACGATGCGCACAATATTGTGTACATTTGAACTATCATGGTACCGACTTCAACAAATTATTCTTGTTATAAGCCGGATAAGCTGACTACTAAATAGGTATTTCTAGACAACTTTGAGCAGATAAATTGGTCAAAATATACTAACATTTAATGCAGTGTGTACGTATACTATAAGAATTAATTTGCAATTGAGATTTTTTGTAATACCGTGAATAATAATTAATATTAAATTTCGAATATTTTAGAGTTTTTTTCATATACCTAGCCGCCGGAGCTCGACTGACCCAAAATTTTGACCCAAGATCATTCTTAGATGATAAGTTCCTATAATGTTGGTCGTATCGACTATCCATTCGAGAAATGCTCAGCAAAGTACCCACTTCCATCGGCATCTCTCGAGATTTAAACAGAAAACTCTGGTCGTTTTAAACAAAAACTACAATCTGTTACTTTGAAACGGTAGCTTAAAGAATATTGAACCTTTTTCTAAACAATCTTCAAAACTTGGGAAGTGTCATGAAAGTAAATGAGTTTAACGCTTAAAAGAAAAGATTACAAGATATAAATCGATTTACATTATGTTATCAAATACTATTATAAAAAAAGCATCAATAGGTACCTACAGTTAACACTTAAATTTTACTTTCTTTTTCATGTATGAATACTTCATTAGATTACCTTTGATAGAAGAAGTAAATTTCTATAAAACAAAACAACCCATCCAACCAAAGGTCCATCCAGGTGAGCATCACTGCAATAACAGATATTCTGTTTCAACATAACAAACAAACACTACTATATTTTATGCTTCAATTTAACTCTATAATGTCCTTATAGGTTTAAATTAATGTTGGACGAGACACAAAATCTAAATGATGACGCAATGTCTTCTCGGAGAACCAGTGATTTATGATTCACAGATTTTTAGGGTTTCAGTTACCAAAGAACAAACTAAGCCTTATAAATAAGACAGTCTATCTGTATATCACGGGTCCTTAGCTCGTAAATGGTAAGAGTTACAAACCTGAAATTTAGATATTTCGTGTAGCAATTTGACCAACTGACATTTGTTGGACTAATTACTCCTTACCTTATATTTCAGGGAGGCTCAAACTGTCATGAGAACCAAAAATAAATTCTGTTTGCATCCTAGCATGTTAATAATGTTATGTGGCTAGAACTCAATGAGTAGAGTACAAATATATTTATTTCAAAAGTCAAGAAATGTACATACAAAACACTGACTTAAGGTGTAGTTTTAAAGCTGTGATTTGATCATTAGGACTGCCTTTGGCCTGCAAGGACTCTATGAAAAATATTGTATGTAAATATTGTAATTTCATTTCCGCAGAATAATAAGCTTTCTACTAGATTTCGAATAGCAGAAATAATAACTGCTAATTGCTATTTGTTATATTCGTCATTACTTTCTATCTCTAACTCAATAGACGAACCCATCCATAAAACACACATCAACTCCATATAAGTAATGCAACCAACGACAAAATAATAAGCAACCCGACCTTAAACGAAAGGATCTAAGATAAAAGGACACTTTTTACGAACGTAACCAACTGGCTTAAAAAATATTGCTTCTTTCTTCGCTTTCAATACCGTCAAAACACAATACATGCAAATTAGATTTTAATGCAGTATTAAAGAGTAAAGATTTACTTTAATATTAATTTGATTACTTTTGTTGAGATGTTAGGATTTGTTGAATTCTGAATTTATGTTTTTTGTATTTTTGTAGTCATTCTTTATCCTCGCATATAAAGCTATACTGGGATCCAGAAAGGGTCATAAAACATATTTACACGTTGGGGACAGAATTTTGTGATAAACAACTATTCATCACCAGGCAACCATAAGTTATAGGTAAGACACAAATATGTGAGGTACATGTACTGCTTCAATGATTATTTACCAAGGTCTTTCTTGGTTCCCTAGTTTTTCTTGCTTAAGTCATAACAGGAAATAAATAAATCTTTTGGTAAGTAATCATTTAAGCGCATGCTGTATGATTTCCATATTTTCCGGAATATCCTCTCATCCGTTGTATCTCTGGCTTACTGAAGCATTTCAGTGACTACTTTGCTGTGTGGTGCCTTTAATTCATCTTATCATCAGCATCATTGAGCATTCACGACTAAGTACCTAAAAATGTTATCTACCTAAGTTTCAGATAATTCTGTGTTGTCTGAAACTTTCGTCCCAAACGGACATTAATCCGTCAAAATCGTCACGACTTGTAGATGTGAGTCTTCACATCTACAAGTCGTCAAGTTCTAGTCAACCTACCATACTTACCCACAAATGTGAAGGTAGAAATATATAACAGGTCGGCAATATCAATATATTTCTTTATTTGTCAGAACAAATCGGTTAGTAATTCTGCCACGCGCTGACCTGTTTCGACGTAATAAATTGATCTTAAGAGTTGGGTTGTTCTAAGTATATATGCGTTATTCACATATTGTTTGCGATACTTGTAGACAATACCCGAATCTCAATGAGACTAGGAAAAATAGTTATGGGACAGTTTTGACAAATTTATTTTGATTTAGAATCATTGGTTTTGATGTTAAATGCAGAATGGATGGAATGGCGACAGGTGTCTGGAACATGTGACCTGCGTATGCCCATGACGCTAAAGGGAAACATTTACTAAATCATCATAATAGGTATCTTAAAGTAAGGATTTGCATATTACGCAACGAAAAAAAAGTATGTGAAAGTACTTAGAATACATGTTAAGAGATTCGTATGTATGGTTTAAGGGGCTTAAGAGTTGCCAAATCAGTATTTTCAACTCAATATACTGACTAAAGGTATATGTAAATAGGTATAATCTAAAGTTGTATGATCGGCGGCATGACGTCAACCCTCCTTGGAAATGCTCTCGCTGTACATAATGTGGGTATAGAATTCAATAAATAGCATTTTGGTATTGAGCGTTAAGACCATAGGGAGTCCTGTGTTGTTGCAAAGCTGCATTCACATCAAAGTGAATGGTGGCATATTGCTCATTAGGCGCATTTTCCCCTAAGTCGCCTTTTACAACATGCAACGAAAGAATAGATACAGAATATTCTTTCTACTCCTAAGTCGGTTGTTGCCTATATCCTAAAAGTATGCAATATATGTTGTATTTCTAAAAGCCACCACAAGAAAAACTCGGCAAACCAAAATATGAAACGCCACATAATTATTTTGGTCTATACCGAGATATTTTTGTGGTGGCCTTTAGAAATACGACCTTTATAAGGAAAATCTTTATAATATAATATCTATACAAAGGTTTGTTCAAAAAAACAATAAAATTTCACTCTGATTAAACTGATTAACAACGTTGAAATTTTATCATATATACTACAAACATATTTTAATTCATTTGAATTGGTGATTGAAGTTCAAATATTCTGCGTTTTATTAAGGTTTATATGAAAAAGATTACGATATCATAAGGGGACACATATTTATATACGTTAAAGTAGTGTATATAGTTGTTAAACTCAAAGTGACTGGGAGCCAGTTTCCACACTATATTAGTGTAGACTGTTATCACTAGACCCCAATATTGTTATACAAATGTGTTTGTACATTAATAAAAATGAGGTAGATATGATACACTTACACTCATGTGACACTGCAAAGCTAAAATATATATTTTTGGGAGAACATATATGCCGACTACCGACTGTTCGGTCGTTCAGCTCCACCGGATTTTGGGCGAGGGAAGGCCCTACAATAGCCCAAATAAAAGCTTACATAAAAGTTGTCCTTACTTACATAGTTGTTCGCTCAGTTGTAACATTAGAAGCGCAGTTGTGGTGATATATAAATATCTCTCTGCCGTACTTTACGAATCTTCCTTCAAACTCATAGATGGAAATTATATACATGCCTAAACCTTTTTTCAATAACCTTAAATATATTTTATATCCAGGAGCAATAGTCAAACAATCATAAAACAATGTCATGAAAAATAAACCTTTTCAACCAGTGACATGGCTCTAATTTATTGACCACAAATTTCCCCAGAAAATAAAGCCCATTCAGAATAAAATACCCGATTTCAGTGCTGTCCGGGAAACGGACGGAGGAAATTGTGTGCGGTTTTATAATAAATTGCCCAAACATATTACAACGCTCACAGAAAGAAAATTCAAGTTGCATGTGAAGAATATTTTGATAAAGAAATCTTACTACACAGTTTGTGATTACTTAAACGACAAAAATGCTTGGACTGGTTCGCCTCTGCCAAGCTAGCGCCTAACACCTACGTAATGTAAATTAAGTATTGTAATAATTTTATTATATAGTATGTAATTAACACATTTTTAAAAAAACCTTTAAAAGAATGGCCCCGAGTTTCTTGCCCGTTCTTCTCGCAGTGGCTCTATAACTTTTGTTTGCTGAACGTGGCAGTACAATGTAGTATATTTCAATATTAAAATTTGTAATTGACCTTCATAAGAGCGTCGTAGACGCCTAAATTGAATAAATGATTTTGACTTTGACTTTGACTTTGGATACAAATGTTGAAACGTTATGAAAAATGTCAGGCAACAGCCAGCCGAGTCCTGATGTACTGCTGGAGATTTGTTTTCTTGGAATGTTTAAATAATTGGACGTTAAACAGGTAATATTTCTTTCGTTAGCGTCTATGAGAAAATTTTCGCTTCGACGTTTTTTTACTGTAAAAAATTCCTTACCGTACTTACCTATGTTAAATTTGCAAACGAGTAATTATCTCTTGAAAAAAATCTTTAATAAGTTGAAAGTCTTTGACCACAAACCTGGTTTCGTTCCTGATTTCTCCTGGTGATAAGTGATGTTGTGGTTGAACGAGGTAAACAGGCTTACCAAAGAATAAATAAAGGTTAAGATTTTTACATTTACATTAGATATCTAGTGAAGTGTGATCTAGCTTGATTGGCATTTCTTGAAAAAAAATTAAGGCAAGTCAAAAATTAGACTGTATTGAATTCAAGAATCAACAATGCCCAAATACATGCTTACAAAGAAAACATCATCAATTGTGAGAGCTTTACAGGCAGTCGTTGACTGGGGCGATGCTAATTATTCATGCTCAAAGTTGGATGCATCATACAACCTCAACTTTGGCTCGTACATAGTCTACGGCTAAATAAATAGCTCGAAGTTAGTGTGTTAAGCCAGTCGAAACGATATTTCTAGCCGTGACAGTTTCTAAATATTTACCAAGCACATAATATGCAATCGGGAATGTAATACTTTTTCCAACTCTGGAAGAGGTTCGGGAAATACCAGCTCGAAGTCTTACACTCTATTTCAAGAGCCATGGGCCACGATGCTTGTCTTGAGTGCTGTCGTAAAGTATCAGATCCTGTAGAAATCTCAAAGTCAGCCCATGAGTTTTCCACAGAATTTATTCTGGAGACTTTTTGACCCCGCCATTATCGAACAATAACGCGCTTGACATCTGTGCATAGTAGTTATATTTTCTTATTCAGCGTCACTAAAACAGCATTTTCATTCGGTTTTATCATACAAACAGCTAAGGAATTAAATTCCTTGCCAGAGTCGTGTTTCATCTTCAGCACATCTTCACTTTATAACACAATATAAAGGACCAACATTTTATCTCTGAAAAGCCATTCCAATAAATAAACGGGTCTAGCAACTAAGGAATAAAGTGCACTTCAGCTCGTAAAGCACGAAGTAGCTAATATATTACCTTATAAGTCGTTTCTTTTTCTATCGCATAGGCACGCATAGCTCTGATCTCTTCTGACGCACGCACCGTAGAATAATCCCGTCCTGATAGATATACCAGTGCAGCTTTCTACCTAAAAGCGGTGAAGCGAGCGAGGCAAGGCACCAAGTCCAACAGTCTCCAAGTCACCTCTGGCTCAACATTTTACAAAACATACCTAATTTTTAGATTTGTTATTCATTCTGTTTACACGATAGGGATCCCATACATTCGGGCGGACAGCGTAGTTTCACTAATAGGGCTCCATTTTCCCTTTGTGAACGGAACCCTAAAATAAGCCAATAGCTTATCCCCCAAAAGTCAAAACTCATAATCTACAATTGGTTATCCTTATGTGGCTATGAATTAGTAAACTTTAGCTAATGCATACGAAGGCTTTTACAAGTCGTGATTTACTGCATATTATTGTAGACTTCTTCCCGAAAACATAATTTCATTAGATTTATTGATTATCCCACATAAATACACCCAATGTAACATGATAGAAAAATGGACTCTGGGTCTCACAAATAGTCAAGTTAGTTAAACACAGCGGCACGCAGTGTAAATTGAAGTATAAATCATTATGTTCCGTATACGTGGGCACTTCCTTCGACTAACGACTTACGACTAACGAAGCGTAGATATGATAAATACCTAGACATAGAACTTCGTAGTATGAATGTGTATAAATTTTTTTTTTTTTTGTTTCAGGTAATTCAATAAGAACAGTCGTACTGTACTGTATCAGCCGGATTGTCCACTGCTGAACACAGCCTCCCCAATTTAGGGGGAATATTCCACAATCCCCACGCTTAGGCGTCTTGGCTATAGTAGTTTAAGATATCCATTCCTCAGAAGGCGCTGCTGCCCCCCGTTCTGGTATTTTAGCTTCGGGCATCTCTTACGACACCCATAATTGGAATTGGAGGGGTGACATTCTAACCCGGCAACCCACGGGGCCGCAACTAGCTACTAGATGAGAAATCGAAGTAGTCAGATGGTAAAATATTGTTGATTCGTTGGTAGAATCCAAAGCTACAGCGACCGCAGCTTTTGTAAGACAACTCGCAATTCTTGTTATATGTTTACATCGAGCTTTCAGATGACTAGTAAGATCACAAAAATGAGACCTGTTTTGTATAAACTTACTAACGCCCGATCGCAATCAGTACTCAGTACTTACTTAATATTATAAATGCGAAAGTAACTCTGTCTGCCTGTCTGTCTGTCTGTCTGTTACGCTTTCACGCCAAAACTACTGCACCGATTTGAATGAAATTTGGTATGAAAATAGTTTGAGACCCGGGAAAAAACATAGGATAGTTTTTATCCAACTGCGCAAAAAGAGGTTAATGTTTTTGCGCGATAACCGACATACGCGCGGGCGGAGCCACGCCCGGAAAGCTAATAATACATAAAATTAATATGGTGTGTGTTACTCTTTCTCCACAAGCAAAAGATATATATGAAGCTTTGATCTTCTACCAAAAGTCAGATTGACCAATCATTTGATCTTCTACCAAATAAATATTGCTCTCACAAATCTTCTATTATTCAAATGTTCAAGAACTAACTTTGAATTTTGAACGGAATGGAAATAAAAAAAAATACGATTACACGCATACAGGTACGGAAATTACACAAACCAATTAATTTTCTACAACTTCAACCAAAAATGACTAGTCATTCTTATCTATTAATTAAAGGCCACAACACACCAAATCCGTAGACAGCTCGTGCAGGTACCCCGTAGTGAGGTGCTTTAAACACACCGGGTTACGTACATGTTCGCTAACGCTTAAAAATACCTGCTGTACACGTAATACAACCTGTCTCTGTCCCAGTCGCAGCTATATTACTTTTATTATTTGAATAAAAGTTTTATTCATGTTGTTTAATACAACTTCATCAGAATGATGACGTTAACACACCGATGCGATGTGCCCGTTCTCTCTGCGTAGGGTACAGCTGTTTGTCTTTTAAAACTATTGAGAGTCAAACAGGCAATCAAACAGGCAACAACTTAGCAGCTGCAATGCGTAACTGCACGCATGACGTCTTCGTGCACGTGCATGTCTTGCTACAGTCCGGCCTCCGAGAGAATGCGTTTGACAGATAGTTTTTTGAATATTTTTCCCCAGTCCACAGTAACATAGACAGTCTGACTGCATAATATTGTATTAGTCAGCCATGTAAGTATCTAAAAATAGGGTATATTGTATATTTTACTCCACTTAAAAGCCACAACTACAATACGAACACGAACTGTCAAACGCATTCTCTGGGCGCCTTACTGCCACTGGATTATCTCATATATTCAACGTCTACGTGTACGGATCCCGTGGGTTCTGGTCCTGAAAGGGCGAATATTTACAAAGGTTGAAACTAATAAATTTACCCCATGATTTTCACTTCCCTAATTCGAGAGTTCCTGAATAAATGTTTGTATTAACACTACAGTGGAAAAAGTGGTCCAGCAAACAAAGTGATCTCATTTCCGTTCTGTGCAAACTGAGAGGATTTTTATAGTTTTTTTATTATATGTGATAGGCAAGCCATTGATCAATATCACACCTGATGCTTAGTAATGATACAGTCGCAGAATAAAAATAATCTAAAATTCACTATAGTGCCTTTCACGCTTAATCACAGCAAAACTACTTGCACACTAATTACTTGCTTTAAGGTAGAATTTTTGTACGCTACTACTAAGATTTAATCTTGCTAAGAAGCTTTCTATCTAGTAAAAAAATTTAGTCGTAGTATAGTTATAAAGAATCATAATTGAAAAACATAAGAGTTTCTCCAACCTCTCCAACTACAAAGTCCTTTTTACTAAAGGATAAGATGGCAAACGACCACGTGGCAGGTCACCTGGTGGTAAGTGGTCGTCGTTGCCAACAGATACCTAAAACTCTAGAGGTGTCAAAGATGCGTTGTTGGCCTCAGGAGGGAATATTTTCTCTTCTTGAAGGCTTCTAAGTCTAAGCTATTGGGTTATACTTCACATGGCAGCTGATTCCACATAGTGGCTATGCAAGGTAGAAAAAAATCGTATGTAGGTGGACTTTCAGACATCGACATGTAAGTGGTGAAACCTCAAGTTCTGTCGAAACGATCTTGTCTGGTCACGAAATTTCATTTATATACAAAACGATCACTCATTCCGGTATTCTAAACTAGAGGCAAGTATTTACTTAATTTAAGAAAAAAGTCAGTCAGTTCCACCCACTGCCAAAACCTTCTAATAGGTCAACGTTCTCGTTAACTCATTTTGTTGGGTCTATTCTGGAACGGAGCCAAAATGTTTATAAGTCATAACGTCGAAATTAGATAAAATCTATAAATAGAAATACGTGTTCCATTGTAGGCGTTTAGATTTCGAATAAAGAATAAATACTACTCTCTACATACTACTTTGTTATATATCTCTTGTCATACAAAACAAACCACAACACAAGTACATAATGTAAAAAGTTTCGGTTTTCATCAAGCATTAAGCTTTAGGCATTTGGTGGTTGAGGACGCATTCTTATAAGCTATTTCAGTATATTTCTTGTCATTTGTGCTATCGCAAATGTTAATAATCATATGAATATGCACTACGCATATCCCAAAAGGGATAGGCATACAAAGCAAAACAGCCAAGTTTAGCCTGATATGTTTTGTATGTATTATTAATACGTTACGTATTAATACATTGCATAGGTAGGTAATTGACACTAAAATGGACTGTAATAAAAATGCCGTACAGTAAAATTTGAACCATTTCACTTAAAGTTAATCTATACTTATTTTGTTTTTATATATTTTCTTTTCCGTTTATTATTATCAACAGCCATTTAGTGGGCTTCGACGGGCCTGGACGGCAGTAAACCGGATTTATGTTATTGCGTTGAAAGTGAATATATACGGAAACAAAATAATACACTGCTAACGGGAAACCCCACACATTTGTTTTTCAATCAAAATTGATCTTTGTGACTTGGGGAATAAACACTATGTGTTTTTAGTTGAGCGGTAACTGTGAGAAAATTGATGATCTGCAACCTTTTGTTGCACAGTGATCAAACTGTATCTGGCCTCTAAGCGTTAATTTTTGATTGTTCTGCTGAATGGTATTTAGTGTTCTCAAATCGATGTTTGTAACTTCGGAGATAGGGGATTTATTTCCTAAATCTTTCGATGCGAAACAAGCTGTGAATACTCGTATATCGCTTAACGCTATCAAAATACATGACGTACTACTACGTTTGTACAAAGTTGTTTTTCTCGCTGATAGGGTATTTATATATTCTTCAACCAATATCTCCCTGTTGATGTGATCATAGATGTCTAAATGGCTAGGCATAGAATTGGCACTTGTCTCAGTGATACAAGTTTTTGGCTGCTTTCTGGTCAACTGCTTTCTGGTCAAGCAAAATTTAATATAACGGTCGCGCTCGAAAGAAGAAGAAAAAGAAGTTATTTCTATTCTAATAAAGAACTAAACTCGTTATGATATCATTCGTCAGGTATGTGTTTGTTTAAGCTCTTAGAGATATATTTCCTTTGTGTTTTTAAGGGCATAAGGGCATACCGTTTTCTTTTTTTATACAACATACTACGAACTAAATCAAACACCACAGCCACTACAATAAAAGCATTTGGACAACCTATAAGTCATAGCAGACTCACAGGCAGTCCAAATGCTCTTGCCCACTACCAGTTGGCAACGTGCCCAGCATGTTGGCAACATTGCCCCGTTGAATTGAATTGCAGACGTTGGGTCTGTGGGGACCGGGAGCTCATCGTTTTCCAAAACTTATCTGAGCGCTTGGTCTATGCGACGTGTGATCAAAATGCTGGCACATATTTAGCTCAACGAATAAGCATTGCAATTCAACGGGGCAATGCTGCCAGCGTGCTGGGCACGTTGCCAACTGGTAGTGGGCTGTTTGGTATTGTTTTTGAATCTAAATATTATTTTAATAGTTGAATATAATTACAAAAGAGTGGGCAGAGTTTATTGTGTCTACTTTCTGTAATAAAGCCCTGCATATAACTTGGAACAAACAAAAATGTAAATTTAGGTGTATTCCAAGTACAAGTATTTTAATATCACCAAGACCAAATCTATTGGGTTCCGTTCTGGGTGATATGGAGGCAAACGCAACAAATCATGTCATAGCTCGTAAATTTTGTAATCATCTTCTTTGTTATGACATTTTATTAATTTTATTGAGTCACTTATTCTAAAATAATCATCAAAACGCATGTTGTCGTAGCCATGCTTGTACAGTTGACTTGGTAAAAAGGATAGTCAGCTTTTTCTCTTCTCGAACCGAATGATTGAGCTGCGTATCCAATATTATGACTGAATTTAGTGGTGGGCATGAGCTTATTATTCAACTGTTTACTGAAATTCACGAAATTTACAGCATCGTCATAATCACCTGTTTTTCAATTGTTTTTAAAAATCACAAGTGAACCGTCTACTAATACAGTACGACTTTTACAATGCGAGTTGATTAACAGGTCGCCTTTAGCAATATGAGATAACACGATATGTTCATCCTTCGATTGCCAATATTTTGAAACGTTATGCGATCGTTTTTCATTAGTTCCGTCAAGATATCCAATAAATAAAATCAAATAGAAAATCTGTCGCCAAGCACCTAACGGTGTGTTCCGGCAGCAGGCCTTGAGAGCTAGAGAAATTCCAGGCACATGAGACTTAACAACTTTGTCTCAAGGTGACGGGCGCAGTGCAATTCGTGACTTGTGACGAAATGCATCTGTTACAGGCAGAGGTAGTCCGGTAAGGTATATAGCGACAGTTTAATTCGTAAACTGTAACATTATCTATGGTGGTACTAATTATTTGTTACGAGGCTGTGGGTTGCAGCCCGAGCCATAAGGCAAGGGCTTTAATCAGCCGAGTGTATAATGAGCAAGTTGCTCAAGAGTTTAATACGCACTTTTTCCTTTTTTTTCCTCGCAAGGGTGTTGAAATATTATATTATGATACAAGTGAGCTAATTAGCTTGTACACGATACACGAGGCTGTGGGTTGCAGCCCGAGCCGTAGGCGAGAGCATAAATCAGCCGAGTGTAGAATGAGCAAGTTGCTCACGAGTTTCATACGCACTTTTTCAACACCCTTGCGAGGAAAAAACAATATATTGCACAAATGCGATACAAACAACATACGAAAATTATGGAAAATAGCGCGCAAGTTTTCTTTTTGCGCGCGGAAAATTTTTTTGGTTTATACTTAGCCTCTTTGTTGTTACAAATCTGTATTACCCGGTTAAATTAAAAATGCTCTGTTTACTCGCATATAATTTGCAGTTAGGTACTAACTTAACTTTGTAGGGATAATTTTATAACGCACTAGTGTATAATATTCATATGCACGAGGGTGTTATAGTTCGGTTTCTGGCCCTTAGAACGATATAATAAAGCTCACATTACGAGCAAGGGTGTTGAAAAAGTGCTGATGAAACTCGTGAGCAACTTGCTCATTACACTTAGCTCACTTGTATCTACTTGATACATACTATTATCTATACCAACATAAAGAAAGTAACAACATTTTCACAGTCACAAGTGTCCCCTTGCTACAAAGTTGATTTGAGTCGATCAGTTGATTGGATTAATAATTGGACACCCAATTAGCTAAGTACTTAATTTCATATAACAAAGTTTGAGGAACCTTTTAAAACTTAACTATGTCAAAGTTCAGCTGACATAGTTAACGATGTCTCTTTAAATGTACATGAATTTATTAATTCTAAAAGCTGTGCATTCACCAAATTTTTTTTAATTGGTGAGATGTTGGCAATGTATATTTTAATTTTGTGCTCAAATCTGCCATTGCTAAACATTTGCTAGACCCGGGCACTAATCATTGGATCGAACTTTATAATCCACAGGTTTTATCTACGGAGCGCCACTACATTCCTAGATTAATCAAGGAAGCGATTGCATTATCCAAATGTAAAGGTTTCAATAGGGAAGAAGGCTATAAACTCTCCGGCACGTGGAATCCAGTGTAAGGGGTTGCGCAAAAAGTTACACGTTCGCATAAAAGTGACTCTAATAACATAGGCTTATTTCTAGGCATTTCTCTACGCACAACGTATTTTTCAATAGTCAATTAGTTGTATATTCCAAACAGTAATTAACCCATAAGTCCTAACTAACTTTTTTTTTATGCCTGATAGGTTAGCCTTTGACCACTATCTCACCTGATGGTAAGTGATGATGTGGTCGAAGATGTCGTTCAGACTAACCTAGAATTACTAGCTCTCAAGGACAACTGCCGGAACACATCGTTAAGTGCTTGGCGACAGATTTTCTAGTTGAGGGTGGTAGCTAGCCAGGCAGGCTAGATACGTAGATACAGAACAATAAAAAACATAATATTTGTGGGGGTCCTTACGCTATGGGTCAATAAAACACACGCTTCGATGTAGCTCAAATGGTGGACTGTATTTCTTTCTTCAAATTATGTTACAATTTCTTCGTATATCCTATGTAACAATTTGTTCTCGCTGGTACATGAAACAAGGAATGAAACAAAGATGTGGTTGACTCCGAGAGTCAGTTAAGAATGCATGCTATCGTTTTTTTTTTTTTTTTTTTTTTTTTTTGGGAGGACATAGATGCTGGCTACCGCCTGTGCGGTCGTCCAGCTCCACCGGGTTTTGGGCGAGGGCCTGGCCCTACAATAGCCCGGGAGGGAGAAGTGCCGAAGGCACTTCTCCCGAGACGGGCGTAGAAGGCGAAAAGCGCTTTCTACCTCCGTCTCCTGCGGACGCCGAAAACGTACCGCTATTATAGGAGGGGTTGACAGCGAGCTCAAGGGCACCACTGTGGTTCGGACCTCGGCTTGTCTCGCTGTCGAGAGACATGGGGGGGATCGGAGCAAAATGCCTCTGTGCAACTGCAGTGTTGCACAATTGGGCCCTACTGAATAATACTCTTTGACTATCTGGAGAGCAATTTATCGTGACCTTGTTTTTGCCTCGAGCTCGCCGGCGAGCTCGGTGTTTGATTGTGTGACCTCTGATTACCTCACACCTGGGGATTTTACCTCGACGACTTGCGGATAACGCTAAAGCTGCCAACGTAATGGCTGCGATGGGGTCATCCGGGTCGTCTAATACCTGCCGTGGTCGGCGACGGGGGGGTTTGAAAAATGGGATAGAAGAGGCAGTCGAGTAGTTCGATGCCTGGACAACCAATGGGTTCGGGTGGTGGGGCGCTCGATCAAAGTATCGGCGGGCGCAGTCCTTATTGAACTGCGCTAGAGAGGGAAGGTTTAAGTCGCAATGCAACTCGGTGTTCCGGATATACCACGGAGCGCCGGTTGCACTACGAAGAAAACGGTTTTGAATGACTTGAAGCTTATGGAGATGGGCCTCACTAGCATGACTAAACACTACTGATGCGTAAGTCATGATGGGGCGGATGCAGGCAGTGTAAAGTGTCTTCTTATTTCTAAGAGACATTTTACTCTCTTTGCGAATCAGGGGACCAAGGCGACCCATTACAAAGGCCGCTCTGTTACGGACGGTTGTTATATGATCGCTAAAGGTGAGATTCCGATCAAGGGTGACTCCGAGATATTTTGTTTTACTAACCCAGGGGATGGGTTGGTCGAACAAAGTTAAAGGTTGCGGGTAACGGGGGCGGCCCTTCTCAGTAAAGTACATAGCTGCACTTTTAACTGGGTTGACCGCGATGCGCCATTTACGGAACCAGTCACCGATCTCGGTGATGGCCCGTTGGAGGGCGGGAATGGACTTTCTACTGATATGCCACCCAGTGGTATAAATAGCGGTATCATCCGCGTATT
The DNA here is from genome assembly GCA_963854805.1 of Plagodis dolabraria. Lineage (NCBI taxonomy): Eukaryota > Metazoa > Arthropoda > Insecta > Lepidoptera > Geometridae > Plagodis > Plagodis dolabraria. The sequence continues at coordinate 21,186,552 of OY978459.1, forward strand.
GGGCTAATAGGACGTTAGGCTGAGAGCGTGGGATGTCGCTGGTATACAGCGCGAATAGAATGGGTGATAGCACGGAGCCCTGAGGGACTCCGGCTCTGACTGGGTGGGGGGAGGAGAGGGTGCCTTCCACGCGATAGCGAAAGCTTCTGGCTTTAAGGAAGTCTTGTAGGATGAGCACAAGACGTTCTGGCACGCCAAATTGGTATAGCTTGTAAATCAAGCCATTGTGCCAGACTTTGTCAAAAGCTTTCGCTACGTCGAGGAAGACTGCTAGCGTTGTCTGGGGTTTGGGGTACTTGTTAAAGCCCTCAATGATGTGCTCCGTGAGGCGGTGCACCTGTTGGACGCATGAGTGTCCGGGCCTGAAGCCAAACTGCTCATCTGGGATAAGGTGGTGTTCCTTAGCATGGGACTGGAGACGGTTTGCAAGTAACCGCTCGTAAAGTTTGCCTAAGGCACTGAGGAGGCTGATGGGGCGGTAACTGGTGGGGTCAGATGAGCTTTTGCCTGGTTTGTGAATGCCAATGACATTTGCACATTTCCAGGTGTCTGGGAATAAGCAGTGGCTCATAGCAGCATTGAAGATGCTGACTAGGAGATGGATGAGAGGAGGAGAGAGGGTTTTAAGAACCCTGTTGGAGATGCCATCGGCACCGGGGGATTTGCGCGGTCGGAGGGCCTTGATCAGTCTCGCCACCTCAGCGTAAGTCGCTAAGGTGATTGGTGGGAGTTCAGAGGTGACCACAGAGCTTTTACGTTCGACTTCAGCATCCACCGAATCGAGGTGAGCTTGGTCAACGTGATCTACGTTAGGGGAACACTGAGCCTCTAGGCTATCAGCTAGGCACTCAGCTTTGTCTTCGTCAAAGAACGCTGGGACTAGTGGGACTGGTCTGTATAAGGGAGGCATGTCGTTGTAGTTACTTCCTTTCATACCTCGCGCCAAGTCCCAATAAGCCTGGTGGCTTGGCACGAGGTTTGAAAGTTTGTCACCCCATTGTTGATCACGCAACTCAGACATGCGACTTTGAACCATGCGTTCAAAGTGGCGTTTCTTAGTTTTGTTCTCTTTACTGGGGTAAGAGTCGTAATGTCGGGTCACTGCTTTACTTTCCGTCACTAATCGTCTCACATCCGCTGGAATGACAAGGCGCCGGTCGTCCGGCACCATGACCTCCTTTGCGGATGCACCTACTACGGTGGAGAGGTGATTAGTGAACGAATCGATCGCAAGGGTTACGTCATCTTTAGTCAGGATGTCGTCAGGGATCTTGTCAAGGTCCGGTGAACTGATAGCCTTTAGGGCAACGCCTAATTGCTTCCAGTTCACTATCGTCTTAGTGGGGCGGGGGAGGTCTGTTGTTGGGTCGGGACCTAGTCGCAGTATAATGGGTCGGTGGTCAGAGTGAAGCTCGTGAACCACTTCTATGGAGCGTAACTGGAGTGTTACGCCTCTGAGTAGTGCCATGTCAAGCAAGTCAGGTCGAAAGTCTTCCGTGTGAGGGTAGTGAGTGGGCTCAGTGGGCGCAATTATGTCAAAATTAAGTTCTGCGACTAGTTTTTCAAGTGCAATGCCTCTGGGATTGTTGACGTTACAATTCCATAGGATGTGCTTACTATTGAAGTCGCCAATCAGAAGGACGGCGCTTCCTAATGAGAACAATGCTTCTAAGTCAGCTCGGACGATCGGCTTTTGACAAGCTTGGTAACAGGACGCTATGACTATAGGTTGATGACCAGTCATAGCTAGAAGGCAACAAGATGCTTCCATATTAACAAGAGTCGGGGTAGGTAAGGGGATGCAGTGCAGGGACCTTTTGTAATAGATAAGAGTGCCTCCCCCACGGGAGTTCACTCTATCATCACGTACCGTTCTGTAATTGGCAAACCTAGGGTTCGCCTTCCCCGGTTTTAGAAGGGTTTCCTGCACGCATATAATGTCGATAAGGTGGGTGCAACAAAAGTCGTGGACAAGGTCACGTTGTCTAAAGAAACCGTTAGCGTTGAATGACGCTAACGAAACTGAGCGCGGTTTCGTGCGTGCGGTTGTACTACCCATAGTGGTTGTACTGGGGAGGGGCCTGGGGAACGAAGCGCTTAAGGGCGCTTAGTAAGTTCGCGTGTTCCAATGTGTATTGGATCACGTCCGCTGGGGATTGAGCGTATTGCATCTTGTGGAATAGCTCTTGTACCTCATTGATGTCAACCGACATAGCCAGATCGCTGACTAGGTTGATTGCCTCTTGAAGAGGGGCAGCCATCAATGGCATAGGGGGAGCTTGTGGCCGGGAAGCGGCGCGGGGAGGGGCGCGAACGGTGTTGGCAGCGGGTGCCGGGAGCGCTGGGCGAGCCGGGGCCGGTGCGCGGGCAGGGGCCGCGGCGCGGGCGGGTGCGGGTGCGGGCGCGGGCGCGGGCGCGCGGGCCGGGGCGCGGGCGGTAGCGACGGTCTTAACCATACTGGGTGGTTTAGACCATGCGTTACGGGCTGGGAGCGGCGCGGGTATTACCTGTGAGGCAGGTACTACCGTTAGTTTAAGGCTGACCCGTTGGTAACGGTCATAAGAGGGGCGGGTCGGCCTATGCCTTGCCACCCTGTGGTTCACTCGTGGTGCTTTAGGGCACCCACGGTAATTCGCGGTATGCCCTTGAGCACCGCACAGAACACAACTGGGTGGGTCCGGCGAATCCCGGGTGCGAGTGCACGCTGCTGTCGCGTGATCGCCTAGGCACTTAACGCACCTAGCGCGAGCGAAGCAGAAACGGGAGGCGTGCCCGTATAGTTGGCAGTTATGGCACTGCGAGGGACTTCCATTTTTGTATGGGGCTTGGACATCGAGTCCTGAGAGGCCACAGACCTTTTTTAAATTAAAAATGGCCTTGCCCTCTGGTGTACGGTCTAGTACTACGAGTACTAGGTCATATGGACTGCGGTCCTTCACGCTGTACATGCGGTGAACCGCATGCACAGGGAAGTCTTGTGCTTTAAGGTCGTCACATACCGCATCGGTATGTATCTCCTTAGGCACACCGCGAATCACAACGCGAAGGACTTTCTCCTCTTCGAGCGCATAAGTATGAAAACTTATGCTCTCTTTACGGAGGAGCTTTGTTAGCGCTCTGTGGTCGCTACTGGTGGGCACTTGGACTTTAATGCCCTGCTGCGTGGAGCGGGCATTAGTGTAATGGATCCCACGATCCGAAACTAAACGGGACAGCATGTCCCATTTGGTTTTGTCCTGAATGAACAGGGGCGGAGGCGGTTTTTCGCGGCGCGCGCTCGCGTCCTGAGGGGACGCGGCAGTGGTGGCCGGAGCGGAGGGAGGAGACGCGGGGCGCGGGGCGGGGGTCGGCTTCTTGCCGGAGGCGGGGGCCTTAGCGGGTGCCTTGGCGGGAGGGGCGGAAGTTACGCAACTAGCGGCTTTAGGAGCACGCTTGCGTTTTCTATCTACGACGGTATAGCCGTCGTTATCTGAGTCCGAGTCGGTGCGTAAGGCGCGACTCGGATCTACCTCCATCTCCGCTTCGGAGTCCGAAGTGGGCTCGACAACGGCGATGGAGGGACGGGTGCTCGCTGGCCTCCCGATCGGTGAGCGCGAGCGAGACCTCTCACGGGGAGGGGCTGCCACCGTGCGTCTGTTGTCTGGGCCCGGAGCGGGCGAAAGCGGACTGTCCTCTGAGAAGGACCGGGTCAGAGGAGGGACGTTGGCCTCCGGGATTGAAGTCCCGGAGGGAGCAATAAGAGTGTCCGTAAGGCGGGCACTCGCTTCCTCTTCGAGGAGTTGCATATGAGCAACATACAGATCGGGGTGGCGGAGGGCGAAGGTCTGAAGGACCTGCACCTCACCGTTAGAGGGACGGGACTGCATCCTGAGGGGAATACTCAGGACGCCCTATCAAGGGTTTGAATTCCCTCACACACCTTGTGAGCTCACTGTGTGAGAGGGAGTGTGTACCTAGGGTGTGCCCTAGTTGTGTACCCTCTCCGAGCTTTTTTCTCGGCGGAGAGGGGTGCTCCTAAGCGCTACTCCGGGGTTGACTAGGGGCGACCCCAAGGCCAGTAATCCCGGAGCCCAGCTTGCTTCGGCTGACCCGTGAAGCGGGAAAGGCCACGGTGCAAGGTTAAACTAAAACAACAACAGTGGCCGTTGTCACCGTAGGGTGTCACACTGCGACCGCAGCAAATGGCGGATTTGATCGTTCAGACGGGTTTGGCTGACGCTACCCCACGCCTGAACGACGTCGCTTAACAGCACAAAGTGTGTTGTTACGCGACTGTTACTATGTTGTGTCGGGTAGTAAAGTGGTGAAATGCGCACCGAAAAGTGCGGTCAAAACAAGACCACCAGCCCGATATGATGTTGTTCGTCCGAAACAAGGGACTTGGGTAGGTGGTAATGCCTGACGTCTTAGAGCGCCTCTGCGCGCCGGCACGGCGAGCTCGTAGCTCACGTTGCACGGCGGTCGGTGGCTGCTCAGCTTCTGCACAGAAAACAAAACTTCGTCAGGACTGCGTATTCCAAGGCACTGGTCTGCAACTAGCGTCGGAACGATGACCCGAGTGAGACGGCAATAGTGCGGGGACTATTGCGGTCTCACTGGGAGATACTGGCGGAGCTGTAGACAGGTGTGCACGGCGTGGCGGCACAGGTCGGAATGTGTCCGCATGCTATCGTAAAAAACGTGCCAATATATATAGGAAAGCGAGTTTTTGCCATGAGTAGTACAGAATATATCGTTGTCTCGCTCTACAAATATAAATATTAAAGAGGGCGCTGAGCGCATATTGATGCGGGGAGTTTGCTGTTGACCGTCGTACGGACCATACCATACTCGCAAGCGAAATCTCCAAAATTTCTTAGAGAAATTTCCTGGTGATTGCGCCCGTAGCTGTCGTGTAGCTGCGGCGGGGATTATTTTGTTAGCGGAAGCCGGGGTTGGTAGTGATGTCAGAGTAACCACTGATACCTACCTTCCCCTGTGGTCACGCAGGTCATCTCCCACGTAGCTGCCGACATGGACCCTTCACCGGGACCATCTCACACTAGTGCCGGACGTACGTCAGCAATGAACCCTACAAAAGGCCCTTCTCAGGGCCAAACCAGCCCTTCTCAGGGCTACGATGCTGTAACCATACAGACCCCGCTCCGTCAAGAGGAGCAAAAAAGCTCTTTTCAGAGCTCCTGGTATGTAACCACACCGACGTCGGCTACCACCAGCCCGTCGCAGGCGGTGCCACCCGCGTCAGCACTCTCCCCGAAGGGACAGCACGAGATTGATATTCTCAATCTCGCCCGACTTGTCGAACTCGGGGTCCTTTCTGAGGGGATGCTGACGTGGATGTCACTGTACCTACGCCTCCAAGAGGCCGAATTAGAAGGGACAGAGCTGAGTGGGGAGGACCGAACTATTTTGGAATTCGCCGCCAACTCCGTTCTCTCACTGCCGCCCGTCACTGAAGAGACGTTTATGCTTCGTCGGAAGTCGATTGCCAGACCACTGGTACCGCAAGAGCGCATGGCAGCGAAGCGCCAGCGCACACGCTCATTATCGGCCTCCCCACCGACAGCTAAAAAGCCTCCTCGCAGGGTAGAGAGCCCTAAGGGCCGCCCTACTGAAAGCGTCGAGCTTGTGAGTAAGTCCTCAGAGTCTGCAAAAGGGGCATCGCAAACCATGCAGGTAGACGCACCGAAGCCACAAAGACCACCAAAACCAGCACAGCCCCAGCCAAAAGCCCAGGGAGCCATTCTTTCTTTAGGGAGGACATAGATGCTGGCTACCGCCTGTGCGGTCGTCCAGCTCCACCGGGTTTTGGGCGAGGGCCTGGCCCTACAATAGCCCGGGAGGGAGAAGTGCCGAAGGCACTTCTCCCGAGACGGGCGTAGAAGGCGAAAAGCGCTTTCTACCTCCGTCTCCTGCGGACGCCGAAAACGTACCGCTATTATAGGAGGGGTTGACAGCGAGCTCAAGGGCACCACTGTGGTTCGGACCTCGGCTTGTCTCGCTGTCGAGAGACATGGGGGGGATCGGAGCAAAATGCCTCTGTGCAACTGCAGTGTTGCACAATTGGGCCCTACTGAATAATACTCTTTGACTATTTGGAGAGCAATTTATCGTGACCTTGTTTTTGCCTCGAGCTCGCCGGCGAGCTCGGTGTTTGATTGTGTGACCTCTAATTACCTCACACCTGGGGATTTTACCTCGACGACTTGCGGATAACGCTATTGCTGCCAATGTAATGACTGCGATGGGGTCATCCGGGTCGTCTAATACCTGCCGTGGTCGGCGACGGGGGGGTTTGAAAAATGGGATAGAAGAGGCGGTCGAGTAGTTCGATGCCTGGACAAACAATGGGTTCGAGTGGTGGGGCGCTCGATCAAAGTATCGGCGGGCGCAGTCCTTATTGAACTGCGCTAAAGAGGGAAGGTTTAGGTCGCAATGCAACTCGGTGTTCCGGATATACCACGGAGCGCCGGTTGCACTACGAAGAAAACGGTTTTGAATGACTTGAAGCTTATGGAGATGGGCCTCACTAGCATGACTAAACACTACTGATGCGTAAGTCATGATGGGGCGGATGCAGGCAGTGTAAAGTGTCTTCTTATTTCTAAGAGACATTTTACTCTCTTTGCGAATCAGGGGACCAAGGCGACCCATTACAAAGGCCGCTCTGTTACGGACGGTTGTTATATGATCGCTAAAGGTGAGATTCCGATCAAGGGTGACTCCGAGATATTTTGTTTTACTAACCCAGGGGATGGGTTGGTCGAACAAAGTTAAAGGTTGCGGGTAACGGGGGCGGCCCTTCTCAGTAAAGTACATAGCTGCACTTTTAACTGGGTTGACCGCGATGCGCCATTTACGGAACCAGTCACCGATCTCGGTGATGGCCCGTTGGAGGGCGGGAATGGACTTTCTACTGATATGCCACCCAGTGGTATAAATAGCGGTATCATCCGCATATTGGGCTAATAGGACGTTAGGCTGAGAGCGTGGGATGTCACTGGTATACAGCGCGAAAAGAATGGGTGATAGCACGGAGCCCTGAGGGACTCCGGCTCTGACTGGGTGGGGGGAGGAGAGGGTGCCTTCCACGCGATAGCGAAAGCTTCTGGCTTTAAGGAAGTCTTGTAGGATGAGCACAAGACGTTCTGGCACGCCAAATTGGTATAGCTTGTAAATCAAGCCATTGTGCCAGACTTTGTCAAAAGCTTTCGCTACGTCGAGGAAGACTGCTAGCGTTGTCTGGGGTTTGGGGTACTTGTTAAAGCCCTCAATGATGTGCTCCGTGAGGCGGTGCACCTGTTGGACGCATGAGTGTCCGGGTCTGAAGCCAAACTGCTCATCTGGGATAAGGTGGTGTTCCTTAGCATGGGACTGGAGACGGTTTGCAAGTAACCGCTCGTAAAGTTTGCCTAAGGCACTGAGGAGGCTGATGGGGCGGTAACTGGTGGGGTCAGATGAGCTTTTGCCTGGTTTGTGAATGCCAATGACATTTGCACATTTCCAGGTGTCTGGGAATAAGCAGTGGCTCATAGCAGCATTGAAGATGCTGACTAGGAGATGGATGAGAGGAGGAGAGAGGGTTTTAAGAACCCTGTTGGAGATGCCATCGGCACCGGGGGATTTGCGCGGTCGGAGGGCCTTGATCAGTCTCGCCACCTCAGCGTAAGTCGCTAAGGTGATTGGTGGGAGTTCAGAGGTGACCACAGAGCTTTTACGTTCGACTTCAGCATCCACCGAATCGAGGTGAGCTTGGTCAACGTGATCTACGTTAGGGGAACACTGAGCCTCTAGGCTATCAGCTAGGCACTCAGCTTTGACTTCGTCAAAGAACGCTGGGACTAGTGGGACTGGTCTGTATAAGGGAGGCATGTCGTTATGATTACTTCCTTTCAAACCTCGCGCCAAGTCCCAATAAGCATGGTGGCTTGGCACGAGGTTTGAAAGTTTGTCACCCCATTGTTGATCACGCAACTCAGACATGCGACTTTGAACCATGCGTTCAAAGTGGCGTTTCTTAGTTTTGTTCTCTTTACTGGGGTACGAGTCGTAATGTCGGGTCACTGCTTTACTTTCCATCACTAATCGTCTCACATCCGCTGGAATGACAAGGCGCCGGTCGTCCGGCACCATGACCTCCTTTGCGGATGCACCTACTACGGTGGAGAGGTGATTAGTGAACGAATCGATCGCAAGGGTTACGTCATCTTTAGTCAGGATGTCGTCAGGGATCTTGTCAAGGTCCGGTGAACTGATAGCCTTTAGGGCAACGCCTAATTGCTTCCAGTTCACTATCGTCTTAGTGGGGCGGGGGAGGTCTGTTGTTGGGTCGGGACCTAGTCGCAGTATAATGGGTCGGTGGTCAGAGTGAAGCTCGTGAACCACTTCTATGGAGCGTAACTGGAGTGTTACGCCTCTGAGTAGTGCCATGTCAAGCAAGTCAGGTCGAAAGTCTTCCGTATGAGGGTAGTGAGTGGGCTCAGTGGGCGCAATTATGTCAAAATTAAGTTCTGCGACTAGTTTTTCAAGTGCAATGCCTCTGGGATTGTTGACGTTACAATTCCATAGGATGTGCTTACTATTGAAGTCGCCAATCAGAAGGACGGCGCTTCCTAATGAGAACAATGCTTCTAAGTCAGCTCGGACGATCGGCTTTTGACAAGCTTGGTAACAGGACGCTATGACTATAGGTTGATGACCAGTCATAGCTAGGAGGCAACAAGATGCTTCCATATTAACAAGAGTCGGGGTAGGTAGGGGGATGCAGTGCAGGGACCTTTTGTAATAGATAAGAGTGCCTCCCCCACGGGAGTTCACTCTATCATCACGTACCGTTCTGTAATTGGCAAACCTAGGGTTCGCCTTCCCCGGTTTTAGAAGGGTTTCCTGCACGCATATAATGTCGATAAGGTGGGTGCAACAAAAGTCGTGTACAAGGTCACGTTGTCTAAAGAAACCGTTAGCGTTGAATGACGCTTACGAAACTGAGCGCGGTTTCGTGCGTGCGGTTGTACTACCCATAGTGGTTGTACTGGGGAGGGGCCTGGGGAACGAAGCGCTTAAGGGCGCTAAGTAAATTCGCGTGTTCCAATGTATATTGGATCACGTCCGCTGGGGATTGAGCGAAGTGCATCTTGTGCGCTAGCTCGCGGACTTCGTTGATGTCAATAGACATCGCCAGGTCGCTGACTAGTTTGATGTCCTCTTGAAGAGAGGCATCCATCAGCGGCAAGGGTGGGGCTTGTGGCCGAGAAATGGCGCGGGGAGGAGGGGCGCGAACGGAGTTGGCAACGGGTGCCGGGAGCGCGGGGCGAGCCGGGGCCGGTGCGCGGGCAGGGGCTGGGGCGCGGGCGGGAGCGGGTGCGGGCGCGCGGGCCGGGGCGCGGGCGGGAGTGATGGTCTTTACCATACTGGGTGGTTTAGACCATGCGTTACGGGCGGGGAGCGGCGCGGGTATTACCTGTGAAGCAGGTATTACCGACAGCTTAGGGCTGACCCGTTGGTAACGGTCATATGAGGGACGGGTCGGCCTATGCCTTGCCACCCTGTGGTTTATGCGTGGTGCTTTTGGGCAGCCGCGGTAATTCGCGGTATGTCCTTGAGCACCGCATAGAACGCAGCTGGGTGGGTCCGGCGAGTCCCGAGTGCGAGTGCACGCCGCTGTCGCGTGATCGCCTAGGCACTTGACGCACCTAGCGCGAGCGAAACAGAAGCGGGAGGCGTGACCGTATAATTGGCAGTTGTGACACTGCGAGGGACTTCCATTTTTAAATGGGGCTTGTACGTCTAACCCAGAGAGGCCGCAGACCTTTTTTAAATTAAAAATGGCCTTGCCCTCTGGTGTACGGTCTAGTACTACGAGTACTAGGTCATATGGACTGCGGTCCTTCCCGCTGTACATGCGGTGAACCGCGTGCACTGGGAAGTCTTGTGCTTTAAGGTCGTCGCATACCGCATCGGTATGTATCTCCTTAGGCACACCGCGAATCACAACGCGAAGGACTTTCTCCTCTTCGAGCGCATAAGTGTGAAAACTTATGCTCTCTTTACGGAGGAGCTTTGTTAGCGCTCTGTGGTCGCTACTGGTGGGCACTTGGACTTTAATGCCCTGCTGCGTGGAGCGGGCATTAGTATAATGGATCCCACGATCCGAAACTAAACGGGACAGCATGTCCCATTTGCTTTTGTCCTGAATGAACAAAGGCGGAGGCGGTTTTTCGCGACGTGCGCTCGCGTCCTGAGGGGACGCGGCGGTTGAAACCGGAGCGGAGGGAGGCGACGCGGGGCGCGGGGCGGGGGTCGGTTTTTTGCCGGAGGCGGGGGCCTTTGCGGGTGCCTTGGCGGGAGGGGCGGAAGTAGCGCAACTAGCGGCTTTGGGCGCGCGCTTGCGTTTGCGATCTACGACGGTGTAACCGTCGTTATCGGAATCAGAGTCCGTGCGTGAAGCGCCGGCCTGATCTACCTCCATGTCCGTTTCGGATTCCGAAACGGTCTCGACAATGGCGAAGGAGGGACGGGTACTCGCTGACCTCCCGATCGGTGAGCGAGAGCGAGACCGTTCACGGGGAGGGGCTGCCACCGTGCGTCTATTGTCGGGCCCGGGAGCGGGCGAAGTAGGACTATCCTCTGAATAGGATCGGGTCAAGGGAGGAACGTTGGCCTCCGGGTTTGAAGTCCCGGAGGGAGCGGTGAGAGTGTCCGTGAGGCGGGCATTCTCTTCCTCTTCAAGGAGTTGCATATGTGCAACGTATAGATCGGGGTGGCGGAGGGCGAAGGTCTGAAGGACCTGCACCTCACCGTTAGAGGGACGGGACTGCATCCTGAGGGGAATACTCAGGACGCCCTATCAAGGGTTTGAATTCCCTCACACACCTTGTGAGCTCACTGTGTGAGAGGGAGTGTGTACCTAGGGTGTGCCCTAGTTGTGTACCCTCTCCGAGCTTTTTTCTCGGCGGAGAGGGGTGCTCCTAAGCGCTACTCCGGGGTTGACTAGGGGCGACCCCAAGGCCAGTTATCCCGGAGCCCAGCTTGCTTCGGCTGACCCGTGAAGCGGGAAAGGCCACGGTGCAAGGTTAAACCAAAAGTACGACAGTGGCCGTTGTCACCGTAGGGTGTCACACTGCGACCGCAGCAAATGGCGGATTTGATCGTTCAGACGGGTTTGGCTGACGCTACCCCACGCCTGAACGACGTCGCTTAACAGCAGAAAGTGTGTTGTTACGCGCACTGTTACAATGTTGTGTCGAGTAGTAAAGTTGTGAAGTGCGCACCGAAAAGTGCGGTCAAAACAAGACCACCAGCCCGGTATGATGTTGTTCCGAAACAAGGGACTTGGGTAGGTGGTAATGCCTGACGTCTTAGAGCGCCTCTGCGCGCCGGCACGGCGAGCTCGTAGCTCACGTTGCATGGCGTTCGGCGGCTGCTCAGCTTCTGCACACAAAACAAAACTTCGTCAGGACTGCGTATTCCAAGGCACTGGTCTGCAACTAGCGTCGGAACGATGACCCGAGTGAGACGGCAATAGTGCGGGGACTATTGCGGTCTCACTGGGAGATACTGGCGGAGCTGTAGACAGGTGTGCACGGCGTGGCGGCACAGGTCGGAATGCCCAGGGAGCCATCATGGATTTAGCGGATGCGGTTTCGGGCGTTTTGTGCCCCTTCCCGCGGTGTCACTCGCAATCCGCAATCGTGCGGATTGGTCATTGGGTCGGGCTCTGTGTCCCTACTTAGTCCACACGGGGCATTGCCCCTGCTGGGGCTGCCCTTTGTGTTTGTGGTTTGGTAATGGTGGTGGGTATAAGTTCTTCTTCCTCTTCTGCGTTTAGTATGTCACGTGGTTGCGGTTTTGCTCCTGGATATTTAGTCTGACGTGGGGCCAATCCCTGAAGGTGAGTATGCGTGGATGTGTCGGCTTTCTTGAACATCTTCTCAGCCAATGACCTGATGTGGGTGTCCAGGTCCTCCACTTTGAGATCTCTGTGCAGAGTGGTGTTGCGTACGTAACGAGGTGCATCTGTGATTTGGCGAAGGCTGAGATTTTGCTGCGCCCTCATGCGTTTACGGTGTGTTTCAGCGACGAGGGCGAACCATGCCGGGGCTGCATATGTCAGATGAGGGCGAATATATGTTAAGTATATTGCCCTCTTGATTCGTAGTGGTAATCTGGATGTAATCACTGGGTTTAGTAGTGCTCTTGCTGTTCTAGCGGAGTTTATTGCGTGGTTGACTTGCTGGGTCATGGTCAACAATCGATCGATGGTGACCCCTAGATATTTGGCCGTCTTCTGCCAGGGGATCGGTGTGTCTAGCAGTTGGAGTGGTGGTGGCAGTGATGAGGTCCGCTGCTTGGTTACCATCATGGCTTGCGTCTTTGTGACATTCACCTTCATCTTCCACTTCGCAAGCCACTCTGGTAGCAGGTCCAGGGCACGCTGCATCTTGGTCCTTGCATGCATACTTTTAAAGGAGGAAGTCAGCAGCGCTGCGTCATCTGCATAGAGCGCTAAGGTGGTTCCGGCTTCAGTTGGCAGGTCATCGGTGAAGACGGAGTAGCAGGCAGGGGAGAGGCAGCTCCCCTGTGGTACGCCCGCTTCTATGTGGCGTTCCGACGACAGCTTCCCATCTACCCTCACCCTGAATCTTCTGTCTCTCAGGAATGATTGAATGGTTATAACTGCTCGTCGTGGGGCTCCTGTGAGAGTCAGCTTGAATAGTAGGCCGTTGTGCCAGACCCGGTCAAAGGCTTTCTCCATGTCCAGGAATACTGCAATCGTGTGCTCCTTTTTATTTGAGTTTTCGGCCATGAGGTGCAGTACCCTGGACAGCTGAAGAGTAGTGGAGTGCTCTGACCGGAATCCGAACTGTTCCGGGCGTGGCTTGAGGTATGGTGACAGGAGCCGCAGAAATAGTCTTTCAAAGATCTTCGAGAGACTTGGCAGCAGCGTGATAGGGCGGTAGCTTTCTGGTCTTCTTATGTCTTTCCCTTGCTTGGGGAACATTATGACGTGGCCGGTCTTCCAGTTGGTTGGGAAATGCCCGGTGCGGAGGATCCCATTGAACAGACGGGTGATTGCAGCGACTGCTTTGTATGGTAGGTGGCGCAGGGCTGCGTTGCCTATTCCATCCGCTCCGGGCGCTTTTCTTGGTTTGGCTGTCTGTAGTGTCCTTTGCACTTGGCGGGGGGTGAAGACCATCGGTTCTTCATAGGGGTCTAATGGTTGGTGGAAATATTGCCTCAAGTGGTTGTTAATTGAGGTTGCGTGTTCTGGGTTTTCTGTGGGGTTCTCCTTGAACTGTTGTTCCATCGAATGGGCGAAGATCTCGGCTCTGTCCTCGGCTCGGTATCTAAGGTTCCCATCTTCATGGAACAGTGGCCGTACGGGATCTGGGTGTTTGCGTAGTTGGCGACAGAGTTTATGGAGGGATGCCCAATCCCCCGCTGCATCCTCTATCCTTCGCTCCCAGCCCGTTACGTCTTGGTCTTCCAGCTCACTTGTTAGCTTCTCCTTTAGGTGGTTCAATTTCTTCTTCACCTTAGGGTCCCTGGTTTGTTGCCAGAGTTTCCGGGTGAGTCTCTTTTCTGTGATGAGGGACTGGATATGGTGCGGGAGGCTTTGTTGTCTACCGTATTCATCTTTGTTGTTGGCTGATGTAGCGGCAGTCAAGGCTGCCTGCAGGCAGTGTGTGAGTTCCTCTGTGTGGTCCTCTACGTCTGCAGGGGTTATCAGGGGCCTGGTGGGGGTTGTCTCCCAGACGGCCTTTTGGAATTTCGGCCAGTCCGTTTTGGGTTTCCTGGGCAGGTATGGGGTTTTCGTGATCTCTCGGTCCAGTGTCATCAGGATTGGCTGGTGGTCCGAGCCAGTCTCTTCGTCCAGGACCGTTAGGTGTGGATTTGTGTGCAGGCCTTTATGGACCACAATGTCTATCACGTCAGGTAAGTGGCTTGTTTGGTGGGGGTAATGTGTTGGCATTTCTGGGCCCGACACTGTGTATCCCTTGGCATCAGCGTCTTTGAGCAGTCTGCGGCCGTTATTATTGGTAGCGGTAGAGTTCCAGGCGGTATTTTTGCAGTTCCAGTCGCCTGCCAAAATGGTGGTGATGGAGGGATGGATTAGGCTGTTTACGTCTTGGAGATCTAGCAGCTCTGTTGGTGGTTTGTAGACTGCATAAAGGTGCAGGGGGCTGCCGCCTACTTCTACTTCCACACCCAGGGCTTGTAATGAGTTAAGGTTGCTGGAGATGTCCGGTAGCGCTTGGTGGATGATCCGTCTGCGGACCAGTACAATAAGACCCCTGTAGGCTCGGGTCTGCGTGGGTTGGTCTAGGCGGTAGGCGTAGTCAACAGAGACGCGAAAGGGAAATTTGTAAAAGGCCCTTCTCAGGGCCAACTAATTGCTTCGTCTGAAGACCGCTCAAGCGGCAATTCTGAGTGCCGGAAAAACGCCCCATGTCAGGGTCAAATTTCACGGGGATCTTCTCGAGATCCGTCGGAGGTCTCCATGGGGGACGAAAGGAGGTCGGACGTAGAGTCCGTGTTTGAGGAGTCTGCCGACGAAGTTGACAGCCAGAGGAAGCGGCCTTACTCCTCGTTCTACGCGCCCGGCTACCTAGAGTCGGACACTGAGACCGAGGGGACGGTGGCCGCTAAGGTCAGTACGGCGCGTAGGGGAAGGTCGAAGGGCACCAAAACCGGCCCCACTCGGGAAGAATTTTTGAAGCCTATTCCGCTAGTAGAGGAGCTGGCGGAAGTTCTACAGTGTAGAAAATTTAAAAAGGGTTCGGCCGCTGTGGCAGCCGGAAGTCTTCTCGACGTTGGAAGCGATTCCGATGTCCTTGCCGGAGTCGGTGACCTCAGCGGGCTAAACGCCCAGGAGCTGAGGGCTCAAGCAGGAGGGATGCTCGCCTGCATCTTAGAGGTTGCCAAAAAATCTGGCAACCTAAAGGGCGAGTTTGTTGGTCGCCTGAAAAGGTCTGCGTCGACTCTGAGGGAGGTTGTCGACGCACTGGCCAGCAGGAGTGAGGCGGAGGAGACGCGGCGGCTGAGAGCCGAAAACAGTCGCGTGCGCCTCGAGCTGGAGGCCTGCAAGGCAGAGGTGAAGGCGCTGCGTCGCGGCTTCACCGAAGCAAAGACCCAGGCGGCTGCCGCCACGTCTGCTGCTACAGTAGCAGCAGCAGCCGCTGCCGCCGAGACGCCGGCCCCCCCTGCTGTTGTACTGGGGGCAGAGCTAGTGGAGGAGATGACGCGCTCCTTGACAACCACGTTCGGGCAAATGCTCAATGCCCGACTCGCAGGTATCGAGGACCGCCTCCTGCCAGCGCCGGTTCTTCGCCCGCCTCTCAGAGCGGACGCGAAGAAGGCTGCAGCTGCGGTTGCGCCCCCACCCCCGAAACCAGTCCCTCGAAAGCGGGTTGTCCAGGCGTCGCAGGCTGCTGCCACGCCTTCGACTGCGGCTCCCATCGCCCTAATACCGACTCCAACGACTGGAACCTGGGCAACCGTAGTGAAGAAGGGGAAAGGCAAAGGGAAGGGCAAATCGTCCTCCTCAGCAACGCCCGCTCCCGCTCCTGTCCCAGCAGCTCGTGCCCCCCCCTCCGCCGAGAAGCCTAAAGTGAAAAAGGCTTCCGTTGCCGCCAGGCCCAAGAAGGCGAAGGCAATGAAAACCCCCAAATCCGCAGCTGTAGTGCTGACGCTGCAGCCCGAAGCCGCGGTAAAGGGGGTGACATATAAAGCCATCGTCGAGGCGGCGCAAGAGAAGGTCGATCTCCAAGGATTGGGGATCGAACGCATCCACTTCCGCCAGACGGCCACGGGAGCGAGGATGCTCGAAATTCCTGGCTCTCAAAGCGGCGACAAAGCGGACAGGCTCGCGGAGAAGCTCCGTGGTGTCCTGTCCGAGGTGGCCAACGTCTCGAGGCCCGTAAAGTCAGTGCAATTGCACGTGACGGGCCTGGACGACGCCGCCACAAAGGAGAAAGTGGCGGCAGCGGTCGCCAAGGTGGGCGGCTGTGACGTACTGCACGTCAAAGCCGGAGAGGTACAGCGAAGCTTCGGCGGGACCGGCTCCTCCCTTGTTTCCTGCCCGATTGCAGCAGCCAAAGTTTTGCTGGCACAGGGCAGGCTTTTGGTGGGGTGGAGCTCGGTGCGAGTGGTGGCACTGGCGGCGCGTCCCATGCGCTGCTTCAAGTGCATGGGACTCGGCCATACGCGCCCTCAGTGTCCCTCGTCGGCAGACAGGGGGGACCTGTGCTTCCGTTGTGGAGGCGCAGGCCACAGGGCGGCGAGCTGCCAGAGAAGGGCCCCACACTGCGCGATATGTGCAGAGTCGGGGCGACCAGCCGAGCACAGGATGGGGGGACAAAATTGTGTCCCCCCAAAGACGAAGGGAAAGGCCGCCAGGACCCAGGCCATTCCCCGACCGGCTGCCAGAGCCGCCCCTGAGGTTGTTCGCCGTGCGGCGAGCATGGAGGTTGTGACGTCCGATTAATGGATCAAGTCGGGCAGCACAACCTCCTACAGACGAATTTGAACCACTGCGTCAGGGCTCAGGATTTGCTAATGCAGTCCCTGGCGCAGTGGCGGATCGATTTGGCGGTCGCCGCGGAGCCGTACTACATTCCCCAGTCCCATCCCTACTGGGCTGGGGATCTGGACGGCTCCGTGGCCATTATAGGACGTGCCGGTGGCGGCTCCCCCCTCTCGTTGTTAGAGAGGGGCTTGGGGTACGTGGTGGCCAAGTGGGAGAAGTATGCGGTAGTGGGCGTATACTTCTCCCCCAATAGAACCGTCGCGGAGCTGGAGGCTTATTTAGACCTCCTGGCCGCGGCGGTGAGAAGGCAGGCACCACGTGAGGTCCTCCTCATGGGGGACCTTAACGCCAAGGCCCAGGCCTGGGGCAACCCCTCCACTGACACTCGCGGGGAGACTGTCAGGGAGTGGGCGGTTGCCACAGGGCTGACCCTCCTCAACAGAGGGTCGGTCCACACGTGCGTGCGACACAACGGGGGGTCCGTGGTGGACCTTTCGTTCGCCACCCCGGTGGTCGCAGCACGTGTCCAGGCCTGGAGAGTGGAGGCGGAGGTGGCGACTCTCTCGGACCACAACTACATCCGGTTCGAGATCGCCACCTCCCACCAAGGAGGGACTCGGCGCGTGGAGAGGGAGTCCTTCGCGCGCTGGGCGATTGGTCGCCTCGATGCCGAGTTGGCTGAAGAGGCGGCTATCGTCCAGTCGTGGCTGGCCACCCCGGTGCACCCGGAGGTGGCCATCGCGGCGGGCCACTTCCGGGAGGCGGTGACGGCCGTCTGCGACGCCGCCATGCCGAGGTCCCGACGCCGCCCCGAGCGCCGCCAAGTTTACTGGTGGTGCTCGGAGATAGAGGATTTCCGAGCGCGATGCTCGGAGACGCGCCGCCTCTACTACCACTGCAGGAGGCGGCGTCACGGCCGGACGGACGACCAGCTGCCGGCGGAGCAGCTGGCGGCCGAGCAGCTCCTGTATGGCGATGTGAAGATAGCCAAACAGGAGCTGAAGCTGGCCATCGGCCGGGCTAAGGCCCTCGGCTGGCATGAGGAGCTGGAGGGCCTCGACAGGGACCCATGGGGGCGCCCGTATAAGTCTGCCCGGAATAAGTTCCGAGGCAGAGCGCCCCCTGTCGCAGAGTCCCTGGAGCCAGAGCTCCTGGAGAGGGTGCTGGGGGGGCTATTCCCCGACAGCGACCCCCACTACACCCCTCCACCGATGGCCACACCGTCCTTCCAGGAGGAGGAGGACCCGGCCTCCATTCCGCCTATTTCAGAGGTGGAGATGGAGGTAGCAGTCTCTCGCCTGAGTGGCAAGAAGACTGCCCCGGGACCAGACGGGATTCCCGGGCGGGTCCTCAGGATCGCCCTTAGGGAGATGGGCGGTCAGCTTCGGGAACTGTTCGACGCGTGCCTCACGTCGGGTCAGTTCCCGAAGCTCTGGAAGGACGGGCGATTGTGCCTGTTGCGGAAGGAAGGGCGAGACGCCGACTCGCCCGCCGCATACAGGCCAATCGTGCTGCTGGATGACACGGCGAAGCTGCTGGAGAGAATCGTAGCTTCCCGTGTCATCCGGCATCTGGGGGGAACTGGGCCTGTGCTTTCAGAGGCCCAGTTCGGATTCAGAGCAGGGCGGTCGACGATAGACGCCCTGCTCTGGATCAAGGGGTGGACGCAGGACGCGGTCAGCGGGGGGGAAAAGGCGTTGGCTGTCTCGCTGGACATTGCCAACGCCTTCAACAGCCTACCGCACGGAACAATACGGGAGGCGCTCCGCTATCACGGAGTGCCCCTGTATCTGCGTAGGCTGTTGGCTGACTACCTCCAGGACCGCGAGGTCCTGGTGGAGGGACGCTACGGTCTGAGGCGACGTCGCGTGTCCTGCGGGGTTCCGCAGGGGTCGGTGTTGGGACCGCTCCTGTGGAACATTGGCTACGACTGGGTGCTCCGCGGCACGTTTCCCGCAAGTATGCGGGTTGCGTGCTACGCGGATGACACCCTAGTCGTGGTCAAGGGGAGGGACCTCGGGGAGACGGTGCGGCGGGCCACGGTGGCCACGACACTCGTGGTCGGCCGCATACGTGCCCTGGGGCTGGAGGTCGCCCTCTCCAAGACCGAGGCCCTAATGTTCCATGGGCCTCGGGGGGGACCCCCTCCAGGAACGCGGATAGACCTGGACGGGGTCCTGGTCCGGGTTGGGACCCAGATGAGGTACCTGGGTCTCATCCTGGACGGGCGGTGGACTTTTGGGGCCCACTTCACGCAACTGGCCCCAAAAGTCATAGGCGCCGCTGCCGCCCTTGGGAGGCTGCTGCCCAACGTGGGCGGCCCGAACGCCACATGTCGTCGCCTGTACTCCGGAGTGATCCGGAGTATGGCCTTGTACGGGGCACCTGTCTGGGTGGACGCCCTCGGTCGCGCCAATAAGGCCCTGCTGCGACGTCCGCAGCGGGTCATCGCGACGAGGGCGATACGCGGGTACCGGACGGTGTCCTGGACGGCGGGATGCGTGTTGGCCGGTGATCCCCCCTGGGAGCTCCAAGCGGAGATCCTCGCCGAAGTTTACCACTTCGTGGCGGCGAGGAGATCCCGCGGGGAGCCTCCAGCGTGGGAGGAGGTCACGCGCATGCGACGGCGGGCGCGGGCCGCCCTGTTGAGGCGGTGGACGGAGGACCTGGCTCCACCGGTCCCTGGACAGAGGACGGTGGATGCCATTCGCCCGGTCCTCCGGAGGTGGGTAGGGCGGCGATTCGGGTCGCTGACCTTCCGATTGGTGCAGGTGCTTTCCGGACACGGATGTTTCGGAAGGTACCTGCATCACATTGCGAGACGGGAGGCGACCCCCGCCTGTCACGAGTGTGGAGCGCCAGAAGACACGGCGCTCCACACGCTGGAGGAGTGCGCCGCGTGGAGTCCCATGCGGCACACCCTCACAGCGGTCATTGGCGCAGATCTGTCGCTGCCGAGCGTGGTTAACGCTATGCTCGGCAGCGACGGATCGTGGCAGGCGGTGGTCTCTTTCTGCGAAGCGGTGATGGCGCAGAAAGAGGCCGCGGAGCGGGCGAGGGAGGACGACGTCCTCGCGGACCCGCTCCGGCGTAGACGAACTGGGGGGAGGAGAAGGCGATTCGGGCGCCTTCTCGCTCTTTCCTAGTGCTGTGCGGATCATCGGTGGAGAGTCGGGGGATTCTCCACTGGCTTGCACGATCCCACACGTCTGGGGGATGGCCTCAATGAGCCGGGTCATCCCTCCATTGGCCGGGGCCCGTCATCGGTGACGGGCCGGCCGCCGGGGCGAGATGGTGACTGCTAACGCTACCCCATTTCGCCCTACTAGGCGGCAGACTGCTCATCCCGGGTTTTTAGTGGGTAACCTCACTTACTACCCCCCCGAGGGGGTAGTAAGGCCCTTCAGGCGAGGACTCCCACATAATCACTCCGCTCCCCCCGGGGCGGGTGGTATCCATAAAGGATTTTCCCGGGTGAAAAAAAAAAAAAAAAAAAAAAAAAAAAAAGGCGGTAGGCGTAGTAGCCTGGGAATTTCTGTGTTATGTCTGGCGTTAGATGTGTTTCACAGAGCAGGGCAATGTCTGCGTTTTCTTTTTTCAGGATGGCTCTGAAGTATCGATTCTTGCTCCGTATCCCTTCTGCATTCCAGAATATCACTCGGAGCGGGGGTGATAGGTTGTCTGTGACGGGGGCTGTATCGTTCAGTTTCTCAGGACGCTGGCCAATCTGGTCAGCAGGGCAGCGACGGGGTCCCTGCCCTCCAACAGGGCTGACCGCACCTCCTGTAAGGCGGAGATGGCCGCGTCCACTTCCGCCAGCTTCCGCAGTTGGTCTTCTGTTAGTGTGTGTTTCGCTTCTTGGATAGAGGGGGCAGGTCTGTGTCTTTGTGGAGCAGCTGGCGGTGGCATTGCGTTCACATGCGACTGTTCCACAGGTTGTATGTCCCGAGGGACCGGGGTAGCGGCTTCCTCCTCAGCCGTTGTTGGGTCGGCTGAGGGTTGTTTTTTGCCCTTCTTTTTCTTCTTTTTCTTGTCCTTGTTTGCGGCCGGGGCTCTCGCTGTGGGGTTGTTTGCCGGGGCCATTAAAGAAGATCCTGTGGCCAGTGGTTCTTCTGGTGTTGGCCTTTCTTGGATGGTCATTTGTGGTGGTGTTATTTGGTTGGTGGTGGTGCTAGCGGTGGGTCCGGCTGTCCTGTTGCGAAGTTCTTTCTTCATAACTGGGCAGCGTGGGTTATTTGCCGTGTGGGCCTCCCCACAGTTGACACAAGTGGGGGGTTCGTCGCGGGGGCGTGGGCAGTCCGCCGCGAAATGTTCCCCACCACATCGTACGCAGGCTTGGGTGCGGTGGCAGTTCGTTGAGGCGTGGCGGAAGCCCTGGCACCGATGGCATTGTGCGGGTCCCTTTCTTCCGCGCCAGCTTTCGATGGTGATCCCAGGCATGCAGAGTAGCTCGGTTATTCCGTATATGCCTGGGATGGTTTCTGGGGTGTTCTTCAGCAGTGCGAAGAAGATACAGCCGGGTCTGCCTTGCCTGGCTTGGATCCTCTTCACGTTTTCTGGTTGAAATCCGAGGTCTTTGAGTTCTTTTTCAATTTCTTGTGGTGGTGTGTCCACTGGTAGTCCTCGTATCGCCACCTTGATGCCCCTCTCCTCCGGCAGCGAGTACGAGAACCACTTGACTGGCGTTGTGGCTTCTAGGTCGTTGAGGTATCTTTGAACCAGCCTGTACTCCTCTCCGTCGGCCGGGGAGAAACGGATTCCCTTGCCGAAGGGTCTGGCATTGGGTACGCGTCCCAGTTTGTCCCTTAGCTGGCGCAGGTGAGAGGTCCAGTTCGGGATCTCTTCGATCACTATTGGGGGGTACCGGTTCTTCTTAGTGGTGGTCGTCAGGTCATCATTTGGTGCTTGAGGTGCGGCTGTTGTCGGTGGTTGGCTGTCATCGGTGATATCAATAATGGGTATTGATGGGGCGTCCAGGTCTGGCATGTCTCTTCCTTGTTTTGGTTTAGGTGCTGTGGTTTGCGCAGATGTTTCCTTGATGAAGGTCTCAGCTGCGGTCACACGGGAGGTGCTGGCCCTAGGGGCAGATGCGGCCGGCATGGTGGGGCCGGCGGTTGTTACTGCCGCGTAGGATCTGCTGAGCTGTGGTGGGTCGGGGCGGCGTGGTTGTTGGCCCGCTGGTGTGCTTGTTTGGGTTTTCTTGGGTTCAGGGCGTGGGGCAGATGTTAAGCTGCTGCTGGTAGAGGTGCTGGCGGTTTGTGCCGGGGGGGGGGCCGGTGTAGGGAGCTTCGAGCGGCGCTGTTCTCGTTGCGGCTGCGGGTCGCGCCCCGGTTTTGGGGTGCATACGCGCTTGCTGTCTTCGGGGACTGCGTCGTCGTTGGTGCGCTTGCGGCGGAGGTTCATCGCCATGGTTTGGTTGGTCGTTGGTTCCATGTTTATCTCCATGGACTGTAGGGTATTCAGGGCTGTCTGTCTGGCAGCGGCTATGTCAGGGCTGTCAGCATTGAGTTCTTCCTCGGTCATGGATGCGGATTTGTTGGCCACATATTCCACCAAGGTCTTCTCGAGGGCTGGGGTTGCGATACCGGAGTTTATTATACTGTTCAGTACCGTTGCTTCGTACTCTAAACAGGCACGGGGCGATTTCAGCAGGGCTTGGGTTTTCTGTTGGCTTGTCTGGCTGCTGGGGGGGGCAGGGGAGGAGTGGGCCTGTACTGGACACGCGATAGCGGGAGGGTTACTAGGGCCCGCTTCACTCCTTGTGTTCCCCTCAGCGGATTTCAGTTTCTTTTTCTCCTCTTTTCGTTTGGCTTCGGCTGTGCGCTGTAGGTATAGCTTCTTAATCTGCGCTTGGAAGCGTTCTACGTCGGCGGGGTCGATCTTGTTCCTTATCCGTGACAGTGATCTGTCACGTATGGAGGGGCCGAGAGAGCGGCTGCTCTGCCTCGGGGCTCCAGGTGGAGTCCGTTCAGCGTCAGGCTTCTTCGTGGGGTTGTCTGGTGTCTGCATCGTTGCACCGTCAATGTGGACGTTCCTCGCACACGCGACTCCGCAAAGGGATAGCCGGGGCTAACCCTTTGAACTTCGTTGTGGCGGCTGTCTTCTCACCTCACATTGAGGGGCGATTTCGGAAGGTGTTTTGTGAATAAAACACCGCCGAAAGTCTTTTTGTTTGGAGAGTCCGAACGTGTGAATTACTTAGGTAAGGCGCGGGAGCGTAACTTTCCTTTTTCCCCAGGGAGCCATCCCGAAAGCAACGAGGTCGTTCGCCGAAGCCGCACAATTAGCGGTGGCATCCGCGGGCGCGAAGTCGGCTAAACAGCCCAACCGACCAATCACAGCACAGAATGCTAATATTGGAATCGCGTCGAAACCAACTACTCAGAAGGAGTTACAAACCTCCCAAGCCACCGAAGCAAAGGTCCAAGAAGCATCAGGACCCAAGTACCCACCACTTATAGTGGAGAAAATTGATTCCTGGACGCGACATTTCAAAATACTCGCGTCCAAACTGGGACGCCCGCCGAATGGCAGGCCGTTCAGACAAGGAATACGATTTACACCAACAGAAGAAAATGAATACAGAATTATTCAAGCGTACCTCACGGAGCTAGAGAGAGACGAGAACATATCCTGGTTCTCGTACTCGCTCCCCGCTGAAAAGAACTTGAAGGTAGCGATCCGCGGCCTGCCAGCGGATACCAAACCGGAAGAAATCAAAGAGGCCCTGGAAGAAAAAGGTTTCTCCCCAGAATTCGTCAAATGCATCCAGGCCCGCGAAGGGCGTCCCGGCTGCATTTTCTACTCGCAGATTAAGAAGACTACCGACCTGATACCGGCGATATATGAAGTGGACGAGCTGCTACTCATGCCAGGTATCACCATCGAGGCATGGCGCGGAAAAAGGGGACCCGCGCAGTGCCACAGATGTCAAAAGTTCAGGCACAGCTCCCATAACTGTCACCGCCCGCAGGCGTGTGTTAGATGCGGCGAGCCTCACATGGCCAAGGAATGCCCGCGCCCATTAGAACTACCGGCAACTTGCGCCAATTGCGAGGGCTCACACCCTGCAAACTTCAAATCGTGCCCTGTCTTCAAGCAGGAGATGAAAAACAAGAAGGCAGGCACGGTCGCGGAAACCAAACCCCCACGCGGCAGGAAAGGCACTACGCCGGTCATCCCGGCTACGGTTGAGGAAACGGCGCCAACCACCCTTATGGCACCAGCTAACCTCCCCAAAATGACCAACGAGCGCAGAGGCAAACGCGCAAAGAAACCTAAAGCTAAGAAGGCAGGGAAAACAGATAAGCAGACGGGTCCCACTGCTCCCGCTGCTCCCGTAGCCACCGCAGCTCCCACAGAACGCAGGGACTCTCTAGGGCAGACAATAGGAGTCCTGAAAGACATTCTGGAGGCTGTGCAAACAGGGATGGATCCCGAAACCGCCACCCTCCGCGGGTTAATGAAGATACTAAACGCCCAACATGGATCAAACAACTAATGTTGTATGTTTCTGGAATGCCCAGGGGCTCGCGAGGGAAAGGACACGGCTGACCTCTTTCCTTCGCGAGCATAAGATTAACATATTTTTGGTCAGCGAGACATTATTAAACCCCAAGACGGGATATAAAATTCCAAATTACCACGTCTACAGAAAGGATGAAACAAACGCGGAGGGCAGGGCAATGCGCGGACTCGCTGTAATGGTTCACCGCCGCGTCGTCCACCAACTCCTTCCCATCGTGGAATATAGCTCCTTCCAAGCACTGGGTGTGCTTGTGAGCCTAGCGGGGCAGGAATACCGCTTCTACTCAATATACAGACCTCCGCACAGCGACCTTAAAGCTGCGGAGGTCAAGAAACTCTTAGAAGGAAACACTCCCACGGTCATAGCCGGTGACCTTAACTCCAAGCACACCCATTGGAATTCCACTAAAATCAACGCACATGGAAGACGCCTATATCAAGCCGCGGTGGACCATAACTTTGAAGTCATTGGGCCCGACGAGCCGACGCATTACGCCCCAAATGGCGAGGGTGACGTCATCGACGTCGCCTTAATGAAGAATGTCACCATGATGCCAACTCTCACAGTCCTACCGGACCTTACTTCCGACCACAGGCCCGTGCTGATGACCCTCAATGTCCTCCCAACCAGAGTAGCCGCCCCGCAGGGGAGAAGGAAAATCTGTTGGGAGACATTTACGAAAGAGATTCACATCAGCACGGAAACGATGCCAATAGAGTCCGCCTCAGATGTCGACAGGGCAACGGATTTACTGACAACGGCGCTGCAAGAGTCTGTAAAAGCAGCGTCGTACACGTCCGCACCGGGAGTGCGTACCGACTCCCTCCCGCGGCGGATAAGGGACCTTATTAAAGAGAAAAAGGAGACCCGAGTGTTATGGCAGGAAACCCGTTGCCCACGTGTTAAGAAAAAGCTTAACGCGCTCATAGAAACTGTGAGAGTAGCCCTTGGAGATTACTCTGAAAAATCGTGGGAGGAGCACATCGACCGTGTGAGCGAGAGCGTACCGTCAGTGCACCGCTTGTGTCGCAGCTTGGCTGGGACACGCCCACCTACGCGACCGTTACTTGGAAATGATGGCCTGCTCAAATTTCAAGCAACTGACAGAGCAGAAATCCTAGCCGAGCATTTAGAGCAGCAGTTTCAACCAAATGAGTGCAGAAACACAGAGCACCTGCTACATGTTGAGAAACACCTGAATGAATACTTCACTCAAACACAAGCGGCGTGCACTGGCGAGAAAGAGACAGAGATAGACGACCATATCGTCTTCTCACCCGGTCGAGTCATGCGCACGATAAGCAAGCTCCCCACGAAGAAAGCTCCGGGCCTAGACGGTATTACCAACGCGGCTCTAAGACACCTCCCGATGAAGACAGTGGCAGCCCTGACCCGCATTTTCAACGGGATCATGAGAACCGGGCATTTCCCATCCTTGTGGAAAACTGGAAAAGTCATAATGATACCTAAACCCGGAAAGGACCTCAAGAAACCGGCAAGCTACCGACCGATTACGTTGCTAAGTACCTTGTTTAAGCTATTTGAAAAGCTCCTACTTACGCAACTGATACCTCACATCACGCCAAGAGACGAGCAGTACGGGTTTAGGTACGAACACTCGACAACATTGCAAGTCACAAGGATGGTGAATGAAATGGCCACCAGCTCGAACAAAAAAGAGTACGTGGTGGTAATACTACTCGACATGGAAAAGGCGTTCGACAGAGTATGGCACGAAGGGCTCCTATACAAACTGTCGAACGCCGTACCACGAAGAATTTTAAATGTGATAGCCTCCTTCCTTAAAGACCGCCGTATCACAGTAGCGGTTGAAGACGCCCTATCTACGGTGAAGCCAGTGAAGGCCGGAGTACCACAAGGCAGCTGCATCTCACCTGTATGCTACGCCTGGTACACCAACGACATCCCGGTCGTTGGGCAGGCGCAGCTCGCACTCTACGCTGACGATGCAGCATACTACGCCTCATCGTATAGACCAGCCTTCGCAGCCAAGCGGTTACAACCGACGTTAGACGCCCTGCCAGAATGGCTAGACAAGTGGAGACTCGCGGTCAATGTGGACAAGACACAGGCGATGATCACGGGAAACACACAGCTGCCAACACCACTCAAGCTACTAGGCAAAGACATCGCCTGGAGCCCGCAAGTCACTTACCTCGGAGTCCAGATTGACCGACGACTGAGCTTCAAACACCACATTGACGCCACAATAGGAAAGGCAAAGGGGGCTAGAATGCTACTGCAGCCCATCCTAAAGTCTAAGCTACCACTCCGGACCAAGACGGGGATCTATAAGACCTATATTAGATCCCGTCTCACGTACGCGGCGCCGGCGTGGTACGCATTCGCATCTACGACTAATAAAAAGAGACTGCAAGTACAAGAAAACCAGACGCTACGCATGATCGTTGACGCGCCTAGGTACGTGCGCAACAATACCATTGCAAGAGACCTAAAGCAAGAAAACCTAGACGCCTTCATCAGACAGCTGACCACGCGAATGTTCAGCAGAGCGGACCAAGCGGACCATGAACACCTCCGGGGCATAGCGCCTCAACACGCCAGACCACCGGACGAAAAAGGAAAACGCAAGATGAAACCATATTCACGTGATATAATAACATCCCAAGTAGGGCTTGCAATCCGGATATCCGGATATCCGAATTATCCGGTTATCCGCCAATTTATAAAATCCGGACAGTGACGACCTAATTATCCGGATAATTCGGATAGTACGGATAGTTACATAAGTCAAAAAATACTTGTAAAAATGGAATTTACTCATCAAAACGACTATTTATATGCACTTCTTAGACGTATTTTTGTAGGGGGACACACTATTTATCCATTGTTTTCAATAATATTCAGAAAGTTGTCAGTGTGTGATTTTAGCCACTCCTAACCACTCCCAAAATTAAAAAAAAAATAGTTTTGTAAACGTTTTATAAGTATAACCTGTCTCTGTCATATACGTGGCAATAACAAGAAAGAACATTAAGTAGCACTGTTTTAGGCCTAGACCGCACCACGGTTAAACCGCTGCGGTTATTAACCGCGTGATTTTGTGACTCAGGAAAACTAATACAAACGGCCGCACCTGCGGTTTTTTCCCGCGACTAAACTAAAAACCGTGAAATGACAAAATGATTCGCGGCAAAAAACCGCCGCAAAATTGTAATCCAAAGAACTAAGTGGGCGCACACGCACTATGCGGTAACCGCGGGCGGTTTTGGCCAGTATTCGGCAGACCGCCGCGCCGTGCAGAGTGTTTGTGTTGTCGTTTTCGTGCCATTGCAGTTATGTCGTCTACCGAGGAGTTTGTTTCAAACGAACCAGATTATGAAAGTTTGTCACAGAAAATCATTATAGAAGTATAAAAAAGACCAGCATTGTACGACACTACTTTGCGACAGTATAGTGATAGGAATGTTAAAAATAAACTTATAGCGTTGACGTCTTCTTTTACTATTTCTTAATACCAGAGCAACAACACACACTGCTCTCTTGAAATCCATCTTTAAACTGTGAAAACCGCGGGCAGTTACGCGGTTTTTAATCGTGGTGCGTGCGTCTCTAGGCGGTTTAACGGTTATAGCGGTAACCGCTTGCTGGAAAAAACCGTGGTGCGGCCTCGGCCTTAGTTGTAAGCCTTTTACAAGTCTTCTAAGAAAATTGGGGGTTAATGTATATTATTAATAGAAAGAATTTTGTTAATTTTATTTGTTTTTGTCTCTTATTACCATTTTATGATTACGTTATTATACTATCATAGTAGCTAAAGTTTTAAAAGAAAAATTGATCACCTGATGGCCTATTTAACTAGTAAGTAATTCATATTTTAAGGATACCTGAATAATTTAACTTATGCTTAACTAATGCTTACAACTAAAACGGTGCTACAGTGTGTTGTTCTTTCTTGTTATTGCCACGTATAAGACAGAGACAGGTAATACTTATAAGACGTTTACAAAACTATATATTCTTTGAATTTGGGAGTGGTTAGGATTGGCTAAAATCACATACCGACAACTTTCTGAATATTATTGAAAACATTAACAAAGCTAATTTGAATACTACTCTTTCATGTTGGTTTTTAAACCGTCTTCAAAGATTTTCTCATCGGAACGCATGTCTTCAAAAATAATGTTCAAATAGAACTAATTTTTTTACTGTCTCATCTTTACTTCTACTTAAGAAGTTTCATTCAAGATATTTATGAAAACGTGTAATTTTGGTGTGCTTGGCGTATTGGCAAAAGCTACTGGTGTGGTCTCGAAAGGAAATCCTCTAAAAATCTAGGTCAAATTCTAGTGCTACATGCATATGTAAGAAAACTGAAGTGACTTCTTACATTGACAACGGTAAAATAACTTTTCCATACCACGAACACAATATAAACATCTATACTATTGAACCGAGTTGGTACAGACTTCGAGACGTTATTCCATACTTTTCAGTCATTAAAAGATTGTTCTGTGTAGGTACTACCATTTATTTTTAAGATACCTTTTACATTTTGCAGCCCTCTCACTCGCACTTTTAGACGAAATTCCAAAAAGTTACAATAATATGGTAATGATTTTTTTAAATGTGTTCTGACATTATTTCGCTGCATGCGACTATAAATGTTCTCGACAAATTTTCATGTTGATATCTGTAATGAGGGATCCAAAACGCGTAATTTATTTATTTAAAATGTTGGGCCTCTAATTTTAAATGGACTCAACATGTTACAAAATAAAAATATGTTGAAACCATCTATAGTCGCAAAAAGCAAAATAATGTCAGACCACATTTAAAAAAATCATTACCAATTTTTTTCTATTTCAAATTATCATTAAAAGTGCGGCGAGTGAGAGGGCTACAAAATGTAAAAGGCCTCTTAATACCATTTACTCGTAATTTTTTCAATAAATATCCGAATTATCCGAAAAATTCGGATATCCGGATAGTAAAGTAAACTACTATCCATATTATCCGGATACCAAAATATGACGGATAATGCAAGCCCTAATCCCAAGACATCCATGAGCGAGAAGGAAGACAAGAAGAGAGTGAGACAGCAACAGGTGCGGGGCCGCCGGCCGCCGTGGCCAGTGTCGCTGATCGGCTCGCTGGGCTTTCCCCGTGTAGGCGGGGGATCAACCTGGTGCGGCCTTCGTGATCGCCCTGGTTAACTAAGCGGCGGCCGGGTCAAGGCCGCCCTGTTGCACAATGAGTCCACCAAGCACCGTCAAAAGGTGCAAATGACCTACCTATTGTCATAGGTAGCGATAGAAGCCTAGGGCAGAGGGCATAGCCCTGAACACTATCGACCTCACCCCACGGGGTGTGGAACTGTTATAGGATCCCGAAGAGTTTAGGTTTTAAAAAAAAGGATATTTTGATTTTACACTTTTATTTAATGGATATTTAGAAAATGGTTTAAGGGACCCTTTGGCAACCGAACGCGACCGTAGCTTGTAACGAACTGACTCAAGATGCCTGGGTCTTCTTCGCTTTTTCCATCATGGATTTAGCGGATGCGGTTTCGGGCGTTTTGTGCCCCTTCCCGCGGTGTCACTCGCAATCCGCAATCGTGCGGATTGGTCATTGGGTCGGGCTCTGTGTCCCTACTTAGTCCACACGGGGCATTGCCCCTGCTGGGGCTGCCCTTTGTGTTTGTGGTTTGGTAATGGTGGTGGGTATAAGTTCTTCTTCCTCTTCTGCGTTTAGTATGTCACGTGGTTGCGGTTTTGCTCCTGGATATTTAGTCTGACGTGGGGCCAATCCCTGAAGGTGAGTATGCGTGGATGTGTCGGCTTTCTTGAACATCTTCTCAGCCAATGACCTGATGTGGGTGTCCAGGTCCTCCACTTTAAGATCTCTGTGCAGAGTGGTGTTGCGTACGTAACGAGGTGCATCTGTGATTTGGCGAAGGCTGAGATTTTGCTGCGCCCTCATGCGTTTACGGTGTGTTTCAGCGACGAGGGCGAACCATGCCGGGGCTGCATATGTCAGATGAGGGCGAATATATGTTAAGTATATTGCCCTATTACAAAATTACAAATTTACGAGAGAAAAAATTATAGTCATGTGCGGGATTCGAACCCGCGTCCATCCACCCCTTTAGCCGGGGTATGCTCTAACCAATTGAGCTAACATGACACAATGACTCATAACTGTAATTCTTGCTCTCGTTCTTCAACCATCGTATCGGGATTGCCCTCTTGATTCGTAGTGGTAATCTGGATGTAATCACTGGGTTTAGTAGTGCTCTTGCTGTTCTAGCGGAGTTTATTGCGTGGTTGACTTGCTGGGTCATGGTCAACAATCGATCGATGGTGACCCCTAGATATTTGGCCGTCTTCTGCCAGGGGATCGGTGTGTCTAGCAGTTGGAGTGGTGGTGGCAGTGATGAGGTCCGCTGCTTGGTTACCATCATGGCTTGCGTCTTTGTGACATTCACCTTCATCTTCCACTTCGCAAGCCACTCTGGTAGCAGGTCCAGGGCACGCTGCATCTTGGTCCTTGCATGCATACTTTTAAAGGAGGAAGTCAGCAGCGCTGCGTCATCTGCATAGAGCGCTAAGGTGGTTCCGGCTTCAGTTGGCAGGTCATCGGTGAAGACGGAGTAGCAGGCAGGGGAGAGGCAGCTCCCCTGTGGTACGCCCGCTTCTATGTGGCGTTCCGACGACAGCTTCCCATCTACTCTCACCCTGAATCTTCTGTCTCTCAGGAATGATTGAATGGTTATAACTGCTCGTCGTGGGGCTCCTGTGAGAGTCAGCTTGAATAGTAGGCCGTTGTGCCAGACCCGGTCAAAGGCTTTCTCCATGTCCAGGAATACTGCAACCGTGTGCTCCTTTTTATTTGAGTTTTCGGCCATGAGGTGCAGTACCCTGGACAGCTGAAGAGTAGTGGAGTGCTCTGACCGGAATCCGAACTGTTCCGGGCGTGGCTTGAGGTATGGTGACAGGAGCCGCAGAAATAGTCTTTCAAAGATCTTCGAGAGACTTGGCAGCAGCGTGATAGGGCGGTAGCTTTCTGGTCTTCTTATGTCTTTCCCTTGCTTGGGGAACATTATGACG
Source organism: Plagodis dolabraria (assembly GCA_963854805.1). Lineage (NCBI taxonomy): Eukaryota > Metazoa > Arthropoda > Insecta > Lepidoptera > Geometridae > Plagodis > Plagodis dolabraria. The sequence goes on from OY978459.1 coordinate 21,217,699, forward strand.
TGGCCGGTCTTCCAGTTGGTTGGGAAATGCCCGGTGCGGAGGATCCCATTGAACAGACGAACCCATTGAACTGACTCAAGAACCAATGTTCCTGAACATTAAAATATACCTGACTTCGCAGTAAAAAGGATGATGCTGCACTAAGGGTAGCATCACTGGGGTATAACACCTCCCCCCGTAGAATAAACTTCGACCTATGAACTCGAAGTTTATTACGTTAAGTTACGTGATCAAATGTTACGCCTTATAGACGGTGAAGGGATTTCGATTACTGTATCGTCTTCTATTGTTACTGATGGAGGGTTTTTAGAGAATCTAATTAAATTTAGCGGGTTGCGGTTGCTGCCGGGTTTCAAGTAAATATAAATCTTAGATATTAGATACAAAATTATAATTATAATTATTACTACAGTAATTATAGAATAATGTGTCCCATACTTAACTATATGAGGTTCATTTATAATTTTATCGGTACTATGTAACAGAGAATTTAGGATTTTTTCATTATTTTTTATATTGAGGTCATCTAAATCAATGTTTTTTAATAAAGTCGTGGCAGGAGACACACTATCTATTAAAGTGTGCAACTTAGGTAGATTACAACACGAATCATTTAAAATATTAAATTCTAAATTATAAGTAGGAGCACTAACATTTACGCTAACGTATCTAGTTATAAACTTCATATTTTTAGTAAAGGCCGTACATTTACTTGGGACATTGAGTACACCTGTACCTAACACCTTGATATCATACAGTTCGTGGCCGGAACAATCGACAGATACTTTAGTAGGGTTTGATTGTACATAGATCCATTTGTTATTCGATAGCGGTTTCCATAGACTTACACTTCCAATAATAAACTTTGTTTCACACTGCACTGGAATAACACTTATCACTTTGGTCATGAGTTCTGCTTCACAAGTAGGGTTAATACTACTTGAATAGATGTTGGGGATGTAACAGATGAAAGTATCTGGAGTTAATATTTTACAATCGTTTAAACTATCTAAACCGCAGTAGTACGAGTTGTCCCTGGTCATTGCAATATACTTATTTCTAGGTATTATCATACTGTAGCTGTTAGGATCATGGTCTTTATGTGGAGTAGGTAAAGGTAATACATGATATAAGTTATATTCTACTGGAGTAACCAATGGAATGTTTACCACAAAAACAATCCTCTTATTGTTATAGTAACTAGTTATAGTCGAGACGTTCAGAATTACATGCATTGTGTTAATATCTAAGTGGATTGGTAGTTCTTCGTTGAAATTTAAATGTCTTATATTGTCAGCAAGTTCTTGGTACAATTGGTAGGGTGTAATTATAGCTGGATGTAATATATTCTGACTGCTGAATAAAATCGAGGTTACAACATCCTCGAGTTGGAATGATAAGGTTAATATGCTAGTTTCAAGAAAGTTGAATATTTGATTCATATAAGATTTGGTTTCCAGTTCGTTAGACATATTCTTTACAGATGTTGCTAGGCTGTCGATGGCAATATTTAAATTAGCTTCATTAATTTTGATTTTATTTAATGTATTATTGAATGACGAAACAATAGAAGTCGTGACCATTATGTTTTCCTTCATTAATGTAGCTAATTCCTTTTGATTGTTCTGAATTGATTCTATAGCCTCGTCGTATCTTATGCCGTCGTCTTCATCCAGATTCCCGAATATGTGTTTTATTCCAGTCCCGATACCTCCAATCCATGCGCTACGTTTGGATTTACTATTGAGAAGTTCAGATATGGATGTAAACTCCCTAAGAATATCATGATAGCGTGTTGTTAACGGTTGCAGTATACTATGACATTCTAAAGTTTCTATTATTCTAGCTTCCATGCATAAGTTTAAGCCCGTGTTGAGGGCATGTTCAATGTTTTCTATGTGTTGCTTCAAATGAGAAACATCTAACGGTATCAAAACATTTAACCTACCATTGCTTATTCTAATTTTCCCGAGGTAATCAAAATATAACCCTGAACTTGCGTTAATACGTTCTATGTATGCTTGTTGTCCTTTTACTCCGGTTGTTAAACTGAAAACAATAATTAGAGATGTAAGTTCTTCAATTTTAATTAATACCTACTTTTATAATCTATTTATAACTAAGTACCTAATTACTTTTAAAACCGTTTTAGTTTCAGATAACCCGGATTTTACGAGCACTGTGTGTCTACACTTCAGGTAAGCATTATTATATCTACAAAATGTCTTAATTTACTAATATATTATATTTACTTTCTTTTACAGGTTCCCTGGGACTTCAGCGGGTTTGACTTCATCGAAGTGGTGTCGCACGTGTCGCCTATTTATAAGTAAAGACAGTGTATTGTTCCCGTGGATCTTTACAATCTTGTAGGGACCCTTCCATATAGGTGATAAAGCCTTTCTTAGTCTGAGATGATTTTTGAGGTATACAAAGTCACCAGCTTTATAATGCGGAGATCGTGAGCGTAAGTCGTAATAATTTTTCGAATTTAGTTTTGATTTTTGAATATGTTCAATTGCTTTTTCTCGAGAATGTTTCAGGCGATTTTGTAACATTTTAACATATTCAGGATAGGTTGTTCCGGTTGTTTCTTCAAATATTGAGTTAGGTATGTATGGTTTGTTACCAAACATGAGTTCGTACGGGGTGTAGTGTGTAGTAGAGTGCACGGCCGTATTATATGCTAACATTGCTGTGTATACATATCGTGGCCAGTTTGTTTGGTTTTGGTCCACATACGATTTTAGATATTCTTTGAGAGTCGAGTGACTCCTCTCAAGGGCTCCTTGTGTCTGTGGATGATACGGGGAAGACCAAAGTTGCTTTATTTTAAGGAATTCGCAAGTTTTCCGAAATAATTCGGCTGTAAAGTTACTTCCTTGATCCGTCAAAATCAACTTTGGTATCCCGAAAATAGATATAAAATGTAATAAGCATTCACTTGTTTCTTCGGCTGTTGTGCTTCTAATTGGATATCCTGTGGAAAACTTAGTCAGATCATCCTGAAGGGTGAGTATATATTTTAATTTAGCGGGACCTGATTCAGGGAGTGGACCTACTATATCCAGAGAGACACGTTGACATGGTGCTGTTGAGGTGCTCGTTATCTGCATGGGTGCACGGTTTACTTTTCTTAGCGCCTTATTTTCCTGGCATAGTTTGCATTGCTTCACGTATGTTTCAATGTCGTTTCTCATTCCCTTCCAATAATACGATTCTTTTATTCTACTGTACATGCGAACAGAACCCAAATGACCGGCTATGGGGATGTCATGATTGTCTTGTAATATTTTCTTTATCTCTATAGGGGATGGATATACAATGTCATTATGATACATAATAATTTTAATATTTGTGTTGTGGAACAGGTAGGTTAGAATATTATGAATTTTTATGGGAGAATGTTTTTCGAATGGGTTCTTTAAGTCTGATATGCTGATCTCTGTGGTATTTTCCATGACGACTAATTCATTGCGTATTTTTTTCAGAGTTTCAAAAATTTCTGGGTAGCTAGCTTCGTCGAAATGATGAACTTTGGTGAACAAAAGGTAGTAAGTTTTATTGTTAAGGTCAATTTTGTAGAATGAGTGTAATTCTTTTTCTGCGTTTAAGATATCGTCTTGGTTTTCCATGTTATTGAGAATATCTTGAACATATGGGTTTGATTCATCCAAGTCAAGAGAGGTAGGTATTAAGATTACTTTAGATGTTGACTTCATTAGATTATCGCGGCGTTCTTCCAGGTGAGTGTTCAAAATTTTATCCTTTTCTGTTACAGTTTTCAGGAATGTGGAGTAATCATCTGCGGGCGCATTTGGTGATGTTACCGTTGATGGTATAGGTTCAAGGTCGAGACGAATATCATGAGGTGTTGGTTGGTCTTGGATAGGTTCAGGTAAATGTGTTTGTTCATTTTCAATATCGTCTCTCAGAGTATCAGGGATGTTCGAAGGTAAGTTTGTGTCGGATAGTGGCAAGATATCATCGTCTAGGTCTAGAGAATTTAGTGATGGAACTTCTTCATTTGGATTAAATGACGGTGGAGATATCAATAGATCCATTAAATCTTCGTCTAATGCTCTTGTGGGTTCCGTAGGTTGGATAGGATTAACGGGAAACCGAGAAAGGGCATCTGCGTTAACGTTAGTTTTTCCTTTTTTGTATTGTATCTCGTATTCGAACTCCTCTAATTTTAAACGCCAACGGATAAGTCTGGATCCCGGGTCCTTACAATTGAATAACCATTGCAATGGTTTGTGATCTGTGAGGATTTTGAATCGATGGCCGTAAAGGTAAGGTCTGAACACCTTAGTGCCAAAGACGATGGCCAGACACTCCTTTTCTGTAACACTATAGTTACATTCGGCCTTATTTAGAGTCCGAGATGCATAGGCTATAGGGCGATCCTGGCCTATAGGCCCCTGGGATAATATTGCAGATATAGCATAGTTAGAGGCGTCGCAAGTTAAGAGAAATGGCTGTGTAAAATCAGGGTAAGCTAATATAGGTGCGGAAATCAATTTGTCTTTAAGAGATTCGAAGGCCAGTTGTTGTTCGTTGTTCCAATTAAAAACGGTATCCTTTTTTAAGAGGGACGTTAATGGTTTGGCTAATTTTGCGAAATCTGGTATGAACCTTCTGTAGTAGGATACTAATCCCAGAAAAGATTTAATATCTTTCGCAGATTTAGGCACGGGAAACTTTGTGACAGCACTTGTCTTGTCGGGATTTGGTTTAACACCTTCTTCACTGATGATATGCCCCAAATATGCAACTTCCTTACGGAGAAATTCGCACTTTTCTGGTTGTAATTTCAAGTTAAAGCTTCTGAGTCTGTCGAAAACAGCTGTGAGGTTATGGATGTGCGATTTTAGGTCATATGAATAGATGACTATGTCATCTAGGTACACATAGCATCTCGTGCCCTGAAGACCGGAAAGACAATTATTCATCAACTTTTGAAAAGTTGATGGTGCATTTTTTAAGCCAAAAGGCATTCTAGTAAATTGGAAATGACCTTGAGGTACAGAAAAAGCCGTTTTGGGTGCATCCTCAGGTGAGATTAAAATTTGATGGAAACCGGAAGTGAGGTCAAGGGTTGAGAAATATTTACTTTTCCCCAATTGGTCTAATATTTCTGAAATTTGCGGGATAGGGTAAGTTTCTCCAATCGTTATATCATTTAGTTTCCGGTAGTTGATCACTATTCTCCATTTGCGTAAACCTTGAGAGTCTGCCTTTTTTGGTACTATCCAAATAGGTGAGCTCCAAGGTGAGGAGGATTGCTCTATAATGTTTTGATCGAGCATTTTGCCTATTTGAGTTTCCACTTCTTTCTTATGACATTCTGGGAAACGGTAAGATTTTGTATGAATGGGGACGTCACTGTTGGTTTTGATTTGATGATAGAGGGGGCTAGTGTAAGTCAGTTGATCATCGGGCAGGTGGAAAATATCGGAATATTGACTACACAGTTCAACGAGGGCTTCCGATTCTTCTTGATTTAGGTGGTCAGTTCTTAGAGAACCTACGACTTCTGTGGCTCTATTTGATGTTTGATGAATACTTCTATCGGCTCTGAATGCCGCAGGGTGCAGAGGTTCGATTTCAAGGTTTATGTTAGGATTGACGTTAACAAAGAATTCTGAGGTGTTAGCTACTGTCAAGTTGACGCGTTTGTTGTCCTTAACCCTGACAATACAATTGGATATGTACACACTCTCAGATAAACGTTGGTTTGTAATGATACCCTCTTTCAGGTCAGTATTTCGGACAGAGCACTCGATTACAGTTTCCGTTCGAGGTGGAATTATGTAGAAAGGCTCAAAAAATTGCAAAGATGTCTTTATGTTTCCTACAGTTAACGTATCGGTATTGTAATCAATATTACAGCTAAATGCTGTTGGGAAGTCGGTGCCTATGATTCCATCGTAGGGAAGGTTAATGTCGGCTATAACGTGAAATTTATGGGATATAGATTTTTTTCCAGATAACTGCAATTTCATCTTGAAGTGACCAAGTGTCGGAGTTGGGTCGTCACCAGGATCAATGCCTTTAATTTTTATCGGTTCCTTTATAAGTGTTGGTTTTCTTTGGATACAAGATTGTTTAATTAAACATATTGCAGAACCAGAGTCGACTAGTAGCGTGAGGGGTATATTGGAAATCTGCGTTTTAAGTAGGACGTGTGGTAATAACCTCTTGGTGGTATCAATATTGACTTCGAAAACTTCTAGTTTCGGAACGTTATCAGGAGAGGTAGGAATTTCGATTGGAGCACCTTTGGCTTTGTGCTGGTTACATTGTTGGTTAGTAAGTACTGGTGTTGTAGTTCTTGGAATTCCGATGGCACTGTCAGTTTGGGGCTGGTTACCCTGTCGGTAAGTGCGCGAGTTTGTGGGTGATGGAATTCTGATGGCACTGTCGGTTTGGGGCTGATTACCCTGTTGGTTAGTGCATAGATTTGTGAGTACATTAACTTGGGGCTGGTTACCCTTTCGGATGTCACTGGATTTGTTTTTAATATTTATTGTGTCGGCTTTATTACACCGTCTCGTGCGACACCAATTCGAGACACCTATTCGTTTAAAGGGTTTTCGCTACCGTCTACTTCGTCATAACCCTTATCTTCATCTTCATCTTCGGGTACATCCTGGACATGATTGATTGATTTATACGTTAGATTACCTTGATTTGACCCTGATGGCCTACTTTGTTGTTGTGGATTACGATAGCGATTATTATAATACTCCCGTTTTCTACAATCTTTAATATCGTGACCTGCGGTCTTACAATATCTGCAAAATAGACCGGAGGTTTGTGGCATACCCCTTGACTGCAGGGCCTGTTGAGGGTTTCTAGACTGTTGGGGATGTTGGGTACTAGTAGGCCCTGGCTTCGCCTGAAAACGTCGGTTGTTATTCGTGTTAAAGTTATTTGACCTCGAGTCAGATTGTAAGATATTTCTCTTATAAAGCGACTGCTGTATCCTTTCCTCGGAAATTGCTAGGTTTGTAGCTTCGTTTAGGTTCCTAGGGTTGCGGCACCTTATGATGTTAGAAAGACGGGGGTGAAGACCCATCAAGAAGTGATGAAGAGCTAGGTCTTCCATGGCGGCAGTGCGCCCAGCAATTTCGCTCTTCTTAGTATTACCGAGGGAAATTTCAGTGAGCAGTTGGGAAAGACAAGTCTCGATACGTAAAGAGTACTGATTAACGTTCTCTTGCGGGCCCTGTCTGCTCTCTTGTAAGTCTGTGAGAAGATGTGCATAATGTTTTCTTTCAGAAAACTGAGTTTTTAAAAATTCTTTAAGTTGTTCCCACGAACTGAATTCTTTAATTGAGCAGGCAAGCTCCGCTTTTCCTTGTAACTGGCTCAGGATGTATTTGAACAAAATAGGTTTTTGTAACTCAGTCGCCAATTCATAGGCGTTATTACAATTTATGATAAAAGAGTTTACGGTTTCTCTACTGCCATCATAAGACTTTATGAACTTGAAAAGAGTGTTTAAATCCATGTCTGTGTGTAGGGAAATTGTCGCCGATCTGGTTTGTCTAGGGGATAGGGTATACGATTTTTCCGATTCCAGAGGTGACGGCGGCAATTCAGGGATTTCAAGTGTTAATTTACTGTCTTCTGGTTTGGCTCCCTTAGGCATAACGAGATAAATTACGAGGACTAATATACTAATGTACGGCTTTTTATAGAATCAACACAGAATATTATCATTACAAAAATAAAACCGCAAAAAAAAAATACCACAAGTTTACGCCAACGTAAAGATAAAACAATTCAAATCAAATCTAAAAATAACTTGTAGTAACTGATCCCTAATCTGTATAGAGCTTAAACAATGACCAAAGACTCACAGGTACACTGCGTAGGCGGCGATAACGATGAGCAGGAGACGTCGATGCATGCCGGAGAGATAAGGTGATTTCTCGGACGCGGATATCAGCCCGGTGATGTGACGGGAATACGTTATCACTTGAGTTGGTAGACAGGAACTAAGAGATTGATGATGGACGGAAGATGAGTTGCCGTCCACAGCCTCGATGTTGGTGGTTTCTTTCAGGATTTTCTTCTATTCCAGTTGACTTCAGTTTCGACGGATTTCACGAGATACACAGGATTCACGTACAGGTAAGTAGAATGCACAAAATGAATATTTCAGGATACTCAGGACACAGCAGGTATTGGATACACCATCAGGTAAGTACAGTATGTAAAGTTTCAGGATGTCTTCACTTCACAATTCACGGATGATACATAGTTCGGATTATGGTAAGTACTTTTTACGTCTTATATTTAATAGTCTTACGCGAACAGGATAGAACTTATAAACAGAGTCTGTTATATTCGTATATTAACGCACTGGGGATTTTCGTATCCCACCGCTGCCACCAAATGTTATAGGATCCCGAAGAGTTTAGGTTTTAAAAAAAAGGATATTTTGATTTTACACTTTTATTTAATGGATATTTAGAAAATGGTTTAAGGGACCCTTTGGCAACCGAACGCGACCGTAGCTTGTAACGAACTGACTCAAGAACCAATGTTCCTGAACATTAAAATATACCTGACTTCGCAGTAAAAAGGATGATGCTGCACTAAGGGTAGCATCACTGGGGTATAACAGAACGAAGAACACAGAGCGCATATTGACCTCCTGAGAGGAACGCTGTTGACCTCCGTACGGATCGCACGTCTCTATACCGCCTCGAGTAAATCGTCATTATTTTATTGAAGTAAAATAATACCGATTGCGCCCGGAGCTACGCGCTACGGAGGGGATTGCTTGCGGTAACCAGGAAGCCAGGATTAGGGGCATGCTGTCATAACCATACTACAGCAGCCCCTATTCTTAGCGGTCACGGAACCAACTCCCCGTAGCTGCCTACGATGGACTCCTCACCGGGACCGTCTAAAGGCCCTTCTCAGGGCCCTTCTAAGAACGTGCGTGCCGATCCAACGCGAGAATCACGTCGTTCTGCTGAAACCATACGTCAGCATCATCACGATGATGCTGACACCGATGCTGTAACCGTAGCCATACCGCACCGTGAAGAGGTGCAAAAAGGTCCTTCTCAGGACCAAGAAGCTGTAACCATGCATGCTAGCTCCTCACAGAGCTGGTATGTCACCACCCCGACGTCGGCTGCGCCCAGCCCGTCGCAGGCGACTCCATACCCGGGAGCGCTGTCACCCAAGGGGCAACACGAGGCTGATATCCTCAACCTCGCCCGGCTTACTGAAGCAGGGGGCTCTGTCGGGTGGTATGCTAACGTGGATGGCGTTATTCCTGCGCCTACAGGAAGCCGAGCTAGAGGGATTAGAGCTAAGCAATGAAGACCGGACTATACTGGAATTCGCTGCGCGCTCTGTCCTAGCACTGACTGAAGACACATTTAAGCTAAGAAAGCAAGTAGTGACTACCCCGCTGCCCACAGAGCGCGCAGCAGTGAAGCGTCCGCGAGCACGCTCGTTATCGCCTTCCTCGCTGTCGCCCTCCTCGCCAACAGCAAAAAAGCCTCTGCGCAGGGCGGCTAGCCCGGCACGCCCGGCCCGCCCGTCCGAAAGCGTAGAGCTCCCCGATACCACCCCCAAGGCACGCCCCAATGAACGGCAAGAGCCTAAGCCCCAAAGAATGCCCCGTAAGGCCCCGTCCCAACCCGCATTTACGCCTTTGGCCGTAGAAAGAAATATGGCCCAGAAACCTACTGAAACAAGGTCGTTCGCCGAAGCCGCGCAACTAGCGGCTACATCCGATCGAACGAGTGCGCGTATTAGACAAGCTGAACCTATCGTCCCCAAAGCGATTGAAACAGCTAAACCGAAGCCCAAGAATGCTCCCCAAGCTCCCCAAGCCACAGAAACGCACGAAGCGAAGGCCAAAGAGGCAGCAGGGCCCAGATACCCACCGCTTGTTGTCGAACGCATTAGCAATTGGACCAAGCACTTTAAGATACTCGCAGACAGACTCGGCCGCCCGCCCAACGGCAGGCCGTATGGGCAGGGGATACGTTTCACCCCCTCTGACGAAGATGAGTACCGCACGATTCAGTCGTATCTTTGCCAGCTGGAAAAAGAGGAGAAAATAAGTTGGTTTTCCTACTCGCTCCCAGCGGAAAGAAGCCTGAAGGTAGCCATCAGAGGTCTACCTGCAGAGACCGAACCGGCAGAGATAGAAGCCGACCTTATTGAAAAAGGGTTCACACCGGAATATGTTAAATGCATAAAGGGAAGAATGGGACGCCCGGGTTGCATATTTCACGTCCAACTAAAGAAGACGCCTAACCTTATTCCGGCCATTTACGATGTAAATGAAATGCTCTATATGCCAGGAGTGAAGATAGTCGCGTGGCACGGGAAAAAGGGACCATCTCAGTGCCACAGGTGTCAGCTCTTCAGGCATAGCTCACACAACTGCCACCGCGAACAAGCCTGTGTGAAATGCGGCGAGCCCCATCTCGCACGAGAATGCCCACGCCCTAGAGAAGAGCCGGCCACCTGTGCGAACTGAAAAGGCACGCACCCGGCCAACTACAAGGCCTGCCCCGTCTTCAAGCAGGAGACTAGAAACAAGAAGGCGGGCACAACAGCTATTACACAACAAATAGCCAAGAAAGGCACTGCCCCCGTACAATTGGCTACTGTAGAGGAAACGGCGCCTACATCTCTCATGGCGCCGGCGAATCTACCGAAGCTAGCCGGTCAAGCCAAGAAGGCAAAGAAATCGAAGTCGAAGAAGAAGAAAGCACAAGCTACAACAGAACCCATTCCCGCGCCGCGCGCCCCCACCGCGCCCCGCGCCCCCCCTGCCGCGCCCTCCGCTCAACCTACAGAACGTAGAGACTCGCTAGGGCAAACGATTGGGGTACTCAAGGACATACTTGAAGCGGTACAAACCGGTATGGATCCTGAGACAGCCACCTTAAGAGGATTAATGAAAATCTTAAACCACAATGGATCACAAATATAACAAAATAGTACATTGGAATGCCCAATCGCTCACGGGGAAAAGAAACAGACTGATCACTTTTCTCCGTGAGCATAAAGTCACTATAATGTTGATCAGCGAGACGTTTTTAAATAGCAAACATGATTACAAGCTCCCTAACTACCATGTCTATAGGAAAGACGAAGTGAACGCGGAGGGGCGAGCATATAGAGGACTCGCCGTCATCGTTCACCGCCAAGTTATACACCAACTGCTGCCAGTCCAAGAATATAAGACGTTCCAAGCGCTTGGGGTTCTAGTGAATATCGCCGGCAAATCGCACCGCATATTCGCACTATATAAACCTCCAAACAGCACCCTTAATATGACGGAAATAAGAGCTATATTAGCAGGAGAGACACCAATAATCATTGCCGGCGATATGAACACAAAACATACGCACTGGAACTCGAATAAAATAAGCCCAGACGGCAAGAAGTTATATGACGACATGATAGCCCATGACTATGACGTCATCGGCCCCAGCGAACCGACTCACTATTGCGAAACTGGCGAAGCTGACGTCTTAGACATTGCAATAATTAAGGGATTCAGAACGATGCCGGCACAGACCGTGCTCATGGACCTACCGTCGGATCACAGGCCCGTTTTACTGACGCTGTATGCCCCCGTGGGGAGGCGGAAAATTTGTTGGGAGCTCTTCGAGAAAGAAGCGCAGAAAAACACGACGACCGGCCCTATTATGACAGCTACCGACGTAGACAGAGAATGTAGAAGCCTCACCGCAGCGATCCAGACTTCCCTAGAGTCCTCTTCACATACCTCCGCGCCTGGAGAGCGTTCCGATCCCCTCCCGGCGCGTATACGGGACATAATTAGTGAAAAAAGGGAAGTCAGGAAGCAATGGCAAGACACAAGATGCCCGGTGCTCAAAAGAAAACTGAATTCACTGATCGAACAGATAAGAATAGCCCTCCAGGAACATGCGGGAGACACCTGGGAGGGCATAATTGATACCGCCAGTGAACATATGCCCTCACTCCACCGCCTATGTAGGAAATTGTCTAACGCCCCACAGCCCATTAGACCGCTCATAGGCAGCGACGGCCTGCTCAAATTTGAAGCAAAGGATAGAGCAGAGATATTTGCAAATCACCTGGAAATACAGTTCCAACCGAACCCGTGCAAAATCCCTGAACACACAGAAGCCGTAAATCTACACCTACAACGCTACTTTGCGAAGCCGAGCGAGATAGCAATAGAGGGGGAACAGAGAGAGACCGAGAGCGACAAAGAAGCACCGAGTGAGCGAGAGGCAATGAGTCTTCTCCCCGGGACGCGTCGCGCGAATTATTTCCAAGCTTCCACTGAAAAAAGCGCCCGGGTTAGACGGGATCACTAACGCTGCCCTACGACACCTTCCAATGAAGACCATAGTAGCCCTGACCCGGATCTATAACGGGATAATGAGATCGGGTCACTTCCCACCCTCGTGGAAAGAAGGCAAAGTTATAATGATACCTAAACCCGGAAAGGACCCCAAACAACCAGGAAGCTACCGGCCGATCACCTTGCTGAGCACCCTCTCGAAAGTCTTCGAGAGGTTGTTGCTAACGCAGGTGGTCCCCCACCTCCGACCGCGCGATGAGCAGTACGGGTTTAGGTCCGAACACTCCACAACGCTGCAGGTCACGAGGGTGGTTAATGAGATGTCCATGGGTCATAACAAGAAAGAAGTCGTAGCAGTGATCCTGCTGGACATGGAGAAGGCGTTCGACAGAGTATGGCATGAGGGGCTGCTATACAAACTGTCGAAGTCAGCCCTCCATAAGAAGACAGTGGAGGTCATCGCGTCCTTCTTAAGCGACAGAACAATCACAGTGGCGGTTGAAAATGTTTTGTCAACCAAGAAACAAGTGAAAGCCGGCGTCCCCCAAGGCAGCTGTATCTCGCCAATATGTTATTCCTGGTACACCAATGACATACCAGTCATCGGGCAGGCAAAACTAGCACTCTACGCAGACGACGCAGCCTATTACGCCTCCTCCTACAAACCCGCCTACGCTGCCAAACGCCTCCAGCCAACCCTTGAAGCTTTGCCAGAATGGCTTGACAAATGGCGTCTGTCCATCAACGTACAGAAAACCCAGGCTATGTTGACAGGAAGGACGAAGTTACCAGAGCCATTAAACCTACTCGACACTGAGATACCGTGGAGACCGAATGTCACATACCTGGGTGTGATTATAGACAGATGCCTATCTTTCAAAGCACATATAGACGCCACCGTAGGGAAGACTAAAGGGGCGCGCGCCGCCCTCAAACCTGTACTACGATCCTCATTACCACTCCGGACAAAGGTAGGGATCTATAAAACTTACATTAGATCCCGCCTTACATACGCTGCTCCGGCGTGGTTCGCATTCCTGACGAAGACCAACAGAAACAGACTCCAAGCCCAGGAAAATTTGTGCCTTCGTACAATAGTAAAAGCGCCACGTTACGTGAAAAACACTACCATATCACGTGACTTACAACACGACGACCTTGCCGCCTTTATTACCAAAATGACAACGCAGCTTTTTAAACGCGCGGACGAGTCGAAACAAACGCACCTACAAGGCATCGCCCCGCTCCACGCACGACCGCCAGACGAAAAAGGGAAGAGAAGATCGAAGCCATATTCACGGGACCTTATCCCCGTGATCACAGAAGAAGAAGAAGAAGAAGCCACCACAGAAAGAACAAGAGGCAGAATAGAAGTGCGGGAGCCGCCGGCTGCCGCTGCCAGCGCCCGCGGATCGGTCCGCTGGGCTTCTCCCGTGTAGGCGGGGGATTCACCCGGCGCGGCTTGGGATCGCCCTGGTTGAGCGGAGGCCGGGCCTAGGCCCGCACTCACTATCTGCCGAGAAGCCTGCAAAAACCGCACGAAAACAACAAAAGAGAGACCGACACGCAAGAGAAAGCCAAACAAGCGAGTAGAAGCCACAAAAACACACATGAAACTCACCAATCATGAAGCCTTAAAAAAGAAAAGAGACAGAAATAGATTAGAGTGCGATAGCGAGGGAACCGCCGGCTGCCGCTGCCGGAGACAGACGATCGGCCCGCCGGGCCCTCAACCTACGGGGCGAGGGACCACCCGGCGTCGCTTGGGATCGCCCCGGTCGGGAGTGGAGGCCGGTAGGCTCTCGCTAACATCGCCACCTACAGCACCGTTGAAAAGGTGCAAAAGACCCACCCCTTATAAGGGGTGCGAGAAGAGCCTGGGTAAGAGGGCATAGCCCTGACACCCATTTACCCTATGCCACAGCCAAGTGGCTAAGGAAGAAGACCAGATGATGAGCGCATATTCTCTCAGTCTGCGGTCGGCACTGGCGCCGTCAACTAGCTAACAAGTTACACGAATGAATCACATATATCCTTATATCCCTATGTCTTAGCCTACTAATATTCTTTATTAATACACTTAACATCTAAACAACTTAATTCTACAAATAATAAAAGGCGAAATCGAATCTTATAATTAGGTATCTAGCTATTTACAGGCGGGGCAGTGAGAGGGCTCGTTTCGTCCGTAACATTCTCCCCCCGGCGTAGACCTTCGCAGCCATCATGATGAGGGAGGACGATAAGCCGTCTCACTGGCCTTCGGAAGATACCACCCCGCGTACGCACGTCTGCACTCCTTACTACGCCGTCTGGTCCCGTATGCACTTTTTCAATTAAACCGCGCGGCCACACGCCGCGTGGCAACAACCCGTCCGCAATAATAACGACGTCACCTTCTTTTACGTTCCGCGCGTCTTTCCTTATATCACCACGGGGTGTTAACGTTGGTAGGTATTCTTTTACCCACCGAGACCAAAACGCGTTCGCTATCGCTTGCGCGGCTCGCCACGTTCGTCTATCGGCGATGTCGCATTCCCCGACATACGGCATGCCTAAGGCCGTACCTAACAACAAATGATTGGGGGTTAGCGCTTCCGGATAGTCTTCACATACAGATACGTGCGTTAACGGTCGCGAGTTGACTGTGTATTCGATTTCGGTGAGCGCGGTAGCTAACACTTCTTCTTTCGGCGCGCGCTCTGTTAAAGTTACGGCTAATGACGATTTTACCGTTTTAATCATACGTTCCCACGCCCCCCCTTCGTTTGGCCCCCCAGGGTTAGTAAATAACCATTTTGCCATTTTCCCGTTCGTATAATTTTGGAGGGTGGGTAACCATTCGTCATAAGCTTTTTGCATTTCGACCGAACTACCATGAAAGTTCGTCCCGTTATCACTATAAAACACGGCGGGAAAGCCTCGTCTCGCGGCCATCCGTCTAATTGCCATAATGGCAGAGTCCGTACTCAAACTACTTAGAATCTCAATGTGGATGGCGCGCGTGACTAGGCAAGTGAACAATAAACCCCATCGTTTTTCGCGCCGGCGACCTATCACAACCCACATCGGACCGAAACCATCTAAACCGCACCTAGAAAAAGGTCTGGTGTACGCACTCAGCCTTTCACGCGGTAGGTCACCCTTTACCGGTGTCGCGGGTGTCGCTCGTTTTATACTACACCACGTACATGCGCGCGTCATTTTTCTAACGGACGGACGTAAGTGTAAAATCCAATAGCGCTGTCTAAGGTTGTTCACAACGTGTTCGCGCCCTATGTGTCCATTTTTCTCATGTTCGCGCCTAATGAGCAGCATTGTCAGTGGATGTCTTCCGTCAAGCACGGGCGGTGTCTTCATTTCCTCCGGTACTAGCGCGGCGTTAATCCTTCCACGCAAGCATATTAGCCCGTCTTCCGTGTACATAGGGTCTAATTTCGCTAAGCGGCTCGTTCGTTCGACTGTTTTTCCGGCTTCCAATCTTGCCGTCTCGTTCGTAAAACAGTCCTTCTGAGCTTGTCGTAGCAGGATTTTCTCGCTACGCCGTAGGCGGTCTACATCGGTCACGTTCTTGACCTTTCTGCATTTATCGCAGAATGCTAGTACTCGCGCTACGGTCCTTATTAAACGATCGTATGACGAAAATCGGCTGACATCAATGAGCGGGGTCGAATCCGTCGTTCGTACGGTAAGCACTTCGACCTCTTCTTCTTCTTCTTCTTTTATGCTGACCTCTTCTTGCGGCCAGTATTCCTCTGACTTTCTTAAGAATTTTGGACCGGTGAACCAACGATCGGTGTTTTTTAAGCGAGTGCTGCCCGTTCGTGTGGCGTCGTCGGCGACATTATGCGCGGTAGGCACCCATCGCCACTCGCTAACCCTAGTTAGTTCCGCAATTTCACCTAAGCGATGTGCTACGTATGGCGTATAGCGCGCTGAGTCGTTACGTATCCAGTGCAAGGTCGTTTTCGAGTCACTCCAATATGTGACACGGCCTGTGAATTCATGTTCGCGGATAATTTCAGCGGCTAATCTCGCACCAATTAGGCTAGCCTGTAATTCCATGCGTGGTATACTTTGCGGTTTCATAGGCGCTACTTTCGCTTTTCCGGCGATTAAGGTCACGTTTACGCTTTGATCGTCGTACAAATACCTCCAGTAGGCTCCCGCTGCGTATGCCTGTTCACTCGCGTCTGCGAATATGTGAAGTTGTCTTTCTACGGCTAGTCTTATACTGTAGCATCGCGGAATACGCAGTTTTTCGATGTACTCCATATCGCGTATCCATTCGTTGAAGCTGGCGGCTTCTTCCGGTGGCAGGGGATCATCCCATCCCATTTTGTGTCTCCATAAGCTCTGCAGTATCATTTTTGCAGAGATGACGTAAGGGGATAGCTGACCCGATGGATCGAATATAGACATTACGGCCCCCAGTGCCTCTCTCTTAGTAGGCGTTCTAACTCCCGTTTTTACTTCGGTCGGGATACGGGGCATCTCCGTATTGAATGCTAGTTCGTCTGTAGACGCGATCCATTTTATGCCTAAGGTTTTTCCGTACTCGTTCAACCCGGTTCCTAATTCCTTGTGAGTGGTGGCGTGTTCCTCTTGCCCCACTCCCCCCAGTAATTGAGGACGGTTCGAGCTCCAGCTCGCGAGTTCGAATCCTGCCTTCTTGTGAACCTCAATTACTTCCTTTATGGTATGCGCCGTGGTTTCTTCGTCACTAAAACTTTGCACCCAATCGTCCATGTAGTGACACTTAGTTATAGCTGTGTGCGCTAGTGCGTGCGATTCTCGCATTTCGTCGGCGTTCTTATTCCGTACGCTGTGTGCTAGAAACGGTGAGCTTTTAGCGCCAAATATCATAGCTGTCATTACGTAAGTGTCGGGTGGCCGTGACCGTTCGTTTCCGCGCCATAGAAAGTGTTGTGCGATGCGATCTTCGGGTCGGATTCTCACCCTTAAGAACATCTCTCGTATATCAGCTGTTACGGCGACCGGTCGTTCACGGAAGCGGTACAATATACCGTTGAGATTTTGTAGTAAGTCCGGCCCTTCCAAGAGCGCATCGTTCATACACACGCCGTTCGATCGTGCTGCGGCGTCAAAAACCAAACGTACTTTATTTGGTTTATGCGGGTTGGTTACCGCGAAGTGAGGTAGGTACCACAGGCGAGGGTTGTTACTATGGTCACGCTCGCACCTGACTGCATATCCTTTTTCTAGCAGTTTGTTCATTTCCTTTGTATATGCCTCCTTGAACTCAGGTGACTTATCCATTTTTCTTTCTAAGCTTTTTAAGCGTCGCGTGGCCATATCGTCACTAGGTGGTAGCCGTACGTCCTCCGATTTCCATGGGAGTCCTACTTCGAACTGGCCGTTCACTCGTCGTACTAATTTATTAAATATCTCTACTGCCCTTTCATCGGTTGCAACCGGTTTTGGTTTGTTAGAGATGCCGATCGAGTCCAATTCGAAGTGGGTTTTCACAAGTTCGTGTAGCTCGCAGTCTCGTTCTCCTTGCACCGTGTGTATATGTAGTGTGCGTTCGTCGTGAGATACGATTGAGCTATACGGTGCGGTCCCGTGTATCACCCATCCGAGCTTGGTGAGGGATGCCGCCGGTTGTGACCTTTTTCCCGTTAGTAACTTTCTAGTTACTATTAAGTGCCAGTTGTCGGCACCTATTAATATGCGCGGTTTTCCTCCGGAGTAGCACACGTCTTCGGCGCACACACTTTGTAGGTATCGTTGGTTCATTATCTCGCTGTTCACCGACTGACTACCTAGTTCCAAGTGTCGAACTGTACGCGCCTTAATAGCGTGGTATACCGTCTGACGTCTTCCTTTTATCCCGATGTCAACGGCTTGGCTACCCGCTTCCCTTTGACTCGATGTGACCCCGTGGATGTTCAGCGGCCTCGTAGGCCCGTGCGCACCGATTAAGTCGGCTATTTCCTGGTCGATTAAACTGATTGTCGACCCTTCGTCTAACAGACCGAATGTTTCAATTTCCCCTGTCGGTCCCTTAAGTGTGATCGGACACACTTTTAACAATACTTTATTACTGCTTATTGCCTGCGCGGAGGCAGTGATAGCGGTGTCTTCCCTTTGCGGTTTTGATTCTGTTCGTTTAACCGCATGCAGTAATGCGTGATGTGGCATCCTACATTCATTGACTCCGCATTTCCTTGCTTTGCAGTTGTAGCGGCGATGTTTGCTATTCAAACATAGGAAACATGTATGCGTCTCTTTCACCCATTGCCATCTCTCTTCTACAGTCATTTCTTTGACTTTTTGGCATTGTGGGGTTGCGTGTTCGTTTCCACAACACAGACAAACGTTCTTCTGTGCCTCGTTCGTTGCATAGACGTTAGCTCGTTGATTGCGGTTATTGGGTCGGAATTGCGGCGCGTCCTTGGTCGTTTTGGTAGGCGGGTTATGCTGTGCGGACGAGTAGCAATGGCGTACTGCGCGTTCGGCTTCACGCATGAAGAATAGCGATAAAGTTACAATTTCCGCCTCTGTTTGCTGTCCTTGTTCCTCAGCATAATCGCACCAACGTGACCGTAGGTGTTCACTCATTTTATCCGTGATTTGACGCGTTAACATTGGGTTTTGCAAGTAACCGCGTTCGTCTAGACACGAGATTACTGTCACAATGTTTTGCAATTTAATTGCGAAGTTATTAAGCTCCGCTGCCGTTGACCCGATACGCGGTAGCTTTTTCAAGTCGTCTAGTGCTTGATCGATTATTATTTCCGGCTGCCCATAACGTTGTTCTAACGTTTTCATGATCACAGTCGGTTCCGTTGCGGTATATAACAGCGCGGCCACGCATTGCCGAGCTTCGCCTCGTAGACACGCTCTTAGCCTAGCGAGGTTCTCGGTTGGCGTCAGCCCGTATACCGCCTTTGCCTCTTTTGTAGCCGCTTTGAACGGTAGCCATTCCCCGGCGGCCCCACTGAATATAGGTAAGTCTGGTGCGCTTCTATGCGGTTTGTTTCGTGCCATTTTCTCTAATATTTCCGCTAGCCTTTCCATGCCCCTATCTCTGGATACAGGGCGGGCTGGTGACGGTTGGCGCCGCGACGAAGATTCAAACGTGACTTGGTTTGGTGTGGGCATAGGGCATAACTCCGTTTCCTTTGCTTGAACTACTTGGCATCGTTCTGTCTCTCTCGCACGCGTAGTATGTAGGCATCGCTCCGTCTCTTTCGCTCGTTCCATAGTTACGGCAGCATCGATGTCGACGTTTACGCTGTGCATCCCCGTCTCTGCGTGTGTTGAACCCAGTCTTTGACTCGCATACTGGTTTCCATAGCTTCCTGTTCGCAGAGACTCTCCTGATCTGATTCCTCCCTTATAGCCGCTATGTCGGCGACTAATTTTTTCTTGATCAGATCCGCTTCAATTTGCAATTCTTTTTTCCTTATGTCGGCTAATCGTTCTTCAGCCTCCATTTCCATTTGCCGTATTCTTGCAACGGCACTTGCGCTTGAACGTTGTGAACGAACCGATAACGCTTGCCCTTCGCGTCTCCTACCCGATACCGATCGCGGTCGCGTATTGTTTACATTCGGACACGACGCGGATTCAGTGAGCGGTTGCTCGTTAATTACGGGCGCGTGCGCGAACGCGGATGCAGACGGCGACGCGGGGTAGTCTTCGTATACGCGTAGAGTCTTCCCATCGGCGACCTGGCTCCTGGTCGTCGGCATTTTCGGCTCTTCACGCCCCTAATTCCCTACCTGCCTAACGGTCCCTAACAATTCCTTAGGAGGGCCCGGCCCTAAGGCACGAGATACGCTCCCTTGGAGATGGAAAAAGGGGATGGGTAGGGAAGGTGGGCCCTGCCCGGCAGAGGATCGCAAGCGGTGACGGAGCGCTCGACAGTCGGCTGGAATGTCCGACTGCCTTCCGCAGTGCCTACAGTCCGGCCTCCGCACCACAACTACGACCTTACCGACGTCAGGAGTGCAACTTCAGTCCGTGGGGACCGGTGACACCGCACCAAATGTCACACCGCCAGTACTGGCGTTAACCTGGCCCTCTTACCGATTTAGCACCGTGAGGGGGTTCGAGAGACCAGGCCGCGGCTAACCGCGTTAAAGTCTTCTCTTTTCGTTCTTCGTTCTGCACACCCGGGGCACCCGTTGCACGGCGCACGGCGTATGTAGCACCGTTGGGTGATCTTCCGACCCCGGTCCAAGGTCTCACGACGTCACGGCGATCGTTGCACCGTTGGGTGATCTTCAGCCCAATGGCCCGCCGCTGCCGCTCCTTGGGGACAAGTTCCACACTCGTTCTGGTGGACTTGTTTGGTTCCACACTCGTTCTGGTGGACTTGGTTGGTTCCACACTCGTTCTGGTGGACCTGATGTTGTTGGCACACGTCCTACACGCTGCGTGAGAGGTACAGTAAGTGTAGACGTCACAGTGCCCTGCCGACGATGATGCTGATTCTTGACTTGATGACGACGACCCAGAGTTGACCAACTGCTCCTTTGTCCAATTGAACCCGGCTTGCGAAGGACCAGAAACTGTGGGGGTCCTTACGCTATGGGTCAATAAAACACACGCTTCGATGTAGCTCAAATGGTGGACTGTATTTCTTTCTTCAAATTATGTTACAATTTCTTCGTATATCCTATGTAACAATTTGTTCTCGCTGGTACATGAAACAAGGAATGAAACAAAGATGTGGTTGACTCCGAGAGTCAGTTAAGAATGCATGCTATCGTAAAAAACGTGCCAATATATATAGGAAAGCGAGTTTTTGCCATGAGTAGTACAGAATATATCGTTGTCTCGCTCTACAAATATAAATATTAAAGAGGGCGCTGAGCGCATATTCAATTCAAATTTGTTGCAGCCGACCGCGCCGAAATATTCGCAGAATACTTAGAGAAGCAATTCCAACCTAATGAATGCAACAATACAGAACACCTGCAACATGTAGAAAATCACCTACAAGAGTACTTCACACAGACACAAGCGGAACGCACAGAAGTGACAGAGACAGAGATAGAGAAACATATCTTCTTCTCACCAAGTCAAGTCAAGCGCATGATAACAAAGCTTCCTACCAAAAAAGCGCCTGGCATCGACGGCATTCCAAACGCCGCCTTAAGAAACCTTCCGATGAAGACGGTGGTGGCTCTTACCCGCGTTTACAACGGAATCATACGTACCGGACACTTCCCATCCTTGTGGAAAACTGGAAAAGTGATTATGTTGCCTAAACCCGGAAAAGACCCCAGAAAACCAGAGAGTTACCGCCCTATAACGCTTCTAAGCACCCTCTCGAAACTCTTCGAGAGGTTACTGCTTATACACTTGACACCGCATATTAAACCTCGTGAAGAACAGTACGGGTTTAGGCAAGAGCATTCTACTACATTACAAATCACAAGGATGGTGAATGAGATGGCTACAAGCGCAAATAAGAAAGAATACGTCGCAGTAGTGCTACTAGATATGGAAAAGGCTTTTGATCGCGTATGGCATGAGGGGCTGCTTTATAAGCTATCAAAGTCTACCTCTCCAAAGAAGATAGTGGAAGTTATGTCCTCTTTCCTCAAGGACAGATACATTACTGTGGCAGTAGAAGACGCCTTATCATCAAAGAAGCCAGTGAAGGCCGGAGTACCACAAGGCAGCTGCATCTCACCCGTATGCTACGCCTGGTACACCAACGACATCCCGGTCGTTGGGCAGGCGCAGCTCGCTCTCTACGCTGACGATGCAGCATATTACGCCTCTTCGTACAGACCAGCTTTCGCGGTCAGAAGACTTCAACCTACGCTGGATGCCTTACCAGAATGGTTAACAAAGTGGAGATTGTCGGTGAACGTGGGGAAAACACAAGCGATGATTACCGGGAACACGCAGCTACCGCAAGAACTCAAACTCCTAGGGCAAGACATTCCGTGGAGTTCGAAAATTGATTACCTAGGCGTGAAGATAGACAGACGCCTCAGCTTCAAACACCATATTGATGCCACCATAAGCAAGGCGAAGGGCGCAAGAAGAGCGCTAGCACCAGTGCTTAGGTCAAAGCTCCCGCTAAGAATAAAAACGGGAATCTACAAAACATACATCCGCCCCCGCATTACATACGCGGCACCTGCATGGTACGCCTACGCATCCACAACAAACCGGAAGCACTTACAAGCTCAAGAAAACCTCACGTTGAGAATGATAGTCGATGCGCCGCGCTTTGTGCGCAACGCAACAATAGCAAGAGATCTCAAACAAGAAAAACTGGAAGCCTTCATAACGAAACTGACGACGGATATGTTCAAGAGAGCTGACGAGTCGCGGCAGGAACACCTGCGGGGCATTGCCCCGCTACACGCTAGACCACCCGACGAAAAAGGACGCAGAAAAATGAAACCATATTCAAGGGATTTAATACCGAAGCAGTCAACAGAAAAAGAGCGTGACAGCGCTACAGAAGAGAGTGGGACAGCAACAGGTGCGGGGCCGCCGGCCGCCGTGGCTTGTGACGCAGATCGGCTCGCTGGGCTTTCCCCGTGTAGGCGGGGGATCAACCTGGTGCGGCCTTCGTGATCGCCCTGGCTAACTAAGCGGTGGCCGGGTCTAGGCCGCCCTGTTGCACTCTACATACCACCAAGCACCGCTGAATAGGTGCACAAGACCTGCCTGTTATAACAGGCAGCGCTAGAAGCCTGGGGCAGAGGGCATAGCCCTGAACCCTATGAACACCAAACCCAGTTATGGGAATGGCATAGACAAGAACGGACGATAGCGCATATTCTCTCAGTCTGCGGTCGGCACTGGCGCCGTCAACTAGCTAACAAGTTACACGAATGAATCACATATATCCTTATATCCCTATGTCTTAGCCTACTAATATTCTTTATTAATACACTTAACATCTAAACAACTTAATTCTACAAATAATAAAAGGCGAAATCGAATCTTATAATTAGGTATCTAGCTATTTACAGGCGGGGCAGTGAGAGGGCTCGTTTCGTCCGTAACAATATTAATATGAATCGTGACGTAGAAAACAAGATCTCATTATTTTCATACACATTATTTCCGCTTATACAAATAACATATCAGAAGAAAATATGGAGGCACAATTTACATAATCGGTATATCGTTATTTGATATACAGTCGCATCCATCTTCTTCGTCTTGTGTGATACTGTGAGTGTATTTTGTCGAAACTTTCAGTCGAATTCGAGTTCCAGTGGTACGCGTAGCAAGAGACCAAGAAAGAGGGTAGACCGTTTCGTCTGCTCGTGATTATTGTCAACCGCTCGTCTCTCCAGTCACCCCGCGATCATGATGCATGTACGAGTAACTGTGTCGAAATATCGGGAGCTCAAAAATAAATATCGCCACGGTACAAATCCTGTAAGTGATAATAATATGTTGGTAATATAGCATTCATTTTAAGTTTTCAATATTAACTGTAAAGTTGTTTTTAATATAAAAGAAATAAAGTACTGTTAAAGTTTTTTAAATAACAGTAATTAATCAGAGATTCATTAGATTTTTTTGTAGCATTTAGTGTATTATCAGTAATCAGAGATGTTAGTATCACGCCCAAATCAGGAGGCCTTGGTATCGAATCCTGAATCGCAAAATTGTTATTAGATTTACAAAACATATTTTATAGCACAAACTTTTCATTTCACCTTGAGCTGTAATCGAACATAATATGCATGCGATTGTGGTTTAAATGATTAAAAATATATAATGAAGTACATCGAAAATATATTACTAGATTTAGTGCTAAGTGATCCCTAAAAATAATAAGTACAAATATTTACAACAATGTAGTTTGGAAACAGCAGGTCGTAATGCTATATTTATCATGTTTAATATTGGTTTCGGTGCATTGTGGACGATTTTTATTTGGTACAATAATTACGAGTATATCTAGTTCTTATTTTGATCAAAAGTATATTTTTACTAATTATGTCTTAGCGCACATTTCTTGTTTTAACAATGATTTCATAATTTATTTTTTAATTTATCACAGAGATCGTCAATCTTACTTAATGGTAGAAAGTTAAATTTAAATTATATGTAGCACATTTTTAACAATGCAGTATTTCCCTAAAAATGGGAATAAGTATAGCCCTGCTATGAGATCGGCTCTTCTCCATATTTAATAAATAAGAGAAATAATTTGAGCCCATTTTGCCATGACGCTTTTCCTTATATTTTATGCGTGCCAGTTTGTCCTCACGGATGGAAATGCTGGGTTTTTAAACGATTATATAATTTTTCCATACAACATTGGCAAAATACGAATATTAGTATATTAATGTTAATAATAACTGTTAAATATTATACTACAGAGAAATTCTATATGGCTCGGGAAAAACCATCACCAACTTCCTACCCTTAGCGCACTTGTGTAGGGTCCGATCAATATGTCTTTTCTAAAAACACGAAGAACAACACGAGAACATAATAATATGATATGATTTCGCAACAACACAGAGTACAACGTAAGGATATAAGTTAAAATCATTTGGCTTAAATTTTTTTACGTCGAAACCGCTTGGTGAGGGAAGAATTTCGGAATAACATCCTTAAAGAGATAAGTATGTTGTTTCTTCTAAATTCTGACCTATCTCAATATTGTTATATATAGTACATGGGATTAACGGTAATTAATTGGTTAATACAGTAATTGATTCGGGGCCATAAGGTTGTAACTACGTCATAATTCAGCCAAATCCACTATTTAATTGCGTTTGAAATAGTTTGAATAGTGTATTCATACATGTTCACGTATTTTAACGGATGTTTAAATCACTGGCGGGCAATGATATGCTAGTTTTGAGACTTAAGTACATTATGCAAAGGTCAATTAGGCTACTTGTTTGCTTTCGAATAAGATATTGATACTACTTGAAGGACGTATATGAACTATTAATTTATTTTCATGAGATCTCTCAAGCAGAAATATTGTTGGAGAATTCAGGTCTACGATTATTGAACATCGATATGTTAGTTAATAACAGTATTTATGGCCTTTGTGTACAATTACAGGTGATGTGTTGTGGGTTGTTTCACGGATATATTGAATTTATTTGTGTGAAGGAGTATGTGATATAATATAGGAGCAATAACCCGAACATGAATTAATTTACTGTATCTGTATCAGTAAGAACTTCATTCCGGTCATATTCGAACACATATTCTTTTCCTCCCATTATCCCCTGAAGAGTCAGTACAATATCAACGCTTAAAAGTGTTAATGGTTCTAAAAATAAGATCTTGTGGGATATTTTTACCCAAATCCATATGTTGAAAAGTGTAAGCGTAGCTCAGCGCTTTTCGAATTGGCTTTCCTTAGTCTTGTTTGTAGTTCAATTCAGTTTGTCTGCCGATGTCGCTCCGTCCTCATAAGATGGTTAAACATTAGGAACGAAAGGATAAATTTTAGCTATGACATACTCAATTACTTACCATGATACGATAGTCCAATTGACGGAGCATGTCCCGGCTATAGGGACGGATAGTCACGGGTTCGAACCCCGTCCGTGGTTCAAATTGTTCATTTCTTTGTAATTTTGTAAGCTTATTCGTTCAGCAGGCGTTAATGCAAAAACTACAATAGTAGATGAATATTTTCTAGAAATTATTCAGGTCACTGAAATGTTCATCATTCGTCTTGTTTACAATTAGGTGCTTACAGTTTGAAACGCCTTAAATAGAAATTATTTTTTCTTCTTTTAAAATTTTTGCTTGAACTTTACTCTGCGACTGACTTTACAGTAATACTACTTTACATTAACTTACACTTGTGAGGATTGCTACAAAAATATTTAATGTAAGCTAACTCTTCTTATAAAAAAATATTATAGGTAGTTTAAAATAATTTTTAGGTAAATATTTTACGTTTCAAATACAACTCTTTGCAAATGAGTTTTCAGATAAAACCTGAAGAAGATTGTGTTCCCTAAAACAAGCATTTATGTGTCTTTAACAACATGTATTAGTGATCAATGCCAAGAAAAAATAATCCTGAGAGCCCATGGTCCTGTTAAAATTCAAATAGGAGATTTGATCGTAATCTACGAATAAGTACATTTATTCTTAGGTCGTTATATTCAAAATCTGTATCATACTTTGGCTTAATGATTTTTACGAATGTAACGACTAATTTATTTTTGTATCGTTAAAATATATTACTAAAGTAGTAAGTACTTAGAGGTGATAAGAACATAGTTTTACAATTTTTGAATTGAACGTTTATCCAATTTAATGGTTACTACAATTTGCTTTATAGAGAATGGCTTCCATAATCTAATGTATATTATATTATATATGTATGAAAATAGCAATAAGTAAGCCGTACTCTATAGAGAAATAAGAAAAAAAACACATTTGATATAAGTTTTTTGTATGCCTGATAGGTTAGCCTTTCATCACTATCACACCTGATGGTAAGTGATGATGTGGTCTACTAAATAATGACTACTTACTACATTGCAAAACAGTAATTTAACTCATTTTTATTTACAATAGTTAAATTTTTGATTCAACGGTCGTTGGAAAAGTCACCAAATATTATTGAAAAAAAATTGTACGACAAAAATACACATGAGCGACGGTGTAAAACTTGAACGAAAGAAGAATTTGATTTGAGGTGAGAACTATACATACATTGAGATGCCACAGGTACCATTAAAGTTACCGTTAGAATGCAATATTTATAGACAAAAGATAAGCAAATACTTACTAAATCCGTATACGAACCATATAAACCCATCACGTTCACGGATGCGGGCTTTCCTTCCAGAGAGAGAGCAGTATGGGGATTAATCCACCACGCGGGTGCAGGACGGTTAGAGAGTAGGCCGAGGAATGGTGACCGACGGCTTGACGCACCCTCCAACCCACTGAATTGGTTAGTTGTAAATGTCACTAGTGGTCACCCATCAAAGTAATCACTACAGGGAATGTTGTTTAACTCGTACTTGTTCGGTAAAGAACGAATAGTATATTGTTAATATTTCGCTCAGAAATACCTAATCGAGTCAACTATTTATAATACGATGGGTACAGAAATAAAACAAACCACTTAAACGGTGCATCGAACAAGGCCTTAGATAGCCACGGGGCTATTAGGATTTGAGAATTTTTACTACTTTAAGGGCAAGACAGTAGTCAAAATAATTTCTAATTCGGGCGGAGCTAAAAGAAATAGGCGTTAACTTTCAACTCATAAAAATATTCAGTCGCACGGCGGCACTAGTCGCCGTACCACGGATAGCATCGCTAAAATTGTAGAGTTTCGTGTGCTATTAGAAGCGGCAGAACAGAAGTGTACATAACAACATTTTATCTGCAGTTACTGCGAACCTATACGGTAAAAAATATCATCGCTTGTAAGTATAGAAATATTTAATAGATTAAGCGAAGCGTGGTCTCGGTGGCGGTCTGAGCAGTGTATATTTCCCAGTCATTATCTCGATTGCCTGATCCGATCTTCTTGAAATTTTGTTAGAAAGGTGCCTATCTTCCATATCAACATAATTTGTAAGTAAAAGTCTTAATTGTTTGGTGGTTAGTAGAGATAATGAGATCCATAAAACGAGCTTATAATTTAAAGTTGTAGATAATATTTTAAAAACAAAAATGGAACCGACTTATGTTCCTAATAAGTGTGAAATTACTTGTCAAAGTTGGTACCGTGTTAGTTCAAAAGTCAGTATTGTGCTCAAAAAAGTAGTCCGATTTCATGAAGCGGTACGAAACGTAGCTTGTATGTTTAGAAACTACACATAAAACAGTACTAATACAGTAAAGACATTCAACCAACCACCGGGTTGGTGCGGATAACGTCCTTGAGCATATTTGTGCCTGTAGGACTTACATTGTACCTAAACATGTGTTTTGTTGTTCTTATTCATAGTTCTATGTATACATTATGTGTTCCTTACTGCTCCAACATGTTAAACGTTTTGTGAAATAAAATTTTATTAATTATTATTATTATGTACGATAACGCTCATGTACAAAAAGCGAAAAAAGTGTGTCAGTGTTTTGGTAAGCAGAAAGAATTGTGTAGACTGAAGGGAAAATGGTGAGAATGTGTATTTAATTTTAAATAACCTTGTTTACAAAAAACTGTCAAATAATTTGTTTTTTGGCTTACTGTAATATACTTACCAACTCTAAAACAGAAACTTACAATTTTACCTTATCATATTTCTATAAATCTATAGGTGAATAAATGTAATGTATAGGTATAATTTCAGTTATAGAAAGTCATTATGCAATTTTAAAGTTTATTTACGAGATTTATAACTCACTGAACTCAAGGACTCGTTCACAATTTGTGTTACTACAAGACGTTAATGGAGCACTTTATACCTTCGTTTATTCCCCATTGTATTACAAATCTAAAAAATAATTACATTTACGTTTCTTATGTAACCATAACTTTTTAATTATTTGTTATGTACTTATATGCTAACAAGTTTATCAGGCAGTGTGTCATTTATTTTTATGCAGTATGAAATAACATAGCTACAAATAATAATATAATAAAAGTTCAAAATGTTTATAGAAGTATTATCCCAATACAATGCTCAATACCAAAGATAACCGTAATGAAACCACCATATAAGATTCACCCTACCGCTACTAAAAGTGCTACAGGCAGAATCGCACCAAGTTTCTGAGTCACATTGGTTAAAGAACCCCACTCGTAGGTGCTTCGGTTATCGCGGCTATTCATCATGGAGACATTGGAGATTTGGAGATTGGATTTTGACATTTGGAGATACGGAAATACTCCCAACTTCTCAGCCTTCGGCCTTGCAAGTTCCTGCTCGGCTTAGACTGCACCCTCACCTTGCACTCGCCCTTCGAAGTCACGCACCATCCATGCTCTAAATGCAATATGATAAATAAGAAGAGCAAAATGGCAAATCCAGAATGATGTAATTCAAGATAGCCACCATAACGTACTCCAACCACACTGAAGCTCAACCTTACTTCAGCGGGATCGCACTTCAGCACTTTGTATGAATTCTGCTATTTTGGATTTTTGTTGCGTGTCATTTGAGTGCTCTCTCGATTCCCTATGACATTTGTTCAAAACTTCTTTACTTATCTGTAACTGTTTACGAGATACGTCATCTATCTTCACTTGGCAGACGTCATTTTATGATTTCCCATTATTTCTATATCATGAAAATCACTTTGTTATTTTCGGTTTAGAATACTTTCTTTCCCCATGACTCCTTCCCATTGAACAATTTAAGCCAATGGTTTCAAAACATCTATGTATGGCGGCCATCTTGAAAAATTACATCATAAGAAATAATTTCTTAATTCCGAATAACGACGCTCTAAGCAACCCTAGCTGGGTTGCTTAGGGCGTTTATTTTCAGCCGGATCAGGGCATCTTGAATTTTGCCTGCCATCTTGAATCCGTCATTTCGTTTTTTGACAAGTCTCATTCGACTGCTGCCATTAAAAGTTATACGGGAAGAATCGTACCGGGGTTCTTAGTCACTTTTCCTAAGGAACCCCACTTATTATAATAAAAAAAAATTTAAGCAAAAAATGGAACCAACTTCAACACCCAAAAGTGTGAAATAACTTGTTAAAGTCGGTACCATGACAGTTCAAAAGTACCTAATATCACAAAATTTTGCGTATGGTACCGACTTCGACAAGTTATTTCACACTTTTGGGTGTTGAAGTTGGTTCCATTTTTTTGCTTAAAATTTTTTTCACACTTTTTAGTGACCCTTGCCACTTACGGGATCGATTATCATTCATTTTTAACAACTATATCATCAAGATAGGTAAATATTTTTTAGGTATTTTAGAGTAACTCAAAAACGGCTTGACCGATTATGATGATATTTAAAATGGGACCAAACGACAAGCATCACCTTTGAAACAAAAAAATAATTTTCAAAATCGGTTCACTCAGTCCAGAGTTCTAAGGTAACAAACATAAAAAAAACATACAGATGAATTGAGAACCTCCTCCTTTTTTGGAAGTCGGTTACTTAAATTATAATAATAGTTCACATAATCACTTTTGCTATGAAACCATCTACAGAAGTTACGGTTCAAAAGTTACGGGCACATGTCTTGATAGGTAGGACGAAAGAAGAGAGTAGTCATACAGATGTAACACAAATTTCAATCCGACTAACTACCTACTAAGTAACTATTAAAGTCAAAGTTATAATAAATATATAACTTCCCTTTATTTGAATGATTGAATATCTAAATTCCTAGAAAGTAGTTGGTCGTCTCGGAAAGTGTGTTAAGTGCATTAGAAATAAGTTCTCGTTTAATTGTACAGTAGCTTATAAATAACAAAATGAAATATTTTACTAAGGGTTAAAAATCTAGATACCTACTAAAATAGAAATTAACAATGCCGTGTCTGAACTTTAATCAACTCGTTGTTATAAAGATTTTATAAATCAATATAAAAAAAAGTACTTATCCAATATTTTTTTTACTTGAGTTTCAATAATTTATGACTTGCAAATTAACGTATGGTAAAAAAATATTGTATATTTCGTAAAATAAATGCACAAAAATGATGGCGTAACGAACGGCACAGATCCCACGTCCAAACGGCCCGAGCGCTGCGGGCAGACTGATTTTCGTTGAGATTGCTTCTCGCGATCACGCAATTTTGTGCCAAAAATTCATAAAAATGTTTTCAACACAAGTTGTTAAGTAGTTCATTAGAGTATAGTATTAGCTATTTTTTTAAAAAAGAAACGTTGCAATTACATCAATAATGCATCTTAAATTAATAAAAAACAGTCTAAAAAGGGTCGCCGATTACAATTTATTACAGAAGAACTAATAAGTTTTAGTAAAAACTAATCAACTAATTCACTCAATAAAGAATTAAATAATATGATATATTTTTTTCGCACTTTTTGAACGAATAGTTTCGGTAAAAGAAGATTCCAAAAGTGCGCGTTTCACTACGGTGATCACCTTAAGCCTTCGGGAATGTAACACAAACGAAAGTATAAGGGACTGACTGTTGTGTATTTGTTTTCACTTGATGCTCAATGGATAGTTAGGAAAGAACAAGTCCCTAGAAGCATGGTGTGATCATGATTGGAAAGACGCAACTTTGCCAGTAAAGGGAAACTAACAACTATGTATTCCATTTACAATGAATCAGAATCAGAATCATTTATTGACCATAATAACTAAGAATGCTATTCTAGGCAAGTCAGTATACATGTAACATTTTTATATAAATATTTAAATATCTTACATCTTAATAACTAATACTTTGGTCACCTAATGTTTCCAATTAAAATGAATTAATAACTTAATAATAACTACATTCAAGCAATCATCTACATCGAAACGTTATTTAAAATGCATTGTAATTAGTGAAATTAATATGAATAAAGTCAATTATTTTATACAATTCTAATAAACAGATTACAATTATAAAAAAAAGTGTTTAACCAAGTTAAATATTAATAAAACAACAAAATTTGTGAAAAATATTAAAAACTTATGGAAAATTATATAAAATATAAGCAAATTATATATAAGCGAAATAAATTAAGAGGTTTGCCGTCACATTTGAAGCAATATTTATTGAATAATTATAAATTGGTATGTCAGTCGTACATAAAAGAAGATTCTATTAATTTCATATTCAAAAATTCATAAATATTATAAAATGGCTTATGTTCAAAAAATAATTTGTGGGTTTGTTTAAAACTAATACGATCTAGATTTATAATACTCTTAGGCAATTTACTATACATTTTAATTTTTAAATAAATGCCTTGTGTTTAGTTTTGCTAATCTTGCTTTTGGTAGAAACAACTTGTTTTTATTCCGGAGATTATATGAATGCATGACACTAATTTTTGGAAAGTCTTCTTTCTGCTCTTGTATTTCCAGCATGTTATTATAAATATAGAGTGATACCACTGTCATGATTTTATCTTTCTTAAAATATTATTTTGCTGAGCATCTTCTTTTAAGGCCATTCATTGTCCTAATGGCTCGTTTTTGACATTTCAGGACTTTTTAGTAATAGCATATCTTATGCAAGAATGTATGTATGCATAATAAATCGTTAGCATCGTTTGCTTATATTTAACAGCGATTTCAGTTTAAATAATGCATAGTTTCCACTGGATATCTTTTTACAAATTCTCACTATGTGTGCTGAGTGACTTAAATTGTGATCCATTGTATAACCTAAGAATGTATTTTCTCTTATATTTACATCTTTATCTAAGC
This sequence comes from Plagodis dolabraria, assembly GCA_963854805.1. Classification (NCBI taxonomy): domain Eukaryota; kingdom Metazoa; phylum Arthropoda; class Insecta; order Lepidoptera; family Geometridae; genus Plagodis; species Plagodis dolabraria. Next base: position 21,250,322 of record OY978459.1, read on the forward strand.
CTAGTCTTGCTTGATACTTCATAACTATACTTTTGTTAACATTAAGAACTATACCATTCGCGTTAAACCATTCATTGAGTTTATTTGTAGTGTTCGAAACTTTAATTTCTAGCCTTTGATTGTTTATCTCTCTTATGCCTACATGTGTATCATCGGCAAATAAGCTTATATTTGCCCAGTACGGCATGAAATTAGTAATATCATTGATATATATGAGAAATAATACTGGTCCTAATATAGAGCCCTGAGGTACTCCAATGTTCAACATCCCTAGTTCTGAATTGACTTTATTTACAGTAATTATTTGACTACGATTTTTTAAATAAGTCTGCATCAAGTTTAGTTCAACTCATTGAAAACCATAATATTGAAGCTTAGATATAAGAATGTCATGTCGTGAACAATCAAATGCTTTAGACAGATCGCAGAAAATACTAGCACACTTCTGCGATCTATCCATGGAATCGAGAATAAAGTAGATCACCTTTCTTATGGCCATTTCTGTAGAACGACCTTTTCTAAATCCGTATTGAGCCATATCTAATAATTTATTGTGTTCTAAATAATTAACAATTCTTCTCTTAATAATTGTTTTAAATATTTTGGATACAGCAGGAAGAATGCATACAGGCCTATAATTACTGAGATTCGTGGAATCGCCTTTTTTCTGGTGAATGATAATAACTTAAAAAGAAAAATCTTTAAACAATCTATATCATTCACTAATTCTATACTCAACATGTTACATATAACACAAATAACAAATACATTATAAGTAGACATTTTCGCTCTAATAATTAACTATTGGTGTGTCGTTACGGTCACTGCATTCTCATTACCCTAATGATTGCCTACGCTAGTTAGAACTATTAACAAAAGCGAGACAGATTATATTTTATGACGATAGCTATACCTACATGTATTTTATGTGCAAAGCGGTGTATATGAAGCTTATTATGGTGGGCGTAATCACTCCGAAGGGTGCCGAAATTAACATAATAAGTAATAAAAAATATAAAAAAAAACCCGGTATAAGAGTTCAAACACTGTGTAGAAATCCACAGATGCTTGAGATTTTGATGGTGATAAAGTTCGAGTAGGTATTTTGTGAATGCTAGCTCAGCCAAAGACCATTCTTTGGTAGAAAATTTGAACAAATAAACTTTTAAAAAACTCCCATTTACCGCAGTAGGTTAAAATTAGTTTTAACTGTATTGGAACACAGAACTCACTTAATAAATTTGGTTTTCAAACGGTTAATAGTTTCAAACTAAATATCAGTCTATATGATCAACGTTCATATGGGAGCCTAAGCCAAGATTAAATTAAATTATTAGATAAAGATATCAAAGTGTCATCTAATCCATCGATACATTGTTCTAAGCCGGTCCCAATAGCTTATGAACTGCCGTTTCTCAGGAGTAATCTTGATTCGTTTGACGCGTACAGTTTTAGTTAATATACTAGCTGCGCCCTGCGATTTTTCCCACGTGCTGATGAAAAACGGTGACAATAGTGTTGATGAAATGTAGCCAATGTGTCAAGCCAGGGTTTAAAATATCTCCAATCAAATTTCATCTAAATTCATCCAGCCGTTTTGGCGTGAAGAAGTCGCAAACTCACAACATGTCATGCGAATCACGGGTGCTTAAATAACTCTGCCTACCCCATTCGGAAATATAAGCATTGTGATTTGTTTAGTTATTGTTAATTTATGATTTGACAACTGTCATTGAATTTGTAGTTTTTATAGTTCGTAGGCTAATTATTGTCCACTACTCACATGTTGGTGTGTAATAGTGTAGTTAAATATTAAAGCGAATCGGTTTAATACGATAAGCTATCAATTTGAAAGCTACCACAGCAAAGCTCCTATTTTATTATTAACACAAACTCAAATTATGAACGTTCATAAATTGTTTAATAACATTTTATGAACTCATTTCTGACTATGTATCTGTATTGTTTACCTTAAAAACTCAACTTACATACAAACTAAACATTAGGTCATTCTTAGCCAAATGTGAACAACAAAGTCAACTTCTCAGAAAAAAACAGTATCAATTGCGTAACTCTCTTCATCCAATCAAAATGAGTACAATTGTTCAAAACTACAAATCACAAAGATTTGAATTTCATACATTTTTAATATTCCGTTCTCTTTAAAAAGTGATTGCAAAGTTTAACTCCAAACCTTAAAAGTTTGAGTTCAAATCCTACACGAGTTGGACCCAAGAACAATTGCTATTTTTCTTCTGTTCTTTTTAACTTTTAAACTTATTCAAAGTATTTATGACTGCCTCTTTACGAAGTATCACATGGATGATGCCAATATCTTACGGAACATTTAACGTAAACTTTAATCTCGATCCCGCACCGGATACAATTACTGGAAGATTTATTAATTAATATCTATAGCTCCTTGGTGGATGGCACCATAATTGGAAAATTTCACGACCGTGTCGGTTACAGTGTTTATGTTATTACAAATAGAGTATCAGTAGCGCCAATTTTGCTGACGTTCAGAAATAACACAATTAAATGAGAAAATTGAATGGAAGTATGTTATATTCCAAATGATATTATTAATTACTGGAAGATTTATTAATTAATATCTATAGCTCCTTTGTAGATGGCACCATAATTGGAAAATTTCACGACCGTGTCGGTTACAGTGTTTATGTTATTACAAATAGAGTATCAGTAGCGCCAATTTTGCTGACGTTCAGAAATAACACAATTAAATGAGAAAATTGAATGGAAGTATGTTATATTCCAAATGATATTATTAATTACTGGAAGATTTATTAATTAATATCTATAGCTCCTTTGTAGATGGCACCATAATTGGAAAATTTCATGACCGTATCGGTTACAGTGTTTATGTTATTACAAATAGAGTATCAGTAGCGCCAATTTTGTTGACGTTCAGAAGATAACACAATTAAATGAGAAAATTGAATGTTATATTCCAAATGATATTATTAATGTGAAAGTGAGAACATGTGTAGTGTGTACTATTCTAGCTAAACCTGAAATGGATACACTAAATTATAAAAATTAAGAGCAAAATTGATTCTCATGCATATATTTCTTCATCAGACTGCCACATTCAGCAAAGAAAGTGTTATAGAGCCACTGCGAGAAGAACGGGCGATAAACTCGGGGTCATTCTTCTTAAACATCTTTTAACAATGTGTTATAAAATTATACTATAGCAAATATATTACTACAAGATGAACATGTTCTCCTAAACTTCTTTGCTCTAGACAAAAATAACCATTTTTTTCCGTTATTTTAAGCGAGATCTTTTGAAAGATTGGTTGATTTCTTTTTTATTACAACCAACATTTAGTCAAATAAGCAAATTTTTTTTTTCTCAGTGTAACTTTACACACTATATTATCTCATTGACATCTATCCCTGCTACGTGAGTATGGGCACAGATAAGCTAATAGTCATTACGTCTGGACTGGTACTTTAGGGTTTAATGGTCCATAAATTGCAATCATTATCCAGTGTGAAGCATGACCGCATTTCCTGCTCACCGATCTGAGTGCACTAGACTAGACAAGGATTGGAATTGTATTTTTCAATCGTAGAATTTTCACCGGAATTAATTTTGTTATACTGTTGAAACCAATTAGTCACCCCGTGACCACGATCACTGCAAAGTGTTTGAAACGTCGGGACAAAAATAATGACAAATATACGCGATTTAAACCGTTTAAAGTTGTTTAATTACTATGTGTAACAATCGCGAAAACCTAAGACAACATTTGATATACTGTGTTTTTTGATATACTTTTTAAGAACTAGATATGTCGTTATCGTGGGTTAATAGTAGAAGGTAGAAAACGCGATCTTATTACCGGAGTAGACGAATTCTATGCTATCCGTCAGTCCATTCTACATATTGTAATGGGCTCTGTTGGTTTTTAAGGTCGGAGAGATATTGAAATATTGTGATAAATAAAATTGTATCATTTCGCAGTCTGGATTTATGACTAACTTTGACATGAACACTATATACTTTGAGCATATGAAAACTATTTATTTTCTTAATGTACGGAGTCCGTTTGTTTTAATGTCATCCTCAAGTGTTATTCCATAATATCTTTTTGAGTCAATTTTCTAATATTTAGTCCATCGGCTATATTTTGAATATCACTAAATTAGTACAATTATGTAATCAACGTTACTATTGACAAAAAAACGTGCTTCCTAAACGATGTGGTTACCTCTCATACAACTCCCAGGAACATTATTGCCGCAACCGCGGGCTCAAACATAAAAATTGGTAAAGTTGCTCTGCCTCCCTTAAGGCTATTATATTCTCAATAAGTAGGCAAATTTAGCGTCCGAGAGTTGCGGGCTATTAACACTACGTAGCGCTGCGCTCTAGTCGCACAGCGCGCGACATGTCGCTCGCTCGATGTCCCCAGCCGCACGCTATTAGTCACAGTGTATTAGTTGATCAACTTTAGGTATCTGCTACTAAATCCAGAACTGCATCTAAATAATTGTTTTGTTCTTGTGAACATTTTTATTCGCTTATAGAATAAAAATATGCGTTTCACAATACGTACCTATTTTTATTAGATTTGGTTCGGATATAATATTTTAGGGTTCCGAACTCAAAACGCAAAATGGAGCGCATATTTATGAGTGCCCGATGTCTGTCTGTATGTCCGTCCGTCAGTCATTGGTCTTTAGCTCGTAAACGAAATAAGTAACAAACCTACCTAACCGAAACAAACGGCGAATAATGGACTATACTTTATTTAATTTATTATTTTTGTTACCAATACGTAGTAAAGTAGCCGAAAAATTGAATTCTGGCATATGGTCGTCTGTAGAGTAAATGTATAATTAGTATGAAATAACTTGCGGAAGTTGAAAATAGAGTATTTTAGATGAGCATGGTACCGACTTTAACAAGTTATTGCACACTTTTCAATGATTTGTAAGTTTAGTTTGGCATAGGTATTCTGAAATACAACAAACTAATAAACTAATATAACAAACTAATCGATGCTAATATTATAATTTATAAAAAGGAATTATTTTATTTTGTTATTGTATATAACTGATAAATAAGATAAAAAAAAAGAACACTTTGGCCGTAGAAATACGATTCTAAAATGTAGGGTGAGCACATGTAAGCAGCCACGTAGCAGGGATATTACGGTATGGGTATTTACCGATACGATTTCGGTAAATACCGTAATGAAATAAGGGTAACAGGTATATATCTGTTAGCATAATTGCGATACGATTACCAAATTCGTAGTATATGTATTTTATGTTAGTCAATGAGAGTTCAGCAAGCAAGCTTACTACCTTCAAATAGAAAATCTGTCGCCAAGCACTAACCGGTGTGTTCCACTACATTTTGCGTGGTGGTAGACGATTATGCGAATGCGCGCCTGGCTAGCTACCACCCTCAAATAGAAAATCTGTCGCCAAGCACTTACCGGTCTGTTCCGCTATGTGACCTTGAAAACCAGTAATTTTGCGCGGTGGTAGAGGATTTTGCGTATGCGCGCCTGGCTTGCTACCACCGGTAGGTGCTTGGCGACAGATTTTCTACTTGAGGGTAGTAGCTAGCCAGGCGCGCATTCGCATAATCCTCTACCACCATGCAAAATTACTGGTTTTCAAGATCACATAGCGGAACAGACCGGTAAGTGCTTGGCGACAGATTTTCTACTTGAGGGTAGTAGCTAGCCAGGTGCGCATTCGCATAATTCTCTACCACCACGCAAAATTACTGGTTCTCAAGGACACATTGCTGAACACATCGATAGGTAAGTGCTTGGCGACAGATTTTCTACTTGAGGGTAGTAGCTAGCCCGGCGCGCATTCACATAATCCTCTACCACCACGCAAAATTACTGGTTTTTAAGGACACATAGCTGAACACATCGATAGGTAAGTGCTTGGCGACAGATTTTCTACTTGAGGGTAGTAGCTAACCCGGCGCGCATTCGCATAATCCTCCACCACCACGCAAAATTACTGGTTTTTAAGGACACATAGCTGAACACATCGATAGGTAAGTGCTTGGCGACAGATTTTCTACTTGAGGGTAGTAGCTAGCCAGGTGCGCATTCGCATAATCCTCTACCACCACGCAAAATTACTGGTTCTCAAGGCCACATAGCTGAACACATCGATAGGTAAGTGCTTGGCGACAGATTTTCTACTTGAGGGTAGTAGCTAGCCAGGCGCGCATTCGCATAATCCTCCACCACCATGCAAAATTACTGGTTTTCAAGATCACATAGCGGAACAGACCGGTAAGTGCTTGGCGACAGATTTTCTACTTGAGGGTAGTAGCTAGCCAGGTGCGCATTCACATAATCCTCTACCACCACGCAAAATTACTGGTTCTCAAGGACACATTGCTGAACACATCGATAGGTAAGTGCTTGGCGACAGATTTTCTACTTGAGGGTAGTAGCTAACCCGGCGCGCATTCGCATAATCCTCCACCACCACGCAAAATTACTGGTTTTTAAGGACACATAGCTGAACACATCGATAGGTAAGTGCTTGGCGACAGATTTTCTACTTGAGGGTAGTAGCTAGCCAGGCGCGCATTCGCATAATCCTCTACCACCATGCAAAATTACTGGTTTTCAAGATCACATAGCGGAACAGACCGGTAAGTGCTTGGCGACAGATTTTCTACTTGAGGGTAGTAGCTAGCCCGGCGCGCATTCACATAATCCTCTACCACCACGCAAAATTACTGGTTCTCAAGGACACATTGCTGAACACATCGATAGGTAAGTGCTTGGCGACAGATTTTCTACTTGAGGGTAGTAGCTAGCCCGGCGCGCATTCACATAATCCTCTACCACCACGCAAAATTACTGGTTTTTAAGGACACGTAGCTGAACACATCGATAGGTAAGTGCTTGGCGACAGATTTTCTACTTGAGGATAGTAGCTAGCCAGGCGCGCATTCGCATAATCCTCCACCACCACGCAAAATAACTGGTTTTCAAGATCACATAGCGGAACAGACCGGTAAGTGCTTGGCGACAGATTTTCTACTTGAGGGTAGTAGCTAGCCAGGTGCGCATTCACATAATCCTCTACCACCACGCAAAATTACTGGTTCTCAAGGACACATTGCTGAACACATCGACAGGTAAGTGCTTGGCGACAGATTTTCTACTTGAGGGTAGTAGCTAACCCGGCGCGCATTCGCATAATCCTCCACCACCACGCAAAATTACTGGTTTTTAAGGACACATAGCTGAACACATCGATAGGTAAGTGCTTGGCGACAGATTTTCTACTTGAGGGTAGTAGCTAGCCAGGCGCGCATTCGCATAATCCTCTACCACCATGCAAAATTACTGGTTTTCAAGATCACATAGCGGAACAGACCGGTAAGTGCTTGGCGACAGTATTTCTACTTGAGGGTAGTAGCTAGCCAGGTGCACATTCGCATAATCCTCTACCACCACGCAAAACTACTGGTTCTCAAAGCCACATAGCTGAACACATCGATAGGTAAGTGCTTGGCGACAGATTTTCTACTTGAGGATAGTAGCTAGCCAGGCGCGCACTCGCATAATCCTCCACCACCATGCAAAATTACTGGTTTTCAAGATCACATAGCGGAACAGACCGGTAAGTGCTTGGCGACAGATTTTCTACTTGAGGGTAGTAGCTAGCCAGGTGCGCATTCACATAATCCTCTACCACCACGCAAAATTACTGGTTCTCAAGGACACATTGCTGAACACATCGATAGGTAAGTGCTTGGCGACAGATTTTCTACTTAGTACGTAGTTAGCGCAGGCGTCCATACTTTCAACACCTTATAATGTATATCTCCGTCATTTTGAAAAAAAAAACAAAAGCTCAATTGATTAAAAAAAATTATTGAACTATCAAACCTGCTCCCAAAATTTCGTCGAAATCGGTTAAGAAATGCGACCTGTAGAGGAGAACAACCGGACATACGAAAGCATTTTTTTCTAAATTGAAGCAACTCGCTCGAACTAAGTTCTCGTTCGGTCAAAAATACCGAGTTTAAAGTTAGGTATGTAAGTATTCTTCATGTGTTTTTTTTTTGTTGTAAATACTCCTTAAGATCTAAGTATCTTTAAACGGAAACCAAAGTAAAAGAAACAGCAAAAAATCTACCTATGTTTATTAGTTACACTTCTGTTACGTGTATACTGTGATATTAAAAACGTAAAAATGAGCTACATTTTTAAAACTGCAAGTACAACGAATAACTCTAACAGGAAAGCGATCGATTAGTGACGGAATGCAGCGAGTCGGCAAAAGCGACACAGGTCCTACCTCAGACACGTCTCACAGACGACTGAATCAAGCCAGATTTTTTTTTTTTTTTTTATTTTTTTTAGGGAGGACATAGATGCTGGCTACCGCCTGTGCGGTCGTCCAGCTCCACCGGGTTTTGGGCGAGGGCCTGGCCCTACAATAGCCCGGGAGGGAGAAGTGCCGAAGGCACTTCTCCCGAGACGGGCGTAGAAGGCGAAAAGCGCCTTCTACCTCCGTCTCCTGCGGACGCCGAAAACGTACCGCTATTATAGGAGGGGTTGACAGCGAGCTCAAGGGCACCACTGTGGTTCGGACCTCGGCTTGTCTCACTGTCGAGAGACATGGGGGGGATCGGAGCAAAATGCCTCTGTGCAACTGCAGTGTTGCACAATTGGGCCCTACTGAATAAAACTCTTTGACTATTTGGAGAGCAATTTATCGTGACCTTGTTTTTGCCTCGAGCTCGCCGGCGAGCTCGGTGTTTGATTGTGTGACCTCTAATTACCTCACACCTGGGGATTTTACCTCGACGACTTGCGGATAACGCTAAAGCTGCCAATGTAATGACTGCGATGGGGTCATCCGGGTCGTCTAATACCTGCCGTGGTCGGCGACGGGGGGGTTTGAAAAATGGGATAGAAGAGGCGGTCGAGTAGTTCGATGCCTGGACAACCAATGGGTTCGAGTGGTGGGGCGCTCGATCAAAGTATCGGCGAGCGCAGTCCTTATTGAACTGCGCTAAAGAGGGAAGGTTTAGGTCGCAGTGCAACTCGGTGTTCCGGACATACCACGGAGCGCCGGTTGCACTACGAAGAAAACGATTTTGAATGACTTGAAGCTTATGGAGATGGGCCTCACTAGCATGACTAAACACTACTGATGCGTAAGTCATGATGGGGCGGATGCAGGCAGTGTAAAGTGTCTTCTTATTACTAAGAGACATTTTACTCTCTTTGCGAATCAGGGGACCAAGGCGACCCATTACAAAGGCCGCTCTGTTTCGGACGGTTGTTATATGATCGCTAAAGGTGAGATTCCGATCAAGGGTGACTCCGAGATATTTTGTTTTACTAACCCAGGGGATGGGTTGGTCAAACAAAGTTAAAGGTTGCGGGTAACGGGGGCGAGTCTTCTCAGTAAAGTACATAGCTGCACTTTTAACTGGGTTGACCGCGATGCGCCATTTACGGAACCAGTCACCGATCTCGGTGATGGCCCGTTGGAGGGCGAAAATGGACTTTCTGCTGATACGCCACCCAGTGGTATAAATAGCGGTATCATCCGCGTATTGGGCCAATAGGACGTCTGGCTGAGAGCGTGGGATGTCGCTGGTATACAGCGCGAAGAGAATGGGTGATAGCACGGAGCCCTGCGGGACTCCGGCTCTGACTGGGTGGGGGGAGGAGAGGGTGCCTTCCACGCGATAGCGAAAGCTTCTGGCTTTAAGGAAGTCTTGTAGGATGAGCACAAGACGTTCTGGCACGCCAAGTTGGTATAGCTTGTAAATCAAGCCATTGTGCCAGACTTTGTCAAAAGCTTTCGCCACGTCGAGGAAGACTGCTAGCGTGGTCTGGGGTTTGGGGTACTTGTTAAAGCCCTCAATGATGTGCTCCGTGAGGCGGTGCACCTGTTGGACGCATGAGTGTCCGGGTCTGAAGCCAAACTGCTCATCTGGGATAAGGTGGTGTTCCTTAGCATGGGACTGGAGGCGGTTTGCAAGTAACCGCTCGTAAAGTTTGCCTAAGGCACTGAGGAGGCTGATTGGGCGGTAACTGGTGGGGTCAGATGAGCTTTTGCCTGGTTTGTGAATGCCAATGACAGTTGCACATTTCCAGGTGTCTGGGAATAAGCAGTGGCTCATAGCAGCATTGAAGATGCTGACTAGGAGATGGATGAGAGGAGGAGAGAGGGTTTTAAGAACCCTGTTGGAGATGCCATCGGCACCGGGGGATTTGCGCGGTCGGAGGGCCTTGATCAGTCTCGCCACCTCAGCGTAAGTCGCTAAGGTGGCAGGTGGGAGTTCAGAGGTGACCACAGAGCTTTTACGTTCGACTTCAGCATCCACCGAATCGAGGTGAGCTTGGTCAACGTGATCTACGTTAGGGGAACACTGAGCCTCTAGGCTATCAGCTAGGCACTCAGCTTTGTCTTCGTCAAAGAACGCTGGGACTAGTGGGACTGGTCTGTATAAGGGAGGCATGTCGTTATGGTTACTACCTTTCATACTTCGCGCCAAGTTCCAATAAGCATGGTGGCTTGGCACGAGGTTTGAAAGTTTATCGCCCCATTGTTGATCACGCAACTCAGACATGCGACTTTGAACCATGCGTTCAAAGTGGCGTTTCTTAGTTTTGTTCTCTTTACTGGGGTAAGAGTCGTAATGTCGGGTCACTGCTTTACTCTCCGTCACCAATCGTCTCACATCCGCTGGAATGACAAGGCGCCGGTCGTCCGGCACTATGACCTCCTTTGCGGATGCACCTACTACGGTGGAGAGGTGATTGGTGAACGAATCGATCGCAAGGGTTACGTCATCTTTTGTCAGGATGTCGTCAGGGATCTTGTCTAGGTCCGGTGAACTGATAGCCTTTAGGGCATCGCCTACTTGCTTCCAGTTCACTATCGTCTTAGTGGGGCGGGGGAGGTCAGTCGTTGGGTCGGGACCTAGTCGCAGTATAATGGGTCGGTGGTCAGAGTGAAGCTCGTGAACCACTTCTATGGAGCGTAACCGGAGTGTTACGCCTCTGAATAGTGCCATGTCAAGCAAGTCAGATCGGTGGTCTTCCATATAAGGGTAGTGAGTGGGCTCAGTGGGCGCAATTATGTCAAAGTTAAGTTCTGCGATTAGGTTTTCCAGTGCAATACCTCTGGGATTGTTGACGTTACAATTCCATAGGATGTGCTTACTGTTGAAGTCGCCAATCAGAATGACGGCGCTTCCTAATGAGAATAGGGCTTCTAAGTCAGCTCGGACGATCGGCTTTTTGCAAGCTTGGTAACAGGATGCTATGACTATAGGTTGATGACCAGTCATAGCTAGGAGGCAACAAGATGCTTCCATATTAACAAGAGTTGGGGTAGGTAGGGGAATGCAGTGCAGGGACCTTTTGTAATAGATAAGAGTGCCTCCCCCACGGGAGTTCACTCTATCATCACGTACCGTTCTGTAATTGGCAAACCTAGGGTTCGCCTTCCCCGGTTTTAGAAAGGTTTCCTGCACGCATATGATATCGATAAGGTGGGTACAACAAAAGTCGTGGACGAGGTCACGTTGTCTGAAGAGGCCGTCAGCGTTAAATGACGCTAACGAAACTGAGTACGGTTTCGTGCGTTCGGTTGTACTACCCATAGTGGTTGTACTGGGGAGGGGCCTGGGGAACGAAGCGCTTAAGGGCGCTAAGTAAATTCGCGTGTTCCAATGTGTATTGGATCACGTCCGCTGGGGATTGAGCGTATTGCATCTTGTGGAATAGCTCTTGTACCTCATTGATGTCAACCGACATAGCCAGATCGCTGACTAGGTTGATTGCCTCTTGAAGAGGGGCAGCCATCAATGGCATAGGTGGAGCTTGTGGCCGGGAAGCGGCGCGGGGAGGCGCGCGAATGGTGTTGGCGACGGGTGCCGGGAGCGCGGGGCGAGCCGGGGCCGGTGCGCGGGCAGGGGCCGCGGCGCGGGCGGGTGCGGGTGCGGGCGCGGGTGCGGGCGCGCGGGCCGGGGCGCGGGCGGTAGCGACGGTCTTAACCATACTGGGTGGTTTAGACCATGCGTTACGGGCTGGGAGCGGCGCGGGTATTACCTGTGAGGCAGGTACTACCGTTAATTTAGGGCTTACCCGTTGGTAACGGTCGTAAGAGGGACGGGTCGGCCTATGCCTTGCCACCCTGTGGTTCACTCGTGGTGCTTTAGGGCAGCCACGGTAATTCGCGGTATGCCCTTGAGCACCGCATAAAACACAGCTGGGTGGGTCCGGCGAATCACGGGTGCGAGTGCACGCTGCTGTCGCGTGATCGCCTAGGCACTTAACGCACCTAGCGCGAGCGAAGCAGAAACGGGAGGCGTGCCCGTATAGTTGGCAGTTATGGCACTGCGAGGGACTCCCATTCTTGTATGGGGCTTGGACATCGAGTCCTGAGAGGCCACAGACCTTTTTTAAATTAAAAATGGCCTTGCCTTCAGGAGTACGATCTAGTACTACGAGTACTAGATCGTAGGGGCTGCGGTCCTTCCCGCTGTACATGCGGTGAACTGCATGTACGGGGAAGTCTTGTGCCTTCAGGTCGGCACATACCGAATCGGTATGTACCTCCTTGGGCACACCGCGGATGACCACTCGGAGGACTTTCTCCTCTTCGAGCGCATAAGTGTGAAAACTTATGCTCTCGTGGCGGAGGAGTTTAGTTAGCGCTCTGTGGTCGCTAATGGTGGAAACTTGGACTTTAATGCCCTGCTGCGTGGAGCGGGCATTAGTATAGTGGATCCCACGATCCGAAACTAAACGGGACAGCATGTCCCATTTGGTTTTGTCCTGAATGAACAGGGGCGGAGGCGGTTTTTCGCGGCGCGCGCTCGCGTCCTGAGGGGACGCGGCAGTGGTGGCCGGAGCGGAGGGAGGAGACGCGGGGCGCGGGGCGGGGGTCGGCTTCTTGCCGGAGGCGGGGGCCTTAGCGGGTGCCTTGGCGGGAGGGGCGGAAGTTGCGCAACTAGCGGCTTTAGGAGCACGCTTGCGCTTTCTATCTACGACGGTGTAGCCGTCGTTATCTGAGTCCGAGTCAGTGCGTAAGGCGCGACTCGGATCTACCTCCATCTCCGCTTCGGAGTCCGAAGTGGGCTCGACAACGGCGATGGAGGGACGGGTGCTCGCTGGCCTCCCGATCGGTGAGCGCGAGCGAGACCTCTCACGGGGAGGGGCTGCCACCGTGCGTCTGTTGTCAGGGCCCGGAGCGGGCGAAGTCGGGCTGTCCTCTGAGAAGGACCGGGTCAGAGGAGGGACGATGGCCTCCGGAATTGGAATTCCGGAGGGAGCGATGAGAGTGTCCGTGAGGCGGGCACTCTCTGCATCGTTAAGCGATTGCTGATGATCAGCGTAGAGTTCGGGGTAGCGGAGGGCGAAGGTCTGAAGGACCTCCACCTCACCGTTAGAGGGACGTTGCATCCTGAGGGGAATACTCAGGATGGCCTAACGGGTTCTGTCTCCCTCTCGCAACTCGTGAGCTCACTTGTGTGAGAGGGAGTGAGTACCTATGGTGTGCCCTAGTTGTGTACCCTCTCCGAGCTTTTTTCTCGGCGGAGAGGGGTGCTCCTAAGCGCTACTCCGGGTTTGACTAGGGGTGACCCCAAGGCCAGAATCCCGGAGCCCAGCTTGCTTCGGCTGACCCGTGAAGCGGGAAAGGCCACGGTGCAAGGTTAAACCAAAACAACAACAGTGGCCGTTGTCACCGTAGGGTGTCACACTGCGACCGCAGCAAATGGCGGATTTGATCGTTCAGACGGGTTTGGCTGACGCTACCCCACGCCTGAACGACGTCGCTTAACAGCACAAAGTGTGTTGTTACGCGACTGTTACTATGTTGTGTCGGATAGTAAAGTGGTGAAATGCGCACCGAAAAGTGCGGTCGAAGCAAGACCACCAGCCCGATATGATGTTGTTCGTCCGAAACAAGGGACTGGGTAGGTGGTAATGCCAGACGTCTTAGAGCGCCTCTGCGCGACGGCACGGCGAGCTCGTAGCTCGCGTTGCTCGGCGTTCGGCGGCTGCTCAGCTTCTGCACACAAAACAAAACTTCGTCAGGACTGCGTATTCCAAGGCACTGGTCTGCAACTATCGTCGGAACGATGACCCGAGTGAGACGGCAATAGTGCGGGGACTATTGCGGTCTCACTGGGAGATACTGGCGGAGCTGTAGACAGGTGTGCACGGCGTGGCGGCACAGGTCGGAATGTGATCAAGCCAGACGGGGCGCTCTGTTATATAATATTGTATGTAAAAATAAATAAACCGTTTTGAGAAAAAGTAACCACAAAATGTTCTTCGAAACACCATTGCCTGTTTTTTGACATATTTTTTTATAGTAAAAGATTAATATATTATACGTATGACCTAAAAAACGATCAAAATTTCTCTCTTTTCGTGATTTTTTATGATCGAGTGAAGTTGTAATTATCGTGTTTTGAACCAGAAAATAATTTAGCAAGCATATTGAACTACAACATATATTTTTTTCAGATCAAAATAATGAATATTTCATTGTTTACGGGTGAATCAAAAATAGGTTGATTTCGAATATCCTAGCCTTAATTAGTACCTCTTCTACCTCGAACCTCCTATACAGGAATAAATGTCTCATTTATTAATGTCACGTTCACGCTTCTTATTACAGTTAACCTATAAAACGGAAGATGTGAATGCTGCAGTCTATTTTGTCATTTAATTTCTTGCTCCACGAAAAATGTAGTTTTTTTAGGTGATTGTGACGAAACTAGCATGAGGCCCATGGTGTTAAGCAGTAACCTCTGGCTATAACAGATGCAGTTTGCCACAAGTAATGAACTGCACCGCGCCCATCACTCATATACGTAGAGTTGTTAAGTCTCTGTAATTTCACCTGCATATATACCCTTCCAACCCGAACACAATAATGCTAATTTTACTGCTTGACAGTAGAAATAGGTTTGGTGGCAGTACTTCTTCGGACGAACTCGTTCAATGGGCACACTTCCAGACTTTATTCTTTAAAAATCATGAATATATGAGAAAATCCCAATAAATGGCCGACGCCGCCGGCACCGGGGGTTGGACCAAAGATGTCAAGATTCCTTAACATTCCATTGCCCTGCAAAAATTTTGTCTGTCTTTTACAATCACGTCTAATCAACTAAGAATGTTTTCATAAAATTAGGCAAAAATATAGTACGTTGTTGCGAAGAGGCCATTTAACTATTTCACCATGTAAAGCATAAGTACTTGGGTTTCGAAAGAGAAATAAAAAAATATTCTATAGAAAAATAAATTCTGGTTTTCGATGAATACTACCAAATCGCTCATGGACAAAGAACGCGGGGCGATCAATTAAATAGTGCACTGTTTTCTAGAGTAATTAGATTTTGTCCTAAATAATAAAATTTAATAACATTGAGTTAATATAAGCTGTTGTTTTAGATTATATTATAGGCTATACCGAGAATGGGGCTGAAAAAATTGTCCTATCCTAAATTGAGATCCAGTTCCCATTCCAGATTAAGCCCGTTTACCATCCTCGCCCACATCAGTACTAAGTACCTTGATATATTTTTCATTTCAACATATTGTGTATGCATATGAACACTCGCTCCGTATCCGTAAACGTGTCAATTAGGCACATCGCACAAAAAGAACAAACATTTCGAAGTACGAGTATAACAAGGCACACAAACGCATGAACAACACCTAATAACTTCTCTAGCTATATAAAAAGGAAATGAAAGAAATAAAAAACCGTTTTTATTTCCATCCGACTTCCCTTATCACGAAATAGCGGTTAATAATAATACAAAAACAATGAGATTTTTGTGGCATTTCTTCAAGTAAAGTATAAAAAAAGGCCAATGCATTTATTAAAATAACTCGTAAAAATAATTTGATTTGTAAGGTGAGAGGAAGACGCTACTATATCCTTGAAGGAAAGTGTGTCTTAACTAAAATACAGTGCGTTTTGTTTTTAATTCAGAACAGGATCGCGCATTTTTATACCGAGCGTTTCAAACTAAAAATCTTCTTTGCAGCGTTGCCGTTTAAGCACTTTTGTCGCTAGATTTTCAATGGTCTTAGCGCTTAACAAAATCAATCTAGGGCAAAAAAAAATTTAGCTACTTCTAGCGGATTTTTTCATAACATATTGTCAAACCTGAAAAACTAAATGCCGACATCGCAAACTGAACATATTTGCCCTTTCCCTATCTTTATCTAACAACATAGAGTCTCAATGTATCTCTTTTTAACTCATGATGCTGCGTAATGCGGCTGCTGCTTGTAATTCTGTACTCATACATACATGGCTAAGTACTTGGCGACAGATTTCCTACTTAAAAGTGGTAACTAACCATGTAACCATTCGCGAAATGCCCTACCACTATTTAAAACTTCTGTGACAGAGTGGCAAGCACCAGAGACATTGTAGCAAATAGAAACCAGTGGTTTTTGTCTACTCTTCCCGGAAACAGTGACGTCGTGTATGTGTTTATGAGCAGCAGTCCTAATTCCTAAACCGAGAACTGTTTTATTATATATATATATATATATATATATATATATATATACAAAGCTGGTAATAAGACACTAAAATAGACTTTGAAGTAATGTAGTTTACTTCTTGGAAATATAATACCTTTCTACATCTAGTTTGCCATTAACCAAAATTACTTTCCGCAGTAGACAGAGAGTGGGCGTCTCTGATAAGACAATCGAATGGAACGCCTGACATTTGGCTCACTAGGAGACTTATCGGCGCGTGTCGGGCTTGTCGAATTAATATTGATTCCATTGAACAAAGTTGCTAGTAAGGCATGGTTTTGATTAAACTATCGGAATATAGGGCTTCCGATTTATGAATACATTGCGAATGTCACTGCAATAATTATAATGGATCGTTTAGGCAGGAAAATGGCAGTTCTAATATCATTGCTTATTATATTTGTCAAAATTGCTCTATTGATATCTAGATTTTAATGACTACTTTTAATATAACGTAATTCCTAAGAGCAACAACGCGACAATAAACTTAAACTACTAAAATAACCGTTTGAAAATAACTTGTTCATATGTAAGTTAAGTTTAGTCTTCTTCTTAGGAGTTTTTAATCATAAGTATTTCCCTTGCTCTAAGTAACTTTTACTAACATAGGAAAGTCCTGTTATTATTTCCCATGAACAAAAAAATATCAGTACTCGAAATTCGATCGAATCGGAAGCTTATCAGCACATGTCAAACTTGTCAAATGAATATTGATGCGATGTAAGGTTTGGTTTCGATTAGCTAACTTACTTGTAGGCTGAAGTGCTCGTAGCGGAATTTGCCTCATTCTTAACTGATTTTAAAAAACCCTTACAAATTGGTATCTTATTAACACTAAAAACGTATTGTCATCTTGTGAATTTATTCACAGCCACTCCTCAGGTCTTTTTTTTATTGCTGATAGGTAAGTCATTGACCAGTCTCACCTGATGGTAAGTGATGATGTTGCTGAAGGTGTTAAACAGGCTTAACCTAGAATTACTGGCTCTCAAAGACAGCTGCCGGAACACACCGTTAGGAGCTTGGCGACAGATTTTCTACTTGAGGGTGGTTGCTAGCCAGGTGGGCATTCGCAAAATACCCTTCCACTACGCAAAAACTAGGTCAAGCAATATTCGTTGTGGTCATGACTTGTATGGGTAACCGCTAGTGGCATTTACTATGGAGCTCTTCCATGCTTCGGGAGACCTTAAGACGTCGGTCACAGCTGTCTTAGGATGGAAATCGTTAAAGAATGAATCAGGGTATTATATATGTGAATGCCCTCCTTTAGTTTAGGGGGGCCTTGGATGCTAATTCCACTGTGGCATATTCCAGCTCCACAAAACTTTAGGCGAAGGTCTAATTCTCTTCTGTCTTCTACCTCAGAAAGACCTGCTGGAGGGCCTTTAGCCAAAATGTGCGCAGAAGTTCCGTCATTTGCGGGCAAAAGAGGAGTTGACAAGGGCAAAACAGTGGTACGGGCCGCGGCTTGAGTCGTTGCAAAAATTGTTTGGGGATATCGGAAATACTTGAGTTGACTACGTTGCAAGTTGAGAGTGGGCCTTACGGGTATTCGCACCATAGCTAATTTGGAAAGATAGTAATTTGAATTTTATGTTTGCCTCGAGCTCGCCGGCAAGCTCGGTATTTGTTAGTGTACCCTCTAATTACCGCAGACCTTGTAACGGAGATACCTTTACGGGGAAAACTACCGTAATGACTGCGGTGGGGTCATCCGTGTTCTATACATGCCTCGGGCGGTGACGGGGAAGTTTGATTGAAATCGGATAAAATTATAAAGGAAGGAAGAAAGTATAAAGTTAAAAGAGTTAAAAACTTTATACTTTCTTGAGCTGTACCAAAACTTTGCAATACATTAATGTCAGCCACAAATACCTTAATATATGCTATTCTATAAATTTCCCTCTCATCATATAATTTGTATTTGTCAGAGTGTAACATAATATGCTACAAAACATTGAGTCTACTATATGTCTTAAACCATAATGCTTTAACTATCACTTAGTTAAAAGACATTTAACGTGATTGATTTGCAATTTGAATCGGAAGCTATTTTGTAGATACTCTTAGTCGGTTAGGTAATGCACCTGTGATGGTTTGGCGTAGAGAGTATGGTGATAGAAGGAGCGAATCACAATGTGTGTAATACATACAGATTACTAAGTTTAGAGATACAATAGTACATTACTGCTGAATCCAGTAAGTTAGCTTCCTGGCCAAGTATGAGTTCAACGGACAGGACAATATTTGGATATTTTTTAGAGATGTTATGACAAGATAACATACCATTTTTGAGAAAAAATAGAATACGTATCATCACCCACCATCATTATTGTTATCGTGTAGTTTTGAACTGCCAACTGCCTAGGTTTAATCTTAGCTTGAATAAAATTGATCCAATACACACAACACATGTAATCAGATTGATAGTGCATCTTATTAATATTCATCTCA
Organism: Plagodis dolabraria; assembly: GCA_963854805.1. Taxonomy (NCBI): domain Eukaryota; kingdom Metazoa; phylum Arthropoda; class Insecta; order Lepidoptera; family Geometridae; genus Plagodis; species Plagodis dolabraria. Next base: position 21,269,359 of record OY978459.1, read on the forward strand.
TCTATATTATTGCAAGCCGCTTTATTTTACGGTATACATTTGTTATATATATATATATATATACAAAAATTTAGTTAAGTCATTATTGAAGCAAATCAACCAAGATCTATTTCAAAATGTTTTATAACAATTAATAGTTATTAACCACTAATGTTTGAAGACTAAAACATTTTCTAATATATTATGATTTGTTGTTTTGAACGTGTATAAACGAAAGATTAGTAAGACCTCTCTTTATTATACTACATTGCAGCCTTACTTTAAAACGCTCTTAGTGGCGCGCTTCTAATCCAACTGTAGCACCATCTAGGGAACTACAGTGTCTAAGGTCATTAAGGCCCCTACCTCCATTATGCAACACTATTGTTACAGCTCTCGCAGTGAAGTGTGCGGTAATCTGGGTTGCTCTCTTGAGGTACTAACGATGACCGTTATTGAATAGCTTTATGAATCCTTGGTATATTGTTTAACATTATTTTTGTCAAATTTGAAAAACAATATTTAAATAATGTTGTCTTAGGTTTTCGCAATTATTACACATAGCAATTAAAGAACTTTAAACACTTTGAAGTGATTACAACTCTTTATAATTGATTTGACTTTTTGAATCGTAATATCTCTAAAAAGGTGGCTCTGAAGAAAGAAAGTATTTTGTCATTTTTTATAGATAATTATCTAATCTGCAACTTTTTTCTGACCTTATTTTATGATAATACTTACCGTTTTGCTGAAAATCGCAAAAAGCCCGTTTTTGTGACCTTTGATCCGGACAATTTTTTTTTCCAGGTGTTGAATCAATGTGAACTTTCACATTTCATTTGTTAGTGTTGTTGAACAATCCTACCAATTCTCAGCCGAGTGTTAATTTTTGTAACCCTATTTTTTGGTCTAATTTGACCGGACTAATGGTACGTAACCAAAACTCTTATCTGAAAAGATAACGTCTGCACTTTATTGTGGCCACCAATTATAAAACTCAATTAGAATAACTTCCTCAAGAATTAATTAAATAAGTACACTTATGTCTTATTTAATTAAGTACACTACTTATAACATAGTAACCTCAAAGTTCAAAGTGTACTCATAACTACACAACTTTGTGAAGGCAGCGCTTTTCTTACAACATCACAAATCTGACAACGCAATGGATAAAAACTATCATATGTCTTTCGCCGGGTCTCAAACTATATTTGATGATATTTTTGATGTATGATATTTCCATATCAAATTTCATCCAAATCGGTCCAATAGTTTTTAAGTTTATTCGTTGCATACAAAAATACAATAAAACAAATCATTCCTCTTTATAATATTGGTATAAATAAATAGAAAAAAAAATCTTCCTATTCAGTTAAAATAACCCTTCTGATTGAATCTTTCGACCGTTATCATAAAATATGTTATTTCTTTTCACTTTATGAGCGGGATCAGTTTCGTTTTGGGACACGCAAAAGACTGATACTGCGGTTTTTCATGCTTTTTAAGCCTATTGCAGATAAAGGTTCTTAATTCAATATTTAATGATCTTTCCTTCAGTGTAGCATAGCCGTAGGACGTGCTGTATCTATAGGCAGGACACCATTAGCAATACTGCCTACGAACTTGATTTGAACTTGTAACTATGATCGTATGATTAACAGCAGACTTTAATTTACTGAGTTTGAAGTACTGTTTAAAATTCTTATCATATCATAAGGGTAGCTTTTAATCGTTTTGGCAATGTCGATTATTATAATTCTATATACGAAACAATGAAAAGCTTGGAACAAACGCATTTCACAAAGGATAGTAGATATGCCATACATTTAATATTTCCATTAGAATCTCTTCAAAAACGAACCCAATACCTGTGTCATGAAAGTCTGTAACCACTTGTGGAAGCAAAATTATGCAAACTGAAAGTTACTACATCAAAGTACGAGATCCTACGTTTTAGAACTTAAAAAAAATCTTGTCAGTAAAATGTTTATTTACTGACAAGCCATCGCACTATATGCCTTGTTTTAGTAATTATTTTTAATATTACTTATGTTATGTTCCTTTCAAAGACACAGGAGGACCGATCGGTACTTTTATGAATGAATATTTATTTATTATTTATGACGCTGAAGGTTAAGAATCTATTCGCTCAGCTCACGTAAGTTCGGCTCAAACTGCATGCCGCTTATTACGCCAATATATTTTTTCTATTGTTATGTGTTCTGAAAGTGCGTAACGGGTTTTGATGAAATATAACACCTAATTATAAAGAGTCATCATGTCCTGAAATGATCACAAAGAGTATTTTTATCTTAAATTACTGTGTCTTCAAAGGGCAGAAACTAACAAGTCTGTATCTTTTAATCCAACACCACGAAAATCATTTTGAAAATAGCATTTACAAATTTAGATTCCTTTTCGAAGATCCCAATCGAATACAAAAGCAATCTCACCGTCTTAAAATTTTATATCACTGATTGCCTTTATTTTCAGAGATCAACTTTAACAGCACTAAGCTCTTTACTCCAAGAACTATGTATCTATTAGTACTAACATAATTTTATTTTTATTCTCCTTAATGGTAAAAGACATTTATTGTATTAATTCAAAATAATAGTTTTTAAGTTACCTACATAATCTTAAAATCTCAATCTAATAGAGTGTGCAATTCGAGTGGTGTTTTCCTCTTTACCTGCTCGGTCACTATATAACGCTACAAAATAGGAAGGCTTTAATTTAACAAGATTGGTTACAGTACGGCATCATTTTGTGGGAAAATAGCACTGATGTCGGAAACTTATTTGCACAACAAAAATAATTATGAGAATTATCGCAAAAAGAGTCACACGCCAACACGCAACTGAAAGTTGCAAAACTTTTTAATCATCCACACAAACAAATATGTACAAATGTTGTACAATGTTGTATATTAAACTTATTATTATTAATACAGGGAAACTCTTAAACAGCTAGCTGTATTTTTTTGCTAAATATGATTATAATATCACTATCAATTGCAAAGCAAATATCTCATTTAATTTAACCGTTCGGCAAGTGGTCAAGGCACCGGTTCGTAAAGCCTACTCGCAGGGTAACCTATTGGCAAGTTATAACGTGGGCAAAAACGGTAAATAGGCTTAGCCTTGAATGAAACTGCGCATCCCTATCGAAATTTACCATTTGATGCTTGGCGACAGATTTTTTACTTCAGGGTAGTATGTAGCCAGTTGGGCATATGCAGGGTGCCCTACCACGATTGGATGACCTAGCAGTGGAATTTGTACGATGGCTGGTGAAGGTCAGGTGTGTAGTTAAAAGTTCGGTTAACATCAGAGAACGAATAAGATCATTAAGGCAACAAATTTCAACGCAGAACACACTATCCTTCGATGTCTCACACCTGTGTGACTCTCATCCCGAACTACGAAAATTTGGTATCGTAGAATCGAATTCGATACATTCAGTCGCCATATAAAATAAATATGATTTTTATGATTACAATGTAGACCCTATTCTTAGTTTTGTTTTTGATAACTCAATCCATTATTCAGTCTTTTGCTACAAACCGATGAGGTATGAATTTTTTAATGTAGTACGGTCTACGGGACTTTATAAATGTTTGATTGTTTTGTAGTTTCGAATAATTTATTATTATTCGTAGTTTTGCAGACTGTCCAGTAAATCCAGTTATTTATTTGTCGAAATAATGTCTCCATTCTGCGAACAAAAGCGTGAATTTGTTTTCGAGATGTTTCAATCGAACGTTTTATTTGAAATCCCCAGCCAGCCCCATGTTTCCATTCAATTGCTCATCCAGCTAAATAATTTTCACCCAATTTATTGAATTCTGTTGTGGAGCGGACAACAATGAAACAAAATCTTTTTAGGTTCAGTCCATTGTAATGAATTACCCGCTTCACTTTTATCGGCACCAAATCTTTCATTTCGAAATTATGCTATATTCAGTGTTTTGATATTATTACGAGTATTTTATTCAACGCTTCAGTGAACGCTGGACTTGCGCGGACATCACTCCATTTTCCCCATTTGAATTTTGTTATCAATTACTGATTTATTTATTTAAAACTATGTCCACAATATTGGAACATTAATTTTGCTTTAACATTTGGAGAAATAAGCTAAACTTTTAGAATACTAATAAGATTTTCCCACTTCCTACATCAAGTTTGCATTACATATTGGTGGTCGGGACACCACACATTGACGACGTCAAACTGGGACGAATCTGGGAGAACAGATGTCGTCACTAATTGAGACCGAAGTGTAATTCTGTGTTTTTTGTAAAGAAACTTCATTGTTATAGTCATCGTTGGCTGAGTGCTAGTGTTTCTACACAGATTTTTTTCGGTGACGATGCCCTGAGGACATACGCTTTCCAACATTTTCTGTAAGAAATAAAAACAACTTAATGTAATTACTCGTTATAATATTTTAAGAAAATATTTCATTAATATTTTAGTAAAACACTTACAAAATATAAAATGTCATCTAGTGACAATTCCGTCTAATTTGACTGCTAAGCCGAACTTTGACGTCACAAACTCCCCCAGCCAAACGGGCCAAACCAAACGTCGCGGTCACTTCCACAGAACGCATCCTCAGCGTTCAAGCGTTCTTTAAAATGTAAAACACAAAACTATTAGAATTCAATTAATTAAATACCATTATATAAAATCAGTCTTTATAACAATATCGGGTAGCCAATTTCACAATCACACTCCATGAATATACATATAAACTTAAATTGGGTACACAAATATCAACAACTTTGAAGCGCTCGCAGTGGAGCTTGCCTAGGCTTACAAGGTCTACTGTGGTCATAACTTGAATGGGTTACCGAGAGGCTTCGGAGGGCACGATAAGGTGTTGGTCCCCGTTTTGTTTTTTTAGCAGTTTCTATTACATGCTTGTAGAGCATTTTTTCTTATACCTTTAAGTAAAAAATCTGTCGCCATGAGCCTAGTGGTACGTTCTGGCTGATATATTTGAGACCCAATGATTCTTGGTTAGCCTGAACAAAATGTTTGACCGAATTATCACTTATCATCAGATGAAATAGCGGTCAAAGGCTAGCCTTTCAGCATTAGAAAAAAAGACATAGATTTTTTTCTATATTTTTTTCTTACTTTTCAAAACTAAACTAAACTGAACCGAACCGTGCCAAACCGAACTGAACCAAATCAAACCGAACGAAACTAAATCTAAACAAACCAATAAAATGAAGAGTTTTTAATCAAGTGGCATATAACTGCTTCTATGTGTAGCAAGTTGGCAGCTCGTTAGCGGCCGCACTGCGGAACTGGATATTACAAATGCCCACTGGGTGGAAAAAACGGATACACACGAGATATTATTTCTCACTCACTACTTTGGAATGAAATGAATAGTGCCTTTTCTAGAAGAGATAGTTATATTATTAATTATTTTCAAATACCTTTATCATACAGTTTACTTTTTAAGTGTGTTTCAGTCACCCAGAAATAAGAAATATTCATTTCTACAGATTATCATAGTCGTATAAATTAATGAATAAATAAAAACTATCTGCAAATTATTTATTTTCGTTATACGTTTTATCGTTACATTGAAATTAAAACTGCTAGTTGTATAATATTTATAGAATCTATTTTTAAAGCCCTTCATTTTGAAATCACACTTGAGGGGTATGGAAGAATTTTTTTTAACTCACAATATGGCGTCTAAAAGTCGCCAGCTTTTTTATGTACCTAGTGTCATTTGTACTATTAAGACAAATGTAACGATATCTATCTATGTCTAATACATTAAAGTTGGTTAACCTATTTAGAAGTTGTGGTGGAATAAAGAAACTCACAAATATACATACATGGACCCTGGAAACACAAGACTCGTTTCTTTGGGCAATTGTGTAAAAACTATGTTATAAACAGTGCATTATCTTTACGATACTACAATTAAATAATCGCTAATAATTATTAATGAAAAAAAATCGTTGTATCTTGTATAAAAACCATGGAAAAAAAACTTTCATATTTTTTTTTAGTTACCACCAATTCTGCTCATTAGTTAAGTACGCCAAATGGCTATTATTATTAATTTTACTTGTATTATTTCTAATTCAGTTTGTTGAGGGAAACAATACATTGAAGTCTTGTTTTATTTGAGATTTGGTGGGTCCCTATCCGTTTTTTTTTTATGCCTGATAGGTTAGCCTTTGACCACTATCTCACCTGATAGTAAGTGATGATGTGGTCGAGGATGTTGTTCAGACTAACCTAGAGTTACTGACTCTCAAGGACAGCTGCCGGAACACACCGTTAGGTGCTTGGCGACAGATTTTCAACTTGAGTGTGGTAGCTAGCCAGGCGGGCATTTGCAAAGTGCCCTACCACCATGCTGTAACGACTGCTATCCTAAGACAATAACCGGGACCGACGGCTTAACGTGCCCTCCGAAGCACGGAAGCGCTCAGTAGTAATGTGACCAGCGGTCACCCATCCAAGTCATTACCGTGGCGGACGTTGCTTAACTTTGCTGATCGATTCAGATTGGCTAAGCAAACTTGGCTACGAGCAATTCAAAGTTGTAATGGCCAATCTGACGGTAGCCGCGTTTAATGACAACCACTGCATACGAATCCATTGTCGACCATAGACGTGCGCGCGCGCTCCCTTTAATTAAGAAAATATATTTATTTGCTTGATATCGGCCGGTACGAGACTAATAAGAATGTGTCAAGTGCCTACCTATCTTGGTGTAATGGATTGAATTCAGCCACCAGCGTCAGCGTCCTACAACTAACCAAGGTAACAAGCTTCATCATTCTTTCTCAATTAACGTTATATCTCCATGTATTTTTTCTTAGACCCGGCAAAATTACAGTCCATTATTTGCAAGGTTTTGGCGTCACCTACTTTATCAGCCGATTGTCCACTGCTGAACGCAGCCTCTCTCATTAAGGGGAGATTTGCCATACTTTGATATTTCCTGGATTCTCCTCTCAACTGAAGCTCCACTTCAAGCTTCACTATAGCTTGCTTTTGTGATCAGTTTGGTTAGTGTTCTTTTATAGGAAACAGAGCATCTTTTACTTATTGTTTTTTATGTATTATTATCAAAACGGAAGCTTTAAAATTTCAGTGTCCGTCTGTATGGCACAGTTGTTTTTAGACTATTAAGATCTACAATGCTGAAATTTTCTATTGATTGTACCCCTACACAACAATGTATTGACATTTTGGAAACAACTAATGTATATGTATTATAACTCCCCTAAAATAATTGTCTATAGCTATGTGGGGTGCCAGGCTAGAATGTCACTTCCTCCCCAACTTAAACCTTTGGGTGTCGTAAAAGGTGACAATGGGTAAAATTCCAGAAGGTGGGCAGCAGCGCCTTCTGAGGAACTGCTATCTTACAATGCGATCCCTAAGACGCTTGTCAAGCGTGGGGATTATGCCAAATTCCACCCAAATGAGGGAGTGATGTTTCAGCAGTGGACAGTTCGGCTGAAACATTAAACGAATAGTGGGCATGAAAAACTATTGATAATCTATCCTTACGAGTGAGTATCATTGTAAATGGAATGAAAAATTAAAATGAGGATTTATATATATATATATATATAAATCCTCATTTTAATAATTATCATACGTATAACAAGGCCTACTGTTTCTAGATAAAAAAACCTTATAACACGAAAAAAATATTTTGGAACAATAAAACAAAGTATTGTTGATGTATTTTGTTGTTTGTGTATAAACATCATAAATTCTTTTCTCAAAAGCAACATTTTTTCTGATACAAATTAAAACATCCAGTTACTCTAAAATACAACTGTGGTCCGACTAAGTAATGAAAACGTTTCCGATCCACATAGATCTTATTTCCACGTTTCAGTGGCCTGCAAATATCCCGCTTTCTTTTTTTCGTAGCGATCTTTCATTTTCGGTGCTATAAATGCAAGAGCGGAGCAATTTCACTCGTTCCCCGTGGTCCGGTCACTGCCATTACGCGGTACTCCACTTGATTTTGAAAATAACTCGCGTTCGAAAATTGAGATCTCGAGCGTTTACCAATCCTAATGGTGCGAGGCTTTATACGCAATTCTATATACCTATTGTTTAAAAAATGTTACGCGTTCTGTTTATTATATAAAATAAGGTTGGTATATTATATTGGTTTTACATTTAATACAGACTCCACATGCTAAGGTGCTGTAACATTTGAATAAGTCCTTACAACCGACACGACTACTTTTTATAAAACATCTGTCATCTTGCTTGAGTAATGTTCAGAATGCTATCGTGTTCGAGATATAGAAGTTTAAGATTCAAATTTCTGATTCTAGACGCAATGAAGAATAAATTGTATTATAAATAACAGTTAATTAAGTTAAGAAAAAGATAATGCTCTCAAAGTTTATTTACATTTGCTTTCCTAACCAGACTTGTGCTAGCGTAGGGGTTGACAAACTATATCAGCTTCAAAATGATTTCATTTCTTGATGATGTGACATGCTTGCCTTTTATCTGGTATTATATTGTTCAGTGTCATTACAAAATGTTTTAAATATGTTAGTAGAACAGACCTATATACTCACAAAGGCGAGCCCATCTTCAGTAAATTTACTGATGCACATTTGTGCGGGTAGGCCTCGTTAGTACACTACGTGTTAGCGTGAGTGTAAATAATAATGATGCATAGATAAACACTTTTTTTTATGATCGTTTTGGTAGGCAGTTTTGGCAACTACACAAAATATGGAGGGGCACGCCTTCGCGGATGCACGCACGGACATACAGACGGACTTGCTGTTTTCTAGTAAGACACCTTAAAAACAAGGCTACTCTTTCTAATACAAATAATGAACTATCCATTTTCCTCATAGGTTTGAGAAAGAAAAAAAGTTACCGAGTAACATAAAAGATGATCGTAATCGATTTTCTATCTCGATTGATGTTGAGGGTGTCGAGATAAAGGTTACAAAGGGCACACGGAACATTTCTACCAAAAAACGAAGATTGGTATCAACAAGAATGGCACTCACGTCGGTGACTTTTGAAATTGATAAAGATATTTTCACTACTGTTTGTTTTCGTCAGTTTAGGGATCCATATCCAAAGTGCAAAACTGAGCCCTCTTTATGAGACTCTTCGGTCTGTCCGTCCGTCAATTTGTAAGTCACGACTCTAGCTAGGACTGAGATATTGAATTAAGATGTTTTATGCAAAGCTTTGACCCAAAAACGTCTGCTTTAAAAAAATAACTTTTATTGGGACAATATGAAAAGGTAGACGAAAATCTTTTTTGCTCCCTAGCTTTCGGGGTGTCGTCGTAACTTGTTGAGTAGCCAACAATTCATTAATTTTAAAGAAATAAATAAATGGGGGCCTGTCAAATAGCGAATAAAAAAAAAAGTTATGAATCCAGGGGTTCCAATACATTTTTTTTATTTAAAAAAAATATTGATACCCCTATTTAAGCAACAAAATAAACTTGTAATAATATCTAACTTTAACTTGCAATTCATCGGAGCAATGCTGCCAGGATGCTTAGCACTCTGCCAACGGTTATAGGTTTCGAAGCGCTCGTAGCGAAGTTTGCTTAGCCATTCTGAACCGATCAGGAAAGTTAAGCAACGTTTTTCTTTTTCTTGCAATGGCAGTCGTTATAGCATGGTGACAGGGCATTTTGCGAATGCCCGCCTGGCTAGCTACCACCCTCAAGTAGAAAATCTGTCACCAAGCACCTAAGGGTGTGTTCCGGCATCTGTCCTTGAGAGCCAGTAATTCTAGGGTAGCCTGAACAACATCTTCGACCACATCATCACTTACCAATCTAGCATAAAAAATCAAGCATAAAAAAAAAGCATTTGGGCTGCCTGTAGACCAGTAATGGCGTTGATTTTGCCTTAATACTTTCCTTGTAGAATAATTAATAAGCAAAGCGTATGTCATTTCTTTACGGCAACTATAATAATGTTTTTTTAACAACAATACTATTATTGTACAATGTTTGACATTAATTTTATTGTTAGCTGGCAATCCTCTTTATGCATTTTTTTTCTTAGTATACCTACTCGCTACCTTGCTTTGTGAAGTGCACTTTTGCTCGCTTAATGTACAGCCACACCCTACTTACGCCGATGTGATATTACAATGGTGGTCATTTTACCGGATTAACAACTCATCAGCATTTTTTTATATTCTCAGCCCGGGAACGGTCATAAATACTATGTATGTCAGAATAACCTTAGTAGATACACGAGTAGAAATTCTAACGCTATGTGAGTATGTTAATAGAGCTTAAAATATAATTTCATCCAAAGTTGGATATCTATTCAGAAGTCGAATTCTTACTTTTACAACATACATTTTCAACTCAACATCGTAAGAACAACGTCGAGAAAGCAACAATTTGTGCAAAATTACTTCCAGTTCGCTCCACATAACTCATTCTACGAGTCGAGCGCCTGGTGCTTCTTGAACAACTTATGTAATTATGCTCACTTTGCCCAACATCCAAGTTCACAGTTTACGCTAGGAAGTAAACATTACGGAGAACATAGAGATAATATAGGTATGGTGGGTTCGGGAACGTTGAGCCTGTTGATGTCGGCTTCTCTTTATGATGGTAAAAGCGTCGTCTTGGGATCTTCTGGTCGTGGGTTTGATCCTGGCCGCAATTATTGGGGTTCTCTGATAAAAAAAATATGTCAGAAGTCTAAGAGTTTTTGAAGCAATGATGGCTGAGCGGTAATAGCTATGGACTGTCGTGCCGCAGGTCCCTGGTTCGCTCCCCACAGCCGGCTTGAGCTTCATCGCATGGTGGATGGGCATTTTGCTTGGCTAGCTACTGCCTTTAAGTAGAAAATCTGTCACCAAGCACCTAACGGTGTGTTCCATCAGCTGTCCTTGAGAGCCAGAAAAATTAAAGGCACATGAGAATTAACAACTGTGAGTCTCAATGTGACGGGCACAGTGCAATTCGTCATATGACGAAATGCATCTGTTATAGGCAGAGGATATTAATCCGCTTAACATCAGGTGGGCCTCGTGCTTCTTCCGTCACAAATACAAGAAAAACGATATAAGGCAATATATTGAGCAAATATATATATATATACATTTGCTCAATATATATATATATATATGTATATACATATATATTAAGCAATTTTTAGCTTTAATTACTAAAAAAAAGAATAAATTACAACAAAAATTGACAATCTAATTACAAAAGAACAAATTTAACAGTAATTGAATGGAAAAATAGTTACTAGGCAAATAATTCAAGACGGGATACAAAAATAACGTGACACAGACATAAACACCCGAGACACAGACTTTCGGAGATGTTCACGCGCCGACGGCTGGAGGCAGAAAGAGGGCGGCGCAGGTCTGCTGTCGGTTTTATATGATCGCTCCACAAAATGGCGGCTTCATGCTAACTCGGCTTCTCCTGACTAGCGGTCGTCCTCGGCCGCATTTTTCAGTAACTCAGCGAGAGACAGGCTTTTTCCTTGGATTGATATGCTTTCATTGCTACAATCAGCAAATTGACTCGTTTGGGGCTTGGGGCTTGCATCTAAGTTGTTTGTAGTACCATGATTTAGTGGACCTTGGACCATGTCTTTACTTCTTGTGCTGGAATTTGGCTGGTTGTTGGTTTTATGAGGCTCAGCAGAGATCTCGTGTTCAGCTATAAGCAAAGAAAGCAAGTGTAAGTATTATTCTAATAAAAAGTGTCAAAGTAACTCGTGCGAAAATATCATAGTCGAGTTGGTCACATCAAGTAGTCAGTCATTTTAAGCAGAGCCGGAGCTCAATGCAAACAGTCATGTCAAACAGAGCCGGAGCTCAATGCAAACAGTCAAGTCAAGCAGAGCCGAAACTCGATGCAAACAGTCATGAATAAAGCAGAGCCGGAGCTCAATGCACAGACACAGCAGAGCCGGAGCTCAATGCACACACAGCAGAGCCGAAGCTCAATGCACACACAGCAGAGCCGAAGCTCAATGCACACACAGCAGAGCCGAAGCTCAATGCACACACGGCAGAACCGAAGCTCGATACCCATACATAGCAGAGTCCAACGCTTAGTGATCCCACAGTGGATCCCAGCGTTGAACGTCCACACAGCAGAGCCCAAAGCTCAATGCACACACGACAGAGCCGAAGCTCGATGCCCACACATAGCAGAGTCCAACGCTTAGTGCTCCCACAGTGGAGCCCAGCGTTGAAAACTCAGAACACAAAACAGGTACAACCGGCAGAGCCTAAGCTCGATGCAGTCACAAACCAATAATAGAATTTAGGTATTGGCAACAATAGGTTCGTAAGTAAAATAAGGTTAACTTACTCTCAAAAAACGCAGCACATGACTCTGGGGTCCACTCTCCTCGCCAAGCAACTATATGCTCGGCGGCAGCCTGAGTAGTTTTACCATACGAACCACGCACAAGCTGCAGCAAGTACCGGTCGCGATGCAAGACTTGCGTCACACGGTAGGGCCCTCGCATCCCCGAGTCCAATTTGCCTGTAATCTAAGCAGATTTGTTTCAAAAAACTTTATCATCTACATTATTAAAGGATCTAGATCTTTTTCGACCTTTGTTGATCTTGCCTTCACCAGTTTTGCTCGAGCAATGCATTAACCCGCTGTCTTTGTAAGTAGCTTTCAGTGACAACATCTCAGTGTCGTCACGGACAAGTAGTTGCCTCGATGCCAGTTAGGAGCTGTAGTGGCGCTGTTTTTGTTGTTTATGCTTAGGTGTTATGAAGTGAATTTGACTTCCGATATAAGGAGCCAAACTGAAAGCTTGCACTTTCAAATATTCGTCCTTTATGACAAACTAAACGTTAGTCCATAGAGCGAAACTGCATTTTCATAACCTTCTTAAGTGATATGTCTTGCTTTTTTTAAGGCATAAATTAGGCAGTATTTTGAGAATGCGTCAAACGTCGGCAACACATACTTGTAATCGTTTGAAATGGGAAGGGGACCGAGTGCATCTATATGCACAGTATCAAACTGGGTCTCCGGTTAGTTCCAAGATGAAATTGGCTAGTGAGGAGCTCTGGGGACTTATTTTTGAGAAAGACACACTAAACAGTGACTGACATATTTTTTACAAAAGTACGAAGACCAGGAAATCAAAAATGAGGTAGAATGGGATCTACAGTTTTGTCTTCATTGATATGTTTATATTGGTCGTGAAAAATTCTCAAAAGCTGAGACGGTGTTCTTTAGGAATGAAACAGTAATCTAGGCTGTTCTCCGACAGGTAAGGAGTGTATTTGAAATATAGCAAATCATTGCGCACAACATATTCTGTATAGTTCGTTGTTATTGACCTTGTCAATCGGCTTACGCGTTTCTTTGTCCGCTGATTGAGCAAGATACATACACAGCGCCATATGCGATGGAACTAGCATCCGTATGCAGCTCGGTCGGTAATGATGGGTCAAAAATAGCTATTACGGAATCACTCGTAAAAATACATAGCTAAAAAAGATTCACTCGTAACACAATCGATTAGGTACTTATGAACATTATCACGTTATGCACCCCAATAAAATGAAATGCCTGTCCGCGTCAGGCCAGTTATGTATGCAGTTTTAATACCCGAGAAGGTTGTGGACCTGTTTTACATTTGTGGGCACAGAAGAATGGACTAGAGCTTTTATCTTTCGCTCGCTCGGTTTCACCTGACTTTGAGAAATGAAATGATCTAGATAGTCTACTTCTGTGGCCACAAATGTACTTTGCTTTGTTTGAAAAAAGCTAACGTAAGTAGCACCTCGAGAACGCTTTTCAAAGGCTTGTACCGAAGAATCCGGTATGGGATGAATGCATCAAGAATACCAAACAAAGTTTCTTAATCATAGCCTTGAAAGGTGGTATTTACAGGCATCTGTTTACTGGAACGGACAAACAGACTGAAGATTATTCTGTTGAATGTATCCTACACCATCACAAATCAATACTTGCACCGGTACATAAAACATTTTTGGTTGATAACAAATAACATGATATGTAGGTAATCGTGCACACTAATTGTTTTATCACAGACACAAATAAGGGAAGCATATGACCGTCTTTAAATTTATTCGTCAAACGAAATAGTTACCCAGTTTAGTTATTAGACAGCAGTCGTGACGTCATTGACTGATGAAGCGTTTTGCAGATCATTGCAAAAATTAACCGTTTTGTTACGTTGTTCGACTTTTTGTTTGACAAAACAGATACTGACGTCATGACCCTTCCTTTTGCAAAACGAGCACGTCATAGGTTCCGTTGGTAAAGGCAGTGCACTAGTTTTAAACCGTTTGGGACACAATCGCTGTACATGATCGGTAGATTGACACGAAAAACATTTTAAATCGCGGGTAGGCACATTATTATGACCGTGTTTTCGCGGATTACGATCGAGTTCTTTCTCATGAGTATGTTTTGTGCCACTGACCGATGCTCGAGTGTTTGGTTTTGTATAAATAGACAAAAACTCAACTAAATTTTTGGTCGTTAAATTAGCATTGGTCGCCACGGCACGTATCTGTGTGTCAGTTATCCCACGTATAACGATAGCTAAAGTTAAGTCGTCACTTAAGCCCTTCACAATATTTAATCGCAGAAGGGACCGTCTAGCATATTCTGCGTAAGTGGGGTAGCTGTCGGAATTTATACTCATAAAGTCATATAAAATGCCAGCTATATCGATTCTTCGTGAACTCTGTTTTAAAGTTTGACCATGTACGGTCATTTGTAATCCAGTCACTTAAGGGACAGAATTCTAAAACCAGATGTTAGATTTTGTCCCCACTTCTCCTCGCGTGTTTACTTCGCGGTGCACATGGCGCCACGTCCGCAAGTCAACGGTAATATTTTATTTGGTTAAAAATTTAGAGCGCTCTCTAGTAGAACTAGTAGAAACTATCTTGTCGCACACGAATGTGATGTGTGCTGAAGCGCCATCTAGTATGCATACATGATACCAACCATTAGTTGATTGTATGCTGTAAATATCATAGTGTGACACAGTCAACCCTTTGCGATCATAGTTCCCGCGAGCCTAAATTTACCATACCTACAGTAGAACAAGTTTAGTCTTGATTATTACCAACTTGTTTGATTTTGCAGTTTTTGTGTATGTTCATTTTTAATGAACATGAACTATGGTTTTGATGAACATGAACTATGTATCTACTTTGATGCAAGGCGTAAGCTGTTACACAATAGATGGTTTATTTATTACAAAAACAAGTATATTGTGTAAAATTTACACAGAAAATCATAAAAAAACTTTTTTACCCCTGATCAAAATACAAATAGCGGGTTATACTATTGGGTATTTTTAACTGACTTCAAAAAAAGGAGGAGGTTCTTAATTCGTCTGTTTTTTCTTATATGTTTGTTACCTCAGAACATTTGACTGGGTGAATCGATTTAAAAAAATCTTTTATTGTTTGAAAGCTGATACTTGTTGTTTGGTTCCAGTTAAATTTCATCAAAATCGGTCAAGCCGTTTTTGACATACACTCCAATAACTGAAAAATATTTACTTATCTTGATGATATAGTCGTTGACAATGAATGAAGATCGATCCCCTAAGTAGCAAGGGTCATAAAAAGAAGTGTTTTTTTTAAAAATAAAAATGGAAATGACTTCATCACCAAAAAGTGTGAATTAACTTGTCGAAGTCCAACACTAGTACCACGTGCACAATATTGTGATAATAGGTACTTTTGAACTATACTGGTACCGACTTGAACAAGTTATTTCACACTTTTGGGTGTTGGAGTCGGTTCCAATTTTTGTTTTTTTTTTATCAAGTAGCATAGTTCATTCAGATCCTGGCTTTGTTTCCGCTAACAATCAAGGGTACCTGCTCGTGTCATTACTACAAGTCATATTAAGATTTCACTAACAAAAAATCACATGGAGAATGTAGTAGGTAGGTACAGTTATTGTTTCAATTTGTTAATAATAATAAATACATCTCGTGGATGCTATTGTGTAGATGAGTGGAACAACAAAACTTCTAACAAAATAATACCATTATTGAAATCACCCAAGGAGAAAGATAAGTATTTTGTTTGAAAATGTATTACTTTGTATTACTATTCATACGTAATACCACAATATTACATATCGATTATAAAACCGTGGTATTACTGTTATTAACTGTATTTGTCAAAGATTACGAAAGATACGTTTATTTTTTTATTTTTTTTTTATATGCCTGATAGGTTAGCCTTTGACCACTATCTCACCTAATGGTAAGTGATGATGTGGTCGAGGATGTTGTTCAGACTAACCTAGAGTTACTGGCTCTCAAGGACAGCTGCCGGAACACACCGTTAGGTGTTTGGCGACAGATTTTCAACTTGAGGGTGGTAGCTAGCCAGGCGGGCATTTGCAAAGTGCCCTACCACCATGCTGTAACGACTGCTATCCTAAGACAACAACCGGGACCGACGGCTTAACGTGCCCTCCGAAGCACGGAAGCGCTCAGTAGTAATGCCCAACCAGCGGTCACCCATCCAAGTTATGACCGCGGCGGACGTTGCTTAACTTTGCTGATCGATTCAGAATGGCTAAGCAAACTTGGCTACGAGCGCTTCAAAATTTTTTTACTTTATGTTTGTAAACGACACCCGTGCCGTCACTTGATGTATGTACTTGTATAGGTAGATTATGTTGCGAAGATGCACCGGAGTGCGACATAAAATCGGACATTCTATGAGAGTAGGGCTGCCATCCGTCCGGGTTTCCCTGGATTTAGCATTTTACCAATAACCCTGCATATTAATAAAAAAATAATCGAAAGGTGAATGTTTCGAGATTTGTCTTAATATACTCTTTGTGTAATAGTGTATATCAACAATGCGTCGTTCTTCTCCTCCATTTTCTATACTAGAAAAATAACAAACTTTTATTGATTTTCAAATAATATTTTTGGTGTCCGATATTAATCGCCGGTTTTCGGTACGCGTGTCAAAATTCAATTCATCTAACAAGCCATCACAATTAACAATCCGCTAACTTTCAACGGGTTTCTGGAACGCATATTAATGAAAAATTACAGAACACCTGATTAAAATGCTTGTTTATCTATGATAACATGAAATTTGAAAAGTCGTTCAAATTCATTCATTCTCTAGTGTTCTGTCTTTTTTTAACACATAGCGTTGTCTCTTCTGTTTTGACATGAAATTAATCCCAAATCATTTTTGGCATCACCACCGTTACTATGGTTACCAATTAAATATGACGGATGATCGTAAACGTAAAACAACAAGAGAGAGGAGTTCGAAGCGTTCCTATTTGTCAAAATACAAGCAGATTTGGGCATTCACATCCAACAATACTATTTGCGCTCGGATTTCTAACTGACAGAGTCCAGTCGTGCGAGTGTACGCTCTAATACCTAAAATGTCAACATTGATGGGTTATCGCTAGTGGAATTATCAAATTTCATTAATTTTTATGAATCCAGCAGTGATAGCTCAGTGGCTTTGGCTATGGACTGCCGCGCAGCAGGTCCATGGTTCGAATCCCGCCGCGGGCTTGAGCTTCACCGCATGGTGGAAGGGCATTTTGTGAATGCCCGCCTGGCTAGCGATCACCCTCAAGTAGAAAATCTGTCGCCAAGCACCTAACGGTGTGTTCCGGCAGCTGTCCTTGATAGCCAGAGTAATTCTAGGTTAAGCCTGTTAACACCTTCGACCACATCATCACTTACCATCACGTGAGATTGTGGTCAAAGGCTTACCTATCAGCTATAAAAAATTAAATTAAAAAAAATCCCTTTATCCTCAATACCATCATGATGATTATAAATACTCTTTAATTTTATAGTTATTATGTCAGTAATAGTTTATTGATAGTGAAAGTCACTAGCGTACGTGAAAATGTGCGTGTTTGTCTTCCCTTACTTGTTGCTTTATATCGTAAAAATCGATTAAAATAAAAAAATCATGAGTGGCATTTTTTATTGCTGCTAGGCTACGCTTTGACTATAATCTCACCTGATGGTAAGTGATTGACGTCTGATGATGATGAAGTCAGTAGAGAAGAATAGGCAAGAACAGCCGTCGTAACATACCATTAGATCCTTGGTAATATATTTTCTACTTGAAGGCCAACAACTATCAAGCCTATCAATGATTCTAAAAACTCCCGCCCTCGCATCATGCGGTGAAGTGGAAGACCGCGGCGAGATTCTAACTATGGACCTCCTGCGCATCAATACAAAATAATACCACTTCTAACATCAACGTGAATATGTTGTAGCCGCACATCAGGCGCTAAACAGAGCTTTAAACCATATCTTAACGCCCTCAGCCGAAAGGTGTTTTCTCAAAGAGGGTTGGGGTTTGGAAGGTCCATAACCTACTTATCTTGGAAATGCTTTTGTTGGTATTACAATCTACCCAGCTGCGGTTTGTTTAATGGCTGCTATGGTTATGTTATAGCACCCTATTGAGTAACAAATGAGCAGCAACACTATAATCACGTAGTCTTTAGTAATATATTTACGTAGTTCTATAATCGGACTCTTGTTCTATACTCGCTCATCATACACACCGCTAGGGAATGGAACACTCTGCCTGAGTCTGTGTTTCTGGTTAATTACGGGGGGGTTTTCTAAACCGGAGTGAATAGGTATCTTCAGGGTAAGCGAGCTGCATCATCGATGGCATCGTCACTTAACATCAGGCGAGATAGTGGTGAAGTGCTACCCAGTACCTTCGGTATGAAAAATAGCAATATGTGTTTTTAGAGTAATCATACTTGATATAATTCTGTTCTTGTTCTATCTTATCAGTGATTAGAGTAAACGTTGTAGGTAGGAATGCTTAAAACTATTTTTATATATTTTTACGATATCAACACGTTAATCTTAGAATAATTGGTCGATTTTGGGCAATTAGAATAAGTCAGTTTAACAAACCGTTAACGTACCGAAAAGCTTTTCAGAAACCCAAAATTGAAATAATTGTCGATTAATTGGAGATTTGACATTAGTGTTGACAAACAGTCACATGAAGTTTTTAGAAACCCAATCTGCGTATGACAATGGATTAACAAGTATTTAAAATAATTTGTCGCTGATTTGCGTTTCAGAAACCGGGGGTAAGAATTTTATTGGTAAGTAAGTTATGGGATAGTATCAATAACCAAGAAGCATCCTCCTATCCAATATATGGGGTTGTTTATATGGCTACCATATGTTGTTTATACAACACAGAAGATGTAACATTTAAAAACATAATGGCTATAATGTGTATAATTTTAACTTTTGTTGAATTACCGGCCGCCCCTTAACACCAAAACGTCCTGGGGAATACTCTCTTTGGTAGTATATCCGCTACACTTTGGTTATTAAGGGCGTTATAGTTAAGTCCTCTATAATGCACCTTACTCGATGTTCTTACGTAAGTATTGGTATGGTGCTAATTATTTCATTTTCTTTTAGTCAGTTCTTAATTCTTATGCTATTCAAGAAAACCATGGAAAGTCTCATTCTAAAGCAGAAGCTTAGGCTTCATCTTTTTGTATTAAGTTTTCATTTCAGAATTTCATTATCTCTATCGCATCAAACGTTTACGGCCATCTTTTTACTACTAATTTATATGTACTAATATATTACGTACTCGATAATACCATGAATATTTCAATAACTTTCCATGTATGAAAGTTTGTGTTTTCTATAGTAGTGGACAGAAGGACGGTGTTTACTCAACATAGCTTTGTAGTAAATTGAAAATGTTGTTCTACTGTAACTATTACGCTGTGGCAACTCGTGTCCATCCAAGACATACTTTTTCGAGATCTATGAAAAAACGTGTTCAGGTAGCTAGATTAGGTAGTACCTATTTAATGTTCACGTTCATTAGATATACTAAACTCTCTAATTATATGAAAACATGGAAACTCGAGATACCTAATAAATTTGCAAGCATTGTAATCGTAAATTGAATACGCGTCAGAAAACTTAATTATACGTAAATATAATACGTATCAAATAAAAAGTAATACAATTAAAAAAGTCACCAAAAAGAATCTAGGTATGTGAGATTCGATCCACGGTACTCGATCTTCTGATTCGACTTCAGTAGTTACACACTATACAATCATTGACCAAGGTGTCGAAAATTACACACATATCGTTTATGCCTTACTGTCAGACACATTATATTGGTCCACGTACATACGTAAAATTATTATTGTATTATTAAGAATTATGTCGTAAAATTAAAATTAGACCAAAAAGAATCTCTTTACGCTGGATTCGATCCACGTGCCTCTCAATTGCGAAGCGATGTCACTTACTATGCGCTATTTGAACGACGATTGATTTGTCGAAAATTATGTACATAACCTGTGTGCCTTATTGTCAGAAACTGTATAAATTAATCATGATCCATCTAAAATAATTACAACACATTCATTACGAAAAATTCTGAATATTGCTTATAATAATTATTTTAGGTAGCTAAAGTTGTACCTATGTCTTGTAAAATGTTTGAAGTGTTTTTTATATTGCGTTAGGGTTCACAATCATATCATAATTTCATTAATATAAGAGATATATACATAGGTACATGGAGAAAGGAAGCCATAGATGCTTACCTTATTATGTCCATCATGCGTTTTTGACGATTTTTTGCATTCCCAAAGCGTTTATTTATAATTTTACCCATGTTTTATTTTAATTGAGATCGCCGAGAAAAGTGACACAGGTCCGACGCATGACGCGGCTGACCGCGATATGAGCGAGGATGATAGCAATATACGTAGATCGCTGGAGTAAATAGTGCGACATGATGTTAACGCTTCTCGGAATGAAAGGGCGTATGTGACATTTTGTAAACAGGCTCAGTACGCATTAACTGTGCTTTTTTTGGATTAAAATAATCAATGAAATTTATTGTACTTAAAAAATCAATATTTTAGAAAAAAAATCCAATTTTTAATACACTAAAATCTGGCGGAAAAAGTATGAATCCTCTATTTTCAGAGGTGTTTTTGAGATTTTTTTCTATCGAGCCAATTATTAGGAAACATGTTTTGAAATCGATGAAAGTATTACTTATATCCTTGAGTATCGTGTATTTAAATTGCAGTACCATCCGGTACCTGGTTTATGAGATTTTCCATATCATGTTGGCACTATTTCGTAATTTCCGAGCCTTAACCAACTACGGGCATCACCTTTTAGGCAATTGGCAATACGAGAAAGACACTCGTTGTCATCCCAATTGTTAATATTACTTGCCCTTTCGATTTCTTCACACCAAGAATCGATATCATGCAAGCTAGGATCAAAGTTTGATATGTAATAATGGGTGGATCTAACCTTAGTTAATGCACTTAACGCTCCAATGAGACGGTCGGTGGGGTCCAGCGACGTACTCGCAGAATTGCTCGCGACTGATACTGGCAGCGGTGGCAGCTGTGGTGTAGACGCCCTTGTTGGCGCCACAATGGCGCACGCGTCCGACGCTGGCGTCTCGGTGCACGAAGCTGGCCGTCCGCTGTTTTCAAGCGCAGTCAGGCGGGACAAAATAGCACCAAGTGTTTCCTGCAGGCTTTCAACATTTGAGGTTGGATTAGTTCTTTTTCTAACCCTACTATGAGAACTAGATTGTTCAGACATGATTTTATTTTAAAACTTCACAAATTCGAATGCTTTTAGTACTGTGAGCTTAATAGAAAAGTAAACGATAGGCAATGGAGC
The DNA here is from genome assembly GCA_963854805.1 of Plagodis dolabraria. Taxonomy (NCBI): domain Eukaryota; kingdom Metazoa; phylum Arthropoda; class Insecta; order Lepidoptera; family Geometridae; genus Plagodis; species Plagodis dolabraria. The sequence continues at coordinate 21,291,089 of OY978459.1, forward strand.
CTATCCCACTTCTGAATTAAGCAATTTTTAGCTTTAATTACTAAAAAAAAGAATAAATTACAACAGAAATTGACAATTTAATTACAAAAGAACAAATTTAACAGTAATTGAATGGAAAAATAGTTACTAGGCAAATAATTCAAGATGGGATACAAAAATAACGTGGTGACGTCACCCGAGACACAGACTTTCGGAGATGTTCACGCGCCGACGGCTGGAGGCAGAAAGAGGGCGGCGCAGGTCTGCTGTCGGTTTTATATGATCGCTCCACAAAATGGCGGCTTCATGCTAACTATATATATATACATACATATATAATATATGCATCATTCCCGTTAGGCCATCCTGAGTATTCCCCTCAGGATGCAACGTCCCTCTAACGGTGAGGTGGAGGTCCTTCAGACCTTCACCCTCCGCTACCCCGAACTCTACGCTGATCATCAGCAATCGCTTAACGATGCAGAGAGTGCCCGCCTCACGGACACTCTCATCGCTCCCTCCGGAACTTCAATCCCGGAGTCCATCGTCCCTCCTCTGACCCGGTCCTTCTCAGAGGACAGCCCGCTTTCGCCCGCTCCGGGCCCAGATAATAGACGCACGGTGGTAGCCCCACCCCGTGAGAGGTCTCGCTCGCGCTCACCGATCGGGAGGCCAGCGAGCACCCGTCCCTCCATCGCCGTTGTCGAGCCCACTACGGACTCCGAAACGGAGGTGGACGTAGATCCGAGTCGCGCCTCACGCACTGACTTGGACTCCGATAACGACGGCTATACCGTCGTAGATAGAAAACGCAAGCGTGCTCCTAAAGCCGCTAGTTGCGCAACTTCCGCCCCTCCCGCCAAGGCACCCGCTAAGGCCCCCGCCTCCGGCAAGAAGCCGACCCCCGCCCCGCGCCCCGCGTCTCCTCCCTCCGCTCCGGCTACTACTGCCGCGTCCCCTCAGGACGCGAGCGCGCGCCGCGAAAAACCGCCTCCGCCCCTGTTCATTCAGGACAAAACCAAATGGGACATGCTGTCCCGTTTAGTTTCGGATTGTGGGATCCACTACACTAATGCCCGCTCCACGCAGCAGGGCATTAAAGTCCAAGTGTCCACCATTAGCGACCACAGAGCGCTAACAAAACTCCTCCGCAATGAGAGCATAAGCTTCCACACTTATGCGCTCGAAGAGGAGAAAGTCCTCCGAGTGGTCATCCGCGGTGTGCCCAAGGAGGTACATACCGATTCGGTATGTGCCGACCTGAAGGCACAAGACTTCCCCGTACATGCAGTTCACCGCATGTACAGCGGGAAGGACCGCAGTCCCTACGATCTAGTACTCGTAGTACTAGATCGTACACCTGAAGGCAAGGCCATTTTTAATTTAAAAAAGGTCTGTGGCCTCTCAGGACTCGATGTCCAAGCCCCATACAAAAATGGGAGTCCCTCGCAGTGCCATAACTGCCAACTATACGGGCACGCCTCCCGTTTCTGCTTCGCTCGCGCTAGGTGCGTTAAGTGCCTAGGCGATCACGCGACAGCAGCGTGCACTCGCACCCGGGATTCGCCGGACCCACCCAGTTGTGTTCTATGCGGTGCTCAAGGGCATACCGCGAATTACCGTGGTTGCCCTAAAGCACCACGAGTGAACCACAGGGTGGCAAGGCATAGGCCGACCCGTCCCTCTTACGACCGTTACCAACGGGTAAGCCCTAAACTAACGGTAGTACCTGCCTCACAGGTAATACCCGCGCCGCTCCCAGCCCGTAACGCATGGTCTAAACCACCCAGTATGGTTAAGACCGTCGCTACCGCCCGCGCCCCGGCCCGCGCGCCCGCACCCGCGCCCGCACCCGCCCGCGCCGCGGCCCCTGCCCGCGCACCGGCCCCGGCTCGCCCCGCGCTCCCGGCACCCGTTGCCAACACCATTCGCGCGCCTCCCCGCGCCGCTTCCCGGCCACAAGCTCCCCCTATGCCATTGATGGCTGCCCCTCTTCAAGAGGCAATCAACCTAGTCAGCGATCTGGCTATGTCGGTTGACATCAATGAGGTACAAGAGCTATTTCACAAGATGCAATACGCTCAATCCCCAGCGGACGTGATCCAATACACATTGGAACACGCAAACTTACTAAGCGCCCTTAAGCGCTTCGTTCCCCAGGCTCCTCCCCAGTACAACCACTATGGGTAGTACAACCGAACGCACGAAACCGCACTCAGTTTCGTTAGCGTCATTTAACGCTAACGGCCTTTTCAGACAACGTGACCTCCTCCACGACTTTTGTTGTACCCACCTTATCGATATCATATGCGTGCAGGAGACCCTTCTAAAACCGGGGAAGGCGAACCCTAGGACCGGTGTGAAGTTGGCAGCCAAAATCTAGCAGCCTATAACCCAACCAAATTAGGGAGGTAGATTTTCAAATATTTATATTTTATTGCACTCATGATTAGGGATACCATTTCAGCAATGAAAAAGCAAAAACGTTGCGGAAGCTCAGTTCCTTAACCTTCCAAATTAAATTCTTTAAATTATTGATAATTGAAAACAAACTATCAAATTGGCTGCTGATAAATTTACTGAAGTACTCTAAAAATTGCGAGTTTTGGTGATTATAACTAATAATTATTATATTTTCTATACAAAAATCATGAGCAGAAAGCAAAAGTTATGTGTTTTTTAACCCTTTCGTAGTATGAATTTTTTTTAATGAAAATATAAAATGATGCGTTTTGACCCTTGAACCCCTTAAATAAAATAATCACAGCTATAATTCATAACTTGATATGAAATTTCAGCTATAAAAAAGCATCGGCTAAGCGGAAGTACACTCATTTGACCCTCAAAAAAAATTTTGAAAAATTGCAAATAAATTATCAATTTGGCTGCTGATAAATTTCAATCAGAAATCCTCTTAAATGTGCAAGTTTTGGTGATTACATATGATGATTTATATGTGTTCTATACGAAAATCATGAGCAAAAAGCGGCAGTCATGTGTTTTTTAACCCTTTAGTGGTACGACAAAACTTTCTTAATTGAAAATATAAAATGATGCGTTTTGACCCTTGAACCCCTAAAATAAAATAATCGCAGTAATAATTCATAATCTAAGATGAAATATTATCTATAAAAAAGCATCGGCATTGCGGCAGTTCACTTACTTGACCCTCGAAAAAATATTGAAAATTGCAAACAAATTATCGATTTGGCTGCTGATAAATTACAATCAGAAATCCTCTTAAATGTGCAAGTTTTGGTGATTACATATGATGATTTATATGTGTTCTATACGAAAATCATAAGCAGAAAGCGGCAGTCATGTGTTTTTTAACCCTTTCGTAGTATGAAAAACTTTTTTAAATGAAAATATAAAATGATGCGTTTTGACCCTTGAACCCCTTAAATAAAATAATCACAGCTATTATTTATAATCTGAGATAAAATTTAAGCTGTATGAAAGCATCGGTATTGCGGCAATTCACTTACTTGACCCTCAAAAATAATTGTGAAAATTGCAAACAAATTATCAATTTGGCTGCTGATAAATTTCAATCAGAAATCCACTTAAATGTGCAAGTTTTGGTGATTACATTGATGATTTATATGTGTTCTATACGAAAATCATAAGCAGAAAGCGGCAGTCATGTGTTTTTTAACCCTTTAGTGGTATGACAAAACTTTTTTAAATGAAAATATAAAATGATGCGTTTTGACCATTGAACCCCTAAAATAAAATAATCACAGTAATAATTCATAATCTGAGATGAAATTTTAGCTATAAAAAAGCATCGGCATTGCGGCAGTTCACTCACTTGACCCACAAAAAAATATTGAAAATTGCAAACAAATTATCGATTTGGCTGCTGATAAATTTCAATCAGAAATCCTCTTAAATGTGCAAGTTTTGGTGATCACATATGATGATTTATATGTGTTCTATACGAAAATCATAAGCAAAAAGCGGCAGTCATGTGTTTTTTAACCCTTTCGTAGTATAAAAAACTTTTTTAAATGAAAATGTAAAATGATGCGTTTTGACACTTGAACCCCTTTAATAAAATAATCACAGCTATAATTCGTAACTTGATATGAAATTTCAGCTATAAAAAAGCATTGGCTAAGCGGCAGTTCACTTACTTGACCCTCGAAAAAATATTGAAAATTGCAAACAAATTATCGATTTGGCTGCTGATAAATTACAATCAGAAATCCTCTTAAATGTGCAAGTTTTGGTGATTAAATATGATGATTTATATGTGTTCTATACGAAAATCATAAGCAGAAAGCGGCAGTCATGTGTTTTTTAACCCTTTCGTAGTATGAAAAACTTTTTAATGTAAAAATATTAAATGATGCGTTTTGACCCTTGAACCCCTAAAATAAAATAATCACAGTAATAATTCATAATCTGAGATGAAATTTTAGCTATAAAAAAGCATCGGCATTGCGGCAGTTCACTCACTTGACCCTCGAAAAAATATTGAAAATTGCAAACAAATTATCGATTTGGCTGCTGATAAATTTCAATCAGAAATCCTCTTAAATGTGCAAGTTTTGGTGATTACATAAATGATGATTTATATGTGTTCTATACGAAAATCATGAGCAAAAAGCGGCAGTCATGTGTTTTTTAACCCTTTCGTAGTATAAAAAACTTTTTTTAATGAAAATGTAAAATGATGCGTTTTGACCCTTGAACCCCTTTAATAAAATAATCACAGCTATTATTCATAATCTGAGATAAAATTTAAGCTGTATAAAAGCATCGGTATTGCGGCAGTTGACTGACTTGACCCTCAAAAATAATTGTGAAAATTGCAATCGAATTATCAATTTGGCTGCTGATAAATTTCAATCAGAAATCCTCTTAAATGTGCAAGTTTTGGTGATTACATATGATGATTTATATGTGTTCTATACGAAAATTATAAGCAGAAAGCGGCAGTCATGTGTTTTTTAACCCTTTAGTGGTATGACAAAACTTTTTTAAATGAAAATATAAAATGATGCGTTTTGACCCTTGAACCCCTAAAATAAAATAATCACAGTAATAATTCATAATCTGAGATGAAATTTTAGCTATAAAAAAGCATCGGAATTGCGGCAGTTCACTCACTTGACCCTCAAATAAATATTGAAAATTGCAAACAAATTATCGATTTGGCTGCTGATAAATTTCAATCAGAAATCCTCTTAAATGTGCAAGTTTTGGTGACTACATATGATGATTTATATGTGTTCTATACGAAAATCATGAGCAAAAAGCGGCAGTCATGTGTTTTTTAACCCTTTCGTAGTATAAAAAACTTTTTTTAATGAAAATGTAAAATGATGCGTTTTGACCCTTGAACCCCTTTAATAAAATAATCACAGCTATAATTCGTAACTTGATATGAAATTTCAGCTATAAAAAAGCATTGGCTAAGCGGCAGTTCACTTACTTGACCCTCAAAAATAATTGTGAAAATTGCAAACAAATTATCAATTTGGCTGCTGATAAATTTCAATCAGAAATCCTCTTAAATGTGCAAGTTTTGGTGATTACATATGATGATTTATATGTGTTCTATACGAAAATCATAAGCAGAAAGCGGCAGTCATGTGTTTTTTAACCCTTTCGTAGTATGAAAAACTTTTTAATGAAAATATTAAATGATGCGTTTTGACCCTTGAACCCCTAAAATAAAATAATCACAGTAATAATTCATAATCTGAGATGAAATTTTAGCTATAAAAAAGCATCGGCATTGCGGCAGTTCACTCACTTGACCCTCGAAAAAATATTGAAAATTGCAAACAAATTATCGATTTGGCTGCTGATAAATTACAATCAGAAATCCTCTTAAATGTGCAAGTTTTGGTGATTAAATATGATGATTTATATGTGTTCTATACGAAAATTATAAGCAGAAAGCGGCAGTCATGTGTTTTTTAACCCTTTCGTAGTATGAAAAACTTTTTAATGAAAATATTAAATGATGCGTTTTGACCCTTGAACCCCTAAAATAAAATAATCACAGCTATTATTCATAATCTGAGATAAAATTTAAGCGGTATAAAAGCATCGGTATTGCGGCAGTTGACTGACTTGACCCTCAAAAATAATTGTGAAAATTGCAAACGAATTATCAATTTGGCTGCTGATAAATTTCAATCAGAAATCCTCTTAAATGTGCAAGTTTTGGTGATTACATATGATGATTTATATGTGTTCTATACGAAAATTATAAGCAGAAAGCGGCAGTCATGTGTTTTTTAACCCTTTAGTGGTATGACAAAACTTTTTTAAATGAAAATATAAAATGATGCGTTTTGACCCTTGAACCCCTAAAATAAAATAATCACAGTAATAATTCATAATCTGAGATGAAATTTTAGCTATAAAAAAGCATCGGCATTGCGGCAGTTCACTTGACCCTCAAAAAAATATTGAAAATTGCAAACAAATTATCGATTTGGCTGCTGATAAATTTCAATCAGAAATCCTCTTAAATGTGCAAGTTTTGGTGACTACATCTGATGATTTATATGTGTTCTATACGAAAATCATGAGCAAAAAGCGGCAGTCATGTGTTTTTTAACCCTTTCGTAGTATAAAAAACTTTTTTTAATGAAAATGTAAAATGATGCGTTTTGACCCTTGAACCCCTTTAATAAAATAATCACAGCTATAATTCGTAACTTGATATGAAATTTCAGCTATAAAAAAGCATTGGCTAAGCGGCAGTTCACTTACTTGACCCTCAAAAATAATTGTGAAAATTGCAAACAAATTATCAATTTGGCTGCTGATAAATTTCAATCAGAAATCCTCTTAAATTTGCAAGTTTTGGTGATTACATATGATGATTTATATGTGTTCTATACGAAAATCATAAGCAGAAAGCGGCAGTCATGTGTTTTTTAACCCTTTCATAGTATAAATTTTTTTTTAAATGAAAACATAAAATTATGCGTTTTGACCCTTGAACCCCTAAAATAAAATAATCACAAAAATAATTCATAATCTATGATGAAATGTAAGCTATAAAAAACATCGGTATTGCGGCAGTTCACTCAATTGACCCTCGAAAAAAATTTTTAAAATTGCAAACAAATTATCGATTTGGCTGCTGATAAATTTCAATCAGAAATCCTCTTAAATGTGCAAGTTTTGGTGATTACATATGATGATTTATATGCGTTCTATACGAAAATCATTAGCAGAAAGCGGCAGTCATGTGTTTTTTAACCCTTTCGTAGTATGAAAAACTTTTTAATGAAAATATAAAATGATGCGTTTTGACCCTTGAACCCCTAAAATAAAATAATCACAGCTATTATTTATAATCTGAGATAAAATTTTAGCTGTATAAAAGCATCGGTATTGCGGCAATTAACTTACTTGACCCTCAAAAATAATTGTGAAAATTGCAAACAAATTATCAATTTGGCTGCTGATAAATTTCAATCAGAAATCCACTTAAATGTGCAAGTTTTGGTGATTAAATTGATGATTTATATGTGTTCTATACGAAAATCATAAGCAGAAAGCGGCAGTCATGTGTTTTTTAACCCTTTAGTGGTATGACAAAACTTTTTTAAATGAAAATATAAAATGATGCGTTTTGACCATTGAACCCCTAAAATAAAATAATCACAGTAATAATTCATAATCTGAGATGAAATTTCAGCTATATAAAAGCATCGGCATTGCGGCAGTTCACTTACTTGACCCTCGAAAAAATATTGAAAATTGCAAACAAATTATCGATTTGGCTGCTGATAAATTACAATCAGAAATCCTCTTAAATGTGCAAGTTTTGGTAATTAAATATGATGATTTATATGTGTTCTATACGAAAATCATAAGCAGAAAGCGGCAGTCATGTGTTTTTTAACCCTTTAGTGGTATGACAAAACTTTTTTAAATGAAAATATAAAATGATGCGTTTTGACCCTTGAACCCCTAAAATTAAATAATCACAGTAATAATTCATAATCTGAAATGAAATTTTAGCTATAAAAAAGCATCGGCATTGCGGCAGTTCACTCACTTGACCCTCAAAAAAATATTGAAAATTGCAAACAAATTATCGATTTGGCTGCTGATAAATTTCAATCAGAAATCCTCTTAAATGTGCAAGTTTTGGTGATTTAATATGATGATTTATATGTGTTCTATACGAAATCATAAGCAGAAAGCGGCAGTCATGTGTTTTTTAACCCTTTCGTAGTATGAAAAACTTTTTTAAATGAAAATATAAAATGATGCGTTTTGACCCTTGAACCCCAAAAATAAAATAATCACAGCTATTATTCATAATTTAAGATAAAATTTAAGCTGTATATATGCATCGGTATTGCGGCAGTTGACTTACTTGACCCTCAAAAATAATTGTGAAAATTGCAAACAAATTATCAATTTGGCTGCTGATAAATTTCAATCAGAAATCCTCTTAAATGTGCAAGTTTTGGTGATTACATATGATGATTTATATGTGTTCAATACGAAAATCATAAGCAGAAAGCGGCAGTCATGTGTTTTTTAACCCTTTAGTGGTATGACAAAACTTTTTTAAATGAAAATATAAAATGATGCGTTTTGACCCTTGAACCCCTAAAATAAAATAATCACAGTAATAATTTATAATCTGAGATGAAATTTTATCTAAAAAAAGCATCGGCATTGCGGCAGTTCACTTACTTGACCCTCGAAAAAATATTGAAAATTGCAAACAAATTATCGATTTGGCTGCTGATAAATTACAATCAGAAATCCTCTTAAATGTGCAAGTTTTGGTAATTAAATATGATGATTTATATGTGTTCTATACGAAAATCATAAGCAGAAAGCGGCAGTCATGTGTTTTTTAACCCTTTAGTGGTATGACAAAACTTTTTTAAATGAAAATATAAAATGATGCGTTTTGACCCTTGAACCCCTAAAATAAAATAATCACAGTAATAATTCATAATCTGACATGAAATTTTATCTATAAAAAAGCATCGGCATTGCGGCAGTTCACTTACTTGACCCTCAAAAATAATTGTGAAAATTGCAAACAAATTATCAATTTGGCTGCTGATAAATTTCAATCAGAAATCCTCTTAAATGTGCAAGTTTTGGTGATTACATATGATGATTTATATGTGTTCTATACGAAAATCTTAAGCAGAAAGCGGCAGTCATGTGTTTTTTAACCCTTTAGTGGTATGACAAAACTTTTTTAAATGAAAATATAAAATGATGCGTTTTGACCCTTGAACAAGTTATCCATCGGAGAGAGGTGACGTGGTGACACAAATTGATATACCTTACGTGATTAATGTATTATTAATAGATGACTTCACGTCATTAGAAGCTGGTAAATACATAAGCAGCTTTACTATTGACCACTGGATAGATTCAGGCGTTACTTTACGGAAATCCATATTTAATAATAACAAATACTTTTAAAAGTATCCTTAAAAATATTTAATAATATTTTAATAAAACAAACAACACGTTTGAAATCTTACACTGTTGTGACAAGGGGTTTAGGTTATGTGTATTAGAACAGTTAGAAATATCAAAACATAGTGTAGGCTTCGCACTGCTGAATGAACAGACTCAATTGGTTTCATCCCCACTGTTACGTATTTTTAGTGATAATCTGCCGCCACAAACTATTTTGTAATAAAGCTCCGGCTTACCATGTCACAACTGCTGTATTTCACACTTATTTTATATTCCACTCACTATCAAACACTGTATACCTATGTGTAGTGCTGTCGTATATTATACATGGCACTTTGCGTATTAAGTGGAGTGGCGTCCGTCCACTTCGAGAATCTATTGAAGACTGACTCGAATTCTCCCTGCAACTGGCCACGTTTGCTCTCCCCTCCAAGTAATAATTTTATTACGTCACGAGTCAAATCAATGTCTAATGGACTACGTTATTATCAAATAAGCTATTAAAGGAGTCAAATTGAATAATTACAAGTAAAAATGTTAAGCATTAAATTAAGTACAGATTAAATCAAATTGAAACCAACAATTTAAACATTATTTGTAATTCTTGTTTATTATTTTTTCATAACGTGCTGAGCCAAGCCACCCGTCGAACCAGCAACCAGTGATGACGTCACGCTACGAGTCACGCCACCCACCGCGTCATCCCCACGTGTCCCGAGTAGCTACAAGCAGGTCCTGTGACTGTTTCATCGTGGAAGCTGCCTACTTGCCGAACCGAGCTACCCGCCGAACCAGTGTTGACGTCACTCTGCGACCCTTTCATAATTTTTAAGTTTAAAACTAGTTTTCGTACATTGTTTACTATATTATTCAACATTTCTCATATTTGTTAACACTAAACATACCATATATAACTTAAAATATTCTGTTAACAATTCAATAACATTTTTATGTAATTATCACTTTAAAAACGTATATCTTTACCAATTGTAAGCTACAACAAAGAACAGTGAGTCACGATCGGGCCTATATAAAGGCGTGTTTAGCCGCTGGCCGTTTAGTCTCGATCGTGCGCTCGGTAAGTCAAGAGCTCCTGAAGATGCTTCGTTTAGAAGCGAAACTAGTCGGGTATTCTTCCGGTTAGGCTGCGTGAAGTTTGTGACGTCACGTAGATAACAGGAAAATTAGGCGGAATTGACACTAGATATATAATTTTATGCTTTTTTAAGTGTTTTATTAAAATATTATTTAATATTTTTTAGGATACTTTTAAAAGTATTTGTTATTATTGACCACTGCTTATATTTGATGAACGATCCTAAACGTTTTCAACTGATAACAGTTGAAAAATCCCACTGCATCTTTGGAAACAGATCTGTAGCTGATTCTTTTTACGACACCTTGATATTAGAGGTAACTAAACAGATAGTATTCCCAATTTGCCTTTCTCAGCACTACACAATGGCAATAGTCAACTTAGCTACTCAATCACTCTCAATATTTGACCCGTTGGGTTTAGCAGCCACTTAGAAAAAATTGTATTACACAAAACTGACGCACTTTTAGCAGAAAAAAACATATAAATAAAAATATACAAAATATAAAAACCCCAAAGCATGCGTACCAAATAGATTCATATAATTGTGGAGCTGTTATAATTAAAATTTTCGAAGCCATTGTCAATAAAACAAATATAGAGGAACAAATTGACTTCGATCAATACCGCTTGATGTTAAGGTCACTTTTAATAACAAAAAGTAAAGATATGACAGATATGTGCTTGTCGTGTGGCACTGCTGTCACTGATAAAAGCCAATACAAATGCGGCCGGTGCTTAAGATGGATCCACAATAAGTGCCTATTAGGTCCCAAAGAATTGAAAAATGGAAATATTGATCTTGTGAAATTACATAAGAACAACTGTTTTTTATGTAGAAAATATAAAAAATAAAAACATTGTCCTTTTGAGTGTCTAGTAGGTGAACTTCCGCAATACCGATACATTTTTATAGCTGAAATTTTATCTCAGATTATGAATTATAGCTGTGATTATTTTAATTTAGGGGTTCAAGGGTCAAAACGCATCATTTTATATTTTCTTTTAAAAAGTTTTGTCATACCACTAAAGGGTTAAAAAACACATGACTGCCGCTTTTTGCTCATGATTTTCGTATATAACACATATAAATCATCATATGTAATCACCAAAACTTGCACATTTAAGAGAATTTCTGATTAAAATTTATCAGCAGCCAAATTGATAATTTGTTTGCAATTTTCACAATTATTTTTGAGGGTCAAGTAAGTGAACTGCCGCAATACCGATGCTTTTATACAGCTAAAATTTTATCTCAGATTTTGAATAATAGCTGTGATTATTTTATTTTAGGGGTTCAAGGGTCAAAACGCTTCATTTTATATTTTCATTAAAAAGTTTTTCATACTACGAAAGGGTTAAAAAACACATAACTGCCGCTTTCTGCTTATGATTTTCGTATAGAACACATATAAATCATCATATGTAATCACCAAAACTTGCACATTTAAGAGGATTTCTGATTGAAATTTATCAGCAGCCAAATTGATAATTTGTTTGCAATTTTCACAATTATTTTTGAGGGTCAAGTAAGTGAACTGCCGCAATACCGATGCTTTTATACAGCTAAAATTTTATCTCAGATTATGAATAATAGCTGTGATTATTTTATTTAAGGGGTTCAATGGTCAAAACGCATCATTTTATATTTTCATTTAAAAAAGTTTTTTATATTAAGAAAGGGTTAAAAAACACATGACTGCCGCTATCTGCTTATGATTTTCGTATAGAACACATATAAATCATCATATTTAATCACCAAAACTTGCACATTTAAGAGGATTTCGGATTGTAATTTATCAGCAGCCAAATCGATAATTTGTTTGCAATTTTCAATAGTTTTTCGAGGGTCAAGTAAGTGAACTGCCGCAATGCCGATGCTTTTTTATAGATATTATTTCATCTAAGATTATGAATTATTACTGTGATTATTTTATTTTAGGGGTTCAAGGGTCAAAACGCATCATTTTATATTTTCATTTAAAAAAGTTTTGTCATACCACTAAAGGGTTAAAAAACACATGACTGCCGCTTTCTGCTTATGATTTTCGTATAGAACACATATAAATCATCATATGTAATCACCAAAACTTGCACATTTAAGAGGATTTCTGATTAAAATTTATCAGCAGCCAAATTGATAATTTGTTTGCAAATTTCACAATTATTTTTGAGGGTCAAGTAAGTGAACTGCCGCTTAGCCGATGCTTTTTTATAGCTGAAATTTCATATCAAGTTATGAATTATAGCTGTGATTATTTTATTTAATGGGTTCAAGGGTCAAAACGCATCATTTTATATTTTCATTTAAAAAAGTTTTTTATATTAAGAAAGGGTTAAAAAACACATTACTGCCGCTTTCTGCTTATGATTTTCGAATAGAACACATATAAATCATCATATGTAATCACCAAAAATTGCACATTTAAGAGGATTTCTGATTGAAATTTATCAGCAGCCAAATCGATAATTTGTTTGCAATTTTCAATATTTTTTCGAGGGTCAAGTAAGTGAACTGCCGCAATGCCGATGCTTTTTTATAGATAAAATTTCATCTTAGATTATGAATTATTACTGCGATTATTTTATTTTAGGGGTTCGAGGGTCAAAACGCATCATTTTATATTTTCATTTAAGAAAGTTTTGTCGTACCACTAAAGGGTTAAAAAACACATGACTGTGCTTTTTGCTCATGATTTTCGTATAGAACACATATAATAATCATATGTAATCACCAAAACTTGCACATTTAAGAGGATTTCTGATTGAAATTTATCAGCAGCCAAATTGATAATTTGTTTGCAATTTTCACAATTATTTTTGAGGGTCAAGTAAGTGATCTGCCGCAATACCGATGCTTTTATACAGCTAAAATTTTATCTCAGATTATGAATAATAGCTGTGATTATTTTATTTTAGGGGTTCAAGGGTCAAAACGCATCATTTTATATTTTCATTAAAAAGTTTTATATACTACGAAAGGGTTAAAAAACACATGACTGCCGCTTTCTGCTAATGATTTTCGTATAGAACGCATATAAATCATCATATGTAATCACCAAAACTTGCACATTTAAGAGGATTTCTGATTGAAATTTATCAGCAGCCAAATCGATAATTTGTTTGCAATTTTAAAAATTTTTTTCGAGGGTCAAGTGAGTAAACTGCCGCAATACCGATGTTTTTTATAGCTTAAATTTCATCATAGATTATGAATTATTTTTGTGATTATTTTATTTAAGGGGTTCAAGTGTCAAAACGCATCATTTTATGTTTTCATTTAAAAAATAAATTAATACCATGAAAGGGTTAAAAAACACATGACTGCCGCTTTCTGCTTATGATTTTCGTATAGAACACATATAAATCATCCTATGTAATCACCAAAACTTGCACATTTACGAGGATTTCTGATTGAAATTTATCAGCAGCCAAATTGATAATTTGTTTGCAATTTTCACAATTATTTTTGAGGGTCAAGTAAGTGAACTGCCGCAATACCGATGCTTTTATACAGCTTAAATTTTATCTCAGATTATGAATTGTAGCTGTGGTTATTTTATTTTAGGGGTTCAAGGGTCAAAACGCATCATTTAATATTTTTATTACAAAGTTTTTCATACTACGAAAGGGTTAAAAAACACATGACTGCCGCTTTCTGTTAATGATTTTCGTATAGAACACATATAAATCATCATATGTAATCACCAAAACTTGCACATTTAAGAGGATTTCTGATTGAAATTTATCAGCAGCCAAATCGATTATTTGTTTGCAATTTTCAATATTTTTTCGAGGGTCAAGTAAGTGAACTGCCGCAATGCCGATGCTTTTTTATACATAAAATTTCATCTCAAATTATAAATTATTACTGTGATTATTTTATTTTAGGGCTTCAAGGGTCAAAACGCATCATTTTATATTTTCATTTAAAAAAGTTTTGTCATACCACTAAAGGGTTAAAAAACACATGACTGCCGCTTTCTGCTTATAATTTTCGTATAGAACATATATAAATAATCATATGTAATCACCAAAACTTGCACATTTAAGAGGATTTCTGATTGAAATTTATCAGCAGCCAAATCGATAATTTGTTTGCAATTTTCAATATTTTTTTGAGGGTCAAGTGAGTGAACTGCCGCAATGCCGATGCTTTTTTATAGCTTAAATTTCATCTTAGATTATGAATTATTTTTGTGATTATTTTATTTTAGGGGTTGAAGGGTCAAAACGCATCATTTTATATTTTCATTTTAAAAAGTTTTTTATATTAAGAAAGGGTTAAAAAACACATGACTGCCGCTTTCTGCTTATGATTTTCGTATAGAACACATATAAATCATCATATGTAATCACCAAAACTTGCACATTTAAGAGGATTTCTGATTGAAATTTATCAGCAGCCAAATCGATAATTTGTTTGCAATTTTCAATATTTTTTTGAGGGTCAACTGAGTGAACTGCCGCAATGCCGATGCTTTTTTATAGCTGAAATTTCATCTCAGATTATGAATTATTACTGTGATTATTTTATTTTAGGGGTTCAAGGGTCAAAACGCATCATTTTATATTTTCATTTAAAAAAGTTTTGTCATACCACTAAAGGGTTAAAAACACATGACTGCCGCTTTCTGCTTATGATTTTCGTATAGAACACATATAAATCATCATATGTAATCACCAAAACTTACACATTTAAGAGGATTTCTGATTGAAATTTATCAGCAGCCAAATTGATAATTTGTTTGCAATTTTCACAATTATTTTTGAGGGTCAAGTAAGTGAACTGCCGCAATACCGATGCTTTTATACAGCTTAAATTTTATCTCAGATTATGAATAATAGCTGTGATTATTTTATTTTAAGGGTTCAAGGGTCAAAACGCATCATTTAATATTTTCATTAAAAAGTTTTTCATACTACGAAAGGGTTAAAAAACACATGACTGCCGCTTTCTGCTTATGATTTTCGTATAGAACACATATAAATCATCATATGTAATCACCAAAACTTGCACATTTAAGAGGATTTCTGATTGAAATTTATCAGCAGCCAAATCGATAATTTGTTTGCAATTTTCAATATTTTTTTGAGGGTCAAGTGAGTGAACTGCCGCAATGCCGATGCTTTTTTATAGCTAAAATTTCATCTCAGATTATGAATTATTACTGTGATTATTTTATTTTAGGGGTTCAAGGGTCAAAACGCATCATTTTATATTTTCATTTAAAAAAGTTTTGTATTACCACTAAAGGGTTAAAAAACACATGACCTCCGCTTTTTGCTCATGATTTTCGTATAGAACACATATAAATCATCATATGTAATCACCAAAACTTGCACATTTAAGAGGATTTCTGATTAAAATTTATCAGCAGCCAAATTGATAATTTGTTTGCAAATTTCACAATTATTTTTGAGGGTCAAGTAAGTGAACTGCCGCTTAGCCGATGCTTTTTTATAGCTGAAATTTCATATCAAGTTATGAATTATAGCTGTGATTATTTTATTTAAGGGGTTCAAGGGTCAAAACGCATCATTTTATATTTTCATTTAAAAAAGTTTTTCATACTACGAAAGGGTTAAAAAACACATGACTGCCGCTTTCTGTTTATGATTTTCGTATAGAACACATATAAATCATCATATGTAATCACCAAAACTTGCACATTTAAGAGGATTTCTGATTGAAATTTATCAGCAGCCAAATCGATAATTTGTTTGCAATTTTCAATATTTTTTTGAGGGTCAAGTGAGTGAACTGCCGCAATGCCGATGCTTTTTTATAGCTTAAATTTCATCTTGGATTATGAATTATTTTTGTGATTATTTTATTTTAGGGGTTGAAGGGTCAAAACGCATCATTTTATATTTTCATTTTAAAAAGTTTTTTATATTAAGAAAGGGTTAAAAAACACATTACTGCCGCTTTCTGCTTATGATTTTCGTATAGAACACATATAAATCATCATATGTAATCACCAAAACTTGCACATTTAAGAGGATTTCTGATTGAAATTTATCAGCAGCCAAATCGATAATTTGTTTGCAATTTTCAATATTTTTTTGAGGGTCAACTGAGTGAACTGCCGCAATGCCAATGCTTTTTTATAGCTAAAATTTCATCTCAGATTATGAATTATTACTGTGATTATTTTATTTTAGGGGTTCAAGGGTCAAAACGCATCATTTTATATTTTCATTTAAAAAAGTTTTGTCATACCACTAAAGGGTTAAAAACACATGACTGCCGCTTTCTGCTTATGATTTTCGTATAGAACACATATAAATCATCATATGTAATCACCAAAACTTACACATTTAAGAGGATTTCTGATTGAAATTTATCAGCAGCCAAATTGATAATTTGTTTGCAATTTTCACAATTATTTTTGAGGGTCAAGTAAGTGAACTGCCGCAATACCGATGCTTTTATACAGCTTAAATTTTATCTCAGATTATGAATAATAGCTGTGATTATTTTATTTTAGGGGTTCAAGGGTCAAAACGCATCATTTTATATTTTCATTAAAAAGTTTTATATACTACGAAAGGGTTAAAAAACACATGACTGCCGCTTTCTGCTAATGATTTTCGTATAGAACGCATATAAATCATCATATGTAATCACCAAAACTTGCACATTTAAGAGGATTTCTGATTGAAATTTATCAGCAGCCAAATCGATAATTTGTTTGCAATTTTCAATATTTTTTTGAGGGTCAAGTGAGTGAACTGCCGCAATACCGATGCTTTTATACAGCTTAAATTTCATCATAGATTATGTTTTATTTTTTTGATTATTTTATTTAAGGGGTTCAAGTGTCAAAACGCATCATTTTAGTTTTCATTTAAAAAATAAATTAATACCATGAAAGGGTTAAAAAACACATGACTGCCGCTTTCTGCTTATGATTTTCGTATAGAACACATATAAATCATCATATGTAATCACCAAAACTTGCACATTTACGAGGATTTCTGATTGAAATTTATCAGCAGCCAAATTGATAATTTGTTTGCAATTTTCACAATTATTTTTGAGGGTCAAGTAAGTGAACTGCCGCAATACCGATACTTTTATACAGCTTAAATTTTATCTCAGATTATGAATTATAGCTGTGGTTATTTTATTTTAGGGGTTCAAGGGTCAAAACGCATCATTTAATATTTTTATTACAAAGTTTTTCATACTACGAAAGGGTTAAAAAACACATGACTGCCGCTTTCTGTTTATGATTTTCGTATAGAACACATATAAATCATCATATGTAATCACCAAAACTTGCACATTTAAGAGGATTTCTGATTGAAATTTATCAGCAGCCAAATCGATAATTTGTTTGCAATTTTCAATATTTTTTCGAGGGTCAAGTAAGTGAACTGCCGCAATGCCGATGCTTTTTTATAGATAAAATTTCATCTCAAATTATAAATTATTACTGTGATTATTTTATTTTAGGGGTTCAAGGGTCAAAACGCATCATTTTATATTTTCATTTAAAAAAGTTTTGTCATACCACTAAAGGGTTAAAAAACACATGACTGCCGCTTTCTGCTTATAATTTTCGTATAGAACATATATAAATAATCATATGTAATCACCAAAACTTGCACATTTAAGAGGATTTCTGATTGAAATTTATCAGCAGCCAAATCGATAATTTGTTTGCAATTTTCAATATTTTTTTGAGGGTCAAGTGAGTGAACTGCCGCAATGCCGATGCTTTTTTATAGCTTAAATTTCATCTTAGATTATGAATTATTTTTGTGATTATTTTATTTTAGGGGTTGAAGGGTCAAAACGCATCATTCTATATTTTCATTTTAAAAAGTTTTTTATATTAAGAAAGGGTTAAAAAACACATTACTGCCGCTTTCTGCTTATGATTTTCGTATAGAACACATATAAATCATCATATGTAATCACCAAAACTTGCACATTTAAGAGGATTTCTGATTGAAATTTATCAGCAGCCAAATCGATAATTTGTTTGCAATTTTCAATATTTTTTTGAGGGTCAAGTGAGTGAACTGCCGCAATGCCGATGCTTTTTTAAAGCTAAAATTTCATCTCAGATTATGAATTATTACTGTGATTATTTTATTTTAGGGGTTCAAGGGTCAAAACGCATCATTTTATATTTTCATTTAAAAAAGTTTTGTCATACCACTAAAGGGTTAAAAACACATGACTGCCGCTTTCTGCTTATGATTTTCGTATAGAACACATATAAATCATCATATGTAATCACCAAAACTTACACATTTAAGAGGATTTCTGATTGAAATTTATCAGCAGCCAAATTGATAATTTGTTTGCAATTTTCACAATTATTTTTGAGGGTCAAGTAAGTGAACTGCCGCAATACCGATGCTTTTATACAGCTTAAATTTTATCTCAGATTATGAATAATAGCTGTGATTATTTTATTTTAGGGGTTCAAGGGTCAAAACGCATCATTTAATATTTTCATTAAAAAGTTTTTCATACTACGAAAGGGTTAAAAAACACATGACTGCCGCTTTCTGCTTATGATTTTCGTATAGAACACATATAAATCATCATATGTAATCACCAAAACTTGCACATTTAAGAGGATTTCTGATTGAAATTTATCAGCAGCCAAATCGATAATTTGTTTGCAATTTTCAATATTTTTTTGAGGGTCAAGTGAGTGAACTGCCGCAATGCCGATGCTTTTTTATAGCTAAAATTTCATCTCAGATTATGAATTATTACTGTGATTATTTTATTTTAGGGGTTCAAGGGTCAAAACGCATCATTTTATATTTTCATTTAAAAAAGTTTTGTATTACCACTAAAGGGTTAAAAAACACATGACCTCCGCTTTTTGCTCATGATTTTCGTATAGAACACATATAAATCATCATATGTAATCACCAAAACTTGCACATTTAAGAGGATTTCTGATTAAAATTTATCAGCAGCCAAATTGATAATTTGTTTGCAAATTTCACAATTATTTTTGAGGGTCAAGTAAGTGAACTGCCGCTTAGCCGATGCTTTTTTATAGCTGAAATTTCATATCAAGTTATGAATTATAGCTGTGATTATTTTATTTAAGGGGTTCAAGGGTCAAAACGCATCATTTTATATTTTCATTTAAAAAAGTTTTTCATACTACGAAAGGGTCAAAAACCACATGACTGCCGCTTTCTGCTTATGATTTTCGTATAGAACACATATAAATCATCATATGTAATCACCAAAACTTGCACATTTAAGAGGATTTCTGATTGAAATTTATCAGCAGCCAAATCGATAATTTGTTTGCAATTTTCAATATTTTTTTGAGGGTCAAGTGAGTGAACTGCCGCAATGCCGATGCTTTTTTATAGCTTAAATTTCATCTTGGATTATGAATTATTTTTGTGATTATTTTATTTTAGGGGTTGAAGGGTCAAAACGCATCATTTTATATTTTCATTTTAAAAAGTTTTTTATATTAAGAAAGGGTTAAAAAACACATTACTGCCGCTTTCTGCTTATGATTTTCGTATAGAACACATATAAATCATCATATGTAATCACCAAAACTTGCACATTTAAGAGGATTTCTGATTGAAATTTATCAGCAGCCAAATCGATAATTTGTTTGCAATTTTGAATATTTTTTTGAGGGTCAACTGAGTGAACTGCCGCAATGCCGATGCTTTTTTATAGCTAAAATTTCATCTCAGATTATGAATTATTACTGTGATTATTTTATTTTAGGGGTTCAAGGGTCAAAACGCATCATTTTATATTTTCATTTAAAAAAGTTTTGTCATACCACTAAAGGGTTAAAAACACATGACTGCCGCTTTCTGCTTATGATTTTCGTATAGAACACATATAAATCATCATATCTAATCACCAAAACTTACACATTTAAGAGGATTTCTGATTGAAATTTATCAGCAGCCAAATTGATAATTTGTTTGCAATTTTCACAATTATTTTTGAGGGTCAAGTAAGTGAACTGCCGCAATACCGATGCTTTTATACAGCTTAAATTTTATCTCAGATTATGAATAATAGCTGTGATTATTTTATTTTAGGGGTTCAAGGGTCAAAACGCATCATTTAATATTTTCATTAAAAAATTTTTCATACTACGAAAGGGTTAAAAAACACATGACTGCCGCTTTCTGCTTATGATTTTCGTATAGAACACATATAAATCATCATATGTAATCACCAAAACTTGCACATTTAAGAGGATTTCTGATTGAAATTTATCAGCAGCCATATCGATAATTTGTTTGCAATTTTCAATATTTTTTCGAGGGTCAAGTAAGTGAACTGCCGCAATGCCGATGCTTTTTTATAGATAAAATTTCATCTCAAATTATAAATTATTACTGTGATTATTTTATTTTAGGGGTTCAAGGGTCAAAACGCATCATTTTATATTTTCATTTAAAAAAGTTTTGTCATACCACTAAAGGGTTAAAAAACACATGACTGCCGCTTTCTGCTTATAATTTTCGTATAGAACATATATAAATAATCATATGTAATCACCAAAACTTGCACATTTAAGAGGATTTCTGATTGAAATTTATCAGCAGCCAAATCGATAATTTGTTTGCAATTTTCAATATTTTTTTGAGGGTCAAGAGAGTGAACTGCCGCAATGCCGATGCTTTTTTATAGCTTTAATTTCATCTTAGATTATGAATTATTTTTGTGATTATTTTATTTTAGGGGTTGAAGGGTCAAAACGCATCATTTTATATTTTCATTTTAAAAAGTTTTGTATTACCACTAAAGGGTTAAAAAACACATGACCTCCGCTTTTTGCTCATGATTTTCGTATAGAACACATATAAATCATCATATGTAATCACCAAAACTTGCACATTTAAGAGGATTTCTGATTAAAATTTATCAGCAGCCAAATTGATAATTTGTTTGCAAATTTCACAATTATTTTTGAGGGTCAAGTAAGTGAACTGCCGCTTAGCCGATGCTTTTTTATAGCTGAAATTTCATATCAAGTTATGAATTATAGCTGTGATTATTTTATTTAAGGGGTTCAAGGGTCAAAACGCATCATTTTATATTTTCATTTAAAAAAGTTTTTCATACTACGAAAGGGTCAAAAAACACATGACTGCCGCTTTCTGCTTATGATTTTCGTATAGAACACATATAAATCATCATATGTAATCACCAAAACTTGCACATTTAAGAGGATTTCTGATTGAAATTTATCAGCAGCCAAATCGATAATTTGTTTGCAATTTTCAATATTTTTTTGAGGGTCAAGTGAGTGAACTGCCGCAATGCCGATGCTTTTTTATAGCTTAAATTTCATCTTAGATTATGAATTATTTTTGTGATTATTTTATTTTAGGGGTTGAAGGGTCAAAACGCATCATTTTATATTTTCATTTTAAAAAGTTTTTTATATTAAGAAAGGGTTAAAAAACACATTACTGCCGCTTTCTGCTTATGATTTTCGTATAGAACACATATAAATCATCATATGTAATCACCAAAACTTGCACATTTAAGAGGATTTCTGATTGAAATTTATCAGCAGCCAAATCGATAATTTGTTTGCAATTTTCAATATTTTTTTGAGGGTCAACTGAGTGAACTGCCGCAATGCCGATGCTTTTTTATAGCTAAAATTTCATCTCAGATTATGAATTATTACTGTGATTATTTTATTTTAGGGGTTCAAGGGTCAAAATGCATCATTTTATATTTTCATTTAAAAAAGTTTTGTCATACCACTAAAGGGTTAAAAACACATGACTGCCGCTTTCTGCTTATGATTTTCGTATAGAACACATATAAATCATCATATGTAATCACCAAAACTTACACATTTAAGAGGATTTCTGATTGAAATTTATCAGCAGCCAAATTGATAATTTGTTTGCAATTTTCACAATTATTTTTGAGGGTCAAGTAAGTGAACTGCCGCAATACCGATGCTTTTATACAGCTTAAATTTTATCTCAGATTATGAATAATAGCTGTGATTATTTTATTTTAGGGGTTCAAGGGTCAAAACGCATCATTTAATATTTTCATTAAAAAGTTTTTCATACTACGAAAGGGTTAAAAAACACATGACTGCCGCTTTCTGCTTATGATTTTCGTATAGAACACATATAAATCATCATATGTAATCACCAAAAATTGCACATTTAAGAGGATTTCTGATTGAAATTTATCAGCAGCCATATCGATAATTTGTTTGCAATTTTCAATATTTTTTTGAGGGTCAAGTGAGTGAACTGCCGCAATGCCGATGCTTTTTTATAGCTAAAATTTCATCTCAGATTATGAATTATTACTGTGATTATTTTATTTTAGGGGTTCAAGGGTCAAAACGCATCATTTTATATTTTCATTTAAAAAAGTTTTGTATTACCACTAAAGGGTTAAAAAACACATGACCTCCGCTTTTTGCTCATGATTTTCGTATAGAACACATATAAATCATCATATGTAATCACCAAAACTTGCACATTTAAGAGGATTTCTGATTAAAATTTATCAGCAGCCAAATTGATAATTTGTTTGCAAATTTCACAATTATTTTTGAGGGTCAAGTAAGTGAACTGCCGCTTAGCCGATGCTTTTTTATAGCTGAAATTTCATATCAAGTTATGAATTATAGCTGTGATTATTTTATTTAAGGGGTTCAAGGGTCAAAACGCATCATTTTATATTTTCATTTAAAAAAGTTTTTCATACTACGAAAGGGTCAAAAAACACATGACTGCCGCTTTCTGCTTATGATTTTCGTATAGAACACATATAAATCATCATATGTAATCACCAAAACTTGCACATTTAAGAGGATTTCTGATTGAAATTTATCAGCAGCCAAATCGATAATTTGTTTGCAATTTTCAATATTTTTTTGAGGGTCAAGTGAGTGAACTGCCGCAATGCCGATGCTTTTTTATAGCTAAAATTTCATCTCAGATTATGAATAATAGCTGTGGTTATTTTATTTTAGGGGTTCAAGGGTCAAAACGCATCATTTAATATTTTTATTACAAAGTTTTTCATACTACGAAAGGGTTAAAAAACACATGACTGCCGCTTTCTGTTTATGATTTTCGTATAGAACACATATAAATCATCATATGTAATCACCAAAACTTGCACATTTAAGAGGATTTCTGATTGAAATTTATCAGCAGCCAAATCGATAATTTGTTTGCAATTTTCAAAATTTTTTTTGAGGGTCAAGTGAGTGAACTGCCGCTTAGCCGATGCTTTTTTATAGCTGAAATTTCATATCCAGTTATGAATTATAGCTGTGATTATTTTATTTAAGGGGTTCAAGGGTCAAAACGCATCATTTTATATTTTCATTTTAAAAAGTTTTTCATACTACGAAAGGGTTAAAAAACACATGACTTCCGCTTTCTGCTCATGATTTTCGTATAGAACACATATAAATCATCATATGTAATCACCAAAACTTGCACATTTAAGAGGATTTCTGATTGAAATTTATCAGCAGCCAAATTGATAATTTGTTTGCAATTTTCACAATTATTTTTGAAGGTCAAGTAAGTGAACTGCCGCTTAGCCGATGCTTTTTTATAGCTGAATTTTCATCTCAGTTTATGAATTTTAGCTGTGATTATTTTATTTTAGGGGTTCAAGGGTCAAAAAGCATCATTTTATATTTTCATTAAAAAAAATTCATATTACGAAAGGGTTAAAAAACACATAACTTTCGCTTTCTGCTCATGATTTTTGTATAGAAAATATAATTATCATTAGTTATTATCACCAAAACTCGCATTTTTTGGAGTACTTCAGGAAATTTATCAGCAGCCAATTTGATAGTTTGTTTTCAATCATCAATAATTTAAATAATTTAATTTGGAAGGTTAAGGAACTGAGCTGCCGCAACGTTTTTGCTTTTTCATTGCTGAAATGGTATCCCTAATCATGAGTGCAATAAAATATAAATATTTGAAAATCTACCTCCCTAATTTGGTTGGGTTATAGGCTGCTAGATTTTGGCTGCCAACTTCACACCGGTAACCCTAGGTTTGCCAATTACAGAACGGTACGTGATGATAGAGTGAACTCCCGTGGGGGAGGCACTCTTATCTATTACAAAAGGTCCCTGCACTGCATTCCCCTACCTACCCAGACTCTTGTTAATATGGAAGCATCTTGTTGCCTCCTAGCTATGACTGGTCATCAACCTATAGTCATAGCGTCCTGTTACCAAGCTTGCTCCAAGCCGATCGTCCGAGCTGACTTAGAAGCCTTGTTCTCATTAGGAAGCGCCGTCCTTCTGATTGGCGACTTCAACAGTAAGCACATCCTATGGAATTGTAACGTCAACAATCCCAAAGGTATTGCACTTGAAAACCTAATCGCAGAACTTAACTTTGACATAATTGCGCCCACTGAGCCCACTCACTACCCTTATATGGAAGACCATCGACCTGACTTGCTTGACATGGCACTACTCAGAGGCGTAACACTCCGGTTACGCTCCATAGAAGTGGTTCACGAGCTTCACTCTGACCACCGACCCATTATACTGCGACTAGGTCCCGACCCAACGACTGACCTCCCCCGCCCCACTAAGACGATAGTGAACTGGAAGCAAGTAGGCGATGCCCTAAAGGCTATCAGTTCACCGGACCTTGACAAGATCCCTGACGACATCCTGACAAAAGATGACGTAACCCTTGCTTAACTTTAAGATGACGTAGTAGGTGCATCCGCAAAGGAGGTCATAGTACTTGAAATTGGCAAAATACTTGAAATTGAAATGCTCTTATATAAATATCCTTTTGATATATTATGCTTTACTGAAACATGGCTAAGAGCAGATACAATGTTATTTAATGTTAAGAATTTTAGTGTAGGCAGTGCGTTTAACAGATCATCTGCAGAAGGAGGAGGGTGTATTATTCTTGTAAATAATAACTTAAAATTTAAAGAACGCCGTGACTTAGTCAGATGTTCTGTCGAACGTGTCTGTGAAGTTGCTTGTGTGGAGGTGGACAGGCATCTTGTGTTGTGTGTATATCGACCACCAACAGATCAAGGTCGTGCTCAAAATTTTGCAGAATTTTTATCCACTATGGAAAGTATACTGCGGAAAATCTCTAAATGCAGAAAACCCATATTTGTATGTGGTGATTTTAATATAGATATTTTAATGAATTCTAAAAATAAGACTGATCTTATTTCATTATTTAAGTCATTTAATTTGAAATTTCTGTTCTGTGAGCCCACTAGGATAACAGACACTTCATCTACCTGTATAGACAATATATACTCAAACTGTAAGATTAAAGAAAAGTTAATATTGAAAGGTGTTAGGTCTGATCATGAGGGCCTTGCAATAAAATTTGATGGAAATAGAGAAACAGAGAGGTATGAAGTTGAACATAGGCCGTTAACAACCAGTAGGCTAGAAATTCTCGGTACCAACATAGAAGCTAAGCTTGGCATAACAAGTTTTTCTCACTGTGACCCGAATGACATCTACAATAACTTATTTTCTTTAGTAAATATTGAGTTTCAAAAAGTTTGTCCAAAAATAAAGAAACAAATAAATGGAAAATTGAAGTTTGGTGATTGGGCAACTAGAGGTATCCGAAAAAGTAGAGATTATTTGTTTGATCTGTATCGCAGGAAAAATTTAACATCTTGCAAGCAGTTTCATGATTATGTTAGGAACTATTCAAAAATTTTTAAGTCTGTTTGCTTGTGTGCTAAATCTCTTTTTATTAGAGACAAAATTAGCAAGTCTAAAAATAAAATAAAAACCATTTGGAAGACTATAAATACTGAGACTGGTAAGAATAAACCTAGAGATTCAACATATGTCTTAACTATTAATAAACATCAAATCTCTGATCCAATACAAGTGGCGAATATATTTGAAATTTTTTTTTCTAACTTACCCCTAGAAGCCACTAAATCATTGGATTCTTGTCCCAATGTAGCAGAAGCCCTATTAAAACATAATTTTCCCTGCAAAACACCGGACTTCTATTTCAGATACACGACAAACTTTGAAATTATAAAGACATTCAAAAGTTTAAACATAAAGAGTACTGAAGACTTGTGGGGTATGTCAGTTAAAGTGGCAGAGTCTATTATTTGCATTATTGCACCATACTTAGTAACAATATTCAATCTTTGTGTTGATAGAGGAAGTTTCCCCGACTTAATGAAACTAAGTAAAATCACTCCAATTTTGAAGTCGGGGGCTGCATCTGACCCTTGCAATTATAGACCTATTTCCATCTTACCCGTTCTGAGTAAAGTATTCGAAAAAATTATGCTCAAACAACTTTTATCTCATTTTAATGAGCATAATATATTGAATGAGAATCAGTTTGGTTTCACTAAGAGCAGATCGACAAAAGATGCAGGTGTTCAATTGATGTCACATATACTTGAAGCCTGGGAGAGTTCACATGATGCTATTGGCGTATTTTGTGATCTTTCCAAGGCATTCGACTGTGTAGAACACTGCACTCTGATTCGTAAGCTTTCACACTATGGTGTTCGTGGAAAAGCTTTGAATCTAATAGAGTCATATCTGTCTGACAGGCTACAGATGGTTGGAATAAATGGCAATACTTCTTCCGGGTCTTTCGTAAAAATAGGTGTACCGCAGGGATCAATTTTGGGACCTTTTCTGTTCCTAGCGTATATTAATGATCTGCCTTGCATGGTCAAAGATTTCTGTGATATTGTTTTATTCGCGGATGATACCTCTCTGATTTTTAAAGTAGATAGGAAAGATAGTGAACTCATTCATGTAAATAATGTGTTATCTATGATCTCTGGATGGTTCGCTGCTAATAATCTTCTGTTAAATTCAAAAAAGACCAAATGTTTAAAGTTTTCATTACCAAATGTCCCTTATGTTGAACCAAACATTAAGCTTGGCCTAGATAAACTCTCTATTGACAAAGCGACAGTCTTCTGGGAATCAAAATGGATTCAACTTTACAGTGGGATCCACATATACATGATCTAGCCGGAAGACTTAGTTCTGCTGCATATGCAGTTTGTAAGATAAGACAGTTAACAGATGTAGCTACTGCACGGCTAGTTTATTTCGCATACTTCCACAGTATTATGTCGTATGGTGTATTGCTGTGAGGAGCTGCTGCTGAGATAGAGACAATCTTTATCTTACAAAAGCGTGCAATTCGAGCCATATATGAAATGGATCCTAGGGAATCTCTAAGGGATCTTTTTAAAGAAATTGATATATTAACTTTACCGAGTCTGTATATATTTGAAAATATTATGTATGTTCGGAAAAATTTGAGTAAATTTAAATTAAACAGTGACAACCATCATTACAACACTAGGAACAAATATAAATTAACGGTACCATGTTTTAGATTAGCAAAGACAAATAAAAGGTCCTTTTTAGGTAATTGTGTGCGGTTTTATAATAAAATTCCCGAACATATTACAATGCTCACAGAAGGAAAATTCAAATTGCACGTGAAAAATATTTTGATGAAGAAATCCTACTACACAGTTTGTGATTACTTAAACGACAAAAATGCTTGGAAAATTCCACCTCTGCCAAGCCATCACATGTCTCCTACGTAATTTAAACAAATATTGTAATAATTGTATTATATTGTTTATAACACATTGTAAAAAGACGTTTAAAAGAATGGCCCCGAGTTTCTTGCCCGTTCTTCTCGCAGTGGCTCTATAAACTTTTTTTGCTGAACGTGGCAGTACAATGTAGAATATTTCAATATTAAAATTTGTAATTGACCTTCATAAGAGCGTCGTAGACGCCTAAATTGAATAAATGATTTTGAATTTGAATTTGAATTTGAATAGTGCCGGACGACCGGCGCCTTGTCATACCAGCGGATGTGAGACGATTGGTGACGGAGAGTAAAGCAGTGACCCGACATTACGACTCTTACCCCAGTAAAGAGAACAAAACTAAGAAACGCCACTTTGAACGCATGGTTCAAAGTCGCATGTCTGAGTTGCGTGATCAACAATGGGGCGATAAACTTTCAAACCTCGTGCCAAGCCACCATGCTTACTGGGACTTGGCGCGAGGTTTGAAAGGAAGTAACCATAACGACATGCCTCCCTTATACAGACCAGTCCCACTAGTCCCAGCGTTCTTTGACGAAGACAAAGCTGAGTGCCTAGCTGATAGCCTAGAGGCTCAGTGTTCCCCTAACGTAGATCACGTTGACCAAGCTCACCTCGATTCGGTGGATGCTGAAGTCGAACGTAAAAGCTCTGTGGTCACCTCTGAACTCCCACCAATCACCTTAGCGACTTACGCTGAGGTGGCGAGACTGATCAAGGCCCTCCGACCGCGCAAATCCCCCGGTGCCGATGGCATCTCCAACAGGGTTCTTAAAACCCTCTCTCCTCCTCTCATCCATCTCTTAGTCAGCATCTTCAATGCTGCTATGAGCCACTGCTTATTCCCAGACACCTGGAAATGTGCAAATGTCATTGGCATTCACAAACCAGGCAAAAGCTCATCTGACCCCACCAGCTACCGCCCCATCAGCCTCCTCAGTGCCTTAGGCAAACTTTACGAGCGGTTACTTGCAAACCGTCTCCAGTCCCATGCTAAGGAACACCACCTTATCCCAGATGAGCAGTTTGGCTTCAGACCCGGACACTCATGCGTCCAACAGGTGCACCGCCTCACGGAGCACATCATTGAGGGCTTCAATAAGTACCCCAAACCCCAGACTACGCTAGCAGTCTTCCTCGACGTAGCGAAAGCTTTTGACAAAGTCTGGCACAATGGCTTGATCTACAAGCTATACCAATTTGGCGTGCCAGAACGTCTTGTGCTCATCCTACAAGACTTCCTTAAAGCCAAAAGCTTTCGCTATCGCGTGGAAGGCACCCTCTCCTCCCCCCACCCAGTCAGAGCTGGAGTCCCTCAGGGCTCCGTGCTATCACCTATTCTCTTTGCACTGTATACCAGTGACATCCCACGCTCTCAGCCCAAAGTATTCCTAGCCCAATATGCGGACGATACCGCCATTTACACCACTGGGTGGCATATCAACAGACAATCCTATTTCGTCATTCAACGGGCCGTCACCGAGATCGGTGACTGGTTCTGAAAATGGCGCATCGCGGTCAACCCAGCTAAAAGCACAGCTATGTGCTTTACTGAGAAGACACGCTCCCCTTACCCGAAACCGCTTATTTTGTTCGACGAACCCATTCCCAGGGAATGGGTTCCTAGAACAAAATACCTCGGAGTCACCCTTGATCGTCATCTCACCTTTAACGATCACATTACAACCGTCCGTAACAGAGCGGCCTTCGTAATGGGTCGCCTTGGTCCCCTACTTCGCAAAGAGAGTAAAATGTCTCTTAGTAATAAGAAGACACTTTACACTGCCTGCATCCGCCCCATCATGACTTACGCATCAGTAGTGTTTAGTCATGCTAGTGAGGCCCACCTTCATAAACTTCAAGTCATCCAAAACCGTTTTCTTCGTAATGCAACCGGCGCCCCGTGGTATATCCGGAACACCGAGTTGCATTGCGACTTAAACCTTCCCTCTCTAGCGCAGTTCAATAAGGACTGCGCCCGCCGATACTTTGATCGAGCGCCCCACCACCCGAACCCATTGGTTGTCCAGGCATCGAACTACTCGACTGCCTCTTCTATCCCATTTTTCAAACCCCCCCGTCGCCGACCACGGCAGGTATTAGACGACCCGGATGACCCCATCGCAGCCATTACATTGGCAGCTTTAGCGTTATCCGCAAGTCGTCGAGGTAAAATCCCCAGGTGTGAGGTAATTAGAGGTCACACAATCAAACACCGAGCCCGCCGGCGAGCTCGAGGCAAAAACAAGGTCACGATAAATTGCTCTCCAAATAGTCAAAGAGTATTATTCAGTAGGGCCCAATTGTGCAACACTGCAGTTGCACAGAGGCATTTTGCTCCGATCCCCCCCATGTCTCTCGACAGCGAGACAAGCCGAGGTCCGAACCACAGTGGTGCCCTTGAGCTCGCTGTCAACCCCTCCTATAGTAGCGGCACGTTTTCGGCGTCCGCAGGAGACGGAGGTAGAAAGCGCTTTTCGCCTTCTACGCCCGTCTCGGGAGAAGTGCCTTCGGCACTTCCCCCTCCCGGGCTATTGTAGGGCCAGGCCCTCGCCCAAAACCCGGTGGAGCTGGACGACCGCACAGGCGGTAGCCAGCATCTCTGTCCTCCCTAAACAAACAACAAACATAATATATGCTCGTCCCCTATTCTATGGGACTCAAAAATGTTAGACGACAAGTTGAAACGCCTCTGACTAGTACCGGGTGTAACGATTATTTTCATCCTATCTTTTCTAAAAACAATTATTGGGTCGTTCAAAAGTGCGAACAAAGTAGGTAGGTATTTTGTTTTAGACGAGTTTTATACAAATTATATAATACAATAAAAATTCCAGAAATAGAACAAGCTCTGAGTGAACTTGAAGACAACAATTTTCCAGCATCTGTTGTTTGTTTAAGTGAACATTTTCTATGTCGGGGTGACGAAAATTATTTAACGTTAAGGAACTATCGTTTAATATCCACTTATTCACGGTTACACAAACGAAGAGGTGGTTCATGTATTTTGTGTAGAAATGACTTAGACTGTGAGGATCTGGATATAATAAAAGATTTAGGATTGGATAAACATTTTGAGATTTGTGGAATTGAGATTAAGAATCTAAAATTATGTGTTTTATGCATATATAGAACACCGAAATCTTCAATCGATAAATTTTTTGAACAATTAGAGATTGGTTTATCAAGACTAGAACGTAAATTTGAAAAAATCATTGTATGTGGAGACTTCAATATTGATATTATGACGAAAGATAAGATTTATGCGCGGTTTAACGAACTTATTTCTAACTTTGGTATGTGTTTTCATATTACTGATCCAACTCGGCAATCAAAATGCATTGACAATATTATTAGTAATGTGTCAAATGTAAGTGGTGGCACTGTAAATTTTTGTTTATCAGATCATAATACAGCTCAAGTTGCTGTATTTGAGAACATTAACTACACTAAAAAGAATCAATACTTTTTCCAACAAGTAATCGATAAATGCTTGGAAAATAAACAAAAATTTATAAATTGTATAAATAACTTGTCTTTTTCGCAAGTTTATGAAATAAACACAGCTGATGAAGCATTTAATTGTTTTCATGATCTTTTGATACTGTTTCATAAACTTTGCTTTCCTTTAATTAAGGTAAAAAAATACATAAAAACAGGCAAGCTTGGTAGGATTTCTAAAGGACTCAAGATAAGCTGTAAAACGAAAAGAACTCTAAGATTAAGGTATTATAAAAATAAAAACAGTATTAACAAAGACTCATTTAAAACTTATTCTAAAACACTAAAAAAATGTTTGAATAGTTTCCAATATATCCACAACGCTTCGGCATTTGTACAGAGCAGACGTGTTAACATATTTTATTAAAATTAGATAAATTGTGTTATTCTATATTAATATATAGTGCCTAGTGAATACAGTCTAAAATTGTAACATCGAGAGTAAGTCGCCTAGGACCTACTGTGTTTATCAACGGAAGCCCCTGACGATTCTCTGCTGCGCCAGCGACAGTTCTCACCCCACCGTACGCCGAGTAAACGAAACGGTAGCATATCCGTACTTCTCGCACCTGTACCAAGCCC
Organism: Plagodis dolabraria; assembly: GCA_963854805.1. Taxonomy (NCBI): domain Eukaryota; kingdom Metazoa; phylum Arthropoda; class Insecta; order Lepidoptera; family Geometridae; genus Plagodis; species Plagodis dolabraria. The sequence continues at coordinate 21,323,308 of OY978459.1, forward strand.
GCTATCATGAACATTCACCGCTCGCCACAGCGTAAGAACTTACTTACTGGGTCAAGTAGCTCACACTCAAGCCCGGACCTATCGTATACCAAAGAGTTTGAAGAAGCCAGTCAAATCACCTACCGTAAGAGAAAACAGGGAGCTCGAGACTGCGACTGCGACCAAACGTTAATAGACGCGCTAAACACGTTTCGAACGGAAATGATAGCAGTTTTAGATTCTAACTTAAAGCCTTTGCGAGACGACATCTCAGCTGTAAAAAAACAAACTGATGACATCAGAAGCTGTACTGAATCTATACTAGCTGAGCACTCGATTATGAAAGCTGAAATAGCTAAACTTAAAGATGCGAGTTCTTCTATGGACTCCAAGATAACCACAATTCAAAAAGAGATTGATAAACTTAAATCTACTCCAACAGCATCTTTAAAGTCAAAAATATCTGAAAATGAAATCATTATCAATGAGATACAAGAACGGGCACTGAGAAGTAAAAACATTATAGTGGTCGGCATGCCTGAATCTTCTAATGTGGACAATTCTGCACGCTACTCTGAAGACCTTAACTCCGCTCAAAAAACACTCCAAAAGCTACTAGCAACCAATTCTAAGGTAATGAGAATTCTGCGCCTTGGCTCATATACACCTGGAAAAACTCGCCCCTTGAAGGTGAGCTTTGAGACATCCCAGGAAGCCAAACATGTCCTCAAAAACAAAAACAAGCTCCAGGGTAGTATTAGGATATACTACGACCAGACTCCCACTGAAAAATCTCTACTGAAAGAACTAAGTCAAGAAATGGCTCAGCGCAAAGAAAATGGTGAATTAGATCTCGTTATTAAGTATATCAAAGGAACACCTAAAATTGTCCGCCCAACTACAAAAAACGACTAAGCCAAGTAACAAATCTAAGCGACTCTGAAGATAGAAACACTTACCAACTAAGCTGTACCTACCAGGATTTACTCACTACAAAGCAAGGTCTAAACTTCTTTTACGCCAATGTGCGCAGCATTTGCAAACCAGGCAAGTTCGACGAATTGAAATGTATACTACGATCTTTCAACACTGCCATTCACGTAATTGTATTAACCGAAACATGGCTAAAATCTAGTGAAGAAGCCATGCGACATAATCTCCCGGGCTACACCCACTACTATAATATCCGAAATGACACCATAGGAGGTGGTGTTTCTATTTACATACACAATGATCTCAACCATTGCTTAAAGGATGAAACATACTCAAAAGGAAATCATTACCTATGGATCTATCTCGAAAAATACGCACTTGATATTGGCGCAATATATTATCCCGGAAAAACTAACTTTAAGGAGTTCCTGGAATTCTTTTCAAATCAACTAAATAGAAGAAAAAGAGCCATAGTATTGGGAGACCTCAACACTGATCTTCTCGTGAAAGACAGTAATAACAAATTATACCGGGAAATGCTACATGAATGTGGTTATCAAATCTTAAATAAAATTGACGAAGAATTTTGCACGCGAAAAACAACAAAGTCTAAAACACTTATTGACCATGTTTGCTCAAACCTTAAGGATAAAAGTTTCCACATGGCTCTACTAGAATCTTCTATGTCAGACCATAGACAAATATTTTTATCAATGAAAAAATATAAACCTCCTCCAAAGCGACGCATAAACTATGAAGCTGTAGATTACAAAAAACTAAAGGAATCTTCTAAATACATATTCCAAAATAATAATGACCTCAGTTACGAAAATTTACAGAACTTTATCAAAGACCAAATCAGTGAATGCAAGACCATAAAAATGAAAATATTAAACCTACCCCAGCAGGACTGGATCTGTAAAGAAGTAACTTCTCAAATACGAACTAGAAACGAAATATGGTACAGACTTAAACAAGACCCGGAAAATGACGAAATAAGAAAACAATTCTGTAAAGAAAGAAATATAGCAACAAGTAGAATCAGTAATTCGAAGAAAAGATATTACCATCATGAATTCTCAAAATGTTCCCGAGATCCCAAAAAGATGTGGAAGCTAATCAATACCCTATCTGCTAACAAAATTACTACTCAGTGTACTCCTCCAAAACTGCAAATCAACTCAAAGACTGTTACGGAAGGAAAGGACATCTGTGAGACATTTAATATCTTTTTTTCTACTATCGGTGCTAATCTTGCCAACTCAATTCTCACACAACACCAACCATCATCTACAACATACAATGACGAACAACACACTTACCAACTTACTTTTCTTAGACATTGCCAAAAAGATGAAATAGTTAAAATCATAAACAATCTTGATACAAACTGCAGCGTAGGAATAGATGGCATTTCAACCAAAGTTTTAAAATGTCTAAGCGATAAGATTGCGGATGCGCTGACTGTCTGTGTCAACAAGTACCTAGCAGATGGGAAATTCCCACACCATTTAAAAGTTGCTAAAGTTACTCCGATTTATAAATCAGGTCTTAAAACTGACCCTAGTAACTACCGGCCCATTTCGGTACTACCGGTTATCTCAAAAGTTTTTGAAAAAGTTTTACACTCACGTATTGATCAATACTTAACAAGTAATAATTTCTTATTTCAACACCAGTATGGATTTAGATCGCAATCTAACACATTATCAGCAACAGCAGATTTAATCACCAAAATGAAAACTAATATAGATGCAAAAAAGATGGCACTGGGAGTATTTATTGACCTGAAAAAGGCGTTTGACACAGTAAGTCACTCAATCCTCATTCAGAAATTGCATAACATTGGTATAAAAGATACAGCTCTTAAAATTTTTGAATCATATCTGGCCGATAGATCACAAATAGTGAAAATAGGTGATTTTCAGAGTAAAGCCCAGAGCATATCTTTCGGTGTCCCCCAAGGATCAATTTTGGGTCCACTCTTGTTTCTAATTTATATCAATTCAATACATAAGATTCCTTTACACGGAAACATGTCCTTGTACGCAGATGACACATGTCTGTTTTACTTTGGAACCTCAATAAATGAACTGATTGCTAACGCTCAAGAAGACCTCAATAAAATAGCTGATTGGTTTCAGGATAACTTGCTCACGATCAATGCGTCAAAAACTAGTTACGTTATTTTTAAAGCGAAAAACAAAAAAATTCCTCTCCATTTACCACTTAAAGTTGCCCAAGATATACTTACTGAAAAACCATCCGAAAAATACCTGGGCTTAAGATTGGATTGCCATCTAAACTGGAACATACATATTAATTATATACGTACAAAACTAATCTCACTATTAGGTTCACTACGTGGTATAGTACGATGCCTACCTAAGACAATTCGTCAAACAATTTACAACTCTTTAGTTAAGCCACATCTTCTGTACTTAATTGAGATATGGGGCAGTGCTCCAAAAACAAGACTTAAATGCCTACAGATTGCCCAAAATAAATTAATTAAAATGTTGTTTGGTTACGACTACCTGACATCTACAGTCCAAATTTACAAAGAAACAAAATACATGAATATTAAACAACTATATCACTACTACACCTGCATATTTATTAGAAGAGTCCTGAATAAAACAATTCATATACAGAATATCACTTTCACTAAGATTTATCAAATACACAACCGAGCTAGTCGACGAAAAGATCACATCATACTACCGCGACCTCGCACAGGTCATGGTCAAAGATCAATTACTTTTGCGGGAGTAAAAATATATAACAAACTGCCAAAGGAAGTAAAAAATGCAGGTTCGTTCAGTATATTTAAAAATAAATTGAAGGTCCATATACAAAACGACATTACATTACTAGAACAATAAAATACTGAACTAAACTGACTGTTTATAGTTACACTGTGGCGCTCACATGCGCTCGCTGTCAACCGGTTCTATTATTTTATCTGTCAGCAGCGCTCTAGGCCTAGTCGAGCCTCGCGGCGCGGAGGCGCGGCGCGGCGGCCCGAGGTGGCGGCGAGCGCTCCTTACAACACTTACGTATTTACAAATTGTATTTAAATTCATAAGGTGTAAAAGATATTATTTGTCCATACATTATTATTTGTCCTCTTCACATTTTAAGTTACCGTATACCTTGTTACACTAATTTGTCCATACATTATCAATAATAATTGTCCTCTTCACATTTTAAGTCACCGTATAACTACAAGTATTGTGTTACACTACTAAATTTAAACTAGACTAGTATTCATCAAATGTATATAATATATATAACCTTAGATTAATTTCTCATATAAGTGAAATGTAAATTTCTTGTTGAGAAATAAATTCTATAAACCGATATATTAACAATGAAAAACATATTTTAAACTCAAAAAATACAGCAAAAGCTACTTGGACTGTCTTAAATCGTGAATTGGGTAAATGTAAATCTGTGGAATAATTTCAGGCAATATTAGACAATGGAATATCTGTATCATCTGGATCTGGTATTGCTAATATTTTTAACGATTTTTTTGTGAATGCTGATAATAATTCTGCTTCTGATGCTCGCTTGTCATGCTCTAATCCAACAATTAACTTAAACTCATCATGTAATAGTCTATATCTAGCTCCCACTACCCCGGATGAAATATCAAAAATGATTGCAAATTTGAATAACACTGAGTCCTCAGGCTATGATAATATTAATACTGGCTTGATCAAAGATATTCGACATTATATAGTGGAAGCTTTGTCATATATCATAAACCTGTCCATAGAGCAAGGGTGCTTTCCTAATAGACTTAAGCTTTCTGTAATTAAACCTCTTTATAAAAAAGGATCGAGATTAAATAAAGACAACTACAGACCTATAGCTCTGGTACCCGTCTTGTCCAAGGTTTTTGAGAAGGTTATACACAAAAGATTGATATCATTTCTTAATAAGTACAATATTTTAGCCAAAGAACAATATGGTTTTAGAAAGGGCATGTCAACAACTTTAGCTGCCTATAACTTGGTCAAATTAATCTCCAACAATTTAAACTCTCAATTTCTTTGTTCAGCGTTATTTCTTGATTTAAGTAAAGCTTTTGATTTTGTTGACCACACAATACTGTTAAATAAGTTGGATAAATATGGTATCCGGGGATTATCGCTGCAGTGGTTTCAATCTTATTTGCAGAATAGAACACAATTTACTAGGATCACTAAGTTTGATGAGAATTCTAATTCTTTAGTTAATTATGACTCCAATATTGCACCTAATCATCGCGGTGTTCCTCAAGGGAGCATTTTAGGGCCCCTTCTATTTCTTATCTACTTAAATGATCTTCCTTTGGCGATGGAACATAAAAGTGTATTATTCGCCGATGACACCACAGTCGTTCTCAAATGTAATGATCTAGTAAAATTTGAACCTGACATTAATAGTTGCTTAAGTAGTATAATAGGCTGGCTAGATAACAATAAACTGAAAATAAATTTAAATAAAACTACAATTGTTGACTTCAAAACTTATCAACGGGATATTATAAATTTAAATATTAATTATAAAACTATTAAAATTAAACAGGCCAATACTGTAAAAATTTAGGGTTGCATATTGACGCACACTTAAATTGGAAGAATCACATTGACTATGTTTGTGGTAAATTAAATAAATTTACATTTGCACTTAAGAAGCTGAAACAATGTACTCCTTTAGACTCTGTTCGGATGGTGTATCACGCATATGTATGTTCAGCAATCCGCTATGGTATAATAATGTGGGGAAATGCTACCGATATTTTCAGAGTTTTCATAGCACAAAAAAAATGTGTTCGAGCTATGTATGGCATGCAGTGGACTGAATCATGTAAACCAGTTTTTAAGGCAAAGAAACTGCTTACAGTTCCTTGCATTTACATATATGAGATGGCAAAATTTATTAGGAGTAACATGTCGCTTTTCGAACCTACGGATAATACAAACCACAGGACAACTACACGTACACGTCTAAATATGCCAGCCCCCAAACTTACCATGTTTCGTAAAAACTGTGTATACATGGCACCTCTTATCTATAATTCGTTACCAAGTCATATAGTCGATCTTCCTTTTAACAGGTTTTGTAGAAGTTTAAAAAAGTGGTTAGTTAAGGAAAGTTTTTATACTATTGACGATTTTTTGAAGAAAGGTTCGTGTCGCTTCTATGCATACAGAAATGCGTTGTAGGTTTTAAGTTAATGACATTTATTTATTCAAACTCTATGATATTAATTATTTCACGTCTTATTTAATGCATGGTATATAAATATTAACGAAATGAATATTGATGTATGTTTTCTGATTTCCATATTTGTACACCAGTGGACTGGTAGACTGTAGAGAACTAAATTTATCTTAAGAACTATATGTACCTACTTTCAGCAAATAAATAAATTTGATTTGAAATTTGATTTATAGAGGGCGGAATAAAGTTTAAATTAGGAACATGAATATTATTCCTTACAGGGAATCTAGTTGGACGGTTGACGGGTGAGTCGTGATTAACTAGATTATAGACGTATTAAGGGGTCGTTCGGAAATCACTGCGTGAATGCAAAAGTTGCCCGTGCGCCATATCACCTCGGTGAATTTTTACATTCAGTTCAGGAGGTCGTTCGAAAAACAAACATAATTTCACTTGACAGTTGATTCAGTAACCAGTTGCAAAAAAGGGTGAAATTTTCACCAGTCAGGTGAATGATAGTAAGTTGTGATATGAGATTCCATTTATTGGATTTTTGTTATAAAATAAGTTTAAACTAAGAATGTAGACCTTTTTTGCTTGTATATAATATTTTCCAAGGTTTTAGTGAATAATTTTTATCATTGAAAAATATATACTAAGGGTCGGGAAATAATTATGACTATAACTAGTTAGTTGTAATTTGATGCTCGTTTGGTAACGACTATGTTAACATTTTACATGACATTTAACTTTGATTAACTGACAAGTGTCACATTGGTAAGAAATCACAAGTTCCCGAACGCAGCCTAAAGAATCGTTTATTATGAAAATAAATTGGCCGTTATCAAAGTGGCGCGATAATAAAAACAAATGAAGAGCGTGCGAATGCGGTTTGTTCGAAGCAGCGTAATATAATGCTTCCCCCCGCAACTGTCGCGATCATAACGTTAGCTCCGTGTTGAAATAATCATTAAAAATACTAAATGATACTTGTTTGCTATAATAACTAGTTTAAAGTGTAGAAATAGTTGCAAATACTTAGTGATAGTGTTATCGTGGAATAATAGTGTGTGTAAAATCATAAAAACGTTGAAATAAACAAAGTGAACAGTTCGTAATTTTGATGCAATTGAGTATTGCACCAAAATTACGAATTGTATCAAACAAAAGTGTATTAAACTGTTATTGTGTAAAAATATAATAAATAAACGAGGGAACAGTGTTAAAGACTGCTAAAATCAAACAAAAACATTTTAATCTTTAAAGTAAGTAAATTTTAAAGCACCCTCAAAAACTTTAAAAGTGACAATCAAATCGTGTAGTGAAGTGGTGTCATACGTATGACTCATCTTTAACGGCCCAACTGGAACCAAATATATCTGGCCGCATCATACGACGCGCAAATTCACTCACTTACTGTAGTAACAAACAGCACCGTGGTGAGCGTACTCGCTTTACAAACTGAAAGGCACAAGTTCAAATCTCACTACACAAAATTCTTTTTGTATAAATTTTTTTTTTTCTTTTTGGATTCTTCTTTAACTGAATATTTTGGAATATAAAATGGACAAAAAAGTTACTGCTAAACTAGTTAAATACCCTATTTGCTGTAAATGTCAAAAGATACTTAAGACTAAAGAGATACTACGCTGTTCCTGCTGTAAAAAATATTACGATATAAATTGTGCTGAAGTGTCGAGCACAAGATTTAATATTATGGAAAAATCTAAAAAGGAAGGGTGGAAGTGCCGAACATGTTATGATAAGGATAACGGACCAGCGTCGAGTCAATATACCGATACTCCTTCCTCTTCTAACGTGACAAAAAGAAAACTTATGCATAAGACAGTCTTACTCACGCCATTGCATAAGTCGGAAGATGAGGAGTCAACTAGTACCGATGACGACCTTCATAGCATGCCAGACATTTCTACATCTACTTTACAAAATGAGAAGGAAGTAGAATTAATGAAAGAAATAACACAATTAAAATTAGAATTACAAATAGCACACAAAGAAATTGAAAATTTAATGCTAGAAAATAGTGAAATTAAAAAACAAATTGTTGAAAAAGACAACCTTGCTACAAAATGGAAAACTCTTTTTACAGAAGCGATAAGTACTCCTAAAAAGCGAAATTCCTTAGCTAAACAGTGTACAACATCAAATAAATCGGCTAAAAATATAACAAAACGAGCAATAGAGTTAGATGATTCGAGCTGTAGTACTTTGGAAGTAAATAATACGACTAAAATATCACCAACTACTATTAAAAATATAACAAATGAAAAAACCGAAAACCTTAAAAAGAATAAACTACCAGCGAAAGCCGAACGAGAAATGAAAATCAAACATAAATTGAAGAAAAACAACGTAGTGATATTATCCGATAGTGTTGGCCAAGGAATAGCGACAAAAATAATAGAAAAGACGGATTCTCAAGTGCATAATACCTGCAAGCCCGACGCAGGATTTCAAGAAATATTTAAAAATTCCAAAAATAAATTCATAAATCTAGACCGAAACGACACTGTAGCATTACTTATTACAAAATATGACAATTTGATTTATTATAACGAACGAGAGTACATCAAACTATTAAGCAGTATATTAAACGATTCGGAAAGGAAGTTCAATGTAATAATCACAGGCCTGCGCTATAACAGCACGCATGATGAAGACATATATAATATTAACATGCAAATAGCTAACTTGGCAAAAGTTAATGAAAATGTTAAGTATGTAGATCCAAATATAAGATATGAAAATACGAAAAACTTCTTAACAATGAAAAATTTTGTAACGGATAATGTAATCAGATGCATTGAATATAAATGTTATGCAACATCTTCTCTACGTTTCATCAACTGCCACGAGCAGCACTCTGCAATTAACATCAAAAGCCCAAATTTTCCAACAAGCCAAAGGCAAAGTCAAAAACGATAATTTTACATGCTAATGTTCGAAGCATACATAGAAAATACTTAGAAATAGAAAATATAGCGAACGAAATAGACTGCGACGTACTATGCCTGACGGAGACTTGGGGTAAATTTCACCAGATGCAGGCGATGAGCATTGAAAACTATACACTGGCGACTTGTTATAACCGAGTATTTTTTGAACACGGTGGGACGGCGATATATATAAAGAACACTTTAGATTATAAGGTTAGGAATGATTTAAACAAATTGTCTTTCGAAACGAATTGTGAATTAGCAGCAATAGAATTAAAACCTTCAAAAACAGTTATCGTTGCACTATATCGACCTGATTATGATATAAATCTATTTTTTGAGATATTATATAATCTTTTAAATAAAATTAGTCGAGAGAATAAACAAATTGTAATAGCAGGAGACTTAAATTTAAATGTTCTAAAATTAGACAAAAATATAAAAAAATTAGACAGAATTCTTAAAAATTGTAATTGTGAATGGGTATTAAATGAACCCACTAGAACTGAAACAAATAAAAACAAAGTAACTAGTTCAACTTGCATAGATAATTTTATTGTAAATTTTAAGGATTGTAAAGGATCAGTACTCGGACATAAACTTTCTGATCATAATGTAATTAAACTGGAATTACTAAACCAAATTAACTTACCCAAAAATACAGTATATATAGCGAGAAACTTTTCTATTAGTAATCTTAATTACTTTAATTTTATGTTCAATAATAACTATACTAAAATTAAATCAGAAATTTTAATGGCAAACGACGCTAACGAAAGAATGAAGATTTTACAGGATGCATTGACTCATTTTTATAACATCGCTTTTCCAAAAGTAAGAAAACAAGTGAGAAATAATCAGAAAAACTGGACTACTTTAGGTATTGAAACAAGTAAGAACAATCTATGTAAATTGGAATTACTACAAAACCATCATCCCAGTAAACAAACAAAATTAAAAATAAAACAATATAGAAAACTTTTGAAAAAAACTATGGTATTTGCAAAAAAAATACAATTAAGGAATAGAATAAATAAGTCTAAAAACAAAATAAAAGAATCTTGGAAAATTATTAATGAGCAGGTAGGAGAAAATAAGCGACCACAGTCCAAATCTAATATCGAATACTTAAAAGATGAAACGGGAAAAATTATTACAGAACCTGAAAAAATTGCAACTCTATTCAATGATTTTTTTCGGAATATTGCTCAAAACCTGACCAGGAAACTAAATATAAACGTAGAAAATTGCTTAAAATACTTAGATGCCTTAGATAAGCCATTCACTACTTTTGCGTTTCACCCATTATGTCTCGAAGAACTCAAAAAGATAGTATTAAACATGAAACAAAAACCCACGTTAGATATTTTCGATATGAGCACAAGGACGTTAAGAAATATTGTAACAAATAACGATAATTTATTTGAACTAGTATTTATTGTTGTGAACTCATGCTTAACTGAAGGTATATTCCCAGATATACTAAAGCTGGGTAGGGTAATACCGCTCTTTAAGAAAGGGGATGTCACAGAGCTTAGTAATTACAGGCCAGTGTGCATATTGCCAACTCTATCAAAAATATTAGAAGCTGTTATCAAAGCTAGAATTGTTAAATACTTCGAAAACAATAATTTATTTACAATAGCACAGTACGGATTCAGAAATGGTCGATCGACCGAAATGGCAATAAGAAAGGTAGTCTACTACATTCTTGATTCCCTAGATAGTTCAAATAAATGCGCGAGCGTATTTTGTGACCTTTCAAAGGCTTTTGATTGTTTGCGTCATGACATATTAATATTAAAATTACAGTTTTATGGCTTTCATGGGGTTGAACTTAGTATGATGAAAAGTTATTTAAATAATCGTACTCAAATTGTGTCCGTTAATGATCAAACTTCTGGGGCGGGAAATGTATCGATAGGGGTGCCACAAGGATCTATCCTGGGCCCTGTATTGTTTTTAATATATATTAACGATCTTTGTAAAGTGCTGCCAACGGAGGCGGATTTATGTTTATTTGCTGACGATACACATATTGGTCTGAGAGATAAAAGTAAATCAAAATTAGATGACAAAATAAATAGTGTTATGACCTTACTAAATGAATGGTTTGATGCCAATGGTATAATTCTGAACTCAGATAAAAGCATTATAATGCATTATCAATCACGGCTAGGCATTAATGGTAATGAGACTTCTGAAGAAAATATATTTTTAGGATACACAATAGACAACACAATTAATCACAAAGCACATATTGATAAAATTTGCAAGAAAATGGCGAGCGGTAATTACGCTCTCTTTAAACTTAAACCCTTGTTAGATAAAAAATCCCTAATATCCGTGTACTATGCATACATACATTCAATAATAAGATATTCCATTACTGTTTGGGGTAATGCTACAGAGGTAACAAGAGTTCTCAAATGTCAAAAACGTTCAATAAGAACAATTAATGGGCTGAAAAAGCGTAGCCCCGCAAGGGAGCACTTTAAGAAAGACAAAATTATGACAGTTGTTTCTCTTTACATCTATAATTGTTTATTAGAAATTCATGAAGATAGGAATATTCCAGAAAAGCAGGAAAAAGTTCTACCTTACAATCTGCGTAATAATGAAAATAGAATCATAAAAAATAATGAAAGTCTGGTTGTACCAAAAATCAGATTAGCTAAAGTCCAGAAACAAGGTCTTTATTCGAAAATACTTATGTATAATAAATTACCAAAAAACTTGACCACCTTAAAATACAGTTTGTTCAAACTAAAACTTAAACACTTTTTTGAAAACAATCCCTTCTACACATTAAAAGAATATATGTCAATGCAGCTTTTAGAATTTTTGTTCTTAGGACAAGTGCAAACGTGATAACTGCAAATTGTATTTAACTATATATGAAGTGTAAAATATTATATTTTAATCAATTATTTACATAGACGTAATCAGACTTTAATTTAATATATTTAAGTAGTATATATATGTTCAAATGTACCTTGGACTTGCCTGTAAAAAAAAAATTACTAAAGGGCCAATAAAACTTTTATATCTTTATATATCTTTATATAAAAGTGCATGGATTATTCCCAGAACAAATTATTTAAAGAAAATAGTGCCTCAAGTAGTGAAAAAATTATTCTAATATTCGAAAGTATTAATAGACGTTACAAAATATGTGATACAAAATTTATATTATATTTTTTTTAATATTTTCCCACTGGGAAAACTATTTTAAAGACCATAATAATTTCAAGGAATGGAAGAACAAAAATGGAGCAAAATCTTTTTCTGAAACAGTATACGATCAGCAAAGTTAAGCAACGTCCGCCGCGGTCAGGAGTTGGATGGGTAACCGCTGGTGACATTACTACTGAGCGCTTCCGTGCTTCGGAGGGCACGTTAAGCCATCGGTCCCGGTTGTTGTCTTAGGATGGCAGTCGTTATAGCATGGTGGTAGGGCATTTTGCGAATGCCCGCCTGGCTAGCTACCACCCTCAAGTAGAAAATCTGTCGCCAAGCACCTAACGGTGTGATCCGACAGCTGTCCTTGAGAGCCAGTAATTCTAGGTTAGTCTGAACAACATGTTCGACCACATCATCACTTACCATAAGGTGAGATAGTGGTCAAAGGCTAACCTATCAGGCATAAAAAAAAACATGCCCTAAATCAATGTTTACTATTGAAGTGGATCAATAAAAAATTCTTTTGTCGTTTTCAATTCAAGTCTTTCCTTTTCTTTTCTTCCCATTATAAACAACCAACTATTTCAACTTAGTTTTAGAATTTTATATTTAGCACAAAATTATCCAACACAAAAGTTCAACGACTATTACTGCTAAAGAAACAAAGTCATCTCAACCGCTTTACTTTTCATTTAAAGCTCATGAACAGCACAGCACTATCATTATGATTTTTTTCAGATTTTTCAAGCCAGCAATTAAGATTTTAGAGGGGGGGGGACGCCCTGTTGGAACAAAAATTTGCTCATTAAAGTTTAATATTTCGTAAATGGAGCATTAAATCGTTATACAGTATTATCAACCCCTAAATCATTTTGAAAGACCTATTCAACGATATCAAACACGATAGGGTAGACGACAAAAAATAATTTCTTCCCACCTTCACAAGTATGGCAGCTATCCTAAAAAAATATTTTTGAAAATTTTATTTTACGACTTTGTCGGCGTAATTGGTTTACATACCCATACAAAATTTCAGTTTTCTAGCACTAACGGTCTTCTAGCAAAACCTTGGTCAGACGGACATGACGAAACTATAAGGGTTCCTTGTCAGGACTACGGAACCCTAAAAATACCGGTAATGTACGAGTTGGACTCACACACACCTAAAGTTTCGTACCATCACACAATATATTTGTTTTATATAATTAGAAAGATAGGTACTTATCGTTTTTTTTTCATTCAGTTCGGAAACTTAAGCGCGTGTTTGCTCTGCACTTGGGTAGTTTGTATGGTTCCGTACCCAAAGAGCAAGACTATTTATTAGACTCTTTTGACTGTCTGTATGTCTGTGCATCCGTGCGTACGTCCACCCGTCCTTTTTTGCTACTACATTTTCTTTACTAAGGTATAGTTTAACTTCTATTATTTTATATATTTTAATGTTATAGCTTAGGCTTTCGCTATTATTTCACATACTTAGGCGTGGGCCAGACAGAAGAGACGTAAGACGGAGACGCGTCGAGGATGGGGCGGAGACGAGGCAGAGACGCGACTTTTTGAATTATACAGAAGAGACGCGTCGCAGTCAGTGCGGGCGCGGGGTGGCATGCCGCCCGGCGGGCATGCCACCCCGCGCCCCGACCTCACCCCGACCTCGCCCCCGACCTCGCCCCCGCCGTGTCTCCGCCGCGTCTCTCCTGATTGTTTTGAATAAAAGGCGGAGACGTAAAAGCGTTGCGCCCGCGCCCTGCCTCTTCTGTATGTTTAGCGTCGCGACGCTTCTATACATTTTGTATGAAAGAGACGCGGAAGAGAAAAAGGTCCGCGCCCCGTCTCCGTCTTACGTCTCTTCTGTCTGGCCCACGCCAACCCGTGGTCACTGCAAAGTGTTTGAAACGTCGGGATAAATATAATTATAAATGTACGCTGTACACGCTGTGTACGCTTTGCTTGTAAACGAAAGTAAGTCGTAGAACATTGACCTATAGTTGAATATTGAACTAAGAACTCAATCACATTATTTTTCAGGAAGGCATACCTAATGTAGAAGATAAACACTTCTTTACACCCTAACACGGGTGTTGTCATTAACAAGAACTCATTGCATAGAGTTCATATTATGTATTTTACATTTGTTGAAAATAATCGGAGACGGAGGGCTTTCAATGTGGTTAATTATAGACCATTTTCGTACGGGTTTGATCTCAAAAATTCAACTATGTAGTTGGAAATTAAATATAATCCTAATATTAACAAATGTTTCAATAACATATTAAATAAACATTTTTAAAAAGCACTTAAAAATATATGAAAATGTATCTAGTAATAATTCCGCCTAATTTACGTGCTGAGCCGACGTGATGTCATAAACGCCACGTAGCTAAACCGAAAGAATTTTCGACGCGTTTTTGTACCGATCCTATAATAAGTTGAAATAGTGGGTAAGAAATATTGAAGTAAATACTTACATTGAAAGTAAAAGGAAATGCAAATTATATCTCTATGTTTGGTTCTAATAAAATAATCACAGAACGTAGGAAGAGATAAGATAAACAAATCACCTAAATTAGTTCCTACTAAAGGTATCCTACAAGACACAAGCCGATGAGCCAGTATAAGCATGTCGACGACGCAGTATAATAATCATTTTTTTTTTTTGAACAACAAAATAAAGTTACAAAAAATTATGTAGAAAAAGAAAAAAAAAAAGAAAATACAACAATACGCTACTAACACATTATGAAAATATCTGTGAAATATGAAACACTACTATTTTGTATCATTATAATCAGTATTTTGATATCAGGTATCTAAAAAATCTGGTACATTCCAAAACCGCATCACCTGGGCAAGATCTCCGTCCCTGAACTAAGAGTTAACTTGTATTTCAGGGTACAAAAGATCCGACACCAAGCAACATGGGTCCGGAATGCCAAAAAACAAAAAAAAAATCTAACCAACAAAATACGAGTAGTACAGATTATAGGTTTTTTCTTTCCTTTATTCTTCTACGTAAATACCCTTAAAAGATTCTGAGAGAATCTGAGGAAGGGCATCTTATGAATTCTTAATTCTAATGCTATTTACAAAGCAGCGGACGTTCTGTGCTGATTTAAAAATAGGAAATTAAGACTGTCTTTACAGGCTTTTTTTAAACATAAAGCTTTAGTGCTAGCAAGAAGAAAAAAAAAATTAAATAAATGGTATAGCTATCACATTAATATTAGAGTTAGTGTCATCTATAGTAAAGTGAGTGTGATGGAAGTGGATGAAAATGTACTTGTGTGTGACGAGACGTGTAGAAATTTTTAGGTGTGTAGTGTATTGTGTACAAAGATGAGTTAAGCTATGATTAGGTTGTGTGCATTTGTATGATTGGAAGCTTAAAGTATAAAATATTTTCAGTTTCTGTGTAGTCTAAATTGAGCAACCAATTGGTTATAACTTTTTTGACACTAAATTTAACTAGAGGATAGATATTTAATATTTTATTTATATAGTTATAAAGTATATATTAGAAATTATTAATTAATTAATTTTAAATTATATATCAGATATTTCTTGGTGTCAAGCCTCCCTTCCGATCAGATTTGGTGGTTTAGGTATCCGCAAAATTTCCAGTGTTTCACTCCCGGCGTTTCTATCCTCAGTTCATAGTACTTGTGCCCTTTTTTTAAAAATTATTGAAAATTCTTTAGGAAATGTACAAATTAATTGTATGCAAGATGCTACAAACGCTTGGACTTTAGCTTGTCCAGGTGAAAGCCTTCCCAACAAACTCCATTCGCAGAGACATTGGGATGAGCCTATAAATAAAAAGATCTCAACTGACCTTTTAAATAACACAGTTTCTCCAGTAGATCGGGCTCGTCTTCTTGCCTCTGCGGAGCGAGAATCAGGTTTCTGGCTTCAGGCTTTACCATCTGCCAACATTGGGACGCTACTGGACAGTAAGTCGTTTGCCCTTTCTATCAGCCTGCGAATTGGTTCAAACACAGTCGAACCACATAACTGCTTTTGCGGAGTTCCAGTAGATCGCCAAGGACACCACGGCCTCTCCTGCCGTCGAAGTGCTGGCCGCCTTTCTCGCCACGCCTCTTTAAATGATGTCATCCGCAGGGCTCTTGCTACCGTAAACGTGCCGGCTATTCTTGAGCCGAACGGTATCGCACGTGACGATGGCAAGAGACCTGACGGAATGACCTTAACTCCCTGGTTTCGTGGAAGGCCGTTAGTTTGGGATGCCACTTGCGTTGACACGCTTGCGGCGTCTCATTTACCATCCACCTCCAAGACGGCAGGAGCAGCGGCAGTGGCAGCAGAAGGCTCCAAAGGGCGAAAATACGAGAGTCTCGGCGATAGTTATATATTTCTGCCTTTTGGAGTAGAAACATTAGGTCCGTGGGGTCCAAGCGCATGGACTTTATATAAAGATTTATCAAAGCGGCTGATAGAAAAGACAAACGACCAAAGGGCTGGCGCTTACCTCGGCCAGAGAATTAGTCTTGCCATACAACGGGGTAATGCTGCCAGCCTTTTAGGCACTCTACCCGTGGACAGTGACCTGAGTTCTGTTTTCTATTTATGATTGCCTCCTGGTAGAAAACAGAGCTCAGAATTTTTAAGCTTAATATTTTTAGGTCATAAGTAGATATAGTTAAATTATTTATTTATTTTTGTATCAGTATATGTACTGTTAATTTTTTCTTATTTTAACTTGTTCATACAATGTTTGTGATTGATCTCTGTGTTGATTGAAACGTTATAACGAAAAAGATATTACAATATATTAAAGTATTGTTCTATGTTATAAAGTTGAGAAGAGATTATGGGGTAAAATCGGGAATAAAAAGTAGTACGATGTCTTTCAGTTGAACAAACTATATCAAATCTCCTTTTTGTAAATTTGAGATGTGGATCAAATACCAGTGTTGAGTGCTTTCGAAGAGTTATTTGAAGCACGAAAAGTTGTCGAACGGACAGCACCTTACAGTCAGAGTACAGTTGTACTGTTGGATACCGGAATGGTTTCTTGGTCATGACTTTCAACACTGCTCTTTGTGCTCTTTCTAATTGTAGCATTTTTGTTTTTATTGCTCCACCCCAAATTGACACACAGTATCTCAATATTGATTCACATAAAGAGTAATAGACTATTTTTAGTGTATCAAAGCTGGCTGACGATCTAAGTGTTTTAAAAATATAAATTAATTTTCTTGTTCTTGCTGTCAAATTATCAATTTGAGGGTACCAATTAATCAAGCTATCGATATGAACACCAAGATATTTCATACTCTTTGTTCTCACGAGAGATGTACAGGAACAGTCATGAACAGAACTTAAACAAGTGTGTGCCTTTATATCATATTGTGGTGGTGGTTGCGTCGTTAGCTTAATGGAAAAAGTAATATACTTTGTTTTGTCTAAGTTCAAAGTGAGCAGATTGCTAGCTAGCCAAGACATAACCGTCCTCATTGCAGTCTCAGCTTGAATTTTGGTATCAGCCCAACTGTTCCCATGTACTAATAAAACAGTGTCGTCAGCATAACAAAAT
Source organism: Plagodis dolabraria (assembly GCA_963854805.1). NCBI lineage: Eukaryota > Metazoa > Arthropoda > Insecta > Lepidoptera > Geometridae > Plagodis > Plagodis dolabraria. The sequence continues at coordinate 21,341,131 of OY978459.1, forward strand.
ATATCACAGTTCTGCAGTGAGAGTGTACACAGATCATTAATGTATATTTGGAATAAAGTAGGACCCAAAATACTGCCTTGTGGGACGCCATAGTCCAGCCTCTCTTCATCACTTGTCAAACTACCAATTTTTACCACCTGTGTACGAGCTGTTAAGTATTCCTTAAATATGTTTAGCGCGCTTCCTCTAACCCCAATACTTTCCAATTTGGAGAGGAGTAAGGGGACAGAGACGGTGTCAAATGCCTTGGAGAGATCTAAGAATATGGCCAAGCATGATTCCGTATCATCCATTTTCTTAACAGTCTTATTAATAAAGCTGCTCACTGCATCTTCAGTAGATGTACCTTTCCGAAACCCAAATTGATTACCAGCTATAATCCTGTTCGTTTCCAAGTAATTTGTTAATCTTTTATTTAATATCCTTTCAAATATTTTTGATAGAGATGATAGTACTGATATAGGCCTATAGTTATTGACACTGCCTCTGTCTCCCGATTTATGTATTGGGTGTACCAACGCTTTTTTAAAAACTTTCGGAAATTGGCCCGTACTCAAAGAAAGATTGATGATAAGGACTATTAAGGGCACTAATATATGGCATGATTGTTTGAGAATCCTAGATGATACGCCGTCCCACCCCACCGCACAATCATCACGAAGCCCATTGATGATTCTTTTAACCTCAAATTCATCAGTTTCATATATCACAATAGAATTTGTCAGTTTACATACGGTGGTTTGAGGGCTATGGGTATAATTTGGTTGCTTTATATGAGATGCCATTGTACGACCAATATTTGCAAAGTAGTGATTTACCTGATTTATTGACTGCACAGAATCTGATGTTATTGCGAGTAGTTCTTTGGGTGGAAGTACATGACGTTCTAAATGTGTAATGTTTTTAATAGTCTTCCAAGTCTTCTTCGTGTTATTTTTTGCTTTATGAAACTCATTTTGCTCATAAACTTGTTTTAATCTCTTGAGTAGATTTGTGAGGAAATTGCAATACCTCTTGTAAGTAATCTGGACCGTGACATTATTAGGGTTATTTTTTTGTTTTTGGTGTAGTCTATCGCGATTACGTATACAACGAAGTAAACCTTGGGTAATCCATGATTTAATAGTTTTTTTCCTATTTGGAATCATGATTGATTGAGTATTCTTTTTAATTATGTCACTTAGAAGTGAAACTAAAATAGAAGCGGCGGTATCAGCGTCTGTAAGTAACATTATTGTTGAAAAGTCTGTATTACAAATAGTTTGATATATAACATTGTAGTTTACATGTTTACGTGTAGACTTAGGTTTGTTTTCGAGGTTTGTATAGAGGCAGAAAAGAACCGGAGAATGATCTGTAATACTGGCCTGGATAACCATTGTCGTTGATATCTGCTTCGTTTTTAACATGACGTGATCAAGACAGTTTTCTAACCTTGTAAGTAAAATGTGGCTGGGCAGTAAACCGTGTGATGCTGTTAATTCTAGGTACTCGTCGGAGTTTTTATCTTTATTATCAGGCTTTATGTCAATGTTTACATCTCCGGTGATAACTATGTTGCGAAAACCAGCAAGGGTTTGCAAGACTGAATTCAAACTATCAATGAAATTTTGTATATAATAAAAGGAGGGTGACCTATAAATTGCTAAAATAGCAGTGTGTTTTCCAATGCGACACACTAGGCAGTTACCATCCTGAAAATCTGGTTCAATAACAGAGCATTCAATGCATTCTTTTATGTAAAGAACAACGCCATCATTTTGGTTGTATATTCTATTTGTTTTGAATGACGTATATCCTTCGATCACTGGGATATACGTTACGTGCTTAAGCCAGCACTCCGATAAGGCAATCACATCACAATTAAAATTAAAAGATGATAGTAGAGTTTCTAGTTCAATAAAGTTACAGTTTAGACTCCGTATATTGAGATGTAGTATTTTTAACGATCTTTGGTTCAATTTAATATGTTGCACACAATCTATAGCAAAACACGAAAGAGCAGAAGCACAACCCATTGCATCAATATCCTTTCCTATATTTTCGATATCAATCATTAATATTAAATATTAAATGATATCCCGGAAAACTATTGTTTTCATTGTGGGATGATATTGTAAAACATAAAGAAATAAATAAAACGTTTGATGCAATAGACCGCTTCCTCTGACGTTCGTGCTTTGTTGCTATTTTTCGTATTATGTAATGTATAATTGTAGTGTTTATGATGTGGTGAATAATTAATGTGATAGTAGTGCTGCGAAGAGTTAAAAACATAGAAATTATAAACATATTACACACTAAATAACTAAATATAACTATTAGAGTATATAGAATACGGGAACCATATAGTCAGTTGAAGCTAAGAATATCATCAAGATTTTCTGCACTTTGCACATGTATAACTTTAGCTTGATCATCCTTTTGTAATAGAACTTTACCGTCTTTGGACCAACAATATTTAAAATTATTTGTACGTGAGAATTCTCTCGCCAAGTAAAATAGTTTCCTTGTATATCCTGGCAAATATTCGACAATGTATACTTGAGATGGACTTCCCTCGAAGTTCAAATGACGTGTGTTCAACTTTTCACTTCCGGATCTAGCTTTATTAAAATCTTTAGCTGCTGATAAAAAGCTCTTTTTTAGGTTCACGGAAGTGAATTCAGATATAATAGGTCTTATTGAACCGGGTTTTCCTGGATAGCGGTACACATCCCTGATATCAGAAGATTGAATTGGAACATTTAGAAGTTTTCCAAGCATTATGAGTGTGGTCTTTAGATCATTAGCGGATTCATCCTTTTCTTGCAGTATGTTTTTAATTTCAATAGCGGAAGGGCGAGATGCACGCTCGAGGTCCTGGATTCGAGTCTTAAGCTGCTCTATTTTCTGACCATGATCAATTTTTTCTTTTTGCAAAACTTCTATTTGCATTTGCATAGCTTCAAAGTTAGTAGACATTGTAGTCACACATTTTTGGAGGTCTTCGTTTGTTTTTTTTATTTGGCAGTTTTGTTGTTTTACATCACTTATATCAGCTATTAGTTTATTTAAGATTCCAGAGTGCTCCTGTTTTTAACTGCTTTGATGTCATTAACATCTGACACAAGCATTTTAAGGATGGACGATTGCTCATTTTTAAATGATAGTAGTAGCGCTTTAACATCCTTTATCTCCTCTTGAACGTTGTCGCAGCTGTGTACAGGTGGAGGTGATTTTGGGCGGTTTCGTTTGGTACGTTTGGCAGCATTACGAATAGTTTCATCCTTTACAAGCGCGGGCAAATTTGAATCAGACTGCGTTTGTGTCAGTGTGCTGTCTACGGACAGTGACGATGGCGACGTGCGGTTTAGTGGCATTTTCTTTTTCTCGATATTATTGTAGTGATATATGCTTAATATATATATATACAATAATATTTTTCTATAAAGTACAAAGCACAATAACAGTCTTCAATTGTTCTGTGTTTGAAATTCCAATATCTATTTTATTTCAATATATTTGTCGGTATTCTAGTGGTAGCGCCAAAAAGTTTTAAAAAAATCTTTGTAATGCAGTTAGCGCTATGATTGGTGCATTGTACAAAAATTACCACTGTTAGAGAATCACTCAGCAATATGCTGACGCAGAGTCCGAAAGTCACTATGACGTAAAAAGCTCTCTATACTCAGGCGCAGGGTAATGTCCAATTTCGCGCGCAGGATTGCAGTTCATTTAGTGTGGTGGCAGGTGAGCATGGCTTCCGTGCGGGAGGTGCCGCGTTCGAACCCCACTAAAACTTCACCAATAATAAGTTGGCTTTTTGTTCGAAAATTTAATGATATCCAGAGAATTAAAGCTATCCCACTCTGACCACGCCCAAAAGGTGGTGCTTGTCGTATAAAAACTTCACGAAGAAACGAGAAATGAAAAACACTGTTCTAAACCAATCACAAAATTCGTTGCGAAATTTACCAGCACAGACTTTATACACGTCCGCTCGCAGCAATGGCTCGATGCGAATGATCTCATGTTTATGAACGCCTTAAATAGCTATAAGCTGGATATTTTTTTGGCTATAATCACAGTGTTATCCTTCGAGGTAATGATTTAATTGCGTGAAAACTTATTTTTTATTTCATTTGTTGATACTTGCCAATGGTACTTTAATGACATTGTTTTAAATTAACAATGATAATAGAATATGCCAAAAACTAGGGCAAAAATAACTTTTATAAAACATAAAAGAAATGTAAACATACAAAAGATCTGTTACATATATCAGAACCTATCTTCAGTTTCTATCACGCAAACGATCTTTACAAGAAATTTAATGTTCTTTGTTGCATTACTTCTCATAATTTTGGTTGTTTAAATTACAAAATTTTTATTACGCTATCTGATTTATGCCAATGTTATCAAACCCCAAACTTTGTAAAAAATGTTTCGCTGAGAATATTTTTTCAGGGCAAGATTAAAGGGCTCAAAAAGTGCCACAACTTCGGAAGTTGATATCTCGGTCATTACGTATAAATGAAGTTGTATTTGAAAAGGGTTTACTTTAGAAGGTCTCCTCTAAATTTATTATAGGACCCGCGTGAAAGAGGGAGTATTTTTATCCTGAAAGTATTCGCTTCAATTACCCGGAGTGACTTCCGGTGGTTGTGTGGAAGTATTGACTTAAATCACAGAAAAGAGAAGGCAATTTATATCTCTATGACTTAAATAGCGTGAGTGGTTCTTTTGACAAAAAGGATGTGTATGCTGGGTTATAAGTAATAAATAATAATTATGATGTTAACTTTATAGATCCATAATACGGAGACATTTTAAACCGACTGAATATGCAAATTTCTCTATGGACTAAATTAATGCCTGTATTAGGAGTCCCTCCTCTTCCTTAACATAGTAAAATTGTAGTATCAGTGAGAGTGTATGGTAACGTTTGTGTTTGTGCGTGAAGGGTGGGAGGGTGTCTGTGTTTAAGTATTTAAATTGTGACCTTATTGAAGAATTTCAAGTAGTATTTCAGTTCTGTTATATTTAAGTTTTAATCCACTGGATAATATTCTTCACATTCATAAAACTTTAGGTTATAGTAGAATGTAATAAATATATTTACTTTTGCAATGACTCATGCTCCGCGAATTACATTACAAAATTAAAACGAAAGGAAAAATTATAATTATGTGCGGGATTAGCGGGATGTAATTACAGGGACCGAGTTCATTCTCCTCCTTAATAAATTCTGGATACTAGCATCAAACGGAAGTGGCATATATTTTTCACAACAATCTCGTTTGCTCGATAGGGTTTTCAGCCAAATGGAAATTACTGATCAAATAAATAAATTTCATCGGTTGAGCTTAGCGTGCAATTAATCAATACACACTGAGCCCGTTCACCTGCTGTAAAAGTATTCTTTCAATGAAACAAAAAAAATATATTGTATATGATATAGGTATGTGATGTTTCCAAAATATATTCCAGCTAAATACACCAACGTGATGATGAAAAACGTAAAAAATTGTCACATGTACGAATCCTAATCGTCAAAAGTTTCTTCTTACTTCGCTATGGGCTCTCCATAACTCGTAGCGAAAAAATTGTTTTGCACGTCATCTAGATCCATCACTTCTGGTTAATTGACGATGTCTTGGATACCATTTTTGCCTCCAACCTGACGTCGAGCAAGCATCTGGTACAGACCAGATGCTTCCCGAGCACTTTTAAGAGAAGGCCTTGTCACCACTATTTTTTTCTTTCGTGCTCGTGGAATTTGCAGATCTAAAAGATGCAGATGTCGTCCATGGTGTTGATAGCGTAGTTTATAAACTTCAGTTCAGTTCACTACCTTCAGTTGCGTGGAAGAGCCTCAGCTTTATAAGAATGATTAAAGAGACCACGGTTCTGAAGAGCAGCATGAGCCAAGTCGCGAGTAAGTTAGAAGCCTCTGAAAAGTAGCAAGTTAAAAAATAAATATATGATCATCTGCCATTTCACCAAAGTCTATTACCATCTATTACGTACAATATCAGACTCCAGACAGCTACTGAACATTTTATTGTAAGCAAAACTAAATTCTTCAGAGAGTAAAACCTATTCCATTTTATTACTGCTGATATACGAGGTTCATGGTAGGTAAACGAAATTTCAGGACCGAGTATTCTCCCTTGTTATTTCAATGAAATTAAAGTTTCCACATTCGAGCTGTGGAGAAAAAGATGAATTCCATTCTCTGAACAGGTTTTATGAAGAAAAATATATAACCACATAATGTCTACTCATACACGAACCTGATATGGTTACGTAGGATTAATATACATTTCATTTATACCAGTGAGAGTGAAATCGAGAATAATTCTCGAATTTTATGATTAAAGAAAGTGACAAATAGGCTACTCCAACATCACTTGAACCTAGTTTTGTAAATCTTCCATCATTCATGTCTCGTCATCTGTTTGAAGCAGCAGTAGAAAATATTATTTACTTATTACGCTGGCTTCCACGTATAGAAGCTACATCCTCTAGGAAATGAAATGGCTACAGGCTCTGTCAAACCATAAGACTAATGATTGGGCAATGCAGTTCTCATACATTTTATATTACATTTTATTACATTTTATTTAACCGGCGGTATGCCTTTATTAAACAAAATACTACGAACTATAGACAACGCTACAGCTACTACAATAAAACATATTATAACCTATAAGTCATAGCAGACTCACAGGCAGTTCAAATGCTCCAGCCCACTCCCAGTTGGCAGCGTGCCCTGCATGCTGGCAGCATTGCCCGTTGAATTACAATGCTTAGTAGCCAAATATGTGCCAGCATTTTGATCACACATCGCATCGACACATGCGCTCAGATAAGTTTTGGAAAATACGATGAGCTCCCGGTCCCCATGGACCCAACGTCTCCACACCAAACGGCTCAAATATGTAACCCATACCGAAGTTAGCATAATTGCGCCGCTTGAGTTGCCGCCGAAGTAGCCGCGGCGCCAGTCCTCACTTTGGTTGTAGAAAGATGTGACGGCGTTAAAGTGTCTACGCAAGTAGCGTCCCACACTATGGGCCGTCCTAACTTCCACGGAACCAGTCATGCCGTTATATATTTGATTCTATAACCTATATTTTTTCTAAGTTAGTGTCGTGTCGAAATAAAGAACTTACGAAGTTCAGATGGACACCGAAGTAGGAGTTACTACGACGAAATACTATATGTAATAATCGCGAAAACAACATAATGATAAAAGCGCGAAGAATTAATTAGAATAAGGTGTTTGTATCGCATACGTTTCGAAAAGTCAGCTGCACGCCTTAAGTACCTAATAGGGCCATGGTTTTAGCAAAACAGGGTTTGACAGCTATCGTATCGCGTAAGGTAAACATATCGTAATGTTAAATATTTTGTATGATAGCTAGACCATGAACTTTTTCGTAGCGTAAACTGAAGGTCTATCTTCAGTCCGACGAAATTCAGTAATATTTTTGTTAAAACACTGAGTGAGATGCTTGCAATAAACTAAATATACATAAAATAAACTACTAGACTAGAATAACATTTTATTTTATGTTTTATTCTTTAAAGTCATCGCTTATTTTACCGGTATTACACCTGTAAAATGAGATAAAAAATTTAGTTGAAATAATTTAAGAAGACATGCTGTTCTAGAGAAAAGGATAATTCTGTGCCCAGTGATAATAGTAAGAAATTTTCTACCTATGCCTCCACACTCTGAAATTTTCAAAACTAATTTAAAAACATCAAAAGAACTGTACTAACAACAAAATAAAATTTTTATACTATTATTTCTCCCCCCCCCCTACATGACAAATGATTCTTAATATGAAAATAAATGGTCTGAGTAATGTATGTTGTATTAGAGCTATTTGTTAATATTTATTGAGGAAGTTCGCGTCGAACCAATTACATATCCGACACCTGTGAAACAGGGGAGCTAACATGTGTGCAAACTTTCACTGTGATAATGAGTTCAATGTTCATGTTTAGTATCGTATTATTTGGGTAATTATAAAGGGTAAGAAGATTAATCTTAAACAAAATTAACGCTCACTTATTTCTAATTATGTGAAGGGTGAGTCATATTTATTTATCAATATTACAAATGCTTAGCTTGTAGTAAAAAGTGTATTTTATACATATATCACCTTTTTGGTTGAGCTAATTTGGCAGAGAGCTTATTGTTTTTATTCTGAATCTGAAGAAAAGGCCATGCCACCCCAATTTTTCTCTTCCTTTTTATTATCTCTAAGGAGAAAAAAAGTGTGTAATAGTGTGTAGTATAAATTCTAAGGTAGGGGGAGAGCGAAAATGAAAGGATTAAAAAAATAACTATATATTGAATGATGATAAGACACTTTGCGAATGCCCGCCGGGGTAGCTACCACCCCCAAGTACAAAATCAGTCGCCAACCACCTAACGGTGTGTTCTGGCTATTCTTGAGAGCCAGTAATTCGAGGTTAGCCTAAACAACACCTTTGTTCACATCATCACATACCACCAAGTGAAATAGTGATTAAAAGCAAGGCTATCAGGTAAAAAAATGTGTTAAAAATGTAATGTATTGTGGCGACCTATTTCATTCCACTTCTTATCATTTTTCTACTTTTCTCCTAGGTATACGAGTTTGTGATTGTTACAGTACGATTTCAGCGTAAATCAGAATACAAGAACGTATTGTAGTGAATGTGAGCATAAATTTTATATGCTGATACTGTAAATAATACATTCTTTAAGTTCCTAATGAGCTGCATACCTAAAAAGTGTTACGCACTTACATGTATTTTGGATCTAAGTTTACTTAATACAAAAAAGATTTACCGAAAGGGTGATGAGTAAGACAGGAATTTCGTAAAAGTTAACCCAAAGCAAATTTACGTGGGTATATAGTTAATGATTTAGTAAATTGAGAGCAGACTATATAATATGTAGTAGTTATGAGCTAGCCTTGTTAAGTTCCATTGGATTTTCATGTAAAACAATGTTGATGTTTCCGAAATGTATTCACTTTCACTTTATTTATGGCAAAAACCTTCAGCCACGATCTTCATGAAGATTTTGATAAAACAAAGCGTAGAGGCAGAGTTTGGCAGTTATAAACTTCCGCCGTAAAGCATTCTCAAACGATTATGACTTTCAATATTGCTTATGAAGAACACAGTGGTGTAGTTAGTAGTGGTAATATAACCAAACTTAATGCTGGAGATTTCACAGATTAACTCTTTACTTCTTGAACATATCAAAATTGAGATACATAATATTAAAATTAAAATAATTAAAACTTAACTAACAAATAAATTTGTTTTAATATTGTTGTTTGCAATAACGCCTGCTAGGCGAATTACATTACAAAATTACAAATTTACGAGAGAAAAAAATATAGTCATGTGCGGGATTCGAACCCAAGCAAGTTGAACTATAGGTGTCGCTCCATCCCAATACGATGGTTGCATGAAGAACGAGAGCAAGAATTACAGTTATGAGTCATTGTGTCATGTTAGCTCAATTGGTTAGAGCATACCCCGGCTAAAGGGGTGGATGGACGCGGGTTCGAATCCCGCACATGACTATAATTTTTTCTCTCGTAAATTTGTAATTTTGTAATGTAATTCGCCTAGCAGGCGTTATTGCAAACAACAATATTAAAATTATAAGGTTGCGTCATCATTTACAAGTTTAAAACCAATTGCAAAATTAGTCTTGTTTGTAGTACAACGCAAGTTGAACTATAGGTGTCGCTCCATCCCAATACGATGGTTGCATGAAGAACGAGAGCAAGAATTACAGTTATGAGTCATTGTGTCATGTTAGCTCAATTGGTTAGAGCATACCCCGGCTAAAGGGGTGGATGGACGCGGGTTCGAATCCCGCACATGACTATAATTTTTTCACTCGTAAATTTGTAAATAAAGTTGTCATATTCAAAACAGTCAAAAGCAAATCTCAGCTCTGAAGTCATTATGTTCGTACATTTTAAGCCTTGTTTTGCTAGTAATGAGAGCAGATGGATTAGTCATCCACCTGTTTTTTTTACTACCGCTAGGCTGTGTGGATAATAGTAGTATAAAGCTTAACCTAGGATGGGAACTATCTCTCAAGGATAGCTGCCGGAATGTGATTATAGGTAGGTGGGGCTTAAAATCAGTTCAGCATTCACAATCAAAATGACGCACCACAGTAGTTTTTTCGTTTAAGTGTTTGTACATTGTAATTGTACTCATAACGTGAACATCTGCAAATATTTCGGAAACGTGACTACCAAGTTACTTTACATTTTGTTGTTTATCACATATATATTATTTCCAGTGTAAGCGAAAACAAAATGGCTTTGGGTCGATATGTCCCATAGGTTATATCCCCGTTGTGGCCAAAAACTGAGGCAAATGTTGCCTTCTCAAAATGAACGATGTTAATGTATTTCAATTGTCTTAACATAATTGATCGTGAACTAACCTTAATTGAATGATAAAGCGTCAAAAACTAGGATGTTTCTGGCAGCCCATAGATAGCGTTTGTGTTTGCTATTCATATCATCATATTGCTGGAAGACAAAATTCCCAGCTATTGCAACTATTCGTTACTGCGGAACTAGACCAGGTAAATAATTGAAACGTATATTTGTTGAAGATGACGTCCTAGAGTAATAGATTCAGTTTTGGCACTAATTTAGAGCATGTTTTTGAAGATTGTGTGGATAAATGAGTAAAGAATATCATCAACCTTACAGATATTAAATTTATGAGAAATTGGGTCTACTTATTTTTATACTTATAATTTACTAAATAAAAATGTAGTCTAACAGAATCTTTCGGTAAAGTTGTTCAATATATTTGAAACTTAATTTGCTACATCTCGGCCGGCTTATCATCGACGCTATCGCAGTTGCGGTCGACTATTGCGAATTTTCCTTAGAGATAATAATTATGTCAAATGTGTCTGTGTTACTGTTTAACGCTCACTGAGGAGTTATCTTCAAAGTGCACGCTCTGAGTAATTACGCTCGCTCTAGCGGAGACTATCCGATTAGCAATGTTGGTGTGAGAAGTGAGTTTAATTTGGCGAATGCTGATTTTAGCAGTTGGAAGATATAGCGTATGAAACAAAACGATCATTTGATTTAGTATTAAAAAGCGATGACACTTTTTACCTGACTGCTAAGGAAGGGTTGTGTTTTTCGCGTATATGTTGTACTTAGTATGTTTGTTTGTAAATTTATTTAATACCTTGTCCAAACTGCTAGATGGATTTTAACAGTCAAGGTATGGTTTTATATATATCTCTTAAAAAGTGTTTCTAGATATATTTTTGAAATAAAAAAGGTTCATCAGGGTCTTTAGCAAGAAATAGTAATAAATTAATAAAAAAAATAACCAAACGTGAATATTCTTAGACCAGATCTATCGAGTAGGGTATCAATATAAAGGGGATTACAAAAATATATATACTACAAGTTTTTACGATATATATTACATATATATATTAAGCAAAAAAGAAAGAATATATTATTATTCTTGGCATCAAACACCATAACGATACAAAAACCGACACAATATTAAAAAAATATGCATAAAGTAAACCCAAGCACTGATTTTAAGTCGGTTCTTTTCTGCCTTCATCACGAGTGTTTAATTAACATACCTGAAACATCAAACAAAAAATGGCATGTAAAAATAAATGCATAAATAAACCATAATAAGTAGATACATCTCCTGCCAAGCGTGGGGATTATGGCAAACCTCCCCTTCCGGCTGTAACAGTACAGTACAATATCACTTCAACTGTATTGCGGTACGCCTTTATTTACCCCTGTCTACATCATTCTAAAACATCTGATCACAACTTTAATGAAATACTGCGTCAGTCAATAAATATTTTCAGTCGATGCCCAATCACTTCACCTGCTTCGCTATTCACAAACGGAGAGGAATTTTACCGTATACGGTCGTTTTTCCTGTAGGGGTCGCATATTTTCACTGTATAAACAGGGTGCTTTCACATTTTTTGCCATGTTAAATATTTAATAGCGCACGTCAGATGGCACAATTCTGTTGCGTTACAAGCCATACAAATATATTTTAGTGGTGAAACAAACAAAATATGCTAATACTGTTTTTGAGAACACATAGAAAGTAAATGATGTGTTTCTGTTTATTTATAAATAATTGTTCAACAGGTGCCTATATTATTTTAAGGGCTTTTCATTTTCTAGTTGCAATCTAAGAATAAAATAAAACATTTATTGCAGTTTATAGGTATTTCATAATACAATCACTATTTGCATTGATTTTATGCGTAAAGTGGGCGTATTTTTTTTTTAATAAACCATAAAAGACATATTATTAATTATTATATGTTCTATGATATTAGCTTACGATTAAAAATTCTTTAAATTTTTAACTTTTTTTAACTCTATAAAAATGGGTATGGATAGACTGCGTCAAAAAATGTTTCTATAATAAAATTAATGATAGAATGTAGTACTAAAAAAACTATAGCATGTCTTTTTTTTTTATTGCTGATAGGTAAGCCTTTGACTACAATCTCACGTGATGGTAAGTGATGATGTGGTTGAAGGTCTTATAGCAGGCTTAACCTAGAATTACTCTGGCTCTCAAGGACAGCTAACTTAATATATATGTCTACCCAACTTAATAGGGGAAAGGGGCGAAGTTTTTATGATTTGTACTTAATCAATAATCAATAAAATCAATATTACAAAGAAATTTTCAGCAGCAGTTAGTAGTCGTAATCAAGACTGTGACCGAGAGATGGCAATGGTGTTTTTGTAACCAAAACGTATCTGATGATACGTGGTTAGTTTGACACAGTTGGTTTAACACTGCGGCATTAAAAAAAATACTAATATCACATCCTTGATTTTAGAATTCCTATACACAACGTAGTAAGGAGTGAATTTATTGCCAACTACCGAGTACAGTCCAAACCTCTAGATTGTTAACTAATATTTCTTTGTTAGATATACTAACAATGACTGTCAGAAGCGTAAATTAAATCCAGAATCATCAAACACAATACCGAAGCAGATACAAAAGCAACGCTGTACTAACTCGACCAACAAGGTATCTATAAAATCACATTCTTTAGTACATTCTTCCGTGATGTACAGCCAGTATTGGGGGATCGCACACGGTATATCACCCAGATGGGTGAATACGCGACAATAAATCTTATTTGTCATACGATGGTGTCGAGAGATGGGGGCTTTTTCAATTGGTGGATAACATATTGTGGCATAACTTGTCGATAAATTGCCTGAATGACTGCATGAAAGTAAAAAGAAAGGGCATGATGTTGCCACCAAAGAGGAACTATTTTAATATAAATTAGGAGGAAAGTTTTTTTTTTTTTTTATGTTTGATAGGTTAGCCTTTGACCACTTTCTCACCTGATGTGGTTGAAGATGTTGTTCAGACTAACCTACAATTACTGGCTCTCAAGGACAGCTGCCGGAACACACGGTGCTTGGCGACAGATTTTCCACTTGAGGGGCTAGCCAGGCGGGCATTCGCTCAGTAGTAATGTCACCACCAGTCACCCCTCCAAGTCATGACTGAGGCGGACGTTGCTTAACTTTGCTGATCGGTTCAGAACGGCTAAGCAAACTACGCTACGAGCGTTTCAAAATGAATTGAAGGTTGCTTGCTAATGTTTTGCGAACATCCACAAAGTTTAAGAGCAAAAAAGTGAAGTTAACTAGTTTTAGAAGTAAAATAACACATAATTGTATCTGTACCAAAATAATGTATTTTTACATAAGAACTGAAAATAAATAAAGGTTTCACAAGGCATGTGGTAGCTATGTAAATGAGACATGAAAAGAAAATTGCATGAATCAAAACGATTTCGGTAGAAGTAATGTAATAAGTAATGCTTGAAGGCACAATGATAACAATTCATCTAGACTTTACAAATATCTCCGTTCTGTTGGAAAATAAGAAACTTCGGCTGAGGCATGCGAAGGAATAAGTTTCTGCTGAATTTGGAACATCAAACAAGTCTACGGTTTTACATCAGTATACATACAGTAAAGTTTGTTTTGCTTTTCCACGCTCTTCCGCTCTTGGTGTAGGCGGGGGCCTACACCAAGTCACCCTATAAAGCACACTGTAGTGCTTGTGAATAATATTTCATAATCAGAACTATAGTTTCACTGCTAGCGATCTCAGTTGCGTATATGAAAATGCGTCCTGGGTGTAGGTATAGCCGGATGGGGCGGGATCGTTTCGCGAAAGAGATGAAAATTTCGCGCTCTAAAAATTTATAAATTGGTTAAGAAATAATAAATACCGGAGTTAGCGTACCACTGGTCAGTTTCCTTATTCGTCAATTTCACTGATTCGCCAGTTTACTCATCAGACAGTTTCTGAATGTGCCAATTTCTATATTTGCCAGTTTCACTAAGTTGTCGATTTCCCTATTAAGTTGGTTTCCTGATACGCAAGTTTCCTTGTTCGTCAGTTAGCCTAAATTGTCAGCTGTGCTTTTTTGTCATTTTCCTAACTCGTTGCTTTCCTTGTTCGCGAGTTTTCTTCTTCGTCAGTTAGTTTAGATCGTGTTTCAGTCGTGTCACGTCACATATAAATGTATATACCTATGTCATTACCCCATTAGATACTCGTAAGAGCTATTTATTATCATTATCAATTTAAGGCGTTAACAAGGGGGTTGAATAATATATTATGTTAAAGTCATAGTTATATTCATAAATGCTTTACGTTGAACCTAAGTGAGGTCTTAAGATTACAGTAGGTACTAAAGTTGTGTTAGTTTAGAAGTATCAAAAATATATTTTTATCTCATCTATTAAAAAAAAACGCTAGTTTATTCTTCGTAAACGTGGACTAAAATAGCTTTTTGATCGCTGAGGGACTAAAAGTGATTTAAAGTTAAAAGTTCCAATCACCTAAGAGATCAATCACAAACATTGAATGAACAAGTTACAGGTTTTTTTCCAACCTTATAAATAATATAGTTTCTCATAAACTACTCGTACATCCCGATACGACGTTTTCTAAGAATATTTCTAATTATCAAGGTGTAAATAAATCTGTAACGGCTGGTAGTGGTAAAATTCCCACGATACACTTCCATAATTGATCAAATATTGCCTCTAACTTTTATATACTATATCTTATTTTTCCTAACTAGTATATCTAAATAAATAAACGTACTATTCATATTCACAAGTTGCACTAACTAATTTTCACAGAGAGGGTGATACAAAATAAGTGTTCACCTCAAGAGCCAAAAACTATTTTAAGCTCGAGTAACTTTGAATTCCTCACTGGACTCAGGATTCTTCTTTAGAATCCCTACGCCCGTGACTTCTCTAGAATTCTTCATTCCGTTCTGGATTCAAAGAAACACTTGTTTGCTGCCTTGGTAAACAATCTACTAATATGTTATCGTGCTAAAATGAATATGTATTATTATATGAATGTATATGTAAGCCATCTTTACATCCTGGCACCTACTGAATTGAAAATAGCAAACTCGAAAATTGTCTAGCTAGCGTAACTGACGAATAGGTAAACTGTTCTAGTAGCCAAGCTGACAAATAACAAAAATAGCGGATTGCAATACTGACTATTTCACGAAACTAACATCCTAGTACAACTAGCGAATGAGGAAACTGACGAATCAGGAAAATGCCTAGCTAGCGAAATTGTCAACCTACCGAAACTGTCTAATGAGTAAACTGGCGAATCAGTGAAATTGACGAATAAGAAAACTGACCTGTGGTAAGTTACGAGTATAGAGTTATTGCAAACAGTTTTATGGCAATCACAGTGTTACATAAGTTAATTTCATTTCCTTATTTTTACACGAATGACACTACAAATTCCCTATATTTTACCTCAAACTAATGCAAATATAAAGCAAGTTAAAAATTATTTATCGGCATTATTACTCTCGATAGCATAGCGACGCGCTACGAATAAATATATGTGTTATGTTCACATATATTTATTCTTAGAGCGACGCTATTATTCCTAGATTTTGCGTAATCTAGCCTAAAAATGTATTAGAATGATTGTTGTTTGTAGTTGTCTAGTAACTTACCCAATCTAAAACTTGAAACTCGTTCCAAACTTATAGTTTTAATTCACAGGTCCAATTTAAATTTAGTCTAGCCCACATTGACACGTCGCGTCGGAAATTCACTTTAAAACTAATTTAGAGTGGTACACACGTATCCCATCTTTATTTGCATCCTCTCTCATCTTGGTACCATAATCATACTTTGGAATATCATGGTATAGTTATAAGTATTTAACGGGACTTAATTGCGATAAAATTAAGACCAGTTAAATACTTTCATAACAATGTGTTTAAGTATTATAAAAACTTACGCTCATGTTTATATATTTTATTCGAAGATACGGGTGTTTGAGCGTGAACTTACTATGAGTCTTCTAGTCTACATGGATGGCATAGTAGCATTTCCTACTAAGCGCTTTCGTGTTTCGGTAGGCACGTTAAGCCGTCGATACCGGTTATTGTCTTAGAATTACAGTGGTAGGTTTCTTAGTATGTAAGTGGCCTGAAAATTTTGGCACTGTTGTAGAGCAGTTTGCAAAGGCTCACTTATGGCTGGATAACAGCAGAACATCTGGATGCGAGCCTCGATCACCCACTTGTGTACAATATGTTCCCTACAACACAAAGGAGAACATAAGAACATGACTATGATCCCCGCACATGCCAATAATATTTTTTCCTCTCGTTGTGATTATGTCAAAAAATTCAATATATTTTCACTATAAACGCACAAGACATCTGCACAAATATATATTTTTAAAAAGGCTTCAGTTTACAGCCAAGCGATATTTTAATAACGCCCCTATTCAGAATGCATTTATTGGTTGATATCATTCAAAAAAGCCTTTCTGTGTGTGTGTTTTTTTTTTTCGCCTTTTACATCCATAAGGAGGATACGAAACAATGCCCAGAACTGTTCTCATAAATGCAATCAATTACCGACATACCCGTTCATTATATGGATGTACATCGATAACACGTGGTAGGATTTCAGGAGTTTTATGAAAGTGGCAACGTTGCCAAGATCTCAAAGTGGAATCACACAGAAAGAAGAATCACACATGAAATGACAGCATTTTTAAAGTAGATATTGTACGGCGAGCAACATTAATTGATGCCTTCTTTCTGTATGACGTGTGCGAGATGGTAATAAATCGTATATAATTTGCACCGTATCAACGCTTTAATAAGCATTACTGACACATTGTCCATATACTCTTTGAAGATATTATGTCCCACTAATCTCTACACATTTGAATCCAATTTTCCGCTTACTTTCAACAATACGACATACTGACTTAGTATTGTTTACATATTATTGACGCATGCTAAGCAAAATTATAGTACATTATTGGCTACTCTAAAAAAATAATAAAAAAACTAATTCAGATGCTGTAGTAATTCTGTGTCAAAAGGAATCTCACCTGAATACTGAAATGG
This sequence comes from Plagodis dolabraria, assembly GCA_963854805.1. Taxonomy (NCBI): domain Eukaryota; kingdom Metazoa; phylum Arthropoda; class Insecta; order Lepidoptera; family Geometridae; genus Plagodis; species Plagodis dolabraria. The sequence goes on from OY978459.1 coordinate 21,358,646, forward strand.
CACTAATAGGCACCTTAGTGTGCATCTCTTCGTTAGTATGTAACTTGAGTAGAGAATACCTGACTGAATGATTGTCCGTGTTTTCGAATGGAGAATAAGCTGAAATGGCCAACTAGACAAAGCGCAGTCAGTTACTGACATATATACATTCTTTTACTTTTATGATGCGAACTTAGCATAAGGCGAGCTGATATAATTTGTATTTATTTTTTGATGGATTAATTATCTATTCCATTTGAATGTTAGCCTAAGCATTGAACATAATATAATAATACTACGTACAATAAGAACAACAAACTGACTCTAACAATATAATTATAGCATTAACGCCTGCTAAGCAAATAGGTTAGCTTTCAAAATTACAATGAAACGAAAATTTGCACTACGAGTGCAAGATTCAAAACCGTGACCGCCCGTCACTATAGCGATGACCTAATCTGTTAACTGACGTGAGTGTAGTGAGTGAGTCATAGTTCAATTATTTATTTTCCTTTTGTTGTAATATTGTAGGTTTATTCACTTAGCAGGCATTATGCAAAAAATACATGCTAGATTTATCGGGCTGCGACATCGTAAACGAGTTTAAAGCTAATATAAAAAGAAGTCTTCATTGAAGTTCAATTCAGTTTGGCTGTAGATGTGGCTTCGTTGCCTTATGATGGTTAAAACCATAGGAACGAAGGAATAATTTTAGCTATGACTCAGTTACTATGATATCTCAGTTTGCAGAGCATGTCCCGATCATAGGAACGAATAGTCGCGGGTTCGAATCCCGCTTATACTTCAAATGTTTTTTTCCGTTGTAATTTTGTAAACAAAGTGAGTCATTGTAGGCTTACAGTTCCTTATTTGCTCCTGTGGTTTCATAAAAAGGTAACTAAGGGAAAAATGGACCTGCAGAACATCATGCCACAACTGATTCCGATTTGATTGGTGTGTTGCTGCAAATTGGGCATACAAAATAGCTTACTATCTTAACGCCTTTATTGATCAAGTATAGTGTGGTATATTAATTACTAGCATATTATACTCACAACGAAAGCATTCTCTAAGATGGCTTATATAAGGGAGCCTGTCTTAAAACCGAACCAATTTTTTTCTATGCAAACATGCCCGTGTGTTGTTCTGTGTGTTGTTAGCGAATACATATTTTTAATGTTTTTTTGTCCTGGTCGATATGTTACGCGTATATTGTTCTGATCACCTATGTGAGATAAGGTTAGAAAGCTATAAGAGATACTGACTCATTACGAGTGTTAGTTTTAAAACTAATGCGTTGACAAACTAAGACACTTTACTTATACGTTAGCGATACTATGCTATCGTTTCGCATAAGTTCTGGAGTAAACCAGTAGCCCTAGCACGAATAACTTGCTAAACCGTAACCGTTTTTCAAACGTATCGAAATGTCACCATTTTGTATAGGATTTGATCAGCGCCCCTACAGTGCGTAAATGGAACTAAATTTTGGTAGATTGAAAGGTTTTGCTATCTAACATGTCAAGATTTTAACGAGAACGTTTCGTCACGTAAAAATGATTGTATGAAATCGCGAGCACGAACTAAATTACGTAAAAACGTAAGCTTGAAGAAATAAAATGTCAAAATTTACAAATATCAATAATAGAGAGCTTTGTATAGGCTGAAAAATAAATCAAACCTCTTTTGGAACGAATCATTGGCTCTTAGAAAGAAGGTACAATTATTTTGATTTACGCCGGATGACGTCACTTTTGTAATCCTATAGAGTTCACGTTAGCCACCAAAAGATGCGTTGTGGTGCTGTCAACCATCACCTCCTGCGTTAACGTACTGTAAACTCGATACGTTTGCGTTACGGACTACCGAAATGTTCGCGCTTGGGCTACTCAAAATTTACGAAACAACCAGCAGCAATACAATAAACTGAGGAGTGTTAGTGCTTGGTATCAGCGGTTTCTGTGAAACCAGTAATGGCTATAAAGTATCAGATAAAGTACATTGTTTGCATGATAATTTACTGTTAATGGTTTCTTGTTTGGCTCCACAGTGCACTGAACAGCTTTCTCACCGCAAAGCACTGTAACTATGACTGTGATAAGAACTCATGTCAATGGGTTTTCGACAACTAAGTTTAGGAACCAGGAGTTTGGGTTTTTTTTTATGCTTGATAAGTTTGCTAGACTCATGTAAGTGATGATGTGGTCGAAGATGTTGTTCAGGCTAACCTAGAATTACTGGCTCTCAAGGACAGCTGCCGGAACACACCGAAACACATTACATTACTTTTTTTTTGTTTTGCCTGTGTGTATTCATAAACAAATTTATTATTGGTATAATTTATATTCTATTATATATCAGTTGGTAGGTCCTTTTAGTAGGAGTACGTTTAAGAAGGTATCATCGCAATGTCAGATATTCTACCTTGACGCAGTAGTATATACACATTACTTTGTCATCATTAGTGAATGGCACGGTAGCAATTTATTATTACTGGGCGGACGAGACATAAGAAATAACGTTTCGGAGTGACGAGCGCAGCGCAGTGTCAAGTAGAAAGAGAACTGTAACGCTGCAGTTGTAATGGAGACGCGAAGCGCTTATCAGCAGTGAGCTACTTCGTTCTTGTCACAGAAAATGAAATGTAAAACAGACAGCTGTTTATAATATTAATTGTATATTAATAAAGCCATAAGAACTTTTGAAGTACGAGTTAACTGATACAGTAATAACTAGTAAATATATACAGTAAGTATAGGTGCTTATTTTCTTTTGTATAAGGTTGATACTTAGTAATTTGTTAACAAGTAGTTATCATTATCTCACTTAATGGTGAGTGAAAATACGGTTGAAGATGTTGTTCAGACTAACCTAGAATTACTAACTCTCAAGAGCAGCGCTAAATGCTTGGTGACAGATTTTCTACCTGAGTTTGTCAGGCAGGCATTGGGAAGTGCTCAGTACCGTCGTACATGCCACTATAGTAGTCACCCATCCAGGTAATGATCACAGCGAACGTAGCTTAGCCTAGTTGATTGGTTATGGACAAGCTACTCTTCGAGTGTTTCAAGCATGATTTGATTTAAATTATTAACAAAACCATTGTTCAAACCAAGAGGTTGTAGAATATGAGGTATGGTAATTAATATTATGTTTAATCGAACGAAGTCGCGAGTAACAGCTAGTATGGTAATAAATGAAATGTCTCGAAAGTCGAATACAATGTTATTTACATAACATCGTATTGTATCGAATGGTATTATAGTTTTAAAGTTGATATCCAATTTCCAATCCCGCAAAGTAATTAACAAAAAATAGATCGAGTGAATGAGTGAACATGAAGCACAGTAATTAAATTTATAAAGCCTTGGAAAAAAACATCATATTTCACTGTCGATAAATCCACTGATCCCTCTTGTTAAAACGCCAGCTTTAATTAAAATTTACTTCGATACAGTAAACATAATTGTATTTTCTGAGCGGAGGTCGTTTTCTTCTCTTCACTCGCACGTAACTTAATCGGCTTTCCCGTGTGTACGACACCTCTGGAGTACGACAACCTCTGGAGGTAGAAGTGATCCATTACTTTGAGCAACGATCATCTAGAGGGATTCTATTTTGTAACAATTCTAGTAATTATCATTGTATTGGACGGATTGTCCACAGCTGAGGACAGCCTCACATATAATAATAGATACATAATTCCCACGCTTGTCAGGCGTCTTAGGAATCGCAGTTTAAGATATCAGTTCCTCAGAAGGCTCTGCTGCCCACCTTCCGATATTTTACCTTTAGTCGGCTCTTACGACACCGACAGGTAGCAAAGGGGTGTGACATTCTAGCCCGGCACCCCATGGGGCCTATATTTTTGTATTTGTATTGTAATAATAACATAACAGGAAAGATATACAACGCAGATCAAATCCTCGCGTTTATTATCATTCAAACAATGTTCTTTTATCAAAGGAACTATTATAGCACTGAAGAAACTTAAACACAGTTGATGAAAATGTTAAACATGTTTAACATGTTTCAAAATGTTAAACATGTTTGTTATATTCATTGATCGGTCACCATTTCGTCATGTCGAGACGCAAAAATGACAAATATCTCCCGGTTTTGGTTTGTGTATATTTTTTAAGCTGGTGATAGACGGCGCGGGCTAGCGCGAGCCGGACGACAGACGACGCGTCGTCCGCCATATCACGCGCCGTCTAGCACGCCGGCGCGGCTCGCGGCGCGCGTCCGCCGCCCGTGTCCGCGCGATCCAGCATCGTTTGTCGGTTTTTCGACACGAACCAAAGGCGCGCGCGCGGCCTGCGGCGCGGCTAGCGCTAGCACGCGCCGTGTATCACCTCTGACGAGCCGAGCCTCTAGACGGTGCAGAGCCATGGTGCCCATTTGGAGTTTAATTTTCTATTTGAAACACATATACGTGAATTAAATGATTATGGACTTTATTCAACTCTATGAAAAGGAACCGTTTATATGAAATCATAAAGACACAGGCCACAAAAACCACATCCGCGGACGTCGCGGCCTGAGGCGCGGCTCGCGCTAGCACGCGCCGTGTATCACCACAGGCTCGCGTTAGCCCGCGCCGTCTATCACCAGCTTTAGACGACTGCCGTTTTCTTAATATGAAGTGATTAAAATACGGTGAAGAAAGGTCCAATTCAAACAAAACCAACGCCAGCAATATTTTATTTTCAGTTTGATCGTAATCAGTGTTATTAGCTAGGTAAATCGGCCCTAAAACAGTATAAAAATATAGATATTAATTATGTTTGTAAGCAATATGTATTCAATGCCATTCAAAAGCAGGAACAATTCGAGCGGCGCGGCATTTGCAACGAACTCTCTCTAATTATAAAAACATATATTTGCGACGGGTATTGTAGGAAACATCTGTAGGTTATCTGCTTTAATTAAACGTTACATTCAATTAGAGGTACGTATCCAGTGAAAGGGCATAAGCTCTTTAGGAAAATAAAAGTTAAAATTATTAATAAATATTAATAATTAATAAATTTATTATTATTTAAATTTTACAATTATTTATTATTATTAAAATTATTATTTATTATTACTCTTTAGTTAAATTATTTATGAAATTTTGGAATCTATAACGACCTTAACAAGGTTCATTACAAAATTAAATATAATAACTCTACATACTACTGCTGTGTTTAGCATAAATAGGTAAATAGTCACTGCAAAATGAACAGATAAGCGTGTGTATGTTGTTGTAGTGGCATGTTGTAGTTTGGGCAGAGGCGGAGTTTTCCCAAGCATCTCTGCTCACAAATTGTGTAGACTTGAGTAATGAACATGTTTTTTTCATTCAAATTGAATTTTTCATACTTTTGTTTCAATGTATTTTTAAGTATTTTTTCTTGTTGATAGGCTAGCCTTTGGCCACTATATTACCTGATGGTAAGTGATGATGTAGACGAAGATTGAACAACATTTTCGACTACATCATCTCTTACTCATTTAGAGTTACTGACTGACAGGCGTGGGAACACACCATTAGGTGCTTAGCGACTGATTTTCTACTTTAGGGTCAGAGATTGTAGGTATTTTACGTATGCCCTGCTAAAACGTCTGTCATATGACAGACAACAACCGGTACCGACGGCTTAACGTAACCTCCGAAACAATGCAGAGCTTAGTAATAAAAGCCACACTTGTGGCGGTCACCCATCCAATTAAAATGTTTGTTCTTTGCTGAAAGTAACATAATTTCATAGATTTTTATAACTGTGTTTATCTCTTCAAACTAAAATTTGTGTTCTAATTAATACATATTTTCGCTAGTTACTGCCTCATGTTTTAAATTAAAACCAGGTATCCTTATCGATTGTACCAAATTGGAACTGTATGAATTGCCCGGAAACCAAATTTGTATACGTAAATGTCATTGACCTTGACACCTTAAATATATAGTTAAATATAAAACAGAATTAACTTACAGAATAAATAAAATGGTGCATACCTGTCTCGAAAACTCGTAAACTGCAATTCCCTGAGTACGTTCACCAAGGAGAAAATGGTACAGTAGATGTGCTTGATTCAACTTTTCGAATCAGCCTATCGATTGGGGCGAATGTGGAGCCGTTATGTAGCATGCTTATTTCCTACTTTCCTGAACGTGATAGAATTTTATTGTTGTTCACAACTTTATCTACAAAAATATGTAAATTATTTTAATCATTGCTTAATATATTAATTTCTTATCTTTCTTTTGGTACCTACAAGTTTATTTGTAGTTTTGAATTATTATCTAATAAGAAATACAATTTAAAACCAATTTTTAAATCTAACACACACAAGGCTAAAAACAAGCCAAGCGCGTTTCAGGCCTCGTTCTATTAGGATTCCACATTGTTACAAACCATAAATTAAAAATATTGGGTTGTTTTGATTAAAGATTAATCAATATAACGTCGATTTCAGGATCTACGTTTCCAGTAGGTATTTAGTTAACATTTGAAGGAAGAAAAATTAGAGCCGTTTGGTGTAGAGATGTTTCAATGTTGCCATCGGGCAGTGGCTAACAGCATTTGGACAACCTCCAGCAAACCAGTCTGCAATTACTTGCAGGTTGTCTAAATGTTTTCACTGTAGTAAATAGTTCGCAGTATTTAATAAATTAGATTATCAAATAGATGATCTTTTATCGTTAATTGTACGATACATAGTATTCTAAAATTTAAACGGACTAGTTTAATTTTTGAGATAGACTCCATGACCTTAAAAAATTGTGTGTGAAAAATGTACATAGTCCATTGAAACGTTACAATTAAGGGACAGAATTGTTGCATTTGTTAGAGGACGCAATTTTATTTTTGAGACATGTGTGGGGGGTCAATAGAAGCTTAGCCTCAAGTTTGTGGGGCCGCCACCCTTGTCCCCCGGCCGCCATATTGGAAAACGGGGTGAAAACATTTATTTCGCTATCCCCACACTTGTCCCAAAAATAAAATTGCGACCTCTAAAAAATGCAAAGCTTATATAACTTTTCAATGGACTAACAGGGATAGATGTATTCACACTTCGTTAAGATTTTCCAAAGTTTTGCAATATAACCAAATCCTTTCCCAGCAAAGTCACACGCAGCAGCTAGAAGAGAGACAAAGCCACATAGTTCAATTATAGATTCTGCAAGACAAAACACAGATTTACTATCATAAATGATATTTCTTAGACGCATTAGTATGCGTTATACGAGTACGCAGACAAAATCGCAGCAAAACAAGCAACGGAGTCAGTTTAAATCAGGCTATCTCCATCAGTTCCTTGTTTTTTATTAAAAGAACCGGAAAATCTCGTTGACTTTAACAGGGATACGTCTCAGCAGTAGATGGCGAACACGTACGCACCATAAAAAGTTACGCACTAGATGCTTAGAATTTTAAGCACCGACCGAGCGATATTCGGAATTCTGAAATAGGCTCAAGAGGCAAACTTTTGTGTCGATTTCTGTTGGATTTCTTGACCTGTTTTAGTCATAATGATGTTCTGAATATGAAAAGAAACATATTTGAAATGGGTTTTTTGCTATACTACTATAACAGTAGCTATAAAAATAATAAACATTTATAAAACATATCGTCACGCCTGTATTTCCCCAAGGTAGGCAGTAATATCTACCATTCAATATATAGTCACAGTCCACCCATGTTTCACCAGACTTAGTCTCATAAGAAATAGTTTTTTTTTATTGATCATACGATTGCCAATACTCTGATATGGAATAATTTAAAATACCTACAAATTACTAATATTTGTTTTGCAGTTGTGACCAGATTCCTATTTCTGTATGTCTTTATATAGGCTCATCGCTTCTGCGCACATTATTATGAGGCTGCCTTTTCCGTTAATCCAAATTGTGATGTAGTCCGTATTCTCATAATATACTCATAATCACTCAACATTAAAATCAAACAAAACCATTTGACAAACACAGATTAATTAATAATTTTTGTAATCTAAAAATAAACCATTACAAAAAATTGAGTATCGTTTTCTCGTACGAAATAATGTATAACGAAGCTTTCGCTAGACAATCCTGAGTTCCATAAGCAAAATATTTAACATCCATAAAATGTGTCAACGTCCAACGTTAACCTCCAAAAAACAACATTTAACTTTTTATGAACTCACATTTCAAGCTTTGGAGTTCAAATCGTGTATTTTAAAATTCAGAAAAACAGAAGACATGAGTGTAAAAGGGTATAATCTGACATAAGCAGGGAATAATAAATGTTATGTGGGTACATACGATAGCAAAGGTAATTCAAAAGAGCTAGGGTCCATATTTAATAAGGATTGCCCTGTAACAAGAGTGCCAAGTATTACAGGGGCTTATCCTAGGGTCAGCTGGTTTATTAAACGGGAGGTTTTTGTTACCCGATTTGATGAGATCGTACATTGTTGTCTCTTCATAGGAATGATTTTGGGGTTAATTTGGTTGTGGTTAATTGAGGATGTGTATGTCTCCAGCTTACTCAATTGAAATTTCTTAATTCTGAATATGCCAATATTTAGAGCAGATTTAGTGCAATTATGAATACCAATTCAAAATTTAGGTGCCAAATAAACTTCGATGCTACACGTGATTATAAGTGTGTTAGCTGGCGTTATGGTCTCCAGCTGACACATGCTATATATACGAAACGGCTAAAGGTGTGATTATATACTATAGCCAGGGATTTAGCGCATAATTTGTGCCAGTGGCACAAAAAAATTGAAACACCTTACTTGAAAACTGTAGTAGTAATGACCCGATTACAACGTGTAAGCTGGGGACCACGTGTCTACAGCTGCTCATCTGTATCTTCTGAACGAATGGGCCTACGACTTTGTTTAATATGTCAAAATTTAGCGCCAAATTTGTGCCATCGGCACTAAAACTTTCAAGTCTGTGGCTATTAAGGTTTTGGAGTTACAAGCTCAAATAAACGTGTAAGCTGGAGACACATGTCCCCAGCTAGCACATGCTGTACAGCTCAAACGGGAAAGGCTAGACTACTGTTTAATATCTTAAAATGTTGGGTAGAATTTGTGCCATCGGCACCAAAATTTTCAAAACAATGGGCCTCATAGTTTTTGCGTAATAAGCAAAAACATTTCTTCCCGCCTAATTATTTAAATATTTCGTTGAAAACGTTACTGTACGCGGCGTTGCCTTTCCGATGACTGTAGCTACAATCTGTCTTGAACTTTATTTCTATAGGCTTGGAAACTATTATCACTTTCATACAAAATAAACGCCGTTGAGACATAGGCTAGGAGCATGAAGGTTTAAATATAATCTGACAAATATTTTATACTATGCATGCTTTCCGGATTTCAAAGTTATTGAAGCCGTCACTATTGACGAGTGGTCGTTTTAAAACGTTACGGGTTTCGAAAACTATCTTCCCATCGTTGCAATAGGGGTTTTTCAGTTTTCGTTCTGAAATGAAACTATTTAGATATTCTGAGTTTTGAAAATCCGACGTATTGAATAAGGATATATTACGCGGAAGTCCACGTTTGTAGAAGTCCAAGTTAACGCCTACATGCATGCGTAACAACTACTCGTATGTATAGCCGGTATGTACCTATCTCACTAGCTTGCTGTTGTTTGTATTATTTGATAGAGCGCGATGTTTTTGCAGTCTGTTTTTAAATTTAGGTAGGGAAGGTCGTAGTGTATTTCGTTAATGTGAACAAACAAAATGTTAAATATTAGTTTATAGATACCTATAAGTGTAAATTAAGTAACTCCAGCAATAAATATATGTGGGTGTAATACAAATGGTAAATTAATAATTGACCATAATAAAAAAAAAACTCTGTTATCTATGAATATTTACAGCCTTGTTTATAATACGCATTTATTAAGAAATTATTACTGTTTTACTTTCCTAATTTAATTACTGTCTAAGAATCTGATTATCTGTGATACAAAATACCAGTTTAAATGTTTGATTTTAACAAGTTTATTCATATCGAAATCAAAATAAAAAATATATCAATGCACTTTGTGTTTTTTAAGAGATTAGTGAGATGCATGTTTAGAATAAGTTGCCTCATTCTTTTATTCCCTACGACGGAGAAAGCAATGTACAGCGAAACTGAAGTGGGGGCAATGACTTCCCAGTCACCGCCGGTGGCGACTGGGAATTTTTATTCCCATTTGCCTCCGGTGGCAATCCTCGCGGGGGTGACTGGGAATAAATCAATACCTACATATTTTCGTAGCTAAATAACAATTTTTGGGTTCCGTACTAGAAAACAGGAACCTATTACAAAGCAACATGGATAGCTGACCTTTATAGGTCTGTATCTTTGGAACGGTAATAGGTTACCGGTTGAAATTTTCACAGAATGTGTGAATGTGTTAGTATGGCAATCTGCCATACTAAGTCATATTCTGTGAAAATAAGCATTACGGTGTTTCACAAGGCAGCCGTTGCGCGTAGCTTATTAGAAAAAGATAGGTTTTGAAGCAGTGATGGCTCAGTGGCATTGGAAATGGACTGCCGCGCAGCAGGTCCATGATTTGAATCCCGCCGCGGGCTTTCGCTTCACCGCATGATGGTAGGGCATTTTGCGAATGCCCGCCCGGCTAGCGACCACCCTCAAGTAGAATATCTGTCGACAAGCACCTAACAGTGTGTTCCGGCAGCTGTCCTTGAGAGCCAGTAATTCTAGGTTAAGCCTGTTAACACCTTCGACCAGATCATCACTTACCATCAGGTGAGATTGTGGTCAAAGGCATACCTATAAGCAATAAAAAAAAAGTTGTATATATACGAGTACATTTTCTTCGACTGGACTGATAATTTCTTATATATTCATATCCTGAAGGTCTTCGAATATGCCCAAAGGAACGTATTAAATCATTTAATACGTGCGGACAACATCGAGGACAAAGGAGCGTATCCCTTACAAAAAATCCATAGCATTTGTTAATTGATCAATTAATCATTTGTAGGGTGTGTTTAGTGATAGGCTTCTTGTGACGGAGCGACGAGCGGGTCCTCTGAAAGTAGGTCCTTCCCGCCCATTTTTCCCACGTGCCTAAGGGCATATATATCGGCTGGTGTCTTCCTGTTACATTCCAGGAGCCCAGTCGAATATGCCACGACATCGTGGTATAGTTTGGGACTACGGGGATCATAAGGGGCCCCATTCCCAAACAAGTGTCCTAAAACAAAGCTTTAAGAAGCAAAGGTTTTAGCAAAGCAAAGGTAAGTATAGTTAGGCAGAGATTTGAAATACTTTCATAGATTAGTTATATCCGAACACCACTGCTCTAAAAGCTTACTAGAATTTACCTATATACATACCTACGCCCATGTATATGCAGTTTGTAATGACAAGGAAAGAACGTTCAAATATAATGCGTCATATCTGTTGTTAGAAAGAGATAAATGAGCAATTCGTGTTACCACCGAATAGAGATCCGCGCCACGCCGGCGTGCCGCCGCCGAGTTACCTCGGCGCGCCGCCGCCGCCGCCGGGTCATGAACAAATTCACGCCGACGTCGAAAATCAATTTAGAGTTTTCTGCCGTGAGGTGCATTACCCTGGATAGCTGAGGTGTGGGGGAGTGCTCCGACCGGAATCCGAACTGCTCCGGTCGGGACTTCGTGTGAGGGGCTATCCGACTTAAGAAGAGGCGTTCAAAGACTTTCGAAATGCATGTAAGTAGAGTGATAGGCCTGTAATTCTCGGGTCTCCAAACGTCTTTGCCGGGTTTCGGGAACATATCCACGTGGCTCATTTTTCATTGAGAGGGTAAGTGCTCCGTGCGCAGTGTAACCGTCTAGACCCTACCTACCATAAAAAAAAAAGGTTAACGCGACTAATATCTAAAAAAAATTCTTAACACACATGCAAGTAATAAATTTCTCTAAGTGGTCACGTTACATTTTTTTTTTCTCAAATAAATTAATACCAAAGACGTGTATTTTTTTTGTGCCATTGAAATTTTGGGAACGTTCGAAGAATTTGAGTTAAGTGCTTGGGACATTTGGTAAGATAAAGAAACTGTTGGGACGTTATTGTTTCAAGATCGTAAAATTTTGAATCGTTAGAGATAAGGGGCTGAAATTCTTAGGAGTCAAGGGTACTTTTGTCCTCATAAACAAGTGGTCCTTTCAACACGTGAACATACATTGGGTTTAATTTTTTTGTCGCGTTGAAGTGAGAAACGAATGCTTAGTAAGAGTGAGGGAGACAAATATGTTAGGAAAGAGAGGGAATACAGCGGTACCTGCTCAAAGGAACTAGACTATGTTTAAAGGTTTGTTCAGTGGTTCGCGAACGTTTGACTGGCCAAGTAGTGTGTAGAATTATTGTTTTCTTGGCAAAAAGTCACCCGCGCGTGTGTTCATCTCAAGCTGGTTCCTGTCGCCGAATAAAAGCTAAGTACTTAGGACTTAACTAACGTTACATAAGAAGTTAATTTACATAAATTCATTATTTGATTTAAAAAAAAGAACAATAACTATTAAATTTTTCATTAAACTAGTAGAGATGTCTCAAATAATTAAATCTACAAGTTACATCTTTAATTCTTTAATATATCTGGTAGTTTAAACGCTTTTGATTATTTATATTAAATACACAATTTTAATTAAATATTCTAACTATAATTTTATTGATAATTTATGTACATTCTGAGAATATTAAATTCAACTTGAACGATAACAATATGTTTAGTTATTATTTCTTGAACTACATTTTATTTCAGTAAATATTCAAATACTTCATTATTAATTAAATAATTGATAATAATTTATGAAATATAAATTTTAGAACGCTAACTGAATTGTAATTGACATTTATTTACTAATTCTTTTGAAAGGGATTTAATTGATTTAAAATATTAAATGATTAATTGATGATGAGCGGTTAGATATTCAGCAAGATTGAAAAATACAGGTTGGATTTCCGTCAGGGATAGAATATATTGCAGAGATTAACTGTTATCTAATTGTTTCATGTTTTATATGAATGTGTTATTTTTTTGTGTGAATTTTAGGTTGATTTTACATTGGCTTCATCTGTATGATTGAAATTTAAATTAATTAAATAAAGATCTTTATTTAAGCGTGAATAGCATTGCAGAGGTATAGGAAAATTAGACAATAAATTTTGTCTAAGCATACTTTATTTAACTGATCAAGATGAAAATGACATTACGAACATGAGAGTATAATTATTTGTTCTTTTAAAACACAAAATTATGGTTTTGTTTCATAAGAACTTTTGTTGCAAATATTTGGCGAGCAAATGCGTAAATTTAATATTTTGCACGGACTTTAACTTCAATAACACACTTGCCACTAGGCATACAAAGATATTCAATTGATCGAGTTGGCTCTAATTGCGCCACACGTAACACACCTATATATTATATAAGGTCACTTTTAATTCATCAACAATACTGCGGGGGGTGGTGTAGAATCGATAACTGAATGTGATCCACACATTTTTAATTTTCACATAAACAATTCAATACTAACTATTGCCTAAGCTGTGGCGCGTTGACTTTGAGAATGATAGCGACGACAACACTCGCGGCCGCCGTGGACAAGACTCACACATACACACACGTTATAGGTATTCTAACGCATCGCGAGGGCAATGAACTCGGTAGGTATACCTACGCATTGCGAGGGCAACGAACTCGGTAGGTTTACCTACGCATTGCGAGGGCAATGAACTCGGTAGGTATCTCGGTAGGTATACCTACGCATTGCGAGGGCAACGAACTCGGTAGGTTTACCTACGCATTGCGAGGGCAATGAACTCGGTAGGTATCTCGGTAGGTATACCTACGCATTGCGAGGGCAACGAGCTCGGTAGATTTACCTACGCATTGCGAGGGCAATGAGTCTTGTCCACGGCGGCCGCGAGTGTTGTCGTCGCTATCATTCTCAAAGTCAACGCGCCACAGCTTAGGCAATAGTTAGTATTGATTTTGTTTATGTGAAAATTAAAAATGTGTGGATCACATTCAGTTATCGATTCTACACCACCCCCCGCAGTATTGTTGATGAATTAAAAGTGACCTTATATGTATGCTTCCCTTTTCGAGTCAGGCACTTTGAGATCACCAAAAGGTTAGGATGACTATAAATTTCTTAATTTTATGTCAAAATGGTGCGTTCATTGTTGTCACTCACTCAAAAAGGAGAATTTATCTGTAGCTAAGTATAAAATATCGATTGGTAATCTAGACAGGGAACAAAGAGAGTGTTCTTTTGTTTCATTATCAATTGATATATCCTTTAGTTAAAGATCAAATTACTAAATTTGATCTAGCTCTAATGAAGATAAATTAAATACGGAGCTTAAAACTAAAAGGCCCGACTCGATCTCATGGAACAAAGCCGCACGTGTAAAAGTGACGGCTTGAGCTCAAAGTAACAATGACAATAAACGAGCTCGTACCCTAAAGGTATTCTATAAATAATTCTGAAGGGTAAACTTTATATTGTAATTTTATCACTTGACTTTATTTATCAGGGAACATTTGGGCAGATCAGTATCGGCCGATCGGAGACCTGGTCAAAATATACCCTAACACTTTTATATTATATGAAAAGAATATAAGTCCTTTATGGCCATTCTTTAGCGATATTCGCTCATCAAGGAGTTTTCAGCGTGATAGCCAAGCAAGGCTGCTTCGAGGGATCTACACTCAGGGTATACACTTTGTCCAGATAGAGAAAGCCATGCATACTGGCAGTTCCAAACATTAGAAACAAATTTGACACATATAAACACATACACAGCAAATAATATGTCATGAATGCTTTCAAGCTTCTCTGCACGAAGTTGTAGCAAATTTATATGCTTAATAGAACTTAGTTAATTAAGGCACTGCGTACATAAGAAATTACAAAAGCGTAATATAGTATTAGCGAAGCGTAATACAAAGGGTTTTATGAAACAAAACACATATGATGAATTCACATTTACTTTTGTTATGGTGGAACCATTTTCATAACTTCTAAGTATGACATATTGACCATACATGACGAGACATTATTCTTTTTTACAAAACTAACGTATTTACTTAATTATGTGAAACTATAATTTAATCTTAACGTAATTGAAGGATAGTATATTTGTAAAATTTTATTACAAAAGTTTTAGGTAGTTAGGAACTTCATTTGAACACGTTAGAATTTATTTTTCTCTCTACAGGACTCTTCAATCCAGTCCGACCATAGGGAAAGCAGGGATTCCTGAATTACCTGAAATACAGAAAGGTTTGATGCATGTTCAGCCAGCCGTATGTGTGATGCCTAAACTAGTTCTAGGTTCTTTACTTTGAATATTTTATGGATTCTATTTCATGTATGTATTTGTTTGTTGTTTTCTTGCAGCATTGTGTAAAAGTTTACATTACGTAAAATAATTTTTACATTCGCTATTACATCAGGAAAAGTAAATTTAGGTATTACGTTTTAACGATCCGCGGATTTATGTCTTATAATAGTGATTAAATAAAATAGGTATAAATTTAAAATATTAAATTCAAATAATAGTACAATAACGCTAGACGATCACAAGCAAAAAAAAAGAGTAGCATTAAATTGTAGGATTCTTTTATTTTGAACTAAAACTTTATACAAAATAAATTGAGTCTGATAATTTTAATTCATCAATTCAATTTCTCACATCTAATAAAAGGTTATTAGGAGGTAAAAAGGGGGGTTACTCACAGCAGGATCCCGTTAAACAGGCGCGTGATAGCTGCCGTGGGTTTAGAGGACAGGTGACGGATCACTGTCCAATATCTTCTTCTGTGTTTTATGGGACACTGAAGTATTCATCGAGGAACTGTTCCACAGAGTCTGAGTGTTCTCTGTTCACTGTGGGATTGGGCTTGAATAAGTTCTCAAGGGATTGGGCAAATATTTCTGCCATGTCCTCTGCTCTGTATCTCAAGTTGCAATTTTCGTGGAAAAGACAACGAATTGGTTCTGAGTGTTTCCTAAGTTGCCTGCAGAGTTTGTGGAGTGAGGCCCAGTTCTGTGGATGGGGTCTCATTAATGTTGCCAGGTTTTTCTGAGCAGGCGTTTTTCTTTTATGAGCTCTCTTATACAGCGGGGGAGGATGGGCAATCTCGATTCTCCTTAGGGGTATTCTTTAATTGTGGAGGTATGAAGTGCCTTCTGCGTGCATTGAGTGATCTCTTCTGCAAGATTGTCCACTTCTGATGGGGTTGTGACATGCCTTGAAGTTGAGGTATCTCATGCGGTTTTCATAAACTTAGGCCAGTCGATTTTGGGCTTTTGTGGAAGTTTGTGTATCGGTTGGTGGCAAGATCATGTTTCTTCAATATTTTGACTAATTAATTTGAGTAGGAACTTACTTGTATGCAAGAAAATAAACATTTACCCTTTTAGTACATATACAGCAGATTTAATTTTTGTATTCCACCATATAGGTAAAAAAATCAATAACACGCCGGCTACGCCGCGCCGCGCCGGGTACGTTTACCAGCGCGCCGCTGCCGACTTTCATGACCGCGGCGCGGACCTCTACCACCGAACCGCCACGAGACGTTCCGATCATGCTGCGATCTCTTTCACTCTCTCACACAAAACGATACACATATCTCGCTCATCCATTTCATTGAGATTCGTTCTAAGATAAAACAAAATGACGATATTTTCTGTTTTAACAATAAAAGCTATAATTACGCGTGAAATTAAACACTTGTCTTATCTCTCACAGTGCCTGTATAATTGGTGCCGAGTCTAAGACACAAGGAAGGCATATTGTCCACAGATTATTCCTAAAAAACACGATTAGCGGCGATGTAGGTATTCACCGGATGCTCGGAAGTGCCTCGGAACCCTGAATTCGTCTAGTAAATATGGAAGGCATACAAATCATCTACAGGTAAAAAAATCTTAGATAGTTAGGTACGCGTTCTATTGAAAACTACCACCTCTTTTGGAGGTCGGTAAACAAAGGGTGTCGACCTTTGAAGGTGCACATAATGTGATGATCTGCATACCTAGTAGGTACTTAATTCATATTTGCAAGGAAACGTTTTCATTCGTATTCTAAATAAGATTCATACAAGTACAAGGTACAATACCATTCGAAAAGCTTCCGAATCCGAGAGAAAACTGTACCTAGATAGATACTCTGGAAAATAGACTTACACACATTACGTACGTACTTACCTACTTACGAACACCTGACTTTAACATGTAGTAAAAGGTAAAAACATTTACATTATTGTAAAAGAACACAAAAAGTGTGTTTTGTTTTTATCCCAATCCGCAGCGGGAGTACGATCAGACGCGCCACGAGCGACGATTGTTCGTTAGTTATAATTTGAATAATATTAATTGTATCAAAAAGGGGCGCCCCCTGCCGCTTAACGCGCCGACGCCGATGCGACGCCGAAACTGACACCGACGCCTATTCCAACAATGACACCGACGCCGACGCAGACATCTATTCCAACAATGACACCGACGCCGCCGCCGACGCCGATGCGACGCCGAAACTGACACCTATTCCGACACCGACGCCTATTCCAACAATGACACCGACGCAGACGCCGACACCTATTCCAACAATGACACCGACGCCGACGCCGATGCCGATGCGACGCCGAAACTGCCACCTATTCCGACACCGACGCCTATTCCAACAATGACTCCGACGCCGACGCCGACACCTATTCCAACCATGACACCGACGCCGACGCCGACACCTATGCCAACAATGACACCGACGCCTACGCCGACACCTATTCCAACAATGACACCGACGCAGACGCCGACACCTATTCCAACAAGGACACCGACGCCGACGCCGACGCCGATGCGACGCCGAAACTGACACCAATTCCGACACCGACGCCTATTCCAACAATGACACCGACGCCGACGTCGACGCCGATGCGACGCCAAAACTGACACCTATTCCGACACCGACGCCTATTCCAACAATGACACCGATGCCGACGCCGTCACCTATTCCAACAATGACACCGACGCCGATGAGACGCCGAAACTGACACCAATTCCGACACCGACGCCTATTCCAACAATGACACCGACGCCGACGCCGACACCTATGCCAACAATGACACCGACGCCTACGCCGACACCTATTCCAACAATGACACCGACGCCGACGCCGAAACCTATTCCAACAATGACACCGACGCCGACGCCGACACCTATGCCAACAATGACACCGACGCCTACGCCGACACCTATTCCAACAATGACACCGACGCCGACGCCGACACCTATGCCAACAATGACACCGACGCCGACGCCGACACCTATTCCAACAATGACACCGACGCCGACACCGACACCTATTCCAACAAGGACACCGACGCCGACGCCGACGCCGATGCGACGCCGAAACTGACACCTATTCCGACACCGACGCCTATTCTACCAATGACACCGACGCCGACGCCGACGCCGATGCGACGCCGAAACTGACACCAATTCCAACACCGACGCCTATTCCAACAATGACACCGACGCCGATGCCGACGCCGATGCGACGCCGAAACTGACACCTATTCCGACACCGACGCCTATTCCAACAATGACACCGACGCAGACGCCGACACCTATTCCAACAATGACACCTACGCCGACGCCGATGCGACGCCGAAACTGACACCTATTCCGACACCGACGCCTATTCCAACAATGACACCAACGCCGACGCCGACACCTATTCCAACAATAACACCGACGCCGACGCCGACGCCGATGCGACGCCGAAACTGACACCTATTCCGACACCGACGCCTATTCTAACAATGACACCGACGCCGACGCCGACGCCGATGCGACGCCGAAACTGACACCAATTCCAACACCGACGCCTATTCCAACAATAACACCGACGCCGATGCCGACGCCGATGCGACGCCGAAACTGACACCTATTCCGACACCGACGCCTATTCCAACAATGACACCGACGCAGACGCCGACACCTATTCCAACAATGACACCTACGCCGACGCCGATGCGACGCCGAAACTGACACCTATTCCGACACCGACGCCTATTCCAACAATGACACCAACGCCGACCCCGACACCTATTCCAACAATAACACCGACGCCGACGCCGACGCCGATGCGACGCCGAAACTGACACCTATTCCGACACCGACGCCTATTCCAACAACGACACCGACGCCGTCGCAGACACCTATTCCAACAATGACACCGACGTCGACGCCGTTGCGACGCCAAAACTGACACCTTTTCCGACACCGATGCCTTTTCCAACAATGACACCGATGCCGACGCCGTCACATATTCCAACAATGACACCGACGCCGACGCCGATGCGACGCCGAAACTGACACCAATTCCGACACCGACGCCTATTCCAACAATGACACCGACACCGACGCCGACACCTATGCCAACAATGACAATGACGCCTAAGCCGACACCTATTCCAACAATGACACCGACGCCGACGCCGACACCTATGCCAACAATGACACCGACGCCGACGCCGACACCTATTCCAACAATGACACCGACGCCTATTCCAACAATGACACCGACGCAGACGCCGACACCTATTCCAACAAGGACACCGACGCCGACGCCGACGCCGATGCGACGCCGAAACTGACACCTATTCCGACACCGACGCCTATTCTAACAATGACACCGACGCCGACGCCGACGCCGATGCGACGCCGAAACTGACACCAATTCCGACACCGACGCCTTTTTCCAACAATGACACCGACGCCGATGCCGACGCCGATGCGACGCTGAAACTGACACCTATTCCGACACCGACGCCTATTCCAACAATGACACCGACGCAGACGCCGACACCTATTCCAACAATGACACCTACGCCGACGCCGATGCGACGCCGAAACTGACACCTATTCCGACACCGACGCCTATTCCAACAATGACACCGACGCCGACGCCGACACCTATTCCAACAATGACACCGACGCCGACGCCGACACCTATTCCAACAATGACACCGACGCCGACGCCGACGCCGATGCGACGCCGAAACTGACACCTATTCCGACACCGACGCCTATTCCAACAATGACACCGACGCCGACGCAGACACCTATTCCAACAATGACACCGACGCCGACGCCGACGCCGATGCGACGCCGAAACTGACACCAATTCCGACACCGACGCCTATTCCAACAATGACACCGAAGCCGATGCCGACGCCGATGCGACGCCGAAACTGACACCTATTCCGACACCGACGCCTATTCCAACAATGACACCGACGCAGACGCCGACACCTATTCCAACAATGACACCGACGCCGACGCCGACGCCGATGCGACGCCGAAACTGACACCTATTCCGACACCGACGCCTATTCCAACAACGACATCGACGCCGACGCAGACACCTATTCCAACAATGACACCGACGCCGCCGCCGACGCCGATGCGACGCCGAAACTGACACCTATTCCGACACCGACGCCTATTCCAACAATGACACCGACGCAGACGCCGACACCTATTCCAACAATGACATCGACGCCGACGCCGACACCTATTCCAACAATGACACCGACGCCGACGCCGACGCCGATGCGACGCAGAAACTGACACCTATTCGGACACCGACGCTGATGCTGTCACCAATTTTAATACCGACACCTTTTCCGACACTGACACCGAGTTCGACGCCGATTCCGACACTGACACTTATTTTTTTACTGACACCAACGCCGACGCCCTTTCTGATACCGACGCCGACCGTTAAATAAATTGATCTTCTTTTTAAAATAAAATTTAAAAAAAAAATAAAGAAATTGATTTTTTTAACTTTATAAAGTCTATAATTGCGTTCACCTCTGATTTTGAAGGGCAGTCAGTGCGCTCTAAGGTTTTCTCGTACGCGGACGTACGTTTATTCCAAACAAACGGAGTTAGACAGGTTTCCGGTCGCGGCGATCGGATGTGCTAGCAAGGATTGCTATAGATATTAGTGAATATAAACATGTGGTTTATTTGTGTGAGTGACCGTTATTTTGGACGCCGTGCGTTCCTTTTGGTGGAAGGATGAGCAAGCTGTTGGCGGGCGGACAACATCGAGGACAAAGGAGCGTATCCCTTACAAAAAATCCATAGCATTTGTTAATTGATCAATTAATCATTGTTTGGGACTACGGGGATCAAAAGGGGCCCCATTCCCAAACAAGTGTCCTAAAACAAAGCTTTCAAAGGTTTTAGCAAAGCAAAGGTAAGTATAGTTAGGCAGAGATTTGAAATACTTACATAGATTAGTTATATCCGAACACCACTGCTCTAAAAGCTTACTAGAATTTACCTATATACATACCTACGCCCATGTATATGCAGTTTGTAATGACAAGGAAAGAACGTTCAAATATTATGCGTCATATATGTTGTTAGAAAGAGATAAATGAGCAATTCGTGTTACCACCGAAGTGACATATACCAATTAAACATCCAGAAGAGTATTTACTTTTATCTAACATAAATAAAGAAAACACACACCAGCCATGTACGTCTAAAGAAATATCAATCTCTGAAAAAGTTAAGGATTTATGTGTCGGTGTATAATGTGTCGTATTGTTAAGTAACTTAAAAAAAATTACAAAACTACTGATAGAACACTGCAGCACAGAAGCCCAAGATTTTGACTCCCAATGAAAGATGATGATAACGAATACGATTATGCAGAGCCACAAAACTTTATTAGTGTTGCACAAGAAGAAAGTCAAAATGTATTAAATGTTGATAGCATTATCAACACCATGAACAGTGAATCGATCAAGCCACGTGTAATGCTCTGCGCTGCACAAACCCTTCAACTTGCCGTAAAAGACGCAATAAGACGTTCTAATAAGTGGTTAAGTCTCACCTATAGAGTAATAACGCTATCCACCAAAGAACAAAATATTAGTATAGTAAAGAAGGACAACAAATTCCTACTAAAATGTTCGCAAGTACGATTCGGCACTCCCCGCAAAATCCTGAATTAATAACTGGGTATAGTTCGCGGAAAAGAAACAACTTCTTGAAGTGGTGCATAATTAACACTTATTTATGATTTTCTTTTCTCATCAACATTTTCTGTGCTTAAATAAAAAAAAACAAAATAACAAGTAAATAATTAGAAGATTCAGCTTAAATATTCACGTATAATAAAAATTTACAGCGAAAATGGAAACTAACAAAATACTTTATAACCAACTATAATATAAGCAAACATTCTAGCTGGGTTTCTAAACTTTCTACATGGGCGCGGGTGTGAGACGCTGTGTATAGGCACGCGGGCAGCACCGCGCGCCGTCCTCAAACCCCTTACGGGTCCCTCTGAAACCTAAAATATAATATCTGCGCAACCAGAAGCGCGATGTTCGAGGGGCTCATAAAGATTTGCGCGAACTATACAAAACCTTTATCGATGTATGCGTCCGACTCGCTCTTGGCCAGTTTTTTACCCATCAGCTCTGTAACGGCTTAGATTGGGTAAAGTTTCGTGAGGAGATTATAGATACCCTAGTATAAAATACCTACCTATTTATACTTTTCATCACAGAACTCATGGATAAAGACTCAGTTTGACTAAAAATAAAGATACCGGATAATTCAAAAGATCAGATATACCTACCGGGAAAATTTAAATGATTCAAAACCTAATTTGCGAAAATATTAAGTACCTATCTATATATAAGTAGGTTACATAATATTTTATGTACTTGTAATATAATATTACTTACTTGTAGTGGCCGCTAGTGAAAAATGCGCAAACTTAAGGGATACTTAGTTTTGGGCCAATCAATTAGGTAGAGTTTTACTTAAATGCAATATTTTTTTTTATATAAATGGCTAGTTTAAACCACTAACTCAGGTATTTTAACTTACCGCACTCCCAACCCAAGCCGAATGACTAATGGATTTTAGGTAACTATTATATAACACGTTTTTCCCCTCACCTTTCAAATAAGACATTTACGATCAAAAACCCAAAGTATAGGGTAACCCAGGGTTACCCACCACCAACCCAGGTTTTTAAAAAGTTACAAATACCTCTTCATTCGAAAACCCTAAGCAAAGGGTTACCCTATGGTGTAAAGGGTTATTGATACTTCTAGAAACAAAAGCCCAAACGAAAGGGTAACCCTAACCTATGGAAGGGTTACCCTTTGGTAGGGTTACCCTTTGGTTAGTGTTACAGTTTCTTTTAAGGTTACAGAAAGTTACAAATACCGCTTATATCGAAAACCATAAGCATAGGGTTACCCTATCGTTGGGTTGAAGGCAGGGTAACCGTTTAAATTGGTAACCTCATAGAAATGGTTTTTGATAAATGAAAAACCCTTTCGAAAGGCTTAACCGAAAACCGGGGTTGTACGGTCCCTGGTTTAATTTAAATGTCATCGATTATTTTAATAGTGCATTTGTGTTTGCATGTCATGATATTGTATGGATCTTATAATGAAAGCTTTTTTCTTTTTTAAATTGCCTATTTTGAATCGTTTCTTCTTTCTTTGCTTCTTCGAACTGATTTCCAGATATATTGCAGCCTTTACTAGTGCTAGGATTTTGGTCAGTATTATGTTTATATAATTTAATTTGCTGTATCTTATTTCCGGCGGTAAGACGGAGTTTTTATTCTCCTGTTAAGCTTGATAAATCAATATTATGTCCTTCTGTTAACTCGTTTCCTGTTTTACTGGATAAATCGGTATTCTCTTCTTCTGTTAGTGCGATTCTTATTTCCTTTACAAATTCGGTATTTTGTTGTCCTGTTAACCCGCTTTTTGTGTCTGTCCACCAAACGAGAAAAAGTGTGTTCCACACAAACATTAGAAACCACACACTCCACACACACAGACCAGAAATCAAAGCGGAAAGTTGTAACTATAGCGACGTGACAGACACTTACTAGCAAGCGGCAACAGAAAACATGACACCTAAAATTTTGACCAATGTTTTACTAGAAGAAATATATGTTCTATGGCTTAATTACAAAAAATATATATGATATAGCGATACATACATTTGCTGCACGTCCGCGCGTCTCTTGCTTGCGGCTGCTTTATTAATCTTTTATTTTTGATTCAGTAAGTCAGCCCTAAGAAAGCGCATCAGTCATATGATGGTCAATGGTGAATGCTGCTATCATCACGGGCTGTACATAGCGAAAGTAACGCTAAGTCTAGCGCATTAGACACGTATTTGCGTTTACTGATCTGATAGTGGTAGCGATTAAATTTGTAGGTATTTTTTCTCTTTGAAAGGACAGAGTTAGATCTAGTAGTAGGTTATCTGTGCCCTGGTCTTGATTAGTAAATAAAAGAGAACTGAACTTACCATTTTGCTTTCGATCAACGTTGCACCGTGGATCCACCTTGAAATTCGAAATGAGATTACTCGGATTAAGATTACTCTTAGCCCGGCAGCACTCATCATGCCACAATCGGTATCCTACTAGATTGTATTATAAATATGTATCAGAATTCATAATGTGCTGTAATTGCGTTAGATATACTAAGGATGACTAATTGATTTGATGTTTTGGTTAAATTGATACTAAATTAGTATGTAACATTGCGTTTTTATTTGTAGTATTCGAAAACAATTCTTCTATTGAATACTAGTCATAAACATTCTACATGGATATAAAGTTCCTATGCTTATTCAGCCTTTGAAAACGAATCGAATAATCCCAAAGATTAAATCACATCTGCTCTTACGCTGCTTATGCTTAGGATCTTTGTTAGAAATGTTTAACGCATAGAGCAATGCGTTGTTTCTCCTTAGAAGAAATATGAATATATTGCACTTTAGGTAAAAAAAATTGGGTAATTGATTCAAATAGATCTCGTTCCGTAGATTCCGAATATGTATACATTTCAATTTCACAAAAAATGTCACATGCGTTGTTTATAGTTAGCTCGGCACAGTTAGTAGGTACTCATAAATAACAAAATTACGAGAGAAAAAAATATAGTCTTGTGCGGGATTAATACCTACGATTTTTTTTAAACAACATTATTTACTTCCCTTACACATTTACCATAGCAACGCCGTCGTTTGGTAAGTACCTGTTCTGTTACGGCATGCGGCATACGTAGGGCTGCCATCCGTCCGGGATTCCCCGGATTTGTCCTAGTCTAGAGGGTGTCCGGGAGGCGTCCAGTAGGGGTTTACAAATAATCCGGGTAAAACCCGGTCTTTCTACATCATGATTTGTAAATGCTATACCAATTTGGACGTTTGCAAACAAACTAAGAACTTGTATATATCACTTAATGTTGGTTGGTTTTCCATAACAGAATTACGAACAATTATCTTTTTACCAATTTTCTTTTTTTTTTTCAAATCAAATTTTATAATTACAGTATATTCGTAACCAGTTATCACTAATAGATGTAGTGTAGGATTAGATTAGAAAGCAATATCTTGGTCAAACAAAGAGGATGTAATAAAGATCTAGTAAATACGTCAACATTCTGAGAGAAAAAATACCTACCAACATATCTTGTAAATATTGGCATTATATGGTTGTCAAACTACACAACACCTTTTCCTAGTCTATACATTTACTGTTTCTTTGTAACTTCTTCCACATATCCTTAACGTGAAAGCAAAAAGTAAGTTCAAACGCTATAGAAATAAGGTTCAAAACAGATTGCAGTTACAGCGAACGGGACGGCAACGCCGCGTACAGTAACATTTTTAACGAAATATTTAAATATTTAGGCGGGAAGAAATGTTTTTGCTTGTTACGGAAAAACTATGAGGCCCATTGTTTTGAAAGTTTTGGTGCCGATGGCACAAATTCTACCCAACATTTTAAGATATTAAACAGTAGTCTAGCCTTTCCCGTTTGAGCTGTACAGCATGTGCTAGCTGGGGACATGTGTCTCCAGCTTACACGTTTATTTGAGCTTGTAACTCCAAAACCTTAATAGCCACAGACTTGAAAATTTTAGTGCCGATGGCACAAATTTGGCGCTAAATTTTGACATATTAAACAAAGTCGTAGGCCCATTCGTTCAGAAGATACAGATGAGCAGCTGTAGACACGTGGTCCCCAGCTTACACGTTGTAATCGGGTCATTACTACTACAGTTTTCAAGTAAGGTGTTTCAATTTTTTTGTGCTACTGGCACAAATTATGTGCTAAATCCCTGGCTATAGTATATAATCACACCTTTAGCCGTTTCGTATATACATCATGTGTCAGCTGGAGACCATAACGCCAGCTAACACACTTATAATCACGTGTAGCATCGAAGTTTATTTGGCACCTACATTTTGAGTTGGTATTCATAATTGCACTAAATCTGCTCTAAATATTGGCATATTCAGAATTAAGAAATTTCAATTGAGTAAGCTGGAGACATACACATAATTGAGGTGACGTTTCTGTGTTGTATTTTTTTAGCAAAAAAAACATATGGCAACCCTACTTCAGTGTAAATGTATCTACTAGGTATATGTTGTATGAACACGATTTTTGTTTTCATTCTACGCTAAGTAGAACCAGCACATGTTTTCCTATTCCACTCTGTTTGGATTGCACATATTATATGGAAGAAGGAAGCATTGGCAGCAGAAACACTGATACGACCTAGCACAGCCTAGCATACCCAAAAGGAGAATATGGCATATTCTTAACCCAAAAGCCAAGCATGTAATAATGTAAAATCTAAGTGCCACAATATATATTTAAGTTTATCTGGATGGGAAAAGTTGATGTGTTTTTTTTTTTGTAGCAGAACCATTAAAAATACTAAAAGTCTTTTAGATGGTGTCTAATGTTACATAAGTATTGAATTTCAAACGATATTCATTAACGGAAAACTAAGACACCACTCCATATCATTTATACACAAGAAATGCTAGATCCCACAATTTTTTCCCAAATTTGTCTACGAACAACCAAAACTTTCACAAAATGCCAGTAAAACAGAAATGCAATATAAGTCAATCCCAATTCATCAAATCCAAATATTACGTATATAAGACGGTTGTTCAATCACTTATTGTTAAATTCCTACCTTATACCAAAATTGCGGTCAACTGACGAAGGTTAGATGTCTGAACGATCAGACCCTTTTCACTAGAAATGCATGTCTGGAAAAATACTCGTACCATAGATAAATATGATAACGATTCGTTTGTCAGTGGATAAGCGGTTATTGTGTAATATTTTAAGTTGATTCCATTTTGATATTAAAGAATAATAAAATATAGGAAATAATAAAGCACGAAGATTGAACAGAACAATTTACACACATAACCTCACACAAACACTTCCAAGTCAGCTGAAGCTTACATACTTCAGAATTTCAAGATATAAAATATAGGAGACTTCGTTATCAGCTTTGTAACTTTACAAGCGATCTAATCTAACTGCCTATCGGTAGGCTATGCAGACTGTGTACAGAATTTCTTCTTCGCTTTGTTATTACTGAACTTATGACAAACTCGAGGTATTATGTTTCATATCATGAACTGGGAGATAATAATGCTCCTCGTATGATACCATCTCTTGTCATTGTTTCGTTGTTCAGTAATTTCAGTAGTTTTGTTCTGTTTTACTGAGTTTGAATCATACATAATATCGTAACTGAGTACAATATACATTCTAGACTATTACTTTATGGAATGTGGGTGACATTTGACACTCAACTCGAATTGGAGGGAAAATTATCTGTCGGTGGTTATACATTTGTGGAAATAACCTTTTTAAAGAATTATCTTTGAACTTTTGATTTTGAAAATGGCGGCTGCCCTTTGATTTGTGGAACTTTTTGATAATTTCCTTTCATGGTTAATTGAATGTGTTCTCATAACTTTGTAATTATTGTAAATGTAAAATGAAGTGACTTGTGTATGATTTTTGAATTGTGATGAACACTAGTTTGATGTGGACATTGTCGTACAGTGACCTGTGAAGGAACGTTGCATCACCCTGCACGTGAGTTTACTATACTAGATAAGCTACTGGTCAGTTAAGCTTAGGTCTAGATATTCGTAAGCGTGAGGGTGCAAGTATAAGAAGACGGCAGCAATTTTATGTAAGTTACGTGTCTTTTATTTTTAATTTTAGCTCCGTCATCGCGTACTTTTATATACGTAATAGACTGCCTAGGTGGAAGATCACTCTGCTTTTATCATACCTAGATAGGCAAATCTAGAATCTAAACACAGAGTGTCTTCTGTGTAATCTGTGACTATAATATGTTGCTTGTGAAGTAACTATTAAATATCTAATATACGAAAAACATTAGATATAAATATGAGCGTAAGTTTATTATGAACTATTGCATAAGTTAGTTACATAGTATTCTATGCTATTTATAAATTTAAGAAGGATTGCTATATTATTGAAATTGTAGTTAGTAAATAGTATATTATAATTATTATCGCATTATTCATTTACCATTAAAGCTATTTCGATTTTTAACGAATCTGTTCAATTGTCCTGATTTCAAAATGTTGTAAAATCTCGTAACTTTGCTTGTCGTAGTTTTTTTACTCTGATTTATGTTTAATTATTTGTACTCAAGTATTATTTCTTTCTCTGCCGCATAACTGTATTTATATTAATACAAGACACTGCCTTGGCTATCAACTTATTACTTACCATACCTACCATAATTAATTAAATTTTCTCGGTGTTACTGTACACTTAATATCAAAAATGTGATTTCCAGAATTCCCGCAGAAAATTTATTCGCGTCGACGTCTTTAGGATCACATTGTCCTTTTGTTTTCTTCTAGTCGGTTTAGGTAGAAAAAACGAATAAATAAAAAAATAATTATTATTTTATTAAGTTATTAACTGTTTTTTTAATACTTATATGCTACTACTGACTTGTAAGGGAGGTGTAAATTGTTCTTTTCAGACTTGTTTATTATTTTTATTTTTTTCTTATTTAATTAAAATTTGATGGAAGCAACTTAAATCGTAAATTAATAACCGCTTACCACCTTCAAACCAACACTTCAAACACTGAAACGTGTACACAATCTGAGCTTACATTTTCATAGTCTGACTTTAACATTTAGTTTCATCACAATGAATGAGAAATAATACTTCTATTATTATAACAATATCCATCGGCAAATAATATATATTTTGCAAAGCCACTAATGTTTTATTTGTCAATTTAGTTGGTAAGCTTCGTGTGGTTAGTGTTACAACAAACAGACTCGTGCTCATAATCCAAAACTGAATTAAAGAAACCGAATTTTATATTAACTTAAGGTAATGTCTGCTTTAAATAAATTTGTTAATTATCTGTTAGTAAGGAGCCTTCAGTGTGAATATCTGACTCGCACCTGGGTAAGTAAGTAAGTAAATATTTATTTCACAGAAAGTATAAATGTATGTTACATTACAGTTGCTTAACTAACCGTATGAGTAATTTAGACAATGTTTAATAATCATTATGTAGCACACACTTTATATTATCAGTGGGCCCCAAACTCGGCTAGGCCTGTATCTTGGGGACCAGAATGACCACCTGGGAATCACACTTTGGATATGGAAATACATCATGACGGAATGTAAATACTTGTAATCGTGCCATTAGTGTGTTTCTCATGCAGCCAGCTATAACAAATACATTGTCTAAAGCTTGATTTATCGCGCGGCTTACTCAAATGTAGCAGAAGGTATGGTTACTCTTTTATAAATATAAAATAAAATAATAATAATCTTACAGTTGCTTTTGGTCCTAGCTGAAACTTTGTTTAGATTCAAGTTAAATAAGAATTTCAAAGAATTGAAATAAAAATTAAACAAAAGAAGTACATAATTACAACCATTAAAATAATTTACATATAATTAAATTCGAATCAAAATCATATAATTATAAACATTATAAACTATTACTGTGTGAAAAGGGAGATAAGGATGGATGAGTGAGCGTGAGAGGGTGTGTGAATGGAGGTGTGTGTGGAATCATGTATCATAATATTAAAGTGAAGGATTGAGCCTCTGTGTAATTAAATACTTTTGGTCCTTACAATACTTACACGAACGTAAAATTACTTTATTTGTTGATTTAACTTGTGTTACAATGAATTGTTGTAGACAGTTACTAAAGCTTCTGTTTGCGCATAATTGAGTGTAAGCAACCATGTTTTCACTTTAGCTCTAGCTTTCCGATGTGAGCACTCCTTTAGGTCACATCCTTTACACACGGCATTATAAGTAAACGTTTAGGAGTAAGGTGGGAGACGACGTGCGAATACTGTGTTGACATTTATGAGAGGAATCCTTTTTGGGCGTCTTCTGTTGAACGTTTCGGGGAAGTTATTGTGTTTTACAGTGACAGCGCGCGCGATATAAAGTTGCCTCACTGTTAGGACGTCTACTATTTGGAAGAGATGGTCTGTTGGGTACCGGCGCGGTTTTCCCAGCATTACTTTAATAACAGCCCGTTGAGCTCTTTCCAACTCAATCAAGTGTGTCTTGGCAGCACTACCCCAAACGCCAATGCAGCGTTGTAGCAAAGATTGGCATAATGCGGCATACACCAATTTCCTTACCTCAACACTGGCGGCTGGCCTGAGTATTTTAATTAAGTAAATGAGTTTCCGAGTCTTTTTAGCCACATATGAGATATGTTGTTTAAATGACAGGTTTTGATCAATTTGAACTCCAAGGTATTTGATAAAGGGTACTCTGTTTATACAAATACATGCACAGCTAAATTCCTCGTTATCAAGAGATTTAAGTTTTCGACAATTGATGTTATGAATTTTAAGATTGCTCAAAGGTACACCTGGCTCAGTAGCGCGAGTTATGTGGAATGGGATGAAATTGGTTTTTGTCGCATTAAGGGAGAGCAGATTCAAATCAAGCCAGTTCGCAATTGCGGACATGCCCTTTTCTGCTGACTTCATTGCACTTTCCCAGTCTACGCCGTTAAAAATCGCAACTGTATCATCCGCGTAACAGATGAGGTCAGCTGAGATGTCCAATCTGAGAATGGCATCCATGTATAACGTGAAAAGGGTTGGCGAGAGAATCCCGCCTTGGGGGACTCCATAGGCGACTGAACGCTCGTCACTTATGTGTTCCCCGATCCTAACCACTTGACATCTACCGCTAAGGTAACTGGAAAACCACGCCAGTGCGGTTCCACGGATGCCAAAACTTTCTAATTTCTTTAACAGGATAGGAGATGAAACGGTGTCAAAAGCTTTGGCAAGGTCGAGAAACACGCCCACGCTTCTGTTCCCTTTGTCCAGATGAGACGTCACAGTTTCCACCAGAAGTTGGACGGCATCCTCAGCCGACAGTCCACGTCTGAAACCAAACTGGCGATTGGACAGTAACTTGTTCTTTTCAAGAAAATCAGTGAGACGGTGAGAGAGTGCTAAGCGAGAAGTCAACGCGGGCGTCCCGAGCTCTCCTTGAAAAAGACCACCGAATGTGGTTGAAACTATAGTCGGAGCTATCTGACTGATTCACGTGAGTTATCCCGTATTATTTACTAAAATCAGTGAGACGCTTATTGACAAGTTTTTCCAGAATTTTTGATGATATACTGAGAAGTGAAATTGGCCGATAGTTTTCCACGCTATCTTTGGGCCCACTTTTATGTATAGGGGAGACTACAGCCTTCTTCCAGTAATCCGGAAATATGCCAGATGACATACTCAGATTGCAAATGTGTGCTAGTGGTTCAGCAATTGCATTTACAGAGTATTTCAATAAAATTGGTGTAACTGAGTCTATTCCTGGCGCACTGTCAGATTTGAGGCCTGCAATGATTCTGCCAATTTCATGGGGATCAGTGGCTATCATAAAAAAAGAGTTTGAGATAGTACTTTTTGGTTTAAGTTTGGCACAGAGTGTCGCCTCTGTTGTGTTGAGTTTCTGTAGAGTGTCAGAGACCAACAATGACCCGACAGTTGCGTAGTGCTTGTTGACTTCGTTTAGGACTTCTTGTGGTCTTCTGAAGTAGCTCATGAGAGTTTTTTTTCATGCAAGGAATGTCACAGACGTTTTGCCACATAAGTTAGGGTTCTTTCCTGCAGTGTGAGTAGCACTTCAATATAGGCCATCTTACCCTTGTTACCTTCCTACCTAGCAGGGGTAGTAGGGAACATAAATAAAAAAGGAAGAACAGATTTAGAAATATATTGAAGAGAGGGATCGTGGATTTCAGACAGGTGGCGTTTGGTAGGCTTCCTGGTTCAAGGACTTATCTCCGGTCCGCTAGTAACGAATTGATGCCCAGCAGCAGGTCTGCCGTGCAGTGGCTCAGCTCCAACACTGCCGCGACGGTAGGCTGTCCCAGCTAGGTGCTGTAGAGACGGGAGATTGGCCGCAGTCGGTGCTGCAGGTCAGGGGACGGCCGGAGTTCAGGGTCGTACTGAGGTCAGCCTCGTCGGGTACAGGAACGCTGGTACTGGAACCCTGGAAGGCGCATGTGCTCCGGTCAGATTGGGTCCAGTAAGATGTTGAGGTCATAAGGGTCCACTGTTCCTCTTGTACTGAGCATGTACTAGGGACTCGCAGAGGGCCTTTAGGGATGTGGCCCGCCAGCAAACAACAGATGCCATAAGGGCGTAGGTAAAAAGTAGTAGGTTGAGAAGCGACAGAAAAATACAGATAGGTTAAACAAGATATTTATGCTAATAGCTAGAAGAGATATTAGCATGTTAAAACACATTATAGACACAGTAAATAGCAGTGAGAGTACATACCAAGATTCAAATACACTATTAGTTTTGAGGTTAGTTTTATGGTATTAGGTCAAACACATATTCACTCACCCGTGCAATGGGGTTTCCGTAGATAAAAGAATAACAAAGACTGAGTTTAATTTTCAATTCTTAGTAGGGTCTTTATATAATTCACTTGTTCAAGGCTCGTAGTAAAGTGACGCCGAATTTCTCTGTCGTCAACTAGAAAACTATGCCGGAAGTTCATGCCCCATTTCATTACCAAATATGGTCATGAACAAGGCCACTAAACCGTTGGAATAATTACTCCAATCAGTAATGCTTTTTTAAACAGTTTTTATAACACAACGTTCCTCTAATAGGAAGTGATAAATCACCCGTGGCCAGTTTTTGACGTTCATTAGTTTGACAGTTAAATGACAAAGCATTCCTGACAGATATTATTTTTGGACCTATAGTTTTTATTGTTATATAGTCCTATTAATAATTGTTATTCATTTTAAGATTTAATTAATTATTTTGTTAGCTAGATATATTATATCTCCTAAGGCGACATCTATATATTATAGAATGAGGGTTTTAGAATATGCGACCTCTGTCAGATCATTGATGCACTACTTCAGCGAGCAACGCTGGTAGTGAGATCGTATTGAGAACCGATATATAATTCCATTTTGCAGCTAATTGAACAGATGGCGCTAATTAATTAATATAAATTGTTCACCTTTCAGCAAGGTGACATCCTCTTCCAACTTTATGCTACATACTACATAATCTTTATTCTCTTGTTAAAAATGGCTACTGCGTAATAGTGTTACTTTGTTACAAAAACGTACAAAATATGTGCATAGCAATAAGAACTGAAAACAAATATAATAATATATAATTAGGACGATTTATAATTATTGCAGCCCATTAAAAAACACAACCTAACAGTAGCGACACATAATGGATAATAGTGGTGATAAAGCTTTCACAGAGTAATAAGATACGTGCAGTATGAGCACGTGATATTTATACGCTTACCATGTAGGTACATAACTGATGAGACAACGTTTTACACAAATTAAATATTGAAAATTGAAAAATTAAAAATTGTGTGAAACGTTGACAATTCCAAGTTGAAATTAGGTGGATCACTCATATGGACACCAAAATTGAGGATATCACCAGCCTATTAAATAAGATCCCGTCTTGGATAGTCGAGTCATTACTAAAATTTGACTATGATGGATTTTGTCAGTTCTTATAAAATGAGATTTCTTGTTAATACCGAACCCTTTTTTTCGCGATCTCTCTACAAAGACATGTTTTGTTTTATTTGTTCTGGTGATATAAAGTTGAAATATTCTGCATTTTATTAGGGCTTGTGCTAGTTTTATTCAAGTTTATATGAAAATTGTTTCAATATCATAAGAGGACACATTTATATACGTTAGAGAAGTGTGTTTAGTTGTTATACAAAGTGACTGAGGGCCAGTTTCTATTCTATATTAGTCTAGCCTGTTATCTCTAGATCCAATGATATTATACAAATGTGTTCGTACATGAATAAAAATGTGATAGATATGACATACTTACACTCATGTGACACTGCAAAGTTAACATAAAAGTTGTGTTTGTTTTGTCGTGAGCTCAGTTGTAACATTTGAAGCGCAGTTGTGTTGACATACCTAGCTATCTCTCTTCCAAACTGCGAATCTTTTTTCACGCTTATTGGTGGAAATTATTTACATAATGCAATGATCTTAACCTTTTTAAACAACCATCTAAAGTATATTTTATATCCAGCAGCAACAGTTAAACAATCGAGATCATAAAATAATGTCATGAAAAAGATAACTTGTTAACTAGTGCCACGGCTCTAATTTTAAGGACCACAAATTTCCCCAGAACATAAAGCCCATTCAGAATAAAAAATACCCGATTACAGCGCTGTCTGGGATACAAATGTTGGAACGTTATGAAAAATGTCCGGCAAAAGCCAGCCGAGTCCTGATGGACTGCTGGAGATTTGTTTTCTTGGTATGTTTAAATAATTCGACGTTAAATAGAAAATATTTCTTTCGTTGGCGTCTATGAGAGAATTTTCGCTTCGACGTTTTCTTACTGTAAAAAATTCCTTAACGTACGTAAAAGTACATTTTGTTACCTGTGTTAAATTTGCAAACGAGTATAATATATAATATAATATTTTTATCTCTTGATAAAAATATTTTTTAAGTCGAAAGCCTTGACCACTAACCTGGTTTCGTTCCTGATTTCACCTGGTGATAAGTATGATGATGTGGTTGAACGAGGTAAACAGGCTTACCAAAGAATAAATAAAGGTTAAGATATGGTTTTACATTAGATATCTATTGAAGTGTGATCTAGCTTGATTGGCATTTCATGAAAAAAATAAGGCAAGTCAAGACAATAAGACTGTATTGAATGCAAGAATCAACAGTACACAAATACATGCTTATAAAGAAAACGTCATCAATTGTGTGAGTTTTACAGGCAGTCTTTGACTGGGGCGATGCTAATTTAATCATACTCAATGCTGGATGCATTGAATGCCCAAGGGTATCTCTGTTCATCCTTTTGAACGTACTCTGACTTTCCAAAACATACCTTTACGGCGAACTAACTATCCAAAGGAGTTGTGTATCGCTTTGACTAACAACCTCAACTTTGGCTCTTACATAGTCTACGGCTAAATAAATAGCTCGGCAGTTAGTGTGTTAAGCCAGTTGAAACGGTATTTTTAGCCGTGACATTTTCCAAATATTTACCAAGCATATGTGGAATCGGGAATGTAATACTTTTGCCAACTCAGGAAGAGGTTTGCGAAATACCAGCTCAAAGTCTTTCACTCTATTTCGAGAGCCATTGGCCACGATGCTCGTCTTGAGTGCTGTCGTAAAGTCTGAGACCCTGTAGAAATCTCAAAGTTCGCCCATGTCTTTTGTACAAGATTTATTCTGGAGTCTTTTTGACCCCTCCATTATCGAACAATAAGGCGCTTAACATCTGTGCATAGTAGTTTATTTTTCTTATTCAGCGTCACTAATACAGCATTTTCATTCGGTTTTATTAAAGAAACAGCTAAGGAATAAAATTGCTTGCCAGAGTCGTGTTTCGTTTCACTCACATCTTCACTTTATAACACAATATAAAGGACCAAAATTTTTCCTGCAAAGCCATTCCAATAAATAAGTGGGTCTTGCAACTAAGGAATAAAGTGCACTTCAGCTCGTAAAGAACGAAGTAGCTAATATTTATATTCCCCTATAAGTCGTCTCTCTTTCTATAGCGCAGCCACGCATAGCTCTGATCTCTTCTAACGCGGCACGCACCATAAAATAATCCAGTCCTGACGGATATGCCAGTGCAGCTTTCTACCTAAAAGTAGTGAAGCGAGCGAGCCAAGAAAAACCTTTTTTGTTATAAGATCATACAAAACAAGTTTTGCATTAGCATTTGACACTAACTTCTTTTTACTACCTTCTCAATAGTTCGGTGCTGCCCTTTGAAATAACTCAATTGAATTTCCAGTCCAACAGTTTCCAAGTCATCTTTGCTCAACATTTTACAAAAATACATTATTTTTAGATTTGTTATTCATTCTGTTTACACGCTAGAGACGTTTGACATTCAGACGAATGGACAGACAGCGTACTAATAGGGTTCCATTTTCCCTTTGTGAACGGAACCCTAAAATAAGCCAATAGTTTATCCCCCAAAACTCATTATCTACAATTGGTTATCCTTATATGGCTATGAATCAGTAAACTTTAGCTAATGCATACGAAGGCTTTTACAAGTCGTGATTTACTGCATATTATTGTACACTTCTTCCCGAAAACATAATTTCATTAGATTTATTGTCTATCCCACACAAATATACACCCAATGTAACATGATAGGAAAATAGAGTCCGGGTCTCACAAATAGTCAAGTTAAACACAGCGGCACGCAGTGTAAATTGAATTATAAATCATCATGTTCCGCATACGTGGGCACTTCCTTCGACTAACGACTTACGACTAACGAAGCGTAGATATTAGTGTTGCAACAGAACTCTGCTTCCGCTTCCGCAACTGCAGAAGTTCCGTAAGTTTTTTCACTTCCGTTTCTGCTTCTGGTTCCGCAAACTTTATAACAGAACTCTGAACGGAAGCAGGGAGAAAGCGATGAGGAGTGGTGCGACAACAATCCAATTCCATCCAAGATGATGACTGCGAACCTTCCCCCAAAAGAAGCCGAACTCAAATTGCAATTGAAGACATTGAAGTGCAGCCTTCTACTTCCAAATCATCAGCATCATTGCAAATATTGGAATAGATGTTAAGTGTAAATGAAGACCAGGAGGAGGACTCTTCTACAGCTGACGATGGTGACAATTTACTTTTAAAGATACAGTCACACCTTCGGGAGTACAAGAAAGAAAAAGACTACCTCTTCATGAGGATCCCCTTATGTGGTGGAATGGAAATGCGCACAAATACCCCCATATTTTGTCAATAGTTCGCCAATACTTATCAGCTCCCCCCAGCAGTGTAGCCAGTGAGCAATTATTTAGCGGAGCTGGTTTAATATATGAAGAACATCGAAATAGGCTGAAAGGTGAAAAAGCGGCCAGGTTACTCTTTATTAAATATAACTTGCCGCTGTTTAATTTTGACTACTAAAATACAAATTTAATAAAAAAAGTTTTAAATGTACAATTGTGCTTTTTTTTCATAGTGTTAACGATTCCGTTTCCGCTTCCGTTTCCGTTTCCGCTTCCGTTAAGACGAGAAGGAAGTGTCGAATTTTCATACAAAAAGAGAAAATGTTTCTACCCCCCTAAACAATCACCGATTTTGATGATTTTTGGAAAGGTTACAGATATTATCAATAGTGATGTTTGTAAGTTTTGCTTTTTATCATTATATTATAGGAATTTGAATTAATGGGTATTTAAATACCGAATTTTTCTCAAAAAATGTATCTCTAGTTTGTGAATTGTTTATATGAAAAATAATGATAAATAAAGAAAAAGGAAAACCTATAAACATCGTTTGTTCTGTCAGTTATAAAATAAGACCAAATTTTTTAGATTTGATTAATGTTTACTATAGGAGAAAAGTTTTCTCCCAGAACTCTAATTATGCGGAAATTCTAAGTCAAAACTTGAAGAAGCTGCAATTGTCCTTATCGCACAATTCTGTTCGGGGGGCAGGGTAGCTGCATAGAATAAATCATAGTAGTTAGGTTTAGGTACTTGCATTAGTGATGTCAATATGCATTTTCGATATGTTGGATGGTGAGTGATGGGAAAAAATCGATGGTATAGATATTTCGTTTCTACGAATATTATTGTATTCTGAATATTACATTTGAATTATCGAAACAAAAAAATATATTATAGACGTACATAACCCAATATACAAATATAAAAACATGATCACAGATCAGTTTTTACATATTAATAAATTTCATATTTTTACCTATCCTTCTAAGTACCTATACCTTTGTCGTGAAATCTTAGCTTCTAAAGCTTAAATTATGCCGAACATTGATTGAGCCGATATTGTAGGTATTATATAATGTAAATTAAATGTCACAGCACATTTTGTAGCAAATCTAGTAAAGTCTCTAAAGCAAGTAGGTATAGGATATTTGTTCTTCGATACACATAAAACATGTTTTTTTATAAAATGGATTCATCACACAATAAAAAACGAACAAAAATTAAACCGACTTCTAATACCATAAAGTCTGAAATAACTAGTCAAGGTCGGTACCATGACAGTTTGAAAGTATGATCTCCATATTGTGGTCATGGTGACTTCGACAAATTATTTTTCATTTTTTAGGTTTCACTATAGGTATTATGTTAAAAAAAATGTTAGCCCTGCCACTTACGGGAACGATTTGTGTACTCCGGTCTGATACCACAATCGGATCCCACACCGTTCATTTACAATATAAAATTGCAATACAATACAAATATAAATACAATACAAATACAATACAAATTTTTCGTTCCGGTCTGATCCCACTCATTGTTTCATGGCCCTGACTTGATAATAGTTACAGCTTGGGTACGTTATCAATAAAGGAAGAAATTTATGAAACTATGCTTAACACGACAACACACATTGGTACACATACCAATATAAGAATTCGCAAGTTACCAGGAGAGCAGAAGTTCATAGGAGTTTCATACTGTAAATCTTGTTACATAAAAACATATTTATAAAATATATTATTAGCTTAAGTTGTGATTATAAATTATGAAACTCACGCAGTGAGCTCACTTAAATTATATTAACTTAAGTTCATCAGTAAATAATCAGTATATGTACATATATAAATGTGGCTCAATCGATAACTAAAACATAAACATTTTTATCTGCTATTTTTCCTTAAAAAAATACTTTAAGTTACTTCTTTTTTTATTTTTAAATGTACTTACACAAGAATAAAACAAGCTTCTTTAAAACGATATCACTCTTTATTGTAAAAGTTCAACTAAGATATCGAAACTAACAATCAACATTAGGAAAATAACTATATACAAACAATATGGGTATATTTTTATAACCATTTACGCATGCTTAGCGAGAATATAAAAATAATGTTTGATGGAAAAAATATAATTAGGACTGGGATCGGATCCCATGATCACAGGTACCTGTAGTTGCAGGCTCGAATCTTGCCAGTAGCTAATGCTTTTTCCATCTAACAGTATAAAAACAATATTATATTAAAATTGGTCATACAGTTGGCTGTATATCCGCAGGTCATACCTATATAATTTTTAAAACCTTTAGCCAATTTTCCTTAGAAGAAAGGATATAATTAACAAACAAGCAATTTTATGTAAAAATTGTAATTAAATATATGAACAGTATAGATATTACAGAGCATGCCATAGTAGATTATATCTACGAAATATTATTTAAAAATGACAATAGCTTCAACAATAAAACGAGTTTGCCTAAGAGTAACAATTCAGACTACAAAGTCAGACAATAAGTAATCAACAACATTAAAATATGCAAAGCTTTTCCAAAAATACCAACTGTGATTTCAGCTTTTTGCAGTTGATCTGTAACATGGTAAATTCATTTATTTCTTCAAATTATTTTGTGAAACTACGCTTCAGTGATTATTGCCTTGTTTTATATTGATTGTTAAGTAATATATTTCAGTTGGCATCTTTCTCTAAATAATTTAACAAAGCTGGTATTTATTGTGGTGCATTTTAATAATGTTACTATTTAATTTAAAATGCCAGCATTCCATAAAATGTTCAGTGATGTTCCTTATATAGTACACAATATGTTTACGAAACTTTAGTCTTCTAGCCGTTTAGTAACCATGTAGTCGTTAAGGTCTTGTACTTCTGCAGTTTCTGGTAAGTCCTCGATACTATAACAGCAGTCTTCTCCGATGCGACCTTTTTCAAGGTACAGGTTTTTTAGGCTTTCAATTTAGTATTGTTGACAAGTACTTCATATACGTTAGTAGCTTGTTAAGCGTAATAATAACAACACGATTGTAAAAAGCAAATGATCACCTTCGTCTTTATTTTTTTCTAAGGACCAACAAACAGTTTCACAGTATTTTCTTAATGTAAAAGTATTATTATTTATAATAATAATCGTGATACCAACATCGTTTGTTCAGTTTGGATTATTTAGTTGATAAACTAAAAACACGAGAACCATAAGTGTATCTTCTAGCATGTTTACAAAGAAGAAAAAACAAAAGAAATCATATACAGCGTAGTAGATATGATTTCTTTAAACTTCTGCCCTTCTGGTACTTTCATAATTAGTTAAATAATATAAACATGTGTATAATGGTAAATTGATCTTTCAAACCGTACTTGAGGAAGTGCGTAAATGTATTTAAGTGTTGGTGGGATCAGACTCTAGTAAATGAATTAAAAATAAACGGATCCCACTTTAAATAATAAGTGGGATCAGAACGGAAAATATTAATAATAGAAAATATAACTGATAACATGAGGTATCTTTTCATGGGATCGGACCGGAAGACACCGATTGGGGTGTGGCACCGTCAACAGTGAAATTATCAAGATAAGTAGTCGTTACACTGCTCGGTTGAGAGTAACTAAAAAACGTCTGAATTATAATAATGTTAAGGAAATCAGGAAGGTGGATGGATAGTAACTCTTGCCCTATCAAGTACTCAGGTAAGTACATTAAATGACGTGCAAATGACATTTGTCTATGTAATTTTTAATATATTATACTTTGGAACCATAATTCAATTATATTTGTAATCAATAAACACATGAAAACATTATGTATTTATTTTAAATTGTATAAAAGGTTTCATATCAAAAGGAAGGCAAATAAAACAATGTAATAATAGTACACTAAAAATATAATAACTAAGTCACACCGATATACAATATTCAATTCGTTTGTATTTATTTTATGTTTGTTACCTCAGAAATTTTGACTGGGTTAACCGATTTTAAAAATATTTTTTTGTTTTAAAACTGATGCTTGTCGTTTGGTCCCATTTAAATTTCATAAAAATCGGTTGAGTTACATTCCAGTAACTGAAAAATATTTACCTATCTTGATGATATAGTCGTTGGCAATGACAATGAATGACAATCGATCCCGTAAGTAGCAAGGGTCACTATAAAAAGACAGTTTTTTTTAAATCTAATAAAGTAACTGAATTCAACACCCAAGTGTGTGAAATAACTTGTTGAAGTCGGTACTATGCGCACAATATTGCTATTGATAATTGAACTGGTACTTATCAACTATCATGGTACCGACTTCAACAAAATATTTCACACTTTTGGGTGGAGCGGCGCGGCGGTGCAGCGTGGAGCGGCGACGCGGCGGCGCGGCGGTGCGGCGGCGTGGAGCGGCGGCGCGGCGCGGCGCGGATGCAAAGAGAATTCAATAATGACTCGACTGGACGACTCTCTGTACTGTAGTACCTATACATATTATATGTTTATGGGATTAGACGACGGTGCGGGGCGCGGAGCGCGAGGCCGGCGTTTAGCGGCGAGACAGCATCATTTTGTTAAAATTCCTATTTTTCTGTGGGAGCTTCTCTTCAGTGGGCTCTTAAGATTTACTTTTGACATCTGTTTCCGTTTCTGCTTCCGTTACGCCAGTTCCGTTGCATCACTAGTAGATATGATAAATACCTTGACAAACAACTTCGTGGTATGAATGTGTATAAATTAAAACATTTTTTTTTGTTTCAGGTAATTCAATAAGAACAGTCGTACTGTACTGTATCAACCAGATTGTCCACTGCTGAACACAGCCTCCCCAATTTAGGGGAAATATTCCATAATCCCCACGCTTAGGCTATCGTAGTTTAAGATATCCATTACTCAGAAGGCGCTGCTGCCCCCCCTTCTGGTATTTTACCTTCAGTCATCTCTTACGACACCCATAGGTAGAATTGGAGGGGTGACATTCTAACCCGGCACCCCACGGGGCCGCAACTAGGTACTAGATGAGAAATCAAAGTAGTCAGATGGTAAAATATTGTTGATTTGTTGGTAGAATCCAAAGCTATAGCGACCGCAGCTTTTGTAAGACAACTCGCAATTCTTGTTATATGTTTACATCGAGCTTTCAGATGACTAGTAAGATCACAAAAATGAGACCTGTTTTGTTTAAACTTACTAACGTCCGATCGCAATAATACATAAAATTTATATGTTGTGTGATATATATGAAGCTTTGATCTTCTACCAAAAGTCAGATCGACCGACATAAATATTGCTCTCACAAATCTTCTATTATTGAAATGTTCATGAACTGACTTTGAATTTTGAACGGAATGGAAATAAAAAAAATACGATTACACACATACAGGTACGGAAATTACACAAACCAATTAATTTCCTACATCTTCAACCAAAAAAGACTAGTCATTCTTATCTATTAATTAAAGGCCACAACACACCAAATACGTAGACAGCTCGTGCAGGTACCCCGTAGTCAGGTGCTTTAAACACACCGGGTTACGCACATGTCCCCGCTAACGCTTAAAAATACGTGCTGTACACGTAATACAACCAGTCTCTGTCCCAGTCGCAGCTATATTACTTTTATTATTAGAAGCGCTCGTAGCGAAGTTTGCTTAGCCATTCTGAATCGATCAGCAAAGTTAAGCAATGTCCGCCGCGGTCAGGAGTTGGATGGGTGACCGCTGGTGACATTACTACTGAGCGCTTCCGTGCTTCGGAGGGCACGTTAAGCCGTCGGTCCTGGTTGTTGTCTTAGGATGGCAGTCGGTACATGGTGGTAGGGCACTTTGCGAATGCCCGCCTGGCTAGCTACCACCCTCAAGTTGAAAATCTGTCGCCAAGCACCTAACGGTGTGTTCCGGCAGCTGTCCTTGAGAGCCAGTAATTCTAGGTTAGCCTGTACAACATCTTTGACTACATCATCACTTACCATCAGGTGAGATAGTGGTCAACGGCTAACCTATCAAGCATAAAAAAAATAAATATTAGAATAAAAGTTCTATTCATGTTGATTAATACAACGTCATCAGAATGATGACGTTAACACGCTGCGATGTGCCCGTTCTCTCTGCGTAGGGTACAGCTGTTTGTCTCTTAAAACTATTGAGAGTCAAACAGGCTCCTAACTTATCAGCTGCAATGCGTAACTGTACGCATGACGTCTTCGTGCACGTGCATGTCATGCTACAGTCCGGCCGCCGATAGAATGCGTTTGACAGTTAGTTTTTTTTGAATATTTTTCCCCAGTTCGAAGTAACATAGACAGTCTGACTGGATAATATTGTATTAGTCAGCCATGTAAGTATCTGAAAATAGGGTATATTGTATATTTTACTCCATTTAAAAGCCACAACTACAATACGAACACGAACTGTCAAACGCATTCTCTCGGCGCCTGACTGCCACTGGATTGTCTCATACATTCTACGTCTACATGTACGGATCCGGTGGGTTCTGGTCCTGAAAGGGCGAATATTTACAAAGGTTGAAACTAATAAATTTACCCCATGATTTTCACTTCTCTAATTCGAGAGTTCCTGAATAAATGTTTGTATTTACACTACAGTGGAAAAAGTGGTCCAGCCAACAAAGTTATCTCATTTCCGTGCTGTGCAAACTGAGAGGATTTTTATAGTTTTTTTTATTATATGTGATAGGCAAGC
This sequence comes from Plagodis dolabraria, assembly GCA_963854805.1. Lineage (NCBI taxonomy): Eukaryota > Metazoa > Arthropoda > Insecta > Lepidoptera > Geometridae > Plagodis > Plagodis dolabraria. Next base: position 21,402,544 of record OY978459.1, read on the forward strand.
CATTGATCAATATCACCTGATGCTTATTAATAATACAGTCGCAGAATAAAATTAATCTAAAATTCACTATAGTGCCTTTCACGCTTAATCACAGTAAATTACTTCCACACTAATTACTTGCTTTAAGGCAGAATTTTTGGTAATGCTATAGTACGCTACTACTGAGGTGTCAAAGATGCGTTGTTGGCCTCAGGAGGGAATATTTTCTCTTCTTGAAGGCATCTAAGTCGAAGCGATTGGGTAATACTTCACATGGCAGCTAATTCCACATAGTGGCTATGCGAGGTAGAAAAAAATCGTATGTATGTGGACTTTCAGACATCGACATGTGATCGGTGAAACCTCAAGTTCTGTCGAAATGATCACGTCTGATCACGAAATTTCATTGATATACAAAAAGATCACTTATTTCGGTATCCTAAACTAGAGGCAAGTATATACTTAATTTAAGAAAAAAGTCAGTCAGTTCCTCCCACTGCCAAAACCTTCCAATAGGTCAACGTTCTCGTTCATTTTGTTGGGTCTATACTGGAACGGAGCCAAAATGTTTATAAGTCATAACGTCGAAGTCAGATAAAATCTATAAATAGAAATACGTGTTCCATTGTAGGCGTTTAGATTTCGAATAAAGAATAAATACTACTCTCTACATACTACTTTGTTAAATATATCTAGTCATACAAAACAAAGCACAACACAAGTACATAATGTAAAAAGTTTCGGTTTTCATCAAGCATTAGGCTTTAGGCATTTGGTGGTTGAGGACGACATTCTTAAAAGCTATTTTAGTATATTTCTTGTCATCTGTGCTATCGCAAATGTTTATAAACATATGAATATGCACTACGCATATCCCAAAAGTGATAGGTATACAAAGCAAAACAGCCAAGTTTAGCTGGATATGTTTTTGTATGATTATTAATACGTTACGTATTAATACATTGCATAGGTAGGTAATTGACACTAAAATGGACTCTAATAAAAAATTGCCGTACAGTAAAATCCGAACCATTTCACTTAAGGTTAATCTATACTTATTTTGTTTTTATATATTTTCTTTTCCGTTTATTATTATCAACAGACATTTAGTGGGCTTCGACGGGCCTGGACGGCAGTAAACCGAATTTATGTTATTATTTAATATATACGCAAACAAAATAATACACTGCTAACGGGAATCCCCACACATTTGTTTTTCAATCAAAATTGATCTTTATGACGTGGGAAATTAACACTATGAGTTTTTTGTTTGAGCGGTAACTGTGAGAAAATTGATGATCTGCAACCTTTTGTTGCACAGTGATCAAACTGTATCTGGCCTCTAAGCGTTTACTTTTAATTGTGCTGCTGAATTGTATTTAGTGTTCTCAAATCGATGTTTGTACCTTCGGAGATAGGGAATTTATTTCCTGAATCTTTTGATGCGAAACAAGCGGTGAATACTCGTATAACGCTTAACGCTATCCAAATACATGAAATACTACTACGTTAATATATAGAATTGGCACTTGTTTCAGGGATAAATGCTAGGTGACAAGTTTTTGGCTGCTTTCTGGTCAACTGCTTTCTGGTCAAGCAACATTTAATATAACGGTCGCGCCAACTCGAAAGAAGAAGAAAAAGAAGTTTAAAAATGAACTCTATTCTAATACAGAACTAAACTTGTTGTGATATCATTCGTCAGGTATGTGTTTGTTTAAGAAGAGCTCTAAGAGCTAGATATATATTTCCTTTGTGTTTTTTTAAGGACATAAAGGCATACCGTTTTATTTTATTATACAACATACTACGAACTAAATCAAACACCACAGCCACTACAATAAAAGCATTTGGACAACCTATAAGTCATAGCAGACTCACAGGCAGTCCAAATGCTCCTGCCCACTACCAGTTGGCAACGTGCCCAGCATGTTGGCAACATTGCCCTGTTGAATTGAATTGCAGACGTTGGATCCGTGGGGACCGGGAGCTCATCGTATTTTCCAAAAATTATCTGAGCGCTTGGTCTATGCGACGTGTGATCAAAAAGCTGGCACATATTTGGCTCAACGAATAAGCATTGCAATTCAACGGGGCAATGCTGCCAGCATGCTGGGCATATTGCTAACTGGTAGTGGGTTGTTTGGTATTGTTTACTAATCTACTAATAGTTAAACATGCTTACAAAAGAGTGGGCAGAGTTTATTGTGTCTTCTTTCTGTGATAAACCCCTGCACATAGCTTGGAACACACAAAAATGTAAATTTAGGTGTATTCCAAGTACAAGTATTTTAGTATCACCAAGACGAAATCTATTGGGTTCCGTTCTGGGTGATATGGAGGCAAACGCAACACATCATGTCATAGCTCGTAAATTATCTTCTTTGTTATGACATTTTATTAATTTTATTCGGCCACTTATTCTAAAATAGTCATCAAAACGCATGTAACGTTGTCTTAGCCATGCTTGTATAGTTGGACTTGGTAAAAGGCATAGTCAGCTTTTTCGAACCGAATGATTGAGCTGCGCTATCCAATATTATGACTGAATTTAGTGGTAGGCATGAGCTTTTTATTCAACTGTTTACTGAAATTCGCGTAATTTACAGCATCGTCATAATCACCTGTTTTACAATTGTTTTTAAATATCACAAGTGAACCGTCTACTAATACAGTACGACTTTTACAATGCGAGTTGATTAACAGGTCGCCTTTAGCAATATGAGATAACACGATATGTTCATCCTTTGATTGCCAATTGAGTTCCGCCATGATATGAAATAAATAAAATCAATTAGAAAATCTGTCACCAAGCAGTCAACGGTGTGTTCCGGCAGCAGTCCTTGAGAGCTAGAGAAATTCCAGGCACATGAGACTTAACAACTCTGTCTCAAGGTGTCTGGCGCAATGCAATTCGTGACTTGTGACGAAATGCATCTGTTATAATCAGTCGTTTATAATCACTTTCAAGTCAAGGGTTCAAACCCAAATACAATAAAAATACGAACATTGTCTGTATCGAAAAAGATTAGGTATCTACACGGATTTAGGAAGGGAGTGCTAAGCGTACACCAGCCTACCACGTCACAAAATACACGCCTGGTAGTTTCCGAGGCAGGAACACTAGTAGCTAAATCTGCTAAACACGACACTGCCTCACATTCCGACTGGCAAGTAGTACAACACAAGAAGAGACGATCCCAGCGGGGAGTTATTATTGGCTCGGGTGAAGATGAAGAAGACAGTGATGTTTTGACAGTGGAGCGAGTTCATAAGCTGCATGCCTGTTTCTTTCGTCCCGACACAACCGAAGACATGATAATCACATATATGAACAAAAAAAGTATATCACATAACTACACTGCTAATAAACTTCATCTGAAACACGAGTACTACCCATTGTTCGCTATAACGGACCCGCTAGTAAACTAGAATTCTTCATGGAACCCAAAAACTGGCCACCGGGAACGGAGATCAGCCCATGGAAATTTCGAGGAGCCGCGCGACGTGCATCTCGCCCGCCGCGCAACCACCACACTGCCGCAGCGAGGAGCGCCACCGCATATACATGTTTGCAGACGACATGGCAGCCCTGGTAACTGCACCGAACCTGCCCGTACTCAAGCAGCATCTTTCAGTAGTTGCATCACAACTACATAAATGGTTCGCTATAAACGGTTTTGCGCTCAATCTGACGAAAACCTGCTTTATTCACTTCGATCTCTCGAACAGACAACAAAAATCCATAGACATAACTGTCCAGAATGCCGTTCTACAGCAAGTATCGTCAATGAAGCTATAGGCTTTCATGTGGATCGAGCTTTAAAATGGCACCTGCACATAGACGCACTGTGTGCGCGACTCACCCAAGCTTGTTTTGCATTGAGACGGCTGGCGACATCAGCGCCCCGGCACGCCCGGCTCGGCTGCTACTTTGCCACAGTCCATTCCTTACTTATGTACGGAACTGAGCTGTGGGGAGACGCGGCAGAGTCGGAGCGGCCGATGATCTTACAGAAGCCCGTCCGTGCCATTGTAGGGGTGAAATGGGATGTGTCAGCAAGACCCTATTTCAGAGAAGTCAGGATATTGACTTTACCATCCATCCACATATACCAGGCGTGTCTCTTTGTGCAGAACAACCCCGAACACTTCAGCCAACTAGGAGACTCTCATAGCTATGAAACAAGATCCAGGGACAAACTGCGGACACCTGCTCACTCCCTCGCTAAATCGGTGAAGTCCGTGTATGTAGGCGGTCCGAACTTATACAACCACCTACCTGCAGATTTAAGAAGTGCAGTTTCCGCCAATATATACAAACGAAAACTAAAAATGCTACTTATAAGTAAGGCTTATTATAATGTTAAAGAATATTTAAAAGACGACTTTTCCACTACCGTGGTAAATTATATTTTTTATGCTATATAATTATGACATGTAAATATATTTTACCAATAACTTATTTGTATTTGTATCCTTTGAATGTTGAATAAAATCAATCTTACATTTCTTATTTGAACAAAAATTTCATAACTGATTTTTTTATTTTTTATTTATAACAGAGATCGTCAAGTATCCTTTGAATCAGTACTAATATTAACTAATATTATAAATGCGAAAGTAACTCTGTCTGTCTGTCTGTCTGCCTGTCTGTTACGCTTTCACTCCAAAACTACTGGACCGATTTGAATGAAATTTGGTATGGAGATAGTTTGAGACCCGGGAAAAAACACATAGGATAGTTTTTATCTGACTGCGCAAAAAGAGGTTAATGTTTTCGCGCGATAACATACGCGCGGGCGGAGCCGCGCCCAGAAAGCTAGTGTTGAATAAAATCAACCTTACTTTATGGTAGAAAATTATATGTGGCACATTTTAACAATGCAGTATTTCCCTAAAAAGGGGGATAAGTATAGCCCAGTTATGAGAACGGCCCTTTTCCATACTTATGCAAATAAGAGAAATAATTTGAGCCCATTTTGCCATGACGCTTTTCCTTATATTTTATGCGTGCCAGTTTCTCCTCGTGGACGGAATTGCTGGGTTTTTAAATGATTGTATAATTTTTCCATACAACATTGGCAAAATACGAATATACTATAATAATAACTGTTAAATATTATACTACAGAGAAATTCTATATGGCTCGGGAAAAACTATCACCAACTTCCTACCCTTAGCGCACTTGTGTAGGGTCCGATCAATATGTCTTTTCTAAAAACACGAAGAACAACACGAGAACATAATAATATAATATGATTTCGCAACAACACAGAGCACAACGTAACGATATAAGTTTAAATCATTTAGCTTTAATTTCGTTTACGTAGAACTCGCTTGGTGAGGGATCTCAATATTGTTATATGGAGTACATGGGATTAACGGTAATTAATTGGTTAATACAGTAATTGATTTGGGGCTATAAGATGTAACTACGTCATAATTCAGCCAACTCCACTATTTGATTACGTTTGAATACCGTATTCGTACATGTCCACGTATTTTTCTCATATTTCAGATGGCGGTGCGCTGGTCGTAATCGTCATAATGCAGCGTTTGCTAATATGAACCTTATTTTAACGGTGGCGCTCAACGATTGTTTCAATCAGTACTGGCGGGCAACGATATGGTAATTTAATTTATTGTATGTCATGCGTACTTATGCAATTGAGCTATAGTAGTGAAAGAATCATAGTTCAGATTTATACTTTCGTTCGTATTGTTTAAGTAACCGTCTTAAGAAGACGGAGCGACATTTGTAGAGAAACTGAATGGAACTACAAACAAGACTGAGGAAATCCAATTCGCAAAGCACTGAGCTACGCTTACACTATTCAACATTTCAATTTGGGTCAAAAGTTCCCACAAGATCTTATTTTTAGAAACATTAACACTTTTAAGCGTTGATATTATACTGACTCCACAGAAGGTGGGATTATGGCAGGAAGGGAATTTGTGTTCGAATTTGACCGGAATGAAGTTCTTACTGATACGGTATGTATTAATTCACACCTAATAATTACTTCAATATATATATATATATATGCATGAAACAGGATCAACCACTTCTATTTGTACTCAAAGGCCATGAATACTGTTATTATTAATACTAAGATATCGATGTCCAATTATCATAGACCTCAATTCTGGAAAGATATTTCTGCTTGAGAGATCTCATAAAAATGTACGTAATTGAAGTCAATTACGCTACTTGTTTGCTTTCGAATATAATATTAACTACTACTTGAAGGACGTATATGAACTGACATTTTTATGAGATTATATATGATGATGTGAGATTGAATCCCGCTCATGGTTTAAATTTTACCTTTTTTTGTAATTTTGTTATCTTATTCATTTAGCAGGCGTTAATGCAAAAAGTACATTAATGGTTGATGACTATTTTCCAAAATTTATTTTGTTCCGAACACAATTTCGTGGTGGCGCCATCTACTTGTTTAATGAACTGTGGTTATACTTTGTGAAAATAACCTTGTTGAGGAATTCTTTACACTTTGATTTTAGAAGATGTCTATTTTTTGAATATTGATGAGTTGTTCTTAACCTTGATCTTGAAAGTGGTGGCTGGTGCTGCCTTTTGGTGTTCTCTATAATTTTTGTATGTAATTAATTTATAAAAGTGATTTGTGCATAAATCTTTGGTGAACACCAGTTTGGTGAGGAACCTTGAGGAGAAATTGCAACACCCGCTGCGCGTGAGTACTAGATTAAGCAAACTGGCCATTAGCTTAGGTACCCAAAGCGTGAGGGTGCAAAAGACAAACCTACACATGAAATGGAAGAAGAATTTGATTCTCACCCGAGGTGAGAAATTTTGTGTTCTAAAAATGTGATAGTGCAATTTGATTGTAATCATAAATAATTAGTTAATAGCTCAAAAACCTAATCGAGTCAAATATATATAATTGGATTGGTGCAGAAATAAAACAAACCATCAAATTGGCGCATCGAACAAGGCCTTAGATTGCGTTAGCCCCGTAAATCAGGATTTTTGTTTAAGTATAAGAATGTAACACAAACGGAAGTATAAAGGACTGACTGAATTCCCTCGAAGATGCTCGGGAAAGCAGCAAAATTTTTAGCTCCTTTATTCTCTTTCACGCTCTTTGCCTATTTGTTTTCACTTGTTGCTAAATGGATATTAAGATTTTTCATTCTAGGTTAAGCCTGTTAACACCTTCGACCACATCATCACTTTACCATCAGGTGAGGTTGTGGTCAAAGGCTTACCTAGCAGCAATAAAAAAAAATTAAGGAAAGAGTACAAGTCCCTACTAACATGATCATGATTGCAAAGACAACTTCGCCAGTAAAGGGAAAATAACAACTATTCCATTTCCAATGATAATAATTTAAAAAGAAAAGTCTTTAGATAAGCTGTAGCATTTACAAATTCTATACTCCATATATGTAACAATTACATTATAAGTGGACATTTACGCTCTGATAATTAACTATTGATGTGTCGTTACGGTCACTGCATTCTCATTACCGAAATGATGGCCTAAGCTACTTACAGCTATAAACAAATGCGAGACAGATTAGAGAGTAGCTATACCAACATGTGTATATATAATTAGCGGTGTATGTGAAGCTTAGCATCATCACTCCAAAGGGTTAATATCCAAATAAACATAACAATTAATCAAACATTATTAAAAAAAACCCGTATAAAAGTTCAAACAGTTTTGTAGTAATCCACAGATCGGTAAAAAATAGTATTTTGCTGTATTGGTACATAGCACTCATTTAATGAATTAGGTTTTCGAACAGTAAATAGTTTTAAACTTAATATCAATCTAAATGAACAAAAATCATATTGGAGCTTAAGCCAAGATTAAAATAAACCATTAGATAAAGGTATCATAGTTTAAAGTTCGATAGATTGTTCTAAGCCGGTCCCTATAGCTTATGAACTGCCGCTTTTCAGGAGTAATCTTGATTCGTTTCACACGTACTCAGTTTTAGTTAATATACTAGTTGCGCCCTGCGGGTTTACCCGCGTGCTGATGAAAAACGGTGATAGTGAGTGATGAGTGTTGATGAAAAAAATCCTGTGTCAATCTTGTCAATAAATTACAATTCAATCCATTCAAATTTCATCTAATTTCTTCTAGCCGTTTAAACGTGAAGAAGTAATTCCCTCCTAGATCAAAAAAGTGATTAAGCTTTAATTTAACATTCCGGAGAAAGAATTATTTATATAGGAATTTATTGATTTAAGAATTCCTAGAACTGTGCCTGCTAAATAGTGAATAAATAGTCACGCACTGTCAACATGGGGTCACAACATGTCATGCGAATCACGAACTAGCTCTTCCAGAAGTACAAGCGTAATGATATGTTTCGTATTTGTCAATTTATGATTTCACAACTGTCATTGAATTTGTATTTTTTATAGTTCTTAGACTGATTTTTGTCCACTATTTGTGTTGGTGTGTTATAGTGTCGTTAAATAATAAATCAAATCGGGTAAATACGATGAGCTACATGTATCACTTTGACAGCTATCACAGCCAAACACATTTTTTATTATTAACACAAACTCAAATTATATAATTGAAATCGGCAGATTTTGGTCGAATTTAGGCCGTAATAGGAAATAAACAGTGATAAATGTGACTTTATCTGTATATTTGACATAATATGTCTCTATAACATGTATTTCCAGGACATTATGCAAGCTTTAAAAAAACACAATTATTACACTTTTACGTGTCTTTACATCGTATTACTCGTTCATATCGTTTTTGTATATTTTGACAGCTGATAATTTATATTGCTGGGCCATATTTTCAAAATATTCTCCTCTCTCTTTGTTGACGGGAAATTTAGTCGGGATAAAGAATTAACAAGAGTACAAAAGTTTTGAACATAACCTCAATAATATTTTTACCTTTATAGGTTTATACCTGTAATAGATATATAGATACAAAATATGAAATTTTACAAAGGGCGCTAAAATATATGTATAGTCTAAAAACATCATCATTCAAAACTAACGTCGATTTAATTGACATAGAATAGATTCACATAGGTTAAGCCAACTGTTTGTATTAACAATAGTTTCAAAAGTTTCAACTGCATTTAGTGTTTATTTACAAAAGCAAAACGAGTTCCTAAAATGTTTATATATCTGTCAGACAGCCTACAGATGGTTGGAATAAATGGCAATACTTCTTCTGGGTCTTTGGTAAAAATAGGTGTACCGCAGGGATCAATTTTGGGACCTTTTCTGTTCCTAGCTTATATTAATGATCTGCCTTGCATGGTCAGATTTCTGCGATATTGTTTTATTCGCAGATGATACCTCCCTGAATTTTAAAGTAGATAGGAAAGATAGTGAACTCATTCATGTAAATAATATGTTATCTATGATCTCTGAATGGTTCGCCGCTAATAATCTTCTCTTAAATTCAAAAAAGACCAAAGTTTTCTTTACCAAATGTTCCTTATGTTGAACCAAACATTAAACTTGGCTTAGATAAACTCTCTATTGACAAAGCGACAGTATTTCTGGGAATCAAAGTGGACTCAACTTTACAGTGGGATCCACATATACATGATCTAGCCGGAAGACTTAGTTCTGCTACATATGCAGTTTGTAAGATAAGACAGAACAGACGTAGCTACTGCACGGCTAGTTTGTTTCGCGTACTTCCACAGTATTATGTCGTATGGTGTATTGCTGTGGGGAGCTGCTGCTGATATGGAAACAATCTTTATCTTACAAAAGCGTGCAATTCGAGCCATATATGAAATGGATCCTAGGGAATCTCTAAGGGATCTTTTTAAAGAAATTTATATATTAACTTTACCGAGTCTGTATATATTTGAAAATATTATGTATATTCGGAAAAAAATGAGTAAATTTAAATTAAATAGTGACAACCATGATTACAACACTAGGAATAAATATAAAATAGCAGTACCAGGTTTTAGACTAGCAAAGACAAATAAAAGGTCCTTTTTAGGTAATTGTGTGCGGTTTTATAATAAAATTCCCAAACATATTACAATGCTCACAGAAGGAAAATTCAAGTTGCATGTGAAAAATATTTTGATTAAGAAATCATACTACAGAGTTTGTGATTACTTAAACGACAAAGATGCTTGGAAGGTTCCGCCTCTGCCAAGCTGTCACCTGTCACCTACGTAATTTGAACAAATATTGTAATAGTCATATTATATTGTATATAACACATTGTTAAAAGATGTTTAAAAGAATGGCCCCGAGTTTCTTGCCCGTTCTTCTTGCAGTGGCTCTATAAATGTTTTTTGCTGAACGTGGCAGTACAATGTAGAATATTTCAATATTAAAATTTGTAATTGACCTTCATAAGAGCGTCGTAGACGCCTAAATTGAATAAAAGATTTTGAATTTGAATATGAATTTTAATAAAATTTTATGAACTCGTGTCTCACTATGTATACTGTACACCTTAAAAACTTCCATACAAACTATACATTAAGTCACTCTTAGCCAAATGTAAAAAACAAAGTCAACTTCTCAGAAAAAACTATTGTCAATTGCGTAACTTACATTATCCAATCAACATGAGTACAATTGTACAAAACTAAAACTCACAAAGATTTGAATTCCATACAGTTTTAATATTCCGTTCTCTTTAAAAAGGTATTTGAAAGTTTTTACTCCAAACCTTAAACGTTTAAGTTTAAATCCTACACGAGTTGGACCAGAGAACAATTTCTATTTTAAAAGTATTCATGACTGCCTCTTAACGAAGTATCACATGCATGATGCCAATATCTTCTGGAACATGTAACGTAAACTTTAATCCGATCCCGCACCGGATATAACTACTATTTGAAGATTTATTTAATTAATATCTGTATCTCCTTTGTAGATGGCACCATAATTGGAAAATTTCACGACCGTGTCGGTTACAGTTTTTGTGTTATTACAAATAGAGGATCAGGAGCGCCAATTTTGTTGACATTCAGAAAATAACACAATTAAATGAGAAAATTGAATGGAAGTATGTTATATTCAAACTGATATTATTAATGCGAAAGTGAGAACATGCGTAGTGTGTAACTATTCAAGCTAAACCTTAAATGGATTTACTAAATAATAAAAAATAACACCAAAATTGATTCTCATGCATATATTTATTCATCAGACTGCCACGTTAGCAAAGAAAGTGTTATAGAGCAACTGCGAAAAGAACGGGCGATAAACTCGGGGTCATTCTTCTTAAACATCTTTTAACAATGTGTTATAAAATTATACTATAGCAAATATATTACTACAAGATGTACATGTTCTCCTAAACTTCTTTGCTCTAGACAAAAATGACCAATTTTTTTCCGTTATTTTAAGCGAGATCTTTTAAAAGATTGGTTAATTTCTTTTTTTATTACAACCAACATTGAGTCAAACAAGCAAAAAGTTATTCTTTCTCAGTGTAACTTTACACGCTATTATATCTCATTGACATCTATCCGTGCTACGTGACTATGGGCACAGATAAGCTAATACCCATTACGTCTGGACTGGTACTCTAGGGTTTAATGGCCCATAAATTGCAATCATTATCCAGTGTGACGCATGGCTGCATTTCCTGCTCACCAATCTGAGTGCATTAGACTAGACAAGGATTTGAATTGTATTTTTCAATCGTAGAATTTTCACCGCAATTAATTTTGATATACTGTGTTTTTTGATATACTTTTAAAGAACTAAATATGTCGTTATTGTAGGTACGTAGTAGATGGTAGAAAACGCGGTCTTATTACCGGAGTAGACGAATTCAATGCTATCCGTCAGTCCATTCTACATATTGTAATGGGCTGTGATAATTTTTAAGGTCGGAGAGATATTAAAATATTGTGATAAATAAAGTTGTATCATTTCGCAGTCTGGATTTATGACTAACTTTGACATGAACACAATATACTTTGAGCATATGAAAACTATTTATTTTCTTAATGTACGGAGTCTGTCAGTTTTAATATCATCCTCAAATGTTAATCCATAACAACTTTTTGAGTCAATTTTATAATATTTAGTCTACCGGCTATACTTTGAATATCACTAAATTAGTACAATCAAACTACTTGAATATCACTAAATAAAATACTACTTTGAATATCACTAAATTAGTATAATCAACGTTACTATTGACGAAAAAACGAGCTTCCTGAACGATGTGGTTACCTCTCATACAACTCACGGGAACATTATTGCCGCAACCGCGGGCTCAAACATATAAATTGGTAAAGTTGCTCTGCCTCCCCAAAGTTGCAACCCCCTTAATTGCCGGTAACTCTTCTACCTCGAACCTTCTATACAGGAATAAATGTCTCATTTATTAATCTCGCGTTCACGCTTCTTATTACAGTTAACCTATAAAACGGAAGATGTGAATGCCGCAGTCTATTTTGTCATTTAATTTCTTGCTCCACGAAAGTGTAGTTTTTTAGGTGATTGTGACAAAAGTAGCATGAGGTCCATGGTGTTAAGCAGTAACCTCTGGCTAGAACAGATGCAGTTTGCCACAAGTAATTAACTGCACCGCGCCCATCACTCTTAAACGTATAGTTGTTAAGTCTCGGTAATTTCACCGGCATACCTTAATACCCTTCCAACCCGAACACAATAATGCTAACATTACTGCTTGGCGGTAGAAATAGGTTTGGTGGCAGTACTTCTTCGGACGAACTCGTTCAATGGGCACGCTTCCAGACTTTATACTTCATAAATCATTAATTTATGAGAAAATCCCAATAAGTGGCCGACGCCGCCAGCACCAGGGGTTGAACCAAAGATGTCGAGAATCCTTAACATTCCATTGCCCTGCAAAAGGTCTATCTTTTAAAATCACGCTAATCAACTAAGCATGTTTCCATACAAATTGGTAAATATATAGCCGGTTGCTCCAAAAAGGATATAAAACTATTTCACCGTCTGACTAATGCATAATTGACAGACATTCACCATCTAATGCGTAAGTACTTGGGTTTCGAAAGAGATATAAAAAAATATCGGGTTTTCTATGGATACTACCAAATCAATTTTACGCACTGCAGGGGCGCTGATCAAATCCTATACAAAATGGTGACATTTCGATAACGAAACTGTTACGTTTTCGCAAGTTATTCGTGCTAGGGCTACTGGTCTTCACCATAGAGATATAATTGCTTTCTCTTTTCTGTGGTCTTCACCACTGTGCGTAGCGGAGTTTGAAACATTTGACGATTCGACTCGAAGAAACTGTAGCCGACGCGGGTTTACTTGATTAAAATTACGATATAAAAGGAAGATATATTAGCGAAAATACTTTGATAAATAAGGCTTTATAAAATTACTATGAATGGCGTGAGGTGTACAATGTTGCCGCGAAAAAGCTTAGGGACGACTGTCATACGCAAAAAGATACAAAATGGCGAACGTTTGTGCGCCCCACCCCCCTCTGCCTTAGCCCCTCTGACATCTGGTCTGGTTTTTGATGCTTATTCAATTGCATAAGTAAGTACAATCGTCTCTTAAATATAAATAAATGCTTCGCCTTCCTAAAAATAACTATATTCTTTTAAAGATATTATAAACATAAAATATTACATTTACAGTTAAGTGTCGCCTACACAGATATATCATCGGTTTGCTGAACTTACACTTAGAAGAAATTTACCGTGAGCGATTTGCAAATTGAATCGGAAGCTATTTTGTAGATACTCGTAGTTGGTTTGATAATGCACCTGTGATGGTTTAGCGTAGAGAGTATGGTGATAGGAGGAGCGAATTACCATATGTGTAATGAATACTGATTACTAAGAGATAATAGTACATTAGTGCAGTATCCAGTAAGCAAGTATGAGTTAAAAGGACGGGACACTTTCTGGATACTTTTAAAAAATGTTATATGGCAACATTACTTACCATTTTTGAGAATAATTAGAATTCCTATCATCACCCGTCATCACTATTGTTATCGTGTTGTTTTGAATTGCCGATGGCCTAGGTTCAATCTTAGCTTGAATAACATTGGTCCAATATACACAACACATGTAATCAGATTGAGATATGAGATATGATTAATAGTTATTTACAACTAATGTTTGAAGACTAAAAACATAGTCTACTATATTATGATTTGTTGTTTTGAACGTATATAAACGAAATATTAGTAAGACTCCTCATTATTATACTATATTGCAGCTTTACTTTAAAACGCTCTTAGGGGTGTGCTTCTAATCCAACTGTAGCACCATCCACGGAACTACAGTGTCTAAGGTTATTAAGATCTCCATTATGCAATGTCATTGTTACAGCTCTCGCAGTGAAGTGAACGGTTATTTGGGTACGGTAATAGAGCTATTTAGGTACTACCGATGATCGTTATTGAATAGCTTTGAAGCGAAGCATTGAGTATATAAAAGTAGATACATCGTTTTTAAATATTTTCAGGGACATTATTATTTTACATATTATTATTTACCTACGGGAATAACGCTGTTACAAGCACTATGGTCGAAGAGCTTATGACAGCGTCACAAAAAACGCCACTCCCAAACTAGTTAAGTTTTTTATTATATTTTAATGGCTGTATCCGTTCCATTCTGTATGCCGTTTTTTTATATATATATATATATATATATTGAATTACTGGCTCTCAAGGACAGCTGCCGGAACACACCGTTAGGTGCTTGGTGACAGATTTTCCACTTGAGAGTATTCGCTAGCCAGGCGGTCATTCGCAAAAATGCCCTTCTACTATGCAAATATTTCCTAGTGAATACTGCCTGCATAAACTCTAAGGGCGGGTTGCACAATCTACTCAAATTTCGAATTAGTTAAAATAAACTAGATTTACACATTGAGGATAAACATTACATGTGGTATGCGCTTACTGTTAAATTACTTTACTTGCTTACTCTCGTGGATAGTGGAATGGATATTATTATGTACAGTGATGAAGGAAACAGATGTACAGGGCTATAAGTTAATAAGCTATTTTATAGCTGTACTGTACTGTATCAGCCGGATCGTCCACAGCTGAACACCGCCTTCCCCAGTAAGGGAGGGTTTGCCATAATCTCCTCGCTTGGCAGGCGTCTTGTTCGCTGAAGACCACAAAAGTTTTTGTAGTCTTAGGTAGAGTGCATTACATCAGCAACTGGTGCCCGTCAAGCTTCTTGCTTACCAGTAAATTTGTTTTTTTATATCAGTAATAGAAAACTATTCTACCACCAATAACAGATGAATAATTACCACACTATTATAATTAAGCCTTTATAATAATAACTAACGTATCATCTATTTAAAGTTTATTGAGATGTTAGAACTATTTGTGAAACTAAAAGTTTTGTGTGGAATATTAACGTGCGGCTATAGTCCGTATAGTAATCGATAACCTTCCCCGTGTTAAACATTCTACTTTTCACTACTAACATAATAAAAATAAAAATAGTAGTTTCCCAAAATATTTATTGATAATAATGACATCAGTAGTACTTATTTAAATTTAATGCGGCTATAGTCCAAGTTGGAATCGATGACTTCCATCCGCGACAAACACTCTACTTTTCATTTTGAGGAAAGCAAAGAGTTGTAGTTTCATAGTACATTTATTGAAAATAACACGAGTAGAAGATACATGTATATAATAAATTGAGGAGTTAGAAAAAATTATGAAATGTAAGTAAAATTTTAGTTAGTTTTTTTATAAGTGTCTTATTATTAGTAACTACCCCGCCTATTTAGTCTTTTTAAATATGGAACACAATTCGTGTCCCCGGGGGCCTTTCCGCTCAATAGGTATTTTTTTAATTCACACTGCTCATAAACAGAATTAGTGATTGAAAATTTTACATTAACTTGAGAAAGTCACATTAATTCTGTCATAAACTAGTTCTTTTAGCTAACTATAAATACAAACCTAGACGTTATTATTTGTTTTATTACAGCAGTGTATGTTACAACGAAAAAAATTAGACATCTATTATTATGTTTACGACAATGGTTACCATGGTGACAAGACATGCCGACCGTAGAGAAAGAAGCATTTACTATGAGTTTTTCCCACCCTTAGGTGGGAAGCATCGTCTTCCACCCGTTGCTCGGATCAAAGAAAATCTACTTTCCGAGTATGAGAAATTAAAAGGTTTTAACCAACTTTATTAGTAGACCAATAACATTTGTAAAGCCCACCGCAATATAACTCATTGAGACTCATTGAGCTGGATTCTTTCAATGAGCACCAGGTTAAGAGATCACATAGAAACAGTAACAAATTCTTTGACATTATAAAATAATACGACTGTTGCTATCCCATTCAATCGTACTCCAATTAAAGGGGCCACGTGGGAACGTCTTAGAAACATCTGCGAAATGTTAACAATTCCAGCTCCTGAATAACTGAGCCAATCGGCGTTGGGTATTCAGATGGAAGTCCATTGATAATGGCGGTCCAACGTATTTTGAATCTGGTACAAAAAGGATACTAACTTCAACTTTTCTGAAAGAAAAAAGGTTTGGTTGGTGACTGAAGGATAATTTTATTTTATTCCATAATAAATGAAGAATGTGTCGTGAAATTGGCAAGTGCCTTTGTTTGGCTTAATTATTTACAAAGTTGTGTGAGCATTTTTTCTGTTCAAGTTCATACTTGAGCAGAAAAAATGGACACACAAAGCATCAATGCGGTTCTGAGTGGATTGTACAGGGTAGTCAAGATAATGTTAAGTTATGCGTATTGTTGAATTGTTGAACAATTCTGCCAGCGTCTGCAAGTACAGAGTGAATAAGTATGTTTCTAGGCCAGAATAATAATAATAAACTTTAATAATAATAAACTTTATTCATACAAAAACTAAGGCTACACTTACATGTAATTTATGAGCATAACTAATTTAAATATAGCTAGGTACAAATAACATGTATTCTGTAAACAAGTATCCCTGAATCTTACACTAGGGTGGCCCTGTGTTGTGGGATTTAGTCCCTTACTAACTAACATAATCAGTAAATTATAAATAAATAAAAAAATAATAAATTATTAATATTAAATTATTAGTATTGCTAAATTTAAGACCTTATTAAAAAACTATCTAAATAAAATTAAACAAGACATTCATTACATTTTATGTTAGTTTCGATTAACTGAAAGAATTTAAAATAAGACTACGATCAGATGCTTACCGGTCTATTAAAGAAAATTGACATCCAATCACAATAGTGCCCTGCAGATATGTAAGTTATGGATTCTTATCTTACGTGTTGACTGGATCATTTTAAATATTTTTATGTCAGCAGAAATTATCAATTGAAGACATCCCTCTCAAGACGTGCTAAAAAATCAGTACCTACTCACGCTGCATTGGATTCGCGCACCGTGGGTTCTGTACCACTTAATGAACAAAATGTTTTTCATATTAACAAATACCTACTTTTAAAAGTATCCTAAAAAACATTAAATAATATTTAAATAAAACACTTAAAAAAGCATAAAATTATATATCTAGTGACCATTCCGCCTAATTTTCCTGTTATCTATGTGACGTTATTTGTATATGTTTTTTAAAATAAAATAAAGTCTTATTTCAGAGAAAGGTTATATATTTTAACCCCTACGATCAGGTCACTTTTCGCTCAAAATTCAATGTCAATGTCGTAAAATCTTACCAATGCTATTTACGTTAATATATAATTATGTTAATAGCAACAAGCGCATTTCACAAAGGGTACTAAACCATATATTTAAAATTTCTGTGGGATTCTCTTCAAAAACGAACCCAATTCCTGTGTCATGAAAGTCCTTTGTGGAAGCAAAAATATGCTAACTGAAAGTTACTACGTCAAACACCGAGAACCTACGTTCACATTAAAAAAAATCCGACGATAAAATCTTTAAATTGACAAACCATCGTACTATACGCCTTACTTAAGTCATATTTTTAATTTTGCTTGGGTTATTTTCCTTTCACAGGAGGATCGATTGCTCCTTTTATGAATGAATAACTTTTGTTCTCCTATGACTATGACGCTGAAGGTTTCGAAGCGCTCGTAGCGAAGTTTGCCTAGCCATTCTGAACTGATCAGCAAAGCTAAGCAACGTCCGCCGCGGTCATGAGTTGGATGGGTGACCGCTGGTGACATTACTACTGAGCGCTTCCGTGCTTCGGAGGACATGTTAAACCGTCGGTCCCGGTTGTTGTCTTAGGATGGTAGTCGTCATAGCATGGTGGTAGGGCCATTTTGTGAATGCCCGCCTGGCTAGCTACCACCAAGAAAATCTCACAAGCACCTCACGGTGTGTTCCGGCAGCTGTCCTTGAGAGCCAGTAATTATCTAGATTAGGGAATGCAATCTCGTTACTCTCGTTAAACGCGAGATCCCGATCTCGCGAGATCTCGTCCATATTTTGCGAGACTGAGTTTCGTTCAATTTTTGTACGAGATCTCGCGAGATTGCGAGATTGAGCGGCGCAGCAAAATCGGTGTGTATCGTAGCGCGGTTGCGCGCGGTTTAGGTCTTGACACTAATTCGGATTACTCTTTGAGTGCAGAAGAGTATACAGTTTTGACAAACTTAGACAGAGTATTTCAGCCTGTCAAACTCGCTGTGGAGGTCTTATGCCGTCGAGATTTTGACCTGGTTACTGCCGAAACGACTTTAAGATTTATGATACGCAAACTTGAAGAACTGACGACAACATTGGCAAGAAAACTAGCAGAGTCATTGAGAAACCGCATAGCTAAGCGCCGAACTTACTTGACTTCAGTATTGATATATTTGAGAGATTATGTCAAATATGAGGAAGATTTGGAAGCGTATGCGCAAGACGAAACGTTCAAAATGTCACAGAAAGTCAGTATCCGAAAAGAAATTAAAAAACTTATAGAGAGATTGCACTGCAAGACGCAATACTACTATCATACACAGGAAAGCTCATCTGTTACAGAGCCACTCCCTTCAACATCAGCAGCTGCTTATAATGATGTTGTACTTGTCGAAAGCGAAGACGCTAATGATGATGTGCCCCTTTCTGTTCTGTCCACGGCTGGAAAAAGTATTTCCCTTCAAGAGGAGCTACAAGAATCGTTAACAGCATTGAAAAAGCCCAATCGTTCAACAAATTCTGCAAATTCATTGGAGATACTCATTAAAAAAGAGATTAATTTGTATGAAGCTGGAGGGGTTAAAGGTGTTTGTCGACTGTGGTTCCGACTAGTGTAAAGTCAGAAAGAGCATTTTCGGCCGCGGGGTATTTGGCCTGTAAAATCAGGAGTCGTCTATCAGATGAAACACTTGATATGCTGTGTTTTTTGAGAAGCCACTTTCAAAAATAACTTATACTTTTAATAACACTGTTTAATAATACTTACATATCCTTAAAAATTACAATTAATGCTGCAGAAAGCTGAATAAGTGTTACATTTCGAATTATTTCGAAGTGTTTTTTTGTTTTGGTTCGAGTTTTTTGTTCATAATACTGCAGAAGGCTGATTTAGTGTTATATTTCGAAGTTTTTTTTATTTTTATTTTAAGTTTTTTGTTCATAATACTGCAGAAGGCTGATTTAGTGTTATATTTTGAAGTTTTTTTTATTTTTCTTTTAAGTTTTTTGTTCTTAACACTGCAGAAGGCTGATTTAGTGTTATATTTTGAAGTTTTTTTTATTTTTATTTTAAGTTTTTTGTTCTTAACACTGCAGAAGGCTGATCTTTGTTATATTTCTTTTGTTATATATATCTTATATATTGAAAATCAATAAACGGAATTAATAGTATTAGCGAATGTTTTTAGTAAAAATACCCAATTGGGCGAGATCTCGGAAATCTCGTAATCTCGCGAGACTGGCTTTACGTTCTCGCGAGATCTCGGCAAGGTCTAAATCTCGCGAGATTGCATTCCCTAACTAGATTAACCTGAACAACACCTTCAACCACATCATCACTTTCCATCAGGTGAGATAGTGGTCAAAGGCTAACCTATCAGGCATAAAAAAAACTCTATTAGGTCAGTTCATGTTGTTTCGGCTCACACTGCATACGCCAGTGGGTTTTTTTTCTATTGTTATGTGTTCTGAAAGTGTCTAACGGGCTTTGAAGAAATGCAACAATTCACTTAATTCATCTTGTCCTGAAATGGACACAAGGAGTATTTTTATCTTAAATTACTGCGTAGTTTTGAATATGCGGAATTTAACATATAACAGAAGCATCGAGAAAATAACACTAATCTCGTTGAACAGAAGCTACTCAAGTCTGTACCTTGTAATCCAACTCCACGACAATCGTTCTGAAAATAGCATTTACAAAGTAAGATTCCTTTTCGAAGATCCCAATCGAATACAAAAACGATCTCGCTGTCTTAAAATTTTATGGCACAGATTGCATTTATATTTTTCTGAGGCTTTCTGGAAAGAACTGGATCTTAATGAAACTATTTTCAGTTACAATTCGTTATTCAGTATTTTGCTACAAAGAGATGAACTTTGAATTTATGAAAGCAATGCTGTGTCCTGTACATTATACATTCGTAGCTTTGAATAAGTTATTATTATTAGGAGCTTTGCAGTCTATTCCGTATGTCGAGTTATTTATTCTATAGAATAATGTCCCCATTCTGCGAACGAAAGCGTTAATTTGTGATCGAGATGTTTCAATCAGAACGTTTTGTTTTAAAACCCCAGCCAGCCTCGTATTTCCTGCGTTCGCTCATCTAGTTAAATAATTTTCACCCAATTTATAGTTTTTTTTTGTCGGGACGGACAACAATGAAACAAAATCTCTTTACGTTCAGTCTGCCGTAATAAATTTCCTGCTTCATTTTTTTCGGCGCCAAATCTCTCATTCGGAAATTATGCTATTCAGTGTTTTGATATAACGATATAACGAGTACTTTATTCAACGCTTCAGTGAACGGTGGACTTGCGCGGACGTAACGCCGTTTTCCGCATTTGAATTTTTTTTCAATGACTACGATATTTGTTTGAAACCATGTCCCCAATATTGTAATATTAATTTTAAATAACATTAGGAGAAAGAAGTTAAACTTTTAAAATACTTATAAGATTTTCCCACTTCATATCAGATAAATTTTGCTTTACATATTGGTGGTCGAGAAACTACACGGGCTATAGACGAAGTCAAACTGGGACGAAGCTGGGAGGGCAGATGTCGTCACTAATTGAGACCGAAGTGAAACTGTGGTTTTTGTAAGGAAAGTTAATTGTTATAGCCATCGTTGGCTCATTGCTAGTATGTCTACTTTCGGCAACTTTTCAAAATTTGCTGCAATATATAAAATCGACTGTAGGTACGCTTTGGTTAAATGGTCTTTAAACTAATAATAGATTCAGGTGTTACTCAGCGGATATCCATATTTAACAATAACAAATAATTTAAAAATATTTTATGAAAACATTGAATTAATATTTTAGTAAAACATTTACAAAATATAAGAAATGTATGAAGTCACGATTCCGCCTAATTTTCCTGCTAAGCCGACGTGACGCAAAAACACCACGCAGTCAAACCGGAAGAATTTTCAAGGTCGCGCCGCTACTACACAAAGCATCCTCAGGAGGTATTGACTCTTCAAGCGTTCATTAAAATGTAAAAGTTATGGCGAAATACTGTTACAAATATAAAAGATATATAAACTACACGTAAGTATCTATGCCAACCTAAAGTCGGCTAAAAGAGATCTGCCAGCCTCGCTAATGGAGTAGCAAAAGCGTCGCTTTCGAATTTCAAGGTCATGTGTTTGGTCCCCACGTAGGTCCTGCAGTCTATAACTGTAGTACCTATCCGGCAAATAGTAATCGCCCTCTATGACATGGGTTCAAAAAGAGACTGGAGAAACGCTTTCATTACATTCATTAATTTATATAAAAAATGCTAAATTCAGTACATTTTTGCGGTTGCGTTGACGCATTTTCTTGTTGGTAACACTGCTAAATATCCAGCAGCATAAATCGTAAAACAGCTGTGAATAAAAATATTAACATGAACATCATGAAATTAAATCAGTCTTTATTTCACTGTCGTATAGCCAAATTCACAATCGCACTCCATGAATATACAAATAAATTTAAATTGGGTGGATAAATACCAACAACTAATAAAGCGCTCGCAGTGGAGCTTGCCTGGGCTTTCAAGGTTCACTGCGGTCAGAACGTAGATAGGTGACCGAGGAGCTACGGAGGGCACGATAAGCTGTTGGTCCCCGTGTTGTCTTATGATAGCAGTTTCTATAGCATGCTTGTAGAGCATTTTTAGACCCAATAATTCTAGGTTAGTCTAAACAACATTTTCAACTGAATTATCACTTGAAGTCAGATTAGATAGCAGTCAAAGGCTAACCTTTCAGCATTAAAATAAAAGACACAGTAAATGTTGTCTCCACCTTTTCTCAGTTTTCAAATTTCGAAATAACAAATATGTAATTTAAAACAATTTTCGCTGTACAAGGAGCTAAACAAACCATTAAAATAAAGAGGTTTTATTTAAGTGGCATATAAATGCTTCTATGTGTAGCAAGTTGGCAGCTCGTTAGCGGCCGCACTGCGGAACTGGATATTACAAATGCCTACTGGGTGGAAAAAACGGACACACACGAGGTAATATTTCTGCTCTCACTACTTTGGAATGAAATGGCTTTGATAGTGCTTTTCCTAGAAGATACAGTTATATTTTTCATTATTTTCAAATACCGGAATCGTACAGCTTACTCTTGAAGAGTGTTTCACTCACCCAGAAATAGGAAATATTCCGTTAATCAAATTGACATAAAACCATGTTATAAACAGCTCATTCTTTTTACAACGCATCTTTTTAAGCTAGTAATTAATTGAGTCTAAAAAGGTACATCTGTGAAAATGTAAATTTCTCTAAATTGTTTAGTTACCACTATTACTGCATGTACGTATTTCCTGGATTTTCCTATCAATTCAATTTGCCTTGTTTTGTGATCAGTTTGCTTAGTGCTCTTTTTTATAGGAAACAGCAACATCCCTTATATACCTATTGCTTTTGTAGTTATGTATCTGTCTATTAAGATCTACAACGATGAAATTCTTAATTGATTATTATAATATAACTACTATACGATAAAGTATTGTCTATTTAGAAAAAAAACACTCATTAAGGTGTATCTTACAATATACGAATAGCGGGTTTGATCAGATGGTAGATTAATAACAATAGATATGGACGATGCGGATTTATAAAATTTTTCTGATATAAATTAAAAATACCCATTTCCTCTGAGCTACAACTGTGGTTCGACTAAGTATTGAAAAAGTGTCTGCTTCATACAGATCTTATTTCCACGTTTCAGTGGCCTGCAAATATCTAGCTTTTTTTCGTAGCGATCTTTCATTTTCGGTGCTATAAATGCAAGAGCGGAGCAAATTCACTCGTTCCTCGTGGTCCGCTCCCTGCCATTACTCTCTGAGATCTCGAACGTTTACCAATCCTAATGGTGCGAGAATTTTTACGCAATTCTATATTTCGATCGCGAAATGCTACGCGGTCTGTTTATATATAAAATAAGGTTGGTATTATTTATTGGTTCTATATTTAAAACAGAATCCATGCTTGGGTGCAACTATATTTAATTAAGCCTTTACAACCGCCACATTTGTTATCAGTATCAGTACTATAATATTATAAATGCGAAAGTAACTCTGTCTGTCTGTCTGTCTGTCTGTCTGTTACGCTTTCACGCCAAAACTACTGGACCGATTTGAATGAAATTTGGTATGGAAATAGTTTGAGACCCGGGAAAAAACATAGGATAGTTTTTATCCAACTGTGCAAAAAGAGGTTAATTTTTTTGTGCGATAACCGACATACGCGCGGGCGGAGCCGCGCCAGGAAAGCTAGTTTTTAATAACACATCCGTCATCTTTTTCGAGTAATATTCAGAAAACTATCGTGTTTGGTTTGTGGGAGTTTAAAATTCAAATTTTAGACGGAATGGAAGTATTGTATTGTAAATAATAGTTAAGTTAGTTAGGTAAGATAAGGTTCTAAATGTTTATTTACATTTGCTTTATTAGCCTTTGTGCTAGCGTAGGGGTTGACAAACTATTTTAGCTTGATGATGACGATCAAAATGATTTTATTTCTTGATGACGCGACATGTTTGCCTATAAATCCTGATATTGTCTTGTTCACTATCAATTCAAAATATTGTAATAATCTTAGTAGAACAGACCTATATACTCACAAAGGCGAGCCTATCCACGGTAAATTTACTGATGCACATTTGTGCGCGTAGGCCTCGTTAGGACATACGTGTTAGAGTGAGTGTAAATGTTAATTGTTTCTTTTTTTAATATGATCGTTTTGGTAAGCAGTTTTTGTAACTACACAAAACGTGGAGGGGCTGTCGTGGATGCATGCACGGACATACAGACGGACTTGCTGTTTTTTTTATTAAGAAACCTTAAAAACAAGGCTACTCTTTCCTATACAAATTAATTAACCTTATAATAAACTATCCATTTTCCTCATAGGTTTGAGAATGAAAAACAGTTACCGAGTAACATAAAAGATGATCACGTAATCGATTTTCTATCTCGATTGATGTCGAGGGTGTCGAGATAAAGGTTACAAAAGGCTCACGGAACATTTCTACCAAAACACGAAGATTGGTATCAACAAGAATGGCACTCATGTCACTTAGTTTTGAAAGAAGTAAAGATATTTTCACTACTGTTTGTTTTTCATCATTTTAGGGTTCATATCCAAAGTTCTAAACGGAGCGCTCTGAATGAGCGTCTTTTGTAGCCAAAGACACTTTTGGATTGAAAAAAAAAAGTGGCGCTTTTTACGACATTTGAAGTTAGACGGAAAATAAAACATTTTTTTGGATCTTAACATGTGGAGCGTTGTCGTCAATAGCTTGTTGAGTAAAGTGTGATAAATGTATTACCTAATATTGTATAATTATTTAAAGAAATATATAAATAAAGCCGTCAAAATTGTTAATTGAATAACCTGAACGAGTAAAGAATTGGAAATTATTACATTTCATGTATTATATCCTCAAAAGCTTTTAATTTAATGAATTTGCATCAATAAACCCTCATCAGATGAGTTTTGAGTCTAATGCAATATGGGACATGCTAATGTTTTATTTTATTATATTGTATGGTAATAAACACCCAGCACGCAGGCCAGTTAAAATTAGAAACACATATGTTTGTAACTAAGGATACTTTTTAGGAAGAACGAATACTTACTTACTAACTTCCTTGTTCTTGCGGGACATCGCTGATAAGACGTTAATCTGAAACATTGAAACTAGTTAAGGGTCAAGGCAAAATAAATCAGCCTAATGAGTTCAAAATAGGCAGCGACAACAATTTCCAAAAAAAATCAACAGATTTTATGCTTTTCGCTGATTTCCTTCCATAAATACATCTAACCATTTAATCCTGGAAGCAAACTATGAAATAAAACTGTTATTTATTATTATTATATATTATATATAACTTTGCGTTTCGAAATTGCATCGGAAATTACTTAGTTGGGATTGATTGCTGACAGTAGACGGTACGTAGATCTCAGTACAATTTTAATGTAACTATTAGTAGAAAATGTATTGAGATTTTTGTTAACACTGAGATCATTGCACTTATACGCTATTGACGCTTTCTTCCGCTGAAATCATCTGAAAATAAGATTCAAAATAACACAAGTTAGAGATGCGCTCTGGAACTTGCCAAGTGGTTCATAACCGATCAGGGAACGTTCTCTACCGTTACAATTTGGATGGGTGACCGCTAGCGGCAATTACAACTGATTATCCCGCGCTTACCGGCTGTCTTAGTTGTTGTCTAAGAATGGTTGTCCGGTAGTCTTCTGAAAACTCGGACACTAGTACTGGCCCTGACCTAACCGCAAAGCCGTTCTGAAGAGGTGGAGTATTCCTCATAGAAGAAGATACATTATTTATTTATGTTATTTTATAGTGCATCAAATTGATGCTGCCATTGCAAACAAGTCACGTCGACGCACAATGAGCTACATATACGGAACATACACAAAATCACGCAAGTTAACACTTGCGGGTTATAAACAAGGCTGCATAACAATTTCACAGTGTAATTAACAAGTAAAAACTCCCTTCTAGTGGGTACTTTCTAATAACCTATCATTTCCAAAACGAATACAGTTGGATATATAAGTGGGGAAAATGGATAGACTACATATACATCTATATGTAAAGCGAGCGTAATAACTTGTTCTGTATTTTATTCACCACACGAAACGACATGTACATATGTCGTTTCGTGTGGGTTCTGAATGATTACACTACATTCCAGCCTACTTCTAACCAAAACGTAACACAGAGATTCAATAATAAATTAATAAAGATTATACCGTGGTGGGAACGTGATTTATTTATGCGGATATCTATTTCGACAAAAGGATTTGACCTGACTAACTGACTGACAGATTACGTACGTTCCAAACCGCTGAAGCAAACTTGAACTTTGCTATTTCATTCTCCTAATATCCGTGAAACCTGAGACTGCGAACATTATTATTCCACAGCCATACTGTGTCGTTATCCCGGGATTAAACTAAACATCCAGCTTTGTATACGCAGAGTCGCTTATCTCTGCCGGCATTCTACCTCTACAGCGCACCGCATTGAAATTTGTTTACTGTTATTGTCTACTGTTTTTTTAGAGAGTACAGCAAGGTTGACAATCCTTGTTATCCTAAATAGGCTTTGGCGAGAGTAAAAACTCACAGACGAAGTAGAACGACTGGGTAGTCAAGCTCCGCAAAGAGCGCTTCAAATGGCTTTATAGTTGAAAGATAGATGGATAACAGGACTTTTGAATGGCTACTATTGATTACATCAAGTTTTGTGCATTGAATTTGCCTTAACGAGTCATACCAGAACCGTTTATTTAAGTTTACTTTCGGATGTCTGTTCGTCATACTTTTAAACGGCTGTATCCTTTCCTTTTTTTAATTTTTGCACAACATTTGATGTTATGATTAAAATTATGAATTTCCTGATACGAGAGACGTGTCTTTCTTTACCGCTCTTGGATAGGTGACCGCTAGAGGCGAAAATGCCAAGTATAAACTTCAAAAGAAACCGAAATTAGTGTTCAATAAGTTATTTGTTTTACTACCGCACCGCGTGATTTACATTATTTTAACACATAAAAAACCAAAAGCCTTTCTTGAATTATTGTGAACACTCTTTAATTATGTTGCTTTGAATTCCTTACACAAGGCAAACAAGAATGTGGTTTAATAATGCATTGTCATCGTTTGTCAGCTATCCTGAAAGTTTCAACCGGATTGTAAATTGAGAAGAAGTCGAAATTTAAATTGTAAAATTCCACCCGTAATGACTTAAAGTGACTTAAGAAAAAAATTGTAAATAGAAAAATATGTTTTACGAAAACAATCCAAGTTTAAGATTTTTATAATAAATGTTCTTTGTTGTGTATTGGTTTAAAATAAAATAATATATTTATATAATGTAAGTATGTAATATTATTTTCATCCCACCATCTCGAAAAGAGTATTTTTAATCTTCAATATCTGAGTGGAAAAGCCGTTTTTATTCTCTAGAGGATAAAGTAAATTGAATTTAGAATACAGTGTGCACTAAGTTTGTGAATTAAAAAAAACATTAAATCTATTTACTGCTACCTCTATGGTGCCGAATATATCATACAACTTTTTTTTAATTTGTTAAAAACTCAGACTCGGAACCTTCTTGGTGTTCGTTTTTCAATTTGCTTTGTACGCGGTTCTTTACGCGGCATTTTTTCACGTCATTGTTAAACCTTATATTAAAAACAAGAAACTTGAAAACAAGTGAAAAAACTAAAATGAGTGATTCTAGCGACGAGGAAGTTTGTTTGACGCCAACAGAATTGACTGAAACTGTTAAAAATAAAATAAAAGTGTACCTATCTTGTGATTGTAAACGTTTTTTTTTGTATTTAGTCATTTCCTCGCTGAGGTGGAATGAAAAATTACGTGTTGCACTCGAGTGCAAAGATTTTTCACCTCGTGCTCTTTTGATTCCCTCGCTAACGCTCAGAATTCTAATTTTGAATCACTCGCTGCGCTCGTGATTCAATTTTAGAATCCTTCGCTTGCTCGGTCATCAAAATTGAACACGCGGTTAAAAAGCAACTTTGCACTCTTGTATAACAAATAACTATTTTCTTGCTTGCAGGTTCAAAGTTCCGTGTTGGTCGTGGAGCTTACACTGAACAGACTAGAAGGAAACCAGCTGAAGGCATTGGGTCTGCTTTCAGTCTTCGGCTTCAACGTGACGTACGCTGTAAGGGCGCCTATGTACGTTCAGACCCGCGTGAACCTACCTCTTGCAGTGCTATAGAATGCAGACTGTTGGGGCATTGCTATGTCACACAGGACACAGGACTTTCGGTAATTATTACTAAACTTGCCATTGAATTTATACGTAAGTAAATTATTACCTACTTAAATAACGTGCCATGTTCTTTGTAGTTTGGCTTTTTTCTTTCTCTAAAAAAGTGTAAAAAGTTCTTCAGGGATAAAAATGTCATCGTCTTAAGCGAGATTAAATCCCTCATGCCATTCAGGGTGCAAGTTAAAACCATGGCAAGTTTTCTGCCATGAGTGCTACAGCTTTCAAGCTTCCTGTTTGTGTCGTGTAAAAGTTTTAAGATAACCCGGGGGAAATAAGTAATAGGAACTTCATGCGGTTCAAATCCCGTCGCAGACTTGAGCTTTGCCGTAAGAAGGTATAGCGGCACAGCGACATCTATTGATATCGTGTGAAAAATAAAACAGTATGAAGTTAGTCACATTCTATATGGAGTGAAGGGAACTTTATCTATGATCTATTATTTTACTTTGACTAGGTATTTCATGGTAGTAATAAGTACTACGGTTGTACGTAGTACTTATTACTTGCATGGACTATGTATCTTCATGTTAGACATTGTTATAGGAATCTTTATAAGCGTCCTTTTGGTGGGTGGGTACCGCTGCAATGTCAGATATTCTAGCCTCTGAGTAGTATTGTGCTAAACATACACTACTGTTATAACATTAGGCTTGAACGGCTTGAAATGCTACTAAAATTACTGGGCGAATGAGACAAGAATTATTGACTATATCTAAAAGTGACGAACGTTGTACAGTGCCACGCAGAACTTTTTACTCAGTTCTTAACATGCGACGGAGCCGACGCGCGTCAGCGCTGGCCGATCAACGTTTCCTACAGTTATTTAGATATTAATGCGCCAGCCCAGCCCCGGCGGTCAGACAAAGACCAGCCTTAGGGGATAACCAATGGAAGACTGTGTATTTGTGTTCAGATACGTGATTTTCAAGACAATATGATATACAGCCAATCTTTTTTTTTGTAGGTACGTTATACTTTTTATCTTTGAATATCTCGCTACAGACCAAAGTTTTCACCTTATGGCACGCAACAGATACAAAATAAAACACCTTCATTTACACGAAAGGAACCGAGTGCAATACCAACAAGGGCATTCCCAACAAGTAGGCTTGATGTCAGGCAAACGACATATGACCGAATCCATTACTATCTGTAATATGTTGTTAGAGAAAAAAAAAACTTTTTCTTCTTCATGCCCTTATCCCACTACGGTCGATCAGTACTAACATATATTTTCCTACTACTTTGTTCTATGACTAGTGACAAACTATTTCAAACCCTTATGCATATTTTTACTATGTTCTTATATATTATCCCTTTCATATAATCATATTGTTGGAAAAAAAACATTGTACCGACCCTCCAGACGTGGGATAAGGTAAAGCAGGGTTTTATAAATAATTAGAATTAAGAATAATTAGAATTGTTTCTGTTTCTATTTCAACATTTAACCTGTACAATTTCTACTACATTCATTAACAAATCGCACGCTTAATAATAAACCGGAATAAGACAAAAAATCAGATTTTTGGGAAATCGCGTTCAAAGTTTTGAGTATCTACCTTGTTGAAAACATTTTGATGGTTTTCACGTGTTTTTAGAGTTATTTTTACTTTCTTGGTCTTAAATTAAAGCCAGATGTATAGCGAATATAGCTGACATTACAATATAATTATTTTATTAATATCAAATGAATAAATGAAGTTTATTTTCTACGGTTTCGACTTATGTCAGTTTAGTATAAAAATCAATTATCAAGTTTCAAAAAATGTGTAAACTAATATGTCATAATTCTGTACAGTATTAATAAATAATATGATCTTATCAGATGTATAATTTTTATTTCACTTTAAAATTAAAATGGGAACAAAAACACAGAAATATTTTGCAATATACCTATAATTTGGTAATGTAAAATACATTTTAGAAGTCATTGTAACTGCTTTCTTAACCTAATCATATTATTATAATAATCAGTCGAATTAGCAACCTATAATAAATGTCTACTTTGAATTATTTGACGTAAATTTTACCTATTCGTCTTAATCAGTCTCGTGAGTTGTGACTTTTCAAAATATTAATCAAAACTTATCAAAAAAGTTTAAGAATTGAGTTGTAAAAACATGCATAACACAAGATGAAATCAGCCCCTTTGCAATTAAGTCCTAGTCTTAATTTTTATAATCACTTATCTCCTGTTTTTGCGTATATGCTGCCTCCATGGTTATTTCTATGACTGATTTCATATGCCTTGGTTTATTTCGCCTATTAACTTGTCGTCGTTGTAAGATATCTTTAAGTAAAATAATACTTTTATATATATACTTTTATATATTGTCTGCTTTATTTTGCGTATGCCCTCGAATCATGAATTAGGAGTGATGCTTTGGATTTTAAAAAGATAAAAAGCATACATATAAATTGTCATTCTAAAATTATATTTATTCTGACCTGCACATTATCAGAATAAAAAATAATGTTCAATGGTTCTTGTGCGTCCTTACTTATGTGCTCCAAGTATTTCCAAATGCACGTGCCTATTTCAATCAAGCTTCGCATCCGATTCCTTCCAAAAAGAGCTATTTAGAGATTCAAAAGAGCCTTTTTTATCTGTTTGAAACTCAGTTACTACCAACTAGCATCTGAGACCTATTGTCAGTCAGATAGATGCACCTACATACAAACAGTCTCTATACTTAGCAAATGTCCTGCAACAGTTAACAAGCAAAACCCAATCCTACGTAAAGGATTCCAGACATTTTGTTAACTTGCTAGCAGATATACGTATACTGCCGATGGAAATAATGATAAGTTTCGATGTGACATCACTTATCACAAATGTGTTCTTGAAAGAAGCTATAAAAATCATTGCTGACCTACTCCACGGAGCTGATATGCCAAATGACAACACAGAGCTGAGTGAATGTTTTGTGTCAAACGGATCTTTAGCGAATTAATTATAACATGCAAATGGAAGGAGTCACCTAGGCTCTCCTTAAGCGCCAGTTGTGGCCAATATTTATATGGAACATTTTGAGGGAGATCATGAGGAGCGCTAGTGAAAAACCATGTTACTGGTGGCATTATGTAGATGATGTCTTCGATGGCCAAAGAAGAGTTGCCGTTATTTAACACCCATTTAATTTCATCACACTCAAAAATATAGGTAACGGTTAAAGAAAATCGTGATGGTAGTTTGTGTTTCCTAGATTTAAAGGTATATCATGAAGAATAGTAGATGATGTCTTCGATGGCCAAAGAAGAGTTGCCGTTATTTAACACCCATTTAATTTCATCACACTCAAAAATATAGGTAACAGTTAAAGAAAATCGTGATGGTAGTTTGTGTTTCCTAGATTTAAAGGTATATCATGAACTAGACGGTATTTTTTTTATCAGTTTTTTTTTTCGATCAAGCTTTTATTCATCTCTACTCAGTATCTTGTACTCACGATGTTGGTCATATATTTGCTAAGCCCTTGTGCTTGCTCCAAAGTGGAATGTTTATAGGACAAACAAAGATGATACATACATTTTTTTAGATCGGAAGAAAGATAAATTTATTTGCTTTTACCTTTTATCAATTTGGGATTATTTTTTATAATTACCATTTTTTCCACGTAAGTCATCTTCTATAAAGTTATTGCTGTTTTTTGCTGAGTTCACCACACATCTCTTTCGAAGCAAAATGTTCAAGGTAA
The DNA here is from genome assembly GCA_963854805.1 of Plagodis dolabraria. Classification (NCBI taxonomy): domain Eukaryota; kingdom Metazoa; phylum Arthropoda; class Insecta; order Lepidoptera; family Geometridae; genus Plagodis; species Plagodis dolabraria. The sequence continues at coordinate 21,434,668 of OY978459.1, forward strand.
AAAGTTTAAAGAATTTAATTTGTTAATTACCAATAATAAAATAATAGGCTTTGTTGGGTTTTCAGACATACCCTAATCTGCGTTCGTATTTTGATATCTTGTTACCTAAACGTTTGGCTAACTTTTGTTTCCACTTTGAAGTACCGCTTACTAATTTTCGTGGTGGTATGATGACGCTGGAAGCCTGAACTTTCTGAATGGTGGTGATTATGACGTGGCGGCCTTGACTTCTTCCATCGTGAGCTGGAGATTTTGTGTTTTTGTATGCTGTGTTGGACTTGATCGTCTGTTTCATGCAAACTCTTAAATAATTTATACACAACATTAAATAAAAAGGTAAAACTTTAAATTAATTCAGAGAAACTAACGTGGTTAACACTTATTTTAGAAAATAATACGGGATAACTCACGTGATTTAGTCAAACTGCTCCAACTATAGTTTCAACCACATGCGGTGGTCTTTTTCAAGGGGAACCCGCGTTGACGTTTCGCATAGCTAACCTAACCTGCTAAGCGAGACGTCAACGCGGGCTTCCCGAGCTTCCGTTGGAAAGACCACCTATTTTGGTTAAAACTATAGTCGGAGCTATCCGACTGATTCACGTGAGTTATCCCGTATTATTTACTTAAATAATTCAGAGAATATTACGTGAAAATGTATTATGGATACTGTACCCCAAGGAGAGGAGTGTAAAATTGAAAGAAAGTAAACTTGACTCTTTCGTTTGCGTTAAAATTTTACTCAAAGACGCTAAAAACATAAGGGTGATGATAAAAATCTAAACGAAAACGTGATAGTACGGTTACTAATTTGTAAATTTACAGTCAGGGGTAATGCACATGTAAGTACATAATCACGACGTTATTTATATTTCAGCTGGCTTAGAATTTTTTGTAACAGTCCATACAACATTATATCCTTATCAGTACATCAAGCATTAAAAAGTTTTAGGCGATGCTGGTTCCTATTTTCAGGCGTCCTCTACAGGATTTAAACTATGGAACTAGTGATTTAATACTGTTTATTAATCAGTATTTAAAATAAAATTAAAGGACATTTTGTAATAAACTGCAGCAATGGCTAGAGTACTTTTAGACCTTAGAATCATTTTAAATGTAAACCGAAATAAATACAAGTATTATATAAATCTAGCGATAGCTTTGGCAATAAAGTGATGTAAAATTAATTAATTCTCGAATAAAAGTAATAATCTAATGCTAAAACGCACTAATACGCATTTTTTCTTAACTATACAATTATAATTTAATGATAAACTGCAACAAGTCCAAATAGTTCATGCTGTATTGTAACACCGTTTTCAACTGAAGTGAAGTAAAACGAAAACATGACAGTCTATAAGAAAATGAAGTAAAATAGTTTCACCTGTGTTTGAAAATAAACCAAATTATTTTACCTTACTCCACTATAGTCACAAAACAACGCTACATTTCACACAAGACGATCGCCGCATCACTGAATGATTCTTTATGGTATGAAATGACTTTTCGCGTGCTTTTGTAATAAAGAGAGGGGTGATCTAAAAATCGGCCATTATGGTTGGTTTCGCATGGCGGGATTTTACCGATAGATTCTTCAATCGGAGTTAGTTCGTTTTATTAACAAAAGTGGGAATCCTTAATTTTTGACTTATTTCGGTTTATTATTAAACGTGCGAAATAGCAACCCCGTTTGAACCATTCCAATGAGAGAAAAATTTCGCGGCTCCTTTAGTATTCGTACTGATACTCCAGTGGAACGCTCTTGTTAAAAGCTAAATGCACATTATACTGCTAAGCGTGTCGACCGTGCTTAGGTTTTCCGAAAACAATTTTAGATTCCACAATATACGTTCGCGTTTCGCCTGCGGTATGAAAATTAAAAAGATGCATTATGGCCTTACCTAATACAGGACAGAAGTTTATACCTATGTACCAAGTTTCGTCAAAATCCGTTCAGCCGTTTTGGAGGTGACCGGAAAAATAAACATTAAAATCATATAATTTCAGTTTATTTGTTTTCTTCTATTTTCTTTGTTTCTTAATATGTGTACCTACCTGAGTATGTCTAATTTGTTGTCTACTAAATCTACCTACTAATGTTGAAGTCTAATAGGTATCTAAGTCTAGTTTTAATTAGGTGAAGAGGATGAAGCACTATCTACCACATAGAATTTAAATTATCACGATCGTTCTCTAGAACATGCTTAGTAAATCGGGATGAATCGTAGAGTAAATATTTATCTCCAGGATAAAAACTATCTGTAGCAATTTATCAATACCACGACAGCCATTCACAATATAAATAAATTGTCTCATTAGGAAATGTTCAGAAAGTCCCTTATTCTGACATTAATTTGACGTTATTTTTGTTATAAATAGACGCTAGATATTTTGAAGCGCTAGTAGCGAAGTTAGCTTAGCCATTCTGAAACAATCAGCAAAGTTAAGCAACGTCCGCCTCGGTCAGGAGTTGGATGGGTGACCGCTGGTGACATTACTACTGATCGCTTCAGTGCTTCGGAGGGCACGTTAAGCCGTCGGTCCCGGTTGTTGTCTTAGGATGGCAGTCGTTATAGCATGGTGGTAGGGCATTTGCGAATGCCCGCCTGGATAGCTACCACCCTCAAGTAAAAAATCTGTTGCCAAGCACCTAACAGTGTGTTCCGGCAGCTGTCCGTGAGAGCCAGTAATTCTAGGTTAAGCCTGTTAAAACCTTCAACCACATCATCATTTACGATCAGGTGAGATAGTGGTCAAAGGCTAACCTATCAGGCATAAAAAAATCGCCTATAAAACGTAAAAGTGACTAAAAAACCGTGTAATTTCACGTCGGCCTCCCATTATTATTTAGTCGTTGCGTTGTATATCTTCATTGTTATGAATAAAAATAAAACAATTACAGTACGGCAAACAATTTAACCCCTCACTTATTTGGACGCGGTATACTACAGTGAAAAAGTGAGTTTTAGTAACGCTTATTTAGGCCTGTTGATCCTTTCCTTGTTGTTGGCCCTACAAACATCTCCCTTTTTACGTTGACTATCCTCATTTACCACGGCAAAAAAGGGTTTCTCTAAAATAGTAAAAAGTTACAGCGATGAAAATGAAGGTTTATTTCGGGCAGAAAATCTGAATAAATTAATGGTGGGCAAGTATTTGTTTGCCCCAAATCCTGGGGTTACAATTTTGAGTCTTGATCGCAGCTCGGTTCGTAAGTTTCGCCTTGGTTCAGTTTCATTCGTGTCTTTTGGAATTCCTTATGGAATATAAAAGCACGGTTTTGGTAACAATCGATGATAAGTAGCGAACCGTGCAAGTAACCGGCCTGATGTTATTATGGAATGATAGTACGAGCAAGAGGCGCTCTTTATGATAACCTACTGCCCCTGATCTCATAACAAGTACAGATAAGTATATCAAATAATATAAGTATGTACGTAAGTGTATCAAAGTTGGCTTCATGAGAATACCAACATTTGTATACCGATAAACATTTTATACAATAACCAAAATTCGGCGTAGTGGTAAAACGATTCTAATTACTTCACGATTTGATAAATTAATCAACATTAGGTACATTATATATATGATTGAATGATATAATTAGTCAGGCTTATTAGCTTATCACTGAGGTGATTAATTCCAACGAGATAATAATATCGTTATGCTCGATTAATTCGAAGTGGGAAATTTGTTTCCAAAGTTGGACCATTTAATCCCATTAGCTAGATTTTTATCTTCCTTCCGGAGATTAGTTCCAATTGTGTTTGTGTAGATATTTTCCTTTTGGTCGAATATCCAAAAGCAAGAAATTTTAATCTACGAATAAAAATTTAAACTTATATTCTATTTGGAATACTTAGTAGGTACCTAACTTATTTTGCGGCGTCTATATCCAAACTTCCTGCCCCTCATAATACTGAAACTGGGGTTGAACAGTCTGTTTTTAACTACAGTTGTTGTAAGGTTTTATTAAAATGTTATTGGGAACCATTTATTTTCTAAATTACGCAAACAATACCACAACGCCTAACAAATCAGATACTTATTTCATATAATATTAATATTATGCTCTAGAGAGAAACCATTTAAATATAATGATATACCTTTATCTTTAATGAAGCATCACACTTCAATACTGATAAGTCATAAAAAGGTTTAAGTTTCCTTTAACAATTTTACAGAAATATTCCAGTAGCTGGAATGGAATAAAATGGACCCATTATTCACTTTGTTGTCCGTCAGTCCTGTAATCTAGACACTTTATATCAGAAATAGATGGTTAAGAATATTAAGAAATAATTATGTTAATAGCTTCTTAAACGTGTAACAAATGCAAGCTTCTAAGTCAACGAAATCAGAAAGGTTCAAATGTTCGTAAGAAGTAATATATCGCAACACCTTGTATTGGTAACATTTAATAATTCTATACTTGGCCAGTTTTCGATTGGTTTTTGACTTAAAGAAATTCAATTCTAAATCGTATGCTTATGAACATTACAAAGATATAAGCTGAAGTAAATAAATGATAGTGATCTGATAATAGGTAGATACACCAATAATATATATACACGTTAAACATAATCTCAGTCAAAACGTAATCTATTTACTAACATAAACTAAATCCTTAAAGAAAATACAGTTCCTTTTTATTTTAAGAAGTTTTTTATACACGGAAAAAAAAGAGTAAGGAGAATTTCTTCGGTTAAGACATTTTGTTGTCTTAAACATATTTTTTTGAGATGAAATAGTTTAGTTTCCGATACAATGATAGCACATTAAACTAAATTATACATTTTCTTAATATAAATTAATAATTTAGTGAAGCTTGAAGAAAATTTTGTTGCTTCAAAACAAAATATTTGCTTACAAGAAAGAAAACTTAGTATTTGTTTCAATCGTTGCGTGTCTTTGCGTGAAGCGAATATGTCTTCTAATTAAATATCTGACAATCTTATATGAAACTAAGCACGAATGTTAAAAGAAAATTGCAAAATATATATTGAAATATTGTTTATTTTATATTAAGATATCCTCTGTCTTAATTCAAACGTACGGTGTCATCATCATAAAACGCGTTTTATTTTAACTACAGAGTGTTTTTGATTCAAACCAATGAAAGTAGTTCATTCCAAAATATTATGATTAATTTGTTCCAATACACTACTTTCATTGTTAAAACTGAATTATGACTTCTGACCAAATTTGTTTTTAATGTACAGTCAAAGTCCCTACTTCAATTAGATTAAGGAAATTAAATGTTATTTTCATACAATACTTTCTTAGATTGACACAACTTTGTTCTTTTTCTAATACACGACGATCATTGAGCTGAGTTTCTCTCTATTTTCGTTTAGAAGTTTATATTATTCAAGCGAAGTAATATATTTTCAGGTAATACTATTTCATATACTAATATAAATAGTAATTTTATTATTTTATCTTTATATTATATAAATTTTAATTTATAATAAAAATAAATTACATACATAAGTAGGTATAATTTATATAACAGACGTTTTATAAGTTAATTGTTTCAATAAATTAATATTAGTTTAAAAGGGTATCAGATCAAATAATTCAATTATAATTGTTTCGAAATAAATTAATGTATACTTAGTTTAACATAATATATTTTGTTCTTCCAAGAAAATCGTTGTAGTTACTTAAAGTGTTGCCAGAATAGCTTTTCCGGTTTGAACTTGGCTAAATGTTGGCTGTTTCTATATTATGTTGATTATTTTTCTATTTATCGTTGGTTCTTCACATATCACTGTTCGTTAGAAATCGGAATGAGTATGTGAAGAATGAAATTACGAGGCACACTTTCAAAAACTTATCCACCTTATGTTACCATCAATATTTACGTGACAAATTCACACATTATTGTTACATATTATTTTCACTGTTAAGATATGAAAAATACAGTATATTACGTGACGAAGCGAATTTACAACAATCTCTGGAAATAGTCCGGGGCGACGGTAAAATTCACGTGACTGCCATTTTTTTACAAATAAATTTACAAAAAAATTGTTGGGTTTATAAAAAACCCTTATTAATTTCAAATTTATGATCGACGTGAAGTTCATATGGTACGACCGTTGGTATTCGTAAGTAGCGTCATTGAACTTCTATTGAGCTATTTGGAAGCATTTGTACTTGTACTTGAGTCGTCAGAAAGTTTCCGATTCATGTTCAAATTAATAAGCAATTTGTGGTTATTAAAAACGTTTAATGCATGAGTTCAACTCGAATAGCTTATATTTTACAATTAATGATAAAATGGCTATAAGTGCCAAAGATACATCACTCAAAAAAGTATGGTATTGGCGTTTTTGGATTTATGTAATGACCACACTGACTGGTTGTTTGCTCCGCGTCCGACTGAAGTGAACGTGAAGTACTCTTCTTATAGTAAATTTGTTTATTGAATTGACTCTTTTCACTTTTGTGTCAGTAAGGACTTCAAATTTGGTGGTCTATCAAGTTCCCACTCATCCGCACAAGGCGAAAAAATATGTACATGAATTTAAGTTAATTATTGTCTTGGTCACAAAATTAATAGTGTAATACATATACCATGGATGCTGCTGATCCGGATGATTTAAGGAGTCTTGATATCTTTGCAGATGCCTCAAGAAATCATTCAAGCATTTTGCAGTAAGTACTTAGTAGGTCCTTTCTTAACAGTAGGTTTCATATCGCTAGTATTTTTGAAGCGCTCGTAGCGAAGATTATTAACCGATCAGCAAAGTTAAGCAATTTCCGCCGCGGTCATTACTTGGATGGGTGACCGCTAGTGCCATTACTACTGAGCGCTTCCGTGATTCAGAGGGCACGTTAAGCCATCGGTCTCGGTTGTTGTCTTAGGATTGCAGTCGTTATAGCATGGTGGTAGGGCATTTTGTGAATGTCCGCCTGGCTAGCTACCAAACTCAAGTAGAAAATCTGTTACCAAGCACCTAACGGTGTGCTCTGGCAGCTGTCCTTAAGAGCCAGTAATTCTAGCTTAGCCTGAACAACACTTTCGACCACATCATCACTTACAATCAGGTGAGATAGAGGTCAAAGGCTAACATATCAGGCATAAAAAAATATGTACATATTTATGTATAGAATACCCGGCGCAGACGACTTGGACCGTCAAATCTAACGAAGGTCGTTGTATGTAGGCATATTTAGCATATTTCACCTGAGCTAAGATAGCCAGTTTTTCAATAGGTAGGTACATAATTATGTGGGGCACTAGAGTTTCGCGTGATTGTTAAACATGGTGACATAGCGTCGGTACCTAAGTCATGTGTAACAATCAAATTGAAGACTCATTGAAGACATGTTTGACAGCGAGTTAAAAGTATCTACGTACTTAAAGCCAGTTATTACAATGCTAAAGTGTGCTTAAAAATGCACATTGCGCTTTATCATATTTTTATAAAAAAAATGGCAAAATTAAACTCCCCACTTACTTTTTCGTTATTAGCTCCAAAGTTTTGTGCATTTAGCCAGTGTCACGTCACGTCACCACAAAAATCTTTTGTTAGATACTAAGTACTATACTTCCAATTTATAATGCTATTCTTCACTCAGGAACAGCTGACCGATTCCCACTTCAGTGTACTAACGATTCATCGTGAGAATAGGTCGCTTTCTCCCCTTTGTGAACAATATACTATTATTGAGTCGTTTATTATTACTTATAAGTATGCACATTATTTGCAGGTAAAGGCCTTACAAAAGATCTTTCAGAACATCTTACTCCAGATCATAAAGAAATATGTCCAAATACGACAAGGAAATAAGTTAAGAAAAACAAATTAAAGAATTTTTGGATTCAACCAGAAGATGATTAATTGAAAATGCGTGGGATTTAAGGTATTAAGATAATTATAGTAACAAAGGATAACGTTGTTTCTTTGAGTACTTACTTATAATGCTCTGTTGTCTGTTTTTGTTAGTGTAAATCTATTATTATTATTTATTTTTGTATAAAAATTACAAGATAATTAATTGAAAATGCGTGTGATTTAAGGTAAACAATATATTCATAAAGTACTATAATTGATTCATGGCTTTCTTTTTGCACTCCTCTATTTTACCACAAATCAATATTATGTAAGTAATCTTTCAGCCAAATATATAGAGATACGGGTTAAAACGTAGGTATTTAGTTTAATATTGTGCTTTAGTTGCCTCAAATAATTTATTTCGAATATATGTATAATAACAAGATTTGCAAGGAAACTGACATAAGCTTCACTGAAGTACCGAATTTATCAGGGCAAAACACCAGGAAGCTCGGGGGGTTACCACAACCTAAGGTTGCGCATTGAGCGCACTTCTCTCTCGCTCACGCGATTTCGCGTTCTTTTTAATATGAAATGCGTGAGCAGGAGAGAAGTGCCCCTAATGCGCAACCTTAACAGGTTGTGGTAACCCCCCGGGCTTCCTGGTGTTTTGCCCTGATAAATTCGGTACTTCAGTGAAGCTTATGTCAGTTTCCTTGCAAATCTTATTATTATTGAGCTAATTAAATACATCTACAAAATACATGAATATTAAATTAAAGGCAATATTAAACTAAATACCTACATTTCAACCCGATATCTCTATTATATTTGTCTGAAAGGTTGAACTCTTTTAATAACTAGATATTGCTTTGTATTAATACGTTAGATTATAATAATACTTTAGGTTAACATTCATGTATATTGTGACGATAACATTTTTTATTCAATCAATATTAAGATTTCTTTGTTTTAAAAACGTTAAATCTCATATGAATACCATTATTGCTTTCTGCATAATTATTTAAGTTATTAAAGGAATCATATCAAAGGTTACGGCAATAAATATTTATTTTGCTAGAGTAAAATATTATATTCAGTTAAAATAACAATTTCTTTCTAGAAAGCAAAAATATCTTAATTTAATCACCTGCTACTTGGCACAAGATATCAGTAATCTTGATAGTAAGAAGCGATTGCTTAAAAACAGTAACTGTGATAATGTATTCATTTGACCCAAAACGGTAACCTCTCAAGACAAAATTTTTAACAGCATTAATTCAGATCTTAAATATTATGTTCTTTAGTTTAAATACGCGACAACTTAGAACAAGGTATTTCATACGTTGATTGTAAGAAATGATTGTCTTAAGCCGTAATTTTCTTAAATCATTCATTCTAACCAATACATTAATTTTCTTAATTGAAGATTTTGATATATTCAATCAATGGCGAGTGTTATTTTGATTGAATGCAGATTATATTGTTGTATATTAATATTAATTTGAAATTCAACTAAATATATATTCTTAACTTAAGACAATTTACTGCATAGTGCATATATAAATGCATATTATCTTGAATCAAGGAATCCTTTTTTACCGTGTATATACCTCCCAGCCAAAATCAATTATATTGAGCTTAGTTTTATATGCAAACATAAACTAAAGCAAGGTTTCTAGAAAAGGACTGACGTTTTTTCTAAAATAGAAGTAAGAACCTCTAAAACACTGCTTTCGAATCACCTACTTAGATTACATTTCTCAAGTGGTTGTTGTTTAGTGAAAGCTAAACTTGAACTAATTTTTTTGTCATTCAATTTATGTATATTACAGTTACATTTATCGTTAATCGGTTTGAAACGAAAACACCAATTGGGAACTCTGAGAATATGGATTGTTCCCGAGTTGAGCGTCTGATATCGGGAAGACTACTCGGCATGAGTTTGCAGAGACTAATATATTTACCCGGTTACGTCACTACGCATTATTTGTCCAAAAATACATAAAAAGAACAATAATAAAAGTAAACATAAAACTACTACTATAAATTGAACTTATCAAGAATATTTCATTTTTATGGTATAAAAGTTAGAATTAATGATGTTTTTCCGCTAATGCTCCGTACTAAGAAAGTTAAACATCAACTTAGGTTATTTGCTCTTTCATAGACCACATAATTTGTAGAGGCGTAGAGTTGTCCTTTCTCATTCCTTGCACAGAAAAATCCTTATCAATTCATTTCTATGGTTTCGGACTCCAGCTAAAGATGTTAAAAAGTGTGGAAAACCTGGGTTCCCCAATCATAGACTTCTACTTATTTAAAAAAACGGTATTTTCAGTATTTATTGATTCAATAGAAGATATAAGTAACCTTCATACTGAACATATAAATGTCATAATCCCCACGCTTAGCAGGCGTCTTGGTAATCGCAGTTAAAGATAGCAGTTCCTTAGAAGACGCTGCTGCCCACCTTCTGGTACCTTTAGTCGCTTCTTACGACACCCACAGGTAGAAATGCGAAGGTGACAGTCTAACCCGGCATCCCACGGGGTATATATATAATAAAACGAATATTATTTATTACTTTAAAGTACATTGTTTCATTCAATTAATATAACTGAGGAACCATAATATAGCAGTAAGTATATATATTTATATATATATCGGTAACACATAGGTAACCAAACTAGGTCAGGCCTGTAGTTTGGCATGCTGGTATCCTTCCCTTCAAATTAGGAAATTTCGTATATTAATTAATCACAGATTTCTTATTACTCATTTATTAAAAGAAAATAAAGGTTCCAAGGGAGAAATAACCAAAAACCACGCGGATAAAATCTTATGCTGCAAAAATAACAAAGAGACGGAAATCAATTAAGTAATTGTATTATTGAAAATGAAATTCTTAATTACTTCACTCAGCTACGAAAAATTCGTGTATAGATTTCCCAAGACAACAACAATAAGTTTTAACTTGAAAACTCAAATCTTTTTTCCCACTATGTCTTTTTTGTCACAAAAGCGCTGCTTAAAGTTACTTATTCGATAAAACAATCCAAAAGCTAAGTGTCATAGCTATAATTACTTGAACTACAACTTGTTCCGGCGTAGAGTAACAAGTAAAATCTTAGTAGTACTTATAATAATTCAATTGAATATATTTTTAAGCAAATATTTTTTTTATGCTCGATATGTTAGCCTTTGACCACTATCTCCCCTGATGGTAAGTGATGATGTGGTCGAAGATGTTGTTCAGGCTAACCTAGAATTACTGGTTCTCAAGGAAAGCTGCCGGAACACACCGTTATGTGCACCTGACGTAGTGTGAGTGTTGACTGTACAATTTTAATAGGATGCGACAATCACTATATCTGCCACTCACCTTAATCAAATGCGATTTGTACTGTTCGTTCAAATGATTTAATCGTAACGTAACGTGTAAGTTCAAAACTGTATAGTCTAACAGAGTAGAATCAATAATTGAATCCCCTAGCCAGGCGATCATTCTTGCTATGCTCATGAAAACCCATGCATTTCCCAAATTAGCTCGATTTACAAAATAAACCATACATGATATTGCATCGTAAACATTGCTGCTGATTATAAGTCCTAAACCTAATTGATAATCGCATCAGAAACATAGGTATACTTACGTCGACAAGTCGAGCGTAAAACTATCACAATATATTCAAACCCAATGCAAAGGTTTTTTGACGAACAATAATTTTCAAAACAAACAATTGAAGTACTCGATTTTTTTTCTTTAGATTGATTATTCAAGCATGGTTATTATTTCTAACATTGTAATTATGTTAAAATTTATCTTATTGTTTATATTTCGGAATATAAAACAAGATATTTGAACTATGTGCTATAATATTAAAGATAGTGTACTCAAAATGTATTCATGTTAGTATGATTTTTAGGTATATGGTAGACAATTGGCCGTACGTATTAATGGTTAGTACCATGTACTTATTTTCCAGCACTTTACATATACTACCGATGGAAGGACAGAGGAAACTTAGTAATACTTATAAACTTGCTTTCTAGTAATAATATTAGACTGATTTTTGGGGTCCCCCAAAATTTCATACACGCTCCTAATCACACTACAGAACCGTCTTAAAACTCGGCTTACTTGATCCAGCGCTCAGTTGCAAAATTAATTTAAAGCTCAATTTGTTTATTGAGTTTTTTTTAATGATTGTAATGGAACAAGTACGAAGCCCACCTGGTATGATACGGTAACCTCTACCTATAACAGATGCATTTCGTCACAAGTCAAGAACTGCATTACGACCACCACCCTGAGACAAAGTTATTGTCAAAGGTAAGTCTCATATGACTAAAATTTCATCGACACCTGAAATTTCACTTCAAAATAGGCTGTAGCTCTCTTTTGTTCATATTATTTTATTATGTCATTTCCAATTCTTCTGCTTAAACAATGCCTGCAGCAAACGTTCTCCTTCGGTAGCCATTCTTAAAGTTGCTAATATACTCGCTAATCACGTAATGTAAATATAAAATGATTGGTTAAATTGTCATTTAAAATTACATGATATTCCTTAAGTTCGCCTAATACGTTTCTTTTACAAGTACCTACACCAGAAGTATAAATGAATAGGTACTTAATTAAGAAACCTTAATATTAAACTTAATTATGTAACCCTCGAACACCGAAAGGATTTCTAAAAAACATTAATGACCTAAAGAAACATAACCCTTTAGCATGTTCATTACATTTTCATTACCATTCATTAACCCGTTCGCCGCCTGTCTTGATATGTAACCTTCCAAATGCTTTCAAACGTTTATTTTCTGAAATTACGGCAGATATTAGAACAAGCGTATAATGAGGGTGCCAGGGCATCTATTATATTGGAGCGAGAGGTGACGGGCATGCCGGTTAAGATGTCAAAAATAGAGTTAAGGTGGATTCTAAGGTGGTTGGTACCGAAGTGTTGGACCACTTTCTCACCTGAAACATACTTTAACTTAGATTGGGAACTGGGTCGCATCACTACCAGCACCATAATCGGCATGCTTGCAGCATTGCCCCTTTGGATTTGAATGCTTATTCGTGAGCCAAATAAGTGCTGTTAATATAACGGCTATTAAACTGCAATATAAACACAAATGCTTGCCTCTATGATGCTTATTATATAATAACAAGGTTTAACGTTTTTTTTTTAAATATTATTGTCAATGTGTTAACGAGTTATTTTGAATAAATAAATCAAAACACTCAATTATTTAGTGGTAAATTCAATAGATTTCAAGACAATTGAATCAAAATTTAGGTAAATACTAGATATTCGTAACCCATTGACCTCCAAGGCCTCCTCTTTTTCAGCAAGTTATCAAGCTTTGTTTTTGAATAAAAATATATGTTATTATAAACAAGATATATTTTTCAGCATTTACGCATGCTAAACTAGAATATTAAAATGGGATGGTTGAGAAAATAACTAACTACTAGGAGGACTCCACCCTCTGACTACAGGTACTTGTAGTCGCACGTTCAAATACCACTATTATATTAGCCAATATTTTTTCTAGTAAACGGAATTTAATTTACATAGTTTTTTATATATAAAACATTTCAATGAATACACTTCTTGAGACAACCTTATTCAAAACGAACAAAACTCCTCTCCCTAATGCATTACATCGTCTAATTAGGCGAAAGCGTCGGGGTTCGCTGGTTTATATTTGCTATCTCTCCAAGACGTAAATACGTAAATGCAGTACGTAATACCACCTAACGTAGATATGGTGATGACACGAGATCATTGAACCTGTGTCAGTTGTCACTATTGTGATAACATAGAAACTGGGTTAAACTGATCACTATAGATTTAGTTAGTATCTGATTTTGGTATAATACTTGTACCTACGCCATACAGTAACTGTTTCTGGAATCTATTTGAAAGCCAGTTCCTTCTACCTAGGCCTATTCCTTCAAGGCTGCTGAGATGACGAGCACATTTACATCCTCTCTGGTGTAAATAGACATCCCCGACCGCGGCAAAAAGGAATGCTCCAGGTTTTACCCCGAGTAAGTGACAAAGGAGGTATATGCCGGAGAGCGTATCTGCGGGTTTCGGTCAAAAAGAGCAAGGCCGGCTTAGCTTTCTGCAGGTGGTAATGGACAGTAGAACCCGTATGTTGTTGGTTTGGTTCCATTCGTGTTTAATTTTCACATTGGTACACAAAATCAACACTACCTAAACTAAACACACTAAGCAGTGCTTAGGTAAATCTATGTAGTTTGTGGGTATAATTATAAACGATAAAATTCTTACAGACAGTTCTTCCTGTAATAAGCTATAACAACCACATTTGTAATTAAAATAAATATTATTCTTTGTCATACGTTTTAAAATACCTACAAAAATAATGGCCCGAGTTTCTTTCCCATTACGTATGATAGCTCTATAACACGTTTTTTTATGAATGAGGCATCGTGCATTATTTATTTAGTAGAATTAAACTAATAAGTGTTCTATTTAACACAAATTATATCAAAGGTGACGGACATAAGCACATTTGTGCTCGTTGCCATTTTTGTAACCATACTGAACAACCAAACAACAACAACCAAAACCTTATTTTTGTTACTTTTTATCATACTGAATCATTGATATTTACTCATTAACAAAAAAAGAAATTTGCATGATGATAACGATCATTGAACATGAACTTCTCTTCCGAATTCGAATCATGTTAACACACAGGCTACGTCTTCGTAGCCTGTACATAAAGTACGCTTGTGGAGCTAGATAGTTTTTCACACTTATGAGTTTAAATAGGGTATAAGCTATCTGCATAGTAAATTTCACGCAAATCAATCAAGCCATTAGGTATTGCGTCAAGAGGTAACAAACAAACACACAAACTTCATAGTGTCATCTAACTCAATACCAAATTTAATCTAAATTGATCCAGTCGTGTGAGTGAGCGTGAAGAGTAAGAATCTTACGTAATCGGATACATACTTTTGTCAGGAGATTTCATCGTTATTGGTACTAGAGACAGAATTCAGCATAGAATATTGTACTCCAAGTTGTTTAGAAGTGGCTAAATCTTAAAAATAGGGCAAAAACACATGTATGAAAATGATTTCGCTTATTTTGCTTTTTTTCAAAGGATGAAATTGTTCGCGGGATTTTTAGGTAAAAGCCTTATATCACATTTTTAGCTTCCGATACAATGTTCTCTGGAGTTAATATAATACATTTATTCTCACTACTGAAAAACTAATTTACTATTTTTTTATGAAATTAAGTAAACTTAGAATGTGCTGTGGTGGTGTGTTATTAACGAAGGCGGAATGCATTTCCCGCGTTTTTCGCAATTCAAACTTTTTTTCTATTTGACTCGTTCGGTTTGTCTTCTTGAAAGACGTTGGTATGTATTGGTCTGTAACTTATACCATACCATGTTTGTGATTATTCTCTTTGGTGATTGGAAATTTTAGTTAAAATAAACACATACTAAATTAAAATCACTTTTAGTCCCTTAGGGATTAAAAATCTATTTAAGTCCCTGTTTACGAAGAATAAACTAAAGCTTTTTCGAAAAGATGTGGTAAAAAAGATTATTTTCTAAACATTACGGCAACAGTTAATTTATATCATTAAAATGCCTCATCCATTCAAGAGGGTTTGTTATAATACCCACAAAGCAGGCGACTTGGGGATCGTTATATAAGATGGTAGTTTGCTTCCCACCTTTTTGGTATTTTCCCTTCATTGCATTTTATTACTCCCTCAGAATTGGGGGTATGCACTTCAAACCCGGCACCTCACAAGGTTTTATGCATATTTAATCATAATTAGTGATAGGATTTTATACCTATAATAGGCACATCAAATCTGTTTGCGATGAAAATTGTTAAGGATTTTAATAACTGCGGAAGCGCTAATAATAACGATACTTAAAAAGCAATAACGTGGTACGGAACTTTATGTTAAAGGCACACAAATAATCACAATCAGATAAAAATATATGTCACGATGTAACTAACACGATTTTGTCGGCCCGAAGAACGATTCGCAGTATACCTAGTCTTCCGCTACATGCGTTGTCATCTACCCGCCACAACTTCCGGTGTCGCCATCTACTTGTTTTACTTTGACGCTCAACTTGTCTGTGGTTATACTTTGTGTGAAAATAACCCTTATTGAATTATGACTTTCACCTTTTGCTCTCGTGTGTGTAAATAGTAGTTTATGCATCTATCATATAATAGAGGGTATTAAAATATGAGTGTAGTTTTTTGAAACGAGCCGCAGGCGAGTTTCAAAATAAGATTACACGAGTGTTTTTATACCTAATTATATGCAGTTGCATACACTACTTTATTTAATCTCATGGCTATACGCTTTTCTTGATTTTTCTGACAAAAGAAAAAGTCTGTTATTGGTCTATTGGCTCGGAACCAGCGCGTTGCGCGCGCTGCGCGCTCACCACAGATAATGGGTAGTATTTGAATTGAAACCTCCTTGGTCGAGACACATTGTACTTTAATTTCTTAAAGAAGTATGTATAATAAAATTCATTAATGAAATATGCCATTCAAAGGCTGTATTTCATTTCATAATTAGAATATTACCGAATGAGATTATAGAATACCTAGTAGTTTATGCAACTGTCATATAATAGAGGGTATTAAAACATGAGTGTAGTTATTTTTCAAAATAAGACTACACTAGTGTTTTAATACCTAATTTTATGCAGTTGCATACACTACTTTATTTAATCTCATGACTATAGGTAGCTTTAATAAAATGCAATATAAAAACCAGCGCGTTGGGCGCGCAGTGCGCTCACCACAGATAATGTGTACTTAAATTGAATTGAAACCTCCTTGGTCAGTACACATTGTACTTTAATAATTAAAAAAATGTTTTAAATCATTGTTTTGTTAGGAGAATAATGCTTTAATTTTTTAATTTCCTTATAGAAGTATGTAAATAAAATATGCCAATAAAAGTCTGTATTTCATTTCATAATTACCTAGAATATTACCGAATGAGATTATATAAATAACTTTTCGATTTTGTTTTTATTATTGTTTGTATTTTGTATGTAAAGTAACTTGATTTTGAGAACAGTGGCTGGCGCTGGTATTGTAATTTTGTGACATTTCTTGTGGAAATTGGTGAAGTGAACCCTGTGAAGGAACATTGCCTCTCCCCAGCACGTGAGTACTTAAGTAATGCTATTTGGCCAAATTTGCGTTATTAGGTAAGCATTAAAAGGACACGAAGAATTCATAAGTTGTATGCTTTAGTTTTATTTTAGCTCCTCGTATCGCGGACAGTTTAGGTTCACCAACAGGTTGCCTAGGTAGCGGCACTCTGCTATTCCATGCCTGCCTAGGCAATCTGGAATCTTAACAACCACTGTTTTATAACATTACTCATCATCATGTCATAGTTTTGCCATTATCTCTCTGTTTCTCATTATCATCAGTTGGTACATGATGTTATGAACAAATTAAACCATGAATAGTAACTGGCTTTCAAGGAAAATTGCCAAACCACATCGTTGAGTGCTTTGCAATAGATTTTCTACAAGAGGAGAGTAGTAAGCCAGGCCAACATTCGTTCAATGTTCTACAGCGGGCGAAGCTCAAGTCTGAGGCAGGATTTAAAGCATGGACCTCCTTTAATCCATACGCAGTGCCACTGGGCTATACACTTCTTGTGTTGTCTGTTCTATTAAGGTTTTGAATGTGGCCCGACGATATGAACAGTAGATATTATCTATTAGGTATATATGCAAGGTACGAAAGAACAGCTTGAAATCTTTGCAATGAGTTTTTTTATTAAGGTCGGTACAAAATACAAATCATTACACGTCGCTTATTCTTATTAAAATAGCCTATCAATAATTATGTACATGAGATATAATACACCTAACTTTGTCGTTGGATCCCTGTTTCCTTTATTCGGCCAATCTTAAAACTAAAGATTTAATATAACTCCTAAGTGGGCGCTTCTTCTATTTGGTCATGTATTGTACTATTTTCTTGAGTGCGATTTAAAAGAAAATCCAAATCGTTTGATATTTTGTTAAGCATCCGATCCGCCTGGGGCGAAACGTACGCTTTGTTCCATTCTCTGTTCACTTCTTGTATATCTGATTTTTTCTCATCTTTCACTTCAATGGACGGGAGTGAAGTGGAAGTGTACTCTGACTTGCCTTTCTTAAGACAACCCTTTGTTGGCGGGGAGGGTATTCGGGAAACATCAGGGTTAGATTGAACGCAAATAGAACAGTTTTCTTTGCTCGAGTCGAAGTGGTATTTTTTGTTGTACGGCTCGAAGTTTACTGAACATGTAAGAAGGGGTGTTGGAGATTCCCTAGGGGGTGTGTGTGGATTCTTCAGGACTTCCAATTCCAAGCAGACTCGGCCCATATACTCTGATTGGATGGGGGTATGAGGGATGAGGTCACAGATGGCGTGAGTAGTTTCGAGGTGGCGGTCGTAGCGGTGCGGACTTAGGACTGAGTCCTTGTATTCCACGCAACGGACGATATCGGCGCGGCAATCGGGGATGGACTGTTTTCTGAAATAGATAAAACTTATTTAATGTACCTACTTGCACACGCCGTTTGTAGAATACGGTTGCCTAAAAAAAATGTTAGTAAGTTATTGTGCCGTTTGCAGATTTTGTTGAGGACGAACTGTGTTGAAACATTATCTTTAAATATAACAGATATTTACCAATATTATTTTTCAACTTCAAAACTATTGCTGAATAATCAGGAAGTAAGTAACTATTTCTTCTGGATACTACTCGCGAAAACCCGAAAACAGATTTCACAGATTGCTGGTCTATAATTTAATTTCCCTAAAAGTCCATTATTAACTTAACGGCGTGTTGGTTTTTTGAGGGAACTGTGTTGTTGGCGGGGAGGGTATTCGGGAAACAATTGTCGAAACCTGTCTTTGAGACCGTGTAATGTTTCAAAACTAGGCCAAAACGGCTGTATTATTCACCTGATTTGCTGATGGGTGATCTCAAGACCTGGCGCTCTCCAGTATGACTTCATCTGAGACACAGGCGATGGAGACATTTCTTGGATGCAAACTCCGCCTCTACTCTCCACCTCGCCTCCCTCTTTTATATATACTATGGAGGGAAAGTTTATATAATGTGAGTAAATACATAAGTACATTGTTTATCTTAGTGTTTTTTTCTGAAATGTACGACTATATTATCAAATATACTCTTATCACTGTTCATATCGCTACCGTAAGTAAACCTTTCTAAAAGAAAGCACTCGAAATAATTGATACCGATCACTCTGGAAAAGAGCATCAGCATGTACAACAAGTCTTGCAAAGCTACAAGCACGTACTACCAGACACAATTTGTCATATCACAGTATCTATGAATTGTACAGTTTTCTACGACAGAAGCATACTGTAGAGACTAGTAGACGGCACTGAACTACGTTTATGTTGTTACTGTAGTTTGACTATTGCATATAGTACTTACGACTTAACGAAGTGTGTCCATGGGGTGAATTTTGCCAAGTATTGTTCGAAGGCAGCGAGAGGACACGTCGAACTAAACGAAGACACTGTTCGTCTCGTATCACATAGACCACTATCATTGCTATTCCCTGCAATTGTAGAACAGAAGCGTAGGTGAATAAAGTATAAGCTATGACTATCCTCAGTTAAATAATCTTTAACTATGTTCACAACTTTGACGCGTTCCACCAGCTGTCCTTGCGCTGTTTGTAGTCCTCCTGTATGACGTTAAATATAGCTTTTCTGTTGTATTCGATTTTTACATCAAGGTATGTACGTATATGTATATATTTGCCTTTATTAGCCTGTAAAACGAAAAGACGCCTAAAAGAGGCCCCAATAACCCTTAAACTGTATGATGAATTTCTTAAACTTTATATTTGAAAGTGATTGTTATTTTAACAGTTAAGCGATCGTAATTTCTCAAAATCTAATTTCAATTTATCTACATCGTGGTCTCATATGAAGAGCCAATACATAAGATAATAAGCTTAGTAGGTAAGCTGTAAAGGTAATCAACTCACATCAGCGAGTGCAGCAGCAGAGAGCGCTGCGACGTGCGCTAGTTGTCGTTCCCCCGGCTGCACGTACGCTACGCCGGCCGCTTGTGTAGCTGATGTCGTGAACAGGAGTACGAGTGTATGTCTCACAACACGACCTCTGGAATTTAAATATTTATTAAACTAAGGTTTTCAAAGTTATATAGGCGTAAATGGCGCTGACAGTCTGCATCGAGGCGTCAAGCAACCAGCCAATAAAGTGCTGGAAAAACATCTTATAAATTTGTGCATGCGAGGTTAGCTAAATAAATATTAATAAATAATAGTTACAAAAATGATAATTTCGACGACCAATTAACGAAGCTTTGAATAACAATACACAAAAAAAAACATGGCTGTGGAAATTTTTCAAGTGTGGGGATGTCTCTGGATATGTGTTTATTCCTGTGAGGAAGATTCAAGGGCAAATGGATCAATATCTAGTAATATAAAAAATAATTATTTTCTTTATTCCTTATGCTGACGGAAATTTCACATAGTATCTTGGATTTTTCAACATGATAATGACTCCAAACATAAAGCAAACAGCGTAAATGTGTTTCTTAGAGAACAATTGTTGACAACGTTCGAGTGGCCTGCTAACAGTTTAAATTAAACGGATTTAAATCCGATAGAGAATTTGTGGCACACCGTGAAGAAAACACTATCAGATTAAGTTTATCACTAACATGAACCGATTTGACGACATATTTGTTGAAGTTTGGGAGGGTATTGTAATGGAACGAGTAAAAATTTATAGAATCCATGCCGCGTCTCTGTAATGCTGTAATATTCTCTACACTATCCTACGAAGTATTGAAGTACTAATTTTAGCTATGAATATGTTATTCGTAGTCTTTATTTTATGTTTTATCCAAAGTATAATAAATTGTTGAAGTTTTTAGTATTTATTTTAAACTAATTATAGTTGTACAGAAAAGTTCGTTGTATTTTGCCAAATAGTTTAGCTGGCGCCACGAATTCTGATAACTTCTATGAATAGATTTGGCTTGACTAGAATTCTCAAAACGAATTATTCTGTATAAGCAAATAAAAAGGAAGATAAAACGGATAATGTTACAACTTTGTCAATTTGTTTATAGGTATTTTAAACGTGTGTGCATGATTCTTTAAAAATGTTTATTGTTATAAGTTGAATTTGTTGCAAAATAAGGGTTTTCTTAACGATGTATAAGTCATGCCACATAATTACGTATTCAACATCGAATTACAGTTTAAGTACTATTCTTGTTATTCATCCAATCAAGGTTGACTAACATCGCAGACTGATCACAATAAAATTTGTAGTCAATCCAATCATTTTGATTCCAATTAACAGACGGTCGTTTAACAATTAGTCCACCCAGTCCTGCGTGTGTGGCGACAGTTTGTAATAGCTCTTATCATAATTATTATTATAAATTATGAGTTAGACTCTTGTCGGTGAAGCTGATGATCATAATATATACATTGTAATTAAAGTGAGCCATACCTATCTTTCAGGTAGTTTCTTCTTTCTGCGGGCACCTTGTGAGTCATTGTGCGTAGTCTCAGCGCTGCGCAGAGTGCTAGAGCGAGACAGAGCATGGCGAGCAGAGCGCAGCCGCCGGCGCACACGGCCGCCGCCGCACCACCCAGCTGTAAAGGCGCGCCGCCCCACACCCGAGCCGTCAACAACGCAAGGATGCATACTCCTGGTAACAAAGTACTAGATTTTCGTAGCCCTCGTCCTATCAAAAAATGATTACCCCCTAGACCTTGAAGCTTACCGCCCAACATTTTTTGTCAATCGTGTATCGACGGGATGCAGCGGCGTAGTGCACGTCTGTAGCACAAAGTGGAAGTAACTTCTAGAGTCGCCAACAAAAATGAATTATACGATAGCTAAAGTTTGGTAAAGCAAAACGACATGTTACTTGGCAATTTATTTATTTTTGTACTTATCCATCAAATTTTTTTAATTGTCCATATTATAAAGATAGTACAAAATATTTTTCATCCCACCATCTCGGAAAGAGTATTTTTAATCTTCAATATCTGAGTGGAAAAGCCGTTTTTATTCTCTAGAGGATAAAGTAAATTGAATTTAGAACATCCTGTGCACTAAGTTCGTGAATTAAAAAAAACATTAAACCTATTTACTGCTACCTCTATGGTGCCGAATATATCATACAACTGTTTTTTTAATTTGTTAAAAACTCAGACTCGGAACCTTCTTGGTGTTCTTTTTTCAATTTGCTTTGTACGCGGTTCTTTACGCGGCATTTTTTCACGTCATTTAAAAACAAGAAACTTGAAAACAAGTGAAAAAACTAAAATGAGTGCTTCTAGCGACGAGGAAGTTTTTTTGACGCCAACAGAATTGACTTGTGACTTGTTAATAATGCGTAAATGAGCTTTCTCCCTCAACAATCACGCGAGAAGGCATTTAGTCATTTCCTCGCTGAGGTGGAATGAAAAGTTACGTGTTGCACTCGAGTGCAAAGATTTTTCACCTCGTGCTCTTTTGATTCCCTCGCTAACGCTCAGGATTCTAATTTTGAATCACTCGCTGCGCTCGTGATTCATTTTTAGAATCCTTCGCTTGCTCGGTCATCAAAATTGAACACGCGGTTAAAAAGCGACTTTGCACTCTTGTGTAACAAATAACTATTATTTTACCGAACAAGCTTATTTTACCGCCAATATTAGCAAGAAATCTTGAGACCATGCTAAACTCGAGTAAACAAAATTTTTTTTGCGACTACTAAGGAAATAACCGCACATAAAAAAGATGTTTTGGTAAGTTCGATTGAATTTTGCTTTTGATTGACGAATATCCCTAAACTAAGCTTGATTTATGAGTTTAAATAAATTATTTTTGTACCATCTAAACATGATTCCAAACATATTTTAAGAAATTGGCTATTGTTCTTGCCGCCTTATGTAAACGAATAAAACACCATTATAGTAGTGAGACGTTTACAAGTGTCTATATAGTTAGATGTACTACAACAACCAGGACCGACGGCTTTTCAAGACCTCCAGAGCACGGAAGCGCTCAGTAATAATTGTCATTATGACAAAATGATGATCGCAGAGAACGTTTCTTAGCCTATTTATTAGGAACTACGAACGTAACATTACAGACGCAAACAGATTGCCGTTTTTGCGGCGATGACATGTGGAAAGCTCGATCACCGCTACGGCTACATGTTTTTTAAAGAAACGTCAGAAAGTTTGTTCACACCGTCGTCACCGCTGTGGAGCAATATTGTAGTAAACTATCCTGCATTGTTTTGACGGTCGTCATGAAAAAGCAGCGACACTTTACTGTTTATACCGCTCTCTATTTCTAGATTTTTATAGATTTACATGTCACTTATTTAAAACGTAAGTACAAATAACCAAGACGACAACGGCAAAATGGCAATGATTATAGAATTCAGCGCAGCAGGTCAATTGTTTGAATCTTTGGTGATGGTTGGACGTTTTGATAATGCTCTTAAACAGATACAACCTTAAAGTAGAAAATCTGTTACCAACTACCTTATTGTGTGATCCGTTAGCTGTCCATCTACTTCTTTTGATTGTGGATTAGCAGTCCTTGAGAGTCAGGTCCTGCTACATGTTAAATCTTATCTACATTGTTCGAGCAAATCATTTACCATGATGTATGAGGTCAAAGGCTAGTTTTATTCCCAGTACAATTAACATATCAGGAATAAAAGAAAACGTAAATTGTACACAAGAGGGAGAGAAAAAAATACCTGTCAGTAATCCAACTGAGGGTCCATTTTGCGTCCTCCCTGCGAGCTCTGCTTGGAGCAGCAGAGGTTGTGCACAGAGTGAGGCACAGCCGGCGCACCAGCACGCGGCGCACACCCAGCCGAGCGTCCCGGGACATGCTTCTTCCTGTTAACATTTACTACTATTATGATGGGTTTGGACTTGACTATTCCTGATGGGTTTGGACTGAAGGACTGCGTTGAGGAAGAGAATTTTCAAAAGCACGTTTGGCAAGCTTTTGAGAGAAATTCCCTGGCTTTAGATTCCTTTATATGTGAACTTCTCTTCAGTGGTAGTTATTTGGATTCAGAAAATATATGTTTATATTATTATCGGACGTTTTGTTAACACATTCTTGTGAAGGTTTTATTTATCTGTAAGAAAAATTTAAAATAAGTTTTTGGAAGTCATTTTTAATAACGAATTTTCATATTTAATTTTTATTTAAATGTAACAAATCCGAGTTAAAAGTTTTTTAATTAAAAATCACATCCAAGTGAATAGTATAATTATCTTACTTAGCTTAGCCGCAACGTGCAGTGATTATTGAGATTGAACTATATTTAAATTATTTTTAGTTTTATTTCCAGTAATAAACTGATAATTTATGTGAATCGACCCTTTGAGTGTTCAAACAACCAAGTAATACCGGGCTGTCCGAGCATTAGTCGTTAAGGCACGGTTTCAGTGGAAGCGTAAGCATTTTACAAGTGCAATAAGTAGCGATATTGCCCATTAATGATCCAAAATCACTTTAACAAAATGAGAAACACCTTATACCACTATATAATATTATGTGAAATGTTCACCGGCTCTTATGTACCAGAAAACTATATAGTGCTTGGCAACAGACTTGTTACGTGATGGTAGTAGTCTTCTAGGCGCTTCTGACCAAATTATCGCCCACTACGCAATGTTCACTGGCACTTAAGGACAGTTGCCGAAACGCTATACTACTTAATATAAAAAGTATGTCAGTTGATATATAGATTTAAATAACCGTCGCAAAAAGGAGATCTCTCCCACAATGTTGTCTTAGGTTTTCGCGATTGTTACACATAGTAATTAAACAACTTTAAACGGTTTAAATCGCGTATATTTTTCATTATTTTATCCCGACGTTCCAAACACTTTGCAGTGATCGTGGTCACGGGGTGACTAATTGATTTTATTTGTCACATGAGTTATTAAGAAATTATTTGGTCTACCGTCAGAAATTTTTATATTAATCATACATAACGTTCCCTATTCACGCAGTATTCGCTCACAGTGTCTAGAGGTCTTGCAGATTTATGTCGGCCTTGGGATTTAATTAATTTGATAACAGGATCCCAAGCAGGTGGTACTTGCCAACCATCATCCCTATTGAAATTTGGGTACTTTTTGATTTCAATAGCCTCGCGTAACATTCTTGGCATAAACCGGGTCTCTCTAGCGAGGATTTGTGGTTTGTCGAACCGAATGTAGTGGTTGGGTTTGTCCTGGGCATGTTCACAAACCGCAGACTTGGTTGAGCGTCTGTTCTTCATGTCAGCAATGTGTTCTTTTACTCGGATACCAACGCTCCTCTTTGTTTGCCCAATGTATGACAGCCCACATTCACAATCAAGTTTGTAAACACCTGCATCTTGTAAGGGAATATTGCACTTAACAGGTCTTAAAAATTGGTGAATCTTCTTGTGCGGCTTGAAGTAAGTTTTTATTGAAGCTCGTCTTAAGATATTACCAATTTTGTCCGTGACACCCTTGATGTAAGGTAAGATGGCAGGTTGTCGCTCAACTGTGGAAGGCTTGGGCCGGCTTCTGTGACGCATTCGTGGGAGCTTGTGATTATTGCTTCGCAGTACTTGTTTTACATACTGAAGCTCCTCCTTGAGATGGTCAGTGTCGCAAATGCCATGTGCTCTCTGTAACAAAGATTTGCCTACGGTAGCCAACTGACATGGATGGTGATGGGAGTTACCATTGAGATATTTATCTGTATGGGTGGGTTTCCTATACACTGTATGACTAAGAGAGTTGTCAGGATTCCTGATAACTAAAACATCAAGAAAAGCTAAGCATTTATTGACTTCAGGCTCCATTGTAAATTGAATTTTATTATGTAAGGAGTTTAGATGGTCTAGAAATGCAGAAACTTTATTACTGGGAAGGATGGTAAAAGTATCATCTACGTACCGTTTGTAGATCTTCGGCATAGCCACAGCTGTGGAGAGAGCTCTCTCCTCGAAGTCTTCCATGAAAATATCGGCGACAACGGGGGAGACTGGAGAGCCCATAGCTACACCATCAATCTGCATGTAGAAGTTATTTTCCCAGAATAGATAGCCAGATGTTAGGCAATGTTCCAGTAATTCTGCATATTCCATGGGAAGGTCATGCTCACTAAGTCTTTTCTTGACAATTTCAATGCAATCATGTACAGGTAGGCTGGTGAATAACGACTGTACATCAAAGCTAACCATAACTTCATCATCAGTCAATTGTAGATTTTTCATTTGAGTGACAAAGTGGTAAGAATCCTTGACATGCGCACTAGTTTGACCGCGAAGTGGAGACAGTATTTTAGCAAGGTGTTGAGCTAGTTTGTATGTTGGCGAGTCAATTTGGCTTACAATTGGGCGCAAAGGAACGTCTGTCTTGTGTATTTTTGGTAATCCGTACAGTTTTGGTGGTTTCACACACGAAGGTACCAGTGCCGTGACGTCTAACCCAAGAGTATCGGAGTGTTTACAAATTATTTCCTTAGTTTTTGTTACCAATTTAGCTGTTGGATCGCTTTTTACTGGTTTATATGTGCTCTCGTCCGACAAAAGTTCTTTTATTTTTAGGTTATAATCCGACGTATCCATGATCACAGTGGAATTGCCTTTATCTGCTCGAATAATGGTTATGTCTGGGTTCTTGCGTAGGTTCATTATTCGGTTAAAATGGTAACAAAAACTAAGGAAATAATTTGTAAACACTCCGATACTCTTGGGTTAGACGTCACGGCACTGGTACCTTCGTGTGTGAAACCACCAAAACTGTATGGATTACCAAAAATACACAAGACAGACGTTCCTTTGCGCCCAATTGTAAGCCAAATTGACTCGCCAACATACAAACTAGCTCAACACCTTGCTAAAATACTGTCTCCACTTCGCGGTCAAACTAGTGCGCATGTCAAGGATTCTTACCACTTTGTCACTCAAATGAAAAATCTACAATTGACTGATTATGAAGTTATGGTTAGCTTTGATGTACAGTCGTTATTCACCAGCCTACCTGTACATGATTGCATTGAAATTGTCAAGAAAAGACTTAGTGAGCATGACCTTCCCATGGAATATGCAGAATTACTGGAACATTGCCTAACATCTGGCTATCTATTCTGGGAAAATAACTTCTACATGCAGATTGATGGTGTAGCTATGGGCTCTCCAGTCTCCCCCGTTGTCGCCGATATTTTCATGGAAGACTTCGAGGAGAGAGCTCTCTCCACAGCTGTGGCTATGCCGAAGATCTACAAACGGTACGTAGATGATACTTTTACCATCCTTCCCAGTAATAAAGTTTCTGCATTTCTAGACCATCTAAACTCCTTACATAATAAAATTCAATTTACAATGGAGCCTGAAGTCAATAAATGCTTAGCTTTTCTTGATGTTTTAGTTATCAGGAATCCTGACAACTCTCTTAGTCATACAGTGTATAGGAAACCCACCCATACAGATAAATATCTCAATGGTAACTCCCATCACCATCCATGTCAGTTGGCTACCGTAGGCAAATCTTTGTTACAGAGAGCACATGGCATTTGCGACACTGACCATCTCAAGGAGGAGCTTCAGTATGTAAAACAAGTACTGCGAAGCAATAATCACAAGCTCCCACGAATGCGTCACAGAAGCCGGCCCAAGCCTTCCACAGTTGAGCGACAACCTGGCATCTTACCTTACATTAAGGGTGTCACGGACAAAATTGGTAATATCTTAAGACGAGCTTCAATAAAAACTTACTTCAAGCCGCACAAGAAGATTCACCAATTTTTAAGACCTGTTAAGTGCAATATTCCCTTACAAGATGCAGGTGTTTACAAACTTGATTGTGAATGTGGGCTGTCATACATTGGGCAAACAAAGAGGAGCGTTGGTATCCGAGTAAAAGAACACATTGCTGACATGAAGAACAGACGCTCAACCAAGTCTGCGGTTTGTGAACATGCCCAGGACAAACCCAACCACTACATTCGGTCCGACAAACCACAAATCCTCGCTAGAGAGACCCGGTTTATGCCAAGAATGTTACGCGAGGCTATTGAAATCAAAAAGTACCCAAATTTCAATAGGGATGATGGTTGGCAAGTACCACCTGCTTGGGATCCTGTTATCAAATTAATTAAATCCCAAGGCCGACATAAATCTGCAAGACCTCTAGACACTGTGAGCGAATACTGCGTGAATAGGGAACGTTATGTATGATTAATATAAAAATTTCTGACGGTAGACCAAATAATTTCTTAATAACTCATGTGACAAATAAAATCAATTAGTCACCCCGTGACCACGATCACTGCAAAGTGTTTGAAACGTCGGGATAAAATAATGAAAAATATACGCGATTTAAACCGTTTAAAGTTGTTTAATTACTATAGATCTCTCCCACCCCAAAAATAAACATATATTAGTACAGATTTCCAATAATAAAAAAGAAAAACATTGGTAGCGTAATGCCGCCGCACTTAAACGGGACTGGAACTCATTAAGTGGGCAGTCCTCCGCCGATGTTGTGCATTCACGTTAGCATTCACCATCTTGCACCGGCGGTGGGCCCGAACTAAATCGGGCTTCTGTGCATGTGGAGGGGCGGCCACCATGGTCGCCGCCAAACGTGTGGGGGCAATTTGCAAGCTGGTGGAACATCCCCCGACTCTCCACCAGTGACCCCACTAAGGAGAAAACTGGCGCTTTCTTGCCCCATTCGTCTGCGGCGGAGCGGGGCAGTTTGTTGGGGCACATTGTCCCTCCTGACCCGCTCCAGTGCCTCTTTCTGCGCCACAACCGCTTCGCATAAGGATACTACCGCCTTCCACGATCTCTCTCCACCGATCATGGCGTTGACAATGCTCGGCAGAGATATCAATAAAATCAAAACCTAAGTCAAGTGATGATGTCTTATAGAATGGCCCAGTCGAAACATATTGGTAGCTGGATGCGTTCCAACGGTGGCAGCTTTAAGCAATACTGGCGGTCGAGTTTTTGTTCTGGGCACGAAAGTTAATACTTCAGAGTAATGCAGTGTCGAAACAAAATGTCTGACCTGTCTCGTATCACATTCCAGTAGAGCCAATATAGCAGCTGAGTGCGTTCCAGCAGTTGCTGCTTTCAGCAAGACTGGCAATCGAGCTTTCTTTCCGGAAACTAAAACAAGCAGTTGAAGTACTGCAGCTGCTAAGCACATTGCGCCTCCTAGACTGGCTGTAATCTTCACTATATCTCGAAAATCTTTTTCCGCATTTGTCTGTAAAGAAAAGGAATGTATTAGGAGCATTTACAAATTCGTCAGCCGAAAAATCTAAAATGCGAACTTTTACATGCAAAATTTATACATAGAAAACTGCAATGAATCCAATTATAATCAGCTAAGTATGCCTGTTTCTGTAACTTAAAAGTTGACGGCTTGGCAAAGAAACTTTAAGATGTCTGCCAAACATGGGGATAGTGGCAAACCACCCTTGACGGGTGAGACTGTGTCCAACAGGGGGCAGTCCGGCTGTAAACTGTTACAGCTGTTGCAAACATTGCTGCTTAATGTTTTATAACGTTCTTGTTACCTGATCATTTAATAATCAAGTCAGTGATTTCCTTAAATTGTGATTTTGTATGGTGACGATAACTATCAGGCAAAATAGTTATAAATCTTTCCTCTTCTGAGTAGTACTCAAAAAAATTCGTTATCAGTAATCATGGTAGGGAAATAATGAAATCATACAAATATGTTTTAAGGAACTATTAAATTACTTTATTAAAATAAAATATGTACCATTATATCTAGTGGCGATTCCGGCTGGCGATTCCGGCTAATTTTCCTGAGAAGCCCACGTGAAGTCATAAACGCCTTACCAGAAGATTTTTTGATGAGTTTTTTGATTTTTTGATTGTTTGCATGAGCAATAACAGGAGGACTAAAGTCTTCCAGGGAAGATCGAAAGGATCAACCGATCAATTCCGTTAGAAACGTAACGCTTGAATCTATTAATTATACACTGTATCAACCGGATCATCCACTGCTGAACACAGCTCTCCCTATTTGTTTGCCATAACCCCTACCTAGGCCTGGGGATCGTTATATTAAATGGCACTGCTTTAAACCTCCTGGTAAATTTCCCTTCATAACCTTTTCTAATTCCCACAGGAATATGTGAGGCAGGGTGTAATTCTAGCTTGGTACTCCCTGAGTCAAAAAATAAATAATAACTTATAAATATGACTAGTAGAAATAGATTTATAACATATATAGTGGTCCGCAAAATTTCACATACAGACTCATACCTGGATCATAACTTTAGGGTTTGATTGCATCACTTTGTAAATATATCACATACCTTAGTAGAAAGAAATGAATGACATACTCACAAGTGTAGACCTGGCAATAGTAAATAGTGCATAAGTGCCCAGTCCCCGACACCGGCACGTGACATGCGTTGGTTCAGTGACGCGCACTTCACAAGCTTTGGTACTCCATGCTCTCGGCTGTGATGGTGTACGGAGGCCACAAGCCAGCTTTGATGCTGCCAGAAATAACAAGTAAGAAAACGCAATCATTCAACGGTAAAAATATTTAGTTATTGTATCTAGTGCACGCGGGGTAAAATACCGGAAGAATTTTTCTTCGTGTTTTTATTTACCTGAAACTGTCGTACAGACTGACCATGTGGATAGCTCCAACTTTGACAGAGATTTCGACCGAAGAAACCAACTCGGACGGGTCGCGTTCGAAAAATTACGTCACATCTTCTCCTCGAACATCTTGCAGAGCCTAAAGACCAAAATCTTCATCTAGTGGGTGTTGCCATCGATGTCGTATGGCAATGAGGTGTGGTCCTGACTCTGACCCTTATAGATAAGATCAGAGTCGCTGAACGAGCTATGGATAGAAAGATATTCTTGGAGTTCCTTTGCACCATAAAATCCGAAACTAGGAAATCCGCTCAAAAACTATAGTCACAGCTTGCAGAATTCGCAAGTTGAAATAGTTTTGGGCAGGCCACATTGCTCGATAAACTGTAAATCGATAGAGAAGAAGTTTCTTGAGTAGATACACATTACACCTAAAGACAAGACCATAGAATAGTAAGTGCCGTAATATTTTACACTCGGTTCAATTCAGTATTTTATGATGGTTGCTAACACATAACCTAAGATCGGGTTGAGTATGCCTTTAAGATAATATACATATACCTACTGTATACTACTAATCATATTTAAAAAATTAAAATCTCTTTCATATACATTAAAAAAAAAATATTAAGATCAATTCTAAACTGCACTTCAGCAAAATATTCTTTATGATTGCCTACGTTGCAATAAGAAGACCACCCTAGTTTGAAGATGAACATTTATGATAATTATGATACGGGTATACTTTAAAATATTAATAGTACGCCGCACATATCAGCTTAGTCAACTTACCATCAGTACTACAATACTTGACCAACCTGAAGATCACAATGCAGGTCAGTCACTAATATTGTGTTGTTGACTCTCAGCTAGTGTTAGCTCTCAGCTGAATATTTTTTACAAGATCTGGTACTGATACTGTAAAATATCGCAAACTTATTTATAGTATTCTCATACAGCGTTACAGCGTTGATGAGTGTACGTTTTAGTTGGAGTTCCGTACAAAGAATGCGACTACTGTAAATTGAAGTGATGTAGATACCGTGCCCGGTGAATCAGTGTGGGATAAACATAATTATACTTTACCATGGTGTAGAATTATTATAGTAATTATCTTACCTACAGCGCTATAATTATTGACATGTGTGAAGATAAGCATCACATCATGCTGCAGTGATGAGTCTACTCCAGGTCCATTTGCTGAAAGCTGAACCTGCTGCGTGGTGATCATGTATTCCATCTCTCTTCCATTCCTGGAAGACGTACACAATACTACAAATTAATTACCAGATTAAAATTAAAATTAAAACAATAACCAAAGTGGAAAATGACGATTTAAAAATAATAAATTAATATGAAGCTGAATATACAAAAATAAATTTCCCGTACGATAGGAATCGGATATCTATACGACGATAAGGTTTCCAGTACCTCATTAAAATTTGTTTGCTTATGATATTAGTTTACGAATGGCAAATGTATGAGAGCGATTTAAAACACCAAAATAACTACACCGCATTATACCTTCTGAATGCTTATGTGTTATGAACGAGAGGTAAGAATAGCAAGTTAGTTTCGAAAGCGGAAAATACCTTTTATCATCAGATTCAATAAAATAATAAGGAAGTGAGTAGACAATCGTCAACTCTGCTTAAGAAACTTACTTGAATTCTATTGCCGTACGCAACGAAGGTAACCTCGCAGCCAAATTGTCATATAGAACGGCTACCACAGAAGCGTTTGCAGTTTTGTCTAACAGCTCAACTCCTGCAGAAGCTAAGATCCATTCCTTAAGGTTTGTATTAATTATTTGAAAGTCGAAGTGAGCTGCCTCTTCTCGGACTTCTTTCGTCTTAATGGTGAACTCGTGAAAATTGAGGTCAAGATCATTCTTCAGGCCGCCTGTGTCACTGACTGCATTTTGTAGGTCGAAAATTTTCTGGCGAAGTGATAATTTACATTTTTACCCAAAACAAACCCATTTTAACCTACAGTATCAAATAGATTTCTCGAGTAAGCTGAGATACGGATTTTGGTTAGCGGTGAATTATTCGTTAAGTAGATTATAAATCATTATCCACCATCTTTATTTGACGACGATTAATTGTTCAATTCTGAAGCGACTAAATATTTTATGTTCAAAAATGTGTCATTAGTAGTTTTCATTGCGCGGTGTTAGGGCATAATTTGAATGCCCGGCCATACTCATGAAAACTATCTCGCCAAGCACGTAATCACGCAGCTGTTTGCAGCTGCTGGAACCCACGAGCTGTAGAGCTACTTTACATTTAAAGCAAAGTCTGTTTACCTGTTTTAGAAACGTACCTCTTCATCCAAAAAGGCGTCGGGATGCTTCAGCAAAATGTCAATAATCTTCAACAGATGCTCAGAGCTGGCTATTCGATCCTTCTGCTGTCCAGCAGAAGTCATCAGATAGTTGAGCATTTCCTTCGTGTGGTAAAGAGGTAGAGTCCCTTCCCCAGGGCGCGGTGGGAGAGAGCGTAACACCGCTCCGTACTGGTGAGCCACGTGGGATACGTTTCCCCAGGAATAGCCATAATAAATATTCATAAACTGAAAAATGTTAACTGTTATTTGTTCATTCCAGTTTTATTGCCGGTTCTTGTGTCTATTACATGTAGATATAAAATTAAGGATAATTATTTATTCGTAAGTTAGTAATAAAAGCCTGCTTTTTCATATTTGTTACCAGTTATGTTATGGTTTTGCTTCAGATGAAACGTAATAGTTACGAATATTTTATGAAAACTGCATTAAAATACAACTTCTTCAAGATTCTACTGTCACTCAAAATTCCTTTTGTCAGAAAAACCAAATAACTTTCCGCATAGGGCGTCAACTCCTAGAACTTTGGGTTCACATTTAAAGCAGCAACTCTTGCAAATTGATCAAGTGGTATTACAATGCTATCATTATATATTTTCAAATTAATATATGTGAAAAAGAAGAACTACTTGCCTGTTCGTATATATCTGTCAACGAATCAGCAACACAACCTGAGAAGTCCGGCAGCATCCATTTAACTCCATGTTGTATCGTTTTCGGTTCACAAAATCTAGAAAATCATTGTTGTTAGAACTTGGATACCAATAATAATAAAGAAATGAAAATATAGTAAAAAGTACGTACACAATTGTCAACAAAATTCTGTGAGATATTTCGATAAATGCTTATTTATATTTTTGGAACAGTCAAAATTTTTTGCCTTTACAACTATATCTAGCAGTCGCTCATTTCTATCTATTTTATAGATACCGATAGCAGATGTGCGGTTTGAAATGCGCTATTATCATAAGTTTCTATCAAATTAGGTACAAACTCATCGTTCAGCACCACTCTAACACTGCTTGTCATTTTCAACTCAAGTTAGGGATTTAATTCAAGTGTATGTATTAGATTTAATTTTAAAATGACAAGATAATATAGTTGATGGATCTCCGTAAGCGCGCTTGCTATTTGTTTCCCTCGCAGAGTTATATGTTTTCAAAATAAACCTATTTAAAAACGAGACAACAAACAGCGACAATTAGTTGAAACTACAAATATCCGAGAGACAGAATGGCAGCTAATGTGCTGTGTAGGAGCGGTGCTGTGATGATGATTGTTACTTGTAGACTTTGTCTGAACGCGAAGAATCATCCAGACATTTAGTGTCCAGCGCGTATAGACGGAAGATGTGGACTTGATGTCCGTTCAAGAAGAAAATTTCTCAATCAAAAATTTCTACAAATGTGATGTTTGCCATAATATATTATGTAGATGCCTCATTTGTTGAGTGGCTAAAATACGATTTGAAAATTTTGAGGTCCTGGTTTCCATCCCCAAGCCAGAGAGTAATTGGGTTTTTCTAATAAATAAATTTTCAGTGGATGTACAGATGTAGTGATATAGATGTTCTTGGCAAGAAACTCGCTCACAAGTAATAAAACCAATCATCTAGAAAAACGTGACCTATCGTGTCGTGATATATAGAAAATTCAGACCTAATCTTATAGTTTTTTATATATTTTAACTATCGCATTATGACACTTATTACATTCACTATACACTATTATTAGAAGCAGAGCGAAGCGAGCCCTACCACTAACCCACAAATTGAACATTATGTGGCAAACTTTACTGAAATCTATCACGCCTATAGATTTGTACTTTTACATAGTTATTTAACTTAATATCTGTCAAAAAATATAATTTTATGGCCATTAAAAAAATAATATTTACAATTTTGTATTTATTAAATATAATGTTATTGTACTACTAACGCCATCTGTTAGAAAACCAAAGAGTTAACATCGCTGTAACTGAACTAAACTCAATACATCGTAGTTAATCTAGTTATTAATACTACATGACACCACTCATTAGATTCAGGTTGTAAAAAAATAAACACGAGCCCTCACAAAGCTCAGCTTTTTGCTAGTAAATATTATAATATGGATTTTTAATTCGTCAATGTTTTTATAATTCAAATTTTACCACCATCATCTTTCTACAGATGTGGGCTCAGTGTGTATGTGTATCACAAACATTAGTAGACACACATAGTTCTACTTTACCTCTTAGTTTCCCCGTTGTATCCTGGCGGGCATGAAGCAGAGGCGTAAGCGCCAGGCGCGGTCTTCTGCCAACGAATACCGTGAGATGTTTCGGAGCTGCAAGCCACGTCGTCAGGCCCCAGTGCCCACATTGTCACTCCTTTGGCGTTAGTTCCAGCCACCGATGAAACTTGGCATCGGAACTCTCCAGACCTCTGTATTGAAATTTTACAAAATTTCACATTTGTCACAAGTAATAGACATCTATTTGCAATAGAAACACTACAACAACAATGCAAAGACATCGCTTAGCAGCTTTTTGTGACAGTTTTCGCTGCACTACTACTAAATGTTTGAATTATTCAAATTCATTTCACCACTAATAAGGAAGGCCCGCAAAATGTGCAAGGCAAATTAAAAATTTAACAATTTCTTACAGATCATCAAAAATCGCCTTATAAAACGAAACAAACTCTGTAACAAAATTCACGTACCTACACATAAACATACCATCATACACAATACACATTCACCTCACACCACACACCTTTATCTTCAAGCAAGTATCCGCCATAGAACGGCACAAAGAACGGCTATACTAGTCGCTTGTAACCATTTGCATGGTTTCGGACAATCCTACCAATTTTCCTATCTTTCAAGTCTTATCTTATCGTTATCTCCTTTATTTCAAGTCAGGCGGCATCATAAGTGCGATTGGTACAACATATTTTGTTCCTACACAACAGTTTGTAGTGCTCGTAGCGTAGTTTGCTTAGCCGCCGTTCTTTAGCGGTAAGCTAAGTTAAGCAACGTCCCCTGTGGTCACGAATTGAATGGGTGACCACTAGTGGAATTACTACGGAACCCAAAAATAATTTAAAGTTTAGCTCATCAATATGACAGCGAATTTGATGAGCATCCGTCCCGGTTTCCCGCTCGTGGTTGAAATATTTCATTTCGTTGTGATTTTATATAGTGTAAGCAAGCATACCTGTACATTGTACAGCTTCAACACACTGCCAGCCGGATAGAGGTCTTCCCACACTTCTCTTCCAGGTGCTAGTGGAAGCAGGGTACGTTCTCTCCCCCAGCTGAAGCCGAGAGCTCCATGGACACTACCCGCGCTGGCGAGGCAAGTGATGCTTGCGTTGTCACCCTGAACATACAAAACTACAAAATCACATACAATGTCTCTTTTTTGTTGGTATTAGTTGGAATATGGTAGTTGACGCGTAAAAAAATAATTTCAAGTTAACTTGAATATATAAGTCGGTACAGAAGATAACTTGTACAAAAACAGCTTTATTGAATAATTTTATGTCACAATATGACTTCACGCTCGAAGTTGTTGACCATTACACATACCCGGGACAGACTGTCCAGTTAGGTAGGTCCAACTTCGACAAGGAGGTCGCCCGAAGAATCCAACTAGGATGGACAGCGTTCGGGAAGCTTCGCGACATCTTCTCGTCCAACATCCCGCAGAGCCTAAAGACCAGTCTTCAACCAGTGTGTGTTGCCAGTGATGACTTATGACACTGAAACGTGGTCCTTAACTGTGGCCCTTATGGATAAGCTCAGAGTCGCTCAACGAGCTATGGAGAGAGCTATGCTCGGAGTTTCTTTGCGCGATAAAATCCGGAACGTGGATATTCGCCAAAGAACCAAAGTCACCGACATAGCTCTCAGAATTTGCAAGTTGAAGTGGCAATGGGCGGGCCACATTGCTCGACGAACTGATAACCGATGGGGAAGAAAGGTTCTCGAGTGGTTACCACACTACACCGGAAGACGTAGAGTTGGTAGGCCCCCCTACTAGGTGGACTGACGATATTGTGAAAGTCGCGGGTAGCCAATGGCTGCAAGTGGCTAATAGCCGTTGTGGCGATCTATGGGGGAGGCCTTTGTTCAGCAGTGGACTTCTTCCGGCTGATTATGATGATGAATATGACTTTAAATTACATAAAAAATACCTTTTTACTTGTTATCATGACTAAAAACGAAACTTACTAATACCGGCACCAAAACATATGGCTTTCAGTTTCATCGGCATTATTCGTTATTATAGTTTCGAGAAAACTTATATCAAAAAGAGAAATCACCTTGATAATAGGACGAACTTCATACTGTATCGTTTTCTCTTTCTGATATTTGTCAATAGAAGAGAAATATTTTAAGTACCCAAGCTAAATTTTACCTAGTTTTCGATAGACTTAACATATCACATAAAAAAATATATTCAAAATGTATAATACGCAATATTTAAAAAAATTAAAACATATCTATTGAAAATTATGCTATTATGTAAATATTTCTTATTTTGACTTATGGATTGGTGGTCCTCAACAAAACGGGCTCTTAATGTAAAGGATTATTCTGATACCACCTAGTGTCTCTCGTAAGCAACTAAGATTCTTACCTTGTTCACAGTAAGCGTAGAAGGCACCAGCCTTACATCAGGTGGTTTGAGAACTGCTAGTCTTAGAGCTCTGCATCGTCTTCTTCCCCCATCATGAGCAGCGCAAGACCACTTTCCTCCATCTGGGGTTTTGGCTTCTGATACCCCAAGTACAGACATCCGACGGCCTAAGGCATCTTCAGATACCGTGCGAGTCCAGATATGTCTAAAAAAGAACATAAATAGTATATATTGGTATTCCCTTAAGGGGATTTATTATTTATGTCTTTTAATAATATGCAAGAACACAGTTCAGTATTTGCGATTAGAGGGATTTAAAATTGAGGAGGACCTTTTATTATGAAATTGTTGTAATTTAAATTTGTCTCCAAGCATTTAATGAGTTGCTCTGGGATGACACAGTAAAACATACATTATAAATCAAATAAGACATCATCCACGTTTATCGAATACATGAGTACGTGCAAGTTGTCAACATTACCCAGTTATTTGCAAAAGAGATCCAGTTTTACAAGTTTTTCGGTGGGGTATTCTGACTGCACGGAAATACGAGTATGATAGCTGATTGTTGTCTGTTCTCTCAGTTGGAAGCAGCATAATTTTTTTTTATATTTTTGCCCATGTATTCAAAAAGTTATGAATGAGAGGAATTAAACCTCCTAGATATTATTTTACGGTTTGATAATATTATTCTTTATCAATCAAAGTTACTTAAAATAGAGGTGAACCAGGTCAATAAACCGGTATAATGCTCTAAAGCGAAGCTCCCACGTACATGTCACACTACTTTGATAACAATTTGCTATACGTATTCAGATCGGTTATTAGAGTGTAAAACTCACTAAAACTTCATTCAAAATAATTATATAATATTATTGCAATTAAATATTACCTGGTCGTTCCGTTGAAGTTGATCTTGACTCCATCCTTGTACCAGGTAAAGACTATATCCGGAGATCCGTACGCCATACAGCTGAGAATGAACTCCGACCCCTCCCATACCTCCGGGCGCTGATTCACAATTAAACCCTGGACGTCAAGAGTTTTATGAGTCTTTTATGGAAAATAATTTAAAAATAATACTTACATAATCTAGATTTTTCAATTAAGATGATATAAAGCATAAGACATAATGATCATACGAAGTCTACGATCGGATAAATCAATATTACCACTAAATTTGACGATATTTTAACATGTTTGCAACATTCGTTTTAAGTGGCATTTTTGTTTTACTCCACAGTTGACATTTTGAGTTCCGAGTCTTAGGAAGGATCTTAAAGTTTATTAGGTATGTGTAGAATCACATGAATAAGTTAGTCATGGGATTGTTATAGAGTTGAGTCGAGAATCCCGAGTTGATATAATTTTAACTGACAAGAAATTGTATACAATAAAAGTACAGATGCCATCTGGATCACCAGCAGGCTCGAATCATCAGTCATTTGCAGTGAAATAAATACAAAATACTTTTGTTCTGATAAAAACATTTATTAACAATGGCAGCCCTAAAACTATCCCTATGGCTCAGAGCCAAGTCTCGGTTACCAGCGCTAGAAAATTCACATTAAAATAATTAAACTTACGTCGGGATATAATTAGGCAGACGGGGCAACGGAAACGGTTCTTTTCTTCAATTAGAGAATGGAAACTTAGACTTAAACAAATATACAAGCGAAAACTTTAGAAGCTATTTCTTTTTACTGCAGATAGGATATCCTTTGATCACTATTTCACTAGGTAACATGGCTAACTAGCATTTGATAAAAAGCGATGATTTGGTCGAAGACGGCGAACGGGATTATGCAGATTGAGTATTGACTCTCAAAGACAGCTGCCGAAAAACAACATTAGACGGTAGTCAAAAGGGTTTCCTTATTAAGTGTGTATGCCAGCCAGACATGTTCGCAAAATGCACAAACACCTTGCAAAGTGTCTGCCGCCGGTAGGCTTCCGATATAGTCTAACGACTGTCAACGTGAGGCAACAGCTAGGACCGATTGATTTACGTGCCCTCCGAAGCATAGAAGCGCTCAGCAATACCTTAATGCCATTAGCGGTCACACACCCGGGGACTGAACGCAAAAGACACTGTTCGACTTTGTTTATAGATTTATAACAACTCGGTAAGCCACCGCTACGAGCGTTTCAATTAAGTATCCCTTTTCTAGATAATTTTCCTTAGCTTCTGTCCACATAGTATTGGCCGCGTGGAAATCGAAAATGTTTTGGAATAATTAGCAAATATGGATATAAAGTATCATGAACCTTTAATCCAGGAAGGGTATATATATATGTATATATATATATTTTATTATTATTATTTTTTTTATGCCTGATAGGTTAGCCTTTGACCACTATCTCACCTGATGGTAAGTGATGATGTGGTCGAGGATGTTGTTCAGACTAACCTAGAGTTACTGGCTCTTAAGGACAGCTGCCGGAACACACCGTTAGGTGCTTGGCGACAGATTTTCAACTTGAGGGTGGTAGCTAGCCAGGCGGGCATTTGCATAGTGCCCTACCACCATGCTGTAACGACTGCTATCCTAAGACAACAACCGGGACCGACCGCTTAACGTGCCCTCCGAAGCACGGAAGCGCTCAGTAGTAATGCCCAACCAGCGGTCACCCATCCAAGTCATGAC
This sequence comes from Plagodis dolabraria, assembly GCA_963854805.1. Taxonomy (NCBI): domain Eukaryota; kingdom Metazoa; phylum Arthropoda; class Insecta; order Lepidoptera; family Geometridae; genus Plagodis; species Plagodis dolabraria. Next base: position 21,474,829 of record OY978459.1, read on the forward strand.
CGCAGCGGACGTTGCTTAACTTTGCTGATCGATTACTACGAGCTCTTCAAAAATTAGTTTAATTAAAATCCATTTAGTTGTACAGGAGTAAGTGGCAACAAAAACACATACACAAACTTTCGCATCTATTATTCTTGGAACATAGTGGCTTTATCTGTTTCAAATCAGTTCAAATTATTGACAGGCAAAGAATCACTTGAAACTAAAAATCCTTCTTTTACTAACAGTGACTGAGTGCTAGTTAGTTACTTCTCACTAGTGTAGCTTCACTTTGAAAACTATTGGAGTTTTATCTGCCCTAGCGTTATATTAACCGGATATTTAAATAATATATATATTTATATACATAATAAATAGAAATTAACTTATAGATCCATCACAATAATTTAATTGTGTCTGTTCATGTAGTGGCGGCCTTAGGGAAACCTAGGGCCGCCAATTAAATTTACCTTCCGCATTTCACGTTATATACGAGCTACATACCGAACATATATTATGAAAAACTTATTGATATTACATTTATGTACAACAGTTAAAAGTCATACTTAAACTGTTGTGCCATTGATTTGGTTATAGTTACAAAGCTTTACTTTGATGAGCGTATCGTATTCATATCGCAGCACATTTCATTTACAAAACATTTATTCGTTCTAATTTTTCGAGTATACATTGTACAATGTTGTTAGCATACCGTAATGGATAGACAACATGCTCGCTAAAAAAATAAACGCGGGGTATTCAAATAAGTCCTCGTAATTGTTTACCAAAACGTGAATTTGTTAAAACTTTATCTCAGCATAAAACATAACAAGGCCACGCAATTATTAAACAACAACAAATTTTATCCAATATAGCTGAATATCACTTCAACAGTTGGCAAACAAATTATTATTAAATATTATATGTTTGATGTTTATAGCCTGTTATTTCACCTCTAAGGTAACCAGGCCTACTTCATATTGGCTACTTCGTAACTTTTGCTAATCCACTTTATACGGAGAGAATTGCAGATACTATATTTTTTTAGAGATAAGGTTGGGTTAAGTAAAAGGCAATGATATTATATATAAAAGGAGGGTAAAAAGCTTTTGTTGAAACCCAGGCTGGTAAAGAGTGCCCTTGGGCTTGTACTATTATTTATTCTATGCTTTAGATGATGGAAACTTTTGAATCTAAGGTTTATTTCCTACTTCAAGAAATTACTTTCCTGAATTTTTTTTGCACTATTATGTCTTTGTTTGAATGAATATAAGAAAAAAGGTTAAATTATATTTTTATTAATTTTTAGTTTCATACCCAAGGGGAAAAGTGTTTTAAATGTTTCACTACTGTTTGCCACCGGTTACTCCAGCCACTCGTTTGAAAGCATCACTTTCTTTAATTTATTACTGATATCAACACAAACCTTAAAGCTGACAAAATTAATGTAAATATTTTGTCAGCTTCAAGGTTAACTAATTAAAAATAATTAATGAACTTAATTGACTTCAATTAGTTTACCTATAATTGTTTCTTCAGTCACTGAAATCTACATCGACCTTGAAGCAGACATAATCACTATAAATATTTTGTCACAAGTCTATGTAGATCTCAATAACTAAAGAAACATGATTAAAGTGAATTTTTACCCAAACTTGAAATTTAGGAAAACGTGACCACTTTAGTACATAATTTAAGCTGACCGTGAATCTCATCTATTTGATCGTGAATTGATCGAAGAATTGAAAAATCTGTCATTATGACAGTTCCAACAGCAGTTTCAATGAATCCTGAATAGCCTTTTCAAGCAGTGCAGTACCTACGTGTAGAGTTAGCGCCGGCTGCATATTGAAGTGGAGCGTCGCTGGCAGGAGTCTCAGTGGGTCCGCCCTCGATCTAGTAGCTACCAGCCTCGCTAGTGCCGCTCTCAACGTGCCAGCTTCATGTCTCGTACTCCACACTCGAAGCCAAACCACGCGAGCTCCGTTTAACTCTACTGAACTGGATAAAATGAAACAAGTTGGCTATCACGCTATCATTTACTGTTAATAGGCAGGTTGGTGAGAGTGGCACACTTGATCCTTTGCGTAACTATTATAACGTTAATCGAATAATGGGTCATCTTCATCATCACCCTTCTCCTACTTATCTGGAGTCGATGCAATATGCCCAAAAATACGGTACACCTATTAACCATAGCATAACAATAGCTTATTATGTTATATCACTAAAAGTAAAATGTACACATCACACGACGAGGCAATTATTTAAAAGGTTGTGGATTTGCTTTTATTACCAACTGCTTCAATTTGCTTATAATTATATTATCTCATTTGTTTAGAATAATTCCCAAATTGTGCCTTAGCGTTCGCCACAAACCAACGAATTACTTCCAAAGGTGAATATTGGTTTCCTAAATTAGAATAAAATGTTAATATGAATGACTTACCTCACATTCAAAATTTCGATTTCATCCTCCAAAGTGATATTTGATTCCTTTAGGTAGCTCGTTATCTAAAACGAAAGCGATGAAATTTCAGTAAGTAAAGCTGTTAATGGAATTTGATGGGGGCGCCAATATTGACTTGTGAATGGTTTTTACTTGGCGAATGTGTTATCTGGATATTAAAAGTAAAGTGGCTGCTCGCTGAAATAAGAATTGTCTAAGAAAAGACTAGATCATAAATCACAATTCTTATGTTTACTATTACCAAAATAAATGGAATGAAATTAAATAAAGCATATGTTCTATGTACTTTCTAACTTTTTTGCTAATATGTAGTTATATGTAGATTATCTTATATTGAACACCATATCGTCAATGACATTGAATAAATACATATACTACTAAGAATGTGTTCATCAGAGAATCTTAATAACTGTCTGAAAAGAGGGTAGGGACCATAGATCGCAAGATTTCATTGCAACGCTTTGCTACTCAGCGAACGGAGCAGTTGACATAATATAATTTATTTCTGTTTATAATATATATTTCGTATACAAACGGCTGCTTATTGACTTTTTTGCTTACCAGTTGCAATATTTGAAAATATTTACATATATTTAGCGTTTCTCCACCAAATTTCTTACTGAGCCAACGACGTGACGTCAGAAACATCACGTAGCCGATGGGAACGTCATAGTTTACAGCTCTAACAACATTAAAGGTTTTGTTTTACCTGTTTAACGACTTCTTGAGATATATTGATGTTTGGTTGGTCCATTATCTGTAGTTTTGTCTCAAAGCGTGCTGATACTGAAAATAATTACAAAAAGGTTTTTATAAATAAAATAAAGGTTTCTACAGAGATTGTAATTCTAGATTAAGTGTGTTTACTATCATTGCCTTTATTATCACTTACCACAAGTGATATATTGGTTTAAGGCAAACCTAAGCTGTAAAAAAATCTTCTAATTTAAACGGCTACTAATTCTACTTGAATCCATTGATTATGAAGATGTTATCGGCTCACGACAACGAAAATATTGTTTTTAAAATTTACTCACAAGCATCAGTATCTTTAGGGCTGCAATCACACGTCGCTCCCTTAACGCAGCCTTCAGAGCACTCTTCAATATCGCATTCTGAAATACAAACACAGTTGTAGAGCAATCTTCAAGTTTACGAGTAGAAGAATCAGCGGCAACTCTTTAATTTAGGTCTTTTTATAGTGTTTGCATTATGTATAGTTTATTAAAAACCGGGGGAAAGAAACAAAATACCACAATATTTTTTTTTAAATTAACCATAAGTATTGTTTGCCATAATTTTTCATAAAAATATTTAATATGAAAGTAACAATCTTTTGGAGCGCCTTATCCTCTAATGTGTTTAGCACCGAAATCAATATTTAAAATGAAGCAAAAGTATGTAGCGATACAAAATATATAACCATCAGGTATAAAGGAAATATTCTAAGTTGGCCGCGAAAAGTTCGCGCAATGCCAAATCGGCAGAAGGTCAGTCTTTATCAAGATAGCTTGTCTTTGGAAGATACTCTTTCAAATTATTAGATGAAATGTACGCTGCAAAAATTATTAGATGTCAACATCTTATTTGTTATTTGAATTGATGGCAACGTTGATGGTATAATCTAATCCACCAGAATGTTGACTATTCTAATGATTTACTTCATCATAATTCAACTTGTTGTTGTTATATGCGTATAAAAATTCATATATTGAACGAACCTGCTCACATAATTTCACTAGAATCGGTTGAGAAATGCGATTTCTAGAGAACAACCGAAAATCTGGAATCCGAACATAAATACAATAAATAGCATTTTGGCCCAAGCTGAAACGGAGACTGAGAAAGGAAGCAGGAAGAATGAAATCAATTAAATTAAGATTATAACCTCACATCTAAAACAATATATATAATACGCATATACACAATACAAAATTCTTTATTCATCAACAATCTTAAGGAAAACAATAAAATTATTACAAACAAATAAATATATCAGATTGGAAAAAGGGCGGCCTTATCGCTGAAGCAATTTCTTATAGGCAACCTTGCATGGAGAGGATTTACAATATTGCGGTTTAGGGATTCCAAAAAGAGAAAATAATAATAATAAAAAATAATGATAAAACATACGTATTTATACATTATAATATGTACAGCACACATATAATAGTCTTGAATTGTGCATAAACTACACTTATATAATAAAAACATAAAAACAATAACTAAATATGTTATATTTACATACAATACATTATAATATTACATAATATATAATATACTGTGTATATTATATATTACTAGCTTTCCGGGCACGGCTCCGCCCGCGCGTGTGTCGGTTATCGCGCGAAAACATGAACCTCTTTTAGCGCAGTCGGATAAAAACTATTCTATGTTTTTTCCCGGGTCTCAAACTATCTCCATAACAAAGAAAAAATGAAAACAACAATTTACAAATCACACTAGCTCCGCGGAAAAAAATCCTAAAAAAAGGATTTTTTTGAGCTACGCGCTTAAAAGTGGTATAGAGAGATAAAGTAGTGATTGATTAACAAGGATTTGTGTGGGCAACTTAATCCATCAAGTGGTTCGTGTGTGGGAGGGCGCTGACTTTGCACTGGAATAACACGGAGAAAACGAGTGAGTTCTAAAAGCCGCAATAGTACAATCGTCGTTGCCATTAAGACCTGTCTGGCGGTGAAAAAATTTTAAAGATCGGATCACGGAAAGCAGAGTTACAACACAGCCAATCTGCAAATCACCACGTGCCTGCACGTGCGCACTAAAGTGAGGTTAGTAACTCTGCCAACATCGGCCCACGTGAAGACACCGCTGACGCCTTGAAGACTCCTCCAACAAACCGGCAGACCAGCTCAAGACTTCGCCCTCCTGACCAGTCATCACCATCAGGTAACCTTGAGGGAACTCCTGACCCCTTCACCCTAATCCCCCCGTGTTTGGGTTCATTTGAACCAGAATCACCAGCCCTCTTTACACCCCCTTCTCCAAGCCCACATATCACACCCGCAAAGAAACCTACCCCGCACCCCCACCCCCCTTGAGTCAACCGTGTCCCATCCCCCTACTCCTTTCACCCCTGAAACTCTCAAAGGAACATCCGTACCCCCCCCCGGCTACCTCACCCCCCCCCTTTTGTATCTCCGTATCCAGGCGAGATAGACTAACCGTGTTTGAGCTCCCTGGAATCAGCAGGAAGATCCAGATCCTTTGGCCCCTACAGATTTTTACACCCCCGCGTTTTCACCTCCCCTTGCCTCCACACGAGACCTAAACCCCCCCCCCCCCCTCGAGGTTTACCTCACCCCCGCGAGCCATAACTCAAGAACCGTTTAAGATAGACCCCTGGTGTTTGGGGTCGTTAAAATCAGTACAACGAGGTCATTAATTTGGCCCTAACAAAAACACGAAATTCTTCTTTTTCAACACCACAAATCCTCCAAAGCACTCATCACGCAGAGCAGAACATTCAAGCTCTGGCGCGCTTCGAGCATCAACCACCGTACAACGTGTGGAACACAGCTGTAAGGAACACCCCATAGTTAACCTTAAGATAACCTTAAGTTAGATTTAATTAGATTTAATAATTTTAAGTAGTCCACTCTTTAGCACGATGTCACAAACAAATGTACCTGTAGCGCCCACTTCCACCGAGGCAGCACCATCCGCCACAAAAACAGAGTCCCTCCATAAAAAAATATTGAAAAAGTTAACCACAGCCAAATCCACGCAACCACCGAAAATCGAGCGACCGATCAAAGTCAAGAAGTCAGAAAGTGATAGGGCGTCGAAAGCTCCTAATAAAATATCTGAGAGGAGCAAACGCACTGCCTCCGAGTCCACAACAAAAACCGCGCCGTGCACCGCAGCCAGCGAAGGTTCGGGTATGGAATCAACTTCTGTACCTGAGCTTAATACAGCGTGGGTAGCAGCGGTAGACAAAATAAAAAACTGGGAGCAGTGTGGGATCTCACCCCCAAAAGAGATCGCGTCGGATGCCGAGTCCGACACAGCATCGTCCGTGACGGACATCCCAACCCCAAATCCACGGAAAAGCAGACTCAGTATGCTGGCAGGCAGATCTGGACAGCGCACAGGGGTGGAGATGGACATGGCCACTAAGGTGGCAAACGAAGCGATGCTCCAAGGAAAGGAAGCGTTGGAATCTGCAGGAAAAATGAAGCGCGAATGCAAGCAAATTGCGCTAGAAAGCCTGCAGACTCTATATGAGACAGTACTTTCCCTATCGGACTCGAGATCGAGACACATATGCACTCTAGAAAGGGAAAGAACGAGGCATGCCAACGAGCTCGTAGCAGTAGAAAGAGCACATAACAAAGTTACTTCTGAGCTGACCCAAAAACTTCTCAAAGAGATGGAGTCAGCAAGAAGTGACATTGCCTCTACCCTTACAGAAACCAAAGCCATCAGGGACTGGCAGGGTTACGAGACCAGAGAACCACACAAACTTATTAGAGAAGTGACGGGAGAGGTCAAACTCCTAAAGACCCTGCTCGAATCCGCAAAACACAGTGAAAGGTCGGTGGATCTCGAGCCGCTGAGGAGCGACAACTCCAGTTTAAAAGCTGGAGTTGACGCTCTTCAGATGCAACTTGATGAGCTCAGACGAGAAACACGTAAGCTTTCACTGAGCATTGCGGATCACCAGAGTATTAGTGCAGAAACCCTAGCACAGGTGACAATACCCCATCCCACTCCCGACAATGACATCTCACAGGATATCAAAGTATTGATAGAGAAAGTCAATGACCTCAAAACATCCCAATTAGAACCTATAAAGTCCCCCCCTCCAATCACAATAAATTTGGACGACCAAATACAACCTATCACAGAAAAACTTGAAGCCGTATCGTCAGAACTACGGACGATGCGGCAGGACAAACTCAACGCCCCCCCCCCCCCAGCCCTCAGCATTGACTCAGAAATGACCAAGGCAGAAGTTAAGCCAACCTATGCCAAGGTCACCTCCAAACCCCCACCAGAAAGGAAACCAAATCACACTCTAATAGTATCAACAAGCAATCCTGACAGCACAGCGGAAAATTTGGTGGATAGAATTCGAGAAGCGCTGGACACGAAAACAACCGGAGCTAGGGTTGACAGAGTACGTAAAGCAAAGAACCGGAAGGTAGTTTTGAGCTGCGGTACCATGGAAGACCTCAGCCTGGTGCAAAGTCGGGTCCAGCGGGACAAAACCCTTAAAGTGGAGATCGCGAAAGCGGGAAATCCACTTGTCATCATTAGGGACATCCTATCCTACCACAAAGACGCTGACATAGTAGACAACTTGCTTTCGCAAAATAAAAACTTGCTGCAAGATGTAAACCTACAGGAGACCACTGTCAGAGTGAGATATAGAAAAAAGGCCCGGAACCCACTGGAATGCCACGCAGTCCTGGAAGTCTCCCCTAAACTCCACAAAAACCTGATAGAGGCAGGGAAAGTATACATAGGTCTCCAGAGGAGATCCGTGACAGACCAATCGCCTCTAGTGCAGTGCACTAAGTGTCTAGGTTTTGGCCACACAAAAATAGTCTGCCGCGAGAGAGACGAACACTGCAGTCACTGCGGGAAGTCTCACACATGGGAGAATTGCAAGGCCAGAAAGGAAGGATCTCGGCCCAAATGCAAGAATTGCTCGGACGCACACGGCACAGCGGTCATAGATGCAGACCTGGTACACAACGCTTTCAGCGCTATTTGCCCGGAAAGGCAGAAATGGGACAACATAGCACGGTCAAGAATCTCATATTGCTGAAGGCACCCTAATGAATCAAAATTCCGATCCCCCAAATAGAGCTGGAGCAGGTTTGCATTTCATCCAAGCAAATCTGCATCGCTCCAAGAATGCTACTATCGAACTCCTCAAGGCTGCAAAGGACAGGGGTATTTCAATTGCCTTGGTTCAAGAACCCTACGTGGGGAACCAAGGAACAATGAAACAATACCCAGGTATACACATTATCCAATGCACCTTGAATAGGCAAAAACCAGTCAAGGCGGCAGTAATTGTTTTCGGTGACAGACTGGAAGTCGTTCATGACCCTCAGCTTGTGACCGAGACCGAAGCTGCAGTCTTACTGGTAAACAGAGGCCTAAAGCTCGGAGTGATATCCGTATACTATGAAGGGGACCAAGACATTTTGCCATATATGGAGAGGACCAAAGCATTCAGTGAAAAACTTACGACGAAAAACATTATCATCGCAGGTGACATAAATGCCTGGAGCCACTGGTGGGGAAGCGACGTGGAGAATAAAAGAGGAGAGGCCTACGCTGCATTCCTTAATGAAATGGACTACCAGATTCTCAACATCGGAGACGAACCGACCTTTGAGACTTACAGGAGAGGCAAAGCATATAGAAGTAGAGTAGATGTAACTGCCTGCAGCACGCCACTCCTGGGAGGGATCAAAGATTGGCGAGTAGAAGACAACGTCACAACATCGGATCACAATAGCATCACCTTCACCCTAAATTTGCGCAACGGAAAGGACTTGGAACCCCTAAGACCCATAACGACACGCAAATATAACACCAAGAAGGCAAAGTGGTCCGAATTCTCAGCCAAAGTGAAGAGATGTCTAGAAGGCAAAAACATCACGCCAGACACCGTAAGAGAATCTGAAGACACAATTAATCTCGAGAACATGATCACAAGCTACACGAACTGTATCCATGAAGCCTGCGATAACACCATCCCAACACCAGGCCAACGTCAAGGGGACCCAGTCCCTCCATGGTATACAAAAAAACTTGATGATCTGAAACAAGAGGTTCTCAGAAAAAAAAGACGCATAAGGAACGCAGCCCCCTGTCGAGTTGAAAAGGTCGTACAGGAGTACCAAACGGCCCGACAGGATTACAACGAGATAGCCGAGAGAGCAGCAACGGAAAACTGGAAGGAGTTCTGCACCACCCAAGACAGGGAAAGTATGTGGGACAAGATATACCGAATCATTCGAAAAACCTCAAGAAGGCATGAGGATATCCTCTTGAGGAACGCCGACGGTAACACCTTGTCACCGCAACAATCAGCGGAACTGCTGGCCAGTACCTTCTATCCAGATGACAACGAAAGCACAGACCATCCGTGTCACTCGTTGATCCGAGAACAAACAAGAACAATTCCACAAAATCTACCAGATGATGACCCACCGTTTACGTCTGCAGAATTGGAGACAGTGCTACAAGCACTTAACCCAAAAAAAGCCCCAGGTGCAGATGGGCTTACTGCTGACATATGCGCTGCAGCCATCCGATGTGAAAGGGAGGTATTCATGGCGATAGCAAACAAATGCTTGTCACTAAAATACTTCCCTAAGCAATGGAAAACGGCGCACGTCATCATCCTAAGGAAACCCGGCAAATCCGACTATACACATCCAAAGTCATACCGGCCAATAGGTCTCCTGTCAGTTCTCGGAAAAATAGTCGAAAAGCTCCTAGTCAGCAGACTCCAATGGCATCTCCTCCCAACTCTCAGCCCAAAACAGTACGGTTTCATGCCTCAACGCGGCACTGAAGACGCTCTCTACGACCTAACAGAGCACGTTAAAACAGGATTAAATGGTAAAAACATAGTAATTCTGATCTCTCTGGACATAGAGGGCGCCTTCGACAATGCATGGTGGCCTGCCCTGAAACATCAGCTTGCGAAAAAGAGGTGTCCATCAAATCTCTATCAGATGGTATGCTCATACCTCAACGACCGCAAAGTCAGAGTCAATTACTCTAGAGCAGAAAGTGAAAAGGATACCACGAAGGGATGTGTCCAAGGTTCCATCGGTGGACCAACCTTCTGGAATATTATCCTTGATCCATTGCTGCGAAAACTGGAGCATGAGGAAGTGTACTGTCAAGCTTTCGCTGACGATGTCGTTCTCGTGTTTACAGGCCAATCGGGACAGACCCTTGAGCAGAAGGTCAACACGACAATGGACATGGTAGTGGAATGGGGATTCCGCAATAAACTCAACTTTGCAGCGCACAAGACCAACGCTATGCTGCTGACAAAAAAGTTGAAGTACGACCCCCCAAATCTCTCCATGGCTGGAGTCACACTTGACTACGTCGACCAAACCAAACTGCTAGGCCTAGTGATAGACCGTAAACTCACCTATAAAGCACATGTGTCCGCCCAATGTAAAAAGATAGCGGATATATACAAACAGCTAGCACGTGCAGCCAAGGTGACCTGGGGACTTAACAGCGAAATCACGAGAACGATATATGTCGCAGTGGTGGAACCCATCATACTTTATGCGGCAAACGTATGGGCACATGCAGTAGATCTAGAAATGAACAGATCACAGATATGTGCCCTCCAAAGAGGCTTTGCTCAAAAGATATGTAAGTCCTACCGTACTGTTTCCCTCACCTCCGCACTTATCCTATCAGGTCTACTCCCCCTTGACTTGAGAATCCAAGAGGCAGCGAGCCTGTACAGAGCTAAGAAGAATATCTCTCTAGACTACCTTCCCCCGGATATGGAACTCGAACAAAGCGTAAGTGTAATGGACCAATCACATCCGTCCACGAAAGCATACGTAGAGTACGAGCTTCTCGAAACCATCACCAGCCACATTACCGGTCCCCAAATATACACAGACGGCAGTAAAATCGAGGGTCAAGTAGGTGCTGCCTTAACTTGGTGGGAGGAAGATAGAGAGATCGCATCATCCACCTTCAAGCTCCATCCCGACTGCACGGTCTTCCAATCGGAACTTTATGCCCTTTACAAGGCGACTCAACTAGTGACACACAGCACCAAGCCACTGGTGAACATCTTGAGCGACTCCAGATCGTCACTCGATCTGCTCAGGAGTCCTAAAACGAGTCATCCCCTCGCAAAGGGCATAAAGGAAAATATTGGAAAGATCAGGGCAGAAGGCAGAGATGTTCGGATGTTTTGGTTGAGAGCGCATGTGGGAACCGCTGGAAACGAGAGAGCCGATGAGCTCGCGAAATCGGCGGCACTCACATGCGCCACTCAAGATTACAACAAGATCCCCATATCCTACGTCAGAAGGAAAATTCGCGAGGAATCAGTACAAAACTGGCAAGATCGATATGAAACAGCGAGCACAGGAGCAATCACGAGGCGGCTTCTGCCGGATGTCAAAGAAGCATTCCGGTTGACGCGAACTGTGAAATTGTCACCCCTTCATGTGCAAATGATGACGGGACATGGGGGTATATCCGAATACCTCCACAGGTTCAAGCTGAAAGATAGCCCAGGGTGCGAGTGCGACCCTAACATCCCTGAAACTGTCTGGCACATTATTTTAGAATGTCCCCGTTTCTTGGCCGCCAGGCAGGACCTCGAAACTGCGATGAACGGAAAGCTGCTGGAAGTGGATCTGCCCAACATCTTAGCAAATCCAAACACAAGAAAACACTTCCTGCCTTTCGTAGAGAGGTCTTTCCGAATAGCAGTCAAACAAAACGCTAACCTCCCGCCCCCCACTCGGAATACATCAACATCTATCACCATCCCCCCCAACCAAACGCTAGCTCCTAATCCTCTAACCTTCATTAGCAATACTATGCCTTCTTGCACTACCATCCCCAACCCAAACATAGTTTCACAAATCCCACCAAGTCATCTCAAAAACGTAGACATTTCCGAACTGCTATCACATGGAGAGCAAGGGGAACCAGGAATACGTATCCGTGGTGTTGCTCTGTATATGGACGGCAGTAAGGAAAGACTCGGAGTAAGTTTCTGTCTAGCTAGAGCCAAAAATCGGATACGCTTGTCACCTGGTCTATCGTGTTTGGTAAATGGGAGCAGCTTCAAAACCACAATGAAGCGCAAAACTTTTAATGCGATGCCAGCGATGGCGGTTGGGGGTCACCCATGCCGGTTAGCGCGACTGAAAAACAAGACAGTCATCCTAATCGAATGGGCAGAGCACACACCGTTTGCGCAAGCATGCTCGCTGCTCTCTAATATTGCCGAAAACACCGAAAGCCCACGAGTAATAAGCGTAGACGCTATGGTAATAGAGTACTGCAAGGGAGAAGTCGAAGACCAACTAGGTTGCATCAAAGCCTCGGAACACCATGAGGTAGTTGTGTACGAGGACAGAGGGGAAAACTTGAGTTTCCTTAAAAGCCCTGAACATAACCGTGCAACAGATAGTTGGGGACATCCGACCCCGAGCTCGAAAAGTGGCTCAGAAAGATTACAGGAAAAAGCAAGGGCCGAAAGGAATCAGCAACGCAGCCCAACCACAAGCAGCGGTCGCGTCTCCGCGTTCCTGACAGCTTTCAGTGCTGCCACACGAAGCTTATTCCGACTACCATCTTCCCTATCCCCTACCCAAACAAAAACAAAAAAACCAGCAGAACTACCAGCCCTACCAAAGAAAACAAGAACGAGAGCTGACAAGGGACAAGTCTGTCCGCCCCAATACATCCCAGCTCAGGAACCATCGAGCCACGCAGAAAACGCCTTCCTAGAGTTCTTAGCCATTACGAAAGCCACAATAGTAGTCAATGCTAAAACCTGCGAAAAGATCTTGCAGTCGTTTAGGTTAGGAAACGAAAACCTATTAAAGGTGCGACTTGAGGAAGCAGAAGCCGCAATATATGACAATAACACAAACCAGGTTATCAAGGGAACGATGTCTGGTCAGTATATGGCGGCTTATAATGCGACACGTGGTTTTGTGATCCTGGACGAGGGAGAAACGGAACGAACAGGCAAACCAAAGTACGTGACACCCCAAAATGACCCCATTGTAGTCACTGCCCGGTGTACTAAGATAATGCTCGACGACCGGATCCTTGAAATGGCTAAATCCATTTCGGAGGATGCGGAGGTCGAGGCATGTTGGAAACGCTGGGAAGTACCTAATATACAGTGGGTCAATGGAGTGCCGGGATGCGGCAAGACAACTTGGGTGATACGCAACTTCGATGTAGACAGAGACGCCATCATCACCACAACAAAAGAGGCAGCCAAAGACCTGAGGGAGAAGCTTGCGCACCGAATCGGTGACTTGGCAAAGACCAAAGTGCGCACCATGGCTTCGGTCCTCGTAAATGGTTTTAAGAAGAAGGAGAGCTACAGCCGCCTCTTGGTGGATGAAGCTCTCATAAACCATTTCGGGGCCATAGTGATGGCTTCAAGGTTGTCTGGAGTAAGCGAACTTGTCCTCATCGGAGATGTAAATCAGTTACCTTATATCGACAGAGAAGATCTCTTCGAGATAAGGTACAATCGCCCAAACTTGGTCACAAACATCAGCCAAGAGTTGCTGTGCACGCACCGGAACCCAATGGATGTCGCGTACGCGCTGAGGGAAATATACTCAGGTATATATTCCTCGGCTCCCCGTATCCAGTCCCTAGAGCAGAAAGGATATACGGATGCGAAAATCCCCAAAACCATCCCAAACACCCTGTTCCTGGTTCACACACAGGAAGAAAAAGAGACCCTGACCAACGAGGGTTACGGAGCAGGCATGGGATCTCGTATCCTCACAATCCACGAAGCACAGGGACTGACATACGAGTCAGTTATCGCAATAAAGACCAAGGATAGAATGAAGCTGCACGAGAGCGTCCCACATGCAGTCGTCGCAGTCTCAAGGCACACCGGGACTTTCACGTACTACGCTGACGACGCAAATGATGCTATTGGACGGTTCGTTCGGAGAGCGGTGGCTGCAAGACGCAAAGATATCCGCGATTACAACCTGAAGATGGCAATCAGAGATCGCAACAGTGTGGTGATAGAGGCCCTGGTGGGAATGGACGTCGGAGACGCAGACTAAGAAAATTTCAAAGTCCACTTTTTATTGTAGTGTTAAATTTAGTACTTAGTTATAGTTTTCTCCCCCTTTAGCAAGCGGATTTGTGCAGGCATTCGGAACAGTCATGCTCACGAAAATGTGTTGGCAAGCAGTGGCATCGTGTGTCGGGTCGCCCTCTTCCCTCAAAAATGGTTGAGGAGGACGATGGCTGGCACGCGAGTCAACTCGTGAACGAGTGCTGCTTGAGGACACTGGTCCGTTCGGAATGCCAGTGCAAATCTGTTTGCAACTGTTTAGTAATAGTGAATTCCTTGAAATTGTGTTCCCCTAGTATGTAAGAATGCTCCCCCTATTAATGTAATTACTAAATAAATTCTCTGTTAACGTCAAAAATGGCACGGACCCCGGAGTCTGTGGAAAATGAACAAAACCAAATAAAAAAAAAAAAAAAAAAAACTATCTCCATACCAAATTTCATTCAAATCGGTCCAGTAGTTTTGGCGTGAAAGCGTAACAGACAGACAGACAGACAGAGTTACTTTCGCATTTATAATATTAGTACTGATGTAAAATATTCAGCATATGTTTGATAAGTAGTGCTTCTTCATCATATCTTTGAATAAAGAAATAGACTTAGCTTGTCTGATATCAACAGGTAGTGCATTCCACAAGAAGACTGCATATTTTGTAAATGATTAATTAAAATATGTTGATGATGAGACAGGCATATCCAAAAGCAATGTATTTGTTGAACGAAGAGAGAGAGAATGTGTTTGATGCAGAAATTGAAAACGTTCCTTGAGATAAAGAGGAGTAGTGGGATTGAACAAAACGCTATAAAGAAGAGAAAGGACATGAGCATCTCGGCGACGTCGGATAGGTAACCATTCAAGCATATTGCGAAATTGGGTGAAATGGTCATACTTGCGCAAACCAAATACGAACCGAATGCAAAAATTTTGTTAGCGCTCCAGCTTATTCAGCTGTTCTTCGGTTAAGTCCAGATAGCAAGCGTCAGCATAATCTAATAAAGAGAGCAAGAAGGATTGTGCTAGAGTAATTTTGGTAGATTTTGGGAGGAAGTTACGCAACCGCCGAAGCGATCCGGCTGATGCAAATATTTTTCGACTAATTTCGGTTAATTGTGGTTCCCATGATAATTGTTGGTCGATGATGACACCTAATGTTTTTACTGTTTGATTAAAAGGAATATGAGTGCTGTCGAGAATGACTTCTGGGAGGCGGAACCAGTCAATTTTGGAAAATATTCTTGAACTGCCGATAATAATAATTTGGGTTTTCAAAGGATTCACGCTTAGGCCGAACGACTTACTCCAATTAGAAATATGCTTTAAGTCTTCATTAATACGATCAACAGCACAGTGCAACTGTTCAAAAGGAGAATGTGTGTATATTTGTTGGTCGTCTGCATAAAGATGATAGGAAGAGGATAATTGATTTGAAATTGAATTAATGAAAATTGCAAAAAGTAAAGGGGATAAAACGCCGCCCTGAGGTACACCAGCAGACGTATTACACCATGATGAGAAGATATCATCAAAACGAACACGTTGCCGGCGGCCATACAGGTAACTATGAAACCAGTGAAGATACGTTAAGAGAACGAAGAATTGCAAGTAAGACGTCAAAATCAACACTATTAAAAGCATTACTGAAGTCAAATAGTCAAAGCACAGTCAGTTGCCCGTTACTCATACCATACCGGATATCATCCGTAATTTTAACTAAGGCAGATACGGTACTGTGACCAGGGCGGAAGCCAGATTGTAAGGGATTCAAAAGAGAATTCTTGTTAAGGAAAGAAGAAAGTTGTTGGTATACAAGGCGCTCAAATACTTTTGAAAGAAAGGGAAGAATTTTGGTTTTTGATTGGCCGGAATTCTGAGAAACAAGAAGGATTGACTTTTTTGGGGAGGGGGGTTATTTGAGCTTCCTTCCATACTGAAGGAAAGTCGCCATTCATTATGACAAAGTTAAAAATGTAACAGATTACTGGAACGATTTCATCCAGTATGGGTAAAATCATCTTACGACTTATGCTATCACTACCACTTGCATTTGACGAAATAGAAGAAATGGCTCTCTTAACGTCACAATCAGCTATTTCACCTAAAAATGAAAGGAGAGGGGTCAGGAGTTGGCAATAAAGACAGAGAGTTAAGAGTAGCGGATTTCACAGTTTTATCAAAGTTGACTGAAGAAGAGAAGTGCTTATTTAACTGGTCAATATTTGTGTTACTGGATATTGTTACTTCGCGAGACTTTCCAACTCCCATCGACCTTAGAAATTTACACACTTTAGTGGGATCTTCATTTTGCACTGAGTTATAGAAATGCTGGCGCAATGCGTTCCTACACTCTCTATTGCAGTGATTACGAGAGTCTACATACTTTTCCTTATTCTGATCAGTTGGACGAAGTTTGACCTTTGATTTGGCCACAATTTTTTTATGCATGAGATTCCTGATGTCTTTTGTAAGCCAAGGTGCTGGGAGATGTTTCATCCTTACAGGTCTTAGAGGGGCATGCACATCATACAAATTTGACAAAATTTGGTTAAAACAAGCGACTTTGTCATCTATAAATTTTCCATTTAGCACTGGTGACCAGTCCAACTCATGAGCGTCCTTACGCAAGCAACTAATGTCTATTCCACCAAAATTACGTAGCATAAGGACTTTCGGTTTGGGTTTTGGCGGACGGATTTTATATGAAAGGAAAAGCAAATCGTGATATGAAAAAGCATCCGCCAAACATTGACCATGCTTACTGACATGATTACTTGATGAGACAAGAATAATGTCGAGAAGAGAAGGTTCACAGTGTGGAAAATGATGAGTGGCATCAAGGGGTAGGATGGTCAGGTTGTTAGATCTTGTAACGGATTCAAAGTTATGAGACCGAGTATCTCTTTTCAATAAGCAACAGTTAAAGTCACCCATAATAATATTGTGATCATATGAAGGGAGGTGATTTTGGAGAAGGTGGTCAAAAGATTGAAAGAAGTTGATGGTACGCGAAGGAGAATAATAAATACCTAGCAGAACTTTAGTGTGAGAAAGGACTACCTCGATCAATATATGCTCACCAGCATTGAGTGGTGGAGGCTGGGCAGAGGTGCTTAGAATGGAGTAGGGAATGTTTGCGCGAAGATATATAGCAACCCCACCGCCACGACAGTCAATGCGGTCATTTCGTATTATAATGAAGCCAGGCAAAGAATAAGCAGTAGATGGATGACAAGGTCTAAACCAAGTCTTTGAAACCAGTATGGCTAGTACATTTTTGTGATCAAGTGACGCCAGCATATCTGGGTAATGAGCCGGGATGCTCTGTGCATTTATATAGAGGACATTAAAGTTTTTAGGGAAGTCACCAACAAACGAATCTATAGTATCAGAGAGTGAGGGTAAGCTATGGAAGCTCTCAGTATCTTCCGAAGAAGTAGAACACGATAGATAGTCAGAATTACTATCATCACTATGAAAATTCAGCATTTGTTATTACTTATGTTATATTGATATATATTATAAATATACTAACATTAAATAGATACAAATAATTAAATATATATATATATATATATATATACTCGTAAATAAAAAGAAATAAAAAAATATATATATAAAAAAAAACCGAATACAAACAATGTCCATTCTACCGGCCAGTTATTAATACGATTAACAATTATAAATCTAACACAATACTAGCAAAATATTATAAGATACCTAGGTATCTACCCTAATCCTGGTTCATACAAGCTTAAACATGTAAAGTAACAAAACTATGTAAAGTTGCGGCGGCGGTAAATAGTTGGCCGTAAGTAGATGAATTAGTCATAATATTATGAACACCACCTCTATTTAGCAAAAAATATTTTATACAAAACTGTGAGTTAAGCTGGGTATTTAATAAAACTAATTATTATTTGACGATAGGAAAACTAACAATTCATACGTATCCAAATACAAAAATTGAGAAGAGGATAAAAGAAATACTGTCTATAGCAATGACTTTTGACTTTGACGTCTGACGTCTATCTGTCAATAATAATTTTTAGTTCATAAGAGGCTTCTTAAGTTTGTTTAATATTATCAAAATGTATGGCATTATTGCCACGTTCTCGTTAATTTTACCGAAATCCCTATTAACTTCCTGGAAATAGGTTTCATTTGGGAAATGTGTGGGGTAGTGATAATAAATTGTTGGAAGCCATTGCTGATATTTCGACATGCTGGCATGCGGTTAGAAGCGAAATGGGACTATGAATAAATGGAGCCATCTTTTTGGAGCCTATAATTATCGGATATAATAGTAATATATCGACTTGGCTCGCCGCTTTTTACGACTACTTGTAAGCCATCCTAATGCTCTTTTTATATAAGGAATACTGTAAGGACGGCCCATCCACCAGTTATAGCTTTGAAATAAATGGTGTTGATTATCACAGAGCTATTACTATTTTACTCGTACTGAACGTTACCTTTGGTGTTACTGACCTGGTGAAGCAATTTGCGACTCGCAGATATCACCGGTGTACCCCGGCGCGCAGATACAGCTAACAGCAGCCGGCCCCATCTGTCTGTCGGTGCAAGTGTTTTTACTTTATATTATTGACCTAAACATGTCGTAAACTGTCGCATCAGCGCGCTGTAGGTATGTGAGCGGTGGGGCGGAGAGGCGGGGTCGCTTGCTGTCATTATTCAGTGCGTACTTCGCGACGCCTAATCTCATGTGCGTTGCGAGCAGTAGGCAACCCGCCTCCTAGCCCCTGTCACCACCACCTAAGGCGCGGAAAAACGATTTTAAGTAGGGGTCATTAAACGACCTAACAATCACCCTGAGATGTGTTTCGATAGCTGTTCTTCAGAACTTTAGGATAGTGGATGTCACTGAACCTCCGTCAGCAAAGGCATAGGTACATATACCTACACTTATTTTCAGTTAGTGGGTCTTCGTATAGGTTGGACCACGAACAGTTTAGACCACGTTATGTAGTTAAACACAACAAGTTAACATAACAAGGCGATTGTGATAAGGCTTTATTTTAGGTATGTCATACTTTATTTAATTTACCTAATGATCACAATGTGATCATAGACGATAAACAGGCTATTAACTTAGCAATTTTCGCAAAATACCCTACCACTACGCAAATCTACTGCTTTTCCTCATTACAATTTAAGCAAAAATAAAACGCACGCAATGCATTACTGACTATTCTAATACATATCTCAGACAACTAACTGAACCAACTGAATGCTATTTAATTGTAGTACACAATTAAATAGTATTCAGTTGGTATTTTATTTGATATAAAGTACCTCATGGTAAAGAGGACGCTAGGCCTCGCTTAAAACAAGTTGTGCGTGTCGTCTACACATCATTGAATCTATATTTAAATGTTATGTCTCATTCACTCAGTTATCTTACTTGCTACAGAGCCTCTCAAACCTTTCAAGCCTTCCTGTAGTTTTTCCATAACACAATATTGCTCAGAGGTGATCATATATGACATTACAGTTCTTACAAAAGAGACCTTCCATCTGTTTAAATTGTAGTATTACTTTGGAGTATGCTTACCTGCAAGTACCTCCGTTTTTGCACGTGTTGGAAGTCCTTGGACAGAGTGGGCCAACTCCACAGTCAGCGCCGGAGTAGCCTTCAAAGCACGAACAGTAGAACGCTCTGAAAGTAAATACTAATACACTCGAGACCAATGAATTCGGGTCACTTAAAGAATCCTAAAAATCTCGGAAACTAAAAATGCTAGGTTAATGCAATAAATTGTATTTAATAGACAATGTAATACTCCTTAAATGAAGGTATTAAAACTTCTTAGTTATTGTAAAATTATATCATAAATAAATCAAATTTGAAAAAGGGCCACTTTCGAAGATGGAACTACGAAATTACAGCATTTGGTTTTGCTTTTGTTTGTAATCTGTCATTTATGTGGGTACATAAACCATGTTGATAGTGCTCTATATTCATTATTCAAGCTGAAATTATGTCGCTTACGCCTGAAGAATGCACCAGAATACTTACAATGCTGGAAACCGGCCGGAGTCAGCGCGATACAGCCAGGACTGTCGGTGTGTCGCTGTCAACAGTACAAAGAGTTCTCCGACGTTACGAAGAAACTGGTTCTAACCTACGCAGACCAGGAACGGGCAGAACCAGGTGTACCACAGCACGAGAAGACCGATACTTGGTGAACACTATGCTTCGAAATCGCTTTCTCACAGGAACTGAACTCACCAATCAGTTTCGACGCCTCGGAGGAAGTAACCCAAGTGCATGGACAGTAAGACGTCGGCTTGCTGAATCTAACTTAAAACCCCTTAGACCTGCAAACGGCCCTAAACTGGAGCGTGGGCATCGTATTTCGAGACTAAGATATGCCCAGAGCCACGTAAATTGGAGTATTTAAGATTGGTCAAAAGTTATGTTCTCCGACGAATCAAAATTTATGCTCTACAAGCACGATGGAAGACACAGAGTGTATCGAAGACCAGGGGAAAGATTCAAGCAAGCATGCATCGAAGAAAAAGTAGCCTACGGTGGTGGGTCTGTACTTGTGTGGGCCGGAATTTCTTCTGAAAGTCGCACAGAGCTGGTGATCATAGAAAACGGCTCTTTAACTAGCGTAAGATATGTGGAAGAAATCCTCAATGATCACGTTGGTCCATTTATGGTCAATTTAGGTGAGGATGCTATATTTATGCATGACAATGCCCGACCTCATACAGGTAGGATTGTGAATGACTACCTTCAAGAGATGAACATTACTCGTATGGAGTGGCCAGCGCGCAGCCCGGATATCAACCCGATCGAGCATGCTTGGGACGAGCTAGGCAGATGCGTAAAACAACGAAACCCTCCCCCAATCACGCTTCGTGAGCTCAAAATTGCTCTCACAGAGGAATGGGAGAATATTCCCCAAAATCGTATAAGGAACTTGGTGTACAGCATGCCAAACCGCGTAAACGCAGTAATGGAAGCACGAGGAGGCAATACGAAGTATCAAAATTCAAGAAAATCGTAATAAAGTTCAAAAATTTCATGTTTCCTATTTTTGTTTTAAGGAGAGATCAGCAGTTTTTTTCTTTATGTAATTTTGTGTTAATAAAATGTATGGTGACTCATATTTTTTTTACTTTCATTTAAGGAGTACTACATTGTCTATTAAATACAATTTATTGCATTAACCTATCATTTTTAGTTTCCGAGATTTTTAACATTCTTTAAGTGACCCGGATTCATTGCTCTCGAGTGTATTAATAACGTTATTGTAACTTAACCTCAAAGCATGATATTGGCACCCGTGACAGAAAAGTTGAAGAGAAGTAGATGATTGGAGTAGTAAGGGCAAGTCATGAAGAGGGATGAAATGAAAACATGTTAGCTACATGTAATCTAGCGTATAGTCTCTTTAGATAAGCCGACATATTAGACTGTTATAAGTCCAACCCATTCTTTTATCGAACTGTACTTTTTAACATTGAGTATATACCTACACCACAAAAAGCTAGGCTTTTACTTACGAGTTTTTTTTTAAAGTACGCCATACACACATTTTCTAAAAAACTCTGCGATTCTTGTTGTTTTGCCATTGTATGAAGTTTTGGTACGCTAATACATATTTTTCCTTGGAATTTTCTGGTAGTAAACTTTCCATAACGTTAAAGGCTTCACATCTTATATTGGGCGATGTACAACATAAATAATTTTCTTCATAACTAGTACTTGTAGACATCTTAATAAATAAATAACTATAATTTCAATAGTGAAAACGAGATTTGAACAAGGTTGTGAAAAATGTTCCGCAATGGCGGGAGAAATTAATCATTTTTATGGCGCGCGCATGGCAATCGGCCACAGACTACAGAATATTTTTTTTTTTCGCGGATAGCGTTTTACCTGCGTACAAAATGGGGAATTTACAGTTTTCTTTATTACAAAGAAAATAAAAGTTATATTTGTTATTAGTTGAAATTATCTATTTATTTCATTTATACTATTGAACACGATATTTTTTGTAGCAAAACTTTTGTTAAAACAAAGTCACTTAGCCAATTATATAAAAATTCTATTTATCAATTTATTGTGAATAATAGCAATAAAAAGTCACAGTTTCATTACATGTGTCTATAATTGCGGTGAAATTAGAGCCACTTTATGAGCAAGTGTGTTGAAAAGTAATTTGTAATACATAGATATGCGTAAAGTAAAATATATTTTCATCACACTTGCACGTAAACAGTATCGAAACATACAGATTTTAATTTATAGCATAGCACACAGGTCATGCATGTTCAAGCAAGGAGTTTACACGTAATTCAAAACTGTCTTAAAAATGTTATCTCAACAGGAATTTTGCAATCTCGCTACATATTACTTAAATACTCAAAGAATGTTCTTAATAATAGATTTTAATCGCTTTTTGTTGTTTATTAATGGTATAAATAAATCAGTGGCCGATAAATACTGAAGCTTTATTAAGAATAAACGAGCACAACAAAACTATACAGTTTCAAGACGTACCACAGACTACACAGAATGTTGCCATGAGTGATTATTCCTAACACCCTCCCTTAATCACTACATGCTAACTTACAAGCAGATCTTAAACTAACCAACTTAGGTTTTGGCAAACACTTGGTGAACAAGTCTGCGGGCTGGTTCTCTGTAGCAATATACAAAATATTTATCTTATACAACTTAATTATATCTCTTACATACTTAAGTTTTATATCTAAATGTTTCAGTCTAGCACAATTATTATCATTCAATATAGCCTTAATCGCAGACTGATTATCCTCAAAGATAGACATATGAATCATTTTACAATTTAAAATTTCTTTAGTTATGTTATAAAGTACAATTAAATCTTGAACAGCCCTAGCTAATGACAAAATCTCTGCCTCAGTAGAGGACAGTGCAATAGAACTTTGCTTCTTTACACACCAAATTACAGGACAATCATTAAAGAAAATTATATAACCAGAAACAGACTTTCTATCCTTCATATTAGATCCCCAATCTGCATCTACATAAACATTCAAGTTAACTTCATCAGTAATGTATCTTTGGAATATTAATTTAAGCTCTGATGTTCCCTTTAAATAGCGAAGGATTCTCTTTAGCCCAACCCAAGCAGCAACAGTTGGTCGCTCTTGAACTTGACTAAGACAGTTTACAGAATACAAGATATCAGGTCGAGAGGTCATTGACAAATACAACAATGCACCTACAAGTTCACGGTAAGGACCATGAAACTCTTCACCATCAACAAAATCTGATACAGTAGACTTAGAAACTAAAGGAGTGTCACATGGCTTACATTCTGTCATTTTAAATCTAGCTAATAACTTATCAATATATGCCTTCTGACTTAAACAAAGTTTATCATGAACATATTCTAAATTTATACCAAGGAACTCATCAGCAATATCAGCTTTAGACATTTCAAATTCTTTTCTAAGTAATTGAATAACAATCTGAACTTCAGCCTCATTTGAACCTGCTAATATTAAATCATCCACATAAAGAACTATATATGTCTCACAATTATTAGACCTCTTTACAAATACACATGACTCAAATTCAAGTTGCTGAAAATTCAATTTAAATATAAAATCTGTGAATCTTTTAAACCACTGTCTAGGTGCCTGTTTAAGTCCATACAAACTTTTAAGCAATTTACATACTCTACCAGATTTATCATCATAACCTTTAGGTTGATCCATAAAGATTGTTTCATCTAACTGACCATTTAAAAAGGCAGTTTTAACATCTAATACATACATATTAAAATTCTTCTGAAGGAAAATAGCAAACATTAATCTCAGATATGACATGCCTATTACTGGCGCATAGGTTTCAAAATAATTTATACCTGATCTCTGCTCAAAACCACGAGCAACTAACCTAGCCTTATGAATATTATTCCTTTTTATACATAATACCCATTTACAGGTCATTGACCTTTCACCTTCAGGTAGTTCAACAAGCTCCCACACCTTATTCTTATGTAAGGACTCAATCTCTTGATCCATAGCCTGTTTCCATAAAACTTGCTCATTTACAGGCAATTCCTGTACTTCTTCATACGAGATGGATTCAAGACTTTCTACAGTCACTTCATAGACATAATGATCCTTAAATCTAGCTGGTAGCTTAGTTTCTCTTTTAGATTGTCTAGGCCTGTTATTCTCCGCTTCATTTTCATCACAATCCAAGAATTCATCTTGACCACCATCAGCCATCCCTGGCTCTTCAGCTGCCTCAGGAACCACATCAGACTCAGGAACAGTCTTCTCTCTCATTATATTATCAACAGAGTCAGGAATACTCATCCTCTTCTCTTCATTAAATATTACATTACGTGAAACAGCTACACGATTAGTTTTCTGATCCAATAAACGATAGCCCATATTGGAGTATCCTACAAAAATCATTTTTCTAGATTTTGGATCCAGCTTCTTCCTCAGGTTATCAGGTACTCTCATATAAGCATCACATCCGAAAACCTTGATGTTATTCAAATTAGGTGCTTTTCCAAACTTAAGTTCAAAAGGAGTTTTACCCACTGTATGGTTCGGAATCCGGTTCTTCAGATAAGCAGCAGTCTGCACCGCATAGCCCCAAAAAGTCTTGGGCAGATTTGCATCAAAGATGAGAGCTCGAGCCTTCTCCAACAAATACCTATTAGCTCTCTCCGCAACACCGTTCAAGGGAGGTGTGTATGGTGGTGCAGGATCTAGCAAAATATTCTTCAATTTACAATAGCGTGCAAGCTCACCTGATACATATTCCTTGGCATTGTCACATCTTATTTTATATACTTCTGGATTCTGCCTGAAAAACTGCTTGAATATATCAATAATGTTACTTTTATTTTTCAATAGATGTACTTCACAAAATCTTGAACAATCATCTATTATGGTAACAAAGTACCTCTCATTATCACTGGCAGGTGGATCAAGCGGACCACAAATATCAGTATGAATCATTCTCATGGGTTTATCTTCCCTCTCTCTCGGACCTTTGCCCATTGGCACATTGGCTTGTTTAGCAGTCACACATTCTTCACAAAAATTTAAAGAGTCTGATACTGGCAATCCCAACTCTTTCATAACATTGTTGCTAGAATGTCCCATACGCCTGTGCCATAACTTTGCATCTTGCTCAACAAAGTGTGTTACAGCTGATGTACTAATAGGATCAAACTGACTTAAATACTGACCTTTTTCATTCAATCTGGCAATAACAAATTTTTCTTTATTCATCTTAACTATTGCAACATTATTTGTGAAGATAACACTGTAACCAGCTCTCTGTATGTTTTTCACAGATATCAATTGACCATTCAACTCTGGAATATACAAGACTTCTTTGAGAGTTATTTCTCGACCATTCAGCATTCCGACAATTGTCCCAATACCTTTGACTTCTAGAACTTCAACTTTAGATGCACATGTCACAGTGCCACTGTGGGGCCTCATGTCCTTAAACCATTCCTGTTTGCTGCACATGTGCGTCGATGCACCAGAGTCCAACATAAAATGTTCACTTGTTTGATTGACCATAAAGGTAACCGCAGCAGACTCACTGTTATTTGACTTTGGCTTAGTACGACAGTCCTTTTTCAAGTGGCCGGAACGTCCACAGTTAAAACATGTTGTTTTTCTTGGACAATATTTTGCAACATGACCCTTTTTCTTACATTTGTGACACGTAATATGTTGGTACTTTTCGGCATTAAATGCTACATTTGTTTTTGTATTTTCTGTCTTCTTTTCACTTGTGTCACTTTTTAATGCCTCTGCATTTAGTAATCTTTGTATAACAAAATCTGAAGTCAATGTCGTATCTGGCTGATTTTCTATTGTTGCCTTTACTATATCATATTCCGGAGGTAATGACATTTAGATATAAATGACAATATCCATGTCTTTCACAGTTGTTCCAGAAGCTCGCAATTCGTTCACCAATCCCAGTATTTCATTTATATGTTCCTGCATACTGCTATCACAGCGTTTTTTTGTGTTCGTGAGTTTCTTTCTTACTAGGATCTGGCTTACAGCACTTGATTTTCCATATTTTTCCTTTAAAGCATGCCATAGTTTATATGCTGTAGTTTCATCCGACATCGCCATCAATATGGAATCATCAATCATACTAAGTAACAATGCGTACGCCTTTTTCGATTTAGAATCCACAGTTTCTTCCTTTATTAGAAACTGATCCAGGTCTTTTGCAGCAAAAATAGCTTCTGCCCGACGTTTCCACAACAGATAATTCGTCCATCTGAATGGTTCGACAATATATTTTATATTTTCTTCCCGGGCCGCCATATTGCATAGCCAGCCACACGACACGAAACAGCCCAAACCACCCAAGTAGAAAATCTTTGCTTTTACTTCTGCTCCAACACTTCCTTATGATTTTTCGGAACCACGCTCTGCTGTTGTTTATTAATGGTATAAATAAATCAGTGGCCGATAAATACTGAAGCTTTATTAAGAATAAACGAGCACAACAAAACTATACAGTTTCAAGACGTACCACAGACTACACAGAATGTTGCCATGAGTGATTATTCCTAACACTTTTTGTATCAAATCGTCGAAATTATTTGATTATTTACAGAACGTCATGGCTGTGTGTCGTGTTACAAAACCCAACTGTCGACACTTGGGTGTATGAAACTCGTGAGTAACTTGCTCATTATACACGAGGCTGTGGGTTGTATTGTATTGTATTGTGGTTCCATTCACCGGGCACCGTTTCAGGGTCATACAAAATGTTTTCTCTAACACACTGGACGAAACAAAAGAATTCACGCAACAACATATAAGACAGGGACACAAAAACATATTATATGAAACCCGGGCAGCGAACTAAGATGGTATACAGCCCTATTGTGCGTGTAATACACATAACACCCTACTCACATCCACGTGAGAAGTGGCATGTTGCTCATTCGGCGCACAACCGTTGTATAATCATCTACTTTCCTAGAATGAACCTATACCTGAATGTATGGACAATATTAATTTATATTATTGATTTATTAACTTATTTAACTAATTTCTTTTGTTCTGCTAGCATGTGATACAATAATCTTTCTTTGATGATCAATAGTATTTTAGAAATATTAAAAAAAACATTACTATTTTAATAAAGTACTTAAAAATATATCTGCTGACGATTCCGCCTAAATGTCCTGTTTAGCCGACATGACGTCATAAACGCCACGCATGCAAACCGGAAGAATTTTCGACGCTTTTCGTTTGTACACGAAGCATCATCAGGAGGTCTTGACTTTTTGAGTTTTGGCTGCTTGGTGTTGGTGACGTCACGTCGGCTTAGCAGGAAAATTTGACAGAATTGTAATATTATATCTTTAAGTGTTTTATTAAAATAATAATTTAAAGTTTTCTTAAAATATTGCAAAAATATTTGTTATTATTAAATATGGATTTCCGCAAAGCAACGTCAGAATATAATCATTATCTTTCTTTGATTATTTTATCACATGCTAGCCAAAAAAATATGCCTTGTGAGAAATCTATATATATATATACCTTTTATGCCCACCTCTGTAGGAAATTGGCATTTACTGCTCAAATAGTACATTGGCAAGGTAAAAATAATTTGCTACAAAACAAATCAGATCGTGAAAACTATGGAGAGATTTAAACGAGAAATCCTAAGTTGTAAGAGAACATAGTTCAATGGTAGTAGGTATCAATGGTTACCGAAAGTCTTGTCTGGCAAAGCAATGCCCCAGCAGTCTGCATTCAATAGCACTGCAAGAGGTAGGTCCAGGCGGGTCTGTAGGCGCCCTTACAGCGTACGTCACGTTGAAGCCGAAGACTGAAAGCAGACCCAACGCCCTCAGCTGGGTTCCTTCCAGTCTGTTCAGTGTTAGCTCCACGACTAACACTGGACTTTTAACCTGTACAGAAAAAAAATTATACCCACATAAATAATAATTATGAATCTATTATAACTTGCACACTATTGTGCTATTGTATTATGGGAATTAAAATCTTGTTTTTGAATTTTATTTTGTATAAAATACATTTTTTATAAACATGACTGTTTACGACAGACTGTTTAGTATGGAATCTGACATTTTATATGTACACACATCTGAAATGTCTAAATCACTTTTTAATCCATATCAAAAATATATATAAAGAAACAAAAATTACGACAATTTTATCCCTTGGATCAAATTGCATTTGTAGTTTTGATCACCCTTCTATTTTCGAATCCTCTTATGTAAGTGTTATATTATTTATAATTTAATATATTAGTGTCAGTACCATAGTTATTTTATAAACAATATTAATTATATATGAACTACAAAGTAAAAAATGTTAGAATTAGATAACCTGGCAATATTTCATCCTGATTCCTGCCTTAAAGATTTAGAGCAAAGGTATGAAATCGCCCATGTTTCACAATACTTTATTTTCCCAAACATATATGTTACAACAAACATTTTAGAAGAAAATAGACCCGGTAGGAGGGTCAAACTATTTTCAAATACAGTATTTCTAAAGACATCATTCTATTGAGATTGTTTGAAACATTGTTTACATAAACCCTTTTCATCATTTAAATTCAATAGGTACACAAACACTCAAATGTAACAACAAAGGGACATGTTTCACTAGGATTGCGATATGTACTCGTACATGTTCAATTTAATTACTATAAATTAAAACTTAAATCGGCCATACATAATGCAATGAAATATCCTTCATGTCAACGTTCATGCTTTTTGTTTTATAATCGCGCCATTATAAAATTCTGCACAAATAAAATTGTACGTTTTTCTTAGTAGGCATTATTTATTAACGGTGAATTTAATTGACATCCCAGGCCGATGGTAAGCAACTGCAAATTTAATGCAGCATTATTAGCTTGTGTCATTTTATGATTACATAATATTTTAATGAAACCATGAACCTTCATGAATAACAGTGCCTGTATTTTACATTATTTGGAACCAGAGGCACGTCTTTAATACTTTAAAAGATCTTGATTATGGGTAGATTATATTAACATCTAACACAAATTATTTCAAAAATACTTAATGCATAAACTGTATTCTTACTCACTCTCACGACTTCCACGTCACACTTTACTTTTCAATAAAAATGATGGCTTAAATCAAGAAATGAATGTGCAAAAATTCTGTACCTCTAGCAGTTTTTAACTAGAGGTTGATTTTTCGATCTAGCTGTATGAATCCAAAATAATTTGAAATGTTGTTTGTTTTAAAATAAACGACTAAAATTTCATTTCAATTGTTTGGTATATATTTTATCTACAAGTTAACTATCTTCTGATTGAAACACTGAGTCTTAATCCCAACTTAATATTTACTTTGTCGTGAAATATGGAATATAGCTTCATCTTAAAATTTAGAGGTGCTACATGGCTGAAAACCACGGGTTGGACAATTATTGAAATTTTCAGACTATTCGATTTTGATAGCTGTTCAGAACCTGCAATTATGCTCTGTAAAAGACAATAGGCTCGCCCGTTTTTACATGTTACCATAAAGGACAGGTGCTTAGACATTTCCTCCTAATGTTCCGTTAATGTTAATTATATTATGTATTATTGATATGATTCATACTATGCAAAGTTGGTGAACATAATTATTTGACTATCACTATTACTTAGGTTATATGCACTTTCGATTTGCCCTACATATAAAGTAGATGAAAAATAAACACATGTAATACTAATATCCTTAACATTTTGAAAAGTCATCGACGTGATCGCCATTCTAGTTGATACCAATCTTCGCCTTTCAGTGGGAGGTTTCCACGTGCCTTTTGTGACCCCTATCTCTACACTTGACAACAATCGAGAGATGAAATCGATTAGGAGACCATCGCATATATTACTTAGAAACATTCCCAAACCTATGAGGAAAATAAAAAGTCTATTCTTAAACAGTAAGTAGGTATAAAAAAACTGAACCCTTGTATAAGCCTGATCTGAATGATTAGCAGTTATGTTCACTAAACATGTATTAGTGCGGTGGTCAATAATAATAAAAAAATATTTTGTTCAATAACGCCCATAGAAAAAGTTACATAAGCTGATTAGATGATTCGTTAAAAGGTCCTGGTCTCTATCAGGTACATATTTGATACATTTATATAATCCATTATCACTAAGTTATTAACAATGGTATATTGAATTTGAAACAATATATCTATGCTACAATATAGTTATTTTTAAGCTAAGAATGTACAAGCGAGCATGTCGCGTCAACTCTATAAACAAAGGCTTTTGGAGACATATGTAGGTTTGTAACACCGAGACTAGCTCTAGCCTAAGCAAGAAAGTTTAGTAATACTTTGAGAACCCTTTATTACCTTGCCCTAATTAAATGTTATTTTAAATAGAGTTCACTATTCCGTCGAAAAATTTGAATTTTACCGATACCCCGACCACAATAAAATTCAGAATTTAAAGCAAGCAACACAACGAAATAGTTATGAGAAACCTTACTAAACGATGAAAGCGCTTCCATTATATGAACTTTGTTTTGATTAATGAGTTTACATATTGTAGCACCATTATTTTTTTTTAGAAACAGTACGAATAACATTTCGAGGACAAAATATAGGATTGCGTCAAAAGCCTCTATAGCATCACAAGGATAGTAAACGTTCGAGGTATGCACTTGCGAACGCGAATTATATCCAAA
This sequence comes from Plagodis dolabraria, assembly GCA_963854805.1. Lineage (NCBI taxonomy): Eukaryota > Metazoa > Arthropoda > Insecta > Lepidoptera > Geometridae > Plagodis > Plagodis dolabraria. The sequence continues at coordinate 21,505,856 of OY978459.1, forward strand.
TTAAGTGGAATACGGCAGTAAGCGGACCGAGCGAATTTGCACCGCTCGTTGAATGTATAGTACGAAAATGAAAGATCGCTACTAAAAACAGAAAGCGAGATAATCGCAGACCACTAAACCGTGGAATTAAAATATATGTGGAGTAGACACGTCCTTATAACTGAGTCGAACCGCAGTTTGTATTTGATACGAAGCGAGTTTTAACTTGTATCAAAACAAAAGAAAAATTCAAATGGTCACCTTTTTAGCTCAGTGCAGTACACCATATTTTCATATTATAAAAAGAACGTTTAACACATAACTATAAAAAACCAAACGATAATAGTGTTCTGTATCCTATAACTAGGACTATTATAATTATGTATGTATTGTTCTAACCAAACTGATAACAAAAGCAAGCCATAGTAAAGAGGGAGTTTAAGAGGAGAATTCTGAAAAAACCTTCGTGCAGAAGGTAACTAAAGATATAGGTGGTAACTAAACAGATTATGATTGTTTATATTTTCATGTATTTACCTCTTTAGACTAGGTAAATTATTAGCTTAAAAAGAAGCGTTGTAAGGAGAATGAATAATTTAAAACAAAGTTCTATAACAACTTATTAAAAGAAATAGTTTCGAAATTCCTGGGTGAGTAAATCACACTTTAAAAGTAAGCTGTCCAATTTCAGCATCAGAAAGATATTGAAATTAACTCTGTCTCTTCTGGAAAAGGCGTTGTTAGAGCCATTTCATTCCGAAAATAGTGAGTGCAGGAATTATATCTCGCGTTTTTTCCACATAGTTGTATCGTTTATCTCCGCAGTGCGGCCGTAAACGGGCTGCCAACTTGCAACATTGTTTGCAAGTAATTATACGCAACTTATATAGACTCTTCATTTTTGTGGTTTGTTTAGCTCGTTGCGCTTTTGTTCTGTGGAAATACTTTAAAAATTAAGAAAACGAAGATATGACATTTAGTGCGTCTTATTTTCTAGTGCTGAAAGGCTAGCCATTGATTACTATCTCACCAAATGTAAGCAACGATGTGGCCGAAGATGGTATTCAATCTCGTAACTGATACTAACGCTTGAAGATAATCTCAATTTATCTTAATTTTCTTATAAGGTATTACTTGGGTAAAATATTACAATAGTAATTTAATCTATATTTATGTCAGCGCGTTCTGCTTGTTTGATTTGGTTCATCCAAACAGTGCCTATATTAATCGCAATGTATTAAACAAGATAAATTCAGAATAGACAAAAGCGCCAGTGAACCTGCAGTGAAAAGTTCAATGGTGAGATTTTCAATGAACGAAGAATATTCATAAAGCTTAAGAAACTATATTTTAGACATGTAATGACAGATAATGCCTATTGTGATCTATGTATCGGAATGTTAAACATCAAAAGAGGTGGATGATAGGAGTTGCATGTAGCAAAGATGCGAATGTAAATATAGTTGTCGGATATTAAAAGAAAGTAAAGAAATATGCATGAGAATATTAGAGGAAGATGGAAAATAGCATATGTGAGTGAGGAGTTGAATAGTAATAGATTAGCGAGGTATGGGCATGTTCGAAAATGTATGAAAGACACATCAATATCAGATTTTGAAAGAGTTCAGAATATGTGAAGAAGGCATGGAAGAACTATTTGAAGAAGGATATATGAATACTGTGACGAAAACTAGGAAAGAGTTTAAGAACAAAATTGGCTGTGCCAACCCTGAAAGACAGGAGGTGGAATAAATTTGTATGTGGTAAAACTATGTTTGTAAACTAAGTGCTACTCTAACTCTATACTTTATACGAGGTTAGATTATAAGTAATTTTAAAAATCATCGGTAAACTCTCATTAGAGCGTCTCAAATAACCGTTCACTTAACTGTGAGGGCTATAACAATAGCATTGCATATTGAAGGTAATAATAATGACATAATAATAATAATAATGTAATAATATATATAATAATGACCTTTGGACCCCTAATGACCTTTAGACGTTGTGGTACTGAAGATAGTACTACAGTTGGATTAGAAGCGCGCCACTAAGAGCTTTGTAAAGTAAGGCTGCCATGCAGAAATAAGTGAGAGAGGTATTACTAAATTTCCATACAATTAAGCACGATCTAAAAAAACGAATGTTGGTAAACTTCAACACCGGGGACTTGCTTACTGTGTAACTTGCCATACTTTTCATCAACGAAAATGTTTGATTATTAACTATTTACTGTGCAATAATACGCAAATCATCGTATATGTAGATTTGGTCCCAAAATATGTATCTTGTTAACCGTAACATAAGGCGGCTGGTAATCAGGGCTCAAAAGTACAAAGTGAGATGTTATGTTCAGTTTGTAGTAGACCATTTTATTCAAACTAAAGACCTAAGATAGGACTTGGGGTTTCCTAGCAACATTAACAATTATGAGTGAAGCACATTCTAATTAGAGCCTCATTAGGTAATCAGTATTTATAATACTTATGATAATGATAAAATTCGCTTCTCCTATCACCATATTCTCTACGCCAAACTATCGTAAGTGCATTACTTAACCATCTATGTACGGAATTGCTCCCTATTCAACTTCAAAATTACTCGTGTTAAATGTCTTAGAACTAAGTGACACACAACAACTAACGAAGTACACGTAAATGAGTTTATCTCAAATAGTAGACTAATAATTATGTTGTAGCACTGTTTCCATATAATTCTAAAATAAATTAATATGACGGGGCGAAATGTATACATTACCAATTAAAAAAAATGTGAAGCAAATTGAATTGAATGTTAGAGAGACATTGATATGTGGAAGTTGGGTATCACAAAAGAAAGGTAAAAGTTATCTTTTTTTTCTTAAGAAGTGCGTGGATTTGGGTGCTCTGACTTAAAAGACCACAGTTAATAAAGTAAGTAGATAGAAATAAAGATTATTATCATTATTATGAAGAAAGTAAATTAGAAGTTAAATCCTTAAAATTGACCATGCACAGATCATTTTTACTTTGAAAACCCTTTAACTAAGGAATAAAAATTTAAGAAAATATCTCGGATTATTCTCGGATTTGTGCTCCTATGGAGATATATTATGTAATATAAGAGATTTTTTTTTCTTTGCAAATAAAGGTTTAAAGTCATGCATGCAAACTTACCATTCCTAAGAAACTAGAATACATTTAGTAAATTTTCTCAGATTGTGTGCTTTATCCCTATCATTATCGAATGTATCATAAGAACTTCCGTCACCAGGTTTCCAAAAGAAAATTGGAAAATAAGGAAAAAACAGGGGATACAATCGTGATACTTTGCCAACGCATTTGTTACTTTGTCCCATCCCAGAGAGCTCACATATACTTCTGGTGACTGAGAGATTTACTCAGTCAGCAAGCAGAGTTTGGTTTTGTCGGCCTTTTAGTCAATTTCCAAAATTGACTAAAGTAGACCACAGATAGCCTTACTCAAATTAAAGGCCGATCTCTACAAATCCATATGCAACAACATTGTTTTACTATAGAACTTTCGGTGTGTAACTTATCATGTTGTCGGTATAATTAATCGAGGCCACAAATAAATTAATAACAATTCTTATATACAAACAAGGCGATGGTACACTTTGAAAGATATGCACAGGGACGCTTGATAACAGAAAACCCAGAAGGGGGCACAATTACATTTCAGAGAAGAAGTTTTCAATGCGCTTCATAAGAATCATAGTTAAAAGTATATAGTATAATAAGAGTCACCTAGCCAGAGGGAAGACACTACAATATGAAAGGCGCGAGCCTATTGCCTATTTCTCGTGAATAATTCCAGACTCCAGGCTGCTACTGAAAATGATAATGTCAGAACAACTCAATTACTTGTATGACCTGGGAATCGAACCCAGGACATCGAGATTCCAAAGGCGCTTTTGAATACACACTAACAAGGCAGACTGTATGATACTAAAGACTACAAAGTCTGCCTTCGCTTCTTTCTTGTCAGTAATAATTCAGGTCTTAACGAGTCTGGCTTGAAACTTGGTTAGGAATTTTAATTCTATTGCGTACCGCTGGGTTGCCGTGAAGATCTTGTAGATTACCTGGAACCAAGAAATTTTTTTGTTAGACTTTATGGAGATCTTTAAATGTCTTTAATGAACCTATTAACATACTCAATAAAATCAAATAAAAATACCTAATAAGTATATAAAATCATTTGAAGCGCGTAACGTAATTTATTTAGCCGAGCAACGACCGCCACGGTCATTACTGGCATGAGTGACCGCTAGTGAAGTTACTACTGAGCGCTTTCGTGCTTCGGAGGACACGTTAAGCCGTAAGTCTCGGTTGTTGTCTTATAGGATGGCAGTCGTTACAGTATTTTGCAAATGCCTGCCTAGCTATCACCCTGAAGTAGAAAACCGGTCAAGCACCTATCCGTGTTTTCCAGCAGCTGTCCTTGAAACAATATCTTAATATAGGTTAAGTTTGTTCACTTTCTTCGACCACATCTTCATTTAATGCTAGAAAATGTAGTCAAAAGGTCCATACTTTAGCCTTTTATTAGAATGTTTCCAATCTGGTCACACAACGTTCACGAAGGATTTCTCGTTCTGGTTCATTCACATTTCCCCCTTATTCATTAATTATTGCATTGTATTTGTTCACGTAATATTCTTTAGCTCATACAATACTTTTAACTACGATCTCATCTGTTGGTCAAGGGTGTGAGTCAAATGAGTAATTACAAAATGCTCTACCAACAACCATGCAGAGAACCTCAAGTGTGCTGCAGGATATAAATCATGGATCCCTAACGCAACAATCCAAAAGCTTTTGGTCCACAGGCCTCCTTATTCAGACTGCACATTTCTATGGCTTGAAGTTGCTTCTCTATATATAAACGATAAATATATATGATAAATAGTATTATCTCTTTTGAGAACCAAGAATACGATGCAATGTGATAACGTCTAAGTATACCTTTCGGAGCATGCTATCATTGTGCCACATTTTATAGAAATAAGGTTTGCCATAGTTTTGGCGTGATTGTTAATAAAGACACATTTTTTTGCAGTGGTTAAAGGTCAGTGAAAGGTCTCGCAGTCAGTAATTTATCCAGATTCAATGTCCAGTGCTCCGCGTTGGACATTCAATAGGTTATCAATGAAATTCTGTTATAAAAAGTGTCTGGAAGTGTGCCTGTCTCGTATTTTTATTTATTTTATCTTCGTAGTAGTACGGTCAAGTCGCCCATCTGATGGTAAGCGTCACGACTGTTCATTACGGTTGCAGTATCATGTTCCACATTCTGCTTGAAAACGCCACATACACTTGCCACTCCACCGATACCTGTGCCCCACTCCGAGACGTTAGTTATGACACGTTTGCCCAGTAATTTGATTTAGTACCTAATAAATATGTTAGCAAATGAAAGTCAAGCTCAAAAACAGCAGAATATAAACTTTACGCGGCAAACGTGGTTTAAAGTGGGACGTAACAACATTACCTTGACACGACCAATCGGATGCGATAATTTCTAAGTGCCATCAATTAACCAATCCAATTGTATTTGGAAAATTGAGCATGGTTTGTTGATTGTGAACTTAATGAGTCCAAAATCAAAGCGATAACTGTATGAGAGTTACACTTCTTCACTTAAATATTCGTATCTTGGTACAGTGCCCTTTACGACTAAACATAGTATTGATGTAAACATAACTGCTTTGAGACAGAATATCTCACACTGCGGTGGTACACACCAAGACGAACTCTTAATGAAGAGACCTACCAACTCATATAAAATGGTGGTATAAAAATAATATCTGGGATAAATATAATGTTATATGTGTTTACAACCGCTACCTACCTACCTATTCAGTAATATCCTTGAACAACAGAATTTTTTTATATTTCGGTGTACAAAACCTCTTAAAAGTGCTTGTTATTATTTTATATGATATTATTTTTGTCTAAATATTTGATATAAAACAAAATACACCTTTGTTTACACGGCCCCTGTCCCATTAACGCAAACTCTCAATTAACTATCACAAATTTCATCTCCGGCACACAAACGATATAACAAATCACCAATTGATTTATTCACTCGATATATTCTGCCAGCCCATTATTCATGTGCCAGCCAATTATTATAATGCAATGCAAAGCTGATCTGTTACATTATAAACTTGTTATGATATTAATTGTGTGTCAACGAGGATAGTGATCATATTACATGACGTTTCTCTAGCGAAAGTTACAACAATAAATGTATCAAATACTGCGCTTGTAAATAGTACATCATACACGTGAGGAAAGTTAAATATTCCTTATTTCAAAAGAGGTAATTTTAGATATTTTATAGCCAAGATAGGAATAATTAACGTAGTACAGGTATCTTACAACTATATTCAAGACATTTGTAGGTTAAAATTATGAATTTTAGGTATATCACAACCTACTTGAATTACATACACTTTCACAAGATTGATAAAAGAAAGAGAAAATAAGAAAAAATCCATTTACTTAGGTAACATCGCACTATACATTTGTTTTTTAACTGTTCTTACTTTACTGTTGTTAACTGTTTATTTTTTTTTATCACTTCACCTTATTTTTTATGGAATATTATAAAAAAACACAATATCCTTGGTGATATGATAAGCTACTGGCATACTTAATTAAAAAGTAATAAGCACTTGTTCCAGAAACCACATTCCGATACAGGTAAAGCGTAATTTATAGAGCTTTTACGGTATTGGTAAAGCATTGTCATCAGTATTAATTAAGTATTTGGAATGTGATAAAATCACATGAATCTTTAATATATAGAATATTTTTAACATCGATGATCAATTAAAATTATATATACAAGGCATGCTTAAAGTATAAACTACAACGCTAAAAAAAAAAACAGAAATATCTCTAGTTGAGGAATACAATTGTTTGAATATGTGAAATAAATGGGTACATATATTTTGTCTGACTGATATGTCAAAAAGTAGGTCGGCTTACTCATATCAAGAGAACATGTGTCTTCGGCTGGCACTCAGCCAATATGTCCGGCAATATTTAATCAAAGAACAGAAGACTATTCGCTTTTCCTTTTGTGAAAAATTTTGTTTATCTACTACCATGTCTGAACAGCAATAAATCTGGTCAATTTTATTATGTGTGTCAAGATGTCAATAATATACATTTATTGGATTAGAAAATGATTTAGGGATGTATTAGATTTATAGTTGCTTTGTAAATATATGTAGTAAAGATAAACATTTTTTACAGGATAGAACTCACTCACATTCTGACCTGTGCCGCCACGCCGTGCACACCTGTCTACAGCTCCGCCAGTATCTCCCAGTGAGACCGCAATAGTCCCCGCACTATTGCCGTCTCACTCGGGTCATCGTTCCGACGCTAGTTGCAGACCTGTGCCTTGGAATACGCAGTCCTGACGAAGTTTTGTTTTGTGTGCAGAAGCTGAGCAGCCGCCGATCGCCGTGCAACGTGAGCTACGAGCTCGCCGTGCCGGCGCGCAGAGGCGCTCTAAGACGTCAGGCATTACCACCTACCCAAGTCCCTTGTTTCGTTATCATAACACTCCGGGCTGGTGGTCTTGTTCTGACCGCACTTTTCGGTGCGCACTTCACAACTTTACTACTCGACACAACATTGTACCAGTGCGCGTAACAACACACTTTGTGCTGTTAAGCGACGTCGTTCAGGCGTGGGGTAGCGTCAGCCAAACCCGTCTGAACGATCAAATCCGCCATTTGCTGCGGTCGCAGTGTGACACCCTACGGTGACAACGGCCACTGTTGTTGTTTTTGGTTTAACCTTGCACCGTGGCCTTTCCCGCTTCACGGGTCAGCCGAAGCAAGCTGGGCTCCGGGACAACTGGCCTTGGGGTCGCCCCTAGTCAACCCCGGAGCAGCATTAGGATCACCCCTCTCCGCCGAGAAAAAAGCTCGGAGAGGGTACACAACTAGGGCACACCATAGGTACTCACTCCCTCTCACACAAGTGAGCTCACGAGTTGCGAGAGGGAGACAGAACCCGTTAGGCCATCCTGAGTATTCCCCTCAGGATGCAACGTCCCTCTAACGGTGAGGTGGAGGTCCTTCAGACCTTCGCCCTCCGCTACCCCGAACTCTACGCTGATCATCAGCAATCGCTTAACGATGCAGAGAGTGCCCGCCTCACGGACACTCTCATCGCTCGCTCCGGAACTGCAATTCCGGAGGCCATCGTCCCTCCTCTGACCCGGTCCTTCTCAGAGGACAGCCCGACTTCGCCCGCTCCGGGCCCTGACAACAGACGCACGGTGGCAGCCCCTCCCCGTGAGAGGTCTCGCTCGCGCTCACCGATCGGGAGGCCAGCGAGCACCCGTCCCTCCATCGCCGTTGTCGAGCCCACTTCGGACTCCGAAACGGAGATGGATGTTGATCCGAGTCGTGCCTTACGCACTGACTCAGACTCCGATAACGACGGCTATACCGTCGTAGATAGAAAACGCAAGCGTGCTCCTAAAGCCGCTAGTTGCGCAACTTCCGCCCCTCCCGCCAAGGCACCCGCTAAGGCCCCCGCCTCCGGCAAGAAGCCGACCCCCGCCCCGCGCCCCGCGTCTCCTCCCTCCGCTCCGGCCACCACTGCCGCGTCCCCTCAGGACGCGAGCGCGCGCCGCGAAAAACCGCCTCCGCCCCTGTTTATTCAGGACAAAACCAAATGGGACATGCTGTCCCGTTTAGTTTCGGATCGTGGGATCCACTACACTAATGCCCGCTCCACGCAGCAGGGCATTAAAGTTCAAGTGTCCACCATTAGCGACCACAGAGCGCTAACAAAACTCCTCCGCAATGAGAGCATAAGCTTCCACACTTATGCGCTCGAAGAGGAGAAAGTCCTCCGAGTGGTCATCCGCGGTGTGCCCAAGGAGGTACATACCGATTCGGTATGTGCCGACCTGAAGGCACAAGACTTCCCCGTACATGCAGTTCACCGCATGTACAGCGGGAAGGACCGCAGTCCCTACGATCTAGTACTCGTAGTACTAGATCGTACACCTGAAGGCAAGGCCATTTTTAATTTAAAAAAGGTCTGTGGCCTCTCAGGACTCGATGTCCAAGCCCCATACAAAAATGGGAGTCCCTCGCAGTGCCATAACTGCCAACTATACGGGCACGCCTCCCGTTTCTGCTTCGCTCGTGCTAGGTGCGTTAAGTGCCTAGGCGATCACGCGACAGCAGCGTGCACTCGCACCCGGGATTCGCCGGACCCACCCAGTTGTGTTCTATGCGGTGCTCAAGGGCATACCGCGAATTACCGTGGTTGCCCTAAAGCACCACGAGTGAACCACAGGGTGGCAAGGCATAGGCCGACCCGCCCCTCTTATGACCGTTACCAACGGGTAAGCCCTAAACTAACGGTAGTACCTGCCTCACAGGTAATACCCGCGCCGCTCCCAGCCCGTAACGCATGGTCTAAACCACCCAGTATGGTTAAGACCGTCGCTACCGCCCGCGCCCCGGACCGCGCTCCCGCACCCGCGCCCGCACCCGCACCCGCCCGCGCCGCAGCCCCTGCCCGCGCACCGGCCCCGGCTCGCCCCGCGCTCCCGGCACCCGTTGCCAACACCATTCGCGCGCCTCCCCGCGCCGCTTCCCGGCCACAAGCTCCCCCTATGCCATTGATGGCTGCCCCTCTTCAAGAGGCAATCAACCTAGTCAGCGATCTGGCTATGTCGGTTGACATCAATGAGGTACAAGAGCTATTCCACAAGATGCAATACGCTCAATCCCCAGCGGACGTGATCCAATACACATTGGAACACGCGAACTTACTAAGCGCCCTTAAGCGCTTCGTTCCCCAGGCCCCTCCCCAGTACAACCACTATGGGTAGTACAACCGAACGCACGAAACCGCACTCAGTTTCGTTAGCGTCATTTAACGCTAACGGCCTTTTCAGACAACGTGACCTCGTCCACGACTTTTGTTGTACCCACCTTATCGATATCATATGCGTGCAGGAGACCCTTCTAAAACCGGGGAAGGCGAACCCTAGGTTTGCCAATTACAGAACGGTACGTGATGATAGAGTGAACTCCCGTGGGGGAGGCACTCTTATCTATTACAAAAGGTCCCTGCACTGCATTCCCCTACCTACCCCGACTCTTGTTAATATGGAAGCATCTTGTTGCCTCCTAGCTATGACTGGTCATCAACCTATAGTCATAGCGTCCTGTTACCAAGCTTGCTCCAAGCCGATCGTCCGAGCTGACTTAGAAGCATTGTTCTCATTAGGAAGCGCCGTCCTTCTGATTGGCGACTTCAACAGTAAGCACATCCTATGGAATTGTAACGTCAACAATCCCAAAGGTATTGCACTTGAAAATCTAATCGCAGAACTTAACTTTGACATAATTGCGCCCACTGAGCCCACTCACTACCCTTATATGGAAGACCATCAACCTGACTTGCTTGACATGGCACTACTCAGAGGCGTAACACTCCGGTTACGCTCCATAGAAGTGGTTCACGAGCTTCACTCTGACCACCGACCCATTATACTGCGACTAGGTCCCGACCCAACGACTGACCTCCCCCGCCCCACTAAGACGATAGTGAACTGGAAGCAAGTAGGCGATGCCCTAAAGGCTATCAGTTCACCGGACCTTGACAAGATCCCTGACGACATCCTGACGAAAGATGACGTAACCCTTGCGATCGATTCGTTCACCAATCACCTCTCCACCGTAGTAGGTGCATCCGCAAAGGAGGTCATAGTGCCGGACGACCGGCGCCTTGTCATTCCAGCGGATGTGAGACGATTGGTGACGGAGAGTAAAGCAGTGACCCGACATTACGACTCTTACCCTAGTAAAGAGAACAAAACTAAGAAACGCCACTTTGAACGCATGGTTCAAAGTCGCATGTCTGAGTTGCGTGATCAACAATGGGGCGATAAACTTTCAAACCTCGTGCCAAGCCACCATGCTTATTGGGACTTGGCGCGAGGTTTGAAAGGAAGTAACCATAACGACATGCCTCCCTTATACAGACCAGTCCCACTAGTCCCAGCGTTCTTTGACGAAGACAAAGCTGAGTGCCTAGCTGATAGCCTAGAGGCTCAGTGTTCCCCTAACGTAGATCACGTTGACCAAGCTCACCTCGATTCGGTGGATGCTGAAGTCGAACGTAAAAGCTCTGTGGTCACCTCTGAACTCCCACCAATCACTTTAGCGACTTACGCTGAGGTGGCGAGACCGATCAAGGCCCTCCGACCGCGCAAATCCCCCGGTGCCGATGGCATCTCCAACAGGGTTCTTAAAACCCTCTCTCCTCCTCTCATCCACCTCTTAGTCAGCATCTTCAATGCTGCTATGAACCACTGCTTATTCCCAGACACCTGGAAATATGCAAATGTCATTGGCATTCACAAACCAGGCAAAAGCTCATCTGACCCCACCAGCTACCGCCCCATCAGCCTCCTCAGTGCCTTAGGCAAACTTTACGAGCGGTTACTTGCAAACCGTCTCCAGTCCCATGCTAAGGAACACCACCTTATCCCAGATGAGCAGTTTGGCTTCAGACCCGGACACTCATGCGTCCAACAGGTGCACCGCCTCACGGAGCACATCATTGAGGGCTTCAATAAGTACCCCAAACCCCAGACTACGCTAGCAGTCTTCCTCGACGTAGCGAAAGCTTTTGACAAAGTCTGGCACAATGGCTTGATCTACAAGCTATACCAATTTGGCGTGCCAGAACGTCTTGTGCTCATCCTACAAGACTTCCTTAAAGCCAGAAGCTTTCGCTATCGCGTGGAAGGCACCCTCTCCTCCCCCCACCCAGTCAGAGCCGGAGTCCCTCAGGGCTCCGTGCTATCACCTATTCTCTTTGCACTGTATACCAGTGACATCCCACGCTCTCAGCCCAAAGTATTCCTAGCCCAATATGCGGACGATACCGCCATTTACACCACTGGGTGGCATATCAACAGACAGTCCTATTTCGTCATTCAACGGGCCGTCACCGAGATCGGTGACTGGTTCCGAAAATGGCGCATCGCGGTCAACCCAGCTAAAAGCACAGCTATGTGCTTTACTGAGAAGACACGCTCCCCTTACCCGAAACCGCTTATTTTGTTCGACGAACCCATTCCCTGGGTTCCTAGAACAAAATACCTCGGAGTCACCCTTGATCGTCATCTCACCTTTAACGATCACATAACAACCGTCCGTAACAGAGCGGCCTTCGTAATGGGTCGCCTTGGTCCCCTACTTCGCAAAGAGAGTAAAATGTCTCTTAGTAATAAGAAGACACTTTACACTGCCTGCATCCGCCCCATCATGACTTACGCATCAGTAGTGTTTAGTCATGCTAGTGAGGCCCACCTTCATAAACTCCAAGTCATCCAAAACCGTTTTCTTCGTAATGCAACCGGCGCCCCGTGGTATATCCGGAACACCGAGTTGCATTGCGACTTAAACCTTCCCTCTCTAGCGCAGTTCAATAAGGACTGCGCCCGCCGATACTTTGATCGAGCGCCCCACCACCCGAACCCATTGGTTGTCCAGGCATCGAACTACTCGACTGCCTCTTCTATCCCATTTTTCAAACCCCCCCGTCGCCGACCACGGCAGGTATTAGACGACCCGGATGACCCCATCGCAGCCATTACATTGGCAGCTTTAGCGTTATCCGTAAGTCGTCGAGGTAAAATCCCCAGGTGTGAGGTAATTAGAGGTCACACAATCAAACACCGAGCTCGCCGGCGAGCTCGAGGCAAAAACAAGGTCACGATAAATTGCTCTCCAAATAGTCAAAGAGTATTATTCAGTAGGGCCCAATTGTGCAACACTGCAGTTGCACAGAGGCATTTTGCTCCGATCCCCCCCATGTCTCTCGACAGCGAGACAAGCCGAGGTCCGAACCACAGTGGTGCCCTTGAGCTCGCTGTCAACCCCTCCTATAGTAGCGGCACGTTTTCGGCGTCCGCAGGAGACGGAGGTAGAAAGCGCTTTTCGCCTTCTACGCCCGTCTCGAAGCCGAAGGCACTTCTCCCTCCCGTGCTATTGTAGGGCCAGGCCCTCGCCCAAAACCCGGTGGAGCTGGACGACCGCACAGGCGGTAGCCAGCATCTCTGTCCTCCCTAAACAAACAAACAGGATAGAAGGGCAAACGAGCAGGCGGGTTACCTGGTGGTAATTGATCACCGCCGCCCACGAAGTGCAATATATACGCGAGGTCTAGAGGATGCGTTGCCATCCATGGAGGAGGGAATCTCAATTGAATGTTCCCAAGTCGTATCGGTTCCGAAATAGTCCACGTGATAACTGGTTCACATTGTGTCAGTGCGAGAACAACATGCTTTTTCAGGGCGTCCGATGGCGAAATTCAGCTGCAGGGATTAAACCGAATAGTTCCACGGAACATTCACCGTAATAGATACAGTGAAAGATGCAGACTGAGCTTGTAGATTTCCTATCTTCCAGCTTCCAATGCTTCCAACTCGTCCAGCCGTGTATTTGCCTATTCCTTCCGTCCACAACACGAGTGAGGATTTTATCTCTGCTAATTGTAGTCCTATAAGACGCAGCTCAGTATAATTGGATTGGTTTCAATACTCTCGCGCTTCCCTACATATAGCGACGAGAGGGCCACTCGTTCATGCGCACCGGCCTAGACAAACTGGTGTGTTAGTGCTAACGTTTAACGTTTCCCTAGCCCTCAAAAATGTACACTTTCAGTCGTTTAGCTTTTCTTTCTCTGTGTATTCTAAGTTAACACAGATTGCGTGATATGCATCTTAACAGGTTGTTTATTTCAGTATCCGAGATGTGGAGATGCCATGTTTTCACACCGCGCAGTTCTATACTGTAGTAGGCCCCATTTTTAACGCGTTAAGATAACAAAGTGCATTGGTAAATATGTCGTCAATTGCATGTGTAAAGTGTCGGATCAGTTTAGCTCTCTTGTCCTGAGCTGCAATGACAACTGATTCTCGTGTCGAGGTGTATACCTGTCGCTTATTGTAAATTGTAACCCACGTGTGATAAACTTGTTCACGATAATAATAGCTTTAAATTTACTGATGCACGTTAGACAATTGTACCTAGAATCTGTGACGAGTGTATAATTGAAATTTACCTACTTATGGTTGGGTATGCTCATAAATCAATTTTTAATTTCACTTGCCTCTGCATACATCTAACTGTAAATAGGGCCATAGCCCATAAAAATGATACAACTAGTTTTGAATTAGAAATAAAAGAACCTTATCCTCAATGTATCAAAAAAAAACCCATTGGATACGTCACCACTCACACTAAACACTACCATACAAAAGTGTACAATGTATAGTATGTATGAAATGCATGATTGCAAATGCCATGTATACATTATTATTACATACAATAATATGCCTTTTGATTGTACATACAGGCGTTTGTTGTCATGTAAATACGCTTATGTTCGTTGCGATATCTGTCGAAAGGTACTCGTTTGCAAGCGATACTTCTCTAAGCTGCAAACCATGCCTATACAATTATTTTACAGTTTTCATGACAGTTTTACCGTTAACTGAGAAGATCGTGTTTTTGTTGTGTACGGAAACTATAATTTGCCACATTGAATACACTAAATTATATTCCTTTAAAGTGCCTATATCGTCTACAAATCATATTTATCGCAAACAATATCTGTGTAAAATATTTAGGTACAAATTATATCTAACTATACTAGACTGTATTTGTGAGTGCTTAATACTGGATACTGATGATATTCCTGTAACGATTTTCCGAGAACAATAAAACAAGCATTGCTTTATTGTGGATGGTACAATATATTGTGTCATCATAATAATATGTGCATTGTTCAGCATATTTTATCAATACTTAGTAGGTTTCAAAAACGTTATCGTGTCTACTGGTGATTCTACCCACATTTATGACTATGAATGTAATATTTGTGTCTTTCTTTTGCTATGTGGAATAGGCAATAATATAGTTATTAATGCGAGCACCTTCTCTAAATATGTAGAAAAAGATGTGACGTTACCAAAAATATGCAAATGTAGAATGAAAATAAACACGTCTATTCATAGAAAGGGCCTGGGCTCCACATTTTTGGACAATAGCTCATATTTAATGCAGATATTCATGAATAAACGTAATACTACATACCTTAACAGGAATTATCAAATTGCACTATACTTGTACATATTATGTCGCCAAATTACAATCACCATTTTCGCACACTTGGACTCATGTTCACTTATAAACAAACATACAGTTATTGGGTGCTGGCAGATACTGTTACACTTACACTACTTTAAGAAGATATACCCGCTAGCCAGCCCAAGCGCGGTAGGTATTTCAGTCCTATAGCCGTCTCTATCCGCCTGTCCTCCCGGCCACAAAGCGACGACGACGAACGACGCGACTCGGTACGATTCGGACGTTTTCGGGGGTATTCGGTGGCTGCCTGCGTAATATTAGTATAGATATAGATGAAGGGCCTAGGGGGATCCTAATAGTAGCTGAATGTGATACGTAGCGTTCTTGTGATAATAGGTTTAATTTCATTTCGTTGCACTGGATATGTTCGTGTAACAAAATGGGTCGAGTATTCACTGCATATCCGGATTTCAATTTTGATACTTTGCACTGATCATATGAACTATTATATAATTACTAAAACAACGTATTTAAGATAGATACTTAATTTGTTTATTTTTATCCAATTATGGTGCGTAAACGCACCTATTACGATCTCAACTTATTAAATAAAAAACTAGCATGTAAATATAGCGTATTATTAGACCTACCGTTTCCAGTTTGAATCGTTTTTTTGGGACTAATAATTACAAAGTTTAGCCCTGCATTTACCATCGCAGGCGATCGGCGAGTCTGGCGCAGCCCGGGTCGGCACCAGTTTCCCAAAATTTGCGATGGTAAACGCAAAGTATACTAAACTTTGTGATAATTAGTCCAAGAAAAAGGATTCAAACTGCAAACGTTAGATCTATTAATATTCTAAATCCACATGCGAGTTATTTTTATATAATTTGCTGGATTTATAAGGTGATATCTATGGCACAAAAAAAAACAATTAACTATTTTCAATCAGTTTTTTAAATTAATAGATATTTTTAATAACCATTTAACACGGCGCGGCGCACAGTGTTTTATAAAGTCTATTTTTCGGACATCGCATTTTTATTGTAAAACCGGATAGATATAATCATAGAAATGCCATATTTCTTATCCCCATTTAACCAGCTCGTCTAGTTTTTGAAAAATGTTTTTTTGAAAATCGATCATTTTGCGTCCGGATATACTGAAAAAAAAAATCTCTTAATCTATGCATGATACGCAATAAGAATGTTAGAAACATAAATAGTGTCTTTTATGCTGCATCTTTGAGAGCATAAATAAATCTCGTAGCTTAATTAGACTCACATTTATACGCATTTTTTTTTTGTTTTTCTTATTTCTCTCGAGATTTCCACCGTATTGGGAAAAGTTATTTATATTGAAATTATGCTGTTTACTTCAGTAACAAGCCACATAAATTATACATCCCAATTCAATGGAATCTTAAAGTTATTTCAAATTAACTATTTTTGCTAGGGTTGTCACTTTTGTATCCGGATTTTACATACTACATTTTTGTTCGATATTGATGACTGTTACATAATTTTGTATATAAATTAGAATAAAATAATATTTATTGTCACTGAAAATTACAAACATATATTAGTCACAAACATGGTATTAACCGCTGAGGATCAGCTGTGAATATATTCACAAGATAGCAATAAATTTATATTGTTGAATTAGATACAGATTTGCAAGGGTTAAACACGAAAATGGAATTAGATGACTAGAGGTAAGCTCAGCACTGTACTGTACAGGCCTTGTCGTCCATGCAGGGCTAGTTGTCAGCATAGCCCCTGCTTGAATTGGTATGAACTATAGAGAGAAAAGTAGTAAAGCAAGTAATTATACAAACAATAATTTACATTAGGAACAGCTGATGTACAAAAACAGTTTTGTTTCATTAGCTGGTGAGAAATACTTTCTCAGAAAGAGAAAAGAGAATTCTTCTATTATCAAAACCTTATATTACATAAAAAATATGGTGTGATTAAAGGTATATAGGTGTGTTATGTGTACTGTCGGTTTGCCTTATGTGAATTACTATTATGTGAGTTGGGCTAAATTTGTCTGTTTGACTTGAAAGATTTCTTCAAAATGTTTCCGATATTGACCTAATAATTTTTTTTTTGTATTTGAGTCTATGAACATCAGACTTATCATTATTCTCATTGGAGGGAGAAGATTGTTTCAGATTTTGGACGCATTATACTTAAAGCAAACTATTAATCAAGTGGTCTCACTTTTAGATAAAGATAGAATGGGCATGAGTTCTGGTATTCGATCTAGTATTCAATGAGTGGATATAGTCCTTTACGAAGCCTCGACATAAAAAACCGTAAGTTAAATCTGCTTAAAATAGTAAAACGTTTTGGGCCATAAAGGGGAGATAATACCAACAATTTACACAGTTGAATCTGATCTCTTCTGAAAGATGTTTCTTGATCCCATATAGACGTTTTAACTTATAGAAGCTACGTAGTTTTTTTTTCAGTAACGTGACAGTCTAATCTAAATAAAGGAACAAGTCCTAAAAAAAATAAAAAAAAATACCGTTTATACTATTTTAAGGGGTACGTAGTCACAAAGACAAATCAGGCTACCATTTTACTCGCAACCTACTGCTGAAATAACGCGTTACGCGCTCTTCAAAATTAATTAATTAATTGCTTGTTTGTAGAAAATATGATACAAATGACATACCAGGTACAAATCCAAGTTACCATGGCAGGTTATTTTTATGAAATTATCGATTTTCTTTGAAATTCGGAACTTAGTATGAATTCATTCGAAGTTGTAGCTATTAATCGAAGTTTTAGTCATTAATAATTATTACCGCCTTGACCGTGTGGAGTACTTCCAGGTTATGTTACTATTATTGTGTAACTATCGTTTGCGTGTCATGTACTACAATATTACAATGTTGCATTTGATTGCTCTAAATGACTTTTGTATATCCATGTATGTAACCAGATATATAACTTAATCAATTATCAGAGTATAACTGCTGCTAGTCATCCCTTGGTCTTACATCAGATGATCCAAAGTACTGTTTCTATGTCAACAAATTGCTATTAGGTAGATACTTGTTTTGGCAAAGTCAAAACAGATCCGGATATATTTTTTATATAATAGCTTGCAAACCCTGACGACAGAAAATCCGGATATTACGTAAAATGGTTATACTTTCTAGATTCCATGGATTTGGGATCCAAAAAGTATGTAGTGTATTGCGGAAGTAAACAGCATAATTTCAGTATAAATAACTTTTCCCAATATGGTAGAACTCTCGAGAAAAATAAGTAAATCTGAAAACTGAAAAACGCGTATAAATGTGCAATTAACAAAGTTACGAGATTCGTTTATACACTCAAAGATGCAGCATAAGTAATGCCATCTGTGTATCTAACATTGATATTGCGTATCATGCATAGATTAAGCGAAAAATATATTTTTTTCTATAGATACCTACGCAAAATAGCCGATTTTAATTATTTTTTTTTCATAAACTATAAGAGCTGTTTCAATGGGGATACGAAATCTGGCATATTTATGATTATATCTACTAGTTTTTACCATAAAAAGGCGATGTCTGAAAAATAGCATCCATAAAACTCTGTGCGGCGCAGGAAAACACTTTACCGGTATTGTAACCATTCAAAAAAATACCACACTAAAATTTTATTTCACTTGGTTACATTGTTCCATTGTAATTTCATAGATAAAAACTTTAGAACTTGGTTGACTACTTACCAACCAGTTTTTTTTTAATGTTATTGTGACCTCTGTCTAGAACAGTTGCATTTCATCACAAGTGACGAATTGCATTATTTATGAAATACTTAGGTAGGCGCATATACTTTTTAACTAATTTTCGGCGCGTGATTCCCACCCGGGCACAGACTGGCCTCGTGTGTCTCCTCCCGCCTCTCGCGCCTCACCATGCCCCGCGATTGATAGGTGAGACAGCATTCATTTTTAGGAGTTTGAACGCGTTATTTGAGCGTAATTTTTGTATTTCGTAACTCCAGATTTATTCAAAAAATATGGGTCACATATATAAACAACTTCCCATTACAGAAAGCTCATTATATTTCCGATGTTTTTGGTGCAATAGAAATCTTTTAAACATGATTATTTTTCTTGAAAGAGGTGCTTAAAGTTGAGTAATTTTAGATAAAAGAAGTATCTAAAATTACGAGTTTTTGAGCTAGTGTAATTTCAAAAGTGTATAATTTAATGAAAATCTGATGCACCACAAACCTAGATATTTAGATCGTGATGACGTAGGCAAAAAATCATTGGGTTTTTTAAAATGAGATTGGAGCTACGTTTGTATGGGGCGCGTTCGTCTAAAATATACCCTTAACATAACTACACATCTACGCCGAAAAGCAAACAAATAACTTATCAAACGGTAAATTTAACAACATTAAAATAACCCCTGCTATAAATGCGACCGAGCCGCAGCAAGTTCTGTGCAAACTAAAGTAGCGCCCTTTATTATAGTACATTGTGTCTACTTATATTGGCGTATACGCATATTACGAGTAGTATGTTAAGCTTATCACTCATATTTTTACACATTAAGTCGCACGTCAGTAACTGTGTCAACACTCGCACTGTAAAATCAATTTTTATTTTATTATATGGATAGTAGACGTTGTGTTATTGAAAACATGGATAGCACTAATTTTGTCGCGAATCATCAAACATTCGTACCAGAAATGTGTGAAATTATTCTAGATCTCGAGAAAAACCAACAACAACTCCTAATTGTCTCACAAAACATACGAAGCATTCGTAAAAACTTTGATAATTTCGTTATATTTCTCAATCGCCTTAATTTTTTACCTGATCTGATCATACTAACCGAATGTTGGCTTAATTCATCCTTCACAGGAGTCTCGCTACACAACTATAATTGTGCTTTCACGACCCAATATGTTAACCAAAATGATGGTATTGTCATCCTATCTAAAATTGGCATTCAAGCTAGCATTACGGAACCTGCTATGTTGGAATCATCTGGCCTTCTAATCAATATTGCAAATGAATACTCAATTCTGGCTATTTACAGATCTCCTTCTTTCTATGGTATTGATAATTTCTTATCCTCACTAGAAGTATTACTAGACGGAATGACAGGTCGGTCATGTATTGTGCTCGGCGATATGAACATCGACATTAAACTGACAACCAACGATCCCAGAGCTGAACAGTATTTAGAATTACTTGCATATCATGGGTACACACCAGGCCACCAATTTCCAACGCGTCTTGCTAACTGTTTGGACCATGTTTTCATCAAAAGTTCCTTGCAGGCCACAACAATAGTTTGCTGCAATAATGTGACTGATCACGATGCCACACTTGTTGCTATTGCAGGGAAACCAAATATTATATGTCCCGAGAGTAGACAGGTAACAAAAATTGACTTCTCTAAGGTCATTAATGACCTGAGCAAAATTGATTGGTCCATTTTTTATGGACACACTGATCCAAACAAGGCAGTTACTGATTTTGTGCAAATCATGGATAAAATAATTAATACCCATAAATCAGTAAAACTAGTACGAAATTCCAAATACATACCGAAAGACTGGATTACACCAGGCTTAATCAAATGTATAAGAAAGAGAGATGCACTACAGTTGAAAGCAAAAATGAAGCCAAATGATAAAAATGCAGAGGATAAATACAAAAAGTTCAGAAATGTTTGTAACAATCTTCTACAGAATCTTAAAAATGATCATGATTCCAAACAAATTAAAATGAATATTCATGACAGCAAAAGGTTATGGGACTCAATAAAAGACGTCTGTAGCATTAGTACTGCAAAAACTAAAAACACAGATCTGCATAGGAGTTCGCCTAATCCTATCGAGGCTCTAAATAAAGCCAATAATTTTTTTGCCACAATTGGGGAAAATTTAGCAAATGACATACTTGTAAAATTGAATACTACTCAGGAGGAATTAGCAAACTTAGTAATATTTAAAAATGGTCCTTCCAACTCTCTATATTTAGCTCCAACTGACCCAACTCAAATCTCTAAAATAATTGTCTTCCTTAAATCTCACTCCGCCCCAGGTGCTGATAATATCTCTAATCACTTACTTAAATCTGCTAAACACATTCTGTCTGCCCCAATCGCATTCATTTGTAATTTGAGCTTGGAATTAGGTACATTCCCCGATTCCTTAAAAGATGCGAATGTTTGCCCTATCCATAAAGCGGGGGATACAGAGCTACCATCCCTCATTATCCAAGATATTAGAGAGAGCGGTAAACAAAAGTCTCATGAGCTTTCTGGAAAGAGGAAATATATTGTCACCCAATCAATACGGCTTCCGTGCTGGAAGATCAACGGAGGATGCAGTTACTTCTCTGACTGATTTCGTAAGCAGCAAACTGGACGCAGGTCAGAGATGTATCGGCGTCTTCCTTGACCTGGCTAAGGCGTTCGATACCGTCTCGCATCCTATACTTTTAAAAAAGTTGGAGAGCCTCGGAGTTCGTGGAACAGCATTACGGTGGTTTCAGTCATACCTCACAGACCGAAGGCAGCGGGTTAAAGTCAACGAGCACTTAAGTGACTACCGGAAAGTAGCTTTCGGAGTTCCACAGGGAAGTGTACTTGGACCGACACTATTCCTAACCTATATCAACGATTTATGTCAACTTGAAATCCCCCAAGCTCAACTTTTTTCTTTTGCTGACGATACTTCTATTGTTTTTCATGCGAAGAGTTGGAATGAGCTTTCCACTATAACTAACGAGGGACTAAGCAAAATAGTTAAGTGGCTTAACTACAACTTGCTCACACTTAATGCTGACAAGACGAAATTTGTTGCATTTAGAGTCTCATGCCGTACCGCGCCCACTAAACCACTATGTATTCAACTTCATACATGTGCTATATATTCACAAAACAAATGCTCCGATGTTTGCCCGAAATTAGAACAGGTTACTGAAATTAAATATTTAGGCATATACATAGACGAACTTTTATCTTGGACAAAGCAAATAAAGACACTCAGCAATCGCATAAGAAAGTTACTATTTATTTTCAAAAAGCTTAGAGCAATAGCAGACGTAAAAACAATAAGAATGGTCTACTCTGCACTTTGTAAGTCACTTATTTATTATTGTATAACCTCATGGGGTTCAGCATATGCAACACATCTTGTTAAAGATGAACGAGCACAACGCGCAGTTCTTAAAGTCGCTCACAAAAAACCATTTAGATACCCAACTAACGATCTGTACAAAGAAACCGAAGAACTTACGATACGTCAGCTCTTTATTTTGGCCACTGCAATAAGATTCCACAAAACAGCTCTAGTAACCACCAATATTATCAGATTCAGAAGAAAACCCAAATGGGATACAATAAAGACATATGGAAGGATAGGACAGAAGTGTCACAAATATTTAGGTCCATACATATATAAACAACTAAATATGACGCTTAATATAGTTAAAGATACCTCACGCGTATGTAGAATGAAAATAATAAGTTACCTTTTATCACTAGATTATACTAACACGGAAAAACTGCTAAGAATAAATATATGAACATAATCAATTTATAAATAAAATAATTATTAAATACTATCTAATCTAATAGTTTATATTGTTCTTTACATATATTATTATTTTGAAATTATTGAATTTATACTTTTCACTATTTTATTGAATATAAAAAATTTACTAATGCTTTACAATAATGCCTAATTTATCATGAATATTTTATTATTTATTTTTATTTTCCCGGAGTTAATGTCTCGTGTGTGCCTTATCTATAAAACCTGCACTCACCACTATCTCACTCCAGTTACACGCTCCACATACACACGGCTTATGTATACTACATCGTGGACTATCTCACCAGCATCCTGGAAGTGAACTAGTCCTCACAGACTCAGGGTATCCTACCGTGAGGACTAGAGCTATAACTTTATACACCTACTGTGATTACTACATATAAAGCTATTATTATTATTGTGTGCGATAAAATTACCTTACATCTAAGACGTGCATTATATGTATTATAGATGTGCAATGTGCCCACGTATAGTTAGATTTATTTAAAAATATTTAATTCAACATAGATGTAAGGTTTGTACATTTGTAGCTTTTGGCATATTTTAAGCTATTGTAAAGAACCAATATTTTGAGTAAATAAATATAGTATTATTATTATCACGACATTTATTTAATTACATAATTTTAATTTTTTTACAACATTCATTTATAAAAAATAAATATTATAAAAAACTTAAAACTAGGATGCCGCCAGCAGCGGGGCAGGGCCCAAGCTACCAGCGGTTAGGACTGCAGAGAGAGGAACCTTCGGACAATGCGTGTGGTATCGAGTATCACTGCCTTCTGCATCTGACCCTTGATCCAACCGTCTAGCGAGAGTCTCTTGAGGTGTTGGTCGAGGCTCTTCGCTATTAGGCCGTTCGCCGAAACGACTATCGGGACAATGATCGTCGAGTCAACATCCCACATGGCGGTTACCTCGTGAGCCAAGTCAAGGTACTTGCTGACTTTGTCCTTCTCGGCCTTCACGAGGTTCTCGTCATGTGGGATGGTGATGTCGACAAGCACTGCCCGGCGCTGGGATCGGTCAACCACCACGATATCAGGCTTATTGCAAACAATAGTCCTGTCCGTGATGATAGAGCGGTCCCAGTAGAGCAATGCACGACCATTCTCGAGAACTGGCGCCGGTGCGTCCTGGAAGTACGGCACCTCTGACTCAACAAGGCCGTATTGAAGGGCAAGTTGCTGGTGGATGATCCTGGCCACTTGATTGTGCCTGTGCAAATACTCGCCGCTAGCAAGATGCGAACAACCGGAAATTATATGCCTGAGTGACTCTCCGGGACGGCGGCATGCTCGACAAATGTCGACCGTACCATCCTTCAGGATATATTTCCGATAGTTGTTCGTCATCATTACTTCGTCTGCAATTGCACAGGCAAAACCCTCGGTTTCTCCAAAGAGGTCTCCGAAACGTAGCCAGTTCACCGAAACGGGTAGGTCAACATCAGGCCCTGTTAGGGCCCGGAAGAACCTCCCGTGCAGCTCTTTGCTTTTCCATACTGCCTTGCGGTCATCAGTGCTCAGCATCGTTGGTTTGCGCCAGTTATCGTTCGCCAAGGAGAGCGGTGACGAGAGAGAGGCTCTTGTCAACCGCCACGACATCGCGATGCATCCCGCACTCGTGGTTACGGAAATAATCCCTGAGATTGCACACTTCACGGTTATGAAGGGTCTTGGCATTTAAAAAGCCACGACCTCCCAATTTCCGTGGAATGTACAGTCTCATAACTGACGAGCGCGGGTGTAGCATGCGATGCGAAGTGAGCAGTTGACGAACGAAGTTTATTTTATTATTATTATTATTATGAGCTTAAATTACATTGTTCAAATATTTTTTATGTTAATAAAATAAACTGAAGTGTTAAATAATTACAATTTTATTTTTTTACTCCTATGGTACATGATAATATAATTAATTGTGATATAAGTAATAAACAGACTTTACTCAAAACAGATGCCAGAATGTAGTGACATTAGGTGCTTGGCCATAGTTTTTACCTGAGCGTGGTAGCTAGCCAGGCGGATGTTAACAAAATACCGTTACACCATGCATATTATAAATGAAACACAGGGGTAATTAATCGTAAACTAGGATTACGTAAACTATTAATCACATTATCTGATTACTTAAGGGTATATTTTAGACGAACGCCCCCATACAAAACGCAGCTCCAATATCATTTTAATAATAGCGAATAAAACTCAATGATTTTTTACCTACGTAATCACTACCCTAATATCTAGGTTTGTGGTGCATCAGATTTTCATTAAATTATACAGTTTTGAAATAACACTAGCTCAAAAACTCGTAATTTTAGATAAAAGAAAGACCCAACTTTAAGCATCTCTTTCAAGAAAAATAAGCATGTTTTTAATATTTCTATTGCACCACAAACATGGGGAATATAATTAACTTTCTATAATGGGAAGTTATTTATACATGTGTACTAGTCCAAAAGAAAATGGATTTAAGCCAGAAACGATAGGTCTAATAATACACTATATTTACATGCGACTTTTTTATTAATAACAAGTTGAGTTTATATAAAAGTTCACGCTTTGGCTGGTGGGTATATGTCCTTAAGTGTCATACTTATACACGCAAAGTGTGCAATAAGACGAGACCCTGGAAGTTGTACCATATTCAATTTCTTGGAGAAGGCGAAATAATTTGGCTCCCTATCGTGAAAGAGACTCAAAATAATTTTAACTTATGGACCCGCGTTTATCATTCTTAAATTACAAAGTTAACATTTTATTTTGTCAATGCTAACAATACTTACTTAAAACCATATTATTTATGACCTAATTAAGTTCTACAAGGGAAACCCGACGAAAGCTAATTTACAATAGCGGTACGAAAAAACATAACTCTAAAAATGCTGCAGACATTTCCAAACCAACTTTCACGTTCAACAAAACTGTCACATCAACTATAACTCACAATCAGAGCTAACAAGTAGGATCTCAGACGAGCCTCGATTGAGCGTGGAAATAAATAAAGATTTGTCCATATCGTCGAGCTGTAGCCTCCACTATGATTTATGACCTTAGTTAACTTGGCAGTAAACTGTGCCTCTGCACGTCACTTCTGAATCTTCTAAATTACACTGAAAAGTTATTTGAAGATTATGATTATGAGTAGAGTGTTGCTGCGAATTGGGCGC
Source organism: Plagodis dolabraria (assembly GCA_963854805.1). NCBI lineage: Eukaryota > Metazoa > Arthropoda > Insecta > Lepidoptera > Geometridae > Plagodis > Plagodis dolabraria. Next base: position 21,531,764 of record OY978459.1, read on the forward strand.
ACAACATATGGTTCACTAGCACAATAACGCCGATTATTCAAAAAGTAGCGGGTATACTTCCAACCGGTATCGGTTATTAAAATTCAAATAAAAAGATTTGAATCACGAACTGATGAAAGAATGTATCTTTACAAAGACTCTTATTACTGCCTTGAATGAGCTTTATATGGGCAAAATATTAATTTTTCAACAACAAGTCCAGAGTACCTGTACTTATGTGGTCTGTGAAAGCGGTTCAAAATTTAGGTACGAGTATCAGTAGTCAGTAGTAATACTATAAATGCGAAAGTAACTCTGTCTGTCTGTCTGTTACGCTTTCACGCCAAAACTACTGGACCGATTTGAATGAAATTTGGTATGGAAATAGTTTGAGACCCGGGAAAAAACATAGGCTAGTTTTTATCCAACTGCGCAAAAAGAGGTTAATGTTTTTGTGCGATAACCGACTTACGCGCGGGCAGAGCCGCGTCCGGAAAGCTATAGTATACCTAACAATAAAAATGTTCGTGGAGTTCCGAGCTAGAAAGTCGCGTAAGTGTTATAACAGGCGACTAAGGGTAACATACTGGTGGGAGAGTGCCCAGCTGTGCTTTCTGAGGGAATGCTATCCTGCAACGTGCTTTAAGATTGCAATTTAATTAGTTCATGTTTTTTTATTTTATGTTTCAAGCCGCTAATTGTTTTAAATCACCCCTCGATATTATACTTTTAGAAATAATAACATAGGTGCCTAATTGTCTTCTCAAACCGAATTAGGTCATAATGAAATTACAAACTCTATTATTATAAGCATCTTTCAAACAAAGTTGTAAAAAAATAAGTCTCAATAATAATACAGAGTCTTCCCTTCTATTGGCAAAATATTTCCATTCTCAGTCAACACGTTTAATCTTTCTTTTAAGCTTTAAATTCGCTAGTATTTTTATACAAAAGGCAAATTGTACATTGAGCTTCATGCGCGAATACTTACAAGACTATGCAGCATCGATGTTGAAATTAAAGTTTGTAATGCGCTTGTTGAAGGGAAATATATTTTTTATTTTTTTAATAGCTATTTATTATTTTATAAGGACATCCATGATTGATCTTTCATCTATATCGAAACGTACATACGCGTTTTTAATTTTACAGTTTAATTTTAATGAATTGCCATACTATTAAAACGAATGATACTGTTGTTTGTTTTATACAAAGATATGAAACAAGTATAATCTCGTTCCATTAGGCGATATAGGTATTTGCTGTTTCCTCTTTTTTATCCAACACAGTACAGAAAAATTGTTAATATACTCACAATATCACAGTTTGGAAAATCGCTACGTTACGTTAATTATGCCAATTTATGTTTATTTATTATAGCTTTAGCTAACGTGTCTGGCATAAAAATCTCAGAAGCCTTTGAGATACCTGAGATGAGACCTCCCGCACTCGTATGGTTATGGTTTGGTAATATACCGTTCTGCGTGTTGTATAGTAAATTTATATCAATAGCAACATTAGTAAGTTCATTCAATTCACTCAAAATGAACGCTCCATCTCAACACCTACAACATCGAAAAGAATAATTAGCAGTAATCGCCAGGTCGATAAAATTGGTTTCCAATTTTATTTATGTAATACGCACCGCCAAGAATATTAATCTTGATTTCAAGGAAAAACTGATCATGATCAAAGATCAAAGAAGAAGGAACAAACTTTATTTTGCGCGTCGGAAAATTTAGTTGTGTCGGAAAATGTTATAGGACATGCACATGGTATTTTTGGATTAAAGTTTACTGCTTGTTAAGAACAAAACGCATAAAACTATAGACCATACTACAGCTACTACCATAAAAGCATTTAGGTAACCTAAAGGCCATTGCAGATGTGTGCAAAATTTTTAATTACAATAAAATAATCAATTTTTTTAATAATCTATTTACTTTAGGCGCTTACGACGCCTTCACAAAATTTAACATTGAAGGACATTCTACTCACTCGTTCAAAAAAAGGGGTTTTGATTATAGAGAACTGCGAAAATCGCGCAGTTATCCTTTTTAGATGTCCAAAAGTTTATTTTTACATTCATAGATGACAAGTAGGTAGTGGCTTTTCAAACAGATCTATGGATTAACGTGTATAGACCAATATTTAAAATCTTCTTTGCTTTGTTTTGAAAGCCTTGACGTGTTCTGAAAGTATTTTATGAATGTTCCCTAGATTATATGTAGGTTAAAAATGTGTATCTATCTTATTCTAAATTCCCACACATGAGTAGGTATACTTCGTTTTACACGATAATATTTTTAAGATGTCTAGTATGATGTGGCCAGTTTGGAAAATATATAAAACTTGTACTGAAAATTCAAATCATTACTAATAATCGCTTGGATAATCAGTATCGGCGGAAAGTTTTTCAAAAATAATATGTAGTTGTCCTATAAGCAAGCAAGCTCTTATGCTCATACAAATTTCCAACCCTGATCTTTTCGTTTAGTATTTTAGTATTATTTTGGTTTAGTAGTTTAGTGGCATACTTTAACCTTGGTTAAAAATAAATAAATGTGAAAGCCGCACCTGTAAAAAAACTGTTTTTATGGTATACATCCTGTGATCTAGATATCATGTCAAATAGTGATCGAGTAGGTATAAATGTCTATCTAAAAATCGAAAAGAAAATAAAATTATCCAATTAAGAAAATAATATTCACTTTTACTTTCAAACTTTCACTAATTTAACTTTAATCATAGAATGACTATCTCACTTCTAATTTAATTTTGTAAAGTAGATCAACGGTATAACCACATAGCAAAGTTCAAATAGTAACGTCAAAGCGCTTCCCTCGACCGCAAATCTAACATTGCCGATCTACAGTAGGCGATGATAGCCAGAAGTGATAGTAAGTTCGTGAACGGAATTAATTAATACTTATTGGTGCTGTTTCATCTACTTTCATCATAGGAATATGCATGGCCTTAGCTATATTTATTCCTCAATATTTCCTCAAGATGTTGAATATTTTAGGTAGATAACTTATTGTTTTATATTGCTATCAGAGTTGGAAAACGTTATTTTGAAACCGAAAGGTTTAAGAGAAAGTGAAGAAGATTATCATATTGGCAATTTATTTGCTTGCAGAAAAACTTTTCAAGTTATTTAGGTTTTTTCCGGCACTTCCGCCAGTGGTCACGAGAAAATTGCTAATTACTCGCCCCTACAAGAACTACTCTAGGAATGGAGATAAAAGTTAATTAATTAATTGAAGTGACACATTTTACCAAAAATTATTCAGCTAGTGCAGCGTGAAGATAATAAAATAAACACAATTACAAAATTTCTTTTAGATACCATAAAGTAGTTTCTGTTTTGGCAAGTAAAAAAATATAGGTCTTAAATAAACAAAAATAGTCCTCAGATATTCACACTAACCCATTAAGAAATAAATATTAGATCCAATTTGATCTTTTCTTGTTAATTCGAAAATTTTACCTTCTTTTCAGACTTTATAATCAAAACAACTTCTTAACCGTTGAAGCTTATATAAGTTAATTTCCTAGTAAAATGTACATCAGGTGTTCGAAGGATATCGTTGAACAAACATGGATAAATATAAACACATGAATGCTACACAGACTACAATACGCAGACAATCGCTTTCAAGCGAAGAACATTATGTTAATAATAGTAAATGGAATGATGATTCGTTTAGATTTTGCCTTACTCTATAGCTACATAATGTCTGTAGTATTATATAAAATCTAGCTTGATATGGGCATCTAGTATCCTAACGATTTAGGTTGTGATCTGGCAAAAATATGATTTATTGCTGAATTTTCACAAGTCACGAACCTACCGTCCATTCTGTATCTTTTTGTCAATCCACATAATCCCAATATGATGTAACTTATGGCTGATTTACGATTCGTGAAAAGAGATACAGTGTATCGTGTGTTAGTTAAAAAAGGATCATGGGTAGGAAAATGACTTTAATAAATATAAATAAATAAAGTTCATATATGTTTACTTAGTTTGAAGTACTAGACTTCAATATAAAAGAGTAATTTTTTTTTCTGATGCACATTAAGCTACATCCCAACAAAATGAATCTTTTTTTATTCATGATAGGTTTTCGTTTTACCACACATTTAAGCATTATATTTCTGACGATGGCGATCTGACTGTTTGATAACTTTTATCATAGGAGATAAACGCATGTAACCAGCGACACCCTCATAACATTATTATTTAAGACGTAATATTGAGGTTTTGCTGCTGAATTATTACGTACATAATCCATAAAAATACCATAATTTTAGGCTTTATGCTATTAATTAAATGCTTAAGTAAAAAAAAATATTTAAGGTAATTTCACACCACCGACCGTCTCAATATTTTACAACAAAAATAAATTCCCACGTCACCGAATGTTGCAATAAAAGTCAGCTCGAGGGTGGTCGTAAAATTTAATGCCGTAGAGAATTGTCCATTTTGCTTTCTAGAGCGAGCAGGTAGAGCAAAATGAAACGATTGAATGAAAACCTTTGAAATGTTTCACTGAATTTACAATTGTAGTCCCTCCTGACAAGTTTACTTTTCAATGATGGTTGCTGATGTCAAGTAATTTTATTAAGATGTAACGAGAGTGCGGTATCAGAGGTTTATGTTTGATTCCATGTACTACAGCTAGATAATCAGCTAGTTTTATTCCGTACCTATGGTTACATATCATTTCCATTGAAACACTTATATGCAATAAGTATTATGTTTTTACTACAATATATATAACCAATTAGAAATACAAATGGGTGTAACATAATATTTTAAAATTTTCATATTATGTATATAGTATTTGCGCCTATAGTTCATCAGTCTAATATTAGGGGTCAATGTATGAAATTTCCGATTTGTACAAATTTATCTTTGATTTTACATTTTTATTTAATCAAAGTAATTACCATAATTATCTATTATTACATTATACCATAATTATCTATTATTCTCGTGCTATATGCTGCCATCTAATAGGAAGTTTGTTTATGCCTTTGCGATAGAACTCTGGTGATCTACATTCGACAAACTGTGTGAAAGCATTTTGTACTACCTCCTGGGAAAAACTCAGAAGAAAATGATCCAAATCATGAAATAAATGGTAGTCCGTTGGAGCAAGGTTTGGCGAATATGGAGGGTGACGAATGGTTTCTAATTGCAGTTCCCGTAGAATTAAAACGGTTTCTCGTGCTATATGAGGTCTCGCGTTATCATGGAGCAGTAACGGTGAAGATCGATTCATGAATCGGGGCTGTTTCATTCCTAGGTTTGCTATCTTTGTTCGGACTTCAGCACAGTAGACATCTGCCGTTATTGTTTGACCAGATCGGAGAAAGCTATAGTGAATAACACCATGCTGAGACCACCAAAAAGCTACCATTACCTTTTTATTGCTAAGCTTTGCTTTAGGACACTGTTGCGGCGTTTGAACTGGGGTCAGCCATTACATTTTTCGCTTACGGTTATCGTAAAGAATCCACTTTTCATCACATGTCACAAATCAAATCGATCCAATATTCCTTCATTTCTGTATCGATTCAACAAGGCAACACAAGTTTAAACACGCGTTTCTTGCTGTAGATCAGTCAATCATGAGACACCCACTTTTCATATTTTTTATTTTATTTTATTGATTGGACGTAGTTAAATCAGTCAACATTGTTGGTAAGGTAACGTTAAACCATGCCGCTAATTTCTGGGTAGTTTGGCTCGGATCGGCTTCCACCATCTCATTCATTGTTATTCACCTGTGTATGTGGTTTTCCACGTGGTTCGTTCTTCAAATCCAAAGTCGCACGGTTTGTTCATTAGCAGTTCCATCTCCAAACGCAACATTGATATTGCGAGCTGTATCTACTGCGTTAGTTCCGCGTCGAAACTCGTATTCAAAAATCACTCGAATATGCGAAGTATGCAATTTTTTGTCTAAGCTGAATAAAAAGACAACTGTAAGTCGATAATCAAATGTTGCAATTTTTTTTAAAAAAAGAACCACATGGTACCATTTCAAAAAAGTTTCACTTAAAAATTTCAAACCATGAAGGTTCTATGCCAATTAGAAGTACCTACCTAGTATAATAAAACGGATATTTCATACTTTAACCCCTATTATATATAGCAAATAATATAACTACTGTACTTTATCTGTCTTTACTTAATGTTTGATTTTATCACTATTGCATTTAATAAGCAAATATTGCATTTACATGTATCATAGAGCAAATAATGTATTTGTTAAAACTAACGTATTACGAAGAATATATTGTTACGGCCCACATTAGTGGGATGAAGGTAGATAATGATTCTAATATAGTAGTTTATTCTGTAACTATGAATTTTATAGCATACCTAATTTCTTCATGACTTGTACGATTTTTGTAGTAGGACCTACATAGATACTTCATGCAGAATAGTAGAATTAACGCCTGTTATGCGCAACGATCGAGTTTCAATATTGCGAACCAATCTACAAATCAAAGAAATAAAGACAAAACGATCGCAGCCAAATTGATTGTTTCGTGCTTGAAAATATGGGGATGGAATAAACAAAACGTTTCTGATCTTGATCGAATGAAAGTACTAAAAGTATCTACATTACACATTGGTTATTTCTAAGGATTATTTATATATGTATATTTTAGGATTCCTTACTAGAAAGCGAGATCGTATATAAATAAGCCTCGGCTGTCCGTCCGTCCGTCTGAGACTGACACGTGTAGTTAAAGTTATGTGAGAGTGAAAATGGTAACTGTTTAACCCGGTTGTTATCCTAGGATGGCAGTCGTTATAGCATGCTGGTAGGGCATTTTGCGATGAATGCCCGCCTGGCTAGCTACCTTCAAGTAGAAAATCTGTCGCCAAGCACCTAACAGTGTGTTCCGGCAACTGTCCTTGAGAGCTAGTAATTCTAGGTTAGCCTTAACAACATCTATATTTTACTGTTTTAGGAAGTTTACTAAGAGATGCGCGTTACTCTATTTCTACTTCGCACGATTTTTTTATAATTATAAAGTAATTCCCACTTGGCAATCTATTCTTCCTAGGGGAGTTAGAAAGTATGCCAGCATTTCATAGTTAGTGCGTTGATAAAAACTGTCTCGTTGATTGAGAAGAAAATAGGCTTCTCAATGTCCCGGGGATGGACACTTATTGGGATGTTTGTAAAATAAATGCTCTGTAGTAGGCCTAATTCTGGAATTATGCCCAGGTAGAGGGCAATATTCTTACTCTCTTTTACATGAGACCAATAACATATTTAGCGAAACTTGGGAGTTGAAGCCTTTGGTCTCTACCGTGGGTATTAAAAGTCGTAATGTGTATCGTGTGGGTACGTAAGCACATTAAGATTATTGAAAAGACACCCGGTGCGTAAAACCGGGGCGACTTGCTTCGCAGTCTAGGAGATAAATTGTGTGGTCTCTAAATTTGTAATTGTGTTTATTGGGTCAATTTTTTGCCCAAAAAGCCAAAACCGATGTTATGTACGATATCAACTATTTAGCCAATCAAAGTAGTCTAAGAAACGGTGTGTAATAGATATAGTAAAAATCAGTAATACCTACGAGTATATTCCTAGTCAGATATTTTCATAACATAATTATTACCAATGTATATGTACTATAAAATTTATCTCAGTTCAATAAGGTTATTTTTTTTAAGCAGACTCATATCAAATGGGAATGGAGCTAAACGAAAAATTGATTTCTTGGTTCTGATCAGAACTTCAAAACCACGTCACAAATCAGTTTTCAATATATTTGATTAGTTCACAAAAGATGTACTCTCAATGACTTTGAAGCGATGATTTCCCTCGTACATGTTTTGTATTATATATTTTGAATTACCTATAAATACGTAACCCTATTAATCAGATTACGATTTATATTAGTCTGTCCGTCCGTCCGAGAATGTCATGAATCTCTCGCTCGTACACGAAATTAGTTGCAAATTTTAAATTTAGATGATGATGTATTGTGTTAAACGTTGACTCAAATATAAATATTGGACTAGAAATTCTATAAAAAATATTATTTTTGGGAGGGGGCTGTACTACATAACTAGTTATTCTAAAATTGCCTAAGAAATACACTATATATTATATTATACGTATCGATTCCAATTCCTAAAATCCATTAAAAATGAAGTCTTCAAGAATGGTTATTAAATTACTTGCGATTGCTTAGTTCCTGCCTTGTACCAAAATGGCGGTCAACTAACGAAGGTCCCAACGATTTGACCCTTGTCACAAGCATACCAGTCTCGAAAAAATGTAACGGATAACTAATAATATTATGATTCATAACTGGTTATTCTACGACGTAATCCAGTGAAGCATCCGGAATATACAAATGCTTTTGCGAATATTATTTAATACCAATTCTATAAACTAACTTATTTGATTAAAGGAACTGATATCTCACGCATTTCAACTTCATAGAAACGGACGAAACGCGAGTTATACCTACGCGCCTCGATCTTATCCCGCGCTCAGTACGCAGATAGTCGCGACTGCGTCGCAGTGACGAATGGGGGGTGTGTAATTTTTTTTAACAAAAATAAGTTCATGTACATATTTAATATGACGAATAGGATATATTGTGCTGTTTTTGGTTGCGTGAATTCGTCAATAACGCATCCAGAGATAACTTTTTTTAGATTACCTGGAAACTCTGAAAGGTAAGATTATAAAATAAATTTACTTAACAGTAGGTAGGTTACCTACATAATGCGCGTCTTTTTAATGGATAAGTGTATTTCTTTTTATCTCCCGAAAAAAAGCTAACTGGATTAATAATAAAATAAGTGAATAGAGTAAAGGAATGACACGAGTGAAATAGGTAGTTATAGGCGGTTCATGAATCACGATACGGTAGGTACGCTTGTGTTAAAACCTCGGGGCAATTGTTACTTTGTATAATTCAAAATAAAGACGTGGTATTTTATCAGTACTAATATATAATATATATTCAGTACTTATATTATAAATGCGAAAGTAACTTTGTCTGTCTGTCTGTCTGTAACGCTTTCACGCCGAAACTACTGGACTGGACTGAATTTATAAGACTAATTTGTAATTCAAAAATAAACATGGTTAAAATAAATCTACCAATCAAAAAACAACACGCATTTTTATTGAACACTACCTATTTAATTCACAGTCTTTTATTTGTTTAAACAAAAAGTATATTTACAATCACAAAACTAAATGGAAACACAATGTAGGCAAATGTAATTAAAATGCTGGAGGCGGGCAGCCCTATCGCATGTTAACGTACCGCGCGGTGGTAGATAGTTATTTCGAGGACAGAGCCAAGTTAAGATACTGTATAACATTACCGTGCCCAAGCCGACTGCCAAGCGTGGGGATTATGGCAATAGAACAATAATAACTCTCCGCCCTACGCATTGTCTGGCAATTTGCAATGACGACACGATAAAACACAGGGTCTTAAAATCGTGAAATCTTTTCGTTCTTGAATTTAAAGGATTTCTTTATAAACCTTTGTAAGTTGACAAGCTATAAACCCAAATTGGTAGGCAAAGCGGGCTGCGCACAGTTTCCTCTAGTTCTGATATGACATAGGAAACTCGAGTTCTTTGTGTTTTTCATGTTATAAACTTGGATTATGATCCTCCTCGTATGATACCATCTCTCGTTCTTGTCTGAACGAGTATCATAATTTTGGTTCTTTGAAACACAATTTTCATGCCAGTTACAAGACAAGATGCTGACGTGCTCGAAAATCAACTGAAACCCTCCACCTAACTTGTATATCTACAACAAATATCAATAGTGACGTCAGAAAAATGAAGTGATTGTATTGGTGGATTTTTGCAATTACACCGCTCATCTTCTTCGCACATCTCTGGTGGTTGTGTGTCCATTATATGACGCTCCGTCAAAAACTACTACGTTCAACAAGATAAAGCTGCGTAGTCTTATTAGCCTGGTTAACGTTGCTGTTTTTGACGGAGCGTGATACAATTGAATTGGCGAGTGACGCCGCAGTTAACAGATTAGTTTATTAAGTTAATTTAACTAAGAACAATTAGTTATTCTATGCATTACCTCCTGTCTATACTCAAGTAACAAAATTTTCTCTTGTGGGCTGCAAATATAACGTATAAACAAAAACTGATAAGACTTAGCAATAGCAGCATGAATTTTCTTATTTTTCTTCCCTTGAGCACGTATGTACAAATTGCTATTCAATATCTGTGTTCTGAAATATTTTTTAAATTGAAGCTTATGACATGAATTATGTGAAGCAATAAATTTCATAAATAGCATTTGAACATCGTCTGCCCTTTGCAGTCATTGAAGAGATTTATATTTAAATGGATAAGTGTTCTTTAGTCAAGAATGAGGTTAATCCCATAAAGTCGCGAGACGGGAGTTGATCTTGGCCTGCTTACGAGTCCGGAGCGCCGGAGGACATGGCGGGCTACGCACTAGAACCACATTCAGCGTGTGAGGCGAAATGGGGCACGCAGCGACAAATGCTTTCAGCCCTCACCGGAGGAAATCTCCCTCTGAGATCCAGAGGCCGCGCTGATATTGTCCTCCCTGGCCCACTCGAGCGTAGATGAACGACGGCAAGGACTAAGGCGGTTTGCCCCTAATCGTAAAATGATTAATTCTTACACAATTTTTTACTAAATGACTTTTGGGTCTGTAAGCATTGATTATGAATCAAAACACCTAAGACATACTGGAGCCAAAAATGTAAAGTATCGCGCTTTTGATACTACTTGTTGAGAGAAATATAATTAATATTTTTTCTAGACATTAAAATTAAGCATGATACATATATCGGTTCGTGGTAAACCATGACTAAATGTCTTGTAAGCCCACCAATTTCATAGAGATAAAATAAAATAAAAACAACTCACCTGAAGCCATTTTATCCTCGTGATATTTTCCTCCGTCACAGTAAGCGCTCTTCTCTCTCCTAACTTATAAGAGTCATCATAATACATGTACTCGGTAAACGTGAGTCCACTCGTCGTATACTGTTGAGTAAAGTATACACTTATTGTTCCGTTCACTATATCGTGTTCAATAATCCAGCGGCACTTTATGGGAACTGGGAAAGGGTTAGGAAAATTAGGAGTCTGAATGACTCCAACGGGTCCTCGGAGGCGGCCCCCGCACGTCTGATGTCCTTGGTACTCTCGGTCTTCTTGTGCACAGATGTGGTCTACTGCGATGGTGATCAGTGTGATACTGAGTAGCCGCTGCATGGTTAGCCTGTAACAATGAGAATAATGATTTCTTTTAATGGTGTCTTATTTTAAATTGTAAAATAATTAAATTATGTAGGTGAATGAAATTCTATAAACAGAAATTAGAGAAAAACACAACTTAATAATAACAGTGACTTGTAAAGACACTTTAAGTTTTTATACCGCTAATGTACTAATAAAGAGCTAGATGTGTTTGTTACACGTTAAAGTAGATCTAACATGTGCATGTTTACGAGTAGAGTTCACGCAGCGCTTTCCATACAAATGTAGTTTCGTGAAATTTTGTATGCATATTGCTGAGCTTAATGTGCTTGCTTATTAAATCGTTTTAGGTCGATGGAAAAGTTTATCGATAAAAATGTACTACATCACTGGCTAGGATACCACTTTTTGTACCGAATAAATAAATAAAATAAAATCAAATTTTACTACCTATCCCAATAATTATTTACTCTTAACAATTTTTTGTGCAGTTGTTGGTGAACTATTTTTCAATTGTCTATTCTCAGATTTTACCAAGGAACGATTTTATAATTAAAATTATACTTGACTGAGCTGAGACTGCACAATTACTGTACAGATATTGTCAACTGGCAACTTTCATTACCATATATCTGTCTCTCTCACTGAAAGGGATAGCTTGACAAAGTTCACAAGAAATTCAAACTTACCACTCTTTAGATAAGCTGTATTTTCAACTGTTATAAATTAGCTTATTAAACGTTTTGCACAACAATTGATCCCGTAAGTAGCAAGTGCCATTAAAAAGGGTGACATTTTTTTTTTACCGAAAAGTGAAACCGACTTCAACACTCAACAGTGTGAAATAACTTGTCAAAGTTGGTACCATGCACAAAATATTATGATAATAGATACCTTCGAAATAGCATGGTAGCGACTTCAACAAGTTATGAGTAATGAGAACGTTAAGTTGTTACCAAACCTTGTTGTGCAATAAGTGTTGTAAAACTCCATCAACATCAATGTGATTCGAGTTGTGTTGCAGTTCATACAACGCATTTTTCTCTCCGTCGTCTCTTACGACACCCACGGGAATATAATAATACGTGGAATACGAAATGTGGTCTGGCATCCCATCAGTTGCTTAACACCTGTGTATCTCATGTTTAATATTATTTTCACAACAAAACCATACAATGATTATAACTATTAATGTTGAGAGATGATTGCAACTATTAGTCTGAGCGACCTTGAACATATATTTGGTAGAATTAGTTACCTAGTCTAGTTGGGCAGTTACGAATTATAGCAAAAGCCCGAAGTTTGTCTTCCAGCAAAGTGTGTGGAGACGATATGAATAGCAAATACAAACACAATTTATAGGCCACCAGAGACCTAGTCGGTTCGGACGCTTTTATCATTCAATTTAGGTAAGTTCGTGACCAATAATGTTAAGGCAACTTGAAATATTTTTTCTCCAAATTTTTTGAGTTGGATACTATTGTTTATTACTCGCGTAAAATTTATGTTTCGTGAACTTGTATTAATTAATTAACAATGGTGGATGGAAACATCTTGTCCTTAAGAGGTGATAACAATATATTTAGAACTGGTAATATATATGTTCAAATTTTTCTTTCTTCAATCATGCTGCTAAATGGCATAGTCTTCGGGTTTAAAGAGCACTGTAACTACATACAAACAACATCAGATAATATTATGTACAACGTTTAGATCTTCGCTGCAGTGAAAATGTTAAAGTGATATTTTCTTGTTCTAAAAAGGCAGAATTAATAGCCATCTCAAAGCTTGCTTTATTATTTTATAGGTTAAGGTATAACGTCGCCGATTCATAATACAGAACATTTTTTTTAAATTTTAGTATAGTGGTCTTTGTTCACATGCTTGAAAATGAGATTTTGGTAAAAATAGAATCGTGGTTTTTGTTGAAACAAAATTATCATCGGATATCACAATAATAATAATGTTTATTTGGTTAAAAACGTGGTAAATAATAACATAAAATAATTACATTTCTAGTGTTTGACAGATAGAGGGTTTTCCGTGCATGTTTTGTGGCATTACAGCATACAAATTATTAGATTATCGCAAAATCAATACTATAATACCTACTACAATACTCATTTCAAGAGAAAAAAATTAATTCGAATAATCATTAAAGAATATATAAGTACATATGTAAATATATAAACAATATATAAGTAAATTAATTGATGTTAAAATGAGTCAATGAAATTTAGTTACCATTATATTGTAATATTTCAATAATTAAGGAATTCGTTAACTGAATAAAAACATCTCGGCTAACCACTTACGTAATCCAACTAATCCAAGGTCCATGATCAAAAAAGTTTTCGAGGAAAATCGTATATGTGACATCGACGATGTTGTTATAATTTATAAAGTATTTTTTCGAGTGTTGATGTGTAATAACGATGTTTTCAGATAGTTTTTACCATAAAGATATAAAATACTATTTTCTCTTTTCAGTGGTTTTTACAATAGTATCAGCGGACGGAACTGCAGGTGCAAACCAATTCACTGCTCGTTCTATTCACAGGTGACTGCTTTGTAGCAGCCGATGGTCTCAAGTCAATCGCATGGCAAGAATTACGAATTGTTAAATTTGGTCATGGCCTGTTTTACTGTGGGGATCAGTGTCAATTTTACTTATATATTATTAACTATGGGAATTGTTTAGAATGGAAACTGGCTTTTAATGACAGCTGATGGAACACATCGTTAGGTGTTTGGTGACAGATTTTCTACTCGAGGGTGGTAGATGGCCAAGCAAAAACTCGCAAAATTCTTCACATACAAGCAGTATTACTGTGTTTTTGACATAACTATACACAATTGCCAAGTTTTATGGTGAAGAAAAAAATTTTAACAAATGTAACAATTATAACTTTTTCTCTCTCTTGTTACTTCAGCAGCCTAAAGTGTTGATTACGATCTCAAGGTCTCGGGTCAATCCTTGGGTTCAACAGTTATTGAATTTTGCTGACAAAAGTTTTTTCAGTAACAATTCACTTCAGTAATTATTGTGAAAAGCTCGCCTCCTATTCAAATTCAAATTCAAATTCAAAATCATTTATTCAATTTAGGCGTCTACGACGCTCTTATGAAGGTCAATTACAAATTTTAATACCTATTGAAATATTCTACATTGTACTGCCACGTTCAGTAAAAAAAGTTTATAGAGCCACTGCGAGAAGAACGGGCAAGAAACTCGGGGCCATTCTTTTAAACGTCTTTTTACAATGTGTTATAAACAATATAATACAATTATTACAATATTTGTTTAAATTACGTAGGAGACATGTGATGGCTTGGCAGAGGTGGAAGTTTCCAAGCATTTTTGTCGTTTAAGTAATCACAAACTGTGTAGTAGGATTTCTTAATCAAAATATTTTTCACGTGCAATTTGAATTTTCCTTCTGTGAGCATTGTAATATGTTCGGGAATTTTATTATAAAACCGCACACAATTACCTAAAAAGGACCTTTTATTTGTCTTTGCTAATCTAAAACATGGTACCGTTAATTTATATTTGTTCCTAGTGTTGTAATGATGGTTGTCTCTGTTTAATTTAAATTTACTCAATTTTTTCCGAACATACATAATATTTTCAAATATATACAGACTCGGTAAAGTTAATATATCAATTTCTTTAAAAAGATCCCCTAGAGATTCCCTAGGATCCATTTCATATATGGCTCGAATTGCACGCTTTTGTAAGATAAAGATTGTCTCTATCTCAGCAGCAGCTCCCCACAGCAATACACCATACGACATAATACTGTGGAAGTATGTGAAATAAACTAGCCGTGCAGTAGCTACATCTGTTAACTGTCTTATCTTACAAACTGCATATGCAGCAGAACTAAGTCTTCCGGCTAGATCATGTATATGTGGATCCCACTGTAAAGTTGAATCCATTTTGATTCCCAGAAAGACTGTCGCTTTGTCAATAGAGAGTTTATCTAGGCCAAGCTTAATGTTTGGTTCAACATAAGGAACATTTGGTAAAGAAAACTTTAAACATTTGGTCTTTTTTGAATTTAACAGAAGATTATTAGCGGCGAACCATTCAGAAATCATAGATAACACATTAATTACATGAATGAATTCACTATCTTTCCTATCTACTTTAAAAATCAGAGAGGTATAATCCGCGAATAAAACAATATCACAGAAATCTTTGACCATGCAAGGCAGATCATTAATATACGCTAGGAACAGAAAAGGTCCCAAAATTGATCCCTGCGGTACACCTATTTTTACCAAAGACCCGGAAGAAGTATTGCCATTTATTCCAACCATCTGTAGCCTGTCAGACAGATATGACTCTATTAGATTCAAAGCTTTTCCACGAACACCATAGTGTGAAAGCTTACGAATCAGAGTGCAGTGTTCTACACAGTCGAATGCCTTGGAAAGATCACAAAATACGCCAATAGCATCATGTGAACTCTCCCAGGCTTCAAGTATATGTGACATCAATTGAACACCTGCATCTGTTGTCGATCTGCTCTTAGTGAAACCAAACTGATTCTCATTCAATATATTATGCTCATTAAAATGAGATAAAAGTTGTTTGAGCATAATTTATGCGAATACTTTACTCAGAACGGGTAAGATGGAAATAGGTCTATAATTGCAAGGGTCAGATGCAGCCCCCGACTTCAAAATTGGGGTGATTTTACTTAGTTTCATTAAGTCGGGGAAACTTCCTCTATCAAAACAAAGATTGAATATTGTTACTAAGTATGGTGCAATAATGCAAATAATAGACTCTGCCACTTTAACTGACATACCCCACAAGTCTTCAGTACTCTTTATGTTTAAACTTTTGAATGTCTTTATAATTTCAAAGTTTGTTGTGTATCTGAAAGAGAAGTCCGGTGTTTTGCAGGGAAAATTATGTTTTAATAGGGCTTCTGCTACATTGGGACAAGAATCCAATGATTTAGTGGCTTCTAGGGGTAAGTTAGAAAAAAAATTTTCAAATATAATCGCCACTTGTATTGGATCAGAGATTTGATGTTTATTAATAGTTAAGACATATGTTGAATCTCTAGGTTTATTCTTACCAGTCTCAGTATTTATAGTCTTCCAAATGGTTTTTATTTTATTTTTAGACTTGCTAATTTTGTCTCTAATAAAAAGAGATTTAGCACACAAGCAAACAGACTAAAAAATTTTTGAATAGTTCCTAACATAATCATGAAACTGCTTGCAAGATGTTAAATTTTTCCTGCGATACAGATCAAACAAATAATCTCTCATTTTTCGGATACCTCTAGTTACCCAATCACCAAACTTCAATTTTCCATTTATTTGTTTCTTTATTTTTGGACAAACTTTTTGAAACTCAATATTTACTAAAGAAAATAAGTTATTGTAGATGTCATTCGGGTCACAGTGAGAAAAACTTGATATGCCAAGCTTAGCTTCTATGTTGGTACTGAGAATTTCTAGCCTACTGGTTGTTAACGGCCTATGTTCAACTTCATACCTCTCTGTTTCTCTATTTCCATCAAATTTTATCGCAAGGCCCTCATGATCAGACCTAACACCTTTCAATATTAACTTTTCTTTAATCTTACAGTTTGAGTATATATTGTCTATACAGGTAGATGAAGTGTCTGTTATCCTAGTGGGCTCACAGAACAGAAATTTCAAATTAAATGACTTAAATAATGAAATAAGATCAGTCTTATTTTTAGAATACATTAAAATATCTATATTAAAATCACCACATACAAATATGGGTTTTCTGCATTTAAAGATTTTCCTCAGTATACTTTCCATAGTGGATAAAAATTCTGCAAAATTTCTTTTACATGCGATCCAATTATAACTGGCGTAATATGATTATATCTGCCTACCTTTTCAGGGTTATAAAAGACATTTTTTTTTATAGCTTATAGGGTAACCTTTGACCACAATCTCACTTGATGGTAAGTGATGATGTGGTCGAAGATGTTGTTCAGGCTAGCCTAGAATTTCTGGCTCTCAAGGAGAGCTGCCGGAACACGCCGTTAGGTGCTTGGCGACAGATTTTATTTTTAACCACTTCAATGCGCTCCTGCTCGCTAATACTGATTATGACATTATTTTTGATAATTGGAAAACTGTTATATCTTGGTGGGTTTTCTTAGTTAAAGGAATTGTCCTCAAAAATAAGGAACTCCCACCGCGCGGGGTAGGGGCTGGTTCGATAGTTGTTTATAGTAAGTGTAGGTTAATTGAAGCCTTGAGCAGGGGGTCCTATACAAAAGAGATTCCCAAACGCAAAGGAGATTCTTAATTGAGGCTACTAAAATGTATGTACATACCATAGCTTTCTCCACCATCTCCCGTAGTCGGAGTCTCCTTGCAGAGCCGCGGTGCGGTCACTTTCCACGCACGTCTCAATATATCACGTAGCCACAGTAAAACAGTTCTAATAGTTAATTAAAGATATTACGGTGCGGTGATGAGGCAATATTTGCACTTATTTAAATTAAGAATGCGACACCGTCGTGGTGTGTGGCGCGGGGCGCGGTCCAACGACGACTCTCAGTGGTACTGGTCAGCCGCGGCGAAGCGAAACATCATTCGCGGCTCGTTGCGGGTAGTATGAAAAAACTATGCATGCTTTGACATACAAATAGTAACCAGAAAAATAATTCGGTACAATTTCCACGACGCGATATGAAGCGGTCTTTTTTGCCAACAATATTGGGTGTTTGCTGTCGAAGTCAAGTGTAGTTTTTGTGAGTCGCCCACCAGTGCGAAGCAAACCATTTTCTAAAAACGGTGATAGCGGTTTTAGCACAGATTAAATTAACCTCGTTCGGTTGCGATGCGGTTTGTATACATCAGCAAATGATAGCAAGATAACACGGGCTTTGGCGGTGACCCCTAAGTAACGCGGGATTTTAAACTTTTCTAAGGCGGGAAGTTCAGATAGGAAACGACTCCAAGCTACACAAATATCACGCTATGGTTGTTCGTCCCAATCGATCTTGGCGATCCAAAGCGCTTTAATCAAAAGTTTGGCGTATAAAATTACAGGTACACAATATCCGTTGATGTCCCATAATTAAGCAATCGTTGAAAGCATTAAGCGTTTGGTACATTTTGACTGTGGATTAAATTTAAGCGCAATCGAAAAATTGTCATCAATGGGAGACCATATGAGACCTAGAAGTTTCATATTGTCTTCCTTGTCGAATTCCAAAGTCGTGCATAACCGGTTTTCAGGCGGGATCGCGTATATGACGTCAGCGGAATTACTCATAAATTTTACCAAGTCGAAATTGCCACGTTTAAATAAATTGATTAAGTCGAGGGCAAGTTTGATTCCTTCGGCAGTTCCGTATACGGAAGTTCCCAAATCGTCCATATACAAATCATTAGAAGCTACCTCGGAAGCGAGCGGAAAGTCCGTTTCGTCTTGAGCGAGTTGTTTGACTGTTCGCATTGCGATAAATGGCGAACAGCGTAGGCCAAAACACAAACGTTCGTAACAATATAATTTAGCAGTGTCATCGTCGTTGAATTTATATAAAATATTTAAGAAACGACGATCTTGTTCTCGAATTCCAATATTTAAAAACATATGTTTAATATCTGCGGTCAAAGCGACAGGAAACAGACGAAATTTCAAAATTATCGCTGTTAAATCGGCCTGTAAATTTGGCCCAGAATGTAAACAATCATTCAATGATATGTTAGTAACAGTTTTTTCGCTCGCGTTTAAAACAATGCGTATGCCTTTGTCCGGTCGGCTTCTAAACTGCGGGTCGGCTAGCGGTATCTCTCCTAAATACTCAAGTATAGTGTGGTTGTCCAGCTGGAAATAGTTTTAAGGACGAGCGGTTGAATATGCAAACAATAGTTCGGATCATGCCGAGAAAATAAAGTTAAGTTAGTTATGCCATATATAGTCTGGGAGCTGTTACCGATCCCCATTACGGATTTTTCAGAACAGTCATTAAATATGCGAAGCCCTAGAATCTTTTTGCCATTGTCGATTAATAGTCTCACTTGACAAATCGACCCATCTCGACGCTTAACATCAGCGAGGGCGGTACCCAATAAAACGTTTTGGGATTTTCGCGGGCGGGAGTTATCAGTCATACTACAAAGAGAAACGATATTATCTTGATGCTTATTCAAAGTAGAAATCGACGATGCGGTAGCAGATGACGAGTGAATATTTGTTTCAGCGGTGCCTCGACTAGAATCAGTTGCGGGCTGATAACAGACCGGTCGGACGCCAGGCGGCCGATCAGCTATCCTATTAATTTTATTTGTGTCAGAAAAGTGCAACATGGTGTGATGTCTTCCGCGACATTGTTTACATGTGACTTCTGACTTACATGCGGGCGTAGTATGTTTATTACTTAAGCAATTTACACAGCGATTTATTTTTTATTTTATTTTTTATTTATTTTATTTATTTATTCAACAAAATCCACAGCCCTTAATATATTATACAATAAAGATCAAACTTAACTTATCATACAGCCAATAACGGATTTACATTTTTTACAATATAAAAAATTACAAAGACAAAGTGTAAAAAGTACGCTTAATTTACAATTAGGTGTTTACTTAGTTATATAAAATCATTAAAGTAATATAAAATAATTTGGTAATATAAAATATACATAATTATATAAAATATACATAATTATATAAAATATACATAATTATATAAAATATACATAATTATATAAAATAACAACGTTTTATTAAATTATATAACCAAATATATCAATATTTTTTTTGTAGTGTATTTAATTTAATTGATTTTTAATTGATCATCCTCCATAATTTTAAGTATCTCTTTCTTGAAAGTTTCTTTATTATTGAAAAATATATCACAAGAGTTGAAATCCTTATTATAAACCTTGTGTAATCTATTCACAATAGAAAACTGTGCATAATTTGTTGATGAGTGCGAGACGGCAAACAACTTGGTATGCCTTGTACGAGTTCTGGGTGTACGAAATGTCAAAATTCTACTAGTTAGTTCAGGACAGTCTACATGACCATTACATAAACCGTGAAGGAAGGCCATGTCCATGAGGGTGCGTCGATTTTGAAGACTAGTCAGATTATGGTAGGCGCATGATTGATTATAATTTTCAGAATAATTTTGTTTTTTAAAGTTTAAATGTTTAACAAATTTGTGTTGTATACGTTCCAAATTTCCGATGTATGTAATGTAATGTGGGTTCCAAACTGTACAACAATATTCTAAAATAGATCTGACATATGAAAAATAGAGTAGTTTTATACAGGCAGCATCAGAAAAAGGTTTAGTAACGCGCATTATGAATCCAAGGGTTTTAAATAATTTATTTATAATTGTGTCTATATGATCAGAAAAAGTTAGTTTAACGTCTAATAGTAGCCCTAGGTCTCTAACTAAATCTGCCTTGTCGATATTGATTTTATTAATTTGATAATTGAATTTAACAGGTGTTTTCTTTCTAGTGAAAGAAACAAGGTGACACTTGGAAACATTTATACCTATATTATTTGATTTATAATACTCTCCAAGCCGATCAAGATCTGCTTGAAGATTTAGACAGTCTGAGTAATCTTTGATTTTAACAAATATTTTAGTGTCGTCTGCATACATGAGGAACCTAGAATTATGAAAACATTTTTTTATATCATACAAATAGCATGCATACATGAGTGGGCCAAGAATGGATCCCTGCGGGACGCCTGATGCTACTTCTATATAATCAGATCGATAGCCTCCTACTACTACTGCCTGGGATCGTTTCCGGAGATAGGACTCCAACCATCTCAACAGATTACCTTTAATACCCAATTCGGATAGCTTACGCAAAAGTATGATGTGATCTACACGATCAAAAGCTTTCTCAAAATCTGTGTAGATCACATCAACCTGAGAGCCCCCCTCCATATTAGTAGCTACATAGTCAATAAATACACCTAAATTTGTTACAGTAGAGCGTCCCTTCATAAAGCCGTGCTGTTCTTGGGGTATGGAAGGAGATACTATGGGATAAATATGCGAATGTACAGTTCTCTCTATTAACTTACTAAGAGTATTAAGTATCGAGATGGGTCTGTAATTTTCTATAGCAGTTTTGAGACCTTTTTTATAGATGGGGACCACGTGGGCCACTTTCCAGTTATTCGGGAAATAACCATCTTGAAATGATCTGTTGAATAGCAAGGCAATTGGGATAGCAAGTGATTCTGCACAGCTTCGATAAAATATAGGTGGTATATCATCATTGCCTGAACCTTTGGTAATGTCTAGATTAGTCATAAGTTTAATTGCTTCTTCCGGAGTTATTCTGATGTCATGTATCAAATTCGTTTGCATGCCATCAGCATAAATATTAGAAAAACTATTATTACTACTGGTTGGTGTACTAAAATTTTGTTCAAAAAATGCATTAAACGCCGAACATATATCATTTGGGTTATATAGTTTAGTATCACCACACGTCATTTGGTGAGGGTAGTTAGTAGTATTTTTACGTTTTGATTTTACATAATTCCAGAAAGCTTTGGGATTTGATTTTATTTTTTCTTGAGAAAAAGATATATATAACTTGTGACATTCATACTGTAACATCTTCTGTCTCTTTCTAAGTTCTGAAAAGTCATTATAGTCATTTTGATTATTAATTTTTTTCCAGTTTGCATGTATTTTACTTTTTTCTTTAATTAACTTAATTAGTGGTCTGCTATACCAAACTGGGTACGTGTAGGTACCACCGCAGCGAGTTATAGGGACAAAACTTTCGATCAGATTCTTTAAAATAGCATAGAATTTATTTGTTACATCTTCCATACTGTTCATAGTAGTAATAAAAGACCAGTCTTGAACTGTGAGTGACTTATTGATACTGACAAAATCAGCTCGTTTGAATTGATACTTATTTCTAGACTGAGACTTGAGCAAAGGTACCAAAATATCAGTTGCTATTATATGTAAAATTGGATGATATGGGTCCATGGGTACAAGAGCAAATTTTGATTCTTTAATATCTAAAGGAAAACTTGAAAATATTAAATCTAGGGTATTATCACTGTTATTTTTTAGCGTGTTGTACTGCGAAAGATTCATGAAATTGAAGCATGATAAGAGGTAATTTGCCGCATTCTGTATCTCTACAGATCCCTTCTTAATTATGTTAGACTCGCCTGATATCCAATTAATACACGGCAGATTAAAATCTCCCGCAACAATAAAATTATCATTTGGTTGATTAACATGAACATTTGAGACTACTTCGGTTAGAGACATAATTCGGGCTGGAAGTTTTGAGTTAGGGGGAATGTATGCTAGGGAAATGTGAAGGTCGTTTGTCGAGCCTAAGCTTTTGGCTGGGATAGTGATCCAAATACATTCCAGGTCTTCACTTTCCCAATCAGGTTGCAAATACGCCTTCAATTCAGGTCTACATAGGACCATTACCCCGCCACCTAATGTTTTACGATCACTTCGAAAAATATTATATTTTCCGTCACAAAGTTCAGAGTCAAAAATCCCGTCATGTAACCAAGACTCTGTAATCATAATTACGTCAGAGTCGCACAGCAAAATATTACTATAAAATGTATTAACTTTTGTGCGGAGGCCCCTAACATTTTGATAAAGAAGCTTAAGTGTCTTACCCGTGCTATCCATTACGATTACTATTATAACAGATCATGTAAGTATACCATATTATAGAAAGATTTTTCGGCAAAGAAATGTAATAGGACTGTTTTATTTCAATTATTATTCGAACTCTACAAGGAAATTCACTGGGAACTAACTGAAATATTGTGATTAATAAGGAACAAAACAATTGGAGGATGAATGTAAGTTTTATGCATGTTTTGTTTGTGTGTTTGTAGTAGGAATTATTTGTTTTTTGAGATGTCGTTGAGAAAATTGTTTGTATGAGATTATGATTGACTACTGCACAGTTTATTATAAATGTAATATAATTATGTAGAGAATGTATTAACATTGATGTATTAATAGATATTTTTGTTTTAGTAAAGCAAATAAAAAAGTGAGATAAACAAATCAAATAATTTTGGATAGATCGGACGGTGATGTTATAAAGATAGGCGGAGAAGTTTCGTTTCTTCGTACATAAATTCGACAGTTTTTTGTCCACACGAACTTAAAATGGGCTTCTTTGGCTCTTTGCTTGCATGACGTTAGCAAAATCTTATTGTCTTTCGTGAGATGTTCATTAATAAAGACACGATTAGCCTCCGAACCCAACCCCAACTCCTTAGCATTCAAGTTGCGATGTTTGCGAGCTGCAGCCACGATACGATCCTTGGTAATGCGCTGCTTCAGACGGACAACGATAGAACGCGAGGTGCGAACAGCACTTGTGGCATGTCTTGGTTGTACACGGTGTGCAAACTCTACATCTGATGGTTCGATGGGTACACCGATATTTTCAGCAACTTTTAGAACAATATCTACTGTATCCTCGTCCTTATGTTCTGGAATTCCCGTTACCTCAATATTCTGAATTCTAAACCACTGTTGCTGCTTTAAGTTCTCTTCTTCTAGTGCCTTAATCCTAACTGACTGTGAGTTAATGGTTTCCTTAAGGGATTTGTTTTCATCTTTAACCCCCTTTAATTCAGAGCTGGTAAACCCTAACATCTTTTTCATGTCCGCAATTTCCTTTCGTAATTCGTCATATTGTTTACTCACAAAGGACAGGGACTCTTGATTGCCGGCGCATTGGGCTTTAATAGCATTAAGCTGGTCAGACAGTCCGCTGCCGCATGATTCGACAACAGCCATTATCTCCCGTTTGTCAGAATTCAGCATCTCTTTCATTTTATCCTCTGTTATATAATTGACATCTAGAAACGGCTTCCTACGAAGAGTAACGTTACAACCAGACAACAAACGTTCACTATCCTGATCATCTATAGCTATGGGTATAGATTTCGATGGACCTGCAGGAGCAGAGCTAGCAGAACGTACAGGGGTATCCTTGTTGTCTAATTTTGGTAACTTACTGTTACATTCATAACATCTCCACTTACGCTTAATCTCTTCGTTCAGTGCCTTGTAACGCTTAGGAGAGAGATTGGCACATTGCAGGTCATACTTTTGTTTGCAGTTTGCACAACTCATGAATTTTTTATCAGTTATTACTGTTCTGCAACCATTACACTCTGGTCTCTGCATACTAAGATGTTTTTATAAGACGAACAATTCAAAATAAAGGAAACAGCGCCTTACAAATGAAGTAAGCAAGGCAACTCTGTGCAGAGGATACAATTTACCCTATATGTGTAGGCGCAAAACAGGTTCCACGAACAAGACGGCCGTGTTAGCCGGTGAAGGTCAGCGATGCGTCACAGCGGGCACTATGCGAGTTGTCGTAGGTCAGTGCAGCGAAAGAACACGAATGTTTTGAAGAATATATTTGCTTGTTACTCACTGATTTGCAGAAGATTTGTCGAACAAATTACACATAATTAAAGTCCATAAACTAAGGTATCCACATATATATATCACATGTGAAAAAACACACTTTTAACACCAAAATACGAATATTGTTTATTGACAAATCTTGTACGTTGTTTACACTTTGACGATCGTGTCGGGTATGAGATTTTGATTCTTAATAACATTATAACGTTCGCGGGGTGTTAATGATTGAAATTTAGGGCAGGAATATAGCTGGTCATGATCTGATTTCCTACATAACACACAGGTGCTATTATTGTTGTTAACAACAAAAGATCGTACATTATTTTTTGGCGCGGAGTTAGCGGGTAATTTGGGTTTTGATGTAAAGTCTGAATCTAAAGAATTATCACCAGTATGAGTCAATATCTTGACACGGTCGCGTATAAAAACAAGTTTTGTAGTTTCGGTAATGCGTTGTCTCGATTATCCATTTCAAAAAGACGCGCGGTTTCTTTGTCTAATCGCTGTAAAGCCACGTATGTTAATACAAAGTCGTATAGATTTTTAATTTTTAAATTATTTAAATATGCGTTCGCGAATTTATCAACGAAGTTTTCTAGGCTTTTGGCGGTAGGCGATACAATCGGCTTCAATGTAAACATCTGATCTAGATAAGAGACGGCTAAACTACGCTTATCTTCGTACTTATCTATAAGCGCGGTATATATTGACATATAGTTTTCGCCACATGGAATGATTCCGGTGCAGATTGACTTAGCTTTTCCGGTTAATTTACCCACCAAGTAATACATTCGCTCTGTATCTGTGAGTGACGCGTTCAGATGAACTGCATTATTAAATGTTGCGTAAAATAAAGGCCAATTTTGGCGGTCGCCGTTGAATTCACATAACTGAATTCTTTCTAATTTAATACCTTGCAAAGAAACTCCGTGGTTTGATTCTGATTTGGCATCAGAGTGCGCTTGTTTACATAGTGATATTTTGAGTTTGATGCGGCAATAAAGATCTTCGAAAGCAAGCCAAGTATCAAAGTTAGGCGTTGCATCTTTATTTATTTTTAATGAAGTGCTGTTTATTTCATTCACAGCCTGTTGACAGTTAGAGCGGAGTTCGCCTAATGTCTCAATTAAACAAAGAAAATTCTCAAGTTCAACCGGATCGTTTAAATCCTTGCGTGAGCTATTGTAAATAAGTTGAATACGCTCGAAATATAATTCACGCTGTTTTTCAAAAATTCTAAGTTTCTGTTCGTTCGCCATGATAACTTACAGTGGCGAGCACCACGCGGTAAATAATTGTAAAATGGCTATCGAATAATTCGTGAACAGATGACGAAATGCGACGGAATGCGGATTGGTGTAAATACCAATATGCGATGCGAAGTTAACTAATAATAAATATATTACACCATTAGGTATATCCCTGGATAATTCAAGGAATGAATAATAAAAGACAAAATGATGCGAATTGTTAAAGCTGTGACAATGCGAAGAGAAATATGGCGGCGATTGCTGAGTAGAAAATATGTAGGCTAGATTAAACCTATAATAAACAATATCCGTGCTTTGAAGGACCATTAAAAGGTGGGTTTTCTTAGTTAAAGGAATTGTCCTCAAAAATAAGGAACTCACACCGCGCGGGGTAGGGGCTGGTTCGATAGTTGTTTATAGTAAGTGTAGGTTAATTGAAGCCTTGAGCAGGGGGTCCTATACAAAAGAGATTCCCAAACGCAAAGGAGGTTCTTAATTGAGGCTACTAAAATGTATGTACATACCATAGCTTTCTCCACCATCTCCCGTAGTCGGAGTCTCCTTGCAGAGGCCGCGGTGCGGTCACTTTCCACGCACGTCACAATATATCACGTAGCCACAGTAAAACAGTTCTAATAGTTAATTGAAGATATTACGGTGCGGTGATGAGGCAATATTTGCACTTATTTAAATTAAGAATGCGACACCGTCGTGGTGTGTGGCGCGGGGTGCGGTCCAACGACGACTCTCAATGGTACTGGTCAGCCGCGGCGAAGCGAAACATCATTCGCGGCTCGTTGCGGGTAGTATGAAAAAACTATGCACGCTTTGACATACAAATAGTAACCAGAAAAAAGAACCATATCTATTTTTAGGACCTATTGTGAAAATCTTATTGACCAATGGGACAATAAAAGTAATCGTGCTAACAGCTCGGTTGACATTGTAGAAATTGATTATTGAAGTTTGATATTTTATAATTTTATTTATCATTTATTTGGACATTTTATAATTTAATTTGGCATGTATTTTACTATTTTCAATTGTATTTTCCATTGACTTCTTAATTCATGTAATGACTTCTGTTTTAATTGTACTTATTACTTTTTTGATGCAATGAATGTGAGATGAATGTAAATGTGTGTAAAATCGTTTTTATCTAAATAAAATAAAATCATTTAATTTAATTTAAAATTTCTACTTGAAGGTGGCAGCTTGCCAGGCGGGCTTTTGCAAAATTACCTACCACCATGATGTAACGACTGCCGTCGTAGACAACAACCGGGACCGACGGCTTAACGTGCCCTCCGAAGCACGGAAGCGCTCAGTAGTAATGTCACAGCGGTCACCCATCCAACTCATGACCGCGACGGACGTTGCTTAACTTAGCAGATCGATTAAGAACGGCTAAGCAAACTTCGCTACGAGCGCTTCACACACATCTTCACACACAGCTTCACATAATGAGTGTCTTTCGTTTATATATATGCCTCCAGGGATTTTCAAAAGAGTTTTTGCTTTTAAAAAAACGAGTCAACTTGTTCACTTATGAATCAAAAATAAAATTTGTACAAAAATTATTTACGTAATTCATTTGTCACGGTTCTTAAAAATACACTTTACACTGCACCTGTCATAAAAAATAATTCATTATCTTATTTTAGGAAGTATACTGAGTTGATTTGAAGGCTTGTACAGTCTCTTAATAAGTGCAAAGAGGTACAAGCGCAAAAATTCTGTGTGTCATGGTTATAAATTAACTCATCGATGGTGATTAATTGATTTTTGGGAATTAGGAATATCCCATAAATGGGTTCCGATTTCTGGGATTCGTTCAGAGCTACCCCTAATTATGGGCACGCGTTGAAACGAGTTGTTCAAAAGAGTCTCTTAGGTAGGTAGTTTATAAGGTCCCTGTAACCAAAACCAATTTCAAAGTACTCGCATATTAAAAATGTACCTAGTTTATTTTGATGAAATTTCGTACCAACAAGCACTTGTATACGGTGCATGGTACTTCATATTATTTATTCTGTGCTTTTAATGCTACATTGAGAGCCCAGTGCAAACCGCCACGTCGAGAAGCGCAATGAATTGCCTTATCGCAGAACAATGTTCTTGATAACGCGTCGGGTACAAAGCCGTTCGTAAATCACGTGCGACGTACAAAGCCTCATGGATGTATCGACTGATAGAGATAATTACTTACGTTTAATTAGTTTCAAAGTGAGCCACCGAGTGACGTGATTAAAGCAACGAAAAATTAGCCCGGTCATCCGTCATCAAGACGTTAAAAAAAACTGAATAATACATTATTATTGATTTATTGCTGCTCTCATACTATTATTAATAGTTTGCGGGCAAAGTTGTCCGTTGAGGGGGTTATTGAACGTTTTTACGCCAGTTAATATAGTTTGTCTAAAGTTGAAATACACACGTTTGGTAGCGACAATTTAGAAGTCAAATATGTCAGCGGCAGACATAGGGTCGATAAAAACCAAAAATGATTTTATACTACTTAATAAATACGTGATTTTGGAGTACCTATATAGCATTTACGAAATTTTATATATAATCTATTGTCATTATAATAATTTCATGTTTTTTTATGTTTTTATGTATATATCTTGAATGCAATAACAGCAGAGATAGCGGTCAAATCTATTTTCAGACCATTGTAATGTACCTATTCTAGCAAGATAATGAACGAATTAATAAATGGACACATATGCACCTCGTAGAGCATATTGAATGCCGTACACAATAAACCACACTGCTGGTACACAACAGTATATCACTCACATTGAATAACGCAAGCTCTGCGGGTCAGTAGTCGGAAAGAACGAATAAGTTCTTGAATTGTTAAGCAAATATGACTCAATTTCTACATGATTAAAAATAACTGAGCGTTATTTTTGTAACATTAATCTTCCCACCCTTTACGATTATCTAACAACACGATAATAAACATGAAAATGGAACTAATTAAGCTTTATATTTCGTTAACTTTCTACACATGTTTGCTCCCTCATTCAACAGGTGTTAGATATGTTATTGGTTTGACACGAACTTCCTCCGTAAATTTTAACAAATGTTAGCTCTGACACAACATACATTGCTTGGTCCTTATGTTAATGTATTTTCACAGAACGAAACATTTGTTGTAAGGAGGGCGAAAAGAACAGTATGTGTTATTGAATTATTTTCATGTTTACCAACAGATATAAATTTACTGACAGAATTAAATAAATTAACGTTCCTACTATTTTCAAGTCGTATTGAAGATAAGAGGGACGTCAATTAAATGAAATAGTCAGTCAAATTATGTCTGTTGGTAGACCCATAACGTCTATGAAAACTCTGAAAGCATATTACGTTAATAGCTACACAAACGTTACGGTTTAAAATAATACCAAGTGCGAGTTGGACTCACCGACGGTTGTTTTGGTATATAACTTTTGTCAACAAACTATCTATTTGGTTCCTTTTTTTTAATATTGTTGTTAACTGTCATTTACTTACGCAAAGTGAAAATGCAAATCGCCTGAATCTAGTTATTTCTCTGATATTTTAATTTTAAAACCATTTTATATATTTAATACTGAAATGATACTGTTTTCTGATTTCTATTCGATTATTACAGCAAGTTAATAATCCTCTTAGTTAGGGACTATGTTCAAAGAGAAACCGGCTACACCACCGCAAAATAGGTTAACTTACAATAACTTCAAGATATCTTTAGTAATGATCGTATATCTACTGCTATAGGAAACCTTGTAACCTTAGGGAACTAAACTTCGGTACTTAGTTAATCAATCGTTAACAAACTTGCGCAGTAGACTTTTGTTTAGACAGTACGTAATATCATACATTATGATGTCGTGTTATAAACAAATTCATTCATATAATTATCTTATATAATTATATGAATGATATTGTTTATTTACGTATTAGGCGTACACTATGACGTAGAAGGCTACATGAAGTACCTCTACAGAACATCATAATTTATATGCCATTATCCTACACAATATGCAGTCGATATGATATGTTTTCTCTAACCTCCTAAAGGACGACACAAGAACATGTTTTTAATTTCTGTAAGAACAGTATGACAATACAAAAACGTTTTGTGAATAGTTATGGTTTTGATTTAGCTACCCAGCCTTCTGTAGCACCCTCCACTTATAATGTAACCCACACAAAGTTAATTATAAGAATTACTTCCTTGATAACTAAAGTATTCCTATAAAAACATTATAACAGGTATATTGATAAAATTCTTGTTCTGTGATAAAATTACTTTATATGCGATAAGGTTGAGGGTGGCTAAGCCACCGAAAATATTTTTATATGAAAACGCAGTCTATTATAGCTTTCAAAATCTCAAGATTATTCCCTGCTTCGGAGAGCACGTGAAGACGTCGGTCACGTTTATTGTCCCAGTATGGCAGACGTTATAGCATAGTTGTTAGGAATTTTGCGAATGGCCGCCTAGCTAGCTTCCACCTTCAAGTAGCAAGCACCTAACGATATGTTCCAGTATCTGTCCTTGAGAACCAGTAATTCTACATTACCCTAAACAATATTTTTAACACATGTCTTCATCACTTACCGTCAGGTGAAATAGTGGTGAAAGGCTACATAGCCTATCCTAGAATAATATTTTTTATTTTTGCTACGTAAACAACAAAGAACCCTTGAATTATGTTGTAAGTTTAACTCTCAGCAGGATTTAACCACGTACGTGCAAGTTGACATTCTTTGCAAATACGCGTTGATAGTACCATTGCTTCTTTCATCAGACACAGAAGTCAGTTTTCTGTTGTATACTTGGTACATGTACCAATTATACATGGCATACCAGCATGCATATGTAAGCTTTTCGAGTCAACGTCGCCTTTCCGAACAGTCGCAGTTCCGTCTTTGTATTGTCAGTGTCAGTGGGTGAATAAATATATTTGACAGTATGGCTGATTTGGTAGTCCTTATAATCTTAAATCAGAAGCTGTACAACATAATGAATACGTATATAAGTTAAGATTTTTAATTTTTTCTCCGTTCCGAAAGCCTTAGTAGCTATTCAGTTCGAAATAGTACACTTAATATATTATTGATTGTTCCTTATAACCGTTTCATAAATATTTTAACATATGTTACCTTAATTTCCTTTGTAGCGTTAAGAAAGTTTCGGCGGCGTCACGACACAATAAATTAACTTGTATATTTTCATTTACCCAGGAAATAACCTTACCTGTAACAAAGAAAATAGTTTTTAAAATTCGGTTTTACGTGGAGAATGGGGTGATTATAAACAATAGCCAATTGACATTGACCTATGCAAATCGGTCGACCGGTGCAAATATGATGGTCGGCATACTCTCCCCCACACGTAGCTGGGCACTCGTAAAAATTACACGCGCTTTACGTTCGAATAATGTGTATTTTGAATACACAATTTTCGAACGTAAAGCACGTGTTATCTCTACGACTGCCCAACTGCGTGTGGGGGAGAGTATGCCGGCCAGCATATTTGCATCGGTCGACTATCCTTGTTTGAGATGTCGCGTCTAGTATATATAGGTTTTCCAATTGATGAGCTTTTTCAACACTAAAATTAAGCTAACTTTAATTAATTACTTCTATATATATTTCTATTCATGTCCTTATCGGCCAACAATATTGCAATATAATATATCTCTATATTTTATACGCATATGAGATCTTCAGTTATTTAATCCTATTATTACGCCATTGCATAGTGATATTGCGAATGCTCACCTGGCCTGGCCTCGCCTTCTACCACCCTTGAGTAGAAAATCTGTTAAAATGAAATCGTATTTGTTTCAATTACTTTCGCGACTTGAACACATAGTTATAAGTATTGAATGGGACCTTATCGCGATAAAAAATTGTGTATTATTAATTTACCTCGACGTTTTGACCAAGTTGCATTGGTCGTGGTCACGAGCGGACTTAAGAGGCGGGTGTTAACGTCTTGAAGGGCGGGTAGTTTCTCCAACTACCCGCATTTAATTTAGATATAATATACACATATTTTATCGCGATTAAGTCCCGTTAAATACTTATATAACTATTGGACATACCTAATATGAGAAACTTTTGGATAGCATGTTGACAGTAGCTAGTTCAAGTATCCACACTAAACTTGTTTTTCTATATCTCTCTACCCTTTACATCCCCAGCATACACATACTATGCAAGCAAGAAACCTAACATAAGCCCTTTTCAAATACAGTTTCATTTGTAGGTAATGACCGTGCTATCAACTTTCGAAGTTGTGAGACCCTTCGAGCCCTTTAATCTCGCCCTGAAAAATTACTCTAAGGGAAACGATTTTTAAAAATTTTGGCATGCTGATAACAGAGGTATGAATCAGTTGTTGTGATAAAGAATTTGCGCTTTCCAAAATCGAAATAATGGGAAATCAAAAAATAATGTAACAAAGAAGATTCAATTTCTTGTGAAGAACGTTCAAGTAATTAAAACCGTAAAAATATCAGAGGCGGTGGAGATAAGTTTTTGACAGAACTTTTATATTACATTACACAATACATATAAAGTACATTTTTTTAATTGAATTTATTTTATTGGCCCTCCCTTTCTCAATTCTGGGCATGGGTTACAGGTTACAGAATCCATTTGCATTTTATATTTATCTATGTTTAAAAACCTTGAAATATTACGTCAAAAAGATTTTCTTGCAAACTAAATCATTAATTATTATGCAAAAGTTCAAAATCTAGGTATCCATTCTAGATTTATTGTAACAATAACATTAGGTTAAAGCTATTTTATGCATCGTCGACATGCCTATTGGCCTATCTGGTTCTGAAAGGAATTTACTTAAGTGATTTGTTTGTCTGTTCTCTTCCCAAGATTTGTGATTATATTTTATAAGAACCAAAGCTTAGTTTTTTTTACCTGTAGATGAGTTGTGTGCTCTCCATATTTACTAGACGAATTCAGGGTAATTACCAGAGTCACTACCAGTCTTGCACTTCCGAGGGTCCGGTGAATACATCGCCGCTAATCGTGCTTTTTAGGAATAATCTGTGGACAATATGCCTTCCTTGTGTCTTTAGAATCTGCACCAATAATACAAGCACTGTGAGAGACAAGAAAACTGTTTCATTTCACGCATAATTATTGCTTTTATTGATGAAATAGAAAATATTGTAATTTTGTTTTATCTTTGGAACTAAACTCAATGAAATGGATGAGCGAGATATGTGTATCGTTTGGTGTGAGAGAGTGAAAGAGATCGCAGTGTAATGTGATCGGAACGTCTCGTGGCGGTTCGGTGGTTACACGGATTGCTTATTTATCTCTTTCTTACAACAGATATGAAGCATAATATTTGTCAGTACAAACTGCATATACATGTGCGTAGATATGTAGATAGGTAAATTCTAGTAAGCTTTTAGAGCAGTGGTGTTCGGATATAACTACTCTAGTATTTCAGCTATCTGGAACAAGGTAGAAAGTTATGATTTGCATTTCCGTATACTTCGAATTCAATCGTTTCAACTACCTCTTCCTCACTTTCTCACTTATTATACTCGTAGCACTGCCTAGCCAATTTTGGCTTATTCAATTATTGAGATTCAGTTTGTCAACTGAGTGTTGATACTCGTTATAAAATTTCCTCAGAGCCAGATAGAGCTTCACCTCATGGGGCTCCCCCATGAGGTGAAGCCATTTCGCGCATGCCTAGCTTCAAGTAGAAAATCTGTAGCCAAGCACCTAACAGTGAATTGCGGAAGCAGTACTTGAGTGCTAGCAAAATTACAGGCATCATGAACTTAACACCTGTATGTCTAAGGATGTTGGGTGCAATGCAATTTGTCACTTGTGACAAACCGCACCTGTTATAAGTAGAAGTCGCTTTACATCAGGTGTGCGTCGTGATTGTTCCATCACAATCCCATAAAAAACACAAATCTACTTTATATTTCTACATACATGATAACTAATGAATTTATATTCCTATTAATAGACAAAATGAAAATGGAAAGAAAGTTTTACATAGGTAATGTTACACCATATAGGTATAACAAAAAAATAGTAGGAAGTAGGTATATTGTTAATGTTCCAATTATGTATCTAGTGAATATTTTCAAGTTAGAAATTAATCAATATCTCCAGAGGTTCATTGATTTTAGATTTTTTATCCCTGGCAGAGTCAGCATAATTTAAAAACGAAATTAAATATATTTGTTTGCCCGAAACATATTGATAACAAGTTTTGAGTTTCTAACATTTAAGAGCTTAGATTTGTTTTTATTTAATTTTAGTTTTAGTTGATATGCTAGCCTTTGACCACTATCTTACCTTATGGTAAGTGATGATGTGGTCGAAGATGTTGTACAGACTAGCCTAGAATTACTGGTTCTCAAGGACAGCTGCCGGAACAAACTGTTAGATGCTTGTCGACAGATTTTCTACTTGAGAGTAGTAGCTAGCCAGGCGGGCATTCGCAAAATGCCCTAACTCCATGCTGTAACAACTGCCATCGTAAGTCAACAACCGGGACCGACGGCTTAACGTGCCCTCCAAAGCACGGAAGCGCTCAGTAGTAATATCATTAGCGGTCACCCATCTAAGTCATGACCGTGGCGGATGTAGCTTAACTTAGCTGATCGGTTGAAAACGGCTAAGCAAACATCGCTACAAGTGCTTTATAAAATTTTAATTTTTCATACTATGGACCCGACTTTCTACTCTGAAAAGAATGATATTACTTTTGGAAGTCGTTACCATGATAATAAAAAACACTGACCTCACATTACCATGGTCTGATTTCAACCAGTTATTTAATACACTTCAGCGTTGACAATACTATCACGTAACCTAAAATACACAGTTTATGGCCAAACAAATAAACATATATTTTTGTAGGAGCAATAAGGAAACCTTAATAAATAGAGACGTAAAATCCAAATATACCCTCTTCTTACCCTATTGCATATTGGTATCTTTAACTATTATTCAATCTGTGGCTACAGTTATAAAATATTTCCCGGGTATAGGTAATGGATGGAGTTCTTATTTAGTTTATGACAGCGAAAAAAATATTTATACTTCACCTGCTCGGAAAGTACCTTGATACTTTATCAAATTTACGGTGGAAAGTACGTCATTGCATATCGAACAAATATGCGAGGAGAAAACGCATCTGAGCGGGAGAGAAAAGTGTATGAAAATCCATTTCTTACGTGGTTTTTCTTTTCTGTGGCTTTCTCTTTTCTGTGGCTTGGACATTTCAGCAATTTACGCCGCTTTTATTTCTGTACATTGAAGATATATGGAATATTAAATAACCAACATTACAAGAAAAAAATATATGTTTAAAATAAACCTAGGATTATTTGAGAATTGGTCATATTATGTGAGTAGGTAAATTGTTGCCATAAAATGATTCTTATGTCTAATTAGCCTTAGACTATGATTCATCATATATACAATTTAGTAATTATATCTTATGATAGTGCGATGGACTTAGCTAAGTACAGTGAAATCTGGTTAAGTGGGACCTGGACAAGTGAGAAACCTCTATTATTGAGAGTTGCAATGAGGTCCCGGTTTTCTTTAAATTACCTCTGTTAATGGGACTTTTTGAACCTGGTAAATGAGATTTGAATTCTAAGACTTTCGATGTTGTGTTACCTCTATAATTGAGACTCTGTAGCTCAATTACCTGTATAAGTGAGACAAATTAATCAGGTTTTAACACGTTTTTACATGTTCGTTTACATATATTTCGCGTCGCCTTTCGCACATGCTTTGTACTCGTATGTACACTGAGAAAAATGACTGTCATGATTCATGTAAAGGAATTTCGAAATAAATATCCGTATTCCCAATAAAAACGGACCAAGAGTATTTAATGATAATTTGCATGTAAATCACAAGAATTTACCATGAATTGATGTAACGATAAAAAATCAGGCAACAGCACAAGATTTCTTAGTGCTGAAATATCATATTTTGTCAGTACGCATCATGACAAAATATCGTGACGAACTCTGAATTATCCCTAACAGTAATGACAAAAAGTCGTGAAGGGAATCATAAAAATTTAATAATTAATGGTTTAGTTTCAATAATGAAATGATAAATTATTGTGAAATCCACGAAAATAAGATTATATTTTCTAACAACTTTACGGGAAAGTTTTGGTATATTTTGGATATTATCATTGCAGTCTTAAAGGAGCTTTCTCGTTTATTATCGTGGACCTGTAATAATTTTTAATGCGTATTTCCTGGTGATTCTGCTGCACTAGACTGCCGAGTGTTGCCGATTGCTGCCGATGTCAATATATATTTAGTATAATGCTAGCTGGATATCTTTCGGCACCGTCGTATTATTTCGTTTGCGCGATGCAGGATTTCATACATTCGGACGCATTTTGTATAGGAAAGAGCGTGAATAGCGATAGCGCCATCTAGGTAGTTCAAAGGGAACTACAAGTACGAACTCTTTTATATTATTATGGCTGAACAGATATATCTTAATAAAATTAGTTCATTTAATATACAATTACTCTATAGCATAAAAAGATGAATCTCTGATGATGACTCATTGGTTGAAAATTTTTGACCAATAGGTTAAAGCTAGAATGGGCAAAATTGATATTTGCTTCAACGTGACTTAACATAAAAGGACATTAGGTTAGCTTAGAGACACATTTTCTACTTGAAGGTGGTAGTCAGCCAGACAAGCATTCGCGTAATGCACTGCAACATCTAGGGACGTCGTGCCGGTCACGAAAGTATAACATGACATTTCTATAATTTATTTTTTCCCAACAAATAATTATTTCAAAAATTATTTAGAACGTTACAGCATAGTAAATTATCGGTAAAAACCCATTACTACTTATGATTGAATAATGTTTATTTGCGATGAAAGTTATGTATTTTTGTCATGCTCGGTCTTGATATTTTTTCTCGGTGACGCATTATTTCTTGGTTAATTGTCGTGCTACATTTTACTCACTACAAATTTGAAAATCAATTAGGAAAATCCTGTTAAAAAGCAGGTAGGTATATTGTGATAATTTTGTATATAGTAACTTTATTTTTAAATGAAAGGCTGTCATGACTTCTGGTTGTTACCTGAACTGAAACTTGTAGTGATGAAAGCGGAATTATATCGGCCTTCGTGCTATTTCATCATATTCTTGATATTATAACAGGCATCAGTATTATTCATTATTCTGCACGTCAATAACTAATGAAGGACGGAAGTCATTTTTCTCAGTGTAAGTATATTAAATTCATAACACCAAAAATACTCATTTTTATTAACATTTCCACCTCCAAAAATGAAATAACGGCACATTTCGACCTCATTATGCGGGGGCCTCTGTAAGACAACAATAATTTTAAACCTGCTTAATTGGAAAACTGGATTATTGGAAACCCTCAATAATTGGTAAAAATGTCTTAGTCTCTGTCTTGAGATCCCATTTAACCAGTTTCACTGTAATACGCAAAACTACGGGACGGCAAAGACTATTTAATCAATAGAAATAGCGAAACTAAATCAATGACGGTCACAGACTGCTCCCCAAGATGTGATATGTAAATAAGATATGAAGAGAACCTTCTACCTACCATCATTACCCACCTCTTATTGGGTGTCTTAATAAAGACGCAACGCTTCATACACATCTAAGATTTTCCTCCCCTCATAGCGACGCAACGATCTAACGCCACCTTTGATTATTTATGTTGTTTACAGTTTTATTGGAGTGGTATCAAAACGAAGACTGTCAAACGAAGCGGCAGTTTCATACAAACAGTAACGTAAATAATGTTTGATGTTTGAATGGAAGGCAAGAGACAATATTGTTGGATTTTGGTTCCAATTTTGAACATTTACTCTAATAACGTTATTTTGAAAATGTTATCGCCATCAGTATGTGTCTTGAAAACGCACCAGGCACAGTTCTACACTTCGGACAGCTACGGAATAAATTATATTTGTCTGACCCGGATGATACCCAACTTTAACGCACCCACCAACGTTGCAGTTAGCAAAAACGCAAATATTTCAAGCTTGATGAACAAACATACACATCACACAACCCTAACGGCGTAAAATACTTCGGGCATCCGCAGACTCAGTCATGACATCTAATCATCAGGGTCGATTTATTCGTGGGTAGGCGTTAAATAAACATCAATAA
This sequence comes from Plagodis dolabraria, assembly GCA_963854805.1. Taxonomy (NCBI): domain Eukaryota; kingdom Metazoa; phylum Arthropoda; class Insecta; order Lepidoptera; family Geometridae; genus Plagodis; species Plagodis dolabraria. The sequence goes on from OY978459.1 coordinate 21,569,947, forward strand.
AAATCTTCTCATTTTATAATACTTTAAAAAATTATTAAAACAGGTTAAAATTGCCTAAATCTTATGTACAATTAAAATACAATAAACAATACCTGTCGGGGAGTGTTATCCTTACTTAAAACACACTAGAAATCACTTTTATCAGAACTAAGAAATACTAAGCTGAAACTACACACAAAATGGATGCCATGCAAAAATCCGTGGCTGAGCTTCAACAACTATTTGTTCAGCATATGGACTCTTATCAAGGTGAGCTCCAAGCCATTTCTTCTTCACCAACTGTGGCAGCTTTATCAGCGGACTTCACAGCATTCCGAGCTTTCATTATGACTGCACTTCGCTGCCTTCAAGAACAGTTAGGTATTGTCGTCCAACTACAGGATGCAATGGAGATGCAATGCCGCCGTAAGATCCTACTTTTTCATGGTGCCCCTGAGGCTAAGGATGAAGATACTGCATCAGTAGTGGTCAAGGCAAATGAAAGTCTCAAACTTCACAACTAACGACATCAGCCGCTGTCGAATGGGCCGTGCGTCCGCTCCTGACAAACCAAGGCCTACCCTGTTTTAGTTGCATGATCTAGACGTAATAAACAGGATTTGGCATGCCAAGAGAGGGTTAAAGGGATCTAGTATGACTTTATCCGAGTTTCTGACAAAGCCGCGTCATGAAACTTTTATGACGGCCCGCCAGAGATTTGGCATCCAAAAATGCTGGACAAAGGACGGCTTTATCTTCGTGTTAGACGCCGAAGGAGTCCGGCATCGAATCAGCAATTTCCGGGAGCTTGACAAGATTGCTGTGCTCACTGCGACTAAAGCTGCATCTACAGTCGCCACCAGCAAAGCTAGAGACACGGCGGCTCCACCAAGAGGTCGGCGAGCTCCTTCAGCCAGCAAAAAGTAAAGCCACATTTCTGTTGTGTCCGTTTTCTTTGTTAGTAACAGCCCATCGTGCATGGTTAACTTCTATAATTCATTTACCCTCAATAATTATTGTATTCATCACCATAATTGTCATTGTCAAATGTAATCCGACTGACAGTTGTGACTTTATATCTGAAGACAATTTTTTTTTTCTAATATTGCTTCTTATCTTTTGTCTCTTTGTGCGGCGTTAGCCAAATCGTGTTCTTAAGAATTTATATTGATGTGGCTAGTAATTGTTATTGTTATTGTGTTTTCAGTTCTGTGTATTTTTAGTGAATAGTAACTTTATGTACCTACTAAGAACATACCCGGCAGGTGAGTTTCTGTTGTTATTTGTTTTTGTTAGTTTTGATTGAATTATTATTTATTAATTACTTCTCTGCATATTATTAATATTTATATATCTACATATATATACATTTTGTATATTTTATTTATTATTATGCTAAGCTTATTTGATGATAGTGTATGCAGCGGTAGCGAACAATATCTATCTTTATCTTCCGATAGTGACACAGACGATAGTTTTCTCAGTTTACCTACTCTGGCTGACACCCTCGAATCTCAATTTTCTGATGTACCTAAAAATTTCAATGTAGCATATTAACGCGCAAAGCATCAAAAATATCCATGCTATAGTAGTCTCTGAGACCTGGTTGAAACCTTGTCTTCCCACTATTTCTTACTCTTTGCCTGGTTTTCACCTAATCCGCAACGATCACACTGGCAGCAGGGGTGGCGGGGTAGCTATATACCTCAAATCAAATATCCCATATTCGGTAATCAGCACATCGCTTCAGCCTCCACCCTCCAACGCCGGTGAGCATCTGTTCGTGGAAGTACTATTGTCAAATAATAAAATCCTGCTCGGAGCCTACTATAGCCATTCCTCAAGTGTCAATTACTTTTCCTCGTTTGAGAAGACTCTAGAAGATCTTATCCCCTTATACAATCATAATATTATATTGGGTGATTTCAATACCTGTCTCCTCAAGAAAGACCATCGCTCTAATTCCCTCGAGTCAGTAATTAGCTCTAGCAACATGCATTTACTCCCGCTAAATGCCACTCATCATGCCCCCAATTGTAATCCCTCACTACTTGATTTATGCATAGTATCTTCCCCACAACATGTTGATAAGCATGGTCAATGTCCCGCTGACAATTTTTCATATCATGATCTGATTTTCCTATCCTATAAAATTCGGCCCCCAAAAGTAAAACCCAAAATTATTCTTCAGCGCAATTTTAGTGGTATAGATCAAGAACAATTTTCCAATGATGCCAGGGAAATTGATTGGTCACCGGTAACCAACGCTATGACCGTCGATGAGCAAGTGGCGATCTTCAACTCATTAATAACGCAGTTATACGACAAGCATGCACCTTTACGAGCCATAAAACTTAAGCAACGACCAGCAGCTTGGCTTACAGAAGACATAAAATTGTTAATACACAAAAAATCCACTGCTAAATATAAGTATAAAATCCGCCCTAGTGACACTAATAAAAATAAATATGTAAAAATACGAAATCGCTGCAATATGGTGTGTAGGAATGCTCTACGTCGCCATGTTCATAAATCCGTTGAGAACGATGATCCAGCAAAGATCTGGCAATTTCTCAGGTCGATTGGAATTGGTAAATCTCGCCAAGATTGTATTCCTTACGATTTAAATATACATTCTCTTAATCTCCATTTCACTTCAACATCTCCTATTGATGTCTCTGAAAAATCAAACACTATTCAATTTCTTTCATCCTTACCAATTCCAGACTACTCTCCCTTTATTCTTAATCGGGTACATGATTGTGATGTTAAGAAGATATTACTTTCTGTCACTTCCAATGCTGTAGGCGGCGATGGAATTAGTCGTATATGCTCGTGCCAATCCTTGATATCATCCTTCCTATACTCTGTTTCATCTTTAATAATTCCATCTCCAACGGCATATATCCAACCATCTGGAAAGAAGCCCAAATCATTCCATTACCTAAAAAACCTAACCCTAAATCTTTTTCCGAATTCCGTCCCATATCTATTCTCCCATTTTTATCTAAAGTTCTAGAGCGCCTTGTTCACAGTAAAATTAGCAAATATCTTTCCAGTCATGATCTCCTTAATCCTTTCCAATCTGGTTTCCGTCCTGGGCACAGTACTGTCAGTACTCTTGTAAAGGTTACTGATGACATACGGTTTTCAATGGAAAATGGAAACTTGACTGTACTTATATTATTAAATTTCACTAATGCTTTCAGCACTGTTGATTTCAATATACTTTTAGCAATACTACGCTCTATTAACATATCTCCAAGTGTACTCGATTGGTTTCATAGTTATCTGTTCGAGCGCCAGCAACGAGTACGCTTAGAAGAGAAGTCCTCTTCCTGGTGTTACACAACTGCTGGTGTCCCACAGGGCGGCGTACTATCACCTCTCCTTTTCGCAATATTAATCAATACAATTTCACAAAATCTTTCTTCTTCCTACTACTTATATGCAGACGATCTTCAAATTTATTCTCAAGCACCTCTCGACAAGCTTTCTGAAGCCATACATTCCATAAATGATGATTGGAAATGTATTACTGAATGGTGCAAAAAATTTGGCCTCATAATAAACACAAGCAAGACCCAAGTGATAATTGTGGGCCTATTTCGTCGTCTGTGCGTCAGTGCGTCACAGACGACGAAATAGGCCCACCGTCTTCCACCGGGCACGCTAGGAGCTCGTCACCTAGCACCAGCAGCGCTGGGCTCGCTCCGCCCCCACCCAGCTCCCCGCTGCCGCCGGCGCCGATATCGCGCCGAGCCGCGCGGGCCGCGCGCCGCTGTGCCCGTCGGGAGCTCGCAGACGCAGCTGTGCACTCGCCCTGATGATGAGTATCTGATATGCTCGAAACCCGGGTCGACGTATTCGATCCCCAACGTGAGTGTTTTTTGCCGGTTTTATTTATAATATTTAAATATTACATTGTACTTTAATTTTGTTTTCCTGTTCGATTTGTTAAAAAAATTGCAAACATGATATATAGAAGACTTATATTACAGATCTCTACGACTTAAAATATGCTTTGAATGTTTTATTAGGGGCGCTTTTTGTCTTAAAACGTAAGTGACCGTTGTTTTATGGTAAAGTAAAAGTTGATAAGAAGGTGAGAAGTTGATATTGTAAATTTAGGCTCATAATCTAGGCGGTAACTTTTAATTTATTACACAATAAGACTATTCATTCATTTTCGTTCAGTTACAAAAGCTAAACAACGCTTTGTGTTATTGCTGTTCTGTTCTATATATTAGTAATCATGATATTTGATTAATTACCTTTAGCTCACTTTATGAAACGAAGCGGAACAGCGCTTGTATCGAAAATTCCATTCAAAGGTTTTTCACGGTTCACTAACGACGACAAGCTTACCACACGCGCTATAACTAAAGATTCTTTGCCGTTGGAGCGTGAACACACTAACCCATATTACTGAGGCGTTCTACTTGATTCATTTTTCCTGACTTCGTAACTGAGAGGGTATTTTGTTTGGTTTCTTTTAGCAATGTTAAAAAAGTTATCGTTCCAGTTAAGTAACGTTTCCTTGGTAGGTCACAGATATTTCAATCATTCCTTAACATTTTGAAATTCATGGGTGTAATAAATGTTAAGAGATAAATTTGGCGATAAATACCATCCATAATATTTTGGTAGGTGTAGTATTCACCGAATTTCCTGATTTGATATTGGACGCCAGCGAATTACCTAAACGAGCCACGAGTTGATACATTTCAATCTTCACTGCTCAATTTTACATACTAATCAAATTGAAAGGTTTCAGGAATCTAATCCAATACGATGTAATAGAACCATTAAGGTGGACGTAATGAAGGATTATAGATTCTTTAGCTTAAAGATATTGTCCAGAGTAAGTTTACTGCCTGTGAGCCTGCAATGACTTATAGGTTGTCTACCTAAATGCTTTTATTGTAGTAGCTGTAGTAATGCATATAGTTCGTAGTATTTTGTTAATAAAGGCATCTTACGGTACATATAGAAAGAAAAAGAAAGAAAATATTTTTTTTTGACTTGATACACAAAACTAAGGTTACGAAGAAAAATCATATCTATATGCGATGCCTATCTGCGTGTATGTGTTTTTCTCCGCTGTGACAGTATTTTTTGTCACTCTATGGCTGTATGGACTAGTGACGCTGAAATATGGTTGCTTGGTGAGTCAGTAGTCGAGCACTTAAACATATCCTTGAAAGCTATCTTTGACCGTAGTATTGCACACTTCGACATGTTCAAATCTGCGAAAACTCATACCTTTACTTTTCTGCGAAATTGAGTCAATTCCACCTTAATCATTCTTTTGAGCTGTTAAGTAAGACTGACAGTACAAGCAAGATCCCACTTGATGTTAAGCGGTGACCTCTGCCTATAACATATGCATTTTGACACAAGTGACGAACTGCATTGCACCCTTCACTCTCAGACAGTGAAGCAGTGATGGCTCAGTGGCATTGGCTATGGACTGCCGCGCAGCAGGTCCATGGACTTCACCGCATGGTGGAAGGGCTTTTTGCGAATGCCCGCCTGGCTAGCGACCACCCTCAAGTTGAAAATCTGTCGCCAAGCACCTAACGGTGTGTTCCGGCAGCAGTCCTTGAGAGCCAGTGAAATTACAGGCACATGATACTTAACAACTATGTCTCAAGGTGACGGGCGCAGTGCAATTCGTCACTTGAACGATGAACTGCATCTGTTATAGGCAGAGGTAACCGCTTAACATCAGGTGGACCTCGAGCTTGTTCCGTCACAATAACATAAAAAAAAAAAAAAAAAAGACATATTACTCTTTTAAGTCTCATGTGCCTGTAATTTTGAATCTGGGTCTTAATGACTACTGCAGGAACATGCTGTTACGTGCTTGGGCGCAGATTTTCTACTTGAGGGTGGTAGATAGCCAAGCGAGCATTCATGTAATGCCCTTCCACCATGAATGATCAGAGTTATTTTAATTTATTAACCTATTAAGTAAGTAAATTACTTAATAGTCACAAACAAAGGCGTTTTCATTAAAATATATAAACCGGTGACATGAAAAAGACAACATTACATTTGCAGCGCCACCATTCTGCGTGGCACTGCACTGCACTACTTTTGACACTTCATTTATTATGTCTCCTTCGCCCAGAATTTTCTCATGATACAGTTCACATTTTTACAAATGTAATCTGTGTTAAACACAGTTTTAACGGGCGTTTCACCCCCGTTACAATTTACTATATATTTACAAAAATTAACAATTGTTAAATAAAATAATGAAATGAGATAAAAGTAACTACTTATTTTAAAACAGCTTCTACTCTGTAGAGATGATTGGGGAACTGAAATCGCAAATTCACTTCTACTTTGTAAATAATGAGATGTTTAGCTGTGAAGGAAATTTGTCGGGAGACCAAAGCCTTCAGTTCTTTTGTCTGTTATTAATAGCAGAGAGACGTCGCGAATAGCTAGAGACAATAAAAGAACATTGTAAATGATTCGTTTGACGATTGCTGTGCAAAAAACAAAATTATTATTAAATCTATTTCTGCCTGTCTGTCAGAGTCTTTCAAATTGCGTCTAATCTACAGTTTTATAGTGACTAGTATTTGATAGAGAGTTTTTAAATTGAGGATGCTGAAGTTCTTGATTGTTAAGGTACGATACGATGTGAAAATCGTCGAATTGATCATTATTGTTTAGAAATATGTGTATAACTGCCCTGAAAATTATGAAAATGGAACAATACTAATGATTTCCACATTATGATACTTAGTATTAAGCATTCAACGGGACTTAATCACAAAAAAACGTATCTACATCTACTATAATACTATAAAGAAGAGGTTATTGGTTTTGTGCGATAACTAATGCGGGCGGAAACGCGGCCGGAAATCTAGTATATTATAGACCTCGACGTTTCAACCAAGACAATCTACATACAATTGGTCGTGGTAACGAGCGGACTAAAGGGGTAGATATCAACGTCTATAATCTATCTCCAGTCATGACCACAACGAATGGATTATCGCGATTAAGTCCCGTTAAATTCTAATAACTATGTTGTCTTTGTTAGGAATAATCACTCATGGCAACATTCTGGGTAGTCTGTGGTACGTCTTGAAACTGTATAGTTTTGTTGTGCTCGTTTATTCTTAATAAAGCTTCAGTATTTATCGGCCACTGATTTATTTATACCATTAATAAACAACAGCAGAGCGTGGTTCCGAAAAATCATAAGGAAGTGTTGGAGCAGAAGTAAAAGCAAAGATTTTCTACTTGGGTGGTTTGGGCTGTTTCGTGTCGTGTGGCTGGCTATGCAATATGGCGGCCCGGGAAGAAAATATAAAATATATTGTCGAACCATTCAGAGGGACGAATTATCTGTTGTGGAAACGTCGGGCAGAAGCTATTTTTGCTGCAAAAGACCTGGATCAGTTTCTAATAAAGGAAGAAACTGTGGATTCTAAATCAAAAAAGGCGTACGCATTGTTACTTAGTATGATTGATGATTCCATATTGATGGCGATGTCGGATGAAACTACAGCATATAAACTATGGCATGCTTTAAAGGAAAAATATGGAAAATCAAGTGCTGTAAGCCAGATCCTAGTAAGAAAGAAACTCACGAACACAAAAAAACGCTGTGATAGCAGTATGCAGGAACATATAAATGAAATACTGGGATTGGTGAACGAATTGCGAGCTTCTGGAACAACTGTGAAAGACATGGATATTGTCATTTATATCTTAATGTCATTACCTCCGGAATATGATATAGTAAAGGCAACAATAGAAAATCAGCCAGATACGACATTGACTTCAGATTTTGTTATACAAAGATTACTAAATGCAGAGGCATTAAAAAGTGACAAGTGAAAAGAAGACAGAAAATACAAAAACAAATGTAGCATTTAATGCCGAAAAGTACCAACATATTACGTGTCACAAATGTAAGAAAAAGGGTCATGTTGCAAAATATTGTCCAAGAAAAACAACATGTTTTAACTGTGGACGTTCCGGCCACTTGAAAAAGGACTGTCGTACTAAGCCAAAGTCAAATAACAGTGAGTCTGCTGCGGTTACCTTTATGGTCAATCAAACAAGTGAACATTTTATGTTGGACTCTGGTGCATCGACGCACATGTGCAGCAAACAGGAATGGTTTAAGGACATGAGGCCCCACAGTGGCACTGTGACATGTGCATCTAAAGTTGAAGTTCTAGAAGTCAAAGGTATTGGGACAATTGTCGGAATGCTGAATGGTCGAGAAATAACTCTCAAAGAAGTCTTGTATATTCCAGAGTTGAATGGTCAATTGATATCTGTGAAAAATATACAGAGAGCTGGTTACAGTGTTATCTTCACAAATAATGTTGCAATAGTTAAGATGAATAAAGAAAAATTTGTTATTGCCAGATTGAATGAAAAAGGTCAGTATTTAAGTCAGTTTGATCCTATTAGTACATCAGCTGTAACACACTTTGTTGAGCAAGATGCAAAGTTATGGCACAGGCGTATGGGACATTCTAGCAACAATGTTATGAAAGAGTTGGGATTGCCAGTATCAGACTCTTTAAATTTTTGTGAAGAATGTGTGACTGCTAAACAAGCCAATGTGCCAATGGGCAAAGGTCCGAGAGAGAGGGAAGATAAACCCATGAGAATGATTCATACTGATATTTGTGGTCCGCTTGACCCACCTGCCAGTGATAATGAGAGGTACTTTGTTACCATAATAGATGATTGTTCAAGATTTTGTGAAGTACATCTATTGAAAAATAAAAGTGACATTATTGATATATTCAAGCAGTTTTTCAGGCAGAATCCAGAAGTATATAAAATAAGATGTGACAATGCCAAGGAATATGTATCAGGTGAGCTTGCACGCTATTGTAAATTGAAGAATATTTTGCTAGATCCTGCACCACCATACACACCTCCCTTGAACGGTGTTGCGGAGAGAGCTAATAGGTATTTGTTGGAGAAGGCTCGAGCTCTCATCTTTGATGCAAATCTGCCCAAGACTTTTTGGGGCTATGCGGTGCAGACTGCTGCTTATCTGAAGAACCGGATTCCGAACCATACAGTGGGTAAAACTCCTTTTGAACTTAAGTTTGGAAAAGCACCTAATTTGAATAACATCAAGGTTTTCGGATGTGATGCTTATATGAGAGTACCTGATAACCTGAGGAAGAAGCTGGATCCAAAATCTAGAAAAATGATTTTCGTAGGATACTCCAATATGGGCTATCGTTTATTGGATCAGAAAACTAATCGTGTAGCTGTTTCACGTAATGTAATATTTAATGAAGAGAAGAGGATGAGTATTCCAGACTGTTGATAATATAATGAGAGAGAAGACTGTTTCTGAGTCTGATGTGGTTCCTGAGGCAGCTGAAGAGCCAGGGATGGCTGATGGTGGTCAAGATGAATTCTTGGATTGTGATGAAAATGAAGCGGAGAATAACAGGCCTAGACAATCTAAAAGAGAAACTAAGCTACCAGCTAGATTTAAGGATCATTATGTCTATGAAGTGACTGTAGAAAGTCTTGAATCCATCTCGTATGAAGAAGTACAGGAATTGCCTGTAAATGAGCAAGTTTTATGGAAACAGGCTATGGATCAAGAGATTGAGTCCTTACATAAGAATAAGGTGTGGGAGCTTGTTGAACTACCTGAAGGTGAAAGGTCAATGACCTGTAAATGGGTATTATGTATAAAAAGGAATAATATTCATAAGGCTAGGTTAGTTGCTCGTGGTTTTGAGCAGAGATCAGGTATAAATTATTTTGAAACCTATGCGCCAGTTATAGGCATGTCATATCTGAGATTAATGTTTGCTATTTTCCTTCAGAAGAATTTTAATATGTATGTATTAGATGTTAAAACTGCCTTTTTAAATGGTCAGTTAGATGAAACAATCTTTATGGATCAACCTAAAGGTTATGATGATAAATCTGGTAGAGTATGTAAATTGCTTAAAAGTTTGTATGGACTTAAACAGGCACCTAGACAGTGGTTTAAAAGATTCACAGATTTTATATTTAAATTGAATTTTCAGCAACTTGAATTTGAGTCATGTGTATTTGTAAAGAGGTCTAATAATTGTGAGACATATATAGTTCTTTATGTGGATGATTTAATATTAGCAGGTTCAAATGAGGCTGAAGTTCAGATTGTTATTCAATTACTTAGAAAAGAATTTGAAATGTCTAAAGCTGATATTGCTGATGAGTTCCTTGGTATAAATTTAGAATATGTTCATGATAAACTTTGTTTAAGTCAGAAGGCATATATTGATAAGTTATTAGCTAGATTTAAAATGACAGAATGTAAGCCATGTGACACTCCTTTAGTTCCTAAGTCTACTGTATCAGATTTTGTAGATGGTGAAGAGTTTCATGGTCTTTACCGTAAACTTGTAGGTGCATTGTTGTATTTGTCAATGACCTCTCGACCTGATATCTTGTATTCTGTAAACTGTCTTAGCCAAGTTCAAGAGCGACCAACTGTTGCTGCTTGGGTTGGGCTAAAGAGAATCCTTCGCTATTTAAAGGGAACATCAGAGCTTAAATTAATATTCCAAAGATACATTACTGATGAAGTTAACTTGAATGTTTATGTAGATGCAGATTGGGGATCTAATATGAAGGATAGAAAGTCTGTTTCTGGTTATATAATTTTCTTTAATGATTGTCCTGTAATTTGGTGTGTAAAGAAGCAAAGTTTTATTGCACTGTCCTCTACTGAGGCAGAGATTTTGTCATTAGCTAGGGCTGTTCAAGATTTAATTGTACTTTATAACATAACTAAAGAAATTTTAAATTGTAAAATGATTCATATGTCTATCTTTGAGGATAATCAGTCTGCGATTAAGGCTATATTGAATGATAATAATTGTGCTAGACTGAAACATTTAGATATAAAACTTAAGTATGTAAGAGATATAATTAAGTTGTATAAGATAAATATTTTGTATATTGCTACAGAGAACCAGCCCGCAGACTTGTTCACCAAGTGTTTGCCAAAACCTAAGTTGGTTAGTTTAAGATCTGCTTGTAAGTTAGCATGTAGTGATTAAGGGAGGGTGTTAGGAATAATCACTCATGGCAACATTCTGGGTAGTCTGTGGTACGTCTTGAAACTGTATAGTTTTGTTGTGCTCGTTTATTCTTAATAAAGCTTCAGTATTTATCGGCCACTGATTTATTTATACCATTAATAAACAACAGTCTTAAAGTTATTAGGTTGATACTTGTATAAAAGGAATAAAAAAAATTTATTCAGTTTAGCTAGCCAGGCGGGCATACGCAAAATGACCTATCACAATGCAATAACGACTGCCAGCGTAATAAACAACCGGGACCGAGTGCCTTCCAAAGCACGGAAGCGGGCAGTGATGATGCCACTAGCGGTCACCCATCCAAGCCAGGAACAGAGCAATCCAGCATGGAACGTTGCTTAACATAGCTGATACGTTAAGAACGGCTAAGCAAACTATGCTACGATCGATTGTGGCTTGTACGGAACCGTTTGGTGTGTGAGCCCGACTTGCTCTTGCCCGGTTTTATAGGTTTTCTTTGATTATGCGCGATGCGGACATAGTTAATGACCGTTGTTACATTCGGCTATTTTTAAGCAGTTTCTAAACAATGCTGTCCTGTCTGGCAGGATAGCATTGTTTGTCATTTCAAGTGACCTCTTGTAGAAAAAAGGCCTTTATGTTGGATTCACTTATTACAAGACTGCAGTAGAAACTTACAATACGTCTCAAATAACACCATAACGTTCAAAGGGTTCAACAACAATATTGAATGAGCATAATATATTGAATGAGAATCAGTTTGGTTTCACAAAGAGCAGATCCACAACAGATGCACGTGCTCAATTGATGTCAGATATACTTGAAGCCTGGGAGAGTTCACAGGATGCTATTGCCGTATTCTGTGACCTTTCTAAGGCATTTGACTGTGTAGAGCACCGCACTCTGATGAACTTTCACATTATGGTATTCGTGGAAAAGCTCTGGATCTTATAAAGTCATATCTGTCAGACAGGCTACAGAAGGTTAGAATAAATGGCAATACTTCTTCCGGGTCTTGGGTAAGAATAGGAGTACCGCAAGGATCAATTTTAGGACCTTTTCTGTTTCTAGCATGGTGATCTAAATGATCTGCCTTGCATGGTTAAAAATTTCTGCGATATAGTTTTATTCGCAGATGATACCTCCCTAATTTGTAGATTGGAGGGATAGTGAACTTATTCATGTAAATAATGTGTTATCTATGATCTCTAAGTGGTTCGCGGCTAATAATCTTCTCTTAAATTCAAAAAAGCCAAATGTTTTCTTTACCAAATGTTACTTATGTTGAACCAAACATTAAGCTTGGCCTAGAAAAACTCTCTTTTGACAATGCGACAGTCTTCCTGGGAATCAAAATGGATTCAACTTTACAGTGGAATCCACATATACATGATCTATCCGGAAGACTTAGTTCTGCTGCATTGCAGTTCGTAAGATAAGACAGATTACAGACGTAACTACTGCTAGGCTCGTTTATTTCGCGTACTTCCACAGTATTATGTCTTATGGTATATTGCTGTGGGGAGCTGCTGCTGAGATAGAGACAATCTTTATCTTACAAAAGCGTGCAATTCGAGCCATATATGAAATGGATCCTAGGGAATCCCTGAGAGATCTTTTTAAAGAAATTGATATTTTAACTTTACCAAGTCTGTATATATTTGAAAATATTATGTATGTTCGTAAAAATTTGAGCAAAATTAAATCAAACAGTGACAATCACGATTATAACACTAAGAATAAAGATAAAATGGCGGTGCCAGGTTTTAGATTAGCAAAGAAAAATAAAAGGTCCTTCTTAGGCAATTGTGTGCGGTTTTATAATAAATTGCCCAAACATATTACAACGCTCACAGAAAGAAAATTCAAGTTGCATGAGAAGAATATTTTGATAAAGAAATCTTACTACACAGTTTGTGATTACTTAAACGACAAAAATGCTTGGACTGGTTCGCCTCTGCCAAGCTAGCGCCTAACACCTACGTAATATAAATTTAAGTATTGTAATAATTTTACTATATAGTATAACTTAACACATTGTTAAAAAACGTTTAAAAGAATGGCCCCGAGTTTCTTGCCCGTTCTTCTCGCAGTGGCTCTATAATTTTTATTTGCTGAACGTGGCAGTACAATATAGTATATTTCAATATTAAAAATAGTAATTGACCTTCATAAGAGCGTCGTAGACGCCTAAATTGAATAAATGATTTTGATTTTGACTTTGACTTTGAACTTTTTAAGTGATTGTAGGTATATAAATAATAATGATGCATATAGGTATAAGTTTAAGTAGTTCTTCAATTGCAGGTATGGTCCAGCCTTATTAATTATTTAACTAATATCTTAGTTGATGTGACTATTTAGCTATAGTTCAACTCTATAATATACTGTGACGGTCAGCCCCATGTGGGGCTACGCTTATTAATTTATTATATAGGTGCTAATAGGTATGTACCTAATAGCACCTATATAATAAGCCTACCTTTAGCTCTCAACTAAAGTAGGTCTGTTGCGTAATAGATTCCTAAAATCTAGCTTAATACCTAACGCCACAAAACTGAGTAGAAATATAGGTAGGTAGGTACTTACCGCCATTACACGGCTACCACTAATACGCGTTTGTTTTACAGCCCTAAATATGGTATACCGTATACCGTATAAGGCAACTAAAGTGAAGTACATTAAGAATATGCAAAATATAGTTAACTAGCTTTCCGGGCGCGGCTCCGCCCGCGCGTATGTCGGTTATCGCGCAAAAACATTAAGAGCAGGCAGTCAAAAATAATTCCCACGCTAGCTCCGCCCATGCGGCGCAACGATCCCCGCTGCACCGAACGAGGCGATGTGCAGCAGCGGCGCACGCGTCTCGCTTATAAACATATTTGTATACTTGATATTAGATTCGCGAACACAGATACCATTGAGACGATTTCAACTTTTTTTATAATCTTATTCACGTGACGAATTTCGATATATAAAGTAACTTTGTATATACTGCAATTGATGTCACGTTTTTATTTTTATCAACATTACTAATATTTCTTAGTAAGAAATTGATTATTTGATTTACTTTTCAAAATTATTCTTACGGTCGACAGACTTATTACTTATTACCATATGTTCATGACGTCTGCTCGACTTTATTGGTATATATTATTGGTATATCATATTATACATATTTAACTGACTTCCCAATAGAAAGAGGGTTCTTAAATTGACTTGTCTATTATTTATTTTATGTTTGACCACACATAACTTTTTTACTGAACCTTACAATATAGAAGATTATTTTTTTGCTAGTACAGTTTAACTCTTTATTGGTTTCATTTTAATTTCATCAACACCGGCGAACGGTTTGCCAGTTACAGTCAACTTACTAAAAAGTAATTTGCCAAAATGCCTTGACGATCGCAGTGCTTCTAGCAACTAATGTAAGTGGCAACTATGAATATAGATGAAAGTTATTGTTCAATAGTGATAAAAACACAAATTTGAGATCATATTGAACCGATATCAACCAGTTATTTCAGACTGTTTAATTTAAAAAATTGTTTTCAAGTCTTTTTTTTTTTAAGTTTCTTTGCTATGTTGTTGCGTCGCAGTCTCCGTGTTTATAGAAAAAAACATACTGCACCAAACCAACATAAGTGAGACAAGGGTCGGAATATGATGGTGGTACATAACAGCCCAAACGGCACGATATATATTGATAAATGGGGTGTTTTTAAATTCTCCGTAGTAACGAAAGTAATGTTACTTGGCATCCGCGTGGACGATAATTTATGAATGAATCAACATTGTTCTCAGTATCTTGGAATGTGATTAATCAGATTACATGTTACACATCATTAGAATAAAGTAAAATACCATCAAATTGAATGAGCAAAATATTATATTATATTCGGTGAATATGGGTACAATTGACCTGAAATAAATGGATTTGATTTGATTTCATTAAATGTTAGTTGTGGGCAATATATTTTACCACGACTCGTCATACAAATATGAATTATAGTTTTTCATAACTGTGCTACTGTACACGTTCCCATAATAATATAATGCAGGTTGTTTTTTTTATTGCTATCATATAATTTTTGACTATTAATTACTTATGTTGAAAATATGTTCGTAATTCGTATACATCCTATTTCGTTTAATTTTTCAGTTACAGTGGTTAACAGAAAGGTGTTATTTTACTACCACTCTGCTTTCATATACCAACTATGGTAAAAATTAGACCAACCAGATATATATCTAGCCACTTCTAAACAGCAGGATAAGATTTTTTTTTACCAAACTTGCAGAAGAGTCTACATACGCAATTGTAAGGGCCTTAAACTTTGGGATATTTTATGAAAAAAACACACAGCTGCAGAAACATTGTAGGGAACATGTTATACAGGCTTTTTTAATGAAACATGGCAGACAAGTGAAAGGTACTGGAATAGGTGACTAAATTAGACTTTAAAATAAAAATAGTGGATTCTTAGATTGTTAGTAAGTGGTATAGTCTACAGAGGTTATCAACAAATTAAGTTAAGATGTATATAAATTAACAAAAAATATATTGTTTTCAATTTATACAGTTTTAATGATATGCAAAAGTGTGCGTGAGAAATAACGAGTATCGGAAACGGAAAGTCAAGTTTTTTTTCAAGTTTGCAGTCCCCGTGACCACGATCACTGCAAAGTGTTTGAAACGTCAGGACAAAAATAATGATAAATATACGAGGTTTAAACCGTTTAATGTTGTTTAATTACTATGTGTAACAATCGCGAAAACCTAAGACAACATTAAGTTAAGAGCCCTTATTCCAGCAAAGCCATTTTACAGCCCTTTTCTCAAGGCTGGTGTGGCTAAAGTATAAAAGTTTTTGTTTTTTAAATGATGCAGGAAGAAAGTTTATTGTTTTTGTAATTGAGTGCATTAGCCATTATTGGAGTACAAAATTTTATGCCCAAGGCGGGAATCGAACCTCGCGTCCTCCGATATCGCGTTCGATTCCCGCCTTGGACATAAAATTTTGTGCTCCAATAATTTGTTTGATATGATTTCGCTTAGCACGCGATAGTGCTTGTAATCATATTTAGAAATATAGAAGGGTAGCATACATCATACCGAGAGTTAAGTGTTTGAAAAAACACTTCTTTCGATCAGATGAAGTCTTGTAGTCTGGTTGATGGCCGCGCACCGTCCCCTATGATGGTTAAAGTAATACAATTGGAGCACAAAGTTTCGGCAGAAATGCCAATGTCCAGGTGGCTGAGATGGTGTTAAGCATCCGACGCGATATCGGAGGACGCGGGTCCGATTCCCGCCTTGGGCATAACATTTTGTACTCCAATAATTTGTTTGATATGTATCTATCTATCTAAAGCCGTTCCGCCAACAGGGCAGTTATACAAATATAATGAACCAAGGTATGCATGCACAAAGCAGGTATACAAACTACAAAACTAAGTTTGTTGCCTATATGTATACAATTATGGTTAGAAGGACATAATCAAATATAGATACCTACATAGTAGTCCATTTAAATGTTACAATTTAAGGACCGAATATTGCAATTCCTAGAGGGCGCAATTTTACTTTTGAGACAAATCTAAGTTTGTGGGGTCGCCACCCTTGTGCCCCGGCCACCATCTTGATAAAAGGGGTGAAAACACTTATTTCGCGATATCTCGGAAACGATGTGTCCTACAAAAAATTCCACTGCACATAATTTGTAGCAAATTATTTTTCCTACAAATATGTTTTTATAACTTTTTGCCCTAAATTAAAAATTTAAGAAGTTATAAGCAAAAAAGTGAGAAAATTTTCATATTTTTTTCTTGCTCTATAACTTTTTTTTCTTATTTTACAAAATAATACCTCAGACCAACATTTTTGATTATCTTTTGAGGATTTTTTTATTTTATTTTAATTCATTTAACACACTGTTACAGCGCTCCAAAGTTGACCAGGTTCGTCAATGCTCATGAGAATCCGGTCAAAAAGAAATGTTTATCTTATTTTTTTTTTTATTGTAAATATATTCTTAAAAAAATTGTTGAATTCGTACAACTTTACTTCTTCATTCCTGTTTTCCTTACCATAGAACTTACTAAATTTAACTTACGGAAGGATAAGCAGGTAGAAAAGGTCTGAGTAACCGTTTGGGTTCAAAGGAACATCTGCCTGCTACGACTATTATTATTATACGTAGGCTTAGCTGTTTCTTCTATCTCATTTTATTCTCTTAGTTGTGCTACATATTTTGCAACGTGTAAACGTATTGAAAATTGTGGATATTATTTTCAGTTTTATCAATTAACCTGCGAGTTTCGTAAAAAAAATCCTGAGCAGATCATCTACGAGATTGTTCTAGGGCAAAGCGTAAAGGCTCTTAAGTCTTCTTTTTATGGCGGGAGGAAGTACTGAAGGATTTGCACTTTGATGTTGCAAGTCACCCTCGACAGCCTCCTCTTGATTTTTTTTTTCTAGAAGTATCCGCAAATTCTTGATCCCGATCATTCTTTTCTGTGGGTGGCGGTATCGACCAGCTCAGGAAGAAGGCAGTCCATATAGAATGTGACTAGTTTTGTCTCCATTTTTTTCCCTCCAAAATTCTTCATCTTTTTGTAGAATTTCTATTTTTAATTTTTTGTCTCCATACTACACGGCAAATAAGCATTTAGTTTTGCTCGATTTTATTTATAATATGTGGTAACAGATATTTATGACTAAAATTAACATATTTAAATAAAAAAAAAAAAAAATTACTACAAACTAATCCAATATTCCGCTACCATTAGGCAGTGTTCCCAAAATGCTGGCCGCATTGCCACGTTGTATGGCAATGCTTATCCTTTGTCCAAAGTATATGCCAGCATTTTGGTCACAAGTAGCGTCGACCAGACGTTTTGAGACGTCTCTGAATAATAGTTTGGCGCTCGGTCCCCACGGTCCCAGCGTTTCGACCCCAAAAGGCACAAACATGTAACAACTACTGAGATTACTATATTTGCGCCTTTTGAGGCCTTCTGCTAGTTCAGCCGCCGCACCGGCCACTTTTTGGGTAGCAGGAATATGAGAAGGTGCTAAGGTATCGACACAGGTAGCGTCCCATACCAGAGGCCTTCCCATCCTCCACGGAACCAAAGTCATGCCGTCCGGCCTTTTACCATCGCCACGTACAAGGCCTAAGCATTTAGTTATATTACAAATGTGCATTTAGCCTTCAGTTTGATAATATCAATCAAATTTTTGATTGATATATATACCTGCAAAATACATTTTACAGACAATCCGTTACCTGAAGCCTTCAGAAAAGCAACTGTACATTTCTGTTTGTCCGACAATCAATTTCGCACAATTTGTTAGAATGTGTAGATAGAATTTGTTAAAAGGTAGAAGTAAGGATAAATGTCGGGAGAGCAGTCGAATGACACCTGTCAAAAATCCAAAATGGCGATTTCAAGACGGCCACCATACAAACTGCTCCGCCCCTGCTGAAGCTCGGCCTTCAGAAAGGGGGTGTAGTGAATATGAATAAATGAATTTAAATACATAAATTCAGATAATTTTCACGTCAGATTTTTTGCACGTCAAGAGTAAAACATCGCTCTTTACCATCTATCTAATACCCTAACTAATAACCGAAAAGGGGGCAAAGGCGAGTATAATATATCAACTACATCAACTATATCAACGATGGCATACGCAAAGGCATATTGCTTCAGATAGGAGGCCGGCCATAAAATTTAAGTCTTACTCCGCACAATTATGTCAATGCGTTGTCTTTTGGTACTCAGAAAAAATATATTGTTTATACCGACCCTACAGAGGTGTGACAAGTGCAGGGCGATAATAATGTAAAGTTTTTTTTTTCAGTGTAAAAAGCATGATAGCTCGGTGGCTTTGGCTATGGACTGCCGCGCAGCAGGTCCATGGTTCGAATCCCGCCGCTGGCTTGAGCTTCACCGCATGGTGGAAGGGCATTTTAGCGAATGCCCGCCTGGCTAGCGACCACCCTCAAGTGGAAAATCTGTCGCCAAGCACCTAACGGTGTGTTCCGGCAGCTGTCCTTGAGAGCCAGTAATTCTAGGTTAAGCCTGTTAACACCTTCGACCACATCATCACTTACCATCAGGTGAGATTGTGGTTAAAGGCTTACCTATCAGCAATAAAAAAAAAAAAGTATATATACATTTATACGTTTTTGTTATTTAAGTTTACCTGCTGCTCTGCTATGGATAGGTCAAAATATTTTTTTGCCTAATATAGGTATTATAATATTTAAATAATATATTAAATATTATTTCGTTTACGAAATAATATTTTTTCGTTTACGAAATTTCCTGTGAATAAAATGTGCAAATTTAGTAATACTTTATTCAAAGATTACTCACTTATTTTCATATAGTGGAAGAACACAGTCTAAATTTATTATATGAGATGGCGACTCCGACAGTTCTCCCTGTTCCGAGTGATCTCGGACTTTGACTGATTTATTATTTTTTTTCCTGAGAAAGAAGGTGCATTTTATGAGCACAGTCTATTTTATTATATATATGTACAGAATCTATTTATTCCACTCTATTATATTTGTATAAATCGTTACTTATATGTACATGTCTAAGTGATAAAATGTATATTTAAAAGTACCTATGCAGGTGACTTTGTAGATAATCTCTTGAATATATACCTACTTGCCTGATTCTGAATATTCTTTCATTGATATAAATCTACATTTAGTCTTGGGGGACATGAACAATGTTCGATGTTTTATTGCGATATACCCACCAAACCAAATGCTTTGATTTGCTACGCTTGTGTTATTATTATTTAGCAACACTCAACTCCATTTACGGTTGAACGGCAGCTGTACTTTAGAGCCAGATAATTTTAGTTATCACCTGTTTGGTACCTTCTACCACATCACTTACCATCAGGTGAGACCATAACTATACATTACCAGATATTATTATAGTATCCAACTAATCGTACTTAGATTAGTACGACATTTAGTTATTTTATAGCTCCATTACAGTACTATAGGAACCTAGTAGGTATAGAATCTCTTAGTTCGATAGAGATAATATGTTTCATGAATAGAATAAACACCGAAACACAAACGAATATTAAATTTGCATAGGTAAAAATAAACTGAAATATTATACGCTCTCTCATAATTCTTGCAGTCTTTGTATCGACTCTTCTGCTTCGTTTTTTATTTTTTAGTTATCTTTATTTCCCATATTGATTGATATACCTACCAAGATACGTATTTATACTGCACAGCACAGGTGATAGCGCGCGAGCGATAGGTCCACGTCCAACGGCGCACAGCGCGGCACTGAAGGACAGCTCTTACGCATTGATTTTATTTCGTAATCCTAAGCTATTAAGGTTGAATATCGAATCTTCCGATTGACCGTAATCCTGCACAGAACTAAAGGTCGTAAGTCTAAAACACTATTTAATTTATTATGACAATACTAATTACTCTAGGTAAATTTTACTTATACAGCGGATAATAAACTACATTTCCTTTCTATGTGTGTTTATTATTAATATGTAACTGATGTAGTTTCCAAGAAAACTCCAATAATTTAAAGAAAAGGCTTCATTTTGAAAAATTAAAACTATCGAGTAAATTTCTTTCAAATGTGTTTCTGACTGTACAACTGATAGAAAAAGGTTTGAAATATCAAATATTTAAGTTTTCGTGTTGATTGCATATTTCAGTTGCTTAAAAAAACTAGTCGAATGAGAGTATTTTTTCCGCAGCCTCGTCTTAACCTCTTTTTGCGCAGTTGGATAAAAAGTATCCAATGTTTTTTCCCGGGTCTCAAACTATTTCCATACCAAATTTCATTCAAATCGGTGCAGTAGTTTTGGCGTGAAAGCGTAACAGACAGACAGTTACTTTCGCATTTATAATATTATATATATATTATATATATATTAGTACTGATGCATTAATATCACTTCTGTCTGGCTAGCAGGGCATTCACAAAATGCCCACCACAATGCTATAAAGCCGTCTTTATAGCATGCTAAGACTCTCAAGAGCATACCTGCGCGCTTAAATGATACAAGCAGTCACCCATCTATGTACCTAACTAGCGAAAAGGGTATAAACGTAACCTAGTTGATCGATTAGGAACAGCTAAGAGCTAAGTTCTGCTACTTTGCTCAAAGCTAGTTTGTCATCTACCAGGCACAGTTACAAACTCAAGAATGCACCTGAGAATATCGGGTTCGTTTCATACGCCCCCAATGTCAGCTCCCCCCGTTTCAGTTGCCCACGGTTTCATTCACCCCCGATAAATTTTTACTGAATATTTTGTTGTAATTTGTACTGTCAGCAGCGAAAGTATATTTAATATTATTAAAAAAAATTAGGGACACCAGTTAGGTTGGTTGGAGTTTACTACTGTTAGAGATAAGTTAACTTTATAAACAGCTATAGTAAGAACTTACTGTATAATTTTTACAATTATAAGAAAAATAAAGGAAAGACTGTAATTTTCTACAAACATTTATTAATTTGAAAGTTTCATAGGAAAAACAAACAACAATATTCACATTTAAGCAGGCAAAATCAACATTTATAAATCATTTAAAATAGTACACAGTGTATAAAATAAACAATATTAAACACTCATAAAGGCGAAATCAACAATCATAAAAGACTTAAAATTACTTACAAACATTTATTAATATGAAAGTTTCATAGTAAAAACAAACAAAAATATTCACATTTAAGCAGGCAAAATCAACGTACACAGTGTTTAAAATAAACAATATTAAACACTCATAAAGTCCAAATAACAATAATTTCACTTTGAAACACACACTTAAAATTAGATTTAACAGTATACCATAAACATTATAAAATAACCAGACAAGCAAAATCAACAATGGTGTAAAGTATATATAAAAATATTACTTTTTTGGTCTAATTCTGACAATATTACTGATTTCTTTTAGAAATTCAATAACAGAACATATGTTTTTCTTATATTTATCTGTTAATCTACAGATAGATTCATCATTCATAATGCTTCTCTTCTTCTTTTTGCTCACAGCTTTGCTAGTTAGCTGCAATCTGAAATTAAAATATATAACATTATAAAAAAATAGTTTCCATCGCCCGCGTGCGAGATTTTATGTGAATGGGATATTTTCTTGTGTCACGTATCAAGTCAATCCATTGCTCAGTTGCGTGGTAAAAGAAGAACAAAGTAACAATTTCTTTACATTTGTAATAAAAAAGATAATAATTTATTATGTAATGAAATGTCAAACCTTGCTTTTGCAGTGTCGTACGTAAAAGTGTCAATTGATATCATTTCGAAAAATGATAACAAGCTTGGCTTGTTGCCTAGGTGTCGCTGTAATCGGTGATTCCATGCTTCCACGAGGTTTGTGCTTCGATGTCTTTCTCCATAACAGCACCATTTTGATATCATCCCTGGAGGCTCCAACCATTGCGTCACGAAATAATCGTTAAATTTCGTAACGTTTTCTTCTGGAAAACTGAACATTTTAATTCTATTAGCATACATATTTTAGAAAAAACAGCATGGAATTTTATTTTATTTACGATGTAGATAACAATTTACCTATGTTCAATTACAGCCAACCAGCCATCTTCTATATCTTCTTCTGGAAGAAATGCTAGGCTCGTACACATTTTTACATATGCATTAGTTTCTTCGTGTTCTAGTAATTTTAAAGAATTTGCTTTTCTATTAATGCTCCTTTGAAAATGCACAAAACATCCATGAACTTCCGCTTGAGGAAATATATAATTTATTGCGCTGATTGTGGCAATTTCAAAGTCTACCGTGAATTTTTGTGGTTTAAAATCCGGTAGAACTTCTTTAATTTTCGAAAACATGGTTTCGTAAGTTACTCTTTCTTTATTCACCAGGAGCACATAAAATATAGGCAAGATGTTAGTCCCATCATCGTCACTCCCAATATCTCCATGAATCGTATAAATTTGTTTGAATGGCTTTGGGCAACAGTCAAACGTACCATCACAGAGATAATGATTTATATTTTTTATATCCTTTACAGCCTTCGGTGAGGTTAATGCGATAATTCTTTCTTTGTCTTTGATCTCATCAAACAGAACAAGTGGCTTAAATTTTTCTGGAATTATTACATGATGTGGTTCCTGGAAATTTGTTTTTGGAACTTTTAATTCCTTGTTACGCTTTCTGTACAATGTGTTTTTCTTGCTTTTGAATTCTGGAATATCCTCTTTACGACAATTATCGTTTAATTTTGAGACGTGTCTTTCAAAAATTTTTTGCACTGATGTATAGTTTGTGCAAACTTCTTTTTTTACATCGTCCAACATTATACTTATATTGTTTTTGGAAAAGTCTGGTATACACTCTTTATCATGTTTGCTTTGAATTTGCACACTGCACATTTTAACGTTAAGTTTCACTGCACCACCGCACTTTTTACTTCTTTTATGAACACAGACCCATACTTCGGAAAATTTATTTTTTCTATGGTGATGATAAGCATGCCCGGCATGCAGTAAAGTTTTCCCTCTTGTGTTATTAATAATTAGAAAATTTAATAAAGCTGAACCCTGAGAAGAACCTTCACCTGACATTTTAGAAGAACAACTAAATCATCTTATTCCTTGCATAGGTAATGCATTCATATCGCAACGGACAATAACTCATCTTGTGAAAAAGAGACAGTTGATTGTTCTCTAGGATTAAGGTATTGTCTCAATCATGTGTAAAAGACCGATTTGTGCCGACTATTGTTATCAGTAACCCAAATTTAACAACTTGTGAGAAATGCGCTGGACTAGACTGGTTGGTGATTTATAGTTTAACCCGTCAGAATTGGGAGATAACGAGAACAATAGAATTTCATTCATATAACCCGCAGGTGCAAGTCCACTGATATTATACCTAGCTCTTATGCATAAATTTTGTATTTTGAATCTTTCGTATTAATAACACATAAATTGTGTTATTAATACGCATGGATTTTGAATAACATATAAAAACCATTTGAAACAACATACCAAATGTAATATTATCAATTATGGTATTAAAAGATAATTTTAAAATAAATATATTATTATCAAGAGAAACTCGTTTTTGTTAACAGTACTTTTAATATTTGGTAGGTATTTCTTTCAATTAAATTTATCGGGGGTAACTGAGATCGTGGGTAACTGAGACGGGGGGAGCTGACATTGGGGGCGTATGAAACGAACCCAGAATATCATTGTCAGAAAAACCCAACAACTGTCCCCCGTTCATAGAGTCTAGGACCTTGATATTCTAAAGCGACCCTTTCCTCTCTCCAACGACGCATTTTGGAATGGGTAGGCGTATCATAACTAAGAATATACGAGTTATGTGCTTAAGGCGAGGCTTTCCACGGACTTTAGGTATTTTATGCGAGCGCGACGTATTCATTTACGCGACACAGAGTTGTGTGCGATGCGCCGCGTGCACGCTTTTAGCTCTCCAGGTAAGGTACAGTACAGTCCTACCTACGTAGCGGAGATCACGTCAGTATGACATTTTAGAATGGAATCAACATTTGTCGTGTATTGGTACATACGCCGGAAAAATAATCGGGTCTTGTAGGGGTTCGATCAGTACAGTAGTGTTTATATATCTATACAGTTTATTGTGTACCTACGGTTATTTTAGATGGGTAAATTATCATTCTTAAGTGAGAACTACATTAAATTAATATATTAAGGTTCTATTATATTTTTACTAGCTTTCCAGGCGCGGCTCCACCCGCGCGTTTGTCGGTTATCGCGCAAAAACATTAACCTCTTTTTGCGCAGTTGGATACAAACTATCCCATGTTTTTCCCGGGTCTCAAACTATTTCCATACCAAATTTCATTCAAATCAGTCCAGTAGTTTTGGCGTGAAAGCCTAACAGACAGACAGAGTTACTTTCGCATTTATAATATTAGTACTGATTATAGAGAAAGCCGTTTAATGCACCTATTCATAAATGGTAATTTGGTAATATTATTATATTTTAAATAAATATATATATACATAAACTTCATTAAAAGAACACATTAAATGTCACAACCATGTCATGTGAGATTCCCAGAATTCAGTAACAAGTCTGTCTGTCACAGTTGTCCTATTAATTAATGGCGTCGAGTGATATAGCTGCGTAAAAATAAGTTTGATATTAGTTATTTTGTAAAACGAGTACCCTTATACTGTCAAGACCGTGGCTCTTAAAATATGTATTTATGAATATGTCTTCGCAGATTTTTATTAATTTGGTGTGTTTATTAACAATTAATCTAGTGATTGTTTTAAGATGGCTACTTTTGTTTAAGTCCAGGCAGTCAAAAATAATTCCCACGCTAGCTCCGCCCATGCGGCGCAACGATCCCCGCTGCACCGAACGACGCGATGTGCAGCGGCGCACGCGTCTCGCTTATAAAAATATTTGTGTACTTGAAATTAGATTCGCGAACACAGATACCATTGAGACGATTTCAACTTTTTTTATAATCTTATTCACGTGACGCATTTCGATACATAGTAACTTTGTATATACTGAAATTGATGTCACGTTTGTATTTTTATCAACATTACTAATATTTCTTAGTAAGAAATTGATTATTTGATTTACTTTCCAAAATTATTCTTACGGTCGACAGTAGCTTATAAAACTAAAGCCAAAAGTTTTACTTTTTACAATATGATCATGTCTGCTCGACTTTATTGGTATATATTATTATGTATGAATGTATTGGTATATATATTATTCATATTTAACTGACTTCCCAAAAGAAAGAGGGTTCTTAAATTGACTTGTCTATTTTTTATTTTATGTTTGACCACACATAACTTTTTTACTGAACCTTACAATATTGAAGATTATTTATTTGCTAGTACAGTTTAACTCTTAATTGGTTTCATTTTAATTTCATCAACATCGGTCGAACGGTTTGCCAGTTACAGTCAAACTTACTAAAAAGTAATTTGCCAAAATGCCTTGACGATCGCAGTGCTTCTAGCAACTAATGTAAGTGGCAACTATGAATATAGATGAAAGTTATTGTTAAATAGTGATAAAATCTATAAATAATATGTGAATAATAATCTCTCTAGTAAAGTGTGTAGTCATCAGTATATCAAATAACCTGTCTAAGTCAGTTACATGAGCACAAAATTGAGATCATATTGCACCGATATCAACCAGTTAGTTACCAGACTTTTTAATTAAAAAAATTGTTTTCAAGTCTTTTTTTTTCTTTGCTATGTTGTTGTGTCGCAGTCTCTGTGTTTATAGAGAAAACATATTGCACCAAACCAAAATAAAGTGAGACAAGGGTCGGAATATGATGATGGTACATATCAGCCCAAACGGCACGATATATATTGATAAATGGGGGGTGTTTTTAAATTCTCCGTAGTAACGAAAGTGATTTCTACTGATTAAACTTACTACAAAAATTTCATTACCCCTTGGCGTGGACGATAATTTATGAATGAATCAACATTGTTCTCAGTATCTTGGAATGCGATTAATCAGATTACACATCATTAGAATAAAGTAAAATACCATCAAATTGAATGAGCATAACATTATATTATATTCGGTGAATATGGGTACAATTGACCTGAAATAAATGGATTTGATTTGATTAAATGTTAGTTGTGGCCAATATATTTTACCATGACTCGTCATACAAATATGAATTATAGTTTTTCATAACTGTGCTACGGTACACGTTCCCATAATAATATAAAGTAGGTTGTTTTTTTATTGCTATCATATAATTTTTAACTATTAATTACTAATGTTGAAAATATGTTCGTATACATCCTATTACGTTTTATTTTTCAGTTACACTGGTGAACAGAAAGGTGTTATTTTACTACCACTCTGCTTTTAGATACCAACTATGGTAAAAATTAGATAGACCAACCAGATATAGATCTAGCCACTTCTAAACAGCAGGATAAGATTTTTTACCAAACTTGCAGAAGAGTCTATATACGCAATTGTAATGGCCTTAAACTTAGGGTTTTTTAAAAATAACACAACTGCAGAAACATTGTAGACAACATGTTACACAAGCTTCTTTTAATGCAACATGGCAGATAAGTGATAGAGTGAGTGGCACTGGAACAGGTGACTAAATTAGACATTTAAATAAAAACAGTGGATACTTAGATTGTTAGTACGTGGTTATAGACAAATTAAGTTAAGATGTATATAAATTAACAAAAAATTATTTATGAAATAAAAAATATATTATTTTCAATTTATACAGTAATAATGATTATACAGAATTAATGATATGCAAAAGTGTACGTGAGAAATAACGAGTATCGGAACGGAAAGTCAAGTTTTTTTTCAAGTTTGCAGTCCCCCCGATCGTCACCCTGTGACCACGATCACTGCAAAGTGTTTGAAACGTCAGGACAAAAATAATGATAAATATACGCGATTTAAACCGTTAAATGTTGTTTAATTACTATGTGTAACAATCGCGAAAACCTAAGACAACATTAAGTCAAGTCTTCTTTTTATGGCGGGAGGAAGTACTGAAGCATTTGCACTTTGATGTTGCAAGTCATCCTCGACAGCCTCCTCTTGATTTTATCTTTTTCTAGAAGTATCCGCTATATTCTTGATCCCGGATCAGTCTTTTCTTAGGGTGGTGGGGATCGACCAGCTCGGGCAGAAGGGAGTTCATATAGAATGTGACTAGTTTTGTCTCCATTTTTTTCGTCCAAAATTCTTCATCTTTTTGTAGAATTTCTATTTTTAATTTGTTGTCTCCATACTACACGGCAAATTAGCATTTAGTTATATTACAAATGTTTTTTTTTTTATGCCTGATAGGTTACCCTTTGACCACTATCTCACCTGTTGGTAAGTGATGATGTGGTCGAAGATGTTGTTCAGGCTAACCTAGAATTACTGGCTCTCAAGGACAGCTGCCGGAACACACCGTTAGGTGCTTGGCGACAGATTTTCTACTTGAGGGTGGTAGCTAGCCAGGCGGGCATTCGCAAAGTGCCCTACCACCATGCAAAATGTGCATTTAGCCTTCAGTTTGATAATATCAATCAGATTTTTGATTGATATATATACCTGCAAAATACATTTTACAGACAATCAGTTACCTGAAGCCTTCAGAAACGCAACTGTACATTTCTGTTTGTCCGACAATCAATTTCGCACAATTTGTAATATAATTTGTAAGGATAAATGTCGGGAGAGCAGTCGAATGACACCTGTCAAAAATCCAAAATGGCGATTTCAACACGGCCACAATACAAATTGCTCCGCCCCTGCTGAAGCTCGGCCTTCAGAAAGGGGGTGTTGGGAATATGAATAAATGAATTTAAATATATAAATTCAGATAATTTGCACGTCAGATTTTTTGCACGTCAAGAGTACAACATCGCTCTTTACCATCTATCTAATACCCTAATAACCGAAAAGGGGGTGAAGGCAAGTATAATACGTATCAACGATGGCATTCGCAAAGGAGTATTGCTTCAGATAGGAGGCCGGCCATAAAATTTAAGTCTTACTCCGCACAATTATGTCAATGCGTTGTCTTTTGTGTAGGTACTCAGAAAATATATATTGTTTATACCGATCCTACAGAGGTGTGACAAGTGCAGGGCGATAATAATGTAAAGTTTTTTTTTCAGTGTAAAAAAGAAAATTTCATTGTATTTATACATTTATACGTTATTTTATTTAATTTTACCTGCTGCTCTGCTATGGATAGGTCAAAATAATTTTTAGCCTAATATAGGTAGTATATAAAATATTTCCTTTACGAAATTTCCTGTGAATAAAATTTGCAAATTTAGCAATACTAAAGTATTATGTTCAAAGAATTACTCACTTTTTTTTTTGTGTAGTGGAAGAACAGTCTAAACTTATAATATGAGATGGCGACTCCGACAGTTCTCCCTGTTCCGAGTGATCTCGGACTTCGACTGATTTATTATTTTTTTTCCTGAGAAAGAAGGTGCATTTTTGAGCACAGTCTTTTTTATTATACGAGTATATACACAATCTATTTATTCCACTCTATTAATTTTGTATAAATCGATACTTATATGTACATGTCTAAGTGATAAAATGTATATTTAAAATTACCTATGCAGGTGACTTTGTAGATAATCTCTTGAATATATACCTACTTGCCTGATTCTGAATATTCTTTCATTGATATAAATCTACATCTAGTCTTGAGGGACATAAAGAATGTTCGATGTTTTATTGCGATATACCTACCCACCAAACCAAATGCTTTGATTTGCTTGTGTTATTATTATTTAGCAACACTCAACTCCATTTACGGTTGAACGGCAGCTGTACTTTAGAGCCAGATAATTTTAGTTTACACCTGTTTGGCACCTTCAACCACATCACTTACCATCAGGTGAGACCATAATTATACATATACCAGATATTATTATAGTACCCTACTAATCATACTTAGATTAGTACGACATATAGCTATTTTACAGCTCCATTACAGTACTATAGGAAACCTAGTTGGTATAGAATCTCTTAGTTCGGTTGAGATAGTATGTTTCATGAATAGAATAAACACAAACGAATATTAAATTTGCATAGGTGCAATAGGTAAAAAAAAACTGAAATATTATACGCTTTTGCCTCTCTCATAATTCTTGCAGTCTTTGTATCGACTCTTCTGCTTCCTTTTTTTATTTTTTAGTTATCTTTATTTCCCATATTGATTGATATACCTACCAAGATACGTATTTATACTGCTCAGGTGATAGCGCGCGAGCGATAGGTCCACGTCCAACGGCGCACAGCGCGGCACTGAAGGACAGCTCTTACGCATTGATTTTATTTCGTAAGCGTAAGCTAATAAGGTTGAATATCAAATCTTCTGATTGACCGTAATCCTGCACAGAACTAAAGGTCGTAAGTCTAAAACACAATTTAATTTATTATGAGAATACTAATAACTCTAGGTAAATTTTACTTTTACAGTGGATAATAAACTACATTTCCTTTCTATGTGTATTTATTATTGATATGTAACTGACGTAGTTTCCAAGAAAAATCCAATAATTTAAAGAAAAGGCTTCATTTAAAAAAATTAAAACTATCGAGTAAATTTCTTTCAAATGTGTTTCTGTCTTAACAACGGATAATAAAAGGTTTGAAAATCAAATATTTAAGTTAACGTGTCGATTGCATATTTAAGTTGGTTAAAAAAACTAGTCGAATGAGAGTATTTTTTCCGCAGCCTCGTCTTAATCTTTGTAGTTATAGCACGGTGCGAACATTTCACATCCATGAACGTCACAACCGTGGTTTTCATAGAACCACGGTTGTGGCGAGTGGCCCATGGTCGAGACAGAATCGTTTAGTTTTAGTTAAGTTTTTTTAAATTATTATTTTCAGACCATGTATTCAACATAATAACAAATCTCAAAGAATTATATCTCGCGTTTAAAATAAAACCAAATTTCACAATATTTGTGATATAATTTAAGCTCATTCCAATGAACTGTTTTGCAAGTTTAATAAAAAAGATATTATCCAAAACGATACTTGTTAAGTTGAGCGCTTATAGAGAGCATTTTTTAAACTAAAAATATGTATCAATTGTCTTGGTTGTGACAGGAGCCCCATTGTAATAAATTTCATAAAGCTGTCCTGTACAGAGTGCTCAATTCAAAGTCAATGAGTACAAATCTTACTTCATAATCATCGCTCATTAAGGCAACCATCTTCAGGCAGATATTTGCCTTCTAGCAAAATTGGCCAGAAATAAAAATAAAATTTGCCAGATAGTGTCCATTATTGAAGATACAGTAGAACCATATCCCGTAAAACTAAAAAAAATTAAGTCATAAAACAGGGCAACAGATACTATATTTAGATATAATGTGTCTATACGCGCACTGTTATAAATCAAAATGTTATTTGGAATTAAAAATTAATAAATGAATTTTAAGTTACTATATAAAAGTAGTTTATGAAAATTGTAAGATAAGGTTTTTAACATATTTCTAATAAACTCAGTTAGTTAGTATGTGTGTTAGCTTCTGAACCGACTTCAAAAAGTAGGAGGTTCGCAATTAGTCTATATTTTTTTATTATGTGTGTTACCTCAGAACTTTTGACTGGGTGAACCGATTTTGATAATTATTTTTTTGTTAAAGCTGATACTTGTCGTTTGATTTTTAAATGAAATTGAACGACAAGTATCATGAATGACACTCCAATAACTGAAAAATATTTTCCTATCTTGATGATATTATAGTCTTTGACAGTGAATGACAATCGATCCATTAAGTAGCAAGAATCACTAAAAAGAGTTTAATTTTTTTTTAACAAAAAATGGAACCAACTTCAACACTCAAGTGTGAAATAACTTGTCGAAGTCGGTTTCATGCGCAAAATATTGTTATACGAGGTACTTTTGAACTATTATGGCACCGACTTCAACAAGTTATTTCACACTTTGGAGTGTTGATGTTGGTTTCATTTTTCGGTAAACATTTTTTTATATTGAGAAATTGCATTAGTATTGGATTTGTTAGTAAATTTAAGTAGTATTTTTTTATAACTATAGAAGTAATATGTAACATTAAGTGATTTTTAATACTAGAGGGATATAAATTGAATTATAAGTAAAAACGTAAATCTGGCTGTATGGAAACTCATGTTACGTCACGACTATGGTACTCAATGTCACACCCGAGACTTTGAACTAGTATTTTAATATTTTTCTAGGTTCAATGAGCTTGCGAAAATGTAAAGAGTTTTTATGTGTGATATACATTAAAAAAATCTAAATATATATTTTATTACAGTTGAGTTGAGGATTCCCCAGATAACAAGTATAAAGAGATACAACAGAATAAATTGAACTCATATTTTTTGGCATTGGACCTAACAATAGTGATAACAATTTACTAACCTTAATTTAACCATTGTGTACATATTAATAGTATATGGTTCGCAAATTGCGTTAAAAACTACACGAGTTAGATATAGTTTCAAACAATCAATTACAACATATCTAGATTCCATTCATCAAAATTGGTTTTCCTGATCCTTCAGGAACCGTTCGGAAAATCGAGATAAAAATTAGAATACGTTTTATGATATATCATCTAAATCCATTCAGCGGTGTTAAGCAAATTTTTGGCGAAAAATGGGCTTGAATTCAGCACTCAAAGGTGCAAAATAACTTGTTGAAGTCGGTACCATGATAGGTCAAAAGTACATATTATTACAATATTGTGCGCATGGTCCCGACTTCAACAAGTTATTTCACACCCTTGAGTGTTAAAGTCGGTTCAATTTTTGGGGTAAAAAAAATTCCCCCATTTTAGTGTCCCTTGCTACTTGCGGATTCGATTGTCATTAATTAGCAATAACTATATCATCAAGATAGGAAAAAACCTTTCAGTTATTGGAGTGTAACTAAAAAACAGATAAGAGTACAACTACACCGCGGTTTGCACAGACGAGTGAAACTAATTCTACACGGTCGTGAACTACAAATATTTGTTAAAGAAGTTGGAGTTGGTTACCCCTCACTATGCTTAAGTTGGTGGGGTGGGTACCTAAAACGTGTTCGCTAAAATAGAGCAAAATTTTTGAGTTCGTCCGTACCTTACTAATAGGCGTGCGCCTAGAGCGCTTGTTATGACTAGTAGTATCCTAATAGATGCAGTGTTCATTATGGCAGACTAAGGGCATCTTGTTTGTGACTGAGGTTAATTAATTATCAGTAATACATAATTAATGATCGATTAAGTGGCTACTGCGGGCTTGCCACAAAGGTGCTAAAATGAATGTTGATGATTTCATTTAATCATAGTCACTGACAACTTTGTGTATCATTCTACTACGAGTATTAATAAATGCATGTTTTTTTTATAATTATTGATAGGCTAGCCTTGGACTACTATCTCACTTGATGGTTATTAAAGATGTGGTCTAGGATGTTGTTCAGGTTACCCTAGAATTACTCCTAGAACTCTCAAGGACAGCTGCCGGAACACACCGTTAGGTGCTTGGCGACAGATTTTCTTCTTAAGGGTGGTAGCTAGCCAGGCGGGCATTCAAAATGCAAAAACGCCCTACTACCATGCTGATACTACTGCCATCGTGAGACAACAACCGGGGCCGACGGCTTAAAAAACGGCTTGACCAATTTTGATGAAATTTAAATAGGACCATACGACAAACATTCAAATATAAAAAGAATCATATAAATCGGTTTATCAGTAAAAAGTTCTGAGGTAACAAACATTTAAAATAAATAGACGAATTGAAAACCTCCTCCTTTTTTGAAGTCGGTTAAGAAGCTAAAACACATACTAACTTTTGAATTTATAATATATATATTATTATTATCATATAATAATTAAAAAAGGGTGGAGTAAATCTATACTAAAAATTATAAAGTACAGATTTGATTATATATGGTAATGAAGTTAATACTCAAAGCCCAGTGTATACCCATACACTAGGCTTTGATTATTAATTTCATTATCTTAGACCCTGGGTACGAAATACTAGGCATTTGGCTAAAACTAGATATAAAAACAATAATTTCATTGCATTTTAGCAAGCTTATTGAACCTAGAAAGTTATCAAAAAACTAGTTCAAGTCACGGGTGTGACATCGCATATCATGGTCGTGACGTGACATGAGTTTCCATACAGCCAGATTTATGTTTTTACTTAAAATTTAATTTATATCCATCCAGTTTTAAAAATCGCTTAATGTCACTTATTATTTCTATAATTATAAAAAAGACGACTCAAATTTACTAACAAATTCAATACTAAATTCAATATTTTTTTTTTACCGAAAAATGGGCTTGACTTCAACACTCAAAAGTGCGAAATAACTTGTTGAAGTTGGTACTGTGATAGTTCAAAAGTACCTATTATCACAATATTGTGCACATGGTCCCGACTTCGAAGAGTTATTTCACACTTTTGGGTGTTGAAGTAGGTTTGATAAATAAAAATACTCACCCGTTTTAGTGTCCGTTGCTACTTGCGGGACCGATTGTCATTCATTGGCAATGACTATATCATCAAGATAGGAAAAAACCTTTCAGTTATTGGAGTGTAACTCAAAAAACGCCTAGATCGATTTTGATGAAATTTAAATAAAATCACACGACAATCATCAACATTCAAATCAAATAAATCATCAAAATCGGTTCGGTAAAAAAAAACGGACAAATTGAGGACCTCCCCCTTTTTTAACTGACTTCCAAAAAAGGAGGAGGTTCTCAATTCGTCTGTTTTTTTTACGTTTGTTACCTCCGCAACTCTTGACTGTGTGAACCGATTTCAAAAATTCTTTTTTGTTTGAAAGCTGATGCTTGTCGTCTAGTCTCATTTAAATTTTATCAAAATCGTTCAAGTCGTTTTAGAGTTACACTCCAATAACTGAAACATATTGACCTATCTTGATGATATAGTCGTTGACAATGAATGACAATCGATCCCGTAAGTAGCAAGGGTAACTAAAAAGATTCAAAAATATTTTTTTTTACCAAAAAATGGAACCGACTTCAACACCCAAAAGTACAAAATAACCTTTCGAAGAATATTTTGCGCTACTGTGATAATAGGTACTTTGGAACTATCACAGTACCGAGTTCGACAAGTTATTTCAAAGTTCCATTTATTTGTAAAAAAAAACAGCCCTTTTCTTAATATTAACACACATATTAACCTTCACGATACTAACTTTCACTACTTACGAAATCAATTGTCATTCACCGTCAATCAGGAAGTCATCAAGATAAGCGTAACGAGTCGAAAGTTAGCCCAGAGCATGTTTTATTTTGTTGTTTGATATTCATTTTGATCCTGTTCTGTGTGGCGCTGCGTAGATCGAAAAAATTGACACAGGTCCTACGTCGACGAGCTCTGCGAGCGCACTGGCGGTCAAGTGAGCGAGCTCTGATGCCATGAATTCATGTTAAAAAATCATATAAAATTAACATGATAACTTTTTTACATTTTTATTTATGATTTAATTACTTTTATTGATAAGTAATGTATAAAAAAATAATTTAAAATTAAAGATTGGTAAAAAGGGAGTCAAAAATCGTTTTTAAATTCGAAATAGAGGTACTTTAGGATTTTTTTCTATCGAGTGAAGTTATTTATTATGTGGATCAGATTTATGAATTAACTCAAGAATATGCTTAAAAATAACATATATTTTTTTCAGTTTAATAACCGAGTTTTTTCTTTAAGAAAAGTTAATTCTTGTATGGCGTTTTTTGGCCAGGATCGCCTTAAGGGAGTCAAGATTAATTGCTCCACTTATAAGAGCTACAAACAGTATCACAGTCTTTTATGATACAAGGAAGCCCATTACAAGCCGGTTATGTAATGCGACTAATGCGACCACAGTACGAGCACAATAGATACATGGAGCTTCTTTCTTCTTCTTCTTATATATGTCTATTGTGGCACGAATATAAGGCGACGAAAAAATCAAAAAGGTGGAGGAATGAAAAGAAAATTACCTGACCTTGAGAACGGTAAAGGTATTTTTCGTGAGCATGTCCCATTAGCTATTTTATTTAATATCCATTGATAATTTATTAAAGTCTTTGTTGCTCTGTGTTGTTGATATAATATATTATTATATATCCTAGGTTTTAGATTTCTAGAAATAGTACAAAATAATTCAAATTGTAATGTTATGTTATTTTTCGGACGATGGAAAATCTTCCGAATGGACTGCTATTGTTATAACGCTATTCTTTTTCTGCCATCTCCCTTGAAATCTTCTCTGAAATTTTATTCATCTGACAAAAAGGTAACAAAGAATGATGAACAATTTGCATCTGTCATGTTTCCACTTTACACCTACCCTTTATGATTTTTTTAAAGATATTTCACAGAGGGTGCATAATGTATTGTATTTTTTTCTTTAAATCTGCTGCGTCACCGTAAATTATTGTACCTACCTAATCATTATATTTTTATGAGATTTAAAATATTTAGTTCATCAAGAAAACTCAGAGGGATGTGGAAATTATCAGGTGCAGTTTTATAAACGCATAAAGAGATGCTCATTAAAAATCAGACCACTCTGTACCTTTATTGACAAAATTCTACGAACTAGGTATATAGGTAGGTACAACACTACAGCTACTACAATAAGAGCATTTAGACAGCCCACAAGTCATTGCAGACTCACAGGCAGTCAAAATGCTCCATCCCACTATCAGTTGGCAGCGTGCCCAGCATGCTAGCAGCATTGCCCCGTCAAATTGCAATGCTTATCCGAAATGTTTGCATGTTATAAATTGTATACTTCTTATAAACTAGCTTCCCGGGCGCGGCTCCGCCCGCGCGTACGTCGGTTATCGCGCAAAAACATTAACCTCTTTTTGCGCAGTTAGATATAAACTATCCTATGTTTTTTCCCGGGTCTCAAACTATTTCCATACCAAATTTCATTCAAATCGGTACAGTACTTTTGGCGTGAAAGCGAAACAGACAGAGTCACTTACGCATTTATAATATTTGTACTGACTATGCACACTGTATGCACGTTCTTAGAAAAAATTGGCTTTCTCGAAAAAAAAAATCAAAACGCATGATACCTACCTTGTGATATATTATTTATATAAGTCAAGGGGTAGGTATATAGCTCAAGGAGCGACCAGTACCTACCTTATAAATTTAGTATGTACTCGTACCTATAGGTATCTATACTTATATCGTGCTTAGAACTGCATGGATCTTATGCGAGTCCACTTCAGTCACGCATGATGCCAGTTTTATATATTATTGTCAATAAAACTAGTTCAAGTGGTAAATATTGTATTTTTGGTAGGTACATAAAATATATAAATAACTATTTTTAATAATTTATTGCTGCTAGCCTAACATACTTTGACCATTTTTTTTAAGTTATTGTGACGGAGCAAGCTCGAGGTCCACCTGATGTTAAGCGGACTAACTTCTTTTTTTTTTCGTCACAAGTCACGAATTGCACTGCGTCCGTCACATTGTTGCATACCTAGTTGTTAAATCTCATGTGCCTGTAATTTCACTGGCTCTCAAGGACAGCCGCCGGAACACACCGTGAGGTGCTTGGCGGCGGATTTTCTACTTGAGGGTGGTGGCTAGCCAGGCGGGCATTCGCAAAATGCCCTACCACCATGCTATAACGACTGCCATCCTAAGACAACAATCGGGACCGATAGCTTAACGTGCCCTCCGAAGCACCGAAGCGCTTAGTAGTAATGTCAGTAGCGGTCATCCATCCAACTCATGACCGCGGCGGACGTTGCTTAACTTTGCTGATCGGTTGAGCTAAGCAAACTTCGCTCGAGCGCTTCAACATTTCGGCGGGCATTCGCATAATGTTCTTATACCTACCTACAATGCAAAAGCATTCAAAAATGTTCAAGTTTGCGATAATTGTACCTACTGTATCAGTCGGATTGTCCACTGCTGAACATCAGCCTTCCCCATTTAGGGGGGGTTTGCCGTAATCCCCACGCTTGGCAGGCGTCTTGGGGAACGTAGTTTAAGATACTTATCAGTTTTTAGAACGCGTTGCTGCCCGCACACACTCGTAGGTACCTACCTACTTTCCGGTATTTTACCTTTAGTCATGGTAATGTTATCTACCTATAACATTACCGTGCTTTAGTCGCCTCGCCTCTTTAGACACCCCCAGGGGTGCGTTCTTATTTGTCATCCGACGACGGATGATCGCTCCAAGCAGAGCGACGCTCGTCATCCGCCTTTTAAGAACGGCTCTGTATCATATCTGTATCAAGAACACTAGTTAAAATGTTTCACTGACTCAGAAGAAATGTATTTACAATTATGTACTTTTCCACGACACACAACTAAAACAAACATACAAAATATAACAATAATAATAATACAATTTTGTAAACAGAAGTCTACGTAAACAATAAGTAACTTAAAACAAAGAAAAATCAAGTCCCAACTGTCAAATGAAACGTCAGGGCGATATTTATCCACCGATTTGGTGGGGCGACCGGTGCGTCGTCGAGCGATATATAAGAACGCTCCGGAAGATCATCGGACGATCGCTCCGGGCATATAAAAACGCTCGGGGCGTCGTCGTCGGACGACAAATAAGAACGCACCCCAGGTAGCAATGAGTGGGTGCGGGGGGAGACATTCTAGCCCGGCAGCCCATGGACAACCTTGCAATAGATACCTACCTAACTTTTATTACCTACTTATCATCATCAAGTTGATGTTTACAAGTTTTTTTGTGAAAAAATACAGCGCATTGAAATAGATTATTCATTTTGTGTGGATGCATTGATTTAATAATATGGATAAATGACCTTAGTGAATTAAACTTAGTAATAAAACACAGCTTTCAGTTATAATCTTTATTTATATGTATATATCATGTGTAAACTTATTACTTTAATTAATTTTAATCTCAAAATACCTCCTTTGTACAAACCAGGTGCTCAGTTATCCATATTTATAATTATAGAGCTTGTAGGTATTTTGTTATATACATAACTTTACGCTTAATTTTTTTTATACCTATATTGGCAGGAATTTTCTGATAGAAATATATACACAGGTCAGAATCTTAGACACAGGTAACATTTATTCAAGTAGGTTGAGTATAATTCGTAATGAACTATCCCACATAGAAGGCGATGACAAAAATAGGTAGAATAGGTAGGTACCTACCTACGAGTGATATCTAGGTATATCCTATATTTAATGATCACAATTTGACTAGCGTCTGAACAGAATGATTCTATGCACTACAGGTCATTATGGTGGGATTATTAACATAAAACATTACAGTCTCATGTTGACAAACCTGAAAAACATCTGAAAATTGATCATCTATTTCTTACCTTCATCACAGTAATGGTAGATTAGTACCATCGAGCAAAGACTCGCTCGATGATTAGTAGGTACCTACAATACGTCTTCTCAAACACAGATTCCATTGAAACGGTGTGATTATTCACACACATCAATCCAAAGTATACTTAGTATGAAATATTCACTTTAGTGAAGTTCACAAACACAATTAATGCTAAGAACCATCGTCCGTGGGTGGCGCGGGATACGCATAGCGCAGGACGAGGCGGCGCGACCGTCCTCTAAATTGCGTCGGGAACCACTGGCCTTGAATTTTGCTGTTTGCATCGGCGCGTGGCGGCCCGCTGCTCCCGATCCGCGACGCGACGCCAGCGCATTCCCTCCCCTCCGCGTTCGAGTCGCGCACGTTTCTTACATAAATAGTACCTAGATAAATACATACCTACAATGTATACTACTACCTATATTACTTATAAAAAACCTATTATTAGATTCATCGCCTTGCCTGCACAAACAATACAAAGGATCATCGAAATAAAACGCTCAGAACGAGCAGCTCGCGTTATTTATTTAAAAATGGCTTACTGCACGGTTAAAGGGTGCCACAACGCATCTCAAAACCACCATAAGGATACGAAGATCACATTTCATTCGTAATTACAACTTAGAAACTTATAATTTTGAGTTACACCTTCGTTTAAACAGAAAAGTTAATAGTAAACAAACTAGACGCCATAACAATATAAATGTTGCCAGCTATGGAAAAAATATTTGCCCCAACTGCCGGTTTTTAGGGTTTCGTAATCTCTAGTTTTTTTTTTTTATAAGGAACCCTTATAAAATCATATGCTTTCTGTCTGTCTGTCACTCTGTCTTAATTCCTTATAGACTTCTAACTTTTGCGTTATATCTGTACCTATATAAAAGGGAAAGGTCATTACTCAATCTCGAAGATCATTTGACCTATGGCTATGATGCTGAAATTTGGCATGTAGGTATTTTATAGGTAAGAAAGTCGGCAAACGACGGAATTAGCCGCAGCTTCGAAGTAAAGCGAATCTAAAAAAAATTCATCAATGCGGTAAAAATTTATAAAACTTTTGCAGTTTCAAGGAAATTAGTATTTATTTTGTTGTTATTATTAAAGTTGAAATTTATATCGTCTTTTTACGAACATATCCGGTTCTAATTCCAAACAAATCATCACAATAAGTATATTTCTATATAAATTTACTGTCAGAAAACCTTGTAGGCTGGTTTGCTTAAATATAATCATAAATGCATAATGTGATAAAAATATAAGCATGAATGTCCAATATTATTGTCTGGCGACTGCCATAATGCTGAATAACATCTTCACAATAATTCTAAGTTATTCTAGTTTTTGGGGAAACCGTCTATCAACTTGCAACATTATTCGAGCGTGAGTGTGCGTACCGGCGAATGTAATTACGTGACGCTTACGCACACATTCATTGTATTTATGCTTCAATATTGAGCAGAACTTTGAATGAAACTATCATTCTGAGCGTTATATTTCGATGCAAAGGATTACATAAAAGCACACAGGATTGTTTGATTTGAAGCAATGTTACTCGAGTAGGTAGGTATAGCTTTGGACTGCTGTGCAGCAGGTCCCTGGTTTGATCCCCACCACCGGCTTGGGCTTACCGCATGGAGGGAGAGCATTTTGCGAAGGCTAGCCACTACCCTCATGTAGAAAATCTATCGCTAAGCACTGTTCCGATAGGCAGTCCTTGAGAGCCAGTAAAATAACAGGCAAAATTAACTGGGGACCAACTCTCACCTCCATATGAGATTCAACAACTGTGTCTCAGGGTGACGGGTGCAGTGCAGTTTATCACATGTGACGAAATGCATCTGTTATACCTATGCAGAGGTTACTGCTTAACATCAGGTGGGCCTCGTGATTGTTCCATAACAATCTCATAAAAATAATAAGTACATAACCATTTAAATTTCATCAAAATCAGTCAAGTCGTTAAGATTTACACTCCTATACCTAACTGAAAAATATTTACCTCTATCTTGATGATTTTGTCGTTGACAGTGAATGACGATCGATCCCGTAAGTAGCTAGGTTCACTTAAAAGAGTGACAAAATTTTTTTTACTTACCAAAAAACGGAACCGACTTCTACCCTCAGAGAAATGAATAAGAAAGAGGGAGTCTAATGAAAATCAAAAATGAAGCATCAAATTCGGCCAATTTTATGTAAAGACACAACACACTCACACAAACGTATCCAAATTCGGCCAATTTCGTCCTCATTCACGATAGACCACCACACGCTATGCACGTCACACATAACAGAATAAATAAAATAAAAACCATCTTGAGTATTAAAACACACGTAAGTATTGAATATAATGTACTTTTTCTAATATTAAACAACGCAATTTAGGTTATAATTTCGAATAAAAATGTAAACAAAAGTGTTACATACATTTTAGATTGTTTCCAAAAGTGTGCAGTTTTCAAAAGTCGGTGTACGTATCACTACTTACTAAGGTTATATACCTTAAATTAACAAGCTAATGTTTATTAGTGAAATCTTAGAGGCCTCTGTAACTTTTTATTTTCTTTAGACTCCCTCTTTCTTACTGATTGCTCTGAGTTAGGGATGTTCAAACAAAAAAGGATCAATATATTTTCCGATATAATATATCGTAGTGTTCTATCGATACTTTGCGATATATCGCAGAAACATTTCGATATTTTCGATATATCGTAGAAAATGTTTTTCTTGTTTAATTAATTTAGCTAGTCTATAATATTAAATATTTGACAGATTGATATAAGTAAAAACAGCTAGGGTAAAAAAACAAATCAACTTTATTTTTTAATTCGCAATATTTTTTCTCTAAAAAACAACTTTGCCAACATCACTTGTGAAAATGTAAAGGTTTGGTCAAACATGTTTAGTGAGCTATGGTGTTGTATCGGTTGAATTATATCGATTGATGTATCGATATACATATCGGAAGCGATATATCGTGTTCATATATCGATATTCTTTGTAATATCGATATATATCGTGCACTCCTACTCTGCGTTCACGATAGGCCGACCCACATTGCACACGTCACACAACGGAATAAATAAACTAAAAATGCCCACTTGCGTGTTAAAACACTGCAAAAACTGAACATATTCAGTGAAGAAAAAGTTATGTGGAATTACTTTTTACACGTAAGTTGAATTTAAAGTACTTTCTGCTTATTCCGTCAAAAAATACACAAGAAAACGGCACCTGCGGCGAAACAATACCATAACGTAACCTAGTACGCCTTTGGTCAATTATATATAATCCTGGAGAACGTAAAGTCTAGAACATCTTAAAAAAATTGCGAAATATATTAAACAATAATCGTGAAGATTGTGCAATATTATAATGATATTGCACAATATAAATAATATTATGTTGTTGCGAAGTATTCTTACGAACAGATTTTGCTGTATATTTATATCTTCTAAAATTTTTCTCCCATAAATCCTACAATTTAGTTATTTTTGCTTTCATATGGCAACACACATGTATAAAAGTGTGGCTTCAGTTTGATGTTTTGCGAGCCTCCGTCTTTTCTTCTATTTTGTCAGAGTTTCTACCCTCAAAAGTGTGAAATAACTTGTCGAAGTCGGTACCAT
Source organism: Plagodis dolabraria (assembly GCA_963854805.1). Lineage (NCBI taxonomy): Eukaryota > Metazoa > Arthropoda > Insecta > Lepidoptera > Geometridae > Plagodis > Plagodis dolabraria. The sequence goes on from OY978459.1 coordinate 21,612,564, forward strand.
GCGCACAATTCTGTGATTACTTTTGAACTATCTTGGTACCAACTTCAACAAGTTGTTTCACACTTTTGAGTGTTGAAGTCGGTTCCATTTTGTGGCATTTTAGCATAGATTATATTTTAACCGACTTTAAAAAAGGAGGAGTTTCTTATTCGTCTGTTTTATTTTTTATGTTTGTTACTTCAGAACTTTGACTGAGTGATCCGATTTTGATAATTCTTTCTTTTTTATTTGAAAGCTGACATTTGTCGTTTGGTCTTTTTTTTTTTTTTTTTTTATGCCTGATAGGTTAGCCTTTGACCACTATCTCACCTGATGGTAAGTGATGATGTGGTCGAAGATGTTGTGCAGGCTAACCTAGAATTACTGGCTCTCAAGGACAGCTGCCGAAACACACCGTTAGGTGCTTGGCGACAGATTTTCAACTTGAGGGTGGTAGCTAGCCAGGCGGGCATTTGCAAAGTGCCTTACCACCATGCTGTAACGACTGCCATCCTCAGACAACAACCGGGACCGACGGCTTAAGGTGCCCTCCGAAGCACGGAAGCGCTCAGTAGTAATGTCACCAGCGGTCACCCATCCAACTCCTGACCGCGGCGGACGTTGCTTAACTTTGCTGATCGATTCAGAATGGCTAAGCAAACTTCGCTACGAGCGCTTCAAAAAAGTCCTATTTGAATTTCATTAAAATAGGTCAAGCTGTTTTTGAGTTACACTCCAATAACTGAAAAACATTTTCCTATCCTGATGATATAGTCGTTAATAGTGAATGACAATCGATCTCGTAAGAAACCCTTGCTGGGTTAAAATAATGAGTGATTTTTTTTTTCTAAAAATTGGAACCGACTTCAACATCAAATGTGTGAAATAACTTGTTGAAGTCAGTCACTTTGATGTGTGAAAAAAAATTGACAAATGATTTCAAGCCAATTATTTTTGTTACTAAAAAGGTTGCAAGTAGTTTCAAAACATATAAATTAACATTCGAACTTCAAATAGTTCCGATTAGCTAGAAGTGCAAAACTTTTAGTGTGCCCCTTGTAATAAGTTATATAATTAACCAAATTATTATACCTAGGTACTCGCAAAAGGCGTGGAAGTGCTTACTCCGAGTACTTCTAAGTCACAGACTTTAGAAAAAGGTGTTCTAAGTATAGAATACGGATGCTGTTTAAAATTTAAGCTACCTGAATTCAAAAACCATTAATTGATAAGATAGCGGTGTCATATTTTAGATAAGTAAAGATAACTTAAAAGTTCTTCATACATATTGTTACATAGTGTGATTTTATTAATGTCTAAAGGAATAAGGTGCAGTCATACAGTGCTCACAGTGGACAAATTCCATTTGTTTCAAATAAAAAGCCTAGTTCATTCAGTTTATAGTTAGATGTCAAAGACACCATCTGTCACATAATTAGGTACGAACCTACGTCTTGTTTTTCTAACATTTGTAATTAAAATTTTGTATGTTTTGTAATATAGGTAGGTACGTCTTATTTTTTTATATAAAAGTACTGTACTGTGCTATAAATAATATAGTTCTAGTACCTACTATCATTATTACAGAAGTATTTTTTATGACAATTATTTAAAAAATCTTGCAATACATTTAAGGACACCAAGTTTATTAAGTAGGTATGGATTGACTGTGACAAGGATGGCAAGAATGCAGTAATAGCAAAACTTTTAATTATTGGAGTGAACTTGCACAATTTTTCGTGGAAACTTATGTAAAAACACTGTGCAGTCATTTTATACACTGTGACAAAACGATCTGGGTAATTGTGTAGGTTCTCATTATTTTAAAAAATCGATTGTCTTCATTGCTTAGCCATACCGGATGTATCCAGTAACCTCTAACCCTCTGTGTAGTAGCGGGATGCACCAGTGCTAGTACATCTTCATCTTCAGAAGAAGACATGTCGTCGTGTCAAAATCTGACTGTTGAATGCCGAAAATAGTACCTGCGCGACTGCGTCGCGTCCGCGACGCGTCTCTTCTATATAATTCAAAAAGTCGCGTCTATGTCTCGTCTCCGCCCCGTCCTCGACGCGTCTCCGTCTTACGTCTCTTCTGTCTGGCCCACGCCTAAGGGTTGACACTGAGAGACAACTTATGTCGACTCATCTTTATCCTCATTTAATAAAGCAATTGAATAATGGCTTTAGTTTTATTAAAATCCCGTGTGGGTGCTGGATACACGTGGTAGTCTAGTTAAGGAGTAGGTACTTGAACGACCTAACTTTGTTTTTCACGGCGGCTTATATCGGCTGCATCCATGTTCGAAATTCAACATTGCATAGCAAATTTGAGGCCTGATCTAGCAATGTTAGTTTTTTGTTTTTTTATTGATTTCTTAAGGTATAAAAATAACAAGAATTGAAACATACACAATGTAGTTCAATTGTAATGTTATAGGTATGATTAATTCTCAGTTATTTTCTCAGAATACAGAAAATTATTTTATCAAAAGATCATTCAAGAAGATGATTAATAAATTATTTTTCTCACATATTCTTAGTGTATTAATTTAATCCACATCTTGTCACATTTACAAAGTAATAATTATTGTTAATCCGGCAACAATACTGAACAAACGGCCAATTTGTCATAACAACGGCTCAAGTTATTGCCTTACACAATACCGGTATCGCCGTTAAACGGACCATTACTAGGGATAAAGCGCATTATACCTTTATCACTTGTTTGAAGCAGTGATGGCTCAGTGGCATTGGCTATGGACTGCCGCACAGCAGGTCCATGGTTCGAATCCCGCCGCGAGCTTGAGCTTCATCGCATGGTGGAAGGGCTTTTTGCGAATACCCGCCTGGCTAGCGACCACCCTCAAGTAGAAAATCTGACGCCAAGCACATAACGGTGTGTTCCGGCAGCTGTCCTTGAGAGCCAGTGAAATTACAGGCACATGAGACTCAATGTGACGGGCGCAGTGCAATTCGTCACATAACAGAAATCAAGCATAAGCATCTGTTATAGGCAGAGAACAATCCGCTTAACATCAGGTGGGCCTCGTGCTTGTTCCGTCACAAAAACATTAAAAAAACAAGCAATTTTAATCTTGAGATATTATTTTAATCATACTGAAATAAACAGCAACCCCGCTTTTTTCTCGCATGTATTAGGCACACTACTAGCCAATAGAAAAAAACTTATATTATAACTAAAAATTAAATCAGAAACTCCACAGAATAGTCCACGTTACTGGAGGATTAATCTACGTACGTATTTAATATACATTAACACGTAAAAGAGCTAATACAATAATTGGATCTGATTTCAAAAGTCACCTTTCGCGATGCCGGAGTCAGATAATTGGATTTCAGGATTTGTGAATATTTCATTTCACAGAAGACGGCGCGGCGCGGCGCGGCGGTAATCTCACGCTGCTGGTTCCCTGTTTATTTGGAGATCTCTATATTCACAAGTCATTGCGTAGCTTAGATGAACCCAATAAACGCCAAAAACTGAGTCTGCGATATTTGACATAACATTTTATCACGAAATTCTTCTTTTATTTTATATGATCATGTCGGAACACACACGAAGTCCACTTGATGGTAAGCGCGGTAACCTCTGCCTATAACAGATGCATTTGCTCTCGTAGCCCTGTGACATATAGTTATTAAGTCATTGCCTGTAATTTTACTGACTCTCAAGAACTGCTGCTGGAACACTTTGTTCCAGTTCCACGGTGCTTGGCGACATATTTTCTACTTAAGGGTGAGCAAGCCAGGCGAGCATCTGCCAAATGCCCTCCCAATGCCATTTTTTTATAGCTTATAGGCTGACCTTTGACCGCTATTTCACCTGATAGTGAGTGATTATGTTGTTGAATGAAGTGGTTATGTGCTTGGCGACAGATTTGCTACTTGAGGGACCACCCTCAAGCCTTGCCTGCCTAGCTAGCTACCAAGCTAGCCAGGCGGGCATTCGCAAAGTGCCCTACTACCATGCTGTAACGACTGCCATCGTAAGACCTGGACTGACGACTTAGCGTGCCCTCCGAAGCACGCTTCACTACAAGCAAACTTCGCTACACTTCAAAAGTTCGCACCTTGCAGTGAAGCGCCAAGCATGGACTGCTGCACCGCATTTTATAGCTATAAGCGCTCGATTTTAATTGCTTTAAAAATTATAATTCTATACCAAAGACGAAGAAAGGCCAATAATTAATTAATAAAATTTATAAAATCTCATTCAGTAATATTCTAATTATGAAATGAAATACAGACTTTTATTGGCATACTTTATATACATACTTCTTTAAGAAAATTAAAAAATTAAATTAAAGCATTATTCTCCTAACAAAACAATGCTTTAAAACATTTTTTTAATTTTAAAGTACAATGTGTCCCGACCCGACCAAGGAGGTTTCAATTCAATTTAAGTACACATTATCTATGGTGAGAGCGCTGCGCGCGCAACGCGCTGGTTTTTATATTGCATTTTGCCATGAGATTAAATAAAGTAGTGTATGCAACTGCATTTAATTCAGTATTAAAACACTCGTGTAATCTTATTTTGAAACTCGCCTGCGGCTCGTTTCAAAAAACTACACTCTGCATATTTTAATACCCTCTATTATATGACAGTTGCATAAACTACTATTATAGTTTTATTTCTGTACATAATATGGCTATTGGACGTACGGATTACACAGACAAGCTCTAAGAAATAAGGCTCTGTCCATGTAAACACAGAGCGTTCAAATGTTTTGCACTATAATACTAGTAGGTACCTATATACTTTGGGTTTTTGATCTGTGTATATACTGCAATACTTTTTCTATATGTATAATTTTAAGAAAATACAAATCGAAAGGGATTCCTTATATTATTATGCCATAATTAAAGAAGATTGTATCAATACCTTTGGCAAGGGTGCTCTGACCCCAATTGTGTCCTGAATTAATTGGTATTTGTCCAACTCCGCTAACTGAATTCGTATTCTTATTCCTCTTTTCCTACACCCTTATTATTCTTCCTTTTGAGAAGTAAGAGGAAAGTGGATTTCCTCTACATTATAAGGGCGCGGAAATCGTTATTACACTGGTAGGTATAAGGTAGGTATATAACTTGATTTCCTTGTTACATAACAATCCTAAACAAATCTTCTTAAAGTTTCGTTATGAGAATGTGGTTTTTGGATTACAAAACTGATCAGAAGTTTTGTAACAACATATTATATAGAAAAGCTTTGAGTTTCGTTATAGTTAGTGAGCAAAATGGCATAAAAATGATAAATCCTGGGAGAATTAACAGTATTATTCAGCTGATCTAAAACGATAGCAGGGTCACTTAACAAAAAAAAATGATGTGGGAGAAAAAATATTTATTTTTAGAAAAGACTCTTTGAGTCGCGTAACTTGACTATCGGATGATACTGTTAGGGGTGTTGGAGACTATTCCAAATTCTGAAGTCAAAAATAATGAAAAATCCAAGAGGACCGCAAAGAACAGCGGACAACAAAAAGAATCTCAGTACTCATAATTACACTTACCAAATCAACGGGTGGATACGATACAGAAATGATACATATGAATCTGCCTACGTAAAAAATACTTTCGTTTATATAGAATTTGAGTTTATATGTCCACAATCCATAAACGACAGTCCTTTGATCCCTCACTCTATCCTAATCCATTATCAGTGGATTATCAGAAACTTTCGGTCCGGAGCGAAAGTAATCTGTGACCAAACCAACTTTGTTTCTTCAATGTGTGTATTTGCTTTTCGATTCTGCCGACTAATGAAGCAAGTTTGTTAGTATTTGCGAATAAGAAACCGTATCCATTTAGCAATAATGTCGTTTCGATTAAGTGGCTTGAAGATATTATTGTATCTGATTGGAAAGGTAGGTATTTCTTCAGTCCACCAGATTAATTTATAGTTTCAACATAATCGATACCTATTATTCAAGTGAGTTTGTATGAAATATATTTTATTTGGAAATGCTAACCAAAATGTAAACAACTTTAAATAAGTACACAAAACTATTTGGAATCGTAATATTTGCCCAACTCCTATAAGCAATAATTCTAATATAAATCATCATATTAGTGATTACACTATAGGTAATGGGCTAAATATATAATTATTGGCTCTCAATTAAATGAATTATAGACAAATATAACTATATTTGTCTATAATTAATGACAACCTTAAGAAAATCCATCGAGGACACCAATACCAAACGTTTATTAAAAATACCACAAAAAATGACATGGTACCAAATATGATTTGACACCATGTAGGTAATAACTGCATCATCTCAGGATTCCAGACACTTGCCGAAAATAATTTGCAAGAAACTTAATGATAAAGTGAATAAGTGAATATTAGTATATATATGTATATTCATTACTATATTGCGCTGGCTATTTCGCGTGTGAATTGGATAAACCGTGAGTTGTCGGGCACGACATTGTTCATCGAATCCATACTATAAATCAAAATCTGCGTAATATACAATTATGTACTAAGTGTAAGGTGGAGATAAATATATCAATAATACTGCAGGGTTGATGTGGAATCGATACCTGAATGTGTTTCACTCACACTGTTTAATTTTGACATAAACAAAATCAGTATACTTAACTAGATGTTACATAGGTATATAAGCGGTGGCGCGTTGCCTTTGAGCATGATAGCCAGAAATAACTTCGGTTTACTCCATTCACACACGTACGAACGCTACGCGAAGTCAATTAGACGCTATCATTAGGGCAAAACAGCTGTTTCACGTACCTATTCTGACGAACGTGATTGCGTTACCAGTCATTCTATCTAAATTATATAAAACTAGCTTTCCGGGCGCGGCTCCGCCCGCGCGTTTGTCGGTTATCGCGCGAAAACATTAACCTCTTTTTGCGCAGTCGGATAAAAACTATCCTATGTTTTTTCCCGGGTCTCAAACTATCTCCATACCAAATTTCATTCAAATCGGTCCAGTAGTTTTGGCGTGAAAGCGTAACAGACAGACAGACAGACAGACAGAGTTACTTTCGCATTTATAATATTAGTACTGATAGTACTGATTGTGTTGCAGGTGCTTAGGTATGCTGTTAAACCGCCAACGCGGAAGTTGTCAAACGGCCAAAGACAGACTAGTCAGAATAGACGAAACGGAAGGACTTTAGAATCAGTATACATACATATCTACTATATGAAGCGGGGAAAGGAGAGAGGGGGGAGGGGAGAGAGGGGGGTTGTAGCATCCCTCCGGAGGGGTAGGGGTACCGGAAAACATTTTTTTTTAAAGAATAATGATTAAAAAAATTGTTTATACCTACATACACTGAATGGACTTTAGTTAGATATGGTAGGTACCACGGATTTAGGAAGGGAGGGGATATGCCGAGGAGGCGTGACACGTGTCGCAGCAACGAGTTCCAGAGAACTTGTTAGTTAAAATCGTAAATATCGGCGCGCCAGTCGCACTTTGTCCACGGTCGTGCAAACATCGTGTAATTACCACCAAATGCCAAGTTGTGCTGTCATTACGTGCAAGAACAAAAGTGACAAGGTGAACTATAGCATAAATGGAATATCATTTGACATGTAAATACAAGAATTCACATGTTATTATTTAAAATCCATCATAATTCCAAACGAAGTTAACAGAGCCGTTGAAAATGTTCCAGAGGTGTCAAAAGTATAGCATATTCATTATCGAAATCCATTGCTCCTAATGTTATAAAATTGTTTACGACTCAACAAGCAAATGCCGCAATGTAGAATTGCGTTAACGATATTCTGAAAGCGCGCATCGTCGCGTAGTACGGCCGCTGCTATCGGCCGAGAGTTAGTGATGTGGTCGATACATTATAGAAATACTTATATCAATCAATACTTTAACGAGCCTGCTAAATGTTGTTAATAAACTTAAAAGCAATATTGCAAACGTTATTTGGTAAGAGACTTCTTATAATAATTGACTGTTGTATAGTGGAAGATATTTTTAAAACGATCAATCGATACTGTAACGAGCCTGCTAAATGTTGTTAATAAACTTTAAAGCAATATTGCAAGCGTTATTTGGAAAGAGACTACTTATAATAATTGACTGTTGTAAAGTGGAAGATATTTTTAAAACAGAACATACATTTTCTGTCAGGGCAGGGGATCTACCTGGCTACCATTTAAAAATAGCAGAATATGTTCAGCCCATTTTAGGGAAGAGATGTTTCAACCCTTGAATAAAAGTCGCAGACTTTTTGATTGGGCAGTCCCAAAAATAAAAGTTTGTCATATATTTTCGGTACATACCTTTTATTTTTTATACGAAAAATGCATGATACGAAATATGCATGATATGAAATATAAAATGTATTATCTTTGTTATTATAGTCCACCCACTAATGCTAGGCACCACCTGCGGTATGCGAGCGGTGAGGAGGGCAATCGAGAACTTCTTGAAATCTGATGACGAAATCTTATCAGCAAGATAATATTTACTGCGTCTAGCGCAGCGCGTCGCTTACCCTCCTTGCCGATCGCATACTGCAGGTAGTGACTATAGTACGCCGACTACAGTTACTGCGTTTTCAATTGCATTCATAACTTTTAGGAATCGGAGAAAGTCGACTCAAATGCATCTTGTTCTTTGGAGCTACATAATCCCCAAGAAACCACGACTGCTTTGACAGAAGTACGTGTGAAATAAATAAAAAAAATATAAAAACTAATAAAGTTACATAAATACTATGTGTTGGCAAGTATCATTTATCCAATAAATAATAACCTTAAACGGTTCAAACCAAGTGTAAGTTGTTTTATTTTACATTCAATTATTTTTTCATATTATTTACTTACATTTTCATAAAATTTTAGGTGACATGAAAATAAATAAAACATGAATTTTGAATATATGTAGCATGAAATGTTATTTTATACTCAATTACTTATTCAGTTAAACTATGTAGTTTTTATTTCGATACCACTTTACCGATGGTATCAAGCCCTAGCGTACGTGTAAATGTATGCTTGTAGGAGTAATTTTTATTGTTACTGTGATGTCCGAGCGCTTTGCTTTCATTGATTGATTTGTCAGTGTGCATTGTAATTAGTTGGTGTAAGTAGCTAATGGGAGCCCTGCGTTCAGTGTATTACTTTAAGAGTTTATTGTTTCATTTGTAGGCGTGAAGCGCAGTGGGGATAGATAATTGAAAAACTGCGACATGCGGATCAGTAGAATAAATGCCTCGCGCCATATCCCCTCCCTTCCTAAATCCGTGGTAGGTACCTATATGTTACATATTACGTATAGTGGGAACACATATATGTATATATATTACGTACGTGAAGGGAGGGGGATTTCAGAAACCAAGATTTTTAATACTAATGAAATTTCTCAAAAGTAGCTTCTTCTTCTTCATGAAAATAATAAATCACAAGTCACAAAAACGTCAACAAATAAAGGTTAGGCATAAGACACAAATATCTTATTAGAAGTGAAGTAATTCTATGACAGCTCCGGCGCTGTGGGTACGCAGCGCTTTAGGCTCTGTTCAGACGACGCCGCGCGCGCGCCGCAAGCCCCGCGGCGCGAGGGCGGCGTGTGCGCGGCGCGGCCGCGCGGCGCGCCGCGCCTGCGCCGCGAGTACTGTTCCCACGCCCACGACGCCGCGCGCGCGCCGCAAGACCGCGGCGCGAGGGCGGCAAGCGCGCGGCGCGGTCGCGCGGCGCGGCGTCGGTGTACGATTTGTCATTACGACCCGTCTCTCGCGTCGGCGAGAGCGAGACTGTATGGAACGACGAATCGGTGGTGCAAGTTTTATGTTGCGTTTCATAGCAACGATTGAAGTCGAATCGAAGACAAAACATAATAAAATTGGTCGAACTCGTTGGGAGACGATTTCTTACTTAGTATAGGTACACCTATGTAGGTAGGTAGAGGTACCAACTTATTTTCTTGCTATTGTACCTAGCTATATATAGATTAAATTTGGACGTCTTTGTACCTAGGTATACCTAGTTTAAATGTAACCAATGATATTATATGAAAGGAGGAATGTAACCAATTGTTTTTAAAAGATAGGTAGGTATTTATCATAGGTATTGCAGGTAGAGGGTCGTCGTCGGTCCCGGTTGTTGTCTTGGATGGCAGTCGTTTCAGTTTGGTAGTAGGGCATTTTGCTAATGCCCGCCTGGGTAGCCTAGCCACCACCATCATGTAGAAAATCTGTCGCCAAGAACCTTCTTTTATTGGATTGTGAGTATTGTGACTGAACATGCAAGACGTCCACCTGATGTTAAGCAGTAAATTCTGCATATTATAACATGCACTGCGCCCATCACCCTGAGACATACTTTTGTATGTCTCAGGGTGATGGGCGTCTATACTGCTCTCAATGAGTGCTATCAGAAAACACTTTTAGGTGATTATCTCTTGTGGGTGGTAGCTAGCTAGGCGAGAATTCGGAAAATGCCCTTTCACAATCTCCACAATATGATGAAGTTTGAGCCGGCGGCGGTGGGCAGGGCGCAAACCATGATAGGTAGGTACCTACTGTGTATAGAATAGTAGATTGTTATAGTACAAGGATCGAAAGAATCAATTCCCATACGAGGTATTTAGACTATCTACTAAGCGCTATAACAGTCCAAGTAGGATGTGATGACTCAGCCGTGTTAAGCACTCTACTTTTCACTTCATATATAAGGAAAACAAAAAATAGTTGATTTTCAACAACATTAATTAATAATAATGACATGAGTAGCACCTATTTCAAACTAAGAGAGGTTACAAAAATTTGTACCAATAAAGTTTTTTTTAATGCCTGATAGAAATTAGAAGCCGTCTCGATCGCTCCCGACATGGCGGTCGTTGTAGCATGGTGGTAGGGCATTTCGCGAATGTCCGCCTGGCTAGCTGCCACCTTGAAGTAGAAAATCTGTCGCCAAGCTCCTGTGTGTTACGAAAGCTATCCTTGCTTGAGAGTCAGTAATTCTAAGTTACTCTAAAAAACATTTTCGACCACATCATCACTTACCATCAGGTGAAGTGGTCAAAGCCTGTCACCTGAATAAAATAAAAAAATCTACCCTCGGCAACTAGCTGAAAAAAGCAGTTATTTACACTGCGACTACGTAGGTAGATATTTTGGAAAAAAATTGTATTTCTGTGGTAAAACTGCATAAATCCTGTGAATTAAATAAATAGGTACCTACACATTGCAGTGGTTGTTTTATGATGACATTTGTGTTTACAAGAGGAAAGATTTGTATTTTTGTATGCAACGAATAAACTTTAAGTACAGGACCGATTTGGATGAAATTTGGTATGGAAATAGCTCAAGACCCGGGGAAGGACGTGGGATAGTTTTTTATCCAACTGCGTATAAGGAGGTTAATGGTTTTATGCGATAAACGACATACACGCGGGCGGAGCCGCGGCCGGAAAGCTAGTATTGTTATAAGATATGCCGTTATATCGTTTATAACGTTCAATGAAATAACCGGCACGTTTCGACTAAAACGTGTAACCGCCGCCGATTTCATGGCGCCTACGACCTTTTGGACGCTATATACGAGGCGGGATTCTGTTGGCCTCACGCCATACATTGACGTTTGCTAAGCGTGTATCATCCATATTGCAAATACGTCAGCAGCAATGAGTGCTCAAAAGTGTTAAAGACAATGCAGTCGCTGTTCCGAAATATATCATTATTACCGGATTGAATTTTAATAGGCAAGTTTTATTTAAGTCACGGGTTCGCAATAGAATAGAATAAAATATCATTTATTTGCTTCAAATGTGAGTACAATAATGTTGTTAAAAGTAAGTAAATCAATTTGAGATCTAGCACATTTTACCAAATTACTGGCATGCAAAAACGTATACTAAAAATGTAATTTCTAGAAGTAGGTAGGTAGGTAAGTATTTATTCTTATGGTAAACAGGTTTCTTAAATCTAATTGAATAAAACTAACCATTCGTCTTAAAAATAAAATATTCATCAAGAGAGTAGAAAGAATGATGCAGCAACCAGATTTTTAGTTCATTCTTAAATTTGTGCAAAGGCAATTGTTTAATATATTGTGATAATTTATTATATATTTTGATTGACATAGAATAACAATTTTTTTCTGATAGCGTACCGACTTACGAGCATACTTATTTACCAATCTATCACTATTTCTGGTATTTCGAGACTAAATTTCACTCGATGTATTATAAAGGTAGCTGTGTTGTTTTACAAAGCACGATTATCAAAAGTATTCTGACATGGAAGGGGAAACACTTTTAACTGGCCAAAAAGTGGTTTACATGACTCCATAATAGGACCAACTTCACAAAGTGCTCGTATGCATTTTTTTGTACAATGAATGCTCGGTCGAAATTTGTACTTCGCCCCCACAGAATAAGACCAGCCCAATATATTCATATTTATTTTATTATTAAGTTATTGAGCAAAAACAATAAAAGAGAAACCAGTCATTAAAAATTTTTTTGCCAAAAGATTACACGGCGGTCAACAGATTCGAACTATAGGCTTTGGATTCCCAGTCTCTTTAGCCGCCACTGCGCCACGCTTACTTCACGCTTACTTAAAAAAATTTACGACTTCAACATTCAAAAGTGTGAAATAACCTGTTGAAGTCGGTACCATGATAGCTCAAAAGTACCCTATCGCAATATTGTGTGCATAGTACCGACTTCGACAAGTTATTTCACAGTTTTAGTGTTGAAGTCGGTTAAATTTCCTAATAAAAAACACCCTTTTTCGTGACTCTTGTTACTTACGGGATCGGTTGTCATTCACTGTCAATGACTATAATATAATCAAGATAGGAAAACTTTTTTCAGTTATTAAAAAACGGCTTGACCTATTTGATGAAATTTAAATGGGACCACACGGAGTGCACCAGCTTTCAAATACAAAAAGATCATCTAAATTGGTTCACCAAGTCGAAAGTAATGAGGTAACAAACAAAAAAATTAACGGTCGAATTGAGAAACTCCTCTTTTTTGAAGTCAGTTACAATTTAAATTTTCTAAAAGACCACCAACATCGTTCATGTAATACGCATTTAGGTATTCGTTGTGTGTGCATAACTGCATATTATATACATTATATTACAATACATTAATTATTGATAGTAATAATAACTAGGTACCTATCTGATGATTTAAAACCGGGCCTTAGTTAACTTTTTATTTCTATTTGATAAAATACGTAGTTACTAAACTATTTAATCAGTACTAATATTATAAATGCGAAAGTAACTCTGTCTGTCTGTCTGTCTGTTACGCTTTCACAGCGAAACTACTGGACCGATTTGAATGAAATTTGGTATGGAGATAGTTTGAGACCCGGGAAAAAACATAGGATAGTTTTTATCCGACTGCGCTTAAAGAGATTAATGTTTTCGCGCGATAACCGACATACGCGCGGGCGGAGCCGCGCCCGGAAAGCTGGTAATAAATAAAAAAGCTGATAAGTACTTACCTATAAATAAACTACATAAATAATACTTACCTACCAATGACTAGGTAAACTGTAGGTATTTATAACGCCTTTTTTTGCTGATAGGTAAGCCTTTCACCACAATCTTACTTGATTGTAAGTGTTGATGTGATCGAAGGTGTTAACAAGGCTTAACCTAGAATTACTGGCTCTCAAGGACAGCTGCCGGAACACACCGTCAGGTGCTTGTCAACAGATTTACTACTTGAGGGTGGTCGCTAACCAGGCGGGCGTTCGCAAAATGCCCTTCTACCATGCGGTGAAGCTCAAGCCCGTGGCGGGATTCAAACCATGTAGGTACCTGCTGCGCGGCCATCCATAGCCAATGCTACTGAGCCAACACTGCTTCACTACTTGCAGAAGAAATAGGTACTGCATCTCCATAGCGAGTTTCGGCGATTCAACTTCTCTTTATGAATAGTTAATAATTGAAGGTGTTCATATTTATTCGAAAATGGGCATACAATTCATTAGTGTAAATACGTAGGTATCTCGTACTTATCTCTTCTTATTTTATTCCCTACAACGTAATATTGGGTGAACCCAAAATGTGTAATTTTATGTCTCCAATAATTAACAATTTAAAATACGGAGAGAGAGCACCGCTTCCCAAAATTCACGATGGTAAATGCAAAGTATACTGAACTTTATAATTATTAGTCCTACAAAAAGAATTCAAACGGGAAACGATAGATCTAATTAATATACTATATCCAGATGCGAGTTTTTTTATAATAAACTGGATTTATAAATGAGTTTACGCACCATCTATGGCAAAAATATAAATGAGTGTTTTTAATCAATATAATGAACGTAGTTTACAGAAACATATTTTTGTTATTTTAACCGACTTCCAAAAAAGGAGGAGGTTCTCAATTCGAGTGTATATTTCTTTTTATTATTGTTATACTATCAAAATTGGTTAAGCCGTTTTTGAGTTACACTCCAATATCAAAAAACATTTTCCTTGATGATATAGTCGTTGACAAAGAAAGACAATCGATCCCTTATTTTGGGAAACGGTGCTGTCTCCTTAGTACCTACGTATTTAAGGACGCGCCATACCAGCGTGGAAAGATGGATTTCGCCAATGCGACCGAATTTACAAGTAAGGTCCCGCTTCGCAAGCAACGCGCTTCAGTCGGATTATAGTAAACGCAGCTGTATTGTACGTTTTACATTTCCACGCAGGGCGCTAGCAATCAGTAGGTAGGTATATAAACTGTGATTGCAGGTAAGTGAAATACAGAATTTGTGATTTTCTCTTTATTTTATTCTATTGCCCTAGTAAGTTATAAATATATACTTACATAATGTTTACGGTCATTGGTTGTTCATATATATTGTGTAATGTATGTAGGTAGGTATTATTGTATCGTAATAAAAGTACTTTCATTCAATTATAATATCTTTATTGGAAAAAAATATAATAAGAACGTACTTTCTAGGTATTTTTAAAACCGATAGGTATAACAAAAACCTATCGAACAAGGTTGCAACTACCTAGTGAACCTCGGTAGGTACTTAATTATTGATTTTCATGATAATAAACAGTTCATTAGCTATTTACTAGATAATTTATAATAATTAGTTCTAAAAGAATAACCATGAATAAGCACGTAACCAAAATACGTACCTATCAATCATGGTATAATACCAACTTACGTAGGTTCGTATGCAGTACTAACTATCTACTTAGGTAGGTACGTATTGTCACGGTAATTTTTATAGATACTATTACCGTGGTATTGTGATATTGGTATTTACCTACTTTCTGCATAGAGTAGGTACGTTAGTCTGCTACTCGAAATATTTATAAAATAAAATTCCGTTCTGATCCCGTCCTGTTTTCCGTTCCATTCTGATCCCACTTGTTTTATTGTCCTGTAGCCCTAGCACGACACGAATAACTAGGCAAAATTTCTCCGTTTCTTGAACGTATCGAAATGTCACCATTTTATATAGGATTTGATCAGCGCCCCTACAGTGCGTAAAAGGAACTCGATCCGTTTACGTTACGGTCTATAGAAATGTTCGTGCTTAGGCTACAGATTTAATAATAGTTAACGTGCTTAAGTTAGAAAGATGCACACAATAGCATAAATTTCAATGTACGAATTCTCAAACTACAAGGATAGCAGAAGCTCGTGGGAGTTTCATACTTTAGTTCTCTTTGAATCAAACTGGATTGTTGTATGATTTATTTATTTATTAAACTTAAGTACCAGGAAAGCAGAAGTTCACAGGAGTTTCTACTGTAGATTTCGTAATAGAAAAACTGTATTTACACAATGTATTATACATAAGGGCTAAAATTAAACTCAAAAAAGCACAGACCTTAAGTTATCGATTGAGCTAAATTAATCTAACCAACCTTATCCACTATGTTATATTTTGAGTAACTTTTTTGAATTGTTTTAAATATTTACCTACAGTTAAAGTTTGCATCTTTTTCTAAATAATATAGAAGCTGATATTGGGGTGCTTTTTGGCAAAGTTGCTGTTTAATTCAAAATGCCAAGCTTCCACAAATTCGTCATTCAGTGATGTTCTTTATGTGCACACCAAACGTCGATGAAACTTTCTTCTTCCAGCCATTGGGTTACCATATAGTCATTAAAGACTTCTGCAGTACCTGGAGATGAATAATGTAATACCAGCCTTCTCCGATGCTTTGTATGGGTAGTAACGGCAATAAAGCTGACAGTGCAACATGTCGTCGTGTGTCTTAGTAATTAAACAACTTTAAACGGTTTAAACCGCGTATATTTGTCATTATTTTGTCCCGACGTTTCAAACACTTTGCAATGATCGTAGTCACGGGGTGTCATGGTCATGTGTCTTTTTATTTTGTTAGATTTAGTGACTTTCCTTTCTTCCATACACTCTGTTAGAAATGGAAGTAACATTTTTTTACTTCAACTGATGAAAACACCGACGATATAGCATTCATAGCTGCTATTTTAAAGTTTGCTATATATTCTTCTGGCTGCCATTCTGGTATATTTGCTTTAACCATTTGAAAAAAATATTTTATAGGTATCTTTACAGCACGAGTGTAATCTATGTCATCTTGTTGAGTTTGAAATACAGTAATACCCCGACTTACGCTACCCCGTTTTACGCGAATTCGGAGAAACGCGGTTTTTCATTTTGATTGCCGCGCGCATCAGTTCTCTCGCTCCACCCTCTCAGTGTTCAGTTTGCGACTTGTTTAACGTATTCTACGTGCGCAGTGCATTTTACTTATAATCTCTATTTATGTCATCTAAAAGAACGAAAAATTAGTAATTTGAGTTAACAAGAAAAGAAAAACACAGCTTTTGGAGTGTTAACTGACTATTATATTGAAGCAAAAATTAAAATTTGTGAATTGGCAAATAAATTTGACATACCGGAATTGCAAACTTAACAGAAGCACTCAATTCAATTGAAAAGGGGTTGAAAATTTTAGAAAAAATAGATTCTAATGAAGAATGCGTTTTTACTACAAAACAGGGAATAAAAAACTTACTGGTACGCTACGAAGAAATTTTGCGTGAGAAGAAGAAAAATTTAACTATTCAGGCAACATTTTTAGAATATATGAAGCCTTCGACATCAAAATAACATTGGTTTAGGATTCTTTATTCATAACAATGTAAATTTTTTTATTGTCTTACACTTCATTCAACATTTTACTTCTAAATCATAGTTTTCTCTTAACTCTGGTCCCGATTAAACATACTTTATATATATTTATATGCAAAGTTGAACCCCGACTTACGCGAATTCAACTTACACGACAATCGCTCGGACCCACCTACCGCGTAAGTTCGGGGTATCACTGTATTCAATTGATATACTAAGTAACTCGTTAAGAACAATGAGAACAATTTTATAATAAACTAGCCGGCCCGCGCAACTTCGTTTGCGTCACATAAGGGTCAGAGATAGAACGAACGCCAGAAATATATTTTTTGTATGTTTGTAATGTTTGCGTAAATATCAGAAACTAATATATTTGTATGTTTGTAATGAGTACTGATTATTTTCCATAAAATAACATTATTTCGCATGCGCTGCGAAAAGTATTGATGATACATAAAAAATATGTTCTACATATTTATAGTATTCATCATTATCTACAAAAAAGTCCGCGACAGTATATATATCTTTTATGGTTAACGAAAAATAACCTTTTCTTTCGTAAAAAATTATTCCAAATAACCTTGTTCTTGCTTATTTTTATGCTTATTCATTATTACCTGTCTATACCATACTGGTGAGATGAGAATTTTGAAGTTTTATTTAACACGGTTTGAAGTTTTATTTAATGGTTGTTGTGCCTCACTTGACATAGATATGTATAGTATGTCGCGGACTTTTTTGTAGATATTTATAAGATCTAAAATTAATTACAGCACTTTATGGTTCTATAATTTATGGTTTAGGCAGCGTACGCAAAATAAGTCCTTTTCTGGTTGATTTTTTACACCTTGTGTCCGAAAAACCCAAATATTTTACGAAACCCTTTTATTTTCCAAAATAAAATTTAGTCTATGTTACTTATGGATAATATAGCTTTCGAATAGTGAAAAAAATTTTAAAATCGGCCTTGTAGTTTTTGAGCCTATTCATTACAACCAAACAAACATACAAACAAAGTTTTCCTCTTTACAATATTAGTGTAGATTTCTAGCAAATATGCAAAGTAGTATATATGACTTCTTAATACTTTTGCACTCTTGGTATTTTGAAAATTAGTTACTAAATATTATTTTTGTGAAACTTATCTTGCAAACCGTAATAATTAAGTGCCTAAATATATTAAAGAGTAGGTGGGATCAGAACGGAATAGTAAAATAATTAAAAATTTACGGATCCCATTTTAAATTATAAGTGGGATCAGAACGGAAAAGAAAATTAATAAAAAATATAACTGTTACCATGTGGTATCTCTCCGTGGGATCGAAGTGGAATACACCAGCTCGTTACTCACATTCACGAGCTCAATAAATTAATCAATTTGATTTCTGAATATTATTTTTATAGCATAGATAATAGATAGGTATAGATGTTAGTAGTAAACTTACATAGGTACTTACTTACCTATTTTCTACATAAGTAATATCATATTATTAAGTAGGATAGGTACGTGCAGTACGCATAACAGTTTGTGTAACCACCCCAAAGTAGAGAAATGTATTGCCAAGCTCCTAACAGTGTGTTCCGTCAGCAGTCCATGAGAGGCAGGAATAGTTCTAGGCCTAGTCCGGGTAGCATCCTCGACAACACCAACAGGTGCTAGCTGTAAAAAAACAAGTTTTATAATGAGTAAGCTTAGATACCTCAGTACTTATGTTATAATCTTCTCTGTGTAGTTACATACCTACATAATATGGCTGAACGAATCTTGGTCAAGATTTGTACAGGTATGCACCAACCTAACATAGATTTGGTAGATATTGCTTTTATTCAATTTTTTTTTTTTTTTTTTTTTACCGGCGGTATGCCTTTTTTCAACAAAATACTATGAACTATATACAACTCTACAGCTACTACAATAAAAGCATTTAGACACCTATAAGTCATAGCAGACTCATAGGCAGTCCAAATGCTCCAGCCCACTCCCAGTTGGCAGCGTGCCCAGCATGCTGGCAGCATTGCCCCGTTGAATTGCAATGCTTATTCGTTGAGCCAAATATGTGCCAGCATTTTGATCACGCGTCGCATCGACCAAGCGTTCAGATAGGTTTTGGAAAATACGATGAGCTCCCGGTCCCCACGGACCCAACGTCTCTACACCAAACGGCTCAAATATGTAACCCATACCGAGGTTAGCATATTTGCCGCTTGAGTTGCTCCGCCGAAGTAGCCGCAGCGCCAGCCCTCACGTTGGTTTCAGAAAGATGCGACGGCGCTAAAGTGTCCACGCACGTAGCGTCCCACACTAAGGGCCGTCCTAACTTCCACGGAACCAGAGTCATGCCGTCAGGTCTTTTACCATCGTCACGCATCAGACCATTCGGTTCGAGAATAGCTGGAACATTGGCGCTGGTAAAAGCCCGGCGAATGATATCGTTAAGGCTGGCGTGGCGGGAAATTCGACCAGCACTTCGAGAGCAGGAGAGGCCATGGTGACCGAGTTGATCAACTGCAGTACCACACTGGCAGTGATGTGCAACACAACACCTTGCACCCAAGCGTAAGCTAATAGCTAGACGAAAAGCGGATGGATCTATAAGGCTACCAGTTTTGTAAGAAGGAATGGCCTGTAACCAAAGACCGGATTCCCACACAGAAACAGCGAGAATACGAGCACGATCTGCGATGCTAGAAAACGTATTTAAAAGATCTTTCCGTGTTAGCTCGCATAGGGGCCGATCCCACTGTTTCTGAGATGACAAAATTTTTGGGAATTCAGTATTTGGACAAGCCAGTCTCCATGTGTTTTTGGCCTCAGACAGATATGCTACATCGAAAGAGCCTAAAGATCGTGCAAGAATTTTTTCTACTAATTTGTGTGTACTGTGTACAGAAGACAAAAAAGCTGGTAATGCCACACTAGAAATTTTGCGTATCCCTATGCCCCCCAACCTCACAGGGAGGGAAGCTTGCACCCAAGCCCTATCATCCATCTCAACATTCAAAACCGACACTAACGTATGTTTTACTAAGTTGTCTAAGCTTAACAAAAGCTCACTGTGTTGCCACAGCTGACAACATCTTAAATAGTATGTAAATTTAGGAACGAAAAGGCAAAATCTTATAATTGTAAAAGCCATATGGGCGTTAATTTTGGATAATCTGCTAGAAGCATTTCTAAACTTTTGAATTTGTTCTTCGACAAATGGTGATAAAGATTCGTTAAGAATCGGTGAACCCAAAAGACCAAGCGAACTTTTTTCTACTAATTTTATATTAGGCGCAAGTAAGTTGAATTTTTCAATAATCGAAACTTTATCCGGACAAGTATCACAAACAAAAAGTTCACATTTAGAAAAATTTAGTTCAAGGCCAATAACACGAAAATCGTCTATAAGTACTCGCAAGTCATCCAAAACCGTGTTCGCATCGCCTCCTAAGGTTCCGTCATCCAAATACCAAACGTTAAGTTTTGATTGGAGACGTTGAATTATTGAGTGGATCGCAAGGCTAAAAATGGCTGGTCCCAGAGGATCACCCTGTTGACATCCTACAGAAGATAAAATAACGTTATTTTGGTATGTTAATTTTGACGGTTTGCCGTAGCATTGCCAAAGAAAAGGGTATAATTCCGGAATTTTATCTTTCACTTCAGTCAAAAGAGTGCCTCTATCTAAAGAGTTGAATGCATTTTTAACATCCACCTTCAAAAGCACATCTCCACAATTTTGATCAAGAAATGTGCGAAGTGAATGTACAGCAGCCTCACAGCCACCCTGTGAACCAAAACCGAGTTGCAGTGGTTGAAAAAGATTACTTAAAAAAGCAACCTTTTTCCTACAACCGCATTTGGCTGTGAGGCGACGATAAGTGGTGCCTACTGCTATAGGCCTAATACCACCATCTTTTTTATTTAGGGCACATAAATTCGCAGATATTAGTATATATATTATAGATATTAGTATCTGAATACCTTATAGATCTTTTTATCCCAGAAAATATCCATTAGCATAATAAAATTGTTGATAGGGGAGGGGTAAAACCGCAGGGGTAAGTCAGGTAGGTAAGTACTTATATGAACAATCACACAAGGCGGCATTTAGATATATATATATATATGGTTCTAAATTTTATTCTGTAGGTGGTTCGTAGAAGGTAAGTACAAATACCAGGCTAGTTACCAACCTTGTATGGTACAGTTCCGATTTTTGATTGCCAAAGTCGCCACCGTACTATCTATTTTGTTCTGGCAGACAGGTCAACGACCCCATCGTCGCATGATCACAGCGATCAGATGACGCCGCCCGTGCGTTATCCACGCTATCTTGTGCTTGAGCAGCATCGGTCACATTCACTAGCTCAATGGACGAAGCGTTTTGGTTTCTGTAAAGAATTTAGTAGAACATAAGTAGGTATAGGAAGGTAATTATAGGAAAAGTTAACTTACCTACCCATAAATAGGTATTGCATTCCAATCTTCATAAATACTAACACCAGACCACTTGAACCAGCACAAAAAATATTCAAAGAATAACTGAGAAGGTTTTAGGACATATAGGAAGTTAAAAAAAATACAAATAGGTACGTAGGTATACTACTTACTTCTTTTTCTTTCTCATTAAATCATAATTTTTATTTGACATTATCACATACTTTGACTTATTGTACTATTATTATTTAATTTTTATTTTATTGCAATACTACTAATAATTATATTTGATTTTACTAACCCTTGATTACGATTTCACTAATATTTTAATGACCGTTATAATGTGATTAGGTATTTGATTTTAAGGTGTTTTGATATGATATTAATTATATGTTTGAATGTACATTTTATGGTTTAATAACTGAAATAAATTATTATTATTATATTATTATTTTACTGGCCCTCTCTTTTAAATATTTTTTATATAGTCTGTTTCAAATCCCCTGAGAAACTCGTGCATTGCTCCCCCGGTATTATGTAAGCGCCGAAAAAAGCGATAGATATCGCTTTCCATACAATTATGCATCCTTGTCGTTTATGCGTTTAAGCGCGTTTCGTGGTACAAGGTAGTGTCCGAGACAAGGTCGATCAGAGGCGGTAAGGTTGAGAGTCGCTGCAGTCCGCTCAAGGCCGAGTTTCGCAGAGGATTTGAAACAGACTATAGGACCAAATTTTCTTGGTTTTCTCATCGTCACCGGCACAAAAAATATAATACCAGTATCATGTTAGTTAATAAACACAGACAAAACTACGTAAATTATTTGGAACGCGGTGGCAGGAAGCCGAACAATACGTCCGCCTCGCAGGAATGCAATACTGACTAAAGATAGAAAGAAAAAGCATGCAATGGATAACGAACGCTTACGAAAGGGACAGATTGCCAATGCGATTAGCAACTACAGCATTTTAAAAAGGTCAAAAGCGCCATATCTAATAATTGTTAATTATGAGAAAAGTACACATTTAATAATATAATTGGTTTAAAGAACTAAGGGAATAGTTATTCTCTATTTATCAAAGCAAAAATCATCTTGTATTATCAACGAGTGTGTGATATAAATAACAAAACGTGTGTAAAACACACATTTTTCATAATTTTTTTCTATCGAGGTTTTTTTTTCCAATCGTGTTTTCAGGTTTAAGGAACCAAAGAAAAAAGCACAAAATTTCAATATAAAATAGCATTTTACCCGTAGGTCTCGACAATACCAAGCTTTATGGGGTTTTTGGTGAGCAAATTATGTACGGCACAACCTTAATCAAATAGAACTAAAAAGTTAACTAAAGCCCGGTTTTTAATCGTCGGATAGGTACCTATACATTTATACCTATACTAGTTACTATTACTATCAATAATTAATGTATTATTATATAATGTGTATACCTAATATACACACACATGACACAACGAATAAGTACCTAAATGCGTATTAAGTACATAAAAGATGTTGGTGGTCTATTAAAAAGTTTACATTTTAACCGACTTCAACAAAAGAGGAGATACTCAATTCGAATGTTTTTTTTGTTTGTTACTTACCTCATTACTTTCGATTCGACTTGGTGAACCAATTTTGATGATTCTTTTTGTATTTGAAAGCTGGTGCACGGTGCACCCCGTGTGGTCCCATTTAAATTTCATCAAATCGGTCAAGCCGTTTTTGAGTTACATTCCAATAACTGAAAAGTGTTTTCGTATATTGATGATATGGTCATTGACAGTGAATGAAAAACCGATCCCGTAAGTAACAAGAGTCACTAGATAGGGTAAAAAAAATTCAAACAAAAAATGGAACCGAATTCAACACTTTAAAGTGTGAAATAACTAGTCGAAGTCGGTACCATGCGCGCAATAATGTGATAATAGGTATTTTTGAACTACCATGGTACCGACTTCAACAAGTTATTACACACTTTTGGGTGTTGACGACCTCAACACCCAAAAGTGTGAAATTCCATTTTCTGTTTAATTATTTTTTTAATAATCTTTTTTTGTAGAAATAGTTTGAAATTACCCGGTGGGATTGCCGTATTAGAATGTCAACCCCCCATTTATTCCCGTGGGTGTCGTAAATGGCGATTATGGAAATGGTACCAGAAGTTGCAGCGCCTTCTGAAGAACTGAAAATGTATTATGCGAAGGCCTTGTACAACAGTGGACGTTTCGGTTCATATCACATCAACCGAAACGTTGCAATATACCTAAAACTACAAAGTGGCATCGGCCGACTTTCAGTCGCGCGCGCGGTCGCGGGCGCGCCGCCTCCACGCCGCGCGCCACGCCGCGCGCTCGCCGCCCTCGCGCCGCGGGTCTTGCGGCGCGCGCGCGGCGTCGTGGGAACAGTACTCGCGGCGCAGGCGCGGCGCGCCGCGCGGCCGCGCCGCGCACACGCCGCCCTCGCGCCGCGGGGCTTGCGGCGCGCGCGCGGCGTCGTCTGAACAGAGCCTTAGTCTTCTCGCCACCTCGTCACAGCGTCACGCTTCGTCCGCTGTTCCCACGGACTAACCACCCGTTAGTCCGTGGCTGTTCCTCACCGCGAGTACACTAGCGCCGCTCCCCCTCCGCGCCTCCGACTTATAAAAAACACTCTAGGGGTAGGGCAGACAAGACTGTTTGGAAGGTGGGTGCTCCGATTCGGTTCTGACACACCATACGACCTAATCTAAGCCACCTGAATAATTCGCGGTATTTTGTATCCATTGGGCTATGCCATGTACTTAGTAGAAGTGCAAAATACAGAAATAATCAAGGTTAAAATTAAAACTTCAATAATTTATTTCTTAAAAACTATTGATTTCCGGGAGATAAAATTTCGTATGATTATTTTAAATAACTATATCTATATGTAAATAAAAGAATGGAGGTACATTGTGGTGTATACCGATTCTAAAGACGAGCCGACGAAACAGTTTTCTGTTGTGCCTAGTCGTTCATTGACACTTGTGCAAATCCACTCGGCTGTTTCGGAGGTAAGTGAAAATAAACATGTACTTACACGCAAAGTTTCATTGTTATAATATAAGTGGATTTGTCAACTCTGGCCCCACGTAAACAGTATGATCCCTGGCGGTTACACAGAAATCCTGGCGATTCAATAAAACAATCAAAGTTGCACAGTACAAATAATCTCTAAGCGAATACATAGCAAACTACTTGGGCGGTTATCCCAAACCGTCTGATGTCGCCAAACTTATTTGGGTCAAGAAAAGTAGCTCGCTTAGTCCGGAAAAGTATTTTTATCTAGCTA
Organism: Plagodis dolabraria; assembly: GCA_963854805.1. Taxonomy (NCBI): domain Eukaryota; kingdom Metazoa; phylum Arthropoda; class Insecta; order Lepidoptera; family Geometridae; genus Plagodis; species Plagodis dolabraria. The sequence continues at coordinate 21,637,415 of OY978459.1, forward strand.
GGAAGTGCTTCTTGGATTATTATTATTTAATGAAGTAATGTAAACGGTTTTTGTTTATTAAAATATTTTAAGGCTACCGTAATAATCGTAGAAAACAAGACTCCATTACTAAACATCGGCTGTCATTCCGCCTGGTTATTTTTTTTTTGGTTACTATTATGTCAAAGCATGCATAGATTTTTTATACTACCCGCAACGAGCCGCGAATGATGCTTCGCTTCGCCCCGGCTAACCAGTACCATTGAGAGTCGTCGTTGGATCGTGCCCCGCGCCATAAACCACGACGGAGAAACCTATGGTACGTACATACATTTTAGTGGCCTCAACTAAGAACTTCCTTTGCGTTTGGGAATCTCTTTTGTATAGGACCCCCTGCTCAAGGCTTCAATTTAACTACTACGGTGGGAGTTCCTTATTTTTGAGGACAATTCTTTTAACTAAGAAAACCCATCACCGCCCATTTGAAAATATTAGCCTTACGTTTGATATGAACACATAATATATGATATAACCATTTTACTCATCAAATCAAATCATTATGGTTTATTTCGGATAACTATATCATGCCTGTACGTTCATCTTAACGTCTTTATTTCAGTGCCAGTCATGTGCACAGATTTGTGGAAATAAATATATATTTTTAGAGTTTATACCTTTTTACACCATTTCCAACATGAGAAATCTCAGTTTTAGGTAAGTAGGTACAGTTTTAATTTCAATATTAAAATATATATGTAAATAGGACAAATTCCTTTACAAAACAGGTTAGGGCCGGTGTATTGATCATTTTACTCCTCGAGAAAAATTATATCTATGTTCCCACATAGATAGTTCGTCCGGGGAAGTACTGCCACTATACTTATTTCTACCGCCAAGCAGTAATGTTCACATTACTGTGTTCCAGTTTGAAGGATATGAGTGCCGGTGAAATATCATGGCTTAACTCCGATGTCTCAACTTTATGTAAAAGCAGAGGCAATTAGCCCAGGGTGGGCTCTTTACCTGTTGGAGAAGTAAGCTTATAAGACAAAGAAATAAGTCAAATTAAAAATAAATTAATAACTAAAATTGAATTCAAATATTCGTTGAGCAGTTGGTGGTATGCATTCGAAATTATATTTAAAAATTAAGAAGGAAAGCGACATCGGCATAGGTTACAACTAGCCCTCTCAATATGTGGGCTGCGGGCGAGCCACAGAGGGGGGCGAGCTTACTAAATTTTGAAAGAGCTATTCAAATACTATTCCCATAGATTTTCAGGATACGGTCTAATTGACTACTTACAGAATTGGTGGTTCCCACTACTACATCAGTTACACTACTGCGATTTGTTATTACAAAACTTACTATTATTTTATCCCTCTAGCATATAAAACCGGTTTGGTGCTCAAATATCTGAATATCTCAAATATATCGCATTAATGCGGAAATTATTGAAAATAGAGCAAAGTGATGTACAATAATTTTATAGAAGACATCAATATCTATAAAAAAGTCTGCAGTACTATACGTCTTACATTTATGTCACAATAACTACTTTTTTATGTATTTTTTTTATATTATACCCTTGCGAAACCGGGGCAGACCGCTAGTTTATTAATAACATGACATTTGATTTTTGAAGTAAGTAAAATTAATTAATTCTTACTATTATAGGTAATGTTACCTATTTCAAAAAGTCACGCTTTCTTTTTGGCAACATTTTCATGCAGTAAAATCTCCAAGCAACATTTATACAGAAAAAATAAACAATAAGAAATGGCGGGAAACTAATTTTCTGCATTAAGGCTATTATATTCTCAATCAGTAGGCAAATTTAGCGTCCGAGAGTTGCGGGCTATTAACACTACGTAGCGCTGCGCTCTAGTCGCACAGCGCGCGACACGTCGCTCGCTGATTGTACCCAGCCGCACGCTATTAGCGTCACAGTGTATTAGTTGATCAATTTAGGTATCTGCTACTAAATCCAGAACTGCATCTAAATAATTGTTTTGTTCTTGTGAACATTTTTATTCGCTTATAGAATAAAAATATGCGTTTCACAATACGTACCTATTTTTATTAGATTTGGTTCGGATATATTTTAGGGTTCCGAACTCAAAACGCAAAATGGAGCGCATATTTATGAGTGCCCGATGTCTGTCTGTATGTCCGTCCGTAAGTCATTGGTCTTTAGCTCGTAAACGAAATAAGTAACAAACCTACCTAACCGAAACAAACGGCGAATAATGGACTAGACTTTATTTATTTTATTATTTTTGTTACCAATACGTAGTAAAGTAGCTGAAAAATTGAATTCTGGCATGAGGTCGTCTGTAGAGTAAATGTATAATTAGTATGAAATAACTTGCGGAAGTTGAAAATAGAGTATTTTAGATGAGCATGGTACCGACTTTAACAAGTTATTGCATACTTTTCAATGATTTGTAAGTTTAGTTTGGCATAGGTATTCTGAAATACAACAAACTAATCGATGCTAATATTATAATTTATAAAAAGGAATTATTTTATTTTGTTATTGTATATAACTGATAAATAAGATAAAAATAAATAACACTTTGCCCGTAGAAATACGATTCTAAAATGTAGGGTGAGCACACGTAAGCAGCCACGTAGCAGGGATATTACGGTATGGGTATTTACCGATACGATTTCGGTAAATACCGTAATGAAATAAGGGTAACAGGTATATATCTGTTAGCATAATTGCGATACGATTACCAAATTCCATTTCGGTATATGTATTTTATGTTAGTCAATGAGAGTGCAGCAGGCGGGCGGGGGTGCGGTTATGCGGTGGCGCGATACGCTGCGGGGGGGAGAGTTTATTAGCACGTACCTATATTATTTGATATGAATGACGGGAAGTAGGAACAATAACATTATTAGTTTCAAATAGGATTTTCAGTGTAACATACTGCTAGGTGCTTGGCTACAGATTTTTTCTTTGAGAGTGGTAGCTTGATGGCGGGTAGCATGGTGGTAAGGCATAATGCCCGCCTAGCTAGCTACCACGCCCAAGAAGAAAATCTGTCGCCAAGCACTTACCGGTCTGTTCCGCTATATGTCCTTGAAAACCAGTAATTTTGCGTGGTGGTAGTGGATTTTTCGAGGTTTTTCTGAGCAGGCGTTTTTCTTTTATGAGCTCTCTTATACAGCGGGGGAGGATGGGCAATCTCGATTCTCCTTAGGGGTTTTCTTTAATTGTGGAGGTATGAAGTGCCTTCTGCGTGCATTGAGTGATCTCTTCTGCAAGATTGTCCACTTCTGATGGGGTTGTGACATGCCTTGAAGTTAAGGTATCTCATGCGGTTTTCATAAACTTAGGCCAGTCGATTTTGGGCATGATATTTTTTTATGTGGAAGTTTGTGTATCGGTAGGTGGCAAGATCGTGTTTCTTCAATATTTTGCTAATTAATTTGAGTAGGAACTTACTTGTATGCAAGAAAATAAACATTTACCCTTTTAGTACATATACAGCAGATTTAATTTTTCTATTCCACCATATAGGTAAAAATATCAATAACACGCCGGCTACGCCGCGCCGCACCGGGTACGTTTACCAGCGCGCCGCTTCCGACTTTCATGACCGCGGCGCGGACCTCTACCACCGAACCGCCACGAGACGTTCCGATCATGCTGCGATCTCTTTCACTCTCTCACACCAAACGATACACATATCTCGCTCATCCATTTCATTGAGATTCGTTCTAAGATAAAACAAAATGACGATATTTTCTGTGTTAACAATAAAAGCTATAATTACGCGTGAAATTAAACAGTTTTCTTATCTCTCACAGTGCCTGTATAATTGGTGCCGAGTCTAAGACACAAGGAAGGCATATTGTCCACAGATTATTCCTAAAAAACACGATTAGCGGCGATGTAGGTATTCACCGGATGCTCGGAAGTGCAAGACTGGTAGTACTACTGGTACTCAGGTAATTACCCTGAATTCGTCTAGTAAATATGGAAGGCATACAAATCATCTACAGGTAAAAAAATCTTAGATAGTTAGGTACGCGTTCTATTGAAAACTACCACCTCTTTTGGAGGTCCGTAAACAAAGGGTGTCGACCTTTGAAGGTGCACATAATGTGATGATCTGCATACCTAGTAGGTACTTAATTCATATTTGCAAGGAAACGTTTTCATTCGTATTCTAAATAACATTCATACAAGTACAAGGTACAATACCATTCGAAAAGCTTCCGAATCCGAGAGAAAACTGTATCTAGATAGGTACTCTGGATAATACACTTACACACATTACGTACGTACTTACCTACTTACGAACACCTTACTTTAACATGTAACATTCAGTCGAAATTCAATCATTATTTATTTTACAAAAGAGATGTTTAAGAATTATTTTTAGACTAGAAAATACGGACAGTTTACGTGAGGTTTTTAAAAATAATAATATTCTCACTATTACCTGTATTTATATATATGAAATCTGTATGTTTGTTAAGCGTAATGAAAACATTTTCTTTGAGATTAAGTCAAGCCGTTCCGATTTATTAAGATCCAAACAGAAACATAATATATGTATGCCACAAATTAATAACAGCATGTTTCGCAATAGCCCATATGTAATGGCTCTATATGTGTACAATAGACTACCCAACGAAATAAAAATATTAAAAAACAACACATTTAAATACAAATTAAAAGCATGGCTTGCATCAAAAGTGTATTATGATATAAAAGAATATTTCAACGATTTCTCCCGGTGCAACTGTGGATTGTGCAATTCTAGTTAATTAATTAAGACACTATGATTCATATTATTTTATTTTATACTATTGTACCTACCCTAGATTTTTATTTACTAGTTAAGTTTAACTAAATGTAGTAGTTGATACCTACTATAAATTATTGAACGCTCGCAATGGGCAGACTGTTGAAACTACATTGTTATGTTACTATCCTTATGTACACAGTTATTCAATAAAAAATTCTGATTTCTGATTTCTGATTTCTCTGTAGTAAAAAGTTAAAACATTTACATTATTGTAAAAGAACACAAAAAGTGTGTTTTGTTTTTATCCCAATCCGCAGCGGGAGTACGATGAGACGCGCCACGAGCGACGATTGTTCGTTAGTTATAATTTGAATAATATTAATTGTATCTAAAAGGGGCGCCCCCTGCCGCTTAACGCGCCGACGCCGATGCGACGCCGAAACTGACACCTATTCCGACACCGACGCCTATTCCAACAATGACACCGACGCCGACGCAGACACCTATTCCATCAATGACACCGACGCCGCCGCCGACGCCGATGCGACGCCGATGCGACGCCGAAACTGACACCTATTCCGACCTAGACGCCTATTCCAACAATGACACCGACGCAGACGCCGACACCTATTCCAACAATGACACCGACGCCGACGCCGATGCCGATGCGACGACGAAACTGCCACCTATTCCGGCACCGACGCCTATTCCAACAATGACATCGATGCCGACGCCGTCACCTATTCCAACAATGACACCAACGCCGACGCCGACGCCGATGCGACGCCGAAACTGACACCTATTCCGACACCGACGCCTATTCCAACAACGACACCGACGCCGACGCAGACACCTATTCCAACAATGACACCGACGCCGACGCCGACGCCGATGCGACGCCGAAACTGACACCTATTCCGACACCGACGCCTATTCCAACAATGACATCGATGCCGACGCCGTCACCTATTCCAACAATGACACCGACGCCGACGCCGACGCCGATGCGACGCCGAAACTGACGCCAATTCCGACACCGACGCCTATTCCAAAAATGACACCAACGCCGACGCCGACGCCGATGCGACGCCGAAACTGACACCCATTCCGACACCGACGCCTATTCCAACAATGACACCGACGCCGACGCTGACGCCGAAACTGACACCAATTCCGACACTGTCGCCTATTCCAACAATGACACCGACGCAGACGCCGACACCTATTCCAACAATGACACCGACGCCGACGCCGACGCCGATGCGACGCCGAAACTGACACCTATTCCGACACCGACGCCGACGCCGATGCGACGCCGAAACTGACACCTATTCCGACACCGACGCCTATTCCAACAACGACACCGACGCCGACGCAGACACCTATTCCAACAATGACACCGACGCCGACGCCGACGCCGATGCGACGCCGAAACTGACACCTATTCCGACACCGACGCCTATTCCAACAATGACATCGATGCCGACGCCGTCACCTATTCCAACAATGACACCGACGCCGACGCCGACGCCGATGCGACGCCGAAACTGACGCCAATTCCGACACCAACGCCTATTCCAAAAATGACACCAACGCCGACGCCGACGCCAATGCGACGCCGTAACTGACACCTATTCCGACACCGACGCCTATTCCAACAATGACACCGACGCCGACGCCGACGCCGAAACTGACACCAATTCCGACACTGTCGCCTATTCCAACAATGACACCGACGCCGACGCCGACGCCGATGCGACGCCGAAACTGACACCTATTGCGATCGAGTGCGATCTTAGCTGGCCAAAGGTGTGGACGCGTTTTGTTGAATCATAATTACGGCTCTTCCGTTCATGGCATAGTCACTCCTTACTACGACAATATTAAGTTCATTGTGGTGTGTAGTGAAATAAATAATTCCGTGCACTAAAACAATTGGCGAGGGACGCTGCGAGTTAGATCACCCCCGGCGAAACAAGACGGGCTGCGAAGTTTCTAATAATCCGTCTCCGTCGCACAGTGACCCCACCGTTCACGACCAGTCGACGAAGGCGTGTAAGCAGGTAACAATAGATAACTGGTTTACTGCGAGATATCGTTGGATTGAACTACCTCAGGATGGTAAATAACTGTGCGGCTTGTTCGAAACTGATAAGAAATAATCAAATTATAAAATGTGTGAAATGTTCAAGCATGTTTCACCCTATATGCGTTAATGTAGGTGACGTTAGAAAGATAGCAGAAGACGTAAAATCTACGTGGTGTTGTCCTATGTGCCTGTGTAAATCACCCAGGACCGATAACTCTAATACACCTGTAAGAGGCTGCGCGCTCGCGGCGACCGATGCGACCGCTTGTGGCGCGTCAGTAATCCCTACGATAACGCTGAGGGGAACCGGTTCCGGAGGTAGCTATGAGAGCCGCGAAGTCACGCCGCTGGCTAGCCCTTCTACGGATATGAATGCTGACACTCTGTTGGCGCTGACTACGCAGATAAAACTACTACGGGAAGATGTGGTTGACATGAAAACACATATGAAATCATTCACTGACCATATATCGCAGGCGTTTACTCGTCTAGAGACTTGCGAGTCAAACGTAGCCCGCATAGAGACTAAATTACTAGATTTAATTGAGCATCAAAATGAAATCGCTGTCTACCAAAGCACAATCACAGAACTGCGGCATCAATTGCACAGTCAAGCGCAATCTAACTTAAGGAATGAGGTAGAAGTTGTGGGAATGAACGAAATGCCCGAAGAAAGCCCAATTCATTTGATGTTAATAGCAGCGAAAAAAATCGGGGTTGATTTGGTGGCTGGTGATCTCGACTATGTTACTCGCGTCGGGCCACGAAACCGAGGTGTAGTTGATGACTCCTCGGCGCCACTCACTAAACTTCCGCGACCCATGGTGGCTCGATTCGTGCGACATCATCAGCGCGATGAATTTCTTCGCGCAGCGAAAAACAGGCGCAACCTGACTTGGTTGACTTAGGTGTTACAGGCAACCCTAGGAGTATTTTTTTCAATGAGCGCCTCACGCAAGAATACCGCAACTTATTTCGGATTGCTAGGCAGCGCTCGAAAGAAGCTAATTACAAATACTGCTGGGTTAAAAATGGCACTATCCATGTCCGCAAGCAAGAAGGTAACCCAGCCGTCACCGTGCGAAGCGAAAACGATTTGCAGCGGCTATTTGGACCTAGTACCGCACCCACGCAATAATAGTCAACTAGGATGCCTAGATCTGCTACGTCCACTTAATAGCATTTTTAATTTTCACATCGCATGTCTTCTTTTTATATTATCTGGTATTATATTATCAACCCACACACTCACAAAAAACATTTTGTTTATTTTACACTTTTTTAAAGATGTAACATCACGCATAGTTATTAAACAAAATAAAAAGTTACACTCGACACTAACATTTAATACTCTACACAACAATGAACACAAACTTCACCACTATAGAAAATACCATATAACATACTTTTTTACTGTTTATCACGTTCTGAGTATGACGCACTGGGTGCAGACATCTTTATCAACCTTTTTTCTTTACTACATTGATGGTTTTAGTTGATGTAGGTAAAGATATAGACGAAACCGAAATTATTGACTGTCATTTATTAACATCAGTAGATTTTTGCAAAAGTATGTTAATTAAGTCTATCTTTAACTTTCAAATATTATCTACGAATATAAGAAGCTATCAGTGTAATTTCCAAGAATTTGTTGTTTCCTTACAGCGCATAGACACTGAAATCGACGCTATTATTCTGACAGAATGCTGGCTTACTGAAGGCACTGTAATAGAATATATTCCTGGTTATAATTCGTACCGTACATCTAAACAGACAAATAAAAATGGGGGCGTCGTCATCTACATCAAATCTACTCATAAGTGTTCAGTTCAAGAGCCATTTATAATTGATGCTGATAGTTTGATTGTGACTTTAGGCAACAAATTTGCCATCATTGGAATTTATAGGTCACCGTCAACATATAATATTTATCCCTTTTTAAATTCCATGGACTCCACTCTTAGTTCCTTCAATCATTACCCAGTCATTTTAGTTGCAGGTGACCTGAACATCAACATATTGAACTCTTTTGATAAGCAAGCTGCAGATTATATATGTCTAATGGCATTGCATGGCTTAACACCTGCAATAAGCAAACCCACAAGAATAAGTACATGTTTAGATCACATTTACGTAAAGTCCAAGTCCAAATCCATAGGCTTAGTCTGTCATTCTACAATTACAGATCATGCAATTGTAATGGCTGGTATCTCTGTCGCTAATCCTCCAACAGTTAAACTCCCAACATGGCGGTTAAAAACGGACATTGACCGCGTGTCTAGTAGCTTAAGTAGTGTAGATTGGTCAGAAATTACTTCGTCAGTGTGTGTCGAATCCGCTTTAAATTTATTTTATACAGTTTTAAACAATGCTATTGACAAAAATACGCAAAAAATTCAAATAGGTCGAAAATATGTCTCTATGAAACCTTGGATTACGCCCGGGCTAGTAAGATGTATGCGCCATCGTGATAAGTTACACAGCGAAACCAGGGCTAATCCTAACAACTATGTGCTCCAAAAAATTTATAAGAGATACAGAAATTTTTGTAATAAATTACTAAGAAAGCTAAAAAACGATTACAATACCCAAAAAATTAACGACAGTCAAAACGATCCCAAAAAACTATGGCGAGCAGTTAAAAATATTTGTGAAATATCTACCCAACAAAATGGTTCTTTGGAATTACTAAGCTTCAAAGAAAATACAAACACGTCACTAAATTTTGTTAATCAGTTTTTTGTCTCTATAGGTAAAAAGCTAGCTGACGACATCTTATCAAAACTACAAACATCTCAGAACTCGTTGATCGAAGGATACAAGCCTAATGGTTCGCTAACTGACTCCTTTTTTCTTTATCCTACTGATCAACTTGAAATAGCTAATATAATTTCCAAACTAAAGACTGATACTGCACCCGGAGCTGACTTAGTAACAGTGAAACTACTCAAGCAATGTTTAAATTATATAATAATTCCTCTTACTCATATTTTTAATCTGAGTCTAGAATCAGGTGTTTTTCCTGAGCGCTGGAAAGTTTCTGCAGTGTCACCCATTCATAAAAGTGGACTTAAAAATCTTCCAGACAATTATATACCTATAGCATTGCTTAGTGTCATTTCTAAAGTGTTGGAGAAAATAGTCAACGTCCGCCTTGTAAATTTTGTGGAAAAACACAGTCTGATATCAGACAGACAATTCGGTTTTCGTAGAGGCAAATCGACTGAAGATGCAGTTACACTCTTTACTAATCTAGTTTCGTCACACATTGAAGTAGACGAAAAATGCATCGGTGTGTTCTTGGATTTAGCTAAAGCGTTCGACACCATCTCGGTTGGTTTGTTACTTCGCAAAATGGAGTCCATGGGCATAAGAGGAGTTTCACTTAGCTGGTTCAGAAGTTATTTATCGAGCCGGGTTCAGTTTGTAAAAATAAATTCACACTGCAGTGAACGTCTGCAAGTAACCCATGGCGTGCCCCAGGGCAGCATTCTGGGCCCAACGCTCTTCATTCTCTACATAAATAGCATAGTCAGCACACCACTAGCCAACGCTGAAATTATTGCATATGCTGATGATACAGCTATTTTATTTTATGGTAAAACCTGGGAACAAGTTTACTCTGTAGCAGAATCCGGTATCTCTTCTATCGCTAAATTATTAGACAAGAACCTTTTAACTTTAAATATAACTAAAACAAATTACTTAGCCTTTTCAAAAACAATTGCAGGAAGTCCTGAAAATCATCAATTAAAACTACACTCATGTAACCCTGGTAAAATAGTTTTACCTCTAAATTGTTCTTGTAGTGCGATTGTCCGTGCAAAGTCTACACGATATTTAGGTGTCCATCTAGACGAGAACTTAACTTTTAGGAAACATATATCTGACCTCTCTGCTCGCACGAGAAAACTAATATTTATAATGAAAAAGCTCCGTGACTGTACACCTAAAAGTATATTACGCCTTGTGTATTTAGCTCTTTGCCAGCCGATAATGCAGTACTGCATATCAGTGTGGGGTAGTGCCGATGAAACGCATTTTATTGCAATAGAAAGAGCTCAACGCGCACTTATAAAAGTAACGCTAAAAAAACCCTTCCGCTTTTCAACAGACCTACTCTACTCAGAATTTAATGTTCTTCGGGTGCGTCAACTGTTCATCCTTAATGCTACAATGAAAATACACAAAAGTCTTCCAAAACGGTCTGACTACAATAAAATTATGACAAAACGTATATTTAGACTTCCGCTTCCTAAAGCTTCTTCATGCTTGGCAAAACGTTGCCCCAGGTTTTCACTAATAAAAACATATAATAATGTTCGAAAACACTGTAGTATTACCGACAGTTCCTTCTTTTGCTGCAAAAAAATGGTTAAGCAATGGCTACTTAATTTGTCTTATAATGACACTGAGAAGTTAATATAGACTAATAAATACTCAAACACACTCCCCTCATATACATTACACACTATTCATCCTAACACACACTGACCCAATACACACACTCACACACAAACATATACCCCTACTTTAACTTTCAAATATCTTCTTACCGACAATTCATATACATTCACTACGCGCACATTTCACCACTTATGTTTCTAAGACCAGACTTGTATTTCTGCCATAATGTACCAAGAACCCAAGAGTACCTTCCAAGTAAATAAAGTTTATATTTGTTCATATCGCTCCAGAGCCCCAAGATACAGGCCTCGAGCCTAGTTTGGGTCTCACTAGTAATAAACTAAGTTGAATACTGTTTGTCCAATACTTAAAATGTACATACTCCTAGTGTAAAATATGTATTTTCAGGTAATAAAGATATTATTATTATTATTATTATTATTATTATTCCGACACCGACGCCTATTCCAACAATGACACCGACGCCGACGCCGATGCGACGCCGAAACTGACACCTATTCCGACACCGACGCCTATTCCAACAATGACACCGACGCCGACGCCGACACCTATTCCAACAATGACACCGAATCCGACGCCGACACCTATGCCAACAATGACACCGACGCCGACGCCGACGCCGATGCAACGCCGAAACTGACACCTATTCCGACACCGACACCTATTCCAACAATGACACCGACGCCGACGCCGACACCTATTCCAACAATGACACCGAAGCCGACGCCGACACCTATGCCAACAATGACACCGACGCCTACGCCGACACCTTTTCCAACAATGACACCGACGCCGACGCCGACACCTATTACAACAATGACACCGACGCCGACGCCGACGCCGATGCAACGCCGAAACTGACACCTATTCCGACACCGACGCCTATTCCAACAACGACACCGACGCCGACGCAGACACCTATTCCAATAATGACACCGACGCCGACGCCGACGCCGATGCGACGCCGAAACTCACACCTATTCCGACACCGACGCCTATTCCAACAATGACACCGACGCCGACGCCGACGCCGATGAGACGCCGAAACTGACACCTATTCCGACACCGACGCCTATTCCAACAATGACATAGACGCAGACGCCGACACCTATTCCAACAATGACACCGACGCCGACGCCGACGCCGATGCGACGCCGAAACTGACACCTATTCCGACAACGACGCCTATTCCAAAAATGACACCAACGCCGACGCCGACGCCGATGCGACGCCGAAACTGACACCAATTCCGACACCGACGCCTATTCTAACAATGACACCGACGCCGATGCGACGCCGAAACTGACACCTATTCCGACACCGACGCCTATTCCAACAATGACACCGACGCAGACGCCGACACCTATTCCAACAATGACACCGACGCCGACGCCGACACCTATGCCAACAATGACACCGACGCATACGCCGACACCTATTCCAACAATGACACCGACGCTGACGCCGACGCCGATGCGACGCCGAAACTGACACCTATTCCGACACCGACGCCTATTCCAACAATGACACCGACGCCGACGCCGACACCTATTCCAACAATGACACCGACGTCGACGCCGACGCCGATGCGACGCCGAAACTGACACCTATTCGGCCACCGACGCCGATGCTGTCACCAATTTTAATACCGACACCTTTTCCGACACTGACACCGAGTTCGACGCCTATTCCGACACTGACACTTATTTTTTTACTGACACCAACGCCGACGCCCTTTCTGATACCGACGCCGACAGTTAAATAAATTGATCTTCTTTTTAAAATAAAATTTAAAAAAAAATAAAGAAATTGATTTTTTAAACTTTATAAGGTCTATAATTGCGTTCACCTCTGATTTTGAAGGGCAGTCAGTGCGCTCTAAGGTTTTCTCGTACGCGGACATTATTTAGATTACTAGAATTTACCTATATACATACCTACGCCCATGTATATGCAGTTTGTAATGACAAGGAAAGAACGTTCAAATATTATGCGTCATATCTGTTGTTAGAAAGAGATAAATGAGCAATTCGTGTTACCACCGAGTTGAGGGTAGTAGCTAGCCAGGTGCGCATTCACATAATCCTCTACCACCACGCAAAATTACTGGTTCTCAAGGACACATTGCTGAACACATCGATAGGTAAGTGCTTGGCGACAGATTTTCTACTTGAGGGTAGTAGCTAACCCGGCGCGCATTCGCATAATCCTCCACCAACACGCAAAATTACTGGTTTTCAAGATCACATAGCGGAACAGACCGGTAAGTGCTTGGCGACAGATTTTCTACTTGAGGGTAGTAGCTACCAGGTGCGCATTCGCATAATCATCTACCACCACGCAAAATTACTGGTTCTCAAGGAAACATTGCTGAACACATCGATAGGTAAGTGCTTGGCGACAGATTTTCTACTTAGTACTTAGTTAGCGCAGGCGTCCATACTTTCAACACCTTATAATGTATATCTCCGTCATTTTGAAAAGAACCAAAAACTCAATTGATTAAAAAAAATTATTGAACTATCAAACCTGCTCCCAAAATTTCGTCGAAATCGGTTAAGAAATGCGACCTGTAGAGGAGAACAAAACGGAAACCAAAGTAAAAGAAACAGCAAAAATCTACCTATGTTTATTAGTTACACTTCTGTTACGTGTATACTGTGATATTAAAAACGTAAAAATGAGCTACATTTTTAAAACTGCAAGTACAACGAATAACTCTAACAGGAAAGCGATCGATTAGTGACGGAATGCAGCGAGTCGGCAAAAGCGACACAGGTCCTACCTCAGACACGTCTCACAGACGACTGAATCAAGCCAGACGGGGCGCTCTGTTATATAATATTGTATTTAAAAATAAATAAACCGTTTTGAGAAAAAGTAACCACAAAATGTTCTTCTAAACATCATTGCCTGTTTTTTAACATATTTTTTTATAGTAAAAGATTAATATATTATACGTATGACCTAAAAAACGATCAAAATTTCTCTCTTTTCGTGATTTTTTATGATCGAGTGGAATTGTAATTATCGTGTTTTGAACCAGAAAATAATTTAGCAAGCATATTGAACTACAACATATATTTTTTTCAGATCAAAATAATGAATATTTCATTGTTTACGGGTGAATCAAAAATATGTTGATTTCGAATATCCTAGCCTTAAGTACATCTTTTTCGCTAATTTTCTCGGTGGTAAAGATGAAAAGTTGTTTGTTTCATACAAGAGCAATATGAAGATCTCATTGAGCCCGCGTTGTGTTCGCTGGTGACTTAAATTCGGAACTCGCAGCAAACAATTTTGCTCATTTGTTGAACAAAATAATACTTAACCTATAAGTAGGTATACATATCGAAGTGTCTAACGCTAGAATTTATACATGGTAAAGGTAGAGGGTCTCCTAGACTATCAAATGATTCAGACCACAAAATGACAGAATAGGTATTTGTGCACTCTGTGCGGTGAATTCTAAATTCATAAAAAAAACTGCATTATTAACTGATTTCGACATCGAAACGAGGGTGTGTTTATTAAGCAAATCTATTAATAATATGAAAGATTAAATTATCTTATAATATCTTGATATAGGTTTGCCACAATAACTTTAACTAATTAATACTGTTCCCCAAAATCTAAGTAGGTATTTTTTACTGTAGGCATTACCTTCTTGAGGCTTAATAGGTCGTTTTAAACTTATAAAGACCTTAAATTGTTTCAATTCATAAATTCAAACCCACGAAAAGATTTCCTAATGTCACATTTCTTTATCCGTGTTTTAGACACCTCAAGTTTTTTAGATCATAACCGTACCTTGAAGCATGTAGGTACTTTATTATTTTTTACCATAGATTCAATATAGGTATAATACTCGTAGAAGTAAGAAGTTTTGTTATGAGCATGGTGGGTATATAAGATAGGCAATTATCCGTCCATATGTCACAAAAAACGCTGTTTTTATTTGTTCACTAATGGTATTCACTATTGGTGATTGAAATATAATTATTCAGATCGTTGGTGCAGAATAACGCCTTTAAAACTTTCCAAAAACTGAATGAATAAAATATTCCATATAATACTCGAAACTGGTCACAAAATTATGTCGGTTGAGAAATCTGAGCTGTAGATATTGTTCTCTTCAACAGCTCAATGCCTGTTGAAGATCAATCGAAAATCTGCACAGACATACGAAAGCTGAAACGAAGGTGCTTCACTCCCACTTCGTGCTAACTCGGTCAATTATAAATACGTAAAATATTTTTTATTTTTTAAGTTTATAATCACCATTATAATCCCAAGTATCAAAGTAATCTAGGAAAATCAATACATTATTTAAACATCTAATAATATAATTTTAAATCTAGACAGATATTCAAAGTAAATTGAAAAAAGCACACTTCTGAGTTCTTAACATGTATTCTTAACTTGTAAAAGTACAAGATGGTTCATAAAAGGCACAAGCAAATTAACATGAATAATTTATAATTATGAAGACCATGGTCTAGTGCTTATTACCTATATAATTGCACGTGATTCGTTCAATCAATTGACTTATGTTGTATTTAAAAAAATAGTAGGTACCTACGTACTTTAAAAGTACCAATCACATCAAATTATAAAAATCAATCCTATCAATAGTAATCAATACTTACGTTACAAAATCAATATAGTTTGAATAGGAGTAATTATAATATAACATAATATCAAACAATATTATAATAACATTCAATTATAATATTAACCAGTATAAGATTATATTATAATATATATGAGTATATCATAATATTATATTATAAGCATAGAACGATTTGTAACATAGGTCACAAAAGTGAGAAATTGACTGGATCTACAAATTACCTAATTCTCACAAGCCCCGCAAGTTTTAAGATCACAAAAATATCTGAAGCTTATTTTTGATAACAGCAACTCTTAGGTTTACTTAAATTTTTACAAAAATAATTGATATGACATTGGATATTTATGTCTACGAATATATGTATACAAAAAATAATTACAAAATATAATGATTTATCTGAGCCCACTCAAATAAGTCATGCGTCTGAAAAGCGATTAAAATTGCTCACTTACATTTTAGTGACGGTGGTGATGCCTGGCTGGCAGCCTAAAATCCTGGATTCACAATCACAACTAAACACTCACCAATTCACCATTAACACTTTGAATAAAATGCAGCACTTGACATCGTAACATCATTCATTCGCGCGTTTGCGACGAACATAGACCAGACGTCTGTACACGACGTCGGATGCCGGGATACTGAAGAGAAGATTAGAAGATTCAAGCGAGTTGCAAGCTGAAAAGTGCGAGAATTTTTCCCACGCACGCGTTCCACCAGGCCCGATCACACTTGGGGTGAAAATTGTCGCGTTCGTGATGCGGGTAATGTTGACGGCTATTTACACGAAGGGATGAACGCTCGCGATATTAGTCTGTATAGCATATCAATTTAAATGTATTAATTTACCATACAATTTTGTATGTTTAGACTTGTGAGTAATGTGCCCACATATTTATGTCTCAGTTTGATTCCTAATATAATAATAAGGTTTATCTTGAATTTTTATTTTGAGTCGCACTTGACTAGCTACAGTAATCATTACCTAAGTACGAACAGCCATCATCATCACGTTCTTTCCATATAATACCCTTATTATATAATACCTTAGAGGCTGTAGGTTTGCGTTATCGTTAAACATAAAAATTAAAAAAGTCTTTTACGTTTTTATGTTTAATAATAAACCAATAGTAACGAATCGAGCCGCTTAAGTCAAAGTCAGAGATGATAGTCATATTATATGAACTGAGTACTCTTTCATGTGAGAAGAGGAGAACCGGAGAAAAAGAGTATATTGTAAGCCCCGACTAAGCAAAAATGTGCCCAATGAGCAACATGCATGCCACTAGTTACGCTGATGGTGTTTCTGCACGTTATGCACATAATTTGACAAATTTACAGCCAATTGTCACTGTTAACCTACTATCAAAGCGTGCATTTTCAAGGAGGTTTTATGTCAGACAGGCGGCCGCATGAATCAAAGTTAAAACGTAATACGTCCTTGTGTCACAGCCTCTGTAATTAACTATTTAGAGGAAACAGAACAATAACCATTGAAGCATAGGCATTGTCTATGGACTGCCGCGCAGCAGGTCCATGGTTCGAATCCCACCGCGGGCTTGAATTTCATCGCATGGTGAAAAGGCATTTTGTGAACGCCCGCCTGGCTAGCGACCACCCTCAAGTAGAAAATATGTCACCAAGTCGCTGTAATCCGGCAGCAGTTCGTGAGAGCCAGTAAAATTATAGACATATGAGACATAACAGCTGTACCTAGGTATGTATCAAGTATGATGCGCGTGTTAGTTGGAATAATGAAAGTCAAAGTCAAATTCAAAACCATTTATTCAATTTAGGCGTCTACGACGCTCTAATGAAATTTTGAATTGAAACATTGAAATATTCTAACATTACTCCCTCGTTCAGTAAACAAAGTTGTATAGAGCCACTTCGAGAAGAACGGGCAAGAAACTCGAGGCCATTCTTTTAAATGTCTTTTAACAATGTGATTCACTTCATTTACACTTATCAACTATTGATTGACATATTCGTCGTTATATAATACCAAAAAAAGAGTATAATAAATTACTTAACTTCACAACATCTTGATTGGGCAGCACTTCGTCGTTAAAGACTATTTCCACACCACTGGAGGTCTGCTCGGCACGGCGGTCCGACAGATACTGAATCGAGCAGCACTTCGTCATCAAAGACTATTTCGATACCACTAGAGGTCCGCTCCGCACGGCGGTCCGACAGACACTGAAGCTACTCGCAGTTAGTGAACAAACAAGGTGACAAATCGACTACCGTCACAAACACATTAATCTTTATAATTGACAATTGTGTGATCTCAAGCTCACGTATGGCAATAAGTATAATAAAATCTTCAATGTTTTTACACATCATAAATAAGGAACATATTATAAACTATTTTTAATAAGTACTTTACACTGTCACGTGATCAATTTCGCTACTTATAAATTATACTTCCAGTAATATTATCATCAAATAATGATTCAAGTGATCATAATAATCCATATAATTATGCTTAATCACAGTCCATATAATTATGCTTAATCAGATTTCAGTTTAATAATGTCCAAACGTGTGTACAAAATTCCTATTCCCGTAGCAACTTCCTTGCTTGCGAAACGCTGTCCTAGCTTTTCTTTGATTCACACTTATAATAACGATTGTGGTTTCTGTAATATCAAGGATAGCAAAATCTTCCAATGCAAAAATCTTGTTAAAGAATTCCTTTTGAACTTATCTTATGACGATACGGAGCAACTCCTATAGTTTTTCAGGTAGGTGGCATATTGGATAATATTATTAATAACACATTTCTAGAACTTCTCGCTTAGGTACACCATCACATTATAATACACAATACTTACAAATACTAAATTTCTACTCCCCCCCCCCCTATACCCACACACACACACACACACACACACACACACACACCCTAACACATGCACACGCGTATCCTTTCATTGCATAAACGTGCATACGCACTAACAGTTGCACACATAGTACAAACATTTTTTAAATATGTTACTATTAATGTTGATAATATTTACAGTCATACTACCACACTTATTTTATTATAGTATACTATTAATTTTCTCTGCTTTTTGCTTACCTTGGCTAAAAACTATATTTTGTTGTAACATGTCAATGCTAACAATCTTGTAAAATCGCTCCTGGGCCCCAAGATACAGGCCTCGTGTCTAGTTTGGGACTCAATAGTAAAAGTCATTCACAACCTATTTAAAGGTTAGCACTTAGTAAAAACTTAGCTTTTATAAGTTTCTAATCATAATGTGGATGTATTTAGTTATAGTTTTCTGATAATAAACTTATTATTATTATTATATTATTATTATTATAGTCTAACAACAAACACAATTAGGTACAGTATTAAATTCACACCACAGATAAAGTATACACATGGATATTTAAACCAATACTTATTTTCCTCTTAAAAACCACAGAGTATATTAAAACGAAATGAGAATGTCACATTAAACCAGTTGTTTAATCTTAAGCTTAAAGCTAATCAAGTGAAGATGAACAAATATTTCATTACATAGTAAGTCAATTTTCAAAAAATCTATCACGCGCTGTACAATTCGTCACTTGTGATCTGAGGAAATACATCTGTTATAGGTAGAGGATATTCCACTTAAAATCAGGTGGGCCTCAGGCTAAATCCGTCTCAATAACATAAAAATAATTCGCTATATATCGTATAAAATGACTTGTTTGACTAGATCAGCTTCTTATCTCAGAAGTTAAGAACCTCATTTGTTTTACTCCTCGTTTACCCTTGGTGAAATACTAGGTATTGATTATTTCACTAAGAAACTTGAAATCTCTTGTTAAAACCAAAGAGCTAGTAAAATAAATTTTAAATTAAGATTATTTTGTAAGCTAGACTTCAGGCAGGTAACAGACACAGCGACATCAGCGAAATAGTTATATTTTTCCCTATATCGGGATTTGGACTCGCACGTCTTGTGCATTTGCCAGTGTCAATAGTTTTATTGGCTAATAATTACATTTTTTGGTAACGGTAAGTGAGTATAGATGGCGCTGAAATTAAGAAGATGTTAAAAAAATTAAACATCTCACTGTTTACAGTAAGATGTTTAATTTTTAATTTTTTTTCCCCAAGTTTGTACGTCCATCCTGATTTTACAATTTTGACAAATGAGTTGTCCTATAATTTTACCATCACTAGATATGTGGCTTAAAGATCATTATCGGGATACGAGAAAAAATATTAAATCAAGAAATTAAGACATGAACTAATATTAACTAAGGGACAAAATCAGTATCAGGTGGGTTTCGGGACAATGGTGATATGCTCGCTACCATAAGGGAATTAATATTTTTTTCGATACGATACTACTAAAGGTGTTGGTTGTCTAGATAAAAACTGTTCGGGCTGGACGTTGAACATTGAATATAAAATTCATTTAATTATTATTTGGAGAGGTTCCAATTACATGACAAAACAAATAGCCTAATAAAAATCTTTCTTGCAATTTACCATCTGTCATTGTCAAGAGTTAATTGAGTAAGTGTATGGTTTTTTTTAATACTGTATAATTTATTTTTTTCATACCTACATCCGCAATGTGTAACCCTAAAAGAGCTAAGTCTAACTCGCTCTTGGCCAGTTTATAGGGTTCGTACACAAGGGGTGAAAACGGGACCCTATTACTGAGACTTCACTGTCCGTCCGTCCGTTTGTCCGTCTGTCACCAGGCTGTATCTCAACCTCAAGAACGATGATACTCGTAGCTAGAGAGTTGGAATTTTCACTGATGATGTATTTTATTGCCGCTATAACAACAAATACTAAAAATAAAATAAATATTTAAGGGGGGTTAAGGTGATTTTGTTAACAGAGCGGCACAATCGCAATAGCGATAAAGCTTTTTAAACAAATATTTTAAAAAAATATTTAAGGTGGACTCCCGTACAACTAAATTATTTTTTTACCGGTTCTTGCTAGACACTAATAGCGGTAACAGGTAGATGCTTTAAGTATTCACAGAATATTTAGTTCCATATTCTCTTTAAATACAATTAATTAAAATAAACTATAGTTTATTAAACTATAGTTATTTAAATTACCCCTTAAAAACCCCTAAATTATTTATTTTATAAAATAAATATTTTAGGGGCTCCCATACAATAAAAGAGGTTTTTGCCGTGTATTTGCTAAAAAATATAATAATGAAAACAGGTAGAAACTTGAAATAATGACGGTATATTTAGTTGTATATTTACTATAAAAATAAACAATTAGGTAATTTAAAATAAATTATATAGTTTAGGAGGGCCTTGCAAGATTAGGTTACAGATAATGGTAAGAAACCCTTCATGCGCGAGTCCCACTTGCACTTGGCCGCTTTTCAATCTTGTTGTACTTGAAGTTCATCAGAAACTTCATTGACTTCTGAAGCCTTATTTCCCATACACAAAATAGCCCAGAAATATTCATAACAGTGATGACCCAGCGCCGTAAACTTTGCTGTAAGGCTTAGTTACTATCGTCAAGTAGAAAAACAGTTGCCAATCATCTTTTAGTGTTTTCAACAGCTGTCCTTGAGAGCCAGTTTGTGGTAAAAAGTTAGCATAACGGCAATAAAAACTAATTTGTAATTGAGCTGACAAATTACTTATACCGTGCAGTCAGCACCCGGCCTCACGGACAGACGAGCATTGGTTTTAAAACTAGCTCACATATGCTGAGTATGGGACTGAACTAGTAGAGTATGCAGAACATAGATAGATAGTACGTAGAATCCAACGAAGAATAAAATTCAAACAGACGCAAAGTTGCCAACTTATCGGTATATTACCGGCTTTATTTATCGACTTTACTTCGGAGATGTGCGATTGAACTACACAACATTATCTCTCTATCTCTAGGATGGTATGATGACACTTGACATCCTCGCGACTTCAAGATACCTAGTAGATGTCACCAAGCACCTAACGGCGCGTTCTGGCTGTCCTTGAGAGACAGTAATTCTAGGTTAGCCTGAACAACATCTTCGACCACATAATCACCTACCAACAAGAGATAGTGATCAAAGGCTAGCCTATAAGCAATAAAAAAACCGATAGCATTAGAATTATGCACTGTGATGTGACTGGGTTTTTTTTTGGATATTTAATATATTACAGGACATAGGGATATAGGTACATAACAATATGTTGCTTGACAAATGGAAAATGTACAAATCATACATATCCAATGTAAAACAAAAAATAGTATGTCACGTCCCGCCAAAACCACTAGGAGTGTGTAATATAACTTATAAAAATAAATCGTATAAATAAATAAAACCTTCGTCATAGATAAAATAATTTATTCTTTCAAGTTATGTAACTTCAATATTTATTATGGATGGGTTTGTTTCAAACGTTTGAATTTAGAGCCATCTACTAGAAAATCAAAAAACTACTAGTGAACAGTCATTCATCAATTCATCAATGGTAATCAAATCAAAGTTGTTGGAACTAATGGTGTTGATTTGCTCTAGATTGCATTAATTTTAATTATTAGAACTTATGAAAATAAAAGGCCATGTAGTATCACTTGCTAAAATGGACATTAATTTTCTGTCGCTAGATGGCTACACATTAATAATCTATATTTTGAGTAGTTGTCTTATGAGTAGATATCGTCTTTATTTTGAATACGATTAGGTTTATATTTGCTTGAAAATTGTAAAAGTTATTTTTGAGTTTTTTCGATTTAGTCTTTATAACAATGGCAAAAGGTTCACATTCGTGTATTATAATATTTCAAACAGGTTATTTTTGAAATATATTAATTTTCATCTTTATTATAAGAGTGGTTCATATTTGAGTAAAGGTTATTTTCTGAAGTTTTTACTCTATAGAATCTGTCGAGCGATTGCTACGTTCATTTTTGGAGGTTAGGATTTATAGCTTTTGTTCACCAGATAGTAAGCGCGTTATTTACGGACAAGTTCTATTGAAGTTTTAGTACCCGTAATATTTTTTAAGCTGAGTGTTGATAATTTGTTTATGCCTACTGATTAAAATGCCTAAATCAGGTGAAATACGGAATTATTTTACTGTCGTACTGTACATATTTGTACGCGGTTGCATTATTGTTTTGGCTAGTTATTTATTGAAAGAACCAACATTTTATTGAAACAGTCCTAAGCCTGTAAAAGTACGAAGGAAAGTTCTGATTCTGATAAACAAATTTACCAATAGTTTATGCTCTGACAAAATTTATTCATTTCTCTGAGAGTTTATGTGGGTTACGTAGACCTAGGTAAGAGTGTTAAATAAAACGCTGAAAGAACTGCTGGCAAGAGTGGCAAGTTGATTAAAAATATAACTTTACTCGTCCTACAATCCAACGTAACTAAACTGACTGAAATTAATATATAACTTATATGTCTATAACTGCTAAACGACAAGATTTTACGATTAGTTATATTTTATAACCTTAAAAATATTACGTCCTTTATTTATAACCTATCGATATAACTTGTTGGAAAAATATAACCTATTTGAACACCTTTAAAAACCACGCTACCAACATGCAAGCTCCCCTATTGAGAACAATTCTGTTGTGATCGAAAAATCGATGCAAATTGCAAAAAGGCGGGAAAGTGCGTGGCGTGATTTTGTAACATAATACTTATTTCGTAAATATTTGCAATGTAACATAGAAGTTGGTTATAACAATATAATCGTGAGTGTATTGTGTAGTAGTTGTAAAGTGTATACATATATAATATATATAAGTGTAATACACTTTACAACTACTACACTTTACAACTACTAATAGTAGGTATACTGTGAATGTGACGTAAGTATTCTAAAATAGTGCAAAATATGTGTACTCTTATGTTTTTCTGTATTTCCTGGATAAAATTATAACCGGCCAGAGGGTAAATGATGAAATGTCAAATGAAGGGAAGCGATTTGTATTCACGCGGAGAATGTAAAAAGCGCGAGGCCGCGAGGTGGTTTCGGGAATTTAAAATTTTATAAAAGCTTTAATATCGTGTTTGTGTGTGTGTTTACATGCTCTCAGTTGTGAATGTGATATCCTGAAAAGGAACTTGTGAAATACTGTGCACTGTCTTCCCGCTTTCCAGGAAAATCCGAAATAGGCATCTACCAAACGGTGAGTGTATGCAAATTTGATATCTACCTAACTTTTATAATAAATCAATCACTAAAATCAAGCAATCAAGCAAACACCATTCTTATGTCCCCAAACTGACGGTTTGTTTTTCAACAGCACACCAACTGCAAAGTTGCAGTTTGCAAGCAGTTTGTATGCATTCTGCGTAGGCCCTGATGATCGCTGGTAGACCCGGATGAAATAATGTTGTCCACAGCCGATTCCTCTTTATTTTTTTCTCGATTATTCTATTTCTAATAATATTTTTTTCTATTCGACTTTGTTCCGTTGAGATGTCGCGACCAGTATATAGAGGTCAATGTGTACGCTGTTGGAAATTGTTGACAATAATAACAATAATAATCACTATTATATATATATATCACAAGAGCCGTCAATATTGACCACATATTGATATTTTTTTTAGAAAACCAACACTTACAATATAAAGATGGAGAAAATATATATATAAAAAAAACAAATCCTACTATAACGCTTCCTACTAATATTATTAATTCGAAAGTTTGTGAGTGTAACTTCTTCACGCATGTTTGTAACTTCTTCACGCTCAAACGGCTGAATCAATTTTAATGATTTTGGTATAAAGGTTGATATTACTCTGGAATAACAGATAGGCTACTTTTTTTTACTTTTGTTCCCGTGGAATGGGCAAGAAATTGTAATATATTTTTTTGCTGATTTACCACGGCAAGGCCAAACCAATTATAATGAAATTTAGTTTGGAGGTCACTTTCAGTCTGGGTTGACAAATAGGTTTCTTTTTTGGCCAAAAAAAATCGGTGTTACCATGTTTTTTTTTTATTGCCACGGAACAGTTCGAGGTCCAGCTGATGTTAAGCGGACTAAACTCTGCCTGTAACAGATGCATTTCGTCATAAGACACGAATTGCACTGTGCCCGTCACCTTGAGACGTAGCTGTCAAGTCTCATGTACCCGTAATATCACTGGCTTTCAATGACTGCTGCCGGAACACACCGTTAGGCGCTTAGCGATAGATTTTCTACATGAGGGTGGTCGCTAGCCAGGCGGGCATTCGCAAAATGCCCTTTCACCATGCGGTGAAGCTCAAGAACACGGCGGGAAAGTATAAAATCTATTGCTAAGCACTTAACGGCGTGTTCCAGCAGCTGTCCTTGAGAGCCAGAGCAATTTTAGGTTTAGCCTGTTAACACCTTCGACCACAACATCAGGTGAGATTGTAGTCAAAGGCTTACCTATCAGCAATTAGTATTATCAAATATCTTTTCTGGGATCCAAAACAGAGCGCACGCAGCGATAATTTTATTTCTAACATTACTCGCTAAAAGCTCCCAACCAATAAATCCTCGACTCAACGAAGTCATAAAAATATAATCAAGTAGAACGCCTCAGTAATATGAGTTAGTGTGTACACGCTCCAACGGCATCAAATCTTTAGTTATAACGCTTGCGGTAAGCTTTTCATCGTTAGTGATCCGTGAAAAACCTGTGAATAGAATTTCCGAAAGACACGCTGTTCCGTTTTATTTCACTAAGCAATCTAAATGTAATTAGTGATTTATTACTGATATATAAAACAGAAAAGCAATAAGAAAATGCATTGAGCAAATTGGGGTTACGCCCGAACATTTTATTGCCAGATCGTTTTTGTGACTGAAAGAAAATGAATGAATAGTCTAACTCGTATTAAGTAGTAAATTCAAAGTAACCAGCGACTTCAGCGTCGATTATGCGTCAGTGATGATGTGGTTAAAGAGGTTGTTCAGGCTAACCAAGAAGTACTGGCTTACAAGAACAGCTGCTGAAACACACCGTTTGGTGCATGGCCACCGATTTTCTACTTGAGGTGAGCCAGGCGGGATTAGAAAAAACCCTACAAAAATATTAAATTCGCGCCTTGTCATAAAAACTTACGTGAGTTGTCATGATTATTAATTAAAGAGGCGGGCAGCCTCGAGGGCTGCTTGACGCGCCCTCGAGGCTGCCCGCATTCCTTGAGAATGAACATCTTTACTGTTCGAACACCGGTCGGAGATTTCGACTAAACACCGTGAGTGCTAGCCGGTATTTTAATTAATATTTAATTAATAAATTCGCGCCTTCTTGAAAATTTTCCCTTTCCCAATAAAAACGACCTTCATGTATAATATCAAAAAGTCACCCTAATAAAACCATTTACATCATATTCCATATCCCTTGAAGCGATTGTTTCGTTATATTCCATTAAACCATAATACATTAAGAATGGTTCTTAAGTACTAGTTATTGATAAACAGGGCCATTTTTCAATGAACACACAAGCAAGACCACACAGAAGGATATTTTATGTCTTCATAAAAAGGAAATATGGTGGTTCGAGGTGTTTATATAGATACAAAATAATAATAACAAAAATTTTAAAAATATTTTAAGAAAACATGAAATTAATGTTTTAATAAAACACTTAAAAAATATAGCTAGTGAAAATTCCCCCTAATTTTCCTGTTAAGCCGACGTGACGTCACACACGCCACGCCACCTTAATAGTAGCTCCTAGTATACTGCTAATTTCTTCTGAATAATGTTGTAAACTATTTCCTATATTCCACTAGTCGAGATAAGAACAAAGTTGGACAGTTTTGCTGACAAGTAACTAATACATAGTGGCTGGCCGAGCCAAACACAATTAAGATTCTCACTTCAAACTCGACTATATGACATTTCTGTACACAAGTAATTCTAAAGTTTTCTTTTGACACTGTAAGTAATATTGTACACTAGAAACTGTGTGTAAACTAGTAAACAATGTTTATTATAAAATACACTGCATAGTTATGATTTGGAAAATGGTTTAATAGTTCTTTATGTTACATGTCGGCTAGCTTCACGTATCTTTATACGATGTATTATTATATACTATTGGTATTACGGTACCTAAATGTCATATAAATAAATGAAACATGCACAGTTTTGACTATAGATTATATATATAGTCAAAACGGTAACTATATATTATCCGCTTAACATCAGGTGACGCTTGTTCCTTCACAATAACATAAAAATAAAATTATATTTGAACAATATTTGATATATTTATTAGAAAAGGTCTGAAGTCATACAAATTACTTATTGGAGTACAAAATTTTATGCCCAAGGAGGGAATTGCACCCTCGTCCTCCGATATCGCGTCGGATGCCTAAACCTCCTCGGCCACCTGGGACTTGGCATATCTGCCGAAATTTTGTTCTCTAATTGTATTACTTTAATCGTCTGTATTACTTTAATGCATATTTATTTAAATACTGAAGTTTACTACTTAATGAGAATTAGTTCACGCACCAAATACATGATCTGACAATGACTAAATGCAAAGATTAAAAGTAGTTGAATCGAATCAATTTCCTAATGTAAACAGATTGTTTCGTCGGATTTGATCGTCGGAGAAGTCGGCAGAAGTCGCTGTATAAATCATCAGCTGACTTACCCGTAACTACACCTTTTAATATTGACCTCCCATGCTATAGTTTTCTAGGAATAACCTTTGAAATTCCATTTTATCTGTCGCGAAATATTTTCTTAGAGCTACCTGTCGTTAACTTGCCTAAATTTTAGCCCACAAGAAAAATAGCTTTCATTCAGTGAATAGTTCGTTTTTATCTATCATTATGTTATATGCATTAATATATCAGCCACTTTTATAGCAGTCACACCGAGAAGAACGAGGTAAAATTTAATAAAAATAGGTACTACATGTTTATTTTCACTAACTATCTGGTGTGATCATTACCATCAAATGACGAAGTCCCGGGATTGATTCCGGGTCAAACTAGTGGTATAAGATTTTTCTTAGTAAATATCTCAGTAATAATCCAGAGAATTGAAATGTGGTAATGGGCAATTATCCTTACATTATAATTATGAACATCGTTGGAACTAAGGATAAAGTTTCTTAATTAGTGAGTTTCTGTAGCGCTATTATGTTAGTAACTGATTGTAAGCAATTGATCTCTTTTCCTTAATAATAATGTAAGATAATTTCTGTTCTGAAAACAAAATAAACACCTTCTCCTCCCGGGCCCTCGAGCATTGATCATATTATTTTTATCCAGGAAACAATATAACTATCCTCCTCATGGTTCCGTAATATTATTCAATTATTGATTCTCTGATTGTCACACTAATTATTATTTATTATTTTATCAACTAAGTTTAACGACAACAGTAATTTAGTCATACAGGAAGATGAAAACGTCTTTTCTTGAAAATATTATGATTTTGTGGACACCTTTCCTCGTGGATATAAACATGTGCCAAAATAGTAGTTATGTCCGTTAGAAAACAGGCAAGTAGTACAGTCGCAACGGGCAGTTTTCACAAAATTGATTGCGTTGGTGATATACTAATTTAGGACGCGTTGATAATATACTAATTTAGGATGCAAACATTTTTAGTTCGGAACCTAACCTAATTTAAACTAAAGTTGATTAAATTTAATTGAAACCAAAAGTGTACTTCACGCGAAGAACCGTAATCACCAAAATCAAATAATCTAAAACTACCGGACCGATTTGAATGAAATTTAGTATTGAAATAGTTTGAGATGCGAGGAAGGACATCAATTATATATTATAATAGTTGTTATCCAACTGCGCAAAAAGAGGATAATGTTTTTGCGCGTTAACGGACATACGCGCAGGCGGAGCTGAGACTGGAAAGCTAGTATACAATAAATAAAAAAATAAAGTATTTAACATTTCAAAAATCTATCTACGTTTTTCGACAGCTGATAATGAGAACCAGTTCCAATTAAGATTCATCTTGTGTACTGTATTCAAAATTAGGACCGAAAAAAAATCTAAAATAAAATTATTTATGATTTTTTCTTGTTTATAATCGCTCGCTACGCAAGTAAATAGGGTAGTAAAATATATTTAAAAGTTTTTATTTTGATCTAATTATTATTTACGCTTTCTCCCGCATTTTTGATCTGTTTGCCTACATTACTTGGCCGTGCTGTTATTGATAATTATTTTTTACTAAGCTTTCGTATTCACCAGCTTCCATTTACAGCGGCTGCCCAAACTTGTAAACAAGCAACTCCATTTCGTTCCCTTTAAACAAGTCTTCAATATTCACACTAATAATCTTGAAAGAAATACTTAATTATTGATTTATTCATAAAAAAATATTTCAAGAAGAGGGAGGAGGGTACTCGGTACTCGACACGAGTGGAAGTGATTTTATTTTGTCCGGTCAAATAAATTATTTAATATTTCTAAACTAACTTGTTATACTTGAAGTTGTAATCAGTGAGTAAACTACATTATTCTGATTCAGTGGATATATGGGGTGTAACATAAAACCTGAGGATTAAACCGAAATATTGTGTTAAAGTAATAGTGAATTACGTATTGAAATATTATTTACGTAGATCTACCCCCACACAAGTATCAATCGTGCATTGTTGATTCTAGAACCGTAATTCGATCACTTCAATATATGTCCGTTCTGCCGGTTGGATAGCATAGCGGATTCGGTCACTGATTGCGAAACACACGGTGGCGTTCGAATCTCAATGAACTAAAAATATTTTTGCCGCGACTAAATAACCCAGGACGATAACGTTACGACACCAACAGAGGGCGCCGGCTGTAACATCGTTCGTATTCTTTTCGGTGGGACCAAACCTCAGCCCAATGGCGTCGAGATCCAATGTTTGCGCAGGGTGCTTAACCGTCATTAAAGGAAGAAAGTATATGAAATGCTCTGCTTGTGAGCAGACGTATGACCTATTGTGTGCTAATGTCTCAGAAAAGAGCTTCATTAGGGCTTCTACGTCGGAAGATTGGAAGTGTGACGCTTGCAAGAGTAAACAGCCAAGAAGCGATAATACCAATACTCCAGTTCGTGGGTCTAGGGCTGGGTGCCGCCCAGAGGGCGCCACTAGTGGATTGGACCAAGAACTTGAATGTGATAAAAATACTCAGTCCAATACTCATTGTTCTACGTTTGGGCAATCAGCGACGGAGCTTGCACTTGATGAGGGGTTGGAGGTTAGTCAAAACGAGAGCATGATTAGTGCGATTGAGAATCGAATAATGGCGGCTGTTAAGCAGGAGCTCCCATCTCTCCTGGCGTCTGTAATGAAGGTCGAATTGGAACCGATAAGAAACGATATTCAGAGTTTTAATGAGCTTCAGCAAACGGTCTTGTCTCTCAGTGGCAAACAAGAAGAGATGCAAAAATCTTTGAAAGCGCTTGCTGAACAGAACAACCAGCTGAAAGCTGAGAACAGCGACCTGCGTTGTACGGTTACAGATTTGTCCGAGCGTCTTAACAATGTGGAGCAGCACTTGCGAGATAATAATCTTGAAATTCATGGCATTCCTGAGCACCGCACTGAGAACATCCGCAGTGTCCTACAACAATGTGCGCGCGTAGTTAACCATGATCTAAGTTCAGAAGATGTCGTTAACTGCACTAGAGTTGCTAAACTAAATAAGGACAGCAAACTGCCGCGCACGATAATCGTCTAGTTCAAGAGTGTGGGCAGCCGTGATTAATTCTACTCCGCGGTTCACAGATACAACAAGTCTCACCCTAAGGAGAAGCTAAACACCAGCTTGCTCGGATACTCGGGCGACAGGGTGCCTGTCTACGTATCGGAGCATCTCTCGCCACTTAACAAGTCTCTTCATGCTGAGGCCAGGAGAAGGGCGAAAGCAGCGTCGTATGAGTTTGTATGGGTGCGTAACGGTCGTATATACGTTAGGAGGGACGCTACCTCCCAGTATATACTAATTAAAAATGTTAACAGTTTGGGATTAATTAAGTAGTTATGATTTTTTAAGACATAGTGTATGTAAATCCTTAGTTTCTTTTCTCTAAAGTATTTTCAAGCCTTGGATATTTATAGATAACAATCTAAAAATATCTAAAGGAACTTACATTATCATTTAATTAGTATAATTTTTTTTTTTTGGTTGCTTAATTAGTTCTATTGTTGCAAATTAACTGCCTAACGTATTGTTATTTTGTATTTACTATTAATACCTTAAATTGTCTTTGCTTCCCGTCCTGGGTTGTAGTCTCTCAATGGCTTTATCTATCTTTTACCAAAATGTTAGAGGTTCAAGAACTAAGATTAACGATATATTCAATTCGATACTTTGTCAAAACTACGATGTGATATGTCTATGTGAAACATGGCTAGACGATTTAATTTCCTCTACTGAGATTATTGACAGCAGATATCAGGTAGTTCGTTGTGACCGAAATGATTTATTTAAAAAAAGGTTTCACAAAAATTATGGTGGAGGTGTGCTAATAGCGGTTTTAAAAAAATATGATATTTTAGTAAGACTAGATTGGAAACTTGATTTAATTGAAAACCTATGGGTACAAATAAAATGTAACAATCAACTAGTTATGAACGTGTGCACAGTGTACTTACCAGACTACTTACCATCATCCATATACATTAATTTTATAGATCGCTGTAAAGATGTCATTGATAGTCTCGATACTGCAATATGCCCTACTTGTATCATAGGTGACTTTAATCTAGGTGACTTAAAATGGTCAAAAGAATTGGGCTGTCCGATTACTTATTTATGTGAAAAGTCCGAAGGTCTATTAAGACTCTTACAGGCAACCGCGTTTCATCAACTCAATGATATTTCTAATCATAATAACCGTATATTGGATCTAATTCTCATTGATAGACCTGAAGCTTGTTCAGTTTTGAACGCTCCATCGCTCAGTTTATTGGATCAGCATCATCCCCCGTTTGAGCTAATATATCGATGTTCTTTGCCCACGTTAGTTGAAAACCGTGATCTTGATAAGCTATGTTATTATAAAACCGACTATGAAAAATGTATAAGCGAATTGAACAAGATTGATTGGGATGAATATTCTGAGTCTCTGAGCTGTGATGACTTTGTTCAATTATTTTATAATAAACTTTACGTGATTATTGAGAACTGTACTCCCAAATGTAAACGACGTAGTCATAAATTTCCGGTTTGGTTTTCTAGTGACCTCGTTCGACTACTGAGAGCAAAGGATAAGTACCACAATAAATACAAACGGTTTGGTAATCCACGGGATTACGATACATATTCCCACTTTAGAAAAATTGTTAAGGACGATATGGATAACTGTTACAAACTTTACATTAAGCGCATTGAGGACGACCTTTGTAATAATCTAAAAGCTTTTTGGCGTTATACAAAAAGTAAGAGAGTTACTAACGCTGTACCAAGTCAAATCAACTTAAACGGTCAGGTCGCGGGGACAGGCAGTGATGTTGTAAACTTATTTGCCGACTATTTTTCATCTGTTTACAGCAGAGCATCCGGCGGCAACTATGTCCCCCAATTTAGACCTTCAAGTTTCTCAACTTGTTCGATTCTAATATCGGATAAAGATATACTCACTCGTCTAAAAAGCCTAAACACTACTAAAGCTGCGGGACCGGATAGTATTCCTCCAATATTTGTTCGGATTTGTGCACCAGCTCTCGTCAAACCGCTTTCATTGATTTTCACGAAATCATTATCTGAGGGTACGTTTCCTTCCTTATGGAAACTAGCTAAGATAACCCCAGTTTTTAAGTCAGGTAATAAGAGCAATGCCACAAACTATAGACCCATTAGTATACTTAATTGTTTTGCTAAGATATTTGAGGGAATAGCTTATGATCACATATACAATCATTTAAAACATATATTAAATCCGAACCAGCACGGCTTTGTTTCAGGACGTTCTACAGCTACTAATCTCCTCGAATATTCTACTTTTATTAGTGAATCGTTTAATCACAGAATCCAAACAGACGCCATCTACACCGACTTTTCAAAGGCCTTTGACCGCGTAGATCATACAATACTGTTGATGAAGTTGGATCATCTGGGCATTCATGGTAATTTACATAGGTGGATAAGCTCATATATTTTAAACAGGTCTCAGTTGGTGTCTCTGTACGGATATGATTCTGTGCCATTTTTGGCTACGTCGGGTGTTCCGCAAGGTTCAAACTTAGGTCCGTTGCTATTTTTAGCATTTATCAATGATCTCTTAGACCAAATAGACAGCCATTTTCTAGCATACGCAGATGACATCAAAGTATTCCGTAGGATTTATACGATTGATGATTGCCTAAACCTTCAGGCTGATCTTGACTCAATAAATGAATGGTGTGTGTCTAACTTTATGGCCCTTAATGCCAAAAAATGCCAGGTCATAAGTTTTACCAAGAATAAGTCATCCATTAGGCATAATTACTATATCTCAGGAACTCCCCTGGATCGTGTAGTAGTTGTGCGTGATTTAGGTGTAGTGTTTGACTCCTCACTATCCTTTAGGCAGCATTATGACTACATTGTGAATAAAGCAAATAGGATGTTGGGCTTTGTGCTGCGTACTGTTAAGCCATTCTCGAAAAGTAACTCATGGCTTATCCTGTACAACAGCTTAGTCAGGTCGATCCTTGAATATTGCTCGTCGGTTTGGTTTCCGATTTATCAGGTTCATGTGGATAGAATCGAGTCCATCCAGCGCAGGTTCTTACGTACCTTGAGCTGCAGACTCGGACTGAGGAGAAAGCTTAAAGAATATCAAGACAGGCTAGATTACTTCAAACTCAAGAGTCTTGAATCTCGAAGGACTATCACAGATATGTGTATTCTGTACAGAGTTGTAAATGGTGCCTACAGCAGTGATTTACTAAAAAACGTTCTTTTTAAAGTACCCACTCGTCCTATGCGCAATTACAAGCTGTTTAGCATACCCCCTACCTATAACAATGTTTCGGAAAACAGTCCTCTAATAAGAATGTGTAACACCTTTAACACCATAAACAACACCTTAAGTAATGTCGATTCAAAAGACATGTTCACATGTAGTTATCCGTCTTACAAGGCATATCTTCACACATTGATATAAGCAAATTTATTGTCACAATTGTTAAAATTTGTTTAGAAATCTTGTATTACTTAGAATATTATTATTATTACTTATGTCTACAGTATAACAAAGAGATGTGTATAGTTGTTATTGGATTTTGGGTTCACAGTGCTGTTTTCTTCCATAAAGTGTCTAAATTTAAGTTTATAGCCTAATATCTGTAACTGTACCTATGAAGAAAAAATAAAAATAAAATAAAATAAAGAATATTTTATTAGAGGTAAAAACCGGGTTAAGCCCTTGGGGGCAAGGTTTACGCTCTATTATTCGGACAACACACGGCATAACAATCCTTATGCATTCAACAAAAAAAGACTGTTATGTTACCAATGATATTGACTCTGGCTAAGCAAACAATACCGGAACATACACTATTAAAAAAAATACAAAATATTACGTACATACAGTTTTTGAACCTGCAACCGCACCCTTGGACTGGGACATACTCTTCAATCTACCAATCTGAGCTACCGTCGTCGTAATGAGTCAAGTTAAAAGTTATTTTTCATAATAGTAGTCAATCATATCATTGTGGTATTAAGACTAAGAACATAGGGATGTAGGGCTTGAATGGGATTTTATTCATAAAAATAACTGTTAATTCAAACAAAGTTAGAAGTTTCAAAAGTAAACTTAAACTGAACTTTTATTCCAAAGAGTGTTCTAAATGATCTTCATTGTGTTCGTTTGTGCTAAGAACTTGAATGTTGGTTGAGTGCACTCGGACTGAATTCAAGTACAGTCGCTTCGTTAAATGTTGTCGACGCTTGAAATCATAAACATTTTACTTGAGTTAGGTACAATGTTGAACTTGGAATGTTATTGATAAGAAAAAGATATTTGCATACTTTGATATGCGGTATATGTAATAGCGAAAGGTTTATTTGCTTATTAGCCGACTTCCAAAACAGGAGGAGGTTCTTAATCAACGCGTTTTTAGGGTTCCGTAGTCCTGACAAGGAACCCTTATAGTTTCGTCATGTCCGTCTATCCGAGGTTTTTCTAAGAGACCGTTGGTACTAGGAAGGTGTTATTTCGTATGGATACGTAAATCAATTACGCCGATAAAGTGGTAAAATAAAATTTAAAAAATATTTTTTTTGGTACCTCCCATATCCCATACATGTGATGTCGGGATGAAATTTTTTTTCGTCGTCTATCTCTTCGTATGTGGTATGGTTGATTAGGTCTTTTAAAATGACTTAGGGGTTGCTAATACTGTTTTACGATTCAATGCTCCATTTACGAAATATTAAAATTTCAAGTGCAAATTTTTGCTCCAACAGGGCGTCCCCCCCCCCTCTAAAAGATAATCTGCTGGCTTGAAAAATCTGAAAAAAATCAAGCTGATAGTTTGTTTTTAAAGGAAAAGTATAGCGGTTGAGATAACTTTATTAGTTTAGCAGTAATAGTCGTTGAACTTGGGTGTTGGATAACTTGTACCAAATATAAAATCTATGGAATAAATCCTTTAAAGTGACTAAGATGAAGTAGTTGGTTGTTTATAAGGGGTAAAGACTGGCATTGAAAACTAAATCTAAAATAAAAATCTTAAAACAATGACGTTGCCCTAAGTCATACATAATAGACTAGCTTTCCAGCCGCGGCTCCACCCGCGCGTATTGCGGTTATCGCGCAAAACCATCAACCTCTTTTTGCGCAGTTGGATAAAAACTATCCTTTCCCGGGTCTCAAACTATTTCCATGCTAAATTTAAGACGAGGCTGCGGAAAAAATACTCTCATTCGACTAGTTTTTTTAACCAACTTAAATATGCAATCGACACGTTAACTTAAATATTTGATTTTCAAACCTTTTTCTATCCGTTGTTAAGACAGAAACACATTTGAAAGAAATTTACTCGATAGTTTTAATTTTTTTAAATGAAGCCTTTTCTTTAAATTATTGGATTTTTCTTGGAAACTACGTCAGTTACATATCAATAATAAATACACATAGAAAGGAAATGTAGTTTATTATCCACTGTAAAAGTAAATTTTACCTAGAGTTATTAGTATTCTCATAATAAATTAAAGTGTGTTTTAGACTTACGACCTTTAGTTCTGTGCAGGATTACGGTCAATCGGAAGATTCGATATTCAACCTTATTAGCTTACGCTTACGAAATAAAATCAATGCGTAAGAGCTGTCCTTCAGTGCCGCGCTGTGCGCCGTTGGACGTGGACCTGTCGCTCGCGCGCTATCACCTGAGCAGTATAAATACGTATCTTGGTAGGTATATCAATCAATATGGGAAATAAAGATAACTAAAAAATAAAAAAAGGAAGCAGAAGAGTCGATACAAAGACTTTGCAAGAATTATGAGAGAGGCAAAAGCGTATAATATTTCAGTTTTTTTTTACCTATTGCACCTATGCAAATTTAATATTCGTTTGTGTTTATTATATTCATGAAACATACTATCTCGACCGAACTAAGAGATTCTATACCAACTAGGTTTCCTATAGTACTGTAATGGAGCTGTAAAATAACTATATGTCGTACTAATCTAAGTATGATTAGTAGGGTACTATAATAATATCTGGTATATGTATAATTATGGTCTCACCTGATGGTAAGTGATGTGGTTGAAGGTGCCAAACAGGTGTAAACTAAAATTATCTGGCTCTAAAGTACAGCTGCCGTCCAACCGTAAATGGAGTTGAGTGTTGCTAAATAATAATAACACAAGCGTAGCAAATCAAAGCATTTGGTTTGGTGGGTAGGTATATCGCAATAAAACATCGAACATTCTTTATGTCCCTCAAGACTAGATGTAGATTTATATCAATGAAAGAATATTCAGAATCAGGCAAGTAGGTATATATCCAAGAGATTATCTACAAAGTCACCTGCATAGGTACTTTTAAATATACATTTTATCACTTAGACATGTACATATAAGTATCGATTTATACAAAAATAATAGAGTGGAATAAATAGATTGTGTATATACTCGTATAATAAAAAAAAACTGTGCTCAAAAATGCACCTTCTTTCTCAGGAAAAAAAATAATAAATCAGTCGAAGTCCGAGATCACTCGGAACAGGGAGAACTGTCGGAGTCGCCATCTCATATTATAAGTTTAAACTGTTCTTCCACTACACGAAAATAAGTGAGTAATTCTTTGAACATAATACTTTAGTATTGCTAAATTTGCAAATTTTATTCACAGGAAATTTCGTAAAGGAAATATTTTATATACTACCTATATTAGGCTAAAAATTATTTTGACCTATCCATAGCAGAGCAGCAGGTAAAATTAAATAAAATAACGTATAAATGTATAAATACAATGAAATTTTCTTTTTTACACTGAAAAAAAAACTTTACATTATTATCGCCCTGCACTTGTCACACCTCTGTAGGATCGGTATAAACAATATATTTTTTCTGAGTACCTACACAAAAGACAACGCATTAACATAATTGTGCGGAGTAAGACTTAAATTTTATGGCCGGCCTCCTATCTGAAGCAATACTCCTTTGCGAATGCCATCGTTGATACGTATTATACTTGCCTTCACCCACTTTTCGGTTATTAGGGTATTAGATAGATGGTAAAGAGCGATGTTGTACTCTTGACGTGCAAAAAATCTGACGTGCAAATTATCTGAATTTATGTATTTAAATTCATTTATTCATATTCCCAACACCCCC
Source organism: Plagodis dolabraria (assembly GCA_963854805.1). NCBI lineage: Eukaryota > Metazoa > Arthropoda > Insecta > Lepidoptera > Geometridae > Plagodis > Plagodis dolabraria. The sequence goes on from OY978459.1 coordinate 21,675,063, forward strand.
TTTCTGAAGGCCGAGCTTCAGCAGGGGCGGAGCAATTTGTATGGTGGCCGTGTTGAAATCGCCATTTTGGATTTTTGACAGGTGTCATTCGACTGCTCTCCCGACATTTATCCTTACAAATTATATTACAAATTGTGCGAAATTGATTGTCGGACAAACATAAATGTACAGTTGCTTTTCTGAAGGCTTCAGGTAACTGATTGTCTGTAAAATGTATTTTGCAGGTATATATATCAATCAAAAATCTGATTGATATTATCAAACTGAAGGCTAAATGCACATTTTGCATGGTGGTAGGGCACTTTGCGAATGTCCGCCTGGCTAGCTACCACCCTCAAGTAGAAAATCTGTCGCCAAGCACCTAACGGTGTGTTCCGGCAGCTGTCCTTGAGAGCCAGTAATTCTAGGTTAGCCTGAACAACATCTTCGACCACATCATCACTTACCAACAGGTGAGATAGTGGTCAAAGGGTAACCTATCAGGCATAAAAAAAAAAACATTTATAACTAAATGCTAATTTGCCGTGTAGTATGGAGACAACAAATTAAAAATAGAAATTCTAAAAAAAGATGAAGAATTTTGGACGAAAAAAATGGAGACAAAACTAGTCACATTCTATATGAACTCCCTTCTGCCCGAGCTGGTCGATTCCCACCACCCTAAGAAAAGACTGATCCGGGATCAAGAATATGCGGATACTTCTAGAAAAAGATAAAATCAAGAGGAGGCTGTCGAGGGTGACTTGCAATATCAAAGTGCAAATGCTTCAGTACTTCCTCCCGCCATAAAAAGAAGACTTGACTTAATGTTGTCTTAGGTTTTCGCGATTGTTACACATAGTAATTAAACAACATTTAACGGTTTAAATCGCGTATATTTATCATTATTTTTGTCCTGACGTTTCACACACTTTGCAGTGATCGTGGTCACAGGGTGACGATCGGGGGGACTGCAAACTTGAAAAAAAACTTGACTTTCCGTTCCGATACTCGTTATTTCTCACGTACACTTTTGCATATCATTAATTCTGTATAATCATTAATACTGTATAAATTGAAAATAATATATTCTTTATTTCATAAATGATTTTTTGTTAATTTATATACATCTTAACTTAATTTGTCTATAACCACTTACTAACAATCTAAGAATCCACTTTTTTTATTTAAATGTCTAATTTAGTCACCTGTTCCAGTGCCACTCACTCTCTCACTTATCTGCCATGTTGCATTAAAAGAAGCTTGTATAACATGTTGTCTACAATGTTTCTGCAGTTGTGTTATTTTTAAAAAACCCTAAGTTTAAGGCCATTACAATTGCGTATATAGACTCTTCTGCAAGTTTGGTAAAAAATCTTATCCTGCTGTTTAGAAGTGGCTAGATCTATATCTGGTTGGTCTATCTAATTTTTACCATAGTTGGTATCTAAAAGCACAGTGGTAGTAAAATAACACCTTTCTGTTCACCAGTGTAACTGAAAAATAAAACGTAATAGGATGTATACGAACATATTTTCAACATTAGTAATTAATAGTTAAAAATTATATGATAGCAATAAAAAAAGAACCTACTTTATATTATTATGGGAACGTGTACCGTAGCACAGTTATGAAAAACTATAATTCATATTTGTATGACGAGTCATGGTAAAATATATTGGCCACGACTAACATTTAATCAAATCAAATCCATTTATTTCAGGTCAATTGTACCCATATTCACCGAATATAACATATTGTTATGCTCATTCAATTTGATGGTATTTTACTTTATTCTAATGATGTGTAATCTGATTAATCGCATTCCAAGATACTGAGAACAATGTTGATTCATTCATAAATTATCGTCTACGCCAAGGGGTAATGAAATTTTTGTAGTAAGTTTAATCAGTAGAAATCACTTTCGTTACTACGGAGAATTTAAAAACACCCCCCATTTATCAATATATATCGTGCCGTTTGGGCTGATATGTACCATCATCATATTCCGACCCTTGTCTCACTTTATTTTGGTTTGGTGCAATATGTTTTCTCTATAAACACAGAGACTGCGACACAACAACATAGCAAAGAAAAAAAAAGACTTGAAAACATTTTTTTTAATTCAAAAGTCTGGTAACTAACTGGTCGATATCGGTGCAATATAATCTCAATTTTGTGCTCATGTAACTGACTTAGACAGGTTATTTGATATACTGATGACTACAGACTTTACTAGAGAGATTATTATTCACATATTATTTATAGATTTTATCACTATTTAACAATAACTTTCATCTATATTCATAGTTGCCACTTACATTCGTTGCTAGAAGCACTGCGATCGTCAAGGCATTTTGGCAAATTACTTTTTAGTAAGTTTGACTGTAACTGGCAAACCGTTCGACCGATGTTGATGAAATTAAATTGAAACCAATTAAAAGTTAAACTGTACTAGCAAATAAATAATCTTCAAGATTGTAAGGTTCAGTAAAAAAGTTATGTGTGGTCAAACATAAAATAAAAAATAGACAAGTAAATTTAAGAACTCTCTTTCTTTTGGGAAGTCAGTTAAATATGAATAATATATATACCAATACATTCATACATAATAATATATACCAATAAAGTCGAGCAGACATGATCATATTGTAAAAAGTAAAACTTTTGGCTTTAGTTTTATAAGCTACTGTCGACCGTAAGAATAATTTTGGAAAGTAAATCAAATAATCAATTTCTTACTAAGAAATATTAGTAATGTTGATAAAAATACAAACGTGACATCAATTTCAGTATATACAAAGTTACTTTATGTATCGAAATGCGTCACGTGAATAAGATTATAAAAAAAGTTGAAATCGTCTCAATGGTATCTGTGTTCGCGTATCTTATTTCAAGTACACAAATATTTTTATAAGCGAGACGCGTGCGCCGCTGCACATCGCGTCGTTCGGTGCAGCGGGGATCGTTGCGCCGCATGGGCGGAGCTAGCGTGGGAATTATTTTTGACTGCCTGGACTTAATCCAAAACGGTCCAGTACATTTTAAGTTTATTCGTTGCATACACATAAACAGTACAAAGATTCGACTTATATAGGTATAAAGCACTTTTCGGATATCATCCTCGCCGTACACTGTGTTGCTAGTTGCAAGTGTTTGCCGTCTGTACCTGTCGTACCAAGGTCATCACTCACTTCATTCCACACATCAGCAATTTGCTGTAATGCTTTTCAATCGTGTAAATTTTTTAATCGGTAAAGAGAATATTTCTGTGCCCTTCACTTGCGTATCGCAACGGAAGGCATTCTATTTAATTTTAAAGATTGATTTAGGGCATGTACCTACTATATATTGACGATAAGCATCAAGCTTCAGGTCTTGTTTTATAATACGCGACATTTTCCGAGCGGGAATCTTCATTTCTCGCCATATGATTATTGTTGAGTTATCATAATATTTTTACTTCCTAATGGGATTTCGACCAATTCTGGCTTTAAAAGCATTAATTTGTAGTTCTAAGACACGTGGCTGCCCATATATTTTATGGTCTTCTTCAGAGGAAGTGTTGTTGTATCTGTTGATATTACGATATACGAATATACGGCTGATACCAAGCTTATGAAGTGTCTGGAATATGACCGACGCGACGGCTCAATACCTACTTTGTACAAGGCGAATACTGCTATCCTATTAAATTAAATGACATTCAAATTTTTACAATGTACCAACGGATTCTGAATCGCGCTATCATTACGTTTTCATTCGATTATCTATCTATAGAATTCACAAATGAATTTTGTTTAATTTTCGAATTACAATTGAAATAATAACTTGGCGGCAATCGTACTCTTATTTCTTAGATATAGCAGGAAGAAAGTGGAGGAGAATAAAGAACTACAGAATCGTTGTATATTATGATAACGAGCTTCTACGGAACCCTACATTGTGCGTGGCGCGACACGCATTTGACCGTTTATTTATGTATGACCACGCATAACTTTTTACAGAGTTGTCCGATTTTTATCATTCTTTTTTTTATTGAAAAAGGCTATATATACCTCTGAGGTCTTACCATATAAATTTCATAATTTCATAAGTAATATTAAACATGTATTCAGTATACTATGACTTAATGGTTTTTGCTGTTATCGACAGTGACACTATTTTAGGTGAGTGATCTTGTAAGCAATCTTTATTACTAAAATGATAGAAAAAAAACTGGGACCGACTTGCAACACTGAAAAGTATGAAAAAACTTGTGGAAGTCGGTACCATGCTGATTAAAAAACTGATCTCACATTAGCATGGACTTCCACAAGTTTTATTGAGAATTGTGTAAAAAACTGCATTTTGCGATAAATTTCAGATATCTATATAATCCGTATTAAAACACATAGAGCACCATAGCAATATACTTTTCTTCGTTTCTCCACTTTTTGACTTGTCACACGTAGTATTATATTTTTAAGTCATCTACATTTGCAATATATATTTATATAATTAATAAAAAGTTGTTCAAATGCTGCTTATATTTACTTATGTAAAAAAATATGAACATAAACTGTCATATTATAATGCAAAAAAATATATATTGCAAACAGTAATCTGGGTTATTTCCAGTAGCATGTACATAATTATATTTCACAGACTTTAATCATAATACGAATACATGGTTAAGGTAATTTTATATGTATTTGTATCTAGATAAGTATATTTTTAATATTTGGTACAGAGAGTATCCAATGTTTACAAAGATAGACATGCAATGGCATAAGTAAAGAAACAAAAATCAGACAAAATAATATTGAAGTCACCATTATACAAATATTATTTTCATTTCCATAGCCAACATTACGAATATTTCTACCCGCATTGTAGTTTTAGATTAATTGAAAAATAACAACAACTTATTGTGGTTGTGATCGGACAAACCGAAACCCGCTCGCATTAAATCCAAAAGGAAAGCCACTGGGACAGCTTAAGACTGATTTCTAAGCGCTCCTTTCCTGACCAAATCATTTATACTTAGAAAGGCATTAGACCGACTTACGTGACTCACAAAACAGGGTTTGATCACCCTGTTTTGTAAGACCGAGATGGCCTACACTAAATTTATTTCATATATGAAAACACCTTCAGCTACAAGTCTATCGAATAATAAGTTAATTTAGGTGCAAAAAACGATCAAAAAGACACGCTTAGGTACTTGGCCATCGTATAAACTGTAGGCATTTTCCACATCATGTTGTGTGTAATGATGTCTCTTTGAATCCAGGCGTATTCAGTAGATCTTGGGATTTGACAAGCGTTTTAACTCCTAATATACCTTTCTGTTATATTATGACCTTACTTTCTCTCACATTGTCTATTACACTTGTGATTATTTAGGGCATATAACAGAATTTTGCTTGCAGAAGTTTTTATCTACACATAAAATACTGCCAGAACGCAATATTTAAACCAAATACTAAAAACATATATTAAGATTCCACAACTTCCTTTGAAATTGACTATAGAGTATTTTGTTCATAATACATAATGACGAGAGTTCCGTATCAATACAGAATGTACCAAAACAGCAATTTTTGCATACAATTCAAGATCCTTAGCGGGAATCCGACCTACCCATGGCTGGTTTTTTTACTTGTTGTTGAACATTGGATATTGGAGTATAATCATACCAAGTTTGGCATTTCTATGTTTTGCAGTTTTTTCGATAGAGCAAAAAGAAAAACTGTAAAAAACACTATTTTATTTACAACTTTTTGTTATTATTATTTCAATCCGCCATTTTTTTTTCATTTCGCCACGCTGATCCAAATTTTAACCCGTTACTAACGTTAAAGAGGTACACGGTCTGCAACGAAAACAAAATAACTACATAAGGACAAATCTTATCAATGTATTACAATTTCATTTTTACAGTATTTTTTTTTTCATTTTAAGCAGAAAGAAATTTTAAAACGAAAAATGTCAACCTTCAGACTGAGTAGGTCATTATTGCGAGCGCTAAGCCCCCGGCACCATTGTTTTTACGACGTGATTTCAATTGAGGACAATGCGACTAGAACACTGCGCACATGTATATAAAACACGAGCTTTGTATCTTTTATCTGATCTCTTTAAGCATATTTTTTATGAAATAACTTGTTGTCGCCGGTACTATGCTGATGCACATTATGTTTTCAGTGTTGGAAGTCGTTCCGATTTTTGAAAAATATTTTTTCCCTCAGTGTAGTTATGTGTTCTGATTACAATTTACATTATTCACTACACCGTACAGCAACAAATAACATTATTGAAAATATTAAATGGTTCGAAATTATAAGAATCTTGAGAGAAGATTGAGATCAATCTCAAAAATCTTGACAAACAGCAAGTCAACTGAAAACGTGGCGAAGCGTTTGTTTTGTGCCTACATAAAAACAAACTTAAGATTTTCTGACAAACACATTTTCAGTGACAGTCAGGACTGTGCTCTAGAGTTTAAATGTGGAGTCTGGGGATGGCCTATTGCTATTCACTAGCAATAAGCCATCTTCTGGGCACTTATATTATATCAGATAAAATAATCATAATCGGCGAATAATTTAGACACATCCGTTTACCTAATCCTTCAAGGTTATTAAAGGTGTGATCATACGAGTTTGTAGGTAGGTGATTATATTATATTTGAGGAAATTAACAATCTGCAAGTTTCTCTACTGACTTTTATTTATATCAAAACGAAAAAGACCGAGGTTTACAATAAATGCGGACGTGTGCTGTTTACGTTTGCAATTGTATTTTTTTTACTTCAAGCTCGAGAAAAGATTAGGTTACGACATTTATTGACATCATTTTTGCCTTCAGCAGTTTCACACAATTCAATATGAGTTTTTGGCAGCTTATAATACATTTGCAGCAATTTGTATCATAGCAGATTTTTTTATTCGCATGTCATATTTAATAAGTTGCCAATTTAATTAGTAGTGGTTCATATATAATGTATTCATCATTATATCATACAGCTTCATTTAAAATAGAAATTCAGTTGCCACACAAACTTAAACATATTTTCATTTTACTGTATTCCTCATAAATAATCATATGTCATTAGGAACCTGATTACATGTTGTCCATACCGTACTGTAACCTGGTTTAAGCCAGGTACAATAATGATACTTAATATTGAAATAAAATTAAATTTGATCAAACAATTAGGAGAGCAACGCCATCTGCTCAGTTCTTAAAAAAACTAAATTATAGAATATCCGTTAGCAGCGCAAAAGCACACATTCTGCACATCTTACTGTAGTACTTATCTTAGTAATTCATCAATAAATCGATAGAGGTCGCAATACTGTACATAGTGACATCTGCTCGATATGTCACTGCTAATATGATTGAACGTCAGATAAAAATACCACGGTTATTGCACTTTCGTTCTACCGGACGTATTTTTAGGAATAAACCTCCTCTCTGAGGAGACCTCCAGAAGCAACACAACTAAAATTAACTTGAATCTAAGTGAATAAATATCCACTAAATTGTGACCTGATTTAATTGTGCTTGCGTTCAGCCCCGTTCTAGGGTGAGTGATACATAATATAAGCTATGCTGAATCTAGCTTAAACTTACTGTAATGTATATTCTAACCTAACATGTGTAAAATACTTCTGTATCTAATGTTTTAAATATCTGTATGTATCTTTTATAACATTTACAGTGTGCTCAACACAATGTGATAATCATGATAGTAGCTCTTCAAGCTGCCACCAATTTATCTTGTAATGGATTGCACTAGGTCCGTTATGTACCTGTGTAAACTCCATGCAAATACTTTCTAGCATTTAACCTAATTATAACCGACCATTGCACTCACCAACGTGTTAATTGAGATGCGGTTTGTCACAATAGCAATATATGGAAAGATTGTGACTTTAAATACCTGGATCCTAAGATTTTTTTACCTGTAGATGTGTTGTATGCCCTCCATATTTACTAGACGAATTCAGGGTAATTACCTGAGTCACTACCAGTCTAGCACTTCCGAGTATCCGGTGAATACATCGCCGCTAGTCGTATTTTTTAGAAATAATCTGTGGACAATATGCCTTCCTTGTGTCTTTAGACTCTGCAGCAATTATACAGGCACTGTGAGAGATAAGAAAACTGTTTCATTTACGCGTGATTATTGCTTTTATTGTTGAAATAGGAAATTTCGTCATTTTGTTTTATCTTAGGAACTAATCTCAATGAAATGGATGAGCGAGATATGTGTATCGTTTAGTGTGAGAGAGTGAATGAGATCGCAGCATAATGGTGATCGGAACGTCTCGTGTCGGTTCGGTGGTGACACGAATTGTTTATTTATCTCTTTCTAACAACAGATATGACGCATAATATTTGAACGTTCTTTCCTTGTCATTACAAACTGCATATACATGTGCGTAGGTATGTATATAAGTAAATTCTAGTAAGCTTTTAGAGCAGTGGTGTTCGGTATATAATTCGGTATATAACTACTCTAATATTTCAGCTCTCTGCCTGGATCTAAAATTATGGTAAAGGCCAAGGTAAGGGCGAATATAATCATCAAGTACATGTTATATACACTTGTAAATGTTGTGTTACAGAGTTGAGAAAGGCGGCATGGCTAAACCCGCCATTATCTGACCACGTGTATATGATGGGACGCTGGCCGTTGACCAATCACATGGAAGAATATCGCGTCGGTTGTGTGTAGCCAATCATGGCCTTTCCCGCGTAAGACGACTTGACGGCGGGAGAGAAAAACAGCGTGGGATGCCGGTAGAACTTGTGCGTTCGAAGGAGACACCAGTCTCCAAAAATTAAAATGATTGTTATAAATGTGCGAAAACAGTGATGTGTAGTGCATCATCATGTCCAGAGGCTCCTAGTACATCTAACTATTATGTACCTAACCTTTTCTCTATTTTTTTCTGTATAATATTATCTTCAACTTATGTAATCTTTGTGTCTTGTATACCTACCCCCTTCAGGCACTCTTGGCCCATCAGGCACCCTAATGTTTGCTGGCGGGCCACATATAACCCTCTGCGAGTCCCTAAATAAGGACAGTGGACCCACCAGCCCAACATCACGCTGGACCTATCATAACCGGAGCCCATGTACATTCCAGGGATTCAGTAAGCGGCTGATCGTCCAGTAACCTGAACAGCGCTATCTTCGCCCGACGGTCCCACGGACCCGTCTCAACAGCACCTAGCTGGGACGACCTACGGGCGCGGTCCATAGGGCTGACACTGAGCGGAGTGCATCGCAACACCTGCTGCTGAGCACCTACTTGTCTACAACCTAACCGGAGATAAGTCCTTGAACAAAGAAGCCACACGCCAACTGTCTGAAATCCACGACCCCTTTCTCTTTTATATACTTCTAAATCTGTTCTTCCTTTTTTTATTTTATGCTCCCTACTAACCCTGCTAGGTAGGAAGGTGACAGTACATATCAAGTTTCCCATGTATAATGTTTATAACCCTAAGCCCTAAGCCCTTTGTATTTGTTCACCTTTTTCGTCACTAATAACTAACCTCTCATCTCATATAACCTCTTTAGTCAGAAGTCAAAAAGTTCAAAGAGTGTGAACAAGCGGTAAATATCATCATAGTGTACACCAAGGTTATAATCGAATGACCACGTCGTGATTCGGATATTTCCTCATATTAACTCGTGCGCTAAATAGATATATATGTATAATTATGTTACTTGGCTATCCACATAGATATGTAACGTAGATACAGATACATATATTCACTTTGATAAGAAGACTATTCAACGCGTTTTTAAGTTAGAAAACTTTTTTTACACCCACCAATATTGATCAATCAATGTTTTAAGATTTCACTGTTTTGCAATATTTTCACAAAATAAACTACAATATTCTAGATATACCATGCCCTATTTATCCCTTCAAAGTTAGGTAGAAGTGTCTTATGACCGGACATTATTGGTATGATCTAAGAGGCGCCGAGCCAGTTGCTATCTACCGACAAAAATTCCATTCCCTATAATAATACGAAAATTTATTTGTCAAAATACCATACTTAATACAACTTGTACACTTGACACGACGCTCCATCCAAATTAGAAATTTCCCAGCGACGCTTTAGGTACTTTAGCGCGTAGGTATTCGAAATAAAAGTAATTAGGCCTAAGTGATTTGACCCTATAATCTCAGTTGGCGTACGTCATTAGCACCTTATCGCGCAAACTACTTAGAGAGCGGAATCATGTCACAATATACCATAGTATATAAAAAAAGATTCTAATTGTAATCTACATTGAGCACCAAGCCAGATATTGATCGTTGCTCAAAGTGGTACCTATTTCATAGGTGCTTATTACTATCCCACAACCTGAACATTTTGTGGCACACTTTACTGAAAAACTATCACGCCTATTGATTTGTACTTTAACATGGTTAAATCTAGATGTGTTTTTCATATCTAGATGTGTTTTCTGTCAAAAACTCACATAGCTCAGCTTTTTGCTAGTAATGTAATTTGTAACCACTATCTCATCTGACTGTAAGTGATAATTTGGTTGAAGATGTTATTCAGGATAACCTGGTGTAAATAATAATAATATGTAGATTCCCGCCCTAGAGAGGGAAGTCATCAATATGGGGTTTTCCCTTCCTAAGGTGGAGAGCAGCGTTATAGTTTGCAATAGCAAAATGAACGCTAGTTTCGTGAAAATATGCATTAAAACAAAGCCAACTTCGAGTGTATTTTCAGAAACTGCGGCAAAAGCAGAAACTTGAGTTGAATTATTAAACATTTTTCGTTTCACAAAGCTTTTTAGATTTTGATGCAGCTCTTAAACCAAGTGGAGCCTGTCTGCGATTGTCGTATCTTGATGAAGATACTCTAGGAGCTAGTCACATTTTAAGGAAATATACGACAAGTTTTAAGTGACGTCACGGAAATTCCTATGGGTTTAGAACTTTATTTTTTTGATAATTATTTTCGTTTGCAATATATGCCAGAAAAAAATCGGTTAGCGATAAAATAAGGTACTCTTCTTCTGGGCTTACCAGGAAAACAAATAGTAAGGTTCTGGAAAATTTTGGACCTAAATTTAACGCCCATTATGCCTTTGCAATCATTCAGGTGCTATTCTTTTGTTCCAAAATTGACATTTGTGTAGTTATTAATTATGTTTTATGACAGTTTATAATAATATTATGGTTTGTGAATAAAACTTATGTAGCAACACGTTTTATTTTTTTATTCATACATCCATCTTCTCGCCCCACGTAAGTGACGTAAAGTGAATGTTCATGAATTAATCTAATGTTGGATAGCTAATGTACGGAACCCTTCGTGCGCGAGTCGGACGCGCACTTGTCCGATTTTTTATTGCTTATAGGTAAGTCTTTGACCACTCTCACCTGATGGTAAGTGATGATGTGGTCAAAGATGTTAACAAGTTTAACCAAGAATTACTGACTCTCAAGGACAGCTGCCGGAACACACCGTTAGGTGCTTGGCATTTTACTTGAGTGTGGTCGCTAGCCGGACGGGCATTCGCAAAATGCCCTTCCACCATGTTATCAGTTGTTATTATTTTAAAATCGGTGACTCACGTGGAATAGAAATTGTACATTTTAGAATATTCACTATCGATCCAGTGGTCGCAAACTCGATGTCTAATGATATCTCTTTTAAATATTATATGAACTTCAATTTTTACACAACAGCCAAGAAAATAAAACAAATAATACATTTAAATATAAGATTAATCGAAAGAACTAATCTTACCAAAAAATCGTTGCATATTTCAGTCACGTCTATCTCTAAAATCCTTGCTAATGTAGACAAATTGGTGTGGAGACCGGAAACCGCTTTAACGAGGAGAATTGAAGGTTTCTGATGAACTCTCTTTAAATTAAAACGCTTTGATGGAAGGTTGTGAACCGAATTTTGTTGTGAATCCCTAAGCTCTACTGCCCTTTGACGTCAATGGACACAGAAACTCGGTTCATCACACAATCACACTATAAATGCGAAAATGTTTGGTAGCGAGTGAAGCTGTGAGAGTCTATTAATTCCTTCACGCTGAATAAAACTATAAGTGTAGAGAGTTAAGGTCCTAAACAAATACATAGGTTATATTTTATCATCATCATAAGTAGTAGCTGGCCTAGATACACTGTGTGGGATTGTGTTTGGTAGTGTGCCGTGCCAAAATGCCAACTTTATTTGACGGTTGCGAGCTAACTGGCACGAAAACGTGCGAGAATCCGGTAGATAGAGAAAATTACAGCGTAATCCTACGTGCCTGAACTGTATCGTTTGTCAGGCCAAGCAATAAAGAGTTTTTTTTATATTAGCATAATTTATTACTTATCAACCGAGATTACTATATTTGGTTTGATGCAATATATGATAAATGGCATCTACATCTTATATAAATTTCTATAACAAAAAATCAATTTTACATAAGATTAAATTGAAAAGCTCTGTATATCTCAAATTATAACACAAGTATTTTAGTAAAAGAACAAAAAATATCGGCACCGCCTCCGGGCACATGCTTGCATTGTTGTATTTAATGTTAAGAATTGATGAAACTGAAAGGTCACACTATGGTAAGTATGACGAGACTATTCATTACAGTTGCACCGATCTCATATTGCTTGACACTGCACTGCACTCTCCAGTTATAATGTCTCGTTCACCCAGTAATGTCATATGATACAGTGCCCTTCACGTGCCTAAAAACAGTAGTATCTGCACCCTACTGCCACGGTTATGTTTATAGATAACATTACCGTGCTACTGCTTTGCGGCAGAAAATCTGATATTGTGGTTTTACCCACCAAGACTTGATGCTATCACAACCTGTAATGATACTTTGTGAAATAATACTACGATATTATCATAAAAATATAGCAGTACTAGTATTTTATATATAGTACTGAAACGTAAAGTACTGGTACGGATATTCTTATCCACCCTGCAACTTCTGAGTCTGCGGTTCTCAATCTTAACTACGTCGTCCTATAACATCTTACAGTTGATTATGTCGATCATAAAATATTACTTCATACGTAAATATTAGGGCCATCAATATGTATCTAGAGGTATCTAGCCTATATTCCAATTATTTCAGAGTAAAGCAGTCATATAATAAAAATTCGGCCAGGTGCAAGATTGATGTTATTGCCGAATTTGATGATAATAACAATTTTTGGTACTATTATCATTTAAGATATTTATTACCATGATCGTACGAGACCACCGTTGAGCGAATCCAAATCGCATTTCGCTGATTTTAATTTTAAAATAGTGAGACCATACATATATTAGTATCATCTCACCGCTAAGCTGCGAGGCCCTAAATCGGACATTTTGTATGTCATGGAACTATGCCACAAGGGCGGCAATAAGCTAGCCCCTCTTACATGAGATCTATAAACTTCAAAGTAATGTGGATAGTAATAAATAATAGTAATTTAGGCACCTCTACTATTATGTCTTTTGGTAATCAATAATGCGGTCAAATATGTAAGCATGCTAGACTGAGTTAAACAAATACCGCCATTTGTTATTCGTTTTCGTGGCTTAGGTAAAGTTGTAAATAAAAAAATATAAATGAGACATGGTAATTGTAAACTATATCGTACAAACATTTCGGATCACAAAACGTGTACCCAACCATTGTCAGTTGACTTGCTCTGACAAAAAACTCCAAAGTGCAGCATTCTATAAAAGTTTTACATCCAGTGCGTTATGAAATTACGTAGGCCGGAAATTAAATAATGGCTTGACCGCTCCGAGTGAAGGTTTATTAATGCTGAACGAGGAACAACCCTGAACAGCAGCCGCCGTTATATTTGATGATTTTGAGAACCCTAATTGAGCCAGGGGTTGAGTTTTGCTAATTTCGATCTAATATATTATGTGCAAATGGGGAGTAGGTATGTAACTTTACGTAGGAGAAGTTGGTAAGGTGCATTGGGGCAATTCCGATAGAAATTTCTGCGAGATGACTAGAGGTGAACATTTCATTTGATTATTCGGGAATGTTCTGTTTTACGAGTCTAACTGTTTTAGATCTGCATAAATATTGGAAAAGCCTTTGAAAAGCATAAATTATATTTATAAATATATCGTTGGATTTGCTAAAGAAAGTGTTTTAAATAAAGAACTATATTTTTGGGTCATAGGGATAATTGCGACCTATCGCGGGGTAATTCCGGAAGAACTCAAAAGTCGCCTTTATTGCATTTCAGCCAGAGTTTACATTTCATTTTCCATCCTAATAACCCCGTAGATTTTGATAATGTAAGTTTTTTAAATAATAACCGTGAATTTGAATTCCTATAACTTAGTATTACGGAATTACCCCAGAAAAACCTGGACGTTCAGACATAAGTGACAGTGGTTCTCAACATACTATTTGAGATTTTAGGAAGTTCAAAACTGCACGATGGATAAACAAAGTTATTTTCAGGTACTTACTTATTTTCTTAATGTCTTTGATTGAATGTCAATAATAAAATAAAAAAATAATTCAGTGAGATCAACTTTTATTTTTATAAGTAAGTACGTAATTATGTAGGTACTTCACTTTGCAACAATTAGAATTATTTAAGAATCAACAAATTATATTAACAATCCTTAAACAAAATTATTAAATCACATCAGATTTTTTGATTATTTTTGGCTACTATTCAGGATCAAATGACTAAAATAAAAACTTAAATCTTACTAAAATAATAAAAAAACACAAATGTTCATAACAACAAAATGTACGTAATATTAATAAAAATAAGTAACTAAGTACAGTACGGCCGTCGGATCTTGGCGAGTCTGACGTTAGGCTAAAAAATTTAGCGCTTGAAAACTCGTAAAAAAATAAATAATTTAAACAAATAAATGCAATTTGCAGTTGTAATTGCTGTTAAAAACTGTTATTGGTATTTATTTTTTTAAAACTGAACCCAAAAAAATAACAAGCATAGTCGACAATATGGTACAAAACAGAGCGAAAAATTTTAATTAACCCCAACCGAACTTTCATCAAATATATCTAAGAACACTTCCAACTAATTCACCTTTCAAAGAAAACAATCAAAATCGGTTCATCCGTTGGGCAGCTACGATGCCACAGACACACACCACACACACACACCATTCGTCCACATAACATTCCGTAATTTTTGCCTCGAGGGTCAAAAAAACGATACACTTTGAGAACTACTAACAATTACAGTAGGAAAACGTAAGTGGGGCTATTGCGAAACAATCACATCGCAATAAACCCGGAGGGGTAAATAACAAAAAAAATTAAAAAACACAGTTTTAACCCTATATTCCTATTATTATTAAGCACAAAACAAAAACCAATCATAAAAACAAACAAACATTAAAATAACTTACCAGGATTTCAAGAAAACTAACTTGGGGTTATTACGAATCACCGAAATTTGGCGCGAAATCACTTCTCTTGAATAATTTGACGACACTCGCGTAATGTTAGCGTGAGCGACTAGCGGCTTCTGTAGCGACAAGTAAATCTAAGAGGCTCTTTGCCTAATATTGCCAGCAGCGCCCATATTGCTGCGTTTGGTAGATTTCTTGCTTTTTCGGAATATACCCATTTTCGAAATAGCCCCAATGCACGTTATGTAGCTAACGAAGTTTGAATGTTTACAACCGTGATTACTGCATAGTTAATTGTTGAGTATAATGTAAATTAAGATGGGTATGATCAGAACCTTCCGACTAGGTCTTGTCGCATTGGGCCTGGATGGATGATGGAGATATGGATCATGTTTCTCTCTCTTAAGAAAAAAGCATGTGTATTTAGAACGCGCAGAGTTAATACGGTTCGGTACAGTTTGTAACCCTTATTCTATTAATTAATAAGTTCACACTCCGACTAACTAACTGCCTTGTTGCATGAGGTTCAGGGATTATGCCTTTGGATATATTCAATGAAACATTCTTAATTAATTTCCACTCAAGTTTATTACATGACACAAACTGTACACATATGCAATATAGTCCTTTGTTACATTTACATGAAGAATCACTTTGTCATCACTGGGGATTATAGATTAAGTACACAAATGGTAAACTTACATTGGTTGGTACCTAATTTACCAGTATTCCAAATGTTCTTGACGAGTCCAGAAGCGCATCGTCCAGTTGTGTGTGATGGTTTTCAGGTTATATTTTCTTCACATTGTCATCTTGAAGTTAGGTCTTACTTGAGTGGAGGCTACTAATTTATGCTAATCCATTACTGGATTCTAATAATCTAAATTTGTAGTTAAGGAGCCCTGTAGGAAAAACAGTAGAATTAAAATTCTGTTTGTCGATGCACCATGAGGTCAAAATTAATTACTACACTGATTTTACTAATTACTTACATAATGGCTCTTCTAAGAATACATGTCTTCAATTATGTATAGCCCTAAGGCTTCCTGTGACTTTTTTTAGTCCATAACTGGCTTTTTTAATACGTTTTTTAAGAAAGGTTGTCGCTTTGTTCCATTCACTTTAATGTAACAAATCAAAATGGCCGAGTTCCCCTCTCATATCCATTGACTTTTTCTTTACTGCATACATTCCCAAGATAAATAATAGTATGCGTTGCAATTTAATATGCATTCATAACCCATAGCGACATCTAGTCACGCTGTTGTACATCAACTGCGTTGCATTGATTACAAACTTTGCACAGGTGTAAGGCTAGTATCTAGAGGTGTTAGTTCTTCCCAAAATCTTTAGATAGCGCTACTTGTTTTTATTGTTCTTTATGAGTTTAAATAAATAATTGATTTTTATACGTTACAAGTTCTATAACATACACGATACCAAAGTAAATAGCCTTTTGTATTATTCAATGAACGATATAGTATTCACAAAGGCCAAATACCCTCTATAAACTTTGGTGAACTATTCCCAACTACAATACTTTTAAAAGTGCTATAAAAGTTATAATACTATAAATACGTGACTTTCCCGTGTTCTCAGGGCTGCTATATTGTTGAGTCAACTGTATGTGGTATTTTTTATAAATTTCTGTCTGATGTGATTTTTTCTGCTTCAGTTTGTCCGCGTAGTTTTTCTTAATAAATATATTATTAAAAGTTGATATGTCTACATTTCCTTTTACAATAATTAGTGTATCTAGTGATGACATATTTAAGTACCTAATTGATTAACTTAATTATGTTGAGATTCAAAAAGCTAGTATATATGGCCAACATTATCCAAAAAGATCCAAAACTCTAGTTTTTGGACATCTTTTATTAAGGTACTAAAAATATTAATCAAGGATATACCAGTAAGTGTAATATTTCTTGTTCTCAAAACATTTTGGAAATAATTTGCCCTGATAATAAAAAGCGTATTATTGCAACATACCGCAAAATAATACATAAAATAATTTCATTTTCAAAATAATACTGAACAGCCAGGTTATGAATATTTGTAAATCAAGCATTAATTATGCTTTGACACAGAAAATTTACTTCTGAATACATTTAATTGTAATACACGTATAATAGGACTTACTGTCATCTACTGGATATAGTTTCATATTACAGACAGCTACTAGAGCTTTTAGTCATACCAACAAACCAAGCAATCCAGAAAGAAAATACAAATTTAATAATATTGTCACCGATTTCACTTACGTTATAAACAGTCGAGTAGCTCGATCTCGACCGGTTTCGCGACTTTCAGAGTCGCTTCTTCATGGAGTACGTGCGCTCCCGACCGCGTCCGCGCAAGCACTGTCGCCTGAGGCGGCGGCGGCGGCAGAGCGGGCCGCGCGCGCCGCGGCTCGTCTCGCGCGCTCCGACGGCAGCGCCGGCGCCGGCGCAGGCGCAGGTGCATTGTTTACGTTATTATCTTCGTCATCGTCACCAGAATCACTGTCGCTCATAATGAAAACACCGGTACACGCCGCACTAATCGTATCTTGCGACAAGGTATTTAATGCACTATTCTGTGTGGTAGTGTTCAGAACTGGTTTCCACGCTGGTGCCAACATCCATCCACGGTCGCAGTTAAAATTGGGATGACGGCCAATTTTTATGGCTTCACGTACTTTACGGGGTATTAGGAACTTCTCCCTTGCTAAGACGGAAGCCTTGTCGAACCTTAAAAAATGGCTCGTCTCTTGAGCATGTTCCGCAACCGCGGATCTACCCATGTCCACGTTCTTAACACTCTTAATGTGCTCAGTTAACCTTGTTGAAATGTTACGTCGAGTTTCACCTATGTAACTTTTGCCGCAATCACAGGGGATTCTGTACACTCCTGGCACGTTTAGTGGCTCTTTGTCTTTTGGCGTACGCAACAACTGCCGCAATTGACTAGGTGGGCGATAGAATGTCCGTATGTTGTACCTCCGCTGTAAAAGGGCACCAATTTTATCGGTCACGCCCTTCACAAACGGCAAGTATACCGGAACACGGTCAACTTTACTTGTCTTTTTGCGCTCTGTGCCATACGCGTAACGTGCACACTGCCGCCACTTGTATCCATTCTCTTCTAATACCTTCCTCACGTAATCCAACTCCGCGTTTATATATTGCGGATCACATAAACTAAGTGCGCGGTTGATGAGAGCTTTTGGCACGGACATCAGTTGCGACGGGTGGTGATGGGAGTCTGCTCTCAGGTACCGGTCTGTGTGCGTAGTCTTCCGGTAAATCGAGTGGGTTATAGAACCGTCTGGTTCACGATGTACCCGTACATCTAGGAAAGGCAAACTACCATCACGTTCTTCTTCAACCGTGAACTGTATTTTCGCTTTTCATTTGTACTATTTTGTACTTTTCATTTCCGTCATTCATTACTGACTAAGAGAAAAAGTCGTCATATGACATCTCTCATATCTAATAATATTATTTGTATTTACATTATGTAATTTTGGTAAAAAAATCTGTTGGATAGAATATTAAAAGTATAAGGCCTGGAAAACAAATTCAAACAACTTAGCGTTTGTATGTATGAGTGTGATTGATGAACGATTATTTTCAAGTAAGATTTTTTTATACCATAAACTTCCCTTAAATGTAGTATAAAACTAGATCGTATTTTTATTCGAGGATTCTTTTTAAAGAAGGTAAAAGTTGGATACTAGGGATTATATGTAAATCAAATACCGTTTAATTTAGATACTAAAAATAGATAACATTTAGCAGTAACGCCTGCGATGCAGTAACCGCTGCTGGCAGCCAAATTTAGACCGTTTGTTTATTTGAAGCTTGACAACTCGCAGTTGAAGTTTTGGGTTCTGTGTAAGAAGATCTTCAAACTAAACTCAAATAGAACTTGGTAAATAGGTGTTTGCGGGAAACATCGTCAGGATTAGTTGACAAATTGCTAATCCTGACAATGTTTCCTTAGAATTCAAATCATAAGTAAATTGATTAATTTAATAATTAAATTGATAAGTAATGAATTTTGGAGTGATAATATCGCATAGGCGAGGACGGGAAGACTTGCTTTGGAATCTAGAAATCAGTCATTAGAGTTTTCTGAAATATCTATTCTCAATAATAGTACGAATTCGAAACTGTCCCCGGTAAATATGAATATGATCGGCCTTTAATACACGGAACCAAACATTACTACAGAGACTGGTTACTTGGATGCCTTTGCCTACTCTTTCAGGGATTATTATCATCATGTTTTCTGTTTAATTTCAATTAGCCCGGTTGAAATATAGACGTGATGAACTTGAGCTTCACAATGGTGGAAGGGCTCTTTGTTAATTCCTGACTGAATGGCCCCCCAGTTCAAAATATGTCTTCAAAGACCTAACGGTGTATTTAGGCCTTGAGTTTCGTTTACCAATGAGTTTCGGTTCCCAATCTAGGCGTAGCCTTTAAAAATCTTCGATTATCAACCACAAGCATTTATGATAGTGGTAAAATATAGCCCATCAATAGTAAAACTACTCATTCAAACGATGATTCTTGGAGAAGTGGAAGGCTGTTCCGGGTAACGTTGGTTTTCTAAAATTTTAGAAAACCAACGTTCTTGCAATAAACTGAAAAAAATTACTATCTAATTATCAAATATGTTCATTACGTTAATGAGTAATATAAAAAAAAACGTAATTACCGCTATATTTAAATTCATATAAGTGTTTGAAATACTGCATTGGTTTGTAGTGAAACTGAGTCACAAACTTAAATAAGTGCATAAAATAACACCGTTAATACTTGTGAAGTAGGAACCACTGCAATGCACAACTTGCAATAAGATAAGATAAATATTTATTTGCAAAAGAAAACCTAATCTAGATACAGCATATGAATGAAAAACTAAAGACGTCTTTTACATTAAATCTTGATGCATGTCATAAAAAATGTTAGGTGATATTCAAACTAGGTTTCCCCGTGTCATATATATCAGTCATTCCCTTCCCTACTTAATTAAAAAAACAATGAAATATATAAAATATTAAAAATAAACAGATACAGTTATCCTATCCTTATATTAACATGAATGTATATAAAATAACAATAAAATCGAATCATAAGTATAATAATACGAATAAGTAATTATAATTTTTGAAGCGCTCGTAGCGAAGTTTGCTTAGCCATTCTGAACCGGTCAGCAAAGTTAAGCAACGTCCGCCTCGGTCATGACTTGGATGGTTGACCCTGGTGACATACTACTGAACACTTTCGTGCTTCGAAAGGCACGTTAAGCCGTCGGTCCCGGTTGTTGTCTTAGGATTTGCCGATGTCGTTATAGCATGGTGGTAGGACATTTTGCGAATGCCCGCCCGGCTAGACTACCCTACCACCCTCAAGTAGAAAATCTGTCGCAAAGAACCTAACGGTGTGTTCTGGCAGCTGTCCTTCAGAGCCAATAATTCTAGGTTGAACAACATCTTCGATCACATCATCACTTACCATCAGGTGAAAAAATGTATAATTAACATACAGTTTAAATAATTAACAAATAGAAAAACACTAAGATAATTTAGTATACCAATTTTATAAAAAACAGAATTACTTATGTAAATTGTTGAATTTTGGTTTTATATTACTCGTTATTTAGGAATATGGAACAGTGCTTCTGTTCCGTCAAAATCTTTAACCATTCTGTAATAGCGATTTTACATTTAAAGTAGCCTTAATTATGCACGGTTCAATCCTTGTATATTTTGTTATAAAGAAAAGGGCCAAGAAAATACATAAAACATTTAATAAAAATAATCAGTACTATACTAATATATACTATATACTAATACTAATATACTTATTATACTAATACTAATCAGTACTCAGTACTAATATTATAAATGCGAAAGTAACTCTGTCTGTCTGTCTGTCTGTTACGCTTTCACGCCAAAACTACTGGACGAATTTGAATGAAATTTGGTATGGAAGTAGTTTGAGACCCGGGAAAAAACATAGGATAGTTTTTATCCAGCTGCGCAAAAAGAGGTTAATGTTTTTGCGTGATAACCGACATACGCGCGGGTGGAGCCGCGCCCGGAAAGCTAGTAATATAATAAATGCGAAAGTAACTCTGTCTGTCTGTCTATCTGTTACGCTTTCACGCCAAAACTACTGGACCGATTTTATATAGCTCAACTCTCTCAACGCTCTCTGAACTCTTTCTAGTGGAAGTAGATTTGACTTGTAGATACCAGCCCAGCTTGAAATACAGTATTTTATAAGTGATTGGCAAAGCGAATAATAAACTGTTTTGAGTAGATCTTTCTCAGCGACATATCTTAATTTTTTTAAATCGGTATTCGTTTTCTTATACGAGCTATTGTGCAGTTACATGTTATTTATAAGACATATTTTTGTCTATTATTACCCCTAAATATGTGCAAAAGAACGAAACTTTGAATGACACGTATAAAGTGCACTCAAGCTTATCTTAGAAGAAATTGTAAAAATAAAGTTAGGCAGGGGTAAAAAACTGATACCTACTGATATTGTTTGTAGTTGATTTGATTATTACCTAATGTCTTTAAGTGATTATCTAACTGTAGTTAAAAGTGTTGATATTCTACACGATGACTTTATTCTAATCTCTTAATTAAAGTCTGAATTAATTATAATAATTATATATATTATTAGATGACCCTATGATGTACTTCGTATCACCTATCCTAACGGACGAACGTCAAATGTTTGACAGGAATGTATAAATAGAATAGTTATATGGGAAAATTAAATTGTTGTTTTTACTACCTCCCTCACCATTTTTCCATATTTTCTCACCGTTTAAACTTTTCTTGGACTACGTCAAACATTTCGAAATCAAAATCAGCTTAATCGGCCCAGCCGTTCTCGAGTTTTAGCGAGACAAACAAACCGCAATTGATTTTTATATATACCGAGATTAAGATTTTAGTATTAATTATTTTGCATTTATTCACTATTCACAAAGTTATTTCAAAACAGGAAATAAGCCGGAAATCCAAAATTTGTATTCTATGAAGAATATCGATATTGGCTGATGTCTCAACAATCGAATTCAATACACCCATGAAAGATTACTTACAAACATAAATGAAAAAGTGGAGGAATTACTATCTTCTCTAACCATTTGTAAGCTATAGCTTACAAATGGAGAAAATATATTTTCTCACTTCGCTACTTTAATTTAAAAGGGCTTCTTTATTTCCAGAGTTCTATGGTTCAGAGTTGGTAAATATGTCATCCCGTAAGCCAGAGGAATCTCGTGAAAAATGCAGGACTTACTGTCGCCGACAAATTACGTAGCTACGCATTCTTGCCAAATGTTTATTTCGTTGCGTAAGGGGATTCCGTC
This sequence comes from Plagodis dolabraria, assembly GCA_963854805.1. Taxonomy (NCBI): domain Eukaryota; kingdom Metazoa; phylum Arthropoda; class Insecta; order Lepidoptera; family Geometridae; genus Plagodis; species Plagodis dolabraria. The sequence goes on from OY978459.1 coordinate 21,697,850, forward strand.
TATAGAAAAAGAATGAAACCAGTAAAAAGAAACCAAAAAAATTATCTTAAAACAAATTTATATATATGTAAACTGCTAATGCAGTTTTCAATCAATTGAAAAAATATGTTTTTATTGAATTTTATACGAATAATGAAGTTAATAAGGCTGTAGCATAATAAGTAGCTATAATATTTTATTACTACTAGTACTTGGTGAAGCGCATAGCTTCATTAAAGTTGGTTTTTATCTTGTCACGCACTACACTTTGCACTAATGCGCTTATATTAGTAGTTACTGTAAACCGTTGAATTTCTGAATATAGTAAACATTCCCGATGTTACGGACTAAAGAGAATTGGCTAAATATTAGGATAAAATGTCATACGATCATGTCAATATACTTAAGTTATGCATCCTAATTTGACTAACGAGTTTATACACAAAAAAAGATTAAATTTATCACGATATTAAACCTATATACAATATACCAAAGATTTGTCGTCCACAATATTATAATAATATATTTTTTTTTAAAATTGTTGATAGTTAAGTCTTTGACCACAATCTCACTTGATGGTAAGTGATGATGAGGTCGAAGGTGTTTCTTAAATCTATAGACAGCTGCTAGAACACACCATAAGGTGCTTGCCGACAGATCTTCTACTTGTTAGTCTGTTATTCTACTTAGTGGTCCCCAGTGATTTGAAATATATAGATTAGTTATATCTGAACACCACTGCTCTAAAAGCTTACTAGAATTTACCTATATATTATACCTACGCACATGTCTAAGCAGTTTGTAATGACAAGGAAAGAACGTTCAAATATTATGCGTCATATCTGTTGTTAGAAAGAGATAAAAAAGCAATTCGTGATACCACCGAACCGCCACGAGACGTTCCGATCACCATTATGCTGTGATCTCTTTCACTCTCTCACACCAAACGATACACATAGCTCATCCATTTCATTGTGATTAGTTCCTAAGATAAAACAAAATGACGATATTTTCTATTTCAAAAATAAAAGCAATAATTACGCGTGAAATGAAACAGTTTTCTTATCTCTCACAGTGCCTGTATAATTGGTGCAGAGTCTAAAGACACAAGAAAGGCATATTGTACACAGATTATTCCTAAAAACACGATTAGCGGCGATGTATTCACCGGACGTTCGGAAGTGCAAGACTGGTAGTGACTCAGGTGATTACCCTGAATTCGTGTAGTAAATATGGAGGCCATACAACACATCTACAGTTAAAAAAATCTTAGGTGGTCCCTAGCCAAACGGACATTCGCAAAAAGTGCCCCTTCACCATGCGGGAAGCTCAAACGCGCGGAAGCGGGATTGGAGCCATGGACCTGGTGCTCAGCAGTCCATAGCCAATGCCACTGAGCCATCTCTGCATACAATATTACAGTGTATAGTAGCAACAAATAATACTAAATCTATGTAAAACCGTTTTGCAAGGACTGTTTGGTGCCTGCGGTAGGCTCGAACCGCCCGTTTACGTAACGTATTTGAATAACCAAATTAAATTAGTCACAGATGTCGCACATTACATCGTTTACGACTTTTACGCGGCTCGTTCTCTACTTCGTATATGATTGAAGTAATAAAATATATAAATTGCCAATACATACATAAGACAGTATTGTATCGAGTAATGTTCACGAGTATTCCGTAAGTCTGGTTTGACTAGTCGCCTTGAGCAATCGTATGCGACTGATGATAATTATATGCTGTGGTATCTATTTTAAATTGCTGATAGGCTAGCCTTTGACCACTATCTCGCGGTCGATTATATTATTTAGGCTAACCTACAAGTACTGTCTCTATTATATTTTTAGAATTCCGTCACTATTATTTCACGTAGTCAGTAATTATATTGCCATAATTACCATATATGTTATCATAAATAAATCGGGTTGAGTTGTATTGAGTTCAGCGAAACAAGTTTAATATAAACAGTTGGGATCCAGTATGAAGTGTGAACCGATCATTTGTAGACAAAAGCTTTACTCGAAAAAATCATATCCAATCTTAACGTTAGTGCTATGTAGCTATTGCCATTCAAATTTAGTTTCCTCATATCTTCAATGTTCTCCAACACAACACTGGGACACGTTTAAACTCGTTGAAATTTCACACACAAGTCCTTGAACCTAAAACCTATGCTTCTGGTTGGCCCGTGTTTCGTTTTCTTATTTATCATTTCTCTAAATGTGAAAATAAGAATTCCAATACAAAACAATTTATCCAAATAATATTGAAAATACGTATTTCACAGAAAACCGACAAACCAGAAATTTAGATTTTAGACTCAAGGACATGCAAACAAAATTCCAACGAGTTTGAATACTTGGTATTTAAAATATGACGAAACTACGTATGTATTTAGAGTGCTATGAAGACTCTAGTTTTAAAGTTTTATTGGTTTATTTTCATTTGTCAGTAAATAATATCTTTTAGCCATTTTTCATAAACATAACTTCAACACACATTGAAGTCTCAGTCACCGTTTGAATTATAAAATACTTGTGCAAAGCGTTCCTAGAGGACACATATGCATGTAAATCTCAATTTATAGAGAAAACGCCTCCAGTTTAATGTAAAAAATTTCCAATATTTCCGCTTAGCTTGCTATTGGGACATGGGAAGCTTGAAATGTGGTACATGGGATCCATCACATGTCATACATGAATATGAAACATGAAATGATTATATTTTAAATGCGTATATTTCTAACCTAGAACTACTTTGACTGACTCTCACGATGTCGTCCAATTAGGAGAAATGCTGAGTTTTCAGATCACAGGGTTTTTTCCTGTTAAATTATACGATATAGGCTGTCTTAGAAAAATGGCCTGCAACAGTATAATACACTCGAGAGCAATGAATCCGGGTCACTTAAAGAATGTTAAAAATCTCGGAAACTAAAAATGATAGGTTAATGCAATAAATTGTATTTAATAGACAATGTAATACTCCTTAAATGAAAGTAAAAAAAATATGAGTCACCATACATTTTATTAACACAAAATTACATAAAGAAAAAAACTGCTGATCTCTCCTTAAAACAAAAATAGGAAACATGAAATTTTTGAACTTTATTACGATTTTCTTGAATTTTAATACTTCGTATTGCCTCCTCGTGCTTCCATTACTGCGTTTACGCGGTTTGGCATGCTGTACACCAAGTTCCTTATACGATTTTGGGGAATATTCTCCCATTCCTCTGTGAGAGCAATTTTGAGCTCACGAAGCGTGATTGGGGGAGGGTTTCGTTGTTTTACGCATCTGCCTAGCTCGTCCCAAGCATGCTCGATCGGGTTGATATCCGGGCTGCGCGCTGGCCACTCCATACGAGTAATGTTCATCTCTTGAAGGTAGTCATTCACAATCCTACCTGTATGAGGTCGGGCATTGTCATGCATAAATATAGCATCCTCACCTAAATTGACCATAAATGGACCAACGTGATCATTGAGGATTTCTTCCACATATCTTACGCTAGTTAAAGAGCCGTTTTCTATGATCACCAGCTCTGTGCGACTTTCAGAAGAAATTCCGGCCCACACAAGTACAGACCCACCACCGTAGGCTACTTTTTCTTCGATGCATGCTTGCTTGAATCTTTCCCCTGGTCTTCGATACACTCTGTGTCTTCCATCGTGCTTGTAGAGCATAAATTTTGATTCGTCGGAGAACATAACTTTTGACCAATCTTCAATACTCCAATTTACGTGGCTCTGGGCATATCTTAGTCTCGAAATACGATGCCCACGCTCCAGTTTAGGGCCGTTTGCTAAGGGTCTAAGGGGTTTTTAGTTAGATTCAGCAAGCCGACGTCTTACTGTCCATGCACTTGGGTTACTTCCTCCGAGGCGTCGAAACTGATTGGTGAGTTCAGTTCCTGTGAGAAAGCGATTTCGAAGCATGGTGTTCACCAAGTATCGGTCTTCTCGTGCTGTGGTACACCTGGTTCTGCCCGTTCCTGGTCTGCGTAGGTTAGAACCAGTTTCTTCGTAACGTCGGAGAACTCTTTGTACTGTTGACAGCGACACACCGACAGTCCTGGCTGTATCGCGCTGACTCCGGCCGGTTTCCAGCATTGTAAGTATTATGGTGCATTCTTCAGGCGTACGCGACATAATTTCAGCTTGAATAATGAATATAGAGCACTATCAACATGGTTTATGTACCCACATAAATGACAGATTACAAACAAAAGCAAAACCAAATGCTGTAATTTCGTAGTTCCATCTTCGAAAGTGGCCCTTTTTCAAATTTGATTTTTTTATGATATAACTTTACAATAACTAAGAAGTTTTAATACCTTCATTTAAGGAGTATTACATTGTCTATTAAATACAATTTATTGCATTAACCTAGCATTTTAAGTTTCCGAGATTTTTAGGATTCTTTAAGTGACCCGGATTCATTGCTCTCGAGTGTATAATAGGCCAATCAACTAATTTTAAAGCATTTTGTGTTTTTAGAATGAATAAAAAAATCATTGAATTTTTGTTAACTCACAAATTGTATTAGTCTGTGAAATCTTGAAAAAGGTTATTTTAATTATTTGAACTAGGTTAATAATTGTAACAGCCATGATTTCATTACAGAGCGACCCTTAAAAGGGAAAAGGGTTTGGACAACGGTCCTTTCCATATGTAAGGTAGCTAAGCAATATTTTGTTCTTGGGATGTGAGAAGAGATAAATAACAGTAGAATGGTCAGTAGAAAATGTGTGGTCTCTACCTTCCCCTGCGTAAAAAAGAGTGATGTTATGTGTAGATTATAGCAAAAACCTTTGAGGTATTATATTAAACAAAAAATCTCCTGAAGTAGGTATACAAATAAAGCCTACGAGCATCATATTAATACAGTAATGTAACGGAACAAGTTTTGAATTTCATTTATGACATTATAATAACAATAATAAAATTGGGAGATAGTCTACTAAATATATTTTACTTTAATAGTTAAATATTGGCGAGAATATCTACGAATATAGTATCCATAAAATTGTTGTGATTTATCCGTAGTTTTAAGCTTACAGCTGACTAATCAACCTACATGTTTACCTACTCAATGCATAATCATTGCAATTCAATGGAACAATGCTGCTAGCATGCTGGGCACGCTGCCGATTGTTAGTGGGCTGGAGTATTTGGACTGCCTGTGACCTATAGGTTGTCTTAATGCTTTTATAATTATTTTGTTAATAAAGACATGTTAAAAAATATATAATGTCCACTGTTTAAACAAAATAAGTAATAACAAGTTCTAACGTGTATGTCACGTTAGAACTTGTTATTACTTATTTTGTTTAACTATATATTATTGAAGAGTTCGTTAGCATTATGACTCAAATTAAAATATTTTGCCGTAAGAACCTACAACGTTATGAATAAGACAAGCAAGCTAAATTCTTCTCATTTAAGAGCTATAACTAAGAAAAAATACCTGTAGACATTACAAAACACTTGACAAGCAAAACTAACAGGCTCTATATTTATTTCAATAAGCATCTCAAAACGACGTCCTGTAATAGAATGTTGCTATGTACACCGCCTCAAGTTTATATCTCTTTAGCAATATCTCTCAATTTAAATGTACTCGTAGTACATATTTTAGCTTCTCCAGTTACTTAATTCTCCAAAAAAATAAAAGAACATATAAAAATACTATAAAAAGGCAAAATTCTAAGTGTCTGGATATGAAATTTGTTAAAGTTATATTGATTGTAATTTTTTCAATCCAATTTTGGTCGTCACTTATACTCAAAATACGTGCATAAAACAATGGCCGAAAGAACTATTTACTATGACATTTGAACGTATAACTTTGACAATTAAACGAAATTTTCACTTTTATAAGTACATCATAGGGCTATTCTACACTGACTAAAGTCTGACCTTTTACCCTACATTTCCAAGCAAATATTGCAAATCTCAATAATTTTTCGTAGTTTCGGCAAAATGTACAACACAAAATAAGATGTAGCTGCGCGATATCAAGTTGTTTCCCCTGTTTTGTTTATTCGGTTTAGCCAAGGAGAAGTATATATCGACTATTATGACCTTTCGAAGCTCCGTATCTATTCGGTACATACGAAATCTTATACTTTGACAAGTCGTTGAAAAATATAACCACAAAAAAAACAAAGACCTCTGGCAGATGTTTCTGAGAGCCACTTTATATCCTAGATTTAAAGTATAATTATCTTTTTCATTTACCTAGGCACTTCCTAACAGATACAATATAAGCTTCCTGTAAGATAATGAAATCCTGCATTGTCTTTCTTATATAAACATAACGATACTATATTCCGAACCATTCATCTAGGTATAAAATTCATCTGTCCAGAGATCCCGTGCTATGTTTACTATGCCTGGGTTATGATAAAGCCTACTTAACCTCAAAAACAACTGACTAGATTTGGTCAAATATGGCTACAACAAGAAGTACAAACGATTTTCCACATTTAAAAGCAGAATAAAGAATCAGCATTGATTCAGCCATGGTTTTGAGCGACGATGACAGATAATAATTTACAGACAAAGGCTATATCAATCCTCTGTTGCTGTCAGGGTACACAGCTGCTCCAAATATTACTGGAACTTTGAAATTTTAAGAAAAATACCATATTTAGCTGAATGTTAGATTAGAAGTATTTGAATATGCTGTAGCATAGTCAAGAAGTTTTCAAATTTTCTAATTTTAACAAAAAAATACTACCAATAGTACCAAATCAATCATAAACACTTATTCGGAATAATTTATTGTAATTTCGACTACAATAAAAGAACAAGCTATTAAGTTGAAAACGCCGCAGTGAATTTAAAGTGGGTATTAACGCAGTTGTTAAATTATTGTGAACTTCAGTATTGGAATATATACATTTATATTTGAAATGATTAATTGTTTAAGTTTCAGTAAAACTATTAAAACTAAAATTTTAAGCAGACTACGCAGCAATGAATATTAAAATTGAAATCAGTTCTGAGACAATATTTTATCGAGTGAAGCGTAGGTGAAATTAGGATAAATCTAAAATCTGGTCAAGCGCTAGTTAAACTTTTCTAGAAAGGGTTACTTATTTTAGTTGAGAGGATTTAAGTTTAAACTATCGCATCACCCACATTTATGTTTTTTTGTAAACTATTGATAAAACCCCAATATTCCCTTTTTTAAATATAAATATTATCTGTAAAAATCTGTTTTAAGATAATGAGGTAATAGTCTTTTTTCGTTCCATTTCTTAATATCTATAAAGTTAGTATTCTTGATATAGTAAATTTGTATTTCTTCTGATTCTGACTAACGCTATACGTCGGTATATGTGTTACCTTAATTTATATATTACAGCAGAAAAATTGAGCGGAGCAAGATAATAGTACTACATCGGGTACCCCTCCGTCAAACCATCAACCAAATTACGTTTAAGTACGGAAAGCGGGTAGTCTGATTGAGTTTATACAAAACTGGGAACATTACATTTGTGCGGTTGGTACCAGTGAACCCTGTAATTATCCAATCTTACCTAACCGTTGCCATGCCAAGGTTGGATAACTAACATGGCAAAGGCTCATAGATTACGTATAAAGATTATTATATTAAGATTGAGCGGCGTGATAGTGAACATAGAAAGCGAGAAACGCCGTGAACTAGTCAGTTTAAATCGGACATCGACATCGTGCAACCATATTGTGATATAATATGATTGGAAGATATTGACACTCGCCTGTAAGATTTTAAAGTGAGGATTGGAATGTCTCTGGACGAAGGCGATGAACTTCGCCTTCGTTAACGTTTTCTCCATCTGGACGATACCCACATGTTCACCCACATTATACGAGCACTAGTCTAAATTGAGTGTGAAATGCCATTCCGAGAAATGTGTATTTTCCTACAATATTCCCACTATATAATGGGTCAGTGCAAGAACATATTGTATAAAATTTGGGCTTCACTTTTATGGCCAGCCACGTACTTAACTCCAACCTTCCTCTTTGAATATAATTTTTATTCTCAAAAATGGTATGTAGTGTTGCCATAACATCTCTAATAAGTATCCAGAAAGTGAACTCTACCGAAGACTTATTCATAACTGTCCTGACTGATAACTTATCGAGGGTAAGGTTCATTAAAATTAATAAACAATAATAATTCACATTTGCGTTTATCTATCTTTTCTTCTATTTGATTTTTTAAAGAGGTATTAATCGGATTTGGCGAATGAAGAGAGTTAGGTCAGATATATTTATGAGTTTATAAAAAGGCCTTTAAGAAAGAAGAAGCATAATCTTGATATTGAAACCTATGAATTCAAAGTGCATAATATTTTCAGTAATTGATATTACCTCCACGTTACAGTGCGTGTGTGAACCATGAATGGAGTTTTGTTGTGTTTGTGCTCACAGTACGGGATTTAAAAATCTTTTGATCCCTTTTATAAAAAGAATATGTGCTGTAATGTTTTAAAATGGAACGAACGAAGAATCATTTTTCCGCAAGATTGCCACTAGTAAGGCTCACGCATAAATCTAAATCAAAACCTTTACAATAAGAACATGTGCTCTAGTTTTTTATAATACAACAAACGTAGGTACATTATTAGAGAAAGGCATATGTCCCTATAAAATTCATATAATAAAATAGATAATGAGTAAAAAGCAATTGCTACTTGAAGGAAATGCAAATCATAACTTTCTATTGGTTGTAATAAAATAATCACAGACCTTGGACAGAGAAAAGATGAACAAATCACTTAAGTGAATTCCTCACAAAGCCATCAAATAATCAGATAGGCCAGTTGGCATGTAGATGACGTAGTAACTCATGTTTATGAACGCGTAAAATAGCTATAACCTAATTTTCTTGCTTCAATCTAAGTAGATGGATTCTCTTCGAGCTTTTACATAATAAATTTATGATTTAGTTTGCGCCAGAATATTTTATGAGCAAGTTTTAATTCACTTGTCAAAACATGTCAAATATTATATTGATACCAAGGGCATTTCAATCACATCGGAATATATGAAAAATATTAACATTTGCCCCGTATTAAAATAGGTAGGGCCTAAAAGTAACGTATATACCGTATAAAAAATCTGTCCAATTCATCAAAACCTATCTTCAGCGCCACTGATATTTTCACGGTTTTTATCCCGCGAAGAATCTTCACAAGAAATTGAATTTTCTTCGTTATATTATTTCTTTACCCATTATTTGAACTGTGGAAAGTGCAAGTTCTTATTACACTGTCTGATTTATGCCAGTGTTTTTAAAACGCCGATCTTTTAAAAAATGTTTCGCTGAGATTAAGGAGCTCGATAGGACGAAAAACTTCAGAAGCTGATTTCAACCGTTACCTGTATGGTATATGACATTATTTTCTGAAATAGCTTATTTGAGGCTCTATCGTTATTAAAACTCGTGTAAAAAAGAAGCAGTATCTTCAACCGACTACAACAAGTATATATTAATTAAAAAAGTGAAAAACCCGACTGCAAATTATTTATTTTTGTTTAACGTTTTATTGTAGCATTGAAACTAAAACTGCAAGTTATTTATGAAATCTTTATTTAAAGTTCTTCATTTTTATATCTTATTTAATGGATTTGGAAGAAATAATGACTGTATCTCGCTATATGGCGTCTAAAATATTTTTTTATATATCTAGTGTCACATACGCTAGACGAATCTAAGGATATCTCATATTATTATATTAAAATATAATTACTTAGCTGTATAGAAGTTATGGTGGCATAAACTCACATACATACATACATGAACCCTGAATACATAACACTCCTTTTTTGGGCAGTCACAAAAAAGGAGACAATTTTTACTTCTATATTCTACTATTTGAGGTTCTCAATTCAATTGTATTTTTTGTTTATTTTTGTGTGTGATAACTCATAACTCTTTACAGGGCGTACTGGTTTTGATGATATTTTTTAACATCCGAATACCTAATAATGCATAGTTTATGTTTAAAGTAGTTTTTTTGTTCAAATTTTAATTATTATGTTCAAAGTATTAGTTTCCATTCCTCGGAGTGAGTTTCGGTGGTTTGAAAGCAAGCTCGATAATAATATATGTTTGCCATATAGGTTATAACAGTACATCAAACAATCGTGACGATTAACACCACAACGACTACGTAGCATTAAAAAGGTAATGAGCGATCGCGGGTTCGAATCAAAATGCATGCGAGTTGATGATGGAAAATAAAGATGAAGGCGGATGGTGCCAATTTGAGCACAGTCGACTTTCACGCTACTCTTGTTATCGCACTATTGTGAAGATCACAAATCATAAAGTGAAATAATAAACTTGAAATAACACCCTTCCCTTCAGGAAAACGATGTATTGGAGACGACAAATAATTTATAAATTGTAATAAATTGATAACAAAAAGGGAAATCTAAAAAGAGTAGGTACGGACCCAGAGTCTGTAGTGCAAAAGATTGAATAAATAAAAAAAAATAATAATAAACTTCTTATGTAATTTATCGCAATGTTTTGTTTTAAGTCGTTTTTGTTTCATATTTTAACAATATTTACCATGTATTTAAATACATAAAATATTTATGTGTGTAAATATGATCTACTTCATAATTATAAGCTGCAAATACAATTATTTACATTTTAATTGAACAATCGTGATCAAACGTGGCGTAGCTAACTTCTAAAATTATCATATTCTTAACCCACATTACATCCTGTTCTTATTTCATTTTTTATTGCTGATGTACCATTTTTTGGCTCATAACCAGGTACTAGCTCTCTAGAACAGACCCAGAATACACTTTTAGGCGACTTACTGACCAATTTTAATGGGCTATGCAGTTATAGTCTGCAATGTTGGCGTTCCTGTTAGCGTCTTTGATTTAATCTTTTAATATCAGTAGGTTTTCTTGTTCTTGTGGAAAGAGCTTAAATGTTTTAGAATTCTGGTGGCTGTGTGTATAACAATGCAATTATTGTGTGGTTAAGTAGTGATAGGGTCTGGGATTGGTTATGTCTGGTGCACGAGTTATTCCACCGTTTCTTCTTCATTTTAAATAAATACGGTAGCAGTTGACCTAAAACTATTATATCTAAGACACATCTACCCAATGCATCCTCCGATGAACTAAATACAACATTTTTGCAACAAGTAAAACAAACAATAAATAGCTTATGGCCTAATATCCTTTGTTTCAAGTACTAAGGCATCGTCTACAAAAAAGAGAAGAGATTTCTTGTTTAAAAAAGTGGAAATAAAATACTGAAGTCAATTTGTAATGTATATATCTGAAGCAATAAGAATTTGGGTCACAACAAACATAAGGTGGAAATTTTTTTGAACTCAAGTTTTTACATCTTTAACTCAATTGCACCTGAAGCTATGAACTCTTTGGTATTAAATAAAGGTTACGGCAAATATAAAGTTGACTCAGACTCGGCGTATAAAAATAAACAAAATATTCTCTCCTCCTCGCTAAAACGGCTTTACAGCGGTCGTAGCGTAGCTTCTTGCACTTAACGGTGTGTTGCGGCTGCTGTCCTTGAGCCAAGTAATTCTAGGCTAACTCGATCAACACCTTCGAACACGTATGTCAATAAGTACTTACCTTGTGAGATAAAAACTTTTTAATATAATTTATTTTTTATTTTTCTCAATTTTTGCCTACAAACTGATTTTTGCAGCTACTAACAGGAACAATAAAGTAATAACGAATACCGAAATGGAGATGGACGAAATCTTTAACTTAGCTGCTAAGTTTAAGTAATAGTAACATTATATAGCTTTAAACAAGAAGAGTGTTATTAATAGATATAAACATTTAACGTATAACATTATAACTTATGTATTAATAAAAACATATTTTTAACCTAAAATCCATACTTAGCTAAAAATGTATAATAGGAGTATACTCATTTCCTGCACTTTATGCAATATAATGTTAAAATTGTGGCTATTGGCCAATGAAGTTGTGATGTAAAAGTGTTCTCATATATTTAATCGTGGAACATATATTTCTGATTCACAACAAAAATGTTTGATGTTTGACAAAAGTAAACAGTTACTAGATAAATGAATTGCACATCTATATTTTAAATACAAGTATTGTACTACAGTTTCGGTTCATTTTTGATTTGAATCAATGTTCGTTTTTTAAATTACCTTCCGTTTACAATCACCGTATATTCCGCCTACAATATCATATAGTAATTACTGTTGTCTTTGTTACAGGTAAGTTTATTTCCGGGGAAAATAATAATTAATAAAGAGAAGTTAAATATTTCGTGACAGCGCCAGACTAGACAAAGGAAATAAAGGTAAAATATGTTATATTTAAGAAAGGGTAATGTTAACGAATGAATCATTTTATTATTTGGATCATTTAGGAAAGTTTTTGTATCCAATTGACTAATAGACTGGGGATAATATAAAAAATTCACTTGATTTTCACATACGATTATTTAACAAAACAAATGACGGAAACAAAAGATTACAAAGACATGACGCGGCCTACGTACTTATACATACGACGCCATTCATGTTCATTTCACTGTTTTTATCTGGTCTTGCGAATTATAAACAAAAATACTAGGTAAGCGTCAATGCCTTATTAATGTAATAATTTTCTCATATATATATAATAATCCTATATCATAGATCTACATTGATGAACCCTCAGGATAGCGCCAATATGCTGCAGAGCCCAACGTATCAGCTGCTTTCTGAGTTTGTAGCTCAACAGATCCCAGAGATGGCGTTAGCAGTATCGTTTCGGTAGGGTTTTGGTGTTCTACCTAAAAAAGCCATGCTCGCAACAAATAATTTTGTATAGGGCAAAGTGTGGACTATTCAATTCTCCGCTAAACAACGCACATCGCTGCTCCGTCTTAATTTTTATAAATTTATTTGAACAATTAAAGACACAAGAAATATTATTTGATATGTACTCAGTATTGTATGGCAATCACAGTGCACTGAGGGTAACATATTTTGGGCAAGACTTTCTTGTCATTATTTTGGATTTGTGTGTCGCCGGCCGGTCGCTCTGGCTCTCAAATCTCTCTCTATAATCTCAAAGATAGTTGAACCTGACCCGAAAAAAAGACAGGTGCTTGGTTAAAAAATCAGTTAACAAAGTGGTAGCTAACCAGGCGGCCCATGAAGTATCGCACAGAGACAAAACATCTTGTGAGTTGTGACAGAGAGTCCAGAGAGTAAAATTTCATAGTTTCATAATTTTGTTACCTTTAATCATAATAAAACTAGCTTTACATCTGTAAGCCCCAAACTATTCACAACTTATTTTGATTTATTCTGACGCGCCAATACCAATGGCATGCAAACAGTGGAATCCAATTATAGCACCCGCACCTCGTGTCGTGATGCTATTGACGTGAAATCGCAATCTCCATGCAATTTCGGAAGAGAAATGAAATTGCAACGATCAACTGTGTTTCTTACAGTCGGTAGGCTAACATTTTATGACGATATTTTGGGGATATCGTCACCATGGCGTTCTTGGCGGCTGCACATGTCTAAAACAAAGCCTGGGTGTTGAGACATCTGCCCTTCGGAGAACTCAAGTGTGCAAACACTATGTATTTAGGCGTGAAAGGCATTGTAGCCAGTGAAATTATGGACATATGAGACATATTAACTAAGGCCTCGGAGTGACGAGTACAATGTAGAGACATATAACTGTAAAAGACAGGCGTGACTCGAGGGCTTGACGATTTCGATTCGGTGGATGACATCTCCGTCTCGTTATTTTATCTTATAACAAAAACACAGTTGTCACGAACATTTTAAATATGTATAGTGCACTAAAGTTAAAATTCTATATCGTGCTACTTATTAAGTTTCAAGTTGTAAAGCATCGTAGCTATAGCTATTGCTTTGTAGTAGAGACGCGTTTCCTTTCACCTTCGCGTTGCCTTCCATGATATAAGAATATAGTCTAGGCTTAGGCCTAAGATAATTAATTGAATGAATTTGAGTATAATACGACAATAGCATATTGTATGACTTTGTGTAGGTACTGCCTGTAAACAAAAGTTTTGATAACGATAGATTTACTAGGTATATACGTTATAATATATAAATTACTAGCTGCGCCCCGCGGTTACACCCGCGGGTTGATGGATTATGATGATAAAATGTATAATGTGTGTTAATCCAGCGCCTTATCTACCTCAATACCATTAATTTTTGTAGTTATAAGATTTATATATGGCTTACGCAAATATGATCATGTCTCCGATTTTCGTAATAAGCTCAAGAGGCACCCTATTCGTCGTCGCCGGAATGCTCATATATTATCTCTCCTTTACAGTATTCTTTTCGATCCTTTATCCCCGCGCTACCCCAAGGAACAATTTAAATTTCTTCATTCTACCTATTCTATGTCATTAGAAAACGTAAAGCTATACAGCAGTTATTTATATGTACAATTATTGAGACCATAAGAAACCCCGCCCAATATTTTTACCATATATATTGTTGAGGGATTGTCTGGAAGAGATCGCTCTGAGCGGTAAGACCACTCATTAATACACTCTGTTTTAATTTTTATTTTAGTAATAAGTTTATTGTTGTTATCACGGTGTTTTCAATAAAGAGTTATTTATCTCGCTATCTATCATACCCAATTTCATCAAAATCGGTCCAGTCGTTTGAGGGTTAAAAGTAATGAACATACAAACACACTCACAAACGTTTGCCTTAATAATATTAGTTTGAAAAGGATCAATTTGTTACTACCGAATATGCATAAGAAATAAATTATATTTTTTTATGGTATATATGGTTCACTATATTGGCGATAATGGCTTACATATAAAAGATAGATATATGTTGTCACTAAGTTTATTGTAGGAAAAATTGAGATACACATTTCCGTTTTACATTATGTGAGTGTGACACTTAAGGTCCTTGCAGCGCACGCCAGAACGTCTCGCATATGGCTGATTTTTTACTTACTTACTTGACACTTATCGTTATATTTTCGACAATTCACACAATATCTTTACAAATTATAGCCTATGTGTTATTCTGATGTCTAAGCTATATTCCTGTAAAGTTTCATTAATATCCATTCAGTAGTTTTTGCGTGAAATAGTAACAAACTTCCATACATCTATACATCCATACACACTCACAAACTTTCGCATTTATAATATTAGTAGGATAATATTGCAAACATACTCGTAAAAAGCCAATATGCGAATCTGACAGTTAGCCGACTCACTTGTCTAACAAAAGATATTTAAAGAACCCTGCAACAGTGTTCACGCCGTTACTTAGCAAAGTAAGGAGCTACTAACTTAGCGTCCATTGTGCTAGGTGCTCCGTTAAAGAGCTCTCCAGACGTCATTTTTTACAGACATTTGAAGCGGAGCTATGGAAATCATTTCATTTGTTCGGATTTTAATGGTCGGAATGTGCTATCTGCATTTTGAAAACCACGATTTTTAAACGGATGATTCGTATCAATATTACAAATATCAAGATGTTTAAGAATATTTTAAATAAACTAGCGGTCAAATTCATTTGACACAACAATGAATTTAAATTAACTAAACATAGAACCAATAGCCTAAGGGATTTTTTTATTAGAAAAATAAATTTATTTTTATTTTACATAAACCTATATATTTGTTATTGTGTTGCTTTTTTATTTAATGTGAAAAATAAAATAGATATTGTTTTGATATCCTATTCCTTGTTTTCTTCACTACGGGCGGAACGGAACGGAAGTAATATATGCATTTGGGGTTAGAGGTTGTTTGTATGTATGTACGTCTGTTACGATTTCCCTCGGAAACTACTTGACAGATTTCTATGCGGTTGTCATACTGAGCAGCTTCTGAAATGTGTTTTATGGCTGTACACCAACAGCTACATCAGCCACAAAAGTTAGCGCTTGAAAGCTATCTCAAAAACGGTTGGACTGACTTAGGACACAATCCATTCAAAAGTAATAACTGAATGGGAAATCGATATGACAGTTGTCAAAACGACAGTTGAGGTTGAGGTTGTTCTTTTCAGTTTGATTACACAATTAGGATGAAATGAACCTGAAGCAAAACCCTCACC
Source organism: Plagodis dolabraria (assembly GCA_963854805.1). Classification (NCBI taxonomy): domain Eukaryota; kingdom Metazoa; phylum Arthropoda; class Insecta; order Lepidoptera; family Geometridae; genus Plagodis; species Plagodis dolabraria. The sequence continues at coordinate 21,713,951 of OY978459.1, forward strand.
AGGGGTTATATATGATAGCTATCAAAATGACAGTTCAATTTGACAAAATTAAAAAGCTTGCATCTCAAAACTGATTGACCTAAACTTTTGTTTCTTTACAGAACGTACAGCTCTCAAGAAGAATTTTATTTTGGATTACAACAGTTAATTTTAAACGAACTATATCTCTGTAACTGTTGATGCTCAACGACTGGTTTATGTACAGAAATAATAGCTTTCATGGAGATCTTCATTTCCTATTACAACTGTCTGAATTACTTGACCTAAATCTGAAACATATCGAACGTAGATTAGTACTCTCTTCACAGTAGTAAAAGCTCTTGCTTATTCATTTCGTATGAATACATTACTAATATTAATAATATTATTAATATTATAATATGGTGGTTTCGTATGTGGTCAAAATTTAAATACTGAATAACCCTACAACGTATGTTAGCTATTGTAATTGAAAAAGGATTAAATAAAATTTTCGGTTACCCGCGACTAAAGGGAAGGTATGCAATCACAATTTGTGGTTAACACAATAATAAATTTATTTGTTTATTTCAGGACAGAGGATGGCCGATAGATTTGCGTATATTAATTCTTCTACAAGGTGACCATTCAATTAGTTTTATTTTCCGTTACTTCCCTTTAGTCAGAGGGTTACTGAACATTTTATTTATTCCATTTCCAATTATAATGGTTAACAAACATTGTAGTATCTTTCAAAATTTTTGAAAGATACTACAATGTTTGTATGAACTCTTTATTTCTTGCAAGCATTCCCTTGCAGATCTATCAAAACAATTAATTACAGTTATCAAAGGCAATGTGGGTAATGATTGTAGTGTTTTTTTCTTTAATGCACAGTATTTGTAGGGAAGTGTGGTTGAGAGCAGGAAGTTGTGCAAATGAACTACCCTCTTCTTAATATACACATGTAGCTAGGGTATATAATTAATGAAATCGTGAGTCTATCTTTAAGTGTCATAACGTTATCCAGCAACTTTATAGAGATTGCCATTTATATTTTCAAGCCGACCCTTTGCATCGCTTTTGCAAAATATACAAAACATTGTATATTTTACATTCACTCAGATAAAGTTACAGCGAATTTCTAATACGTTATTGGGCGTATTTCCTTCCATTATTAATGAAATAATTAACTTACAGGATGCTGTAATGCGATGCGGCATACTTACATCTCATTATTGTTCCGTTCAAAAACTGGAACATATTTGCATTTATTCATAATAAACAATGTTCATCATTAAAAATACAAGCTTGCTTTCAAAATGGCAGATATTTGTAGGGTAACTTCGCCGTCAGAATTTTGATTCATTCCTTATTCATCAGCTGTTCCTGTTTTACAGACACTCGGGGAGAGTTGTAAACACACTCTTTCTTGAAAGTGTACTTTCAAATGAAAGACACTTAATGTTGCTGTCTTTTTGAAATACTTATTTTTTGTTTTAAATGTGCTTACGAATATTTTGCACCTTGTATTAATGTACAATAATTAAAACGAACATATAGAAAATGAGCAGGATAAACCTATTAATTGATTATTGATCATTACAAAACATATATATTACTAGTAGCTCTCTGAAGTGAAGACCACGTTGGTTACTAATATATGATTTTTTTTATTAATGTTTACAACCCTCGTATTTCTTTTGCTTTGAAAAATTTCCAAAGACTTTGGACTTGGGTCTTTGGAAATTTTATTATTATATAATTATATAATCATCAATTCCATATTAATTGAATAAAATTTGCTCTCAAAATTTCACGAGAATCGGTTGAGAAATGCTACTGGTACCTGTTTTGCCGAAGCTGGAATGGAGATATTGCGCTCGCACCTCAAGTTCGCTCGGTCTATAAGGTGAAATTAGGTACTGTAACGTGTATACGACTCATTGTATATGTATCTTTTTTTGTATCACCAAATGTAAAGAAGAGTTTTTATTAACTGGTTTTGTTTACGAGATGTCTTAATAAGTTCAATTTCCATGTTTATTACCCTTTATTTGGGTAATTATAGAGAAAGGCAAGATTAATTTTAGACAAAATTAGCGCTCAGTTATATCTAATTGCTCAAGGGGAGCATCATTTTTATTTAACAGTAATGCAGACTTTACAGAACTTAAGAATCAGAATGAAAAGCTTGCAGTATTGATTGCAAAGTAATTTTTTCGTGGCACATTTTTTTATTGCCAATAGATAAGCCATTGATCACAATCTCACCTGATAGTGAGTAATGATGATGTGGTCGAACCTGGCAACAGACTTAACCTAGAATTACTGGCTCTCAAGGGCAGCTGCCGTAACACACCGTTAGGTGCTAATTTTCAACTTGAGGGTGGTCGCTAGCCAGAAAATAAGGAATACCATTATTTATTCATGTGCTCGTGGTCGGCGTGCACACCATATTAGCAAATTATTTGATCTGTTTAAGCGAGTTTGGTGCAAAGCTCATGTATTCAATGCATTGCATTTCTATAGCCTTTTTGGTTGAACTAATGTGGCAGACTGCTAATAGTTTTGTATCTGAGTAATTGATTCGTTCGGCATGTGCCAGAAAAGTAACAAAGGGTGTGGATTTCAATCTCAGATAGTACCTTGTTCGATCCCTTTCAAATAGAGTGAGTGGTCGACAGTGTATGTAGTCATGAAAAATTGTTCGGTTTGTTCGAATAGGTGTGGCGGACAGTAATAAATTCAATAAACTTATTATTTTGGTTAAATGAATATGGTGGACAGCGCGTGGTATTCACTACTGTGACATATACGTTTCTTTAAAGCTCTTAAGTTACTTTATAAATGTAGCAGTAAATATGGCCCAATAAGCAATGAATTTCATTGAAAAATATGAAATATATCATGACGGTGTATGTGACTATGATGTTTGTAATTATGATAGTGTATATGCATGTGATTTGAATTTGTGTACGGATATAAATAAATAAAAGAGAAGATGTGTAATTTTTCTGATGTAAGTGTTTATGTTTGCGTGTTAATATATACCAAGAAAATATCGAATATAGGATTTATTTAATAACTTGATGTATTTTTTCCGCTTCATGATACGTTGAATTTAGAAGCCAGTTTGTACTTTAGATTTAATAAATTAAATGTTTTTGACATGATTAATTTTTAGGAGGTGGTTAGCTTTCTTGAATATGTATTCTTCAAGAAAGCAGAAATATTTATGGGAGAAAAATTATGCAAATCATTCAACATATTATTTACCTCAGTCACCTTTTACGCAATGCAGCAGAAGTATATGAATTAATTCATATATATTCTCAAGCCCATAACTTTACTTACGGTGGTCATCATCTTATTACTTAGAATAGACAAACAATTCTCTAAAGGTGGAGCTAATTTAACAGCCAATTTACCAGTCCAGAGTACGTCCTGAGGCTACGAATACGTACACTAAACGTGATTTGCAAACGGCTTTGTACCCGACGCTTTATCGGAAACAATGTTATAAGATAAGACAATTAATTGCGCTTCTCCATCGTAGTTTGCATTGTTTTACCAATGCGGCGATTTTAGGGCGCATAATAAATAATATGAAGGTAATGGACCCTACACCGTATGTGCTGTGGGATGACATTTCAACCAAGTATACAGTCGAATTAATGTCGTTAACATAGAACTTTAACCTATGTAACTTTGAGATCATTTGACATGTTCAAGGAACCCCCATTACAAGAAATCACGAAGTGAAACGAAAAAGTGACTAGACTCCAATGTAAGTCAACCGTGATTGGATTATAAAAATAAAAATGTATCGTTAAAAGAGTACAAACTATTATTCGATGTGAAATAATAAAAATAGTTTATTTTACCAAAATCATTAATCAAATAGCAAAACTTTTTGGACGTTCGTTGGAGACATACTTATACATAGGTACATTCACATAGACACATATGATGTTTTTATATCCACGGAAATATAAGCAAAGATATCTTAGCAACCACGTCTTACCATTTATGTTTGAGCTGCACTGATAATTGTCACTTAAAATACCTTTGTCAGCAAAACCCAATAACTGTTGAACCCAGTGATAGGAGGCAAAAACTTGAGATACCAAAGGAACAATTTACTCAACTTGAATAACTATGGGTACATACACACATTATACAAGCATCATCATGTTTGATTGAAAGTCGATAATTTATTTGTTTTATTATTTCGGAAAATCTTTCACCAAATCGTCAAGGGTGTGTTCCCATAGTTATCTTTGAGATTTAAATAATAATAATATAATAAGCCCGTTCTATATGTACGAAAATTGAAGGTAAAATTATCACATCACAATTTTACCTTACTTTAAATTTTGTAATTTCAACACCCCGCCATGCATTGATCCTACGAATAAATATGTTAAAAAATGAGGGTCAAGCTCAAAAACAGCAGAACGCATATCTTACCGCGCGCGTGTTTTTAAAAGTACCGTCATCTGTAGTACCGTGCGGCGCAAAAACGTTTCCTTTACGCGACAAATCGGATGCGATAATTTCTAAGCGCCAAATCAATTTACCAATCCAACAAAATTTTGAAGATTGTGCATTTTTTGTTAATTTTGGACTTGATGAGTCCGAAATCAAAGCGGTAACTGTATGACAGTTACACTTCTTTACGTTATATTTATTCGTAGCATTGACCCGAAACCATCGAGTGAAGCGCACGGAAGTAGTCACGTGTGAACAGAACGAGCTGTGAATTGCTTTGCACCTGCAGTTCCACTACACACTCAAATAGAATTATAATGGAATTCTGAATCGAGAGAATGCTTGGTAAGCGGCAACTTGAAAATTGTCGTGGTATCTTAAATTTGGAAACCTGAAGGGGTTTCAATAATTTTATGATGAATATGTAAATACTTTTTTTTTAATGCTGATATATCAGCCTTGGAATAAAATCTCACGTGATGGTAAGTGATGATAGGATCTACGTGATGTGTTAACAGGCTTAACTTAGAAAGCTCGAAAGGACAGCTACCGGACCAAAACACCGCCAGGCGACCATTCTCGAAATGCCCCACCACTGTGTGGTGAAGCTTAATCCTGCGACATGATAATAACCATGAACGCCCTGCGCAGCAGTCCATAGCCATCGACACTGGGCCATCACTGCTTCTCAATATTAAAATTATGTGTTGTTATAGAAATACTGTAAAATCTAAGAAAATTTCTACGAACCAAAAAACAAATAAATGACATGATGACATTCTTGTGAATTCAAGAATTCCCTAATGCGTATCATGTTATTTTTCAGTTTTTTTTTCTGTCACCGCCAGACTGAACATATTATGTGAACCAACCTATCGATGACCCGCATTAATTAAAAATATCAACCTGGAAAAATACTTCTAGTGCAATGGAATTCACAAACATATATAATTAAAACAAAATTTACACTTTTTAGACTTTCTTTCGTGCCATAGGGAATTGTGTTACTACACAAGCGTTACGATTTTACGGTTGTGTAGGAAGCGTAAAAAATAAGATGTATCTAAGCTATAGAGATTTCGAAATATTCGTAGCCACAATAAAAAAGATCCACTTAACAATAAAGTGTCATCCTTATTAAAAGGACCAAGAAAATATAGTGGTCCTAATCTGTCTTACTTAATCATGTCTTTCAGTAACATGTAAAAAAAGAATGAACAAACATTAAGCTGTACCAAACAAAATTACAAATTTACGAGAAAAAAACTTATAGTAGAGGAAAAACTTTAGTCATTTTTCTTCTCGTAAATTTGTAATTTGGTAATGTAATCCGGAGAGCATACGTTGTAAAAATAAGAGGCCTGTAATTCTAGGTTAGCCTGGACAACATCTTCGACCACATCATCACTTACCATCATATAGATCTTGAGATCAAGAGAGAGTCGTCAATGCCTATCAGCCTTAAAAAAAATACAATTTAAAATCTTCCACATTTAAATAAAAATCTATTTCCCTATATTACTTCCCACGAAATTTACACTTGATAGCATAACCAATCTCGTTATAATAATAGACTGGGATGTTGTGTAACTACCCCCACGCTCTCATGTAAACGGAAATTTAATATCGGAGATTTATGCAAGCAATTAACAAACTGTTGTAAACTAAATGCAAGTTAATAAACGGTTGAGATAACAATTTCTAATTAACACTATAATATATATGGTAAGTTCTATCAAATTAGTTGCCTACAAATCTTTGTTGTTATTTTAAAGAAGGCTTAGAATATTATACATATTATAGTGATGACAAATTTTCCCTTGACTTGTTTGTACAGTTAAATCTTTTTAACAGTCTCAATATAATACAAAAAAAAATAACCAGTAATAAGTGACATTCGAACCCATAGTTATATATGGTTTCTTTTTGTTATATATGAGTCAGAAAAATTCGCTCTTTGTACTTTGCGTCAGTAAGTAGGTTCAATACGCAGACATTATTGATACATAATCGTGAAAGGGCCGGTGCAATATGATTTCTTAAGCACAAAGTACGACACTAGAACATATTGTTGACATTTTTGGCTTCAGTTTTACGGCCAGCTGTCAACCCTCCATAGGAACGTTCTTATGCTCTTGGTGGCAGTGTACCCGCTACCTTTCAGTCAATGATTGCGATAATATGGTGAAGAGCCTTGTTGTGCACCAACATAATACGTAGCGTCTCTAAAACTAAACTCAGTAATGTTAGAAGTGGCTGTGGCAACAAGAGGATCACCATCACCAGCAAGACGGTCCACTGTTGAACAATAGCCTCCCTCATAGAACGCCACAATGAATTTGTGTCGGTCAAGGGGTGTTTTTTTGCCATAATTCTCACGCTTGGCAGGCTCTTGAGGCTTGCAGTTACTGATGTCCATTATTCAGAAGGCGCTGCTGCCCCCCTTACGGTATTATTCCATTAGTCGCCAGTTACTCCACCCATGAAAAAAGAGAATATGGAATAGTTATTATATTCTTAAGTGGAGAATAATTTCTATCTATCACATTAAAATAACCTTGATCCTTGATGAATCCGTTTCATTCACATTTTAGTCTACTCCAATACAGCTCCAATAACTATACCGATTGATGTTACGATTCCCAACTCCACCTGTAGTTAGTCTTAACGTGGCAGCTGAGCTAGTAATGCATCACGGCCTGATTCCGGTCAGTGGTAATATATTTCTAGCTTACTCAGCAGTGACTTCACAAAGTAGCTTAGGTACCGTCGTAGAAAACTGACCTGCATAATAGATTAGGGGTTGCTAAAAGGAGACTTTATACGCACTTGCTTTGAAGATTCTTGGTAAAAATGTAAAGCACCAGCGTTACGATGTTTGTTGAATATGGAAAGAAGGTGCGTGGTGGCGTGGTTGACAAGGTTTAGCCGATTAAAGTGGGAATTCACAATAACCGCTATCTAGCTATCTCTCATATGAAAATCGTTGGATAATCCACGTTAACTGCTTGACTGTCAAGTATTTATATAATTTGGCAGCCAATAAAAAAATAAAGCAAGCTATTAAATCTGCCTTATTAAAAAAAAATACCACAACAATTGTTCAAATTCTACACGAGACACTTTACAGCGTTCGTAAATATATTATTTAATGATATTTGTTTGTTGTTTCTTCCAGTTCAAAACACAATGGTGATTAGCAGCAGCATTAATTTTTGTGTCCAATTTGAGGTTTTGATATATTTGCCAAATATATTACTGCCAAAAATAGTATAGTAATAATACAAACCTTTAATTTTAGGAAAAAATAAACATGAAGTGTTTTTTTTATTCAGCTACATCTACGTTAATCGTTACTATTAAAAGGAGTAATAATGAAATAACAAACCAAAAGTGCACTTAAATAAAGGTCAAATTAAGCGCTGATGTCAATGGCGGTAGATATAAAGCTGAAAATACGAGTAGAATTTTGAGTGTATAAAAGTACAAAAGTTACTCAACCTACCAGTTGAGTAACTTTTTATACTTGATCACATAATATGCGAGATTTGGAGAATTTGTTACAATGTTAACTAATTTATGTTATTGTACTTTAATGAATTGATATTCTTTTTTTGAGTTGGTAGGCCTCCACTATATGTACTGACGACATCTAAAAATTCTCAGGTTTATAGTTTGTTGGGTTTATTTCATATGGCTTGATTTTAAGAACGAACCGTTTCCCACCAAATGAGCAATATCTTCAACCTATCTATGGTTGAGAGAAGTTTACCGCGCGCTGCCGTTATACCGTGGTGGCGTTACTGTCTTCGACATCTTGAGAAGCCTGTGTGTGCGCGGTCTATGCAACATTTAAGAAAATACTGTTAAATACTTGTTTGGAGACGTGAAAACTATACAAATTCGCTAAACAAAGTGCTAGTGATCCTTAGGAACTTTTATTTCGTCTCGGGACATGCTCCAAGTAAGGCTATGGATTTTCGGTGAGTTTCGTCCATTATCAACGCCATTTTAGTGTTACAATTTTCATTAAGTTCTATTCTAACATAGGTAATAATTAAAAGCGGTTAATAGCCCTTCTTTGTGGCGTTGTATATGCGAGGCTTTTGTTCAAAAGTGGGCGTTTTCCGGTTGTTGTTGATGATGAATTGATAATATTCGTTGTACGGATAAACGTTAAACGAAGTAGAATAAGTTATGGAAATGTACAACGCGGTCACATTAACTAGACCCTTGACCTTGTGACGTCATTTTGGCGCTGAAGTACGGTGTGTACTGTGTATTGACACTTGGCGGGCGAGAAAAGGGAATGCGGGGGGAACCGGGCGGGGGACCCGCATTCCAGCGATGCGTCGAGTTAATGTGACCGCGTTGTAGTGCCTAGAATATTTGCCAAATGAGACTGCTTGGAGATTTGAGTTGTTGTCTGAAACTATTTAGTTAAATAAGTACTTACCAGCTCTTACTAGCAATTCTATACTATTAAATTACCTAATTTAACTTAAGTTTTTGTAGTTTCGTAAATGTTAACAGGAAAGCCGATCACTTCACATGCAAGTAAAAGGAACTAAACGAACTACTTTTACGTTGAGAAAGTACAATTAGGTATGTATGATTTCTGTATTGAAGTAAATTTTTATACACAGACAAGAGGATGAGTCGATTTATCTACAGTGAAATATGATGTTCTTTTTCCAAGGGTATTTAAGTTTAATTACTGTGTTCCATGTTCACTCATTGACTCGATCTGTTTTTCGTAATTAATTTGCGGGGTTAATTATTCTAAATAATTTTCCAAAATGTCATCTCATAGTGAAAGTGACGATTCTATAGTGACGGCACCACCAGAAATAAAAAAAATGTATTATATATATAAATTTTTTAAATACAGCTCAAGGAGTCATAAAGAACTTAATTCCTGAGTCTCGGGACAAATACGAGAAAACTTATGGATACCTAATAATTTTATTTTCCTCGTAGGTGCAGTATAAAGCACTATGTATGACTTGTGAGAAAGTTCTATTTCTGTTCGGGAGCATGTGTTTGTGTATGTCTATGTAACTTCTGTATATGTGTGAATCCTATATGTCACATCATATACTACCGCCTTGTCATCCAGTTCTGCTACGTTAAGGACAAGACCGTAGTCAAAATAATTTCTAATTCGGGCGGGGCTAAAAGAAATGGGCGTCAACTTTTAACTCATAAAAATATTCAGTCGCACGGCGGCACTAGTCGCCGTACCACGGATAGCGTCGCTAAAATTGTAGAGTTTCGTGCGCTATTAGAAGCGGCAGAATAGAAGTGTAGATAACAACACATTTATCTGCAGATACTGAGAACCTCTAAGGTAAAAAAAAATAATTATCACTTGTAGGTAATGATATTTTTTTAATAGACTAAGCGAAGCGAGGTCTCGGTGGAGGTCTGAGCAGTGTATATTTCCCCGTCAATAAATCTCGATTGCCTGAATCGATCTTCTTGAAATTTGGTAGAAAGGTGCCCATCTTGCATATCAACAGAATTTGCAAGTAGGAAGAGCCAGTAGGAGCTTAATTGGTTTGTGGTTTGCTGAGATTATAGGGTCCATAAAACGAGGCTATGATTTAAAATTCAAAAGTATTATCTCAATATTGTGCTCAAAAAAGTATTTTGACTTCATGAAGCGGTACGAAACCACGGTAATATTATCTACTAGCTTTCCGGGCGCGGCTCCGCCCGCGCGTGTGTCGGTTATCGCGCGAAAACATTAACCTCTTTTTGCGCAGTCGGATAAAAACTATCCTATGTTTTTTCCCGGGTCTCAAACTATCTCCATACCAAATTTCATCCAAATCGGTCCAGTAGTTTTGGCGTGAAAGCGTAACAGACAGACAGACAGACAGACAGACAGACAGACAGACAGACAGAGTTACTTTCGCATTTATAATATTAGTACTGAAGTACTGATACAGTATTTTAACTCGGCCCTGTCCTTGAAAAAACTACTTACAGCCGCGCGGTACGTAAACATGCGATAGGGCTGCCCGCATCCAGCATTTTAATTGCATTTGCCTACTTTGTGTTTCCATTTTGTTTTGTGATTGTAAATATACTTTTTTATATAACCAACTACTGATTCGCTCCGGCTTCACGCGGTTATTTAACAAAAAAATCTTAACTTATAAATTAAACATATAAAAAAGCAGTTATTGTGACATAACTGTAATAGTTAGACTTATAGTATTGCGGACTTTTTATAGATGTCTTCTATAAAATTGTAGTATATCACTTGGCTCTATTTTCAATAATTTCCGCAGCGTATGCGATATACCTAACGAATTTTTTTGGTATTTTTTTCGCACTTTATGTTACGTTATCGAAGTTTACATACGACCTAACTTTTTTGAAAATCTTCTATAGCCTATGTTCGTCAGGGATAATGTTGGATTCTCATGGTGAAAGAATTTTTCAAATCGGTCCATTAGTTTCAGAGCCTATTCAATGCAAACAAACAAATGCACAATCAAATCTTTCCTCTTTATTACCTATATTAGTTTAGATAAAATACTTTGTAAATTGAATAGGAAGTGTGTACAAATGCGTGTTGTTTTTGATTGGTAGTAAAAAATATTTGCACCTCGACTGAAACGTACGAAATGCTTTATTATTGAATTTTAATGTATAAAGCTTAATCAAAAATTGTTTTGGCAAACATGGACAGGGTGGAGAACAGGGAATATCTGTTACTTGGTTATAGATACCTTCGGCTATTTTACAATTAATACGGATAACGTCCTGGAGCATATTTGTGCCCTGCATACAATGTAAGTACACATGTTTTTTGTTGTTCTTATTCATAGTTCTATGTGTACATTATGCATTCCTTACTGCAACAACAGGTGAAACGTTTTTTGAAATTAAATTATTATTATTATGTGTGATAACGCTTATGTAGAAAAAGTGAAAAAAGTGTGTCAGTATTTTGGCAAGCCGAAAGAAAAATGGTGAGAATATGTATTTAATTTTAAAATGAACCTTGTTTAAAAAAAACTGTCAAACAATTTGTGTTTGGGCTTACTGTCATATACCTACCATTTACTAACTCTAAAACAGAAACTTGCAATTTAACTCTTGACCATATTTCTATATATCTATAGGTAAATAAACACTATGCATAGGTATAATTTCAGTTATAGAAAGTCAGTTTTCAGTTTTAGAGTGTATTTATGAGATAACACGCAAATAATAATATAATAAAAGTTCAAAATTTTAATAGAAGTATAATCCCAATGCAATGCTCAATACAAAAGATAACTGTAATGAAACCGCCATATAAGATTCACACTACCGCTTCTTAAAGTGGTACAGGCAGAATCGTACCAAGTTTCTGAGTCACATTGGTTAAAGAACCCCACTCGTAGGTGCTTCGGTTATCGCTGCCATTCATCATGGAGACCATTTGAAGATATGGAAAATATTCCCAAGTCGGACCCCAGCCTTCGGCCCCGCAAGTTACTCACTCGAATCGGACTGCAGCCTCGCCTTGTACTCGCCCTTTGAACTCACGCACTATCCGTGCTCTAAATGTAGTATGATGAATAAGAAGAGCTCGTAGGGCAAATCCAGAATGACAGAATTCAAGATAGCCACCATACAAAGTACTCCGATCACACTGAAGCTCAGCTTTACTTCAGGAGGGTCACACTTCAGCACTTTGTATGGAAGCCATCTTGAATTCTGCTATTTTGGATTTTTTTGCATGTCATTTGACTGCTTTCTCGATACCCTATGTCATTTGTTCAAAACTCCTTTACTTATCTGTAACCATTTACCAGATACGTCATATATCTTCACTTGGCAGGCGTCATTTTTATGAGGCGTAATTTATATTTCCCATTATTATCTTATCACGAAAACCACTTTGTATAGGTATAATTTCAGTTTAGAATAATTTCTTTCCCCATGACTCCTTCCCATAGAACAATTTAAGTCAATGGTTTCAAAACATCTATGTATGGCGGCCATCTTAAAAAAAATATCTTCGAAAAGTAATTTCTAAATTAGGAATAAGGACGCCCAAAACCACCCAGATATTGATTTTCAGACGGATGGGAGCAACTTGAATTTTACCTGCCATCTTGAATATGTCATTTTGGTTTTTGTCAAGTCTCATTCGACTGCTGCCATTAAAAGTTGTACGAAAAGAATTGTACCGGGTCACTTTTCCTAAGGAACCCCACTTATTACAATATATAAAATAAAATTATAATAATAGCACATTATCACTTTTGCTATGAAAATTGAAACTATCTACAGAAGTAACGGTTCCAAAGTTACGGGTACATGCTTTTAGAGGTAGTACGAAAGAACAGCGGAGTCATACAGATGTAACACACATTTCAATCCGACTAACTACATACTAAGTATCAATGAGATAAAAGAGATATAGGTAAGTTCCCTTTATTTGAATGATTGGATATCTAAATACCTAGAAAGAAGTTGGTCGTCTCGGAAAGTGTGTTAAGGGCTTTGGGAATAAGTTCTCATTTAATTGTACGGTAGCCTAAATATAACAAAATGAAATATTTTACCAAGGGTTAAAAATCTAGATACCTACTAAAATAGGAATTAACAATGCCGTGTCTGAACTTTAATCAACTCGCTCAAAAAAGTTATTATAAAGATTTCATAAATCAATATAAACAAAAGTACTTCCCCAATAAATGTTTAACTTGAGTTTCAATAATTTATGACTTCCAAATTAACGTATGGTAAAAAAATATTGTAATATTTCGTAAAATAAATGCACAAAAATGATGGCGAAACAAACGGCACAGATCCCACGTCCAAACGGCCCGAGCGCTGCGGGCAGACTGATTTTCGTTGCGATTTCTTCTCGCGATCACAGAATTTTGTGCCAAAAATTTATAAAAATGTTTTCAACACAAGTTAGTAAGTAGTTCATTAGAGTATAGTATTAGCTATTTTAAAAAAAAAGAATCATTGCATTTACTTCAACTATGCCTCTTAAATTAATAAAAAACAATCTAAAAAGGGTCGTCGATTACAATTTAATACATATGAACTAATTAGTTTTAATAAAAAGTAATCAACTAATTCACTTAATAAAGAATTAAAGAATATGATATATTTTTTTCGCACAATTTGAACTCATAGTTTCAGTACAAGAAGATTCCAAAAGTGCGCGTTTCACTACGGTCATCCCCTTAAAAGCTTCAGGCAGGCTCATCGGCGAAATCGATAGAAAAATTTGTGACAAAGAAAGAAACAATAAAATGAGTTAGTAAAATATATCTGGAAATAATAAAATTTAATGATTTCAAAGACAAAGATAATGTTATTTGTATATTTTATTTGGAAACCAATAAAATTACATCACCTATTTCTTTTCACCTTTTTAGTTTAGGAGAGTAGGAATTTACGTAATCGCTTATTGAGATAACGGCTTCACATTTATGCTCACCCTGATGCGATGGGCGGATTCTAAAGCTAGCTTCCCATGGTTCGCGATATCGCGGACGGCCGCAGTCCAGCTCGCACGACATACCGTGGGAAGGGTCTCGTCCGTGGTAGCTAGTGGTGGATAATATAGCATCTAGCGCCATAGCATAGCGGGTTATTGCCTTGTAGCGCATACAGCGCGCTATGTATATATTCTCTTCGCGCTATAAATATAACGTTTAGCATCAAGCGTCCACTAACGTGGCTGGGTAGGCCTATAACGCGGATATGCGCAAAGCGTGTTAACGCGACCGAAAGCGCGCGATGACTGAAGCTTGGCGCTATCACGCTATGCCGCTATGCTGTGTAGCCTGTGTAGCGGCATAGCGCCAAGCTTCAGTCATCGCGCGCTTGCAGTCGCGTTAACACGCTTTGAGCATATCCGCGTTATACTGTTGCGCCTGACGCTATTGTGACGACACCTAGCATATGCATCTAGCGCGAGCGCCTTGTTTCGTTATAACGATAGCGTATAATAAAGCGCGCTATTCGAATATAGTTTATAGTCTCTAGCGCGTTGGTGCTGTATAGCGGATTTGAACAATACTAGTGGTAGCGCAGGCGGTCTGTGGCGGTGCGCCGGTATCCGTCGCGAGGCGGTAACTTCAAAGGTGCGCGGCGGTGCGACGCGAGCACGGGGAATATTTTATGTCATTACGATACGTTTTCTTTCACTTTGCATTTTTCAATGAAGCTATCATAAGATCTACACAGACCTACAGGCATCGTCGGAAGAGCCCTGTCTGCGTGCGTTGCCGTCCGTGGTCGTCGGCTGTGCGTGATGATCCGTAGAATCGCGGACCATGGGAAGCTAGCTTAAAAGTTAATTCACGCACGTCTTTACAATTTTCTCTGTGGGGAACGTACTCAGGGAATTACAGGTTGGAAGCTCTCGAGACAGTGACCATTTTATAAAATTAAATGTTACATATATGTATATTTTAAATTGAGCTAGAAACTCAATGACGTTAAGAATCCAAATTTCGTCATGGGTTTTTAATTAAGGACATAATGCAGTATAACTAGCGAAAATAAATTATTAAGTGTTGAGATAGTGAAAAATCTTTAAACACAAAGGTTAAAATTTGTACATGGAACGCTCATATTTAAGAAGCCGCTAGTGTTTGCAAATGTGACTGAAAATAAATTAGTTCACTCCTTTGAATAATATTATCAGATGCAGGAAAATATATTAACTTAATAATTAAAGTAACTTGAACCTGTAACCAAAAGTATACACAGTTACATTTCGAGCAGCCTACTAAGATTATAAAATACGGAATATATTATTGTATGGTATGTACACAATGCCTTGATGTTTAAATGGAAGCGCTGAGGTCGCCAAAGGCCATACAACAATCGGACAGATAGACTGCACGTTGCGCTGTCTGAGTTTGAAGAAAAGAGGCTTTTTGCGTGCATCCAACGAGCAACCAACGGCTGACGGAGGGCCGTGGCTGGACGCAATAAGGGAAGCGGATGGATCATCTCGCAACAGTTTTGATCGCTTAGGTATAAGAAGCACATTCTGAGAAGTTGAAAAATTTAATTCGATAACATACTAGTGAATTTAATAAATATTAGTGTTGTAACACGTTGATTGGAGCCAGTGTACAAAAGCGGCATCGTTATAAGTTACTTAAATTATTATATTTAGACGGAAAGTTTTGATCGTATAGTTTTATAATGTGTATTTTTTTGCTTACTATCAAGTGAGAGGGTTTTATAATTATGTTTTAAACAATTTAAAGTTCTTTTTTTATAATTCACATGCTCACTAATATAATAACAAAGAAAAAAAACTATTCGCGTAGAACTCTTTCTCTTTTCAGAAAGCTATTTATAGAGGAAAAGTATCAAACAAAATAACATAAACGTTACTTATCGTTCTCGAACGAGACATTTGTCAACTATGCTTCTCGGGACGATGAAACGAGGGTCGGTGAGCCAATAAATATAACATAATAAATATATAAACACATTTCTTTGAATTTGTTATGTTTTGGAATTTCCACGTAAAGTTTATTCACGTCTCTATTGGTTACTAACATAGAGGTATAGTGGTTACTATGCAGAAAAAAATTGTTTAGGATCTTATCTGAGTTATATATTTTCTACTCTGTGTTATTAAGTATTAACATATTTTTGCTAGAATTGTTACTGATTAATAATTATTACTTATTGTCAGTGGACGCATATTTCCGTTAGTTTTGTGACGAAGTCATCCTCTTTTACCACATTATTACCTCATTTCATAATTGGCTACTGTCCACATAAAATTTTCGCACTCCCATTCTTCATTCAAATTCAAAACAATCACCACATCTTTTACTTGCTTGATATGACATGAAACATTGAAACCTACGACTAAATAATGTATTTATTCTTAGATTGAAACCTTGGCTCTCATTGCGGGCGTACTCACACACAGACATACTGTTTGTGTATTCATATTTTTTTTAATCAATATTGTAGATATAATATAGATTAAGATATTTTGCAATATTACAAAGTAAGTAAGTAAATTTTTATATGTTTTATTTGCCTTTAGAAACATGTTAGAACCCACACCTTGTCTTCGTGTTCCTGTTTTCCTGGTACACTGTATTATTATTCTTGTTTCTTTTTATATTATTGTTTCTGTTTTATGGTCATTTTTTTTGCAAGGATAGCCTTTGACCTACCATCTAACCTGTTGGCAAGTTAGTGGTAATGTAGTAAGGATGGTAAAAATGCTTTACTTGGACTTACCTTTTCGAGGACAGCTACCGGAGAGTAGAGGTATGTAACTCACCACTACAGTCCCCGAGGAGAATAAATCAAATAAAGACATAGCATACGCAGGCGCGGTCGTGAGCGCACGCACTCCATGATGAAGCGACTCGGAAGGACGCGAATCCGGTCGAGACGCCTTCTCGATGTAAACAACCGTAAGTGAAATCGGCTCAAAGTATTCATTTAAAATAAAGACATTTCAGATATATTTTTTCAGTGGAGAAGCCCCTCACTAATACCTTTCTTTCAGCAGGGTTGTGCCGGACTCACCAATGGGAAATAAAGATCCCGCTGGCTCTATATCCTAAACTCCATTTTATTCTGAATTCTTGCATAGGCAGGTGAAACAGTGTCTCCACATCGCGCGATAGCTGTTCCGGCTGTATTTGTTATTAAAGGAGAGGGGCCCCCAATCACAGCTTAATTGTGACGAGTTTATATGGTTAATAATCCATATTCCGAATATATATTTCAGCCATAAGTAACCTAAGATAGGAATATGTGGTTAGTTAAAAGTAAACAGAACGGGCGGTATATGTTCGTGATTTGTGCGAATTCAGCAACAAATCATATTTTTAGTAGATCACACTCAATCGACTGCTATAGGGCTTAGAATCAGCACCCGGTCAATCGTTGGATCATATACAAAATTTCTCAATACAGATATATATGGGCACAGAGTGAGACAATAGTTAAACGAATCGTCATTTCATCTACTATAATTACTTAGCAATATCTCATCTAAAAAAATAGCAATGAACGCTTATTACGGTTATGTTTATGGAAACTCAGTTGAAATTGAATCATCATTTATTTTACAAAAGAGATGTTTAAGAATTATATTTAGACCATTTCTCGAAGCAGATTCCAGCGGTGTTAACTAACAGGGCCTGACAAGAGCTAACTTCAAAAGATTATGAAAATTTTGTTGAGTTTGTAGCAGATAATAAATATATAATGTTGATCATAGTCTCCTAAAACACTTTCATACTCTCATAGCACTGTACCACCAGTTAGGTGCCCTAGATAAAATAAACCACGTCTTGCGATATATTTCAAACTTAAGTCATAGGTACTTATGATGCAAAATAGCAAATGAAATTTGGCACCAACGTTAATCACAGACGAACTTTTGCGCTATCATTGGCTGAGTTAGATTTGCGGTTGAGGGAAGCGCTTTCACGTTACTATTTGGTCTTCGCTATATGGTGTATCGCTTATCTACTCACTTTACAAAATAATAGGGTACAAAGAGGCTCATCCGAGCAAGTCCCACTAGTTGTTAAGAAACCGTGTAAACATGTTATTTCTAGAACGGTGATATACCTTATAAAATGAGTATGTGAATCCTAGAATGTTATGGCTAAAAAAACGGACGTTGTTGGGATATATTTCCATCGTAGGTACTCGGTTTTCTAATCACAAAGAGGAAAACAATGTTGGATATAAGAAAAATTCTGTAAATACTGAAAAGGTATAGCTGATAGGCTCTCACCTGATATTAAGATATTAGCTTTAATCCCCATAATTATCAATGGATAATTTGCAATTATGGTAAATTTTTCGACACGCAAAATAAAGTTTGTTGCCGCACATGGTTTATCTTTATTCATGCTCAGTTTTTCCCCAAAATCAAGATTAATATTCTTGGCGGTGCGTACACAAATCAAATTGCTACCAAATTGGTTCCTCGATTGCTGAGTGTTATTTGTTTGATTGTACGTGATAGGGTCTTCGGCGTTGTACTTGTTTAGTTGCACGGATGGTGCGTTAATTTTGGGTTAATGTAATGAAAGAGTGAATGAACTTGCTAATAATGGTATTGAGCTAGGTTTAGTTAGTCTTTGCCCTGGGTCTTCGAGAAAGTAACGCAAAGAGAAGCAATTCTATTTGGTTTGTACGAAATAAATTGAGATGAATTTCCTCTAAACACATCTTCGGCATTTTATTCTTTCTTATATTTATAACTTATTCTAGGATTGAATTATAAGCTTATTAAATAGAATCCTAATTGGCTAAGCCACCACCACGTGGCTTATAGTGATGGAACGTAATTATAGTCCAAATTTAATCGATATCGATAATTTGTAATACATTATCATGCTATTAAACCATTGAACATCTTGATTTGAGTCTAAAAACTATTAATGCTTGGCTGTCATTTGGCTGTCAGAAACTACTTTCTATGCGATGTGATAAGTGAACATCAGTGATGGAAGATGACAGCAGTTCTTGCAGCAGCAGAGTGTGGAGATGACATATGAGATACGTTATGACAGCCAAGCCCCAGTGATTGCTGATTGAACAACCCCTATTAACTGTGGATTAAAAATAAACCAAGAGTTTTTGCAATTTGTGTCATTTGATACCCACATGAACGCCATCGTTATGGGGCTCTCCTTTTAATGGGACATTTTCATGACATAACTTTATTTTCAACTCCCTCGCTCGTAAAGTGAGCTTTATTATATCGTTTTTAGGGCCATAAATCGAACTATAACACCCTCGTGCATAATAATATTATAAACTAGTGTGTAATAGAATTATACTTACAAAGTTAAATTAGTTCCTATAACTGATATCCTATAAATTATATGCAGGTCGATACTGATTTGTAACTGGGTAATACAGATTTGTAACAATAAAGAGGTTTAAGGCTAAGTATATGTAATCAAATCCCATACAGTTGCCGCGCGTAATATTTTTTTTTCCTCGCAAGGGTGTCGAAAAGTGCGTATGAGACTCGTGAGCAACTTGCTCATTATACACTCGGCTGATTTACGCCCTCGCCTGCGGCTCGGGCTGCAACCCTCAGCCCCGTGTATAATGAGCAACCTAGCTCACTTGTATCATAACATACTATTCCGAATCTAACGTTCCAACGAGACGGCCATCGTCTTCATTTAAATAAGCTTTCCATTTTACGCTAAATTGTTGCCTCAGTTACTATTCAAAATGCTTTTACAGAGGTAAACTGCAAGCAAGTACCTCTAACCACCACTAGGAGACAAAGACGGCCACTGGCTGTTAATAATGGCTATCGTTTTCTTTGCTTGTTTTTTTGTAGTAGAGTGACATATATAACAACCATACTGGTTTCTAAAATATTTAAATAAAGACAATGTTTGCTTTTGTCTAAGTTGAACTTGTTTGGATCGTGATATGTATTATAAAGCTTGTTTTATATTTTCTAAGTTATGCAACGATAATAAATTTGAATGATTTTGGTATTTTAGATGTTGGAAGAACAGAAGAACCACGGATGTAAATGTATATTTTTTATATAGGAAGCTATAAACAACTTAGTATTTAGGGAGATAAAACTAATTTGATCAACGAAATAGAGTAAAAAGAGTGATTAGCTCGAAATTATTTTTCATGAAGTGAGATTAAGTAAGAGCCATCCTGTCCCTTGAAATATAGTTTTATCAAGATTGCAACGATACCATCAAATAATTTAAGTACTACTTTTACAATACAACAAATTTGTATATACTTATACAAAAGACTATTTCAATGTCCCAATAATTGAAATGGATAACAAATAATATCAAAGATATGTAACAGTTTCTGAATAAAATTTAAAATCAATGAAAAAATGCTTATATCGTTAAAAGTTTAAAAATATTTTGTTTTGTATATTATTAAAAAATAATTCGAGGCATTTTAATTTAGAAATACGCGTTGATACTGTGCGTGTTGTTTTGAAAACAAATACAGGAACAGGAAATAAAGGAGGGTGGACAGATATGTTTGCACTTAATTGATAGAATATAATAGAAGAGCGAATACATTTATTTATGGAGTCTGCAATTATTAATAAATATTATACATGAAATTAATGTAAAATAAATGCAGTATTTTAGGCTTAACTGCCATAAATCAGTCTCCAACTCAGCATTTATGTTAGTTTTTAACTAGAGCTGGTCGTCTAATATAGGGTCTGGTTTGTGAAGTCGAGGAAATATTAAAGTACAACAGTGTCAGATTAGAACTTAAATTAAACTATAAAAAAGCTTTTACAAGTTATAACTTTAGAAGTCCACAATATAAATGTCTATGTTCCTATAATATCAATGACCTTCCCCAATAGGAAGGGGGTTAGAGGGGCGTCGGGGGTTGCCATAATCCGACCCCCGTTACCAACCGATCACCTGAGCTGTCCAACTGATTGGTCAGTTAGGAATAAATGTTCCTAACCACACAGCTTGTCCATCTGGTTAGTTAGTAATAAAGGTTTCTAACCAATCAATTGAAAATTTGAAAAACAATGAATTCATAATAAAACATTGCAATATAGGTAATACAAATTAGCAAAGTGAGTATACGGAATTTAGCTTTGGTAATGCCTTCCTTTTTGTTGTAAAAGAAAACAAAGTGTACCCCCAAACACATAGATTAAGGGTAAGAAGATTATGACCTTGTTAAGGCTTGTTATTGACTTTACTTAATGAACATCATTGAACATCCATAAAATGTACTGTTTAACACGCAAGTAAAGAACTTTTTATTAGTAATATATACAATATATTTTACTAACCCACTCGATTCAACAAGCAGCTGCAGGATTAGCAATCGACCTCTTTATATTTTGTGTTTGCGGTTGGAATATGTAAGTATCTAGAACTAACTCATTGAGTTGACTACTGACATCATATCATGCTATTTTGATGTAAACCAAACCATACAGATTCAAGTTACCGTAAAACGGCTTGTGAAAAGGTGAATACATTTCCAGGAGGCTTTTATGGCACAACAACATGTTCACAAACGCAATCCCACGGGAGTATACCCTTACCTCAGGCTCTAAAAAGGTACACTTATTGCAGCTGAATATGGTAATAAAATGTTATGGAAATAACTATTCGTATAAAAATCCTTTTGACTTCGCATCTTTGTGTTTGGTTTCGTAAAATTTAGTTTTCCCCTTAGTTAACTTATTTCTTGAAAGCAAAAGGATCTTCGGTCGATCTACGTTATAGTAAGTGATGATGCAGTTGGAGATATAGTTCAGGCTAACCTTATGCTGCGAGTTAAACACAGTGACTAAAACATCAAATCGCAATGTCTTATCAAAACGTGATGTGAACTACCAGTTACCGAAAACAAGAGGGTGATTATGTATTGTTTCTTGATATTATATATAATAAATTGTAATTAGTTAATTAATCGTAGATTGGTAATGATTGATTTTTTTTTTGCCGGCGGTATGCCTTTATTAAACAAAATACTATGAACTATATACAACACTACAGCTACTACAATAAAAGCATTTAGACACCTATAAGTCATAGCAGACTCATAGGCAGTCCAAATGCTCCAGCCCACTCCCAGTTGGCAGCGTGCCCAGCATGCTGGCAGCATTGCCCCGTTGAATTGCAATGCTTATTCGTTGAGCCAAATATGTGCCAGCATTTTGATCACGCGTCGCATCGACCAAGCGCTCAGATAGGTTTTGGAAAATACGATGAGCTCCCGGTCCCCACGGACCCAACGTCTCTACACCAAACGGCTCAAATATGTAACCCATACCGAGGTTAGCATATTTGCGCCGCTTGAGTTGCTCCGCCGAAGTAGCCGCAGCGCCAGCCCTCACGTTGGTTTCAGAAAGATGTGACGGCGCTAAAGTGTCCACGCACGTAGCGTCCCACACTAAGGGCCGTCCTAACTTCCACGGAACCAGAGTCATGCCGTCAGGTCTTTTACCATCGTCACGCATCAGACCATTCGGTTCGAGAATAGCTGGAACATTGGCGCTGGTAAAAGCCCGGCGAATGATATCGTTAAGGCTGGCGTGGCGGGAAATTCGACCAGCACTTCGAGAGCAGGAGAGGCCATGGTGACCGAGTTGATCAACTGCAGTACCACACTGGCAGTGATGTGCAACACAACACCTTGCACCCAAGCGTAAGCTAATAGCTAGACGAAAAGCGGATGGATCTATAAGGCTACCAGTTTTGTAAGAAGGAATGGCCTGTAACCAAAGACCGGATTCCCACACAGAAACAGCGAGAATACGAGCACGATCTGCGATGCTAGAACACGTATTTAAAAGATCTTTCCGTGTTAGCTCGCATAGAGGCCGATCCCACTGTTTCTGAGATGACAACATTTTTGGGAATTCAGTATTTGGATAAGCCAGTCTCCATGTGTTTTTGGCCTCAGCCAGATATGCTACATCGAAAGAGCCTAAAGATCGTGCAAGAATTTTTTCTACTAATTTGTGTGTACTGTGTACAGAAGACAAAAAATCTGGTAATGCCACACTAGAAATTTTGCGTATCCCTATGCCCCCCAACCTCACAGGGAGGGAAGCTTGCACCCAAGCCCTATCATCCATCTCAACATTCAAAACCGACACTAACGTATGTTTTACTAAGTTGTCTAAGCTTAACAAAAGCTCACTGTGTTGCCACAGCTGACAACATCTTAAATAGTATGTAAATTTAGGAACGAAAAGGCAAAATCTTATAATTGTAAAAGCCATATGGGCGTTAATTTTGGATAATCTGCTAGAAGCATTTCTAAACTTTTGAATTTGTTCTTCGACAAATGGTGATAAAGATTCGTTAAGAATCGGTGAACCCAAAAGACGAAGCGAACTTTTTTCTACTAATTTTATATTAGGCGCAAGTAAGTTGAATTTTTCAATAATCGAAACTTTATCCGGACAAGTATCACAAACAAAAAGTTCACATTTAGAAAAATTTAGTTCAAGGCCAATAACACGAAAATCGTCTATAAGTACTCGCAAGTCATCCAAAACCGTGTTCGCATCGCCTCCTAAGGTTCCGTCATCCAAATACCAAACGTTAAGTTTTGATTGGAGACGTTGAATTATTGAGTGGATCGCAAGGCTAAAATTGAAAAATGATTGATTAATTAATGGTAATTAATGATGGTAAAATTATATGTAACGATCGATACATCCATCAGTACGTATGTCAAATTGAGCAACAAAACTTTTTCTTATTCATAATAGGTTCGCGTTTGAACATATCCTGCCTTAATTAAGCATTGGCGTGGTCTGAGATTGAGCACGCTTACTAAGAAGAAACCTATTTACTCCCTTGATTAGAAGACACCTCGGATGTATCCATCGGGAAAGACTGACGACGGTAAGGAGATCCACTGTTTCGCAGCACGCACGAGAAAAGTGGAAGCGAAGCACTTCGTACGAGTCCTGGGAATACTAACCTTGTACGGATGGCACCTCTCCGTTTGTCTGAAGATGGAAAAAGTGGGTGGGCGGAGCTAAGTCGTGCAGTTCTTGAGCACATTTACCGAATTGTATGCGGTAATAGACCAACAGACAAGCGACTTTATGGCCGTGTTCCAGGCTTTGCAGCTCCCCCAGAAAATCGCTGTCTCCTATAATATATATATATATATTGCGGCTAACTGAGCCGCAAAAAAACATGACTCTTGGTTTTCAATCAAGACAGAAAATGTCTTTGTCTTTTTTGGCTTTAATTATGTCCAGTGCATAAAGCAGAAGTACTATATTTCAATACAGTGAACCTTAGTTGTTAACCAGCGCTGTCAAAATTACCATTTAAATCATAAACCGATCTCAACTAGATACCTGATTGTCCTAGCGATTTTTCTTAGGGCTGATACATTTTTTTCGGAAAGATGTCTCCGTAGCTAATATTTTGAAATCGGGATACCGTCTCACCTTAAATATCCATAGTTTACCTCCCATATAACTAACCAAGAACTAAAATAGCGTATCTATTACTCCATCCACGTGATCAATCACTGAGTTGTTAGTAATCCTTCTTAATATATTTCATAAATGAACGTCTGTCGGTTTGCAATCTCTGCGGCGGACTAAATCAGTATTTCTGTTGTAAATGCTCTATGATTGATGATTGAGATTAGTGCAGCGTGGAATAGGAAATATATAGACTAGTAGGTATGATCGGTGTATTAACTGCTCGTAATAGTATCGACTATGTAATGTAGGCATGCAGTTTTCCAATGGTATTATTGAAATATACATGAAACTGAATAAGAGGCTGATCTGGGGGCACGGTACTGCCCCCGCCAAGTTTCGCTCGCCGCAAAGGGCACAGGCGTATCATCCATTTTTTGAAGTCACTTTCTCACTTTGAAGAAGTCAGGGCACTTTCGACCCCCTATAACTTCGTGGTATAT
The DNA here is from genome assembly GCA_963854805.1 of Plagodis dolabraria. NCBI lineage: Eukaryota > Metazoa > Arthropoda > Insecta > Lepidoptera > Geometridae > Plagodis > Plagodis dolabraria. Next base: position 21,738,842 of record OY978459.1, read on the forward strand.
TTGTGGTGTTCGTGGTGTATAATGTATACCTTTATAGTATTTTATATATTAGTTATCTCTTTAATTTCTATTACTAGGACGTTCTTATGTTACCTATTTTGATTCTATCTGTGGATACTTTTAAATGACTCTTTTCATTATATATGTTTGTTATCTAGGTTAAGTAATTAGTCGATAGTCTTCCTAATATGTAATACATAAATAAAAATATATGAAATCTGAATTTTGAGTGACCTAGACTATTATACCCCTATATTTCCTTTTATTTCTGTCTACAGTTTACAGGCTATCACCAGTCGCTATTTAAGGTACCTACTTAACTCCTAGCGGAAAAAAATCGGAAGATATTGGATTCAGGTATTAAAAACAGAAATTTAAAAAACCGAACTAACTTACCGCACTGAAAAGTATGAAATAACATGTTGATTTCGGTTCCATGCTGAATCAAAACACTGACTTCACATTATCACAGTCCGACGTCCACAGTTTATTTATCTATATTATATATCGGTTCCGTTTATATTTAAAAAAAAAACTCTCTTCTTAGTTATACATACTACTTACAAGATCATTGCTACTCGCCTAAAGTACTGTTCACGATCAACAAGAGTTGGAATTACCATTAAATCATCCAGGTATGCCATTAAATTCAGTTAAGTAATTGACTAACTTAAAAACTACGCGACCGATGTTTGTGAGCCTGGAGATTATATCCATTCTCTACTTAACAAAAGAGAATCATTATAGTTGACTGAATAATTGCGTACAAAATAAAAAACATACAGTTGAATTAACAACCTCGTATTTTTTGGAAGTCTGTTAAAAAGAAACAGTTATAAACCGAAATTGCTTTGCGATTGGTAAACTCAAATTTCCTAACTAAAACCATGAGAAATAATTTTACAAAATGCATAAGTAACTTTGTGATCGTATATTATGAATAATCTTGATACAACACGGTCACATTAACTCGACGCATCGCTGGAATGCGGGTCGCCCGCCCGCTTCCTCTCACATTCCCTTTTCTCACCCGCGAAGTGTTAATACACAGTACAAACCGTACTTGAGCGCCAAAATGACGTCACAAGGTCAAGCGTCTAGTTAATGTGACCGCGTTGTTGTAGAATTAAATCTTCGCAGAGTTATTCGAAATCGGCTTTTCGTAGACGGTAATGCCCGACAAATTCCTTCTCAGGTAACAATAGAGGCTTGCTAGCCTGCCTGAGTACCTTGCGCTCAATGATCAACAGCCTTTTAAGGCGTTCTTCCTCTGCAGCTGCCAACAACATAGCTCCAGCCATATTGCTACCTAAAATCAAAGATTAATATCGAAATTGAATAGTAGACTCAAGCTAGCATTAATAATAAGCAAATATTATCAAAGCAATATTGTTGAAACAAAGAAAAATCCTGTTCGACCTTCACAAGTGTTAATTAACACGAAAGTCCAAATTTCCGCAGAATGAGTGGCTGAAATCAGAAAAAAATAAGTGATTATTTTCAATAAATCAATATGGATCTTTGAATTTGCAATTAAAATAAGAAAATCTCTATCTCAACGCAAACTCGTAATAAAAACCCGCCAACCAGTGAGCAATAAAGCTCCCTTCTTCATTTGACGTTTCGTAGTGGTCTTCAAGCTGTCATTAGAGTTACATAATACCAATTTTACGTCAAAAGTGGCTAGTTTCGTTCATTCTCTCGTCTTCAGAAAGTAATCGTCATGACGGTTAATTAAAAAATTGATGTCCACTCTGACGTTCACGAAGACCACCGAGAGTTACATAATAGCTCTGCTGGTCTCTGTTCACCCCTCCGCCAAATGGGCGTGACGTCATGTATATATCCATACATAAATGTCGTCAAACTGTTGGTTGTACGGAATGCAAAACAAATTTTGAATGTAAGCCTTTTTGTAGTTTGTTTAATAAAGTACACTGCGCTAATATACCAAGCCTTTTATAAAATCAACCCCTGTAGTTTATTTCCAAAAGGTTAAATAAAACCCGTAATTTATTCCAAACATAAACTTACAGCTATGACAGTTATGTCACATAAACAAAGCTGCCCCAACCAAAAGTTAGCTATCATGACCTGCTAACTTTACTTCTGTTACAAACTTCCCCAATTTTCTATGAATAATAGCCACAATTATCGGCCGCTTTTATATGTTTCCTCGTTACAATTTTTAAGCATAGAAATTCATTGGATCCGGCGAGTTTGAAAAAGGTCCCTACGGAGTAACAATTATTAGGTACTGTAACTTATTTGGTACTGCTTGTAAAGCTGGTCTCAATTGTGACTGGGTCATTTTGTTGTAGTTACAAATGTGTAGTCTTGCATAATTATGATGTGTTAATGTGTCTCCAATATCACTTTGATTTTGAAATTGGACGAGCGTCTTCGCATTCTAGCATAGGCAGGTACTTAACGTAATAATACAATTCTAGAATACGAAACGTAAGAGTAACCGAAATATATATTAGACAAAAAATTCAGATATTAATTAACACCATAACGATATTACATATAGCTTTAACTCTTAAAACAAACTTACATCTAGATGAAAAGAGTTTTTAGCTCTGACAATATTTCCGCAAACTAACCGGCATATACAGTCACTGAATCTCTACACTGATTTTTCAGTAGCCGATCCTGAGAGCTTATTTCGCGAACGGCCGTCAACCGGTCTGTAGTAACCGAGTTAACTGTAATTCCATTAGGCGCTGTTCGCTTTCAATTTTGCATGTTATTGTTTCTTTATCTGTTTGGAGTCCCTCAATAAATGTCATTATTCCATAGAGATTCATTCTGGCCTGTTTACAAAGAATAAAGTTTATTTTTATCGTCATATTTATTTGCTTTGAGCTTTGATATCAATAAAAGAATATAATTTGAAAGCTTTTATTCGTTGTTTAAACATAACAAAGTTTTAAAAAGTGAAAGACTATCATTGCATTTTAAACTTTCTTTACATACAAAGTTACGCCGTAGGTGATAACTTTTTCTACTTATCCGGTACTTTCTTGACAGTGGTCGTAATCGCTATGCAGTAGAAGTACTGTCGGCGCCAGATGTGATGCGCCTTACGATGTTTCGCCACCTTTGCCTGCTGGAAGTTATTCTGATGTACTGGTTCAGTGAACCTCTGATAGCAGATTTGGTCTGGTTAGTCCAACACGTGGGTGATCTTTCACGCGGTTTATTGCCTTCCACTTTTTCGTAGACAACAAGGCACCTAAGGACTGATTGTCACGCCGGAAAACATTTCCGAAGAATGTAAGAATGTAAGATGGTACTATTGAAAATAGATGCTTCTATGATGATGGCGGTCATGGTCAGCAACTAACAGTGGTTACTCATTCAGCTGTTGAGCACCATTCCAATTTCTGCGTTCCAGATTGATGGACAATGTAGCTAAATTACCTTTACATGAGAACAGAAACCGGGATAAATGTACGTGTTCTAAATGCTCTCTAATGGTTACTTGTCGCCAATGACACCTTTTTTTAATGTAAGGTGGATCTCATACTCGTTTTGCCAGTTTTCTTTGAAGAAACGAAAGAACTTTAATAGAAGCACTCGTAGCGGAGCCTGTAAGTTGGAGGTTACACGTGAAGCCTGGCATAATTTCAGTTAATTGTTGATGTCTGATTGACCTCAGCTTGTTTGCTTAAATTCTATTTTAACATACATTGTATAAGGTGGGGAATTGGCCTCGAGGTTATTTTTAAAAAGGATGATGCATCACCATCATCAGAGTAAGCCATGGGTACACCAATAATTATACTCCAGTTGGTTACTGCAAATTGCGCTTATTTTATGTAGGACAATGGTGTTGTTTGTAGCTGTCGCCAACACAACTCCAGCGTACTTTGGGCGACCTCCTACGAATAAACTCTACTTATGTTATTTGTTTATGGAGGACATGGATATTGTTTTCCACTGTTGACTGTACAAATCCACCAGGCTTTGGGTGAGGGTATGCCCTCTTAGAACCCTGTACCCCTACAGGAATTTCACCCAAGAAGAAAAAAGCGAAAAATGCCTTCTTATTTTTTTATAGTATTGTGACTGAACAAACACGAGGCCCACATGATGTTAAGCGGATTGTCCTCTGCATATAACAGATGCATTTCGTCATGGGACGAATCGCACTGCGCCCGTCACATTTAGACATGCAGTTGTTAAGTCTCATGTGCCTGTAAATTGTCTGGCTTTCAAGGACAGCTGCCGGAACACAACCTTAGGTGCTTGGCATTCTCAATTAAGCCTGTCTATTACCTTCGACTACATCATCACTTTCTATGAGCTGAAATTATTGAATGAACGCTAACCTATCTGTATTAAATAAAAACCTTAATATATAATATGCATGCCACTATACTGTTATGAATGGTTGATTTGCATGTTTATTTTTAACCGACTTCCAAAAAAGGAGGAAGTTCTCAGATCGTCTGTTTTTTTTTTTTTTTATGTTTGTTACCTCAGATCTCTTAACTGGGTGAACCGATTTTAAAAATTCTTTTTTTGTTTGAAAGCTGATGCTTGTCGTTTGGTCCCATTTTAAATTTCATCAAAATTGGTCAAGCCGTTTTTGAGTTACACTAAAAAGATTGAAAAAATTTTTTAACAAAAAATGGAACCGACTTCAACACCCAAAAGTGTGAAATAACTTGTCGAAGTCGGTACCATGCCCACAATATTGTGATAATAGGTACTTTTGAACCATCATGGTACCGACTTCAACAAGTTATTTCACACTTTTGGGTGTTGAAGTCGGTTCCATTTTTTGTTAAATTTTTTTTTTAATTAGAAGTCTGTTTATCATAAGCAGATAATGATATCGTATTTGCACGTTTTGAAAACAATACTAGATTTGATGTATTGCTGAATTCACGTTTTCGCAAATTATAACGCAAATGAGATCAGCTGTTTGCTTTTGCAAGTTTAAACGATATTTTTTTTCATAAACAATGTTAATGCGAATGTGTTTTTGGGTATAAACTAATTCCCCAACACAGTTCAAATAAATATATACTAATATTCAGCATTTATGGGCATAAATTAAATAGTAGTGCACTAAAGCAAAACACATTTCGAACCGTTCAGTAATTTGAATGTCAAAACAGCGTGAACGTTATACAAACAGTATGGGTAAGTGCACCTGGTAGGTATGAGATTACAATTATATAAGGAGTTAATAATTAAAATACATATACCATTCCTTTCTACGAGCTTGCGCTCGTTTTATTTTCTTAACAAAATAGGTTTTTTTTTTATATACAATGTCGTCCACGATTCAATTTTTTAATTTCCAAAGTCATATATAATTCAGCTCAGCAAACTACATTACACACTTGTAAATTCCAGACCTGACATAGATGAGGGCTTGCCGAAAACTTGCATACACACAGTCGCTGTGATGATGATTCGAAAAATGAGTCTATGTATTCGATCTGGAACGTGAGCATTTAACATGTGGATTATATAATGAATGTAAGCTCCAAAAATGAATTTTTATATTAAATTATTTTTAAAAGCATTTACATATGTAAATGTGAACGGGAATATTAAAATTCTAATAGATGGAAAAATACATCAAATATGGATAATTGTATGCATCATCAAACTTTGCCAGTAACATCTGTTTATTAATATCTATCTTGCAGATGTAAGCGCCTAAGAGCCAATCGTATACTAGTCTACAAAATATAGCAGTACTAGCTACTGTTAGTAGGGGGCGCCTACATTTGTAAGGTAGATATTAATAAACGGATGAACAAATATGAGGTTACTGGCGGGTTCTACTATATCTTAGGGATAGAACGACAAAGCCCTAAACGTATAGACACGGGTTTGAATACCGCTAGTGGCCAATTTTTATATATTTAAGAGAATTTTAATATTTAAATATTATTATATTAAAAATCATGTTTTGAGCTTAAACAAAACTATCGTTACTGTGTGTAGTGTTGATTGTATTGTAAAGTGCACTAGAAACAGTCGGCTGAAATGGAAACTCGGTGACTAAGAGCAAATTTGCACAGAATTAACGGGTGGTTAAGCTTAAACGGCGCGGGCGGAGAGAAATTATGAAGATCTAAATTTTCGTGTATTTTGGTCTTACAATTTAGAAAATAACAATATATTTTGTTATTTTTTATATTATTTTTTTTTAGATATAAATAAACGGTTACGCGTTCGATGACCCATGGTCCAAAATTTTCTTTTTGTTGTAGTTTAGGCAGTTTTTTCACTTAGGCGCTAATGAAAAGATTACAATGTTAGAACTATTTATAAGCTATATATCTAGTTAAATTATTGAGTAGTTTATCTTATGAATACCTACATTTTATTTATCTGTTCTAAATTTATTATCTTTAACATACTTCCAAATAAGGATAAAGCTACGAATTAGGGATAAAGGCACAGAATAAAATGATAAAGGTAAAGAAATGATATGTCGATGGTTTTTCTTGTTATGGATCAGGATGGATAAACCTTCAGTGTGATGTTTTATTTAAGTAAAATATTACCTCAAAGATTGTCCTGTTAAAATTTGATCAATGATCAATTCGTTATTTTTCTTTTGAAATGCTTGTAGTGCTATTTTATAGTTACATTAAGCGCTTGTGACATTTAATATAAAACAAATGCCAAAAGCCGTTACTTGCCTACAAGTTGTAGGACCTTCCATAATTTGGAAAGTACATTAGGATGTCGGTTGCGCGATCATTGAGCAAACCTGGTGCGACAAACATAAGCCATGCTAAAATTCTACGAAAGATATACGATATACTCGTATGATACGACTTTGATTAACGCGGTAATACACAATAGCTTTAATGTACCGTTGATCATAAAATTGGTTTTTCATTTTGATTTTAAGCTTATTTCTTATACGGAAAATGTATAATTTTAGTCCATTATAGACTTTAATGATTTTGAATGGGTAGTATTTAATAACTACACCAAAAGATCTGCTTTCCTGCTTATCGGCGGGCGTCCACGGGACGTTCGCTTTGCTCTTTGGCTTGCGCTTCGCTCGTCGGCGCACCTTTAGCAGATTTTGTTATTTGATATGATTATAGTCTAATCATTGAAATTTTAATATAAGTAGGTACTTATAGCTTAAAGAACTGGCTTATTCAGTTGATATGCAATCAGTATTTCCGATTTTATTTTTGTGTCGGAGATACATTTATGTGCTACTTGCTTGTTTTTATAAGCAATTAATTTATTTTATATTCATTATATTATTATTTTCTCGCGCAGCCACACTTGTCATTCTGATTTGATAAGGTCCTAATGTGACTTCTTTGTAAAGGTTCTAACGACTGTCCATCCGAAAAATGTTATGCAAAGTACCTAATTCCATGGGCATCTCGAGGGTTGAGCAGAATACTGATCGTTCTAACGAAAATTGTAATCTGTAACTTTGAAATGGTTGTTTAATGAATTCTGAACCATTTTGTAAACAATCTTTAAAACTTGAGAAGTATCATAAAAGTAAAAGAGTTTTACACTTAGGGCCTGTTTCAAAATGTTCGAGTAAGTTCCGGAACATATTTAATAAATCTTTGCAATTAATAGATTGAGGCGTTTTTTGCGGAAATTCACATTTAATAATAACAAATACTTTTATAAGTATCTTAAAAAAAAATATAAAAGTATAAAATTATATATGTAGTGACAATTCCGCCTAATTTTCCTATTATCTACGTGACGTCACAAACATCACGCAGCCTAACCGGAAGAATATCTGACTAGTTTCGCTTCTAAACGAAGCATCTTCAGGAGGTCTTGACTCACTGAGCGCACGATCGAGACTAAAAAACTATCTTTGTGTTTCACAGTCATCGATTTAGCCTATCCATCGGTTAAAGCTTGAAACGCGCTGCATTGCAACTGTCATTTTTATCATTCAGTTATTTTATGTGTTGCATAGCAACCCGAAACTTTATTAGGACATTCTGAAACGGGCCCTTTAAATATAGATTTATAAGACAAACTCTATATTATATATAATATAAAAACGTTCTTGCTGTCTACAATACATTCACTAAAATGTTGTTCAGCTGTAATTCTAGGTTAGTCTGAACAACCTCATCGACCACATCATCACTTACCATCAGGTGAGATAGTGGTAAAAGGCTTACCTATCAGGCATAAAAAAGAAAAGCTCCACGGTCAGGACGTCTCCTGAAATTTAAATAAATGCCTAATTTTGCCATGAGGTGTAAAAACTCATTAAATGAGTTGGCCGAAAAAAAAATCTAATTTAAGTAAACAAATAGTTAAGTTGTCAACGTCGGAATTATTTTCGTATCTTTTAGAGGTAGCACTAATACGCCCTTGTGACGTCAGAGTAGGTAGTAAAATATAGCACGCTTGGTTTTCATACATTTGGAGGAACAGACGTTATTTATTTCGATTTGTGTCTGTATTTCAAACAGTATACAGATACTACTGTTTTTATGCTTGAAGGTCAATGTAGGACGAAAGTTTAGTTGGACGAGATACGAAATCTAAACGATGAGCGAATTGCAATATCTCATAAAACTAGTCCTTTCAAATTTACTGCTTTTAGGGTCCCAAAGTACAAACGAAGCCCTTTTCAAGAGACTCCACTGTCTATTTGTCCATCCGTTCCTGCATCTGTCTATATATCACGTGTATCTAGCCCTTAAACGGAATGTTTAGAGATGTTATGCAGAACGTTGGACTATAAGTTATTTAGTAAACATGTGAGATGTCATCGTTTAGAGCTCATTAATTAGAGTTTGAACCCAAAGCGACGTATTCGATCCCCAACGTGAGTGGTTTCCAGTTAATCGATAATAATTCAATACCTATATCTATAAAACGCAAGAACATTTCATTTCAAAAATAATTTCTTATAATTGCACGGGTTTTAAACCAGAATTATTCCTAAATGCTAAGAAAAAGAATTATGAAATATGCATTTTATCATTACATTAATTGTAAAGTTTAACCTACAAAGTTTTTATATTGGTCTTCGAAGTCCCATAGACTGCAGTTTCCCATTCAGATTCAAAAAAGTATAAAACGCGAGGATTTTCGCACATAATCTTTACATGGTTGAAGACCGAACTAGCGGCAAGCTTTCAAACATAGTGCCAGTTAGTGTCTCTCTAAATAATCACCAAGTTAGTATTTATTCGGCTCCTCTACAATACAATCGTATACCGGCAGATAGTTCCAAACTTGTCATGGCGATAGCCCACGCCTAGGTTAGTTCTACAACTGGTGGCCAACTTGGCCCCTTGGGGCTATACGTTTGTCGACAAAACGCGGTGCACTTATACTCTTAATAATTCTTACTTACTCTTCATAATTAGGTCATTTCAATTCAATTACTATGACTTTAATACATAGTTATGTTGGGTTGTAGAATATACGTTTTATATAACCTACTCTTTATGGTGCTAATTGCTTATTTAAAAAATAGTATTAAATATATTGTTGTCTTAGATTTTCGCGATTGTTACACATAGTAATTAAATAACTTTAAACGGTTTAAATCGCGTATATTTGTCATTATTTTTGTCCCGACGTTTCAAACACTTTGCAGTGATCGTGGTCACGGGGTGACTCGACACACAAAATTTAATTACTAGTAGTAAATATGCTACGAGCTGTATTCGACTTCACGACCATCCGCCCTTGGGATCAGTTGAGCCATTCTGAGCCACTGTGTTGAAGTGAATCAAAGTTTTCTAGGTTCTAATGTTATGATGACTTCATGCCAGTTCACTACCTGCAAGAGCGCGAGCTCTTCTTGCAGGTAGTGAGTAGTGAACTCTGTGATGAGTCCGCCGATAGTTAATTTTTAGGGCAGTAATTGGGAAATAAATTTATATCATGTTTATTTATCATATATTAATTTTAGTAGATAGGTTGGGATAAAAGTTAAGAATAAAATACACCATATCTGAATGAATGACTCAGTCAAAGTCAAAAAAGCAACCCGCTCTCAAACGAAAGGATATTCGATCAAAATCTCATTCCAAATGTAACCAACTGGCTTAAAAAATATTGCTATCTGTACGCTTTGATACAATATTCAAAAAGCAATATGTACAGAATTAGATTTTGTAAATATAGTAAAAGCGTTGCAAACATTTTTCTGTTTACTATCGCTCCGATACGAGTATGTTGTTTTATTTATTGAACTCTGCATTTGTGTTATGTATTTGAACATTCATTCTATAATTTTCCACATGACACATTAGGTATACTGGTATCTAAATAGGGTAATACAAAATATATGTATATATTAAATAGGTTTGCTAACGCTAGGTACACACACGGGCTCAAGATATTTTTTTACACTTGCAATATGGTTTTTTTTACTACGTGCAGTACCAATTAAAAGCAAACACATACACATAACATCGTCTCCCACATTCACAACTACCCCTTCACACTAATAATAAGTAATACTAACTTATTAAACTTACCTAAGTACTATCAACACTTCAATACAAACATGCCTAATTTTATATTCTATTAGGTACTATTATTATAATTTTGAATTGTTGGCAGTTAGTTGATAAATAATGACACACTACGCTGTGCTATTTTACTAAATACCCTGTTTCTGGGAGGAGGGCGTTAGCATGCCATATCACAGTTTTGTCCTAGTTTGGGTGCCAATGATCTCCCTAGGAATATTAACTTTGTTATACTTACAATAAGCTATTTTAATACCACCTAAAAACTGTGTGTAAATTTATATTATGTTTGGAAAGATAAATTAAAAATTATTTCATTTAAAATTTTAATATTTTTAAGAATATGGGACTAGATTTTGTAAGAAATGTACTAAATAGCGAAGTATTTAACCACGACCGCTCTTACGTTCGTGGTTTAATACTTCGCTATTTTGTATGTAAGTTTTGCGTTAGCTTTTTTATTTTAACGTCAACATAATAGGCGGGCGCACTGTGGCCTAAACCCAGGGCATAAACCGGTAAACGAGGTAGGCGTTAACAACATTAGGTGGTATATGTTTTTGAGCACAATAAACACATCATGAGGAGACAACACTAAAAACGTACTTGTAAGTTTTATAGTTTTTTTCAATCCAATTCCGTTTTTATAATGATCAAAGGGGAACCTGTATTTTTCCGAACGAAGATTTTGCATCCTTTGACCCATGTAAAAGCAAACCTCCGGTCTTTCGCCATAGTCTTCACTTTACTGAGAAGTATTTTATTCTCCACCGTGAAATGGTCGTTGACATAGATGCGATTTACACCTGGAAACCCTAAATCATCAGCTATTTAAACATAGTGAGTCGTCGGTGGAATCGCAACAACAATTAATAAAAGGTTTAGCAACCCTGCAATCGACGAGAGCGCAAGGATCACGTGTAAGCGTGTGCACGGTTCGTCGTTCACGAACTGACTGACTATATTACCATTATTCGAGCAGGTAAGGGTAATTCTGCCGTCATCTGTAAAACCTGTTTAATCTGACGTATCGAACGGCAGATTATAACCAAATACTACAATAAATTTTCGGACGAGAATACTTATTTCTGCTGCTCGGCGTAAAGGAGGTGGCTTAATTCAAACATTACCATGCTAGCCACGGATTGTTGTAAAAGAAGCGGTCTCCGTTCTAACTTGAACGATGCCCATTACCACCTGGAGATTGCTTAGCTATTCTTGCTGTTTATGACCGAAACAAAGATGTTTTCCCCGAAGCACACCTTCGGTCATCACACATATGTACGAGGTTTCGTAAATAATTTGTCAAAAAAATATTTAGTACGAGGAATAACTTTGATTTAAATTTGTATGAAATAGTAATAAATTGTATGACTGGCGTGAGTGGAAGACAGAATAGACTAAGTATAAGAAGATAAATAATGACTTGAAATACAGATGTAATGCAACGTCGGGATAAAATAATGAAAAATATACGCGATTTAAACCGTTTAAAGTTGTTTAATTATTATGTTCACTACGAGCGCTTCAAAAGCTCCTCTATTTTTTCCTGTGGGTGTCGTAAGAGACGACTAAAGGAAACAAATACCAGTAGTACTATAGGAAAGAAGCAGTGTCTTTTGAAGGACTGACAACTACTACTGCGATCACCGAGAAGCCTGCCAATTATGGCCAATCCTCCCAAAGGGGAAAACCTTATTCAACAGTGGATATCCCAATTGATGTGTTGATGATGATGATGATGAACTAATTCTTTCTAACTTCTGTTTTGTGCTTTTTTAACTTCTGAATTTCAGCCGTGTGAACACACACGTCTACAGGAAGGTAACGTTAATAGAGCTTTGTTTTGCCATTTGGGTAAAAAACCATAACAATGTTTATTTTTGCAATTCTTTCAGTACCATCTCTTATAGGCATCGGTCATAAACAAAGGCGCGTAACCGTACTTAATAACATTTTCATATCTAATATTATCACTCTTTCTCTTGTGTACGCTTCTTTACCTCCTGTGGGAATACGGTCGTTGAATTTTCGGCAGAAAACTTAAAACAGGGGATAAGGAAGTTTTGAAAGAAATATAAATAGTCTGTTTTATTTTCCTGCATGTGCGTATGGCTTTTTAATTTGTTTTCTTTTTCCATTGTTAGTTCGAAATTTGAACTTCGAAAACTTATACAACCAGTGATCTGTGGCTTCAAGAAAAAGGGAATAAAAGAAAAAAAAACTTTTTTTTTTGGTAACAGAAAACAATCGCGTCATACCCCTGTCAAGATATTTTTTGTTTAACCTATATTGTAATAGGCATCGAAGTTTTTAGAATTTTTGCTCAATCAGCAGGTCAGTAATATTTTAAACCTAAAATAATAACATGCTAGTAGAAATTCCAGTAGAAAACCTTCGACAAATCAAATAACATATTGTTCCCGTATATAACTACCCGTTCCCACTTTAGCCCTAAAATCCTCGTCCAATATAATAATTTACATATTAAAAAATGGTCAAAGGCCATCTTGTCAGCAAAATGTATATGAGTTTTTTTTTTTATTTTACCAAAAATGGAATCGATTTCAACACTCAAAAGTGTGAAATAGCTTGTTGAAATTGTGATCTAAAATCTTCAAGTGTCTTTATATTTTTATTTACTTTGAAATGAAGTCAAAATCTAAACGCCTAAAAATATGAGTAGTACTCATACTTCTATTTATAGATTTGATCTTACGTCAACGTACGATTTATTTATCAAGGCTCGGTTAGAATAGAAAAAATTGTCCTGCGCACGATGACATAAAAAATGTGCGACGCCATTTTGGGCTGCCATCCTCGCCTATTTCTGGAGGCTACGCAGTCTTAAAGCCTTATTATCAGGGTTTGTTTATTTTGTTTGGAGCTTGGAATACCTGTCCAATTATTATTTTTTAGCCTCTAATGGTATCATTAATTACCCTATTTTTATGTCCACTGCCATGATTTGCGCTAAAACAAAGACATTAAACAAGAAGGTAAGCATTTAAATCTCCTACGAGCTTCAGTTAAACTATTTTACTGCCTTTGCTATAGTAGTAGCCAGGAAATAGTAATAGTAAATATAAGTATGTCGTATTTATTCATACATATAATATGTGCTGTTGAATAAATTTACCATATCTGCTATTGAGGCAAGACTGTCATATGACGGAATTTTCTTATTCATACAAGACTAAACTATTAAATTACATTTTTTTTTGGTTCTTAGTAAAATGCTACAATCCCGTCATTTCAGTTTAAGAAGGTTTTTGATAATTTGCATCAATAATAGTATATTTGTTAAAAATTCTAAACTTGTAGTGAAAAGCCGATTGATTCAAAATTTTTTGAATTTTTAATTAGGATTTTTTATCATATTGAAAAATTAATTATTAATAACCTGATAGTTAGCATTTATAAAATAATAGACACTCGCACATCCTACGGTTCCAGCCTGTCCTTACCGTTGTAGCTCGTAGCTAACAGCCACACCAACACGCGCAACCTAACATACATAAGGCATATTTCCAAGAAGTGTAAGTTAAAACTACTGCTTTCCACCTATAACGATGTTTCCATACTAGTTCTCGCTTATTACATAGTACTTCTTTCATATAGTTATTTATTATATACTACTTTTTATATAGTATTCATTACTTAAAGCTTTTCTGCAAACCGATCTCATTACAGTTCAGTAAATGAAATACGTTTGTTACTATATATGCACGAATTCACTAATCTGATTTTGTTAATAGCTGTAATTAGCTGTATCCCATAGGGATAGCTAGGTGACCATTAGGGTATTGAGAATGCTGCGACCGTAACTACACATCAACAGTTTACAATCAGAGCGTGACCTGTCCACTAATAATGTTGTGACCACCATGACAACCCTGAAGTCAATCTAACAGTTTCATACTCTTATTACATTTATAAGAGGGTCAGTAATGACGCAAATATAACACAATAACATAATTAGTACAATATTTTGACAAACGCCACACATTCATTCAGTTTTAAAAAAGTTTGCTTTTCAATGTGCAGCAACAATACAATTTTATTACTGCCGTGACATAATGCACAATGGGCGCCTTTTTCCTTGGTTGCTTACGAAAGAATATGAAATAGTCCTCATATTATACTTAAACCAGAAACTGGATGGCATGAACTCTTAAGTTATCTAATTTCACATATACCTACTATAAAATAATTGACCATGAAAACTTTTTTTTTTTTCTTTAAAATGTTAAGACGTAATATAATTTTTACTTACTGTGTGTATTGGACACCGCCCATATAACAAAGGCATGTTATGCAACTCTTTATAGCATGATACATAAAAACGAACACTTGTTTGAGAGTATCTTAAAGTTTATCTCAAGAAATCATTTTGACAAGAAAAACATGTATGTGAAATTTAAGTTGTGAAAATTAATTCATTAGTTTTTCATAAAAGATTTAATTTCTTATCCACATAACCGGTGGGGTGCTGGGCCACAATGTCACCTCCTCATCTCTGCCCCCGGATGTCATAAGAGGCGACTAAAGGTAACACACCAGAAGGTGGGAAGCGCGTTCTAAGGAACTGATATCTCACACTGTGATCCTTAAAATGCCTGCCTAAAAGCGAGGGATTATACCGAACTTCCCTATAATGAGGGAAGCTGTGTTCAGCAGTAGACAATCTGGTTGATACAGTACCCTACATGGGCAGTGTCCATTATTTGAGCATCATAAGTTATTAAGTTTAAATGTATATATTAATAAAATAAATACACTATCCGTATAGTGTCTATATTATTTTAGAAAACTAAACTTTTTTCCAGTATTTACAACATTTAGTTAATTTGAAGAATTTCATTGGCTTAGTTAATTATTTCAATTTTTGTATTTGAAAAGTTTGACGATAATGTGAAGCTGTCGAGTTGTGGATTGTGGATTAGAACTGTAAATATTTATGCCATCAAAGAAGAAAAATAAGTTTCTCTTTGACATCTGTTGTTATGTTCTCGGGAATATTTTAAGGACGATAATATACGAGAATTTAAAATTAACTAGACTCCATTTTACGAAGAACGTCAAAATAATCTAATCTTCAGCCTACATTTTCTGTTAATTATCTTAAGAGAAATAATTATCTCGACTAATCACCATTGTAAATGTTGGGCACAATAAACACAGCTGTAATAACTGATGAGCTTAGTAAAATAACAAGTGTTCGGTTTAGTTCAATAACATAAATTAACAGTGGCATTAAACATGCGTCGTTAAAAACTATATTATTATCTATACACGTAAACATAATACAAAAACGTCGTATATCATATGACATAAGAAATCTTACGTAGATTTTTGCCATTAGGGCGCTGAAATATATGGTCTGTCAACTTTATCATAAAAACTAACGTGAATTACAAAAGAGATTAACATATTTAGATATCTGATTGTTCCAACTATAGTTTTAACTGCATCCAGTATTCATTCACAATGTAGAGCGAATTGTGTTTAAAAAGTTACCATTATTAGCATAAATCTGCTGTCTACTTTAACAGCTTTACTTACATACAAACCAAGCTAAATGTTGGATGTTTGATTTGGCTCAAACATCCAACATTGTAATGTAACTACATCACATCTTTTAATTAAATATTTTACTCGCTTCAGGGCGCTAAAATGATCACAATTGTTAAGTACTGCAAATTATAAAGTTTTGTAGTCTTAATAACTAGAGTCGCCATAGAAGAATATAGCAAAGTTTGACTCTTAATCTTTCTAAAAATAAGGACTTAAATCCTACACAAATTGATCCTAAGAAACAATTGCTATTAACGAAGTGTTAACGATTGCCTCTTTACGATGTATCATAATATGCTCAGTTCCAATATCTTACGGAACACATTATAGGTATATGAATCTCGTTCCCTCACAGGATCCAATTACTTGAAGTTTAATTTAATTAATTCCTACACCTCCTTCGTAGATGGCACAATAATTGGAAAATTTCACTACGATTGTGTCGAAAGTGTTTGTTATAATTACAAGTTAGTTATGCGGATCGATAATTTTGTTTACATTATCAAGTTAATACAATAAAATTGAATAAGAAAATGCCGGAAAGAAAAAATGTCATCCCAAATTATTTTGTCAATTTAAAAGTAAGTTTATTGACACCATATTATACATAAACAAGCCCCGTGGGGTGCCGGGCTATTAGTTAGTAGCTAGTAGTAGCCATGGGGAGGTAAGGGAGTAAGCTCAATAAGATTTTCTTGGAAATGCTACGCTGATGCTACGTCGTAGCATAACATTCATAGAGCAAACCGATCCGACTTTTTTGGATGAGAGAGAGGAGTTGTAGAGGGTTTGTAAATCTTTTGTTGAATTCTTGACGTAGATAGTACTCCTTGGTTCTTGGACTTTTATGACATCTGACAGCATCATACTCCGTCAGAAATGCAAAAGTTAACAACTGTAGCAAAATTGGACATATTTGGTTATTTAGCTTATACCGCCAAATTGAACTGTGTTTTTTGTATCTTTATTATTATTTTTTTCTTTTGCTACATGACACGTTAAAAGTAAAATTCTGCTAAAACTATGGATGCAAAGTTTTATCGTAGTTCGGTGATATTATACCTTTATCGAGTATACTTAAAATGTATCTATGTAACAATATAATTAGTTCTTAGTAGTATAATTATTTTGTATCTGTATAAAAACGATGAAAAAAGTATCATTTTCAACTAGATGATATGTGATACTGTACATATTGCACACAATATATATCATGGTTTAAGCTTTACACTGACACTGCCATGCTGGAAACACTGACACACGCACAGCGAACTTGTAATAACTTACAAAATAAACTGATATACTCCTGCATATAAAAGCCACGTGAGTAGGGGACAGATAAACTACTGGTCATTACGTGTGGTCTGGTTCTCCAGGATTTAATGGACCATAAATTGTATATAATTATCTCATAATGGACGCATTGCCGCATTTCTTGCTCACTAGTCTTTTTGCACTAGACTAGACAATGATTTAGTAATTAAACAACTTTAAACGGTTTAAATCGTGTATACGTTACAGGTTTATGTCACGGGGCGACTGACAGTCACCCCGTGACCACGATTATGCAAAGTGTTTGAAACGTCGGGACAAAACTAATGACAAATATACGCGATTTAAACCGTTTAAAGTTGTTTAATTACTATGTGTAACAATCGCGAAAACCTAAGACAACATTAGACAATGATTCGAATGAACATTTTTATTAGTAGAATTTAAACTGAAACTGTAGGAGATGATTAGTTTATAAGAAAAATATATTAATTTAGAAAGTTTTCATGGTGTTATTACGATTAATGTCGTGATTTATAAGCTTCAGTAGTAGGAGAACCAGAATGCTTAGAGTGAATGAATAGCTAATGTCAGACATTCCTGCCTTTGATTGCTGTATCTTATATATATTTGTAAAAAATTGGCCGTTGGAAAATTTCAGAGCAATTATTTTACTACAATGTTTAATATCGTAACAAATAATATTGAAAAAATTAAACTCAAGACCAAACTCGCTTGAAAATTAATCTAAAAATAAAATAAATGCCAAGTGTGAGTCGGAGTTACGCTAAAGATTGAGTTGATGCCTTTCTGATATCGAAGGTTTTCATTGCACGATTGATATCAATCAGTTACTCGTACGTTGTTACCTTCTCACTTCACTTGTCTATTCAACAATGATTAATTTTGCAAATTGAGTTTGATGAAAGTAATGCTTGTAGTACATACATCAAATATTCAAAGAATCTTATTTTAACTGTTTTTACGGTTGAATTTTGTTGATAAAACGGTGCAAACGTTTGATTTTGCAGTTGTTATACATAATGTAAATTCAAAAGGGTTTTGATATCAACCGACAATATGTTTTTGGTCCAACTCCATATTCTTCATACTTTTGCCTCACTTATACAACACAAGTATAAAAGTACAGTCAGGCCAATAAGGAAATAATTATTGTAAAAAGTTATGTGTTCAAGTTCATGGACGGTCATTTCACTGATGTGAGCATTCGTTTGAAAAGCTGTCGTTGTTAGTATACCCGCTACATTTTGGTTAGTCTGCATTACTATGGTAAGCTGTATCCACTGAGATCCTACTTGTCAGCTCTTATTGTGAGTTATCGTTGCTCTGACGGCGCTGTTGAATGTAGAAGTAGCTACGGAAATTACTGCAGCATTTAGAGTTAGTGCCTCGTTGAACTCCGTTTTTTTTACTGGAAATGAAATTCCCATTTTAGAACTTATTTTGGTGGCTTTTGCACTTGTATTTGTCCAGAAACTAGATTTTTGGTAAGAAAGAAACTAGATGTGGTAGAACGAGTGAAGAACCGTACCGGCCAGAAATTCCAGGCTAGAATGTTTATAGTAAATGGCAAAAAAGATCCACACATTGTACGTTTATTTAGGTTTTGAGTAAGAATACAAAAATTGCGCAAACAACATTTTCATTTGGGAGGGTAATAAACTTTACAGTACATATATAGTATATAGTACTTTATAGTACTATACAGTATATAGTACATAAGAAATTTTCTTACCTGTTCATCCAGCAGTATTTTGGCTTCGTCAGAAAAACTTTGAAATGTTTATTTTTTCTGCTCATAACCTTATAATTTGTTTAATTAAAAATTTTAATTTTCTTTTATTTTTCTGGAAGTATTTCGCATATTGCTGCAACTAACACATACAACCAAATAGGCTAGACACGCTACGTGAGACACAATTCTATTTTATTCAACCGACATCCAACAATGTTTAGAACAACAATTAACTATGTAACAACAAGTTGATATTAACATAATAATATGTACGTAAGTTTCGCTACGGATTTATTTATCTTAATAATGTATGGTATATTCCAAAACCATAGCTAATTATCAGTAATAATTTAATAAGAATTAATAAGTATTGCCTGTAGCTAAAGCGTACGGAAAATTCTTGACCGTACAGGAATAATCTCAGGCGGTTATCCAGTAATTATGCAAAATGCGGACGTCGCAAATTAACATAAACACGTAGGAAAGCTTACAACAGGTAGGCTTAATATGTATATTGCTTTCTGCTCGTATGTTTTCAGAATCCTTATCGGATTATGCAACCAACATTATCTTAAAACAACCCAAAATTTTGAGATATTCTACCTTAAACACATGTGAAGTGAGTACCTTTAAGCATCCCGCTTTAAGCATTGATCAATATTTTGACTAGTTGCTTTTAATATTGCGCAATAGTATCGTATACAGCACACTCCTATTATTTTACCATTTACAAATTTCACAATTTCTAGGAAAGGTTTCCGCCTATCTACAAATTTATTGGCTCATGGCGCGCGACATCTTTATGCGCTCGTTTAGAACGGCAATATGGTTTTATAAATATCGCTCCGTATTGTAGACTTATACTAAAAGATTTGTTGGATCTTACGGTTTTTTTCACTCTATTACTTGACGGAGAAGGTATTGTTATTTTCGCCTTTATAGTGAAAGTAATCCTTATTTTTTTCTGATTTTTTTTAACATTTGGGAACTTCACAGGTAAACTGTATAAAATTAACAAACAAATTTTTAGCCGTTTGGTGTATAGACATTGGATCCGCTCATCATATTTTTCGAAACTTATCAGAGCGTTTGGTCGCGACCCGTGTTCAAAAAGTATGGCTCTGATTTGGCACAATGAATAAGCATTGCAATCTAAGGGTTGATGCGGCCAGCATGCTACGGACACGCTGGAGCTTTTAAATTGCCTGTAGGCCTGCAATGGCTTTTTCATTGTATAAATGCTTTCGTTGTTGTATGTATTATGTTTCATAATAGTGTAGTTTGTAGGGTTTTAGGGTTCCGTACCCAAAGGGTAAAAACGGGATCCTATTACTGAGACTTCGCTGCCGTCAGTCCGTCTGTTAACAGGCTGTATCTCAAGAACTGTGATAGCTAGACAGTTGAAATTTTCACAGATGATGTATTTCTGTTGCCGCTGTAACAACAAATACAAAAAGTTGGCCAAGTGTGAGTCGGACTCGCGCACGTTAAAACAAAAAAAGGTTTAAATATGAAGTCTAATGTTGTATAGCTAATGGTACGGAACCGTACGCGCGCGAGTCCGACTCGCACTTGGCCGATTTTTATTATACTAACAATAAGATGTTTCACTGGTTAATACTATGTTAATGGTATTCAAACTGACTTCTTACAGTTCTATCTTTTATCTAACTTAAAAAGTATTACACGATCTTTTTAAAAAAATACTTTGGTACAAGAGTTTAAAATATTCGTTGATATTTTAGCATATTTTTTGTTGTTGAGTCATACTATGTAATAAAAAATTCGCCAATACCTCACTCATCAATTAGTCACGTATAATAAAACTTTTTTCATGCATATGGTATTTCCTTCATTTACACGAAACGACGAAGTTCGTCCCAAGTCAAAGGTGAGGCTTTAAGAATATATCTATATTCTCTGTTTCCTTAGGGAAACTTTTACAAATTAGTTTTTAACTGTGGAAACTCGCTTTGAAGGCGGTAAAATAACTTGTTAAGGGATCTATTATTGTGGTACTTAATTCCTGCAAGTGGCGATACTTTATGTAATATCTATACCTGTATTAATATATTAGGACTATTAGTACTAGGCACATAGGAAAAATAAAGAAAAGCTTTAGCATCGTTCGGAATATTACTTTAAAATCAGCACTAATATTATAAATGCGAAAGTAACTCTGTCTGTCTGTCTGTTATGCTTTCACGCCAAAACTACTGGACCGATTTGAATGAAATTTGGTATGGATTTAGTTTGAGATCCGGTAAAAAGGATAGTTTTATCCAACTGCGCAAAAAGAGGTTAATGTTTTTGCGCGATAACTGACATACGCGCGGGCGGAGACGCGCCCGGAAAGCTGAATGAATAATTATAACGATTAAATTTCTTTCATGCTTATATACCCGAATTTGGTTGCGTGATGCTAATAAGTTAATAACGTTACGAGGATGTCTAGCAAATTCAGCTACAATCGAATAAAACTGTCTAAATTTGTTGTATTCCCCGCAACAGATTTCAATTTTCACCTTATATAGTAAAGATTTCTCACGAGTGACATGTAAATTATATTTATTGCTATGCACTGCAAAAACTCGTGCTATACGGCTACGTTTTATTTGCTTAGCAGAAGATAAAATATTATTGTGTTGAGGGAAATACGATTTCATGTTGCACCAAAATTGGAGCCCAGGTGCTAGCGAAGGCTATAAAAACACGATTGTGTTTGGTTAGTATATTTGTTTAGTTACTCACTAAGCATTTTCATCGCGATTCACGGATACATCTGTGGTTTGTATAATAATCTCAAACGACTTTGTGGTATGTAGGACGAAAAGATGCCGTGTAATGTTGAAAAACTTAGTTGGATTCTTCAGGTGACCTCCTAGTCAAAATGTGACTCTGCCCATAAGCATCGACAACGGGCGCAATGATGATACCAATAGATATTGAGATAAGATACCGGCTACTTATTAGTGTTCAATACACGAGTAGTGACAATTCCGCCTATTTTTTTCTATAGATCGTGCGCTCGAAGAGTTGTCTCCTGAGGATGCTTCGTGTAGAAGAGATATGCGTTAAAAATTCTAACGGTTTCGCTACATGGCGTTTGTGACGTCAATTTTTCTTAACAGGAAAATTAGGCGGAATAGTCAATAGATATAATTTTATACTTTGTAAGTGTTTTCTTAAATTTGTTATTATATTATAGCATTATATTTATGCTTGTATAGTTTGATAGGCGACAACTTCACTGGCACTTTATATATATATTTTTTAATAATATTGGATAATACTAACGATTCTTTTATTTAATAATCAGCCTGAGCATAACAGTAAGCAACACGATTGGTAAAATAAAGTAATTATGTACATATTAAACCAATGTACAAATTTAACATAATATTTTTTTTATTGCTGATTGTCTAGCATTTGACCACAATCTCACCTGGTGGTAAGTGATGATGTGGTTATTATATACGAAGATATTATTCAGGCTAGCATAGAATTACTAGCTCTCAAGAGAGCTGGCGGAACACACCGCTAGGTGCTTGGCGACAGATTTTATACTTGAGGGTGGTAGCTAGCCAGGCGGGCATTAGCAAAATGCCCTACCACCATGCTGTAATGACTGCCATCGAAAGATAACAACCGGGACCGACAGCTTAAGGTGCCCTCCGAAGCACGGAAGCGTTCAGTAGTAATGTAGCGGTCACCCATCTAACTCCTGACCGCAGCGGACTTTGCTTAACTTAGCTGATCGATTAAGAACGGCTAAGCAAACTTTGCTACGAGCGCTTCAAAATAAAGCGAGCGCTTCAACATAAAGCTATTTAGTTCTCTTCTACTCTCACTACCCTCTAAACAATTCAACCAGTATCTAGTTCATTATGCACACAAACCACGTATAACTTCAGACGCAACCGGTAATTAAGTTAATTAATTTTATATTTGGGTAGGGAGTTTAAAATGTTCTAAATATTCCTAGACTACCGTACAGCATACGTGCGTGAACTAAAATAGTTAAAAATATACTGTTATATATATATCACTAGCAGCCCGCCCGGACTCGCACAGGTATTTAACAACAATAAAAAAAAAACATATTTTTTTGATGATATTCTATTTGATAATGTAGGATTCTAAATGTGAAAGAACTTTTCAATTCGATCCAGTAGTTTTTATGTTTGTTCGTTAGATACAAATATACAAATCTTTCCTCTTAGTAATATTAGTATAGTTTTAGATAACAATACTTCAGAAACCTATTACCTAATATTTGGATAAAAAGCATACCATGTTGTACAGTGTTGATATGTTTCTCTAAAATTCAGTTACTTGTTTATGAATCTAGATGTATTACCAATATTTTTCAAGATAGCATGTATATCATTGAAAGAAATCAAACTAAAGTCCACAAATGTTTTTTATCATAATATCCGTCAAACATTATTAAAAGAGTCGATTTAATTTAAAAAAAATTACACCAAATTGGAACCGACTTCAACACTCAAAAGTGTGAAATAACTTGTTGAAGTCGATACCATGAAGGTTCAAAAGTACCTACTTATTATTACAATATTGTGCGCATACCGACTTCGACAAGTTATTTCACATTTTTGAGTGTTGATGTCGGTTCCATTAATTGGTTCAAATTTATTTTGTCATCTTTTTAGTGACCCTTGCTACTTACGGGATCGATTGTCTTTCACTGTCAACGACTATGCCATCAAGAAATAAATATTTCAGTTATTGGAGTGTAACTCAAAAAGAACTTGACCGATTTCGATAAAATTTAAATGGGACTAAACGACAAGCATCCACTTTAAAATAAAAAAAAAGAATTATCAAAATCGGTTCGCCTAGTCAAGAGTTCTGAGGTAACAAACAAACGTAAAAAAGCAGACGATTGAGAACCTCTTTTTTTGAAGTCGGTTAAAATACAAAATTAACATCATAGGTGTGGAGCAACGATTCTAAATTGTTTCGTTGCATCGGCTTCAAACGTCGTAACCGATTTTAATGCTGTTGTTGAAAACATCAAAGCTTCAATCAAGAAGCTTCAAATGATTGTTGCTTGCTAGTCAAATAATATACACTTTTGACCACTTATATTATGTACCTACCTACTAAAACTATGCAAATCCAATTCGATTTTCAAGCTGAAAACTTACATTTATTACCATTAACTAAGTTCCAAGTAAATTTCCTGCTTGACGAGTTAGTAGTTGTGTAACGCCATATTTTCAATTTTTAAAATTTTTCATTTCAAATTTACCGCTAATTGGCATTTTCTCCTCATTCGTGGAATGAAACGTAGTTTACGTACTCTGTATTTGTTTATGGTAAACTAGTGGTTGCGAAATCTATTGATCGCTTAATAGGATCCATGTTTGTTTGAATTGTACCTTTAATCGATTTTAAATAATCGACTTATATATTTGTTGAAGTGGTTAGAATCCCACTGAATTCGTAGTTGTGTTACCAACTTTAAAGATAATTGTTGCTTAGGCCAATATTCCACCTAAGAATAGTATTTAAATCGATGCCATAAATATTACCTTTTTTTAAATCGTTACTGTAACTAACTACTAGTAACTTCCCTCTTAAATTGTATTGTTCTCATGGTAATTCATACCAATTTAATACAATTATTAACTTGCAGTTACACTCTTCTTCCCAAATAAGAATTTTGTTTAATAAATTTGGTCATTCGATAGTTGTTATCGATATCTCATTCCGTTAACTTTATTAATTTGATAATTTAACTTTTTTTAAATTTTTAATAGGAGTTGTTTACCAAACAATCCATATTTCACACTTATATACTTGCTTTTGAATGTATAAATAAGTACTTTTGTAAAATAATCGATACTGTGTAAAATCTTGGAAAAGACCAGTATTTAATATTGTTTGCATGGATAATCAGATAGTACTAGCCCCAACGGTCCTGCTGATTTACCATTTTGCCAACATTTGTTGAATTTAACTTGTAAAATTCAAATATGAAATTTTACTATAACTTTTTTTGAAGAGCTCGTAGCGAAGTTTGCTTAGCCATTCTGAATCGATCAACAAAGTTAAGCAACGTCCGCCGCGGTCATGACTTGGATGGGTGACCGCTGGTGACATTACTACTGAGCGCTTCCGTGCTTCGGAGGGCACGTTAAGCCGTTGGTCCCGGTTGTTGTCTTAGGATAGCAGTCGTTACAGCATGGTGGTAGGGCACTTTGCGAATGCCCGCCTGGCTAGCTACCACCCTCAAGTTGAAAATCTGTCGCCAAGCACCTAACGGTGTGTTCCAGCAGCTGTCCTTGAGAGCCAGTAACTCTAGGTTAGCCTGAACAACATCCTCGACCACATCATCACTTACCATCAGGTGAGATAGTGGTCAAAGGCTAACCTATCAGGCATAAAAAAAAAACAACTTAGTTCAAATTTTGGAAACTATTGTTGATTCACCAATTTTTTTATATTTGACATGTAGTATAGACCCCAACGCGAACGGTTCTACTGATATATGATTTTCCCAACATTTGTCAAAATTTTCTTAGAAAAATCCATATATTAAGTTTCAGTATAACTTGAGTTAAATCATGGAAACTGCTTATGTTTTACCCATTCTTTTATGTTTAAAATGTAGTACAGACCACCACGGTACTTTTAATATATATTTCGCCGTATAATTCATTAAATTTAATTAGAAAAAATCATAAATTAAGTTTTACCATAACTTGTGAAAATAGTTGAAACTATTATTCTTCTGTTAGGTTCATATTGTCTACCATCAAGTACAGACCGCGCTCGTCGATTTGATATATAATTTACCCCTATATTACTTTCCAATTTTCTAAAAACTTCATGATTGAGTTTATACACATTCAAGCTGTTTTATCCCTCCGCCTTCGAATTTAAACTGTGTCTATATGGAAGCAATTGATTTGTTTCAGGGTTTTTTTTATGTATATAGTTTAGTATGTATCTCTGAATACATCTTCGTTTTAACTTACTTCCGGTTTACACCATGTGAAAGGCCCCGGCTTCCCTCTGGACTACCTCGGATGATGGCCTAGGAGTTACTACTCATTCCGGATGGCAGCGAGACTGGAGTGTCGCTTTTAAATTTCATTGACTAACTGGTAGGCCCAGGCTGAACCAGGTACCATTCAACCATTTTATGGGGGTGTTGAGTTATCGTCCTACTTAATATTTTATTTTTACCATACTCTATGTGAGCTTTAAGCCAAATATGTAATTAACTTCTTAAGTTTAGGCAAGGAGCGTTTAATTCGACCAGACGTCACCTACAATTACCATCCCATAACTCTTATCAATTCCCTTTCTAATTTTTACCGATAATACCAATTGTATAAATTTAAAATAAAACAAACTTGTAACCAGATAATAATGCTTACGTTGTTGAACCGGATCGGTTTGTTTCATTGTGTAAGTGTTAAGAGTTCAAGGTAATTCCCCTGGAACATTATGGAAAAACCGCTGTAACGGCGGGAAAAACGTGAGAGTTGAGAACTGATTTTGTCAAAGGCTTTATTGAATCTCGTTCGCATTAATTAGCACAAAACGGTATGCCCTGGTTGGCGTGCTGGGTTATTTAAGTTATTGATTCAATAATTTTTAAAAAGTTTCATGGGTAACCAAACTACCGAAAGTTACTTTACCTGCCACCAGAAAACACTGTCGCATTCCGAGTTGAAGGTAAGGTTTAAATAAGTAAGTTTACCTACTCATAGTTACAGTTATTTACTGAGATATATCGTTTGTTTTAAGCCCCAAAAATGAAAGGTGGAAAAGTTTGTTAACCATTGCACAGAAGCTACACAATGTCACTCACAAACTTTGTTAGCAATTTAAAACACAAAATCCTTTACAGAACTCAAAGTGAATAAGCGCTTAGGGAATTTCACACCTTGAGTCCAAGATGGAGATGCAATGCATTATTCACTTGGACACGTCCATCTGGGCTCCGAAGCCCTGTTTACAAAGTAGAGGGACAATAGAAGACAGTTGGTAATCTTTAGTCTTAGTTTCTCTTTGCTACTACAATAGTTCTAAATATTGAATATTTTAACTGACTTGCAAAATTGGAAGAGGTTCACAGTTGTACTGTTTTTTGTTGGATTGCGTATACCTCCAAGTAGATCCTATTTAAATTTAATTAAAATTGGTAATGTAGTTTTTAGGGTTCCGTACCCATAGCGTAAAAATGGGACCCTATTACTGAGACTTCACTGTCCGTCTGTCTGTCTGTCAGTGATACCTAGACAATTAACATTTTCAGAGATGATGTATTTCTGTTGCCGCTATAACAATAAATACTAAAAATTGGTAAGGTGCAAGTCGGATTCACGAACGAATCCTTTCATGTATTGAATGAAGTTTTTATATACTTCATTAAAGAATAATTTAGTTATTATATACTAAATACATATTCTAATAGTATAATTTTTATTAAAAACTAAATAAATTAAAAATCAAATCACACGATGAGACAGATGCCAAAAGCTAGCCTATCAGGAAAAAAACGTGACCTAATCTTCTGTGATCTATATTACTATGCAACAGACTTTATTCCGGAGGCTCATGCCTTCAGACATCATTTCCCCGAGTTGTTTGAATGAGCATCTCTACTGAATAAGATTTGGGGATCCGATTGCATTGATTTGGGCTTTGGGGGTAAAGGGAAAGTGGAATTTATTTGTTTGCATTAACATTTAGCTTATATTTTGCATAACTACGATATTATAGGCAACGAGTAGAAGGACAGGATCTACGATTACAAATATGTGGTGTGCGTAAAACGAAATCGTTGTGTTCTGACATTTTCTTTTGAACAAAGAGTGGAGATTACTTGCTAGGTGACCCGACGTACCTACAAAAAAAAGCTTGTTTATGTAATGTTACGCTTCTATTCCGCAAAGGGTTATCATAGGTTTTTAAATACGCCGGTTTTGTCAGTCCTATTTAACAACTACAGATCGGTAATTAATTTAATAAATTGAATCTTTTGTTGTTCTTAGCGCATTCGCTTTTCTGGAGTTTAGCGGCCAAATGCGGGCGAGGCGATTGCCATCTACTAGGAACAGTTCTAGGCTCCTGGAGTCTGAACTTCTGATTTCTTTGTAAGCACTGCTATAGAATCTGCCAATTTAGTCTCACACTATCGTCATATAAAACACGGTTACGAGTAGTTACGCAGTAAATCGTAACGATCCGATATGTATTTTTATTAGTATATAAGTAAAGGAAAACTACTACAAAATATCCGTTAATCGAAATTTTATATTAAAATGCCTCGAAATGAAAAAGGCGCATATAGCAACATTATTTTTGTCGATTCAGGCCCAAACATCAATCTTTGTTTTGGGTTGCAGTGCAGGTAAGTATAAGATGAGGGGATTCTATTAAGACATTTGCGTCGCGGTTAATCATTTTACGATTGCATGCTTAGTAGGTAGCTTTATAAAGTAGAACAACTATCGCCAAGCACCTGTGTGTGTTCAAGTATGTCTTTGTTAGCCAGTTCTCATTTTATTGACTATTATATTATTAGTAGTGACTGCAAAAAACACTGCTTAATTAAGTTGTTCGATTAAGAACGACTAAGCAAGTGTTCCTAACTATGTTCACTATATATTCAGAAACAACTATATCCTTGATATGTCAATCAATCTTAGCTAACAAATGCTATTGACATCAAGACATTCTTAGTAAAATTGTGATATGATATATTAATACTTGTTCGCCAGCCAATACAATTTTTTCACAAAAGTAAGAACGAATCAGCTCTCGTTCCTTGCTTTGGATTTTGATACTGCTGGACATTTTGGCAGAGCGCCAGCTGACGTCAAAAATTTTTTATACGAGTAGGTCCTTTTTAATTTGATGGTACAATTTCTAAGTATAGTGTGAAAACCCTATTGTATGGTTTGTCAACTTTTAAATTAAGACTGACCAATTTTTTGAATTATTATGGTTTCCGACATTTTTTTTAACCGACACGTAAACTTTTTGTGATAAGAATAAGTTTTGGTAAGATAATATATTATATAAATAGGCACCTATTTATATAATTTATGTTCTCATTATTTTATGTTATTTATTGCTATCAAGGACTGCTGCCACTGTAAGTTACTTGGCGACAGATTTTATAACTGAGTGTGATAGTTAGCCAGGTGAGCATTTGCAAAATGCCCTTCCACCATGCGGTGAAGCTCAAGCCGGCGGTGGGGATCGAACCAGGGACCTGCGGCACGGCAGTCCATAGCTATTACCGCTCGGCCACCATTGCTTCAAAGGTTACGTTTAGTTATTATTTCAATCTCAGTTTTAAAATAATACATAATTTATAACTGTTGGCATTATTTTGTTTTGGTACTCCGATGTACTATTTCCATACACAGTATTTGTTCCCTTTAGTCTATTGACTTTTGCTAGAAAAACTTTTAACTATAGCTTAAAGTTAGAGCGCTATCCGAAAGTGCCTTTTGACAAATTCAATAAATAACTTATCTAGTGTACAATGTAAGAAGAAAGCTTTGCATAGCTTTATTTGTGAATAGTAGCGGTGCGAGAATTTATTGAATGAATTAATCAATTGGAGATTTATTACCGCTTTTGTGCAGGAGATAAAGTTTCTCTTAGTTTAGTCAAGTTTGCGTTAATAGGACACCGGGGCCGTGTAAACAAAAGTTTAATTTATTTTATATCAACATTTTAAACACTATTTACAAGTCTTAGTACTAAGTTACAGTGTACAAGCCTAATTCAATGTTTAATATTTATACCGCCCTTGTTTAACCAGGTGATAGATCTCTTCATCAACATTTCGTCTAGGTGGGTATCACCACTGTGTCTGATATTCTGCATCAAATCATTAATGTACAATCAATACTGTTAATTGATTAAACTAGCGTAGGTTTGATACATATCAAAAGATTCCGTCTGCGGTCGAGACATCTTCTCGATATATATAACCGTAAGTTAAATTGGCTTAAAATAATATTTTAACAAATTGCTGAGCGGACGAGACATGAGAACTAACGTCTCGGAGTGGCGAGTGCAGTTCAGTGTCAAACACAAGGAGGAAGATATACCGAGCATCCTTTAATTATTCAGCTAACAGGTTTTACAGAAAACCGGATAATAGTCTGACCCACGACAGTTCATGGCAGAGATTTCGAAGCGACTGACGCTTTACGCCACTACTAAACAGGAAGGCAGTAAAAACAAAACAAAATCAGTACCGATACTCAATGTGTTTAAACGTAACCAATACTCGTTTCAGGAAATCAAACTACAGACAGCCGTGGAATTTGCATTCAATTCAATGAACACCAGTTTTCAAATGAATACCAATATTAGCACTAATTTCGATATCAGGGAAATTCAATTGAGCATTCAAATGGTTTAATGCTACGATAGCTTACTGTTTGTTGTTTTTGTATGTTATCTGTCCTATTATGTTCTGTTATATAGACAGCTCTGATAATACTCGTATTTCCTGCTACCGTTAGTAATAGTTCAGTGAGCGTAAACCGTTTTTACCACTTCTACCAGGAATGCCGAAATTTGTAGACCAATTACATTTGTAAAGCTCTCCATAGTATTAAATATTTTGAAATGTTTATGCATCAACTTTTTAGGGTTCCGTACCCAAAGGGTAAAAACGGCACCCTATTACTGAGATTTCGCTGTCCGTCCATCCGTCCGTCCGTCTATCACCAGGCTATATCTCAATAACGGTGATAGCTAGATAGTTGAAATTTTCACAGATGATTTACTTCTGTTGCCGCTATAACAACAAATACAAAAACTTGGCCAAGTGCGAGTCGGACTCGCGCACGTTAAATCAAAACAGGTTAAAATATGATGTCTAATGTTTTATAGCTAGTGGTACGGAACACTTCCTTCGCGAGTCCGACTCGCACTTGGCTGATTTTTTATAGTGTCCAGGTTAAGTTTTAATATATTTTTCAACATATTTGAAATCTGATTATCTCCTACTGAGTCAGTTACCATTGTGAAATATTTGTATAAATGGATTTTGCAGCAGGAATGGCACTGTGGCCAAAAGCTTTGGACAAGGGGTCCATACTTCATATCTTGCAAGTTGCAGCACAGCTTAGGTACTCCATATGGTTGCGGGGAGGACATTATGTAAATAGTCAACCTTTACTATATCATCATTTACCGACAGAAAAGATTAAGGGGTAAAACCACCCCAAAATTAATGTACCTATGAGCAAAAAAAATGCCAATGTAATGAACAAATATAATGCAATATAGAAGGAATACAAGGTGAATCGGAATGAAACAGAACTTTAAAAACCATGACTAACGTAGTCTGACCAGATAGGAAAGTGGGTTGGCAGGCATCTTGGGGATCGCAGTGTTAGATATCAGTTCCTTGGAAAGCGCTGCTGCCCACCTTCTGGTGTTTTAGCCTTAGTCTCCTTTTATGACACTCACGGGTAAAGTAGGGGAGCTAACATTATGGCCTGGCATACATACTGTCAGAAAATGAAGGTAGGACGATACGCTAATATCACTCGTAGCAATTGGAACGTACAACGAGAGAAATTTTTATAGTCATGTGCGGGATTCAAAACCGCGCCATCCAGCCATCAGCGGTCTTTGCCTTCTCCTCCGGAAACATACCCCTTTTATATATGGATGACTTTGTTTCTTAAACCGAGAATTTCATTCGCAAATATGAAACTGATTTTTTGACATCTTCTCAAATATAGACGTTGATGAAATGTAGTTCACTGCTAGGAACCAAATTACCTATCTACCGCCAATATACTAACACAAAATACTTCCCGCAGCAGAGATCGAGAGTGTGCATCTCTGATAAGAGGGTCGGATGGCAACGCCTGACATTTAGTTAACTCGGAGGCTTACCGGTACGTGTCAGCCTTGTTGAATTAATATTGATTGAATTAAATTGCCTGTAAGAAAATTGGTGGTTTATATTAGGCTTGCTCACTTGTAGGGCTTTCGATTAAATGTACGAGTATGAATACATTACGAGAATGACTCTGTATATATTAAAATGTGACTAATAAAACAGGCTTCCTTAATGTGGATAGGTTTAAGTGATAACATTTCTACACAGGAAGAAAGGCAGTTTTGATGTTTTGATATTAACGCTGTATTTATTTACAATATAAATATGATGATATTTTGGTATTACAACCACTATCATCATTAACTATTTTATATATATAATGTCAATTCATATAAATATTGTGACAAAATAATCTCAAACTATGTAACCTTATTATAATCTTACTCGTTAATGTTACTTTACTAGTTGTTTTAGTTATTGATACATACTACCCTTCATAAATTATTTAATAAATAGGAAAGTCCGATACATTTTAAGATATTAAACTGGTTGAGAAATGCGACCTGTAGAGAAGAATCACCGGACATACGAAAGCATTTTTGTGTAAGCAGAGTCACTTCGTTCAAACTTCCTTTTCGCTCGTTTGATATAGAAAATAAGAAGTTAAAAATATACTAATTAGTGATAATTCCACCAATATTTTGTACGAGGCGGTCGTGACGTCAGATACGTCGCCTAGGTCGAACTGTTTTTGACGCGTTTCTCCACAAAGCATCATTCATTAGCTCTTGAAACCCTGAACCTGCTTCAAATAGAAACTTTTTAACCAATTTCGAATAAAGTAGGAGGTTCTTAATTTGACTGTATGTTGTATCATTAGTAAGTTTGTTGCACTCTGCCGAATAAGAATTGATTTAGATATTTTATTTTTGTTTGGTTCAATTCAAATTCAAAATTATTGGTCTAGTTCAAATTTATCAAAATCGGTCACATCAATAGTAAAAACACACGTAGTTAAACTATCATAACTTCAGTATATTGTAAAACTGTGATCACGTAGACGTAATTTTGTGAATGAAATTACTGTTCTGAAACAAGTTCGATATGTCAGATGTTCTGATTTCCTACTTCTATTCTTTTATTTCGGACATTCTCAAAATACTCTAGCACTGTGTTATAAAACTGTTGACCCCCTTTTTCTCCCATTAATTAATGGGGCAGGCTGTACATAGTACACTACATTACACTACTGAACGGATATAGCTCGAATATCATTATTTGTTTAAAAACGAAGCTTCTCATACTTACCAACTTCACACTTAATCGATGCTATTAATAGCAGCTAACTCATTTAGAATACCTTCATCAAGAATTTATTGACTATGGGTGACTTAGAATTAGTAACCTCACCAAATAGTTACAAAACGTATACTCAACCGCTCTTAGCCGCACATGAAAGACAGTGTTTTAGCTTCCAAACAACTCACTGAATATTAGATACCCTTAGTTTTCACGGAATTATTCCCAAATTGCTGGCCCAAATGTCAATGTGTACCCGAATTATACAACTTGTGAAGCCAGTGCTGTTCTAGCGACAATTGTATTATTACTGTGAGATTTCATGGTAAATGACAAATAATTTCGAGTATTCTCGTATTGGCTCACAAATTGTAAAGATCTAAAACAGCTACATACGATCTTTTTTCTTGCGGAAATAGATCTTATCCAACGGTAGTGGTTGGCTGTATAAGCTGAAAATGATCTGAAATGCTACGAGTTTGTTCTAGGTCTTCACACGCCAAGATCTAAGTACACATTAATTTAAAAGAATACTTTATTGACAGGTAATTCCATTTGATATAGGTAGTACGATGTTACGGAATAATTAAAATAGGTAATTTATAGCAACAAGCGCATTCCACAAAGTATGTTAGTTTACCATAAATATTTACGTAGGGAATGCTTCGGATTTTGTGTTAAACGAACCCGATACCGGTCAAAGGAAAATCTGTCACCTTTTGTGGGAGAAGAAGTATGTAAACTGGATGTTAGTTCACATCAAAGTATGAGGAACTATATACTCCGGTCGGCTACTGTACAAACATTCCCGGCATACAAATTTAGGTTTAGCCTTACTACAAAGAGGAAATAGTTTTAAAATAGACATTACATTTATTCTTAGTATGACGTTTTGTGATTTAAATATTATTTTTTTTGTTTCTGACACTCAAGTACTTGCATAAGGTGCATTGGGGCTATTTCGAAAATGGGTATATTCTGAAAGTGCAAGAAATCTACCAAACGCAGCAATATGAGCGCTGCTGGCAACATTAGGCAAAGCACCATCTTAGATTTACTTGTCGCTACAGAAGTTGCGAGCCGTTCGCGCTAACATCACGCGAGTGTCGTCAAATTATTCAAGAGAAGTGATTTCGCGCCAAATTTCGGTGATCGTAATAGCCCCAAGTTATTTTTCTCGAAATCCTGGTAAGTTATTTTAATGTTTGTTTGTAATGATTGGTTTTTGTTTTGTGCTTAATAATAATAGGAATATAAGGCTACAACTGTGTTTTTAAATTATTTTATTATTTACCCTCCAAGTTTATTGCGATATGATTGTTTCGCAATAGCCCCACTTACGTTTTCCTACTGTAATTGTCAGTAGTTCTCAAAGTGTATCGTTTTTTTGACCCTCGAGGCAAAAAAGACGCAATGTTATGTGGACGGATGGTGTGTATGTGTGGTGTGTATCTGTGGCATCGTAGCTGCCCAACGGATGAACTGATTTTGTATTTTTCTTTGAAAGGTGAATTGGTTAGGAGTGTTCTTAGATATATTTGATGAAAGTTCGGTTGGGGTTAATTAAAAATTTTCACTTTGTTTTATACCATAATGTCGACTATGCTTGTAATTTTTTTGGGTTCAGTTTTAATGCCAATAACAGTTTTTAACAGCAATAACAACTGCAAATTGCATTTATTTGTATAAATTATTTATTCTTTTACGAGTTTTCAAGCGCTAAAATTCGCATAGCCTAACTTCAGACTCGCCAAGATCCGACGGCCGTAAGTACTGTACTTAGTTACTTATTTTTATTAATATTACATACATTTTATTGTTATGAACATTTGTATTTTTTTATTATTTTAGTACGATTTAAGTTTTTATTTTAGTAATTTGATTCTGAATAGTAGCCAAAAATTATCAAAAAGTCTGTGATTCTGATTTAATAATTATGTTTAAGGATTGTTAATATCATTTGTTGATTCTTAAATAATTCTAATTGTTACCCAAAGTGAAGGACCTACATAATTACGTACTTACTTATAAAAATAAAAGTTGATCTCACTGAATTATTATTTATTTTATTATTGACATTCTATAAAATACATTAAGAAAATAAGTAAGTACCTAAAAATAACTTTGTTTATCCATCGTGCAGTTTTGAACTTCCTTAAATCTCAAATGTTATGTTGAGAACCACTGTCACTTATCTCTGAACATCAAGGTTTTTCTGGGGTAATTCCGTAATACTAAGTTATAGGAATTCAAATTAACGGTTATTATATAAAAAACTTACAATATCAAAATCTATGTCTCAACATTTTTTTTTATGTATGGTGTTTATCTTGATTTTCTGGTAGACTAGCCATTGACCACTAACTCAACTGATGCTAAGTGATGATGCGGTCGAAGATCTTGTTCAAGCTAGTAATGAATTACTGGCTCCGAAGGACAGCTGTTTAATTCACAATATTAGTTAAGTTGCACACAACAAAAATACAAAAACACAACAAAAAACAAATTGTATCGATTCTCAGGAAATTGTTTGTGCGTAAACTATGTTTTACAATAACCAACTATAAATATAAGCGTCATTGTAATTTCTGAACTGCAAAACTGAGGACTGAAATATTTACGGGAAAATAATTAAATAACCACTATTGTAACAAAAAAAAAATGATTGAAATCGGACTACGCGTTCATAAATTACAACTAAATGTACATTTTGACTTTCATCCCCTTTCCCAAGAGAACCGTACTGAATTTCGGGATAAAAGTATCGTATGTCCTTCTTTGTAGTATGAACTCGAATCGTGCTAAGTTTCATTCAAATCCATTCAGTTGTTTTGGAGTGATGCGAGGCCGGGATACAGACAGACAGCCAGGAAAAAAAAAAACAGTTTTTGCATCAGTATCAGCTACAGATTGCTCTCAAAACATATTTTCAAAATATCTGCAATGTACAGAATTGGACCTGTTACAGTTTTATTATAAGTATAAATAGATAAATATAAGCGTCTTACCCCTCGCGCTTCCCTACCCGCTTTCTGCAACCTGTTATAGGTATAGATTAGACTGATTAGAGCATTGCATGTTATGAAAAATATACGTAGGGAAGTTGTGCTTATCGTAATAAAAAAAACTGTATTTTATCGTTTGAAAAATCAGTCTTTTGGAGAGGTCTGACTACAGACCTATCTATTATACCTATACGATAAAGTGCAAACGCCAGCTTAAGATGAGCCGTACGTTGAAAGGTTCCTGTACATTCGGGGTGTCAAGTTATTTGGAACGTAATATTTAGGTTCTGATGTCTGTAATTTCTGAACTGCAAATCCGATGACTTTGAAATATTTACGTCATCATTTTTAAAGCACCACTATTCTTATTAAAAAAATCGGCCAAGTGCGAGTCGGACTCGCGCACGAAGGGTTCCGTACCATTAGCTATACAACATTAGACTTCATATTTTAACCTTTTTTTGTTTTAACGTGAGCGAGTCCAACTCGCACTTGGCCAACTTTTTGTATTTGTTGTTATAGCGGCAACAGAAATACATCATCTGTGAAAATTTCAACTGTCTAGCTATCACCGTTCTTGAGATACAGCCTGGTGACAGACGGACGGACGGATGGACGGACAGACGGACGGACGGACAGCGGGACAGACCGTTTTTACCCTTTGGGTACGGAACCCTAAAAAGAACGTCTGAAATCGGACTACGCGTTAATAAATTACAAATAAGTGTATATTTTGACTTTCATCCCCTCTCCCAAGGGAACCATGCTGAATTTCGGGATAAAAAGCTAAATTATCCTACCTTGTAGTATGAACTCCAATCATGCTAAGTTTCATTGAAATCCATTCAGTAGTTTTGGAGTGATACGCGGCCGGGATACAGACAGACAGACAGACAGACAGACAGACAGACAAAAATAAAAAAAAATATAGTTTCGGCATCAGTATCAGCTACAGAGTACTGTACATTTTTTTTTTTCAAAATATCTGCCATGTACAGAATTGGACCTGTTACATTTTTATTATAAGTATAGATTAGTATCGCATCAGTTCAATATAATCACAATAAAGCTACGCGAGAACTTAATTAAATTTAATTTTAAGGCCGGCAACGCATCCTCGAGACCTCTGGTGTTGCGGATGTTTGTGGGCGACGGTGATCACTTACCATCAGGTGAGCCGCCTGCTCGTTTGCCCTCCTATCCCATAAAAAAAAAAAAAAAAAAAAACTCAAATATCTTTTCGAGTTTTTCTTATATTTTCTTATATTAGCATTTTCTTATCTTTCCTACTTATTTCCTTTAAAACTTCTAAAGAGGAAGATTAATTAGAATCTTCGTGACTAACAAGGAAAAGTAAAATAGGTCACGGAAAATAAGGCGTGTACGGTACCAAAAGAATATATTAAAAGAAATATATGAAACTAAAATATCCCCCTAAACCGTTGTAAATTAGTAGAAGATAACGCCCTTTGTTCGTCCGCAATTTGGTTTAAATCAGGATTTACTATAAATTTAATGTTTAAATCTTCCTCTTTAGAAGTTTTAAAGGAAATAAGTAGGAAAGATAAGAAAATGCTAATATAAGAAAATATAAGAAAAACTCGAAAAGATATTTGAGTTTTTTTTTTTTTTTTTTTTTTATGGGATAGGAGGGCAAACGAGCAGGCGGCTCACCTGATGGTAAGTGATCACCGTCGCCCACAAACATCCGCAACACCAGAGGTCTCGAGGATGCGTTGCCGGCCTTAAAATTAAATTTAATTAAGTTCTCGCGTAGCTTTATTGTGATTATATTGAACTGATGCGATACTAATCTATACTTATAATAAAAATGTAACAGGTCCAATTCTGTACATGGCAGATATTTTGAAAAAAAAAAATGTACAGTACTCTGTAGCTGATACTGATGCCGAAACTATATTTTTTTTTATTTTTGTCTGTCTGTCTGTCTGTCTGTCTGTATCCCGGCCGCGTATCACTCCAAAACTACTGAATGGATTTCAATGAAACTTAGCATGATTGGAGTTCATACTACAAGGTAGGATAATTTAGCTTTTTATCCCGAAATTCAGCATGGTTCCCTTGGGAGAGGGGATGAAAGTCAAAATATACACTTATTTGTAATTTATTAACGCGTAGTCCGATTTCAGACGTTCTTTTTAGGGTTCCGTACCCAAAGGGTAAAAACGGTCTGTCCCGCTGTCCGTCCGTCCGTCTGTCCGTCCATCCGTCCGTCCGTCTGTCACCAGGCTGTATCTCAAGAACGGTGATAGCTAGACAGTTGAAATTTTCACAGATGATGTATTTCTGTTGCCGCTATAACAACAAATACAAAAAGTTGGCCAAGTGCGAGTTGGACTCGCTCACGTTAAAACAAAAAAAGGTTAAAATATGAAGTCTAATGTTGTATAGCTAATGGTACGGAACCCTTCGTGCGCGAGTCCGACTCGCACTTGGCCGATTTTTTTAATAAGAATAGTGGTGCTTTAAAAATGATGACGTAAATATTTCAAAGTCATCGGATTTGCAGTTCAGAAATTACAGACATCAGAACCTAAATATTACGGTGTACATATTAAAAAATACAGTGTTGAAATGATCGATAATCGGTTTTATTTTAAAAATTTTTTTAATGTGCCCCGATAACCCCTGCATAGTCGTCTCATTGTTCACAAAATGTAAGAATTTGGTAATAAGAATATACTTACTACGTGGCATTATACTTTTAAAAACGGGCATTTCCGCTATCCCCTTTTCCCAATATTCTTGGATTTTACCACGAGAGCAAAAGGACATCACGATTAGCATTGCAAAATATCGGTAGATATCTCCGACTCCCACGTCAGTCCAGGATCTCAGGTATCCTGGCATCCTGTTGCCGAGAGAGCCGGAGAGTCTATCGAGCATTTGCCTTGCATATCGGTTTGTTTCCTCCGCTATCATGGTAACAATCTGCAAGTCCCAAATTTTTAAAAATATGTCCGTCGGGTCAGTCGACATGAAATGAGGGCCAGGCGAACGCAAATAACTTTCTTTCTGGCCAGTAAAACTTGCGAAGTCATCTGACCATGAAAAAGAGTTAGATGCGTTTGTTCCGTCTTGTTCTTCTTCTTCTTCTTCCTCCTGGTCGTCACCCTCACCCTCCTCGTCATCACCCTCACCCTCCTGGTCGACACCCTCCCCCTCGGTGACACCTAAGCCCCCCTCCTGATCATCTACCTCCCACTCCTGGTCTTCACCCTCCCCTTCTGTCACACCTAACATCCCCCCCTCCCCCTCGGTTACAACTAAACCCTCCTGGCCGTCTACCCCCTCTCCCTCTAACCACTCCTCCTGGTCTTCACCTACCTCATCTATAAATTCGACTTCCTCGTTGTCGCTGCCGTCACTCCCACTGCCATCTCGGAACTCGTACTCCAACATATCTATAATACGGCCCGCTGGTAGGGGACGACGGCGACGGGCAGTCAGCCGCGGTCTAGCGCCCTGTGCTCCTGCACTGCGCCCCGCGCCACTGCCCCCTGCGCCACTGCCCCCCGCGCCACTGCCCCCCGCGCCACTGCCCCCCGCGCCACTTCCCCCCGCGTTGCTGGGCCGCGCGTCGCTGGCCCCCGCGCCTCTGCTCTCCGCGTTCCTGCGCCGCACGCCACTGCCCCCCGCGCCACTGCCCCCCGCGCCACTGCCCCCCGCGCCACTTCCCCCCGCGTTGCTGGGCCGCGCGTCGCTGGCCCCCGCGCCTCTGCTCTCCGCGTTCCTGCGCCGCACGCCACTGCCCCCCGCGACTCCGCAGAAATTTCGATTTTCCATTGCTTCCTATGAAAAAGATACAATATATACAATTCAGTATACAATTCATTCAATTATAATAATACAATTCAGCACGGAACCCTAATAATATAATTGTTTTGCACTGAATTTTATGAAAAAGTGAAAGGCACGTAGATGTTCTTGGTTGTAACAGCCGTTTCTAAGACATGTGGCAAAGTTATAAAGGTAACTTATTACCTTTATAACTTTGTAAAAATATTTATTTAGAATTCCGTAAAAATTTACTTGGTTGTACATGTATAAAATTTCATCGAAACCCGTTTAGCCGTTTCAGAGACGTGGCAATGTAATAATAGGTCGCAAGGTAAAAATATATATTTAGAATTCCGTAAAAATTTACTTGGTTGTATATGTATAAAATTTCATCGAAACCCGTTCAGCCGTTTCAGAGACGTGGCAATGCAATAATAGGTCGCAAGGTAAAAATCTATAATATTTAGAATTCCGTAAAAATTTACTTGGTTGTTTATGTATAAAATTTCATCGAAACCAGTTCAGCCGTTTCAGAGACATGTGGCAATGCAATAACAGGTCATAATATTTATTTAGAATTCCGTAAAAATTTGCTTGGTTGTATATGTATAAAATTTCATCGAAACCAGTTCAGCCGTTTCAGAGACGTGGCAATGTAAAACAGGTCATAATATTTATTTAGAATTCCGTAAAAATTTACTTGGTTGTACATGTATAAAATTTCATCGAAACCCGTTCAGCCGTTTCAGAGACGTGGCAATGCAATAATAGGTCGCAAGGTAAAAATCTATAATATTTAGAATTCCGTAAAAATTTACTTGGTTGTTTATGTATAAAATTTCATCGAAACCAGTTCAGCCGTTTCAGAGACATGTGGCAATGCAATAACAGGTCATAATATTTATTTAGAATTCCGTAAAAATTTACTTGGTTGTACATATATAAAATTTCATCGAAACCCGTTCAGCCATTTCAGAGACGTGGCAATGTAATAATTTGTCGCAAGGTAAAAATATATATTAAGAATTCCGTAAAAATTTACTTGGTTCTTTATGTATAAAATTTCATCGAAACCAGTTTAGCCGTTTCAGAGACACGTAGCAGTGTAATAGATTACCGAAAAATAAAATAAAATTTACCAAAAAGTAACTAATAAACAACAAAAAATAAAATGAAAATATTTCAATAAAAGTTTTGCTATGATCGTCATTTAGTGAAACAGCCTGTATCTGCACCGCACCGCCACATTCCAAGACACAATTCCAAGAAGGTCTCACGATTCGTTCGATGTGAGAGTGAGTCACTTTTGAATGTGTGCGTGAATTTGAGTACGTGGGAGCAACGGTCATAATTATGGATGAAAATATGGAAAAATTCACAATATTTTTGCAAACTAATGACTGAAATGTATTTTTAGATAGTTTTATGACTGGGATAGTGTGATTTCAAAATGATATTACAAAACTTTAGTATAAAAAACAAGCCACTTAGTTGAAAATGGAGGCCGGTGACAGGACCGCTCCAAAATAAATTTACGATAATGAGCACAAAACACAATAAATGCATAATTCCTGTTATGTATATCGATAATATAAACACTCAATAATAAGAAATACATAATAACTTACCGATTCGACAATATATAACCACTTTTTCTTTAACTTCAATTTTCGGCAGTACACTCTCGCCACTGACGATTTCGTAGTAAACATTCACACTGTGAACACTACAAATTTTGTTCCGGCACAGATCAGACTAAGCAATCCAATGCATTCTTTGTTTCGGTCTCTTCATTCCATAGAAAGTTTCGTTCGAAAATACGGCTTAGTTTTGGAGATATAAGGTTGAACGTTGCGAACGGTTCTACTAGACCCCGGTGTCTAATTTGATGTTGAGGCGTAAACGATTTTTAGACACCGGGGTCTAATTTGATGTTGACGGGTTAAACATTAAATTTATAGTAAATCCTGATTTAAACCAAATTGCGGACGAACAAAGGGCGTTATCATCTACTAATTTACAACGGTTTAGGGGGATATTTTAGTTTAATATATTTCTTTTCATATATTCTTTTGGTGACGTTTACTTTTCCTTGTTAGTCACGAAGATATGAAAGAATTGATTGCTTAATCTGATTTTCCCACCGCTTTGCTAGACTTCGTTATTACCATTCTATTTTCTTCGACAGAGAATCCATGTTGCAATGTATATTATGTAAATTAAAGAAAGAGAACAAGTCTATTTAAAAAAATATACATACGTTACGGTGCCGATGCTAAAGACGCTTACTTAGTGTAATAATTGACAAATTGTATATGCTTATCTTGCACCACCTTCAAGTCAAACATCCGTCACCATGCATTAATACTCTAGGTATTAATCCTATTCTCGTACTAGCCTATAGTGTCGTAATTATTCTCTTTACCTAACTAAAAATTTAAGAAGCTTAATTTTAACTACTGTTACCTTAGTTTTACCACAATCTAACGGAATGCGATGGTTCAAAGGACAACTGTCAGTGGTGACATCTTGGATGCTTGCGGTGATAAATTTTCTACTTAACACTCCGTTACACGCGCGGGGCACAAGTGTGCCCCTGGTATAAATATTTGTTGGTTATTTAAAAATATATGGACCCAGAATGTCATCTATTTCAATAGCTGTACCCTATATGTATTTTTTAGTGACTCGGCAACAACGACAATGCATAGGTTTATTTTTTATCAACACATTAGTCATACTAGATTTACCCTATTTCCTACGTTTTGAATAGAAAAAGCGATCATTCAACTAAAACATCACTACAAATAAATGTGTGGGGACCATACATTTTTGTATTTTTTAGATATTTTGCGACAAAGAAGTTACTTTCTTTGTTACGGTTCTAGGCATAAATAAACGCTGATTTAGAAAACACTAATACTGTTTTAAATTTGTATTCTACTATATAAGTAATTCTCATTTTAAAAAGGGGCACGGTGGTGCCCCACGCGTGTAAATACGTGATAAATAAGACCGCGTGTAACGGAGTGTTAAGAGTAGTAGCCAGGGGGGCATAAGCAAAGTACCCTACCATCATTCGATGAGCTAGCGTTGGGGTTTGTACCCTCTAGGAGGCAATGGGCCCTTTGCGAGACAATCAGTGTTATTACTT
Source organism: Plagodis dolabraria (assembly GCA_963854805.1). Classification (NCBI taxonomy): domain Eukaryota; kingdom Metazoa; phylum Arthropoda; class Insecta; order Lepidoptera; family Geometridae; genus Plagodis; species Plagodis dolabraria. The sequence continues at coordinate 21,782,055 of OY978459.1, forward strand.
ATTACTATTGGGCTGATAACTTTTGTTTACTAGAACTCTGCATTTGAGTGTCATGTGTGTGGTCTATGAATAAATATTCTAATTTGTAGTGAACGGTTAAGTGTTTGGTTGTCACTAATGGCCAGATCGCATTAGCATCAACGCCTAAAGACTCAATGGACTTTTCGTAACTATCATAGCAAAATATTTGCCTAAGCATGAGTGGCTATACTTGCAAAATGTCGGCCACATAACCGTCTTAGCTCAAGTAGAATAAAATCACGTTTAGAATAAAATGACGTTCGTTTTCAATATTCTTTTCATTAGTCAAAAATACCTGTGCACGATGATCTTATATTGATAGCATTTATGCAGAGATTATTTTTGTGACTAAAATATACTGATTTTTTTGTTCGGTTTTCAAAAAGTCATGATTAATTTGAATTTTAGTTATGTTCTAGAAATAGATGGGACCCTGTAATTTTAAAAATAGTGACGACTCTCGTATTTTTTATTATAAAAAAGCCATAACGACTTAATTACTTCGCAGTCTGTAACGTATTCTCTTATTTATTCGTCAAAACAATGCGCCCACTCTGCGAATGAAAGTGTAAGTAATTTGTGATTCAGAGGTGTCAGTTTTAATCAAATCGTTTTGTTTTAAAACCACAGTTTGCCTCGTGTTCTCATTCATTCGCTCATTCAGTTAAATAATTTTCACCACATATAACGAATTTTGTTGTGAGATACGCAACAATAAAACAATATCTTTTCACGATCATTTTACCGTCATAAAATACCCGCTGCTTTTTTTTCCGGTACTATAAATTCTCATTCGGAAATTGTGCTATACAGTGTTTTGATTTTATTAATTCATTATTCTGTGAATTCTGGATTTGCGCAGACGTGATTTCGTTTACCCATCTGATATATTTGTTATAGTAATTGCAAAATTTGTTCGAAACTTAACATTTCATATCCTCAATATTAGGATTTCCGTTTCGCATTATAATTTGGAGAAATAGGCTCAACTTTCAGAATACTAATAAGAATTTTCCCACTTTCCCCGTCAGAAGAAATTTGAGGCACATAATGGAGGGTTGGGAAACCACATGGATGATTGACGACATCAAACTAGGACGAATCGAAGGAATACTGCATTTTTTGTAAGGAAAGTTTATTTGTTGGTTGATTGCTACTATTCCTATAAAGGCTTTCAGGCACAATGTACTGAGAATATAAGCTTTCAAATGTTTTATGCAAAGAATAAAATTATTGTTCTTTATTATTATTTTACTTTTTTGTATACTATTTAAGTTATAGCGGAATTTGGATAATGGTGCAAAAGAGGCTTTACCCGTAATAACCTAGAAGCGATCCAATATTATTAGCGATAGACAAATAGAAACCATAAAACCTACTGTACAATTAAGAGCGTACAGTTTCCTTATTATTTAATTTCTTCATATAAAATTTGAAGAACTAATAGCGGAGCTGGCCTAATCGTTCTTATAAACATTATTTGGATAAGTGAGTTTATTAATCAGCGCTTCCGTGGATTTCAATGGTACGCATACTGTTGGTGTTGTCCTAGGATTCAGTCATCGTTATAGCATCGTGGAGTAGCCAATTAACAAAAGATCGCCTGGCCAATTAACAGCTACGTTGCTGAGTACCTATGTGTTCATCACTTACTATCTGATGAGCTAGTAGTCAAATTAGATACATAAAACCAGGTTCATTGGTGAAGCAGTATCTGGAAAAGCGTGGGTGTCGAGACATTTACTCTGTTGGGTAAGAAATGCGTGCCTTATATGTTAAAAGTGGATTACACTTACATATACACCTATTAAACGAATTAAACCTTCTACTGCCATCTTCACACCAGACTGCTAGTATGAATATCTCGCCAAATTTTGTTTTTTTTTCCTGGATAGCTACCACTAATAAGTAAAAAAATCAGTCGCCAAATATCACATCCAAAATTCTAGGTTAGTCAAAACAACATTTTCGACATAAAAGGCACATCGAAAATACCATTATTAGTAGCCATCAGGTGAGATATTGCAATCCTTTCAACAATGAAACATAAACGGACAAAAAAATAATTAATTGGAGCATTATTTTTCATTAAATTCCGTAGTTGTAGTGGGCAAAATTAATAAAAATACAGGAAGTATTTTTTTATTTATATATATAGTATTAGCCCTTCTGTTAAACAAAATTACCAGCAAGTTAAGCTTTAATTTCATTCATATTTAATATACCTATTTTGATTAATAAAATTATCTAATTATATGGATTGTTTGCAAATTAGTTCTTGGTTTCTGTTTTGGGTTGGACAAAGTATATTTTAAGGTATCCACGCTTTTTGGTCGTAAAGCTGAAAAAAAAAATTTTTTTTTTGTTTTTAATAATATAGTGAACATAAGTGGATAAATATTGTGCGTTACCTATGTTACTACACTACAGAAACTAAGATATAATATGATATTTAAAAATCTTTTCATACATAAATATCCTTAAATAGATGTATGCTATCATAAATTTATATACAACACTACGAAGTACTTATATACAACACTACAGCTACTACAATATAAGCATAGATACATATAAACGATAAATAAATTTGTAAATATATAATATATATACACCACTTACATATAAGTAGATATCTTTTCTACGAGTATAACGTTAACTACGGAACCATAAAGAAACAAAGCTACTTTTCCAATACGAATAATAATTTATCCTTGTCCTCGTAGATTAGAGAATGAAAAACAGTTTTAGAGTAACATTAACGATGGTCTCGTAATTGATTTTATTTCACGATTGATGTCAAGGGATAAGGATCATAAAAGGCACATCGAAAACGTCCACTGAAAGGCAAGATTGGTATCGACAAGAATGGCGCACACCTGGCTGACTTTATAAAATGATAAATATATATTCACCTGTTTAGTTTAAAATTTTGTTTATATTTAGGTCAAATACGTATATTATATATACGTTGAGCTAGTTGATCAGTTTAGAATAATGAGGAATGCTCCGCTACGATAGGCTTCAAAATTATGGATAACTCGCACTTTAAAAACTATTTCACCATTGCTACTGAGGATTCAAACATCACCTCATGTATCATTATTAACTGTTTATCCTTATTCGGGTTTACTTCCACGTAAGTAGGGTGCATATGTATCCTTAGCAATAGTACGCTACACAAGAAGGAGTTTAATACATTTAGAAAATAATTATGTTTTCTCTTATTAGATAAAGGTCAACAGAACTATTAATAAATGTTTTAGCTCCTGTTTTATACCCGTCTGTCTACCAGACGCCAACCCTCTAAAAATAATGTGTTTGTACTTACTCGCTAACGTTTGTTTAATGAGGACGTTATATTTAAAAAACTGCGATGTTCGGTGCTTAATGGGTTACAACACCCTGCTAACGTCGATATGAGTATTGAAATGGTGTTCATTAGGTGCATTCTGTACCTTTTTGCCTTTTTCAACTTATATGAAACTTTTTATATTCTTAAGCAGGGAACTGTACCGCAGAATAGTGAAAGTATTATAGTAGGTATAACGGTTTTTAGTATCACTGTAGCTCCAAAAATCACCTCATCAAAGTTGGATACCTAATCAGAACCATATTTCTTACATTATAAAAAGCCTATCATAACAACGTATCTTATCAACTTATCTTCATAAAAAAACGTCGAGGAAGCATCAATTTGTGCAAAATCACTTGCACTTTGCTCCACATAGCTCATTCTAGCGAGTAGGGTAACGAGAGTTTCTTGAACAAATTATGTGAATTACGTCACTTTTACCAATTTCCAAGTTCACAATGTACGCAAGGAAGTGAATATTGCGGAGAACAAAGAGATAATATATCTACAGTGCGTTCAGAGATTTTGAGTCTTTTGATGACGGCCTGTGGATAGGATGGTGATAGTGTCGCTTTGAAATCTTGACTTGGGTTCGATCCTGTGACCGGATAGTGTTTGGGGTCGTCTGATAAAAAAAAACTCTTTGAAGTCTGTGCCCCATGTAAAGTGTTAGGCTCACCCCAATTGCATGGGACCCAAACATGTGTGACAAAATGTTATACCGCCACCCGATAGTCAGCTTATTAACAGAGTAAAAACATAATATAGGTAAATATATAATGAACTCTAGGTAAATCGTAGGATTGTGTAGTTATTGCTTCTGCTGCGTAGGTATTAGATGTATGTGTGTTTAATAATAATAACTATTTATTAAACTAAGTTCCGATTAATTGCCGTATTATAAACAAAATTTCTTATCGTTCAGTGAAGTCAAGTTTGGAATACACAGAATATTTAATAATGACTTGGTTGTCAAATAATTAATTTGTCAAGAATTACTTCTGTGTTAAATTTTAGTCATATTAATTGTGCATTTAGATTCTACAAAACAGACCTCATCTATACAGATCAAAGTAAAATGTATTCCAGGCACAAATACTCATGGCAAATAAAATTAAATAAGAAAACAATAGGGAAAAGATGAGATATCTAGGACATTTAACTACAAATACACATTGAAATTGAACAAAACACTAACTTAATACACTATACTAATTACTACTAAGAGATTGTATCCACGGAGAATAATAGATCACCTACTCATATTAAGACTTAAAGTACCGATAATTTGCCAAATATTAACATCTAAATAAACTCGAGAGCAATGAATCCGGGTCACTTAAAGAATCCTAAAAATCTCGGAAACTAAAAATGCTAGGTTAATGCAATAAATTGTATTTAATAGACAATTTAATACTCCTTAAATGAAGGTATTAAAACTTCTTAGTTATTGTAAAGTTATATCATAAAAAAATCAAATTTGAAAAAGGGCCACTTTCGAAGATGGAACTACGAAATTACAGCATTTGGTTTTGCTTTTGTTTGTAATCTGTCATTTATGTGGGTACATAAACCATGTTGATAGTGCTCTATATTCATTATTCAAGCTGAAATTATGTCGCTTACGCCTGAAGAATGCACCAGAATACTTACAATGCTGGAAACCGGCCGGAGTCAGCGCGATACAGCCAGGACTGTCGGTGTGTCGCTGTCAACAGTACAAAGAGTTCTCCGACGTTACGAAGAAACTGGTTCTAACCTACGCAGACCAGGAACGGGCAGAACCAGGTGTACCACAGCACGAGAAGACCGATACTTGGTGAACACCATGCTTCGAAATCGCTTTCTCACAGGAACTGAACTCACCAATCAGTTTCGACGCCTCGGAGGAAGTAACCCAAGTGCATGGACAGTAAGACGTCGGCTTGCTGAATCTAACTTAAAACCCCTTAGACCTGCAAACGGCCCTAAACTGGAGCGTGGGCATCGTATTTCGAGACTAAGATATGCCCAGAGCCACGTAAATTGGAGTATTGAAGATTGGTCAAAAGTTATGTTCTCCGACGAATCAAAATTTATGCTCTACAAGCACGATGGAAGACACAGAGTGTATCGAAGACCAGGGGAAAGATTCAAGCAAGCATGCATCGAAGAAAAAGTAGCCTACGGTGGTGGGTCTGTACTTGTGTGGGCCGGAATTTCTTCTGAAAGTCGCACAGAGCTGGTGATCATAGAAAACGGCTCTTTAACTAGCGTAAGATATGTGGAAGAAATCCTCAATGATCACGTTGGTCCATTTATGGTCAATTTAGGTGAGGATGCTATATTTATGCATGACAATGCCCGACCTCATACAGGTAGGATTGTGAATGACTACCTTCAAGAGATGAACATTACTCGTATGGAGTGGCCAGCGCGCAGCCCGGATATCAACCCGATCGAGCATGCTTGGGACGAGCTAGGCAGATGCGTAAAACAACGAAACCCTCCCCCAATCACGCTTCGTGAGCTCAAAATTGCTCTCACAGAGGAATGGGAGAATATTCCCCAAAATCGTATAAGGAACTTGGTGTACAGCATGCTAAACCGCGTAAACGCAGTAATGGAAGCACGAGGAGGCAATACGAAGTATTAAAATTCAAGAAAATCGTAATAAAGTTCAAAAACTTTCATGTTTCCTATTTTTGTTTTAAGGAGAGATCAGCAGTTTTTTTCTTTATGTAATTTTGTGTTAATAAAATGTATGGTGACTCATATTTTTTTTACTTTCATTTAAGGAGTATTACATTGTCTATTAAATACAATTTATTGCATTAACCTATCATTTTTAGTTTCCGAGATTTTTAACATTCTTTAAGTGACCCGGATTCATTGCTCTCGAGTGTATTTCCACACACAAACTCAAACACGCTCACGCTCTATCTCTCTCTCATACAAACCCCTCATACTTATACCCATTTACATACAAAAAATACTCATTTGCGTAAATGGTTGTGTAAAGTTAAACCTGATGTAGTGAACTATAGCTCTAAAAGGAATCCTACCGTGAGACTACATATATATTAAAGTTAACTTTTGTAAGTTTTTTTAGTTTTAGAACAGTTTTAAGATAATCATTTTTGTAATCAAGAAAATAAAAATTAAAGCTTACATAAAGTAAAAGTCAGTATATTATTAGGTACAATAAACAAAGCACATACTAAAATTATGCAACAGCGTCCACATTACAGACAAACTAAAATATTAGAAGAAAAATATGACGATATTAGTGGGTGTTACTACATAGACAGGGTCAGAGACCTAAAAGCTAGTTGAATTCCCACTATAGTAGCCAATTAAGATTCTGTCAAAAAAAATAAAAAATAATAAGCTTAAATTTCATAGCAGTACTGTCTCAGTACTAGACAAAATATTGATTGTATGTTACATGCCTAACATTGCAATGTTCAACATCAACAATTTCAATAAGGGCTTCGTGTTCTTGCAATACCACAATTCAACGTCTTACAGTTTCCTAATCCACAATAAGGACGGTTGATCCCGTCCAGTTTTCCCAGTCCACTTGATTACTTCGACATTTGAGTAGGTACTATTAAAAGGTACTACATATTTCCATAATGACTTTACGACGTAATTCATCCTTGTTTATACGAGCAAACGAGTGTTGTGTTTTACGTAATTAGCAGGCGAGTGTAAATGTAACTTTGGTGAAACAGTGCTTAGGGCAAAGGAAGTAGGTACTGCATATTGGTATTAATAGAGGGAAATGTAATGAGACAGAGTTGAGAGTAATTCAGAAGTTGTGTAACGGAATGATATATTGTTTAAGATAGAACACAAAATTTCTCCGAGATAATGGTGTTGTCAGAGGAACATTTCTATGTGTGTAAACCTCAGATGGAACTGCTGTACAATGTACGGTAAAAATGTACAAAAACAAAATGATTTTTATTACGTACACCTAGAATTTGAATGATTTCTTTGCGACGGTAGCTCTGATTTGTAGAGCATATCCTGGACCAAGCCATCGGCACCAAATTTTGGTTTGGTTTAAATATTTCTATTTATTGTGTTTGTAAGTTAGCTCTCTATACAAGCGTTTAGGTGGAAAGTAACGTCTTAGGTGAAAAATTCGTAATATCCGTGAAATCTAAGAATACAACTTGTTATTTTAAACCACTGTATCTCTACGATTTTACACCAATACTGTATAGACGAGTTGCTACTTTAAACTACTTGCGATAGCAAGGACTCGATACTAACCCCATTATTATTCCACGGCCATACTGTGTCAGTATCACAGGATTAAGCTAAACATCCAGCTTTGTATACGTAGAGTCGCTTATTTCTGCCGGCATACTACCTCTACAGCCCACCGCATTGAAATTTTTTCACATTTATTGCCTGCTGTTGTTTTAATAGAGCGTATAGCAAAGTTATCCCCTGCCATCCTAAATAGGATTTGGCGAGAGTTAAACTCAAAGAAGAAGTAGATCGAATATATTGTAGTCAAGCTATAAAAAAACTAAAATAGTCAAAGGCAGGTAACTGAACTTTTGAATGGCTAGTAATCTATCGAGTTTTGGTCCATTGAATTTGCCTTGATGAGTTCATAAGAACCACCAATACCTAACACTTATATCAGCACAATCAGCACTTGATGACGATTCACAATACATTTTCGTTTGTGACGCCGAGAAACTGAGCGTATATTTTACAGTTTTAGGACTCCTTACCAGAAAACGGAATCCTGCATGCTACATTTGCGCTGTCATACTTATAAACGGCTGTATCTTGTTGCAATGTTTGATGATAACATTTGATGTTATGGCGCATTTCTAAATAAATAATAAAAAACATGAAATGTAAAAAAATACGGATGTCCTTATTACAAGAGACGAGATTTATTACTTTATTTATTCACCTATTTTGTATTACTGACTGTTGGTGCCAAAAATGCCTACCTATAAAAACATACCTAATACACATGAATAATCTTATTGTAACGAAATACAAAAAAATAACTTGAAAACGATACGTTTACGTACGATCAGTCAACTGATCGTAACTTATTTTAAAATTATTTTTCACTCCCGTGATTTATATAGGTATTTGTTTATACGCATTGATATTTTTTATCGACGATAAAATAAGATTCATATAAAAATTAATAATCGCCTTGCGATCAATCTAACAATGTTCATGCTTCAATTATAATACTTTTAATTCCTTTGAAGCATAGGGAATGAAAATACATATCACTTTATTAGGCAACGACTGACGAAGATGGATGAAAAGTGTAACACAGAAGCAAAACCTCAGGATGGAAAAGTAGTTTAACTACTGTAGTAAAGGTTAGCGATGATTATATCAAACGAAATTTCAAAGTTGAAAAAGCACCAATGGCAAGAGTTGAAGAGTCAAAGTTTGGCATGGTATGAGCATGCCATGAGGAGGGATCAAACGCCAATTATAATTAACAAAATGAGTCAATATCAATGTTAACGGAACTAAAGGCAGAAGCATCCCTAAAAACCTTGGACTCCTGAAGAATAATTATATTGTTACTAAGAGTACAAGTAAAATAACAAAGTGGACAAGACACTAGCTTTGGCGACTCCGCTCGATGTGGGGAAAAGACAATAAGAAGGTTTGTCATTATAAAGACACATAATAGTATATTTCTGCCGAATAGCGCATTAACTTTTATCATTTTACTTTGAATGGGCACAAAATTACAAGAGACGTAGAATTGTATTTTATGAAAAACAAAACAAAAATAACATGGAAACCGAACAACTTCTAAGCTACATATTGCTATTCTTAAAGTTAGTCTTACATAACTCCCAAATCTTTCTCATACTTTGTAGCGAGTTTCATCACTTTATTTCGCCTAAGTTACACCCAACACTCGGTATGTGGGTAAAATAATTTATACATCTGGAGATTTGCCAATTTCCTTTTCCACTTTTTGGACCGTATTTTTTGATCCCTGAGAAAACGGTAGACTGACGAATGTCTTTATAAATAATTCGTCGAAGTATCACTTTGAGTTTTCTGGTAAGGGACAAGAAGAGTTCTGATTTGGCCGGTAGCCGGATAGTAGATAAAATTTATCATTATTGATATTTATCAACATAACCATCACACCTTCAAACACAAAGCCAAAAAGTAAGGTTAAGAAGTGTCAAAGCAGCCACGTTTTTTGGTTCCCGTGTAATATTTGGCGAGTCTGTGGTATTTTACAGGGCAAAGTCGAGAACATGGAATCCAGTAGTCAATCTATGCAGGAACCGAAGAAATGTTACAAATAGTTCACGATCTGATAACGTTAGTTTTGCATGTTGAAATTTAAATAGTGTTGTGAGTGACAGTTACAATAATAGCATCGTCGAAAAAACGTACAAGAAGGAGGGTAGACCGGATCGTCTGCTCTCAGTGCCAACCATCTACTCGCCTAGACTTCAGTGTACTCGTGATCATGGCAACAGTGCCGAAATATCGAGAGCTTATAAACAATCAAAAACACGGTCAATATCCTGGTTCTAATAATAACTATAGTTTAAGTGACAGTTTATAAACTCATATTGTAATAATTTTACAAATAATAATCTTACTAAAATATTAATACTACAATTACTGATATGAACGCAGAATTTAATTTTGGTATAATATGCCTAAAAAGGATACTTTGGCGTGAATGTTTTTCTTTGTATTAATTTGCAGGAATAACAATTAGATTCTGTCGTAATTCTATTAAACAGGCCGAGCTTTTATCGCAACTCTAGTGATACATGTCCCTTTGTTGTTACATTTTAAGCGTATAAGTATTGAATTTATAGGATGAAAAGGGTTTGTGTAAACAACGAAATAGGATATTGTTTGAAACAATCTAAATAGAATAAATAACATTTGCTTTAGAAATACTGTTAATTGAAAATGTTTAGCACCCCACTTTTACAGTTCACCGGTTCACTGTCGCAAAATATTGAAATACAGGAAAATTTATAATTTTTCCTCACTCCTAATCATTAGGGCAGAGCGAAAGATTTCCTAATTAGCTAACTGGCTTTAATTTGTAGTTTATATAAATATTCGGTATCGTTAGAAAAAAAACAGCGTAAGTTACACTATTGCCTATTAAAAAAACCGGCCAAGTGCGAGTGGTACTCGCGCACGAAGGGTTCCGTACCATTATCTGTAACCTAATTTTGCAAGTTACAGACACTTTTCGCAGTGTCCGATTGAGCTGAGTAGGTAGGTTTCTATCCTATGTAGTTACGAACCCTAAATAGTGATCACATTAATTTTTTATTTTAAAGTAAATATACAACTATATATTCGGTGAATATTTCAAGTTTTCATTATTATTATTTTTAGCAAATAAACGCCGAATACCTCTTTTATTGTATGGGAACCCTCTTAATTATTTATTTTATTCTAATTAATGATATTTAAAGAGAACATAAAATTATATATTCTGTGAATAGTTGAAGCGTCTACCTGTCACCGTTATTAGTAGCGAGTAAGAAACGGTAAAAAAATCAAGTTTGTTGTACGGCAGCGCCCCCTGTGAATATTTCAAGTGTCCTAGCTATCACCGTTCTTGAGATACAGCCTGGTGACAGACGGGCGAACAGACGGACGGACGGACAGCGAAGTTTCAGTAATAGGTTCCCGTTTTTACCCTTTGGGTACGGAACCCTAAAAACTGTTAAGTGCTATGGATTTAAGCATAATAGGGTAGATACATTTATAGGATTAACAATGACATAATGACAATATTATAATAAACAAAACATATGATTTATTCATGAAAATTTGTTTGTTTTGAAGGATGACTACAGTAAGAAATGTGTTTTATGTAAATTTTATAGTCACTAAGAGTAGCTTAGACGTTTATATTTTCTCTTAAAACTTCTCAGTTGTGTACGGAAATATTTCCAACATACAGTTAGGTATTTATTGGCAGTTTCAGAATGTTGATAGACCGACCGACCATCCAGAATACGTAGCCTTTTACTTTATTAAATTTACTGTAATCGACACAAAGTGATTTCATTAAAAAGAAAACACAACGATATTTAAAATTAATTACATGATTTTAATGAGATGGACATTATTATTGTACAAGTTTGATAATTATAAAAAAAAACACATACCACTGACAAGATATTCCTAGCCTACGATTAACACATCCAGACGTCCCTGCAGTCGGAACAAAAGTCATCCGCGCGCTCAGTTCCCTCCTAAAGCATCGCAAATAGCCAAGCCTGGTCAGTAACAAGCTTGACTAGGCTCAGTAGCAACGATCGCTTTTCTATTCTTCGTCTCGTTCATTACACTACATTAATTATAAAACAAGGTTCATTTTGCGTATGAAAATTTTGCTAGCTACCCCTTAAAAGATCTGTCGCCAAGAACCAAAAGCTTTGTTCCGGCAACTGTCCTTGAGTGCCAGTAATTGAAGGTTAGCCTGAAGAACATCTTCGACCAATTCGTCATTTCATCACAACCACATCAATCATCAGGTGAGATTGTAGACAAAGGCTTATGATATATAATAAAAAGGAATTTATGTACGAGTAATAAAACTAGTCAGGATATCTTTGAAATATGAGTAGCAAGGTACCAACCGGAACAACAGCAGGACAGACAGAGAAACAAGAAATGTGACTGAATAATGTTTTGTCATTGGTTGTGAGCTACCCTGAAAGCTGCAGTTGGGTAGCTAATCAAGAAATTCTCGAAATTTGAGTTGTAAGATTTAAGAGACAAGAAAGTGTCTTAAAGGTGCGTTAGTAAAAACGTGGAAAATAAATGTATAATACGAAAACAATCCAAATACAAGCTTTAGTTGGATAAATTATATTACATTCATGTAATTTGTTATCAATCTTTTTCTTGTTGACAGGTCCAAAGTCCAGTGCTGGTCGTGGAGCTTACACTGAACAGACTAGAAGGAACCCAGCTGAGGGCATTGGGTCTGCTTTCAGTCTTCGGCTTTAACGTGACGTACGCTGTAAAGGCGCCTACAGACCCGCCTGAACCTACCTCTTGCAGTGCTATTGAATGCAGACTGCTGGGACATTGCTATGCCAGACAAGACTATCGGTAAGTACAGGTGTACGGTACCGGTAAGTAGGTGTTAAAAGAAACACCCTTTTTAAAGGAATCTAAACTGTAGCTCTGCGGGAAAAAGCTAGATGGAAGATCATTCAACATTTTGCAAGTATGCGGTAAGAAAGAACGCATAAATCGAGCTGTGTGAGACTTCCAGGATGTGCGGATGAACTTTTAACCGATGACGCGAGGTACGATGTGAGAATCTGTATAGAGTCTGTAGAGTACACAAAGCGAACCGATGTCTCTACGGAGGCTCAGTGACTCAAGTTGGTCAGAGAGCTCGGGATCGTCGACAATTCGGATCGCTGAACTACATCGAGAGACTGGAGTTGGTAATTACAGTAGCATGCGTTAATGCAAAAAATAAAAATTATATAAATAGTAACATCATTCTGTTATCGCAGTCCATTCAAACGTTCTCGGTATTCTTCTGTCTCTATGCCCAACAACATTCATATTCAAATAGTTTCAGTTATGTTTTTCGTCCATCCTCGCATGATATACCAAAACTACTATTATATCTTACTATTCAACTTTTCTGTAACTGGTACTAATTTTACCCTTTGAAGATAAGTTACATTCACATCGTTTATGTCAAAATATCTTTTCAGAGAGTTCTATTGTTCATGCTTTGAAGGCTACTCCAGCGCCGACTGTGGAGTCGGCCCACTCTGTCCAAAAATTTCTAACATGTGCAAAAATGGAGGTATATGCAGGTAAGCCGAATCATATGCAATGCTACTAATTTTACAGGATAGAAGAACTCTTGAGTATGAGTCCGTAGCAACACATAGAAAAAATCTGTTTTTAATGAGTTCATTTAGGGGTAAAAAAAATAAAAAATCGAATAACTAGCAAACCAGAAGCATATATTATATTAGACTCAGGCACGGTAATGTTATCTAAATATTACCGTGACTCAGGGATATAAATTTTTAATCATGTAATTTTATTTATTTCATATTGTAATTTTATTTATTTTGTATTATATTGTATAAGTTTAGAGTTTCAACACTTTGTATTAAAAATATAAAAATGCTGCGTGCACTCTAGCCTCAAGCAGATGATGATTTTTAATTAGTCTCAATACATACCCTAACCAAGCTCTTGTAATTTTTCTGCAATTACAGTGACTTTCAATTTGTTTCTCACATGTTTCAACATCTAACTTGGTCAATTTCTATTGTTTTAATTTACAAATTGCAAACCCGTTTCCACCATTCCAATGATAGCAAAATTTCGTGGCTCTTTTGGTATTCGTACCGATATTGGAGTGGAACTCTCTCGTTAAAAGCTAAATGCTCATTACTGCTAAGCGTTTCGACCGTTTTTAGGTTTTCCTTAAACAATTTAACATTTCATAAAGTACGTTCGTGTTTCACGTGCGGTATGTTTAAAGAGAAGAAAACGTTCTGAGGTGCTATACATTTTTTTTTATACACATACATACATAACATCACGCCTCTTTCCCGTAGGGGTAGGCAGAGACCACAGATTTCCACTTGCTACGATCCTTGCATATCTCATTCGCTTCATCTACATTCATCAATCCTTTCATACATGAGCGTCGGTTTAAGGTACTCCTGACCTGTCCTTTTTTCAAAACCTCTTCAATTTGATTTCGGAACGTTCGTCTAGGTCTTCCCCTTCCAACACTTCCGTTCACTTGTCCCATGTTGTTGAATTGGAATAAAATAAGTGTTTTATGGTTTTATCGAACACTGAACATAAGGGTAATAATACCTTTGTACCAAATTTCATCAAAATCCGTTCAACCGTTGCAAGGGTGAGCGACAGCAAAAACATGATTTCATATTTATAATATTAGTGGTATTAGCGAGCGATATAATCGAATAAGCAATCCACCTGATCTCAAACTTAGACTCTTGACCGTATGTACTGAGCATATCTTTGGAACATAGAAATGTTCTACAAGATTACATAAATCTATAAAAAACATTCAATTTAATTTTAGAAATGTTGTCATGTAACTTAAATATCAATTATTTATTTCATAAGGAGATCTTTTTAACAATCGAATTATCTAGTAAATTAAAGTTTAATTAAATATTATATATTAATGTCAAAAATAATATTAATTTCAATTACTGGAAGAGTAATGATCAATCAAATAACCCACCCCTAACTGTACCTGGTGCAAAAGTGCCCATTACATTACCCATTACATTATTTTAGAAATTAGATGCAAAATAATATTCTCTTGCTGATAATCCAGCCTTTTGACTATGGTATATAGCAGTGATACCTATTTAAACTCAAGCGCCGGTGCAGAAAAAGGTAGTTTATAGTCCCTTACGGTCGTCATTTTGCATGGTCTCTTTGCTCGACTAGCAACAAATACTCTAAGTTTATTTACAAAATCTGTCTACCCAACGGTCTCGGTAACCAGATCTGATTTAGATTTGTTTTCGATCACGTCGTGAGTTGCCAGCTGGTAACAGTGAGTGGTCAAATACTACATTGGAATATCTATTATATTACCATTGTGAAGAAACCTTTATTAGTACCCGGTTCTGCGCATTGATTGAACACCGTTCCTTTGTTTGCCGAAACATTCATGTTCACACAAACATTAATTATACCAGGGATCACTTTTCTGAGGAAAATAAATCCATATAGCTTTTTTTATCAATACCCAGTTAGCCATTCATAATATTTAAAGCTTGAGAAGATATCTACAATATCCCAAATTCTGTCAAAAACATAACGTTCATTTTGTAAGTAGGTTCATATTTACTCGTAATTAAATAAAAATAGACGTCAACAAAACGTGAAATTCAGAGAACATTTTGTATAATTTCACCTCATGTTTCCATTATTATTTAACCATTGTATATTTCTATTGACTTGAATAGAAATAAAACAACATTTAGGCAAACAATTCAATTCAACCTTTCACTTATTTGGACGCGGGACTACAAAAAGTGAATTTTATTAACGCTTGTTTGGTCCTTGCCTGGTAACTAGCCCTACAAACATACCCCTTTTTACATTGACTTTTCTCAATTACTTGGACAAAAAAGGGTTTCTCTTAAATAGCAAGCTACGGCATGAAAAAATTGGTTTACTTTAGGCAAAGAGTCTGAATAAATTATAAGGGTAAGTATTTGTTTGTCCCAAATCCCGGGGCTACAATTTTGCGTCTTGATTGGAGCTTTGTTTGAAAGACTTTTTTGTTTATACTTGGTTAAGTTTTATTCGCTTCGCTACAAATGAATGCTTAGTAGAACATATAAAAATGATTGTAGTAACTTTTGACGGTAACTAGCGAAGCGGGCAAAAAACTTATAGAATAATGATGCGAGCAAGCCCCTATTAAATCTAAACTATCATGTTATTCTCCTTCCCATGAGAAGTACAAACAATATCATAAAAAATCGGTCGAGAGAGAGTTGGTTCAAGTATATCTTCTCTCTCTCCTGTATGTCATCTAAATCTATCATCGTGTTTCTTCATTCATGATGTTCCTTATTTTTTTTTAAGGTTATATGTTACATACCTTTTTAAGTTAACCAACCAACTAATTAGGCTAGTTATATTTTGAACCAAAACAAAAAATTATAAAATTAACAACTCTTTAAAAATTATTTAGATATCGGATACACTAACACGTAAACATGGTGTGTCAATCAGTACACGCCTTACCTTTTTATCATAACAAGTAAGTTTAATATACTGCCTTCGCCAAGGTAGGTAGGTATCCAGATGAAGGCAGTATTGTTAGGTAAAGCCTATGCATGAGGCAATCCTTTCTTTTGGTATTTCCATTTCCTGAGCTAGATCTCTTTTTTGTTTCAAATATGCTACAAAAGGGAGTAGTCAGATGAAAATGGTTGCTGTAATGAACGGATTAGGTACAGTAATAGTTTATTTTTAGATCTCTAAAATAATTGATATTTTTGTGCTTCTCAATTGTTGCTTTGTGATTTTAATGTCTGAAGGGAATTTTCCCAGTTCCCACGTACAAAATTATGACCACATGAGCCCAATTGTACCTTTTTATACTTAGCCCGACATGTCACTTACTAAAGTTTGTGAGAATCACATGTCAAACAATATTTTATTCCACACATGAAAAGAAATAAATAATTATCAAAAGTTAACATTCCTATACTGAGTAAGTGTGCAAATTATAGCTATGGAAGGTATAAATAAACTAACATTTTGTTAAAGTATCAGTTACATAAAGTAGAATGTATCACTACTGTAGACTACAAGAAATTATAAAAACTAACACAAAGGTAACCTGGTGGGTTAATTTTGACCGTCATATGGGACGGTGCCACAATCAACCCGAATACTAGAACATATCTGATAAAAAGTACAATTTAAACACAACTCGCTTATCTTATCAAAAAAGTGCTTCTAAAACACAACTCGCAATGCTGTCGTTGCCCTTCTATACTTCTATATATGATTACAATCACTATCGCGTGCTGAGCGAAAATCATTAACAAACTCAATTGTGCTCAAATAATTAATATTGTATGATACATTTTATAAATCAAACATTTATTACTTGCCAGTCCCCAGGATCTGGGTTTAGTTTAATTATGGTATGGTAAAGCCATTATACAACGCACAAAACATTGAAGAAAATAACAGGTAACAAGATTTACTCTTTAAGAGAAGAGATTGTTTATATCCATATCGTTCTTTAGTTCATAAGTTTTATATTAATTGAATTTTCGTGCAATTTTGTCAATGTGTACAACGTCTTTGTAGATAAATATTATGTGAGTACTAATGCGACAATTAGTGACATGTTGTAGTCAATGTAATAATGTTAAACATTTTTGTGGACAGGCAGATGGGGCCGGCTGCTGTTAGCTGTATCTGCGCGCTGGGGTACACCGGGGATATCTGCGAATCACAAATCGCTTCACCAGGTCAGTAACACAAGAGATGACACTCATTCACAGTATCAGCGACGCGGTAGAGGCTCGTCGGAGTAATCGTGAAAATGAGGGGAAATTAAGTTGATACTATGATGTCTCTACAGAATATTAAAAGCGCTGCTTTGTCCGAAACTTATAAGTCAAACTGCCAATCAGACCGTTGTTTGCTTTTCTTAATGTTATTTTTTGCTACCAATAAGATATACGAACGCCCTACAGGTAGTACGAAGATAATGATAGTTATAACAAAACATATGTGTTACTATAAAAATAGCCCTTATTGCTGCTGAACAATAAACTTCTTTGAGGAAGGTCCTTTATTTATATAGCATTAATGTAACAGCCAGCAGTTGCTTGGGCGTCACTTATATAATTGCTATAAAAATGGTATTACAGTTCATTATCGCGTATAGTATAAGTACAGTTCTAAAAGCAGCATAGTGTGAGTTTTATATGTTTAGAACATTTTTAAGATTCAAATTTAAACTGTTTGTATGACTAAAATGTTATATTCCATCAATGCATATTAAGTACAGATTATCTTTTTCGTAGCAACGGCTACCAATGGCTATGACTCATTGGAAGAAACAAGCATGTTAATTAAAACAAGGACTTCGACAATCGTGTTTGATTTTCATCAAGTTCAATACTAAACTTTTGTTCAAGAGTTACACGAGATTTAGTTATCCACTCGTAATTGTAAAAGGATTGGCACGAAGTCAAAACAGAACATCATTGAAACATGACCCTGAAATTCAAGCCTGCGGTAGGAACCCAACCACCTGACTCGCTGACAACTACATTATTACCGCTTCTTGAGAGATCACAAGTACGTTTATAATAAATTTACAGAAATCAAACACTTCAGTAAGTAAGCGTTTTGTAGGTACCACATCAGTGTCATATTATGCCTGAAAGCAGTACTGTGTCAGCACTACTGTGAGGCGATGCAGATCACTGTAACAAGGGAAATTACTGGGTGAACGAGATAACTAAAGATGTCTCAAAGTACAATGTAGGGTCGTACAGGATGACGAGACTCCAATGTTAAGGGCAAGCGTGACGCATTCCATCAAATGGGTCACTTATTAGTCTCATTACATCGTACCTTACAAAAAAATACCAAGTCCGGTAATAACAAAGCGACTTGATAAAATAATTGGGGATAAAAGCATAGAACATATAATAATACTACGTACTGAAAGCATAAACTGGCTTTGATATTACCGTAGAACTTGCCTTCAAAAGTTTGGCTCGATATATCCACAGTCCCATTTCGTCTTTAACCACACGGCAGCATGTCGGCGTCTCAGCAATGGCTTCCAACAATTTGTCATCATTACTCCGCGCATTTCCCGAATGAAACCTATTTCCAGGAAATTAATAAGGATTTTGGTAAAATTAACGAGAACGTGGGAATGATGCAATCAATTTTGATGACAAACGTAAGGAGCTTATTTTCTGCGTAATGATATCGTTTTACATGTAAAGTTATATTTTAATCAAATGAATAATATTACGAACACAAGATGGGCTGTTTTTCTGTGTAGTAGCGACAACGCTATGTAAATTTTTGAGCTCAGTGAATATTATATTCACAAATAATAATAAAACCAGAAAAGTAGTTCAACTGGTGGCCTGTAAGAGATTCTAATGCCTGCTCTTTTCTGGATATGCAAGGTTTCCATATTTCTAAGTTTATTATATGTATTATATACATACTGCAACAAATTAATACGAAGCTACCAACATATATGATTTCAATGAATTTTAATTATGAAATTCATTGAACTTGATCAAAGATCTCAGTTTCTCAGTTTTGCAGTACTTGTCTCTGACTTGGTATTAACTTTTCTAAGAGAATTGGGAATTTCATAATTAAAATTCATTGACTTGATCAAAGATCTCAGTTTCACATATAATATCCTTACCTTACTATTAAATTTAATAAACAGTACCTATAATTAAGCACAATTTAGTAGCACTATAATTAGGTATTTTTCTCATATCAATCATGAAGTACATCTTCATAAAGTTTAAGACACCTGTGCTAAAATCGTTGTGATAAATTGTGATATGAGCCCAGGCTCTTCTTCTCGCTTTTTCCAGCCTTATGTCATTTGCGTAATGTATAACATAGTGATGTGATCTGATATGCACACACAAATAACCCCATTATAATATTGGTATGATACTCTTATATTTTTTTACTGGCTATAAATACTTAGATAAATGTGTGACAAGTTAAAAGCGTGAACTCTATAGTAAGCATCTGTGGATCGGGGTGGGAGATTTTTACATGACTGGCCAATAAGGAGTGTTATGTTTTCATCGTTCATGTACGTATGTAGTATGTTTGTGAGTTTCTTTATTCCACCATAACTTCTAAACGGCTTAACCGATTTTAATTATAAGAGATATCATTATATTCGTCTTAATAACATAGTACATAAAATAAATAAAAAACAAACTGGTGGATTTTATTCGCCAAATTGTAAGAAAAAATATTTTCTTCCAAACTCATCGAAGGGTATCAAATTATGTATATTACGGTATCAAAATGAAGTGCTGTCAAAATATTTTATTAATATAATTATTTTACTTGCAGTTTTAATTTCAATAGAACGATAAAACGCTTTACGAAAATAAATAATTTGCATTCGGGGATTTTAAATTTTTAATTTATTTATTTTTAATTCCTAAGCCTTACGTTTTCCTAGGAAAAATAGCTTGAAGCGATAATATATTTAATTTGGCACTATAATGGTTGAGCTAGTTGGTTTATGTTTTCTATGTTCGTTTTTGAGTGAACATGCCTATAAATTTTTACACACGTTGAATTGGTTTATGTTTCTTTACAATATTATTTACCCTATATTGTTAGAATATTATTCTCTCTTGATTCTGTCTATGTTAGTTATTGTCCGAAATGTGAAAAATTCAACGTAAAATCATGACTAGCTTTGAATATACATAATTATTTACAAAATAAAAACTTTTACAATGACCTGCGACTGCGATGACAAAATTGGCAGATAAAATAAATATTGTAACCACGCAATTAACTATATAAAACATGATATGAATATAAAAATACTTCTATTTCCACTAAAATGGTATAAAGATAGACCCAAATTAAATGATTTGAGGCCAGGAAGGGAGAATTAGAGATGTAAAAATAAAGAATTCCTCTTATCTGCTAGGTTTGTATGAGGATTGACTCAAAATAAAAAGATCATTACCAGCTGTTCGCGCCATCTATTGGCACTTTCTTTCTTTCTACCTCTTACCTTTTCCTACCCTCATTTTCCTACCCTCACGAAAACGACGACTATCTACGGTTGACATTTCGTGGCGGATGAGTGAACTGCTTGTCATTGCAAGCAGTCTGCGGTCGACCCTTGTTGACGGCGGATGCGTCTGTTCCTGTGAGCTCCCTCGAAGCCAAGGAAACCGCCATTTTGTTACTAACCGCGCTCGCGCTGTTTTCTTGTGTGCCCCATCGCACTGGGATATCCGCGATCGTTTCTTTGGAGCTGTGTACTAACAGCTTCCCGCGCTCGCGCCGCGAGTCTACAACAGCGTGAAATAATTTGAAGAGCCACTACGTCTGGACACCAGCAGGACGCCTTGGAGTGCCGCAGCTGTGCTCGTCAGCCCGAGGATATCCAGGTTAGTCGCTCGTTTTTCGCTCCTTTTCCTATACAGTCCACTTTTCATCACCTTGTTCCGCATTCCTTCGATTTACCAGTGTCCTTTCAACCCGCGCCCGCAGTTCGGCGTGCTCTGCCATATAGCTTGGTGGCCGCGCTAACATTCTTTTGGTTCCTTCGAGCCGTATTATTCTAAAAAGGCCTATTATTTCACGATATTTGTACTAAAATATTGTGTTCCCGCGTAATTTCCCGTTTTGTGTCCCTACATTAATTACATTCTGTAACCTGTTAGTATCATTTGCATATCAGATTGTGTATTCCGTTTTCCAAAACCGCATTTAATTTCGCTATTTCTAAAAATTATATATTTTTACAATTAAATTCATTCTGTGTGTAGGTAATCTGCGAGTATTCGTTAACGTTTTTTGACCCATTGTTCGCTTCGCATCTAATCTGTTACCGTGAGCGGTGACGTTGTTCACTCAGTTTTAACTTTTAACACTTCACCGGCTTGTCTCACTTTGACGTTTCTCTTTAAAAAATGGCGAGCACTAATACTAAAAGCGTTCGTTCTAAGGGGAAAGAAGTAGGCGAGTTTGAAGATGCGACGGCTCTTGATGCTTTAGCGGTCAAACGTTTAACTTTAATCGGCAAACGTGATGCCATATTTGCTCGTTTACAGCAAATTTATAACCGCTCGTTGAACGCTTTCACTGATGATACTGAGAAAGATTTATTTCTGTGTGGAATCATTTCACTGGATCGTTTACAATCTGAGTTTAATGACATTGTAAACGATTTAAATGTCACCGAGTTGACAATCGATCCCACGTATTCCGTAAGTTATCAGTCAATTAATGTTTTTGAAGACATGTACTGCCGCTGTAAGTTTGTTTACAATAAACTCAACCCTCCCGCTATGAACGTCAAAGGTACGGAATCGCATGATACACCGCAACATAAATCTGTCAAACTACCTAAGTTGGAGTTGATGACCTTTGATGGTAATCCAATGACATGGAAAATATTCCATGAATCGTTCCGTCGCACAATTCATGAAAATGCCGATGTAACTGACCACGAACGTATACAGTATTTAGTAAATAAATTGTCAGGGCGTGCATTATCCGTTATTTCAGGCATTGTTCCAAACGCAGATAATTACCATCTAATCTGGTCGACTTTAGTCAACAAGTACGACGACCAGCGTAGCTTAGGTTCCGCTTATCTCGATCAGCTGCTCGATTTCAAACCAACTAGCATTACCGCTTCCGCTAAAAACCTGGAGCTATTTTTAGATAAGTTTTGCACAGCAGTGTCAAGCTTACATTCGCTCAAGCTCGATAATTTATCGGATTTTATGTTGTTGCAATTAGCTTTGAAAAAGATAGATTCGAGTACCGCCCGTTCGTTTGAAATGCATATGCGAGGTAAAAGTATGCCTACGTACGACGATCTAATTAAGTTTGTTCGCGAGCAGAGTAAGATATTAGAACGTACGGCGCCCGCTAGCCGCACTTCTGATGTCAACAATAACAAACAGATTGTTCCTAAGTCTACGCATTCTTTCGCTGCATCGTGCGCATCACAGTGCCCGCTTTGTAATCAATCTGATCACGCTAATTTATATAGATGCCCTGCATTTAATAAGCTTTCCACAGAGGACAGGTTGTCTTGTATAAAACAACATAAAGGTTGTACTAATTGTCTAAGTGTTTCGCATAACTATACCGCTTGCAACTCGCAATATAGTTGCCGTCATTGTGGATGTAAACATCATTCAATGTTATGTCGTAAAATGTTACCTTCCCGGGAAGGAACCCGCACTCTCAACAGAGCTGCCGTCGCGTCATCCACGCGCAATCTTGCGCCAGCGCAGTCTTCGCGCGCACGAGCTGACAACGCCGCCGGCGCCGCCGCCCGCGCGCCCCTGCCTTCCGCCTCGAGCGCTGTTACCGCTCACTGCCCGCTTGCAGATGTTCCGAAGCCTCCCGCTTATCAGTCGCAACAACAAAACATTTCGCTATGCAATAACGTGCGCCCTGTTACGCAACCGACCGCAGATACTACGTGTTTACTGGGAACCGTGCAAGTTTACGCTACTGATTCAAACGGTCGTAAGCATGTAGTGCGCGCTTTAATAGATTCTGCCTCTCAGACTAATTTTATATCAGCGAATTGTTGCGCAAAGCTTAATTTAAAATGCAACAAGGTTACAAATACCGTTGTTAAGGGCATAGGTTCCGCGTCAAACCCAATTAAGGGTGTAATTTCAACCACATTACATTCGCGACTTGATAATAATTTTATTTCGGTCGACGCTTTCGTTATTGACCGCATCACCGACAACCTGCCGTCTGTGAGAGTTGATACCTCTTATCTTGCATATCTACACGGCTTGCCGCTTGCTGATAAGGATTTCTCGGAACCGTCCGAGATAGAAATACTTATTGGGGCTCCGCTGTTTGCGGATATCTTGCTATCGGGTCGTGCCGCTGGTCCGCCTGGTGCACCTACCGCTTTCGAATCGATATTCGGTTTTATCGTAATCGGGACCGCTCCCGTTGCGACCGCTCAAACATGTACCGCTTTTAATGATGATAGTCGAATATCTCTCTGCGCCTTCGCAGAACAACCGCGCTTGGATGACATTCTTCAGAAATTCTGGCAACTTGAGGAAGTGCAATGCACACCGGCCTTAAGTCCTACCGCTCTCGAAAATGAACGTATTTTTACAAATAATTTTTCCCGCGATTCTACAGGCCGCTACTCTGTAGCGTTGCCTTTCTCCCGCGACCCCGCTGCCGCTTTAGGTAATTCTTTTCTTACCGCTAAGAAACGCTTTATGCATTTAGAACGCAAGCTCGTCGCTTCACCGCCCCTGCGCGTGGAGTATGATGCAATTATCCAGGAATACTTGCAGAAAGGTTATGTCTCGCTGATAAATAACGACGATAGTTTAGCCGGTTACTACATTCCGCACCATACGATTGCCAGGTTGGATAAACCACTACTAAATGGCGCATGGTCATGGATGCAAGTGCGAAAACTGATTCGAGCTTATCATTGAATGACGTCTTGCATACTGGGGATAATTTGCAAAATGACCTTTTCGTTATACTCTTAGAATTTCGTTTTTATGCAATCGTTTTCACATCCAACATAAAACAGATGTATCTACAGGTACTTGTCAACGAAGAGAGCCGCAAATTTCAGAAGTTTTTATATCGGTTTGATCCCGCTTCGCCGCTAAGCACTTACGTGTTCAACCGTGTTTGCTTTGGCCTGCGCAGCAGTCCTTTTCTCGCGATGCGCGTGCTACGCCAGCTGTGCGCTGACGAGCGCGCTCGCTTCCCGCACGCCGCGTCTGTCATCGAAAACAATACTTACATGGATGATGTGTGCTATTCCTTGCCGTCCATACCTGGTAGCGTACAGCTTCGCGATGATCTCCGCGAGTTGCTCAAGGCCGGGGGCTTCGAGCTAGTGAAATGGGCTAGTAACGTACCCGAGCTCACTGAATCGCTTCCGGTCTCCGATCGGCACTCCGCAGTTATCAATTTCGATGAGCCAGACTCGAACTTGAAGGTTTTAGGGCTACAGTGGTTGCCAAGCTCGGACGCATTTATGTTCACCGTGAACGTCGAAAGTCGGCCTGCAACTAAACGCAATATGTTGTCCGTGATAGCGCGTCAGTATGACGTTCTCGGACTCATAGCTCCTGTCATCTTGTACGCTAAATTAATTTTACAAAAGCTTCATGTTTTGAAGCTTGACTGGGATGAGCAACCGCCGCAAGCAGTGGTAGATATTTGGCATAATTATCTTCGCGAACTTCCCGCCATTCAGCAACTGCGATTCCCTCGCCACCTAGGAGTGGAAGAAAATTCGAAAATCACCGTCGTTGCGTTTTCTGATGCTAGCGAGCATGGATATGGATCTGTAGTGTATATTCGAACTCAGTCTGACCATGACTCTACTCCGCTCACCCGCCTAGTATGCGCCAAGTCAAAAGTGTCTCCGCTGAAAACAATTTCAATTGCAAAGCTAGAGCTTTGCGGCTGCTTGTTCATGTCAAAACTGGTTCGCCGCGTTCTCGATACCTACGAAAAGCGTCATACCATAGACAAAGTATATTGCTTCACCGACTCTATGGTAGCGTTGCAGTGGATTACCGCTTCACCGCACAGATTCAAAACTTTTGTTGCTACTCGTGTTACAAAAATTACTTCCGCTATTCCCGTTGACAGCTTCCGTCATATACCTGGAACGGAAAACCCTTGTGCTGATGCACTTTCGCGAGGGCTGTCACCCGCTCAGCTAGTAAACCACCCGCTGTGGTTGACCAGCCCCGCTTGGTTAAGCCAAGAGCCTGCTGCTTGGCCTGCTAAGACAGTAGCTCCCGCTAAGGTTGACTTAAACCAACCTGAGTCGAATAAAATCGTTTCACTTCCTGTGACACAACCCGCCGCGGAGAATTCCAACCCGCTGTTGAAACTCTCCACCCGTGTTTCTTCATGGCTGATGCTCCTACGCATAGCCGTCCGCATCTATCGCTTCATCAAGAAGCTGCCGCGTTCTAAATACTTCACAGCCGATGAAATGAATTTCGCAGAAATTCAAGTCCTGAAAGCTGTACAAAGGCATTACTTTGCGGACATTATTCAGAACCTTAAAACCAACACCCGGTGTTCAAACGCTATACAGCGACTCGTGCCCTTTCTAGACGCCGACGGACTCATACGAGTCGGAGGACGTCTCCGAAATGCGGATCTATCGTACAATCAGCAGCATCCCATTTTGTTACCGCGTAAAGACCGCATAATCGAAATGATAATTGAGCACTACCATCGTCATAACTGTCATACAGGTCCGCACGCTTTGATGTCGATTCTCAGGCAACGATATTGGATACTCGCATCCCGTAATATCGTCCGCACGGTTATACATAAGTGTAACTATTGTTTTAAGGCAAAACCTAAACCTACATTCCCGCTTATGGGAGACCTATCCGCTTGCCGCGTGAACGAATTTAAAGCGTTCACTCACACCGCTGTGGATTACGCTGGCCCAATTTCTATTATTCCAATTAGAAAACGAGGTGTGCGCTCTATTAAGGCTTATTTATGTATTTTCGTCTGTATGTCAGTGCGTTCGGTAAACGTAGAGCTGACGACAGATTTAAGCAGCTGCAGTTTCCTTTCTGCTTTTAAACGCTTTCTCGCTCGTCGCGGTACCGTTTCTGTCTTGTATTCGGACAATGCCCGCACTTTTATTGGAGCAAGAAATGCCCTATCTGACGTCTATAAACTTGTAAGCTCAGATGAGTATAATAAGTCGCTCTCAGACGATTTATCCGCCAACCGCATAACTTGGAAATTTAACCCACCAAGAAGCCCACACTTTGGCGGAAACTACGAAATCTTCGTGAAAGCTTTCAAGGGTCACTTAGCTAAAACAATAGGTTCACAGTTACTGACCTATGAGGAAATGTTAACCGTGCTTACGCAAATAGAGAGCGTCATAAACTCGCGACCGCTAACGCTATTGAGTGAGGATCCCTCTGAGCCCACTGCACTAACGCCCGCGCATTTCTTGATGGCTGCACCGCTTAACTTACCCGCGTGCGCGATCTCCGACGAGCCCACGCATCTTCTTAAACGCTACACTTTGCTGGATAGGATGATCCAATCGTTCTCTAAACGATGGAAGTTAGAGTACCTTCACCTGCTTCAATCTAGAGGAAAATGGAATACACTTTCTAATCCAATCAAAGTAGGTTCCGTCGTGCTTATTATCACAGACAATCTTCCCCCGCTATCTTGGCCGCTAGGTGTTGTCGAAGAGACAATTCTAGGCGCCGACGGAATATGTAGAGTCTGTCTAGTGCGAACGGCGACTTCCGTTTACAAACGGCCGGTCGTTCGTTTGTGCATTTTACCCACTCAATAACTTACCTACTTGCCCCCTGGTCAACCCGCTATTCATATACCCGCTCTATTATTAACTTATCCAATCTTTCTCTACCTTTAAAAACCAATGGTTTTTAGGCCGGGGGCAATGTTCGCGCCATCTATTGGCACTTTCTTTCTTTCTACCTCTTACCTTTTCCTACCCTCATTTTCCTACCCTCACGAAAACGACGACTATCTACGGTTGACATTTCGTGGCGGATGAGTGAACTGCTTGTCATTGCAAGCAGTCTGCGGTCGATCCTTGTTGACGGCGGATGCGTCTGTTCCTGTGAGCTCCCTCG
Organism: Plagodis dolabraria; assembly: GCA_963854805.1. Lineage (NCBI taxonomy): Eukaryota > Metazoa > Arthropoda > Insecta > Lepidoptera > Geometridae > Plagodis > Plagodis dolabraria. Next base: position 21,809,388 of record OY978459.1, read on the forward strand.
AAGCCAAGGAAACCGCCATTTTGTTACTAACCGCGCTCGCGCTGTTTTCTTGTGTGCCCCATCGCACTGGGATATCCGCGATCGTTTCTTTGGAGCTGTGTACTAACAGCTTCCCGCGCTCGCGCCGCGAGTCTACAACAGCGTGAAATAATTTGAAGAGCCACTACGTCTGGACACCAGCAGTACGCCTTGGAGTGCCGCAGCTGTGCTCGTCAGCCCGAGGATATCCAGGTTAGTCGCTCGTTTTTCGCTCCTTTTCCTATACAGTCCACTTTTCATCACCTTGTTCCGCATTCCTTCGATTTACCAGTGTCCTTTCAACCCGCGCCCGCAGTTCGGCGTGCTCTGCCATATAGCTTGGTGGCCGCGCTAACATTCTTTTGGTTCCTTCGAGCCGTATTATTCTAAAAAGGCCTATTATTTCACGATATTTGTACTAAAATATTGTGTTCCCGCGTAATTTCCCGTTTTGTGTCCCTACATTAATTACATTCTGTAACCTGTTAGTATCATTTGCATATCAGATTGTGTATTCCGTTTTCCAAAACCGCATTTAATTTCGCTATTTCTAAAAATTATATATTTTTACAATTAAATTCATTCTGTGTGTAGGTAATCTGCGAGTATTCGTTAACGTTTTTTGACCCATTGTTCGCTTCGCATCTAATCTGTTACCGTGAGCGGTGACGTTGTTCACTCAGTTTTAACTTTTAACACTTCACCGGCTTGTCTCACTTTGACGTTTCTCTTTAAAAAATGGCGAGCACTAATACTAAAAGCGTTCGTTCTAAGGGGAAAGAAGTAGGCGAGTTTGAAGATGCGACGGCTCTTGATGCTTTAGCGGTCAAACGTTTAACTTTAATCGGCAAACGTGATGCCATATTTGCTCGTTTACAGCAAATTTATAACCGCTCGTTGAACGCTTTCACTGATGATACTGAGAAAGATTTATTTCTGTGTGGAATCATTTCACTGGATCGTTTACAATCTGAGTTTAATGACATTGTAAACGATTTAAATGTCACCGAGTTGACAATCGATCCCACGTATTCCGTAAGTTATCAGTCAATTAATGTTTTTGAAGACATGTACTGCCGCTGTAAGTTTGTTTACAATAAACTCAACCCTCCCGCTATGAACGTCAAAGGTACGGAATCGCATGATACACCGCAACATAAATCTGTCAAACTACCTAAGTTGGAGTTGATGACCTTTGATGGTAATCCAATGACATGGAAAATATTCCATGAATCGTTCCGTCGCACAATTCATGAAAATGCCGATGTAACTGACCACGAACGTATACAGTATTTAGTAAATAAATTGTCAGGGCGTGCATTATCCGTTATTTCAGGCATTGTTCCAAACGCAGATAATTACCATCTAATCTGGTCGACTTTAGTCAACAAGTACGACGACCAGCGTAGCTTAGGTTCCGCTTATCTCGATCAGCTGCTCGATTTCAAACCAACTAGCATTACCGCTTCCGCTAAAAACCTGGAGCTATTTTTAGATAAGTTTTGCACAGCAGTGTCAAGCTTACATTCGCTCAAGCTCGATAATTTATCGGATTTTATGTTGTTGCAATTAGCTTTGAAAAAGATAGATTCGAGTACCGCCCGTTCGTTTGAAATGCATATGCGAGGTAAAAGTATGCCTACGTACGACGATCTAATTAAGTTTGTTCGCGAGCAGAGTAAGATATTAGAACGTACGGCGCCCGCTAGCCGCACTTCTGATGTCAACAATAACAAACAGATTGTTCCTAAGTCTACGCATTCTTTCGCTGCATCGTGCGCATCACAGTGCCCGCTTTGTAATCAATCTGATCACGCTAATTTATATAGATGCCCTGCATTTAATAAGCTTTCCACAGAGGACAGGTTGTCTTGTATAAAACAACATAAAGGTTGTACTAATTGTCTAAGTGTTTCGCATAACTATACCGCTTGCAACTCGCAATATAGTTGCCGTCATTGTGGATGTAAACATCATTCAATGTTATGTCGTAAAATGTTACCTTCCCGGGAAGGAACCCGCACTCTCAACAGAGCTGCCGTCGCGTCATCCACGCGCAATCTTGCGCCAGCGCAGTCTTCGCGCGCACGAGCTGACAACGCCGCCGGCGCCGCCGCCCGCGCGCCCCTGCCTTCCGCCTCGAGCGCTGTTACCGCTCACTGCCCGCTTGCAGATGTTCCGAAGCCTCCCGCTTATCAGTCGCAACAACAAAACATTTCGCTATGCAATAACGTGCGCCCTGTTACGCAACCGACCGCAGATACTACGTGTTTACTGGGAACCGTGCAAGTTTACGCTACTGATTCAAACGGTCGTAAGCATGTAGTGCGCGCTTTAATAGATTCTGCCTCTCAGACTAATTTTATATCAGCGAATTGTTGCGCAAAGCTTAATTTAAAATGCAACAAGGTTACAAATACCGTTGTTAAGGGCATAGGTTCCGCGTCAAACCCAATTAAGGGTGTAATTTCAACCACATTACATTCGCGACTTGATAATAATTTTATTTCGGTCGACGCTTTCGTTATTGACCGCATCACCGACAACCTGCCGTCTGTGAGAGTTGATACCTCTTATCTTGCATATCTACACGGCTTGCCGCTTGCTGATAAGGATTTCTCGGAACCGTCCGAGATAGAAATACTTATTGGGGCTCCGCTGTTTGCGGATATCTTGCTATCGGGTCGTGCCGCTGGTCCGCCTGGTGCACCTACCGCTTTCGAATCGATATTCGGTTTTATCGTAATCGGGACCGCTCCCGTTGCGACCGCTCAAACATGTACCGCTTTTAATGATGATAGTCGAATATCTCTCTGCGCCTTCGCAGAACAACCGCGCTTGGATGACATTCTTCAGAAATTCTGGCAACTTGAGGAAGTGCAATGCACACCGGCCTTAAGTCCTACCGCTCTCGAAAATGAACGTATTTTTACAAATAATTTTTCCCGCGATTCTACAGGCCGCTACTCTGTAGCGTTGCCTTTCTCCCGCGACCCCGCTGCCGCTTTAGGTAATTCTTTTCTTACCGCTAAGAAACGCTTTATGCATTTAGAACGCAAGCTCGTCGCTTCACCGCCCCTGCGCGTGGAGTATGATGCAATTATCCAGGAATACTTGCAGAAAGGTTATGTCTCGCTGATAAATAACGACGATAGTTTAGCCGGTTACTACATTCCGCACCATACGATTGCCAGGTTGGATAAACCACTACTAAATGGCGCATGGTCATGGATGCAAGTGCGAAAACTGATTCGAGCTTATCATTGAATGACGTCTTGCATACTGGGGATAATTTGCAAAATGACCTTTTCGTTATACTCTTAGAATTTCGTTTTTATGCAATCGTTTTCACATCCAACATAAAACAGATGTATCTACAGGTACTTGTCAACGAAGAGAGCCGCAAATTTCAGAAGTTTTTATATCGGTTTGATCCCGCTTCGCCGCTAAGCACTTACGTGTTCAACCGTGTTTGCTTTGGCCTGCGCAGCAGTCCTTTTCTCGCGATGCGCGTGCTACGCCAGCTGTGCGCTGACGAGCGCGCTCGCTTCCCGCACGCCGCGTCTGTCATCGAAAACAATACTTACATGGATGATGTGTGCTATTCCTTGCCGTCCATACCTGGTAGCGTACAGCTTCGCGATGATCTCCGCGAGTTGCTCAAGGCCGGGGGCTTCGAGCTAGTGAAATGGGCTAGTAACGTACCCGAGCTCACTGAATCGCTTCCGGTCTCCGATCGGCACTCCGCAGTTATCAATTTCGATGAGCCAGACTCGAACTTGAAGGTTTTAGGGCTACAGTGGTTGCCAAGCTCGGACGCATTTATGTTCACCGTGAACGTCGAAAGTCGGCCTGCAACTAAACGCAATATGTTGTCCGTGATAGCGCGTCAGTATGACGTTCTCGGACTCATAGCTCCTGTCATCTTGTACGCTAAATTAATTTTACAAAAGCTTCATGTTTTGAAGCTTGACTGGGATGAGCAACCGCCGCAAGCAGTGGTAGATATTTGGCATAATTATCTTCGCGAACTTCCCGCCATTCAGCAACTGCGATTCCCTCGCCACCTAGGAGTGGAAGAAAATTCGAAAATCACCGTCGTTGCGTTTTCTGATGCTAGCGAGCATGGATATGGATCTGTAGTGTATATTCGAACTCAGTCTGACCATGACTCTACTCCGCTCACCCGCCTAGTATGCGCCAAGTCAAAAGTGTCTCCGCTGAAAACAATTTCAATTGCAAAGCTAGAGCTTTGCGGCTGCTTGTTCATGTCAAAACTGGTTCGCCGCGTTCTCGATACCTACGAAAAGCGTCATACCATAGACAAAGTATATTGCTTCACCGACTCTATGGTAGCGTTGCAGTGGATTACCGCTTCACCGCACAGATTCAAAACTTTTGTTGCTACTCGTGTTACAAAAATTACTTCCGCTATTCCCGTTGACAGCTTCCGTCATATACCTGGAACGGAAAACCCTTGTGCTGATGCACTTTCGCGAGGGCTGTCACCCGCTCAGCTAGTAAACCACCCGCTGTGGTTGACCAGCCCCGCTTGGTTAAGCCAAGAGCCTGCTGCTTGGCCTGCTAAGACAGTAGCTCCCGCTAAGGTTGACTTAAACCAACCTGAGTCGAATAAAATCGTTTCACTTCCTGTGACACAACCCGCCGCGGAGAATTCCAACCCGCTGTTGAAACTCTCCACCCGTGTTTCTTCATGGCTGATGCTCCTACGCATAGCCGTCCGCATCTATCGCTTCATCAAGAAGCTGCCGCGTTCTAAATACTTCACAGCCGATGAAATGAATTTCGCAGAAATTCAAGTCCTGAAAGCTGTACAAAGGCATTACTTTGCGGACATTATTCAGAACCTTAAAACCAACACCCGGTGTTCAAACGCTATACAGCGACTCGTGCCCTTTCTAGACGCCGACGGACTCATACGAGTCGGAGGACGTCTCCGAAATGCGGATCTATCGTACAATCAGCAGCATCCCATTTTGTTACCGCGTAAAGACCGCATAATCGAAATGATAATTGAGCACTACCATCGTCATAACTGTCATACAGGTCCGCACGCTTTGATGTCGATTCTCAGGCAACGATATTGGATACTCGCATCCCGTAATATCGTCCGCACGGTTATACATAAGTGTAACTATTGTTTTAAGGCAAAACCTAAACCTACATTCCCGCTTATGGGAGACCTATCCGCTTGCCGCGTGAACGAATTTAAAGCGTTCACTCACACCGCTGTGGATTACGCTGGCCCAATTTCTATTATTCCAATTAGAAAACGAGGTGTGCGCTCTATTAAGGCTTATTTATGTATTTTCGTCTGTATGTCAGTGCGTTCGGTAAACGTAGAGCTGACGACAGATTTAAGCAGCTGCAGTTTCCTTTCTGCTTTTAAACGCTTTCTCGCTCGTCGCGGTACCGTTTCTGTCTTGTATTCGGACAATGCCCGCACTTTTATTGGAGCAAGAAATGCCCTATCTGACGTCTATAAACTTGTAAGCTCAGATGAGTATAATAAGTCGCTCTCAGACGATTTATCCGCCAACCGCATAACTTGGAAATTTAACCCACCAAGAAGCCCACACTTTGGCGGAAACTACGAAATCTTCGTGAAAGCTTTCAAGGGTCACTTAGCTAAAACAATAGGTTCACAGTTACTAACCTATGAGGAAATGTTAACCGTGCTTACGCAAATAGAGAGCGTCATAAACTCGCGACCGCTAACGCTATTGAGTGAGGATCCCTCTGAGCCCACTGCACTAACGCCCGCGCATTTCTTGATGGCTGCACCGCTTAACTTACCCGCGTGCGCGATCTCCGACGAGCCCACGCATCTTCTTAAACGCTACACTTTGCTGGATAGGATGATCCAATCGTTCTCTAAACGATGGAAGTTAGAGTACCTTCACCTGCTTCAATCTAGAGGAAAATGGAATACACTTTCTAATCCAATCAAAGTAGGTTCCGTCGTGCTTATTATCACAGACAATCTTCCCCCGCTATCTTGGCCGCTAGGTGTTGTCGAAGAGACAATTCTAGGCGCCGACGGAATATGTAGAGTCTGTCTAGTGCGAACGGCGACTTCCGTTTACAAACGGCCGGTCGTTCGTTTGTGCATTTTACCCACTCAATAACTTACCTACTTGCCCCCTGGTCAACCCGCTATTCATATACCCGCTCTATTATTAACTTATCCAATCTTTCTCTACCTTTAAAAACCAATGGTTTTTAGGCCGGGGGCAATGTTCGCGCCATCTATTGGCACTTTCTTTCTTTCTACCTCTTACCTTTTCCTACCCTCATTTTCCTACCCTCACGAAAACGACGACTATCTACGGTTGACATTTCGTGGCGGATGAGTGAACTGCTTGTCATTGCAAGCAGTCTGCGGTCGATCCTTGTTGACGGCGGATGCGTCTGTTCCTGTGAGCTCCCTCGAAGCCAAGGAAACCGCCATTTTGTTACTAACCGCGCTCGCGCTGTTTTCTTGTGTGCCCCATCGCACTGGGATATCCGCGATCGTTTCTTTGGAGCTGTGTACTAACAGCTTCCCGCGCTCGCGCCGCGAGTCTACAACAGCGTGAAATAATTTGAAGAGCCACTACGTCTGGACACCAGCAGTACGCCTTGGAGTGCCGCAGCTGTGCTCGTCAGCCCGAGGATATCCAGGTTAGTCGCTCGTTTTTCGCTCCTTTTCCTATACAGTCCACTTTTCATCACCTTGTTCCGCATTCCTTCGATTTACCAGTGTCCTTTCAACCCGCGCCCGCAGTTCGGCGTGCTCTGCCATATAGCTTGGTGGCCGCGCTAACACCAGCTATAGGAGATTTCATAATGTGAGAATTAAAGCAAGTACTATCTTTCTAACTTGTTCGGATTTAGAGAAATTGTATTCTACAACTGTATCTGTGTATTTTTAGAATGCGCTATAGAACAATGCTCCGAAGGCTGTAACAAGGGAACGACGTGTGACTGCAACCCTAAAGATACTGATGCTTGTAAGTGAAATTTGAATGAAAATATTTTGCTGTCGTAGACCAACAAATCTTAAAATCCCCTAATGGATCCAAGGGGCCAGTAAAAGTTGAATGCAGGGAGATTTTTTTACAGCTTACAAGTTCGCGCAAGGCTATAGTTTAGTTAATACCTCTATGCGATGTTAAGAGATCTCGATAGCCGAGGATGGTAAAAAGACTTTACCTGATTCTAAGCTACAGTATGTTGTCAACTCAAACTTGCGACAAGATTTGAATCTTAACCCAATATTGCAATAGACAGAAAAGAAATCGTATGTTTCGAATGATGTTAAACATGTCAAAGTCAAAAGCCTTAGCTTCTCCAACTAAATAGCTGCAACTTGACTATTCTTTTGATAGTATGCCTTTATTAAAAAAGAGCTACTGACAATATACATTACTAATTGATTAAAACTAACGTAAGTTTGACACATTTTAAAGATTACTTTAGCCGATTTACATACGGTTGATTGTTGATACGATTTAACTTAACTTCTCGACGTAAACAAACCGTTAACCGGCTAAAATAATCTTCAAAATATACAATACAATTTATAAGTTGCTTGGATTTGTGGATTTATGGTTAGTCGGTTATCTACTGCTTAAAATTATTTTCAACACTGGAAGTCCTCCGACTGATGATGATACAAGTATTGATACATTATGTATACAGCGATAAAACATATACATATAATATGATATGTGTAATGTAAACAGTGGGTAGTTTAGAAAAGCATCCCCAACTAATCACGTGGGTAAAAACTAAATCGGACCAGATTATGGCAGATGCGTTTCAGCAAAGCTGTCTGCACCTACGCATGTCTGGTCTAGATATAATTGCATACAATCCCCAGAAGAGGGAAACTTATAAGCAGTAAGAAGACATTCAGAACAGAGTAGAAGAAGGATACACGTTAAAATGATAGTAAAATTTGGAGTTGTATGATAACGGGAAGTAGAAAAATGTGTTGTAGATATTCATTGCGTACTTTTTATATTTTGCAGCATCAGCCCGCTTTGAGACAAAACTACAAGTAGTGGACCAACCAAACATCAATATATCTCAAGAAGTCCTCAAACAGGTATAACAATATTTGATAGTTTTTAAGTCTTTATTAGATCCATAACTTTATTAACACTTACCACCACATCGGATACGTTCATGGCGGCAGATGGGTATAAATCCCTCAGGCAGGCGCCCGGCTATAAATGTTTATTGAGTCCTTTATTTTTGCTAGAGTGGTGAACCGTGACGTTCCCGTTGGGCTACGTTGTGTTTCTGACGTCATATCAGTTAAACAGAAAATTTTAGCTGAATTAACGCTTTGTACCTATATTAGTAATTTTTAATGTTTTTAATTTTTAATTACGCGAGAAGTCACAAATGGTAACATAGAAAAAATATTTTTTCTTCTGTTTGCACTACATGCAGACATTTTGGAGTATTGGTCTATCTATCAATGGAGACCAGCCTGTGGGGACAGTAGGAATATCTATAAAACTAGGCGCCGCCGTATATAATATATTTGGCCCACGTCTTGGTTTAGAAACGCACACTTAGTAATGTATTTTGGGAGGTACAATAGGACCACTATTTATAACATGGTGCTAAAATATTTCTGGTGCAGAAAGGCGATTTCAATGACAATGTGTATATAAAAAATGCAAAATATTGTGAAAACATTTGATAGAAAAACATTATATGCCTTATTTGTAACATTTTAATTAATACATTCACTCAGGAGTAATCACCGAAATATTTTTTATAATCTAACTTTTATCAGGCAATGCTAACTCTCTGCAAAATAACACTAGTACGTCTTATAATATTTAGGTAACAAAATCGCTATGTAAAAACCACTCAAGCCATTATTGGCACCCCTCGTCCAATTCCATTATCAGCTTTGCTAAGTAAAATTTTATTGGTTTCGTTCTAGATAACGAGCTATCTGAAGGCTTGGCAAATATCACTTTGGAGGATGAAATTGAAATTTTGAATATCAGGTGAGTCATTCACATTAATATTTTCATCTTATTTCGGAAACCAATTTTACAACAAACCAACATTCGTCAGTTTAGAGCGAACGCTGATAGCCGTTGCCGACGATGCACAGTAGTTTGCGCAAGTAATATTACTATGCATATAATTTCATCGTGTGAATATATTTTGCTTGTGCAAGTTGCTCAGTTTGGTCCTTGCGTGAGTGCGACTCGTTTGTGTCTTTCCCACGCTACTAGCTGCGAGCGTCGTCGCGCGAAACGTGATGTTGTCAGTATTTCTTCAATCATATTCATGCGATAATGTAATTTTTGTAGAGTTTTGTTGTGGTGAAATTATAAAAAACGGAACCGACTTCTAACCCTTAACAGTATTTAATAACTTTTGGAAGTCGGTATCATGCTGGTCAAAACTTTACAAATATATTTTATATATTTGATGTATTGGACAACGGTTCAGTTTTATATGTTTACTCTATTGAAATGCATACTGCTTAAAAGATCACTGTTACTAGCCTTAATATTTATACTATTTTCCATCAAGAAATGCATTTACCTACCATTACATTATATGGGTACGCAATTACCTACTCTATACAGCTAATAGACTGTAACTTAAAAACAACTCAAATGACGTTGATGAAATTTAAACTAACATGGAGTTATATTCTACCTAACGATAAAAGGATCTTTAAATATATTTTTGAGAAATTGCGTTTAAAACATACAAAATATAAGAACACAGAGTCCTATCAATAACCTCGTGTTATTTTGAAAGTAGGCACGCATTACTCTAAGATATTCTTTTGCGTCCTCAAAAACCAGGTAAATTTTACCCTCCAAGCAGTTTTCTTCTTGTAATCAAATTGCAATCGTTTTTCTCTTTCTAATTTCGGTATTTACTGCATCGATTCCTCGGCAATTACTCCATTTAGTTCTTGAAGTACGCACTTATATAAATTACGCATAACAATACCCTTGTCCATGGCTGTCTACGATGCACTGGCACTACACAAGTGATAAACTTACGTTTGAACGTTGGCGCAAGTACTTGTAACTTGCTTAAGCTACTGCGCGTCATGTGCAATGGCCATGAGCCGTAATTTCAGTTTAGTCTAATAACGCCAATCAGTTAAATGCGTGAAATTTGTAAATTTTATATAATATGTAGTTAATTTAGGATCTTAACAGTTTGATGTGTATTATATGTTGATGGTGTCCTTATTCGGAATAATTTCCGTTATTGTAATAGCTGTTTTGATTGTAAAATATATGACGTTTACGTATAAAATATTTGTCAGTGTACAAGTTATTTTTATGACTGTGTGCATAGTGCGGGTTATTATTTTTCTATGGAAATTATAGCTCTTAAAACACACTCTTTCTCGGAGCGGATTCTGTCGCGGTGAAAAATCTACAAAAATTTTAGAAATAATAAAGCTAATCCCCACACCAAATGCAGGGGAGCTACACTAAAAAAAAGGAAAAAAGGCTAGTAGTGTAATGGCTACCCGCGACTTTCACGATGTCGTCAGTCCACCTAGTGGAGGGCCTACCAACTCTACATCTTATGACGATAGTAAAATGTGAAAGAAACAATCGTATCGTAAGATTTATTAAGATAAATCATCAATATTTAAGGATTTACATTATTATGCGGGGAAAAACATTTTCGTTCCAAACGTGGTTAAACTAGACTCCCTCACTATGCGTGAGTCTAATTCATATGAATATCCTTGATACAACACACTTCTGCAATACAGAGTTCATTTTGCTCGTTTCCCAATCGTTACAATCGAGAGTTTGTTTGTTGAAAAGGTCGCTCTAGTATAACCAATAAAATATTATAGTTTACTAGCTAACCTATTATTTTGTCCAGTTCAGTAGAGTCAAATGGAGCTCGCGTGGTTTGGCTTCGAATATGGGGTGTCAGACGTGAAGCAGGGTCGCTGAGAGCGGCACTAGCAAGGCTGGTAGCTACCAAGTCTAAAGCAGACCGACTGAAACTCCTGCCAGCAACGCTTCACTTCGATATGCAGCCAGCACTAAGTCTACACGTGAGTATCTATTGCACTACTTTTAAATATTATTTGGATTTCATTGAACTTCGAGCGCACGATAATGCGCTAAGAGTCATGACCTCCTGAGGGTGCTTCGTTTAGAAGCGAAGCCCGTCTTCCGGTTTGGCTATGAGGCGTTTCTGACGTCACGATGACAGTAGCAGGAAAATTAGACCGAACTGTCACTAAATATATTGTTTTTTATTTTTAGGAGTCTTACTAAAATATTAACATTTGTAATGTTTTCTTAAAATATTGTTAAAATATTTGTTATTATGAACTAGCTTTCCGGGCGCGGCTCCGCCCGCGCGTATGTCGGTTATCGAGCGAAAACATTAACCTCTTTTTGCGCAGTCGGATAAAAACTATCCTATGTTTTTTCCCGGGTCTCAAACTATCTCCATACCAAATTTCATTCAAATCGGTCCAGTAGTTTTGGCGTGAAAGCGTAACAGACAGACAGACAGACAGACAGAGTTACTTTCGCATTTATAATATTAGTACTGATTATCCCGACTCGATCACCAAAACACGTAACATATATCCTAAGAGTATTGATCAGAATACCGTATGATTTTGCACCAAGAACAGGCATGTTTCACGATTAGAATAATATTAATAATAATTGTTATTATGTACACATGTTAATTTAACGATTATTATTAAATAATCAATATCAAGATCAAAGCCGTTGCAAAAAAGAACTTTTTAAGATAAGAGAGACCTAAGACGGATTTGTCGTTGGAACAATAATACTTCGTATCAAATATCACGAGATCGCGAATATGTAGTGTGAAGATTTGGTTTTCACGTCAACAAAACGCCGAGCGTTTCCATTATCGTTTGGAAACTTGCACTATATACGTGGAGGTTCAAAATTTTGCAGTAAGTTTCGGTTATTACCATAAGAGGTAAGAGATGACTTTCTGTTTCCTCTACGACAATGACGACATTAAATTTAGACATTCGGCCGGTACTGAGTCCTTTTACCCCTACTATCGTTGTGCTTACATAATAAGAGTAATTTTATTGCAGTCAGTTAAATGGTTGTATGTTGATTAACCAAAAGAAAATCGCTCTCCACACATTTTTCAATACATTTCTTAAAACCTTTAATATATTCAAGTTATTGTTATGTGATCAAGCTAAGGCCCACTAAATATTAATTCAAATTATGGCATAAATAAATACTGTAAACATAATTTTTATGTTTTACTATCTCTTTATCTGCACAAGGAACTATTAGCGGAAGTAAAGTACTTGTTTAACAATTTACACATCAGGGGTCTCAGCAAAGATAATAATCGCCACTAGACTTTCATTAATATGTTTTGCGGCAACGATGGCCGAGCGGTAATAGCTATGGAGTTCGTGCCGCAGGTCCATGGTTCTATCCCCACCGCCGGTTTGAGCTTCACCCCATAGTGGAAGGGTATTTTGCGAAAGCTTGCTACCACCGTCATGTAGAATATATGTCGCCATGCACCTAACAGTGTGTTCCGGTAGCAGTCCATGAGAACCAGTAAAATTACAGATACATGAGACTTAACAACTGTATGTCTCAGTGTGACGAACGCAGTGCAATTTGTCATTTGTGGTGATTTGCATCTGTTATATGAAGAGGTTAGTCCTTGTTACATCATGCGAAACCCGCGATTGATCCTTCACAATTACATTAACATAAAATTTTACTAAGAATATTTATTCTATTAACTGTCTACATTCTCCTACTCACAAAAACTATTAGAATCCAGCCCACTATCTTAAATCGCAAAACAGATATCTGTAAATATAATCAAAGAAGTTAGTCTTTACGACTTTTACACACAATACTTACATTATCTAGCTTAAGTTCATAACGAGCTTTGCAATATGTAAAACAAATGTGTTTTCTTATATTATACCACTACAATGGCAACCTTAAAAAATATTCGTTAAGCTGACTCAGCACATTATTAAAATGATAACTAGCTTTGTCATTAACACCTTTTCCTTTTACTGAATGTTATTACCTTGTAACACTGCAGCAATAACTCACGTTTCATTCGGGTTGGTGTGTTATATTAATAAAGTGTTTTTACTCATTCTACTATAATTTAACAAAAGTTGTTATGTGCGATTGATCCGGTGAAGCAGCTAGATTAGTTTCTTTGTTTATTCTGTACGTAGAAAATGCAAATGGGCAATTTTTACCTTGTAATTTTTAATTTATAGCATGAGCCTCTTAAGGACAGCTGCCAGAACTACACTATTAGGTACATTTATATTCGAAGTTAGTTGATTAGGTTATTATTAGCTCAGCTAAATAGGCGATCATGTGATGAAGCTGGAACTTGCGTCGGAATTTGAGCTAAAGGATTTCTTAGTGGCAGTCTGTAGTCATTGCCAGTGGGTTAACCACTACCCATAACCACATGAATAAAGATTTATTTATGTGTTATAACTGCCTATCACGAATGATATAAGGTCTAAAATACGGTAATGCTTTGTGGGGGATTGCATTGTATTTGATATAACAAACATCTTTCTACTTGATCTCGTCAGTACAATATGTCTTTTTCTAATAGAATCTATTAGAATTTGAAGCAATGATGGCCGAGCGGTAATAGCTATTGTGAGTAACCCCATTTTCCTACTATTATAACATATGCATAATGAATCATATAATTATCGCTAAATTATTATTAAATGATGTGAGAAATTAAATTAATGAATTAAGTAGTATTAAATATTGGGATTCTTTTATCTTGAACTAAAACTTTATACAAAATAAATTGAGTCCGATATTTCTAATTCATTAATTTAATTTCTCATATCATTTAATAATAATTTAACGATAATTATATGATTCATTATGTATAAGTTATAATAGTAGGAAAATGGGGTTACTCACACTATGGACTGCTATTCTGCAGGTCCATGGTTCAATAACCACCGCCGCGCCGGGTTGAGCTTCATCGCATTTCACTCTGTACGATAGGAATCCCATTAATAACCATAGATATTATTAGTAACAGGAATTTACAGTGTTTTCGTTTGCTTTTGAGCTCTCAATATTTCGACACTGTTGCAAGCGTCATGATCACGAGTAAACTGAAGTCTATGCGAGTGGATGGTCGGCACTAAGAGCTTAAAAAACTCATTAACAAACATGCTGCTCATTCAGCACTTACGTTCATTAGTCGCGGGTTTAAAGACATCCAATGGGGATTTTATGGAACCGTCCTGATTTTTAGCTGAAGCCCAGTAATCGTTCATGCTCCATCTTGGAAAGATAATAAATAGGGGACTTAAATAACCCTTAATAGGTAATGATTTATCGTCGTTTACTCGTATTAGTTAGAAAGTTTTATAAATAAGAAGTTTAATGGGACTACGGTGTTCTGAATCTTGGCCCACAGCAATGTTATTCTGAAAAAAAAAGTGTGGAGATACGATGGAATAGACGGTGGTATTCATCTAGACAATATTCTTACGAAGTCCTACACATTATCTAAAAAATTAAGAAAAAAATCAAACTCACACTATGTACAATCGGAAAATTATTTTAAAACTAAACATTCAGTAGTTTGACTCTCTATGTAGTCAGGTACCAAAAACGACTTGGACGTGTGCGTGCCCCTACAAACATGCCACAGCATACACACTGTGGCAAAAATCTATTGTGTCCTGAATTGTTATATTTAATAATTGAATCCTTACAATTACACAAATCGTGTCTGTAAGTAATTACGAATTGATTTGCTAGAGTGTACATATACATAGATAAAAACCTTTAGAACTTAGATATTATAGACTACCTTGCTTATCCAAACTAGTAGCTTTGAATCCCATACGGGCCTCCTGTCACTCTAATTTTCTGGTACTACTATACTAAAACTTTGTATAAATATATTTTTCTGGTATACATAACTATATATGTTTCCATTGAATGACAGAAAAACGACAGTTAAGAATGTATTTGGTCTTTCATATTATTAAAAATATTCAAAAATAAATAGCTAAGTAACAAAGAATAGCCTATCAGAAATATAAAAAAAACCTACTTTTTTCTGCAAATAACCAAACAGTTATTATTTCATAAAACTATGTATTATTAGTAATAAAAACTTTTCACTGGCAGGCCTTGATCGTGAATCAGCGCCCGGAAGTATGGGAGGGGTCGGAGTTCATCCTCAGCTGTATGGCGTACGGATCTCCGGATATAGCCTTTACCTGGTACAAGGACGGAGTCAAGATCAACTTCAACGGAACGACCAGGTAATCCGGTCAGCTTGATTTTTAGCACTACTGGATTGATATGTTGGGTCACTTTGGATCTTTTACTTTTTATCACGGAGAGTACCTACCTACAATTAAATTTCGCCTTCGGACTTCCCGTCAGAGCATTATGTTTATTTTTTTGTGTATAATCTTATGACTCTTACAGAGACATCTGGACTCGCACAGTGTCCGAAGATGCCCTAGGCCGTCGGATGTCTGTCCTTGGGGTGTCAGAAGCCAAATTTTCAGATGGGGGAAAGTGGTCTTGCGCTGCTGATGATGGGGGAAGAAGAAGATGTAGAGCCTTGAGGCTAGCCGTGCTCAAACCACCTGATATAAGGCTGGTACCTTCTGCGCTTACCGTAAATAAAGTAAGGATTATAATAATTGCTTTCGAAATACACTAGGTGGTACCAGTATAGCCCTGTTCTGCAAGAATCCGTCTTGATGAATACCACCGCCGTGTTAGATATTCTGTCTCAAATCATTTGTTTTTGTTTACAAACCACATTCTCCGAAATTAAAAATGTAGCCTGTAAAATGGTATCCCTAACTTCTTATAAACATTTCTAATATAATCGAAATTGGACTTACGACATTAACGTAAAAACTCAACAAGTATTATTAATGGTATTAAATAACGTTTGTTTACCATAACGACAGTAGATTTTACAAAATTGTTTTAACTAGAATTTTGGCAACACTGGCCCAAGATTGATTATTGACCATACGAAGTACAAGTAAAAATACAATATTTTATTTTTTTCTAGAAAAAGTACAGAGTTACGCAGATAAGTCAAGGTATTTTTTTGAGGAGACTCACACTTTGAAAAGAATGCCGGATAGGGTCATAACTATAGTCGAATTTATCTGGCTTGTCCACGTAAGTGAATCACCTGTCAATGGGGGCTCTCCAGTACTAGCTTCTTCCCACTCGGCCGCATTTAACGTAGAGTGGCTTCAATCGTCTACTATCAAGTTCTGTCCGATTAGCTTGACCACTACGTAGAAAGTCTGCATCTTTTACCGTAACTATCACAGGGAGCGTTCCAAGGAATTGTTTAGTTTAATACTAGCAGCTAAATTTCTTCTGACGTCTCGACAGAGCATGATGTTTTTGTCACGTAAACTAGTATATTTCAACTTGCATGAAATAGACCTGAATATACTTCAGGTCTATTTCATGCAAGTTGAAATAGACTAGTTTACGTGACCTGAAGTATAACCTACATGAAAAAGTCTGTGATGTACCAAATTTTGTAATGTTATTACTCAGGGTGATAATGTAAGCATCACTTGCCTCGCCGGCGCGGGCCGTGTTCACGGAGCTCTTGGCTTTAGCTGGGGGAGAGAACATACCCTGCTTCCACTAGCACCTGGAAGGGAAGTGTGGGAAGACCTTTTTCCCGCTGGCAGTGTATTAAAGCTGTACAATGTACAGGTATGTCTACTGAAAAGAAACAACGAACGGGAAAGCACGACCCCAGCTCATCAAATAAGATGTCACGGTGATGAGCAATATTTCAAATTAGTTATTTCATTCCTATTTTAGAAATGCAGAAAGTTGAGTTTGCCTATTTGTTAGAGCATTTATAATGTCAATCAAACTTTTACTCATTTTGTACGCTTATTTGATGGGCTGAAGTTAATGCAAAAAATACAAAAAATTACATAAGTTTCCCAATAGGAGACACATCGTTTTGGCATTGGTATCAAAATGTATGGAACAACTTTTAATTTGTTGTTGATTTGCTGAATTTATATGTCACATCCACCAGATTTAACTCTCCTCATTTTTCTAAAGTTCACTTAGTCTTGATCGTATCTTTTCTACTTTATATACTTAGCATACTACACTTAAGACAGAATACAAAAATTTTCTTTTCTACGTTAATCAATGTTCTATTTATACATATTAATGTCAATTTTGAAGCAATGATAGTCAATCGGTAATAGCCATGTGATTTTACGTCTCTTAAAATGATTTTCTGTTACAAATTGTTGTCTTATACTTGTGACCAAAGTGGAAGTTCATAAAATTTCAATACAGAGGTCTGGAGAGTTTCGATGCCAAGTGTCATCAGTGGCTGGAACTAACGCCAAAGGAGCGACGATGTGGGCACTGGGGCCTGATGACGTGGCTTGCAGCTCCGACGCGTCTCACGGTATTCGTTGGCCGAAGACTGCGCCTGGAGCTCACGTCTCGGCTTCATGCCCGCCAGGACACAACGGGGAAACAGCGAGGTAAAAAATAATTATGTATATTTACTAGTATGAATGGTACACATACATACCAACCCCACATGAGTAGGATAAGTGTAAGAAAATGAAAATGGTAAAGTTTAAATTCGAAAATATTGACAACGATGTGGAACTTCAACATACCTTTAATAGATACTGTATCATGTAAGTTTCGTTTATAAGTAAAAGCAAGTAGCGATATCATCACGTCTGAATATATCCGAAGGGATAGTTTACCTAATTTGTTTAATATATTTTGATTTTAATAATAATAGTGTAAAAATCATTGTTTCCATAACTAACCATTCAGAAACTGGAAAATCTCAATAACTCTCGGGCCCTAGGGATGAAACGCATGACCTCGTAATAGTAAAACGGTGTTTTAGCTACTCAACCATCGAAGTAATCTACAAAATAATATATGCATAAAGTACACAATTTTCTGTTCCCGGAATGGTAAGCAGAGGTTGCGGTTCCCACGTCCTGTACTTGCTAGTTTGGGCCTAACTTTCTTGCTTCACACGCAGTCAAAGTTTAAAATGCAAAGTACAACTAAGAACCCAACTAAATTCTGTATAAAAGATGTAATTAATATAGCTACTGCTAGGTACAGTGATTGAGGCAAAGCTTGTTTATTTTTTTAAATTTATTCATTTAAATCCCATATTTTCATTTATTTATATAGTTATTTTGTCCAAATTTCAACAAAATGGTGTCCTAGGTTTTGTGAACCAAAAACGGGACAACATGGAGTTAAATGGATGCTGCCAGACTTCTCGGGCTGTGTTGCTGATTCCTTGAAAGATATTTATGAACAGGTCAGTTGTTCTTCTACTAGTACATTTGCAAATATATAATTATAGCCTTTTCACCTCTAAGTTAAGGAATAATATCGTTCTTTATTTCACAAAAGAAATTTACAAAGACTATTATAGCGTCTATAAGTTTACATCTTTATATACCTTCATAATAGCGACGTAAATGTCGATGACTTTAACTTTGACTTCAGCAGCAGTAAAAAGTCAGGAACTGGTCCCCTTGATTGCAACAGGCTCGCCGTCTATTATATGGGACCATAACATATGTTTTTATGCCATTATGCAAAAACGTACAGCATCCATGTTATGCCGAAGGATATACCAATAGCATACTGTCTGTCGTCTCAGGGGTTTACAGTGGGAGTATATTCAGGCACTGGATCACAGATCGCAAACCAGAGGCTCAGCTTGTTATGGGTAGTAGATTACCAGAGTTTGTAACCGTAAAACCATTATACATGTGATTGGTTATAAGTTTTGCTTTTGTTTATATTGCTAATTTATAATTTTGTGTTAAATTTACTCACATTATATGGGCCTATGTACCTGAAATAAAAAAAACACATTAATTTTTATTCCTAAACCCTGAGGATGTAAAGTCATTATAGTAAGTCTATTACTTGTATTGCAGCAGAATGTGCTGCCCGCATTGTATTGAAAACGTGTGGAGAATTGCATGTTTGAAGGAAATTGGCCTTGTCTTTAACATTTATTTTGGTTATTTACAATTTGATATTCTCTAAAACTTATATATATCATCCTAAAAAAAAAAAGTTTTTTGTGGCTGTGGTGACAAAATGGCAGTTTCATACCTTATCCACTATTATTTCTATAGAATTGAACCAAGTTTTAATTTGTGAATTACCAGCTATTTCTTTTATTTTTATTGCTTTACCTTCATTACAATTATTATACCTCTTAGATGAATTAAATAATCCACGAATTACTTAAAATCTCCTCAATTTAACATCCACGTTTAATAGATACAAATATCTATGTTGCGTAAGTACACAAAAGTCTTTTATTTTCAGTTTACGAAAATTTATTACGGCTATTCCTGGGAGAACGTATCCCACGTGGCTCACCAGTACGGAGCGGTGTTACGCTCTCTCCCATCACATCCCGGAGCAGGGACTGTACCACTCTTCCACTCGAAAGAAATGCTGCACTATCTGATGTCTTCTGCTGTACAGTCCAAGGATCGTATGGCCAGCACTGAGCATCTGCTCATGATATATGACATTTTGCTGAAGCACCCTGATGCCTTTTTGGATGAAGAGGTTTGTATCTCGATTTTTGCTTGATTATATCAGTTTTTTGATAAAAACCTGGTATGTCTTACACAGTGCAAGTAACACCTTAATGAATATACGCGCTCATATGGCTCGTTACCCAATAAAAAATATTAATAAACTTTAATCTTATTAATGTTCCAGAATCTGGCAACTCCATTGTAGATTTCAATGATAGATATCACTAATAATTAAGTTATAAAAAAGCTTTTTAACTATTGGGTTCATTCCAAGGTTGTATGGATTCTGTTCGAGAAAACAGCTCTCTTACGCTGTCGTACGTAGAAATGTTGTAAATTTTTTCCAATAAGTAAATCATTGACCAAAAACTCACCTGATAGTAAAAGTGAGATGATGATGTGGTAAACTGAAAACCTAGAATAGGTACTGGCTTTAAAGGACACCTCCCAGAATATACGGTTAGGCCAACCCGGTGGCAGATTATCTGTACGAGGGTGGTGTACAAACGCAAAATGACCTAGCACCATGTAATAAAAACATTGTGAATATAATTAATTATATTAAAAGATTTTTAAGTACACAATATTCAACTCGGGCGGGAAAGGAACCCGCGTCTCAAAGTTTTACGAAAAACAAAACGCCATTGTACCATTTTTAAGCATTGTTTTTCTTTTAGCTTAAAAACTTTTAAACATAAACCTAAAGTCCATTTCTTAAAATTAATGTTTATGGCAGCTTTGGGTTGATTGCCAGCATTTTTGAATATTCGCTTGACTAGCTAACACCCTGATTAATATTCGCTAGACTAGCTAACACACTGACTAATTTATCCTGATGTGTTATAGGCCCTAGTATAAGTCATGTTGAATATACACTTTGAATAATATTTAGATCCATATGATACTTAATTCTTTTAAAATTGGCTAATATTATTCAACGAATTCCTAAATACAAATTGTTTTTATTAATTTGTAAAATATGTTTTTATTCAGTTAACTGGAATTGGTAGATTGGATTTTAATACGAAGGGCAAGCTAACACTTTTCACTTGATACTTTGTACAGAATATAATATAAAAGGTTTACAATCATATAGTTTTAAATAAGAAAATAAATCTAAGCGGTGAAGAAAAGATAGTCTTAACAATGAGTCGTTTCTTTCTCATAAAACTGGCACGAATTTACGTATACAAGGATGCTAGGAGGCACTGCTGTCACAATATTTCACATTCCTCCGCCCAAGTTATCACCTCTAACCAGCAGTACAGAGTAATTTCCATCTATAAACACCTCGGACCGTCATATATCCTTTTTATGAAGACGTAAAATATCCTCGGTACAGTTTCGCGCGTGTTGCTCTAGAAAATATACCGACAAGTTTATCAAGAAACTTGTGATTTAGGACCGTTCCCAATTTATAGGCGTTTCATTGAAAATAACGCAACAATCACTTCAAGGGACAACGGTTATACTACGATACTCTACCCTACAGTTCCGTTACAAGGAAGTGACCGTCGTTTAATAGGAAAGTAAAAGTTGTGTATATATATAGAATTATCTTACGTATAATAGAAATATACGTAGTTTTTTACGGGTTAGTATGCCTTTATTATTTATTAAGGTTTACCAACAGACTTAATACTACGAGTTCAATAGACAATTTATAGCGAAAGTCAAATTACAGGAAAACACATAAAGCCTAACGAAAAAATAGCTTATATGTGGAGTGCGCAAAACCACCATAAGGTGACGAATCACTGATGATGCTTTAACGCATATGCACTTACAATATGTTTTGGAAACAATTCAGTATCATAAATACCTTTATCTTACAGATGCTATATATTAATATTAGCAAAACACTACACATTATAGCTACTACACGGAAGGCATATAGGCAACTTAAAGGCTATCGAAAGCCTACAAGTAGTCTAAGCTCCAGTCCACTACCAGTTTGCAGTATGGATCTAGCATGCTGGCAGCATTGTCTCGTTGAATTGCAATGCTTAATTGTTGAGTCCAATAAGTGCCAGCATTTTGTCGCATTCACCAAGTGTTCTAGAAAATATTATAAGATGAGCTCTCAGCTTCCACAGACCCAATGTCTCTAATCACACCAAGATCAGCATACTTGCGCCGCTGGGCTTTCACCATCTGAACAAAGTCAAACCGGATTTCGAGAACTTCAGGCGCTCATCATCAGGGCGATTCCGCAGCAGTGTCTGCAAGCTCTCTCGAACCAAAACATGAGTATTTTACCGATTTAATCTTGACACCAACAGAGGCGGAAGCCGCGCTAGGCGGCCGGTGTGACAGGAAAAGCAGTCAAATTGTTTGGCTTTGATTTAGCGCTATAGACATTGGTGTAGTCTAATTTAATTATTTTTCAGTTGGATCCATGATTTATATCACGCTAAAGTTGTAAAAAATAACTCGTTCTTCCGCTGCCAAATCGCTCCGCGACCGCTTCGCTCTGTGTGACAGTTTGTACTGACTACCGTAGAATACAGCGTCCGCGTCCGCTGTCCGTTCCGCATTCCGCCGCGTCATTGCCGCGGCGCGATCTTAGCGATCCTTCCACGCCGCAAATCGCATCGCGCCGGATCGCGCCCGCTTTCTATGTGTGGGGTTCCATACAAATTCGAACATTACAAAAAATTACGTCCCGGATCGCGTCCGCTTTTCCGCTATACCTTTTTTACGAACGCAATAAATATAAAGCATCTGCGATTGTTTTTTGTGACCTTTGGTTTGGCACTATTTATATTTTTGCCTTAGTAATAATGAAATATATCTTCTATTTCGACAACATAATAAACATCATTATCTTTCGGGCAGTCGAGCATAGATCTTTCCCAGGTAGCAATACCACTTTCTAAATAAGTAGTACGTAGGCAATAAATTGACATTTATAAGAAGCGGACAACATATTAAAAACGAATCCGATATCACTTGCATATCTGCCTGTCGGTATTTCTCTGTGCCATGATGATTCATCATCCCGCGTTCCGACTTATTTTTTTATATCTGTTTTAGAAAAAGGTTCCCTTTTTAAATGTTTTCACTGATGCTGATTGTACTATTTTAATTTTGCTTAATACTTTCGCAGTTAATTTATATTTGACTTATATACTGATAGACTAAAATTTATCGAATTTAATGGGATAAGTAAATGGAAAAAGTAATTTCATTAGCGTTGTCAAAATATAAAATATATTTGCATCGATTTGAGAATCTTGTCCTACCATGATTACATGGCCAATATATTACTGACTTTACTTTCAAAACCTGTTCCTCTGACTGGAAATAAAATATTTAAAATAAAAATGCTACAAGAAAACTTTAACTCGTTCTTTAATTAAATAATCCCAGCTGGCGTTTGAAACAGGAAGGTCCGAGCTGCAGTACTCCGAAGCAAAAACTAAGTTATTTGCATTTTAATCGCCCTGTAATATACATTTAATATATCTGAAGCGCGTCATAATGAATGGGTTTAACTTTGTAGACCTAAGGATACAGAATCGTAACAAGGGCAGGGTCAATTTGTTGAGTAGTATATACTTACACCTATTTTTGTTTGCTTTTATTAACAACAAATGCATAATATATCGTCAAGCCAATACTCCCCGAATAGGTAGAGGTGACTAAACACCCATAATTTGTAAAGTTTATTTCGATAATCAGAATTTATCAGAAAAACCCAATTACTTCATTGGGTTTTTTAGATCTTGAGCTTCCAAAGCAGCCTTTTTACAGACAACAAGGACCAGTGAAATTATGTAACACCAAAACATGAATGGGCATAAACTCAAAAAACGAATGGGCGCCATATGGAATCACATGGAATCACAAACATCTGTGCCTGGCTGGACACTGCCGCTAGGTTCCCTTGTGGTGGAGCAGACAAGTAGCCCCGATCATATATTTTGCCCCCGCCCTAGATTCTCGCTTAAAATTAACTTAAGGTATACGCAGATACATCGGCTTCAAAATCAATTAATATTATTAAGTTTTATTTAAATAAAAAAATTCTTTTATAATTTTATTAAGGACTTATGTAATCGATTTCATCATGCCTGTACCCCGAAGCAGTGAGCCACGGTGTATAAACACCTGCCAGACACAGATGTTTGTGATTCCATGTGACTGGGATCCTAAACTTTAATTTTTATTTGACTATTGTATGTTCAGTATGTTTTAAAGATTTTATTTCTAGTCATAGGAACACAAAGTCACCAAAATGTCTTGTTTCTATCTTTTTGTAATGAAAATACTTTGAACAAGGTAGGTACATATTAAAAACATATGTATTGAACTAAAATTAACATATAACATTTTAATGTTTTTTTTTGTCTATATCAGAACAAATCAAACAAATAGAAGGATAATTCATTTTTATTTTTAATTTTAAACAAAAATGAATAAAAAATGACGTTATTTTTTTCAGAAAACTGAATAGGTCCACACAGTAGAACGTTAAGCGGCACCGTTATATTTCACGAGTCCATTCAAATGGAGGACAATCTGAGGACATTGCTGAAATGTATACATATACATTGCACGAGTATTGTAGCTTTTATACTGTAAATGCGAACGTTTCGGAAATGATTTTATGTTATGTTGTTTTCATGCTAGGTCATCGAACTATATTATTCATTTAAACAGTATTATTTAAGGATTTAAGACTTTAAATCATATATTTTTTAGAATTTACCTCTACCCATATTTCATGGTTTGCGCACACCGATCCACCTACCTCCATATCGGCATGTAATCAACACAAATGTTCAGTATGCTTTGTATAGAACAAAACCTTAGTAATTTATGATGAGCTCCATATATCTACCGTGTCAAAACTATAAAGCACACCAATCCGCCAAACAGTGAAGAAAAAATGTTTGAAAATTGAGCCCTCTATATCCATAGACGAAATGTGTTTTTTTAATCATAAGTTAAGCCCACTGCGCATAGTATCGTAGAATATGTCAGAGACAAAGGCCAAAAAATGTTAATCAAAATTGGTGTACGCGTTAATGTATTATTAATATATATAAAATCGGCCCTTTTTACCTTTGTATGCTGGCAATAGCGGCTGACATTTAAAGTCATATAATGAAGTAAACAAACATACTACGAGTAGGTATATTAACATATACCTACTCGTAGTATGTTTGTAGAACCAGTTATTCTAATTATGAGCAACGAAAAAAACCTACAGAACGTGCTGAAATTGAAGAATGGAAAGATAATAAACTTAAAAAGAGAGCTGCGAGCTTCCGGAGAGGAACTTCGTTAATATAAAGAGCATAGTTAATCCAACCACAAAAGAAGGTAATCAATGTCGATGTTCGTAGATATTTCCATACAAAAGTAGTTTCATCAAGTGTACAAACTTGGTGAAATTTTGCGTTGAGCATAAAAAATATATTTTTGGTTTGCCAGTTTTACGGCTAATTATTTATTTTACCAAATATTAAATTCAAAAGTTACATATAAAACTATTTCGCTGCTAATTTTGATAATACACATTTTTTGAACCCCAGTCAGAATGATTTTTTCTAAAATAGGGAATTTTCATTAGCAATCCGGAAACTGTATGTGTCCATAGCAGATGAATAAAATATGGTAAATAGACCTTGGTAACAATTTTACTGTTAAATGAGAACAAATTATCTTATATGGTGTACTGCCTAAGCATGGTAATCCTATGTAATCCTTCACCTTTCTCCTTTTGTTCTTTACGTAATGACACGAGTATACGTGTTGGTGTAACCATGAGGAAATTCACAATATATAAGTTTCATTACTAAATATTTGATTATTACAAAACAAGAAGGACGAGCGGATCGGGCATTAGTGTATAGGAGACTTTGTAGGAGACCAGTACATAATAATTAGATAATAACACGGTAACGTTGTTGTGTACAACAAGGCTATAATCAAACCACCGTGTAATGTTCCGGAGTTTTCCTCCTGTGAACTCGTGCGTTACACAAATTACGTTTATTCCTAAGAACATAGTAGGGAATTATTTTCTATATGTATAAAAATGTGACAAGAGTTCATTGTTTTTGAATATTATTTAGAAACCACAGTCTATATAATTCTAGATAATGTCAAAAATTTATATTCCTTCAGAGGTAGGCAGAGGTGTGTAATCACTGGATATGTTTTGGTAAATGTATTTTAAAGGCTGAGTCAGTTTCTATCTACCGACACACACCACGCACCAGTCTCCGGAAAGCTGAATTTTTTTTAATCAAAAAACCCAACAACTTGTCCTCAATGGGATCATTCTCAGAATCTCAAGATTTCTTAGCGATGCTTTGCGGCCACTTGCCACTTGGCCAATATTGATCTCATCAATGATGATCATGCACTATCACGCAAACTACTAACAAAACGGGTTCTTGTCACTATATATACTAGAAAAACAAGTTTAAGTTATATCTGTATCTTACATTCAGAACAAAGCTAAAATATTAAATATTAATCTTTGCTAAAAGTCTAAAACGTTCGATACTCATTTCAAAGGTGCTCGATACGATCGGTGCCCTTAATATGGTTTTTTTTCTACCTGATAGTGCCTTTGACCACTATCTCACCTAATGGTAAGTGATGATGTGGTCGAAGACGTTGCTCGGGCTAACCTAGAATTACTGGTTCTCAAGGGCAGCTGCCAGAGGTCCAAGGTGACCATTAGGTGCTTGGTGACAGATTTCATACTTGAGGGTAGTTAGACAGACTTCACTACGAGCGCTTCAAATCACATATATGTACAATCTCACCTGATGGTAAGTGATGGTGTGGTCAGAAGTGTTCAATAGCTTTAACCTAGACCAGAATCTGGCTCTTAAAGACATTTGCCAAAACTTGAGTTGCTTGAGCTGCAGAAACTACCTACTTGAGGGTAGTCAAATATAATACACTACTAAAATTTTGTTCTCAATTAATTTTAATAAATAATTGTATTTCTAAATCAATTACATCTACTTTTGATGAATTATTAAACTTTGTGTTACAATACCTGCCAGGAAGTGTTTTCCCTACAAACAAACTACTATTTATTGAGTTGCATTCACACCATAGTTTCACCAATACATTTTGCACAAGATGGAGGCCATCAAACAAACAATGTCCCAACTAAATCAAACATTTCACACTAAGTTGGCTGAATTTGAGGAAAGGCAGCAGAGGATTTCACCACCTTCAACTCCAGATGCTGCAAATTTAGCTGCAGAGTTCTCCATATTCAAGGCTTTTGTTGTCAGTTCTCTTAAGACATTGCAGTCCCAAGTGGACATGATTGCTTGCAGTTATGATAACTTGGAGATGCACAATCGCAAGAATGTATTACTCCTTCATGGTGTTCCTGAGCATAAGACTCCAAATTTAGAGGCAGCCATCGTCGAGACAATGATGAAGAAGTTGAAGCTTAGCGATTTCAAATCGGAGGATATTAGCCGGTGCCACAGAATGGGTCGTCAATCTGCGTCAGCTAAGCCTCGGCCGATATTATTTGAAGTCCATGCTTTTTCAATACGCAGCAAAATCTGGGCCGCTAAGAAAAATCTTAAGAACACGGGCGTAACACTGTCGGAATTTTTGACGAAGCCACGGCACGATGTGTTTATGATAGCGAGGCAACGATTTGGCGTGTCTAAGTGTTGGACGCACCAAGGTTTTGTTTTCGTGCTGGGAGCGGACGGTGTGAGACATCGCTTCACTTGTGCTGCAGAATTAGAAAAACTCTGTGTACAGGGTGCCTCAGCTCCTGCCGTGAAGCAACCAACAGTGGCTGTGGCAGCTGTTAAGGAGTTTGCGGCAGCTACAAAACCCAAGCGTGCTGCAAGCGCAGCCAGAAAGTAAATAGTTTGTTTCACTTCTTGTCTACTATGTATATATCATTCTTTTTATATCATTTTGTTTTGAACTACCCTTTTCTTTAGTATACTATAGCTCACAAAATTGTGCTTGCACTTTCACACAGAATTTCTTTAAGTTTTAATGTTTATACGTAGGTAGTGTCTAAATAAAGAGACGTAACACTGTCAAACATCAAAGTCAATCATGTGAAACTTAAAAGCTAGGACGATGTATCACAATGGACGGAGTGATAGCTTTGGTAGCGTGTCCATTTTATGTTAGTTTGAGTGTCTAGAAAGGCTAGAATGTGTGTGAGTAGGGAAGTGATCACTAGGGTAGAACATATCGATAAAAAGGTGCACAATATATGTAGTACACACTGGGAAATTGTTAATAAGAAAACAATTTACGATACATTTTGGAATTTCTTTTTATTCAGTTTTTGAGAACATAGTTTCATATAAGATAAACTTATTTAACAAAATTACATTGGATCTTATGTTTAATAATAATTCACATTAAAATATGTGACCATTATAGTTGTAGACTGCGTTACCTAGTAACTGATTATTTTTGTGTGCTATATTTTATTTAGTAAAAAAATAAATTAACTAAAAATTTGAACCGACTTCAACACTCAAAAGTATGAAATAACTTGTTGAAGTCGGTACCATGATAGTCCAAACTTACCTATTATCACAATGATGTGCGCATAGTACCGACCTCGACAAGTTATTTCATACTTTTGAGTGTTGAAGTCGCTCAATATTTTTGTTAATTTTTTTCACCCATTTTAGCGATCCTTGCTCGATTAAAATCGATTTTCATTCACTGCCAATTTACTTATATCATCAAGCAAAATCGAATAAAACTTTTCAGTCATTGGAGTGTAACTCAAAAACTGCTTCATCGATTTCAATAAAGTATAGTTGTAAAAATAAAATAAAACATAGCACACAAAGATCAAGCTTTCTATTAGTAAAATAATTTTCAAAATAGAATATGTTGTATATGTTCCGTGTTATCTTTGTGTGCGTGGCTGCGCTCACGACGAACGTAATAAATCAGTGCGTTGCTAACCTACGATCGTTTCACTTGTCCTCTCTGCCGCATATCTAACAGAATAAATAGACTCAGAGACTTAAGAATTACTAATGAGTTAATGACCTTTAAAGAGTATTAATCAGTACTAATATTATAAATGCGAAAGTAACTCTGTCTGTCTGTCTGTCTGTCTGTCTGTCTGTTACGCTTTCACGACAAAACTACTAGACCGATTTGAATGAAATTTGGTATGGAGATAGTTTGAGACCCGGGAAAAAACATAGGATAGTTTTTATCCGACTGCGCAAAAAGAGGTTCATGTTTTCGCGCGATAACCGACAAACGCGCGGGCGGAGCCGCGCCCGGAAAGCTAGTTTGTTATAAAAGTTTCTGACACTGTTCTCTATTACTGCATTCTTCATCATGTAATGAATTCTTAGTTTGAAATACTTTTCACAGATTGATTTAATCAGTAAATATTTATGATCTTCGAAAAAGCTAAAGCTAAACTGGTGTTCATTTAAAGTTTGAAAGACATTTGCATAGTTATTTGATTGCATTACTTGCAGTATTCCGTCACGTATCATTTTATATACATCTTTGTTATTAAGTTTACTATAGTGGTTACATATCAAAAATTTTTTTCGCACAATTTGCATATAAAATATACGTCATTACTTGGGTATAGTAAACCTCCCTTATCTTTGAAAGAGGTCAATAAAGCTTTTTTCGTGCCCTGTAATGCTGTTAAGCAATCTTCGCAATAAATTTGTTTTTGTAAGCTTTTGACCACAAACCCTGATAATTATGTAATAAATTACTTCTTGGACATATTCTGTCAGTTGGCTTGGGTCATTCATGTAACAATGATCATCATTATATGTGTTCTTGTTGAGTCATTTCTTCTAAATCTTCTATCATTCTATGCTTTGCTAGAGAGTTATTTATATTTTCAACATATTCTGATTTTTTGGAGAAATTTAGGATATGTATTTTCTCCAAAGGAATACAATTTCCTTCCGCAAATTTAAACTCGGCGTGAACTAGCAATTTTTTATACGCTGTTCTAAATTGTTTTGCGGAAGGGTTGTTGTTATAGCCACCCATTGATCTAATTGCACCAAAAAAAAGCTCGAGATGATCTTGGGACAATTTGTATGTACATATAAAGCTTAGTTTGGGGTTATCATGGTCGAGCAAATGACTGCAAAGATCTTTTATTGACTTTAAGCAAATGATAAGGCCTATGAATCCAATTTTTCTTTGCGAGTTTACGACCAGAGTACCATCAGCAAATTTTAATTTTTTTAGGTACTCAGTTCCATCATGTATTAGTTGTAAACTTTTCGCAAGATTTCGAGGTATGATTGCTTGTTTGTATCCATACGAGTTGAGATTTCGCGAATTTAAGAAATCAAATATATTATTTATATTTTTTACAAAATCACATGTTGCTTCACAGCCAGCAAATTCACAGAGTTTGATTTTATTCCGACAAAATAATAATGCATCTGCCACTGATTGGCTTAAGAGTTGTGCAGCTAATTTGACTTTCATTTTTTGTTTGACGTACTCAATGTGTCCTTGTCTTATTTTATTAGCCAAATGCAACTGTTCTTCAGTTTGGAGTTGATGTAGTAACTCAAAATACTTAAAAGATATCTTATTGCCACCATCATCATAGATTTCTTTTTTATCACCCAAAGTGTTTCGTACTAATTTTAAACAATGGCAAGGATCAAGCAGAATAGAAATCTTAAAACCATTATATTCAAACTGTGTTTTAAGATTTTCCAGATCCAGATTGCAGCCAAGATGTTTAGCCATCGCAATATTGTTAGGAGCGCCATCGAACGTTAAAGAAACTATGGTGACATTACACTCACTCAATAAATCTAGACAGCGACGTACCAGTTCAGCTTTTTGCATACCAGTTATTCCATTTATCAGAAAATAGCCAACTGGTATCTTAAATGACCCATTTAAGCAGGTCACCATAAACGTAAGTGCTTCAGTGGCTACCGGAATACAATCATTTTCAACATTGTTTCCTACATTTACGTAGCCATGAGAATTATGGCCATCCCACTCGATACATTTTCTAATAGCCACTTCATCCATAGTTAATGCACCAATTATTGGTTGATCCTTTGATTTGGCTTTTAGTGTCTCAAAAGATTCTTTAGTAAAGCCTGGGTGACAATCAACGCCTTGATACCATTTGCTTATGGTTTTTGGATGGGGTAAGCAAGTATCAAAATAAGTCCGTACGTATTTATATGCGCGTGGTGACAAAAAGTGTAAAGTTAGTGCAAATTTTCTCAGTTCAGGTGAATATTTTTTTGGAAGAGATGCTTTGGTTTGTTTTTTCTGTAACCTTAGAAGCAAGTCTTTATTTTTGTCTCCTATACTAGACAAAACATCTAAAGATTCAGTATTTAGTAATTCTCTGGTCTTTAAATCATTTATTATATTCATTAACTTAGCATTTTTTTTAATAATTCTGCGTTTACTTTCTCTTAAAGTTTTTATGAGTCTAAGACGCCGCAAAGCCGTTGTCCGCGCTTTTCTTAAAGATTTCAACACTTTAAGTGCTCGCCGAGGCGTTGTAGGCAGATCATCTTTCTTAATACCACTAGCTTCTATTCTTTTTCGTTTCCTTGGTGTCAGTTCCAGGTTTTCATTATTCTGTTTTCTTTTTTTGGCTGCTGACGGCTGATAATATCTGGGATATCCTTCAAAAATTACGGGTATAGCATCTGTTTTAAGTTTCTTGATTGACAAACCTGTCAAAAAACTGGATTTTTCAAAATGTTTAGAACATAACCTGGAGTATTTAGTCGGCTCCCAATTTTCACGTCTCACAGCCTTTATCCACTGATCTCTGATTTCCGGACATTTTGGAAACCTATAACAAAATGATTTATTAAAATATAGTATAATATATCAGTACTAATATTATAAATGCGAAAGTAACTCTGTCTGTCTGTTTGTCTGTTACGCTTTCACGCCAAAACTACTGGACCGATTTGAATGAAATTTGGTATGGAAATAGTTTGAGACCCGGGAAAAAACATAGGATAATTTTTATCCACCTGCGCAAAAAGAGGTTAATGTTTTTGCGCGATAGCCAACATACGCGCGGGCGAAGCCGCACCCGGAAAGCTAGTATATATATATATATATATATATATATAGAAATCTTATTTCTATTTCTTATATATTCTATTTCTATCTTATTTATCTAGTTGTTCTTCGAACAGTAGACCTCGCGAGTGGGTAGGCATTGGGAACAGAGAGGCAGGCATAAAATATACGCCGGTAAAACGGTTGACCGGCCGGTATTGACGGTTGATTATTATGTGTGATTCCAGGACCTACATAGTATCTACATACCGTTTGTGCATAAAAGAGTAACTAACATTCGTGCGCACAAACTTTCTCGTTTATAATATTAACTAGTTGTTCTTCGAACAGTAGACCTCGCGAGTGGGTAGGCATTGGGAACAGATAGGCAGGCAGGCAGACAAATGTATGGTGAATGGAATAGTAAAGATCCTTTTGACTATGAAAATCTAGAACTACAAATAGTACATGATTACTATTATTTTATAGTGTACATGTTTACACTCCATTGAGGAGAGACGTTGACCCAAAGACATTGCCCGATCAGTGCTTAGAGGAAGTTTATTCGCTAATTGATTTAGTTTTTCTTCTTCATATATCTTCAAGAATAAAAGCTTCACATTAAAAAAAATAAGAAAACATTCCAAATTAAATGGCTCCAACACAATATCTGCAAGCTGTCGAGACCGAGAGAAGTTATGTACGTACAGCCCGCGGCCAGCTCCCGTGTACCAATATCTACCACTCTACGCGTGGATGGTGACTGCGCCCATGCCAGTATTAGTGAGAACTGAGTTCTTGAGCAGATCAGCTTCTCAGACTTCTCCACGGCAAGTTCTCGAAACACTGCCTCAATAGAGACAAAACCCGCCACCCGCTTACATACCTAAATTTTTTAATTCTTTGTTTGGTAGGTAGCAAAGACAAATAATATAATACCTACAAACTGATTTTTATTACAGACTTTAAAATGTTGAATTCTTTATTTGTCTTTTTTCTATGTTTATTTACTGCATATTTATATACCTGCGTATAAGAAGCGTATAGGTTCATTTAGTTTTTTTTATTGAAAATATATTTTACGCATAAACCGCAAAGTTAAAAAGGTATTCTGAACAATTACTTTAGAATACAACTTTAACTGTGTTGACAAAATATTGTAAAAACTTTAATGTAAAAGTAAATTTATGTTTAAATTATTACGATAGATTATTTAACAACGTTTTTAACAGCAAAAAGACATTACGATTACGGGGCTTGAACCTGGCACCTCCTGCACTAGAGGCAACAGTCTGAACGCTCGGCTATTTCAGCCCTAGATTCATTCGACAAAATAAAGGTTGTGCAATAGAACTGGCTCGTTATTTTTGCTTATTTTACCCATTTTCTCTACTTTTTAATTTTTTTTGTGCACCTTCTTATGTAAAATGGGTTACTATATTTATTATTGCCTAATTTTAACGAAATCGCTTGGTAAATAACGCCACAGCAAACTTCTCTCCTTTTTGGTAGAAATATCCGTCTAATCAAAAAGCGCCCACGACTAAAAAATCTAAAAAATAAAGGAATCTGTGCACCATATATCAATGATGAAAAAAGCCTTATGTATTATTCTGAAACCTGCAGTATCTACATACCAAATTTCATCCAAATCCGTCCAGTCGTGTGAGCGTGAAGAGTAACAAACATCTACACATCCACACAGACAAACTTTCGCGTTTATAATATTACCAGGATAACATCGTCACGCTTTTTCCCCGAAGGCCTGCAGAGGTGTAGAAACATCCACGTTTCACCAGATGTTTTAAGTCCCATGTAATAGGGAGTTAGTGTATTGCCATCTACCGGGCATAGTACCAGACTTCGGACTGGATTGTGTTTTTATTGAAACAAAATCAAATATCTGACCCAGGAATAGAAACCAGGACCTCCTGATCACAAGGCAAGCGTTAAAGCCGCACGGCTAACGAGGCAGTTTATAATATTAATAAGATATAAATACTAGTATTATACCAGACCATACCATATATATATATACAAACCATATTTATCGACAAAATATTGCACAGTTGTGGTACATCACTAGCCGCGAGGCGTAAAACAATGCTATCAATATACTTAAATTAAAGCTATAAATCAATAACTATTTACCACCACTTGGCAATCATATGACAAAAAAATGTATATTACATAAACGAAATGAATATTTTGCTTTATAATTGGTTATTTTAGTTAATAAATGCCCACAACAACTTACGTGTGAAATGATAATTCTGGATCTTTTACTCCTCCTTTAGTTGTTCTTGATGGACAAAACACAGCACAACACGACATTATATCACTATGTAACGCGGTATTCAGTCTTTACAGTGATATGACCATTTAATTATACTTTTAAATATGATGCATCGCAATGTTGTGGCCTACAAGCCGGTCAAAAAAAGACATGAAGCGCGGGGCTGTCAATTTTACATAAGCTTTCTCGTTTACTCTATATGACAATCTGTGTAATAGAGAGAGAAGCTAGACTCTGTGTTTACACACTGAACGTCAGAGTGCCAACGTCTCATCGCTACGTCCATTATGATACATCGTCCTAGCTTAAAAGTGACAGATGTGATTGTTTCTTTTTTTTTTGTTGTTGCACATTAGATTCGTTTAGTTTGTACATATTTTTTGTATGTCTTTTTTTTATTTTTAGTACATAAGGGTGGTTATTGTTCTAAGTTTTGTATACATGATATGTTAATTGAATGTATATTCTATTTTTTAAATATTGAATAGTGCATTTAAAGTTGTTTTACACATCTGGCAGGTAGATTTTATGTTAATTGTGATTTTTATTATTATTATTTTTAGGTTTAGGTATTATTATTATTATTTTATTTTCTTGTATATATATATCTCTCTCTATATATATATATATTTTAGATATACTTATTTATATATTATTATACGCATATAATGTTAAATATTTTTGGTGGTAACGATGAAAGTGATGACTATTTTTCTGTGTCTTCTTCAGGTAGCAGTAGTGATAATAGTTTTTCAAGCATCCCCTCCCTTTGTGAAACTTTACAATCTGATTTTTCTGACGTATCTAAGAATTTGAATATTATTCATATCAACGCGCAGAGCATTCCAAAACATATTTCTGACATGCAGACGTCTTTCAACAGTAAAAATATTCATGCTATACTAGTCTCCGAGAGCTGGCTTAAACCAGCTCTTCCTTCTATTAGTTATACTATGCCTGGCTTTAACTTAATCCGTAACGATCGGACGGGTAGTGGTGGTGGAGGTGTGGCTATTTATCTCCGTACGCACATACCTTTCTCTGTAATTAGCTCATCTACCCAACCACTTTCCTCACACGCTGTTGAACATCTTTTTATTGAAGTCCTTCTTTCACACTGTAAAGTACTTCTCGGAGTCTACTATAGCAATTCATCAAAGAACAATTATTTCTCTTCCTTCGAAAAGATCTTGACAGATCTGTCTCCTTCTTTTAGTCATACCATTATTATGGGTGACTTTAACACGTGCCTCTTTAAGCATGATAATCGTTTGTCTTCATTAGAAACCATAGTAGAATCCAGCAACATGCATATCCTGCCTCTTAGTGCCACGCACTACTTTCCTAATTGTACTCCATCTCTCCTTGATCTTATTCTGGTATCTTCATTAGATCATGTTGCTAAACATGGCCAGTATACAGCTGATGCCTTTTCCTATCATGACTTGATTTTCTTATCATACAAAATTCGTCCTCCTAAATCTAAGCCCACAATTATTCTGCAGCGTAATTTTAGTGGTATGAATTTCGATACATTTATGAGCGATGCTAGAAAAATTGACTGGTCACCAATTTTTGAAACAGATACAATCGATGACCAAATTTCAATTTTTAATACTTTCATCACACAACTGTATGATGTACATGCTCCCCTTAGGTCTATTAAAATTAAACATACTCCAGCGCCATGGCTCACTGATGAGATTAAAATATTAAAACATAAAAAACATGCTGCCAAAAGTAAGTACAAGTGTCATCCAAATGATGCAAATAAAGCTCGGTACGTCAAACATCGTAATCGCTGTAACGTGGTGTGTAGGGATGCGCAAAGACGCCATATCTTTGAATCCGTTCAAAATGGGAATCCAGCAAAAATCTGGAAGTTCCTAAGGTCATTAGGAGTTGGTAAATCTCGTTATGAATCTTCCCCAAATTTAGATATTAACTCTTTAAACCAACACTTTTCCTCATCGTGTAACATTGATCACACGGTAAAAGCTTGCACCTTAAATTCTCTTTCTAACATTTCAGCTCCTACCTTTTCTCCTTTTCTGTTTAGCCAATTCACCGCTTGTGATGTTGAGAAGAGCATACTTTCCATTTCTTCTAACGCTGTAGGAGCGGATGGAATCAGTCGTAACATGCTGATACCCATCCTTGATTCCATTCTCCCTATTCTTTGTTATATTCTTAACTTTTCTATTACTAATGGTGTGTTTCCGTCTTTATGGAAGGAAGCTCACATAATACCTCTACCTAAAAAAACTAATCCTAAATCATTTAGTGAATATCGTCCAATATCTATACTTCCTTTTTTATCCAAAGTCCTCGAACGACTAGTGCATAATCAAATTAATTCTTTCCTTATATTTAACAATCTCTTGAACCCTTTTCAGTCTGGTTTCCGTCCAGGACATAGCACAGCTACTGCACTTGTAAAAATAACAGACGATATACGTTTAGGAATGGATAAGGGTCAGCTAACTGTGCTGACACTCATAGATTTCAGCAATGCTTTTAACACTGTAGATTTTGATATCCTCCTTGCAATTCTTCGCTCCAACAACATATCTCCAACGGTGATTGGCTGGTTCCATTCTTATCTTCATGGTCGCCAACAGCGGGTTCGCCTTGATGAATCTTATTCCTCTTGGTGTAACACGTCAGCTGGTGTACCTCAGGGTGGCGTCTTATCTCCTCTTCTTTTCGCTGTTTTCATTAACTCAATTTCTAGAAATATATCTTCTTCCTACCACCTCTACGCAGACGATCTACAATTATACTGTCAAGCACCTCTCATTGAATTGTCGGATGCAGTTGCAGCCATAAACACAGACTTGGTTCAAATATCACAATGGAGCAAAGCTTACGGACTCAATGTCAACGCTACGAAAACGCAAGTCATTGTAGTAGGAAGTTCTCACATGATAAGTAGAATTGACTGGAACTTATTACCAAAGGTTGTGTTTGATGGGGTTGCCATTCCATTTAGTAGTCGATTGAGAGGCGCGCCAAGAGGTTAATAGGCAGCGACTTTCTGGGTGAGTCTCGGCTACAAAGCCTCGAGCACCGCCGTAAAGTCGCTTCCCTATCGGTCTTTTACCGGATACATTTCGGTGAATGTGCACAAGAACTACACGACCTAGTTCCGCCCTCCCCCTTTTTCCATCGGACGTCCAGACAGACAGAGAGGCGCCATCCGTACATGGTTGATGTTCCCAGGACTCGTACGAAGCGCTTCGCTTCCACTTTTCTCGTGCGTACTGCGAAGGAGTGGAACTCCTTACCACTGTCAGTTTTTCCCGATGAATACAACATGGGTGTCTTCAAATCGAGAGTAAATAGGTTTCTTCTAGGTAAGCGTGCTCCATCTTAGACCACACCAATGCTTAACATCAGGCAGGGTGTGGTCAAACGCAAACCTATAATGAATAAAAAAAAAGAAAAAAAAAAAAAAAAAGTAAAACAGTCAAAAATCTTGGCTTAACTATTGACAGTTGCTTAACATGGGGGCCTCAACTAGTTGAAACGAGCCGCAAAATGTTCGCTTCTGCAGGTGCCTTACGCAGACTTCGAAACCTTCTACCAACTACCACTAAAATTGCGCTAGCACAGTCTCTTTTAATCCCTATTCTAGACTATGCTGACGTCTGCTACCTTGACCTCACGGAAGATATGCTAAATAAACTTGAGCGTCTCCAAAACTTCTGCATTAGGTTCATATTTGGATTACGCAAGTATGACCACGTTTCTGAATTTCGTACTAAGCTCAAGTGGCTCCCCATTCGCCTTCGTCGGAATGCTCATACTTTGTCCCTTCTATATAGTATTCTATTTCACCCCTCTTCCCCGCGTTATCTCAAGGAACGTTTTCGTTTCCTTCATGATACTCACTCATGTTCTTTACGATCGTCTTTGAATCTGCAGCTTGAAGTGCCTGAGCGTAAAACGAAATTTTATGATGGATCATTCACCTCTGAGGCTGTACGTCTTTGGAATTCTTTGCCTCTTGCTATTAAACGTTCACCATCAATTAATATTTTCAAAAAGCTTGTAAAAGATCATTATCTTTCCCCATCATGATTGTATTCATTACTGTTAGCTATAAACTGCTACTAAGTTATAACTTTTATAGTTCTGTGTGTTAACTACTTACATTATTTAATGTTATTGATATAGGTATATGTATATATTGTATGATCTTATGTATAAACATATATATATAGATTTATTATTTTATATATGTATTTATATATTTATGTAGGTATATGTATTATTAATTTAATTGTATATACCTATTTAATTTTATTTATAATTGTACATACTTTAGATGCCTTCTATGTAATTATTTTGTTTGTATTATGAAGACTACCGTCTATGTATTTTAGTAAAATTTTGTCCTCCAGTTATAGGTCGTCTGGAAGAGATCGCTCTAAGCGATAAGACCGCCTATTGTTACATCATATTTTGTAGTGTTATCTTTATAAGCTTTTTTTTGTGGTGTCTCAATAAAGTGTTATCTATCTATCTATCTAGATAGCCAGATGAAGATAACCAGATAGATGATTAGTTTATGTTTTAAGAGTTTCACTTCGATAGCTTCGCAATATTAAACATGTTTTATTATTCTTTCCTTGGACTGTGTGCACATTCTCACAATTGTTTTCCGTACCATACACAATACCTTAGAGCGTTAAATGTGGTAGAGACAATACACTTTTACGGAATTTGCAGTCGATTTCCTTTAATGCTGAAAAACATTGTGCACGCGTATTTACTGCTTTTATAGTTCTTAATTCATGTTTATTATATTGTGGTCTACCTTACAATTTTAATATGTTTAATTGCGTGGAGTGTTGAAGGAATGTTGTGATGGTGCCTGTAAACGAATAATAAAAGATGATTAATATATCAAAGGATTTAGCTATCAATAAATTATTGTTTATTAACTTTCAAATTTAAGTCAAATTATGGATCCGTTGGAATGTCACCTCACTGTGGGACTGTGTCTTTAACGTGGTTGATTTGAAAACACGTAATATTTTCCTCGATTCTGTTTACAGTAGGACTGCACTCGCGTTTATTGTAGCAGCTGCAATATGTCCTACCTCTTTTGTTTTTGACAATATTATAGCTGTACGGTCCGAAACCGTATTCTTAAGATGATATATAAAATGATAAATAAATGCTTGATTTGATATAAATGTTTATTTGATAGGTAAAATGATAAACGTGATTTAATGATAGCGAGCCGCGCGCGATACGATCGAATCGATGCTAATTGCGAACTGGTCGTTTACTTAGAATGATGCCAAAAATGCTTACGCGGGAGAATGTGCGGTTGCACCGTACATGCTCCCGGCCGCGAGATGAGTGTGAGATGAAATGAGGTGATAACAAGGTGATAAACAATATTTTTATTACAAGGTGATTCCGACAATGATAGCTTGAAGTGAAATTTAATATCTAATCGCGAGGGAATACGACACTATGCAATATAGGCGACGAAGCCTTATCTTGCCGATCACTCACAACACACATTTCAAATTCACTACTATTTGGCTTAAAAGTGGGCCTTGCCACTTCACTATACACAGCACTAGCACTGGGTGCACTAAAGACGACAGATCGCGGCTGGCGAGCCGCCGCCGGTGGAGCAGGCTGCTCCAAGCGCGCGGCGCGGACACGTCTCACGCGCCGCCACGCCCACGCTGCTCCAATGAAGACTGCTATACCCATCACTACGTATATGGCCGTATAATGATGAACATCATGATATGATATGTGGTCTAATTGTGCAGTTTCCTGTTTCATTTGCTCTATTTGCTGTTTAATGATCTGAAGGTGATATTGTCCATCTGTGGTATTTTCCGGGTCTCCTGGCAGGATTGACACAGTGACATTAATGATGTTGTTGATTGGCGCAATTTCGTGTGTGTATATCTTCGGTTGTATGTTCAAAATTGAAGAAGTCTGTTGATGTGAATGTATGGTGAAATCATCACCCCTTATAAGGCAGTTTTCACTCAGGTTAATAATTCCTGCTCCAACAATTTTCTCGGCTGATATTTGATCTTCACATATGATTCGAAGTGTGCAATACTCGCAACAAAAATATAAGTACGTATTAGGTACTTCTAATTCTCTCCATTTGTTTGTGCATGTTGATGCGGTTTTCACGCAGTTTTCCGTTTTCTGATCTTTGATACATAGGCTACTATCTGATTCGATGTTATATATGGGACCTTGCACGTGGCAAAGGTAAGTATGTAGGTCGGAATTTACGCAGGATTCGATATCTAAAATGGGTACGAAGGTATCCTTCCTAAGGTTTATCGCTAGGATATCGGACACCGGGGATATGCTGATGACGTTTTTATTTATATGTCGGGGAATTGGTATTAAATGATAAATCTCGAAGCGTTCCCTGCTGACGAGTGGAACCCTGACTTCGAAAATTAGTTGTGCTTTGGTCATTCTGGTTCTCACCCGGAGAAGATGATATATATTTTTTAAGTCGGTTTGTATGTTTATAATAGGTAAAGACAGGTCTCGGGGTAGCTGCCCTGATATGATGTTGAGTTCTGTCTGAAGCTGTTCTGGTGTTAATAAGTGAATGTTAAATTTGGCGTTGTAAATATTTGTTATAATATCTTGCAAGGTTTCTTGTATGCTGTTAAGTTTTGATAACATATTGCTGGTAATCATGGCTGACAATATGAATTCGTCAGTTTTAGCTTGACTATGCAGTACGGAGTTTAGTATGTTAGTTGCATTTTCTACATTTTTTAGGTGCTGACTGATCATAATGTTCTGTTTGTTCATTGATTCTTCTGTCCGTTTCAGTAAATTGTACTCAGCCTCTACAATTGAAGTCTGATTTTTCCATAATAGTGCTATATGTCTTTGATTATCATTTACGAGTGCGATATCACGTTTGTATTGTTCTGCAAATTCTTCGTCTAATACGCCGAACAGACTGTGAGCGATGTAACCCACACCGTTGATAAGACCTCGGCGCGTGCGACGTCTATAGTACGCCGAGAACTGCTGATTTAATAACATTTGATCGTAGTATTTAAGTTCGGAGAAGCCAAGTGTTAATTGTGTTGATATAATGTTGCAGTATAATTTCATGTTGTCTTCCGCATTATCGCATGATCTGATTGTATTTTTTAAGTACTTGTCGAGAGCCATCCTTCCTTCCCAATATGGTGCCATGTCATAATACACGATGATTTTCCAGTCGTCTCTGATTATTTGCATATTTGCGATCTTATCGAAGTAAAGTGCCTTCTCGTTATTTAAAGCCGTGAAATTGTATGAGCCCAATACTGATGTAAGCATGTTTAGTATGAGAAAGATTGATAATAGAGTTGATAAAATGCCCGATCTTTGATTCCCTTTTTTGACGGATTGTTTTGTTTCGACTGATGGTTGCTCATTATGTGGTTCAGGTTCTGTTGACGTGTTTTGTTGAACCGGTAGAATTGATAGTTTGACGATCGGCCGTTTGATGATACTGCCTTTTGTTCTGACTGATACTACACGAACCCGACCGTCTTGTCCCGGGTGGAGATCTATGACCCTGCCTAAAGCCCACTTTCCCGGGGGTAGGTTGGCTTCGTTGATGATAACTATGTCATTGATCTTTATATTAGGTTGTTCTTGTTTCCATTTGCTTTTGATAGATAGTTCACTCAAATATTCGGCACGCCATCTTTTCCAGACGTCATCGAATATTTTTTGTGTCAAATACCACCTAATACGAAGGTCTTTTTCTGTCTCAATGATATTTAGAGTGGGCCCACTTGCTAGAAAATGTGCTGGAGTGAGACAATCAAGGTCATCTGGATCTTCTGTTAATGCGCAAAGTGGTCGACTGTTTAGGCAACCTTCAAGCTGCGCTAACAATGTGGAGAACTCTTCAAATGTTAGTTTTTGATCTCCAATGACTCTCTTCATGTGATACTTTAAACTTTTTACCGCAGCTTCCCATAAGCCCCCAGCACTTGGCCAGGAAGGTGCGATAAAATGCCACTGGCACTCCATGCTGGTGATTTCAGTGAGGAATTCGGGTGATATTAATTGTTTAAGATTGATATATTCCTCCTGTAACCTTCTGCTGGCGCCAACGTTGTTGGTACCGTTGTCACTGTAGATGTGGGCTGGAGTTCGACGTCTTGCAGCCATTCTGCGCAACGCAGCTAAGAACGATGATGATGTTAAATCTGACACCAGTTCCAGGTGGATTCCTTTCGTCACCATGCAAATAAAGACCGCGACGTAGCCCTTGGTAGTTTTTGCACCCCTCCCTTTGTTGTATTTGATATTAACAAACCCTGTAAAGTCTACGCCTACGTGATAAAATGGAGGTGAGGCATTCACCCTGGCTGCTGGCAGGTCACCCATCATCTGATGTAGTTTGTAAGCGTCGTTTCTCCTGCATTTAATGCAGCTGCGAAGATGCTGTTTTATAGTTCGATTTCCACCCATGATCCAGTACTTCAGTCTAATATGTGAGGTAGTGAGGCGTGCACCGCCGTGAAATGTTTGATGATGAGCTTGATTTATAATCAAAGGTGTTATTATGCTATCATTTGGGAGGATAAGCGGGTGCTTTCTGTTGTCGCTGATTGTGGCGTTTTTAAGCCTTCCTGATACCCGCAAAAGTCCCTCCTTATCCAAAAATGGAGATAAGTTGAGAATTTTGCTTTTATGATGCAATGGTTTATTTTCCCGCAGATTAGCAATTTCTTCAATAAAGTGCGTTTCTTGAACGCATTTGATAATTTTATTGTGAGCCGCATTCAATTCGTGTAGTGTCAAGTACGGCAGTTTGACGTCACTATGACGTGTCATTCGCAGTACCCATGCAAGAACACGGACGACACGAGTCATATTACTGTATTTATTAAGTAGCTCATTGATAAGAATGTTTTGGCCTATGTTTCCTTGATATGATGCTGTTGATACATTTGTTTGCTTCTTCATCTCCATGTTCGTAGTGTACTTAGACGGCTCAATTGATTTTTGAGGGTCGAATGAGGGTAACCATGTGGGCCCGTTCCACCATAGCTGATGCTGAACCAATTTTGATGCTGTCAGTCCCCTACTGGCGGGGTCTGCTGGGTTATCCGCTGATTTTACATAACGCCAGCAGTCTGCTGGAATGACATCGACGATCTGTTTCACCCGATTAGCTACAAAGGGTTTCCACTTGTCGGTGTCCCCGTTGAGCCATCCAAGTACTGCCGTCGAGTCTGTCCAGCCGAATAATTTAATGTTGTGATTTGATAAAGACTGTTTTACCTTGATAAGCAGTTTCGATAGTAACAATGCTCCGCATAATTCCAGTCTTGGTAATGATACGTTTCTTTTTTCAGGTACGATTTTTGTTTTTCCTGCTACCATTACTACCGTAGATTGCTGATTTGGCTTATTGATTTTGCAATATAAGATACAAGAGTATGCTCTCATTGTTGAGTCACTGAAGCCATGTAGCTCAAATACATCATTTTTATTTGTTTTTATCCATCTAGGAACCTTCACGCTGTTTATGTTTGGTAGCTCATTTTTTATTTTTGTCCAGTCGTTATTTATTTCGGTTGATACTTCGTCATCCCATTGAATGTTACTCGCCCAAACTTGTTGAAATAGTAGTTTCAAAGTAGTTGTTACTGGAGAGAGCCATCCCATAGGATCGAATATTTTTGATATCTGGGACAGTAATACACGTTTTGTTAACTTCGGTGATGATTCATCTTGTTTTAATTCAAACGTG
Source organism: Plagodis dolabraria (assembly GCA_963854805.1). Classification (NCBI taxonomy): domain Eukaryota; kingdom Metazoa; phylum Arthropoda; class Insecta; order Lepidoptera; family Geometridae; genus Plagodis; species Plagodis dolabraria. The sequence goes on from OY978459.1 coordinate 21,853,185, forward strand.
AAATGATCTTCCTGCGGATTCCACCTTAATCCCAAAGTTTTCGTTGAATCTTGTTGTCTGAACTGAAATATTTCTTGACTGCATTGCTCGTTATCTAGATTGTCAAGTAATTCAGGTTTATTTGAGGCCCATTTACGCAAGTTGAACCCCCCTGATTTGAGTAAATTGATTAAGTCATTTTTTAGCTGTATTGCTGACTCCATAGTGTGATCTCCACTCAATAGGTCATCCATGTAGAAGTCTTCTTCTAAAACCATCGCTGCTCTACTGTTTTTAAATTTATGACCTTCATCTTTAGCTAATTGTTTTAAAGTCATCATAGCTAAGAACGGCGACGATTTGCTTCCATATGTAACCGTTGTTAGTTGATGATCCTGCAATCTTTGAGTGACGTCATCTCGCCATATGATTTTGTGAAATGCTTGGTCGTCGCTATGTAGCCAAATTTGTCGGAACATTTTCTCTATGTCCGCGGTGAATGCAAATTCGAATTGACGCCATTTCAAAATTAATTCCAGGAGGTCCTTTTGAAGATTCGGCCCGCGATAGGTCAGTTGATTCAGGCTGTAACCTGATGTAGTGTTCATGGAAGGATTGAAAACGACCCTCAATGGGGTAGTTGTTGAGTCAGTGCGGTGTACTGCGTGGTGTGGTAAATAACAATGTAATGTAGGGTTGTCGCTGCTTTTTATCATGTGTCCTAGTTTTTTATACTCGTTATTAAATTATTTGTAGTCAAGTGCTATGTCAGGGCGTCTGATAAACTTCCTTTCTAGCTGACGAAATTGAGCAATAGCGATGTTCTTGGATTCGCCTAATTTCTCTGATAGTTGTTCTGTTTTTAACGGTAGTCTGACCTCGTAGTGGCCATCTTCCTTTCGTGTTGTTGTTGCCTGATAATACTGTACACATTGATAATCCTCTACTGATAAGCTTTGTTCCTGATTAATGTCTTCCATTTCCCAAAATTGTTTAATATCGTCAATGTTAGTGATGACAACGTTACATTGTAGACCTTTTTTGATATTACCGCAAAGTATCCACCCTAGTTGCGTTTCTTGAATAACGGGGTGGTTTTCAATTTTAATAATACCACTTTTAATAATGTCGGCGTAAACGTCTGCTCCTAAAAGTAAATCTACTTTTCCGCTAATGTAGAATGTAGGGTCAGCTAATTGCAAGTTATCCAAATGCGCCCACGATGGCTTTTCAAATGATTGATTAGGGAGATTGTTTACGAGTGATTTCATAATAAATGCTTCTGTTTGATACTGATAATCATCATACATTGATGCAAATGTGATGCTGATAATGCCCTTGCAATTATTTTCTTTTGTCCCAACTCCCGTTATGACTCCCTTACAATAGCGACGAGGCAGCCCTAGCTGTTGTGTGGCATTCTCCGTAATGAGAGACGTTTGAGACCCTGGATCGATCAGAGCTCGCAACACCTCATAAAAACCATTTGACTTTTTTACCCGAATTTGTGCTGTGGCTAGCAAAGTTTCTGTGCTATTATTTTGTGCTGATGACGAAATGTGACCATTATAAACACGTGGAGCGGAACCCGTTCCTGTTGACGTTGCATTTGATGTTGTTGATTGAAGTTGAGGTGTCAACTTCGAAGTTCTAGAATAAACGTCGTGAAGCATCGTATTATGATTACTGTTGCATTCGCGGCATCGTTTGTCGGAACGGCACGGATTACCGTAATGCGGATACAAACAGTTTTTGCAAATATCGAATTTCGTGATAGTACTGCGCTTCGCTTCCGCTGATAATTCTTGAAACTGTTTGCATTGAAACAAGCGATGATCATTTTTGCAAAATGGGCATTTTGTTGTGTTTGAATGCAATGCTTTATTCTGTGTTGATAAAGTTGATTTTTGATACTGATAGTTGTTATGCTGTTTGGAAGTAAATTGTTGTTGCTGGGTTGGTTTTATATTTTCGACCTTGCGTCTCGAAGCTTCCAATGCCGTGAATTTGGCCTCCAAAAATGACAAAAAATCGTGTAGGGTTGGCAGTTCCCTAGGGCTTTTTAATGATTGTATGTATTCATTATGTGTCTCGATATCTAATTTGTGTGAAAGTATATGTACCAACAAAGGATCCCACGTTGATGTGTTGACCCCTAAGTTTTGAATAGCGTAGAGGCACTCGTTCGTAGTGTCATGGATCTTCTTTAGCTGGACGGCAGATGCTTGTTGCATGATAGGTAGATTAGTCAAGAGATTGACGTGGGATGTAAAAATAAGTTTTTTATTATTGTACCTGTTGTTTAATATGTTCCAACAGATTTCGTAATTTTGGGATGATATGGTTAAATGCATTATTAATTTTCCCGCTTCACCATTGACCTTACTTTTTAAGAACTGCATTTTCTGTGCGTTTGATAGACTCCCGTTGTTGTGGATAGTCTCTATAAAAAGGTCCTTGAAAGATACCCATTGATGATAGCTACCCCCAAAGGTTTGAAGGTCCATTGGGGGCGTAAATTTCTCACGATGTTTCATCGACCACATACTTGTATTGAGCTGTTTCTTGATAGACTGATATTCTCTCTCATACTTACAAAACATTGACTCGTAGTCCTCGTTTGTGCCATCGAATTGACTGTCAAGGTCCCAGTGGAGAGAGTCGATCGCTGACCACCGTGTTTCGATGGATTTGAGAGCATCCTCGTACTCCCACTTTGAGGTGATAAGATCTGTGTCAATACCTGATAACGTACGTGCAAAAGCCTTGAAATGACTTAACTGCTTGCGCAGCATTTCATCCAGTTTACTAGACGAGCCTTGAGATTTTTGCTCACCTTCACCAAGTGAAGCTGTTGATGGTGTTATTGCCGATGTGCTGGGTTGTAAAGTCGCCTGTTTGATAATTGGAGTAGTTGGGCGTGATAATTTGGCATATTCAACCTCAGCGGAGTATGATTCAAAATGTTTGCGCGTATTACTGTACAACAATTTAGTTTGCTCGTAAAATTCATTTGTAAAATAGGTGTGACTATGATCACCTATGTCTAGTAGTTGCAGGTGCGTAGAATGGAAATCCTGCCAGTAAAGGTTAAGAGTCTCCAATTTCCGTTTGATGAGTTCGGGGGTTTTTCGTTCCCGCCCATCCTTTTTAAAATTGCGCAATAGTGTTTCGATAGACTCATGGAGTTGTTTTTGTGTTGCTAACAGATCTTCCATAATGTTAATTATGCAACAAGATAGTACAGGAAAGATCTGACCTTGATGCTGCTTGTTGAAGTGCTGACGTACACCTGCCTGCTGATACCCTGGTCTTGTCCAAGATACTGAGCACCCGGTGCAAATGTGTAATGAACTGATACCACTTTTCACTAGTGTTACGGAACCACTGTCACTTATTACGTTATAGTCACGGAATGTTTTTCCAAAACAAGACTAACGAAAACGACATGTGGTCCTGTACCGCCGAAGGACCATTAAGATGTACGGTCCGAAACCGTATTCTTAAGATGATATATAAAATGATAAATAAATGCTTGATTTGATATAAATGTTTATTTGATAGGTAAAATGATAAACGTGATTTAATGATAGCGAGCCGCGCGCGATACGATCGAATCGATGCTAATTGCGAACTGGTCGTTTACTTAGAATGATGCCAAAAATGCTTACGCGGGAGAATGTGCGGTTGCACCGTACAATAGCGATGCCCATGATGGAGTACTACGGGCTTGCTATTTTACTTTTAATATTTGTACCTAAACCGTTATAATTACTAGACCCAGGCATGTTGTAGATTAATTATATTTAGGGCCTGTTTCAGAATGTTCGAGTAAGTTCCGGTTTTACTACACGGAACATATTTAATAAATAAAACACTATCTTTGCGTTTTACAGTCAACGATTTAGCCTATCCATCGTTTAAACCTTGAAACGCGCTGCATGTCAACTGTCATTTTTATCATTCAGTTATTTTATGTGTTGTTTAGCAACTCGAAACTTTATTAGGATATTCTGAAACGGGCCCTTAATCGTGTAGAATATTTATCCACACCCACAATATAACTTTGGATTATCAAAAAAGCAAAGACAAGTCTTCTGTTATGTAGCAGTGTCAAGTTACTTGTAAATTAGTATTTTGATATGCATAGTTGTTCTGTTTCTGTCATTTGAACCTTAATATTACTACTTTAGGGGAATAAAATATAATGTTGAAAACTCGTTAACCGTACCCAAATTCGTTTAAAACTGAAGGATTAATCAGGTAACACTCATTTTACATAAAAATATATTAATTGAAAACCTCTTCTGTTTGCATCAGTTTCTGAATCAACGTGTTAATAAAAGTAAAGGACGTATTATAAAAAATATTGCAAGCCATTTCTGATGCATATTTTTATGTAGATGCTTCTGAAATAAAGTTTAACATTTTTACTGATCTCGTCTCAGAACTTTAATTTAAAAAGTTTTTCAATCATTCTGAATTAAACTATCAAGTGAACCGCGCCTGTAAAAATGGTAATACTTTCAAGGGCAAATAAGTTTTCGAAATTGGCAAACATTTAACCTTTACGGAGTAAACCTAGATATTTGTTGAAAATACTAAGGTGCGCATCGGCGTCATACTTTTGTCTTGTCTGGTTCACCGTGCCATCATACGACACTACACTAAATGCGAATAAATGTTCCAATCATAATATAATCTTGACATAAAATTAATATATATTTATAATTTATTATAAAATAAATACAGTCCAGTAGCGTCTAAAATATTGTAATGTTTTTTAACAGTGGGCCATACAAGGAACAAATAGTTTTTATTTATTGTTTATACGAAGAACATGTCGCCGGTCTGATAGCGTCACGCTGGTTCATTAAAGTTGCAGTGTCGTCTTGTCCTGTATGACACTGCACGTAGTGACGTGCAGTGCGTCACGACGAGTGCGTCACCCTGAGTCGTTAGTTCTTATGTCTCGTTCACCTAGTAATTTCACTCCCCACAGTGCTTTCATATCTAAAACAAGTTACGAGCCTTATTGCTTTATGCAGAATATTTGACACTGCGGTGGTACCCAACAAAACTAGATTGTATATTATTCTGTAACAAGATTGTATAAGTCTAATATTATGTGGAAAATCCGTATATTATCAAAAGTAAATACCGTACATACTATATATAATTAATATACAATTAGTATATGCACAATATTAACCATAGATACCTGGGTTGAAGACAAAAGGCGGCCATTGCTAAGCGATACTAGCGCATTCATCGCGAACTTGTCAGTTTCGCTGAGGCGATTTCGGATTTATCGGACACATTGACTTTCTACATTAAAGCGTAATCATCCAGGTACAACTACAATACATTTTTCAGTTTATTGATTTTGTCTATAAAAATTATTCAACCCAAGATGTTGATATTTTAATGGACCGAATTGGATACCTATAAGTACACTCTTTACAAAATAGAATCATTAAAATCAATTTAATCGGAGTCATCGCATTACAATCTTACAAAAAGAAACAGCATACCGTAAAATTGAGAACCTCCTCCTTTTCTGGAAGTCGGTGATAAATGATATTGCATACAAACGTTAAGCTTGGTCCTTAAGAATATAGTGTCAATAAAAAAAATACACATAAATGCGATTCAGCTCCCGCTGAGAATCCTAAATTAAAAACTTCTTTGTGCTGATAACCCGATATGGAATTCTCACCATGCGAGTCGTATTCATACTTATGCAGTTTCATTACTAAATAATGCACTATTTTAACTGAGTGATCTCATTGTAAATATTTTTGATACGATATTAAATCGTAAAAGATCATATCAAATTGAATACTTTCTTTCTTTTGATAACATCTCAGAACTCGCATCTGGTTCATGGAGTCGCACTCATCCGGTTTTATTTCCGCTGAATTCTGCTCTACAGTTTTGTCTCAGCAAATGCTGCAATGTGGCTTTTGAAATGCTAATCATCCGGCTTCGCAGCAACACTGCAGAAATTCAATTATTAATGACTTTTAAAAATACGCAGCGCAATTGCCACTGACGTAACTTAACCAAAATGTATACATATATGTGTGAGATGTCAGTGCAGCTTGAGGCTTTCAAACAAAAACAGAAATAAATAAAAAAAAAAATTGAGGCAACCGTCGGATTTGGAAGTTAGATGAATGCTGAGGAGTATGATGGTTAGAAGGAAAGAAAGGTAAGGAAAAAGGTCAGGAAATCTGTGTTTTGTCTACAGCTCTGAGGTAGACTAAACTTCAGGGTTAAAATTTGTAGTTTAGGGAAAGACCACTAGCGTGATTATATATTTCTTCTGATAATGTTGGATGGTATGTCTTCCAGATTTTGGTGACGTTTATAAACCTTGTCAGGTATGACAGGATCGAGTATTGGTACCTGTTCCAATGGTGAGCCTGCTGGGACTGATCGGGAAAACCTAAGAAAGCAATATGGAGGATGGTTGTGCGATTTAATATAGAAAAACATTTTAATTACAAAAAAGAGTAACAAGAAGTATAAAATACTAATCGTACAAATAATTAAAATTTATGTAATTAAGTGATGAGTATCGTATTTAATTACTTGATGTTGGTTTACAATTATATCGGTTTCATCCGCCACAGATAGGAAACTTGACATTGTTTCCGGAGTGAAATAATCTAATTCGATATTTTGTAATTTTATACAAGGACCACCACTAATCTCTTTTTTAAACTTATCATAAACAGCAAGTGTATCAATCTGTTAAAGTTGCAACAACAACATTATGTAATTTGCAATTTTTTACGGGTTTAACAATGTGAAAGTTAAATCCTTTTAAGTGTGACTTTGTTCACGTCATAAATCATGTTGTCTTTCACAAAACTAAAGTTGAAATGATCTAACTTCTGCGAGCTACTACGATAAAATACTAAACATCGTCAGTTAAAACAAATAATAAGGAAATGACAAATATTTTCTTAGTTTTTTATTTGGCTTGTTTTTATTATGATAAAGTTCGGAGAATATTAAAAGTGGCAATTTCAATTTTATAGTCTGAATTTCTATCAGCGCCATAAATCATTATTAGACGCCTGTCAGCGTGCTAAATAAATATATGACGCAACGAATTTGCAGTATATTATGTACATCTTTTATTTATTTTTTTCTATGAAACAAAGTGTTTTTTGATTCAATGGGCGTACAATGGACGTGCCGAGTACAGATGCAGTATTATCGTTTTGCAAAACACTACACTGCAATTGTCACTCGGAGTCATTAGTTCTAGTGTGCCGTTCGCTAAGTAAACTTTACTTGCTAAGCGTTGCAAACCAAAACACAATATGTTTGCATACCACAGCTTGGAAAGAGAATAATTGTCTCTGCGATGGTACCTATGAAGACAGACTGTTGTTTAAAATACCTACCACCTACGAGGCTTATAAGCCATTTAATCAGAATTTTCTGAATCACCTTTGCAACAAGCAACTAGACTATGTTCTTTACGACCGTAGTAAAAAAGAACTTTAGTAAAGTTAGTCGTATAAGTTAATTACTTATCACCCGAAAATTTTCACTCCTATAATTCAGTCTTTTTACATTCGATGGCAAATATCTATAAGCGTGACTATATTTCCACAGATGCAGGTAGTATCTATTTCATAGTTGTTTTACCGGAACTTGTATGTAATAGTACTCGTACTTAAAAACTTTGTAGGTAAAATAAAATAGAGAACAATTTTCAACCAAAAGAGCGAAATTAAAAAAAAATCTACAGTATAGTCGTTGGAATGCTCACAAGTTGAGAACAAATATAGTCTTGGAGCTAACATTTCCGTACACTGAGAGTATTAAACTACGTTGTTTATGTTTTGAGTCTAAAACTATAGATTTTTACAGGTTTCGCAGGAGTCAGTCTAGGTCTAGCACAGCAGTGTCAGTTATTCTGCTTCAATGTAAAAGTAAATAAATACTACTTTGTTTAGGCGTGTCAGATACTTTAAACCTCAAGTGAAATACCTGGTGATCTAAACGTGGGTAAGACCCAACGATGGTTACACTGCATCTGCTATGAACATAAATGACGCTTACCATAATACGTGCGAGTTCCCAGTCTCCTAATGTTTGAAAAGAACTGAAAATCTGCACATTTGTTCCCCTGTCGAAATACGAAGTTTAAAATTGACACTTTTTAATAATTATTGGGTGGCATTCAGTATCGTAGCAAATAGTTTTATCGATGTCAGTATATTTTGTTTTTCTATGTAAACACGCCATATTGCAACAAGTTTAAGGCATCTTTGAAGAAAATCTAACAACCAGTTTTTAAAATACTCATGTTTAACAAATAACCGTGCGTCTTAATGAATACTCGTATATATGCTAGCTAGATGCATCGCATTCAAAGTGAAATAAATGTATGTCTGATCATAAACAATGGAGTTGTTTCAGTATTTTATGGAGATTTTTTAAATACCAATACAATTAAATGATCACATTTAGATTTTCTATCTACACTGCCAGCACCTTCAACGCAAGCAATTTTTTACATCGTGTTCCTTCATATAAATTGGAAAAAATGTGTCGTTTTCTCTAGAGCCAATAAGATTGAAACCATTCCAACCGTTTTTGTAAGAAATGATGTAATTCAAGTAGATAAACAGGCTTAACCTAGAATGTACTAGCAACTTAAGAACAGCTCCAGGAACACACTGTTAACTCCTTAGCATTCGCAAAACCACTACGTAGAAACATATACTCGTAAGTGCAAATAATAATAGTTTTTCTTTTGGCACAGAACCTAAACTATTGCTTCATATTAAAATTGTATATGAGATATATTATAAAATATACGATATGACTTAGTTCTTTATTCAAAAGTAATACTCTGAAAGCCTGCTATTACAATTCCTAATGGTTGTGAAATGGCTAGCACTAATAGTGAAATAATGATCAACGATCATTTATATTTTTCATTCATTAACTTCTTTTAATGTATTATTTCCTTTACCCTATTCCAATACATATCATTAAAAAAAGCAGTCTACACCGACCATCCAAAAACTATGCAGAAGTATAAAATACAGTACTCGAAATTAATCCAGGCTCTCAGCTAGGAGGCTTTCTAAAACAAAGGAAACATGCCTCAAGCGAGTTCGCATACGAATGACTTGGTACAATATACCGAGTATTTTTGTTTGCCATTCTGTAATGGTAACCCAAGATCGGATAAAAAACAGTGAAATGCACGTGAATGGAGTCGTATACGGACCACGCAATTTTAAATGTGGGATTCAGTTTTTTGTTTCAAGGAATACTCGTGCGTATAACTTCAATAAATATAAATTTTACAGTAGAGTTTGGGCTGCTGTGGCCGGAATTTGGATGTCAAGCGACTTCGCTTGCCCAAAAAATGGCTAATTAAGACTTATTAATAATTGGCCAGATTTGTAAATGATTAGTGTACAAAATTGAACAATGTAGGCGGGATGGAACCTTTTATTCTTAAATCTGATTAAATTGTTTTGACTTTCTTAGTGGACAATGCACAACAGACAGCTGAAGAAGTATTTGAAATATTATGCTACCGTTTTAATTCCTAAGTTATTAGAATCCCATGTCATTTTATTTTATATTCAAAGTGTTCAAGCAGAACTTTTACCTACAGTTGTTAAAATTTACAGTCATATTCACAAAATAGTTTATCGAAAAGTTAGTAACTGTTTTATTTACTTTTTAGTAAAAATGTTTAGTCAGTAATTAATATTTTTGTTATTGTTTTCCTACCTTAAAAACACCTTTTAAAAGATAGACAGGTCTATTGGATTGGGCGCCCTTTTACCAGAGCTGTGCAAGAAAGCGGAGTGGTTAGTTCATGGGTTATTTAAGTACATATATAATATTTTGAAGCGCTTGTGGTGAAGTTTGCTTAGCCTTTCTTAACTGATCAGCAAAGTTAAGCAACATCCGTCACGGTCATGACATGGATGGGTGAGCACTAGTGGCATTACTACTGAGTGCTTCCGTGCTTCCGAGGATACGTTTATACGTTGGTCCTGGTTGTTGTTTAAGAATGGCAATCGGAACAGCATGGTAGTAGGGCATATTGCGAATGCTCGTGTGGATAGCTATAACCCTCAAGTAGATAATCTGTTGCCAAGTGCCTAACGATGTGTACCGGCACCTGTCCTTCAGAGCCTGTCATTCTAAATAGGTTCTATCTATGGATATGAGTGTCGTTGTGGCGTTCGCGACTCGGTGGCGATCTTACCGTACTTTTGCGCAGGAGTGTATAAACATAATATTTGCTCACAAGTCGTGTTGTGACGTACTGACCGAGTTCTTGTTGCTTACTGATAACTGCCTCGATCGGTGTTTATGCGTACTACCGTGTATAATTAGTACGTTTGAACTTATAATTTTATTATTCATACTTCATAAATGTAAAGCTCACTCTAAAGCTTACATAAGTGTACAATTATTTTATTTATATCTAAATTACTACTTAAGTACTATGTTAATATTATAATCAATGTCATTTTATAAGTTTTATATAAGCGGTTAGCTTGAAAAACATGTATATTTATTTTAGTATTGTTTCGTCTAGGATTTAATGTACACTAGATTTGTAAACATTAGTTTTAATTTTATAATTAAATAAAGAATATTGAAAAAAAAAAAAAAATCTAAATAGGTTAGCCTGAATAACATTTACGACCACATCATTGCTTACCGTCAGATGGGAAAGTGGTCAAAGACTAACCTATCAGCAGTAAAAAAATAAAAAATACACACAGGCACTCACGCCTATTTAATATTTTTATTCGTATATTTTGGATTATAGTTTTGTAACATTTACTGGCTTGTATTTATGTCTAGCTGTTTAGCAATTATTAAAATACTCTACGTAGTGTGGTCGCTCATATTCATCCTCATTCGCTATCTCGGCGAACACCAGCCCGAGGATAGAAGTGGGCTTAAACTCTTTTGTGAGCAATATTTATAAACGGCCTCTTTTTTAATTTGAATCTTATCCTATATTAATAATGTTCGTGTGGCAATAAATAGACTTTTCATTTTAAAATGTAATAACATAATCCTATTATGTTTCTTTATATACTATTATATTTTCACGAAAGCCAATTAATAACTCTCAAAACCGCAATTAGAAGGTATAATATCGTCAAAGGCAAGAGAGAAAGCGGTGGAAATCTTATAATTTATTAATATTAATGAACCTTATCCTGCCTGGAAGAGGTGTTGCTGAATCATTTTATACCTTACTTAGTATTGATGAGTTCCTCGAAAGATTGAAATGGTTTTAAAATAGAGAGTTAGTGTACATACCTAATTATATTTTAGGTTTATTTTTTTGTCAGAAACATCTGTTTTTGACACATTTTGTAAAAAACTGTAAACTCTTTCTAATACTCTAAAAAAAATATTTCAATGTTTGGTTTTACGAGTCTGATGAAGTTGGGCGTTCAAAATTAAAATGTAGGAATTAATCCAGTATTTAATTTTAACACTGTTTATAAGATTTAAGGTCAACTAGAACTAAAAAAAACTAAAAAAGGGTTTTATATGAGGGTTGGCATCAAGTAAATAGCCGGCCGTAAGGATGTATGCAGTTGTGCTGTGTACAATATGTGGTTGAGTTGCTGTCTACTGTGTTGTTAGGAATTATTATTTTCTAGTGTCACGTTGTATTTATCCTTTCACCTGGTGCCGAGTTATCAAGAACGAGCGGCACCGGTGGGAAAGGAGTGGCAAAGGATCATTTGTAATTTACTCTACTGTACTGTATCAGTCGGAATGTCTATTGTTTGAATATAGCCTCCCCCATTAAGGGTCTCTTATGACACCCACAGTAAGAGAATCATCTCTTACCGTGGGTGTCATAAGAATGGGCGAATGACATTCTAGCACCACACACTCAAAAAGTACCATTTTGGACAAATATTAAACACTGAGTTATCCTTTGATTGGCATGATTTAGTACATTTTTTTTAATTGAATCGTATCATACAATTTTAGGAAATACTGATAGAGTAGGCACTGGGCCCACAGGGTGCGGTCTGGAGTTTGAGTTCAGAGTTCGCGTTGCGTTCACTGTAGGTACTACACACAGCAAGCAAACCAGTTCTACAGCTCTGCAATTGTAGTTACAGCTCACACGTCAATTGCTTGTTCTCTCGATATTTTTATTTTATCCCATGTCGTTATATGGCTTCGTTACATATATTTGAAGTTATTTTCCTTTGAATAATAGATTAAAGATCTTATTTTCTATTTTTTTTTCCATATTGTCGGCAATTGCAACCAATGATTGCGTCTTAGCTGTTGACTCAAATATAACTCCTATAGAAAATACATTCTCTATGACCGCCGCGGTCTGTTGTGTGCTTTCCATAGATAAACAAAAAGCGCATTTCTTCAAGCGATCATGAATTTTACAGTGCACACAAATAGCTGAACTATGAACACAGAATCCTGGATCACTCGCTGTGGGCCCGGCGCTTTGCAACAACCAGTATTCGCTCTTTTACTGAATTGACTCATTTTTTATTTACAATATGTAGAGAAGACCGACCTTCTTCATAAAAAAAACTGCCTTTCGCAATCTAAAGCTTTGCTTTCCCACAAGTTGTTGTAGGAAATCCGTGTCTTAAATCATACCCTTATAACTGTCACCTCTGAGCCTCGGTTCTCCATCATTAGTTATTATTATTATCTCGGTTGCCGAATGGAGAGCGGTCAAAGGGCTAAACTTCCCTAAGTTACAAAGTGGAAAACAGAAAACTGGCTTCTGTCTCTGATGAGAAAAGCGATGGTACTATTATCGTATAGTAGAAAAAAAATTCAACTTCCGTGCGCGAGTTAGTTTAAGTTTTTCCTGGCACCTAGTTAAATTTACTATCATTTATAGTGAAATGGTTTTAGGGATTATTTAAACTAATTTATAAAATTACCTTTTTGTGAGATTCGATTTACTTCTCTATATTGAAACTCACAAAAGCGTCAAATCTTCTAAACATCGAGCTTGCTGGTTAGATGTGGTATTTGATGCCTGTGCATTGTGCAAACTAGCGTGCAAATGCAGCCGCTCAGCCGTTCTTAGGCGTATATTGCCTGCATATTGTATAGGATAATAGTAGAAAAATTATGATGTTACAGAGAGGTACTTCGCGTCGCCTTCAATGCCATAGTGTACCGGTATGCTTAGAGTAATTAAGTGAATAAATTTATGTATGATAACATGACGGCATGTTTTCTTAATTTGCGTACTGTCTAAACATAAGTCTACTGCGCGAGTTTCGTTAGCGATTGATTAACCAAGCACCAAAGTTTGGTGCCCTTAAGCTGCACTACAGCGTTTCGTATTACAGTACCGGGCAAATATTGGATAGTTATACATGTCTTGTAAGTTTACCTACTTTGAGGTAATATAATCGGTTACACGAATGACGTTGACAGCCAAAATCTAGCAGCCTTAACTATTAAATGAAATCTTTATGAAGACACTTCGCTTAAAGGGAGTTGTCACTATATATACGCCGTGCAGCTCCTGACTTAAGAATTTAAGAACTATTTCATATATTCTTGTTGGGTATCATTAAAGGCGTACAAGGGACCAAATTTGCATTATAATCAGCTTGCTACCAATCGCGATATGAATAGGGTTTTACTGCACATTGCGCACCTAATAGAGATCCTAACCTTTTATCAACACTCTCTACCCTAAAATTAGAGGGAAGGAAAGTTAGAGAACGGCAATAATACCACCAAAATGAGTACACATTGGGAGGGTTGCCGTCTGGAAGCCAGCGGCTAACTGTGGGGAAATATTAAAGTTTTCTATATAAATCTGAAAATTAGTCAATATTTTATCTATCAAGCAAGCTAGAAGTTGTTGCCATATTTACAGTTTGTGAATTGAACCTACAATGGATTTGTAGTGGGACAGAATACCCACTACAAATGCACTTTAGGTTCAATTCACAAAATGTAAATAATTATGTCAACCATTAGCTATGCATTACTTGCTCGAGTCTGACAGAAACTCATCTCGCATAATCTAAGACAATTTATTTTGGATGGATTCGGCTCTATCCCACAAACTCGGCGTACGTACTAACTAGTTAAATTTACATCTCCTGCTACAAATGAAATTAACACCGCTACGGCTACCTTCCAGAGAGAAACTCTAGCATAGATTAATGATTTATATCACATCAGTGGATAAAAGCTGATGAGTATTTAATATTAGAAGAATATAATTAGATGAATTAAAGGCCAGGCAAAGATATGTAAGACATATTCTAAAATGTTTGCGAAATTAACTTGCAGTATATAAAAGTGAAAAAAAAATCACTACTATTTACAACAATATCATCACCATTATAATCTTGAATACGTATGATTTTACATAATAACTGAACAAAGAACGATTGAACGAACGATATTCGAAAACTACATTGAATTTTTTATATATAACAAAATAGTTGGTACATGTTTCCATTTTCTAAATTGCACGATTAATTAAAAAAACGTTCAAAATTTCAACACGCTACGCTTTGCTTGAACTTTTATGCAAAAATGACAATGTTAGCTCTTTTGTTTTTGCGATTATTACAAAAAGCTATTCAACAACTTTATGGGAACGAAATCAATTAATCAGTCCAATTTTGTTAATGTACTTGTATGAAGTAAGTTTGTATGTGTATGTGTATATTTTGTGCAGAGAAGAGTTTTGCATATGAAATTTATTTCAGAATCTTTTCAATGGCTGTTTGAAATATTTCTTAAAACGCACTTCCTAAAACATTAACATTGTTATAATTAATTAGTCAGTGAAATATAAATTAAAATATCTGTCAAGACATGCCGAGAACGGAGCGGTGAGGAATTCCGTGCCTGTGCTAATGTACGGCCGAAGCAGTAGGTCAAGTTCCAACAAAGTTATAGTCATGTGTGGGATAAAGTAATGCTCTTGTTAGAAGTATTCCTAGAACTAGATTGGTGGGTAGGCAAAATAATCACAAGTACTTTTAGATTCCTTCACTTTATAACTGTTCAAAAATATAAATACAGCATTTTAGGTAGTAATTTATGATTAAAACTATTTAATAACAAGCCCCACCTGCCACACTGTATTATCTTTCACTAAATCAATTCACATCACACCTTTTATCTATTTCTGTTTGCTGCACATAAACAAAACTTTCAAAATGGACACCAACTCATATGAATCAATTCAGGATCTGATGGCTTCTTTCTTCAAACGGATGGACAGCTTTGAGGGTTAGCTCCAGAAGGCTTCCATCTTCCAACAATGAAGCTTTGGCAGCTGAATTTTCTGCCTTCAAGTTTTTTGTCATAACAGCAACATAAGCAACATAAGTCTACTGCGCGAGTTTAGTTCGCGATTGATTAACTAAGTACCGAAGTTTGGTGTCCTTAGGCTGCACTACAGAGTTTCGTATTATAGTACCGGGCAGATATTGGATAATTACAGATGTCTTGTAAGTTTGCCTATTTTGAGGTAGTGTAGTCGGTTATAGGAATGATGTTGACAGCCAAAATCTAGCAGCCTTAAATCCGCTTCAATTAAATCTCTATGAAGACACTTCGCTTAAAATGAGTTGTCACATATTATATATGCCGTGCAGTTTCTGACTTAAGAATTTAAGAACTATTCCATATCTTCTTGTTGAACATCGTTAAAGGCGTACAATGAACCAAATTTGTATTATAATCAGCTTGCCACCAATCACGACGATGTGAGTGGGGTTTACCTGTATAGTAGAGATCCTAACCATTTGTCAACACTCTCTACCCTAAAAGTAGAGGGAAGGAAAGTTCGAGAAGGACAATAATACCACCAAAATGAGAACACCATTGGGAGGGTTGCCGTCTGGAAGCCAGCGGCTAAGTGTGGGGAAATATTAAAGTTTTTTTATTTGAAATCTGAAAATTAGTAATTCTTTTATCTATCATGCAAGCTATAAGTTGTTGCCATATTTACAGTTTGTGAATTGAACCTACAATGAATTTGTAGTGGGACAGAATACCAACTACAAATCCACTTTAGATTCAATTCACAAACTGTAAATAATTATACCAAACATTAGCTATGCATTACTTGGTCTGAGTCTGACAGAAACTCATCTCGCATAATCTAAGACAAATTATTTCGGATGGATTCGGCTCTATTCCACAAAATCGGCGTACGTACTAACTAGTTAAATTTACATCTCCGGCTACAAATGAAATTAACACCGCTACGGCTACCTTCCAGAGAGAAACTCTAGCATAGAAAAATGATTTATATCACAGCAGTGGATAAGAGCTGATGAGTATTTAATATCTTGAAGTTTTATTTAATTTCTTATAACTGATGCAAAACCAAGTTAACCTAATAGAATATCAACCGACAACGGGTAACCTGTATTTATAATATAAGGTATTATCATCATACATTCATACCTATGACGAGGTATACAGAAGTGGAACGTGGAAGTTAAGACAAACACCCACGTTCTGCCAGATATGTTTTTTTATGAGGAAAATGAGCAGGTAGATCAAAGTGATCACAGAAGCTCACGCACATGGACGTTCGCAACACAAGACTTATAAAGTATGCGTTGCCTTTATGCAGAATATATGTTTTTTTGTAGGTTTGAAAAACCTACAAGCCGTATTTATTTTATTTCATTATTCTAAGAAAGAAATCTTATTCAACATAAAACAGAAAGACATAATTGAAATTAGGTTTATTGGTTCGACGACAAATAATTAAATAAAAATATTTTTAAATATAAACTTATTCGTTATCTATTTAGCTTATTGCAAGTACGAAAAATGCATATAAGTTTATTATACGAGTCATAGAAATGTCAATGATATACACTAATACTAATAGATAATATACGACACATTGCACGTTATTTTAATCATTGAAAATTGTCAGGCCTTCATAATCTGGTTTCATCCAAATAATTACAAGGTATTTTATTCATATTTCCGTCTTTTGTTTATTTACCCGTAAAATTATTATACCTATAATTTACCTATAAATATACAGGTATCATTTACCGTTATCTTAACCCGTAATTTAAAATTATACATGGTCCCATAAGGTACCTATAAAGTGAGCGATCGCAAAGCAGTGTCTAAATTGCAAATCGTGAAGGAACATATTTTTGGCAATTCACATATCTATTTTACATTCCGACCTGTGCCGCCACGCCGTGCACACCTGTCTACAGCTCCGCCAGTATCTCCCAGTGAGACCGCAATAGTCCCCGCACTATTGCCGTCTCACTCGGGTCATCGTTCCGACGCTAGTTGCAGACCAGTGCCTTGGAATACGCAGTCCTGACGAAGTTTTGTTTTCTGTGCAGAAGCTGAGCAGCCACCGACCGCCGTGCAACGTGAGCTACGAGCTCGCCGTGCCGGCGCGCAGAGGCGCTCTAAGACGTCAGGCATTACCACCTACCCAAGTCCCTTGTTTCGGACGAACAACATCATATCGGGCTGGTGGTCTTGTTTTGACCGCACTTTTCGGTGCGCATTTCACCACTTTACTACCCGACACAACATAGTAACAGTCGCGTAACAACACACTTTGAGCTGTTAAGCGACGTCGTTCAGGCGTAAGGTAGCGTCAGCCAAACCCGTCTGAACGATCAAATCCGCCATTTGCTGCGGTCGCAGTGTGACACCCTACGGTGACAACGGCCACTGTTGTTGTTTTGGTTTAACCTTGCACCGTGGCCTTTCCCGCTTCACGGGTCAGCCGAAGCAAGCTGGGCTCCGGGACAACTGGCCTTGGGGTCGCCCCTAGTCAACCCCGGAGCAGCATTAGGAGCACCCCTCTCCGCCGAGAAAAAAGCTCGGAGAGGGTACACAACTAGGGCACACCATAGGTACTCACTCCCTCTCACACAAGTGAGCTCACGAGTTGCGAGAGGGAGACAGAACCCGTTAGGCCATCCTGAGTATTCCCCTCAGGATGCAACGTCCCTCTAACGGTGAGGTGGAGGTCCTTCAGACCTTCGCCCTCCGCTACCCCGAACTCTACGCTGATCATCAGCAATCACTTAACGATGCAGAGAGTGCCCGCCTCACGGACACTCTCATCGCTCCCTCCGGAACTCCAATTCCGGAGGCCATCGTCCCTCCTCTGACCCGGTCCTTCTCAGAGGACAGCCCGACTTTGCCCGCTCCGGGCCCTGACAACAGACGCACGGTGGCAGCCCCTCCCCGTGAGAGGTCTCGCTCGCGCTCACCGATCGGGAGGCCAGCGAGCACCCGTCCCTCCATCGCCGTTGTCGAGCCCACTTCGGACTCCGAAGCGGAGATGGATGTAGATCCGAGTCGTGCCTTACGCACTGACTCGGACTCCGATAACGACGGCTATACCGTCGTAGACAGAAAACGCAAGCGTGCTCCTAAAGCCGCTAGTTGCGCAACTTCCGCCCCTCCCGCCAAGGCACCCGCTAAGGCCCCCGCCTCCGGCAAGAAGCCGACCCCCGCCCCGCGCCCCGCGTCTCCTCCCTCCGCTCCGGCCACCACTGCCGCGTCCCCTCAGGACGCGAGCGCGCGCCGCGAAAAACCGCCTCCGCCCCTGTTCATTCAGGACAAAACCAAATGGGACATGCTGTCCCGTCTAGTTTCGGATCGTGGGATCCACTACACTAATGCCCGCTCCACGCAGCAGGGCATTAAAGTTCAAGTGTCCACCATTAGCGACCACAGAGCGCTAACAAAGCTCCTCCGTAAAGAGAGCATAAGTTTTCACACTTATGCGCTCGAAGAGGAGAAAGTCCTCCGAGTGGTCATCCGCGGTGTGCCCAAGGAGGTACATACCGATTCGGTATGTGCCGACCTGAAGGCACAAGACTTCCCCGTACATGCAGTTCACCGCATGTACAGCGGGAAGGACCGCAGTCCCTACGATCTAGTACTCGTAGTACTAGATCGTACACCTGAAGGCAAGAACATTTTTAATTTAAAAAAGGTCTGTGGCCTCTCAGGACTCGATGTCCAAGCCCCATACAAAAATGGGAGTCCCTCGCAGTGCCATAACTGCCAACTATACGGGCACGCCTCCCGTTTCTGCTTTGCTCGCGCTAGGTGCGTTAAGTGCCTAGGCGATCACGCGACAGCAGCGTGCACTCGCACCCGGGATTCACCGGACCCACCCAGCTGTGTTTTATGCGGTGCTCAAGGGCATACCGCGAATTACCGTGGTTGCCCTAAAGCACCACGAGTGAACCACAGGGTGGCAAGGCATAGGCCGACCCGTCCCTCTTACGACCGTTACCAACGGGTAAGCCCTAAACTAACGGTAGTACCTGCCTCACAGGTAATACCCGCGCCGCTCCCAGCCCGTAACGCATGGTCTAAACCACCCAGTATGGTTAAGACCGTCGCTACCGCCCGCGCCCCGGCCCGCGCGCCCGCACCCGCGCCCGCACCCGCACCCGCCCGCGCCGCGGCCCCTGCCCGCGCACCGGCCCCGGCTCGCCCCGCGCTCCCGGCACCCGTCGCCAACACCATTCGCGCGCCTCCCCGCGCCGCTTCCCGGCCACAAGCTCCACCTATGCCATTGATGGCTGCCCCTCTTCAAGAGGCAATCAACCTAGTCAGCGATCTGGCTATGTCGGTTGACATCAATGAGGTACAAGAGCTATTCCACAAGATGCAATACGCTCAATCCCCAGCGGACGTGATCCAATACACATTGGAACACGCGAATTTACTTAGCGCCCTTAAGCGCTTCGTTCCCCAGGCCCCTCCCCAGTACAACCACTATGGGTAGTACAACCGAACGCACGAAACCGTACTCAGTTTCGTTAGCGTCATTTAACGCTGACGGCCTCTTCAGACAACGTGACCTCGTCCACGACTTTTGTTGTACCCACCTTATCGATATCATATGCGTGCAGGAAACCTTTCTAAAACCGGGGAAGGCGAACCCTAGGTTTGCCAATTACAGAACGGTACGTGATGATAGAGTGAACTCCCGTGGGGGAGGCACTCTTATCTATTACAAAAGGTCCCTGCACTGCATTCCCCTACCTACCCCGACTCTTGTTAATATGGAAGCATCTTGTTGCCTCCTAGCTATGACTGGTCATCAACCTATAGTCATAGCATCCTGTTACCAAGCTTGCAAAAAGCCGATCGTCCGAGCTGACTTAGAAGCCCTATTCTCATTAGGAAGCGCCGTCATTCTGATTGGCGACTTCAACAGTAAGCACATCCTATGGAATTGTAACGTCAACAATTCCAGTGGTATTGCACTTGAAAACCTAATCGCAGAACTTAACTTTGACATAATTGCGCCCACTGAGCCCACTCACTACCCTTATATGGAAGACCACCGATCTGACTTGCTTGACATGGCACTATTCAGAGGCGTAACACTCCGGTTACGCTCCATAGAAGTGGTTCACGAGCTTCACTCTGACCACCGACCCATTATACTGCGACTAGGTCCCGACCCAACGACTGACCTCCCCCGCCCCACTAAGACGATAGTGAACTGGAAGCAAGTAGGCGATGCCCTAAAGGCTATCAGTTCACCGGACCTAGACAAGATCCCTGACGACATCCTGACAAAAGATGACGTAACCCTTGCGATCGATTCGTTCACCAATCACCTCTCCACCGTAGTAGGTGCATCCGCAAAGGAGGTCATAGTGCCGGACGACCGGCGCCTTGTCATTCCAGCGGATGTGAGACGATTGGTGACGGAGAGTAAAGCAGTGACCCGACATTACGACTCTTACCCCAGTAAAGAGAACAAAACTAAGAAACGCCACTTTGAACGCATGGTTCAAAGTCGCATGTCTGAGTTGCGTGATCAACAATGGGGCGATAAACTTTCAAACCTCGTGCCAAGCCACCATGCTTACTGGGACTTGGCGCGAGGCTTGAAAGGAAGTAACCATAACGACATGCCTCCCTTATACAGACCAGTCCCACTAGTCCCAGCGTTCTTTGACGAAGACAAAGCTGAGTGCCTAGCTGATAGCCTAGAGGCTCAGTGTTCCCCTAACGTAGATCACGTTGACCAAGCTCACCTCGATTCGGTGGATGCTGAAGTCGAACGTAAAAGCTCTGTGGTCACCTCTGAACTCCCACCAATCACCTTAGCGACTTACGCTGAGGTGGAGAGACTGATCAAGGCCCTCCGACCGCGCAAATCCCCCGGTGCCGATGGCATCTCCAACAGGGTTCTTAAAACCCTCTCTCCTCCTCTCATCCATCTCTTAGTCAGCATCTTCAATGCTGCTATGAGCCACTGCTTATTCCCAGACACCTGGAAATGTGCAAATGTCATTGGCATTCACAAACCAGGCAAAAGCTCATCTGACCCCACCAGTTACCGCCCCATCAGCCTCCTCAGTGCCTTAGGCAAACTTTACGAGCGATTACTTGCAAACCGTCTCCAGTCCCATGCTAAGGAACACCACCTTATCCCAGATGAGCAGTTTGGCTTCAGACCCGGACACTCATGCGTCCAACAGGTGCACCGCCTCACGGAGCACATCATTGAGGGCTTCAATAAGTACCCCAAACCCCAGACTACGCTAGCAGTCTTCCTCGACGTAGCGAAAGCTTTTGACAAAGTCTGGCACAACGGCTTGATCTACAAGCTATACCAATTTGGCGTGCCAGAACGTCTTGTGCTCATCCTACAAGACTTCCTTAAAGCCAGAAGCTTTCGCTATCGCGTGGAAGGCACCCTCTCCTCCCCCCACCCAGTCAGAGCCGGAGTCCCTCAGGGCTCCGTGCTATCACCTATTCTCTTTGCACTGTATACCAGTGACATCCCACGCTCTCAGCCCAAAATATTCTTAGCCCAATATGCGGATGATACCGCCATTTACACCACTGGGTGGCATATCAACAGACAGTCCTATTTCGTCATGCAACGGGCCATCACCGAGATCGGTGACTGGTTCCGAAAATGGCGCATCGCGGTCAACCCAGCTAAAAGCACAGCTATGTGCTTTACTGAGAAGACACGCTCCCCTTACCCGAAACCGCTTATTTTGTTCGACGAACCCATTCCCTGGGTTCCTAGAACAAAATACCTCGGAGTCACCCTTGATCGTCATCTCACCTTTAACGATCACATAACAACCGTCCGTAACAGAGCGGCCTTCATAATGGGTCGCCTTGGTCCCCTACTTCGCAAAGAGAGTAAAATGTCTCTTAGTAATAAGAAGACACTTTACACTGCCTGCATCCGGCCCATCATGACTTACGCATCAGTAGTGTTTAGTCATGCTAGTGAGGCCCACCTTCATAAACTTCAAGTCATCCAAAACCGTTTTCTTCGTAATGCAACCGGCGCCCCGTGGTATATCCGGAACACCGAGTTGCATTGCGACTTAAACCTTCCCTCTCTAGCGCAGTTCAATAAGGACTGCGCCCGCCGATACTTTGATCGAGCGCCCCACCACCCGAACCCATTGGTTGTCCAGGCATCGAACTACTCGACTGCCTCTTCTATCCCATTTTTCAAACCCCCCCGTCGCCGACCACGGCAGGTATTAGACGACCCGGATGACCCCATCGCAGCCATTACGTTGGCAGCTTTAGCGTTATCCGCAAGTCGTCGAGGTAAAATCCCCAGGTGTGAGGTAATCAGAGGTCACACAATCAAACACCGAGCTCGCCGGCGAGCTCGAGGCAAAAACAAGGTCACGATAAATTGCTCTCCAAATAGTCAAAGAGTATTATTCAGTAGGGCCCAATTGTGCAACACTGCAGTTGCACAGAGGCATTTTGCTCCGATCCCCCCCATGTCTCTCGACAGCGAGACAAGCCGAGGTCCGAACCACAGTGGTGCCCTTGAGCTCGCTGTCAACCCCTCCTATAGTAGCGGTACGTTTTCGGCGTCCGCAGGAGACGGAGGTAGAAAGCGCTTTTCGCCTTCTACGCCCGTCTCGGGAGAAGTGCCTTCGGCACTTCTCCCTCCCGGGCTATTGTAGGGCCAGGCCCTCGCCCAAAACCCGGTGGAGCTGGACGACCGCACAGGCGGTAGCCAGCATCTATGTCCTCCCTAAACAAAAACAAAAATATCTATTTTAATGACCTTATAGGCAAACATCAGTAAAGTACCATTTCGTAAAGGTCAAGCATAGACATAGAAGACATATTCTAAAATGTTTGTTATATCAATTTACAGTATATAAAAATAGTGTATAATAAAATTAATAGTATTTAGAACAATATCATCACAATAATTTTAAATAAGTATGCTTTATAAACTATAGACAAAATAAGTAAACAAAGAACAAAATTCGTAAACTACATTAAAAATTTTCATATATAACAAAATAGTTGATACATATTTCCATTTTAAATTATAAAAAAACGTTCAAAACTTTCACATGCTACGCTTTGCTTGACCTTTTATGCAAAAAAGACAATGTTAGTTGTCTTTGGTTTTCGCGATTATTATAGTAATTAAACAATTTTAAACGGTTTTTTAATTACTATGTGTATTGATCATTTTTTTATTACTTTAAAGGAGACAAAAATAATTATTTATACGTGATTTTAAACGCTTATTAGATTTAATGCTTAAAATTGTTTAATTTCTATGTGTAATAGTCGCAAAATCTTAAGACAACTAATATTTTAATTTTTGCATAAACGCATAAGAAATTCGAGTATTGTAGTTTATGCTAAGCGCTCACGATGCGAACAAGCTTACGAGTTTCCAGTCTGAGCTACCGGCAGAGTATATATCGGTCCCATAGACGAAAGGCCATGGGAACGAATCCAGTCAATCAGTTGTAAATTTGTAAATGTAGTAGGTACTTGTATGTACTAAGGTATATATGTGTATGCTTACATTTTGTGCAGAGCCGAGTTGACTGTTTAAGACATTTCTTAAAAAAATTACATTGTTATAATTAATTAGTCAGTGAAATATTAATTAAAATATCTGTCAAGACATGCCGAGAACGGAGCGCTGAGGAATTCCGTACCTGTGCTTATATACGGCAGAAGCAGTAGGTCAAGTTCCAACAAAATTATAGTCATGTGCGGTATATAGTAATGCTCCACGATGGTGAAAAGTCCTATAGTCTACCTTATTTGCAACAATGCCCTACTAGTTTCTTTTTTATTCTAAAACTTTCTTATGTTTATATACTTTGTAAAATTTATATTTTATATATTTTGGTAATGTAATTTTTAAACAAGACATCTTCACACTGCATATGTGGGTGCAAAATCACATTAATATGTAGAAAAGACTACTTTTATTTTCAAACCCCTAGAACTTTATTACAAGTTAAATTCCTGACTTCAAAATATTTTTATTAATTGCATTTGGATATAGAGAGAGTAATAATATGAAATTTGTTAAGAGTTCCATACCAGGAAACGGGACCCATTAAGATTTGTAAATTGTTTGTTATTTTTTCCTTCACGTAGGCAAGTTCTTCAATATATTAGCCCGAAAGCGATCATTATTTGCAACGATGAATGTAATTAATTTAAGTATTTGTTAATTGTTAAATTTAAGAATGTAAGTATTTGCAACGATGAATCTTGAATATTCAAAATGAAAATGAATCAATTTTATAATAGTCAGTATACATAATGCTTGTACTTTATATACTGTGTAACTTGCCTTATTTTCAATCTTGAGGGAATTTCTGCGTTACTTGGCCAAGTTAATTAATATTTCAATGCCAGAGTATTTGAAAGCCTTCTTATTGTGTTACAGCTGCAGTTTTGTTGTTACAAGTTTATAAAATAGGTTAGTGTTTATTTTATTGTCAGTTTTACTAAAACGTAAAAACGAGATTTAAGCCTGAGTGCCAGCTTAACGTGCCCTCCAAAGCACAGAAGCGCTCAGCAGTAATGTCACTAGCGGTCACCTATCCAAGTTATGACCGTGGCGGGCATTGGTTAACTTTGCTGATTGGTTTAAGAACAGCAAAGCAAACTTCACTACGAGCGCTTAAATAGTTTATATAATAATTCGGTTACAATTATTGAATACTTTTCGATGAGATATATATTTTGGTAAAATAGGTGTGGTGGACATTACTACTAAGTAAATTATTTGTAGTGCTCGAGTGAGTATAGTGTATTACACAATCTAAATTACTTGTCCGTTTTGGTGAAGGCCGTAAGTTTCTAGTTCGTTTGGTTTAAGCAATGTCAATGCATTGCTTATACGAGTATAGCATATAGTTACCATTAAGTGAGAATTTCAATTCGAGTAAAGAAAACTAATCTGTGATTGTTTTATCTATTTTTATTACCAGTGTATAATAATATTATACACTAGTAACTAGCGATCAGCAAAGTTAAGCAACGTCCGCCGCGGACATAACTTGGATAGGTGACCGCTACTGAGTGCTTCCGTGCTTCGGAGGGCACGTTAAGCCGTCGGTCTCGGTTGTTGTCTTAGGATAGCAGTCGTTATAGCATGGTGGTAGGGCATTTTGCGAATGCCCGCCTGGCTAGCTACCACCCTCAAGTAGAAAATCTGTCGCCAAGCACCTAACGGTGTGTTCCGGAAGCTGTCCTTGAGAGCCAGTAATTCTAGGTTAGCCTGAACAACATCTTCGACCACATCATCACTAAACCATCAGATGAGGTAGTGGTCAAAGGCTAACCTATCAAGCATAAAAAAAAGATAAAAAAACTATTGTATCACGACTATATTGACATTGCTTCTTCAATGCCAAATTTTCCTTATATATGCATATATAAGGAAAATTTGCACACGTTGGATATGTGTATTATTCTGAAAAAATCGTCTTAAAGAATTAAAAGTGTTCATAATAATGTTTTTTTATTTTCTGAAATATTAATTTAATTTAGTAGCAGAACCAGAAAAATAAACAATAACACAAAAGTATCTTCTGATATAATTATATGATTCAAATGTTATGTTGAACGTTTTTTTACCAGGAGTCACAGTTCATTATTTTATATATGTTACATCAATAAGCTATCAACGCAAGTACCTATTTAATAAGTGAATGCATTCCACCTTACCAAAAACGTCTACCCAAACAATAACTTTTGTTCAATGTATGGTTGTTCTAATCCATTCCGATCAGGCACGAGCGTCCGTGGTACGTGACCGGTGACCAGTGGCCAGTGTGAATGCATCTTTAATACCTTTGCAGATACGTGCTTCCTCTTCGGCTTCATTGGGCAGGAAAACTGTGCAGTTCGTTATATATTTAGGTTTTAAAATAGTCGTATAGTTCTCGATTTAAGAATTTAAACAGTTTAATATATTATTTCGTGGAATGTCGACACCTTTATTAAACCAAAGGTAACACGTCTATTAATAGCAAGAAAGTTCCCAAGAAAATTATTAATTATATTATATATTAAGGCAGCCGGCCTTATGTACGGCTTCGCTATTATAAGCAAAATCAACTCTAGGTGCAATATATTTCTCTAGACGACTTTTTTTAGATAAGTCATATTTTATGTCTTAGCGGGATAAAGTCCCTCTGCAAACGATGTGAGAAATACACCAAAGTAGAAGGAGACTCCGTGGAGTGCCTGGATAGAATTGAAATTAAGGAGACCTGAAATGTGGACAGGGGCGCCTTCTGAGAAATTTACACCAAACCACGATACCCTTATTTATTATTATTTATTTTACAATAAGTATAGAGGAGTTCTTTTTTACAATAAGTATAGAGGAATTCTATTTTACCCAAGTAAAGAAATGGTAAATGTGAAAAAAATAGCTTTACTTAAAAGGTAGTGCGTATTTTAGTCTTAAGTACGATATTGACAATATCGTATCACTCATATAGACATATAATTATTCACTTTTCATTGTGAACCCAATTTGGCACATTTAACAGATACTAGTCGATATGTTTGTAGGCTATGCTATTTACAAGTCTCGCGTGATTTACAAACGGCTTTGTACCCGACTCGCTATCAGGCACATTGTTATGCGATAAGGCAATTCATTACGCTTCTCGATGGCTGTTGGCATTGTGGTGTCAATGAAGCAATTATTTAGTAATGGCATAATAGCACTTTATTGCATTCAGGTCGACCTGCAAATAGGCATTAGCTGGTCGAGTATGAGTTTGTTTGACTTCAATGGGGCGGGATAGTCAATTGCCATTTGCGCAGAAGATTGATGTAAGTAAATAAAAAACCTAAATTTACTGTCGTTTAATATATATCATTTGGAGTTTCAACTAAAATGGATTTAATTTAAATTTTCGCTATAAAGTCGTTATAGGATAGCTAGCTCTATATATATGTCAGTTTTAGAAAATCAGAGATATTTCATAGTTCTTCAAGATAATGACGTTTTAACATTTCAACATAAAATAAATCAACTATAATGTAGATGGCTTTTTAGTTGTAGCAATTTCATTGTAATAAGTCAAAAATACTGTTTCCAAGCACAATTTGGTCGAAACATTATTTGAAAAAGAATTTTCTCGTTTTTCCAGGCCATGAAATTTCCATATAACTTTATGTATTTTTCGTTTGACATTGCTGGAGCAGGTTTTCCAATTCTAATTTGACTTCCAATCTTAGATCTAGTGGAGTCGATCATCAGAACTCATTTCAATTTATGTTAATTATCTAAATAACATAATCAAAACGAACTTTTTGCTATAGACTCAAATTTATTTTTAAATTTGTCGCCTGATTTGCGAGGTAAATACATCTGTAGCTATAAAGACAAGTGTAGTTCAACCAAGTTTTCTGTGAAGTGGCAGAAAAAGGAACTACGAAGTCGTTTACAAAAAAAAAAAATTAGAAAAACAATTTGGAACACAAAGAAACACTTTTTAACCGACAGCGCCCTCTTAGAGTTCACACATAAGTTGGTCGAACTGTAAATACAATTCATACCAAGATCTATAAGAAAAATCTAAATTACGGACTACGGAAAATAATGGCAGTCTAGCAAGCCTGCAATTATTTTCCGTACAGCATTGCCAGTTTTTTGTTCCATGTTTAAAAAACGCGCCACAATCACACCGCGTTAAGGTCGGTGGTGATTTCTCTTGGTCATCCCTTTGGATGCGACTAGTTAAATGCAAATAGAGAGCCCAAAAGATTGGCTTTCTCCTTTGCGGTGTGGGCCAGTGTCATTCTCTCTGTGCCTGGGAGGTAGAGACGACTGGCGAAAATTCCGCTGGACAGCCTTGATAAGAGACGCACTTATTGCCAAAAGACTGCGGGCTAGTTTCATGCCAATTCTACCGATGTGCTTCGACTTCGCTTGTACAATAACTCTTTTGAATGCGAACGACTTTCGAGTAACGAGAGCATTACTAAGCTGGTTTAAGGCCAGAGGCTATTTTTTAAAAGCGCCCAAAACAACGCTGGAACCTGCCATTAATGGGCACTGTAGATTATGGAATGAAGAGTTCCATACCCTGAAGCACTACATCGGCAACAGAGTCGGTAGTGTCACCTGGGTCATTCGACATGAAGCAACTTATTAACTCCATTGGTAGTATGCAATAGAGGACCGCATCGCCCAAGCTGCAGACCTGTCGTGCCATTCGCAACGACAGCCCACGAAACGGCGTCGATTTAGGTGATCGGATAGGAGAATGGAGATTAAATGGATACAGAGTAGCTGTCCAACAGGGAAGGTGTATGATCAGAAACAGCCAGGATATACGTAGGCGGGATGACCAGTTGCGTCAGATGATATGCTCGTGAACAGATCTGCCCGCATGATTGGTGGTACGTGAATAAGCTATTTAGCACGGTGTGCAATGCTCCAGTTTGTACTCTGGGTAAGTGAGGAAAGAGGTGTCTGTAGGAGAGCATACTTCCCTTTACGCCACGAGGTAATTCCATAAGCAATATTTGAAGTCATAATCGTTTGAGAATGCTTTACAGCAGAAGTTTGTAACTGCCAAACTTTGCCTCAACGCTTTGTTTTATCAAAGTCTTCAAGAACGTGGTTGAAGATTTTTGCCATCAAAAGAGTGTGTTTCGTAAACATCAATATTCAGATTCAAATGCAACGCAAATCCAAAGAACCTTTTCAAGGATGGTTATAGCTGCTACACATTGAGTAAAGTCTCATTTTACTTAGATAATAACTAACTTATACAGGGTTAATGGAATAATGCTTACATCGTCATAGAATTTACTTCTACTAATTTTATTCTACTTAGTCCTAACAAACATTTTTAGATGAATGGCGCCAAAAGTGATTTTTCGGCAGAACGATCTACTTCTATACTCTCACCATAGATTGTCAGAGTCACTTTGGCAGTCTTTAATCCGATAAAATTTTAGGTGTTTTGACACAGTTATAAAGACCCCTCCACCCAAAATCTAGCAGAAGAAGTTCTAACTCACCGTTAGATTTGATAAAGAGCGTCAAATAACTTACTATTATATTAAAAATAAATCACATTTCGGTCAACATATAAGTACATATTATAAGAAACTGAAGGCATTCTAAAAAACCAAGCAGTTTCGTTTTAAGACCTCTGCAGTTTTATTTAAAAATTTTTAGGGTCTATTTAATTAAACAAAAATATATTACATATCATCATCGTCACATCAACCGAATTGTTTACCGTTGAACAAGGTCTTCCCATTAGGAGTCATAATCTCCACGCTTGGTAGTAGTCTCGGCAATCGCAGCAGTAGCTTGATTCATAATTTCATAAATGTAAAGCTCACTCTAAAGCTTACATAAGTGTACAATTATTTTATTTATAACTAAATTACTAAGTACTTTGTTAATATTATATCAAGGTCAATTTATAAATTTTATATACGCGACTTAGCTTGAAAAACAGACTATTTATTTATGTATTGTTTCGTCTAGGATTTAATGTACACTAGATTTGTAAACTTCGGTTTTAATTTTATAATTGAATAAAGGATATTTGAAACTAACTAAACTCGCAGCAGTAGCTGTCAGATCTTCAGAAGACGCTGCTTCTCACCTTCTGATATTATAAATGCAGGTGACAAAAAACAAGTATGATTACATTTTAACAAAATTACAACTATAAAGTCTTTAAACTTAA
Source organism: Plagodis dolabraria (assembly GCA_963854805.1). Classification (NCBI taxonomy): domain Eukaryota; kingdom Metazoa; phylum Arthropoda; class Insecta; order Lepidoptera; family Geometridae; genus Plagodis; species Plagodis dolabraria. The sequence continues at coordinate 21,883,217 of OY978459.1, forward strand.
ACTAAAATTAATAATAATATAACTAGAATCTTGGTCCTTGTCAACGATTGATCTCAATGTTATTGTGATGGAACAAGCTCGAGGCCCACCTGATGTTAAACGGACTAACCTCTGCCTATATATAACAGATGCATTTCGTCACAATTCACAAATTGCACTGCGCCCGTCATCTTTAAACATAATTGTTTAGTCATGTGCCTGTAACTTCACTGGCTCTCAAGGACTGCTGCCGGAACACACCGTCGGGCGCTTGGCGACAGATTTTCTACTTGAGGGTGGTCGCTAAATGCCCTTCCACTAAGTGTCTTGAAGTTTGAAACCATTACTGAACTTTATACTATTTAATCATAGTAATGCTTAAAGTATGTGTTTATTTTACGAGTGACGAGTAACGTTTTTTTCATCTTCGTTTCTGAACGTAACTAAAATAATCAAAAGCATCCAAAAAAAGAAACATCTAAAAGCATTGAGACAATTTTGTTTACAAATAAAGTCTTCGGAAAAAATATTTCACGTGGGGCAATTTCCATCTCAAAACATACGGAGAAAAAGTAGTTCATGTGGCTCCAACATTATTGGTTGTGAACTTACCTAAATTGAATGAAAAAAGCGTCCAAAACGAGTAGGTCTTCGGAGGCCCATAAATAGTGTTTGTATTTGCTATTCATATCGTCTAGCTACACAAATTGCAATAACTCCGAAGTTAGTCCTAACTTCGGAGCTATTGCAACTGTTCAAACTGCGGAACTAGACTAGGTTACTATTCTAACATATATTTGTCGAATGTCACGTAGAGTAATGGGCTCGATTCAGGGTTTAATTAAGAGAAATTCCTTCAAAATTGTGTAGCTAAATAACGAATAAAGAAAATCAACTTTACAAATGATGTACAGTGGATGGAATGATAGATGGGACTAGAAAATTTTCAGAGGGTGCCGTAAGAGGCAATCAAGCGAAATACTGCGACAAATTAATAGTGTAACTACTTAAAATACGTTGAAATGGATGGGGTTTTGTTCGCACAATAAGATTATTTACCATGTTAACGCTTATAATACAGATGAAAATATTTTAAAGAAAGGTTGTCGTCGTTTTATAGGCCTACCGTAAAGCTAGCCGTTTTACAATTATTTCCTTTGACCACTCTCTCACCGTATAGTGTGGTGATGATGCGGTGAAGATGTTGTTCAGGCTAACCTAGAATAACTGGCTCTCAAGGACAACAGCTGCCGGAATACACAGTAAGGTGCTTGGCGCCAGATTTTCTACTTGAGGGTGGTAGCTAGCCAGGCTGGCATTCGAAAAATGTCTTACCACCATGCTATAACGACTGCAATCCTTAGACAACAGCCGGGCCCTGGCTTAATGTGCCCTCCGAAGCACGGAAGCGCTCAGTCATAATTTCACCAGCGGTCACCCATTAATTACATGGAGATCGGAGGCAACAATAGTCTTAATACATACATACTCGTTATATATGTGTCTTTAGGATATAAAAGACAATCATAATATTCTATGAATTTGCAGCGGAAACCACACAAAAAATATTTAATAATGAAAATTATTACTTATTTTGTGTGAGGTGCATATAACCTCTAGATTCAACCAGGGTAAGATAGGGCCCGCCTGCCACAGTTAGAAATATGGAACAGAATAATTTGCTGCGAAATATATTACTGCAAAGTAAATGACGTTGCTAGCCCATTAGAGCAGAAAACCATTGACCTCTTACCATCCGCAGTGGAAGACATCATCCATTTATATTGTTATAATTTTCTACGATGCGCATGAGTTAAGAGAGCTACGGACTTTTGTAGAGGAATCCACCACGTCTCTGGAGGGTGTCAGCCTGCCAACGTTATTTGTCCATCCAGAAGCTGGTCACAATTATGAAATTGTGCACTGCACTTCACAGCACTGCACATTCACTCTTCACCACATATATGGAAAAATACGTACGTGGCTAAGCAAAATCGTTCATTGACCACGTAGGGGAGGGCCTATTTAATACAAGTTTCCATTGTTGACTGCCTGACGTAGATGGCGCGAGCGAGATGCCGGTGGCACGACATGAACAGTTTTCATTGCCTGTACAAATATAGGTAACTCCCCTTGTGTCGTCCACGGGAGTTGAACTGAACAACGTCATATTATTGACTTATATTATACAACACTATACATATAAATATGGCGTAACCAGTGTAAGCTTATTCAAGTATAGCATTAATTAATATCAAAGTACCTAGTAATTGATATTTTTAAATAACAAAGCATTTATTTGCTGTCTGTTTTAAAAAGCTTTGGAGTAAAGATTTAATTATGATTAAATATGAACTGAAAGTCTTGAGCAGCTTTTTGAAGTTAAACATGGAAACTCGAGTAAAACTATATTTAATTGAAATTAGGTTTTACGAGTCTTCAAACTTCTATGTAGAATACGGCTGAGTCTAGCAAACTTTTCTATTTAATTTTAATATTTTCGCCCAGTCTCGAAAATATTTGAGGAGATTAACTCATACGTAAGCACGCCTTGTTTACCATCTTTTATATCGTCTCTCGTAAAAAGTATCGATACCGAAACAAAGTAGTCCTATCCCTTATCAATATTTACACCCAATAGAATTGCTGGCATAAAATCTCAGCGGGGAAGATTGGTTTAGCAAATTACGTCATAAAATAAAGCTATAATGTGTATCACGTTTGAATCACATTGGTATATAGTGAGGTTTATTAAAATTTAATTCTGGAATTAATAAGGAGTCCTCTTTTAGAAATTTTAAAGGGTAATTTTACGTGGCTGGAGTTGGAAGTATGGGCTTGTCATACAAAATACTTAGGTGCAATATTCTCTTATAGATGTACCATGAACGATTAAAAGAAATATATCCATTTGTCAAGTTTCTACCTGACAGTGATGGCTAGCCTGACGTGTATTCGGCATTCGCAGAGGGTTTTTCATCATAGCACTCGTAATAATTACGTTCACTGTAGTGTTGATGATGGTGTGAGACGTGGATTTTGTTTGGCGAATGCTGACTATATTAGTAGTTGGAAGTTAGAGTGACAATATAAAAATAAAATGGTCTTAAAACTTGGTGCCTTAGTGTGAATCAAATAAGCAATGCCACCTTCTCTCTGCAAAGTTCCCTGTAAAGGTGTGTATATGTATATACACATTCCTGCTGGAAAGACTGTGTTAAATAAGCATTAACGATGTGAGTAGGTTAATATGTTTATTAGGTACTAATGTTTAAAGGGTGTTATTAAACATTAGGAATTTAACATGGATTTTGATACATAAGGGTTATTGTCTCAAAACTTTCTATAAATTATGTTCTTTTGTTGTCTTGCATGTAGTAACAGAAAACCATATTTTAGCAGGTTATTTATTTGGCATTTGTGTTTTGAAGGAAGACATGTTGTAAAAATAGCCTATTTCATTGATTTCCAAATGGTACAACAAACGGTATTTTTACTATCAAAAATATTCCTTTTAAGAAATATCATAAACTGTTTTGAATTATACAAGCATAATTTAAATTCATAATGCTTTTTTCTAACATTATTTATTCAAAATAATTATATCAATGTACGTGTATGCTTATACTAAATACACATTGTATTATGGCACCAAATAGCTGATTTACAAAATTTAAATAGGCTAAGATACTACATAATTCCGATCGTGAAAAACATTTCTCAGAAATTTCATTTATCGGTTGTGGTCATGTGCCGGTTTACAGTGAACCAGAAACCATTACAGATTACTGAGTCTGGAACTGAAAAAATAAACTATAAGACTGTCATGCTGTCAAATATACTATAATTATTATCTTCATTTACATTATGTACTAACAGATAAGGGAAACCACAGTATGTTATAGTTTTCGCGTTATATTTGCTTACACTAGTGTCACCCACACTCATTATGATGTTATTTCAAATGTTTTTAAAAAAAATTATTGCTTTGCTAATTTACCCGCGTTAGCTCGAGTATACCCGTAACTAAACACTAACTTATTACAACCATACTGGGGTGACTTCCTGCTGTTTGCGATGGTAAACAGCGCGTGACCAAACTGCTTAGATAAAGATTAATGTACCTGATTTTTACCCATTCTTCTTTATTCTCTTTACATTTGGTTATATATTATATAGTTTGGTATTCATAGTGACTTGTTTTGGTGAAATCCTGTATGCCACTGTGCGCATGTATGAGGCTTCGAACGCGTGATGCCGTGGCACTTATGTTGACATTTCATGATGTCTGCTAATGTTAGTTGAAGATGATTTCATGTAGAAAATATATATTTTGACTCGAAATTTGTACTAAATTTGAAACTTGTTGGCCTTAGTGGGCTTTCATACATAGCAATTTAGTTACTCGGAATTGTAGAAAAGAAAACCATGTTGTTACCGTCTGTATTTTTTGAAAATATTTGCTTAGAAAATATCATCTGTATTAAAAGTCACCAGCGATCCACTCCACGGATTCGAATAAGTTACGGCATAAATTATTAAAAGTTATAGACAACTACGCAACATTTTCTGCCAAAATATTGTACATAGGCATAAGCTATGTTCAATATGGAAAAGAAGTTAGTACGAAGTACGAGTAATGATAGGTTTGACACTTGACTGCGTATCCACCAAATATGTGCGAGGGAGATAAGCGGCGTAAGAGGAAAAAGCCACTAATAGAAACGCTTCATTATTCTAGGCTCGCTGACCTCAACGATCCTATTGGTGGATTTTTTCCTCTCATACCGCTCAGTTTGCTTTTATCTCTCACGAATACGTAGTCTTATATGGGAAAGAGGGCGAAAACAGATAAATCTAACTCATAGATATAGAAGAAAAATACCTCGTTTTTTATCTAAAGACAACTTTTTCAGAAACAATAAATATATATAGGTACTTATGTATGTATACAAATACTTAGATATTCACGCAAATAGATAACATTTTACTAAGCCCAGATAAACCTTACTAAAAGTTAATAACTTTATAAAAACCGTCAAATAAAAGCGCTGGCCTATTCGGTATAAGAGTTCAATGTTCGGGGAAATGTGTCAATAAAAAAGCTAATATTTTCCAAGTAGGGCAATATTATCATACACCACGAATTATCAGAGTTATGACCAATATTTCTTTTAAAATTGAAATTAATTAGGTATAAGGCAAAAAGTAATAATGTATAAGGCCTACAAAGTGTAGTAACAATTATTTAATTATATAAACTGGCACGTAGTACATTTTGACATAATAAAATAAATAACTATTTTGTCAGTGATGTATATATCATGAAAGATGTTTAACAAACTTGAATTATCAATGTGATAAGTTGTGTTATGAGAGTGTGTATGTTTGTTGCTCCTTCACGTGGAAATTACTCAACCAATTTAGATGAAACTGCGAATATTTCAGATATTTATAGATAAGGTCCTGGTTCAAAACATATTATAATTGTGTGAACAGTATTTTAATACTTTTTAAAGATGAGGTGTATTAAAATAAATATAACTTAAAATAGTCGGAGAGCCATGGATTCACGGGTGACCCAATCTTGCTGGTAATGAAGAAATCTCTATTGCATCAGTTTGTATCTGTGAACATATTTAATGTTCATATTATAAGTATCTCGATGATTAAGTAGTCACATCCAAAAAGCAAGATTTTTGATCTAATTACCGTATGCTGCTTGGTGGCTCAAATTTATTCAACACACCAGCCTGACAATTGAACTTGAATAACAAAAAATCCAGTTAACCTACGCACGACATTTAACTGACCATCTCTTTATTGGGTTTTACTATTTCAGCCTGAAAGACAGCCTACAAAGGTGTAGGTGGCTAATGACAGAATATTATCGATATGGCCTAATAGATTGATCTCGCAACTAGACAAATTGTACTCGGACTGCTGTACGTATGTACAGAGATATACATATGATTTCCATGGTCACTGTAACTGCGAGATGACGACGAGGCATGCAGGATGTGCTGCAACGAGTTTCCGGTTTGCGGCTGCCAACTTCACCATTTTTACCGCTATTCATAGTGACCTATTGCGAACTTAAGACTGTATAAGTATCTACCTAATAGACAAATAAGTTCACGTCACATTTATTTATTTTACAGCGAATTTATAACATAATATAGCTTCATCCAGAATACACATGCGATCATCCAGGTTTCAGATAATCTTGATCTACAGTATTTACTCCTAAATTAACTCGGTACTATAGTATGCAAAATATGTTTTGTCGTATGGGATTTCTTTTATTTAGTGGGTCACACCCCAATGTATGAAAGTAGATAAAGTTGTGTATGAAACTGCACTTACGAGTAACTAAATGTTCAAACACTTGTGTGATACTATACATCTTTATAACTATAATTGTTTAATGGCACTGGCCGCACATAAGTGAGATAATGTACTATTACTAATGTTTTACAATACTAAGATGCTATTAAGTAAAATTAAGTGATACTTTGTTATCGTTTTGCCTAACGTTCAGAAGTAAACTAACTCCATACCCTAATTTGTGGAACTACTAACAGACATACAATACACCCCAATCTAAGGGCTTGGTTATCAGCGGTTTCCGTGGAACCTGTAATTGCTACGAGGTTTCGGATGAAACACATTGTATATGCTTTATAATGTACAGTACCTATATGGTTTCTGTATTGGCACCATATTGCTCGGAATTGATTTCTCGCCGCAATACTGCACTATGTATTACTGTAACTACAACTGTGCCTGTGTAGTTTAAACCTTAGTGCAGACTTAGTGACTAGATAATTATTTAATATTGACTCATTTATTTTTATAATAATATAAATAATTTAACAATCCAGCTGTTAGTAATTAATAAAATTCAAAATTCAATTCAAATTCAAAATTGTATTTATTCATTTTAAGTACATGCTTCAAATTTGCGGCTCTACCTACCAAACTGGGTATAACAACACCCGTATCTTGGTTGGTAGTTCCTTCCCTATAATATTACAGGTTTGTACGTATGAACATTTAATTTTTTTTTTATATATGATTTTAATCTAATCTTAATATATATTGGAGACATTATTATATATCTTCACTTCATAAAATTATTACCTATTACACATATTTTGCTATTTGCAACTACTTTTGTCCAGTTACAAATTTACAGTAATTTATATTGTGTATCTATCTATATATGATGCATATGTATTACCAGTAAATATTATAATAATTATGAATACAATTAGATTAACCATCTATTTGAATACCTATTTTAGTCAGTTTAGTATACATTTATATCCAATTTATATACATTTTAAACAAAAACATTTTGTGTTACAGTTTTGATATATTATTATGTCATCCTAACATCTAGTATATTAATGTAATAATTTATGTAGCAATTTATAAAAATTAATTAATCACATGTTGAATCTATATTGTTAAAATATTATCATCTTATTTTAAGTTAACGACCTTTCATTTATGCTTATAAACCGAGATTAGTGTATTGAGAAAAATAATATGTATTTGCGTATGTAAAGGTGCTATGTATTTGTGACGGTGTGTGTGTGGGAGGGTGTGTGTGGAAGGGTGTGTGAGGGTGTATGTGTGTGTGCGTGCGTGTGTATGTATTATGAATTAAGTAGAGTTTATTTTGTTACCCTTAAAAGGTTTTCAGTTTCATGATATGACAAACTTTGCAGCCAAATCGTTACAGATTTCTTACAGGCATTCAAGGCCAATGGGAGTATATTATTGCACTCATTGGTAGCATTATACAGACGTAAGCTAAGTATATTAAAATGTCGTCCAGCCAAAGCGGTTCTATATTTTTGAATATCACACACACGAAGTTTCCTACTTTTACGTTTATTACTGTTTTGAACTGTTTCAAATGGTACCAATGAGTGCCTGCGTAATACTACATTAAGCACAAAAAGCTGTCTCACTGTAACACAACACACTCGTTGTACAATTGTACTGTTGGATATCTGTATGGTTTACCATACATTACCTTTAGAATTGCTCTTTGCGCTCTTTCTAATCGCAGCATAGAGGTAGTGTAGGTCCCTCCCCACGCCGAGATACAATATGACAATACTGACTGTGCCAAGGCGTAGTATACAGCTTTTAGAAGTTCTGCAGAAGCCACAGGTCTAAGTTTCTTGAATACAAACAAAAGTTTTCTCACGCGTGAAGCTATCGTTTGCAGCTGAATACTCCAAGACAATGTATTGTCGATAATTACACCCAAATATTTCATACTATTGCAGCGCTCCAGTTGAAGACAAGTACAGCTTTCAGTATCTGTGTTACATGTGTGGGCCTTAATCACAAGGGAAAGAAAAAGGGTAGGCCCTAAAACACTTCCCTGAGGGACACCATACGAAACCACCTTATCAGAACTTACAAATTGTTCAATTTTTACTGATTGCTTCCTATTTGTCAGATAACTTCTAAAAACGTCTATAACTATACCACGTATGCCAATTTCTTCCATTTTTTTAAGTAAGAGGGGGATCGATACAGTGTCAAAAGCCTTACTCAGATCGAGAAAAATACATAAAGCTTTGTTTTTCATGTCAAGATGCTGAACGATGTTATTAGTCAACCCCAGAACTGCATCTTCTGTAGACTTGTTCTTCCTAAAGCCAAATTGATTGTCTGCTATTATGTTATGAGTTCCGAGATAGGTAACCAATCTCTTATTAATTACTTTCTCCAAGAGTTTGGAAAGTGTAGTCAGAACCGATATTGGGCGATAGTTGTTGACACTTTCTCGATCCCCACTCTTAAAAATAGGGTGGACAATAGCTCTTTTGAAAGCATCTGGAAAAACGCCCGTAGAGAGACACAGATTGTACACAGGGACAATTGGAGGGATCAATTAATAAAAGTATAATTAAACCGTTAAATTATTTGTATATACTACTGTTTTATATATATTGCAGAATATCCATTCCTCATCTGTTTAACACATGCCTGCTTATCGATGAATTTCGACACCATCTGCAAAATATTGTTCGCTTTCCTCCCTACCCAGCTTACCAGCGAAGCTAGCCTTATCCGCACGATAGCATGAAAACTATCTATCTACCTGGGCTTCCGCAAACATATTTGTTGCACTGCAAGAATATAATTCCATCAGCATATGGAAGTCATTGTTATAGTGGACGTGCAAGGCACTGATAGCTTACTGCGTATAGCTGGTCCCACAAACTGCTTGTGTAAAATTTTGTAAGTAAACTTTAAATAGTGTTACTTTCACCTGTTCACTACAACGAACAAAGCTGCCAGCGAGCGTTCCCTCTTCAAGTCTGCTTCTTTATCAAGGTTCTTCGTGACAAGGTGCCCCAGATAATTAACTTACTCGTGTTAATTGAGCCTAATTCTCCGGGACCTAATATTGATCAAAAAACTATGAATTAATTTAGATATAAATGCCACTGGCGGTGACCCATCCATGTAAGGACCGCAGTGAACAAGAAGCGCTCGTAGCGTAGTTCGTTTAGCCATTCTGAATCGATCAGCAAAGTTAAGCAACGTCCGCCACGGTTATTACTTGGATGGGTGACCGCTGGTGACATTACTACTGAGCGCTTCCGCGCTTCGGAGGGCACGTTAAGCCGTCGGTCCTGGTTGTTGTCTTAGGATGGCAGTCGTCATAGCATGGTGGTAGGGCACTTTGCGAATGCCAGCCTGGCTAGCTTGAGGGTGGTCAAGTAGAAAATATGTCGACAAGCACCTAACGGTGTGTTCCGGCAGCTGTCCTGTAATCCAGTTTCCCAGTAATTCTAGGTTACATCTTCGATCACATCATCAATTACCATCAGGTGAGATAGTTGTCAAAGGCTAACCTATCAGGCATAAAAAAAAACTTTCCTTTACCTAACTCCTTTTTATTGATTAAGAACGATTATAGGCAAGCTCCGCTACGAGTGTTTCAAGCTAGACAGATAAATAGATCCATTTTGTTTTATATTGATAACAAAACCGTTCTCTAAACCAAGTGGTTATAGGAACTTACACGATATCATGTTCAAGCTAACGATGTTCCAGTAACAGCTGGCTGTTACCCGTGACTTCAATAAAGCAATAATATAATTAAACATAGCATTAAATAACACCTTTCAAAGGTTAAACATAATGTTGTTGCGGAGAGTGTTATAAACCGACGTCTAGGACTAGACAAAAAAGCAATCAATCCAAAAACTGAACGTATCACGAAACGTAACAGAATTGCCATAAAAAAATACCAATTAAGTCTCCCCGCAGTCATAAATAAACAAAAACAGATGAAATGAATGAGTGAACACAATAATTAAACTTAAAAATCTAAAAACAACAACCTTGTAGATTAATTTACTGATTCATCTCATTAAAATGCTAGCTGGGATTTTAAACTCACTTCTACGTAAAAATATTTTACTAGCTGAGCGTACCTAGTTCATTTTGCTTATTTCACTCACACGTAACGTGTTCAGCTTTCCAGTGTTCACGTTACGACCACGTCTCTGAAAGTAGAATTGATCCATTACATGGAGCAAAGGATCATCTCGCGGGATTCCACATTGTTAGTTTAAATTTTCACTTCGCTCCTTTGCATATTTCTGCGATTTCAAAGTTTAATGCATGTTATAAGGAGTGATTAGAGAGAGTTGTGTCTGCATGCGAAAGTTTAAATTAAATCTGTGTTTATTTGAGACCAATTTGTGTAAATTTAGTAATGATGTCATGTTGATATAATTAATGACAACGCGAGCTACAAGAGTTTGATTGATTGTGGAAAGTATTGTGCAAATGCATTGTTGTTGTTTTTTTTTGTCAAAACCAGCATTCAGGCAACCACTCAAAATGTAGTTAAAACTTTTTCCTCAGTGTAGCATTGACTCTCAAAGACAGGTCAAGTCAAAAGTCATTACAACCAACTATAATTCACTGGCTCACGAAAACTGCTGCCAGAACACAGTGTTAGGTGCTTGCCGAAAGATTTTCTACTTTAGGAAGATAGTTATATACGCAAAATGCCCTTCCACCATGCGATGAAGCTCAAGCTGGCGGAGGAGATTGAACCATAGACCTTCGGCACAGCAGTCTATAGCTATTGGCGATCAACTACCATTGCTTCATTTACTAAATGACACTCTCGTGAATTATAGGCATGACATAAGTGAGTGTTTGCCGGGATCTTGCAAACATTCACTTGCCCTGATGATGATAAATTCGTAAAGAGGGTCGAAGTATTCGATCCAGAAAGTGAGTGTTTTACAAAATTGTCGTTACTATGTCTAGTGTTGATTGTGTCGTAAAGTGCACTAGAAACAGCCGGTTGAAACAGAAATTCAGTGATTAAGAGCAAATTTGCAAGGATTGAACGGGTCATCAAATTAAAATGGCGGAGAGAACGGATGTGGATTCCATTTTGCGTATCTTTCGGTCTTACAATTTAGTAAATAACATTTTTTTTTTTTACTTTTTGCTTTTATGTATTTGTATGTTTTAGGACAAACAAGTACGGCTTTTAATACCGTTGTTGGTTCAAAATATTCCTTTTATTGTAATGTAGTATGTAATATCTTCACTTTTCTCCGCTGCTATAAAAATAAGAATGTTAGATTTATTTATGATCTTATTTTCAAATTATGAGATAATGTGACACCCGTGATTTGAATATCTATTTTTAAATATACTTCTAAATAAAGATTATGTTAAAGAAAAGAGTAATCATAAACTGTAATTTAAAACATATTTGTTATTTGAATTTAACGAGTGAACTTGTTGTAATGGCCATATATATGTTCATCGATTTTACACTTAGGTACTAAATGTCCAAGTTTAATATAAAACGATTATATAATAAGTATATTCGTACTTCATTAATATAGTAAAATATATTTTAAATTCAAATATAATTTTTAGGATGGTGCACAACGGGTGCAAAACAGGGCATCGTACAACCGTAACGATCTGATTACCTGATAGGTAGCGTATATGCAGTCGCCTGTGGGGTGCCAGGATAGAATGCCATCCCCCCATTACTACCTGTTGGTGTTGTAAGAGGCGACGAAAGGTAGAATACCGGAATGTGGGCAGCAGCGCCTTCTGAGGAACCTAACTGTGATCGGAAGACGCCTGCCAACCCCTCCTTAACGGGGGAGTTTGTGTTCAGCAGTGGACAATCGGGCTCATACAGTACAGTGCTTCCAGTGATAACATTTCCAAGGAGGCTTAACTTCGGGCAAACTTTTTAATATTGATGTATTATATGTAGGCGTGGTCTTAGCGACAACATATTTTTAAAGCAATTTGCTTTTAAGAGAAGACATATTTGACCTTGAGGTCAGGTACAATTTCAGGCCTTACGAGAATATGATAAGGGTAGGAAGTCGTTGAAAAACACACATCTTGACGGTGGCTAGCTTGAAAGCATGCCTTAATGAAAGCAAAATTAAACTAAATTCTAAGAATTTAGTTAAAAATGATTTCACATTAAACGTCAAGCTTGTGCATAGGTAGAGAGAGGGGAGTCTTTACACGCACTTTTCAAAAGATATGATTTGAACACATCTTAATAGGGCGAGTCTATTGCTATCTACCGAGCACACTTGAAGGCGCCGCAAAGCTCTTTGTTAAAAAACACATCAACTATTCCAACTGAGCACAACACAACTTATGACGAGTTCAAAGCGGCTCTTTTACCCTATACTTTAAATAGAATATATATAATGATTCTATGTCGTTGTCTTCACACACACATATACCCTAAATTTTTATATCAAAATGAAATTATTTTTTCTACTAGCACAAGTCTCTTTCATTTTCCAAGAAGCAAAACAACATATTTAACCCATAAAGTATCATGTCAAATAACATACATTACTTATCGTGTATTGGGGCAGACATTTGTCAACATTGAGTCTCGGGGTGACGAAATGAGGGTTCGATGAGCCACCAATAAATTAAACAAATAAATATGTTAAACCTTTTCTTCGAATGTGTAATGTTTTGAACTTCCCAGGGAAATGTCTTCACGGCTCTATTGGTTGCTTTGAAGAAATTACATTGTTTGTATTGATATTCAACTCTAGCATTATTCATTTCTTGTTATTTTTTTGTATATCTCATTCTTTGCTTTTGTTATGTGATTGTAACGTTACACGACCCACCGGAAGTTTCAAGTGTCATGCGCCTGTAATTTCACTGGCTCTCAAGAACTGCTACTGGAACTGCACTAGTGCAATTCTCTTTGGCACCTATTTCTAGAATTATTGAAAAAATTGCGTACATTTTAGCCCCATCCATATACTCACATTATTTTATATTAAGAAACCGTATCGTTTGAGCTTTAAGACTATTTAAAGGACTGTTTCGTGTCCTTTATGCAAGAGGATCTTGTAAAAGGCTGTTAAGAAAATCTTGCGCTTAATGACAGCATGCAACCACTCACGACAATTAGAGTGGGATGTTGCTTTACATTGGACGCACGTAAGGGCTCTTGTACTGTGTACAGTCAGCGATAACATAGGTATCTTTAATATGTTGTTGGATTGTCCTATGTTCCATGTATTGAATCGCTGGAAAACACATGTTGAAAATGTATTTTATCCAGACTCCACACGAGTCTGGGAAGGGTAGTATATTAGTGTACGTATATAGTGTACGTAGTATACGTGGTGATTTTATCAACATCGATGTATGTTATTTTTAAAATCGCAGTACGTTCTAGATCTAGTGTATATGCGGCAAATCAATATCCTTAAACTCCAAGACGCATCTTGAATAATATATATAAAACTGAACTCTGAAGTACAGTTAACACATAACAAGTGGAAATTCCACCCAAGACCATCCAAGTTTCATTCACAAGTGCCGTTCGATCTCACATTTAAGCTTTCATTATCCTAAAACCTTAAACTATAAAGTGAAAAGTTCTGAAGCCGTTACGGACCAAATGGTAATTTTAGTAAAGTTTTACGATTATTGCAAATGAGCCGTAATTGTAGACCTTTATATGTAGTGAATTATTAATTATTGATGTTCATTTATGCTTTCGGAATCGAATATGAGATTGGCTTGAACAGATCGGGTCGATGCGTGTCGAGGGAAAGTGAATGAATAGCCTTTTCCATATAATCGTTGTTTCGTCATATTTATATACCAAGTGTTCAAACTTGAGAATAATACCTTTAGAATTTTTAGAATGCTTGTATGCCAGTTTTTCATTATTATCAATTTCAAAATTATACGAATGAATCTTTTTGTAAGGTATTTCGTATGTAAACATTTAGGGATAAAATAGATTAAGTAGGTATCTATTTCCTGATAAGCATAGTACATATTTCATTAAATTCAAATCTCAAGTAGAAAACTTGTCGCTAAACACCTAACGGTGTGTTCCAGCAGCTGTCCTTGAGAGACAGTAATTCTAAGTTAGCCTGAACAACATCTTCGACCACATCATCACTTACCATCAGGTGAGATAGTGGTCAAAGTCTAACCTATAAGGATTAAATAAAAAAAAACATAACGTCTGTTTCCCTAATTAATAGGCTGTCACCACGGGTTTCTACTTGCTACAATTTTAAAATAATCTATCTATTTAATACTTCTGTTGCTTCCTTAACTCCCACATTTTCATACACGCTGTCCTTAATTTCAGAAATTTTCTTAATCTAATTTAATGTTAACATTTTTTTTATTGTTAAATGTACTATCAAAAGAAAATTGTTCGTTATAATTTAATTTCCTTATTTAAATAACTTAGAAACCCGTATGATTGTACCTTGCAGCACTGTAGGAAAAGACTAAAAAAGAAAATGGCTATTGAAAAAATCCCTTTCAATTAAAAATGCCAGGCGCCCTCTTTGTCTACTCAGAGCGATTAGTTAGCAATAGCTTGCGGTTAACCCTTTTAAAAGGAACTTTATATAGCTGATGCAAAAATATAGTATTAAATAGAGAGCATATTCTAATGAAAATGAAGGTATGCTCGTGAGAACGCGGAAAATACATTGAACTATGTGACTATTCAATATACTATGACGTTTTTATATGATATCCTGATATATAAACTTGTACCTACTGAACAGTATGTCATTGCAGCCTGCACATTATGAGTGTATTTTTGGCGTGTTGTTTCCTTGTTATCGTTCGAATTAATGCAAGTACAAACAGGTGTCCTTGTTTAAACTTTCATATTTCAGGTATCAAAAGAAGGGACAAATTTTATTGTTACAGATATGAGCTCAAAATTGGCACTATTCAAGTGTTTACTGCTCTGCAGTTGATATTAACCTTATGGTTGAGGTAACATAATTTTGAAACTCTGAAACTGATTGGTACTGATACATCAGTGCCATACAGTTTACAGTACTATACTGTATCAGCCGGATTGTCCAATGCTAAACACGGCTTCCCTCGTTAAGGGGGAATGGGGGGAAATTTGAAATCAATAGATATTATATGAATTATTTGTACGAATGCATTTTATATTATAAACGGGAATTACCGCGAGTGTTTATGTATTGACACTTTGCAAGGCAAAATGCAGCCAGGTTAGCTACCACTCTTAATTACCCTGGTAAAAAATCTGTTGCCAAGCATCTATAGTTGTATTCCGGTAGATATAACTTCCCATTTGAAACCCATGTGAGATTGTGGTCAGAGGCTAGCCTAGATATATAATAATGTATGAATGGATAGATTATTTATAAAATGATGCACACAGGTAACATAAAGAAGATATTGTGAGACTTGTTGAATAAAACAAACTGCAGTACTATAGTTTCCCTTGTAGGACATGTACTACAGCAATCTAGAGCTGGTGAGTGATACCGAGCGTTTGAAATTTAGTCACCGTTCGCTCGATAATTGAGGAAGGCTGGTTTCCGTCATTCATGTCTATTTACTGTACTACGTCTACTGCTGAACACAGCCTCGCCCTATAAAGGGGGTATTTGCCATAATCCTCACGCTTGGCAGGGGTCTTGGGGATTGCAGTATAAGTTGGTAGTTCTTTAAAAGGCGCTGCTGCCCACCCTCCAGTATTTTTCCCTTAATCGCCTCTTACGATACCCACGGGATGATATGGGGATGTGCGATTCCAACCTGGCATGTCAATTTGATGAGATTTTTTTTCTAATAATAGATGCATCATCTGTTCACATTTCTAAAAGGATAAAGTAGCATTGGGTGAGGGTTCGTTGATGGATTTCAGAGCTTGTCTCTAATTAATTATTTTGAGGGCTGCTATTACAGAAAAAAAGGTTATGGTTGAGTAGACAACCATGTCATTCAAATAAACAAGTTTATCTACCGATATTCTATATCTTATAGTTTAAAAATATTTTAGGCCAACCAAGTAACTATAGAAGTTGAAAATTAAATTGTTGCAGTGACACATTTAAGCACATAACAAGGCAGCTATACTACCAACACGAGCATTGCTAGGGAATATTGACTTCATGCGGGCGGATACCGATACAACGAAAGCCCTAACTAATAACAACAATATGTTCTTGTGTCAACCTTGTGATAAAGGTAGGAAGCTTAAAACCTTGATAAGTTTAATTTTGGCTTCATTAAATGCACATCCATAAAATGTACTTGATGACACTCAAGCTAAGACATTTTTATCAAATTGCATATTTTGCTAACCATGCTTGATCAAAAGTTTGCTTTATATTCTGGCTTGGGATTACCCAAGCCAGAATATAAAGCAAACTTTTGATTAGGTAAGGATAGCTTTTGGTTCCCGCTCATTGAGTTGTTGGGTTTCACTTGTGACATCACAATGAATGTCACTTCAACCTAAGCTGAATACATGTTCAAATTACAGTACACTGTTTCTTAAAAAAGTGAATATATTATGCGCGTAGTAAAGATTAATTTATGGCTTAACGACGTGTTTACAAACGTTTCCCACGAGAGTATACCTTTACCTTGGGCTCGAGAAAGGTACACAGCTTAAACGATCTACTTTTGGTGTTATTGCTCCTTGATATGGCAATAAAATGTTATGGAAATATTTACTCTTGACTGCGTAATTCCGTTCCAATTGGAGTTGAATTTGGTAAAACTTGATGGTATTACTAGTTAAGTATTAATATCTTTCCCATTGGGTGTCGGGCTAGATTTGCATCTTCGTAATTTCTCTCTGAGAAAGTTGTAAGAGGCGACAAAAGGAAAAAAATACCAGCAGAATGCAAACCAAGAGAAAACCAAAAGAAAGCAATGATGGCCGAGCGTTGATAGCTATGGACTGCCGTTTCGCAGGTCCATGGTTCGATCCCCACCGCTGGCTTGAATTTCACGTATGGTGGAATGGCATTTTGCGAATGCTCGCCTGGCTAGCTACCACACTCTAGTAGAAAATCTGTCGCCAAGCACTTAACAGTTTGTTCTGGCAGCAGTCCCCGAGAGCCAGTAAAATTACAGGCATATGAGACTAAACAACTCTATATGCATCTGTTATTGGTAGAGTTAGCCCGCTTAAAATCAGGCGTGTCTCGTGCTTGTTCCGTCATAATCACATAATTAAAGGAATCTTCTACTGGACAATTGCCATCTTAAACTGTTCAACTAACTGCCTTTGTTCAACAGTGGACGTTATTACTGTTAATGTGATGTAATTGACTTATACTTGGCTCTTCAGACAGCACTTTTGTTTATACGTTTACCTCTAAACTTTATTTTATGGAACACTGAACCACAGCTCACTTGTATCTTCCGTTTTAGATACATATATTATTTTTCCCAGTAAAGGTTATCCTATAAAAACTTTCCTACGATAATTTCGACTGTAGCGATGCTTCTTTCAAGATAAAGGACGACTTGCAAGTGACTCGTTTTTTCGTCGACAAAGACCCTTTTTGAAAGTCCATTTCTTCGTAAAGTAGGTTATATTAGGAAACCCCATTTCCCTAAGGATGTGAATCGAAATGAATTTATGATTTCTTTGCAGATTCTTTGCGGCTTCTGCCGGTATCTATGACATGGAATTCATTTTATTGTTTAAGTATGGCGCAGTGAGAAAGTGAAAAGAAGGGTAAAAACATTCGATAATTCATAATATAATTATAAACTATATTGTTTTGTATTATATCTTGACAGTACGTAGGATAATGTTCAAAAGTTACGAGTTTAAATGATACATGTGTTCCTGAGCTA
This sequence comes from Plagodis dolabraria, assembly GCA_963854805.1. Taxonomy (NCBI): domain Eukaryota; kingdom Metazoa; phylum Arthropoda; class Insecta; order Lepidoptera; family Geometridae; genus Plagodis; species Plagodis dolabraria. The sequence goes on from OY978459.1 coordinate 21,901,397, forward strand.
ACCTTGAAAGCATTTAGTCCTGACAATCTTCGAACTCATCATTATTAGTAACCTATATAAACAAACATAATGAACGTTGACATCATATTTAAAGTGAATAAAAACAAACTAATAGAAAAGTAATTCAGATAATCTTTTTCAGAGAAGAAGTTTATCAGTTTTCAGAGGAATAAAAATTATTTAATAAATTAAACGTAATTTGGAAATTTGGATCCAAAATATGTACCTTACCATTTACATTTGAAGTGAAATATTTTAGTAGAAAATTTATAAACCTTAGCAATATTATAATGATTAAACTATAAATAAACAATAATATTAAAATATTAGAGCATATATGAAAAATCGCTAAGAATTTAAATGATATTTGGAAGTTAAAAAGCAATATTAATACAACCTAAGTATTTTTAATCCGAAAAAACTAACCTTATTCTAAACGTAGCCAAAAAAAGCAGAAATCGATATTTTGTCATACAGTTCGAAATTCTTAGCGGGAGCTGGATTCCGACACACAGTTGGCTGGTTCTTATTATGAGTCGCTATACATTAAATTGAACTATAATTATACCAAGTTTGACGATTGTATGTCTTACCATTTATGCGATAGATCAAAATCATTAAAAATACACATTTCCTAAAACCCAATGTGTGCAGAATTAGATTTTATAAAGATGTGATAAAAACGTCAATAGAAAAACGTAAATATGTAACTGACTTGTGATTTTGTCAATTCAATCCAACATATTATGTGTTTTCGTATTCATTTTGTATTCTCGCTCATGAAGATATATTGGAACTTAAAAGGGGTACTAAAACATATTTACTAATGTGGGACAAACAACGCTATTCATCACCAGGCAAACATAAGTTATAAAGCACAAACATGTTACTCGAACTTGCTGCTTTATTGATATTCAACCGAAAGCTTTCTTAGTTCCCTATTTTACTGATTTTTTAGCTTCTGCCATTTTTTCAGAATTAAATTTTAAGAGCGTAAAATACCTCAAAGCGTACTGTTTCTGTTCTTAAAAGAAAACTGTACTGGCTTTTAATAATGAACCACAGTTACATATTGTCACTAAAATTTGGCGAACACGTTCCTTCTTTTTACAAGTCGTTTAAAACTAGGAAACAAAGAAATCTTTTGTTAAGTAATCCAAAAATGCAGGCTGCTTGTGTATCCGTATTTTCCGTAACATTCTTTGGATTGCTTCTCAGTGTCGTATCTCTCGGCATAGGGCATTCCAATGAGTAGGTACTTTGCTATGAATGTCATCTGTTCATGATAGTAAACATTCACAACTTAGTACCTATATACGTAACATGACAAATCCTGTGTTGTGATCTAAGCATTCTAAAACATTTTTGGAATCGCTACGTTGTGTGCAAATAACAATTTGGAACTTGTAAGTGTGAATCTTCAAGACCTAGCAACACCGCCCACAAATGTGAAGGTAAAAAATACGGTCGGTACTGTCAGATGTATTCTTTGTGATTGCTGAGCAAATTGGTGTTAGCTGCTAAGCGCCTTCGTATCCGATCTGTTTCGACGCAATAAATTGTTCTGAAGAGTTGGTTATTATAAGTATGCGTAATTCACAGACTGTTTGAAACTTTTGTGAACAATACATCTCGACCTGAGAAGCATTAGGTTAAGGCCTAATTTCACCATACCATGTTTGTTTACGCTAAATCAGGCATTAGATAATGGGTCTTTAAAAATAACAGAGCTGTTAAATCAGTCTACGTTCTATGAAGTTAACTGAATCGATGAAACTGTTAATCATCCATTAACAGTTGGTGGGACACTCGGTTCAGTTAACAGTCCGTTAAAAGGATTAACGAGGCGTCAAATAAATAACAGAGTATGGTGAAACTAGGCCTAAATCTCGAGATCGGGGCAAAATAACTTTATAAGTCAGCTGAAACTGGTATCGCGCGCTCTTTCTAACTATATTACAATCATAATTCTATCTCTTATTTTTCTGATTATATACAGATTCATGTGGTCGAATCTGTACAATTTTTAATTTATATATCGTGGATTAAAGCTTGATAGCAACTACAGTATTTAATCTTGAAATTTTGGTATAATTAGAAGGTTGAGCATTGACTTCAGCTTTTATGCTTTTATATTATTTTACGGCAGTGACTATTTTGTAATTCGACTTTATTCAAATAAAACTTTATGCCTCTTGCAATTAAATAATCAGGTGTCGTGCCTTGATATATACTGTTATGCCTCAAAAGTTTTATTTGTTTGGTTAAGGACTACAAACATAATTAGTCTTTATGCCTTTAAAAAGTTGTACAGAAATGCACATGTGAAATAGAAACACTATTCCATTGACTTCACAGATTGACTTCTCGGCCGCACACCGACGCGATGAGTGGCATCGGACATTATCGCCAGTCACTCGGCTGTTTTCGGTGACTCGATGGCTCGACCTATCAGCGTACTGCACCGGCGCGTGCCGCGTGCGTTTGTTTTGTTTACAGTTTACCACAGAGCTTTGAAATCCATGCGTGTCGCCCCCCGGTGACTAGAGGCGAATTCTTTCTTTATTCGATACAAAACAGGTGTCACCATTTACTAAAACTAACACACTTTCGGCACGCACACTACAACTCAACGAGATGTTCATGTACACAGTACGCTTCAACTTCATCGGCTGTGCAATGTCGATATTTTTTTATCGATTATTTACACATTTACTTCGAAGATGGAAATATATGTCTTTAGTATAACTATATTATTTAAGTACAAATTATAGTTAACTAGCTATGACCCGCGGTGTTATCCGCTGTAAAAACGTTTTTATCCCGTGGGATAAAAACTATCCTATGTTCTTACCCGGGACTGAAACTATCTCTATACCAAATTTCATCAAAATCGGTTCAGCGGTTTAAGCGTGAAGAGGTAACAGACAGACAGACAGAATGACAGGCAGACATACTTTCGCATTTATAATATTAGTATGGAAGTATAGATTAGCATGGATTTATCATGAAATAAAATAATATTCAGGCACTAACTTGTATTTGTATATTAAATTAAAAAGTAAACACTTTAATATTGGAAAACCCAAAAATTTAAAAAGCTATTCTAAATTATCAATTTCAAGAACAAGATCAAAACTTGAAGACAGAACACATTCGCAGATATAGCCCATTGCTACAGATTGTGTGCTATTGTCCGAAGAACAGGATAGTTTTGTTGTAATGAGTTCGAAGAGATATTTGCTCAGTTTTCTTTTTACTCAGATATGATAATCTAATGTCTGCGTATTTTTCCATGACAGCTTTAATCAAATTTATTGAATGATTTTCAAGTGGCGATTGGTCAAATTGGTGAGAATCCAAATTTTTAAATATTTCTAATCCAATACATGTATGCAAGGCTTGATTTACTAAGTACTGCTTGGTGTGTTTTGATTTAATATGTCCACAGCTTAGAATATTTTTAAAGATTTTTTCAACTTTTTCGCAAATCAGGATCACATCTTTAGATGGTGTAGTAAGGCCAGTTTGATTCTTTATTTCTATTAATCTGTGAGTCGGATTTAAATCTTCTGAATGCAGCTCATTTAAACAGTCTTCGCATTTCAGTCTAAGTGACAGGAATTTCACTACATAACCAGCAATGTAAGTTGTTATTTGTTTTGTGAATTCTGTCAAGGTGTTGTCAAAAAACATATCATTTCTATGTACTCTGTTTCCAAGAGTTCATCTTTTCAACACATAGTTGTTTTTTTTCAGACGTGTTATTAATGGATTTTAAAGCAGATGAACAGTGAAGTATGGAAATTTCTTCCAGCGGCACACAGTTTCCTTTTTCGCTGTTTTGTAGTTCTGTGTGAACAAGTATTTTTTTGTAGATCGCTTTAAATTGGCGAGCCGTCGGATTGTTGTTGGCCCCACCGTGTGACCTTATGTTACAGAACAGCAACTCTAAGTGGTCTTGGCTTGTTTTATACATAGGGATATACAACAAGACTTTTTCTTCCTCTACCAACTCTAGATACAGTTGCTGCGAACTTTCAATGCAAGTTAACATTCCAACGAATCCAGTCTTCCTGCCCGACCGCATAACCTTAGTACCGTCCTCTAGCATCAATGATCGGAGATATTTTTTTGCGTTTTCCATAAATTCAAACTTTTCACTTTTTTCATAGGAGCATAGGGGCTTTTTGTATTTTGTTTGCAGCATGCTTTTAGAGTTTAGGATATCAAACAAGTTGTTAATTACTTTTATGAAATTTGTTGTTGCAGTGGTATTAGTAAAATAATCCAATCGTAATTCCATTTCGCAAAATGTGATCGCATCTGCTACACTGTTACTAAACAGCTGTGTTGCCAGCTTAACCTTCATTTTATTTTTTTCGAAATCTATGTGTTCTTTGGATAGTTTGTTTGCGAGATTTAAATGTTATTTTAGCTGAACTTCGTGAAGTTTTTCAAAGAATCTCCATTGAATTTTACCATTTGTCTCATCTAAAATTGTTTCATAATACTGTTGAGAATTTCTTATTAGCTTAACCATATGGCAGGCGTCGAGAAATGCGTAAACATTTGTAACTGGATGCTCAAAACTGGTTTTTGTATTTTCGGCATTTATATTACACCCTAACTTATTGAGCATGCTGATATTTGCCGGGCAACCGTCGCATGTCAGGGATACTACTCGTACGCCTGTTTCATGCAGTAGTTTCAAGCACTGGATAACTAAATTGTTTTTGCTCTCCATTTACCCCATCTACAAAAAAATACCCAACAGGCACTTTCCAATCCGCGTTTATTGCTGTGACTAAAAATACCAAAGCATCTTTAGCCTCTCTTAGGTCATCAGTGTTTATGTTGGCGCCAATGTCGACGTAGCCGTGAAATATTTTACCATCCCATTCGATTCTTCGTCTTATAGCCATTTCGTCTATTGATAAACTGCAAATAATTCCGTAGTTAATGTATTTTTGTTTATTAGCTATAGCAGTTAACGATTCTTTCGTGAAACCAGCATTTGCATCTACATTCTCATACCATTTTTGTATTGTTCTAGGATGTGGAAGACAAGTATTGAATTTTTTGCGTACATAATTGTATCCTTTTGGTGAATAATAATGAAGAGTTACTGCGAAAGCTTTTACTTCTTGGAAATACACATTTTTGCGGTTGATTTTTAATCCACCATCGTGGACATTTACATTCTCCAGGACCCTTCCGTCTTCTTCACTGATAAATGATCGGTCTTTTAGGGTCTTTATGATGTCTTTTAGCTCAGCTACTTTTTTTGACAATCTCAATTTGACTCGTCTGAGGCGTCGTATTTCTTTTTGTCGTTTTTGTAAATTTTGCTGTGTTCTAATAACTGTCATCTTTAGTTTGCGCCTACGAGGTGTGTCAGTAAGGGCAGGTGTATAAACGGATTCTGAAGTGCTCTGAGAGCCGTCGTCCGTTGACAACTGTAACATTACGTAAATAAGATAAATAATAACACTGACAAAAAAGAAGAAAGAAAAGCAGTTTACGAAATTTACCTTCATGCGCTTTGGTGGTACTACTAAAGAGAGAAATGTATCATCATCGGTAGAAGTTTTCTGAGCTAACTGTAAAAACAGGAAAAACAGTTAAATGTTTTATTTCATAATAATGTCAATAAGTTTTATAATTCAGTCTCGGAAGAGCTAACGAGAAAACCCCCGACACTATATTTTGTGGTGGAGGCCATTTTGGATTTGAATATTAACAAAGTGTATATATAGTATTCTACGAGTCAAACCCATTCATTTGATATCCATATTGAGGTAATTGTGAAAAAATATGTAATCCACCATTTTGAAGCGGCGGCCATCTTGGACCAATTTACATGAAACATGGCCAAGAACACTCGGGATAAAATTAACTATGACACAAAAAAAACTAACCGAAAATCGGTTCATACGTTTGGGAGCTACGATACCACAGACAGATACAGAGACAGACACGTTAAACTTATAACATCCCTCTATTTGCGTCGGGGGTTAAAAATAATGAAATAAAGAAACACATAAAAATAACTTACTTCGTCCAATATGGGGTGTAAATTAAGTGTTGGTATCGCGCCTTCAGCTAATCTCGTGACTTTATTCTTGTGAATTATCAAATCATCTTCAAAATGACTGGAGCATATTCTGGCATTTTTATGAGGAAACCAGTTGTATCTACCGGTCGCCAATATCCAATTATTTTTTAACACTGGATTTTTTGGAAATCTGTAAATTAAGTATGTGTTAAATAAAATCCGTAATCCAGAAACATTTCCATACAAATCCAGAAACATCATATACATTATATCGATTATCGATAATTTGTTAGGTTCCATTTACACATCACTTTGCTATCGAGTCATACGAAGTAGCGTCGTGGGAGTGCGATGACCATAGGAGTGACTACTGTGAGAGAGTAAGATGCAAAAAACCAATCACAGAGCTTCCTTCCCGAGCGTCTCAAGACAACGAATGTGTTAATGCGCATTCAAAATGACGATAGTTTTTTTTAATTAAAATTACGAAATTTTACTACTTACCGATGGTATTTCACGCCGGTAACACTGGAACTATTGTTTTTACAATTTTTAACTTGACACCAAGACATATTTAATAGTTTATCATGCTGTAAAACCGAGTAAAACGACCGAAAACTCTCTCTAGCTCGGACTATGTTCGACAACAGACTGACAACATACTGACAAGCGCTGTCGTAGGTTGGCCTTTTTACTGGTCCAAACGAGAACCACATATTATTATTCAGTTCGCTTCTATGGGGGGGCGCGCGCGGGGGCGATGTGGCCCGATCGTTGTTCTGTGCAGTTTACAGACTTTACACGAATAGAAGGCTATTCGCGTGCGAGTAAGTTAGTTGTGTCGAAATAATAGTGCATTTAATTACTTCGGATTTATTTAATTGCTTGTGGGTGAACTAGTGGTGATTATTAAAGGATTTTAAATGTACCTACTTATTATACTAAGCAATGAATGACAAAGATCTGGTGAGTAAAATACCTATAAAATATAGGTAGGTAGGTACGTACTTACTAAATAGGTTTGATATTATCAAATCGTGTGGTGTCACTTAGTGATTTTATCGGTTAGGTATAGTATTTAAATATGTAGCGAACTTAACTTACTAAGGTGTATCCTAAGATTTTTTTACCTGTAGATGTGTTGTATGGCCTCCATATTTACTAGACGAATTCAGGGTAATCCTAAGATTTTTTTACCTGTAGATGTGTTGTATGGCCTCCATATTTACTAGACGAATTCAGGGTAATCACCTGAGTCACTACCAGCCAGTCTTGCACTTCCAAGCGTCCGGTGAATACATCGCCGCTAATCGTGTTTTTTAGGAATAATCTGTGGACAATATGCCTTTCTTGTGTCTTTAGACTCTGCACCAATTATACAGGCACTGTGAGAGATAAGAAAACTGTTTTATTTCACGCGTAATTATTGCTTTTATTGATGAAATAGAAAATATCGTCATTTTGTTTTATCTTAGGAACTAATCTCAATGAAATGGATGAGCGAGATATGTGTATCGTTTGGTGTGAGAGAGTGAAAGAGATCGCAGCATAATGGTGATCGGAACGTCTCGTGGCGGTTCGGTGGTAACACGAATTGCTTATTTATCTCTTTCTAACAACAGATATGACGCATAATATTTGAACGTTCTTTCCTTGTCATTACAAACTGCATATACATGTGCGTAGGTATGTATATAGGTAAATTCTAGTAAGCTTTTAGAGCAGTGGTGTTCGGATATAACTAATCTAAATATTTCAAATCACTGGGGTAATCACCTGAGTCACTACCAGTCTTGCACTTCCAAGCGTCCGGTGAATACATCGCCGCTAATCGTGTTTTTTAGGAATAATCTGTGGACAATATGCCTTTCTTGTGTCTTTAGACTCTGCACCAATTATACAGGCACTGTGAGAGATAAGAAAACTGTTTTATTTCACGCGTAATTATTGCTTTTATTGATGAAATTGAAAATATCGTCATTTTGTTTTATCTTAGGAACTAATCTCAATGAAATGGATGAGCGAGATATGTGTATCGTTTGGTGTGAGAGAGTGAAAGAGATCGCAGCATAATGGTGATCGGAACGTCTCGTGGCGGTTCGGTGGTAACACGAATTGCTTATTTATCTCTTTCTAACAACAGATATGACGCATAATATTTGAACGTTCTTTCCTTGTCATTACAAACTGCATATACATGAGCGTAGGTATGTATATAGGTAAATTCTAGTAAGCTTTTAGAGCAGTGGTGTTCGGATATAACTAATCTAAATATTTCAAATCACTGGGTGTATCGTTGTTTTTCTTTTGCAGAATGTTATATTCACCCAATTACTCAAAAGTCTAAAAGACGCAAACTAGCCAATCTTCGAAATATGATTCAGCCCCGTAGTGATCACGCTAAGGCTGGCGAAATAGGCGCATTAATGGCCGGTAAGTTAATTACATACATTTCTACTCGTTTCAGAAGCAAATCGGTGTAAGTAGCTAAGTAGGTAGGTATATAAATTATAATAAAATTGTTTTAAGTAAATTTAATTTTGTTTTTCTAATAGATAAATTTCTAATCTAAATAGATCTATACGAGGACCCAATAGTAGGGCCAAGTATTTCTTGTCATAAGAAGACAAGACATGAAGTCGATGCGCGTATATTTGAAAATACTTGCTTAGGTAATTACTTAATTTTTTTAATCAGGTACTTAGGTACTTATCGACTTTTTGTTCTATGAATGTAACCGTATGTATTAAAATCCATATCCTAAGTAATACCTATTATAAATTTGAAGTTCTGTGTTGTTCTGCCTGTTTGTAATTATTTAATGGGGTAAACGGCTGAATGGATTGTCACGAAATGTTGTGCAGGGACACTTTAAAACCCTGGTAGAGCATAAGCTGTATTTATACTAGAAGCAGCTAGTGAAGCTCCGGTAGATATTTAATATAAAAACTAACTTTATCTGCATAATCATACAAAACTATATCATGTTGCCTTAGGTTTTCGCGATTATTATACATAATAATTAAACAACTTTAAACGGTTAAAATTGCGTATATTTATCATTATTTTTGTCCTGAGTATCAAACACTGCTTAGTCACCCCATGACCACGATCACTGCAGTGTTTGAAACGTCGCGTCGGGCCAAATTAATGATAAGCGTACGCGATTTAAACCGTTTAAAGTTGTTTAATTACTATGTATCTGCATACATTATGCCTACGGGAATAAAAAATACCTGCTTTTTTTTCTTAAATATTTATTGCAATTACGTTCAAAAATAATAATGATATTACAGATCCTGGCCGAGAATTTCCGATTATGATAGTGATGATAGCGTTAAAGACAAGACTTATGAACCACATAAAGATCTTTCGGATGGCAGCTATGTCAGTGATTCGCCAGAAAAGTCTTCGTTATACCAAGGTCCTTAAAGGTGAAAAGAAAGCTTTCTTTTTACACGCCTGCCCAAAAAAAGAAGAGTTGTTTTCAGGGTTCATGTATGTATGTATGTTTGTGAGTTTCTTTATTCCACTATAACTTCGTAACGGCTTAACCGATTTTGATGTTTGTGATATCATTGGAAGCGTTGAGTTATTCCGGGTAACATAGGCTAGTGAACGTTTTGAAATACTTAAAGTGGGACCCGTGGTTCATGAAATAATCGGAAAAAAACGTTTTTTTCAGACAGGTGGATTTCTACAATCAAACGATGACCACCAAACTCGACAAAACTTGCCGGATGTATAACGAGGTAGCGTCAGATACATTTGTAGAACACACACGGACAGCGGCCAAAACCCGAATTTATAACTTCTGACCCCAATAAAATAAGAGGTATTGTTCCATTCTTAAAAGTTAAAGTTGGTATTTGTTCTAGAGTATAATGTTGTGGAAAATTATTTATGTTGGACATGGCTTGGTAAATGGTGCTATGGGGGTCACGCCCTTAGCCACTATTTTACCTACATGTTCAGGTCGAGAATGGTAAGCGGCCAAGGCTCAGAATTACTGGCATTCAAGTACTGCTGCCAGAACGTACTGTTTGGTACTTGGCGACAGATTTTATACTTGAGGGTGGTAGCTACCTTTAGCAAAATGCCTTTCCACCGTGCATTGAAGGTCAAGCTGGCGGTGGCGGGGAATGAACATACACCTGCGGCGCGGCAGTTCATAGCTATTACCACTCGGCTATTACTGCTTCGTAGTTTGTACTATATATTTTATTTATTGAATTTTTCTTTTGAGATCAATCCTTCAGCAACAACAAATGAACAATCAAGGTAATAAAAAGCAAAGTTTACTTTATCAGCGGACTATAACTGAGACAATAGAAAGGAAAGCCGGTTCAGAATAAGGATAGCTGATTACTGCTCAGCCCGGGAAACGGATACAAATGGTGGAACGTTTTGTAAGATGCCGAGTAACGGGCAGCCGAGAATAATGGACTGCTGGTGATCTTGGAAAATAGGCGAATTTATGAATGTATATTTTACGGATATAGGACACTAAAGCTATTCTTCGTTTATGTCTTTATATGTAATTTTCACACTCTTGTGATATAGTTAAAAGATTTTTGACCATAAAGTACTATATTAATACATCAATGATCTGTACTGTAAACGTGTTATTTTTTCATTAAATACACGTTTGTTTTAGCGTAACGGCTTACTGTGATTTGGTATTAGGATCCAAAATGCATTGAGCTTTCACTTATATCGAAATCTCGAAATTATTCAATTAATTTATTAAATCTCGCTTCGTTTTAAATTATTTTTGATACAATTGTTCAGTAGAGGGTAGTTATGAATCATTGCCTCTCACTGGTTTGCCGGTCAGTCTCAACCGGACCTTTCACCCGAAGCACACGTAAATTCATCGCGTGTGAGTGTGTTAAACCTATTCTCAAACCCCAAGTTTATAACTCCTGAATTATACCCAGTGAGAACCATTTCTCGCCAAAGTGAAGTGTTTACATATCTACCTGTGATTATCAAGGGATTGCACAGCACTTTGCCATAGCATGGATTGGAGCTGAGCTGTGCATGGCGAGTTTTGCATTGAGCAATCGAAGGTTTTATTCAATCATTTGTTAGAATAGCAGTCCTTTCGTAAAACTTTCCACAAAGTGATGAAACATTGTTATTGATTTAGTTCATGAAAATTTATTTGGTTTGCCCAAGTAAAACATTATTCTATAAAGATAAACTGGTTTTGTTTGTTTTTAGGTTAATATGGTGCCGTGTTTTTATTTTTGGCATTATTTTTTAACATCATCAAAATGCACTAAGATTCATAGAATTTAACTAATAGCAAAATCTCTATTAGGTACACATGTATGTATAAATTTATCCATATACATGTGTATAGAGATAAATTTTAATATTAATAATAAAAAAAAGTATTTTTATTAGTATTTATTACCAATTAATACTAAGTACATAGCTAATAACCGTAACTGTACTGTACTTACTGTATCATTCGGAATTTCCACTGCTGAACTCATTAAGAGGGGCCATAATCCCCACGCTTGGCAGGCGTCTTCGGGATTGCAGCTTAAGATATAGTTCCTAAGAAGGAGCTGCTGCCCACCTTCCGGTATTTTGCTTTTAGTCACCTCTTACGATACCCGTAGTCAGCAATAGGGGGTTGACATTCTAGCCCGGCACTCCACGGGGTATAATAACCGTAAAACAGACTGATCCTTTTTAGTAAATAATACGGGATAACTCACGTGAATCAGTCAGATAGCTCCGACTATAGTTTCAACCACATTCGGTGGTCTTTTTCAAGGAGAGCTCGGGACGCCCGCGTTGACGTCTCGCTTAGCACTCTCGCGTCTCGCTTAGAAACTATAGTCGGAGCTATCTGACTGATTCACGTGAGTTATCCCGTATTATTTACTAAAATGAGTGAAAACCACGTTAGTTTTTATAACAGACTGATCCTGTTACGGTATCTGCCTTTTTTTTTAGCGAGGACATAGATGCTGACTACCTACTATTCGGTCGTTCAGCTCCTATGTGCCTATACAGCAATACTCTAATATACTCACCCCACCCAGCTCCCCGCTGCCGCCGACGCGCTGAGCCGCGCGGGCGGCGAGTGTTCGCCAGGAGCTTGCAGACACAGCTGCGCGCTCGCCCTGATGATGCGCATCTGCCACGCTCGAAACCTGGGTCGACGTATTTGATCCCCAACGTAAGTGTTTTTATAATATTTAAATACTTCACTGTTTCAATCAACAAATCAATGCCAGTACTGAGATGGCTTGCTATACTCATTCAGCGCGCTAATTTTAGTGGTGTACTAAGGATTTTTCCTGATTCATACTGGGAATGTTTGACTGCAAAAATGTTTAATATCAATGCCAAGCGATATTATAATATTGTCTTGAAGTTCCTAAACTCATTTTCAAAGTACATATAAATATATGATGGCATTAGGATTCATAATAAAAAACAGACCAAGTCGCCAAGAAAAACATAAGTCTACTCTTTTGCGTGTCTTTATTAAAAATGAAACAAAAATAACCTTACCCCAAAAACTCAAGCACGCGATGGCATTCACTGCATATAGATATTGCATCCACTGGTCTATCACTACCTCCATAGCTCGAGAAGTTGACACATAACGTAGCTGTTGTTATTTTTGTGTCCGTGGAAGACGTCCGAATGCGTACTCTATCAATTTAACTCAGTATCGAGACATTTAATAAAAGATTAATCAGTTCGTTAATTTGGGGCAATCTAGTTCTATGAAGGGTTCGAAAGTTTATTTTATTTATTAGTCTGTGAATCTAGGTTCAAAGGATATTACATTTTTAAATATATAAAACACTAGTTTCACCAATTTCAAAAGGTAAAATAACATTCATATTTTTACTGTCAAGGAATTTATTTATATTATTATAAGATTTCTTAGTTAAAAAGTTATTGAATATATCGATGTAATTTTTAGAACAGATAGCTGATGATATTTTTGATTGTTAACATCGCCTTTTGCCGTATATATTATAATCCTCAAAACTCCTGTACGATCTGACTTTTCGATCACTTCACGAAACTTTGCGATCTGACGTTTCATATAAAATATTTTTATAATGGCTTTTAGAAATACGATTTTACCTTCCAAAAGTAATATGTACCTAAAACCACGTTTATAAATGCAGTAGCACTTCATTAAGACATAAAATGATATTGGATGTTTGATTTATTGATATAGATGTCACACAGTCTTCACTAATATGACAAGGGTCGTCTCGCCAGTGCGGCTGGAAGTTATAATGAAAATCCTCTTAATTAATGGTTAGTTCTTGTTAATCCTATAAACCCATTTACCTATACACCCCCTCCATTTTATTTAACCTCTAAAAGACTAATTAAATTTCATTTGTTATTGTGATTTATAGTTCGTGCCATCTGTGTTTTATTACTGTTTGTAGTAGTTTTAGGAAGCTTTACAAAATTAGTGCTTCAATAGCATATAGAACTTCTTTATCTCATATACCGTTACAATAATTTGTTCGGTTGTTAAAAGCGACTTTGGGAGCCAGTTGCCAATGATACAATACAAATGGATACTAAAAATATTGTACATTATTAAAAATGAATGATGTAAACTCGTGTTGCGATTTTTCTTTTGGAGCAGAACAGTTCTTACAGGGAATCTTTTTATTAGTACGAGTATGTAAGTCACAAACTAGATAATCTGTGATCTTATATAGAATAAATGGAACATTGCTGGGTGGCCAGTTGAATGAAATTCGTTCATTCGAATTTCATTCAACTGGCCAAAGTAGAAATTGTACCAGTTATGGTTCCTTTGATTTGCCAATAATAAAATGATAATTTGACGTCAACGATAAAATGATAAATGTTGGCAAACCCTCGCGAAGAGTAGTGAGCCTTTCTTTGCTTAGGCAGGCTTTAATTATCATTGTGTTTCGTCCCCTTTCCAGATTGACAAGATAGCAATGCTGCTACAGCTTTTCTTTGCTTCACCCGGCACCACGAGGAAAGGCGCTGCTTGATGCCAGGTAACTAAGAATTCCAGTAGTGTCTGCCCTAGCGAGTTTTATATTTGGCAATTTGATAACACAATTCTCTTATCTTTCAGGGCTAGAAAGGAAACCAGCGCCAAATCAATATACCATCCCGCCGCCCAGGTTTTTTTATTATATATATACCGGTTGATGTATCGACATCAAAATTAAATCGTGATTTTCATTGACACCATCGCAAATGATGGTGGAATGGACCGCGTGGCTCATGAGCTCGTTCTGTTGCACACTTCGACTTGAGAGAGGATAACTTCTATAGTAAATACTTGTCAAATAAGTAGATTCTACTCCTGTTCTGTTTTGAGTGGGATTCCATTTTTACGTGAAATGCCACGTGGCCAATAAACCCATACCAAAGTAACCGGTCCATTATCAAAATTGGCCTGCCTTTTCTCCTGAAGTTAATTTATGCCCTTCAGGAAAATTCAACTTTAATATTATTGCAAATCGTGACATGCGCACCCTTGCATTTTCCAGGAGGTACATGGTTGGGGGGCCAATATGACAATACACAGCTGGAGTTCTCTATGTGCACAGCGCTTCACTCTGCATCCCTGATGGAGTACCTACGGTCTCGTGCTGTCCGCTTTTGCACAGTTCCGGTATTTATAAGTTTGACTTTTTCAACTAGACTTACTTCAACACTTATTTCATTAATCTAAAACGAAACTTATCTTTAACCTTTTATGACTCACGATATAAGCTATTGATATTTTGTATATCATCATCATCATCATCATCATCAGCTGGAAGACGTCCACTGTTGAACAAAGGCCTCCCCCATAGAGCGCCACAAAGAACGGCTATTAGCCGCTTGTAACCATTGGCTACCAGCGACTTTCACGATGTCGTCAGTCCACCTAGTGGGGGGCCTACCAACTCTACGTCTTCCGGTGTAGTGTGGTAACCACTCGAGAACCTTTCTTCCCCAACGGTTATCGGTTCGTCGAGCAATGTGGCCCGCCCATTGCCACTTCAACTTGCAAATTCTGAGAGCTATGTCGGTGATTTTGGTTCTTCGGCGAATATCCACGTTCCGGATTTTATCGCGCAAAGAAACTCCGAGCATAGCTCTCTCCATGGCTCGTTGAGCGACTCTGAGCTTGTCTATGAGGGCCACTGTCAAGGACCACGTCTCAGTGCCATAAGTCATCACTGGCAACACACACTGGTTGAAGACTTTGGTCTTCAGGCTCTGCGGGATCTTCGACGAGAAGATGTCGCGTAACTTCCCGAACGCTGCCCATCCGAGTTGGATTCTTCGGGCGACCTCTTTGTCGAAATTGGACCTACCTAACTGGACAGTCTGTCCCAGGTAAATGTAGTGGTCAACAACTTCGAGCGTATCGTTCCCAACAACTACTGGTACGGGTGTAACATGGACATTAGACATAATTTTCGTCTTGTCCATGTTCATTTTAAGACCCACCTGCTGGGAAACTCTACTGAGGTCGCTGAGCATTGTACTGAGTTCTTCAAGCGACTCTGCCATTATGACTATGTCATCGGCGAAACGAAGGTGAGTGATGTATTCGCCATAAATGTTGATGCCGAATTCTTTCGAGTTCATGAGCTTAAAGACGTCCTCCAACGCATTCGTGAACAGTTTCGGAGAAATAACGTCTCCCTGTCTCACGCTCTCGCTGCAGTTGGATTGGTTCCGTGCTCTTGTCTTGTACTCGAATCAACATGGTGGCGTTCCTATATATATTTTGTATATAGTTCATAGTATTTTGTTTAATAAAGGCATACCGCTGAGAAAAAAAAAGCTATTGAGATGTAGAATTTTTCTGAGTAAGCATGTAATATCAAATAATATTTCATTTCAATACATTAATAGTCTATGGATCTACGTTCCTGGCACACAGAAATTGTTATTTAGGTAATTACTATTAAAAAAATTATGAAATTTATTCGAGTCCTGTTCGTTCGCTCCAGATATAGTTTGAAAATTAGCTAATGTTAAGCTACCCACTATCCCTGGTGCTAACAAGCAACACTTAGTACTAAGTTGGTATGTACTTAGTTCATATCGCCCACTTTTAACGAGTTGATGTAATAGTTGTAGCAAAAAAACATTGTTTGTAAATTTATTGAACGCTTCCGATTTCATTGGTGTAACGCCTTGTATAGTAACAAACATAAAAAAATCTAATTGAGAACCTCCTTATATCTAATGACGCTGTAGTGAAGTCGGTTAAAAGGACCACCAGATGTGGTTGAAACTATAGTCGGGGCAATCTGACTTATTCACTTGAGTTATCCTGTATAGTTTACTAAAATGAATGAAAACCACGTTAATTTACATCTCCATAGTCCGCCCAAAATATGTATCCAAATTCAGGAAAACTGGATACCCGCCAATATCAAGGACCTCTCATAAAACAAACGTGAATATCAACATAATCAAAATAAACTTTAATTAAAAATTTTAATTTTGTTAAACAATTTATTATTTCAAAGTAATCAATTATTCTCTTATAATGACACAAAACACACGTGTGAGGCTGTTGTATATTATAACACAATCATAACATAATTTTTCCAATAAGTCAAACTATGTAGTAGCCCTTGTGGTCCAAGACACAACACCTGAGTAATAAAATCAAAATAGAGTTTTCTTACAATTTTCTTTATACAATAAGATTGCAAAGTTGACTCTAAATTTTGCTTATTACGTAAAAGTGTATGAAAATATATAAATAAAATAGAAAACTCTTATCAAGAGGGACGAGAAAAGTTACATTAAATATTTACGTTACTAGTTTTGTGTTATTTAAGCATACTTTCGGATTTATACCTAAACTGATCCCAATTTCACCATTGCTGCCTCTCTTTCACTCCTAAGCAGTCTGATAGTGACCAAATGTCAGTTAGTTTAGTAATTTGACAGCGTCATAAATTATTGATATTGAATGTTATTAATTCTTTGTTAATGGATTACATATATTGAACGTTTTATTTATTGTTGGACATGTCACGCAGCCTTCATTAACTGTGAAGGGTCATCGATGTCGCCCGTGCAAATCAAAGTTATAATGAAAATCCTCATATTTAATTGTTGGTTCTTGTTAATCCCATACACCCAATTTTATTTGATCTCTACAAAGACTTATTAAATTTCATTTGTATTTGTTATTTAGAGTTTGCGCCATCTGTATTTTATTACTGTTTGAGGTAGTTTTAGGAAGGTTTATATACTTAGTGCTTTAATATCACACAGAACTTCAATATCTCATATACCGTTACAGTATTATGTTCGGTTGTTAAAAGCTACTTTGGGAGCCAGTAGCTAATGATACAATACAAACATATACTTTATATATTGTACTAACCTACATTATTAAAAATGAAGTAGATACTATGTATACTCGTGTTACGGTTTTTGTTTTGGAGCATAAAAGTTCTTACAGGCAACCTTTTTTATTTTATTTCGGCAGTGATAGTAAGTAAGTCACAAACTGGATCATCTGTGATCTAATATAGAATAGATGAAACGTAGCTGGGTGGCCAGTTGAATGAAATTTGTTTATTCCACGCGTAGAAATTGTAGCAGATATGGTTCCTTTGATTTGCTAATAATAAAATGATGATTTGACGTCAATGATAAAATGATAAATGTTAGCAAACCCTTGCGAAGAGTAGTGAGCCTTTCTTTGCTTGGACAGGCTTTATTTTTATTGTGTTTCGCCCCCTTTCCAGCTTGACAAGATAGAAATGCTGCTACAGCCTTTTCTTTGCTTCACCCAGCACCACGAGGAAAGGCGCTGCTTGATGCCAGGTAACTTAGAATTCCAGTGGTGTCTGCCCTAGCGAGTTTTATATTTGGCAACTTGATATCATTATCCTCTTATCTTTCAGGGCTAGAAAGGAAACCGGCGCCAAATCAGTAGACCATCGGATGGTATATATATATATACATATATATTTGATGTATCGACATCAAAATTAAATCGTGAATGAAATCTTTGACTCCACCGCAAATGATGGTGGAATGGACCACGTGGCTCATGAGTTTGTTCTGTTGCACACGAGAGGATAACCTGTGGAGTAAATACATGTGAAATAAGTAGATTCTACACCTGTTCTGTTTTGTGTGGGATTCCATTTTTTACGTGAAATGCCACGTGGCCAATAAACCCATACCAAAGTAAACGGCCCATTGTCAAAATTGCCCTGCCTATTCTCCTAAAGTTAATTTATGCCCTTCAGGCAAATTCTACTTTAATATTATTGCAAATTGTGACATGCGCACCCTTGCATTTTCCAGGAGGTTCATGGTTGGGGGGCCAATATGAGAATACACAGCTGGAGTTCTCTATGTGCGCAGCGCTTCGCTCTGCATCCCTGACGGAGTAGACCTGCGGTCTCATGCTGTCCACTTTTGCACCGTTCCGGTATTTATAAGTTTGACTTTTTCAACTAGACTTACTTCAACACTTATTTAATTAAGCTAAAACGAAACCCATCTTTAACCTTTAATGACTCACGATATAAAGTATTGTAGAATTTTTCTGAGTAAGCATGTAATATCAAATAATATTTCATCTCAATATATTAATCCTCTATGGATGTACGTTGCTGGCACACATACATTGTTAATTAGGTGAATAATATAAAATAAATTATTAAATTTATTAGAGTCCTGTTTGCTCGCTCCATATATAGTTTGAAAATTAGCTCATGTTAAGCTATCCACTATCCGTGGTGCTAACAAGCAACACTTAGTACTAAGTTGGTATGTACTTAGTTCATATCGCCCACTTTTAACGAGTTGATGTAATAGGTGTAGCAAAAAAATAACTTTTTGTAAATTTATTGAACGCTTCCAATTTCATTGGTGTAACGCCTTGTACAGGCAGATAGCTGTGTTGAAGCTTCTCGTCCCTCGCCTTGAGAGTTGCACCTATTGTTCTTCGCGAGCCTTTCAACTTCACACTGACAATTTCTCTGGAAACAAAATAAAATCGTATTCTAATTTTTCTTGCCAATTACCACAGAATGACCATGCCCACTTTTTATCCGTAACACTCGTCATAAGTTTTTACTTGGGTCAGCACAGATATCCAATTTTCAAAGCTTCTTGTATAGAAATATCTATCTTACTCTCGTACTTTTCAAATAAATAAAAGATTAAAAAAGGTTAAAGCTGCTTAGCTTTGTTTTATGAAATTAAACACTTAGCTTATCAGGTACCTAATTATTAATCAAATCATCAATAAGGGCTAGGCCAGTACTGCTAAGGATACTCGCACATCGAAAATGGTTCTCCTATTGTAATTTCATGAGTGCTCCCTAATTTCATGCTTGCTCTAAAAGTCTTCTTTATTATTCACCTAAAAGCTCATATTGGGCTCGTTCTTTATCAAAGTTAATGTCCACATGAGACCAGAACTTATCATAAGACAAAGGGCTTACAATTTATGAATACCGAAAAGTAGCGCGATTAGTACCAACTAAGACTTGCCGTCAGGTAACTGAAACCAGATTTTTTGCAATTATATTATTGTGTTGTCAGAGAAGGTATAGATATATTAGAAAAATGAAATATATTTGCCAATTAGGAATGCAAGTGAATATACGAGTAGTTCATTATAATTGAATTGTTAGTAATTTAAACAAAACAAATGTAGTATTATGCAAAAATGTAATATTTGCTTCTTCGGGACTAAGACTTCATGGAGGACTGAGCCAGCTATTCTCAAATATTCTCAAATTGACACTAGGTATTGTCACAAGAGCGCCGGGTATCAAACTTGTTTTACATATGATATATTATTAAAAACAGTCTTAAAATAATAGCACCATTAAGCTGTTACTTTATATTGTTTAAGTCACCACACCACATATCCTAGAAATAGTACCTACCGAATACATGGTTAAAAAAACTGACACTATTAGATATATCAACCACATTCTAGGTATTGCTAAACGTAAACCCAATGTTGGAAGCTCAGAAGCAAGATTTTATTTTAAGAAAGGGATCTTTTCCATAAGGGTACGACTCGGCTAGTCGCTGCCGGACATTTTTCATAACGTTTCGCCATTTGTATCCGTTTCCTGGGCACCGCAGTAATCGGCTATTTTTATTCTAACAGTAGGCAACGTTACCAGCAGTAAATGACGTCTCATTACGTTACTGATTAAATTAAATTGATTTTAATAGCTGTGCAGTCACCGAATTTTTGTTTTAATTTGTGAGCTATTTAAAATTTTTGCCTACTTTTTAGGTCTTAATTGTTTTAAGAAAATAAGCGAAGAGTGTTTTTCATATACCAATCGATATACCATATATATTTGAATAAAAAAATATGTTTTTACTCTTTTTTTGGTGTTTGTTCAGAGATGTTAGCATCACATCCTAAACAAGGTCTTGGTATCGATTCTTGAACTGAGAACGAGTGAGAGATTTTAACATTTTTACAGAACAAAATTTTCATCTCGTTCCGTAATCGAACTCATATAATATGTGATAGTGCTTGACATCTGATATGAAAAAAAATAGGTTTATCAATAATAATTCAGATCTGAGATTGGAAGACGACAATAATCTCACCCCTATTACATAGCCCATGATAACATCGGGCTAGACACAAGTATGATGGTTACATTAGCGTTTGTGAAGGATTTATATGGATACGTATATTTTAGTATTGGTTTTGGGGCAAATCGTACGATTTTTACTTGATACGATGATATCGAAGATTTTAATTCAATAATAAATATGTTTTAACTTTTTTTGTTAAGAGCATTCCATATTTGTACTATGATTTCAATACTTACTTGTATAACTTTTAATTAAATATTTAATTGTCAGAAATTCAAATCCAAAATAAATGATACAACACTTTTTAAAATACAAACATATTATATTACTCTGCCAAAAAGGCGATAAGTATAGCCTTGCTATGACGCCTCTTCATACTTATGTAAATAAGGAAAATTTGAGCCCATTTTGCCATCTCATGGCGCTATTTTTTATAATTTATGTGTGCCAGTTTCTTAATTCTTGTGCACGGAAGTGCTGGTATTAAAAATAATTGTATAATTTTTTGTACAACGTTTGTGAAGCATCCTATTGATATATATCTAAACAATCTCCAATACTTACTAAAAGACATAGTTCAAGGCTCAGTAAAAATTATGTAGAGACTCACAATTAACTATGTACCACTATCCCATTCATGTGAAGTTCGTACTATAATGTCTTCTCTACCAACACAAAGAACAACGTATGACCTCGGTATGGGTTACATATTTGAGCCGTTTGGTGTAGAGACGTTGGGTCCGTGGGGACCGGGAGCTCATCGTATTTTCCAAAACCTATCTGAGCGCTTGGTCGATGCGACGCGTGATCAAAATGCTGGCACATATTTGGCTCAACGAATAAGCATTGCAATTCAACGGGGCAATGCTGCCAGCATGCTGGGCACGCTGCCAACTGGGAGTGGGCTGGAGCATTTGGACTGCCTATGAGTCTGCTATGACTTATAGGTGTCTAAATGCTTTTATTGTAGTAGCTGTAGTGTTGTATATAGTTCATAGTATTTTGTTTAATAAAGGCATACCGCCGGTAAAAAAAAAAAAAAAGAACAACCCAATAATATAATAAAATATAATTTCGCAAACAAAACACAGTACCTAATAACCCAGGGTACCTATCACATCAATGTAAAAATTTTGGCGTGAGTCTCATAGGCCGGACATATTTATATGTGAATGCCACGCTGCTCATTAAGTTCATTAACACCTAAATTTCCTTCGAAAATGCGTGCGCCTATGTGAGAATTCTGCAAGAGAGAGTGGGTATACGAGGGTGAGCATGTTGTGTGTTTTGTTTACACATATCTTTCAATCTTTTTATTTATTTTCTTAACACAGAACAGTTATATAAAATATATACTACATATTAACTTATCTGTTATTTAAAATCACATGAGTGGAAAATGACTTATGCACATACGAGTATAAGGGTAATATGGTTTTACCGCGTATCTTGTATTGAAATATGTGTTTTCATATTTTTTATTACCTCGTATCTTACAAACGGCTGATTGGATTTCGACAGTTAAGGTATCGTTATATTTGTCTTAACAACCTATGAATCAAGGATAGGTGTAAAAATAAATGCTGATTTTTGGTGCGTAATAGTTATATATAAGAATGTTATAACGAGTTATAACTATAAGAACAAAAACACAACTATTGAAATTAGTAGACGTCCAAACTCCAATAGAGACGGAGGATGGTTCTTGTCACCTACTTGGAAGCCGTGTCTTCATGGAACTGTTTTGGATGATAAGGACGGGTCTAGTGGAGATATAGTGAGCGGGCGTCCCGAGCTCTCCTTGAAAAAGTACTCCTCAGTACTCCTCTATCAGTGTATACAAGTGGACGCGTACTTTAGCTCCCCGTCAATTGCAAATTTATCTCCATACTATATTGCCCCCAAAGTGCAGCGTAAGTGAAGTGGTAATCGTGTGCACTGTGACACCCGCTCGCGCGCACAAGGAAGGAGTAAGGTATTTGTTTTATCTCTACTGCTGACCCGAACGGATACATCATTTAGTGTCGGCTTAGTTCGGCGGCGCTGCATAAGAACGGCTACTGGACCGGTCGTGTTCGCTCCACAGTTTCTCAAACTTTATTCTTCTCACATCGAGTTTGGACTTCAGTATGGTTATCTGCGGAAGGTGTAACGATGAAGTCGCAGAGGCTATTCAGTGCTCAGTATGTCAGAAGCACTTCGACTTCCCTTGTTCTGGGATCACTGAAAAGGGATATCGTAAGTTAGGAGATCGTCAAGCCACATGGAGATGTGCAGCATGCAAAACTGCGGGCCTGCATCTTGTTCCGCCGGTTTCAGCCCCAGCTTCTCCAGCTGCATCGCCGTCCGTAACTTTGGATACCATAATGCACGAGTTGACCAACATCCGTCTAGAACTTGCTCCTCTTTCAAGCCTAACATCTGAAGTTCAATTACTTCGAAAAGAGCTAACCGACCTTAAAGGGCTCCCTAAAGTGGTCGAAGCTATCGACGAAAGGCTTGCAAAAGTTGAAGTGGCACAGGAAAACGTCATTCAATTACAAAACGTGATCGATAAGCTAGAGGGAGAGCTTCTGGACACAGAACAATGGCTCCGCAGTAACAATGTGGAAATTACGGGTGTTCCAGTAAAAGACAGAGAGAACCTTTACAACATAGTTGCCAAAATTGGAGACCAGATCTCCTATCCAGTCCCGAAGACTCAAATTAACTTCATTCACCGGGTCCCTACTAATGCAACTGATACCAAGAACATAATTGTGTCATTTATTAATAGGTATGTCAAGGAAGATTTTGTGGCATCTGCCCGCTCTAGAAGGGACTCTCTGACTCCAAAGGATGTTGGTATTGCCGGTTCGGGACGGATATTTATAAATGATCACCTCACAATTAAGAACAAACTACTATTGTCTCAAGCCAAGACTTTAGCTAAGGAACGCAATTTTCAGTTCGTGTGGGTGAAACACATGAAATTTTTTGTAAGGCGCGACCCTACTTCGAAGACGATCACAATCAAGACAGGACGCGATTTATCAAAAATTTCCTAGTTAATTGTTCCGTTTTTATTTCGGTATTATTATTTACGCAATTTATATACATGTTTGTTACCTATTTATTATCCTACCTAAATTTTAAAGCATGCATGTTCATCTTAAAAAGTTTGAGAAACCTAATCAGTACTCGACTTCTTATCGCAGTCTTTTGTTCGTTGTACTTTGTTTACGCACGGATTCCATTAATTCTTACTTACGCTAATTTGAGTTGTATATCTACCTATCCTGTTACCAAACATGTCTTTATATTTGTTTTGTGTATGTTGACGCCTCATTGTGAATGCGCGATAAGATTTGGTGGTTCTCTCGTCAAGTCACTCAGTTTGGTGTTGGTTTTTGAAATTGTTTTTAAATATGATCTCGCGTCGGTTACTTGTTGTAGTGTTGCATTTGCCGTACTGTATAAAATAGAATGGCATTTGTGTTCCTTACTTACCGAACTGTATTACAAAGTCATTGTTTGTTTGTATGTGTCACCTGTGTCCCTGTTTTTTATATATTGTATTACCCCACGAGCGTTGTTGGTCGGTGATATCTGTTTAAAAAATTTGACTTTGTATACGTTTTGCGTTATGTGTTTTGCTTGGAGTCTAAAACAAGGCTTCTCTTTTAAAGACATGAACGTTGGTTTGCCAGTGCTTAAAATCGTTATGGTTCCATCGCGCAAATATTTAGTATCAATATGCCAATTTGACTTGATAATTATAAGACATTTGTTACCACTTTACCTATATTATAATAAACTATATCCTAATAGGCTTATTACTCCATGATGGCTACTCTTAATATTTATTATCAAAATGTACGTGGACTACGGACAAAAACTAATGTTTTCTATAGGAACATAGCAAAAAATAACTTATATAACATCATAGTTCTGACAGAGACTTGGCTGACTAGTGGAATCCTGGATAGTGAACTTTTTGATGACAGATACATAGTTTGGCGACGTGACCGAAATTTTGGACGAGGCGGCGGAATTTTGGTGGCAACCCACAGAGAACTGCTTACGTCTGATAATGTCAGTTGGCGATCCACTGCTGAAGACATTTGGATATCGCTTCAACTAAAATCACACTGCGGCAAACATATCCACCATCTCCACATAGGTGCGCTGTACTTGTGTGGTGAGCAAGACGGTCACAGTTTTGCCAACCAGTTAGATGCCTTTTTGGATAAATTAACGGATATAGTTAACGACCACCCATCTGACAGTTTTATTATCTTAGGCGATTTCAATATGAGCTCTATATGCTGGACCATAACAGATGATGGAATCCGACCGTCTTCGGCGCCCCTTATTAGTCCATATTCCAATTTTATTGATTCTATTAATATGTGTGGTCTTCAGCAATTTAATTTAGTTAAAAACAAAGATGAAAGGATACTGGATTTGGTTCTTTCTAACATGCTCGTGTCAGTTTCACCATGTACGGAACCACTATCCAAAGTTGACGGATACCATCCACCATTATCAATTCGCGCTGATGTTCCACAATCTCAATCGCTTAAAACTAAAAAGCGCTTAATTTATCAATATAATAAAGCAGATTTCGACCTCATTTGTTCTGATATTAGTAAACAACAGTGGGGTGACATATTAGCAAAAGGTAGTGTTGATGATGCTGTAGGCATGTTTTATTCCGTTATTTTTAAAATTAGAGACATGTACATCCCACAACGTTACAACAAAGCCAACAAATGTCCACCCTGGTACTCTTCAGTTCTCACTAAGATACTAAAAGAAAAATATAAGTACCACAGTAAATGGAAAGTTTATGGCAATATGGCCGATCTTCTGTCTTATCAATTACTACGCGATAGAGCTGACAGTATTGAGCAAATCTGCTATAAGGCGTACATTGAACGTGTTGAATCATCCATAAGTTCCACGCCCAAATTGTTCTGGTCTTTTATCAAAAGTAAACGGAACAACAATAATTTCCCATCACAAATGTCCTACAATGGTAAAGTTAGTAATAATGGTGAAGAAATATGTGATTTTTTCTCAAACTATTTTTTTTCTACCTTTCTGGCTACTACGTCGTCTCCTAGCAGCTACATTCAGCCTAATATTAATACCAACTGCTATATCCATAACATTGAAGTTGATCCGTATGTTCTTCGTAAACACCTTAAAACACTAGATTTAAGCAAATCAGCCGGGCCGGATTCACTGCCAGCTATCTTCTTAGTGAAGTGTGCCGATGCGCTATTAGAACCAGTGACTTTACTATTTAAACGGTCCCTGGCTGAAGGCGTCGTGCCCGCTCTATGGAAATCTGCCTTTATCTCTCCAATCCATAAAAAAGGTGCCAAAGACAAGGTAGATCACTATAGGCCGATTTCCAAACTTTGTCTTTTAGCCAAGATACTGGAGCGGATTGTGTATAAACAACTTTACGACAATCTGATATCTAGTCTCAGTCCTCAACAGCATGGGTTTTTAAAGGGTAGGTCGACCGTTTCTAACCTTGTGTTATTCACGGATTTTATCTCTGAGCATATGGATAATGGTACCCAAGTAGACGCTATATATACCGACTATAGTAAGGCATTCGATCGATTAGATCACGATATCCTATTAAAGAAGCTGTCTGCCTTGGGAATCAGTGGCGACCTACTCAGGTGGTTTTCGTCTTATGTGGTAAACAGAACTCAAGCGGTAGTACTCAATGGTTTCATCTCATCTTGGATGACGATTCCATCCGGCGTCCCCCAAGGATCGCTTTTAGGACCTTTGATTTTTGTAGCATTTGTTAATGACATCGGCGCATGTTTCAGACATTCTGAATACCTACTCTTTGCTGACGACATGAAAGTTTATAGGCCAATTAAAACTCTAGCCGATGCTTGTCTGTTACAAGAAGACCTATTGCGAGTAGTAGAGTACTGTCAGATCAATAATCTTACCCTCAATATATCGAAATGCTTAGTAATCAGTTTCACTCGGAAATTAGGCGCTATCATGCACGATTATTCTGTAAATAACCAACTCTTATCACGTACAGATGTTATTAGAGATTTGGGTGTTTTTGTTGATAGCAAGCT
This sequence comes from Plagodis dolabraria, assembly GCA_963854805.1. Taxonomy (NCBI): domain Eukaryota; kingdom Metazoa; phylum Arthropoda; class Insecta; order Lepidoptera; family Geometridae; genus Plagodis; species Plagodis dolabraria. The sequence goes on from OY978459.1 coordinate 21,928,166, forward strand.
CTCCTACGAATATCACATTGACCATATTGCGAAAAAAGGATTTGCAGCACTGGGATTTGTAATCCGTAATTCAAAATCCCTACATAAAATGAAAACCTTAAAAATATTATACTGTGCTTATGTCCGTAGCCATCTGGAATACGCTAGCCAAGTATGGAACCCTAATTACGCAGTTCACTCTGATAGATTGGAACGTCTACAGAGAAAGTTTACAAGGTATCTTGGTTTTAAATTCAAAACACCTAATTTAACCTATAACGAAAGGTGTTCACGCTTTCATTTGCTACCGCTAAAATGTCGTAGACATATCTCTGACCTGCGTTATCTAACTAAACTGGCTCAGTCAAAGGTTGATTGCCTTGAATTAGTCTCTAAGCTATCATTATATGTTCCGTCCAGACTCCAGAACCGACAAACCAGAGATTTGCTTCACAATCCATTCGCACGCACCAACTATCGAGCTAACTCCTTTTTATTACGTTCCGCAACTGCACTTAATAATACTCTTGAAGTACACCCTTCTATTGACCTTTTCACAAGCAGTGTGGCGTCAACAAACACACTGTTATCTGCGACCTGCACCTGCCCTGGGCATTAGATTAATTGTTAGCTGATAAGTGTAGATGTGTATAATTTACCTGCTATTTATTTATTGTATACTCATCTTATATCATTGTCATTTGCGGAGGCTTTTAAGTGGCTTCTCTTTATGTATATACATGTTATTTTGTAACTTTAGCTGTAAGCCCCCCGAAAAAAAAAAAAAAATAAAATAAAATAAAAGACCACCGATTGTGGTTGAAACTAAACTCGGAGCTATCTGACTGATTCATGTGAGTTATCCCGTATTATTTACTAAAAATTAGTGAAAACCACGTTAGTTTTTATAATAAAATCTTTAGGTGAATTACAGCGTCAACGCTTTCCAGTCGTCGCTTCTCGTCGTCGATATGTTTTCTATTACAACACAATAACATTAATAATATGACAATAACTTTATTGAATTTGGCTCAACATTATAGTATTGCAATCCAATGGGGCAATACTGCCAGCATGTTGGGCACGCTGCCACTGGTAGTGGGCTGGAGCATTTGGACCACCTGTGGGCCTGCAATGACCTAATGTTGTCTAAATGCTTTCGTTCTTGTAGCTGTATTTAGTTTGTAGTGTTTTGTTTGTAAAGTAAGCATATCGCCAGGACTATAATAACAAGATTATTATTATTATGATATATTTCAATATATACACGTATATTTAAAAATATATATTTTCTTAACAAAAAACAGTAGTAATTTGCACTAATAAATGATCATATTATTAAAGAAAACCGGCCTAAATATAAAAAAATTTCTCATTCAGTCTGACCATACGGGGCCAATATTTAGGTTTTTGATTTAAAACGTTAGACATGAGACTATTATCACCAAGTTTGACGCTTGTAGGTATTACTATTTTTACGATAAAGCAGATATGAAAAACGTTCCGCAAAACATGTTTTCTGTTGGGGATCCATTTTATATTGAACTTTTTGTTATTACTATTATTTGTCAGGCAATCCATCACACTCTGACATATTTTCTGTTTAAATTACAATCGCCTACCTCTTACGTTTCCAAAGATACAGTCCTTTAAGGGTCACACAGACAGACGGACAGACAGCCAAGGCATAGGTAATAGGATCCTGTTTCATTGTGCCACACCTTAAAAAGCGGCGTTATATAGCTTCCATAAACCCTTAACCCAAGAGACGATTTTAGTTGTATAACAAAAGAAAGTTCTTCCAATCCTGTGTGATTTTTCCAAACATGTCCTTTCTGAATTGGAAAGTCGATAATCTAACCACGTGTTATTAATATGTAGGTAAACGTTTTGCCTCTTCGATCTTCACAAAGCTATTGAACAGTAAAACTGAGTTCAACTGAAGTCCGAAACTGTCGTAAATCTCGATTGTGTCCAGCGATTCACGTAACTCTTCGATCACTTCTGTCTCAACGAGTTGATACTATGCTTCAAATGCTTTACTCAAGAGCAAACTATTTTTAAAAATGTGTTAGTTATTGATGTGATAGAGTACCTATCAAACCTGAAACCTATTGCATTCTCATGCACACCATTGGCTACCAATTATTGACTCCTGTACTGTATCTAAGGGCTAAACGCGGAAAATTCATTCCACAAACTGATATTGATCACTTTTGTCACTCTTACGATTCCCAAAGGAAAAAAAGGGGAGAGGAAGAGGTACATTTCTAGCCCGGCACCTAACGAAGAATACACACAGCCTAGTAATGAGGGATTTAAAGTCTGCAAAATACTGATAGGTATTTAACACCGATACGTTACAACGTAATGATATAGATATGAGTATTTTTCATGTAACTACATGACTTACTTTTATCAATTACTGTGTAAGCGTACAAGATAATAAAATAAGTAATTAGAGAAAGTTTATCAAGACTATGATTTTATGTCCCCTACGCAAAGTAATTTAATATTGAGGGTTCCATACCCAATTAACAACATGGAGCTCTATTAACGCGATCTGTATTAGTTTATTTTTCTTCTACAGTAGCATGTGGGTCTTCATTGTTTACAACTCATTGAGTAGATTAGAAATATATTTTTATATATTTATGTATCTATAAAATTAGACTAATGGAGGGCCGTCAAATTTGTTTCTATAGAAATTATTATATTTACCCGGTCTATCTCAAAAACTAATTTTGTAAGGAATCTGAAATGTATTTTTATGAAATGTAATAGATATTTTTGTTCAAAATCCTCTTTATGAGTAGCAAAAACTGAAAGCAATGATTTAAAATAAGGTATTGAAGCTGTGATCTTAATCACCATTATTTTTTGGGCTGTTTAAAAGCAGAACTCTAAAAGATTGAGGCCCGACGCACAGTTGACCAGTTTTTTTTATTCTTTTAAATGGTCAAAGTACTGCAGTCTTTATTAAAGGTTAACAAACCGGTTTAAAATAATAATATTATAGCTCTAAATTGCAAAAGTACTAAAATCTCAAATGTCTTTTAGCATTTTACAATTTTCTCTATTCCGACTCATTTCATGAGGAAGGTTTAAACATAATTTATATTGAATCCTGGTTGAAACCAAATTTCGGAAGAACAAAGGGCGTTATTTCTTCTTAATTTATAATGGTTTGGGTATAATTGTAGTAAAACGCCTTAATGTATTTCCTTGGTACAAAATCGTTTATGCCCTTCTTCTCGCGAATTTCTCTTTTCTTGTTAATCACGAAGAAATGAAGGATTGCTTAATCTAATTTTTCGATCGTTTTACTTGATTTCATTATTCTCAATTTATTTTCTTCAGATCAGAATATTTGGTCGCGTTTTTTACGTATTTAAATGATGGAACTAGTAGAATAAGCGGGCAATTCAAGCCATATAATATGAAATGGATCCTCTGAGGTATCTTTTATAAGAAATTGATATTTTAACTTAACCGAGTCTATATATATTTGAAAATAATATGTGTGTTCATTAAAGTTTGAGTAATTGTAAATTAAACAGTGACAATCACGATAAAAACACTAGGAATAACGATAAAATAGTTGTGCCAGGTTTTAAAAAGCACCCCCCGGTGGTTTCCGCCTTGTCGTGGCGGTGGGGCTTAGTAGCCGTGGCTTGGTCAACCACAGTGAAGCGAAGAGGAACCAGTGGCCGTACCGGCATGGGCCGTCGGCCGGCCCCAGAGAGGCCGCTCCACTGGGCTTTGCCTCGAAGTCCAGTATGGATCGGCAAGGGGTACGCTGCGGTGCTGTGCTGGGCAGCACCGCATCTGAGGGGGAGCTGTGGTGTTGTGAGGGGCCACGGAGGGAGATGACGCTGCCGGTATTACGGTGCGCCGCTCTCTCTACCTTCCGTGGCCACGGCGGGGCCGCCACCGTTGGATGGCGGACAAGGAGAGGCCGCAGGGGAAGAGGAGTGTCGGTATAGAAAATTCAATAAAGAAATTCAAATTGCATGTGAAAAACTCAAGTTGCACGTGAAAAACATTTTGATTAGAAAACCCTACCACACAGTTTATGATTACTTAAACTACAAAAATGCTGGGACAATTTGGCCTCTGCCAAAATATCACCTATTTATTACCTATGTAAATTAAACAAATAATGTTATAATTTTATTACATGCCCCGAGTTTCTTGCCCGTTCGTCTCGCAGTTGCTCTATATTTTTTTTTGCTGAACGTACAATGTCGACGTAAAAATATAATTGACCTTTATTATATCAATAATTTCTATTGAAACCATTGATATCATTGATTTCATTGATATCATATCTATCGATATCATTGATCATCAAAAAGTCTGTCATCTTCAACAGTAACATTCACACTCACATTCAGTCTGGTCTTGTCTCGTATCGTCGTTTGCTATCATTTCATTTTAACTACTACGATAAATACCTTTAAGGTACCTAATAATAATTCAGGATGTAAAATTGTATTGTTAAATGGTATCTTAAATGCCTGTTGGTTGCCCAATTTACAACAATGTCTACGCATACCCACGAGCGCGCTGCTTATATGGCATATTTTTTTTCATTTCCTTAGTCCCCTATTATGATTTTCTATAGGAAGATACATTGATTCCTTATATGCTTAAACCAAACGTATACTTGGCGTAGCGAGTATTTCCATGCTTTATATGTAGCAATATAATTAGTTGTCATTTAAAATACATGGGTTTTAGCGTATTATCACGCAGTCAAAATTGTAACCTTTATATTATTATATATTCTCATTATCGCAGTGAATGCTTTGGACAGCTAAAGGCAAATTATGACGTGGTCGATAATGAAGTAAATAGGCTTAGCCTTGGATGGGACTGACTATCGAGTCCCGCTGTTGGAATTCGCGATTTAATGCTTGGCGACAGATTTTTTACTTAAAAGCATTAGCTAGCCAGTTAAGCCTTTGTATAATTCTCTATTGCCATGTGATGATTTAACAGTGGATATTAGCTGGTGAAAATCATGTGGTTGGTTGAAAGTTTGGATGTCATCAGAGCACCGTCCCGCGCTACAATGGCCGGACCACTGCAGTGTTAAACAATAAAGTCCATTATGGTAACAACTACCAACGTAGAGCAATACAATCACACGACGTTAATCGACGAAAATCTGGAATGGAAGGCTTTGCGTCACGTACACGTGGCGTGGCGAGTATTACTCTGTTTTTATATAGCAACTTATTATATAATTAGGTGTAAAATACATGGGCTCCAGCGTACGTGTGTGCCCACGAGGTCTTCATTATGGTCCAAGTTGGAGTGGCTGTATTTATAAAAGATTCGGTCATAATATTATCCTCTTACGTCCAAAGCCAATAAATTTGTTACAAGTCACGATCTCTTATAAAATTCTTATGACCAAGCAAAAATAAATATTATAATTTAAAAGTTTTAAATATCATGCGCATTTATAGAATATTTATTTCCTAATTTAGTTTTCTGTTTTAATAATTCAATTCGAAATTCAGTATTTTATTCAAACAAGTTAGCTTTGTTTTTTCAATAGCAGTGGGGTCTTTCGTACACGATCGTAATCCCTTCGGTATTAATAATGTAATCAGGTAATTATTCGTCATAGCAATTCTCCTATTCTGCGAACAGATGTGTCAATTTGTGATCGAAATATTGTTTTAAAACCCTAGCCAGCCTCATATTCCCCATTCATTCTTTCATCCAGTGAAATTATTTTGTCTTTATTAATTTATTGAATTTTGTCATCGGAAGGGCAACAATAAAACGAAATATTTTCACGTTCAGTCCGCCCTAATGAAATTCTCACTTCATTTTTTCCGTCCCTTATCCTCTCTTTCGGAGATTATGCTATTTATTGTTTTCATGTTATTACTTCGTCTGTGATTTGCGTGTATGCTATTCCTATTTCTGCATTTGAATTATATACGTAGAATTTTTCATGGTCCTTGCAATTCGATTATAACATTTTTTTTAAATTCCTTTATATTGGGTTTTCTGTTACACATTTTCATATGGAGATATAAGCTTAACTTTCAGAATAGTAATAGGAATTTTCATACTTTTTCCGTCAGAGGAAGTTTGCGTCACAAAATTGGGGGCCCGGAAATCACACGGACGATTGACGAAGTCAAACTTGGATGAATCATGGAGGGCAAATTTCGTCCTTAATTGAGGTCAAAATGAAACTGTTAATGTTTTCTTTATAGAGAAAGTTAATGTGATAGCATTTTTTGAAGCTACCCAATATTGATCACAACTGACAAATAAAAACCAACAAAATCTAGAATAAATTAAGGAAACACATTTTATTTGTAATTTCATATCAAATCCAAAGCACTCGTAGCAGAGTTTGCTTTGGTAAACGATCAACTGGGTGTAGAAACCAATAATACTAAGTTAACCCAATCAACATCTCCAATCATCATCACTTACCAATAAGCAAGATAGTAATCTGAGGATAGCCTTTCAACAAATAACAATGTTTTTTTTCGTAAATTTGAAAACATTTTTACGGAGCAAGAAGCTAAACAAACCACAAAATGAAGAGGTCATTTATTTAAGTGGCATATACATTTTCCTATATTATGTTGCAAGTTGGCAGCTCGTTAACGGCCGCACTGCACAGATGAATATTACAGCTGCCCACAATGTGGAAAAATGGACACACACGAAATATAAATTTTGCTTATGTTAATTAACTATTTTCAGAATGAAATGGCTTTGATAGTACTTTTTCTAGAATAGATTGTATTATTTATAATTTAATACCTACAGATATTGTACAGATTACTTTTTAAGTGTCCATGGTTCGAATGCAGCCGAGGGCTTGAAATTCACCGCACGGTGGAAGGGCATTTTGCGAATGCCCACCTGGCTAGCGACCACCCTCAAGTAGAAAATCTGTCGCAAAGCTCCTAACGGTGTGTTCCGGCAGCAGTCCTTGAGAGCCAGTGAAATTACAGTCACATGTGACTTCTCTAACTATGTCTCAAAGTGACGTGCGCAGTGCGATTTGTGATGAAATGCATCTGTTATAGGCAGAGGTTAGTCTGCTTAACTTCAGGTGGGCCTTGTTCTGTTACAATATAATAAAAAAGTGTGTTTTACCAAGTAATAGAAATATTTTATTATTCCTTTAAAAAAAAATATAGCTATGTTTTATAGATACAGTTCTGACTACTTACGACACTTCTTTTAAAACTAATTATTTATCTAGCCTGAAGATTAATAAATCTAGTCTCATTAAACCCAACCCTTGTAGTTGAATGAGATAAATAACACTGAACAAAAAAGAAAGAGAGGTAACTCATATATGTTGCCTCCGTTTTAAAACACCCACTTCATCTTGAATACAACTGCGGTTTGCCTAAGTAATAAAAACATGTCTGCGCTACATAGACCTTTATTCTACGTTTTTGTAGCCTTGCGAATATTTCGCTATAAATTTTTCGTAGTGATTTTTCATTTTTGGTGCTATAAAAGCAAAGTGCGGAGTAATTTCGCTCGGTCCGCTCAGCGCCATTACGCGGTACTCCACTTGATTTTCGATATAATTCACGTTCGCAAATGGAGATCTCGAACGTTTACCAATAATAATGGTCCTAGGACTTTACGCAGCTCCATTTTTGGTCTTGAAATATTATGAGTTCTGCTTACAAAGAAAAATAATGTTGGTATTATATTGAATGCATAATCAAAATCTACTTCTTAGTTCTAAAACACAATTACTATTAAAGAATGAAATGTCTATTTAGAATAATTTAGATAGAACAGTACAGTTCTCTGAGATAATGGTATAGTACGAGCGATATTTTTCGGTATATTATATAGCCTACAACTGCTGTTCAATGCAAGGTAAAAATGCACAAAAACTCAATTTTTATTTTATTTTAATGCTATCTTTTATTTTATTTAAATGCTATCTTACTATCGAAACAGAATGTCTGCATACTCTCATTACATGAGAGCTCTCATCATGAGCAGTTTATTTACCAACTGACTCGCAGATAGAGCGTTATTTGTGACAAGGTACACACACATAGTTATGTCAATCATTAAGGGCGCGTATATTTATTACAAAAATAACATGCAAAACAGCGGTGCTTATAGTTGGCGTACACGGCTTCCATGTCGTAAACACATTTCAAATATCTCTTCCTTTTAAAAGTTTCATTGTCTTCGTTACCAAAGTTCCCTTTTTGTCAAAAATTACCTTGGCTTAATACATTTTATAACTGACCAGATGCCAGCTTTTTGAACATAGTAATGTGTTTTCTTTTTTGCTTAAGTTCTCCTTAACAAGAATAAAAAAATAATTAATTTCGTTTCATTGTACTACTACAGGGTGATACGTTTGCCCTGGCCGCCAAGTCTGCTAATGAACATGAATCTATAATGAACTTGGCCTGGTCAATTTTGACAGTTTTGGTAGTCTACTAACTTCATATCGTTCATATTGATTCAATCTCGGTTGTTTCGTAGTCTACTAACATCTTGATTTTCAATGGGTGACAAAATCGGTAGTCCACTATTTTTGACACATGTCACGTGGTACAAATTTCATAGATTGAGCCGAGATTGCTTTCCGACATATTTATTTTCGTAAAGTTTACTGAAAAACTTTGTTTGTTGAGTATTTGGTTGGGCATGTGTGTCAGTGTATTCTCTGTGGAAGTAGAACACTTGTTTAGATAAATAATTTAACCTAAGAACATTAAATACGACAACACTAAATAAATTAGTGTAATAGGTGCTATGAGCCGTTAGCATACCACTCGGAGACCGACCCAAGGAATCAAAGAATCGGAAGAAGACGGAATCGTTCAAGATATTTTCCCCGTATAAAGACGAAAGTCGAAGAAGTGTGGATCAAAACGCTGCATAAACCGTACCTATCAGGCTATCACATTCCCACAGCACGGACATGGAACTTTCTCAGTAAGGTAGAGAGAAGTGTGCGCCATGATCCACTATGAAGGCATAGTGAAGAATGGAAGATAGTAGGCATTCTTCAAAGTTTTCAGACCACCTCAGGTCCTCACTAACGGTCACCTATCTAATCATTACCTAAATGCAGATAATGTTGTTCAAGCTCATGAACTAGTCAAGCTCCGCTACAATCGCTACTAATACGTGACACATGTACCATTAACCTCTTGCATTTAGATTAAAACTACCCTATGTCCTTCCCATGTCTCAAACTTTTTCCATTCTAAATTTCATGCAAATTGGTTCAGTAGTTTTTAAGTTTGTTGCATACAAAAATACAAAGCTTTGCTCTTTATAATATTAGTGTAAAACATGACGTGTGGATCAAAACATTACATAAACCGTACCTATCAGGCTATCACAGTCCCACAGCCGGGACATGGAACTTCCTCTGTAAGGTAGAGAGAAGTGTACGCCATGATCCACTATGAAGGGGTAGTGAAGAATGCAAGATAGTAGGCATTCTTCAAAGTTTTCAGACCACCTCAAGGCCTCACTAAGGGTCACCTATCTAATCAGTACCTAAATGCAGATAATGTTGTTTAAGCTCATGAACTAGTCAAGCTCTGCTACAATCACTACTAATATGTGACACATGTACCATTAACCTCTTGCAGTTAGATAAAACTACCCTATGTTTCCCCATGTCTCAAACTATTTCCATTCTAAATTTCATGCAAGGTTTGTTAGTTGCATACAAAAATACAAAGCATTCCTCTTTATAATATTAGTGTAGAAGTAATTACATAACAATGTATTAAAAACTTGTTTCAATGCCCTTTACCCTCAAATAATTTTTCTCCCAGCCTTTGCTTTACAATTTACATTATAGCCATATGGTGATAGGCAAAACTTTCACTGGTTGTTGTATTTTACAAAACACAAGACACCATTTTGTTGCTTGTCACTTAAGAAAAAATAAAAAACTTTAGACACAAAACAACATCTCTTTATTGCATCTGAAAAAACTGCATATAGATATAACACTATTATTTGTTGAATATAAATTACATATTAGTTCACCATTAACTGTAGAGTTAACGGTGAACTAATTACTCCCTACATACAAATAGTTGAGATTTATATATATATATATATTAATTTAATAATGAGATTATATGTCTGCCACACATAATAACCATATTTTATTTAAAATTACATTCACAAGTTTTTCTACAGAACTAGGTATAATACAAAAAACAGTGGATGTAATAAGCATGTGAAAGAAGTTCTTATAATGATAGATAGGTACTTTAGCTTACAATAGATTTTTTAAACAATTATTGTTGATGTGGAATTGTATGTAATATTTTCATGACATGCTTGGATGAAGAGGACTGACTGCCCAGTCCTCGCAGTGCATTATCACAGAAACTGTACTTGGACGTCCTAACTGCAGACATAGTAATCCATGTATTCAAAGGTAGTGATAGGTTTATACTGCAGGATGCTGTAGTGGTGTAGCTGTGGAGAGAAATGTGATTTGCATATCAATAGTAAATACATTACCTATTTTTGAGGGTTTTTATTAATATTTAATTACTTTTATGTTTGGGCACGGATGTTGCTAAGCCTGGATTCACAATAAGCCTTATCACCACATCTTGTCACAGGGCACCCCTAACTTTTTTGCCCAAACTATATATCCCTATATCTATCATGTAAATAACCTATAATGATGATTATTAAATATATTTTGTACAATATAAAAACTTGTTTCTTTGTAATCCTATAGTTAGTATAATTGTCACACTATGTTATGTATCCATGTAAAGATGTACACTTTGTCAGATATGTTTCAAAATTCCGTGTTATAGGGGTGAGCCTATTGTCATCTACTGAGGGCAGTTCATACTCTATCAATACAGAAGCATGCAAAATAGGGATGTGAGACTAATGGAAAAGAATCGATTAAATAAAAATCGATTATTCTTTGTTCAAAATTCGATTTTATGTAATAAATAATCGATTACTACGAAAAAATCGATTTTTCTATATTCATTAAAAATAAATGCTTTTCATATTCCAATAATAAACCTAGAGATTAAATATTAACAATTTATCAGATTAAAAATCAAATTAAATGATATGAATAAAAAATGACCAATTCAAATAAGTTTTTTATGTGTTATTTAGGCAATGTTCTTTTAAAATTTCAAGATTATGAATTAGGGCACCATATAGCATTATGGCTAAACATTTAGTACTATGAAACGTTTTATTTATCATAATAAAAATTAAATAATGAGAATCCCAACCAAATGACAAACTTACTGTCTCAAAAACTAAAATATAATCAAATAAAAAAATGCAAGTGTCCAGTCCTATTTTGCATTTGACTAGTTTCAAAATAAAATACTCGGAATGAGAATTTAAAAACTAAACGACTACTTCATAGTCTCATAAGGAAACTAAAATACAAATCTTTCGTTAATCTTCAAGTTTAAACAATAAAATAATAATTATTGTCACAAATGCCCAGTCTTTTCATATTTGACAAGTAATGAAATAAAATAAAGAACTTTTAGTAGCCCTTTTGTAATTTTTTTACATTCAAGTCCAAGGTACATTTAATACACACACATATATATACTACTTAAATATATTAAATTCTAATTCTGTATATGAAAATAATTGATTTATATTTAATAATCATAATATTTCTACACTTAATACAATTTATATTTATAGTGTTTGCACTTGTCATAAGATTTTTTTTTTTTTTAATTATTTAATGTGTAGAAGGGATTTTTTTTACAAAAAAATTCTTTAGTTTTAGTTTGAACAAACTATATTTTAAGGGGGTCAAGCTTTTTGTTAACTTATTATACATCAGTATTTTCGGATATCAACCTTGTTTATTTTAGCTAATACGATTTTTAGCCTATCCGGAATTTCATTATTTTTTTATAATTCGCTTTTAATTATTACGCAGATTGTAAGGTAAAACTTTTTCCTGCTTTTCTGGAATATCCCTATTCTCATGAATATATTATAAACAATAATAGATGTAAAGAGAAACAACTATCAAAATGTTGTCTTTCTTAAAGTGCTCCCTTGCGGGGCTACGCTTTTTGAGTCCGTTAATTGTTCTTATTTTACGTTTTTGATATTAATTTGAGAACTCTTGTTACCTCTGTAGCATTACCCCAAACAGTAATGGAATTTCTTATTATTGAATGTATATATGCATAGTACACGAATATTAGCGATTTTATGTCTTAAAAATGGTTTAAGTTTAAGGAGAGCTTAATTACCGCTCGCCATTTTCTTGCAAATTATATCAATATGTGCTTTGTGACTAATTTTGCTGTCTATCGTGTATCCCAAATGTTTATTTTCTTTAGAAGTCTCATTATCATTAATGCCTTACCGCAATTGATAATGCATTATAATGCTTTTATCGTAGTTCAGAATTATACCAATTATATTAATTAAATACAATTTAATACTTAAAAGGATCATTAAAAAATCCTTAAGATTTACGTTTGGTCTCAAAAAATATAAATCTATCGTTAATCTTTAAGTTTTTTTTCATCCGTCGCATAGATACGACCTGTTTCTGAAAATCAATTTAAACACGTAAATCTATATAATCGATTTATTAAAAATCGATTAATATTACTAAGAAAAATCTATAATAAAAATCGTTTATAAGAAAATAATAATCGATTTTAATAAAAATCGATTATTTTTTAACATCCCTAATGCAAAACCAATGGTCTTGTGCATAGGGTGGTTAGTCCGTGGCATAAACCAACTCCTAATATTGTTGGCAAGCATGTTGAGTTAGGAATTATATCTTGAATTTGTTCCGGCATTAGGTACCATTCCTGTGGGCATGGAAAATAAGTTTTCTATCATTCTTCAAAACTTCTTTCTTGGGTTCTCTCCCAGACGGTACACATATTTAGGTATAGCGAAATCTTGAAATAAAATATGGTAGGTACATATCGATTATTAGGTAATTGCACTTTGTGATTATAATATGTCTAGTTTTACTCTCTCAGTTTTAAGATAACCAACAAAATAGTTTAGACGAAGTTTTATTTAATAGAAAAACAATCAGCTGACATCGGTCATTCATTTTTTAAAACTGGCAAATGTAATACGTCTCTTATTGCCATTGCCATTGAAAATTACGAAATTTAATATTTCAGTTTATTTTAAAGGTTCTTTTAGATGTGTTTATGCATCTAAACAATTATTTTTATATAAATAAAAAATATGCGGTTATAATAGTTTGGTATAATCTTAAAATACGTGTGTTTATCGATAGATTTCTTTTTCGAATACACTGACTTAACCTAGTCTTCTGTTTTTATTTTGTGGTATGGCAATATCGTCAAAACCAGCCTAGATTCATCATACACTCGAGAGCAATGAATCCGGGTCACTTAAAGAATGTTAAAAATCTCGGAAACTAAAAATGATAGGTTAATGCAATAAATTGTATTTAATATACAATGTAATACTCCTTAAATGAAAGTAAAAAAAATATGAGTCACCATACATTTTATTAACACAAAATTACATAAAGAAAAAAACTGCTGATCTCTCCTTAAAACAAAAATAGGAAACATGAAATTTTTGAACTTTATTACGATTTTCTTGAATTTTAATACTTCGTATTGCCTGCTCGTGCTTACATTACTGCGTTTACGCGGTTTGGCATGCTGTACACCAAGTTCCTTATACGATTTTGGGGAATATTCTCCCATTCCTCTGTGAGAGCAATTTTGAGCTCACGAAGCGTGATTGGGGGAGGGTTTCGTTGTTTTACGCATCTGCCTAGCTCGTCCCAAGCATGCTCGATCGGGTTGATATCCGGGCTGCGCGCTGGCCACTCCATACGAGTAATGTTCATCTCTTGAAGGTAGTCATTCACAATCCTACCTGTATGAGGTCGGGCATTGTCATGCATAAATATAGCATCCTCACCTAAATTGACCATAAATGGACCAACGTGATCATTGAGGATTTCTTCCACATATCTTACGCTAGTTAAAGAGCCGTTTTCTATGATCACCAGCTCTGTGCGACTTTCAGAAGAAATTCCGGCCCACACAAGTACAGACCCACCACCGTAGGCTACTTTTTCTTCGATGCATGCTTGCTTGAATCTTTCCCCTGGTCTTCGATACACTCTGTGTCTTCCATCGTGCTTGTATAGCATAAATTTTGATTCGTCGGAGAACATAACTTTTGACCAATCTTCAATACTCCAATTTACGTGGCTCTGGGCATATCTTAGTCTCGAAATACGATGCCCACGCTCCAGTTTAGGGCCGTTTGCAGGTCTAAGGGGTTTTAAGTTAGATTCAGCAAGCCGACGTCTTACTGTCCGTGCACTTAGGTTACTTCCTCCGAGGCGTCGAAACTGATAGGTGAGTTCAGTTCCTGTGAGAAAGCGATTTCGAAGCATGGTGTTCACCAAGTATCGGTCTTCTCGTGCTGTGGTACACCTGGTTCTGCCCGTTCCTGGTCTGCGTAGGTTAGAACCAGTTTCTTCGTAACGTCGGAGAACTCTTTGTACTGTTGACAGCGACACACCGACAGTCCTGGCTGTATCGCGCTGACTCCGGCCGGTTTCCAGCATTGTAAGTATTCTGGTGCATTCTTCAGGCGTAAGCGACATAATTTCAGCTTGAATAATGAATATAGAGCACTATCAACATGGTTTATGTACCCACATAAATGACAGATTACAAACAAAAGCAAAACCAAATGCTGTAATTTCGTAGTTCCATCTTCGAAAGTGGCCCTTTTTCAAATTAGATTTTTTTATGATATAACTTTACAATAACTAAGAAGTTTTAATACCTTCATTTAAGGAGTATTACATTGTCTATTAAATACAATTTATTGCATTAACCTAGCATTTTTAGTTTCCGAGATTTTTAGGATTCTTTAAGTGACCCGGATTCATTGCTCTCGAGTGTAGATTCATATTCATATAGGGTTAGTAGACTACCGATTCTAATCGCAATCGACTCGGAATGAATCTATGCTGAATATGAACATGTAATTAGTAGACTCGGCGCCCTGATCTGAATCTTGCCGCGTATTCACCACGTAGAATTTTTTTTTATGTAACAATTTGTAAGATAAACTATCTACTGTGTGTTTTATTAACACTTATTTAGGTTTATTTTTGTCCTTTCCTGGTTGTTAGCACGACAAAAACACCCCTGTTAACGTTGAATATCCGCAATTGCCCGGACCAAAAAGCTTCTCAAAGAAAAATTTAACAAAAAATGGAACCGACTTCTACACCCAAAAGTGTGAAATAACTTGTTGAAGTCGGTACCATGATGGTACAAAAGTACCTATTATCACAATATTGTGCGCATGGTACCGACTTCGACAAGTTATTTCACACTTTTGGGTGTAGAAGTCGGTTCCATTTTTTGTTAAATTTTTTTTTTCTGTCTTTTTAGTGTAACTCAAAAATGGCTAGACCGATTTTGATAAAATTTAAAATGGGACCAAACGACAAGCATCAGCTTTCAAACAAAAAAGAATTTTCAAAATCGGTTCACCCAGTCAAGAGATCTGAGGTAACAAACATTAAAAAAAAAAAAAAATACAGACAAATTGAGAACCTCCTCCTTTTTTGGAAGTCGGTTAAAAATAGTAGATAGATACAGCCACGCAAACATAATTTTATATCAAGCAAAATGTCTTAATAAATTAATATATTTTTGAGTGTCCCAAATCCCGGGGCCACAAATTTGCGTCTTGAATGGAACTGTACTACTGTTTGATCCCTAAAAATTTATGCTTTTTAGAACATTTATGAATGATTGTAGTAACAATCGAGAAAAAGTAGCGAAACGTACACGTTACCTTACGGATATTATTACAGGATACGTTATATGTATATTCAGCTACTGCTGCTCTCCATACATGTACAGACCGTTTCATAAAAAACCAAGCAAGTATAAGTCAAGTATGTATTCTTCAATTTAATTTTTGATCATGTTTGTTTATTTATTATTTTCTAAATGTCAATTATCATATTAATGCCTGATAGGTTAGCCTTTGACCACTTTCTCACCTGATGGTAAGTGATGATGTGGTCGAGGATGTTGTTCAGACTAACCTAGAGTTACTGGCTCTCAAGGACAGCTGCCGGAACACACCATTAGGTGCTTGGCGACAGATTTTCAACTTGAGGGTGGTAGCTAGCCAGACGGGCATTTGCAAAGTGCCCTACCACCATGCTGTAACGACTGCTATCCTAAGACAACAACCGGGACCGACGGCTTAACGTGCCCTCCGAAGCACGGAAGCGCTCAGTAGTAATGTCACCAGCGGTCACCCATCCAAGTCATGACCGCGGCGGACGTTGCTTAACTTTGCTGATCGATTCAGAATGGCTAAGCAAACTTGGCTACGAGCGCTTCAGTATTGGAGGTATTTAAACTACCAATGTGCTTAAAGCAACTAAATGGTCTGACCAGATCAGAGATACCATTCCTAAATAGTCTGACCAGATCAGAGATACCATTCCTTCGTCTAAATTCCATGCCGCAGTGAGGAAGGCTACGGACTGAAATCTATCGAAATAGTTTGTCCAATCCCACTTAGCCAAGAGTGACCACAATTTTCAGCAATGAAGAAGCGACCGTAGATAGATATAAGACCGTTATTTAATTTAATTCTTTATACTAGCTGTAGAATTGTATCATCCAGTTTTGAAGAAAACTGAGTGTAAACCTTATACCACTATTTTTGCGAGAATTTTCATAGTCGCGGACGATCTAAAGTCAGTCTTAAAGTTCACAGTTCGCGACCCCACCGACTGTGAAGCACTACAGCGATGTATTAATAGTGTGATTGGGTGTAGTGAGCTAATTAAGATTTTTTTTTTCGTATAATAGTATATTGAAAATGTTTGGCGTTACTTATATAATATGAAAATTTCCTTTGAAAATGAACATTATGAATTATATATGCAAATTTATTTATTATTCTCATAAAGACAATGTCACTTACATCAGAGCAATATTGGAATTAAAAAGTATAAACATATTCACTTGTAACGTCAGGCACTTGTTTTTTTTATGGGTTTGTGACCACCCGTTTTTCAGCGGTAACCACTGCCTATAATAGAGCAGTTTGTGATATTTGACGCATTGCACTCATGAAATATAAAATTGTTAAGTCCCATGTGCCTCTGTAATTTCACCAGCACCTATATGTCCTTCAAACTGGAATACAGTATTGCAGGTACTTGAGCACGGTGTAAGTAACACAGGGGTTCAAAGATAAGAATCTTTGTTTTTAAATTAACGTAGAAGTAAGAGTCTCGTAGCAACGGCTATGAGCCGTAGCCGTCCGTAGTCGTTGCTACGAGAGATATAATCTATCATTTATATTGATTCCAAGATATGGAAAAATAAATTATAGCGCATCTAAAATAAGTTTCAAGCACTAAAACATTAACTTACCTACTTATTATAGTCGTAATGGCGTGATAATTAACTGAACTGCCTTTATTCCAACAATAAATATGTGTATTATGTCTAAGCACCTGTTGGGTGCTGGTTGGCGTATTAAGCCTACTACATTAAGTGCTAGAGCAACAAGAACTAATACTTGTTGTAACACATTAGGTTTGTTGTAACTAGTATTTGCTATGTGCTAACGGCAGTTTAGCCCTACAACGATCATTTTTTTATTTGTGAGTTAAATGTAAAGGATTGTGTAGTTACTTATTAGGAATCAGGGAAAAATAATAAAAAAATGTAATTCCTAAATTTTATTGAAAAATAATATTTTTATTTCAGTTTCACATACGGTACACTGAGCCTTAACTATACTTTTTAGTAATGAACTGGAACAATTGAATTATTATTATTTGTGACTTCACATCTTAGAAAATAAGCTAAAAACACATAATAAAATGAAATACCTAACAAATAAATAATAAAAACACCAACTGGTGAAATTTTTTGAAACAATTATTATCTTTATGATAATAATTGATGAGATAAAGTTCTACTCGACATTTTCGCATAAATAAAGGTTTTTTCTTTACAATTGGGATATTTACATCGTTGTCTTTTTCCCGCCAAAGAGGGAAATGCTTAAATCCGTCACATCTGACATCACGAGGAGGTAGGGTTTGCTGAATTAGGCTCCTTTCTTTTATATTAATTATATCAAAACTTGATGGTCTACCTTTGCAATATTGGCCTGATCTTATGCAAACGATCATACCCTGGTCTACCTAACGGCGGCTGCGTGTAGTTGAAATGAAGGAACTGGTAGATTCTTTTAAATTGAATTAGCGGCATTGTGTTCATAATTAGAGGAATACCCAATTGAGCTGTCCAATACATTCGAATATTTAGCAATGGTGCCAAGCTGATATTCAGACAGATACCAATAAACTTTTTCAATTCAGTAACTATAATTCTAAATGGTTTTGAAGAATTTCTCTGAACACTAAATTTATGCACAATTCAAAAATTCACTGCTATGCTTCAAAAATGCACAATTTATATTCAAGCAGTACATTATTTTTCAGAGAATTTTGTTATTATTACACAATACCAAAATTTTCAGACATCTTTACTACTGTCTCTATCAATATTTTTTTCAGCCGTGACAAAACGTCTCGTGTAAGCCAAAGTGCACATATACTTTACGACTTTGTGCACATTAAGCGGCCTTACGAGTACTCACCCGTATTCTGCTGAACTCTACCATTACTAGATGTAGATACCTACATCTCCCTGGAGTAGGCAACGTTATTAAACGAAAATGAGCTTTTTGTTTTGTTATACATACATAAAATAACTTGAACTTCTATTATGTTTAAAGAAAAGGTTCCATGAAGCAACGATGTATTGTTTTATTTGCCTGGTTTTATTGGAACCATATCCATGTATACCCGCACTTATGGAATTGTTCATCCGTATAACATGGGACCAAATGTTGTCTGGCATGGGTGTATTCTGACTTCAACGCCACCCCATAACACCTTTTTTGTTGACAAGTGGGATATCTTAAATATCGTTGATGTAGCATTGAAGGTTCATTGGAACAGAGTTCTGTGAGGTTCTTGAGACTCCAAGAGCTCACTAAAACTATCCAGGTGGCAAGTCTCGACGCATTTTCAAGGGGCTCCGGGATCTCCTGTGGAACGCTGCGGTACCCTTTTTGCATATTACTAAAAGCACTGCACAGATGCCGATATCCCTCACCTGGAAACTTGACACAAGATCAAAGAACTTCTGTTACGAAGATGCCAGAAAAATACTTACGGGCAGGCAATTTGTAGTCCCCGTCTCCAGTGCCCCGCCGCTGGCGCCGGCTTTTCTTAGCTGGATTGGCTCGTTTGCGATATTACTTAGTAGTCACTTTAGGACCAGCACAGACTTACCTGAGCCTTCCAATTCTTTTTACATGCTATCATTGCCACTACAACACTTAGGGCGCTCCTGGCCAGAAAACGCCATACAAGAATTAACTTTTCTCAAAGAAAAAACTCGGTTATTAAACTGAAAAAATATATGTTATATTTAAGCATATTCTTGAGGTAAGTCATAAATCTGAAACACATAATAAATAACTTCACTCGATAGAAAAAAATCCTAAAGTTACCTCTATTTCGAATTTTAAAACGATTTTTGTCTCCCTTTTTACCAATCTTTAATTTTAATATTAATTTACCCTTTTTACCAATCTTTAATTATAATTATTTTTTAATGCATTACTAATCAATAGAAGAAATTAAATCATAAATAAAATGTTAAAAAATTATCATGTTAATTTTATATGATTTTTTAACATGAATTCATGGTATTAGAGCTCGCTCACTTGACCGCCAGTGCGCTCGCAGAGCTCGTCGACGTAGGACGTGTGTCAATTTTTTCGATCTACGCAGCGTCACACAGAACAAGATCAAAATGAATATCAAACACAACAAATTAAAACATGCTCTGGGCTAACTTTTAGAAAATTGACTCGTTACGCTTATCTTGATGACTTCCTGATTGACGGTGAATGACAATAGATTTCGTAAGTAGTGAAAGTTAGTATGGTGAAAGTTAGTATGTGTGTTAATATTAAGAAAAGGGTGTTTATTTTTACAAATAAATGGAACCGAGTTCAACATTGAAAACTTTGAAATAACTTGTCGAACTCGGTACCGTGATAGTTCCAAAGTACCTATTATCACAATATTTTGCGTATGGTACCGACTTCGACAAGTTATTTTGTAGTTTTGGGTTGAAGTCGGTTCCATTTTTTGGTATTGTTTTAACGTTTAATTTTTTTTCAATTAATCTAGCTGAATGGCTATTATTTCGTACTCAGTGTCTAAGACAATGAAGTTAATAATGTATAGATGTACAGTCCCAGTGTATAGATACTCACTGGGCTTTAATTATTAACTTCATATTATTATATGAAGTTAATTAACTATATTATTTTCAGTATAGATTCACTCCACCCTTGTTTAGCTTTTATATGATAAAATTAAAATAAATTAGAAAGTCAGTGTGTGTGTTATTAACCGATTGAAAAAAATAACCTAAAAATGGAACCGACTTCAACACCCAAAAGTATGAAATAACTTGTTGAAGTCGGTACCATGATAGTTCCAAAGTACCTATAATCACAATATTGTGCGTATGGTACCGACTTCGACAAGTTATTTCGTACTTTAGTGTGTAGAAGTCGGTTCCATTTTTTGTAAAAAAAAATTTTTTTATCTTTTTATTGACCCTTGCCACTTACGGGATCGATTGTAATTCATTGTCAACGACTAAATCATCAAGATAGGTCAATATGTTTCAGTTATTGGAGTGTAACTCAAAAACGACTTGACCGATTTTGATAAAATTTAAATGAGACTAGACGACAAGCATCAGCTTTCAAACAAAAAATATTTTTTGACATCGGTTCACCCAGTCAAGAGTTACGGAGGTAACAAACATGAAAAAAAAAACGAATTGAGAACCTCCTCCTTTTTTGGAAGTTGGTTAAAAAAGGGGGAGGTTCTCAATTTGTCCGTTTTTTTATGTTTGTTACCTCAGAACTTTTTACTGGTGAACCGATATTGATGATTTATTTTATTTGAATGTTGATGCTTGTCGGTGATTCCATTTAAATTTCATCAAAATCGATCAAGCCGTTTTTTGAGTTACATTCCAATAACTGGAAGGTTTTTGGCTATCTTGATGATATAGTCATTGCCCATGAATGACAATCAGTCCCGCAAGTAGCAAGGGACACTAAAACGGCTGAAGATTTTTTTTTACCGAACCTACTTCAACACCCAAAAGTGTGAAATAACTTGTCGAAGTCGGGACCATGCGCACAATATTGTGATAATAGGTACTTTTGAACTAACACAGTACCGACTTCAACAAGTTATTTCGCACTTTAGAGTGTTGAAGACAAGCCCATTTTTCGGTTAAAAAAAATTATATACGACATTACATTAGTACTGAATTTATTAGTTAATTTGAGTAGTATTTTTTATGATTATAGAAATAATAAGTGACATCAAGCGATTTATAAAACTGGGTGGATATAAATTAAATAAGTATAAAAATAAATCTGGCTGTATGGAAACTCATGTCACGTCACGACCATGGTACGCGATGTCACTCCTGTGATTTGAACTAGTTTTTTGATAACTTTCTAGGTTCAATGAGCTTGCTAAATGCAATGAAATTATTTTTTATATATCTAGTTTTAGCCGAATGCCTAGTATTTCGTACTCAGGGTCTGAGATAATGTTTATAATCAAATCCCAGTGTATGGGTATACACTGGAATTTGATTATTAACTTCATTACCATATATAATCAAATCTGTACTATATTATTTTTAGTATAGATTTACTCCACCCTTGTTTAGTTATTATATGATATTAATAATATATATTATAAATTCTAAAGTTAGTATGTGTGTTAGCTTCTTAACCGACTTCAAAAAAGGAGGAGGTTTTCAATTCGTCTATTTTTTTTTTATGTTTGTAACCTCAGAACTTTTTACTGATAAACCGATTTATGTAATTTTTTTTATTTGAATGTTTGTCGTGTGGTCCCATTTAAATTTCATCAAAATCGGTCATGCCGTTTTTGAGTTACACTACAATAACTGAAAGGTATTTTCCTATCTTGATGATATAGTTATTGCCAATGAATGACAATCGATTCCGCAAGTAGCAAGGGACAATAAAATGGAGGATTTTTTTAACCCAAAAGTTTAACTGACATAACTTAATAACTTGTCGAAGTCGGGACCATGCGCACAATATTGTTATAATAGGTACTTATGAACTATCATGGTACCGACTTCAACAAGTTATTTCGCACCTTTGAGTGTAGTGAAGTCAAGCCCATTTTTCGGCAAAAACATTTTTTTATCCTCTTACCTCCAACACCACTGAATGGATTGATATAACGTATTCTACTTTTTATCTCGATTTTCTGAACGGTTCCTGAAGGACCGGGAAAACCAATTTTGATGAATGGAATCTAGTTATGTTGTAATTGATTGTTTGAATTTATATCTAACTCGTGTAGTTTTTGACGCGAACCATATACTATTAATGTGTACACAATGGTTAATTAAGGTTATTAAATTTTTATCGCTATTGTTAGGTCCAAAGCCAAAAAAATATGAGTTCAATTTATTCTGTTGTATCTCTTTAAATTTGTTATCTGGGTAATCCTCAACTCAACTGTAATAAAATATATATTTAGATATTTTATTACAGTTGATTTTTTAATGTATATCATTATCACACATAAAAACTCTTTACATTTTCGCAAGCTCATTGAACCTAGGAAAATATTAAAATACTAGTTAAAGTCTCGGGTGTGACATTGAGTACCATAGCCGTGACGTGACATGAGTTTACATACAGACAGATTTACGTTTTTTACTTATAATTCAATTTATATCCATCCAGTATTAAAATTCACTAAATGTTACATATTATTTCTATAATAATAAAAAAATACTACTCAAATTTACCAACAAATCCAATACTTATGCAATGTCTCAATATAACAAAAATTTTTTACCATAAAATGAAACCGACATCAACACTCAAAAGTGTGAAATAACTTGTTGAAGTCGGTACCATAATAGTTCAAAAGTTCCTAGAATAACAATATTTTGCGCATGGAACCGACTTCGACAAGTTATTTTACACCTTTGAGTGTTGAAGTTTGTTCCATTTTTTGGTTTAATTCTTTTTAGTGATTTTTGCTACTTACTGGATCGATTGTCATTCTCTGTCAAAGACTATATCATCAAGATAGGAAAATATTTTTCTGTTACTGGAGTGTAATTCAAAAACTATTTGACTGATTTTAAAGAAATTGATACTTGTCGTTCGATTTCATTTAGAAATCAAACGACAAGTATCAATTTTTAAATAAAAAAAGAATTATCAAAATCGGTTCACCCAGTAAAAGTTCTGAGGTAACACACATAATAAAAAATATAGACGAATTGCGAACCTCCTACTTTTTGAAGTCGGTTAAAAAGCTTTGCCCTTAAGAACTGAATTTATTAGAAATATGTTAAAAACCTTACCTTACAATTTTCATAAACTACTTTTATATAGTAACTTAAAATTCATTTATCAATTCCTAATTCCAAATAACATTTTGTAATAGTGTGCGTGTAGACGCATTATATCTAAATATAGTATCTGTTGCCCTGATTTATGCCTTTTTTTTTTAGTTTTACGGGATATGGTTCTAGTGTATCTTCAATAATACAATACAATACAAAATTCTTTATTCATCAACAATCTTAAGGAAAACAATAAAATTATTACAAACAAATTAATATATTAGATTGGACAAAGGGCGGCCTTATCGCTTAAGCAATTTCTTACAGGCAAACTTGCATGGAGAGGTACAATATTGCGGTTTAGAGATTCCAAAACGAGTAAATAATAATAATAAAAAATAATGATAAAACATACATATTTACAAAATAATATTATATTGTAAATATAATACAGCACACATATAATTGTCTTGAATTGTGCATAAACTATACTTATATAATAAAAACATAAATAAAATAACTAAATATAATATTATATTTACATACAATACATTATAATATTACATAATCTATTATATTATGTTTTGTATAAGGTATGTATGTATTGTATTATATAAATGGTAGTATATACCATTTATATAATACAATACATACATATCTTATACAAAACATAATGAGCATATGTAAAATATTCAGCATATGTTTGATAAGTAGTGCTTCTTCACCATATCTTTGAATAAAGAAATAGACTTAGCTTGTCTGATATCAACAGGTAGTGCATTCCACAAGAAGACTGCATATTTTGTTAATGATTTATTAAAATATGTTGATGATGAGACAGGCATATCCAAAAGCAATGTATTTGTTGAACGAAGAGAGAGAGAATGTGTTTGATGCAGAAATTGAAAACGTTCCTTGAGATAAAGATGAGTAGTGGGATTGAACAAAACGCTATAAAGAAGAGAAAAGACATGAGGATCTCGGCGACGTCGGATAGGTAACCATTCAAGCATATTGCGAAATTGGGTGACATGGTCATACTTGCGCAAACCAAATACGAACCGAATGCAAAAATTTTGTAAGCGCTCTAGCTTATTCAGCTATTCTTCGGTTAAGTCCAGATAGCAAGCATCAGCATAATCTAATGAAGGGAGCAAGAGGGATTGTGCTAGAGTAATTTTGGTAGATTTTGGGAGGAAGTTACGCAATCGCCGAAGCGATCCGGCTGATGCAAATATTTTTCGACTAATTTCGGTTAATTGTGGTTCCCATCATAATTGTTGGTCGATGATGACACCTAAATTTTTGACTGTTTGATTAAAAGGAATATGAGTGCTGTCGAGAATGACTTGTGCAAGGCGGAACCAGTCAATTTTGGAAATCATTCTTGAACTGCCGATAGTAATAATTTGGGTTCTCAAAGGATTCACGCTTAGGCCAAACGACTTACTCCAATTAAAAATATGCTTTAAGTCTTCATTAATACGATCAACAGCACAGTGCAACTGGTCAAAAGGAGAATGTGTGTATATTTGTAGGTCGTCTGCATAGAGATGATAGGAAGAGGATAATTGATTTGAAATTGAATTAATGAAAATTGCAAAAAGTAAAGGGGATAAAACGCCGCCCTGAGGTACACCAGCAGACGTATTACACCATGATGAGAGAATATCATCAAAACGAACAAGTTACCGGCGGCCATACAGGTAACTATGAAACCAGTGAACAGCCTTTGGAAATACGTTAAGAGAACGAAGAATTGCAAGTAAGACGTCAAAATCAACACTATTAAAAGCATTACTGAAGTCAAGTAGTGAAAGCACAGCCAGTTGCCCGTTACTCATACCATACCGGATATCATCCGTAATTTTAACTAAGGCAGATACGGTACTGTGACCAGGGTGGAAGCCAGATTGAAAGGGATTCAAAAGAGAATTCTTGTTAAGAAGAAAGTTGTTGGTATACAAGGCGCTCAAATAATTTTGAAAGAAAGGGAAGAATGGAGATTAGCCGGAATTCAGAGAAACAAGAAGGATTGACTTTTTTGGGGAGGTGGGTTATTTGAGCTTCCTTCATTAATGGCGACTTTCCGTCAGTATGGAATACTGACGGAAAGTCGCCATTAATTATGGAAAAGTTAAAAATGTAACAGATTACTGGAACGATTTCATCCAGTATGGGTAAAATCAACTTACGACTTATGCTATTACTACCACTTGCATTTGACGAAATAGAAGAAATGGCTCTCTTAACGTCACAATCAGCTATTTCACTAAAAATGAAAGGAGAGTGGTCAGGAGTTGGTAATGAAGACAGAGAGTTAAGAGTAGCGGATTTCACAGTTTTATCAAAGTTGACTGAAGAAGAGAAGTGCTTATTTAACTGGTAAATATTTATGTTACTGGATATTGTTACTTGGCGAGACTTTCCAACTCCCATCGATCTTAGAAATTTCCACACTTTAGTGGGATCTTCATTTTGCACTGAGTTATAGAAATGCTGGCGCAATGCGTTCCTACACTCTCTATTGCAGTGATTACGAGAGTTTACATACTTTTCCTTATTCTGATCAGTTGGACGAAGTTTGACCTTTGCTTTTGCCACATTTTTTTTATGCATGAGATTCCTGATGTCTTTTGTAAGCCAAGGTGCTGGGAGATGTTTCATCCTAACAGGTCTTAGAGGGGCATGCACATCATACAAAGTTGTCAAAATTTGGTTAAAACAAGCGACTTTGTCATCTATAGATTTTCCATTTAGCACTGGTGACCAGTCCAACTCTTGAGCATCCTTACGCAAGCAACTAATGTCTATTCCACCAAATTACATAGCATAAGGACTTTCGGTTTTGGCGGACGGATTTTATATGAAAGGAAAAGCAAATCGTGATATGAAAAAGCATCCGCCAAACATTGACCATGCTTACTGACATGATTACTTGATGAGACAAGAATAATATCGAGAAAAGAAGGTTCACAGTGTGGAAAATGATGAGTGGCATCAAGGGGTAGGATGGTCAGTTTGTTAGATTTTGTAACGGATTCAAAGTTATGAGACCGAGTATCTCTTTTCAATAAGCAACAGTTTAAGTCACCCATAATAATATTGTGTATCGTGTAAAATGTCATACTGATAGATAGGTGTGAATGTGGGTTTGGGTGCAAATGCAAACGATGCTGATCCTGAACATTCTTGGGGTTACAAGACCAGGGAAGCAGGCCTGCAAAATTTGCACTCTTGGTGTGTTATTTTAATGCCTGATAGGTTAGCCTTTGACCACTATCTCACCTGATGGTAAGTGATGAAGTGGTCGAAGATGTTGTTCGGCCTAACCTAGTATTACTGGCTCTTAAGGACAGCTGCCGGAACACACCGTTAAGTGCTTGGCGAAAGATTCAACGAACACGATTACACTAGTTAGCTTCCAATGTCTTTATACTAAGGGACAATATCTCTGGTATCAGAGTATAAATAATATCGTTTTATGCATTTGGTTATGCACGGAAAGTTTGCGTGCGGAATTTGATTATTTATTACTTTAAGTTTTTATTTTATGGAGTTATCATAACACCCTATAAACGCAAATTTAATCCCAAACTAAGATGATTATTTTTCATTTCTACTTGTGAATTCACTCACCATCACATATACAAGAATCAAGATTGAGAGCACTATCATTCCTGGAAAATTTACATTATTTACAGCAACGCTGCTGTTCCAAACAAACTTGAACATTTGGTTCATTGATGCTGACATTTCCAATAAAGTATACACAACTCCCTACTATTTTTACTAATTGGTGAATTGGTGAAATAGGACATGCCCAGTGAGGCCTAAATTCATGAGGTATGTCCTCATAAATTTAGGAAACGTGGAACTTTTAAACGCAGAAACAGTATTTTAAAAACGTGTTACATGACCTTAGAAAGTCTATGAAAAGATACAGTAGGTAAATACTTAAAAATACTGTTTTAGGTGATGTTCTACATGTTCAGACTTTTATTATTCGTATTAATCACGTGTCAATGTTTATATTTATGTCAATTTGCTACTGATTATTTTCTCCTAATCGACTGATGAGGATGGGTTAAAATTGTGAGTTGGGTGCATGGAAGTGTTATATTAGTATACCTACCTAAATTTACCACTATTTATGTATCTACAGCAGCCTGTGGATGTCCATTCCTGGACGTAGGCCTCCTCCAATGTCCTCCAATCTTTACGGTCTTGGGCTTTTGTCATCCAATCATGACCTGCGTGACGTCTGATGTCATCTTTCCATCTTTTAGGTGGTCTTCCTCGGGGTCTTGTGTGTGGTCGTGGTCTCCACTCCAGCAACTTGCGAGTCCATCGTTTCTGGTCCATGCGCGCAATGTGTCCTGCCCATTGCCATTTGCACTCGGCTATGACCTTCACCACGTCCCTGACTTTGGTCTTCGAACGTATCCAAGCGTTAGTTTTCCGGTCGCGTATAGAGATACCGAGCATTGCTCTCTCCATTGCTCTCTGGGCAACGCGGAATCTTTCTGCGGAGTGTGCAGTCAGGGTCATGGTCTCTGCTCCATATGTATATACAGGCAACACACACTGCTCGAACACTTTCCTTTTAAGACCAATGGAGAGCATAATATAACATAATTTACCACTAAATAATTTTTAGTATGAAAATAAATTTAAATGATGTAAAAAAATCTATTGTACATAGTCAACATAGGTAACATATGAAATAAAAAGAGCTATTCCTACGAGGCAAGGCTGAGTGCTGCAAAAAAGACCGGCGTGGCGCAACCGTACCGTTTTACCGTGCGATGGCGCACCGTGGACATGTGTCCGGGCTCTGGGCCCTATTTGCTTTGCTTACTATTTATTTTCTTATATCTACATTCCTAAATACTCAGTTATCTACATTTGATACAAGTTTTTCTGAGTTTTTCATGTCATACAAATATAATTTTGGATTTCGTAGGTTATTTAGGGAGTCATAACACCATATTTACTCAAGTGTTCGATTTATAGTTTGTACTTTATTTCTTAAAACGATATTTGTTAAACACTTTGATTTGATATTTGTTAAACACTAATTATATTTTCTCCTCGTAAATTTGTAATTTTGTAATGTAATCCGCAGAGCATGCGTTATTGCAAACAAAAATATTAGAACTAATTCTAACTTATATTATCTAGGCGATGGCTGAGCAACTCTAAGAGGATCTCACGGCCGCAGAAACATATTGCGAGATCACCTCATCAATTTGTATAGGTGCAACGGCAAGGCGGTACCCTGCAAATGCAGGTGGATGCTTTTCTATTAGGGAATTTAATGTACCAGTTGTAAAAAGGAGCGCCTAGTTAAAAAGCCGAGTTTATTCTTCGTTCCATTTTCCATTTATCGATTCCTTGGCTTAGAACAAAGACCATGGCCCATAAGAACGGCAGATAATAATTTAACTATAAATATCTTCCACAAACGACTAAAGTAATTGTAAGAGCGAGCCTTGGTAAGTTAACACTTAATAAATTCACGTTTTAACGCGAAGCGCCGACGCAATTTATGAGAAAAATGTAAATTCAATTTGTAGTTTAATTATAGTTAGTACTTAGTGATAAATCTTACTGGTTTACAAAGAGTTTTAATATATAGACTATGAGCAGGGACTATAATATACTATTACCGTCAACTGTGAAGATATAGCGAAGAAAAGCGCCCTCGACCTTGTTAATACAACAAAAGCAATAAATTTAATAACCATCTTCCTTTTGTTGTGTTCTTCCTTCTTATGATAAACCAACGTTTATATATGTGTATATACACAGTGTTTTTTTTTATATTAATACGCGTAACTTTTTACTGGGTCATCCAATTTCTGGATTATATTTGTCCTGTGACTTATTGTTTTGTGAGTTAGTGTTACCTAATTTCATCTTAAATTAACAATATTTTTATATAATATTAGCCTGTCAGTACACTGAATAGCCAGAATTCTCTTACTCACGTCGGACCGAGTAGGTTGTTGAGTGGGCCCATTATTAATGTAGCTTTTTTTACGGAAAGGCACCAACCAGGGTATTGATTGACGTCCGGAAGGCCGTCAAAAATGTTCTATCACCAATAAGAGAAGGTCAAGAGGCCTACAGGGGGATTCTTATTTTAATCCAAAAATCTCCCGGTAGCAGTTAACACTAATTATCACTGGGCCATCCCTGCTTCAAATAACATAATATAATTTATATTCATATAGTATTTATATTTAATCACTCCTCTTTCTCTCTCCCTCTCGAGCTGCGTTATCCCTAGGTAAGTAACCTTAAGAGTGGTAAGGATTAACCTACCCTTGCCTAAAAAATTAACTGTACAAAATATTTTCTCCAAATATCGTGATCAATTATCAAACATTTAGACGTCCTTACAACAAACTATACAAGTTTAAGCTAAATTTCCCGCTATAGATGTCAGAGTTCATCTTAACAATCTAGTCCATCAAAGCCTAGCTTGAAAGCTAAAACATTTTAGACCGGATTTAGTTCATAACAAATTCTCTCTGCGCTGAAGTGCGGAATTATGTATAGTCTCGTTCTCGGAGCTTCTGAACTGGAAATGTAAATCCCAGCATCAGGATAGTAGCAGGGCCCTAGTTAGGATTGAGGCAAGAGGGTGTTTATAGCAAGAATATGACAATATACACATTCTCCAGATGAAATTCTAGTCGCTAGTATCACACTGATGCGGGAATACACATACCTGTAAAATGAAGCTGAATTTTGCTTAATGTTAAACGGCATGTGCCAGCAAATTGCATACTATGGATACATTACAACAAGTACCTTTACTTGCTTGCAATTTGCTTCTTCATGAAAATAATAATAATAATAATAATATACTTTATTGTGCCAAAACAGTTTCTTACGTTGATTAGACAATATTATGGAATATTACTATAAATGTTAGTTATAAGTTACAGAAGCAGTTACTATAAAATTTTTACCAAAAACACTTATAATCTAAATTATTTCCATTCTATTTACTTTTGACTCATAGTTACTGACTAATTCACACTAGCCCCCACACTAGGATACCCTGTGTTGTGGGTGGTCTAGTTCTCTTCCAAATGTACATAATTTATATAAATGTATGATCAATAGACAAGTATACTTAGTACCTAATAGATAATGGAGTGTTCTAAAAACATACTTTACAATTTGTATTTAATGTACTGTTATTTTTATTAAGGGACTAAGTTTAGTATGACGTTACTTTCTTAAAAAAAAAAAGAGAAATACATCTACTTTTAGCATTATTTAAAAGAAATTCCCACAGAAATACCAATATCTTAGTTATAAAATTGCAAACTGCGCAGAATTAAATCTGCAATTTTATAGAT
The DNA here is from genome assembly GCA_963854805.1 of Plagodis dolabraria. Lineage (NCBI taxonomy): Eukaryota > Metazoa > Arthropoda > Insecta > Lepidoptera > Geometridae > Plagodis > Plagodis dolabraria. The sequence goes on from OY978459.1 coordinate 21,959,103, forward strand.
TATAACAAAACATACCAAATATATCGTATCAGTCCTGACCGGCGTACGGCGGAAAGGTTGTGATCCTATAGATAGAATTGTTGTTTCACCACACCATTGACGATCCACTTTACAAAAAACATACAGAGGTTTTCACTAAAACACTATGCTTCTTAAAATAACAGAGGATATTTGTATTGCCTATAAATAAGTTGCATTCTAAAAAATACCAGGATTGTGCTACATACATTTTAGAATAAGATTGCAAATGTGGGTACCTTCATTAAAAATATATATTTGCATCCATCCGACCACTGTATTACTGCATTACGTATTTGTTAACTTGCACTGATGATAGAATAGCACACATGGAAACAGTTTGTTTATGTATGTATGGTGAGGTAAGTGTAAAAAGTAACTGAGTAAGTGTGAGTTGTGTGTGTACAAGAGACAAGTTTAGGCGATATTGTTTGTAGATATTATGACAGTAACACACGGGGTTTTTTTTTTTTTTTCATACTTATTTTATAACTATGTATATTATTTTAGAAATGTTATATAGCTTTGACAAAATAATAGATAGATAATGAATATATAATTCGTATCATGTTATAAGAACTATTTTTTTATAATACCTAGTTGTTTTGAAGTTATGTATGAAGAATCAATATGTAGTGTAAAAATGTGAAGCATTTTTGGGAATAGATCAGAAATTGCATATATTAAAACAAAAAACACCACATGTAATGCACAAAGAATTACTTAAGAATGAGTAACAGTTTTTCAGTTTCATAATAGTTGAAATTGCATAGCCAGTTCTGGACATTTCTTTTGCAAGTGATTCTCAAATTATTAACAATGTTTAGCTTTTTATGAGCCATGTTATATAGATAAGCACACATAAATGATGGTGATTTTTTGGCAAATTTGGTAGTTAATCTAGGAGTGGGCCAGCTTAAGCACCTTTTAGGTCTTGAATTAGCGCAAATGGAAAATAGGGCTTGTCTATGAAAACGTAAAATGGAACGGGTAATAAAAATATGTCTAACTCTTTGGTGATTATAGTCGCTGTAAAGTTTATCCGTAGGATACCTTAACGGTTTTTTATAGGCAATTTTGAGAATAGCTCTTTGAGCCCTTTCAACTTTAATGAAGATGTCCGCATACGCTGCACCCCAAACTATTACGCAATAAGACAAAATAGGTTGGCACAATGCAGAGTACACTAATCTAGTGACATCATTGTCTGCTACATATCTTAGTTTAGTAAAAATGTATTTGAGTTTTTTAACTCTTGAAGTTACAGCACTAATATGGTTCCTCCAAGATAGTCTATCGTCAAGGTAAACCCCCAAGTATTTAACATTCTGCACATTTTCTAGTACCGCGCAGTTACACGTATTCTTAGAAGGGCAGCCGTAGTTATGGAGGGTAACACAGGGTGGTATTGGAGGAGCTGTTCGCTGAGAAATAGCAAAGGTAAGAAATTTGGTTTTAGACGTATTAAGAGTAAGCAGGTTATTTTGAAGCCACTGGGAAACTTTGCGTAAACCGTTTTCAGCGGCATCACGTGCTATTGACCAAGTTTCACCGTGAAATAAAAGCGCAGTGTCATCTGCAAAAGCAACTGTTACTGCTTGACCAATACTAAGTTGACACAAATCGTTGATATAGATTAAAAATAGCGTAGGTCCTAGCACGCTGCCTTGAGGCACGCCAAAATTCACATCAGCTAGGTCACTATTATGGTCACCTATACAAATTCTCTGAATCCGATTAGTAAGATAAGACGTGAACCAATCTAAAGCAGTTCCACGGATTCCAAGTTGCTGCATTTTTTTTAATAGTATGGGCCGTGAGACCGTGTCAAATGCCTTGGCTAGGTCAAGGAAGACGCCAATACAGTTCTGGCCAGAGTCTAGAGTAGCAGAGATATGGTCTACCATATATATCACTGCGTCTTCCGTTGACCTACCCGAACGAAATCCAAATTGATTTTTTGCAATTAAATAGTTATTTTCCAGAAATGACAGCAGCCTTTTATTAACAATTTTTTCTAAAACTTTTGAGACTGATGGCAATAATGATATTGGTCTGTAGTTGGAAGCATCATTTGGGTCCCCAGATTTGAATATAGGTATCACATTCGCAATCTTTAGGCAGTCGGGGACGACACCAGAGACTAAACTGAGGTTGCATAGGTACGCTAAAGGGGAAGCCAAGGACAGTTTAGCTTTTTTTAAGAGCTCGTTATTAATGTTGTCATGGCCAGGAGACGATCTTGTCTTTAAAGAATCTATGACATTCAAAATTTCTATTTCAGTGGTGGGGTGGAAGAAAAAGGATTGGCAAGGGGATTCCGGCGTACTAGGTGCTTGTTCTGCTAGTTTATGTTCTGTAGTAGAGTTACTAGAAAGTATTTTTTCTGCTAATTCAAAACCTATAGAGGTGAAAAAGGAATTAACCTTATTAAGAGACTGTTTGGGTGTTATGGCTAGAGATGCATTGACAAGGGAGGATGCTGAGCTCTTATTTATTCCTATGTTACAGATGCTCTTTACAGCTTTCCATGTCTTTTTACAGTCACCTTTACATTCTGTAAGTGATGACCGGTCATGCAAATTTTTTAAATTTTGTAAAGTATTATTACAAACGTTCCGGTATATTTTATACTTGTTCTGTAGTTCGACATTTTTAGGATTTCTCCTGGCTTTCATATGTAAAAGATCTCTTCTTCTTATACACTTCATTAATCCAGGGGTAACCCAATGTCTCCGAATAAATTTTGAATTTGGTACTGTACGAACGGTTTTATTTGTTTCTTTTACATTACTAATTATGCTAATAAATTTATCAAAAACTGATGAAACATCTGAAGTATTATATAGTACTGACCAGTTTACAGACTCCAAATCAGCCACGATTTGGGAATAGTTGAATTTAGTCAAAGTTCTCAATTCGTTTTCGTTTGCAATATTTAAGTGTTTGTCAATCCCAATAATGACAGAGTCGTGGTCCGTTATGGCTGAGCCACAAATAGCAACCCGCGAAGAAAAACTGGTTTTTATCAGTGCATGGTCCAGGCAAGTTCGACCGTGAGTAGGGAAATAGTGTCCTGGCACAAAGCCATAGTGGGCAGTAAGTTCTAGATAGGTTTCAGCATTCGCATCCTTTGAGTTTTTACCAATATCAATATTAATATCACCCGTCAGAACAACAGATTCCGTTTGTATTGTATCTAATACATTTTCTAGAGAATTTAGAAAATTCTCAGTATTGGATTTGGATGGGGATCTATAGAGACATATAACTGTTAATTTATTTTCTATTTCTACTAAAAGACAGTTTGCATCTTTGAATGGAGGTTCACATATATTAGTTTTAATATTTGATTTTGAATAGATCACGATCCCATCATTTTGATTAAGGTACACTTTTGATTTGTGATAGACATAATTTTCAAGGCATATTTCAGGAGAGTAGTCGTCTAACCAGCACTCAGTTAGTACGATTAGATCAGGAATAAATTTTAGTTGCGATATGAAAAATTCTAAGGAAACAAAATTTTTGCGTATACTGCGTATATTCTGTGATAATATTGTGAATTGATTATTTGACTCACCAATGAATGTTTTACAAGAGTCAGGACTAAATGAGTGTAAGCTTGGAATCAGACTGGTAGAATCAAGATCATCTATAAAATTTACATTATCGAATTTGATTAAATAAAAAAAAATAAAGTGTACCAGAATCTAATAAAGTGGGCGAAAGTTTAACGTAAACTGAGAGTATATACGCTATATATGTACTGCTATTATGGTATAAAAATATTTTAAGAGTATTCCTTAACATCAGTGTGTTGCAATCCTTAAATGGCCACTTTTGCAAGTGTGATTGGTGCATATTGTGACGGTACATTGATTTGTAAACGAAAGAAGGGGACGTACAGATTATTTTAACGCTATTAGAAATTTGTGAGATTGAGAGAGACAAACACATGTCTGACTGCTTTTGGAATGTCAGAACGAATATGGAAGTGGTGATTGAATGATATGTTAGTACAAGTCGATATTTTAGTATATGTGTGCGAAAGATGTGCGTGTAAGTTAAATAGGTAATAGAGTAACAAGCCGGTCGATATTTATCACGTTTCAGTGATTGTTTGGTTTCTAAGCATAATAGAATAACTGAGACACTTTGACTATACTTACTAAACAGTAAATGGGTAGGAAAAATACTTATAAATTTCTGTGATTTAACAATTTGGTTCTCCAGACATAGTCATACTGAGGTCTTAAGGGACTTAAGTTGTTCCTCGCATTTTACTAGTATATATGGCGCTCCTTCACGTTTTCGCAGATACACTTTGCTATTAGATGTCCAGCAGAAGGCGTAGTTGTCAGCTTTCGCCAGCTCTCTGGATAAATAGTACAGTTTTTTCGCTTTAGCAGTAAGGTGCTCAGATATATATATAGTGGACTTACTGCACTGTAGGCCTAAGTGATTCGTGCTAAGTTGGTTGTTCCTGTTGGATTTATTATATTGTTTTGCTGCTGCTAGAGTTTTATTCTTCAGAAGTGTGTTACAGAACTCGACGATAATGGTGGATGAATCATTCGAACTGTGAGTAGGTATTCTGTAAACATCGCGTATCTCAGACGAACCGAAGTCTAAGCTGAGGGACTTAGCAAGGGCAGAAAATAAGGAGAAAAGGTCCTCCTTTTTTTCTCTTTTTTCATTAGCCTTAGGATTAGGGACGTTTCTGATCTCTATACAAGTCTTCCTCATATTGCGTTCCATAGTTTCACATTTATCATCTAGTATCGCGATTTGGGTAATCATTTCTTTACGATTTGTTTCCAATCTTTTAATATTTTCTTGGATGTTAGACAGCTGCTCAGTCACAACATCAACAGCTCTCTCAAGATGAACATTAGAGTCCTGGACGGCTGATATCTTGGAGTCTATAGCAAGTATGCGATTTTCAATCTTATCCATCCTACTATTCTGGTTGGATTGGAAAGATTCAAACAGATCTCGCATTTCAGCTCTCATGGCAGACAAAGTATCAACTTCATCTCCGGACAGGCGTCGTTTCTTTTCCCTGTTTCTTGATCTTTCCTCTCTATTGGATTTGGACGTTTCTGTATCCGAAGAGGAAAGCGGAACATTGGGAGGGGGCGAACGAATCATTTTCGGCATAATTCTTTCTCTAGGCATAAAGTAATTTCAAAATAAAATAAAGTCGACGTGACGAAATGCTGTCAATGTATAGCTGCTTGCTTATACCAATTCAGTACGCACACTTCTGCAATTAAGGTGAGGCATTCACACACACTTCATTATATTCTTCAAATCGCAGTGATTGGCGGAATCGTTTCTTAGCCCCCACCAAAGTTGGTTAATGAATGATATCGAGGAGCAGTCAGCGCGTATGAATGAAAAATTGACTCACGCGTATGTCTCCCTGGTAATTGTGCTCGTAGTTATCACGTATTAATTTCACCACAACAGCGTCAACAACATGAATTTTATGCGTTCCTATTATTTTACACGAATATTGTTATCGAAAATGTAATTTATAATATTAAATTTTAAGTAACGTGGACACGTCTATACTGTTTGAGATCCAAGGGGAAGAGAGATACCATATTATATTTTATTCAAGGTGTTCAATAATAGTAGATTGTATCATAAGAGAGCAAAATAATATTTTTACGGCGAGGGCGCTTTTTTGAATCCAGAGCGAAGTGAGGGATTCTAGAGTAGAATCCTGAACGTAGCGAGGGATTCAAAGTACGTCGCCCGAGCCAAAAATATATTTTGCGCCCGAGTGATACACTCTACTTTTCATCACCCACTATGAGAAAATAAAAGCGCCTCATATTTTATTGTAATTTTATTATTTAATAAAACATAGAGTAACAACTAAATTGATATTAAATAGTATCCTTTATTAAAACAACTAAAAACTTATATTTACATTTGAGACATTTTCGCAATTATGAAAATTTATTGTTACAGTTTTATTAGGAATAGAGATTGTTGTACATTTTATATTCTGCGTGTTTGAAATGTCCGAATCTGGATCATTTTGAGGAAAATGTGACGGTGAATCTCGTTGTTTGGATGTAGATGGGCGCGGCGACAGTGGTATGGATTGATTAACTGAAGGTTGCAATTTAATGTTTTCCACGTTGCGTTCAGATGTTTTCGCCTTGTTCTCAATGGAATCTTCTATATACCCTTCTGCTACAGCACTCGATTTCCATCCTCCATGTCGCTTCAGAACAGTTAAGTCCGCTCCAGTATCTGCCAAAAAGGTAGCAGAAGTACGACGCAAACAATGTCCTGTATACAGCTTGATATCTGGTAACTTCAAATAAGTAGCAATTTCTTGTGGCATGTTAGAAATTTTATTTTTTCCCATCACTTGTTTGAAGCACTTGCCATTTTGATAATGGATGAAAAATCGATTGGTCTTCATAGCAGCAGGACGCAGGTCCAGGTATTTCTGTACAATAGTTTTGTATTTCCTCGTATTACGAAGGATCGGTCAATTTTGGTTTTTGTATTGGTCAGCTTTACTAACAGTAAATCATCCGAGTGATTTTCGACATCACCAACAGTTATTTTTAAAAGTTCATTGCCACGACAAGCTCCATGTAATCCGAAAAGTAAAGCCACCTGTAACAAAACCGAATGTGAATAAGACAAGTATCTATCAAAGTACAGGTTACAATAAAATGTGCATTTTTATACACTATGATTATATTTTACTAATCCACCGTAAACATAGTTACCTACTTACTTTTACGGCAAGAAAGACTTTGTCGGGTGCCTCATTAAGGAAAGTCTCCACGTTTTTGACTGAGAACACTTTGGATTTTTTAAGTTTAAATCCATCAGACATCCTCTTCAGGTACGCTATTAATTTCGAATATGTGTCCAGTTTTACATCGTTATTAGAACTGACTGTTGATTTTAGCTTGAGTATGAACTCCAAAGAGTGGAAGGTTGTTTAGTACTGGAAGTAGGCCAAAAACACAGATTCTGAAAAATTCTTGGCGCTTCTTGCATTTCTCCATTCAATAAAATTACCATAGGCTTTCATATATTTCTCCCGGGATTTTGCAGGTAATAGATTATCCATCACATTTCTTGCGTCAGTTCTAATGCTTTCAGGAGTTAATTCTATACTTTCACTGTCACTTGAAGAACTCATTTTTCAAAACAAAACAAAACAATGAATTTCTAACAATCCGTGAAAATTTACGAAAACGCGGGCTGTAGTTCGCGCTTTTTTAATTTTTTTTTTTTTTCATTCATCCGGCGGCGTGACTATGGACCGTCGTACCAGCCAGTCTTTATTCAAACAATATTTGCGTTCGATTTCTTTGGTGCTGAACACTAAGATGTTCCAAATTCAAAAAGTGCGCGGCAAAGATAATTGCGGCCCACTTATAAAGAGGATTAAAAACTCATTACTGCCCGCTAAAAGTTTCTTATAGAAAACACCACCTTTGGGTGCACATAAAGGCGAACCAAGTCGTCCTTTTCGAATAGATAGGATGAAAAGTGTATTGTATATCTATCTTAAAAGAGAAACATTAAGCTTTTACTTATAAAAATAATAATATTAACGCAAGACAAACATTCGCTGAAACTTTGCACGCATTGGTAGTAAATTATAAGAGAAAACGCAGTGGATTGCAGATAGCCTCAGAAATAAAAGCGAACGTTCAGTCATCGTCATGTGACGATAAACAATCGACAAATTAACCTGTTGGCTATGTAAAACTCGCCCTGAACATGCAGTTTATAAATGCAGCACATTTTTATCTAAATACATTATTATACAAAATAAGTGGACTTTGGATCTTCTATCACTGCAGTTACTGCCGCATGTAACGCATATGACTTATTAGTTATCACGCATCGATAATAAGGTTGATGAGACTTTTTTGCAATGTTGATGCAACTTCATCAGAAAGCCAGTTCAGTTATAGTTATAAAGGATAATTATACCTGGCCTTTGGAGATCACGGAAGAGGTATATCCTGGTAAAGATAATGTCATACGTACTATGAAAGTTCATCAAATCCGGCAACTATCCTGTACAAATGGCCGATATATCAAAATAATGGCTAAAATGATATGATATTACACAATACCGGTTACGTCGTTAAACCTTCATTATTACCGAAACTTTAGATAACGCATATTACGAGAGCTGTATTATTATTGCTTACTTGCTGTCCTATAAACGCTGAAGGGGTTAAATTTGCATGAACTATGAAATTATTGTTTTGGTTTCTAAAATGTACTGAGTGTCTATACTTAGTAACATATAATAAAGTATAGAAGAATAAGTGGCTCCGGCTTAAACATAAACTTCCGGAGAAACATAGACCATCATCATACAAATCAATCATAAAATAATATTTTTAATTTAAAGACTTTTAATTGATTAAGTGATTAGTACATTTAATACTGGGAACAACCTTCCAAATGAGTAACATACAGAAATACACAGTAACATCTACTAGAACGTCAAAATAAGTACTTTGAATCAACCTTTAAATTTCAATAACGCCTTATTCACTTTTATACAACTCCAACACACAAATAAATACAACCTCTCAAACACACACTCACCCCCATAACGTCTTATCTAAAACGTTTTTAGTGGCACAACATAATATAACAGCAGTTTCTACATATTAACTAAAGTAATTTTTTGTTTACAGATGACACACATCATAATTAATGTAATTTTTTTATTGTAATATTAACAAACTTTTAATCTATATATACAGAGTATTTAACAAAATACCTTTAATAAAGATCAATAAATGCTACCCGCTAGGTACTCTATGTATAATCAGCCGTTCTATAACATCTTGCAAGATGCGATGAACAGAAGCCGATGGAGACAGATTATCCGATCTAAGTACAGACCATCTAATGATGACCACGATCCTCAGTCATGAGAGGACCACTACAAAGAGACTAACACTACTAAAAAAAAAATCAGCCTCGTAGGGGTTTTCGTGTCTATGCAGTCCAGTGCTGTGCATACCCCTATTGCCAATAATGTTGAGCGCGCATTGTATGTAGCTTAACTACTGTATTTTCAGTGTTTTTTGATTAACATGTGGTTTGTACCTATGCATTAGCTGATCATAGTGTGCGAGGAGCAATCAATATGTATCGGGAGAAGTTTCCTAATCACTGAATTCTTTAATATTTACTCCTTTTTACAATAATATGTCAAATGCCAACCACCGATTACAAAAAACAACAACGAGTCAAAACCAATGGATCTACTTACCTAGAACATATTCATTTAGTTTATACTTGAAGTCTCAGATTATATTGGTTTAAAACCAAAGCTTCGAAACCAACTCGTTTATATCATATAAGTAATTCATAAATAATAATTAGTAAACAAATGTTCCCTTAATTGTATGAGAAATTTTAAATCATAGTTTTCGGATGAAAAAACACAATTATGTAGATATACAGCCAAAAATGTAACATTTAAAATAAGCACCTGAGTCTGACAGTGTCCTCATTCTTATCGGTGTCTGTTAGCAACATTATTATAATATCACGTTGAATAATGAAAAGGACATTTCTCGAGACTACTACGTAGATAGGCTGAATGCTCCTTGTTTACGAAAACATGACACAGATAAGAAAATATTAGGGCTAATCCGTAAAATTTTTGCCAAGCAAAATATAATATTCACATTAATTTGAAATAAAAGCAATAAGCTCGGACCTTATAACACGGGGAAGTCTTTTTGTTTTTTTATGCCTGATAGGTTAGCCTTTGACCACTATCTCACCTGATGGTAAGTGATGATATGGTCGAAGATGTTGTTCAGGTTAACCTAGAATTACTGGCTCTCAAGGACAGCTGCCGGAACACACCGTTAGGTGCTTGGCAACAGATTTTCTACTTGAGGGTGGTAGCTAGCCAGGCGGGCATTAGCAAAATTCCCTACCACCATGCTATAACGACTGCTATCCTAAGACAACGACCGGGACCGACGGCTTAACGTGCCCTCCGAAGCACGGAAGCGCTCAGTAGTAATGTGACCAGCGGTCACCCATCCAACTCATGAACGCGGCAGACGTTGCTTATCTTTGCTGATCGTATCAGAACGGCTAAGCAAACTTCGCTACGAGCGCTTCAATCTACATGTGTTATGAAACGTGGGCGCTTTTAAACTTCAGCCTACCCCTTCGAGGAACACAGGCGGACGGTATATATTTTGTAATATAAAGTTATCCTTTACACTAGCTTTAGCATTCTATTTCTTGGTATAGGATAGCCGGCGCAGTGACTCACCTAGTGGTAAGGGATCGTCGTTGACCACAAACATCCGCAACATCAGATATCTCAAGGATACGTCGTCGATGTTGTCGGCTTTTAGGAGGGAATAAGCCCTCTTCTTGAAGGCTCCGAAGCCGTAAAGATTAACTGAAATACTTTGAATAAAAATAAAAATTAAGTACCTACATACTTTACCAGCTAAATCAAAAATATATTTCTTACCATTTTTAGTGTTATTTTTTAATAATTTATAGTTAAGATTAATATAGTTTTCTTTAAATACTTAAAAAATATTTGTTTTTATCACATAAGCTATTAGAGCACAAAATGATCATTTTGGATGGGAACTGAAACTGTCTCCCGGTTCTAGTCACAAGTAAATTTACAGTAATAACTGTTCCAAATTCCAAGCATGTAAATTGTAAAGTCGCATGACTTTACATCAATTATAAAAGCCATACATAAAATGCTTCAATCAGTGAAATGTTGTCCAATAAACTTAATTTAACGGAAGCATTTTGTATGACATTTTGAGGCGTTTCATATCAGATAAAAGAGGACCGGAAGACTGTGTGAAGTGTGGTCGCGTCATGTAACACGGGTTTATTGTCCAGTTACGTGCTCAAAGGTTGTGACCAACATTAAACACAAACATGACGTATCACCACTTGAAAACCTCTAACCTTTCTAAGAGCACTCTGCGCATACAAAGTATGCTCAGAACAAACAGCACGCTAAACCACTCGCATTTGACTCATTGTGATTTATATACTTATCATTACTGTGTCAGTGCTGACGTAGTATTTATAGTTGCACTGAATATAGAAGTACAGAAAACTAACCATAGATTATAGAGGCAATGATGACCGAGCGTTAATAGCTATGGGCTGCCGTGCCACAGGTCCATGGTTCCAATCGTCACCGGGTTGAGTTTTAAGAGCATTTTGTGAAAGCTCGTCTGGCTAGCTACCATCCTCAAGTAGAAAATCTGTCGTCACGCATCTAACAGTGTGTTCCAGTAGCAATCCTAGAGAGCCAGTTAAATTACAGGCAGACTGCATCTCTCACGGTGACTTCCATTAAATTGTTCGTAATGTTTTATCTAAGATATTGAAAAAGAAAACCAAAGCAATCACAGGAAATAAATCGAAGTCAATCTGAGCTAAATCGATTTAAAATAAAAAAGCAAGAAGGATTGAGTAATATATGTGACAAGTAAATAATTTAATTAAAGCTTATTCTCAGCAGAGTCGTAGTCAAGGAGTAGAGAAGTATAATATGAAACCAGATATTTTTATAAGATGATATCGCGGCCTCAGTTTATGTATTATTTGTTTTCTTACACTTAAAATTACTTAGGCACTTATACTCACAAAATTATTCATTGTCGGTTTATTAAAATCGTTACTTATCAAGGATGTTTTTGTTTTAAAACGTGGTATATACAAATATTAAAAAAATTCAATGTAAGAAACGTGAGTAGAACCCACTCACGTTTCTTATAATGAAGACTAAATATATAAATAACTAGCGACCCGCCCCGACTTTGCACAGGTATTTAACAAACATTATTAAAAAAATGATCATACTCTATAGCCTATTTTCATCAGGGATAATGGTGAAATAATTTTTCAAATCGGTCCAGTTATTTTATGTTTAGATATACAATACACTTTATTGAACACCTTGAATAAAATAGTGTAAACAGAAAAACAATTCAAAATTATGTAACAAATGACGGTCGATAAGAATGCTGAAAGTGATCTCTTGCAGACAAAGAGAGAAACGAGGAGAACATATCTTATTCTATTCCTTCATGAACTGTTTGATCTGATTGAACGTAGATAGTTTGACACTATGATGTGTTTGTTCAAAAATAGTAAGTAGATCGTTATGCCATTTACCGAGTGTTCGGAATGCCCGAGCAAATGCCCTGGGCCTCCCCTGAATGTTTCCTTTCAAGTATTGTGCCTTTACAACACTGCTTAGCAATAGGTTATATTGTATGAGGATTTTAAAGTTTTGATAAAATACTGGTCACTTATAGGGCTACTATCAAAGGAAGTCAATTTCAGCGAAGGTATCTATTTAAAAAAAATAGTACTGATGACGTTCTTTATGGACTTCGAGTTGCATGACTGTTAATTCGACTTCAATTATTTTACAATTTATATTGTCAAAAGCATAAAGAACATTGAGGCTACGTTTACACCTAGCTAAAAATGAAACTAGATGAAGAAGGCATAATCCATTTTTTGCTCTTATAGAGAATATTCATTGTTTTGATAGTACGGTAATAACTTTGCAGACACTTTGAAATCAAAGTTTTTACCGTCCGGTCCACTGACCTCACAACTTCTGAATAATATTTGAATATTATCAATTTCATATTCTTTTATTCATGTTCCTACGCCTATTGTATAATTTGACCGTTTAGTTTTTCATAGCAAATCATCCCATCTTTGTGATATGATGAATTTTATTAATGGATATGATAAATGTTTATGACGAAACTTATAACGATATTTTATTAAATTGATAAAGTAAATAGTATGATTAAATGATATTAAATGATTGTAATAAAGATGATAACAATTCTTGGAAAAAAAATCATTGGAAAATTCGATGTCATAATGCCACTAGCGGTCACCATTCCAACTCTTGACCGCAGCGGACGTTGCTTAACTTAGCTAATCGGTTAAGAACGGCTACGCAACCTACGCTACAAGCGTTTCAAAAAAACTCAGCTTACCCGTCACATCTAGCTTGTTCTATATGAAGGCCAGTAACTCGTTGAATATTAGGGTGTCCAACCACGCAGATAATGCCATCACGGTAGTTATTATCATTTACTTAAACAAAACACGAAAAAGTGGAACGGGATCGAAAAAGTCGTCAATATTTGCAATGGCTGTTCTATCCATGGTAAAGACGCAGCTATATGCTTAAACTATACCTACTAAATAATACTATTATTACTATACTAGAAAGTTTTATGAAATTTTATATTTATTTCAATTAAGAAATTCTTTCTTTTGAAGTAGCATGATTTATGTAGTTTTTACTAAGTTTGAATTAAATATTTCAAGAAATTATGTCTAAAGTGAAAATTTATGTCACGGAGATTAATTTGAATTTTTGTGACTGAAATAGATAGAATTTTGAAGTAACCTGAATAAAGTCCCGACATGGCATTCTTAAATTTCTATGCGTTTGTAAAAATATCAGAATGAATAATGCGGTCAACAATTTTAGTCCGCAGAAGATCAACTTAAGTATGAAATACTTGTTTACGTGGATACCAACGAGGAGTGCCATACAAAATAGCATTAACGGCATGTCACGCTAACAAAGATTATCTTGAGAAACAATATGAAATTAAATTATGAATATGTATATAAGTTTTATTTTATTAATTCTCAATATTTTAGTGCAACCAACGTACAAGTATTGCAACCAACATTGTCCAGTATAAACTTAATGAATAGGACAACATATTATGTGCAAATTAATTTGAAAATTAACATTTTGTGTATGTACATCAAAGCTTTATCTCTAATTGTTTATCTGCTGACCAGATTATGCCATTCCTGACCGTGGTGCATTCATTTAGTTGATGGCCAAACCGCGCCGTTTTGGACGTCAGCAGCCAACAACCGAAACCACTAATAAATATGTCAATGTCAAAGAAAGAACGACTTGAATTCAACCAAAAAATATTTGTTATTCGCTAACAGGATATCTTGCCGGAAAAGTTTCTTTTGTATGGCATTTAGTAAGTACTTGTGGATTCCACCCGCGGCTAAAGTCGCGTCAATAAAGCATATTCCGCTCACTCAAAAACTATTCAGTAAATCGAGATTATTGTACCTATCTTATTTCTAGAAAATGATCTTATTTCTACAAGCTAGGTGCTAGTAATTTCAGTGTTTCTGTAATGTTTTCATTAGACACTTAACAAATCTATACTTATAATAAAACTGTAACAGGTCCAATTCTGTACATGGCAGATATTTTGAAAAAAAAAATGTACAGTACTCTGTAGCTGATACTGATGCTGAAACTGTATTTTTTTTTATTTTTGTCTGTCTGTCTGTTTGTATCCCGGCCGCGTATCACTCCAAAACTACTGAATGGATTTCAATGAAACTTAGCATGATTGGAGTTCATACTACAAGGTAGGATAATTTAGCTTTTTATCCCGAAATTCAGCATGGTTCCCTTGGGAGAGGGGATGAAAGTCAAAATATACACTTAGTTGTAATTTATAAACGCGTAGTCCAATTTCATACGTTCTTTTTAGGGTTCCGTACCCAAAGGGTAAAAACGGTCTGTCCGGCTGTCCGTCCGTCCGTCTGTCACCAGGCTGTATCTCAAGAACGGTGATAGCTAGACAGTTGAAATTTTCACAGATGATGTATTTTTGTTGCCACTATAACAACAAATGCAAAAAGTTGGCCAAGTGCGAGTTGGACTCGCGCACGTTAAAACAAAAAAAAAGGTTAAAATATTAAGTCTAATGTTGTACGGAACCCTTCGTGCGCGAGTCCGACTCGCACTTGGCCGATTTTTTGTCAGAATAGTGGTACTTTAAAATTTATCCCGTAAATAATTCAAAGTCATCGGGATTGAAGTTCAGAAATAACAGACATCACAACCTAAATATTAAGTTCCAAATAACTTGACACCCAAAATGTACAGAAACCTTTGAACGTACGGCTCATCTTAAGCTGGCGTTTGCACTTTATCGTATATAATAAATAGGTCTGTAGTTGGACCTCTCCAAAAGACTGATTTTTCAAACGATAAAACACAGTTTTTTTATTACGATAAGCACAACTTCCCTACGTATATTTTTCATAACATGCAATGCTCTAATCAGTCTAATCTATACCGATAACAGGTTGCAGAAGGCGGGTATGGAAGCACGTAGGGTAAGACGCTTACATTTATCTATTTATACTTATAATAATACTGTAACAGGTCCTATTCTGTACATTGCAGATATTTTGAAAATATGTTTTGAGAGCAATCTGTAGCAGATACTGATGCAAAAACTGTTTTTTTTTCTGGCTGTCTGTCTGTATCCCGGCTGCGCATCACGCCAAAACTACTGAATGGATTTGAAAGAAACTTAGCACGATTCGAGTTCATACTAAGACGAAGACATACGATACTTTTATCCCGAAATTCAGTACGGTTCTCTTGGGAAAGGGGATGAAAGTCAAAATGTACACTTAGTTGTAATTTATTAACGCGTAGTCCGATTTCATTTCATCATTCTTTTTTTGTTACAATAGTGGTAATTTAATTATTTTCCCGTAAATATTTCAAAGTCCTCAGTTTTGCAGTTAAGAAATTACAGATGTCTTAAACTAAATATTTCGTTTTAAATAACTTGAACCGCGGAATATTGAGAAACCCTTGAACGTACGACTCATCTTAAGCCCACAGGCAGCCCGGAACTCCACGGGAAGCCCGACACCCCACGGACAGACCGGCATCCCACGGGCAGCCCGGCACCCCACGGGCAGCACGGCACCCTTATTTAGTTTTGCAAGCTTGCTACTATAAAACTCTAAAATATGGTACATTCACCACAATCAGTTTTTAAAACTACATATCTTTCTTTTAACGGATACATTTGGGAGACTACGCAATGGAAGTGTACAATGTTGTCTTAGGTTTTCGCGATTGTTACACTTAGTAATTAAACAACTTTAAACGGTTTAAATCACGTATTTTTATCATTATTTTTATCCGGACGTTTCAAACACTTTGTAGTGATCGTGGTCACGGGGTGACTGTCGGGACAAAAATAATGATAAATATATGTGATTTAATCCGTTTAAAGTTGAAAGTGCACAACTTTAGTAGATTGTTATACAAGGGTCGAAAGGAATTAGTAACTTTCACCAGCGGTCAGCTCTCTACTTTTCATTTCGAATTTAAGGAAATTAAAAAAAGTAGCTTTTCTAAAAATTATTCATTGAAAAAATAACATTAAATAACTAAGAATTTATTGAGAGGTTAGAACTATTTGTGAAATTTTACGTAAAAATTTGTTTGGAATATTTACAGGCGGCTATAGCCCGAATCTCTCTGCTTTTCACTACTAATATAAGGAATAACGATATAAAAATAGTATGTTTTTTATATAATTTAATAACATGAGCAGGACCTTTTTAAAATGAATGCGGCTATAGTCCGAGTAGGAATCGATGACTTACATCCGTGTTAAACACTCTACTTTTCATTTAAAATATTGAGGAGAGTAAAAAAATAGTAGTTGCATGGTGGTAGGGCATTTTGCGAATGCCCGCCTGGCTAGCTACCACCCTAAAGTAGAAAATCTGTCGCCAAGCACCTAACGGTGTGTTCCGGCAGCTGTCCTTGAGAGCCAGTAATTATCTAGGTTAGCCTGAACAACACCTTCGACCACATCATCACTTTCTATCAGGTGAGATAGTGGTCAGAGGCTTACCTATCATGCATAAAAAAAAAAGTTTTTCTAAATATTTACTAAAAATAATAAATATGAGTAGAAGATACAAAGATACACTAGGAGTTAGAACAATGAAATTTGGGGAAAGTTTTAGTTAGTTTTTTTAACCTACACTTCTTACCTTATATTTAGTTACTACCCTGCCAAACATAGTTATTATTAATTGTTTTATAACAACAGAGTATTTTACAACGAAAAATCAATCTGAATGACTTGTAACCATGGTTACAAGTCATTCAGGCCCAAGAGAAGGAAGCATTTACTATGAGTTTTTCCCGGCCTTAGGTGGGAAGGAGCGTCTCCTCAGATCAAACAAACAATACTTTCCGAGAATGAGAAATAAAATAAAAAAATCGATCTACCGTCAAACAAACCGCCTAAAATCGAAATTCTAAAGAAACGCATAAGGTACTTTGCTTCAACATTTATTGTGCGAACCGGGAAAGAACTCTCTGAGTTACTTTACTACTGTCTTCTGGAAAATACACCCCGGGAGTTTTGAAATCCAAAGTAGAAAGCTCCATTCTGAGCTATGGTTTACTATAAGAGTGCTTCACCGCAGACCACAGTTTTGCTTAATATGAGATAAACATTGCACAAATGTGAATAATTAGTCTGCAGGTACGGCAATCGCGAACGAAGTCGCGGGTACAGCTAGTGTTTAAATATTAATATTATATATATAACTCTACGAATAAATATTTATTCGTAAATGTAACTTCATTTACATTAAGAAATTTTAAAAAGATTTGAAAAACAACATCTAAAAATAAAAAATATTTTTGTGTCAATCCCTCACAAGTTTCCTTCTAAACCATTGTAATAAGCACTTCGTAGCCTAACCGTAAGAAATTTTGATGCGTTTCGGCTCTACATGAAGCATTATCATTATCACGCACGATCGTGATTGTGTTATTTTTTGACACCAATAGATTATAATTTCCGTAAATCATAAACATGTAAATTAATGAATTTAGGCGTACTTTGCGTAAATCTGTTGAGTGACATGATGAACGCCATATAAATCAATAGAACATTTTTAGACGCGTTTCTATTCTACACAAAACATATTCAGAATGTATTGACCCTTCGAAAACATGATCTCCATAACTTTAAATTTACATTATGTTTGCAATTTTAAGTGTTTGTTTCGCATAATTTTTACACTTTATTTTTTATTTAATGCTTAACCGGCCACTTTGGTTTTTTAGGTCGTAAATCTTAGTAGGAATATTACAGTTTGCTAATGAGCCTTGGATATATAAGTTATTTTGTTAATTTAATAGCCCTCAGTTTATTTATTCAGTATTACTGAAATTGGACAACAACATGTCACATCATCACTTTCACGGAAAAACAGATGTTTTTCAAAGCAATTTTCAACCACAACATCAAAATTTAAATGGGTCAACAGCATATAAGGTCATTTTAAATCGAGCTCCTCTCCTCGAATTTTATCCGAAATTACGTAAATATACGTTGATATTTCAATAATTCAGATATATAAAACAGGAAGTTCCACACACATTGATAGTATACCTGATGACTTCATAAGCTAAGAGCCCTGTTATGCGCCTGATGAGTATCAACATCTTACTCACGTTTATGAGATTAGTGGCAACATATTTTTCCAGCCTAATACTTCCCTCAGTCGCTGTATACGATATTTAATAGGAAGATGTTTTGATGTTGATGTTTGCCTTTGCAGTCGAATATTTCTACCCCCATATAATATTCGACATATAGTTGATGTACTATATATACTCAAACAAAACGCTCAAAATATAAAATACGAGTATCACTCAATTCAACAGCAAGAAATTACGTTATAATAATTAAGTTGAATATCGCAAATATTAGTTTAATTCTTATTCTATATTCAACTATATGTATGCCTTTATTAAACAAAATACTATGAACTATATACAACACTACAGCTACTACAATAAAAGCATTTAGACACCTATAAGTCATAGCAGACTCATAGGCAGTCCAAATGCTCCAGCCCACTCCCAGTTGGCAGCGTGCCCAGCATGCTGGCAGCATTGCCCCGTTGAATTGCAATGCTTATTCGTTGAGCCAAATATGTGCCAGCATTTTGATCACGCGTCGCATCGACCAAGCGCTCAGATAGGTTTTGGAAAATACGATGAGCTCCCGGTCCCCACGGACCCAACGTCTCTACACCAAACGGCTCAAATATGTAACCCATACCGAGGTTAGCATATTTGCGCCGCTTGAGTTGCTCCGCCGAAGTAGCCGCAGCGCCAGCCTATACTATATGTCGAATATTTCTACCCGCATCGTAGAACACACTAGAGCTAACATTATAAAAGACTACCATTTGTTGGGATCTGACAAATCAAAGTCTACCCGTGTCAAATCCAAAAGAATAGCTACAGGGGTAGACTGAAGACTGATAACTAAAATGTCACTTTGGATCTTAATAATTACACGACACAAGTTTGTATCCACTAGATATAGTAATATTAAAACCAAATACTAGAAACGTTTCATGTCTTTATTTATTTCGGTCAACGTGTGTATATGCACGCTATACACTGTTTTTAATTGAAGAGTCCAACGGCTAATGAAATTCCATGGACAGCATTCGTGAAATTTTTATAAGAAAAGGTTACAAAGAAAAGTTTCTACTATATCGAACATTGAAAACTATATAACAATACATTACAATGTTCAGCCATCAATCATCTCTCGATCATTCAATATTCCCAATTTATCCCAAAAGATTAAAAGGAACTCATTAATAGCTAATCAGGTTGACACCTCATCCAGGGTAAATTTAATTACCTAGCAACCTTAATTAACCTAGAGTCTGATGCTCGAAACCCGGGTCAAAGTATTCGATCCCCAACGTGAGTGTTTTTGTCAGTTATTAAAATATTTGTAAAACTCACGAAAATTTAATTTCATATAATGTATTCACAAAACTTGAGAAGATTTCTCGAAGACACACAAACGTATGTTAATGAAATCGTTAGGGTTTAAGGTTAGTCGTTTCAGGAAAAATGAGAATTAAGACCGTACAACGATGAGACACTATTTACTATACTATAAATTACTTACAGATGAAACATAATTTCCATTACATTGGCAAACTTCAGTTGAAGACTCTGCCAACTTTTGCATAGTTAATTCATAATTTGGTTAGCAATTTAATATATCAAGGGCAAGTTAAAAAATAAATATTTCATTTGGCATTTTAAATAACAATAAGATACAATAAAAAATCATAGCCATTGTCCAGAATACGGATACGGAAAATATTGAAGTAACGTATACCATATAAAAAAATAAAAATTTGTTAAAGATTATTTTCAGTGCCACTGATATTTTCACGGGTATATAATGCGAAGAAATTTCATTTCCTTTGTTAAATTATTTTTAATTCCCCATTATTTAGATTATGGGTAGCGTAAATTCAGTAAAACATTATCTGATTTATGACAAAAAGCTCAACTTTCAAAAAAATATTTCACTGTAAGTATTTTAGGGCGAGATTAAGGGCTCTAAAGTTCTCACAACTTCGGAAGTTGATAAGTTGGTCATTACCTATAAAATGAAGTTGTCTTTGAAAAGGGTTTATTTTGGAAGGTCTTCGCCACAATTTTTTATAAAACTTGTGTAAATGTAACGTTGAAAGTAATTTTTCAAGGCAAGATTAAGAGGCTCCAAAGGTCCCACAACTTCGCAAGTTGATGGCTTGGTCATTACCTAACGAAGTTGTGTTTGAAAAGGGCTTATTTTTGAAGGCCTCTTGCTCAATTTTTTATAAGACTCGTGTGAAGGAGGCAGTATTTTTATCTTGAAAGTATCGTCTCAATTCCCCGGAGAGTTCCGGTAGTTGTGTGGAAGGATTGATTTACAAAGCTTGAGTGATTATATTGATAAAAAAAAGTATGTGTATGCTGTGGATATAATGTAATTTATGTTTAGTTTTACAGATATAATTTTGGGTTTTGAGTTATGAAATTAATATATATTATAATTAACGATTAATTCTACAAATTATACACTTTGGAAACACGATTACTTAAAGTTTCCTCAATAGAAAATAAAATCAAGAGTTGTGTGTAAAAAACTAAATAAACCCTTAGTACGGCGTAAATACTTAACAAAAGGTCATCAGTATTTGAATAATAAAAAAACAACGTGTTTTCTATAATGTATACACATCATGATAGTAAGCTGTCTTTTATCTCTCACATAAGTCAAGCTGCGGTATGAGTTAGGAAATTAATGGCTGTGTTTTGAAATATTAGACGGTGTGGAGACCAAAATGTTCTCAAAATTATTTACTCTTTATTTTTACTGCCAATTACTTATTATCAACTGAGTAATGAACCTGGGTTGACTCTTACAAAACATTTTTCTGTCCACTGCAAATAGCTCAATGTCGCGTTTCTACCATTGCGAATTCCGACTGATGTCTTGTGACCGAGGCGGACGTTGCTTAACTTTGCTGATCGATTCAGAACGGCCAAGCTAACTTCGCTACGAGCGCTTCAAAGTTGTCTTATGTAATAATTTGTATTACATAAAGCAATTTGTATTTTGAACTTAGGCACTTCGATTAGATGCATTGATTTAGTTTTTGTCTGAACCTCAAGCCTAGTGTGGAAAACAGGTGGTTAACTACTTCATTAAAACTGTGCGATAGCGTGTCCGGAATTAACTATTTTCGGCTCCATTTTACTGCTATGAAAAAATATAAGAAATTATTTGTGCCCTAACGCTTATTTTATAAATAAAGTGGAATGAATATTTGCTCTTCTACATTAATATTAGAAACCTTATAATATTAAGCTTCTGGCTTAATAATATAAGATTTATCTTATGGAAATAATTCAACAAATGAGCAGCATGAAACCACTCACGTTGATGTTAGGTAGGGTGTTCTTGCAACTTGTCATAACCTTACTAATCTAATACTTACTCAAAAAGAGGAATAACTACCAACGAGATTATTTCCAAAGAGGATAGGCGTAAAAAACGGCCAGCCATAGAAATGAAGCAGAATCTGCTCAAAATTATATCCTTAGGAAGAGAGATAATGATGATACACTTTTTATTAACCAGTTTGACCAGGCGTAGCAATCAATCAAAAGGAATACGCTTAGAATAACCTAACCTTATAATATACTCCTGCCTCATGCTTATTCTAGTCGCATAGTTAATTGGTTGATATAAACACAAAGATTTGGAAAAAATAGTTGTCCCCGGTGTAAGCGATAGATACAAAAGTCTAGAGAAATACACCTGAATTGTTACCACGCTATTGCCCTGTCTAATTATAGATGATATTCGGCCACAGCATTTTGATCACTGCGGTTTTAAGGCGATTAGAGTCGCCAATGGCCTTGAGCATCTGGACCTAAACGAGCTTACTTTACTCGCGTATCGCCGCATACGTTCCGCGCTCGCTGCACAAATATAACGGTCAAAGAATATGCAGATGCGCGATGCGCTCCGGTAACATGGCACTTTATATTCCTACCGTAAGATTCTAGTGAGTATCCGCAATTGCAACTGCGACTGAGATCAGTCGTCAAATGAAAATGTATAGTGTACCTACCTAGGTTGTTCTGGACGTCTTTATTCCTTTTCTTTATTTTTCAATGTCATCTGCCGAGTGAAGAAAGTTACTCAGATTTGTCTGATACTCGATATTTAGGCTGTGCTGAGAGTCATTATTCCGAATTTGGAATTATTTTTTCAATGTCATCTGCCAAGTGAAAAAAAATGCTACGGTTTGACTGAAAATTGATATCTAGGTTGTTGTAGGCAGACAGCAACTTGGCAGATGTCGTCGAAAAAATGATTTCAAACTTGGAAAAAAGACGTCCAGAAAAACCTTGATTTCGATTATTAGCCAAATCGGAGCAACTTTTTTTACTTGGCAGACGTCATCGTAAAATACATTCCAAATTCGGAATAAAGACGTCCAGAACTACCTAGATTTTGAATTTCATCCAAATTGGAGTAACTTTCCACACTTGGCAGACGTCATACAAAAATACGTTCAAAATTCGGAATAAAGACGTCCAGAACTACCTAGATTTTGAATTTCAGCCAAATCGGAGTAACTTTCTTCACTTGGCAGACGTCTAGAAAAATAAATTCCAAATTCGGAATAAAGACGTCTAGAAATACCTAGATTTTGAATTTCAGCCAAATCTAGGTAACTTTTTTCACTTGGCAGACGTCATCGGAATATACATTCCAAATTCGGAATAATGACGCACAGCACAACCTAGATATCGATTTTCAGCCATATCGGACTAACTTTTTTCACTTGGCAGACGTCATCGAAAAATAAATTCCAAATTTGGAATAAGGACGTCCAGAAAAACCTATATATCGATTTTCAGTACTGTAACTGTAACAGTCAGTTCGTCCACTGCTGAACACAGCCTCACTTTTTAAGGGGGTATTTGCCATAATCCCCACACTTGGCAGGCGTCTTGGGGATCGCAATGTAAGTTGGCAGTTCTTTAGAAGGCGCTGCTGCCCCCCTTTAAGTAGTTTTCCCTTAGACGCTTCTGACGACACCCACGGGATGATATGGGGAGGTGCAATTCTAACCCGGCACCCCACGTGGCTGCCCACCTTCCAGTAGTTTTCCCTTAATCGCCTCTTACGACATTATACGGATTATATGGGATACGGATTTGATACGGATTATATATGATTATATGGGGAGGTGCAATTCTAACCCGGCACCCCACGGTTTTTTTTTTTTTTTTTTATGTTATTGTGACGGAACAAGCTCGAGGTCCACCTGATGTTAAGCGGTTACCTCTGCCTATAACAGATGCAGTTCATCGTTCAAGTGACGAATTGCACTGCGCCCGTCACCTTGAGACAAAGTTGTTAAGTCTCATGTGCCTGTAATTTCACTGGCTTCCAAGGACTGCTGCCGGAACACACCGTTAGGTGCTTGGCGACAGATTTTCAACTTGAGGGTGGTCGCTAGCCAGGCGGGCATTCCCAAAAAGCCCTTCCACCATGCGGTGAAGCTCAAGCCCGCGGCGGGTTTCGAACCATGGACCTGCTGCGCGGCAGTCCATAGCCAATGCCAATGAGCCATCACTGCTTCACGGTGCTAATCTCCCTTACCTATCTCTCACTATTTTCGAGATACGTTATCCATCTTCACTTGGCAGACGTTATCTTTATGTAGTATTAATTAACCTATATCAAAACACCTAATACAATTATCAAGAAAAGCTTAGAACTCCAAAAGATGTATGTAGCTCCATACAAACTCTAAATGTAGTAGAGAACCATTTTGTACCCAACAAACTACTAAAGCCGGAAACTACTTACCATAATATAAAAAAATATATTATCTTTAGTTAACCAGTTATAACATGAGAGCGTTATAGACATTACTAATTAATTTTGTACATATATCATAAAACTTTTCATTGATCTTATTGATAAGGCCGCCCATTGTAATTTACCCACAACATTGTCAATTTCAAGTTTTGATTCTTTTCATATGTGAGACAATTCGAATAAAATTTGTCTACAAAATACCAATAATAAAGCGTCACCGCGCATACTTCACGTCGCAATCAAGTTGGCCCTCTGCAGCGAGCGAATCATTGCACGCACACAGCTACGAATCTCGCGTGTCAATGCACTAATGCAAAGACAAGATCGTTATCAGTCGAAAGCGCGAGCGGAGCTACGAGCGACACAACCTCCCCGTGCCAACGCTTGCGCAACACTGCCGCCCGCGTCCGCGCAGAGCACCTCGGAACCGCAAGCGTTCTGAATCTGAATAATTCGACATTTTCTTAGGAAAATATCAATGGATTTACAAGTGCTATGTTATAATTGTAGTATAACAATCTAGAAATTTAATGGTACAATTTATTTTTCAAAAATCGTAGCCGTTTAGAAGGAGTTCGCCATATAAGTCAAGAAATAGTATGTAGTTTGAATTTTTTTTAAGGCAAAAGTAATAGTAATACCGTAAAATCATATGTTGCAAATGTTGT
Source organism: Plagodis dolabraria (assembly GCA_963854805.1). NCBI lineage: Eukaryota > Metazoa > Arthropoda > Insecta > Lepidoptera > Geometridae > Plagodis > Plagodis dolabraria. Next base: position 21,983,962 of record OY978459.1, read on the forward strand.
ACTTGAATTCATCTATAAAATATATTTTTTTCAAGTCTTCAACTTCAGCGGTTACGGAGGAGTTAGCTTTAGAAAGTACGAATTTGACGTACCCAAGGGCCTTAACGTGGTTGCTCTAAACCTTTTTTATATTGAATATATTATACGCAAAAATAAAGCACCTTGAATAAAAAATTACGAGGCTCGTGTATTTCTTTCACGTGGATTTCTCATTAATTGTTTTTTATCTGATCTTGGGATTACTCTCGAAGAATGGCGAATAAAAAACAATGTATTTTGTTTCATGTCATTCTTATGTAAACTCTGCTCGAGGCGTATGTCATTTGCTTTTGAAACTCCCAGCTGAGAAATGGATTTATTTCAATTACTGGATTTCAGTAAAACATAAACTAAATTTTTTAAATGGTAGCTTTACTGACATTTTCTTACGACTTACAAATATAGTATTAATATAATTGTACTTATAGGTAAAATAATATGATAGAGGAGATAATAAAATTTGCAAGGCTGGTCGTTTCAATTGTAGGGTAGTATATGATTCAGTGTAAATAGAAACGAAGTCGCTTTTTATATTGTAATTAAACAACTTTAAACGGTTTAAATCGCGTATATTTAACGTATAATTAGTATATACTAATTATACGTTAAATATTTTAGTAAATAATATGGGATAACACACGTGAATCAGTCAGATAGCTGCGACTATAGCTTCAACCACATTCAGCACCCCGAGTGCTAAGCGAGACGTCATCCCGAGCTCTCCTTGAATAATACCACCGAATGTGGTTTAAACTATAGTCGGAGCTATCTGACTGATTCAGGTGAGTTATCCCGTATTATTTACTAAAATGAGTTAAAACTATAGTCGGAGCTATCTGACTGATTCACGTGAGTTATCCTGTATTATTTACTAAAATGAGTTATTAGAGTACATTTTGTAAAAAAATTTAGAAAACTATAATTGAATTTTTCTGAAAAATTAAATTCATTTTAAATGTGTGCAATTGTACGAGAGCTATATAGATGAAACTCAGCGCAAAATCACCACTAAAATTGGTGAACACATGAGGAGCATGAAGTAAATGGACACATTCAAATCAGCAATCGTGAAACACGCACATCTCTTCAACATGCCACGAGAAAAATTCTTTGTACCTCAAAATGTGCGTGAAGCTATCGCATGTTCTAAATGATACTCAAGGTGAAAATTGCTAGGCAGTCTAGAGTGTGATACAGTAAGCCATGTTTATTTTGTAGTTTTCGACGAAAAGCTAAATGAGGAAGAAGGTGCACTACCATCAGAACTGTGGCGCATGGCATGCTTCCCCAGGCCACTGGCCGCCTTTGCGCCTCCACTCTCGCACCGTGCAGAACGAGCAGTTACGTAGAATTGTTGACGTTAGACATTTAGACGCGTGAACTCAACTGATGAAGGGTATCGGATATGCCTGAAACCTAGGTCAACAATGTCAACCAATATGCGTGTACGCAATAGTACAGTCGGTTATATAAGACATCAATGTGTTTCATAATCACGAGAACTTTCAGACTAAAATATAAATTCATATGATTTTATCAAACTTTGTTTACGTTTAATGTTTTGTTGCGTAAATTATTTAACTATTTTTCTATAATAGTTCAAATTTTGAAGCAATTATGGCTTCTGCGTCAATATAATGCAATATTTAATATGAATGAACTACATTGCTATAGACAGGGTTCCATAGCTCGAACCCAGCCATAGATTTGAGCTTCATCACGTAGCCGTAGGACATTTTTCGAATGTTAATCACCAAACGGTGTGCTCCATGTAGCTGAAATGCATTATTAAATCCATGGAATTAAAAAATGAATCAACTAGGTACATAATATGTTCATGGTCACATATAAATTTAACTTTGCACAGGAATATGCTTTGCTATGGTTATATATGCAGCAAGATCCGGTGCTGAAGGTGCTAAGCACGGCTATGATTAAAAAAAAAGGTTTTGAAATCGGTTCATTGGATTTTCGTCAACGAAGTCTAAAACCATTTTATTGCCTTCTTAAGTTTACATACAAAATAAAGCGACAACGGTGAAAATGTTTCGAGACAAAAAAATTTCTTCAAACCTACAACATCGTATTTTCACGGGGGTGTATTTTCAACAGTTGTGGAACAGTTCTTCTTTACGTGATCAGGTGGACAACTCGCCCTACGGATGAAGAGCGTCAAGCCGGTTTATTGTAATTGCAGTGTAAATGCTGGTTCTTAGAGCCCATCGTTCCGAAATACAATACTATTGGTACATTATTGCGTCGCGGAAGAATATCTGAAACTTAACGCCACAATAAGCGCAAACAACAATAAGTATAAAACTTAAAATACAACAACAATAGGAAAATTACAAAAGAAAGGCATATGCGCTGATCCAATACATAATAAGTAAAAAAGGGGAAGTAGAGTAGAGTAGCAAAGGTACCTATGCATTGCACGTGAAAAAGAAATGCAAATTATAACTTTCTTTTATGTTCTTATATATTAATCACAGAACTGGGGATGAAAATATGATAAATAATAAGTGTATTCCTTCCAGAGACATCAAACAAGTCGTAACATAAACTAGTAGCCATATCGAGGACACAGTAACTTAAGTTTATGCTTGGGTAAAATAGCTTTAACCTAAAAGAAGGAATACATCTCTAAAGCAATTCTAAGCAATAATCTCATACGTAAGCAATTGACTATATTTCATAGTTCCTCTAAAAAAGCATCAATACCAAATCAAAGTAGTCTTCTGCGTTTCAATATTCATACCACGAAGAATTGATGTTGTAAATTCTCAGCAGGGAGGATTGTATAAGCAAATTACCTTGTAAAATAAAGCCTAATATATATCACGTTTGAATGACAGCGGTAGTGAGAGCGCATCTCCCACATATGTCGGCATCTGACAATTATTTAATCCATATGATTTATGGAATAATCATATTATTATTGTTCTAATTATGAGCTTTATAAGTATTAATATAAGAGCGGAAGTAATGTGGCGTGCTGAGTCATTTATTATGACAAAGTACTTGTTTGAGGATATCGTGAAATCCACTTATATAAGTGGGCGTACGACTCCGAAGGTGGATTAGCCTGAAGTTGTATGATTAATGTTCATGTGTATATAAGGTTGTTATCTTTGAACTTTAGGCCTTATTGGAGCACTAGTAGCGTAGCTTGCTTAGTCAAGACATGGTGGTACCCGACCTGCGAGTAATCGCTAGCATGCCAACCGTACGGCATTTGTAAGAGAATCTATAACCATGGTGGGAAGCTCAAACTGTGACTAGATTTGAACCACGGACCCCACGAAAGATACTACTAATGGCAGAGAGTGACCCGGGGGCACTCACTGCCAACGGGCTATCATTACTTCTAAAGTGATAAAAAATATGCAGAAGGAGTACTTTGTACTTTGTACTCCTTCTACCTAAATACTACGTATAACTTCAATACGCGATGGATACTCCAACAAAGTTCCAGTCTGAGATGTGAAATTTCAACACACATGTATTGTCACCACATAATGTGACCTTCATAAACTCCATCAAATAACTAAGTTTTCAATTACTGATTCTATATTTAGTCCAAAATTAATTATAAGATCTTTTTTAAGAATGTAACGGTTTATCGTGCTTGCTACATTTAAACTCGAGATTACAATTCGTGTACCTGAATTAATTTAGGCTGATTCAAAGTTTTAGGTAATGTGATATATTTTACCCATCAGTAATGTGTGTAAATGTAATCCATATGTAACATTGTTTGATTTTGTGCAAAACTGGAATAATAAAGGTTTCCATTTTCATACATGAAAATTGCATCTGACAACGTTTAAATGTAATTGCATTGACAATGGAATTTTCTTTGTGACTCTACGCTGCAAGCAAGTGTTTCTACTGGAAGAACCGTGAAACAGTGGAAACCAGTAACAAAGCAACATTGTAATTTTGTGATTATTCGCTTAGCAGACATGCAGAAAACAATGATAAGAGTTGTAATTATCAATTTAAAGTTTGCATTATGAAGGTTGAAAAAACTGATTTTGTTATTAATTTGCTTCTGAGCGCTATTGAAAGCCCAACAGCACTTCTCGCAGCGATTCTTTCTAGCAGCTTAATTTGTAATTTAATTCACTGAATAATATATCCTAGCTTTGTAGCATTACGGCTAATATACGCACAGTTATTGAAGTTGCTACAATTAGAAGACCATCATTCCACTGTCAAATTGTAACCAATGAATCAGTTCGCTTGTGCATAAAAATAATAATATACATGTATAGAAGCATCAAGTTTATGTACTGATTCTTCATTCATATTTTCCATCTCTCTACCCTTTTGAGATTGCAGCGCTTTGTGATAGCTGGTACAATTATATATTTTTTTTCTTTAAAACAAAATATATGTGTTTTAAAGACGTGTCTTGCGTTATTTTAAATATGTTTTTAAAATAACAGTCCGTAAATTATTTCTAATGACAACACTTACGAAAATAAGCTATTCGCTGTACTTCCTGCATCTCGCTAAGTAGACTCAGCACAAAATATGCTTATCCTATACCATATTCTGCATAACATCATCATCTAAGTACTCACACTTTCTGAAAAAGTATCCTTCTTCAAAGAGTTTTTATAATATTTATCAGGACTTCTTTTACCCTTATATCATTCACATTCATCTCATCACTACTTCTTATTAAATTTTCAGTCCTCATTATGAGATACTAATACTTGACTGTCACTATTCTCAATTTTTTCAGTAACTGGTGCTTCGTTAAATAAGTCATGTGCAAGTCAATTTGCCAAAGTAGTGACCCTCTATCATTATTATATTATATGAAGAAGGCCACATATGTACATACAAACGCATCTACAAACTAAAAACGTAGTCCAACAGTAGCTTTCGGTTCGGTCTTCATTTTAGCAACAAATTACTCCATTTCGGCAATTTCACGTTATTGCAGTTGCGATGACCATTCCCGTTTATTTTAAGAGCTGTATGACAAAGTGTCAGTGTTTATGTAATGCTCACAGAAGTTCTCCTCGGTGCTCGTTATTAAGGTCGTTCTGGCGTCCACTATTTAATAAGCAATGTTGGTGTGAAACACGAGTTTAATTTGGCAAATGCTGATTATATTAGGAGTTGGAAATTATAGCGTGTGATAGTGAATCAAAATGGTCTTTAAACTTGTACCTTATTGGATCATATGAGCAATGAAACTGTTTTACCATATAGTTCCTAGCTAAAGAATATAATACCTTCCTTCTGCAAAGATTGAGCCAAATGAGCAGCATTGATGTGAGTATGTATTTGCAGGGTGGTAGGGCATTTTTTGAATGCCCACCTTGCTTACTACCACCCTCGAGTAGCTAATCTGGCCAAGCACCTAACGGTGTGTACTAACAGCTGTCCTTGAGAGCCAATAATGAATAACATCTTCGACCGTATCATCACTTACTCCCGGAACCTTTCGTTGGTGTATGTACAAATGAGTGAAGTAATTATATTTGTTTTTTTTTCATTGTAAACTTTCGAAAGCAAATAACGTATCTGCACAACACACTTACACACCTATTACAAAGACTATTGGTGCGTTCCTGCTGTTCCTGACGGCAAACAGCGCGTGACAAAACTGCGAACATAAAGATTAATGTAACCGATTTGTTCCTGTCGTTCTTGAATCTCGTTACAGTTGAGAATAGTGATTTGTTATGGTGAAATCTTGTTCGCCACTAAGCGCGTGCTTGAGGTTTTGAACGCGTGACGCCGTGGCACTTTAAATTGACATGATGACAGCTTATATTAGTTTACGAATTCACAAACCTAGTATATAAAACATTTTTAACTCCTAAATTGTACTCAATTTAAAAAGTTTTGTGTAGAGTATGAATACTTAGCAATTTAGTTTCTTGGAAATATTGTACATAGTGTTTTCTAATAAGACACGTGCTTTTTATTATTTTTCAACACAATTGGATTTTCAGTAAAAGTAGTGAACACTGTCAACTGTATTTTATTCACCATATTATACCGTATCAGTACCTATAGAATAATTCCTTATATTGTAGGCATTTTTTTCAAAGTGGTTTTTATGTCTTTCTATACTATCTCAAATGTTGAAAACAGGTTAAGTCTGGAATCAATGCCTCAAGGATGGCTATGCTTGATTTTTTGCAGTCCTTGAGCTGCTGAATCACATTATCAGGGGCTTTATGACAGACTGTTTAATTGAAGGCAGTAGCTAGCCAGTTGAAAAACAAAACGTCCTTCCCCATGAAGCCCAAGGGCTGATTTGAAACCATCCCGACACGGCAGTTAATATGAACTGGCTATTACTACTTATTTTTTAGTATAAAGTTGGTATATACTGTTACAGATCTGCATGTTTTACCATAATCTTACCATAATGGCATGAAAATTTAAACAACTTACAGAATAATAAGTTACATCACACACTTCATTATGAAACATTGTTACATTATTTCGAGCATATGTTTGCGTGGTATACCTATGTATTTCTATCAACCCCACTCGCCTCTTCAGCGGCCATTAGACTTTAAGGTGATCACCGTAGTGAAACGCGCACTTTTGGAATCTTCTTTTACCGAAACTATTCGTTCAAAAAGTGCGAAAAAAATATATCATATTATTTAATTCTTTATTGAGTGAATTAGTTGACTAGTTTTTACTAAAACTTATAGTTCTTCTGTAATAAATTGTAATCGGCGACCCTTTTTAGACTGTTTTTTATTAATTTAAGAGGCATAATTGATGTAATTGCAACGTTTCTTTTTTTTTAAATAGCTAATACTATACTCTAATGAACTACTTACCAACCTGTGTTGAAAACATTTTTATGAATTTTTGGCACAAAATTGCGTGATCGCGAGAAGAAATCTCAACGAAAATCAGTCTGCCCGCAGCGCTCGGGCCGTTTGGACGTGGGATCTGTGCCGTTCGTTACTCCATCATTTTTTGTGCATTTATTTTACGAAATATACAATATTTTTTTACCATACGTTAATTTGCAAGTCATAAATTATTGAAACTCAAGTAAAAAAAATATTGGGTAAGTACTTTTCTTTATATTGATTTATAAAATCTTTATAACAACGAGTTGATTAAAGTTCAGACACGGCATTGTTAATTTCTATTTTAGTAGGTATCTAGATTTTTAACCCTAAGTAAAATATTTCATTTTGTTATTTATAAGCTACTGTACAATTAAACGAGAACTAATTTCTAATGCACTTAACACACTTTCCGAGACGACCAACTACTTTCTAGGAATTTAGATATTCAATCATTCAAATAAAGGGAAGTTATATATTTATTATAACTTTGACTTTGTTAATACAAACAATTTGTGAACTCCGATATTCAAATACCGCGCCATAGTCCACCAGCGCCCAATGCTGCTGGCCAATAGGACAACTGACTTTGACAGCTGTGATTAGCTCCACGAAAGTTATTCATGTATACATTGCATCACATTTATATAATTAAAAACAGTTTAATAGCAATTCCGTCGTATTGATTGAACAAAATTGGCGACCGTTTACAATATTTGTGTGGAGACACAATACACGAACTGCAATCAACACGGAAATAATAACAAACGGCGGACTCCATTGAAATCTTTGATGACTTGGTGACTGTGATAATTTGTATCTGGAACGACAACGGCGAAAAAGTGCAAGGAGTTTTGGCAAACTGGCAGTGCAGAAGGCTTCTAAAAGGGAGGTTTGCCCATTCTTTACTTTCTTTTACTTCGTCTAGCTTGCTCGAGTTTCCAAGAAATTATATATGTTGAACCCAAAGTCCAACTTCAAAGTAAACACTAAATATTACTAAGTGATTTCAGCTGTTAAGCTACTTTCATCAGAATCTATATCTATATAATATAATCATACATAGTTTCATCTATTTTGCTTCAATAATCATCTTTATGCTGATAAACAATATTCATTTTTATTTCTTCCTACAACTCCTATATTCTTTCTATATCTACCTACTTTTTTCTGTGCATAATTATGCGAGCTACGAATAGAATACCGCGCTAAGTGCAATTGATTAGGTATTTAATTGCTATAAATATCGAAGTACAGATATATGATATATGCCATTATCACACACAAATTGACAATCATAAAATTAACAGTACGTATACTAATACAAAAATATATAAATAATTTAACTATATCTACTTATGACCTAAAAATATTACACTTAAAAATTCTGAGCTCTGTTTTCTACCAGGAGGCAATCATAAGTAGAAAACAGAACTCAGGTCACTGTCCACGGGTAGAGTGCCTAAAAGGCTGGCAGCATTACCCCGTTGTATGGCAAGACTAATTCTCTGGCCGAGGTAAGCGCCAGCCCTTTGGTCGTTTGTCTTTTCTTCCAGCCGCTTTGATAAATCTTTATATAAAGTCCATGCGCTTGGACCCCACGGACCTAATGTTTCTACTCCAAAAGGCAGAAATATATAACTATCGCCGAGACTCTCGTATTTTCGCCCTTTGGAGCCTTCTGCTGTCACTGCCGCTGCTCCCGCCGTCTTGGAGGTGGATGGTAAATGAGACGCCGCAAGCGTGTCAACGCAAGTGGCATCCCAAACTAGCGGCCTTCCACGAATCCAGGGAGTTAAGGTCATTCCGTCAGGTCTCTTGCCATCGTCACGTGCGATACCGTTCGGCTCAAGAATAGCCGGCACGTTTACGGTAGCAAGAGCCCTGCGGATGACATCATTTAAAGAGGCGTGGCGAGAAAGGCGGCCAGCACTTCGACGGCAGGAGAGGCCGTGGTGTCCTTGGCGATCTACTGGAACTCCGCAAAAGCAGTTATGTGGTTCGACTGTGTTTGAACCAATTCGCAGGCTGATAGAAAGGGCAAACGACTTATTGTCCAGTAGCGTCCCAATGTTGGCAGATGGTAAAGCCTGAAGCCAGAAACCTGATTCTCGCTCCGCAGAGGCAAGAAGACGAGCCCGATCTACTGGAGAAACTGTGTTATTTAAAAGGTCAGTTGAGATCTTTTTATTTATAGGCTCATCCCAATGTCTCTGCGAATGGAGTTTGTTGGGAAGGCTTTCACCTGGACAAGCTAAAGTCCAAGTCTAAAAAAAATAAAAAAAAAGCTAAAGTCGAAGTACAGTCATTTATATTACATATTAATTCATATGTCTACAAGAGCTTTCAATTTCTTACATTCTTAAGCATATATTCACTAGGTACCTACCTAAGTAATCTTAGTATCGACCCCAAAGTAAAATAATTTTTGTAGTCAGTCAATTTAAGTTGTAAACATTATTAATTACAGTGATAACGAGATGCTGCGCACAGTGCACGTACGATCAGCTGATTTACAGTTATAAATCAAGTGCGGTGCAGAACCGGCCGGCTGATTCTCGCGCGAGACTACAGCAATTGTATGTTTTTGTTAAGGTATTTATAAAGTAAATTTTTTGTTTTCATTCAAATGACTGGCACAGACGATAAGAGCGTTCAGGATATGAAAGAACTTAAGGGTAAAAGGTCCTCATTAAAGGGAAGATTAACTACTTTCGAAAAATATTTAGAAGAATTAAAAGAACAGACGGTAATAAGTAAAATACATCAAAATGAGTTAAAATCACGCTTAAAAAAGATAGAAGCTATTTTCGACGAGTACGATCTCATTCAGACTAGCATAGAAATTAAGCAGGACAGTCAAGAAAATGTAACTGAAAGGGAAACAACGGACAATAGATTTTTTAGATGTATGGCAGAGGCTCAGGAAATAATCGAGAAATGTAATAATACAGAATTAGACAGTTCATGTTCCCAAGTGTCTTTAAAGCACTCTAATTTTAAATTACCTCAAGTTGGGATTCCTAACTACAATGGTGATGCTTCTAAATGGTTAGAATTTCACGATACTTTTACTTCTATGATTCATAACAATGATTCTATAGCAAGTATAAATAAGTATCAGTACCTTAAAAGTGCACTCACTGGTCCAGCAGCTTCAGTAATAGCGTCTTTAGAAATTTCTAGTAGTAATTACGAAGTAGCATGGAAACTTCTATGCGATAGGTACAATGATAAGCGTAAGCTAGTATGTACTCATCTTAAGGCTTTATTTGATGTTCAGACTGTCAGTGAAGAAAATGCGTTACGTTCCCTCGCCGATCATATTGCTAAGCATTTAAGAGCGTTAAGTACCTTAGGCGAAAAAACAGAAAATTGGGATACGTTGATAATATTTCTGTTCTCGACCAAACTCGATAGCATTACAAGTATTTAATGGGAAGAATATAAATCATCATTATCAGAAGATCCAGACTTAGAAAAATTCTTCACATTTTTGCGTAGGAGAGCAGATGTTATAGAAGCAACTGCAAGTAGTAGCAACCGTGCTGCCGAACTGCAGCAATCGCTGGAACAACCGCAGCTGCAGCAATTCAAGCGCATGAATAAACAACAAAAGTCATTTGTTGCTGCATCTTTAGACAAAAAACATTCTGAATGTTTAGTATGTAATGAGGAACATCTGATTTACTACTGTAAAAAGTTTTTGTCTATGTCACCGACTGACAGATTAAAGCTTATTATTAAAAATAGGCATTGTATTAACTGTCTTCGTAGCGGACATTTAGCACCACAGTGCAAATCTCGACCATGTAAGTTATGCAATGCAAAGCATAATTCACTCTTACACTTTGACAAACCAAGCTCAGAAAACCAAATAGTTTCCAATCCAATATCACTTTCAACATGTATCGCCAATCAAGTTTTGTTATCAACTGCAATTATCAAAGTCTCATGCATTAACAATAATTCGATTGATACACTACAATGTATTGAAGCTCGCTGCCTATTAGATAATGGAAGCCAGTCGAGTTTCGTGAGTCAGGATTTAAAAAATAAACTATGTTTACAGACTGAGAGTGTAGACTCGGTTTGTGTCACAGGTATTAACAGCATGTCATTTGAAGCTTTACAGCGCTGTAATATAATAGTGCAGTCTAAAACAAGTTTATTTAGCACGTCAGTCAATGCATTTATTATCAAAGAAATAACTAGTTCACTGCCAAGCCATGAAGTAGATATTTCCAAAATCAATATACCTAAAAATATATCTCTCGCAGATAAGACATTCCATATTCCTGCTAAAATAGACATACTATTAGGAGCCGACGTATTTTGGGATATCATATGCTCGGAACAAATTAAACTAGGTCGATATTTGCCTGTTCTACAAAACTCAGTATTTGGATGGTTGGTATCAGGACCAATCATATGTTTTCCAACAAAAGATGCTCCCACAAAACTTTTTTGCAATTTCAGTCACGAGATTCGAACCCAGCTCAACAAGTTTTGGGAACTAGAAGAAGTGCCTGTAAAGCCCGTCATGTCTCAAGAAGAGGAGGCGTGTGAGCATCATTTTGTGCAACACACGCGTCGTCTTGAAAACCTTTGAAAATGAAGCCAGAAGTATTAGGAGACTCATATTGCATTGCCCGTAAAAGGTTTGAATCGTTAGAGCGTCGATTTCAAAGGCAGCCGGAAGTAAAATCGCAATATGTTCAGTTTTTGCATGAGTACGAAGCTCTCGGTCATTTATCAAGTACTAAAAGACCTGAGCACGCTGTATTTTTACCACATCATCCTGTATTGAAAGACAAAAGTGAGAGTACAAAATGTAGAGTCGTATTTGACGGAAGCTGCCGCACTTCTTCGGGCTTTTCTCTCAACGATATATTGATGGTAGGACCAACTGTACAGGATGACATTTTCTCTATCTTAATTAGATTGCGACAGCATGCATTTATAGCACTGGAGACATAGAAAAAATGTACAGACAAATCTTTATCGAACCAAGTCAAAGGCATCTTCAATCAATATTGTGGAGAAAGGATGAGCGGGATTCGCTGAGATACATGCAACTCCATACAGTTACTTATGGTACCTCTTCTGCGCCATTTCTGAGCACTAGATGTCTAATACAGTTAGGATTAGAATGTAATGATCCAATAATCAAAGAGGTCATGTTACATGATTATTATATCGATGATATCATTACTGGGTGTTCTGATGAGATGGGCTTACAACATATTTATCAAGGTGTCACTAAACAATTAGAATCGGCATGTTTTAATTTACGTAAAGTCAAAAGCAACTCTCAGGCACTAATTAATATAATTTCACAGGAAGCTGTCTTAGACAACGTTCAAGAAAATTTAAGATTTTCTACGGTAACTAATACGTTAGGTATTGAGTGGAATCCTAGCAGTGATTGTATTCTAATTGCAATAGCAAAATCATTAAACGTACAAAAACCATTTAATTCATTAACGAAGCGTAGTATCTTATCAATGTCATCAAGTATATTTGACCCATTAGGATTATTAAGTATCTGCATTGTAACGTGTAAGATAATTTTGCAGCAGTTATGGTTGCAAAAAATTGGATGGGATGAGCAAATACCCGAGGAAATCTCACAAAGTTGGCTAAAATTTATCAATAACTTAAAGAAAATAGAACATTTATCTATACCTCGCCAGGCAATTTGCGCTAATCCCATTAAAATTGATATGCACATTTTTTCGGATGCTTCACTTAAAGCGTATTCTACCTGTTTATATATGCGTTCTACAGATGTATTAGGGAATATTACTGTACGGCTTTTGTGTGCCAAATCAAAAGTAGCGCCACTTAAAACTTCAACCATACCCAGGCTTGAGCTGTGTGGAGCAGTCTTAGGGGCTCGACTGTGTAAGAAAGTTTCAGAATCGTTGAGGTGTTCAATAAATAACAAACATTTTTGGTGCGACTCAAAGATTGTTCTTGCCTGGCTGGTCACTCCTCCACACAAATTAAGTACATTTGTGTCACACCGGGTTGCTGAGGTTAGAGATTTGTGTGTTAATGATATCTTTTTGTATGTGCCATCGTACTTAAATCCATCAGATCTGGCGACAAGAGGTGTAGATCCAGAAGAGGTACAGAACCTTTCGTTGTGGTGGGATGGGCCTACATTCCTGAAAGGTACACAAAGTGACTGGCCCGACCAGAAATGCGGTGAAATACATACTAACTTGCCTGAAATACGCGTTCATGTTAGTAACGTTAATACGCCTCAAAAGTCAATAATTGAATTCGAGCGGTATTCTAGTTTTTTGAAATTACGTAGGATACTAGCTTATGTTTATAGATTTGTCAATAACTGTAGAGGTAATAAGCAGACTGGGCCTTTGATTGTAAGTGAATTAGAAAGTTCAGAGTCCAAGCTAGCTCGAATGTCACAACTCGAGAGTTTTCCTAATTTTGATAATAATTTTAAGAATCTCCCGGTATTACACAACTTAACTCCAATCGTAGAGAAAGATACAGGTTTGATTCGAGTTGGTGGGAGGATAGATCAATCTAATTATGATTTTGATAAGAAACATCCAATTGTTTTAGACAACAAACATCATTTTACAGTATTAGTAATGAGGTACTATCATACTAAGTTGATGCATGCCGGACCACAACTGCTTCTCTCAGCCGTACGTGAACAATATTGGCCTATCGGCGGTAGAGTTTTAGCGAGACGAGTTTGCAGATGTTGTTTAATGTGCAAACGACTGAAAGGAGCAGTTGCCAAACAGATAATGGGAACTTTACCATCGCAAAGAGTAACGCCAGGATTTCCGTTTGAAGTGGTAGGAATAGATTATGCAGGACCTTTTATGATCTTAAATAAAAAAGGCCGCGGCGCCAGGCTAATAAAATGTTATCTCGGTGTGTTCATTTGTTTTAAGGTGAAAGCGGTTCATCTCGAATTAATAAGTGATTTGACCACAGAAGCTTTTATATTGGCCTTGCGTCGTTTTATATCTCGCCGAGGTAAGCCTCGAGAGATATTTTGTGACAATGGCACCAATTTCGTTGGTGCGAACCGCGAAATTTCTGCTCTTGTAAAGAATTGTTCTGATGCTGTGCCAGATTTCATTGATGAAGGCATCAAATTTTACTTTTCACCTGCGTACGCGCCTAATTTTAGAGGTTTAAATGAAGCTTCGGTAAAATTAGCTAAATCACATATGAAAAAGGTTGCAGGTAATGCGCATTTTACTTTTGAAGAGCTTGCAACACTATTTTGCCAAATAGAGGCTATTCTAAACTCGAGGCCGCTAGTCCCTCTTTCCCCTGATCCAAATGATCTTTGTCCTTTGACACCTGGGCACTTCCTCATAGGGAGACCCCTCATATCACTGCCGGTGCCTAACTTGCAAGAGGTAAATCCAAATCGATTGCATCGATACGCCCGTATAGAGCAAGCGAGACAACATTTTTGGAGCCGTTGGAGCAGTGAATATATATGTGAACTGCAGCAGAGAACGAAATGGAAAAACAGAAAACCTGACATCAAAATTGATCAGTTGGTGTTGATCAGAGATGAAGCAAATCCGCCACTGAAATGGCCATTAGGTCGTATTGATAATGTATTTCCTGGACCCGATGGAGCCTGCAGAGTAGCAGACATTAAAACCAGCAAGGGAATCGTACGTCGAGCTATAAACAAAATTTGCCCTCTGCTGGACTAATACAATTTCACAAATGTAAAGTATATTAAAGGCTGAGAGAGTTACAACTTTTCAAGAAGGCGGAGGTTGTTAATACAAACAATTTGTGAACTCCGATATTCAAATACCGCGCCATAGTCCACCAGCGCCCAATGCTGCTGGCCAATAGGACAACTGACTTTGACAGCTGTGATTAGCTCCACGAAAGTTATTCATGTATACATTGTATCACATTTATATAATTAAAAACAGTTTAATAGCAATTCCGTCGTATTGATTTATTTAAAAAGAAGAATATCTAACAGACTTTAATAGTTACTTAGTAGGTAGTTAGTCGGATTGAAATTTGTGTTACATCTGTATGACTACTCAGTTCTTTCGTCCTACCTATAAAGACATGTGCCCGTAACTTTTGAACCGTAACTTCTGTAGATGGTTTCATAGCAAAAGTGATTATGTGAACTATTATTATAATTTTAATAACCGACTTCCAAAAAAGGACGAGGTTCTCAATTCGTCTGTATGTTTTTTTTTATGTTTGTTACCTCAGAACTCTGGACTGAGTGAACCGATCTTGAAAATTATTTTTTTTGTTTCAAAGGTGATGCTTGTCGTTTGGTCCCATTTTAAATTTCATCAAAATCGGTTAAGCCGTTTTTGAGTTACACTAAAATACCTGAAAAATATTTACCTATCTCGATGATATAGTTGTTAAAAATGAATGATAATCGATCCCGTAAGTGGCAAGGGCCACTAAAAAGTGTGAAAAAAATTTTAAGCAAAAAAATGGAACCGACTTCAACACCCAAAAGTGTGAAATAACTCGTCGAAGTCAGTACCATACGCAAAGTTTTGTGATAATAGGTACTTTTGAACTATCATGGTACCGACTTCAACAAGTTATTACACACTTTTGGGTGTTAAAGTCGGTTCCATTTTTTTGCTTAAATTTTTTTTTATTATAATTATTATTATAATAAGTGGGGTTCCTCAGGAAAAGTGACTAAGAACCCCGGTACGATTCTTCCCGTATAACTTTTAATGGCAGCAGTCGAAATTTTGGTGGTAACACGAATTGCTCATTTATCTCTTTCTAACAACAGATATGACGCATAATATTTGAACGTTCTTTCCTTGTCATTACAAACTGCATATACATGGGCGTAGGTATGTATATAGGTAAATTCTAGTAAGCTTTTAGAGCAGTGGTGTTCGGATATAACTAATCTATGTAAGTATTTCAAATCTCTGCCTAACTATACTTACCTTTGCTTTGCTAAAACCTTTGCTTCTTAAAGCTTTGTTTTAGGACACTTGTTTGGGAATGGGGCCCCTTTTGATCCCCGTAGTCCCAAACTATACCACGATGTCGTGGCATATTCAACTGGGCTCCTGGAATGTAACAGGAAGACACCAGCCGATATATATGCCCTTAGGCACGTGGGAAAAATGGGCGGGAAGGACCTACTTTCAGAGGACCCGCTCGTCGCTCCGTCACAAGAAGCCTATCACTAAACACACCCTACAAATGATTAATTGATCAATTAACAAATGCTATGGATTTTTTGTAAGGGATACGCTCCTTTGTCCTCGATGTTGTCCGCCCGCCAACAGCTTGCTCATCCTTCCACCAAAAGGAACGCACGGCGTCCAAAATAACGGTCACTCACACAAATAAACCACATGTTTATATTCACTAATATCTATAGCAATCCTTGCTAGCACATCCGATCGCCGTGACCGGAAACCTGTCTAACTCCGTTTGTTTGGAATAAACGTACGTCCGCGTACGAGAAAACCTTAGAGCGCACTGACTGCCCTTCAAAATCAGAGGTGAACGCAATTATAGACTTTATAAAGTTAAAAAAATCAATTTCTTTATTTTTTTTTTTATTTTTTTTTAAAAAGAAGATCAATTTATTCAACTGTCGGCGTCGGTATCAGAAAGGGCGTCGGCGCTGGTGTCAGTAAAAAAATAAGTGTCAGTGTCGGAATAGGCGTCGAACTCGGTGTCAGTGTCGGAAAAGGTGTCGGTATTAAAATTGGTGACAGCATCGGCGTCGGTGTCCGAATAGGTGTCAGTTTCGGCGTCGCATCGGCGTCGGCGTCCCGCTCGTCACTCCGTCACAAGAAGCCTATCACTAAACACACCCTACAAATGATTAATTGATCAATTAACAAATGCTATGGATTTTTTGTAAGGGATACGCTCCTTTGTCCTCGATGTTGTCCGCCCGCCAACAGCTTGCTCATCCTTCCACCAAAAGGAACGCACGGCGTCCAAAATAACGGTCACTCACACAAATAAACCACATGTTTATATTCACTAATATCTATAGCAATCCTTGCTAGCACATCCGATCGCCGCGACCGGAAACCTGTCTAACTCCGTTTGTTTGGAATAAACGTACGTCCGCGTACGAGAAAACCTTAGAGCGCACTGACTGCCCTTCAAAATCAGAGGTGAACGCAATTATAGACTTTATAAAGTTAAAAAAATCAATTTCTTTTTTTTTTTTTTAATTTTATTTTAAAAAGAAGATCAATTTATTCAACTGTCGGCGTCGGTATCAGAAAGGGCATCGGCGTTGGTGTCAGTAAAAAAATAAGTGTCAGTGTCGGAATAGGCGTCGATCTCGGTGTCAGTGTCGGAAAAGGTGTCGGTATTAAAATTGGTGACAGCATCGGCGTCGGTGTCCGAATAGGTGTCAGTTTCGGCGTCGCATCGGCGTCGGCGTCCCGCTCGTCGCTCCGTCACAAGAAGCCTATCACTAAACACACCCTACAAATGATTAATTGATCAATTAACAAATGCTATGGATTTTTTGTAAGGGATACGCTCCTTTGTCCTCGATGTTGTCCGCCCGCCAACAGCTTGCTCATCCTTCCACCAAAAGGAACGCACGGCGTCCAAAGTAACGGTCACTCACACAAATAAACCACATGTTTATATTCACTAATATCTATAGCAATCCTTGCTAGCACATCCGATCGCCGTGACCGGAAACCTGTCTAACTCCGTTTGTTTGGAATAAACGTACGTCCGCGTACGAGAAAACCTTAGAGCGCACTGACTGCCCTTCAAAATCAGAGGTGAACGCAATTATAGACTTTATAAAGTTAAAAAAATCAATTTCTTTATTTATTTTTTTTATTTTATTTTAAAAAGAAGATCAATTTATTCAACTGTCGGCGTCGGTATCAGAAAGGGCGTCGGCGCTGGTGTCAGTAAAAAAATAAGTGTCAGTGTCGGAATAGGCGTCGAACTCGGTGTCAGTGTCGGAAAAGGTGTCGGTATTAAAATTGGTGACAGCATTGGCGTCGGTGTCCGAATAGGTGTCAGTTTCGGCGTCGCATCGGCGTCGGCGTCCCGCTCGTCGCTCCGTCACAAGAAGCCTATCACTAAACACACCCTACAAATGATTAATTGATCAATTAACAAATGCTATGGATTTTTTGTAAGGGATACGCTCCTTTGTCCTCGATGTTGTCCGCCCGCCAACAGCTTGCTCATCCTTCCACCAAAAGGAACGCACGGCGTCCAAAATAACGGTCACTCACACAAATAAACCACATGTTTATATTCACTAATATCTATAGCAATCCTTGCTAGCACATCCGATCGCCGCGACCGGAACCTGTCTAACTCCGTTTGTTTGGAATAAACGTACGTCCGCGTACGAGAAAACCTTAGAGCGCACTGACTGCCCTTCAAAATCAGAGGTGAACGCAATTATAGACTTTATAAAGTTAAAAAAATCAATTTCTTTTTTTTTTTTTTAATTTTATTTTAAAAAGAAGATCAATTTATTCAACTGTCGGCGTCGGTATCAGAAAGGGCATCGGCGTTGGTGTCAGTAAAAAAATAAGTGTCAGTGTCGGAATAGGCGTCGAACTCGGTGTCAGTGTCGGAAAAGGTGTCGGTATTAAAATTGGTGACAGCATCGGCGTCGGTGTCCGAATAGGTGTCAGTTTCGGCGTCGCATCGGCGTCGGCGTCCCGCTCGTCGCTCCGTCACAAGAAGCCTATCACTAAACACACCCTACAAATGATTAATTGATCAATTAACAAATGCTATGGATTTTTTGTAAGGGATACGCTCCTTTGTCCTCGATGTTGTCCGCCCGCCAACAGCTTGCTCATCCTTCCACCAAAAGGAACGCACGGCGTCCAAAGTAACGGTCACTCACACAAATAAACCACATGTTTATATTCACTAATATCTATAGCAATCCTTGCTAGCACATCCGATCGCCGTGACCGGAAACCTGTCTAACTCCGTTTGTTTGGAATAAACGTACGTCCGCGTACGAGAAAACCTTAGAGCGCACTGACTGCCCTTCAAAATCAGAGGTGAACGCAATTATAGACTTTATAAAGTTAAAAAAATCAATTTCTTTATTTTTTTTTAAATTTTATTTTAAAAAGAAGATCAATTTATTCAACTGTCGGCGTCGGT
This sequence comes from Plagodis dolabraria, assembly GCA_963854805.1. Lineage (NCBI taxonomy): Eukaryota > Metazoa > Arthropoda > Insecta > Lepidoptera > Geometridae > Plagodis > Plagodis dolabraria. The sequence continues at coordinate 22,003,008 of OY978459.1, forward strand.
ATCAGAAAGGGCGTCGGCGTTGGTGTCAGTAAAAAAATAAGTGTCAGTGTCGGAATAGGCGTCGAACTCGGTGTCAGTGTCGGAAAAGGTGTCGGTATTAAAATTGGTGACAGCATCGGCGTCGGTGTCCGAATAGGTGTCAGTTTCGGCGTCGCATCGGCGTCGGCATCGGCGTCGGTTTCATTGTTGGAATAGGTGTCGGCGTCGGCGTCGGTGTCATTGTTGGAATAGGCGTCGGTGTCGGAATAGGTGTCAGTTTCGGCGTCGCATCGGCGTCGGCGTCGGCGTCGGTGTTATTGTTGGAATAGGTGTCGGCGTCTGCGTCGGTGTCATTGTTGGAAAAGGCGTCGGCATCGGCGTCGGTGTCATTGTTGGAATAGGCGTCGGTGTCGGAATTGGTGTCAGTTTCGGCGTCGCATCGGCATCGGCGTCGGCGTCGGTGTCATTGTTGGAATAGGCGTCGGTGTCGAAATAGGTGTCAGTATCGGCGTCGGCATCGGCGTCGGTGTCATTGTTGGAATAGGCGTCGGTGTCGGAATAGGTGTCAGTTTCGGCGTCGCATCGGCGTCGGCGTCGGTGTCATTGTTGGAATAGGTGTCTGCGTCGGCGTCGGTGTCATTGTTGGAATAGGCGTCGGTGTCGGAATAGGTGTCAGTTTCGGCGTCGCATCGGCGTCGGCATCGGCGTCGGTGTCATTGTTGGAATAGGCGTCGGTGTCGGAATAGGTGTCAGTTTCGGCGTCGCATCGGCGTCGGCGTCGGCGTCGGTGTCATTGTTGGAATAGGTGTCGGCGTCTGCGTCGGTGTCATTGTTGGAATAGGCGTCGGCGTCGGCGTCGGTGTCATTGTTGGAAAAGGCGTCGGTGTCGGAATAGGTGTCAGTTTCGGCGTCGCATCGGCGTCGGCGTCGGCGTCGGTGTTATTGTTGGAATAGGTGTCTGCGTCGGCGTCGGTGTCATTGTTGGAATAGGTGTCGGCGTCTGCGTCGGTGTCATTGTTGGAATAGGCGTCGGTGTCGGAAAAGGTGTCAGTTTCGGCATCGCATCGGCGTCGGCGTCGGCGTCGGTGTCATTGTTGGAATAGGCGTCGGTGTCGGAATTGGTGTCAGTTTCGGCGTCGCATCGGCGTCGGCGTCGGCGTCGGTGTCATTGTTGGAATAGGTGACGGCGTCGGCATCGGTGTTATTGTTGGAATAGGCGTCGGTCTCGGAATAGGTGTCAGTTTCGGCGTCACATCGGCGTCGGCATCGGCGTCGGTGTCATTGTTGGAATAGGCGTCGGTGTCGGAATAGGTGTCAGTTTCGGCGTCGCATCGGCGTTGGCGTCGGCGTCGGTGTCATTGTTGGAATAGGTGTCTGCGTCGGCGGCGTGTCATTGTTCGAATAGGCGTCGGTGTCGGAATTGGTGTCAGTTTCGGCGTCGGCATCGGCGTCGGTGTCAATGTTGGAATAGGCGTCGTTGTCGGAATAGGATTCAGTTTCGGCGTCGCATCGGCGTCGGCGTCGGCGTCGGTGTCGGTGTCATTGTTGGAATAGGTGTCTGCGTCGGCGTCGGTGTCATTGTTGGAATAGGCGTCGGTGTCGGAATAGGTGTCAGTTTCGGCGTTGCATCGGCGTCGGCGTCGGCGTCGGTGTCATTGTTGGAATAGGTGTCGGCGTCGGAATAGGTGTCAGTTTCGGCGTCGCATCGGCGTCGGCGTCGGCGTCGGTGTCATTGTTGGAATAGGTGTCTGCGTCGGCGTCGGTGTCATTGTTGGAATAGGCGTCGGTGTCGGAATAGGTGTCAGTTTCGGCGTTGCATCGGCGTCGGCGTCGGCGTCGGTGTCATTGTTGGAATAGGTGTCGGCGTCGGCGTCGGTGTCATTGTTGCAATAGGTGTCGGCGTAGGCGTCGGTGTCATTGTTGGCATAGGTGTCGGCGTCGGCGTCGGTGTCATTGTTGGAATAGGTGTCGGCGTCTGCGTCGGTGTCATTGTTGGAATAGGTGTCGGGGTCGGAATAGGTGTCAGTTTCGGCATCGCATCGGCGTCGGCGTTGGCATCGGTGTCATTGTTGGAATAGGTGTCGGCGTCGGCGTCGGTGTCATTGTTGGAATAGGCGTTGGTGTCGGAATTGGTGTCAGTTTAGGCGTCGCATCGGCGTCGGCGTCAGCGTCGGTGTCATTGTTGGAATAGGTGACGGCGTCGGCATCGGTGTCATTGTTGGAATAGGCGTCGGTGTCGGAATAGGTGTCAGTTTCGGCGTCGCATCGGCGTCGGCGTCGGCGTCGGTGTCATTGTTGGAATAGGTGTCTGCGTCGGCGTCGGTGTCGTTGTTGGAAAAGGCGTCGGTCTCGGAATAGGTGTCAGTTTCGGCATCGCATCGGCGTCGGCGTCGGCGTCGGTGTCATTGTTGGAATAGGTGTCGGCGTCGGTGTCATTGTTGGAATAGGTGTCGGCGTAGGCGTCGGTGTCATTGTTGGCATAGGTGTCGGCGTCGGCGTCGGTGTCATTGTTCGAATAGGCGTCGGTGTCGGAATAGGTGTCAGTTTCGGCGTCGCATCGGCGTCGGCGTCGGCGTCGGTGTCATTGTTGGAATGGTATTGTACCTTGTACTTGTATGAATGTTATTTAGAATACGAATGAAAACGTTTCCTTGCAAATATGAATTAAGTACCTACTAGGTATGCAGATCATCACATTATGTGCACCTTCAAAGGTCGACACCCTTTGTTTACCGACCTCCAAGAGAGGTGGTAGTTTTCAATAGAACGCGTACCTAACTATCTAAGATTTTTTTACCTGTAGATGATTTGTATGCCTTCCATATTTACTAGACGAATTCAGGGTAATTACCTGAGTACCAGTAGTACTACCAGTCTTGCACTTCCGAGCATCCGGTGAATACCTACATCGCCGCTAATCGTGTTTTTTAGGAATAATCTGTGGACAATATGCCTTCCTTGTGTCTTAGACTCGGCACCAATTATACAGGCACTGTGAGAGATAAGAAAACTGTTTAATTTCACGCGTAGTTTTTCGACTAACTGTTTGAATTTAATTATAAGCATAATCTTTAGACTAAGTTGTATCCTAGTGTTCATTATATAAATGTTATTTATAAGATAGCTATCCGTGAGGACCTATAATTGGTTATCTGTTGCTATTAGTTATATGTAAGATATTTGTTATACTGTTGGTCTTCCTAAGAAATAAATAAATAAATAAATAAAAGTAATTATAGCTTTTATTGTTAAAACAAAAAATATCGTCATTTTGTTTTATCTTAGAACGAATCTCAATGAAATGGATGAGCGAGATATATGTGTATCGTTTGGTGTGAGAGAGTAAAAGAGATCGCAGCATGATCGGAACGTCTCGTGGCTGTTCGGTGCCTTCGGTGGTAACACGAATTGCTCATTTATCTCTTTCTTACAACAGATATGACGCATAATATTTGAACGTTCTTTCCTTGTCATTACAAACTGCATATACATGGGCGTAGGTATGTATATAGGTAAATTCTAGTAAGCTTTTAGAGCAGTGGTGTTCGGATATAACTAATCTATGTAAGTATTTCAAATCTCTGCCTAACTATACTTACCTTTGCTTTGCTAAAACCTTTGCTTCTTAAAGCTTTGTTTTAGGACACTTGTTTGGGAATGGGGCCACTTTTGATCCCCGTAGTCCCAAACTATACCACGATGTCGTGGCATATTCGACTGGGCTCCTGGAATGTAACAGGAAGACACCAGCCGATATATATGCCCTTAGGCACGTGGGAAAAATGGGCGGGAAGGACCTACTTTCAGAGGACCCGCTCGTCGCTCCGTCACAAGAAGCCTATCACTAAACACACCCTACAAATGATTAATTGATCAATTAACAAATGCTATGGATTTTTTGTAAGGGATACGCTCCTTTGTCCTCGATGTTGTCCGCCCGCCAACAGCTTGCTCATCCTTCCACCAAAAAGAACGCACGGCGTCCAAAATAACGGTCACTCACACAAATAAACCACATGTTCATATTCACTAATATCTATAGCAATCCTTGCTAGCACATCCGATCGCCGCGACCGGAAACCTGTCTAACTCCGTTTGTTTGGAATAAACGTACGTCCACGTACGAGAAAACCTTAGAGCGCACTGACTGCCCTTCAAAATCAGAGGTGAACGCAATTATAGACTTTATAAAGTTAAAAACATCAATTTCTTTATTTTTTTTTTTAAATTTTATTTTAAAAAGAAGATCAATTTATTTAACTGTTGGCGTCGGTATCAGAAAGGGCGTCGGCGTTGGTGTCAGTAAAAAAATAAGTGTCAGTGTCGGAATAGGCGTCGAACTCGGTGTCAGTGTCGGAAAAGGTGTCGGTATTAAAATTGGTGACAGCATCGGCGTCGGTGTCCGAATAGGTGTCAGTTTCGGCGTCGCATCGGCGTCGGCATCGGCGTAGGTTTCATTGTTGGAATAGGTGTCGGCGTCGGCGTCGGTGTCATTGTTGGAATAGGCGTCGGTGTCATTGTTGGAATAGGTGTCGGCGTCTGCGTCGGTGTCATTGTTGGAATAGGCGTCGTTGTCGGAATTGGTGTCAGTTTCGGCGTCGCATCGGCGTCGGCGTCGGCGTCGGTGTCATTGTTGGAATAGGTGTCGGCGTCTGCGTCGGTGTCATTGTTGGAATAGGCGTCGGTGTCGGAATAGGTGTCAGTTTCGGCGTCGCATCGGCGTCGGCATCGGCGTCGGTGTCATTGTTGGAATAGGCGTCGGTGTCGGAATTGGTGTCAGTTTCGGCGTCCTATCGGCGTCGGCATCGGCGTCGGTGTCATTGTTGAAATAGGCGTCGGTGTTGGAATAGGTGTCAGTTTTGGCGTCGCATCGGCGTCGGCGTCGGCGTCGGTGTCATTGTTGGAATAGGTGTCTGCGTCGGTGTCGGTGTCATTGTTGGAATAGGCGTCGGTGTCGGAATAGGTGTCAGTTTCGGCGTCGCATCGGCGTCGGCGTCGGCGTCGTTGTCATTGTTGGAATAGGTGTCGGCGTCGGCGTCGGTGTCATTGTTGGAATAGGTGTCGGCGTAGGCGTCGGTGTCATTGTTGGCATAGGTGTCGGCGTCGGCGTCGGTGTCATTGTTGGAATAGGTGTCGGTGTCGGAATAGGTGTCAGTTTCGGCGTCGCATCGGCGTCGGCGTCGGCGTCGGTGTCATTGTTGGAATGGTATTGTACCTTGTACTTGTATGAATGTTATTTAGAATACGAATGAAAACGTTTCCTTGCAAATATGAATTAAGTACCTACTAGGTATGCAGATCATCACATTATGTGCACCTTCAAAGGTCGACACCCTTTGTTTACCGACCTCCAAGAGAGGTGGTAGTTTTCAATAGAACGCGTACCTAACTATCTAAGATTTTTTTACCTGTAGATGATTTGTATACCTTCCATATTTACTAGACGAATTCAGGGTAATTACCTGAGTACCTGTAGTACTACCAGTCTTGCACTTCCGAGCATCCGGTGAATACCTACATCGCCGCTAATCGTGTTTTTTAGGAATAATCTGTGGAAAATATGCCTTCCTTGTGTCTTAGACTCGGCACCAATTATACAGGCACTGTGAGAGATAAGAAAACTGTTTAATTTCACGCGTAGTTTTTCGACTAACTGTTTGAATTTAATTATAAGCATAATCTTTAGACTAAGTTGTATCCTAGTGTTCATTACATAAATGTTATTTATAAGATAGCTATCCGTGAGGACCTATAATTGGTTATCTGTTGCTATTAGTTATATGTAAGATATTTGTTATACTGTTGGTCTTCCTAAGAAATAAATAAATAAATAAATAAAAGTAATTATAGCTTTTATTGTTAAAACAGAAAATATCGTCATTTTGTTTTATCTTAGAACGAATCTCAATGAAATGGATGAGCGAGATATATGTGTATCGTTTGGTGTGAGAGAGTAAAAGAGATCGCAGCATGATCGGAACGTCTCGTGGCTGTTCGGTGCCTTCGGTGGTAACACGAATTGCTCATTTATCTCTTTCTAACAACAGATATGACGCATAATATTTGAACGTTCTTTCCTTGTCATTACAAACTGCATATACATGGGCGTAGGTATGTATATAGGTAAATTCTAGTAAGTTCGGATATAACTAATCTATGTAAGTATTTCAAATCTCTGCCTAACTATACTTACCTTTGCTTTGCTAAAACCTTTGCTTCTTAAAGCTTTGTTTTAGGACACTTGTTTGGGAATGGGGCCCCTTTTGATCCCCGTAGTCCCAAACTATACCACGATGTCGTGGCATATTCGACTGGGCTCCTGGAATGTAACAGGAAGACACCAGCCGATATATATGCCCTTAGGCACGTGGGAAAAATGGGCGGGAAGGACCTACTTTCAGAGGACCCGCTCGTCGCTCCGTCACAAGAAGCCTATCACTAAACACACCCTACAAATGATTAATTGATCAATTAACAAATGCTATGGATTTTTTGTAAGGGATACGCTCCTTTGTCCTCGATGTTGTCCGCCCGCCAACAGCTTGCTCATCCTTCCACCAAAAAGAACGCACGGCGTCCAAAATAACGGTCACTCACACAAATAAACCACATGTTTATATTCACTAATATCTATAGCAATCCTTGCTAGCACATCCGATCGCCGCGACCGGAAACCTGTCTAACTCCGTTTGTTTGGAATAAACGTACGTCCACGTACGAGAAAACCTTAGAGCGCACTGACTGCCCTTCAAAATCAGAGGTGAACGCAATTACAATACAATACAATACAATACAAAAACTCTTTATTGTTTACCAAGCTAATTTACACTTAAGAGTAATTAACATACGTATACTTAGGTAGTACAATGGGCGGTCTTATCGCTATGTAGCGATTTCTTCCAGACAACCTTTGGATGGACAGAAGCAAGAGAAGAGATATACGGTGGTGAACAATAAATATAGTTTACATGAAAAAAAATGTGTTTTAATGTATAAATCATATAAGTACTCATTTCGTTATATTAAATAAATACAAACATAAACTTAATACATACTAGCATAATACATATATATTAAACTATTATATACATAATAAATAACTGCATAAACAGTAATACAATACATTATTATAACATAAATATATACAAATACATACAGTGTTATATAATAGATAAATAGTGATTTTTTACCATACTTTTGAAAATTGAAATAGATTTGGCACGTCTAATGTCGAGTGGCAAACCATTCCATAGTCGTGCAGCCTGCACTGTGAACGACTTGTTGTAATACTGGGAACAATGTGGAGGAATTTTCAATTGGAAAGTGTTAGAAGAGCGAAGTGACAAGTCATGAGTAAGATGAAGATACTTAAAACGCTCTTTCAGATATGGAGGGGTATTGGGAATGAAAAGGATGCTATAGAGTAGATAAAGAATATGTGCATTTCGGCGCAGACGTATGGGCAAGCACTTCAGCTTTATACGGAACTCGGATATATGGTCATACTTGCGAAGTCCAAATATGAACCGAATACAGAAATTTTGTAAGCGTTCAAGCTTATCGAGCTGCTCTTGGGTTAAATCAAGATATGATATGTCAGCGTAGTCAAGTATTGGGAGTAGAAGTGATTGTGCAAGCGCAATTTTAGTGGTAATGGGTAAAAAGTTTCGCAACCTTCTAAGGGAAGAAGCAGAAGCAAAAATTTTGCGGCTAACTTCAGCAAGCTGTGGCACCCACGACATTTTACTGTCCATGATGATACCCAAATTCTTGACTTCAGTGCTGTACTCTATAACTACTCCATCGAAGATAACCTGTGGCAAGCGAAACCAGTCTATTAGAGATACCATTCTTGAGCTACCGATGATGATTGTTTGAGTTTTCGCCGGATTGACCTTGATACCTTAGGCTTTACTCCAGTCGGAAATTTGTCGTAAATCAGAATTGACCGTCGCAACCGCTGCTGCCAATTCATTGAGAGGAGCCTGAGCGTAGATTTGTAAATCATCTGCATAAAGATGGTAGAAAGAAGAAAGTTGTTGTGATATTGAATTTACAAAAATGGAGAATAGGAGAGGTGATAGAACGCCGCCCTGAGGTACACCAGCAGTCGTATTACCCCAGGATGAAAAAGTATCATCGATGCGTATACGCTGCCGACGTCCATGCAGGTAACTACGAAACCAAGCAATAACCGTTGGAGATATGTTAAGAGAACGCATTATGCCTAAAAGTACATCAAAATCTACGTTGTTGAAGGCGTTACTAAAGTCTAACAGTGCTAAAACAGTCAGTTGCCGGTTATCCATTCCTTCCCTCATATCGTCAGTTATCTTGACCAGTGCTGTGGTAGTGCTGTGACCAGGGCGGAAACCAGATTGGAAAGGGTTCAGAAGATTATTTCTGTTAAGGAAAGATGCGAGTTGATGGTATACTAGGCGTTCAAGGAGTTTTGAAAGAAATGGAAGAATAGAAATTGGACGGTGATCAGAGAAAGTAGTAGGATTAATTTTTTTAGGCAAAGGAATGATCTGCGCTTCCTTCCAGGGGGAAGGAAACGTACCATGGGCAATGGAGTAATTGAGGATGTACTGAATAACCGGTAGAATTTCGTCGAGCACTAATATAATCATTTTCCTAGTGATACAGTCACTGCCAACTGCGTTAGAAGAAATGGCTTCAATGTTTCTCTTAACATCAGAATCAGTAAATTGCATGAAGTCAAAAGAAGGATGATCAGGAGTTGGAATTGACGAAAGATTAGCAAGTGTTGCGGCTTTTATAGTACCATGAAAGTTTTTAGAAGAGGAAAAATGCTGATTAAGTGAATCTATATATAGGTTGTCGGAGATATTGCTGTTACGAGACTTTCCAACTCCCAGTGATCTAAGGAATTTCCATACCTTTGAAGGATCATCATTTTCTAAGGAATTATGAATATGTCGGCGTTGCGCATTTCTACACTCTTTATTGCAGAGATTTCGTCGTTCCGCATACTTAGATTTGTTCTCATCGATAGGGTTACACTTGTACTTAGCTTTAGCCGCTATTTTTTTATTTATAAGTAACCTTATGTCGGGCGTAAGCCAAGGTGCTGGCACATGTTTCATTTTAACTGGTCTCAAGGGCGCATGTATATCGTACAGATTTGTAATAATTTCATTAAAAATAGCGACTTTTGCATCAATAGTTTCAGCGTTAACAACACCTTGCCAGTCCAAATTACTGGCATCGTGTTTTAGACTCTCTGTATTAATACCACCAAAATTGCGCCGCAGAAGGATTTTGGGCTTAGCTTTAGGCGGACGAATTTTGTAGGAGAGATAGATTAGATCATGGTAAGAAAAGGCGTCCGCCGCGCACTGACCATATTTTTTTACATGTGATGAAGAAGATACGAGCATCAAGTCGAGAAGAGATGGGGTATAATTGGGAGGATTATGCGTTGCATTTAGCGGAAGGATGGTCAGATTGCTAGCCCTAACTGTGGATTCGAAGGCAATTGTGCGGGAATCTTGCTTCAGTAAGCAGGTGTTAAAATCACCCATGATAATTATATGATCATAAGAAGGGGTAAGATCTTCTAAAAGCCTTTCAAAAGAAGAAAAAAAATTAATTTTGTTTGAGGGGGAATAATAGACACCAAGGAACACCTTAGTGTGCGAAAGGATTACTTCAAGAAATATATGCTCGCCTGAATTGGGAGGCGATGGTTGTGTTGACATGCTCAGTAGGGAAAACGATATGTGCGAACGAAGGTATATGGCAACACCACCACCGCGACTGCTTTTGCGATCATTTCGAATGAGTTTGAATCCAGGTAATGAGTACAATTTTGAAGGGAGGCACGGTTTTAACCAGGATTCAGATACAAGGATAGCATGTATCAGAGGATTCTCGAAAGACGCCAACATGTCAGGAAAATGCGCCGGAATGCTTTGAGCGTTGATATGGAACACATTAAAATTTTTCGAAACGTCAATCAGTGCTGAGTCGATGAGATTTGACAAGTTCTGAATACTAGAAAAGCTGTCTGTGGAACGAATAGATAAAAAATCATCACTATCATCATTACTACCTAACTGTAATATAGACATACCAAAGTCAGTAGAATACTTACTACAAAATAATATAAAAAAAATATATATATATATATATAATAAATATAAATCAATTAAACTAGGGACACTTATCAATAGGTGTCCACCCGCCAGCTGTGCTAATACAAAAAAAAAACAGTAATAAACATCAATAAATATCAAGATACTACATAAAACTAAAAAGCAAAATACCAAAAACAAAAAATTTTACAGAATTAAACATCACACTCACTGGTATAGCGACTCAATTCTATTAATTAGTACCTACGCATAGTGCAGTTATATTTACAAACACAAACCCTCTCTGTTACACTGTTTTTTTACTTTGTTTGATAGAGAAAACAGAATATAAAAAAAATAAAAAACATAAAACAAAAACCCACCACAACATAAATAAATAAAATAAAAAATATAAGAGTAAAACACTAATAAAAATATAATATTAGAGTAAAGAAAACGAAAAAAAAAAAACTAAGAAAAAAAAAAAAAAAACTAGACTTATGCGTCAATCATACGCCCTAATATACTCTTTTCAGCTCTATATTATATCAAAACGGGACGGCGAAATCTACTAACTTCTTCTTCAGAGACATTGACAGCTTAAAATGAAAAGTGAAAGTGATAAGTATTGACAGTTGACATACATAGCATAGAGTTCAGTGGTTGAGAATTTAGTTATGCTATAAATTATCAAACAAAGTTATGTACGTAAATTGAAAATAAAATGTGAAGATTAGGCGGTACAATGCAATAAATAATACGGTTATCTTAAAAGTGGGTACCTGCCTAGTGTATTAACATTACACGAGTTAAACGAATATCAAAAATGATTTGGTCGGCTGCAAACAACTGCACCCATGCATCGTAGATTCAGTACATGCAATATATTATTTCCTGGCTGCTGCTCGCCTGGTTTTGGCCGGTACCGCGGCCTCCTTCGCCGAGGCCGTCTCCTTCACTGCCGCTGTTATCGAGGCCTCCTTTGGAATCCCGTCGAGGTCATTCTGACAACTGACTCGATGTCTCATGCCATAAACATTGCCGTCCCTTGTCCAGCACTTAGAGACGCCAAAACGCTGCCGTGCGGCCATGAAAATACTGTGCCTAGTCCTTGTCAAGAACTCGGAGAGCGTGACGCCGGACCCCTTCAAACCGGTCTTGGATGTCCAGATTTGGTCGCGAACAGCAACATCCCTGAGCTTACACAGAATAGGTCTGGGTTTGCCGGCGCTTCCTGCGCGGCCCATCCTGTGGCATCGACTGATGTCAGTAACTGAAAATGATGCTTGCTTCAACTGCTCCTTAACAGTCTTTGCTATGACTTCAGTGACTACTTCCTTCGGACTCTCAGGGACCCCATGAAGTAAAAGAATTTTGCGTCTGTTACGCATTTCTTGCCTGTCTGCTTCCTTCGCCAGGCATTGAATTTGTTCTTGAAGTGAACGTAAGGCTGTTATGACAAAGGCCTTGAAGGCAGCAAATTCAGCTGCCAAAGCTTCATTGTTGGAAGATGGCGAAGCCTTCTGGAGCTTACCCTCAAAGCTGTCCATCCGTTTGAAGAAAGAAGCCATCAGATCCTGAATTGATTCATATGAGTTGGCGTCCATCTTGAAAGTTTTGTGTATGTGCAGCAAACAGAAATAGATAAAAGATGTGATGTGAATTGATTTAGTGAAAGATAACACAGTGTGGCAGGTGGGGCTTGTTATTAAATAGATTTATTCATAAATTACTATCTAAAATGCTGTATTTATATTTTTAAACAATTATAAAGTGAAGGAATCTAAAAGTACTTGTGATTATTTTGCCTACCCACCGAATTCTACCGCGTCGTAACTATGCGTCAATTATAGACTTTATAAAGTTAAAAAAATCAATTTCTTTATTTTTTTTTTTTAATTTTATTTTAAAAAGAAGATCAATTTATTTAACTGTTGGCGTCGGTATCAGAAAGGGCGTCGGCGTTGGTGTCAGTAAAAAAATAAGTGTCAGTGTCGGAATAGGCGTCGAACTCGGTGTCAGTGTCGGAAAAGGTGTCGGTATTAAAATTGGTGACAGCATCGGCGTCGGTGTCCGAATAGGTGTCAGTTTCGGCGTCGCATCGGCGTCGGCATCGGCGTCGGTTTCATTGTTGGAATAGGTGTCGGCGTCGGCGTCGGTGTCATTGTTGGAATAGGCGTCGGTGTCGGAATAGGTGTCAGTTTCGGCGTCGCATCGGCGTCGGCGTCGGCGTCGGTGTCATTGTTGGAATAGGTGTCGGCGTCGGCGTCGGTGTCATTGTTAGAATAGGCGTCGGTGTCATTGTTGGAATAGGTGTCGGCGTCTGCGTCGGTGTCATTGTTGGAATAGGCGTCGGTGTCGGAATTGGTGTCAGTTTCGGCGTCGCATCGGCGTCGGCGTCGGCGTCGGTGTCATTGTTGGAATAGGTGTCGGCGTCTGCGTCGGTGTAATTGTTTGAATAGGCGTCGGTGTCGGAATAGGTGTCAGTTTCGGCGTCGCATCGGCGTCGGCATCGGCGTCGGTGTCATTGTTGGAATAGGCGTCGGTGTCGGAATTGGTGTCAGTTTCGGCGTCCTATCGGCGTCGGCATCGGCGTCGGTGTCATTGTTGAAATAGCCGTCGATGTCGGAATAGGTGTCAGTTTTGGCGTCGCATCGGCGTCGGCGTCGGCGTCGGTGTCATTGTTGGAATAGGTGACTGCGTCGGTGTCGGTGTCATTGTTGGAATAGGCGTCGGTGTCGGAATAGGTGTCAGTTTCGGCGTCGCATCGGCGTCGGCGTCGGCGTCGTTGTCATTGTTGGAATAGGTGTCGGCGTCGGCGTCGGTGTCATTGTTGGAATAGGTGTCGGCGTAGGCGTCGGTGTCATTGTTGGCATAGGTGTCGGCGTCGGCGTCGGTGTCATTGTTGGAATAGGTGTCGGCGTCGGCGTCGGTGTCATTGTTGGAATAGGTGTCGGCGTCTGCGTCGGTGTCATTGTTGGAATAGGCGTCGGTGTCGGAATAGGTGTCAGTTTCGGCATCGCATCGGCGTCGGCGTCGGCGTTGGTGTCATTGTTGGAAAAGGTGTCGGCGTCGGCGTCGGTGTCATTTTTGGAATAGGTGTCGGCGTCTGCGTCGGTGTCATTGTTGGAATAGGCGTCGGTGTCGGAAAAGGTGTCAGTTTCGGCATCGCATCGGCGTCGGCGTCGGCGTCGGTGTCATTGTTGGAATAGGCGTCGGTATCGGAATTGGTGTCAGTTTCGGCGTCGCATCGGCGTCGGCGTCGGCGTCGGTGTCATTGTTGGAATAGGTGACGGCGTCGGCATCGGTGTTATTGTTGGAATAGGCGTCGGTCTCGGAATAGGTGTCAGTTTCGGCGTCACATCGGCGTCGGCGTCGGCGTCGGTGTCATTGTTGGAATAGGTGTCTGCGTCGGCGTCGGTGTCATTGTTGGAATAGGTGTCGGCGTCTGCGTCGGTGTCATTGTTGGAATAGGCGTCGGTGTCGGAATAGGTGTCAGTTTTGGCGTCGCATCGGCGTCGGCGGCGGCGTCGGTGTCATTGTTGGAATAGGTGTCTGCGTCGGCGTCGGTGTCATTGTTGGAATAGGCGTCGGTGTCGGAATAGGTGTCAGTTTCGGCGTCGCATCGGCTTCGGCGCGTTAAGCGGCAGGGGGCGCCCCTTTTTGATACAATTAATATTATTCAAATTATAACTAACGAACAATCGTCGCTCGTGGCGCGTCTCATCGTACTCCCGCTGCGGATTGGGATAAAAACAAAAAACACTTTTTGTGTTCTTTTACAATAATGTAAATGTTTTAACTTTTTACTACATGTTAAAGTCAGGTGTTCGTAAGTAGGTAAGTACGTTCGTAATGTGTGTAAGTGTATTTGCCAGAGTACCTATCTAGGTACAGTTTTCTCTCGGATTCGGAAGCTTTTCGAATGGTATTGTACCTTGTACTTGTATGAATGTTATTTAGAATACGAATGAAAACGTTTCCTTGCATTAAGTACCTACTATTAATTAAGTACCTACTAGGTATGTAGATCATCACATTATGTGCACCTTCAAAGGTCGACACCCTTTGTTTACCGACCTCCAAGAGAGGTGGTAGTTTGCAATAGAACGCGTACCTAACTATCTAAGATTTTTTTACCTGTAGATGATTTGTATGCCTTCCATATTTACTAGACGAATTCAGGGTAATTACCTGAGTACCAGTAGTACTACCAGTCTTGCACTTCCGAGCATCCGGTGAATACCTACATCGCCGCTAATCGTGTTTTTTAGGAATAATCTGTGGACAATATGCCTTCCTTGTGTCTTAGACTCGGCACCAATTATACAGGCACTGTGAGAGATAAGAAAACAGTTTAATTTCACGCGTAATTATAGCTTTTATTGTTAAAACAGAAAATATCGTCATTTTGTTTTATCTTAGAACAAATCTCAATGAAATGGATGAGCGAGATATGTGTATCGTTTGGTGTGAGAGAGTGAAAGAGATCGGAGCATGATCGGAACGTTTCGTGGCGGTTCGGTGGTAGAGGTCCGCGCCGCGGTCATGAAAGTCGGCAGCGGCGCGCTGGTAAACGTACCCGGCGTGGCGCGGCGTACCCGGCGTGTTATTGATTTTTTTACCTATATGGTGGAATAGAAAAATTAAATCTGCTGTATATGTACTAAAAGGGTAAATGTTTATTTTCTTGCATACAAGTAAGTTCCTACTCAAATTAATTAGTCAAAATATTGAAGAAACAGGATCTTGCCACCAACCGATACACAAACTTCCACAAAAGCCCAAAATCGACTGGCCTAAGTTTATGAAAACCGCATGAGATACCTCAACTTCAAGGCATGTCACAACCCCATCAGAAATGGACAATCTTGCAGAAGAGATCACTCAATGCACGCAGAAGGCACTTCATACCTCCACAATTAAAGAAAACCCCTAAGGAGAATCGAGATTGCCCGTCCTCCCCCGCTGTATAAGAGAGCTCATAAAAGAAAAACGCCTGCTCAGAAAAACCTGGCAACATTAATGAGACCCCATCCACAGAACTGGGCCTCACTCCACAAACTCTGCAGGCAACTTAGGAAACACTCAGAACCAATTCGTTGTCTTTTCCACGAAAATTGCAACTTGAGATACAGAGCAGAGTACATGGCAGAAATATTTGCCCAATCCCTTGAGAACTTATTCAAGCCCAATCCCACAGTGAACAGAGAACACTCAGACTCTGTGGAACAGTTCCTCGATGAATACTTCAGTGTCCCATAAAACACAGAAGAAGATATTGGACAGTGATCTGTCACCTGTCCTCTAAAACCACGGCAGCTATCACGCGCCTGTTTAACGGGATCCTGCGTACGGAGCACTTACCCTCTCAATGAAAAATGAGCCACGTGGATATGTTCCCGAAACCCGGCAAAGATGTTTGGAGACCCGAGAATTACAGGCCTATCACTCTACTTACATGCATTTCGAAAGTCTTTGAACGCCTCTTCTTAAGTCGGATAGCCCCTCACATGAAGTCTTGACCGGAGCAGTTCGGGTTCTGGTCGGAGCACTCCCCCACACCTCAGCTATCCAGGGTAATGCACCTCACGGCAGAAAACTCCAAATTGATTTTCGACGTCGGCGTGAATTTGTTCATGACCCGGCGGCGGCGGCGGCGCGCTGAGGTAACTCCGCGGCGGCACGCCGGCGTGGCGCGGATCTCTAAGTCGAATGAGACTTGTCAAAAACCGAAATGACGGATTCAAGATGGCAGGCAAAATTCAAGATGCCCTGATCCGGCTGAAAATAAACGCCCTAAGCAACCCAGATAGGGTTGCCGTTATTCGGAATTAAGAAATTTCTGCTTATGATGTAATTTTTCAAGATGGCCGCCATACATAGATGTTTTGAAACCATTAGCTCAAATTGTTCAATGCGAAGGAGTCATGGGGAAAGAAAGTATTCTAAACAGAAGATAACAAAGTGATTTTCATGATATAGAAATAATGGAAAATCATAAAATGACGTCTGCCAAGTGAAGATAGATTACGTATCTCGTAAACAGTTACAGATAAGTAAAGAAGTTTTGAACAAATGTCATAGGGAATCGAGAGAGCACTCAAATGACACGCAACAAAAATCCAAAATAGCAGAATTCATACAAAGTGCTGCAGTGCGATCCCGCTTAAGTAAGGTTTATCTTCAGTGTGGTCGGATCTTAAATTACATCATTCTGGATTTGCCATTTGCTCTTCTTATTTATCATATTGCATTTAGAGCACGGATGGTGCGTGAGTTCGAAGGGCGAGTGCAAGGTGAGGCTGCAGTCTAGGCCGAGTCAGTAACTTGCAAGGCCGAAGGCTGAGAAGTTGGGAGTATTTTCCGTATCTCCAAATGTTAAAATCCAATCTCCAATGTCTCCATGATGAATGGCCGCGATAACCGAAGCACCTACGAGTGGGGTTCTTTAACCAATGTGACTCAGAAACTTGGTACGATTCTGCCTGTACCACTTTTAGTAGCGGTAGGGTGAATCTTATATAGCGGTTTCATTACGGTTATCTTTTGTATTGACATTGCAATGGGATAATACTTATATAAAAATTTTGAACTTTTATTATATTATTATTTGTACCTATGTTATTTCATACTGCATAAAAATAAATGAGACACTGCCTGATAAACTTGTTAGCATATAAGTACATAACAAATAATTAAAAAGTTATGGTTACATAAGAAACGTAATTGTAATTTTTTTTAGATTTGTAATACAATGGGAAATAAACGAAAGTATAAAGTGCTCCATTAACGTCTTGTAGCAACACAAACTGTGAACGAGTTCTTGAGTTCAGTGAGTTATAAATATCGTAAATAAACTTTAAAATTTCGTAATGACTTTCTAGAACTGAAATTATACCTATACATTACATTTATTCACCCATAGATTTATAGAAATATTACAGTAAGCCCAAACACAAATTATTTGACAGTGTTTTGTAAACAAGGTTGTTTAAAATTAAATACACATTCTCACCATTTTCCCTTCAGTCTACACATTTCTTTCTGCTTACCAAAACACTGACACACTTTCTTCGCTTTTTCTACATGAGCGTTATCATACATAATAATAATAATAATTTTATTTCAAAAAACGTTTAACATATTTTAAAGTAAGGAACACATAATGTATACATAGAACTATGAATAACAACAACAAAACACATGTGTAGGTACAATGTAAGTCCTACAGGCACAGATATGCTCCAGGACGTTATCCGCACCAACCCGGTGGTTGGTTGAATGTCTTTACTGTAGTAGTACTGTTTTATGTGTATTTTCTACACATACAAGCTACGTTTCGTACCGCTTCATGAAATCGAACTACTTTTTTGAGCACAATACTGCCTTTTGAACTAACACGGTACCAACTTTGACAAGTAATTTCACACTTATCAGGAACATAAGTCGGTTCCATTTATGTTTTTAAAATATTATCTACAATTTTAAATTATAAGCTCGTTTTATGGATCTTATAATCTCTGCTAACCACCAAACAATTAAAACTTTTACTTGCAAATTATGTTGATATGGAAGATGGGCACTTTTCTAACAAAATTTCAAGAAAATCGGATCAGGCAATCGAGATAATGACTGGGAAATATACACTGCTCAGACCTCCACCGAGACCACACTTCGCTTAGTCTATTAAATATTTCTATACTTACAAGCGATGATATTTTTTACCGTATAGGTTCGCAGTAACTGCAGATAAAATGTTGTTATGTACACTTCTGTTCTGCCGCTTCTAATAGCACACGAAACTCTACAATTTTAGCGATGCTATCCGTGGTACGGCGACTAGTGCTGCCGTGCGACTGAATATTTTTATGAGTTAAAAGTTAACGCCTATTTCTTTTAGCTCCGCCCGAATTAGAAATTATTTTGACTACTGTCTTGCCCTTAAGGTCCCAGTGACTTCAGTGCACAAGAGGCAGTCGGTCATGCACTCTCTTGAAGTTTTAGATATGAAAATAGCATACCTACATACAATAAAGTATATATGTCTCGTTTGCACTAAAAGTAGCTTAAGTATGATGTATATCAATATTATTGTACAACATAAGGTAAGGGAATAAAATAACAATTCGTCAGCTATTCTGTCATGTCACAGATGATAGAATATTCATTACTATTGATATTTATAATAGGTTTATCAAATATAAAAAATATAGTGCTATCAAATAATAGATATGTCTGTTTTAGAATTTTATGCATATTTTTATAAAAGAACAGTCTATTATATTTTGGCAATTTTTCCATCAGCATATATTTTAGTCTAAGGTAAAAAATTATGTATATTTTAAGTACTGACTATATGTCTACGATGACGCTTCAAAATCTTTATTACCTTAGTTACCAAGTTACATTTATTAAACAGCGTAATAGCTGCTTAACATTTGATAAGAAATATACATTTTATGCGTTTGACATGATGAGAGTTCGATCTCACTCCCTTTCAACCACCTCTACTGAAAAGAAACAATAGCAACTAAGAACCGGCGATCGGAAACAAAAACAAAATAATAACAGAACAAAAACTAAATATCCTCCCCCAAGCCGACTGGTCCTCGTGGGGGATAAAGACCAAGACCCTCTAAAGATAAGCAAACATACCTCGGATATATATATAGCTACTTTTAATACGAGATCACTACGAACGTCTGAGAAACTTCTTGAACTCGAACTAGCCCTAGCAGATATAAAATGGGATATAATAGGAATTAGTGAAATGAGAAGATATGGGGAAGGGATAGAAGATTATGGGAACTACATTCTACACTACAAAGGCGAGACACCAGGACTACACGGTGTAGGCTTTCTGATTAAAAAGACACTTGCGCACAAGATCGAAGAAATAAAAGGGATATCGGGAAGAATAACAAAGTTAAACATAACATTACCCTTAAATAAAAATGAGAAATGGTCCATCATACAAGCATACGCGCCAATTGAATCAATTAAAAAAGAAGATATACTGAAAATTGAAAAATTTTACGAACAATTACGAATGACGATTCAGAATTCCCATAAAAATATTATAGTCATGGGCGATTTTAATGGACAAATAGGAAGCTGTACCAGTGTTGGAGAAGAATTTACTGTGGGAAAGTACGGCTATGGTAAAAGAAGTAAAAATGGAGACAGGTTAGTCACTTTTGCATTAGAGAACAATCTTAAGATTCTTAATAGTTTCTTTAAGAAAAAGGTAACAAAAAAATGGACATGGGTCTCTCCAAATGGGCGTTATAAAAATGAAATTGACTTTATTATGTCTAATAATCCCAAGATCATTCAGAACGTAGCCGTCATACATAACCTAAATTTTCATTCAGACCATAATATGGTACGCGCAAAACTAACAGGTGCCCCTATAAAGATAAACAGAAGGTTCCAGAAGGTTAATACAGCTATTATATGCACTGGTAATAGCGATCAACTCGTGACTAACCTAAAAGCTTTAATAAGAAAACAAGAAGTAAGAACACAATCAATCCAGACACGGTATGAAGAATTTGTAAACCTGTTAGTGACAGAAACAAGAAAAGCAAACTCAGAAAGCAAAAAAAATATTTCTAATGAGACATA
Source organism: Plagodis dolabraria (assembly GCA_963854805.1). NCBI lineage: Eukaryota > Metazoa > Arthropoda > Insecta > Lepidoptera > Geometridae > Plagodis > Plagodis dolabraria. The sequence goes on from OY978459.1 coordinate 22,022,717, forward strand.
TAAGTTACTTCAAGAAAGGAAAGAATTATTACAAAAGGAAAAAAATAAAGATAGCCGCTATAAAATATCGGAAATCAGTAAAAAGATAAATGTAAATATCAAAAAGGATAAGAAATTAAAACGGCAAATCACTTTGAAAAAACATATTGAAAAAACCGGCGGAATAAAAAATGCTATCAAAGAACTAAATGTCAAAAAAAAATTGGATGCTAAATGCAAAGAACCGAGACGGAAATTATACTAACAATAGACTAGAAATACTCAAAATAGCCACAGAATACTACCAAAACCTGTACCAAAGTATGAACAGAAAATTCGAAATGAATGAGAGAAACGAAACAGATTATGAATTAACGCCAAAAATCTTGATAAAAGAAACAACTAGAGCAATCAATACACAAAAACTGGATAAGACACCTGGAACGGATCAAATAACAAATGAAATACTCAAATCTACCACGCCGGCGATTGCTCATATATTAACAGATTTATTTAATGACATTTTAAAGACTGAAAACATACCTGTTGAATGGACTAAATCAACAATAATATTATTACATAAGAAAGGAGATAAAGGAGAAATAGGGAACTATCGACCAATCAGCCTGATGTCCAATATATATAAGGTTTTCTCAAAAATAATTTTATCCCGAATTACACCAATACTTGACTCAAATCAACCAAAGGAGCAAGCAGGTTTCCGTAGCAAATATTCAACCATAGATCATATACATGTACTAAGACAAGTTCTACAGAGGTACAATGAATATAATAAGACCTATTACCTGGGATTTGTAGATTATAACAAAGCTTTCGACTCCTTGGAACATGAATATATCTGGGAAGCGCTTCATACTCAGGGAATACAAGAAAAGTACATACGAATACTAAAAAATATTTACTCAAAAAGTACGGCACAAGTCAAACTGGAAACAGTAGGAGAAGAGTTTCCTATAGAAAGAGGTGTCCGGCAAGGTGACCCTATTTCACCCAAGTTGTTTTCAGCAGCCCTGGAGATGATATTTAGAAACCTGGAATGGGAAAAAAATGGACTCAACATAAATGGTGAACATTTAAATCACTTACGCTTTGCAGACGATCTGATTCTATTTTCTGAGTGTCCAAAAAAGCTAGAGCAAATGTTACAACAGTTATCAGATGAAAGCAAGAAGGCAGGACTTTCAATGAACACAAATAAAACAAAAATCATGACTAACGGTTCAAAGATCTATAATATTAAAATAAGTAACGAGACCATAGAATATGTAGAGGAATATATCTACCTCGGACAATTAATAGCGCCAAATGACACTATGCAAAAAGAAATCACCAGAAGGATAGCCAATACGTGGAGAAGATATTGGTCTCTGAGTGAAATCATGAAAAACCAAGACATGCCAATAAAAGAAAAAAGGAAAGTATTTAACATGTGCATATTGCCATGCTTAACATACGGTTGCCAAACCTGGGCATTAACAGAAAAATTATCAAGTAAAATAGTTGTATGCCAAAACGGAATAGAGAGAAGTGTAATTGGGGCAAAAATAAGAGATAAAATAAGATTAAAAAACATAAAAAATATAACTAAATTTAAAGATGCAAAAAAAGTGTGTAAAAGATTAAAATGGCAATGGACGGGACATATGTTAAGGGAGAATAACGAAAAATGGACAAAAGCGATATCAGAATGGTACCCCAGAAATGGGAAAAGGAGTAAAGGACGTCAACAAAAACGCTGGGAAGATGAAATAAAACGAATCGCCGGTCCAGGATGGATGAGGATTGCGAGAGATAGAGATAAATGGAAATCTTTAGAGGAGGCCTTTGTCGAAGGACAAGCTGGGGGAGAATAAAATGAAACCGATCGTAGTTAAAATAATATATAAATATTGTATCCTCAGCAATAAAGGCTAATTTTATTTTATTTTATTTTTTTATTTATTTTATTATACATTTTTACATCATAATCGACGCAATACGGTAGCCGGTTTTGCTACGAAATAAAGCTACGTCAGAGTTATGTACGCCGTGCCGCCAAATTCTACGCTATGTTACGCAGTCTATAGTGCTACGCCCATATTAGTCAACTCGTAGATATGAAGTAAATACAGCAGCAGCTATCGAACGCTTATAATGAAAAATCTGTTTTATTGCTACAAAATCTATTTTATTGCTGGTGAAACTTAAATGGTTTTCTTTGCATGCGAATGCAAAGAAAACCATTTAAGCTTCACCAGATATGTCTCATGTATCATCCGCTGATATGAATACACAACGTAGAGGTGAGCTTACTACTACTTACCAAACACGGTTTGGAACTTTAGATTGCTTATGAATATTTATTTGTCACATAAACTAACAATGACTGTCCAAATCTGAGAATCAAATTCAGAACCTTGAAATGCCAATTTAAAGCTCTACTAACTCGATCAACCAGGTATTAATAAAATCTTGTGCTTTAGAACATTCTTCCGTGATCTATAGTCTGTATTCGGGTATCACATTCGGTATAGCTTTCTGTGTGAATGCGCGTCAATAAACCTAATTTGTCATAAGATAGTGAGCGAGTGGGGTTTCTTCAGTTGGCGGGTAACATATTGTGGCATAAAACATTTCAAAAGACTTCATGAATGTAAATGTTATTGATAACATCTACATAACACTATTGGTGTTGCCAATAAAGAGGAACTATTAGTTTTTAAACTATAAGATTAGTAAAGATAGTGCTTACATTTCTAAATACGTATGACTTTAAAGTTACTTGCAAACATTCAGCGAATATCACATCCACATATTTTAGAGCTAAAATGTTGTAGGTCATATTTGCAAAGCATAAGATGAAGTGCTAGTGAATCATGTTGTTCCCTGTGCGATCAGAAGATACAGGCATAGATTTTTTTTTCTGAAACTATCTCCACCAATATGTCAAATATAGTCTTCAAGATTTCGGAGATGCCGGCAACAAATGTCATCGCTAGCATCCTACCTAGTCTCCAGCTCAAGGATATGCTTTTTATATTATATGCTTTGCTAAAGGATAGTTAAAGCAAAAACATGAAAAGTATGTAGACTTTTTAGTGCAGATAAGCCAGCCTTTCTCTAACTACTATCTCACCTGTTGGTATGTGAAAATGCAGTCGAAGATGTTATTCAGACTAATCGAGAATTAACTACTTAAAAAAACGAATTATTTATTGAATGAAAGATATCAAGGGTCGAGACTTCGGACAATGCTATTTTGTGGAGAGTTTTATGACTTTTTAGTTGTTATCCCATATCTAGGTGTGAGCAAAGACGCAATCGACCGGACACTCAATTGATTACCGAACAGCTGAAATTTCCATCATAAAAATACCAATTCAATATTAACCCTGCAAAGTAGACAAACAGACCGAGAGTATGAGTGAACATGAAACACAGAATTTAACTTATAAACCCTTGAAAAACAACATCATAGCTCACTGTCGATAAATCAACTGATCCCTCTCATTAAAACGCCAGCTGTGATTTCATATTCACTTCGGTACAGTGAACACATTGTATTTTCTGATCGGGGTTAATTTTGTTCCTTTCGCTCGCACGTATTGTGTTCAGCTTTTTCATGTTATGCCACCGCTTCGTCTCTGAGGGTACAAGTGATCCATTACTTGGAGCAACGGGTTATCTCGAGGGATCCTACGTAGGATCAAATATTCAGTCCGCTCCTTTGCATATATTTACGATTTTAAAGTTTAATGTATGTGAACAGGTGAGTAAGCGGTTAAAGTGTTAACATTTGATAGTTTGTATTTAATTTATATTTTAAAAATTTACAAATTATTGGAATACAAAATGTTTTGCCCCGGGCGGGAATTGAACCCGCGTCCTTCCGATTTCGCGCCGGATGCTTTATCTACTTTGCTACCGGGGGTATGGCTGCGCCGCCGAAATTTTGTACTCCAATCGTATTTCTTAAACCGTCATAGGGGACGGTGCGCGGCCATCAACCAGACTACTAGACTTCATCTGACCGAAAGATTAATTTCTATTTATTTAAGTGCACATTGTATACATTCAGTTTTGAAATGGTGTTAATTTAATTAATGAAGACTTGAGCTACACACGCTGGATCAATTTTGCAAAAGCTCTGTGATCAATTCTGTAATAAACTGTAAACAATTACAAGTACTGGTTTCTTCGCAAAAAATTTGTAAGTATCGCAGCGTTTTTTCATATGAGGGGAATAACATTCAGAAAATTATTAAATAATTATAGAAAAAAATTCTAAATGTTATATTGCTATATTTTCGTAATGTGAGATATTTACTAACTAAAAATCTCCAAGGCGTCTGCTTTTATATGCGTTATAGAGAGTATGATCAAAAGATCTCATAGGGAACGCGCCTGTAGTCTCATCACTGTTTCAATAATAACAAACACTAAAAAAACATTTATGAATATTTTAGGAAAATATATAAAAAAAAATATATATAGTGACAATTCCGCCTATTTTTCCTGAAATCAGACATCAGTTTCTCGAAGAGTCAAGACCTTCTGAGGATGCTTCGTATAGAATCAAAACGCGTCCAAATTTTACCAGTGTGGCGTGGCTTTTGTGACATAACGTTGGCATAGCAGGAAAATTAGGCGGAATAGTCACTAGACACATATTTTATATTTTTATGTGTTTTACTAAAATATGAATAAAATGTTTTCTTAAAATATTTGTTAATATTAAATGTGGATTTCCGCAAAGTAACGCCAAAAAAAAACTTTATTAGTTCTAGTTTTTCTATGTATGGCTAAGAGGCTAGCCTTAGACCATTAACTATAAAATAACGGTAAGTGATGATGTGGTCGTATATGTTATTCAGGCTCGTATAAAATACCTGGTTCTCAAGGACCGCTGCTTAATTGAGGGTGGTATAACGACAACAACCGGAATTGACGCTCAAAGTGCCCTCCGAAGCAAGGAAGCGCTCAGTAACTATATTTCCTAACTCGAACATGAATCGGGGCAGACCACAGTAGTCAAACAATAATCGCCTTTCGCGAAAGATGAATAAACGACTGATTATCTGAACTTGCTAGTTAGATTCTGTGGTGGTACAGGCTAGTGTGATCAACTAAGTTAAGTGTTATATTATATTGAGAAGGGATTACTAGATTCAAAGATACGAAATCATAGGAGAGCTTTACTTAATGTGATTGTAAACCATCACTCATGTTTTACACTAGTTTTATGTCAGTACATAGGCTGAATGTCCATAAAATATATCCCTATCTAGTAATATCCCCCTTCCCGAAGTGCCACAGTGCCAGTGAAATTCAGAACAGGATTGGTGTTAAGCTCACACCATACTGGTTGGCGTGATGAGGTAGGGCGAGGGTCAGGGAGACCCGGGGAAACGCCTGACTGCTGGCCACCCGCCACACAGTAGGGGACCCGAACCCGGACTAACCGACCAATGGGAGGCTGTCCCGCCAACTGGAGTATAATCTCGGGAAGCATTGTCGTGCCGGTTGGTGATCGGACGTGGACCCGGCAGTGCTTTCCGGGTAGGACCGGGGGCCCTTCCGTGCCCCACACTAGCTCCTCACATAACCTGCAGGTATGTGTGACTAATGCACCCTTTACTTTTTCTCCGTTTCGCTGACTCCCTTTTTAAATTATAAAAATATGAGCCGAAGCAAAAAGAAAAAGCGTCTTTCAGCGGACCCTTCTTCCACATTTATAGTGGATTTCTGCAACATTAGGGGACTTCATGCTAACCTAAGCGCAGTCTACCACCATCTAGAGACGACGAAGCCGGCCTTATTGTTTTTAACGGAGACGCAAATTTCAATTCCGGGTGATACATCATACCTAAAGTACCCTGTCTACAATCTAGAACATAAGTTTCTTTCAAAAGCCGGGGTATGTCTGTACGCCCGGGAGGATGTTTGCTGCCGCCGTCTACACGGCCTTGAAAATCGGGACACTTCCACACTATGGGTACGAGTTGACTTTGGAGGATCCACCAGAGTCTACTCGTGTCTGTACAGGTCCCATGACAGAGAGTGCGACGGAACTGGAAACACTCATTACTTTGGGCATGTCCAAAACGCAACCGACAAAGTTGTTGAGCAGTATCCTTCCGCGGAAATTATCATCCTTGGAGATTTTAATGCCCACCATACCGAATGGCTGGGTTCTCCTAGGACAGATATTCACGGAACTACTGCCCGTAATTTTGCTCTTGCTTATGGCTTCACGCAATTGGTCACTGGGATTACCAGAATACCTGACATTGAAGACCATGAGCCCTCCTTGCTAGACCTTCTGCTGACTACACACACCCAGAGAATTACCAGGTCTCGGTCAAGGCCCCTCTTGGTAACTCTGACCATTGTCTGGTATCATCTGAAGTGCCCCTTGCTATTACCAAACGGGCTGAATCCAACGGAAAAAGGAAGTTTTGGCGATATCGGTCAGCAGATTGGGACGGACTGCGTGAATTTTACGCTTCCTATCCTTGGGGCAGATTTGTTTCTCCTCGGACGATATCGACAGCTGTGCAAATTCTGTGTCCGATGTGGTTTTGCAGGGTATGGAATGTTACATTCCGCACTCTGTAATCCCGATAGGTAGCTCGAGCCAACCATGGTTCAATAAGGTGTCTGCGGAGGCTGTTGGACAAAACCAGGTAGCCTATGAGTCATGGCTAAACACTGTCGGGATCCTAAAACTGCCGATTTGAAAAGAAGTTACAACGCTGCCTCCTGGTCCCTCCAAAAAAGGCTTGCAAGGGCAAAGTTTGAGCATATCCGCAAAATCGGCGAGCGGCTTGCGAGCTTTCCTTCGGGAACGCGGGCGTTCTGGTCGCTCTCCAAAGCTGTCGAGGGCAACTTTTGTCGGCCGTTTTTTCCATCATTACGCGCAACTGACGACCTACTGGCCCACACTGCAAAGGACAAAGCCAAACTTTTGGGCAGTATCTTTGCATCAAATTCGACACTTGATGACGAAGGAGCTACCCCGCCTACTATTCCGTGGTGTGAGAGCTTTATGAAAGAGGTCCGTTTCACACAGAAAGCGGTTCGTTAAGCTCTCTGCTCCCTCGATGTCAAGAAGTCGTCTGGGCCAGATGGTATACCTGCAATAGTGCTAAAGACATGTGCTCCTGAACTGACTCCAGTTCTGACCCGTCTCTTCAACCTCTCTCACACTTCTGGCTATGTCCCGTCTTCATGGAAAGTAGCCCATATCCACCATATCCCCAAAAAAGGTGATAAGACAGACCCCACCAACTATAGGCCTATAGCGATAACATCCTTGCTTTCAAAGGTGATCGAGCGAATCATCAAAGAGCAACTTCTGGGCCACCTTGAGAAATCTCAGCTGCTCAGTGACCGGCAATATGGTTTTCGCCACGGTCGTTCAGCTGGAGATCTCCTGGTATACCTTACCCACCGTTGGGTTGAAGCCATTGAAAGCAAGGGTGAAGCCTTGGCTGTTAGCCTTGATGTCGCTAAGGCATTCGATCGGGTCTGGCATCGGGCGCTTCTATCGAAGCTTACTTCATACGGAATTTCCGTGGGACTTTGCACCTGGCTATCCAGCTTTCTTAGTGGGCGCAGCATTAAAGTCGTCGTCGACGGTTGCTGCTCAACCACGAAGCCAATCAATGCTGGTGTGCCACAAGGCTGCGTGCTGTCGCCGACATTGTTCATTCTGCATATCAATGACCTATTGTCTATTAAGAATATTCACAGCTATGCGGATGACAGCACTGGTGACGCCAGATATACTGGTCGTGCAAATATCCCCCGGCCGCTAGTAGAAGAAAATCGGGTAAGACTTGTGTCTGAAATAGAGAACTCCCTGGAGCGAGTCTCTGAATGGGGACGAAAAATTCTTGTCCATTTTAACCCCACGAAGACACAGGTCTGTGCATTCTCTGCGAAAAAACCCCATTCGTCCCTGCGGTGCAATTCCAAGGAACACCCCTGTTCATCTCTAACAGTATTGGGATCCTTGGAGTAGACATAACGAATTATGTGCAGTTTCGGGGTCATCTGGAGAGCAAAGCTAAAATTGCCTCAAAAAAGCTTGGTGTGCTAAACCGGTCCAAGCTGTACTTCACCCCGCGGCAACGTCTTGCGCTTTACAAAGCGCAAGTCAGACCGCATATGGAGTACTGCTCACATCTATGGACTGGAGTTCCTGCTTACCAGATTGACCCACTTGACTCTATACAACGTCGCGCCGTTCGTATTGTCGATGATCCCATACTGACAGATGGTGTAGAATCGCTTAATCTCCGTAGAGATTTTGCATCTCTCTGCGTTTTCTACCGTCTGTACAATGGGGAATGTTCTGAGGAACTGTTTGATCTGATGCCAACTCCAGAATTCTATCACCGCACCGCTCGCCATCGGCGGGATGTTCACCCTCTCTTCCCCGAGACACTGCACTCTACTACGCAACGGTTCGGTAGAACTTTCACACCGCGTACTTTAAGGATTTGGAGGGAGCTTCCCGCCGAGGTTTTCCCACTGCGCTACGATATGGTGTCATTAAATTTCTCAAAGGTCGGCAGCGCGTTGGCAACACCAGTGCAGTTGCAAACGTCCACAGGCCACGGTAACCACTTCCCATGAGGTGGGCCGCCCGCCTGTCTACCAACTGAAAGGCAATAAAAAATAAAAAAAAACTTTTATATTCCTCCTGGCTTGCTTTAATTAGGAGAGGTCAACTAGTAAATTAATTAAAATAAAGTAGTTAATTTTTTTTTTTTTTTTTTTTTTTATGCTTGATAGGTTAGCCTTTGACCACTATCTCACCTAATTTTTACTTTTAACTTTAATATATATATTAATTTTATTACTTTGATTCATAAGGTATATATGGAAGAGTTATTTCTAAATAGACCATCCTTAGGAAGTGGCAGGATTCAGGGCGAAACCGACCATAAATTAACCTATCTCCAGCTTCGAAGCTGATATGATTCTGATAGCGAAATTAGCGCTATATGTATATTTTATCAGCCTTTTTAAAACCATGGATTTATGTATATCTCATATATCACGTTATTCAACACAAAATTTGTGTTTGCCTGGCCAGGCTTATAGAAATATATTGGTCGGTTTAGATGAGAGGACGTGTATTGGGACGTATTGTACTGCCGCATCTATGCACAACCGTGTAATGACTTGTGAAATCTAGGTCGCATATTCTTGTTATAGGCCTTCAAAATATAAGATTGTGAAAAGCACGCTCTCCTAAGATATTGTTTTGCAGTTATTATATATATCATAGTCCTAAAGATATAATATAGATGCTTAGAGTAAATGGAATTGTAATACTGTACTTATTTTAATATACTCCCTGTTGAAGGTACAGGATCAGGAACTGGAATAGATATCTCCTTACTGTCTGCTCCTAGGACTTTTGTTGGAAATTATATGACCTATCTATTTAAATTAGGTACTACGTTGTAGCCCTAACGAAATAATTTATGCTACATCACTATCCTTGTATTAAGATAATTAAAGAATACTTTATACTCAAGGATATTCTGCTAAACTAAACAATTAAAACTCAAAATATTATTTAATTGTACTAACTATTATTAACTAAATAAACTATCATAATATATTTATCAAAACGAATCATAAGTTTATCTCAAGATCTAATTAAGTGTGGAATACTATTTCAATTACTAGAGTTCATAATAATTTAATTTACTTTAGATTCAATTCCTCTTAATATATATATTATATTTTATCTGATTGGAAAGGTTCTTAATTATAAAATAAAATAAGTTTAATATAGATCATATTAATTTTTATTATAATGATCTTAAAAGTTGTTGTGGTATTTAAACGACACTATTTGATTATTTAAATCATGAAAGATACATATATATGTATGAGTATTTATAATAATACACAATATATTACTTACATGATTCGTTATTCATTTCCTAGACTTTATTAAGAAGAAAAATGAATAATCGAAAGAAAAAAACCCCTGTCTTATTACATAGTACTGTAGAATCAACAACCATTAACATGTACACAATTATTTACAAAATAAAACCATACCCATATATATATTTTACAACATAACAAGTGACATCCTCGACATGAATATACTAATTGTATGTAGTTAATAAGGTAATACGATTTAATACTATAATTAATAAAATGACTATTCAATTACTTTAATTTCTTTACATCGAACCCTCTGAAATTCTATACAAGATATATTGGGAATAATTTTAAATGTATTACTTGTATTAACTCTATATAGTATGTTGAGAATATGATTGGTCAACTTTACCGAATTTCCGCCTCTTAATATCACTGAATTTAAACGTAAGTTGTTGATTTATCAATTAATAAGAAAACACTGAAGTTAATAACCTTTTTTTTAAGACTTCTGCGCTGGACCAGCGCTAATCCTTCAATGCCCCAAAATTGTTCCTCCGTCCGTCTGCGCAAGCGTGGACTGTCCCAGGAGTAGGGATACTCTGGATGTAAGGAACCACGTTCATCGTCATAGATTGGTAGATCTAAAAATAAAATAAAACACCCACACATAATTCGTCCTCTGATAGGCCAATACCAGGATAGGTAATATGACAACAGGATAGGATAGTTAAACACGCTCGCAACAAGTTTTTATATTTCTCACGGTTTACAGCTTCGCCAAACTCCACAAAAAAAACCCTTCAACCGATTTTTTTGTGAGTTTAGAGTGGTCATAAATATCAAGATTAGATTATTTGAATGCGTTTATTCTTATCTTAATAGCTTTCCGGCGCTAGGCTGTTAATTTTTTGTGTTTTTGTGTTATGAATATGTTTTAAAAATTCATTTAGGCAGCTCTACCTATTTTTCAAATAAAACTTCATTGTTTGTGTCATATACGAGAATACACTATTACCTATCCTATATATGTGAGATACCTCCACAATTCTTAGGTGAGTGGGGCTCGTTGGTAACGTTCAAACAAAAGGTAGTGCATGTGGCAATTTGTACGTTTTATACTTATCGATATACGGAAGATCGTGACTAAGACTCTGACCCAGTTCACGCACTAGTGCGTTTGATTGTTTTACATGTATGTCTATAGTGAAAATGTTTAGTTAGTTTTAAAATAATTTCTTTTAAAGCTAGAAATTCTAGGCTAGCCTGAACAACATCTTCGACCACATCATCACTTACCATCAGGTGAGATAGTGGTCAAAGGCTAGCCTATCGGCAATAAAAAAAAAACAAAAAAATACAAGTTTTCTCGAAATGTGAATTCTTTGTAAGTTTGTTCTAAATGGAGTGTTGTATCTTATTTTAAGTGCTTTATTCTGAATTGCTTAAATTTTGGTGTAGTTAGCCAGGTAGTATTGCATACAGGGGCGGCATAGGTATTGAATTGTTTGATCAGGGTAGTGTAAATACGCAACTTAGATGTCAAAATAAGATTTGATTTACAGTTAAAAATAGCAATCAATGCTCCCATAGCTTTTAAAGCTTTTGTCCTGATATGGTTAATGGGATGGGTCCAGTTTATTTTACCATCTAAGATTACGCCTAGGTATTTCGTATTAGAACTCCAATTTATAGTGTAGCTATTTATATTTAACCGACTGCGTAAAAAAAAGTACTACTTTGCCTTTAGGAGACAAATGCCATGGGAAATCGAGGCATATAAAATTATTATCTTGATATAATATGACATCATTGGTTTGGATACAATTTCTTGACAAAATATTCAAAAAGTGGGTTATTTCAAGCGTTACATAATAATATGCTGTTTCTATTTCTTTTCAGCAGTCCCTTTTTGCTTTTATGGGTTCGTTTTACGGCTCATAATGAGATCAAAGCTGAAGAATTGTTCCAGGGAATTCTCGCTTTTGATACGTCCATTCAAGTCCCGACAACTGTGGTACAAATACATATGTCCTGAATAGATTAAGTCACGTGCTCACTATTCTACAGGTCTTTTACGTAAACTCTCAGAGGAAAACTATTCCGATTTGAGAATAAGGTATTGTAAAAATTTGTTTATATATATTTGCACGTCGTAAAAAGTAACTAAGTTTTCTTTGCAGGTTACTCATCATTACGTGAGATTACAATCAAGGGCTGACTAATAAAAAAATAACAATATAAAACTTTAATATGGCCAAGTGTAAATAAATCGAGGACAGCGTATTCATCTCCTTAAATCATCTCTATGGAGTAATGGTGTAATAAATAGAATGATAACTAAACATCATAACGTCATGAAAGGTTGTACCAGCTACAAAAAAAGTTAAATTAGGACTTTTGAGCCAGTAATTACATAAACATTAAGGGAGTCCCCATAAATAAGTAAGTACCGTCTTATTTTCAATTTTACATTATTTTATAAAATAAAAAAAGCAAATAAGTATATTAGCGATTTTAGTGACCTTAACATGAAAAACCCACCATATAAATACGAATTATAACTTTTCCACGATTATGACTATACCATATCTAAAAGCTAAAACAGTCCAAACATACATTGTATGTTGAAAAGTAAATTTGACGCATATGTTTCGTGTTCCCAAAACTAAATTGGTATTAGCAAACACCACTCTAAAACATGCCCCTGTTAAATTAACTTCACAGTACAGTCACGTAAAGAACGCGTATATCAAAAATATTATTTATAAGTTTTCAACATAATGTGAATACGTTTTTAGTTCAGCGGGAAAGTTTGGCTTATGGAATATTAATATCTTTTTATTTTGGTTCTTAAAACGTGGTGTTTCTCCTTTAGTATTAAGTACAGTTTGAGCCAGAGGTGTCGAAAATTCATATTTATAAATATAGAAGTGTAGCGACAGCTAAGTGACATTTCGAGAGTTAAGTGTTTGTAAAAGCACTTCTTTCGATCAGATGAAGCCTAGTAGTCTGGTTGGTGGCCACATCAATCATTTCAAGTCATAATCGTGGCGGGCGTTATATTTATTTATTTAATATGAAAAACGTTAGGTTCGTTGATTATGTTTTGGCTTCAGTACGCTCTAAGGTTTTGGACTCATAGTAATGCTCAGCTTACAGAGTCGAAGTGTATTTTTAAAAACTCGTAAGAAAATTTTATTGTTGCCAAAAATGTAAATACAAATATATATATATACATATGAATATATATATACTACATAATTTAACTTTTATTATCAATACTAAATAATGTAACATATAATGCGACATTTACTGTTACGAATAAAATTACCAGTTAGTTATTTACTTACATATTTTAAACGAAACATTTAGTCAACGCCTGTACCCCAGTACAATGAGAAAATACTGTTGGTTGCCTTTTTGAGTGGTTACCTAAGATTTTTTTACCTTTAGATATGTTGTATGCCCTCCATATTTACTAGACGAATTCAGGGTAATTACCTGAGTCACTACCAGTCTTGCACTACCGAGCGTCCGGTGAATACATCGCCGCTAATCGTGTTTTTAGGAATAATCTGTGGACAATATGCCTTCCTTGTGTCTTTAGACTCTGCACCAATTATACAGGCACTGTGAGAGATAAGAAAACTGTTTCATTTCACGCGTCATTATTGCATAAATAGAAAATTTCATAATTTTGTTTTATCTTAGGAACTAAACTCAATGAAATGGATGAGCGAGATATGTGTATCGTTTGGTGTGAGAGAGTGAAAGAGATCGCAGCATAATGGTGATCGGAACGTCTCGTGGCGGTTCGGCGGTTACACGAATTGCTTATTTATCTCTTTCTAACAACAGATATGACGCATAATATTTGAACGTTCTTTCCTTGTCATTACAAACTGCTTATACATGTGCGTAGGTATGTAGATAGGTAAATTCTAGTAAGCTTTTAGAGCAGTGGTGTTCGGATATAACATCTCTATGTATTTCAACTCTCTGGTGGTTACATGGAGCTCAACTCAGCTCAAGTTTCTTTTATTTTAGTCCACTTTTTGTCCCTGTTGGTTCTCTAACTAACACGTAAGCATTGTTGAAAAGTAGCTTGTTGATCTGCCAATTTTAGCACTCAATACACAATTAATATACAATTTATTCAATGCTTCTAAGTCTATAAGTCAGTGTTGAATTCAATTGTCAATAATTGCTAACATGTTCGTCTCGGTCTGATTATAATAGTAGCCAAAAAAGGCAGACTGGTTTTTATTGTGTTTTGAAAATATTATCATAGTAGTAATTAATATATATTTTGTTAGATTGTACTATCTTTTTTATCTTAAGATGAACAATTTTTGTTAGTTATATTAATTGTAATAAGAAAGTACAATAAAGTGTTATCTATCTATCTATCTATCTTATATAATAATAATAAAATCATTTATTTGGCAAAACAAGGCATATTGTACATAAAAAATAGGAGCCCCTGGTTCCTAAACTAGGCTCAAGACCCGTGGCATAGGTTCCAGGTCTCTTTCGTCGGACTATTACAGAAGTTATGCCTTAAGTTTAGTTACAAAAGAATACTAATTAAGTATATAATTTACAATTTTTATAACATATTGATATGATGGTGAAATAGAAGATGAGTTATTTAATTTAGTGTAGGTATAAAAGTATAGTAGAAATGTTATAATGCAATATAATATATATTTATATACTTATATATATCCATATATTACATGACTATTACCGAGTATTATTACTTCATCAATTTAAAAAGCTTTAGCAAGTAACTTTTCTGTTTCTTCATAATTAAGGTCAATTAATATTTCAAAAATTTTCGAATTGCTCTCATAAACATTTAACGAATAAATTTTACAACTTGCGTTTATTTTATTGTACAGTAACGGTCCTATGAATTTGATAAATTTCCTTGCAAATGTAGTGTGTATTAAAGGTACAAGACATACATTGTGAGAAACGCGTTTTCTCTGGTGTGAAGGATCGTATATAAGTATGCTGTGTTGATGTAGGACAGCGTGTTGAATGAAAAGCTGCCTCACTGTGAGTAATTGGCATTCTTTATGTAATTGTGCCGTGGGATATCGATAGTAGTAATTAATCACACCATAGTTATTGTGAAATTGAAGAAAATTTACACAAATTAACTATTTGCTTTTGTCACGATACAATTTGTATATTATGTATTGGTAGAAAATTATTAAACATGAATTAAGTCCACTTAATTATTTACTCTTATTTTGAAGCAAAGAACCCTGAAAAAATAATGTATTCCAAGAATTTTTGACGCAAAAGGTTTTCAACTCTTTAATTACATTCAGAAAAGCTGAAATGGTAAGCACTATTGTACAATAGCGACAGGGTATTGTACAATACTGCTGATTATGTTATTGGATAGGGAAATAACGGCTAATTGCTATGCTGGCTGTTCAGATTTTGAGATACAAAGATATTTTCCGGGAATAATGTTATTTCTTTGATGTTTTGGCTTTAAACCGTAGCGTAAAGGATATTTGGTATACAAAGATTGCCTCGTTGGTATGTGTATAAAAGCACCACCTTGTGATCTCGAGATCCTGATTTTGATTCCTAGGTACGATTCCCAAGTAGAGCAAAGTATTGAGTTTTTCTGTTAAAGAAATTTTTAGTATGGTCTGAAATTATAAGTAAATTGGAGTCAAAACATATTATAAGGTTTTACTCGATAGTTATTGGTATTGGTGAGAGAGTAGAAATTCAAATTGTGGAAGACAGTAGAAGAGAGTTTTGGTGTAGCAGTCTTTTGCATATTCTCAATAATTTGTAAATAACATAACAAGCTTATATCATATTTTATATTTTAGAAAAACGCTTACAAAATATATATCTATCCAACTCCGCTTGATTTTCCTGCTAAGCCAAAGTGTAGTATTATTAAATGTACCATGTCGATGTGACATAATATACTCCACATAGCTTAACATTTTGACCCTTAAAGCGCACGATTTAGAATTTGAATCGTCACCAGATATATATTTTTTTATTATTAAGAAAAACTTATTCTCAAATATTTATTGAATGTTTTCTTTAATCTTTAAATATGTTTGGTGTATTTGTTACAATTTAATATGGATTTCCCTAGAGTGGGATCACAATCTATTAACTAACAAGTTTTTTTACAAATTCTGAAGTGTTAAACATGCACGCTACATTCGAAATATTGAGGTCCTCGTTGTGATCCGGGGATCAAATCCACAGAGAAGAATAGTAGCATATATCTCTATAATCATTTCCATGACTTCAACATTAAGGTTGGGTAGTTATTGGAATTTTCTGATGAAGCGATTCTCTATAGCAGTTTGGAGATTGGAATTATGACTGGTTGTAGGCGATATTTATTTCCGTTATCAAATAATTTTAAAATAAAATCCAGCGAAACGTGGGTGTACTAAATCACCTTTGCAACAGCATTTATATTGTACTAGCTTTCCGGGCGCGGCTCCGCCCGCGCGTATGTCGGTTATCGCGCAAAAACATTAACCTCTTTTTGCGCAGTTGGATAAAAACTATCCTATGTTTTTTCCCGGGTCTAATACTATCTCCATACCAAATTTCATTCAAATCGGTCCAGTAGTTTTGGCGTGAAAGCGTAACAGACAGACAGACAGACAGACAGACAGACAGAGTTACTTTCGCATTTATAATATTAGTACTGATTAAGCTAAATTACCTTAATACGTCTGCCGTGCATCTGCCAAGCTTTTTAGGTAAAACAGGAGTAACACCAATTTTACCAACCAATTACCAATTTTAATATATAGGCAATATACAAGATAATTTTAGAAAATACTTTTTAATATTCACAGGCTTACTTTCATATAAATTTAGTATAACTAAGTTGTCAATTCTATAGTGGAAATACATTCGTGCTTCCTGAAAAATGTGGTTTCCTCTCATGCAACTCACAGGAACACAATAGGTACACCGCAGGCTCAGACAAATAAATTGGCAAAGTTGCTCTGCCTCCCTCTAGCAGTAGTACCTACCTCATCTACCTCGAACGCTCTTTACAGGAATATATTTCTCATTAATTCATCTCACGTCCTCGCTTCTAGTAACAGTTTAAATATACAACTGGAGTTGCGAATGCTGCGTTTTATTCTGTAATTGAATTTCTTGCTTCTCGACAGAAATGCAAATAATAAAAGTAAACGCCAGTTAAGTAAATTTCCAACCTTAGAGCACTATATAATTTTTATTACAAATACTTTGAATGTGGTATTTATTATTTTGCACAATTTTATCTGACAGTAAGTTATGTAAGCACAACATTCAGGTGGTAGTAAGTGGAAATCAATAATCATAATAAAAATTATTAATAAAAAATTATCAGACACGGTTCGTGAATCATCAGATAGTGACTAGATAATAAACAACTACTACTAATAGATTTATACACAACCAATATAAAAAGAATGATGTTGGTTGCTGACCTTAACAATTTATTTGTTTTTATCAGTCTGATATTTTTCTATCGATAATTGAAAAACCGTGTCTGATAATTTTTTATTAATAACTTTTATACAAAATCCTGTCACCATCACAATTTGTGGTAATTACTCTATCACCCTCAGTTCGTAATTGACTCTGCATCGAAATATCAATCTTTAATTACTCAGATGAGCAATAAAGCTTAATCAATGTGACGCCTAGATGAATCAAGTTTAACTATTGGTCAATTGGATGATATATTATAAGGGTCAAATAATAATGAAATGAAATTAAATATGTGGTAAATAGTGCATATGAAAAAGAATATTAGCTGAAAAAATTGAATACCAAGAATTAATGCAAGTGGTACCATGTATTTTTAACTTGCAGTAGCATAATCTCTACCCAAATTTTGAGCTATTCCACCTATGATGCTGCAATATTCCATATATCTAAATATGACTTCAAGCACTATCGCATGCTAAAAGATTTGTTATAAGTTTCGACTTTGTTTTAAAACTCAGGCACAGTACGTACAAGTACATTCCGTGATTTTGGTTACTTTGAAGATGTACAACTCATCAAAGAAGCATTGCTTGGGTCCAGAAATAATATATATGAATAACAGACTTTTTGGTGATAAATACGGGTTTATCGCTACTGGAGGCACGGACAAAAAAAAGGTACTACATGATCCATAAGGACGCTCATTGTGACACTCTAGCTAAAGTTTTTTTGTAAGTATTAAATTTATATTTTATTATCTATCAATTCTACATTGTGGAAACGAGTATTAGGTTATTTTTTGGTTTATATTGTTGATCGGTATTAGGCAATATTCTCTAACTATATATTTGGATTCATAATATAGGTATTTTTCTGAGAAACCACTTACTCACTTACAACTGTTTCAATAAACTTTCCACTGTATCAAAACGGCCATTTCCATTGTACGTGAATGTTTTAGGATAGCTACGTTACGTATAACGATTTTACTTATATATTATATTAGCGCTTGGAGCTCACAACTGCTATATTGAATATTTTATGGAAGTCAATAGATTTTCATGATCATCATATGCATATATGGCTATATTTGCTCCACGTGACATTTTGTAGGGCTAAGTCTGCAGTACACAATCCATACGAAGGACAGCTTGCGAAACATGACATCACATATTTTGTTCTTAAAGGTAGTAATGCCAGGTGAATATTCGCAAAAAAGTTTACCACCAGGCAAAACAATAAACACAAAAGATTTTTTTTACACAATCGAAATATGTACTGATTTTTTTACAGACAGATATAATTAAAAATGATATAAATAATTCATCTCAAATATAAATAAGTACAACGACCTACAAATATATATGTAAAGAAATGTAGGTCAAGCTCAAAAAAAGCAAAACGCAAATTTTACTTGCACCGTTCAGCGCACCAACATTACCTTGACGCGACTGATCAGATGCGATTATTTCTAAGCGCCAAATCAATTAATCAATTCAAATGAATTTGAAAGATTTTACATGTTTTGTTGATTGTGAACTTTATGAATCTGAAAACATAACGATAACTGCATAACAGTTATAGTTCTTTATAAGTATTAATTCTTAAACAACGCCATAAAACGTTTAAATTTCCCTACTGAATAGTAGACTACTGAATAGACGAGTTATTTATGCAAAGACAATACATTTTCCACATCTTTCATATTTTGGGATTGAACTTAAACATGTGACAATGTTGGAAAAGTGCAATATAGATATTTCATTCCCGGAATATAAACTGGTTCGTGCGCGTTAACACACCTGTGTCTGGAACTTCGGACTTTATGTACAATGTGCTAACATTTTTGCCTTACACTTAACATTTTAAGTAACCATGGACGGTGTTTATTGTACCGGAAAAAGTCTACCCTTATACAAATACGTCTTTTTTTTGGGTTTGCCATAATCCCCATGTTTGGCCGGTATCTTGGTGCTTGCAGCATAAGGTGGCAGTTCCTCAAATGGCACTACTGCCCACCTTTTGGTCTTTTTTCCCTTCGTCGCTTTCATAGGAAGTTATGGAGAAGGTGCAGCTATAGCCCCACACCCCAAGTTCCGAAGGTTTACTGCAAAAAACCAGTGTACCATCTTTGATCACAACATCACTTACAATCTTGTGAGATTGTGGTCAAAGGATTACTTGTAAGGTTTCGTCTACACAGGTTCAGGTCAACAAAGGTTTTCTTATCTTATTATTATTTGCCGATAAGTAAGGGTTTGACAATAATCTCAGCTTAAATATATAATCTCAGTAAATGTTGATCATCATCATCGTACATTCGGTGAAGCTCAAGCCCATGGTGGAATTCAAACCATAGACCTGCTGCACGGCAGTCCATAGCCAATGTCACTGAGCCATCACTGCTTCATGGTTTAATTATTAAGTTTATTACATTTAGATCCCAAGATCGTCTTCATCCTGAAAATTATTATTAAATATTTATAAAGTAAATCATACAAATTACAATCTTTTTACACAACTGCCCAACAATACGAGAGTGTTATGTTTTCAGGGTTCATGAATGTATGTAATATGAGTTCCTTTATTCTACCATAACTTCTAAACAGCTCAACCGATTTATATGTATAATATATCATTCGATCAGCTTTGATATCCCAGGTAACGCTACTAAAAAAAGAAAAATAAAACAAATTGACGAAAAAAAATAACCAAACCCATTGCGTGGGGTATCAAAATAAAGGGCTTTAAGAAACGATTCCATAAATATTGTTATTTATATAAATATAATCTGGTTATTACTTAACAAATAAATAAAGTTGGGATTTTAAATTTTTATTAATTTATATTTGTTCCGTCCGAGGTCTAGCAATACTTACATGTCAATTCTACTATATTTTTTATCTAAGATTTGTTTAAATTTTCTGCTAAACATGTTTTGAGTGTGAGTCAAAATTCTAAAAGCTTATGTGTTAGCTATAGCAAAAACACAACCTTTTCAGAATTTTGTGACTAATAATGTCTTTTCAAAAATTCATAACCAGTAAATAAATATCCCTATTGAAATATTAGACTAAATTTTCTGGGAAACTATATATTTCTAGCTCAATTACACGAACAATCCACAATAGCTGTAGCGAAAACACCGCTTGTTATACCTCTTTGTACTTTATAGCTTAATCCTGCTTAGAATAGTTTATGGCTGGGTAGGTTACTTGGAAATAATATCTACTTGAATACAGGGGAAATGATATGTTAATAAGAAACTAGAGATTCAAAATGTTCCTCAAGCTTTTAGGAAAACAGCTTCATTACATATGTGTCTAAATAAAATTCCGCAAGACTTAGAGTTAGAAGAAGAAGTTATCATATTTTCCATTTAGAGAAAACTTGACGCGGTGGCTTGATGAATTCTTATTTTAGAAGTTATTGGAGTACTACATTTTATGCCCAAGGCGGGAATTGAACCCGCATCCTCCGATATCGCGTCGGATGCCTAAACCTCTTCGGCCACCTCGACTCGGCATTTCTAGCCAAAATTTCGTGCAGATTACGGATAACAAAGATATTGGTAAATATATATTACAACATAAATACTATTAAAACTTTGAATTTGAAACTTTGCGCATATTTTTCTGCTTGAAATATAGATCTCCTATTTTTAATTAACAGTTTTGGAAACCTTTATTTGAAATGATATAAAATTAAGTTATTAATTTATTGATATATCTATGAGGATTTGAACTGTTTTACTGTTTTTGTTTTAACTGAATTACATATTCATTATGATTTCTTCTTAAATTATATATTCGACTTATAAATAAATATGAAACTGTCACGTCAGGTCAAAACAGTTATCCGTTCCACTCAAGATTTGGTAAAACACTTACGGGTACAATTTGACTGTATGATATTGATTTTGATAAACATGATTTTGGCTATTCTGAATAATCTACACGCCAATACGTAGCTGCTTGGCGCACTTTTAATTCATAACAAGTCACGACCTTGCCAATTTAACTACACACGGCTACTTTTTTAGCAAACTATATGCACTATTATCGAAGTGAAGAGCTCAGTGCATTGGCAAACAGCAATTAATATGTGCAGGCGTGACGCTTTCCATTAGTTGGGCAACTTGTTTGTCTGGTCACTTCATATCATGGAAGATATAATCGTAGAATCCTAACAAACTCCAGTTACTTAAAACTGACCTTAATGTTATTGACTGCGAATATTTCTATCAGATTCAAAATACGTAGTAATCCTTCACCAAATGAGTTCTTTTTGAATTCCTAACTGAATCCACAGTTATTTAGGAGCTGGAATTGAAATTAACATTTTGCAGATGTTTCTAAGACCCTACGATTTCCCACGTGGCCCCTTTAATTGGAGTTAGATGGGATGGGATGGCGACAGTCGCCTCACTCACTAATGAAACAGAATTGGTAACAGTAACAAATATATCTTAACCTATATGTTATTATTACGTATTTCCTTAGGTACTCAATACACTGACACAGTTACCTTACTCAAACTTGACCGTTTTTATTTTCTAAAATAAACAGGCATTCTCTTAATAATTAAAATATTCAAATGACAAAACTCTTATAATGTTGGGTAAACGGACTGACGGCGTAGATTTAAGGATTCCACTGTCCCGAACGAAACCCTACATAAATAAATTTATCCGTAAATAACTCTACATACAGAAACGAGATATAAAAGCTACTCAGAATAAAAACAAGTGTTTCTCGTAAGGCTGTGAATACCGCATCCTATATATAAGATACCTTCAGAAATTCTAAAACAGAGATACCTTCAGAAATTCTAAAACAAACGCAAACCGCAGCTCTAGACAAATACATGATCACTTAAGTCACAGGTATGATTTGAATTTCTTGCGGCACAACCTACTTCACAATTCTCACTCCAATACTGAAAACCAAAGCAAACACAATCTTATTGTAAATCTTGTCTTAAAATGTAGTAAAAAGGTCCAGTGTGTTTAGTGATTTTAATTTTTTACCTACAAACTGATTATACTAGCATAATAAAAGTTAGACAAAACAATACTTACGTCTGTGAGTTTTTGTTGATAAGTTTGTTTCGATCGGTGCATCAAATTTTTAATCAATAAAATATGCTTATAGAAGGACAGGCATCTCATCCTTTATGGGTTTCGTTTTTTTATCAAATGTAAGAAAAAGACATAATTTTTAATACTTCAGTATCTTAAATGATCAATTAGCAGCATAATAATACCTATTACATAAGTAATATCGTCGTGGTATCTATATTTTCCAAAACAGTGTACACAACACTGTGTCATATTTGCCTACGCCTACATTTTATTGTAGCTATCAATAGCAACTAACTCAATAAAAGAACCTTCATTAAGAATTTATCAACTATGCTAAGGTGAATTACAATTATTAACCTTACCAAATAGTTACCACCTCCCTTAGCCCCAAGTAAAACCCAGTATTTGGCTTCCAAACAGCTCACTGAATATTAGATGCGCTCAGTGCCCACGGAATTATTCCCAAATTGCTGGCTCAAAGGTCAATGTGTACCCAAGTGAAACAACTTTGTGAAGACAGTCCTGTTCTTGATAGAGCTATTGTATTACTTTGAAGCGCTCGTAGCGAAGTTTGCTTAGCCATTCTGAATCGATCAGCAAAGTTAAGCAACGTCCGCCGCGGTCAGGAGTTGGATGGGTGACCGCTGATGACATTACTACTGAGCGCTTCCGTGCTTCGGAGGGCACGTTAAGCCGTCGGTCCCGGTTGTTGTCTTAGGATGGCAGTCGTTACAGCATGGTGGTAGGGCACTTTGCGAATGTCCGCCTGGCTAGCTACCACCCTCAAGTTGAAAAATCTGTCGCCAAGCACCTAACGGTGTGTTCCGGCAGCTGTCCTTGAGAGCCAGTAATTCTAGGTTAGCCTGTACAACACCTTCGACCACATCATCACTTACCATCAGGTGAGATAGTGGTCAAAGGCTAACCTATCAGGCATAAAAAAAAAAAATAAAAAAATTTCGTCGTGAAACACAAATATTGTGTAGTATTATTCTCGTATTGGTTCACAAATAAACAAAAAACAAAACTACATCCAATATTATTTTGCTAACGTAGATTGATTTTTTGCAACGATGGTGGTAGAAGTCTAGACTGAGCCTTAAAATAAGTTTTTCATAGCGTGTTCTATAAACGAAAACACTTATTTTAAGGCTATCTCGCTTATATAATAGGCTATCTCTAAATTTGTAAGTGAGATATAATTTTTTTCCGAATAATTTTGTGGATAAATACTACTTTATTTTACTGGAAACTGTCAAACCAGGAGCTCATAGCAGTCAGTCGATGTCAAATGCTCAAGAAAAGTATGCGTAATGTTAGCGATATTGAATACTTGATATTTAAAATATGAAAAAACTGCGTTTGTATGAAAAGCGCTATGAAAAACCTTCCCTTAAACAGCTGCTGGATGGAATACTGATTTTTAAACAATGGAGTGGCAAACAAGCAGACGGCCCACCTGATTGTAAGCGGTTACCGTCGCCTATGGACATTTGCAACACCAGGGGCGTTACCAATGCGTTGCCGACCCTGTAAGACTCTTTTTGTTTTTAGACTGTTAATTGCTACGGAAAGTGTATTTATATTGCTTTCCAGACAAATTTATGTAGCGAGAAGCAAATGTTTGTAACGAGCCTCTTGTATTGATTTTGTAGGTAGATTATTACAACAAGTATTTACTGATTCGATTGTACTAACGCCATCTTTGAAATCTGTTGAGCAACTCAGGAAGGAGCTGATGAAATGTGCTCTGCAGACTATTGGCGCTATCCTGAGATATCATCATTTTACAGGTTATATAAATTATTTATGAAAAAAATAATTTAAATAATAATGCTTCACCAACGTTTCTCACGTATTTTTTTGGTACGAAATCGCTAACGCCATTTTTCTTGCGACCTATTTTCTTTTTTTTGTTAGCATTGAAGAAATAAACGGAATGATTGCTTAATCTGATTGTTCGACCACTTTGCTCAATTTCATTATTTCCATTCTATTTTCTTCGATCAAAAGTTCATGTCTGAATTGGCGAAAGATTAGCCCGCCTTCCTTCGGGAACACGTGCGTTCTGGTCTCTTGCCAGGACTGTCCAGGGGAATGTTTGTCAGTCATCCCTACCGCCCCTGCACAGAGAGAATGACACACTGGCCCACACCGCAAAGGAGAAGGCCGATCTTCTGGGCTCTCTCTTTGCGTCTATCTCGACTTTGGATGACCAAGGGAACTCACCGCCGACTATACAACGGTGTGATACCTCGATGCCGGATATAATTTTCCGGCAATGTGCAGTACTTAAAGCACTGTTCTCCTTGGACATTCATAAGTCGAGTGGGCCAGATGGCATCCCTCCGATAGTGCTGCGGACTTGTGCTCCAGAGTTGACACCGGTTCTATCGCGTCTTTTCCGGCTCTGCTACTCATCAGGCGTTGTCCCGAAAACATGGAAGACGGCTTTGGTGCACCCGATCCCTAAAAAAGGTGACCGCTCAGATCCGTCCAATTACCGCCCTAAAGCCATAACGTCTCTGTTCTCCAAGATAATGGAATTCATTATCAACAACCAGCTCCTGCAGTATCTAGAGGAGCACCAGCTGATTAGCAATCGCCAGTACGGTTTTCGTCGTGGTCGTTCGACTGGTGATCTTTTAGTATATCTTACGCATCATGGTATTGTCGGAAAGGCGAGGCGGTACTTCACGTCGGCCCATCGCCTGCAACTTTATAAGGCTCAGGTTCGACCTCACATGGAGTACCGCTCTCACCTCTGGGCGGGAGCTCCCCAGTACCAGCTTCTTCCATTTGACCGCATTCAACGCAGAACGACTCGAATCGTCGACGATCAAGTTCTCTCCGGTCGGCTCGACCCTTTGGCTTTGCGTAGAGATGTTGGATCACTCTGCATCTTTTACCGTATATAACCCGGGGAGTGTTCTGAGGAACTGTTCGATTTACTACCTGCAGCTCAATTTCGCCACCGGACTTCCCGACAAAGCATGATATTGCATCAATTTCATGTCGACGTCTGGAAGTTCACAACCTTGCGATTTTCACGACATTTGTTACCTCGCACTGCCATATTATGGAACCAGCTGCCTGGTGAAGTATTTCCGAACAGTTACGTTTTAGGAACCTTTAAGAAGAGAGCATATTCCCTCCTTAAAGGCCGGCAACGCACCCTCGAGACCTCTGGTGTTGCGGATGTTTGTGGGCGACGGTGATCACTTACCATCAGGTAAGCCGCCTGCTCGTTTGCCCTCCTATCCCATAAAAAAAAATGTTACGGATTATTTACGTATGTAAATGATAGAAGTAGGAGAACAAGCCTATTGGTTCCGAATTTCCGATGTTAGTGACGCTTGTCTATTCGAATCATTGACATAATTTTGCGTGATTTCAAGTAAAGCACCTTTTACTATCACCGGTGTGTTCCAGCTCTAGAAACATTCCCGTTTTAGATGTAGCTAATCATCGTCTTACTCTTATTTTACTCATACGGGGTCGATACAACATTATATTATCTGTATTAACATCAAAGAGGACCACACAAGAGCATAAGTTGTGACGTTTTTGGACGGAGCTATAAATAGGACAGCTGCCAGAACACACAGACAGGTGTTTAGAGACAGATTTCTTACACCAAGGTGGTAGCTAGCAATGCAGGCATTCGTTAAATGCCCTACCACTATAATAAACCCACTGAATAATAATTAGTAAGTTAAAATGTATAGATGCCTGTTGAGCGCCGAATATACTGCAACACTCCGCTCACATTGTCCTGAGTCTGGCACACTGCTTATTAGGCGTATTCTTTTGTACCAGGTGGTAGGTCTTTTTATCAAGAGCCTATTTAAGTGGGTACAATACTCAGTGTCAGATGTTCCGTCGCGAAGCTATAAGTTATTGTGCTTACGCTGTCTATCGGTAATTTTTGTATTAAAATGTCCTCAATAGCGTACAAATACCACGATGTTTAGGTGAGAACGGCAAGTGAAATAACTAAGAGAAACTTAAGAAATATCAACAGAATAACGAGCACAGCACAGTGCTATGCAGAACAGGGTGACACTTCAACTATTGACTGATGCTTGCCATTCGGCGAGTGACTGATGTCCGTCTTCTCACTTCATAACAAATTAATATCTATTTTAACGCAGAGCTTTAGACGCCGCCGTCGGACCCGTATGTTACTCCTTTCACAATCTGAAAAATCTGGGAACGCAGTATTGGCGTCGTATATGTTGCATGGCGTAGATCTTGTAGCTCTACACAATTACTTACGAGTAGTTTCATACAAAATACTTGGCCTCCATAGTGTTCAGAACGGCTTCCATAGGACACATGGACTAAATATAGTCCTATTTTTACAGCAAAATTATATCTAAAATTGAGAGGCTATACTCGCAAACTACGAGTAACTTCAAATGCCGATAAATTTGGCGATGAATCACGATCATTATCAAAATTCTCATTATCAAACATAAATAAAAATATCATATTTCAATTAATTAATTTGAATTTTACAAATCCTAGCGCACTATAATATTATTTATTTAATTTATCATCTCTACATGATTATTGTGATTGTTATGTAGTCAAACAATAATTCAATTCGTCATTTAAACTTGTTACACAAATAGATGAGCCCTTATGTTCTTAAATAAATTATGCGGTCTCCTGTACTTTATATATCCGTAATCATTTCGCAGTCAATAATGTATTCACATATTAATTCGTCGGAATGATGCCCGCGTTTGCGAACAAAAGCTCGAATTTGTGATCGAGGAGTCAGGTTTAATTAGAACGGTTTTATGTATTACCCCAACCAGCCTCGTGTTCCCATTCATTCACGGATCCAGATAAATAATTTGCACCCAATTTATTGAGTTTTGTTGTAAGACGGGCAAAAATAGAACACAATAATAGGTATCTCCTTAAGTGCAGTCCGCCATGATGAAATTCCTGTGATACTAACAAACCGAATTTAGTGTACTGTAATATATTTTAGATGGTCTGAAATATGATTATGAAATATTTTTACAAATATGTTTGTCCATTTTCTGTTTTTGGGAAATAATATTTAGAATGGTGGACATAAGTGGACTTTGCTTAGGAACTTTATTTTAAAAAGACACTACAGAGCCAAAAAACAAGGCCTTTTTTTCCAATACAAATAATATAGTATCCATTTTCCTCATAGGTTTGGGAATGACAACAGTTTCTTTGTAACGAACGTTGGTCGATTTTATCTTTTGATTGGTGTCAAGGGTGTAGCGATAAGGGTCATAAAGGGCATACGAAAATTTTCTACCGAAAGGCGAAGTTTGGTATCAACAAGAATGGCACTTACATCGCTGACTTTTCAAATGGAGGAGGATATTTTCACTTTCGTTTGTTTTGAGTCAGTTTTGTTTATATATTTAAAGGGCTATATTTGTGAAATGTATTTAACATAAATTAAAATATTTTTATAAAACTGTATATTTCGGCAAGCTAAGATCATATTATGCATAAAAATCACAAAAAGGCATATTACAATCACATTTGCTATAACATATCCACACTAATATTATAAAGAGGAAATATTTGTACTTTTGAATGTAACGAAAAAACTTAAAAACTACTGAACCGATTTGAAAATTTCTTTCACCATTAGATGAGAATAAATCAAAATTAAGAAATAGAGATACAGCAAGGGATCAAACGAACGTAAGTATTTCACAATTACGTACCGCTGCCGAAGCGTTCACGGGGCACGGTTCGCTTTGTGCAAACATTCAATAGCAACTCAGTACAAGGCCAGTGTATAGATAATCAGGTAAGTAACTAAGAAATTATATTAGGAATAACCAACAATACTCCCTTACTTTTTTATTCTTGCAGGACTTAACGATTAGATGTGATTCTCTAGTCACCAATTAAACACGTGAAATTACAACCGAATTCAAAACTTCCACAAGCTTGTATAGAACACTGCAAAGTCATAACGCACAGAAAGTGCAGAGGGAATTAGAACCATTTTTCAAATAAATTTAACGGATGTTATGCTTTCTGCTTTTTCCCTAAGCAATTATATCAAACCGGTAACTCGTGGACGGGAGCTCAAAATAAAACGGCAATTCCAGATTTATTTTAGCGTTATGAAATTGCAACGGAAATTACTCAGCCGGGATAAATTGTTGCTAGTAGGTATACGCGGTCTGTAAATCTGGGTACGATTTAATTTTATCTCGTGGAAAATATAATAGGATGAGGAAATCCATTCAGCGTGATTCTTGCACTTAAACGTAATTGACCTCTTTCGTTAGCGGAATGGGTTGAGTGTTATATATTTATAAACGTTACATGACAGTAAAGCGCTCTAAGCGGAACTTGCCCAGTAGTTCATAACCAATCAACTAGATTAAGCAACGGTCACAACTTGTATGGATGACCGCTAGATGTAATTACAACCGAGTGCTTTTGTGCTTACTACAGGCTAGTATTCTGTCATCTGTACCAGAGGGCATTTAAAGACAAAATTTTTAGTTCTAACAATGGCGGTTTTTTTATATATGTAGGTTCGTCTTTTGACAAATTCAACACTATTACTGATCAGTATCCTATCCGCATAGCAGGAGTAATATAATGTGTTGATGTGGATGTACAGTCATTATGCATATTGACTGATTGACATACAACGTACAGCCCAGACCGCATAAACCTTGATATTTAGAGAGTATGTTAATTTAAGGGTGTAATCTCACATTACAAAAATATTGTAGAATATTCAATCCCCAAAGAATTGCCAAGAAAAATGTATATTCCCAAATACACTTCATCATCATCATCATCGAGGCATATGCATATTTGAGTGTAAATTAATATTAACCAAAGTAGAAACGGTAAATGCAAAGGTGTGTGCTTATTTAAAAAAAAATATGCTTCCTATTTTCATATGGTGGTCCCATTATGGAATGTTATTTTTCAAGTGTGAACAAAAATTACGTTGTTATATGATTCGTGTAAGCATATATTACCCTTGCGCGTACCCTCGACATCGAGCCAATCTCGCCCATTGTTCTCCTTTAGGCAGAGAGCTGACATTTTATGAAGTTTGGTATTTTATAGCACGTGTTTAAAATGTTGACGTAATGACTGTAAGACATGTACAGCTTGATATATTTTATATAAGCAATATATTTAGACCAAGGGCAATAACAAAATTATAATAGATCACAGAAATTTCAATATAATTATTATTAGCTATCGGCGCATGTATCTCATTCCAATGGCGCACGATTGGACAGTCGGATCTCCACAGTATGGTATTTAAGAGGCTGTTGCTACTATCCCTCAGGAGATGCATCAGTAAGGCCGTACGTTTGCGTATTATTGTTTTAAAACAATCCGTTTGTGCCTGGGAGAACATGGCTGATAATGATGTCTATTCAAATATGCGTTTCAACTTTTGATAATGAGGTAAGGTCAAACCACAGCAGCCATGCCTGAGACTAAAATTTTCTTTAATCTACAAACATTAATTACTTGGTTCTAAATTAAACAAAATACTAGAAACTATATACAACACTACAGCTACTAAAATAAAAGCATTTGACAACCTATAAGTCATAGCAGACTCATAGGCAGACCAAATGCTCCAGCCTAGTACCAGTTGGCAGCGTGCCCAGCATGCCGGCAGCATTGCCCCGTTGAATTGAAATTCTTATTCGTTGAGCCAAATGTGTGCCAGCATTTTGATCACGCGTCGCATCGACTAAGCGCTCAGATAAGTTTTGGAAAATACGATGAGCTCCCGGTCTCCACGGACACAACGTCTCTACACCAAACGGCTCAAATATGTAACCCAAACCGAGGTTAGCATATTTGCGCCGCTTGAGTTGCTCCGCCGAACTAGCCGCAGCGCCAGCCCTCACGCAGACAACCAGCAGTTTGTTCATTTTCTGATAGGAAACATAAGCAGAATAAGTTGTGGTGGGAGGTGATATTTATTCTTTGGTGTTAGATGAAAAAAGAGGAAATATTTTATCGTATATCCTAAATGATGAGATATCAATGACCATTTTGAGTAATGTTCAAGGTAATTTTTTTGCTAGTTGAAGTCACTATTGTAACTTTATTCTTCATGTATCATTTATATGCAATAGAGTCCTTGGGATAAATATCACATTTACAAATATTGAGTCTAATAATTTTCATTTGGGTTGGAATCGAAACTGAGGGTTGGAATGAGATGAACATTTTTACTCTTATTCATTTTGGTTTTAAACATTATAAGGGATGGTGCTTGCCTTTGACGGTGCAGCCACCAGACCACTTGACTTCACCTTATTTAAAAAGTGCTAATTTAAACTTTTTCTAACTCTCGTAATGATGATACGTGAAGGATTTTAGCAAAATTGGTGTTTTGTATTAAGTGCGTTTTATTTAAGTAAACTGTTAAACAAATCTACACGAAGCGACATTACTTTTTCTATATAAATCACCTAGCGCCACAGAAGTGCGCGGCTAAACCTTAAACTAATTATGAGTGCGTTCCATTTCTATCACCCACCCCAGAACGTAATCTCATATTAAATACACAAAACAGATGTTTATCTATAGTTACACCTTTAATTAACACATCAGAAACATGCTCTTTACCTTTTACATAACAAATTATTTACGTGTTCCTTTAAAAAATGATATCTAATGTCTATATGTTTAGACCTCGGTAGGTAACAATCATTAGCAGTGAGTTTTGTAGCACTTTGGTTGTCACTGTAAATGACTAGAGTGTGGTCTGACTGTCCACCAAGCTCCCTTTGCAGTTGCTGCAGCCATAGCGCTTCCTGTGCCGCCATGTATGGCCATGTACTCTGCTTCTGCTGTGGATAGGGCCACGGTCTGTTGTTTCCGGGAACCCCATGATACTGCACCACCCTGGAAAATAAAGATATAACCCGTGCACGATTTACGGTCACGGGTATCACTCGCCCAATCTGCATCACAATACCCAGTGACGTTATCTTGACCATCTTTGGTATAAGTAAGTTTAAAATGCTTAGTCCCTTGTAAATATCTCATTATTTTTTTACGGCAACCCAATGCTCACACGTAGGATTTTTGCTATACCGACTGAGGGCATTTACTGCATATGAGATATCTTGTCTTGTTCCTTGAGCTATATATAATAAGCAGCCTATAGCATGCTGATAAGGGCAATCATATGGAACGTCATTGCTTATATCAAATTTCAAACCAACTTCTATAGGTGTTTTTGCAGGTCTACAATTTGCCATGTTGAATCTTAACAGTATTTCATTTATATACTTTTCCTGGTCTAATGTAATTGCATCCTTTTCTCTATTTATGTTTAAGCCCACACATTGTTTTGCTTGACCAAGATCTTTCATATTAAATTTTGAACATAAATGTTTCTTTAATTCTTTAGTTATTTCTAATCGGGAGCTGAAAATTATTATATTATCTACCCAAACTGCAATATAAATTCCTCTATTAACATCATAATAAATACAAGGATCAGTCTTTGATTGGTCAATTCCCATTTCTTTCAAGACATTGCTTAACTTAGCATTCCACAATCTGCTTGCCTGTTTAAGCCCATAAATGGACTTAAGTAAATGACATACTTAGCTTCCTGTCTTATACAACTCCGGTTGTATCATGTATATGTCTGTATCTATTTTTCCTTGAAGAAATGCTAATACTGCATCCATTTGTTCAATGTGCAAACTGTTCTGTACTGCTAGTGCAAACAAATAACGAATAGAGGTGTATCTTATCAATCCCTTTCCTTTGAGCGTATCCTTTTATGACTAGCCTTGCCTTGTATCTAATTATATTTTCCTGTTGGTCGGTTTTTGTTTTGAAAATCCATTTGCTTGGTAAAACCTTTTTATTACGGGGAAGGTCAACAAGCTGCCAAGTTTTATTTTCCATTAGAGAGTTATATTCCTCATCCATTGCTTTCTTCCACTCACTCGCATGTGGTGACGACAGGGCCTCTTCCACACTTTGTGGATCTGATACACTTGTGTATAGACAAAGCAACCCCATTTTATCTTTATTAATCTTATTGCGTGGCCTCAATGTCAAGTTACTTGCCGGTTGGTTCTGTAGTGGTAATGATCTCGGGGGCTGATAACTATCATCAAGGTCAGCTGAGGCAGTTTCATACTCACTAGAATTTTCATCTTCGGATCCATTCAAAATAGGTTCAGTTGTTGATCCATTTGACTTAGGAATGATGACAGATTCTTTCAGTTGCTTATTTTGTTCTGAAATAGCATGGTCTTGTAGCTTAACTGACTCATCTTCAATTGGACTGGGTGAAATTGAACACTCTTTAGTTTGATTAATATTTTCAAAGAAAGTAACATCCCTGCTCTTTATGACTTGATGAGTTATGGGATCCAAAATGCGATACCCTTTGGTGGTTTTACAATAGCCGACAAATATCATCTCCTTTGATTTCTTGTCCCATTTTAAACGTTTTTTCCTTCGGTACATGAACCATTACCTTTGAACCAAATATCCTGATATGGTTCAGTCTGGGTTCCTTTCCTGTCCACATTTTATATGGAGTAGTATTTCCTAGTACTTTAGTTGGTGCTCTGTTGAAAATATGAGCAGCTGTGGCTATGGCTTCAGCCCAAACTGGTTTTACTAAATTTGCATAAAATATCATGAACCTTGCCTTTTCTACCAGCGTACGATCCTGATAGAAGTCTGATGAATAATGCCACATCTAGCCAAATAAGAAACAAAATTAGAGTTGCAATATTCTATGCCATTATCAGTTCTTATAGCTTTAATTGTATGATTAAATTGATTCTCTACTTTACTCTTATAGTCCTTAAAAAATTCTAATATATTCTGTTTATTTTTGAGGAAATAAATATGAACCATTCTCGAGTTATCATCAATAAAAGAAATAAAATATTTCATACTCTCCATAAGATCTACTTTCCATTGGACCACACACATCAGAGTGTATCATTTCCAGTGGCTTTGTTGCTCTGGTCCCAGCATGCTTGAAAGGTAACCTTGTTTGTTTACCTTCGCAACAGGTAGAACATTGAATATTTTTTTGTGTATCTGATGACAACATTACCCCTTCAGCACAATCAGGCAATTTCTTAAGAGCTGAGACATTTAAATTCGCCATCCGAAGATGCCATAAATTAATATCATTCGGATTAATTTTATTGGACACCAAATTTGCACTATCACTACCATTTACATAATTTTCCAATGAGCTCAATAATTTTCCATCTGCATTCAGTATATTACAACCATTCTCGTTGAATGACACCTTATATCCATTTTTAGTGATTGTACTTACTGACAGTAAATTAACTGCTAATCCAGGTACATGAAGAACATCTTTTAAATGATTTTTTTTCTGTTCAGATATTTGAATACTTATGTCCCCAACACATTGCACAGGCAATGGCTCCTTGTTTGCAACAGTAATGTTTTTATTTGATGGTTCTCTTATGTTAGACATCAAATCTTTGTTGCTGACCATGTGCGCAGAACACCACTGTCAATATACCATTTCTCACGTTGGTTACTTGAAAAAGCTGAAAAAGCAGCAACAAAACTTTCTTGTTTATTATTGTCTTTGGTGACTGTTTTCTTTGCATGTTTATAGAACTTCCCTATGTGTCCATAGCCATTGCAATTGTAACATCGGGGTCCCTTATTTTTTCAGATACCATTGGCTTTTGTTGGCTATTCTTATTGTATTTTTTCTTATGATTAGAGTAGAATGCACTGCTTGAATCTTCACTTTTCACTTCTTGAAGTAATTTAGTTTTTATAATGTCAGCACTAATTTTCGCACCCGAGTTTTCCAACCCCATAATCATAGGTTTATACTCATCAGATAAACCTGCCAGCATTAATGCCATTCGTCATTCACTTCGAAACCTATATTTCTCAGTTTGTGAGCAGCACTCATGATCCTGTTAACATAATCTTCTATACCGGCACTTGATTCCAGTGAAGTATTGATCAATTCCTTCAACAAGCCTACCTTTCTAGCTAGCCCATTATCGTCAAAGGTCTTATGAAGATTATCCCACACCTCTTTGGCCGTTTTACACTCCTGAACATGAACATAGTTTTGAGTATTTATCAATAAAATAAGTTTGGATTTGGCCTTGAGGTCCTTTACTGGGTCAACTATTTTACCAGCACTATATTCGATGCAGTCCCACAAATCTTCGTGCTCCAGTTATGTTTTAATACAGAATCTCCATGTCGAGAAATTCTCTCGTCCATTCAACTTCTCAATATTGAACATATTTGAGCTCATCTTATCAGATTTTCAACAAACGGTGTGCGGGAGGCGCCGGCTATGTAACCTCACTTTTGAGTACTCGGTAATACTTCTGAATTACCCTGGATTTATTATTTGCAACTACGGATCCAACCACGCTCTGCTACCATGAAGGATTTTAGCAAATAATAAATTGGTAATTTGTATTAAGTGCGTTTTATTTAAGTAAACTGTTAATCAAATCTACACGAAGCGACATTACTTTTTCTATATATATCACCTAGCGCCACAGAAGTGTGCGGCTAAACCTTAAACTAATTATGAGTGCGTTCCATTTCTATCAATACGAGATCTATTTTTAAATTATATATATGATTTTAAACACTATAGTATGCTAAGCAAACATTTCATTAAATTTTTTTAGGAACACATAATATTGTTTGCTGTTTTTTTACTTGAAAGAAGTGTTTTTAACTGATCTTGAAATAATATTTAAGAAGTCAAAGTCAAAGTCAAAATCATTTATTCAATTTAGGCGTCTACGACGCTCTTATGAAGGTCAATTACAAATTTTAATATTGAAATATACTACATTGTACTGCCACGTTCAGCAAACAAAAATTATAGAGCCACTGCGAGAAGAACGGGCAAGAAACTCGGGGCCATTCTTTTAAACGTTTTTTAAAAATGTGTTTGGTACATACTATATAATAAAATTATTACAATACTTAATTTACATTACGTAGGTGTTAGGCGCTAGCTTGGTAGAGGCGAACCAGTCCAAGCATTTTTGTCGTTTAAGTAATCACAAACTGTGTAGTAAGATTTCTTTATCAAAATATTATTCACATGCAACTTGAATTTTCTTTCTGTGAGCGTTGTAATATGTTTGGGCAATTTATTATAAAACCGCACACAATTTCCTAAGAAGGACCTTTTATTTGTCTTTGCTAATCTAAAACCTGGCACCACCAGAAAATAAATTTAGCAAAAAAAAATTTAAAATAATAAAGTTAAGTTTGACTATATAGATTTCTGCTGTGTGACTATAACACTACCACGTACCTTCTGTTTGAATAATATTGAATTCGAAATTTCTGCCTGTTTTAAGTTTTTCTTCTGGAAAATACTACATTGTCACTCCGCCATACTATTATACTCAGAGCCCAGTATTTTTTGCTGGCTCTGCCTGGCTGAATTGGGTCCAGTCAACGTTTTTATTTATTACGCAGCAGTCAAAGTTGGCAATTCTTTTTAGGGTTCCGTAGTTCTGACGAGGAACCCTTATTTGAGTTGTTGCCGATATGAAAATTTGCGAGCACAATTTATATTATTAATCCACATGGCTTCAATAGTTCCTTTACGTTGGAATTTCTGGACATTATGCGTTATTCTGGGTGGCCTGTTTGGTCTTGCTCTGGCATAACTTGTATTAATATGGCAGATCGAATGGCGTTATATATATTGAGGATAGCCATGACCAGGTTTGATGATGTAGTTGAAACTGGATAACATACTTAGCCTAGAATTTCGATTCGGCAACAGCTGCCAACAAACGATATTTGATGTTCTGAGGAAAACTACACATAACTGAATGTATAGTGGTTTGAAAGGATAGGTAAAATCAATTGACTTTTGTTTGATATGTTTGTAAAAATGCCTACAATTCTAACAGTAATTGCAACCAAGGCATTTATTTTTCATTGTAAGATATTCTCCACTTAGCTCCAAAATCACTGAGAGGATTTTGATAAAAAATTATAAACAAATATTTTTATATAATATTAAACTTGAAAGACTGAATTCTTATATATGGATAATATGCGAAACTGATTACGTCCAACCAAAATCCAACATTAGGCATAAACCTTCAAAAAAACAAACTGAACCATGGACATATCTATGACCAATCAAGAAAACGCAGTTCTACTGATTGTATATCAAATATCTTTCCTAGGACCCAAAACGGAGCGGACGGACGTAAAATATTTTGAAGCGCTCGTAGCAAAGTTTGCTTAGCCATACTGAACCGATCAGCAAAGTTAAGCAACGTCCGCTTCGGTCATGACTTGGATGGGTGACCGCTGGTGACATAACTACTGAGCGCTTCCATGCTTCGGAGGGCACGTTAAGCCGTCTGTCCCGGTTGTTTTCTTAGGATAGCAGTCGTTATAGCATGTTGGTAGGGCATTTTGCGAATGCCCGCCTGGCTAGCTACCACCCTGGAGTAGAAAATCTGTCGCCAAGCACCTAACGTTGTGTTCCGGCAGCTGTCCTTGACAGCCAGTAATTCTAGGTTAACCTGAACAACATCGTCGACCACATCATCACTTACCATCAGGTGAGATAGTGATCAAAGGCTAACCTATCAGGCATAAAAAAGCGATAACTTTTCCATCATAAACTTGCTAAAAGCTACCAACCAATAAATCCTTGTAGCCACGAAGTTGTAAAAGCTAAATTAAGTAGAAATGTTTTATTAATATGGGTTATAGTACATATTTTATTATAAAAACTAACGTGGTTTTCACTCATTTTAGTAAATAATACGGGATAACTCACGTGAATCAGTCAGATAGCTCCGACTATAGTTTCAACCACATTCGGTGGTCTTTTTCAAGGAGAGCTCGGGACGCCCGCGTTGACGTCTCGCTTAGCACTGAAAAAGAAAAGACCTTGAAAAAGACCACCGAATGTGGTTGAAACTATAGTCGGAGCTATCTGACTGATTCACGTGAGTTATCCCGTATTATTTACTAAAATATAGTACATATGTTCACTCTCCAACGATATCGGATTTTTAGTATAACGCATTTCGTCGTCAGTGATCCGGGTAAAACAACTAAATCAAATTTTTGATACACGAGCTCTTCTGTTTCGTTTCATTAAGTGAGCGAATCAGAATTCATTATTGATCATTAATAAGTAAAACATAAAAGCAATTATAAAGAACATTGGGCGGGATGAGATTAAATCCGAATATTTGATTGTTTGAGCGCTTTTGTGACATCAAGAAAGTGAATGAACAGTCATATTTACCTGAAAAATTCAAAACACCCAGGCAATTCTGCCTGAATTACGCACCAATGAAGTTCGAAGCGTTCGTAGCCAAGTTTGCTTAGCCATTCTGAATCGATCAGCAAAGTTAAGCAACGTCCGCCGCGGTCATGACTTGCATGGGTGACCGCTGGTTGGGCATTACTACTGAGCGCTTCCGTGCTTCGGAGGGCACGTTAAGCCGTCGGTCCCGGTTGTTGTCTTAGGATAGCAGTCGTTACAGCATGGTGGTAGGGCTCTTTGCAAATGCCCGCCTGGCTAGCTACCACCCTCAAGTTGAAAATCTGTCGCCAAGCACCTAACGGTGTGTTCCGGCAGCTGTCCTTGAGAGCCAATAATTCTAGGTTAGTCTGAACAACATCCTCGACCACATCATCACTTACCATCAGGTGAGATAGTGGTCAAAGGCTAACGTATCAGGCATAAAAAAAAAAAAAAAAAAAAAAAAAAACAAAAATTATAATTTCAACTTCGCGCCTTCTTATAAAGTTTTCTATCCCTATAAAACAACGATAAATATTTGTTTATAGACAAAATTGCCCGTATGAAAAATTCTATGCCATAATCAATGCAATAAAGTGTCGCAGTCTAACTAACGGTTGTTCTTTGAAGTGAATGTGTATTAATATTCAGAAAACCCACTATACATTTGAAAACTGTTCTATATAACAAGTTTGTGATAAACTGGTCCGAACATTTTTCTATGAAAGTACGCACAAGACCGCATCGAAGTATATTTTACGAGTACGTTTTCATGAAGAGGAAGTATAGTGGTCTGAGGTGTTTATAGATGGAGATTACTCTGTACTAAAGGTGGTGGATAAACGGCGCGGGCTAGCGCGAGCCGGACGACGCGTCGTCCGCCATATCACGCGTCGTTTAGCACGTGGGCGCGGCTCGCGGCGCGCGTCTGCCGCCCACCGTCCGCGCGATTCATCGTGCGTCGGTTTTTTGACATGGATCAAAGGCGCGCGCCTTTGATCCGTGTCAGTGGCCTGTGGCGCGGCTCGCGCTACCACGCGCCGTGTCCTCTGACGAGCCGAGCCTCCAGACGGTGCAGAGCGCTCCACGGATCAAGACGCCCATTTGGAGTTTAATTTTCTATTTGAAACACGTATACGTGAATTAAATGATTATGGACTTTATTCAACTATAGGAAAAGGAACCGTCTATATGAAATCATAAAGATGCAGGTCACAAAAACCGCATCCGCGGACGGCGCGGGCGGATGGCGCGGTCTGCGCTATCACGCGTCGTTTATCACCACAGGCTCGTGTCCGGGCTAAGACGAGCCGAGCCTACACGGACGGCGATCCGTTGTCCGTGGAGGCTCGGCTCGCGCTAGCCCGCGCCATTTATCACCACCTTTAGAGGCATGAAATTGGGTGGGAAGAGCTAGGAACGTGAAATATTTTGACAGCAGAGGCTCGCACCATCCTCATTTATGTAAAGTCATGCTGGTTTTATGAGAATGAAGGGACTAGCCGTTTGCTTAGTTTAGCCGTTTACTTCTTCTGCAATAAAATTTTAGTATCTCTTTTATTTTGAAAACGTTTAAATAAAAACATGTCCATATTTTTGTAACAGTGCCTATATATAGAAATCTGCGGGTGTGAGTTAAGTAACTATGATTCATTTGCACTTAGGTATCCTTGAACAATATTAAATAGTACCTATTTAAAATATTATTTTGAAATTCTGAAGTATATTGTGTAACCTGTATGTGATAATAATATAAATGAAGAATATTCCATATGTAGCGCTTCCCATACAAACATAGTTTCGTCATTATTTACGTGCATCTTTCATTTTAATTATATCATTCAAAAATAATTTTGATTGAATGGCCTTTTACGGCAAACAAGCCTAAATAACTATATTGAAATATTAAATAATAAGGGTAGTTCTTTTTTTTTATTTATTTTAGAGTCAACAAACAGTACATAACAAAGGATTACAGAAGTGTAATTTTAGGAATATAGCTAGTATATGTACCAACATCGTTAACCACAAATTATCGTAAATATTTGAACAGATCAAGTGGAATAATAAAGTTTTATATAAAGTTCTACTTACTATAATAAGTTACTAACTAATACTGTAAGAGTAGATACATTTGTGTATTTAAACTTAACAACTATATAACTATATGTGCGTAAGAAAGTCAGTCGAACGACGATAGATTGATGAGGCAGACATTATTAGAGAAATTTTTAATAATAAAAAAATATTTATTAATCTTAGTCAATTTGAATTACTGCCACCATCACCACTCAATGCCTCCAATACTGACTTACGGAAACCACTAAAACGTTAATGGAATATATCAATATTATTGAAATGATCGTTATAAAGTGTAGTAATGTGAAACATTGGTGATCGCTTACCAGAGTTGGTGCGACGGGCTGGTGTAGCAAAGGTTTTATTATCTGTTCTTGAATTCGTCCTCAAAGGAACTTTGTAACAAATTCTATCCACCAACTCAGGGCAATCATAGCGATTGTGACAAATGTCATAAAGAAGCATAACACTTAGTTGCGCTCTTCTAGAATTTAACTCCGTTAAGTTATATTTTTTAAGAAGATCGCCATATGACATAAAACATTGACTACATTTGTAGTGCATACAACGTAAAAATTTCTTTTGAACCTTTTCAATATCTTCAATATAACATTTATAGTAAGGATTCCATACTGGTGCAGCGTATTCCAGCTGTGATCGGACAAGAGACTTAAATAATATATTATATGTAAGCTCTTTATTGAAATTTACAGCAGTTCGTATGACAGTTGTACATTTTGAAACCACGTGCTATAATATTATGTATATGTGTATGTGTATGTACTATGATTATCAATTTGTTAATTAAATAAATGTTTATTGATTATAATTGATACTACCATCGCTCATACAAGGTATATACATTAATATCATTTCAATCTGAACATTAAAACAAAGTTTCAATGTATCACATCATCAATTGTCAACCACAAACATTGACATAATCAACAATTGATAATACTGATAATCATAACACAATGATAATCTACCCACAATGTTGTTTGTTACCAAAGCAATTTGGTGGTACAATAATTATAATCTTATCTTACAAAAATAAAATTCAGGGTATCAGCCATCGATAAAATTTCCAAATGGACGAAAATATGGAGAATAAAACTCCGTGAATCTAAGTCGGTTCATACAGATTTCACTAATAAAAATGCCACTTAAAACCCGGTTTACATAAATCGCCACGCGATACCATACGAAAATACTGCTTGGAATACCACTTGATGCAAAGCTTCGCTGGAAATCCCACGTGAAGAAGAAACATGAAGAGTTAGAACCTCGTTACAAAAAGATACACTGGCTACTTGGAAAGCATTTTTCGTTGTCTCTATAAATTAAAATCGTATTGCACAAGTAAGTCCTCATGCCAGTATGGCATTATAAAACTCAAAAGGCTGTGTCAAACTAAGCAACATCCAATAAACCCAATGATTCCAATTATTTTAGTACTCAAACATTAAATCAATGCACCAAGGTATATTAGAACTGTCAATCCCTGTATTGGATAGGAAATATACGGAAAAAAGCGTGAGTGCTTTAATATATTTGCCTGCTTCTTTGAATATGTGTGTGACAATTTTTATATGTGTGTGTAATTTAGACTTTGATTACAATTTCATATGATAGTAAATCATGATAAAATCGAAAAGTTGTTTAGGTTAACCTAAAATTACTGGCTCACAAGGACAGTTGCCAAACTCTGTTACCCGCTTGGTGACAGCATTTCTACAGGCAGGCATTCGTTAAAATGCGCTACTACAGTGGTAGATAAATACCATAAATGAACTTAATTATTTACCAAAACTTATCTGAGCGCTTGGTCGATGCGATGCGTGATCAAAATGCTGGCACATATCTGGCTCAACGAATAAGCATTGCAATCCAACGGGGCAATGTTGCCAGCATGCTGGGCACGCTGCCAACTTGTACTGGGCTGGAGCATTTAGACTGCCTATTAGTCTGCTATGACTTAAAGGTTGTCTAAATGCTTTTATTTTAGTAGTTGTAGTGTTGTATATAGTTCGTAAAATTTTGTTTAATAAAGGCATACCGCCGATGAAAAAATAAATATTTACCTATTGTATTATAGAAATCAGATTAATATGACCCGTACTTTAAGTTTTCTGAAGATATCAATAGTTACTAAATTAACCTCTATCCTAACTTAAACCCAAGACGCATCTCGAATAATATAAATAAAACTCAACTCTCAAGTACACATTACAAGTGGAAATTCCACCCAAGCACGTTCAAGTTCCTTTCACAAACGCCGTTCGATCTTATATTTGGGCCTTCATTATCCTTAAACCCAACACTATAAAGGGAAAAGTTCTTAAGTCATTACGGACTAAATGGTAATTTTATGGTTATATGAAATCTATAATAAAATTTTTACAGTTATTGGAAATGAGACTGTCATTGCAGATGTTTGGTGTTGAAAGATTGATTATTTCTGATGGTCATTTTTGCTGACAAGATCGAATATATAAGATTATGTTGAAGATATCGAATCGATGCGACTCATACGATAGTGTATGCGGAGCGCTTTTCATACAAATGCAGTTTCATCATATTTTAAATCCACAAGTTTTGTAACAAGGTGATTATGAACATTTGCATAATGTTCATAATCAAGCAATATAGTTCATTCATATTCCCAAAATACCATGCCTATGAATATTTTCCGGTCATGCTCAATTTTCCGACACGACAAATTGAGTTTGTAACTGCTCTTCATTTATCTTTGGTCATGCTCAGTTTTTCCTCGAAGTCGATATTAATATTCTTGGCGGTCCGCACATAAATCAAATTGGCAACAGATTGGTGCGACCTTACTATTGTTGAGTATTATTTGTTTCGTTCTGCAATTTTGTATTTCAGTTGGACAGAGGTGCTTTAATTTTGTGGTACATTGAATAAAAAAGTGTAAAAACTTCCTAATAGTTCGGAAATCTATTGATATTTTAATCTTTTATTTTACTGACCTTTAATTGATTAATTTGACGTTCAGAATAATATTTT
Organism: Plagodis dolabraria; assembly: GCA_963854805.1. Classification (NCBI taxonomy): domain Eukaryota; kingdom Metazoa; phylum Arthropoda; class Insecta; order Lepidoptera; family Geometridae; genus Plagodis; species Plagodis dolabraria. The sequence continues at coordinate 22,065,628 of OY978459.1, forward strand.
GCCCTCATAATGCGTAAAGTCAACGATCGACTTAACAGTCATTTATTGTTTAAGGTGATATAATGTCATGAGCTTCCAAGACTTTTATGTTCGAACCGTAAGCTAGGTGTAAAATTTTATGAATAAACAGATATTTGTACAAATGGAGAAAATGGAGTATATAGTAAATGTAGTAAACAGTCAGTTTTCCACATATGTAAGAAATAAAAAATTATAAATTAGCTGAACCTTCTATTAGGTGTACGATAATAAAGTTAAGTTTAGTCAAAGCTATTATAGATATATACTAAACGTATCGCTATTTCGCGCTAAAAAATGTTTTTTTTTTATACACCTAATGCCACTTTTGTTTTTAACATATATATTATATATACAAGTGGGGGTTGAACCATGGACCTGTGGCACGGCAGTCCATAGCTTTACCACTCGGCTGTGCTTCTGTTTATAAGCTAGAGAGCCAGTGTGAATAAAAAAAGTATCTATCAAGCGGGATGGCTTGCGGCGGAGACGCATTGTGTTCCATATAATTAAAGACGAATATAAGTTGCATATTATTATATCAATAATACTGCGGGGCATAGTATGGAATCGGTAACTGAATGTATTCCACTTATGTTTAATTTTTGCATACACAAAATCAGAACTAACAATTACTTACGCTGTGACATGTTGGCTACGAGAAGATAGCGACGAAAATTTCGGTCTACGAGTAATACATATTTATCTTTGAACGTGGTGTATCTACTCCATTCCCATACACGCGTACGACTGCAACACAAAATCAATGAACGACTATCACTAGGCTCATCAGAGCAGCTGTTTCGTGTACCTATTCTGCTCGGGTAAGTATGTGGCGGCTCGCGACAAAAGAATATGCGACGCGGTAGCGGCTTAACACAAGACAGAATACCTAGGTACCTCCAGCAGCTTTATACAGTAAGTACGTAAATAAATCTTTTTATAACAATTTTTAATAATTTGGCATCATTTTATAACTTAAGAATTTTGGAAACGGGCGCTTGCAGTAGGAAAGTGATTGGTATAGGACATATAACTTTTAATGATCCAAATATTTAATTCTGTACTGTATACTGTATCAGCCGTATTGTCCTGAACCTGGACTGCTGAACAAAGCCTCCTCCATTTAAAGGGGACTTGCTATAATCCCCACGCTTGGCAGGCGTCTTGGGGATCGCAGTTTAAGATATCAGTTCGGCACTTCTTCCAGTATTTTACCATCTGTCGCCTCTTAGGACACCCACAGGTGGGGTGACATTCTAGCCCAGCACCCCACGGCCAAAAACATCCTGTAGTCTGAGTAGCTCCTGAATACCTTGTATGGGAATTGATTCCTTGTGATCCTTGTGTAAAAATCTACTATTACATTCCTGGTTCTTTATTTCTTATTTACTAACCACATACAAATTATTATAATTAAATATCTACGAGCGTATAACTAAATCAATAGGTACGAGTATATTTCAGCGTTGACAAAAGCAAACGTTTATAAATTCATTTCCCTAGTCTAATATCTTGGAAACCCGTATGATTGTTCTATATAGCGTTGTGGAGTAAAACGATGGCAATTGAAAAAAATCTCTTTCAATTAACAGCCAGGGACCTTTTGTCTCCTCGGGGCGGTTAACGGAACTGCGGTTAACCTTTTTAAAGACATTTTAAATAGTAAATGATGCAAAAAATGCGTTATATGGAAACCTTTTTTTAATGAAGATGATAGCTAGCTCATTGGAACGTTCGGCTTAAAATAAAATTTTGCCACGAAATTGAGAAGTCACAATTAATAAAGTATATCTTAAGTGTATTGATATACATACTAGCTGCACCCCGCGGTTACACCCGCGTGGTGATGGATGAGGATGATTGTATAAGATTTAAATATGATCATGTCTCCGATTTTGGCAATAAGCTCAAGTACCTATTCGTCATCGCCGCAATGCTCTATATATTATCTCTCAATCCTTTATCCCCGAGCTACCTTAAGGAACAATTAAAATTTCTTCATTCTACCCTACCTCTCTGTCATTACGGTCATTAGAAAACTTTACGCTACAAGAACCTGCAACTAAAACTACCTTTTACCACTATTCATTTGCCGCTGAAGCTGTCAGACTGTGAAATCTACAACCGCTAGAAATTAAATGTGCTCCTTCATTGAAATTTTTTAAGGATAAAGTCAAAAACTTCTCTTGCTCTAAATTTCTATAATAATAGACACTGTGGTACAAACATCCTTTTTAATTCAATTGTGTTTAACACGTGTAAAATTATACGTGTATAGATAATATAAGTCTATGACGTATTAATGTATTTATTTATTACTAGCTGTACCCGCGACTTCGTTCGCGATTGCCGTACCTGCACACTAATTATTCACATTTGTGCACTGTTTATCTCATATTAAGCAACACTGTGGTCTGCGGTGAAGCACTCTTATAGTAAACCATAGCTCAGAATGGAGCTTTCTACTTTGGATTTCAAAACTCCCGGGTTGTATTTTCCAGAAGACAGTAGTTAAGTAACTCAGAGAGTTCTTTCCCGGTTCGCACAATAAATGTTGAAGCAAAGTACCTTGTGCGTTTCTTTAGAATTTCGATTTTAAAACGGCTGTTTGTTTGACGGTAGATAGTTTTTTTTTTATTTCTCATTCTCGGAAAGTAGTGTTTGTTTGATCTGAGTAGCGGGTGGGAGACGCTCTTTCTCACCTAAGGCCGGGAAAAACATTGGTGTAAACAAAGTTATATGTCTAAGATTTTTCGTTGTAAATTATTCTGTTGTTGTAAAACAATTAATAACAACTATGTTTGGCAGGGTAGTAACTAAATATAAGGTAAAAAGTGTAGGTTAAAATAAAATTAAAACTTTCCCTAAATTTCATTGTTCTAACTCCTAGTGTACCTTTAAATCTTCTACTCATGTTTATTATTTTTAGTAAATATTTAGAAAAACTACAATTTTTTTACCCTCTTCATATTTTAAATGAAAAGTAGAGTGTTTAACACGGATGTAAGTCATCGATTCCTACTTGGACTATAGCCGCATTAATTTTAAAAATATACTGATCATGTTATTAAAATCAAAATAAATAATAAGTACTATATTTATATCGTTATTCCTTATATTAGTAGTGAAAAGCAGAGAGATTCTTATTCGGGCTATAGCCGCCCGAAAATATTCCAAACAAAATTTTACGTAAAATTTCACAAATAGTTCAAACCTCTCAATAAATTTTTAGTAAGTATGTTATTTTATCAATGAATAATTTTTAGAAAAGCTACTTTATTTACTTTCTTTAAATTCGATATGAAAAGTAGAGAGCTGACCGTGGGTGAAAGTTACCAATTCCTTTCGACCCTTGTATAACAATCTACTAAAGTTGTGCACTTCCAACTTTAAACGGATTAAATCACGTATATTTAAATACGTAATGATAAATATACGCGATTTAAACCGTTTAAAGTTGTTTAATTACTAAGTGTAACAATCGCGAAAACCTAAGACAACATTGTGCACTTTCATTGCGCAGTCTCCGAAATGTATCCGTCAAAAGAAAGATATGTAGTTTAAATAACTGATTGTGGTGAATGTACCACATTTTAGAGTTTTATCGTAGCAAGCTTGCAAAACTAAATAAGGGTGCCGTGCTGCCCGTGGGGCGCCGGGCTGCCCGTGGGGTGCCGGTCTGTCCGTGGGGTGTCAGGCTTCCCGTGGGGTTCCGGGCTGCCTGTGGGCTTAAGATGAGCCGTACGTTCAAGGATTTCTCAACGTTCCGCGCTCCAAGTTATTTAAAACGAAATATTTAGTTTGTGATATCTGTAATTTCTGAACTGCAAAACTGAGGACTTTGAAATATTTACGGGAAAATAATTAAATAACCACTATTGTAACAAAAAAAGAATGATTGAAATCGGACAACGCGTTAATAAATTACAACTAAATGTACATTTTGACTTTCATCCCCTTTCCCAAGAGAACCGTACTGAATATCGGGATAAAAGTATCGTATGTCCTTCTTCGTAGTATGAACTCGAATTGTGCTAAGTTTCATTCAAATCCATTCAGTAGTTTTGGAGTGATGCGAGGCCGGGATACAGACAGACAGCCAGAAAAAAAAACAGTTTTTGCATCAGATTGCTCTCAAAACATATTTTCAAAATATCTGCAATGTACAGAATTGGACCTGTTACAGTTTTATTATAAGTATAAATAGATAAATTTAAGCGTCTTACCCTTCGCGCTTCCCTACCCGCCTTCTGCAACCTGTTAAAGGTATAGATTAGACTGATTAGAGCATTGTATGTTATGAAAAATATACGTAGGGAAGTTGTGCTTATCGTAATAAAAAAAACTGTGTTTTATCGTTTGAAAAATCAGTCCTTTGGAGAGGTCCGACTACAGACCTATCTATTATACCTATACGATAAAGTGCAAACGCCAGCTTAAGATGAGCCGTACGTTCAAAGGTTCCTGTACATTCGGGGTGTCAAGTTATTTGGAACGTAATATTTAGATTGTGATGTCTGTAATTTCTGAACTTCTAATCCGATGACTTTGAAATATTTACGTGATAATTTTAAAGCACCACTATTCTAATTAAAAAAATCGGCCAAGTGCGAGTCGGACTCGCGCACGAAGGGTTCCGTACCATTAGCTATACAACATTAGACTTCATATTTTAACCTTTTTAGGGTTCCGTACCCAAAGTGTAATAGCGGGACCCTATTACTAAGACTTCGCTGTCCGTCCGTCCGTCCGTCCATCCGCCTGTCACCAGGCTGTATCTCAAGAACGGTGATAGCTAGACAGTTGAAATTTTCACAGATGATGTATTTTTATAGCCGTTATAACAACAAATACTAACAATATAATAAATATTTAAGGTACCCCCATACAACAACCTTGATTTTTTTACCGTTTCTTGCTCAATACTGTGACTGGTAGACGCTTTAACTATTCACAGAATATTTAGTTTTATGTTTTCTTTAAATATAATTAATTAAATTAGAATAAATAATTAAGGGGGCACCCATGCAATAAAATTTCAGATAATGGTACGGAACCCTTCGTGCGCGAGTCCCATTCGCATTTGGTCGGTTTTTTGTTTTAACGTGCGCGAGTCCGACTCGCACTTGGCCAAATTTTTGTATTTTTTGTTATAGCGGCAACATAAATACATCATCTTTGAAAATTTCAACTGTCTAGCTATCACCGTTCTTGAGATACAGCCTGGTGATAGACGGACGGACAGATGGACGGACGGACAGCGAAATCTCAGTAATAGGGTCGCGTTTTTACGCTTTGGGTACGGAACCCTGAAAAGAACGTATGAAATCAGTATCAGCTTCAGATTGCTCTCAAAATATATTTTCAAAATATCTGCAATGTACAGAATTGGACCTGTTACAGTTTTATTATGAGTATAAATAGATAAATGTAAGCGTCTTACCCCTCGCGCTTCCCTACCTGCCTTCTGCAACCTGTTATAGGTATAGATTAGACTGATTAGAGCATTGCATGTTATGAAAAATATACGTAGGGAAGTTGTGCTTAACGTAATAAAAAAACTGTGTTTTATCGTTTGAAAAATCAGTCTTTTGGAGAGGTCCGACTACAGACCTATCTATTATACCTATACGATAAAGTGCAAATGCCAGCTTAAGATGACCCGTACGTTGAAAGGTTTCTGTACATTTTGGGTGTCAAGTTATTTGGAACGTAATATTTAGGTTGTGATGTCTGTTATTTCTGAACTTCAAAACCGATGACTTTGAAATATTTACGGGATAAATTTTAAAGTACCACTATTCTAACAAAAATATCGGCCAAGTGCGAGTCGGACTCGCGCACGACGGATTCCGTACCATTAGCTATACATCGTTAGACTTCATATTTTAACCTTTTTTTGTTTTAACATGATCGAGTCCAACTCGCACTTGGCTAACTTTTTGTATTTGTTGTTATAGCGGCAACAGAAATACATCATCTGTGAAAATTTCAACTGTCTAGCTATCACCGTTCTTGAGATACAGTCTGGTGACAGACGGACGGACGGATGGACGGACAGACAGACGGACGGACAGCGGGACAGACCGTTTTTACCCTTTGGGTACGGAACCCTAAAAAGAACGTCTGAAATCGGACTACGCGTTAATAAATTACAACTAAGTGTATATTTTGACTTTCATCCCCTCTCCCAAGGGAACCATGCTGAATTTCGGGATAAAAAGCTAAATTATCCTACCTTGTAGTATGAACTCCAATCATGCTAAGTTTCATTGAAATCCATTCAGTAGTTTTGGAGTGATACGCGGCCGGGATACAGACAGACAGACAGACAGACAGACAGACAAAAATAAAAAAAAATATAGTTTCGGCATCAGTATCAGCTACAGAGTATTGTACATTTTTTTTTTCTAAATATCTGCCATGTACAGAATTGGACCTGTTACAGTTTTATTATAAGTATAGATAATAATATTAGTATTTATATTATAATATATTTACATATAATCATGTGTATTCATTTATTTATGTAGTTTTCGGTTAATTATGTAATTATTTTGAAACATCGGTTATTTATGTATAGAATTATTAAGATCATAAGAATACCTGCCCAATATTTTTACCATATCTCGAATTAATCTGTGGTCTGGAAGAGATCGCTCTGAGCGATAAGACCGCCCCGTGATATACTTGGTGTTAAGTTATGTTTTAGATTTAAATTTATTGTTGTTATTATGATGTTTTCAATAAAGAGTTATCTATCTATCTATGCATCATACCCAATTTCCACAAAATAAGCCGTTTGAACAAACCTTAATAATATTAGTTTGAAAAGGATCAATTTGTTACTACTGATACGCATTAGAAATAAATTATATATTTTTATAGGATAAATGGTTCACTATTTTGGCGATAATGGCTTACACATAAAATATAGATAATAATTTATGCGGGCTTTTTTATAGGAAAATTTAAGATAAACATTTCCGTTATACATTATGTACGTGTAAAACTTAAGGTTTTTGCAGCGCACGCCAGAAGTCTCGCATATGGCTGATTTTTTACTTATCTACTTGACACTTATCGTTATATTTTCGACAATTCACACAATATCTTTACAAATTATAGCTTATGTGTTATTCTTATGTCTAAGCTATATTACTGTAAAGTTTCATTAAAATCCATTAAGTAGTTTTTGCATGAAAGAGTAACAAACATCCATACACACTCACAAACTTTCGCATTTATAATATTAGTAGAATTGACTTAGGCATGTACGCTTATCCCATTGCAGACCTTTACAGATTGAATATTTTTAGCGCGTATTACGCTCCTTTTACTTTTCAAATAAATTCGCGTTGCTATACACGCTCCAAATTTTGGTATCAAAAAGGGCCAAATGTTATCAAAGAGAAAACTTTGCTGCAGTTGCTCTAAAAAAAAAAATTCCAAATAAAACAGGATATTGAACGATATTGTTTATATTATACCTTGTTAAAAATACTTTAGTCTAACCAAGTGACAACTGAAATTGAAAGAGAAACTGATATAAGTCACCGTTCTAGCAGTGATGATAATATATTTTAGTTTTTTATCTTTAGGTTTTATTATTCTTAGTTTTAATGTTTTGCAGAAGCGTTAATATGTTACTGAGTTTCCATTGTAGTTGAACTTTCTGCCGATGACTTAACGAGTACCATGTACTTTATCAGGGTTTACGCATACGATGACTTTACCAGAGCTCCGTCTGTCAATTGTTTTAGAGTTAAGGGTTCAATATATCGTAACAATCGACTAATGCAAAAAAATATTACATTGATGTATGTGGTACCACGCTGATTCAAAACATTCTGAGATCACATTTTCATGATCCAATTTTCTCAAGCTGGTTTAGTAGTTAATTACGTATATATAAAAATATTATTTCTTAATTTTGAGTTAATTGCTTCTTGAAGTCATGAGTTTGAATAATTTTACCTCTTTATTTTGCATTTTTATATTTTACTTAATTAAAAATGGAAAATGTTTTCGTAAAAATAAGTTAAACTTATATTGGAAATATGTTTGCAGATTATATACAGAAGAGCATTTTTTTTTGGAGATATGTCAGCATTTATATATTTGTTTAGTTTAGTTTATACCATGAGCCCATTTCAATTTCGCCATTTGTATTTTTACATACAATAGATTTTGACCAAAATGTTCCCTTTGACACCATACCTGTAGGTCTTATCACACGTGTTAGTCTGTAGCTAGAAAATTACTGCATGGATTATGATTGAATTCATACTGTTACATAAGTTGAAGTAAGTGTAAGCCCATTAAAAAATAGTTACAATCAATAATTTCGGAGAAAATAATGGACAAACATAATAAATACAAACATACATAAATACACACATATTTGGCATATGGGTAGCAAGATTCAAGACCCTGATAAGGTTGGATGTTGCTTGACTAAATAGTTATCCATAAAATGTATTTTATAACACTCAAGCTGAAAGAAATTTATATAGTATTACATAAGCTTCAACCATCTTTATATCTATCTATTTGTAGCTCACTGAATTATCTTGCTCTATTATAGAGATATCACATAATGCCACCATTATTTTTATAAAAGGCTCCTGAAAAGGTGAATACATCCCTGTGTGACTTAGGAGTCGTTTATGGCATAACGATGCGTTTAAAAATTTAGTCTACTTTTACCTAGTACCTCTACCTCGGGCTCAAGAGAGGTACACAACTTTAACGAGCTATTTTTGGTGTTATGACAGCTAAAAACGCTGATAAAATGATCTGAAAATAGTTTTATATAAATCTTCTTGACCCCACAATTTCGTACAAGTAGTGTTTGGTTTCGTAAAACTTGATAGTAAGTACCCCTTGGTAGTACTTTGTATAATATTTTTGTGGTAGTTTTCAGAAAAACAATTTCCTTCTATACGAGTTTCTTAAAGATATACCTACATAAAGGTGGGTTCACAAACACAATTGTACTTCACTTTAACTTGAAATGAGCAACTATTTAATGCTTGAATAAATTTATACAGATTTCACATTCCTAGTAGTCTTCACTAAAGTGGAAGGATAATGGATTGTGGCATTGCGGAGGCTAGTTATAATGAGAATCTTCATATTGAATGGGTAGATCTCGTTAATCCTATAACCTTTTCTTGTTTAATGTCTACAAGGACTGTTTAATTTGTGTTCACGATATTGTATAAAAGTTTGCAGATGCTGTGTTTAATAAGTCTTGTACTAATAAGGTCTATAAATTTAACACTTCAATATCATACGGAATTACTTCTTAATGGCACACTAATCTTGTGTAGGTACTATTTAATCAGGTTTGGTTGTTTAAAGTAACTTTGAGAGCCTGTTTCCATTCTATCACTGGATATAATGTTATATTAGAACCAATGATATTATACAATTGAATACATCAATTATACGTACCTACATTATGATATAATAAGTATTTGTGATATTGTACCTCGCCTCTCTCTTACTCTCGTAACTTTTTTAGCATCTTTATATGTTTTCTTGTAATGCTTAAATTAAAAAATGTTGTACTTTCCTTTTGTGCAGTAGTTGTGTGATTTTGAAGCTTTTGTTTCCTTGTCAATCATTCGTTACCATTTAAATACTTGCATTACATAAAGATAAACTCATGTAGAAGCTTCATGTAGAAAATCAATCATATATATAAAATATTACATGGTATAGAAAACCAAGCATCTACCAGTGCTTTCTTGAGGACTGATGCGGCAGCAGCTAGCCAGTAATCCTAGGCCTAGTCTGTCTTCGATCACATCACCACTTGCCCACTGGTAACATATTGGCTAGCCTACTAGCAATAAAATATATATTGCCAACAATAAAATATGAATAGGAAAGGTAAAGCCGTAGATCCGAACTATTATCCGGAGACCGGGATTTAGGTTTTTAAAAAAAAAAAGATTTTATTTTCACACATGTTTATTAAAATTGGAAAATAAAGTAGAAATAGAAAACGAACTAGAAATATGAAAATGACCGGCGCGAATGGTATATGGATGTGGACTAAGGCAGGAGGGTGAGGTGTCTGAGAAGTAATAAATGCTGACTTAGCTCAAAGGAATAGATTTAGGAAAGGTAAGCAGAATGGCAAAGGGGAAGTGGGGTATAACATCTCACCCATTGAGTGTAAACTTACTATTGAAAGGAAGTTTACAGATGTAGAATACAGGATAAATCAGGTCAGTAAAGTATGGGATAGGAAAGGTATACGGGAGGTAAGATGCGCCTTTCTAACTTAATGCTAATTACTATTCTATTTATATAAACTTACAAATAAGTATTTGTTATACTCTTAATCTAGGTGGAGGAATTTCTTCTTCTCCAGATATTTCCTCTTCTACATAAGGAGGAGACTTTTTACATAAAAATGGCATATTATAGTTGTTGGCTTTGCAATAATAGATAACAAATAATATAAAAGATATCATAAAAATGATAGTGACAATAGGAAAACTAATATGGTTTGTGAAAACATTATTATTAGTTCTAATAAAATCGTCAACTTCAGTGGATACTTGATCTGCTTGATCTTTCAGATCGTTGAGTTTATCTAGATTAATGTTAGATATTGTCAATGCAGATGTATTGATATTAGTTTTTTGAAAGGTATTTAAATTACAACATTTATCATCAATTAGATTGAAATCTGAGCTAATAGGTGGTATGTTCACTTCTAGGTTGAGCATCGCCAATAACTTCACATTTCGACAGAATGCCACACACTGTGGTTTAAGAGATAAAATACCTGTACCAATAATAGTTATTTCTTTATTATGAATGTCACATTCTAAAGTTAACTTGGTAGGTCGCGTTTGCACAAATATCCAATTATTATGTCCTAGATTTTGCCAGATGTCAATATGTCCATAAATAAATTTAGTTTTACATTGTGAGGGTAATTCTTTAATAATTTTAGTCATAAATTCTATTGCGCAAATGGGATTCGTATTAACTGATAAAATATTAAGGGTGTTACAAGCAATATATCCATTATATAAGGTTTTACAAGAATTTAAGTCATCCAGTGTACAATATGTCGATTTGTCTTTACTTAAAGCTACATAATTAATAGTGGGAACAATTAGCGCGTATGAATTAGGAGAAGTCACATTATGAGTTATAGGAACTGGTATGACTTTATAGAGGTCGTATTCAATATGATAAACTAATGGAATTTTTAATACAAATACAATACTATTTGAGCTATAATAAGCCTCGAGTTCGGAGATTCTTAGTAATACATTAATATTTCTTACATCTATACTTACTGGAAATTCCTTATATTTAGGTAAGTGTCTTATGCTACTTTCGATATCTGCACATAACTGAGTTGGCGTAGCAACTGATGGATGCAGTGTGTTACTGTTAGCAAACATAATGGAATTAACAATATCTTCTAACTTAAATGATAAAGTGAGTAAGCTGGCGTGAAGGACATTCAACACTTCACTTAACTTGTTCCTAAATAATAATTCATTATTGACTATTGATAAATTTTTCAGCAAATTATTAGTTACATCATTTAAACGAGCCTCATTATCAATAATAGTTTCTAGTGTTTTATTGAAGTTAAGAATTGCTGATTTAGAGATAAAAATGCTTTGTTTTATTAGATGAGCTAATTGTTTGTCACTTGAATGTAGTGTTTGAATATCGTGGTAATATTTCTCAGAGTCATCCTCATCCATAGTACCAAATAGCTTTTTCATAATTGAACCTATCCCTGCAAACCAAGCTGATCTCTTAGTCTTAGTTGATATCATATGAGATATGGAATCATAGTCCCGAAAAATATCATTATAGAGGGACGTAAGTGGTTCAAGTGCATTGAGGCATCGAAAATCATCCATAGCTTTATTTTGCTCACAAATTACTTTAAAAGAGCCGAGAACGTTTTCAATATTCGTTAAATGTGGTTTTATAAATTTTAAATCCACAGGAATAACAAAGTGAACGTGGTCATTTATAAGTTTCAGATTGCTCACGGGATCGAAGTAAATACCAGGACTTTTGGTGATGTATTCCACGTATTGTCCGTCGTCAGTTGCCGACGCGGCTCTACACATAATGGCGATGATTCTGTAAATCATAATAACTACTCTAATTTTAATTGTATATGAATATTTCTTTACAATAGTAAATTTGACAATGTTATTGTATATAAATTAAGTTAATTATAGTATAATAAAGTGTATTATGTTTATATATAAATTGTAAATAGATTTCTAGTAGTCTTTACTAATACTAATCACTTTCATTTGCAGGTTTAACTTCGTCAAAATGATGGGTGACATGTCTTCGATTAATAAGAAGAGATAAGGTATTGTTACTATGTACTTTTACGATTTTGTATGGACCTTTCCACAAAGGGGAAAGAGCTTTCCGGAGCCTGACGTGGTTTTTTAAATATGCATATTCGCCAACCTTGTATTGAACTGGTCGGCTGCGTTTGTCATAATACTGTTTCGATTTGTCCTTGGAAGTTTGTATATTTTGTAAAGCTTTTTCACGGGAGACTTTGAGACGATGATGGAGCATTTTAATGTATTCGGGGTATGTGACGTCAGCGCGCAAGTCAAAGATGGAGTCAGGAATATACGGTTTGTGCCCAAATACGAGTTCATATGGGGTGAAACGTGTTGTTGTATGAACAGAACTATTGTAGGTAAGCATGGCAGTATAAACAAACTTGTGCCAGTTGGATTGATTTTCGTTTACATACGACTTTAAATATTCTTTTAGGGTTGAGTGGTTTCTTTCGAGAGCCCCTTGCGTTTGTGGGTGGTAAGGAGAGGACCAGATTTGTTTTATTTTTAAGAAATCGCAAGTCTTTTTGAATAGTTCAGCGGTGAAATTAGTTCCTTGATCTGTCAGTATTGATTTCGGTATGCCAAAGAGAGCTATGAAATGTACCAAACATTCACAGGATTCTTCTGCAGTTGCATTTGACATGGGGTAAGCGAGAGAAAATTTACTAAGATCATCTTGGAGAGTGAGTATGTATTTTAATTTTTGTAGTCCAGCTTCAGGTAAGGGACCGACTATATCGAGACTGACTCTTTCAAATGGACGTGTAGATGTAGTTGTGATTTGCATTGGGGCTTTATTTATTTTACGGAGAGCTTTATTTGATTGGCAGAGTTTGCATGTTTTTATGTAATCTTCGATCTCAGAGCGCATGTTTTTCCAGTAGTAACGTTCTTTTATCCTATCGTACATCCTGTTTGAACCTAAGTGTCCAGCAATGGGAATATCATGGTTTTCTTTGAGAATTTTTTGTATTTCTGTTGGTACGGGGTAATAGTGTTGTGATGAACGTTAACTGTGATGTTTGTGTTATTAAACAGGTATACTAACATATTATAAATTTTCACAAACGAATGTTGTTCGAAGGGATTTTTAAAATCCGATATTGCTATTTCGTTAATATCGCCAGAGAGAATTATATCGTCTCTTACTGACTTTAGAGTTTTGAAGATATCCGGATAGGAACAGCTGTCGAAGTAATATAGTTTTGTGAAAAGAAGGTAGTATGTTTTATCATTTAATTGAAGTTTCTTAAATGAGTGAAGTTTACGTTCACCGTCGCAGATAGATTTGTCGGTCGCAGATATTATTTCTTGAAGATATGGATTCGATTCATCGTAATCAATTGACACAGGAACTAATATTGTTTTGACTTTGCTCTTTAGTAAACTTTCGTTGTGCTCCTTCAAATAGGTGTAGTAAGTTTCGTTTTTATTCGAAAAGGATTTAAGAAATTCAGAATAGTCTTTGTTTGTGTTGGTATGCGTTTCAGCTTGGAGATCCAGTTGAGAAGAAGGATTGGATGTAGGGGCTTGATTTAATGTAGAAGAAATATTCAACGGAGTCGTAGGATTCGGTTTGAGATCAGAAGTCACTGGAGGAACAGGATTCAGTGGTGAGTGTGGATCGGATATAGAAGGAGGATTCAGTGGAGAAAAGTCTATGTTGGGTTCGTCTAATGGGCTAATGTCTAGATCACCTAATTCAACTAGGTCATCTAGAATGTTTGTTGGAGTTTCTATTTCAGGGATTGGACAGTCATCGAGTAAACCAGATGTCGAAGGTTGAGGATCTACATCGTCTTGTAATATTGGATTCACGGGATACCGGGACAATGTATCTGCGTTACTATTAATTCTTCCCTTTTTGTAAATTACATCGTAGTCGAACTCTTCTAACTTCAGTCTCCAACGGACTAGTTTGGAACCTGGATCTTTGCAATTAAACAACCATTTCAATGGTCGATGGTCGGTGATAATCGTAAATTTGTGTCCATATAGGTATGGTCGGAAGGTTTTAGTGCCAAAAATTATAGCCAAGCATTCCTTTTCTGTTACGCTGTAATTACACTCTGCTTTATTTAGAGTTCGTGATGCGTATGCGATAGGGCAATCGCTGCCGACAGGGCCCTGGGATAAGATAGCGGAGATTGCATAGTTTGATGCATCACATGTTAATAGAAAAGGTTTTGTGAAATCGGGGTATGCCAATATAGGTGCTGTAGTAAGCGCATTTTTTAGGTTTTCAAAGGCCAATTGATGTTCATTATTCCAGTTAAATGGGATATCCTTTTTCAAGAGATGGGTAAGGGGTTTAGCAATCTTAGATAGGTCTGGAATGAAGCGTCGGTAGTAGGACACTAGCCCTAGGAATGACTTGATGTCCTTGGGACATTTAGGAATTGGGAATTCTTCTACGGCTTTCGTTTTTTCGGGGTTTGGCTTTACACCTTGGTCAGTAATTATGTGACCTAGGTAAGAAACTTCTTTACGAAGGAATTCGCATTTGTCAGGTTGTAATTTGAGGTTGAAATTGCGAAGTCGGTCAAAGACATTAGAAAGGTTTTTCATATGAATTTCAAGGTCATATGAATAAATTACTATGTCATCTAGATATACAAAGCATTGAATTCCTTGGAGACCTGAGAGTGCAGAATTCATTAGTCTTTGGAAAGTGGCTGGGGCATTCTTTAAACCGAATGGCATACGGGTAAATTCGTAATGTCCTTGAGGAACTGAAAAAGCAGATTTAGGAGCATCCTGTTCAGAGATTTTGATTTGGTGAAACCCAGAAGCAAGGTCTAAGGTGCTAAAATATTTGCATTTTCCAAGTTGGTCTAGTATTTCTGAAATATTGTGGATCGGGTATGAGTCTCCTATTGTTATGTCATTTAACTTACGGTAGTCTATAACTACACGCCATTTGCGTTGACCAGACGCGTCCACCTTTTTTGGAACTATCCAAATTGGAGAAGACCATGGGGATGTCGAAGGTTTTATGATACCGTCATCAAGCATCTTATTTATTTGAGATTGCACTTCTTGTTTGTGTATTTCAGGGAATCGGTATGACTTTGTATTGATTGGGACTGTGGAGGATGTAGTAATTTCATGTTGCAGAGCGTCAGTGTATGTCAGTTTGTCTTCGGGTAGATGGAATATGTCAGAGTAAGTAGAACAGAGGTCATATAATGCATCTGTTTCTTCCGAGTTAAGGTGAGAAACTCGTAAGAGGTTTATCACTTCTTCAGTCCGGTTCAGACAACTTCTATTATCGTTGGAATGAGTCACGTGGAAGATCTCATGACTGTTACTGCTATCAAGGGGTAATATTTTAAACTTCAAATTATGAGAGTCGATGCGTATTGTTGATTCAGAGGTGTTTACAACAGAAATATTTACTCTGGAGTTTGATTTTACTTTTACAATACAATTTGCAACAAGGAGGGAGTCGATTGGGTTCTGATCAAGGATCAGTCCTTCTTTTACATCGGGATTCAGCACCGAACATTCGATTATTGTCTCAGTTCGAGGAGGAATAGTAAAGATCGGTTCGTTAAATTTCAGTTGGAGTTTTACTTTATCTACTAAGAGTAAGCCTTCAGCATAGTCAATTTCGCAATTATTTGTTGACAGAAAATCATTTCCGATTATACCATCATATCTTCTTCTCTTCTTCTCTCTTTATATAAAGCTCGATTACCATACACTGACTGACTCACTCACTGACTGACTGACTGACTGACTGACATAATTGTTCTCCCAGAAGGAGTCGTGTAGGAAGAAAGTGATGTATGGGAAAAGTGTAGGGGGGGTTTAGGTGAGTATGGGAAAAATCTGAAAAGTTGAAGATGTCGTCTGCCAAGTAAAATTGAATGGCGTATCTCGGAAACGGTAAGAGATAGGTAGGGGGTGCTCGACCAAATGTCATAGGGGACCGGGAGAGCAGTCGAATGACACCTGTCAAAAATGCTCCTCTCATTCTTCATTCTTCATTTGGAGTATTTTTCTTACATTTTCGACTGTATTTGGAGTTTTTGTGGGATTTTCGACTGTTTTTGGAGTTTTTGTCCTATAACAGGATTTTTTGAAATCTGTCATTTTTTTTTAGGCTCAGATGCTCCTCTCATTCTTCATACTGCATTTGGAGTATTATACCGTACATTTTCGACTGTATGTGGGGTTTTTGTGGGATTTCGACTGAATTTGGAGTTAAGGTCCTACATCAGTGTATAGCGAGCCCGAAGGGCGAGCTTCTGGTGAGGCCGAAGGCCGAACTTCTGGTGAGGCCGAAGGCCGAACTCCGGCCCGCGAGGCCGAAGGCCGAGCGTATGGTGCGCGAGCCCGTAGGGCGAGCGCATGGCGAGGCCGCAGGCCGAGCCGTATTAGTGTCTTGCGAGGCCGAAGGCCGAGCTCTGAATTTACATGCTCCTCTCATTCTTCATACTGTATCTGGAGTAGTTTACCTTACATTTTCGACTGTATTTGGAGTTTTAGTGGGATTTTCGACTGAATTTGGAGTTTTTGTCCTAAAACAGTGAAATTTATTTTTTTATCATGCTTTGATGCTCCTCTCATTCTTCATACTGCATTTGGAGTATTTTACCTTACATTTTCGACTGTATTTGGAGTTTTTGTGGGAATTTCGACTGAATTTGGACCTACGGACCTACATCAGTGTATAGCGAGCCCGAAGGGCGAGCGCTTGGCGAGGCCGTAAGCCGAGCCCTGTTTGTGTCTTGCGAGGCCGAAGGCCGAGCTTCGTATTGACATGCTCCTCTCATTCTTTATACTGTACTTGGAGTATTTTACCATACATTACCGACTGTATTAGGAGTATGAGTACGTTCCTATTCCAATTTCGATGACGTCTGCCAAATAAAAAAAGTTTTTCCGATTTGGCTGAAAATCGATATCTAGGTTGTTCTGGACGTTCTTATTCCAAATTTGAAATTTTTTTTTCGATGACGTCTGCCAAGTAAAAAAAGTTTTTCCGATTTGGCTGAAAATCGATATCTAGGTTGTTCTGGACGTTCTTATTCCAAATTAAAAATATTTTTTCGATGACGTCTGCCAAGTGATGAATGAAGACATATTTCGAAAACAGTAAGAGATAGGTGGGGGGGTCTTTGAACAAATGTCATAGTGAATATGGAGAGTACGAATGATATGCAAAAAAAAACCAAAATGGCGGAATTCAAGATGGCCGCCATACAAAGTGCTCCGATCAGTTGAGGTGAGGCCGTAAGGCCGAGCTTCAGTGTGGTTGGAGTGCTTTGAATGGTGGTCATCTTGAATTCCGCCATTTTGGATTCGTCCTAGGAGCTCTTATTCTTCATACTGCATTTGGAGTAATCCATTTTATTTTTTGACTGTATTAAGAGTTTATGTAGCATTTTTGACTACATTTGGAGTAACTGTTCGAGGCCGAAGGCCGAGCTCCGACTTGAGGGTATTTTTCCACATCCCCGACTGGTCTCCATGGCAACTGCCCGCGATAACCAAAGCACCCACAAGTGGGGTTCCTTTACCGAAGTGACTCAGAACCCTGGTACGATTCTGACCGTACCACTTTTTTATGGCAGTAGGGTAAATCTGGTTTGGTGGCTACAATTTGGTTCTTTATTGTATTGGGAGTTTATATGGGATTATTATTATATTTCTATTGGAGTTTTGAACATACTTTTTTTTAAATGTAAAAGTTGCTTTTATGACAGTTCGTAGTGACTCAAGATAGATGCGGGCCGCTCGCGGCCCGCACACCACTTACCATCTAGTGGGAAATATATATTTGGAACCACGTGGAAGTGGTTGCTTAAGAAATCGAAGTTAATTATTATGTGACCAAATGAATGCATCGGGTTATCTATTGATCCTATACCACTGAAACTAATAATATGTTTCACTATTTCAGGCATTTTTTCAACGGCATCTATTTTAACGAGACTTATGGATGCGCCACTGTCGACGAGAAGCTTCAGAGGTTTGGAGGAGACGGAGCTTTGAACCTCCACGAAAGGTAAGTATTTTTTTGTTGGGTTTGTAGTAATATTATATGTTTTTAATTCATTTTTTTCTGTTTCAGGTGCTGAACACGAAGGACATGATTTGGCAGAAGAATTCACGACATTAGTTAGTTGCGGTTGAATGGAGTCAGATTTTAGGAAGCTAGTATTGTCACTGTCTTTGCGATTTTGGTTACCCGGTAGTTCAGATATATGATGAGGATTAGAAACAGAGCTTCGGGTATGACGATTTCGAGATTGAAGTTTAATAGAATTAGAAACAGTGACAGATCCACTATAGGTTTGGGGCTGGTTACCCTGTTTGTTAGCGGATATGGATTCAGTGAAAGAGCCGCTGTAAGTTTGGGGCTGGTTACCCTGTTTGTTAGCAGGCTTCGATTTAGTGATACAACTATAAGTTTGGGACTGGGTACCCTGTTTGTTAGTTGAATATGATTAAGTGATATGACTGGGATGGAATGATTTTGTATCGATTTTTCCTATTAATTTTCCCGCACGATACTGGGCAGGAAGGCCTGTTCGTTTAAATTATCGGTGTCATTTAGATCAGATTTTTGAGTTTCAGGCACGTAATGAATAGGTTGATTACGTCTTTGAAAATTATTAGATGGTTGTTGATGTTGATTGAAATCTGATCGTCTACTGTTATTAAATTGACGTTTTCTGCAATTTTCAATAGTATGTCCAATGTTTTTGCAATATCGGCAAGTCACATTGGACAATGACATTTGTTGAGATGAATTTGGGGTTTGTTGTGTCTGGTTAGTGTTCAATAGTCTTTGAGGAGGCCTATATTGATTTTGCCTGAATTGGTTTTGGGTTTGTATCCTAGGTTTATTATCAGTTTGATTTCTTCGGTACACAGTTTGTTGGATTCTCTCCTCTGAGATAGCGAGGTTAATGGCCTCGTTCAGGCTACGTGGCGATCTACGAGTACATCTAACAATGCTAGAAATACGGGGTTGCAACCCCATGAGAAAGTGGTGCAGAGCTAAGTCTTCCATGGCGGCGGTGCGCCCAGCAAGTTCACTTTTCTTGGTATTACTTAGAGAAATCTCGGTGAGCAATTGTGAAAGACAAGTTTCTATACGCAATGAATATTGATTTACATTCTCTTGCGGGCCCTGTCTGCTCTCTTGTAAATCCGTAAGTAGGTGGGCATAGTGTTTCCTTTCGGAAAATTGGGTATTCAAAAAATCTTTTAATTGTTCCCATGATGCAAATTCTTTTATAGAGCAGGCAAGCTCCGCTTTTCCATGTAATTGGCTTAAGATATATTTGAAGAGAATAGGCCTTTGATTTTCTGTAGCTAGTTCGTATGCGTTATTACAGTTAATTATGAATGAATTTACAGTTTCTC
This sequence comes from Plagodis dolabraria, assembly GCA_963854805.1. Classification (NCBI taxonomy): domain Eukaryota; kingdom Metazoa; phylum Arthropoda; class Insecta; order Lepidoptera; family Geometridae; genus Plagodis; species Plagodis dolabraria. The sequence continues at coordinate 22,085,403 of OY978459.1, forward strand.
TACTGCCATCGTATGATTTAATGAATTTAAAAAGGGTGTTGAGATCCATATCGGTAAGTTGAGATGATCTAGTGTACCGCGGGGATAAGCCAGATGATTTATCTGATCCTACAGGTGAGGGGGGCAACTCGGGAATATCGATAGTTAACTTACTACTTTCTGGTTTAATACCTTTAAGCATCACGATAGTCAAACACAAGTTATAAAATTAATGTAGAAGTCAAACATTACAATATTACTGTTACAAACATAAATCAATAAATTTAAATATGAATCTAATATTAGAATAAGAAACTGGTACTTAATCTGTACGTAGCTTAAACAATGGCCAGAGACTCACAGATTTGCTGCGTAGGCGGTGATAACGATGAGCGGGAGCCCGAGACGCATTCCGGAGCGATTAATGAGCAGATTCTTGACACGAAGTTAAGCTTGATATCGTAGTATGGTATGGATTGGTAATTACTGGTTTTTTCAACAGGAACTATGGTTGCAAGTGGTGATCATCAGTAATTTGGTAAGTATATTTCCCTTTTGGTTTACTTCACTCGGGAAAAAACAGTATTTTGCAGGATACACGGAGATATAGAAAAAATGTTTTCAGAACACTACACAGGATACGTAAAATACACAGGTAGGCACGGTAAGTACGTTTTTTCACTTTCGTTTTCACACTTTTCCAGGAATGAGGCGTTCCGAGAGATTTATTTATCCCTTTTACGCTGCCACCATTATTATCCGGAGACCGGGATTTAGGTTTTTAAAAAAAAAATGATTTTATTTTCACACAATTAATTAATGTTTATTAAAATTGGAAAATAAAGTAGAAATAGAAAACGAACTAGAAATATGAAAATGACCGGCGCGAATGGTATATGGATGTGGACTAAGGCAGGAGGGTGAGGTGTCTGAGAAGTAATAAATGCTGACTTAGCTCAAAGGAATAGATTTAGGAAAGGTAAGCAGAATGGCAAAGGGGAAGTGGGGTATAACAGAACGCTCACATTTGCTCGTCAGCTGTCTAGATCAATTATATCGAGATAAATAAATGACAGTTGCGGTGCGTCTGACGAGGGTTACGGCACATGTGCCTAGAGACATGACATGGGAGAATATTGTATCTACACTAAGTTAAGTCTTCTGGATATGTTTAAGGCCACATCTCCAAGTCCTCCCTAATATAAAGGTTTTAAGCTAAATATACGGGTATACTTTCGATTATTTGTACGTTGTACGTTACAATTGAGCTTCACAGCATCAAGCATCACAATTATATGGAAACTGACGCAAACAGCTGCCGGAACGTAGTGTTAGGTTATGCTAGCAATTTCTATATGAGGCATCTCTGATACTATATAGAGATGAGTGTCACTGAGCTGCAATATTGATGTGCAAGAGAAACAAAGTCAGAGACAGCTCACAACCTTGCAAAACACCATCATTGACCAGTTTTAATTACCTTTTTTCTATTAGCTTATATGAGTTCCAAGTATATTCAGTCTATACTAATATTATAAAGAGGAAAGATTTGTATGTAGGTATGTTTGTAACGAATTGGCTCAAAAAGTACTGAACCGATTTAAATTATTTTTTAACCATTTGTATGCTACCTTATCACTGAATAATTTAAGCTATTTTAATTGCAAGAAAACATAAGGATATCTACTAAAACTACAATAATGCCACCCAAAGTGTAAATAAAAATGCCTATAAAATATCTATCATCGCAAGCGCTGCGAAAACTATTGATGATAGAACAAAAAAATGTACCACAAGATTAAAGAACATATCTACAAGAAATGTCGCAATAGCACCTGTTTTACTATTGTAGTTATATCACTATAAGTACTTTGAAGATTTTAAAATTTAATAGAAAATCAGACCAAGGCCAAAATGTTTACAAAATAAATGTCCACCCGTACGAAGCCGGGACGAGCCGCTAGTATATAATAAAGGTGGTAACTGCCTTCAAGAAATATGTAATTCATTGTTTTTTACATTGTAAATTGCAATTAATCAAACATTTTAGGGTATCTTTCTAATAGAACAAAATATACTTACTATGGATCAATATCTAATGATAGAAGAATACAAATGATTAGTCCGTTGCAACCATCCTTGGGAATTTTTTGAAGCCCTTGTACCGTAGTTTGCTTAGCCGTTCTTAAACAATAAGCAAAGTTATTTCACACACAAAAACATTTTTGGAAGTTGAAGTCGGTTCCATTTTTGGCTAAACATTTTTTTAATACTTACTACAAATTACAGGCACAAGAGACTTAACAGCTTGTCTCAAGGTGACGAGCGCAGTGCTAGTCGTGACTTGTGACAAAATGCATCTGTTATAGGCAGAGGTTAGTCCGCTTAACATCAGTTTCGAGTTTGTTCTGTCACAATTCAAAAAGAACGAGTAATAATAACAAGTCAAAAAAATAATTTCGTTACTGAAATCTATCGTTTCCCCACACTGAAAAAATCATGGTCAGTAAAGTTAAAATTTAGCTTGATCGAAATAAAATTTTCTATTCTAGGTTAAGCTTATTTCCCATTTTTGACCACTTTATAACTTATCATCAGGTGTGATTATGTTCAAAAATTAATAGGGAACAAAAAATGTCTGATAGGAGGGTGTACATGAAATGTCTAACAAATCACATTCATACAATTTTATGACAAATCAAACGGTAATTATTTACGTTTTTATTTATTTGGCCTTTCAAATTATTGTTATCTAACAGCTATTTCGTGGGCTGCGACAAGCCTGAACGTCAGTAAACTTGGTTATGGTTTTGCGTCGAAAGTAAATATAAACAAATATGAGTACATAATAAACTGCTGACGGAAAACTCCACACAGATTTTCAACTTCAGTGATGGCTGATGCAAAGTATCCTACCACCATTCTGAGAAGCTCAAGCTCAAAGTAGGTATTTTAAAACTCAAGTAGTATCGAGACAGGCATCAGGTAGACAATCATAAAACTAAAGGCAAAATGTTTGCCATATGTTCTTGTGCAGTTCTTTGTTAGAGAAAACACGTTAGAGAAGTAATACAGATGTGTGATGGCTGAACCTACGTAGGTATGTATCCTACTAATTCTGTCATCTGTGCCTAGCGCCTACTGTAAAAATGCTGATTTTACATTATTTTAGAATTCTTGAAGTTTTTCTCTAGCCCTAAATCAGTTTAAATAGGTACCTTCATTTCATTACTATGAACATAGAATATAGAATACGGAAAAATATTAATAATAGTGCTATACAATGTTAGTTACAACAAAAACTGCGGGTAGGTAATTTTACGTACCTGTTATGGAATGATCGAACTATCTGTGTATGTTCCAGTTGGTTACCGCATAACACACTTATTCTCTGATGCACGAATCTAGTCCTGCAAGATGCCTTGTCATCTACTCAATAATTCAACATCTTCAAACAAAACTTACGGTTTGGTTTTTGGCTGACGGAATCTTAGAAGGCAATGCGAACACTGTAATGGATAATTTGTGAGTACTTATTGACGATGTTCATCTAATGGGCTATCAGCTTATCTTATTATTTGTTAGAAAAATGTTCTCCTTGAATTTTCAATTTATGACAAATCTTTGTCACAATACGAAGAACAATTTCAAAAGTTTTGATATGCATCCTGTATATTCAAAATTAAGCTTAGACACTGGCTTAGTACTATAATATATTTTTGCCTTTATGTTCTTCAATTTACATTCAATTCGAGATTTTAATTTAAAGATACGTAAGTGTCGGTTTTGAATGTTGATATCGCTGATAGGGCTTAGATGCAATCCTCCTTTCTAGTTGAGAAGCATAGGGATACAAAAATGTAGTGTGGTATTCTCAATGTTTTAGCTTCCGTACACAGTACATACAAATTAATTAGAGAAAATTTCACATCATGTCTAGGGTCTTTTGTTGTAGCATAATATCTAGCGGAAGCCAAAAATACGTGGGGATTGGCTTGTTCAAATAGTGAATTCCCTAAAGTGTTGTCTTCTCAGACATCAAGATCGATCACTCTCCAAACTAGCAATTAAATATTTTATAGATACGTGTCCTAGTGATCGTATTCTGGCCGTTTCTGCTGGGTCTTTAGTTACAAGCTATATGACGCAGTTTTTTTATGTAGGTAATGTGCTATTTTTAAATGATTAGTTGTAGGATAAAAGCGTTTCTTACAGATAAATTAATTCGTCGCAAGAAAATTATTTCAAAGACATTCTATCAGTATACATAGAATTTGTATCTGCCTTAGTGAAGTTGAAAGAATGTCGATAATTTTTTTTCTTGATTTTACCGACTCAAGTTATTTAGGTACAAAGTAAATATGTATCCAAAGGTTCCCAAACTAGCGCCAGCAGTGTTGGGCTTCTCTCATAATAGTTATGACACAAGCACGTATTTGAACTGCTTAAATAATTATCTTTGTAACAACAGAATTTTTGACCAGTTTGTGAAGATACAATGCTTATATTGCAATGAGTTGAGATTAAACTAAGATGCTCATGAGAACAGAACGTTAGACTGTGACAGTAATTCTTCTCAGAAGATACTGTACTCTATACTTTGTTAATCCAGTTTCACGGTCGTCGTTCTGAAAATGTTATTCACAAAGAAAGATCCCTTCCCGTAGGCCCCAATCGAACGATACAATAGCTATCTCCACCTCTAAAATTTTATGGCTGAGATCGCTTTTATTTTTCTTTCAGCCAGCTGGAAATTTGGATTTACCCAATACATTAACGGGTAGGTCAAACTCGAACAAAATAAATCGGAAAATTACTGATAGTGTTGAATACCCCGTGAGGTGCCGGGTTAGAATTGCACATCCTCATATCAGCCAGCGGGTGTCGTAAGAGGCGACTTAGGGAAAAATACTGGAAAGTGGGCAGCAGTGCCTTTCAAAGAACTGCCAGCTTCCACTGCGATCCCCAAGACGCCTGCCAAGCGAAGCAAATACCCCCTTAATAAGCGAGGCTGTATTCAGCAGTGGACGATCTGGCTGTCACAGGTGAACACTAACTTATTTATCTAGTTTATTTATTAGTGCCGATACGTTCCAAGCAATACTGCTTGTCGGTTTAAATGATAAACAAGGCTTATGGATATCTTTGGAGTCATCTGACCAGGCCTTTTCCTTATTGTTAAGGTAATAAAATATATCACGACATTTAGTTCATTTTCCGTTATGCCCGGAAGAAGCCGTGGTCTCGTGCAAAAACGTAGGTATTTGATACCACTCCCTACCGCTTCTGGGGGTATTGAGATTATAAATATTCGTTTTCATCGAAATATTTACCTAATAATTTTAGCGATTGCATTACATAGGCACCACCGCACTGCTTTGCAATGTGCTAACATATTTTGGTATCACGTAATCTGCAGCGAGCCTATTGAAAATTGCGCTTAAGTAAAAATCAAGGCGCTGGTATATATCCCGACATTGTCCTCATATATCACTATCAATTCTATATTTTCTGTTCTCTACTACCACAGTCCAACACCACAGAACTGCGAGTGGAGACAAGCAGCCGAGACTTAGTAGTAGGGCTTCGTTTCTAGCCTACAGGACTACTCTTTCCTAAACAAATAATAAACTATCTATTTTCCCCATAGGTTTGAGAATGAAAAGCAGTTTCCGAGTAATATAAACGATGGCCTTGTAATCGATTTTATCTTTCGATGGATGTCAAGGGTATAGAGATAAGGGTCATAAAAGGCACGCGAAATCTTTCACCGAAAAGCGAAGATTGCTATTGACCAGTATGGCGATCACATCGCTTACTTTTCAAACTAATAAGTATATAATGTTGTCTTAGGTTTTCGCGATTGTTACACATAGTAATTAAACAAATTTAAACGGTTTAAATCGCGTATATTTATAATTATTTACGTCCCGACGTTTCAAACACTTTGCAGTGATCGTGGTCTCCGGGTGACTAATTGGTTTTATTTGTCACGTGAGTTATTTAGAAATTATTTAGTCTACCATCAGAAATTTTTATATTAATCATAACGTTCCCTATTCACCCAGTATTCGCTCACAGTGTCCAGAGGTCTTGCAGATTTGTGTCGGCCATGAGATTTAATTAATTGGATAACAGGATCCCAAGCAATAAGTGTATATTCAAATATATTTGATAATCACACCAATCAGAGGATTTGAACAACCTTACAGCTTTAGCAGGTCTACAGACAGTTCAAATACTCCAATCTACCAACACTCACAGTGAAATTTCAATGATTATTATAATATATCCATATATGTTGTGAAATTACTTTACTGACATGTACTTATTTCAAAAATATATCTTACACACGAATTACAGAACAAAGTTTTCAAAGAAAAGGCAATTTATTACCAAACTTTCATACGATTAGTTATAACTTTGTTACCATCGAATTTATACTAAATCATTATCTTGTTCGCTTTGTTACAGAAAATAAAAACAAGCCTTTGTAAATTGTATTCCATTATACAAAATAAATAAATTAGAACTCTTTTCATATTGTTTTTATGATATCTTATTCTATATACCTACCTTGTTTAGTTCTATACTCAAATTTATCATTAGGTACTACTGGAGTGAATTTTACTCTTACGTTCAATATCTAACAATACTCTATTCGCATTGACGTTAGTAGTAGCATGTTCCTTATTTGGGTAATTTTCCCTTTTGTAACCTTTTATGGTAATCCAATGGAATCCTTTGTTTAATACGCCGGGAACTCTACGACTAAAAAAGCAAATATATCAGAAACTAAATAATACAACTGCACTGGCCAAATGTCACTCTGGGTGCTTATTGTTTTTAGAATCCTCAACACTCAATCAAATTTCCGGGCTGAAGTGGCGCCTCTTCGCCTCTCAATCGTTTTTACTGTGGGAGACGTAATAGGTATCGAAAGGAAAATACCAGAAGGAGAGAAACAGCGCCTTCTTTTGCACTGCGATCCCCACGACGCCTGCCAAGCACTAGGATTATGCCATCAAGCAACTTTGCTATGCAAAAGATGTATTACAAAACTCAACATCAATGGAAATTCGCCATATTGCTAGGATATAGTCAAAAATTAAAAATGCCTGCAAAGACGGGAATGCTTTTGCTTTTTCAGAAAAAAAAAACAAAATTGTTTATTGTCAGCTGTGTGTTACATGTTGGTCAAAATGATGAAAGTATCAACAGCTATCTTTTCAGGCAAACAATATTACATAGATCAATAATTATGACACAATTAATTATAATCTATTTAATATTATGTCATACAATAATTATTATTCAGATAAATGTCAAGATTTTTCAAAGTTACGGAGTCGAGCAGTTGATTTGATTAATAATGAGACACCCAATTAGCTAAGAACGTAATTTCATATAAGAAAGTTTGAGCAGCTTTAAACTTTTAAAACTGAACTCTGTCAAAGTTCAGTTGACATAGTTAACGACGTCTCGTTAAATTACTGATTAAAGGAACATTAATCTATTAATTCCAAAATCTATGCATTCACCGAATCGTTTCAATTAGTAAGATGTTTGGTATTGTAGCCTTGGTTTTACGTTTTTAATATTTTCTGTTTGTTTTATAGCAAATCTTTCACCATTCAGGCTGCCCGTTTGTGGAATTCTCTTACTGTATCAATCAGACAAGCACCGACTCTCAAAATGTTCAAGGATTAAGTTAAATGATTTTATTTGTCTAATTAATTTTGCACTACATTTTTGTCAATGTCTATATTATATGAGATAATATTATAATCTGTATATATTTTTATAAAATTTATGTATGTATCTATTTATGTATGTTATTATGTATATATACAGATATGTATTTATTTAATTATTGTAAAAACCTATAAGTAATTTATTTTTGTACTATTGTTTAGAAATAACACTAAAATTCGATTTATTTTAAAATATTTTATGAAATTTGAGTATGCCCTTTTTTTTTCATTATTCATTTTTGGACTACACCCGCCCAAATTGTTTTGTTCGTTTAACTCCATCCTAAGGTTGCCTGGTAGAGATCACTTTTAGTGATAAGGCCGCCCATTGTAACACTATGTTATTATTATTTAATTTGTAAACTTTTATATTTCATAAGTGGTGTAACAATAAAGAATTTTCTATCTATCTATCTATCTATCTCACTAACAAATACACTAAACGAAAAAAAAAACCTATTTATCTCAGATTAATTACTGTTGTTAGAAAAAACTATAATCACAATTTATTTATTTTAAATTTGTCAAGATACTTTACAGAAAATATTAAAAACGTAAAACCAAGGCTACAATACCAAACATCTTACTAATTAAAACGATTCGGTGAATGCATAGATTTTGGAATTAATAGATTAATGTTCCTTTAATCAGTAATTTAATGAGACGTCGTTAACTATGTCAACTGAACTTTGACAGAGTTAAGTTTTAAAAGTTTAAAGCTGCTCAAACTTTCTTATATGAAATTACGTTCTTAGCTAATTGGGTGTCTCATTATTAATCAAATCAACTGCTCGACTCCGTAACTTTGAAAAATCTTGACATTTATCTGAATAATAATTATTGTATGACTTAATATTAAATAGATTATAATTAATTGTGTCATAATTATTGATCTATGTAATATTGTGCCTGAAAAGATAGCTGTTGATACTTTCATCATTTTGACTAACATGTAACACACAGCTGACAATAAACAATTTTGTTTTTTTTTTCTGAAAAAGCAAAAGCATTCCCGTCTTTGCAGGCATTTTTAATTTTTGACTATATCCTAGCAATATGGCGAATTTCCATTGATGTTGAGTTTTGTAATACATCTTTTGCATAGCGAACTTGCTTGAGGGCATAATCCTAGTGCTTGGCAGGCGTCGTGGGGATCGCAGTGCAAAAGAAGGCGCTGTTTCTCTCCTTCTGGTATTTTCCTTTCGATACCTATTACGTCTCCCACAGTAAAAACGATTGAGAGGCGAAGAGGCGCCACTTCAGCCCGGAAATTTGATTTAGTGTTGAGGATTCTAAAAACAATAAGCACCCAGAGTGACATTTGGCCAGTGCAGTTGTATTATTTAGTTTCTAATATATTTGCTTTTTTAGTCGTAGAGTTCCCGGCGTATTAAACAAAGGATTCCATTGGATTACCATAAAAGGTTACAAAAGGGAAAATTACCCAAATAAGGAACATGCTACTACTAACGTCAATGCGAATAGAGTATTGTTAGATATTGAACGTAAGAGTAAAATTCACTCCAGTAGTACCTAATGATAAATTTGAGTATAGAACTAAACAAGGTAGGTATATAGAATAAGATATCATAAAAACAATATGAAAAGAGTTCTAATTTATTTATTTTGTATAAGGGAATAAAATTTTCAAAGCCTTGTTTTTATTTTCTGTAACAAAGCGAACAAGATAATGATTTAGTATAAATTCGATGGTAACAAAGTTATAACTAATCGTATGAAAGTTTGGTAATAAATTGCCTTTTCTTTGAAAACTTTGTTCTGTAATTCGTGTGTAAGATATATTTTTGAAATAAGTACATGTCAGTAAAGTAATTTCGCAACATATATGGATATATTATAATAATCATTGAAATTTCACTGTGAGTGTTGGTAGATTGGAGTATTTGAACTGTCTGTAGACCTGTTAAAGCCGTAAGGTTGTTCAAATCCTCTGATTGGTGCGATTAAATAACCTACTTCAATAGAAGACAATTATTTAGCGGATATATTTATCTCCATGTTAGTCCCATTTATGTTTCATCAATTTCGCTAGAGGAGGTTTTATGTTACATAATAAATTAAACGCATTACTGAATTTGCCAGTATACATATTCTTTGATGGCCTGATAGGTAATAGTGTAACTTTTGCAGATTACAACCATTATTGTAAGCGAGTGATAAAATCAGTCATGTGACAGACTAAAGTAGGATCTACACGGTTCGAGACCACGGGCTCCGCCCATTGGCCTTGGCGAGCGGCTTATTCCAAACCACCGTCGGAATTTGCTACTACACAGTTCGAAACCACAGAGTGTTTCGAACTCCCGCGCCGATAACACGCATCCAACGAAGGCGAAACTACACACGATATCGCTTAATTTATACGTTTTAAAATTACTATCTATATATGAAAAATGGAAGAAAAATATGTCATAAATAATGCATTATATTTGGTCGTGGCATTTATACCTACGTATCTCAAAGAGGGAAACGCGCTACGCATGCGCTCCCGCCATGCGTGCGCTCTCGCCGGCGGCAGCGGCATACTGCCCTCGCGTGGTTTGCGACCGGCGTCTACACAGTGGGAAATAGTGGTCCCGAACCACGGCCGACAACGCATGCTCGCAATCCAAGGGCGTTGGAAAGTCAAACGTAATTTGGTCGCAAACGTCTGGCACGCTCTTTATAATACATTCAACATATACCTATAGCTACCTGAATATATATTTAGAAGTACATGCTGAGATAAATATGAATCTGCTTGAATTAGAATTTAAGGAAAATATTTTGTTTCTTATGATGCCTGATAAGTAAGCTTTTGACCACTATCTCACCTGATGGTAAGTGATGATGTGGTCGAAGGTGTTGTGCAGGCTAACCAAATATTACATACTCTCAAGGACAGCTGCCGAAATACACCGTAAGGTGCTTGGCGACAGATTATCTACTTGAGGGTGGTAGCTAGCCAGGCAGGCATTATTCATAAATAATGCTATACATATTTCGTGCACAAATATAACTACTTACTTACCATTGTTTTAACGAATCAATTTTAAAATTTTAATCACCGGAAATAAATATTAGAAGCCAAATCATTCAATCTAATAATATAATTTGTCAATATGAACTCGTTCCCGTCGCAATTAATGTCCAATGCCTTTTTTCTCTGTCTCGAAAATCGTCTTAATTGGTCGACACACCTTATAACTTGGATTATGGAAATTTTATATTACAGCCCCTTGACAGCTGACGATATTTTTCCCTTTGATTACGTGTAATTACGGTTTTACTCGTTTGATATTTTGTACGATGAAATATAGATCGATATCTTATGTCCATTTGAGAACAGGCTAGGATGGAAGGCCAAGCATGTAATTGGTATTGTGGTAGGGCATTTTGCGAGTGTCCACCTGGGTAGCTACTATAGTTAGTAGCAAGTGGAAATTGTCACCAAGCAAGCTACGGTGTGTTCTGGTAACTATCCTGGAGAGCCATTTTAGATGAAACCTGTCGACACTTTTGACCACAAAATATTTGAGACATAATATGGAAACTGAAGTCAATATACTTTAAACAAATTAATATATTATTGACAAGGATGATCATATAATGAGGTCATTACTGTATACGTTTATCCTACGTATGGTAACCTAAAATATTATGATTGACAGAGTAAAAATTTAACAAATGCATGGGTTTGCATATAATTCCCAGGTGTACAATTTATCTGCCTTATTTAGGAGAAACGGAAAGCTTGAGGGAGACAGAAAGAAGAATAATCTTAAAGGAATATGGAAAGAAAAGGGCTCCCTACACTCTCATGAGCAGCTGAACGTATCTAAAAAGACAGGATAAGAAAACAGTGTAGATAAATAAGGATATAGAGGTGTTATTACAAAAGCAAAAATTATGGCCATGTGCGGCATTCGAACCCGCGCCATCCACCCCTGCAGCCGGGATATGCTCTTACCGCTATGCTAACATGGTATTATGATTCTAATTTGTCATTTCATTCTTAACTATCGTACAAATGAACATTTCACTGATTAACTTTATAATATTAATCAACCGATTTTGATTAATTTTAAATACGACAAACTTAGAGGAGATATAACTAAAATAAATTATACAAAAAAATAGTTTTCATTTTGGCGGAGTACTTAATCACGTAAAAATCATACTAAAAAAATACATACGGAGAAATTGAGAACCTCCTCTTTTTTAAGTCGGTTATAAATAATTTAACAGTTATTATTTAAACTTTTGGCTTTTGAATGGCCGCGTGGCTACAAAAAGGGAATTTAGGTAAAGGAAAATTTGTAGTATAAGTTTTCTACGAAGCAATCCAATCATTTCAATTATTCTAAAGCCCGTATAGATTTAAAATTTGTAGTAGGTATGTACGAGTATATGTTAACGGAAAAGTGTGTAATCCGTCATTATATACAATCCCTAGGAAATGTCTACAATTCCTAAAATATATAGGAAATGTATGATACATTTTATAATAAAATTATATAATTAACTATAATTCTTCTAGTTGTGGTCACAAGTAACCTAACGTTGCTCCTCGTTTCGCTCATCGTCGCACCGAAATATGACTTTGAGATTTAGTGATCATTTACTTCATTTGATGATCATTTTCTACATTTTGTGTTCGATTACAATTTTTGATTTCCTTGTATCATCTCAGCATTGCATACAATTCCTTGTTTACATACATTTCACAGAAAATGTGTGTATCTTGAAATGTGAATCTTCGAAACATAATTTTACACATTTCCTAAGTAGGCTCGGAAGGGTACAAATATCCTAGGAATGTGTACAATTCCTAGGTTTCATACATTTCCAGTAACATAGATATTTTATCTTCCTACAATCATGCCACTTTATGTGGGGTCTGTACAATATGTTTTATGCAATAACACAAAGGATGCGACACAAGAACGTTATACTTTACCTAACAACGCAAAAGACAGCTTAACAAGAATATTTTAATGCGGTGTAAACTGGAGCCTGAAGTTTATTAGCCAGTCAGAACTATGCCAGCTATCTTCCTGACGCCAACCCTCTCTTTTCAACGTACTTTTTTGACATTTCCAATAGAGGCAGAACTAAAAACCTTATAAACAATATATAAAGATAAAAAACTAGATTGATTCCTAAATATTATTTTTGTATGCCATTTTACATCCATTACTCGCCTTAAATGAAACCTTAAGGGCCTGTTTCAGAATGTTCGAGTAAGTTCCGGTTTTACTACCCAAAACATATTTAATAAATAAAACACTATCTTTGCATTTCACAGTCATCGATTTAGCCTATCCATCGGTTAAAGCTTGAAACGCGCTGCATATCAACTGTAATTTTTATCATTCAGTTATTTTATGTGTTGCATAACAACCAGAAACTTTAGCAGGACATTCTGAAACGGGCCCTTAAATAAATGTTTTTTTTTTTTTTTTTATGCCTGATAGGTTAGCCTTTGACTACTATCTCACCTGATGGTAAGTGATGATGTGGTCGAGGATGTTGTTCAGGCTAACCTAGAGTTACTGGCTCTCAAGTACAGCTGCCGGAACACACCGTTAGGTGCTTGGCGACAGATTTTCAACTTGAGGGTGGTAGCTAGCCAGGCGGACATTCGCAAAGTGTCCTACCACCATGCTGTAACGACTGCTACCCTAAGACAACAACCGGGACCGACGGCTTAACGTGCCCTCCGAAGCACGGAAGCGCTCAGTAGTAATGTCACCAGCGGTCACCCATCCAAGTCATGACCGCGGCGGACGTTGCTTAACTTTGCTGATCGATTCAGAATGGCTTAGCAAACTTGGCTACGAGCGCTTCGTAAATAAGAAGAAGAAAAGGTGATACTTTCATTCTGTCAATTTAGTACTAAATTGTCACCACGTTATGTTCCAAATTAAGAAGTAAATAAAATATTATAACACTTTAAGCCATAATGGTAGTCCATAATCACCTCTCCATCCTCCTATTTTCCCAATCAAATCCAAAAGCATAAAAGGGACTCATTAGAACCGATTATGGTATAAATTATTCACCTACACCTTATCCAGGGTAAGGTTCATTAATATTAATAAATTATAAGATTTCCGCCGTTCTCGCCTTCATCTTATCCCTTCTAATTGCGTTTTTAGAGAGTTATTAATCTCGGCTTCAGTGAGTAAAGGTCGGATATTTATGTTAGATCATAAAATTACTTTTAGAAAGTGGAAGCAGTCTTAATGCTACATTCATTATTTTTATGACCTGTTTTTTAAGCTTGTACTATGAAATACTTACAAGGAACGTTATGTAAACCCTTTTCGCCGAAAAGAAAACTTAATTTTTTCTTCCCAATAATATTTTCAAAAGAGTTCTTACTACTTCTAACTCAATTTCCCTTTAAAATTTTTAGGTCGTAAAATATATTGAGTATTATTTTCCTAGTAATTAGTTCTAGTTTCAATTAATATCTGCTATCATTCTTCTTAGGTACACTAAATACCAATTAATATTTATTATCATTCTTAGATGTACAAAATTTTAGTATAAGGAACTCAGTGTGCCTTTTACACTTGTTTTGAAACTTCACGTAGTTTTTTTGTTTTTTTTTTATGCTTGATAGGTTAGCCTTTGGCCACTATCTCACCTGATGGTAAGTGATGATGTGGTCGAAGATGTTGTTCAGGCTAACCTAGAATTACTGGCTCTCAAGCACAGCTGCCGGAACACACCGTTAGGTGCTTGGCGACAGATTTTCAACTTGAGGGTGGTAGCTAGCCAGGCGGGCATTCGCAAAGTGCCCTACCACCATGCTGTATCGACTGCCATCCTAAGACAACAACCGGGACCGACGGCTTAACGTGCCCTCCGAAGCACGGAAGCGCTCAGTAGTAATGTCACCAGCGGTCACCCATCCAAGTCATGACCGAGGCGGACGTTGCTTAACTTTGCTGATCGATTCAGAATGGCTAAGCAAACTTCGCTACGAGCGCTTCAAAAAGTTTACAATGAGTTGTACCTATATTAATGTTATAGTGGATAAATACTCATTGTTTCAGAATTATAAGTTTTAAGTGACCAGTAATGAGTATTCTTAAACTAACGGTATGGCTAGTAACGGCATTATTATTAGCCCTACGATTTTACGGTGTATACCGTAAAGCATATTATGGTCTAATAGAAAAATCTTTTATTTTTTGCTAGTAGGTACCCATTGCGCTTCTCGATGACTGTTTGCCTGTTATACACATAATAAAACTTTGCAGGCAAGGGACCGTATAAATATGTGCAAGTTGGTATGAAATTTCATCAAAGTGAACTAGGTGCATTTTGGAAAAATCTTAATCGTTTTTGAGAGTTTTTTAGGTTTATTTTAGCGGTCTAAGAGAACTGATACTCCAGCGCTTGGATAGCTGAAAGCTTTCAGGGTTTTGGATTTGGAGAACGCTAGGATGGAGCGTGGAGTTTATCAAACGCGACCTCAAGCTTAACATTATCTAAAATGGTGATCGCTATCGGTTGTCACCCTGTTGATCACGGAGACATAATTGAATATTCGCATCTTGAACGTTATAGTAAACTCGATCTCATTTTTGGTTGAACCATTGGGGTTTTACCACGTCCACTTCCTGGATGGTTGCTTTTCGAAGAAGAGGTTCATCGCGAAGTATCATATGAATAGAACAAACTGTGCATTTTTTGCTCCTCGAGTCCGTCTACTCTGATAAAATTAAAGTTATAGTCTGAATCGAGAGTCTTTAAAAACTATCGTGGTATTTTAAGTTTTGTTAACCTGAATGTGCCTAAGAAATTTGGAGTGGATATATATATTTGATTTTATATGCTTAATCTAAAATCACTGGTTCTCAAGAATAGCTGCCGCAACGGAACACACCGTTTAATACTGAGTGGTACTGAGGGTGGTAGCTAGCATTTGCAAAATGCCCTATCAGTGCTATGCGGTAAAAATCAAGCTCGCGGTAAGGTTTCAACCGTGGACTTACTTCGCGGCATTCTATAGCCATAGGGCCATCACTGCTTCAAAATTTACAATGTTTTCTGTACAAATATATAGTAAATTTAAGGACAATGCTGCGGAATACAAAGTACACATATTATTTTTTATTTCAACCTCCGCAAGGCTATAATAAAAATATGTATGCGTATTTGGGACATACATATGCATACATTTCTGCCTGGTTGAGGCTGTTTTAGCATTGAACAACAAAGTGGAACAATACCTTTTTGGTGGGAATAATACCTTTTCGGTATCAGAGTTCATGAAATCTGTAATAAACATGATAACATTTCGGAGCGCTCGTAGTGAAGTTTGCTTAGCCATTCTGAATCGATCAGCAAAGGTTGGATGAGTGACCGCTGGTGACATTACTACTGAGCGTTTCCGCGCATTGGAGGGCACGTTAAGCCGTCGGTACCGGTTGTTGTCTTAGGATGGCAGTCGTTATAGCATGGTGGTAGGGCATTTTGTGAATGCCCGCCTGGCTAGCTACTACACTCATGTAGAAAATATGTCACCAAGCACCTAACGGTGTGTTCCGGCAGCTGTTCTTGAGAGCCAGTATTTCAAGGTTAGCCTGAACAACATCTTTGACCACTCCATCACTTACCATCAGGTGAAATAGTGGTCAAAGGCTTACCTACATAACAGGCATAAAAACAGCATCAAAAATACAACATGGGTGTCTTTAAATCGAGAGTAAATAGGTTTCTTCTAGGTAAGCGTGCTCCATCTTAGACCACACTGATGCTTAATATCAGGCAGGGTGTGGTCAAACGCGAAACTATCATGAATAAAAAAAAATATATATATAACTAGATTCATTGTTAGACTTACCTTCGTCCCATAGAGAGTAAAATGTATTACGGCACAGGATTAAGAAATTACCAGTTTTGAATCAGTTTGATCAAAAAGTTTTCACAACCAAAAGAACTAAATGGTCCTGTTTCTTAATTTCTTGTCTGTTACTGATATAATACGATTAATTGACAAAAGTTACATAGTATTGTTTGTAATCTATAAAAAAATATTTGTATTGTTCTAAATTTTACTGAACCCGTTGTCAATTAAAACGCTTATAAGCATCGTGAACTTTATATATATTTTTTAATTTTGTAGATATATTATATATATCATGTTCTTCAATCAAGGATCCCCGCGCAATGTTATACATAAATTTGAGTTCTTTTTTTATACCGATACACACACACACACACACTTAGGTCATCAGAAAATATTTCCCTTAAGATACCGCATAGTGGCTTTTATTAAGACAAGTCTTTAATGTCCAAGCAGTTTGCTTATGGAAGGCATTGCCAGTGTCTATACGGAAAGGTTGCTGCTGTTACCCGCTTTTTTTAAATGAAATAAAAAACTCCTAAATTTAATTAGGCATCTTGAACATGCTCCAAGAAGGTCATGCTTTGGAGAGTCAAAGTAAAATCATATATTAAATTTTGGCATCTGTGGTTGCCTTATTCATCACTAGCTTTCCGGGCGCGGTTCCGCCCGCGCGTATGTCGGTTATCGCGCGAAAATATTAACCTCTTTTTGCGCAGTCGGATAAAACTATCCTATGTTTTTTCCCGGGTCTCAAACTATCTCCATACCAAATTTCATTTAAATCGGTCCAATAGTTTTGGCGTGAAAGCGTAACAGACAGACAGACAGTCAGACAGAGTTACTTTCGCATTTATAATATTAGTACTGATTTATAAAATAAAAAATGATGATTCTACATAATACTGCCGTATTTAGCATAAAAATAGTAAGAATTGCTGCAAAACGAACGAACAGGAAATCACTCGGTGATTCATATTTAATCTTAGTTACAAAAATTTCATCTGATTATAACAATATAATTTACATTATGAGTACCTACATAGTTGACAAGTAGTCAGATGTGGAGTTTTCCAAACATCTCTTATAACTAAATGTACTTATTTTTTTCCAATATTTTGACATTCAACTTCCTGTTCCTGATTTTTTGTGGTATTATGTGTTTAGTCTATAAATTTGCTGTTTTCTAAGGGCGACTTACAGAGTTTATTGTTGGTATTTTAAATCATAAAAATATTCGTGTAATAATATGCGTGTAGTGATATTATACTACTGAAACGATATTATACATAAGCGAATGAAGTTGCGTGTGACAGCAATACACTAACCTCAAACAAAGTTCGAACACAATGTTGGGTTGTCTAGAGTTAAGGTTTTTAATTCAGTGTTTCATTTCTAGGTCAATGCACAAACAAATCAACACTGAATGGATTTTACCTACTATCAATATACTCCCTACTCGGTAAGGTAATAAGCAAAACAAAACTTGACTGAATAAATGAACATGGAACCCAGGAATTCAATTTGTAAACCCTTCGAACAACATCATAACTCACTGTCGATAACTCGGATGATCCCTCTCATTAAAACGCCAGATGTGATAAAAAATCACTCCGATACATAAAGCATATTGAATTTTCTGGGTAGAATTTATTTCGTATCTCTCTTAACATGCACGTGATGTGATCGGCTTTTCCACGTTCACGTCACGGCCCCGTCTCTGCAGTGATACATTACTTGGAGCAAAGGATCACCTCGAGGGATTCCACATTGTAGAATTTAATACTCATTCTGCTCTTTTGCATACATCTACGGTTTCAATGTTGCATCTGTTGGATGTTATAAGGGTTAATCAACCCTAAACTAGCTTAAGTTTTGCTTGTGAAAGTTCGAATTAAATCGTCATGTTTTGATAGTTTGCATAAAATATGTTTTGAAAATGATTAAGTTATTAAAATGCGAGATACAAAAATTTGCTGAATTGTGCAACTCTGATATATAAATAAGTTCAGATGAAGTACGGCACACGATACGTGAAGCAAAAAGATCATACTCATGTCATACTTTCCCTTTCACACTCCGACGGGTATGCCGTATTGTTAAAAGTGACAGCATGATAGTTTATGGCTTCACTTGTGTTGTGTGCCATGGAGCACTTAAACTTTATATATCTTTTTGAGATATGCGAAAGTTATTGACCAGGTAAATTAGACAAACTGAACAAATACTCTGTACGTAATTGTATTAACTACATAGAACGTGAATTAAGTCAGAATATCAAGCTAAATGAACTCAATAAACAAGATATAATCACTTTTACAATTACAAGCATACAAGGGGTATCGGCTTATTAATTTTTAAAATATAGAGAAATGAACTGAATATAGAATATAGAAATAAATTTCTAGAGAAAAATATATATCGAAATGATTACCACTACCTTTGAATCCACATAAAAAAGTAGTTGCTCGACATTAGTGCTATATACAACTTCTTTCAGCAAAGGAGTTTCCAGTGGCTCAGGCTTTATAAACATTGTAAAGGAAGTACGTAACAAAAAGTAATAGACCACTTAGCACGAGAGAGGCCATAATAGTAAGAACCATTGTGTACTTAGGCAGAGACGTCTTCTTTCTCATAACAAGAATATAATAATATCTTTCATCGAATTACTTATTACTTGCACAACAAATTATCAACCAAACAAATATTTACAAATAATTACAACTGACAAAAAATATTTCTTCATATCAGAAATACCAAATGTAATAATAACAAATATTTTTTAAATATTTTAAGAAAGCATCAAATTAATATTTTAGTAAAACACTTAAAAAATACAAAAATATATCTAGTGACAATTTCGCCTAATGATGTTTCGGATGTTTTCTTAAAATATTTAAAAAAATATTTGTTATTATTGAATATGGATTTCCGCAAAGTAACGCCTGAATCTATTCATTATCATTAATACGAAATGTGTTGACCACTACCTATTCGTAATTTTATTTTCGGTGTAGTGGCTATTTTGTCCATCTATAATTTTTTACCAAAACAATCCCAACTAAATTAACTTACACACTTACAATTTACACACTAACAACTAAATTAAACGTAGGGATAATATATCAAAATTATTTTATCTTTACGTTTAATCAATCCGCAAAATATCCCCGCCAATGTTAATATTGTGGGGGAAAATTCATTCCTTATTATGCATTCCATTCTGAATTATCGTAGGCGGTCCTTTTACGCACAACTTGAAAGCCACGAATCGGTCTCGGGTCGAGGATGTGACGGGAATAATAATCTGTTATTTCATTATTCATTGATCCTATGAGTACCTATAAACCTATACGAATTGGTTGGATGACATGTTTAACTGTCCACCAAATAATTTGAGTCAAATTAACCACATGAGTCCAAAACTTGATCAGCCTTCTACCATGTACGCCTCTTAATCCGTGAGTGTTCGTTGTGGGTATCTCGGCAATGTGAGACATTCTGCTTTGCAGCAATAACAACTCTTAAATATATAACAGGACGTAATATATTTAAGAGTAAAGTGCACTGAGCTTCATAGTAATAGTTGATTTTACTACATGCCTAATACAAAAGTTACTCTTACACCTACTTTACACATTAATCAACTGAATGTAAGATTATATGTGTCTTAATTTAATTACGATATATATGATTGAAATTTAGTAACATACAGAACCAAAATACTTGTACATGTAAGCAAAAGTAAGATTTATACATTACGAGACGCATTATTATCTGTAACGCGAGTTCTTCGTTGGTCTCTAGACCGCCCATTGTACCACCTAAGTATAAGTATGTTAATTACTCTTAAGTGTAAATTAGCTTGGTAAACAATAAAGAGTTTTTGTATTGTATTGTATTAAACGTACGATGCAGGGTGTATGAAATAAAATATTTTGTATATTAGTCATTCGGCTATAACGATGAGTCGCTCTACTTTTCAAGGGTGAATTCCGTAACAACAAACGTGATATTCTATATATTTTGTGAAAATAGTAAACATAAGAAGAAAATTGTGCGGTAGAGTCACAAACTGGGCTAAGTCGTTCCAGTGCCACTGCTGCCAATGTTTTGCTTTCTTCTAGTAAGAATACATAGAGTATACCTATGTAACAAAAAAGAGGACAAGAAGAATAAAACTGGATCGTACATTTATTTTTAATATGGTGTACGTTATATATGACCTTCATACTGAATTAGAGTCACCATATAAATGAAACACTAAGAAGAGTATAGTACACTAATGTAACCCTCAATTTAATATAACATATTTAAACTCAAAGTCATTCCCAAAGAGAAAGGTAAATGGACGACCTCATCGATTTTTAAAGTGGATTGCAAAAATATTCCATTTAATAAACCAGCTGACCCTAAGATAAGCTTCTGTAATCCTTGGCACTTCTGTAGGGTAATCATTAATAAATACTAGCTTTCCGGGCACGGCTCCGCCCGCGCGTATGTCGGTTATCGTGCAAAAACATTAACCTCTTTTTGCGCAGTTGGATAAAAACTATCCTATGTTTTTTCCCGGGTCTCAAACTATTTCCATACCAAATTTCATTCAAATCGGTCCAGTAGTTTTGGCGTGAAAGCGTAACAGACAGACAGACAGACTGATAGACAGACAGATAGAGTTACTTTCCCATTTATAATATTATAGTACCGATATATTTAAAATATATGTTTATATATATATAATCGGTACTAATACATTTTTATATATATATATAATACTGATGGACCCTGGCCCTTCTGGATTACTTAAGCTATTCACCCACTTAATATTTATTATTCCCTTCATCAGTCAGATCCCTTTCACACGATGATCTTCTATTTTTTTTTACTTTAAAATACATCATTTGTATCCTGAAGCTTTGAATTCGAGTTTATAAAAGGTTGGATGCTGTGTATGTATTTTTTGTGGGCGATGAATAGTTTCCTTGTCTATAAACCAGGATTTATCAACTCACGTCAAATTTTTCAAACACGACTCATGACTGGTATCCCTTAAGTCTTACTAGAAATGTAATGGAGATAAACCTAATTCTGTCATTTAAACTTCACATTGGGCATTGGTTCCTTACGAATTTTATAGGAAATATATATTGCGTAAAGGGCTTGAAAAACGATCACATGTGAGTAAATCTAAATATACCTTTACGATTTGTTTAAGGATTTTGCATTTATACGTTCAAATTTTAAAAATAAAACGTTACCAACCCAGTTAGACAATAAAACTATTAGTGTAATTTATTACAAGTAACAACCTTCAGTCAAAAGATATTGATTGTAGTGGCGGCAGATTAAAGTATTAGTACGTAAAGTTCCATCCCAGCCAGCCTCATCTTTAACGTATATAACCCTCTCAATGCTTAGTATATGAGATATACCAAGCACCTAAGGGTGTGTTCCGGCAGCTGTCCTTGAGAGCCAGTAATTCTAGGTTAGCCTGAATAACATCTTCGACCACATCGTCACTTACTATCAGGTGTGATAGTGGTCAAAGTCTAACCTAACAGGCATAAAAATAAAATAAAAAAAAAACGTTTCAAATTACTCACACTCATAAGTTTTGACCTCTTAGCATTCACAGTGGAAGATATCGTTCATTTCTAATTTATTTCTAATGTTATAATTTTCTACGATGTGAATTTACAATTTCATAAGGTTATTATATCAAAAATTGATATTTAAGTCAAGGGCATATGTATACACATGCCCTTGACTTAAATATGTAATAAGTCTTGAATAATACATAATTATTATAACTATGAAATGCTTGTTTCCCATAGAAGTAGACAGATTGATATTGGCATAATGTCTCCCTCCTTCTTCCTTCTCACACATCACATATTTACACGCTAATTTTCCAGACATTTTCTAAAAACTTTCAGCCAGGTCTTCTCCCACTATATATACTTCATGAATTGTCGTATACTGTGATAATCTTTTTTCGTTCAGCATACATCTATCTTGACGCTTTTGAAGCAGTGATAGTTCAGTGGCTTTGGCTATGGACTGCCGCGCAGCAGTTCCATGGTTTGAATCCCGCCGCGGGCTTGAACTTCACCGCATGGTGGAAGGGTATTTTTGCAAAAGCCCGCCTGGCTAGCGACCACCCTCAAGTAGAAAATCTGTCGCCAAGCACCTTACGATGTGTTCCGGCAGCTGTCCTTGAGAGTCAGTTATTCGAGGTTAAGCCTGTTAACACCTTCGACCACATCATCACTTACCATCAGGTGAGATTGTGGTCAAAGGCTTACCTATCAGCAATAAAAAAAACGCTAACTTCACGTTGATTTTTTATCAGGCTGGTTCTCATTCAGACAATAAACATAATCTTAGTACAAAATAGCATTACAAACAAATAAGTTCCCAAAATGTGAACATCTGTGCCAGATCAATTAACAAAACTTAATCTTTGTGGCAAACATTTTGATTACTTACACTAGTTAGTAGTTCTAGCTTCTAGGAAATCATAAGTAGCTGATCGTAATTTAAAAATTATCTTAAAACACTGAAAGGTACGGATTTTGACAATAGTCCATTTGAATAAGCTGTCAGAGTTGCACGTAAAGAATGCTTGCTTGGAGTTACTTTACGCGATGAAATCTGAATCGATAGAATGAGCAAGTTGAAATGGCAATGGTGAGGACATATTCGCAACAATACAATTACCACTTGGGAAGAACGTTTCCCAAGCGGCTGACACATCACACTTGAAGAGGTTGAGGTTGGCCCTCAGGTGACCTATGACTTAGTGGAAACCAAATGAGGATTAAATCATGGATGAAAATGGCTAAGATCTTTTAAATGTGGCGTTTAAAAAAGGGCCCTTCTTCATTGGCCATCTTCCAGCTGATAATGATAATGGTTTTGAAATGCCGTATTTTTACTACAATTTTAATTAGACCATATCAGAGTAGAGTGCTTATCAAATGTTTAGTGAAAAAACAATTTCAAAATGAATTTTACCTGGGATTTTAGTTTTGTCTGAAGAAAAATAGAGTAATTTTTGGTAACAGTCTGGAGCCTGGAACTGTGCCCTGTCCTCCCTCCTATTATATGGCTTATAAAAAAACACGTCTGGTATAATAAAGATGCTTTTGTAGACACTGCGGCCTAATCCTTCGTGAAATACATATCGACATATGATTTATATAGTTGTTTTTTATAATATTTATCATAAAAGAGAACAGTGGTATTTGTATAATTAGTAAAAAAACCCACTTAACATTTGACCATATTCAAATTCCGAATAGCATTAGGTATAACTAAAATAATAATAACAAATACTTTTAAAAGTATCCTAAAAAACATTAAATAATATTTAAATAAAACACTTAAAAAAGCATAAAATTATATATCTAGTGACAATTCCGCCTAATTTTCCTGTTATCTACGTGACGTCATAAACATCACGCAGCCTAACCGGAAGAATACCCGACTAGTTTCGCTTCTAAACGAAGCATCTTCAGGAGGTCTTGACTTACCGAGCGCACGATCGAGACTAAACGGCCAGCGTTTGTTTGTTTAGGGAGGACATAGATGCTGGCTACCGCCTGTGCGGTCGTCCAGCTCCACCGGGTTTTGGGCGAGGGCCTGGCCCTACAATAGCCCGGGAGGGAGAAGTGCCGAAGGCACTTCTCCCGAGACGGGCGTAGAAGGCGAAAAGCGCTTTCTACCTCCGTCTCCTGCGGACGCCGAAAACGTACCGCTATTATAGGAGGGGTTGACAGCGAGCTCAAGGGCACCACTGTGGTTCGGAGAAAACGGCCAGCGGCTAAACACGCCTTTATATAGGCCCGATCGTGACTCACTGTTCTTTGTTGTAGCTTACAATTGGTAAAGATATACGTTTTTATAGTGATAATTATATAAAAATGTTATTGAATTGTTAACAGAATATTTTTAAGTTATATATGGTATGTTTAGTGTTTACAAATATGAGAAATATTGAATAATATAGTAAACAATATTAGGAAACTAGTTTTAACTTAAAATTATGAAAGGGTCGCAGAGTGACGTCAACACTGGTTCGGCGGGTAGCTCGGTTCGGCCAGAAGGCGACTTCCACGATGAAACAGTCACAGGACCTGCTTGTAGCTGCTCGGGACACGTGGGGATGACACGGTGGGTGGCGTGACTCGTAGCGTGACGTCATCACTGGTAGCTGGTTCGACGGGTGGCTTGGCTCGGCACGTTATGAAAAAATAATAAACAAATATTACAAATAATGTTTAAATTATTAGGTTTCAATTTGATTTAATCTGTACTTAATTAAATGCTTTACATTTTTCTTGTAATTATTCAATTTGACTGCTTTAATGGCTTATTTGATAATTGCGTAGTCCATTAGACATTGATTTGACTCGTTACGTAATACTTGGAGGGGAGAGCAAACATGGCCAGTTGTAGGGAGAATTCGAGTCAGTCTTCAAAAGATTCTCGAAGTGGCCGGACGTTACAGTACTTAATACGCAAAGTGCCGTGTATAATATACGACAGTAATATAGGTATACAGTGTTAGATAGTGAGTTTACCCTAATTGTGGAAGATAAGTGTGAAATATAGCAGTTGTGACATGGTAAGCCGGAACTTTATTACAAAATAGTTTGTGGCGGCAGATTATCACTAAAAATACGTAACAGTGGGGATGAAACCAATTGAGTCTGTTCATTCAGCAGCGCGAAGCTTACACTATGTTTCGATATTTCTAACTGTTCTAATACACATAACCTAAACCCCTTGTCACAACAGTGTAAGATTTCAAACGTATTACAATCGAGGAGTTGATGACCGCTTTCAATTAAATGTTTGGCAAAATGAGACTGTTCGGGATGGTCGTTTCTAAACGCGGATTTTTGTTCTTTATATCGGGTATCAAAATTACGGCCAGTTTGACCAATATAAACGCTGTTACATTCGTCACAGGTAAGTTTGTAAACACCGGATTTTTTACCGTTTTCCAGTCGATCTTTACCGTTACATAAATGACGTAGATTTTGATTTGTACGAAAAGCTACATGGACGTTATTTTTCTTTAATATATTGGAAATTTTTTGAGATATTGGCCCCATATACGTTAAGCTGCCTACGTACTTGATATTTCTATCAGAAGGGCAAGAATAAAGAAGTGACCTAGCCCTATTACGTTGTTTGGTCTGAATTAATCGATCAACTAACTGTTTATTGTAGCCGTTGGAAATAGCAATTTGGTATATTATATTAAGCTCTTTATTATAGTTGTCTTGGGTCAGAGGAACCGATAACAATCTATGGACATAACTTCGAAAAGCGGCTAATTTGTGTTGAATAGGATGACAAGAACTGGAGGGAATAGCAACATCTGTGTGTGTTGGTTTTCGATATATTTGGAATTGCAATTTACTGTCAACTCTTGTAAGCGTTAGATCCAAAAAGTTGATAGATTGGTTTGATTCTAATTCCAGTTTAAATTTAATTTTTGGGTGTATATTGTTAAGTTTCTTCACAAAGATATCAATTTGGCGGGAAGTACCAGTCCAACAAATGATTATATCATCAACGTATCTATAATAAAATAAAATTCTAGGTTCTTTTACTATGTGTTTGCACTCAAAGTCGTCCATAAAAAGTTCGGCCATAAGTGGACTTAAAGGTGACCCCATAGCTAATCCCTCTTTTTGAAAATAATACTCATCATTAAACCTAAAATAATTTTGTTTCATACAGATAGTAGTTAAATTTATAAGGTCATTTACTTCCCCAGGATGTAATCGTTGTTTCTCAAAATGATTCTCTAAGACGCGTAAGCAATTTTCGTAAGGAACGTTGGTAAATAGACTGTCGACATCAAGAGATAATAATTTGGCACCGGAAGGGATGTCAATATCTTTAACTTTGTTAATCAGATCTAGGCTATTCTTTAAACTATATTTAGGTTGAAAAGATGATTTGGTACACAACAAAATATTGAGATGTTTTGCTAGGTTGTACGCAGGAGCGCCAACATAGGAGACAACGGGTCGAATAGGAATGTTCTCTTTGTGTGTTTTAGGTAAACCGTATAGACAGGGAGATCTAGGATTCATTGGTACCATATTATTGAGTGAATGTGTAGGTATAAAAGAAGTAGACTTAATTGCATTTTTGACATCTAAAGTAAAATGTTTAGTTGGGTCGGAATTCAACTGTTCAAATTCTTCACCTTGAATAATATCGTTAACTTTTTGATTGTAATCATTTTTGTCTAATATAACCACACTGTTGCCTTTATCTGATTTGGAAACCACTAGATTGTTTTGGCTTAATTTATTTTGTAAAGAATGAAACTGCCCAATCTCAGAGCTATGGTGATTACTAGAGGAGTAAGCTTTTTTAATTTGAACAGCTATTTGGTGTTTAACTGCAGTCTCAACTTTACCTTTAACACAAGAGATTTCAGAATCTACTAACAATGTTTCGAGAGTTTTCTGTGATAAATTAGGGGTCAAATTATATTTTAAACCTTTTTCTAAAAGAGAAAGTTCTGACGCTTGAAATTGTGTATTACTTAAGTTTTCAACACGTGGGTGAAACGTATGAGCCTGGCTCTGGTCAATTGAGGTAACATTGCTATTATTAGGTCGTGAATTACGTGATAATCTCTCTAACTTCCTAGATTGTGATATGTATTTTTCATGTGTAACTTTAGAAGCTAAATCCCTAGCTTTATTATCTAAAATATCAAATGCAATATTATGTAAATTAAAACTAAGTTCCGAATATAGCACCTTTAGGTGAAGTTTGAGGTTGTCCCTAATAGAAAACCAACGTCTACTTTCTTCGTTTAACCAAATTTTTTTGGCTTTATCTAACGCGATATTACTAGCCCGAGTGTGTGAATTGGTACGTAAATTAATATAATTTGGAATGACACCTAACTGTTTACACTGCTGATTGAACCAGACATTTTGGGAAGCTAACCGATGGAGTTTAGTCAATTTTATATACAATTTCGCCTGCTCAGCTATACTTGCCGACTTAAGGTAATGAATAGATTCAGGCATCAATAGATTCATAGATTCTCTTCTTTAGAAGCGAAACTAGTCGGGTATTCTTCCGGTTAGGCTGCGTGATGTTTATGACGTCACGTAGATAACAGGAAAATTAGGCGGAATTGTCACTAGATATATAATTTTATGCTTTTTTAAGTGTTTTATTTAAATATTATTTAATGTTTTTTAGGATACTTTTAAAAGTATTTGTTATTATTAAATATGGATTTCCGCAAAGTAACGCCTGAATCTATTCATTATAACTAAAATAGGTTAAGAAATCCAGCGCAAATGTGAGTCCACTTCAGATTTTGAAGTCACTATGTTGGCCTTCAATCAAATATACTTTATTTCAGCGCACATGTTGGCACTTCAAATTCTAGGCATATACTGCGTAACTTCTTATTGTTAGCACGTGGTCGCCAGCTACAGTTGAGACGTTTCCCTGTTAAATTCAACAACATTTTCCGGTTCTTTTAATAATAAATAAGGAAAGGATGTGGAGACGATCTGATTGATACTGTCCCCGCTGCTCGTTTTTCTGCAATTTTGTCTGCGTATCACGCAGAGTAGAAACGGCACTATGCCTTATTTGTTTCTTTCATAGAATTGCAAATAGAATCTAAATGTAATAAATAATATAAATGTAATATGTCTCTCTGCTAGCTCCTGCGCGTCACTTTGTCTGTATAGGATTTGGTTATTATGTATTCTTTCTGAAAGTATAAACGCAGTTTGATTTCATTTTTTGTTATATTAGAACAATTTAACCACTGTTATGTAATAGATATACTAATACGGTATTTTTTTATTATATCTGTTTGTATCTGATCTGTGACACAACCTATAAAGATGCATTAGAAACTCTGGAGCACAAGTCCGCAGCACTATAGAGAGATGCCGCCCGCGCGACTAATGTATATCCAAGGAGAAAGAGCTTAAGACCATCTATGAGCAGTACCTATCTGGTATAATTTAAATGTCAGAGATGATTTGTCTTAACAAAGACAAACGATTGGCGAGATATAACTATAGTACGCGATGAATCGCGTGTGCAATGACCAAGTGTCCAGTATTGACGCGTCTTTTCGCACTTTCCTACACCAAAAAGGAAGTCCCGTATTCGTGGAAGACTGCCCACGTGCACCCAGTGCCCAAAAAGGGTGACAGATCAGACCCGATGAATTACAGGCCTATCGCCATCACCTCCCTTCTCTCCAAAGTCATGGAGCGTGTCATCAACACGCAGCTTTTGAGATACCTGGAGGACCACGAATTGTTGAGCGACCGACAATATAGCTTCCGCCACAGTCGCTCAGCTGGGGACCTCCTTATGTACCTCACGCACCGTTGGTCACTCGCCATCGAGAGTCAAGGTGAGGCATTGGCAGTGAGCCTAGATGTGGCGAAGGCGTTCGATCGGGTCTGGCACAGGGGTCTTCTAACGAAGTTACCATCATACGGGCTTCCCGAGGGATTATGAAAATGGGTTGCCAGCTTTCTATCCAGCAGATGCATAAGAGCCGTCGTTGACGGTAGCTGCTCTGATAGCATGGTCATAAATGCTGATGTCCCGCAAGGCTCTGTGTTGTCCCCAACATTGTTCCTACTGCATATCAATGATATGCTGTCTATTGATGGCGTTCATTGCTATGCGGACGATAGTACAGGGGATACCCATTACATGGGCCGTGCAAATATCCCTCGTTCCGAGGTGAAGGAAAGCCGCGAACGGCTGGTGTCTGAAATCGAGAGTACACTAACTTGTGTCTCCGATTGGGGTCGACTAAACCTAGTCCATTTCAACCCCACTAAGACTCAAGCCTGCGCGTTCACTGCTAAGAAAACCCCATGGTCTGTGGCTCAACAATTCCAGAACACCTCCTTGTACTTCAGTCAAAGCATTGGGATCCTTGGCGTCGAAATTTCTAGCGACGTTTTGTTCCGAAGACACTTGGAAGACAAGGTGAAGTTGGCTTCCAAAAAGCTTGGAGTGCTCAACAGAGCGAGGCAGTACTTCACATCGGGGCAAAGGCTGCAACTTTATAAGTCGCAGGTCCGGCCTCATATGGAGTACTGTTGTCATCTGTGGGCGAGAGCACCTGGATACCAGCTTGGGCCTTTAGACTCGGTTCAGCGACGTGCTTTCAGAATTGTCGACGATCCCGAGCTCACAAGCGGTTTAGAGCCCCTTAGTCTCAGGAGAGACTTTGCCTCCTTATGTGTGTTCTACCGTCTGTACAACGGAGAGTGTTCTAAGGAATTGTTCGACTTGATGCCCACGGCTACCTTCCACCATCGCAACTCTCGCCATCGACGGGGAGTCCAACCTCACACATTGAATCCAGAACGGTTTCGTACTGTGCGGGCTCAAAGGAGCTTTCTTCCGCGGACGCTCCGATTGTGGAATGAGCTCCCCGCCTTGGTTTTCCCAATAGAGTACAGCATGGGGTTCTTCAAAAAGGGCGTGAAGAGATTTCTTCAGGGTCAGCAACGCGCGAGTAATACCCCTGGTGTTGCAAGCGTCCATAGGCTATGGTAACTGCTTACCATCAGCCGGGCCGTATGCTTGTTTGCCACCTTAGTGGTATAAAAAAAAGTTTTCGAATCTGTCTAGAAGTTTTAAAGTTTATTCGTTACGTATGTAACGGATAAAAACAGACGGTAAAAATACAAATCTTTCCTCTTTATAATATAAATATATATTATTTACATATATATATAAATTACAATACAAATTTATTGCATCTAGTGAATATAATATTCACAGCCAATTTTATTAGTGTAAAAGAACGAGTGATCACTTTACTGATTTATGCAAGGAAAATTCAATTGATACTAATATGAAGTTTATTTTCTTATAGTTTTTTTACTTTTTTAACGTTGCATAAAATTTTGAATATGATGTTCATCAGTATTTTTATGGTAATACATTTTTAACGAGCATAATTTGGAATAAATCTACATAATTCAACACTTAGCTAATGAAGCCAGTCTATTTTCAAAACGCGTCTTGAATAATATGAACAGAATTCAACTCTCACGTAAACATGATACGTTAAAGGTTTAAATTTCTCTCAAGCTAAAATTTCTATCAAAAATGCCGTTCGATCTCATATTTGGACCTTTATTACCCTACACCCTGAAATATATAATCGAAAAGTCTAAAGCAAAAACAGACTGCCTCGTCGGTGTGTTATATACGCACACCACCGAGGCAGTACGCTGCTTTAGAAACTCCCTGAATTCAAGGTTCGATCCACGGGTCTAACAAGTCATTGAGTTTTATTGACAAAAAAATATTCAGTCCAGGAATCTGAGACATTGCACGGTGATGGCAAATCGACTCGCCTAGTATTATATAAGACAAACACAACAGTCTAGGGAAACACAGGTGTTTGCATACTCCTGTCTGCTCCCTTGGGCATTATATAGTATTATACACAGGAGTAATGATATGTTTATATGAGAGTAATATTAATTCCAAAGATCAGCCTTTTCATTTACAACAAACATAATAGATCCAAATATTGCATTACAGGAATCTGAATGAATTTTGAATAATTTGATAATTACTAAAACCTGTTCTTCTCCAACTAAAACCCAGGACCAGAGGTGGTAAACAGAACTCAACTCTTGAGAGCACATTACAAGTGAAAATTCACCCAAACCCATTAAAGTTTCGTTCACAAATGCCGTTCGATCTTTCATTTGGACGTTCATTATCCTAAAACCTTAAACTATAAAGGGCAATTTCTAAAGCCGTTACGGACCAAATTGTAATTTTAGTAAACTTTTACGATTATTGCAAATTAGACGATGATTGGGAGATGTTTCTGTAATGAATATGTAATTTTTGATGTCCATTTTTGATCGGGTATGAGATTCGATATTCAACGAATCTTGATCGATCGGATCAATGTAACTTGAGGGATAAGTTGTGCGTAGTGTAGTGTAGTGTTTAGTTTCTATACAAGTTTTCAAACTCGGTGAAATTTGGCATACTTCTCCTTGACACTTTTTGGGATTCTGATTTGCCAGCTTTTCGCAATTATGATTGCGTATGATGATTATGTACAAAATAATTCAAATTTACCGTTTTGTGTGGGAACTTTGATCTTAACAATAATAGCTTAAATAGGTTTAGTATATTTTGCTTCATAAAGTATATAAAAAAAAAAACCTAGTGGTAGACAGCCTTGATATTAAAAATTATGGATTTTTCTTACAATCGATAATTATATAAGTAGTTATAATTGAGTTTGCAAAATAACAATGTACGAATCGGTAAAATTTTGGTAAACATTCTTAGTTTAGGATTACTGGTCTTTGAAGATAGCTGCCGGAACGTACATGGTAATCACGACTCCCCAAAGAGAGAGAGACGGATAATTAACAAAATGGAGTAATAACAAATTGCGTGAACATAAAAGAGCTTTATTTATTATTATTTCATATCTACATTTTGTGACAGCATCTCCTCGACTCTAGTCTGTATCTGGTTAGTCCTGAAAACAGGGTGAGGCGACGTTGATGCGATGCCAAGCACTAGTCTAATGCTTCCAGATGTACATTAAATTAATTTTAAAGGCCGGCAACGCATCCTCGACACCTCTGGTATTGCGGATGTTTGTGGGCGATGGTGATCACTTACCATCAGATGAGACGCCTGCTAGATTGCCCTCCCATCCCATAAAAAAAATTCTGGCTCATAATATTCAAAAATGAAGTAAAAATAGTGAGACGTTGTCTTAACGTATGCGTTCTTTTTTATCCATTTTCCGAAATCATAAATCAGCTGTAGGTAAAGGTTATGTGGATAAACAAAAAAGATACCGTACGGGCGTTTTCGTAACTTGTGCATTCAGCAACATATATTTTTTTCCGAAAACTCCATCTAAATCGACTGTTAGTAGTCAGGCTGGGTACCCTTGTCAAGCGTCGGATCTTATATAAATCTTAGAGACTTAAGTAGGCACAGAGTCAAAAGCTAAACGAATCGTTATTCCATCTACTATACTATACACACCGGAAGCACTGTCTGTGACCTTAAGTGCCTGATCAGATAACTGTGAAATTAATTAGGAAAGTAAGTAGCTTATTTATATAGGACAAGTTTGTACCTAAAAAGGTTAAAAACTTTTTGAGATTATAGAGTAACAAAGAATTTTGAATATTCGTAGTGAACAAAAAAACAAAGTAACCAGGGCACCATATTGGATGTTATAAATCATATCATAAGGGCTTTATTTGAATATTTCAGAACTGGTTTTGTTTCATATTAGACCCCAAAGCTATTTTATATGCACTGGAAATCATAATCAACTAAAATGTTACGTAGGTTACATCTCAATTTCTGGAGAAGTTCTCAGAGGAGTGAGTTTCAACCTTGCGAAAAAATCCACCTGCGGTCATTATTTAAGGGCCTGACGAGAACTAACTTGAACATTTATATAACAGCAAATAAATGATGTGTTAATCTTGATCATAGTATCCTAAAACTCTTTTCATTATCTCATAGCAATGTAACATTAATAAAGGTGCTTCCAGATTAAATAAACAACGTCTTGAGTTTTTTTTTAGAAATAAACTAAGTTCATGTATGTATGTATGTTAAGTTTATAGCAAATTAAATCCGGCACTAACATTAATTAATTCCGCTCACAAACTTTCACGCTATCATCGGCAAAGTTAGATTTGCGGTTGAGGGAAGCGCTTTGACGTCACTATTTGCCCTTCGCTATGTGGTTTAACATTTACCCACTTGACAAAATTAAGTTAGGAGTGAGATATTAAACAAATAATCAAGGTTAAAAAAAAGTTAAGTAGGACAAGCGAAGCGAACCTAGCGAAACCTACTCATAGTTAAAAGTTAAAACTGCAACTATATACAGTAGATATATAGATAACATTTTATGGACACATAGAAATTTTACAAACTTATAAAACATAATGAATAAGAGTAGGTGTGACAATGGGCGGTCTTATCGCTGAAAGCTATCTTTTCCAGGCAACCCTTTACAAAGGGTTATTACGGATAAATAGATGTTACAGATATGTAAGGAGGTCAATCTTTAACAATACTAATAAAGATAAGAAAATAAACATTAATTTCCAACACAAGAAAGAGTTGAGCAAAAAAACAATTTGAAGGTAAATTACCTACATCATAAAATTATTAATTTAGCAAACCAAAGTACACTTTAATATAAATATATATATAAACAAATATAAATAAATATATTAATAATATAAATAAATATATATTAATATATACATAAGTATACACATAAAATACATTATATAATTTTATACAATTAATAAAGTTTAAGTTACCTACGTAACCTTGAAATTAAAAATAATTTAGGTAGAATATTTTTTTAAATAAACGGCACCTTAGCGTAGGAAGGAGATAGGTGCATATAACTTCTAAGGATCCAAAAACCTAATACACACTGAATAAATCAACATTGTAACCTGTATTATATGTGGTCATTAGATACTTAGGTACTGTAACGGAATATGTTCCGTATGTCAAGGTATGCCTTGAGTAGGAAGTTCCGTCAGTAAATATGAATAATATAATTGAATATGGTAGAGAATCTAAAGATCAGAAATAAATTATTCACCCTAAGTAAGACATTTATATAGTCAATATTTGTGTATGCTAACCTTTTTGATGTCTTAAATCTGGAAAGAGATTGTGACCTCACTTTATGTTTAAAAAGAAAATGGCATAGAATATTTTGAAAATGTTGAGAGGATCTGTCAAGAATACAAAATGACATGAAAAATCGAAATCCTCATATTATTTTACAAGTAATTTTCACTTAAATGTAAAATATAAGAAATATTTAAAAAAAATAGAAAAACCTACTATAAGAAGATATGTGTAGAACACAAAAATCATGTGGTGAAAAGTTATGTACGTAAGTTTACATTGAATTATTTGAGTATTATAAAATTTACGGGATTGATATACTATTCAACTAGTATAAACTCTTATTCTTGGGTCTATCAGTTCTAATCTACTGCATTAGTAAATTATATTGATTTGTCCTAATCCTACCCCAATGTCTTGTGAATATTGTTCTAGAAAATTTATTTTGTCTAAACTAACTTATAAATGTGTATGATTATTCTACTCAAGTATTTAAGTTGATATAACGAATGCTTTAAGTTTGTTCAACCAATATGGATTGACACCTTTACGACAAGAATGAGGCATGTAAGTCCTCGTATATATACATATATAATTTATATTTCATATTGTTGTTTACATAAACAACAATATGAAATATAAATAATATTCAACCATGATGATACATTGTTGAATATTGGTGCAAATGCGACCACACCTTCAATAAGTCTTTCTATTGTAAGGGTGAAAGATGTTATATTCGACATGAGAAAATCAGAGGGAAGATAACCCCTTTAAACCTTATATATTCATATTTGAATACTTGAGTTAGAGTATAAATATAATTTATATTTTGTTATCGCAAACACGTGATTTTACAAAACTTAGGCAAAGTAAGTCCTAAAATATAAAGTCAAACTTTTCATTGAAATCAAATAATAATATGGATTGTTCCACAATACTTTAAATAACATTCTATTTCAAACCGAAAGATATCATATCAATAATATTGACTAATTAGACATGATGTCATGTACGAAATAATCAATCGATGACACTCATTATATGGATATTATGAATTATCCAATAATGTGTTCAAATTAGGCTTAAATTTAATTTAATTAGGTTATTAGAAGGCCTTCTGAAACGTACTCCAGGGGTTGCAAGTCCCTGGCACTTCAGAATTTGAACTTTTCCCTAAAACTGCTGACTAAAATACGATAGATCCATCTAATTATCAAAGTTGCAACTTATCAAATAATAACATTTTACAATAACAATATGTTTTAAAATACCTATTTACTAGTTTACTTCCAATAAACGTTATACTTCCAAAATGTATAAATGTCGAAGTCGGGGTCAAAATAAACTATGAATTATCAGTCTAGTCCATTCTCCTACTCTTTAAATTAGACCAACTTTAAAATAATTCAATTTACCTAATCTAATTTCATCAAACAATGTTGTGCAATTCATTATCTTATATTAATATCCATTTTACTATATTATGACGTTGTGAATATAAGTCGAGGAAGTAAATTGTCAATTTGTACTTTAGAATACATAATTCAAGATTTCGTAGTTTTCTTTATATTTCCGATCGAAATAAGTTCATGTAGGTATATTTATTATTTAAGTTAATCTAACACGGATATTGTGGTAAATAACTTCAAATAATTCTAGTGTAAACTTTCTTATTTAGATCTTCGAATGATTGAAATCATCGATAATACAATGTAATTACGGAGTTCGTTGATTATCCATTTTGGTATATTTCCTTTGTCAGTCTCTCTCACAAAACATAATATATTTACTATGTTAAGCACTTTAGAGGAAATACCTTCTAATACATTCCATTTGCTTTACTAGATAAGCAGTTATGCATTTTAGGTTTTTATTGTTAAGCTTTAATATGTTTTGCATTTTTTTTTAGGGAATCTCGTGTATACATCATTCAAGTAAATTCTAGTTTTATATTGTTTTTCCTTACAATAGCCAATACATACATGATTTATACTTATGCTATTTTAAACCAAATTCTATATTACCTACTGTATCTAGATTTTATGTCAGATTTTCCCGGTACCTATTATTAATTTGAGACTATTTACAATAATAATATATCCGTGATATTAGATTTGGTTTCTGTACAAATTACCTTAGGATTCATTTATCTGCTTTTATCTTATTGTAAAATATATTCATTGTTTTTCATTTTAATTTCCCGTAATTTCTATTTTGTTCTAAGAAACAATTATTTACTTTCCCGTACAGAAAATATTGAGCCGTTTAATGATTTAATACCATAATGGTACTTTGCTTATAATTGTTTTGCATTGAATTATGATTTAGAAATATATTCATATACCTCCTATGTAACATCTATTACAATGATTTACCTAGTTTTAGACTTCAGATTTCTTAATAATTTACTATTGGTCTTAGATATCTAATTTCAATAATTTTCCGAGATATTTATTATTCTCTGTTCACTAATTCAGAATATCTATGTTATTCTATTATTCTATAAACAAATAATATTCTAAATTATACTAGTGATTAGCAATTATTTTACTATAAGAATATTATAGTATAATAACTAATATAATAGATCCATCTTTATGATTCTAATTTAATTATAAAATTTAATTTGATAGCTTGAAATTTTAGGTTAAGTACATATTATTTAGGAGTATTATATGTTAGGTTAGACAAGTTCTTTCTTAATTACCTTAAAAGAAAATGGATTACAATAGGTCACTTCTTAAGGTCCTACCATAATACTAGACGATTCACATGCCATATTTCAAATCACAATAATTTTAGATTAAAGAAAAATATTTAATATGTTATTTTAGGCTTCTTTAGTAATTTGAAAATTTGGGATCAGAATTTTTAGTCAAGCCCGATCGTTAATTTAAAGCAAAAATAGGAGGTTTTGGGAACAGTTGAAGTTAGGTTGCTTTAGTTAGTTATTTAATTATGTTTTAGTTCATTTATTACTTAATTTTTAATCTGGGTTTCACAGTTTGTTTTTTTTTTAATTGTTAAGGGTCCTGGGCGGTTACAGTACCTCATGATGTCTAAACGTTAAAATATATACTTACTTAATTTTTAAGGCTGCATAACTTATAACTTGAAATGATATAACTTTACTCAATTAATTAATTTATTGTCAAACTTATTCTCGTAGCGTTTTACTATAGTCACTAAAATGTGATTTCACTTCGCTGGGATAGCTTGAAGTATAATCACATTTTCTTGTTTATAAATCCATTGTTCATTGTAAAATTGGTATCAAACGTATTCACAGTGGTATCGAGTGACTATACTCCCATACGAATAGGGCAAGGATTAAAATAGGTTTCGCAAATTTCAATTGTTGTAACAAAATCGTAAAACAGCACGATGGCTGTTAAAGACATTCATTACTGAACCTTATATGCCCTTCACATTTTATGAAAGGCCGAAATTATTCCATTACATACATGAAACTCCTTCTGTTGGCAGTTCATTAACTATGACGCAAAGTGGGGCATATAATTACACTGTTCATATATACCGAGTTAGTGGCCAGTCCTAAACTAATATTATATTATATAGTCTAGTGAACTCTAGTGGTATCCAAGCCGCCTAAGATTCTATGGTTTTAAAGAAATGCATTAGATAATCGAAGTTGTTTTTGTTAATCATAAAAATAACTTAAGGTTATTATACATGATGTTCGCCTTAAAGTTTTTTTATAGACTTTGCCTTAATAAAGTGTGTTTCAAAATTAAACGTGTAAACATTTTTTAAAAGATATCCTATTTCAATCTCTTGTATATTTTATGATCTAAGTTTCTTTATGTTTTCCTTCATTAAGAAAAGGAAGAACGTTCCATATACTTCTGTTGCCAGCACAATTCATATAATATACGTTGAAGAGGATGGGTGCATTGTATTTTTAAAATAATATAAAATACAAAAAGCTCCATGATCACGTTTAGTGTTCTGTTGAACTTATGTGCAAGGTTGCTTGTGTAGAGGAGGATAAAAATCTTATAATGTGTGTATATAGACCACCAAAAGGTGACGATAAAACTCAAAATGTTAAACAATGTTTCCTTGCATGGAAAATTATTTTAAGGAATAACTGTAAATGTAAAAATACATTATATTTCACTGGTGAGTTAGATGTAGATATTTTATTTCATTCTAATGATAAAACTAGACTCAGAGCATCAATTAAATAATTGTATTTGTCTTTGCTATGAGCCGATTACGAGAAAAGATACATCAGCTATTTGTATAGATTAAAAAATGCTAAGTAAAATGTAATTATTATGGGTATAAGGTTGGATCTCCAAGGCCTTGCTATCATAGATCAAAGAAAAAAATTAACGAGAGAAATTTGTATTTCAAATGGACACACATATATAAAAAGTTAATTATACTTCACAATGAGATAGAAGCAAAACAAGGTCATAGGAATTTCTAAGCGGAGGAACCATAATTATAGCATATTTAAGGAGCCAGACTTTATTGCTTAGCACGGAATTTAATAAAATTTGTCCTTAAGTAAATAAGTAAGTGAAGTAAGTACCCGTGGGTTAGAATTGCACCTCCTCATATCATCCCGTGTGTGTCGTAAGAGGCGACTAAGGGAAAAATACTGGAAGGTGGGCAGCAGCGCCTTCTAAAGAACGGCCAACTTACACTGCGATCCCCAAGACGCCTGACAAGCGTGGAGGAATCCCCACGCTTGTCAGGCCACAACACAGCTTCCCCTTAATAGGGGAGGCTGTATTCACCAGTGGACGGTCCGGCTGTTACAGTAAATAAGTAAGTGGGAAGATAAAATTTTGTATATTGGGCGATTAGAATGGTAGTTGGAAAATAAAAGCCACAATGTTTAATCGTTATTAAATTATATAATTGATTTGATATTGAAAATCATATCATATAAAATTTTATGTATCCAAAAAATATGCGTTACCAATTTTTTTCATATTGAACCAAAAGCAGGTAATGTAACTAACAATAACTGACGCAGATATAAAGTTAATGTCACAAATACTTGACACTATCGCCGTAATTTAGTCATATTTCCATGGCATTTGACGATGTCGAGCACCGCACTCTGATTCATACACTTTCTATAGAGTCATACCTATCTGTCAGACCGGCTAAAGAAGGTTGTTATAAATAGCGTAACATCTTCCGTGTTTTTGGTGAAAATGGGATTTCTACAAGAATCAATATTGGGATAATTTGTTTCTAGCGTGTTTCAACTAGGTATATGCTCTACATGGTCAAAGATATCTACAATATTATTTTATTTGCAGACGGTACCTCTCTGATTTTGAAAGTATGATATCATACTGATTCAAGTTAATGTGTTATCTGTTTAATAGTTGACAAAGCAACAGTATTCTTGAGAATTAAAATGGATTCTAATCTATAGTGGTGTTCTTACATATATGAATGATCTATCTGGAAGACTTAGTTCTGTTGCATATGCCCATGTAATAGGATATGGCGGATGTAGCTTCTATCTGGTTTGTTTTGCATATTCATATGGTGAATTGGTTGTAGGGAGCAACAGCTGATATTAAGGCCATTTTATCTTAAAAAAGCGGACAAATTGAGCTATATTATGTGGAATATTCTAGCAAATCATTGAGGGATATTTTTAAAGCAATCAACCTATCAACTTTTTTACTAAGTTTTAATTTCATTTTAAATATATTTTATGCTCGAAAGGACATAAGTTAATTTGAAAATTGACCAAGTGCGAGTTGGACTCGCGCACGAACGTTTCCGCACTATTAGCTATACAACATTAGACTTCATATTTTAACATTTTTTTGTTTTAACCATCGTCTCCACTGCGAACGGTACAAACAAGTATTGCGCCCACGGATTTAGGAAGGGATTCTCCCTTCCTAAATCCGTGATTGCGCCTCTAAAGCCGCATACTTGTGACGCTTTTTAGTGGCCGCGTCCTCGGCTGCAGCCGCTGCAGAGAGGACAGTACGACTAAGGTGACTGGGAGCGACAGTTTGAATAAAACCTATCTGAAAATATTCAAAAAACGATTATGAAAATAACTCAAGTAGTTAAAATGGGAGAGTACAATATTTATTATCTAACTGCACAATGGATAATACCAGAACGATATTACTGTACAAAGTTTAAACTTTATTTTTATGGCTGGCTACCTTTTTCACTGCAACCCAGAATGGAAATGCCCCTTTTGGTAGATTACCTGATAACCCCCGGTTAGTACAAAGGGGACATTGATGGGAAGCCTCGCTGTGCACCAAAGAAACAAAAAACTTTACTCGACTTGAAAATTCAAAGTCAAGTTCAGTTATTAATTTTCGCGTCTACGACGGCCTTATGAAGGTCAATAAAAAAAATTACCATAACTATATTCTACTGCCGCGTTCAGCAAAATGCTTATACAGTCACTTCTAGAAAAACGGACAAGAAACTCGATGCCATTTTCAATATTACAATTTATGAATATATGTTATACATCAAATAAATATGTTATATAATTATAAAACAAGCGCTCGGTGATTCAAGACCTCCTGAAGATGCTTCGTTTAGAAGCGAAACTGGTCGAATATTATATGGGTAATAATCTATTCAGCACTGATTATTAATAATATTTGCTATTAAAAAGAAAATTAGAAACTAGGTTAGTGTGACAATCACTACCACTCAGTCAGCGCCTTGTATAGGTCATCGAAATGTGTCTGTTGCAAAACATATAATTATACCTTATTGGATTCCAAATCCATCCATAATCGTTTTCGGACATGTCAAAAACAATAGATGTTGATATCAATAGAGAACAGCAACGGTGATAGCTAGACCGTTGAAATTTTCACAGATCATGTATTTCTGTTGCCGCTATAACAACAAATACAAAAAGTTGGCCAAGTGCGAGACGGACTTACGCACGTTAAAACAAAAAAAAAGGTTAAAATATGAAGTCTAATGTTGTATAGCTAATAGTGCGGAAACGTTCGTGCGCGAGTCCAACTCGCACTTGGTCAATTTTCAAATTAACTTATGTCCTTTCGAGCATAAAATATATTTAAAATGAAATTAAAACTTAGTAAAAAAGTTGATAGGTTGATTGCTTTAAAAATATCCCTCAATGATTTGCTAGAATATTCCACATAATATAGCTCAATTTGTCCGCTTTTTTAAGATAAAATGGCCTTAATATCAGCTGTTGCTCCCCTACAACCAATTCACCATATGAATATGCAAAACAAACCAGATAGAAGCTACATCCGCCTTATCCTATTACATCGGCATATGCAACAGAACTAAGTCTTCCAGATAGATCATTCATATATGTAAGAACACCACTATAGATTAGAATCCATTTTAATTCTCAAGAATACTGTTGCTTTGTCAACTATTAAACAGATAACACATTAACTTGAATCAGTATGATATCATACTTTCAAAATCAGAGAGGTACCGTCTGCAAATAAAATAATATTGTAGATATCTTTGACCATGTAGAGCATATACCTAGTTGAAACACGCTAGAAACAAATTATCCCAATATTGATTCTTGTAGAAATCCCATTTTCACCAAAAACACGGAAGATGTTACGCTATTTATAACAACCTTCTTTAGCCGGTCTGACAGATAGGTATGACCTCCGTAGGTTACGTAACTTTCTTCCAATTAACACAAAAACTGCGCTAGTACAATCTCTCTTACTGCCAATACTCGATTATGCTGACGCAAGCTATCTGGATCTTACCGAAGAACAGCTTAATAAATTAGAACGTCTACAGAATTTCTGTATTCGTTTCATTTTTGGTTTACGAAAGTATGACCTGTGTCTGAATTCCGTAATAAGCTTAAATGGTTACCTATTCGTCTTCGCCGGAACATGCATGTACTATCTACTCTTTATTCTATACTTTTCTTTCCTAACACCCCATTGTATCTCAAAAAACGTTTTGAATTTGTAGTTGATGCCTCTTCTAGACCCATGCGCTCCACCAAAACCCTGATTCTAAAGTTTTGCTTACCTCCTGAACATTTTTCAGAAAAATCATTCACAGTGCAAGCTACTCGTTTGTGGAATGCTTTGCCTTTGACCGTAAGGCAAGCAAAAACCCTCGACATATTTAAAAATATGACTAAAGAATATTACTTATCTAGCTTGTCCGCAAACTGCTGAAACTGCCGCGTTATGATATATGTATGTAATTATAATATTTTATTGGTCTATATATGATAATATTTATTTATGTATAACTGTATTTAAGTATATGTATATATATGTATGTATGTTTAAAATGTATTAACAGTAGACGTATTGTTTTACAATTCGTATTCTTTTATGTACCTTTTTCATCATTATCTTTTTGTACACCACCGTCTATACTTTTTCGTATATGTCTTATCCATCCAAAGGTTGTCTGTAAGAGATTGCAATAGCGTTAAGACCGCCAATTGTATTGCCACTATGTATTTAATTTAAGTGCACCCTGTATTTTTTAATGGTATGCAATAAAGAGTTATCGTATCGTATCGTATCGTACTTAGATAAGCAATGGTTTTGTCTTTTTGGGACAAATTTTGACACCAGAATTTTAATATTTTGACAAATCTACATACATACAATGACACCTTTATTAGGCGTTAGACCAGATGTGTTTAAATACTCATCAGATAAGTTTCAGGTCTTAATAAGACCATTACATAATATGTAATGCGGCGAGAAATTTTCTAATTTACACAAATCGTGTTTTGATTCCCTTTCCATTTTTCTAATTTTAATGTTGATTTAATGTTTCTTTTCTTTTTGATTTAATTCTAATTTTAATGTTGATTTTTGAAGGTGCATGGATCACTGTACCACCCGCAAGCACGCTTTTCTCTGAGCTGACAAGAGATGAATTTATGTGACCGGCGTACCTACTTATGTAACTTACCAGCCTCACACAGTAATGACGTTGTCTGCAAACTAACTATATATCTACTAATCCGGTATCAGGCTACTTAGTTACTTGTTTATTGTGTTGCGCCAGATTTCAAACGATATGATGAAAACAGAATCAAATCAAAACAGTATGATATGGTTTTTATATTCTGTGCCTAAGGTACACACTAATGTTTGGTAAAAGATATTTTGTTTTAGATTTTTTAATAACACCTTTGTAACAAAATATGGTAATAGCCGCTCTAAAAGATATAATAACGATATAATGTCCAATCGAACAAACCTTTTTGGTAAGGATACTCCTCTGGGAGTGGGTTGGTTGGCTTCTATAGGATGGTATAGCTGGGTTGGCATACGTGGTTAGTACACTCTGTATTGAGTGACTACTTAGTCATTCCACTGCTGCGGTCTTTGCTGCTGTGGGCCTGGTGCTGTGCAATGCTGTGCCCAGCGGGCCACTTCACAAGATCTCTTCTAGGCGTTATTTCTTTAAAGGTAGGGAGGACCATTAGGTATAATATTATAAGTTTTTGTAACTAAAAATAATGTAACAGTCTGAACACATGTATATATTTTTACATTTATTTGATAACTATGTGATGATCGGACAGAGCGGTTAGTTAGCTCACCGCTGGAAACATGACGTCACCATTTAAATTGGTCGAATAATCATCGATTTGCATTATTAACTTGTGCAATACGTGTAGACGCAGACATTTTGACACTAAAAAGAGGTGAGTTAAGTAATACCAAAATATAAGTAGTGACAGAATGTTACAGCCTATATGCTACAAAGTTACGTAGTCAGGCAGCTGATTTGATAAATAATTAGATGCCCAATTTGATAAGTTTTTAACTTTCATACAACAAAGTTTAAGCAGCTTTGGTCATTTCGAACTTAACTCTATCAAAGTTCAGCGGACATAATGAACGACGTCTCGTGAAGTTACTGATTAAAGGAACGTAAATCTATTCATTTTAAAAGCTGCGCATTCACCAAATTGTTTTGATTGGTTAAATGTCTGTAACACCGTTGCAACAATGATTTTAAACTTTCATTAATATTATTTAACGTACCGATATTCAACCTAACAAAAAATTGTTATGTTATTTTTACAAGTTTTATTTTATTAATTTTTTTCTTAATGTTTAGTGTTTGTTCATTTTTATCACATCCAAATCAGGAGGCATTGGTATCGATTTCTAAATCAGAACAAAATTATTAGGTTTACAAAATATGTACACAGAACAAAATAGACATATCAAGATTTTTTATTTGAATTCGAATCCTAAAATAAAATATATGATTCACTTTGAATAATCCGTAAAATTAAATGCTCATCCTTATTTCCCTGCCAAAAAAAGGAGATTATTAAAGCTTTTAGTTTTAAGCTAGCTAGAAAGCGGCACTTCTCCATATTGATGCAAATAGGGGAAATAATTTGCCTACCTGGCATAACGCTTTTTTATATATTATGTCTACCAGTTCCTTCTCTCAGGTGGAAATGTTGGACTTTTATAATTCTACGATAATACAGTGGCGAAGTGTTTTACAAAAGGATACATAACTATTAAAACCTTATAAACACTTATGAGAAATAGTTTATAACTGTT
The DNA here is from genome assembly GCA_963854805.1 of Plagodis dolabraria. NCBI lineage: Eukaryota > Metazoa > Arthropoda > Insecta > Lepidoptera > Geometridae > Plagodis > Plagodis dolabraria. Next base: position 22,130,288 of record OY978459.1, read on the forward strand.
AAATTGAATTCTCTAGTCATCAATCAAAAGTCTCGTCATCAAAATCCTACCCTTAGCGCATTAATATAGGGTCCGTCCAATATGTATTCTCTGACAACACCAAACACTACTCAAAATAGACGAATGGAGGCTTTTTCACTGTTCTAGGCTAATAATTAAAATATATATAAAACAAACATTGTTTACTTAAACAGTATTATTTGCGAAAAAAGTCCTCTTTCCGGTTCCGGTAAACGTCATTATACAGTCCACTCCTTTATTACATTGCGCTTAAATGCGGTATGAATATTTGTCCACGTCTGAATATTTTGCTTCGTATAATCCTCGTTTTTTAGACGGCCCGGTAGCCGTAACCGTCTACATGCAGCGTTTGCTGATATTAATCTTATCACAACTGTTTAATTCACTGGCAAGCAACAAGATGCTAATTTAAGGACTATTATAAGGATATATTCAGGAAAATTACGTCATATTATATAAGTCGTATCCTTTACTTTTTATGTGCACGTGTATATATGTAAATATACACATTACCTATATGCAGATGCCTTTCCTTAAAAATTATGTAGGTACTGTATGTACCTACGTACATCAATGTTTATTTTTAAATATGATTATAAGCACCACCGAGTACTAAGCGAAAATCATTTTTTCAAATTATTGGAGCACGAAAATTTGTAAAACATCAATCTATGTAATGTGACCTAATCAATATGACCTCCCCATTTCTTCCTGTGGGTATCGTAAAAGGCGCCTAAAAGAAAAAAAGCGCCAAATGATCAACATGCCACTTCTCACGTTTATGTGAGTAATGTTGTGTGACGCACAACAGGGCTGTATACTATCTTAGTGCCCTGCTAAGGTTTCATGCAATATGTTCTTATGTTCCTGTATTTTGTGTTGTTAGAATAAACTTATTATTCGTAATATGTTATTGTGTTTCATCCAGTGTATTAAAGTCAACATTTTGTATGACCCTGAAACTGTGCCCAGTGAATGACAATAGGCTCGCCCCATATAACGTGGGACCAAAACCCAATTGGCGTAACATGGGTGTTTACACACCTTTGCCTATCCCTTCGGGGAATACAGGCGTGAGTATTTGTGTGTATGTATGTATTTTCATATATCTATAAAGTTTGTGTTCGTCACTTGTCTTCATTTGAACTTCCCAAGCTCTTCTGGTGGTAGACTTAAAGTCCACCACCAGAACTAATATAAGGACGGCCCTTGACTTACCAAATTTTGGCTCCCTTTAATTGTTGTGTACAAATTAGATATCTTTCTTAAAACTGTATAGGAGAACTGAACAAATGAGCTTAGGCTTGGTATGTTATCTTCCTCGGTTTTTATGATAGTGGAATCTAGATTATTTTCCAGAATCTATAATAATAAAACCCCACTACCTGAACTCTGATATAGGTGGTGCTAGTGGTGTTAATAAAAGAACAGAAGTAAAATAATTTTCATTGTCAAAGTTTTGCGCCATTTTGACTTGATTTGAAATGCCGAGGCCTCGGGTTCGATCCTCAAGTCTAATAGCTACCTAAATTTTATAACCAAATTTCAAAGTTTATACTATATCTAAGAACACATAGCAAAATCTTCAAACTACTTTTCAGTTTAACTTTGTAGCTTCAAAGACAAGCAGAAGCAAGTAAACTAAGGTCGTAAATCATACCGATGGCTGCCGCGCGGCGATATGAACACATCTTTATTTATTTTCGCTCTCAATCAAAGCTCTGAGATCCTATTAGCTTGTGCATTATCGTAAAGTTGTTATCACGGCAATGTTGAAAGTAGCTATGTTAATGACTGCAGCGTTTGGGCGATATGTTAAATTAAAACATACCGTTATTGTTAATTAAATGGTTTTGTCTCGGGATTCTGTTTTTTTTTACATTTTGGTATTTTTGTTGTTTTTTGTTAATAACAGTTACAGTGTCACCATTATGTGTGACAATACACTGCGCTCAACACTCCACGACATTCGTTTAAAGCATCTATTGTCCGGTAATTTCACTTACTATAGTAAGCTTAACACAGCAGTGCCTTTCAAACCTTAACACAGCATACCTTCAACACGTCAAGGCTGAACTTTGTCATGTCAAGAGCATCCTAGAGTAGTAGTAACGCCTTTAACTGGAGAAGATGTAATCAATGGGCAAGTGCAAGCCAACGTCAGCGGCAGCAAAAAGTGGAAGGGTCTCCTATTTACTTGCCTTTCGTGAAGGGGGTGACTGACCAAATCGGGCACTACCTAAAACGGAAGTCCGATATGATGGCTGTATTCCATCCACCCGGACAGCTGCGACAACTTCTCCGGTCTCCTAAGGACAAAGATACTCTGAACTGCCCTGGAGTGTACAAGATCCCATTCGACTGCAGCAATTCGTGTATAGGCGAGACTCGACGCAATGTTTCCACCAGAGTGACAGAACAAATCAGAAGTGTCAAAAACTTGGATACCGTGAGGTCGGCAGTGGCAGAGCATTCCCAAATCCCAGGCGCACACTATCTCCGCTTTGATAAGACAGCCGTACTAGGCGCGAGAGAAGTTTTTTGTTCCGCGTAAAGTACGAGAGGCCATCGAAATTAGACGCCACCCTAATTTTAATCGGGATCATCTTAACATTTGTGATACGGCATCGGGGTAGAACCGCGAAGAGGATAGTACAAGTGTAGTGTGTCAACATTCCCTTACGTACCAAAACGACAGTGACAGTGTTACCCTGTGGTTCAAGTCACGCAAATATGCGCTATTTGCACTATGTGCACGCAAACGCTTGGTTCATAACTTGCTAAACAGACAATGCGCTGGCATAATGACGTCATCTTTGACGTCATTTCCGGCCGCAAACAACGCTCACAGAAAAGTGGTAGTGCATTGTATGCACAAACGTCAAACTCAAATCTTGACAGATGGATGAGGAGATTTTTATTGTTGTGGTTAGAATGTTGATCGTACAAACATCTGTTCACAAAAGAATGCCTTGAAATGCAATACTTCTATTATCAATTATTGACGTAAAGGTTATTTTGGGTCAATTGCCAAAAAGCAAATCGACAGTTAGCAGATGTTATAAGCGCGGCTACATATCGGTACACATCGTTTGCGCGCAAACAGTGAATATTCTCGTATTTCAGTTATGAACCTAGCTTTTGTAATGTATGCAGTGACAGCAGTGTTTGCGTGATTTAAACCGTAGTGTTAGTGTTACTATCACTGTGATTGTCGAAACTGGTCGGAGCATATATCCGGTAAATATAACGCGAGTCCTAGCCGGTTATTAAATAATACTTAACACAGCAGTGTGCAAGCAATGCTGCTTAGTGGTAAGTACAATATCTGACACTGCGGTGGTACCCACCAAGATGGCCTCCTGTTTAAGTGGCCTGTTAAAATATATATAATCTGGAGCCCTGTTGTACGCCCAAGCAATATCCCACTCACATTGGCGTGACTGGTGGCATGCTGCTTGTAAGTTGTTTTTTCCAAAAATAATCTTATAGGAACAAGATAATAACAGGCCTACTATTCTCAAACCTGAAACTGTAGGGCCGGCCGGAAGCTGTACGGCTAAAATGTTTTTTTTCCATTTTATGTACCGTTAATAATCACCAGTATACAACGCACTTCAACTTCCACTACATTGTCAGTACGCCAGTTCTTTGTGAAGTAAATTGAGTAAACAAAGTCTACATAACGCTGAAGGCAATTTGAAGCATGAGCGCATTTAAATTTCTAAAAGAATAAAACACTGCTGATTTTAGAAGCTTTGACAACACTTGTGAAGGCTCTCAGAACGAATATTTAGCTTTGTGAGGACGTACTCTAGGATCCTTGTTCGGGGTGCTTGAATCGACCTCACGTATTTCTCACTCCACTCGCTGTTAAATTACATACTGCTGGTTTATCCCTAGTAATTTTACTCAGGGCTTGTTTCAGAATGTTCGAGTAAGTTCCGGTTTTACTACCCACAACATATTTATTAAACAAAACACTACTCTTTGAGTTTTCACAGTCATCGATTTCGCCTATCCATATGTTAAAGCTTGAAACGCGCTGCATGTCTACAGTCATTTTTATCATTCAGTTATTTTATGTGTTGCATTGCAACCCTAAACTTTTTAAGGACATTCTGAAACGGACCCTAAGTATAGCAATTTGGCCCAAACTGACACCTGAACATGACAAATTTCACGAAAAACTTAAAAAAAACATTATATATTAAAAATTCAATATAAATTTATTTTAGATAAGTTACACCCATGCACATATAGTTACGTTTTTTAATAAAATTACAATTATAATCATATTACAATCAAATTACATTTACACTAACTATTAGTAAATCATGTAGATCTCAGTTTGACATATAATATACGCCAAAGGATTAAAACAGATCTTAGGATTTATTCATTTAATTTTTTTAGGCCTGGTTCAACTAGCAGTCGTCAACAGGTTGCAGATATAGAATCATTGGATAATGACTTTTACATTAAATAAAAAAACAATTCCTTGAAAACTGAGGTAAATTTAAGCATATAGATAGACCAAAGATCGTATGAGTATAACACCCCCCAAATCGAAGTTCTTGCTACATTTACAGAGCTATTTATAAAATACCCAGTTGTGAAGCTATTAAGTAGTGCTTGCAGTCCCTTTGATCCCGATTCCCGCCAGGCCTGAGGCGTGCAATTCTCTCCGTACAGCAAACACTTCACTGTAAAAACTACGAGCCTTTTTTATAAGGGAATGTAACAGTTGTTTAAGTTGCTACCTGCGTAATACACATAAAGAACGAATAGTAATTAAACAACTTTAAACGGTTTAAATCGCGCATATTTGTCATTATTGTTGTCCCGACGATTCAAACACTTTGCAGATAAAGAACGAATCTAGGTATCAGTTGGTTTGTCTAAATTAAAATATTATTTATATCTAACTTTTTAATAACATTATGAAGCAACCTAGTGCTAAGCGATAATCTCTGCCATAACAGAACTGCACAATGTACAGTGCCCATCCCCTGAGACATGCAGATGTTGATCATGCATTGCATTTATTCACGACATCATAACGGAAGCTCAACGAGATCTAGACAAGCTTAATGAATGGCTTCATCATGCAATATTACAAATTGCAAAATTCATGAAATTTTCAAGCTGTAAACTTTATTTCCTTAGAAATAACTAACTGCTAAGTCAATTTCCTGTCTTGAAAGCAGCTGCAAAAAAAGAACAAAACTGGCTTTTTTAAATGGTCCTATTGAACTCTTTCACATCTGTTGACACCACAGAAAAGAGAAAGCAATAGAAAGGTGAAGGGGGCGTGGCCCGCGAGCCTAACATAGTCCTAAACAGGAGTATTTACGTCAACGGACTATAATGCTACTGGCAGTCGACCCGCGGTTAACGCGCCGCATGCATCTCCATAAATGTATATGAAAATGCCGCGTTGTGCTGTTATAAACTGCAGATTCAATAGCGATATCACAAATGTAAACAAAATAGGAATATCCTATCACCGGAAAACATAATAAATTGTTCCTAAATGTTTTATATTTCGCTGATGAACAAAGTCGGTGCAATCTGACATATAGTGATTGATGATTTTTTCTATCGACAAAATGTTGTCGATAAATTATTATTGTTAGTCACTAAATGTCACCTCATTCCAATATCTGATTTGGAGCTTTCTTGTTAGACTTACAGAACAATAACCATCTGTTATGCTGCTTTTAGTGCATATAGAACTTTTATCAGGACGTAAAAATAGACGTGTAGATCAGAAGGTTAACATCAATTAAATTAACAAATTATTCAAATATTTACAAGAACAGGCAAATTTTAAAGGTTAGGATTTCAACTTAAACTCTTGTTTTGTGGTTCCTTTAGGCACCACCACAATTTCGGCAATGTCACGTAGATAGACCATCAAACGAAGGAGATTGTTTAGTTTTAATGAGTTATGTCCGGTGAGAACTGGCCAAGACAAAATTGGTGCTGAAACATAAGATATTAGTTCATCTGTCTACTGGACGAACACAAATACACACACACCCTCACACATACACCCTCTCACACACACACACACACACACACACACACACACAAATTTATTATATATAGGGGAATAGGGGAAATATAGAACACCTGGGAACAACTTTTGGATAAGTTATATAATATGTAGAGAGAAGAGTTTATTTATAACCTATTATTTATTTATTTAGTGTAACATAACTGCTGTTCACGTGTTGTGTAGGGGTTTAAGTTTGTTGGCTTTGTTCTTCCTAAATAGTTTGCCCATTTGATTATATCGTTGCGAACGGTATTAATCCATGTGAACCTAATGTATTATGTTTATTAAAGTGCTCAATGTGTTCCTATAAATGTTGTATCTTTTGAGTTTACCTTATGATTCCCTTTTCGTAGAAAATCTAGTAAGATAGGTAGTTAATTACTAACTCAATATATCTCAATCATACTAACTTAACTAATAGTACCTTATTACATGGAATCGCATCCTGCCAAACATCTTATAAGTTATTGAGCCTATGTATTTTTGCTAACTGCTCTCTATCTTGGCAATTCTCACAAATTCATCTGCAATTTACCTCTTGTTATATATACCACGACTTCGACCTTGACCTTGCCTTTTATTTTTATGAACCCCTATCTGTGCCTATCTCTAATACCACCCTTTACGCGAATTTCGTGTGTTTGTAATAATTTTACTACAAATAAGCAAGCCTATAACATATTATTAAGCTGTGAAATTAAGCTGTGCTTCGCAGTAATAGCTTTATTTTATTTTTATCGTCTTTTTCTTATTCAGCATCATCATTGCTGCAGGTCATGTCTAGGTCTGAAGTAGTGTTAATCGCTCGATGTACTATGCTCTTCCACATGCTCCTGTTTTCAGCGGTCTTTTAAGCTTTTGGTATAGAAATACTAGTGAGCTATATGGTTCAGTCAAGATGCATAGATGCCTGTCATTACTACATATTCAAATGATTATATAAAACCGCATGAAAACTTATTATAGCACAAACGCACAGCACATCAACGCATAACCTATAAATCGTTTTAGGTCGAAGGAAAAGTTTATCGATAAAATGTACTACATCACTGGCTAGGATACCACTTTTTGTACCGAATAAATAAATAAAATAAGATCAAATTTGACTAGCTAACCCAATAAATATATTCTCGTAACCATTTTTTGTGCAGTTATTTGTGAACTATTTTTCAATTGTCTTATCTCAAATTTTACCAAGGAACGATTTTAAAATTGAAATCATACTTGACTGAGCCGAGACTGCACAATTACTGTACAGATATTGTCAACTGGCAACTTGCGATAGCTTGACAAAGTTCACAAGAAATTCAAACTTACCACTATTTAGATAAGGTGTATTTTCAACTGTTATAAATTGGCTTATTAAACGTTTCAATTGGGTAAAAATGGGACTAATCAGGGAATCGGATTGTTTGTAGTGAACAATAAAGATATAATGTCACGTATCATTTACATGTGTTGAACTGGCTACGCTCGTTTTCTAAGGAAACTGACATGGCTGCCACTCTAAATAGTATTTTATATCTCTATGGTTGACACAGAAGCGCATAATGCCATCCTGGTAGAATTGCTTGGTAATACGAATTATTTTTTCAATCGTTTTGAGTTGTTTCAGAAATAAAACCAAAGTGCTAAAAATTTACTTCGCTACTTAGGTACTATATATAAATGTGGTTAACATTTGTATTCTTAATCGAAAGTTAGGTTTGAAGTAAATAAGTGTATCTACTCATACTATAGTAGCTGTTCTCTTTTGATATCAACATTTATTGTAAGTTTTTAACATATATTAAACGAAAACGATTATGGGTGGATTTGAAAACCAATAAAGTAAGTATATTTATATACCTAGTACAAATATCACTCAAATGTTTCTTGCCAAAATACAAATCCTTTACAGAATGTTGTCGTGACATTAGGATATTTAGGTATATTTATATTACATTTTGAAGCCGTGCTTAGAGGATCGTGCATAATTCAATATATGTATATTTATTATTATATAATGAACTTTAGTTTATATAATAATAAGATTTTGCTATAAATTACTCTATGTAACGTACCTCACGTTACATAGAGTAATTTATAAAAAAATCTTTACCATTTAGTTATATACATATACTCTGCGTCAAAAAACGTATCTGTGACACAATTATGGCGGTATATTGGTATATCAGACAGAACTGTCTGGAAACCTGTATTTTTTTAGGTCGAGTACACAAACAATCCACATTGTCTCTAGCGTAGAAACCGCTTGTAATACCTCTTTGTATCCTATAATAGCTTAATCTTGCTTATGATAGATTATCTTGGTTATCTGCATATCTTGATAATGTAACTCAATTGATTCAAATGTTAATATTAACTAGGCCACGGGTTCCACGAGATTTACGTTTACTTTTTTTAAGCTTTTTTTTGTAGGTTTAGCTACGCATAAATCATCCAAATTTGATGTATTTTTTGTTATAGGTATAGCGTATTTTGAAGTTAGTCCCGTTTCATATAAAGATTTAAGTAAAGTAGAGAGATTTAAAAAAAGATACATATGGTTAATGCCCGTCGTCCTCGAACAGGAACGAGAGAGGACGTTTTACCAGACATGTTTTGATACCATGCAATAGGAAGCGATCCTATTGCCATATACCGCTGGACTGTTAAGTAACAGGTGCTGAAAACTTCCTAGTCCGAAAAATCCCCTATAACTTGTCCCAATGATTCAGCGTCGTGCAAAAATATGGCACCGTTATCAATTTACAGTGCTGGAGGATAGTATGGTACTTCAATAAATATATTCTTTATTATTTGGGCTTCTGTACCTACAAAGCAAAACAGAACACTGATTGTAATTATTCGTGTAAACCGAAATTTAGATATTTTGCCTAAAATTTTGAAATTCAATCAAAATTTAATTTCAGGGAGGCGAATAATTAATTAGTTGTCGTCAAAGTCGTAAGTCAGAACCAGATACAAAGGTAAGCAAGAAATTATTTGATTATCTACAAATATTGATTATCCACAGATAAACAAACATTTTAAAAATTTCTTTGAAACAAAGTTTACAAAAAAATGAAACCGACTTCAACATTCAAAAGTGTGAAATAACTTTTTGAAGTCGGTACCATGATAGTTGATGATAGTTCAAAAATACGTAGTTTCACAATATTGTTATTATTTCACACTTTTGACTGTTGAAGACGGTTTTATTATTATGTTAAAAATTCAAATGTGAGTCAGATAACAGTATTTACCTAAATTATACGTTATAATAACACAAGGGTTACGATATCATAGAAACTCTAACAAATTCTATGACGTCAGTGATTTCATCCCATCGTACTCCAATTTAAAAGGGCCACGTGGGAAATTGTAGGGCCGCCGTAGAAAACATCTGCAAGATGTTAACAATTCCAGGTCTTGAATAACTCAGACAGTTGGTGTTGCGAATTGAAATGGAACAGTTAATGGGAGTTCCACGAATTTTGAATTTGGTAATTATACTTCTCTTCTGAATATTTTTATTTCGCTGGATTGTACAAACAGTAATATGGGCGTTAAATTTATTATCAATCAGTCGGCCGTCTAGTCGCTTCATACTATGAATTTTCATGAATTTTCATAGTATGAAGCGACTAGACGGCCGACTGATTGATAATAAATTTAACGCCCATATTACTGTTTGTACAATCCAGCGAAATAAAAATATTCAGAAGAGAAGGACAATATATCATGTCTCTAAGGGGAATCCATCATTTATTTATTTGTTTTTTGTAATTTTTTTAAGCATCGACATTAGAATCACATTCAGTGATAAATTCAATCAGCTAACACGATTCAAAAGACAAAGCCCTTTCAAAGTAGAACAGATGAACTGATGGCGTAGGCTTAATAACAGGATTCCCATATGTAACTAGGGTTTCACTGTACATAAATAATACTAATTAATTAATCCGTGAAGAGAGATGCTTGCACAAGTAAGCGATAAAAAGCAACTCAAATAAAAACAATCGTCGATTACACCTTCGTTTCAATATGATACGTCCAGGAATTCCATTACAAAGGCAAACCGAAGTGGGACCAATACATGATTACTAAAGCCACTGGTCTGATTTAGCCTTGTTGCGGGACATCCTACTTCCACTCCAACACTGAAAACCAACGATAAAAGCGACCTTATTACTTAGTCATTAAAGATAGTAAATAGGTATGTAGCATAGATTTAACTTCAGAAACCATCTTTTTACTGTGTTCAAATTGATTCTTATGGTTAAGATTAAAGCTAAATGTGTATACTGTTTAGATTCCTACGGGTAAGGCTACGATGTGTTTAGGTATGTTCGATTAGAGCTGTTTTTGACGAGGAGTTACGGGAATGTTTAGTGGATAAAAAATATTTCATCCACCCATGATTAAGGGGATAGATGAAAGCTTAAAGGGTATAAGAGTTTTTGGAGTAACAATACTTTTTTATGTTTTTATTTTAAGATATATACATTTTTAGATATAAATTCATAATATGTATAGGACTATATGAATTGATAATTATTTTGATAATACACTTGATGGATCGTGTAGTTTTAACTTCTAACTTAGCCCCAAATGACAACTTTATGCAGAAAGGGTCGGAGGATGTGCACATGCATTTTCCTAGTTTATCATCCCTCGACGCCCCGTGACGTTTTTTTTTAATTATTTTTACGATACATTTGATGGTTCATGTAATTTTAACTACTAACTTAACTGTCAAAATTTACTCTTAATGATTATACAACTTGACAGAAGGTGGGAACTGTACATTTACAATACTTAGTTATCACCTAATCTGAACTTAAAAATACTTAACTAACTAAAACTGTTTAGTTTAATTAAGTATTATCTTATATGAAAAATATCTTTGACTTAAGAAAAATAAAAGAATACTGAGATTTTTGATACTTAAATTAAAAAGCCGTAGTACCTTTTGTTGATATTAAACCTTACTTATTACCTTACTTGATAAAATTATTAAACAATATGATAATAGCAAAATACTCTCTCAGCACAGAAAAATTTACCACACAATACAGATATGTGTAGAGTAAACACTTGTATTTTCATAGAATAAGGTCAACTTATACATTAAACTTTCGAAGTGCTCGTAGCCAAGTTTGCTTGGCCATTCTGAATCGATCAGCAAAGTTAAGCAACGTCCGCCGCGGTCATGACTTGGATGGGTGACCGCTGGTTGGGCATTACTACTGAGCGCTTCCGTGCTTCGGAGGGCACGTTAAGCCGTCGGTCCCGGTTGTTGTCTTAGGATAGCAGTCGTTACAGCATGGTGGTAGGGCACTTTGCAAATGCCCGCCTGGCTAGCTACCACCCTCAAGTTGAAAATCTGTCGCCAAGCACCTAACGTTGTGTTCCGGCAGCTGTCCTTGAGAGCCAGTAACTCTAGGTTAGTCTGAACAACATCCTCGACCACATCATCACTTACCATCAGGTGAGATAGTGGTCAAAGGATAACTTATCAGACATAAAAAAAAAAAAAAACTTAGGATACCTCTAGTATTAAACAAATAGAATCAAACATATAAATGAAAATACTGATTAGACATTACGACGAAGCATCGTGAGTGCTAGCTGGTACACTAAGTACATAATGAAAGCAACTGTAAAATAATGTAATAGTTTTAAATATACTCGTATATAGGTAGGATTAGGTTATGAGAAATTGATAAAATCGCTTCATTTTTCCAGCACTAAATCTCTTTCCGGAAATTATGCTATTCTGTGTATTGAACTTATAACTTCATTATTCTGTTAACGCTGGATTTGCGCTGATGTAATTCTATTTTTTCATTGGAGTTTTGTCTTGTTCACTGCAAAATTTATTCAAAACATAATATTCTATATCTTTAATATTGGAGTTTTCGCTTCGTATTTTCATTTGTAGATACGGACTAAACTTACAGAATACTAATAAGAATTTCCCTACTTTCATTGTTGGAAGAAGTTTGCGTCACATAATGGGGGTCGGAAAACGACACGGACGATTGACGACGGCAAACTGGAACAAATCTGAGAGGGCAGATGTCGTCTCTAATTGAGACCGAAGGGAAAATGTGGTTTATGTATGGAAAGTTAATTATTGTGATAGCAATTGTCGTCTGATTGCTACAATTTCTACAAAGGCTTTAGGTAACAATCCCCTGAAGATATAAACTTTTCATTGATTTCGGCAGGGAATAAAATCAACTGTACCCTTTCTTCCGATTTTCTGTAAACTATTAATAACTATTAATAATAATAATAATAAAAACGAATAACGAAATACTGGTTCTACAAGAGAGTAATAAATAATGTAGCCTTAGTGACTATGTAAAAACTAGTCAATATTTAGCAATATTGACTAGTTTTTACATAGTCACTACATAGTCACACATCTTGAGGAGAAATAAAGACTCATAAAACTTAGAGTCGAATGAGAGAGTTCAGTCGAACTGTCATTCACAGGATAGTTATAGTCGATGGCAGGTTGAGAAAATAGCTACTACTGGCGGTTTGTCCAATATATACAGGTGACTCTCGATAGCTCTTAGCAGGTGGGCACTTTGGATATCTCTATTTAGATCTTACACGTTTAATGTAGGGTAGTGAATGCACGCCACTTTCTGTCCGATTACTGTACTGTATCATTCGAATCAGCCACTGCTGAATACAGCTTCGTTCATTAAGGTGCTGGAAAGTGCTAAAAAAATCAAAATTTTATCTGTAACAGCCGGATCGTCCACTGCTGAACACAGCCTATACTATTATTTTATCTGCCAAGCATGGGGATTATGGCAAATACCCCCTGTATTTGCCATAATCCCCATGCTTGGCAGACGTCTTGGGGATCGCAGTGTAAGTTGGCCGTTCTTTAGAAGGCGCTGCTGCCCACCTTCCAGTATTTTTCCCTTAGTCGCCTCTTACGACACCCACAGGATGATATGGGGAGGCACAATTCTAACCCGGCACCGCACGGGAAATGTTATCATGAGATTTAATTTTTTGATCGTGAGATTAAGTTACTTTTTCGACTTAGCTTGCGTTAATAAGCTTTCTTTCGAATTGCATTAAGCTTCCCGCTATTCCTATACATCTTATAGTGACGGAATGTCAACATGGTTTACTGCTATTGTATTTTTTGGGAAAGGAATAGTATTAATTTTTTTATGTTTGCAATAACGCATGCAATAAGGCTCCCTTCTGAGATACAACGTACAGCCCAAACCGCTAAAAGCTTGTAAGTATATGTGTTAATAAATGGGTGAAAACGCATATTATTAATAGATTAAAAAGAAATCGCACCCCGAAGGATTAAAAAAATTGCATAGGTGCCTAATCTATCTTCGGTATATTTCAGATATATGCCGTAACTGCTATGTCAGTTTATTTTAGAGGTACTTATATTATTTTTACAAGACAATGACACCATCGTCACAGTCGATCTCAAGCCCCCAAACCTCATATTCTACGTCAGTGGGGATGTCTTTTCTAATGTCATAGAGGTCAACGCAATAACATAAGTTTAAAATGGCTAAGTATAACTTTCGTTTACATTACAAATAAAATTTCATAATGATATTTTGGCTTCAACTTTCACAGTCAATAAAATCTTCACAGGTGAGACCCGTCTAAGCTTTCATGAATAAATCATACATAGATCGCACCTGGGATCTAAAATAGTTGAGGAGATAACTAATGCTCACGTTAATGCAAACAGTGGTATAATATCAAAGATCTTATCTATAGTTGTTCAAAGATTTGTTTTTAAATGAAGTTTTTTATTATTGCTGATAGCCTTTTACACAGCTAATATGTGATGATGTAGTTAAAGATAGTTAATAGGTTTCTCCATATAACTGCTACAGGTGCTAAACGACAGCGACCGAAAACATAGGTGTTTAACTTTTAACATAGATTCTGTACTTGAAGGTAGTAGATAGTAAGGCGGTAGTGTTACAGTGATGCGTTATGGGCATGCCATGAGAAGGGTTTAAAAACATATATATGGAGGTAACCTAAAGAGTCAATATCAATGTATCTGGACATAAAATATAGCTAGAGAAAAGTCTAAAAAGGTTGGATGACTCTGATTACATTACATGCTTATTTAAGATGTTCTAGGCTAAGGATAACTTCCGTTTTGATTACAAAAAAACTATCATTGTAATATTTTGGCTTCAACTTTATGGCTGGCTGCTTACTTGACCCCAACCTTCTTTTGTATACTTATATACCTTCGACCTTTCGTTTAATGAAGGTGCTTAAATGACTAAGTACACTGTTGTGCCTTTATTGTGCAGCAAATCCCTATTCACATCGGCACGATAAGTAGAATGGTACTAATTTGGTGCAATATTTGCCTTATTTGTTTTGAACAACTCATATGCAACAATCTTTATATTTTTTTACCATGAATGAAACCAAAACATTCCAGAGTTTAATACTTCGTGAATACACTTCCGATCCAAAAATCATGTCATAAAGCATTCAGAGAAAAACATTTTGTATAAATTACTGGCACTTCTCTGTACATAACTCATCCGAGAGAGTTCCGCCGAGAAACTGGAGCTTCTAGAACAAATTATATAATTATGCTCCCTTTTACCAATACCCAAGTTCACAATGTACGCAAAGAAGTAAACAATGCAGAAAACAAAGAGATAATATAGGTATGAGGCCATTAAAAATGTTGTATAAGAAGGAATCACGAAATAGAGCATACACAAATTAGTTTTTTAAAATATATCGTTAGATAGTAAGCGACTTCTCTTACATATATTGTTTCTGTACAATATCTTTAACACTTAAATTTATAACACAGATCTGACTAACTTTATTTAAAGTGTATGCATCCCAAACATCCATACTTGACATACCTACCAATTCATTATCAACGCCACGGACTTGAACTAATTACCTACACAAATGATGTAGCCGCCTGCCCAGAACATAAATGAGTCATACCACAGATATTTTCCCTCGCAGAAAAGCAAACAAGCTTTTACAAAGTTAATTCTACACATTTTGGAGAACAAGGACCAATAGATATTAAATAATAACAAATTACAGAATCACTGATACATTCATCTATTTTACAGCGGTATGACATCAAAGATCTTATCCGTATTCAAATATTAGTTTTTAAATCAAGTTGTTTATTATTGCCGGTAGGATAGCCTTTTACACAGCTAATAGTAAGTGATGATGTGATCGAAGGTAGTAAATAGGCTTCTCCATATAACTGCTACAGGCGCTAAACGACAGCTACCGGTAAACATACCTAGGTATTTAACAACAGATTCTCTACTTGAGAGTTGTGGATAGTTAAACGATGGTGTCACAGCGTTATGGATATGTCATGAGAAGGGTTTAAAAATTTATAAGTAGGTAACTTAAAGAGTAACTATGTAAGCCATAGAAATTGTGTTTTACGTAGAAAAACTTGGAAACAAACAACTAAGCTATATATAAATCGCTATTCTTTGAGTTAGCCTACCGTAAGTTCTAAATCTTTCTGAAACTTTGCAGCGAGTTTTATCACTTTTTTTCGCCTAACTTACACTTTAAATGTGGGATAAATATTCTTATACATGTATATCTGGATATTTATTCACATATCATCATATCTATAACTATTACTCAAATTCATTTTCACTTTTTTGAACCTTATTTCTTGATCTTTGAGACAAAACAGACTGACAAAATGTCTTTATAAATAATTCGTCAATGTGTCTCTTTGAGATTTTATGTTTATAGATATTTGGACAAAAATTTGGTGGGAAACCACTGTTTACTTTATTGTAAACCATCTTTGGAAACTGTGTCTCCGAACATCTTGCAGACTGTGCAGCACAGCTTTAAGATGTGGTCGAGTATGTTAAGCCGGTCTATCCTTGAAATATTGTCTCTCAAAGACAGCTCTCAGAACTCAACGATTCGTGCAATCTTTTTTTTCTTTTTACCCGGGAAAATCCTTTATGGATACCACCCGGCCCCGGGGGGAGCAGAGTGGTTATATGGGAGTCCTCGCCTGAAGAACCCCCCCGGGGGGTAGTAAGGCCCGTCACCGGTGACGGGCCCCGGCCAATGGAGGGATACATTAATTTGTAATATTCCTATTAGGTACACATATAATTATAGGTAAATAAATAACCGTAGCTTAGAATATTGCGTCAGAACATAAATTTAATTTAACTTAAAACAAATGAATAAAGTACATAGTTCCTGTATTTCCTCTTCATACAAAGGTTGGAAGAGATCGCTATTAATAATAAATACTTTTAAAAGTATCCTAAAAAACATTAAATAATATTTAAATAAAACACTTAAAAAAGCATAAAATTATATATCTAGTGACAATTCCGCCTAATTTTCCTGTCATCTACGTGATGTCACAAACATCACGCAGCCTAACCGGAAGAATACCCGACTAGTTTCGCTTCTAAACGAAGCATCTTCAGGAGGTCTTGACTCACCGAGCGCACGATCGAGAATAAACGGCCAGCTTTTTTTTTTTTTTTTTAGGTAGGACAGAGATGCTGGCTACCGCCTGTGCGGTCGTCCAGCTCCACCGGGTTTTGGGCGAGGGCCTGGCCCTACAATAGCCCGGGAGGGAGAAGTGCCGAAGGCACTTTTCCCGAGACGGGCGTAGAAGGCGAAAAGCGCTTTCTACCTCCGTCTCCTGCGGACGCCGAAAACGTGCCGCTACTATAGGAGGGGTTGACAGCGAGCTCAAGGGCACCACTGTGTTCGGACCTCGGCTTGTCTCGCTGTCGAGAGACATGGGGGGGATCGGAGCAAAATGCCTCTGTGCAACTGCAGTGTTGCACAATTGGGCCCTACTGAATAATACTCTTTGACTATTTGGAGAGCAATTTATCGTGACCTTGTTTTTGCCTCGAGCTCGCCGGCGAGCTCGGTGTTTGATTGTATGACCTCTAATTACCTCACACCTGGGGATTTTACCTCGACGACTTGCGGATAACGCTAAAGCTGCCAATGTAATGGCTGCGATGGGGTCATCCGGGTCGTCTAATACCTGCCGTGGTCGGCGACGGGGGGGTTTGAAAAATGGGATAGAAGAGGCAGTCGAGTAGTTCGATGCCTGGACAACCAATGGGTTCGGGTGGTGGGGCGCTCGATCAAAGTATCGGCGGGCGCAGTCCTTATTGAACTGCGCTAGAGAGGGAAGGTTTAAGTCGCAATGCAACTCGGTGTTCCGGATATACCACGGGGCGCCGGTTGCATTACGAAGAAAACGGTTTTGGATGACTTGAAGTTTATGAAGGTGGGCCTCACTAGCATGACTAAACACTACTGATGCGTAAGTCATGGTGGGGCGGATGCAGGCAGTGTAAAGTGTCTTCTTATTACTAAGAGACATTTTACTCTCTTTGCGAAGCAGGGGACCAAGGCGACCCATTACGAAGGCCGCTCTGTTACGGACGGTTGTTATGTGATCGTTAAAGGTGAGATGACGATCAAGGGTGACTCCGAGGTATTTTGTTCTAGGAACCCAGGGAATGGGTTCGTCGAACAAAATAAGCGGTTTCGGGTAAGGGGAGCGTGTCTTCTCAGTAAAGCACATAGCTGTGCTTTTAGCTGGGTTGACCGCGATGCGCCATTTTCGGAACCAGTCACCGATCTCGGTGACGGCCCGTTGAATGACGAAATAGGACTGTCTGTTGATATGCCACCCAGTGGTGTAAATGGCGGTATCGTCCGCATATTGGGCTAGGAATACTTTGGGCTGAGAGCGTGGGATGTCACTGGTATATAGTGCAAAGAGAATAGGTATATAGGATAGCACGGAGCCCTGAGGGACTCCGGCTCTGACTGGGTGGGGGGAGGAGAGGGTGCCTTCCACGCGATAGCGAAATCTTCTGGCTTTAAGGAAGTCTTGTAGGATGAGCACAAGACGTTCTGGCACGCCAAATTGGTATAGCTTGTAGATCAAGCCATTGTGCCAGACTTTGTCAAAAGCTTTCGCTACGTCGAGGAAGACTGCTAGCGTAGTCTGGGGTTTGGGGTACTTATTGAAGCCCTCAATGATGTGCTCCGTGAGGCGGTGCACCTGTTGGACGCATGAGTGTCCGGGTCTGAAGCCAAACTGCTCATCTGGGATAAGGTGGTGTTCCTTAGCATGGGACTGGAGACGGTTTGCAAGTAACCGCTCGTAAAGTTTGCCTAAGGCACTGAGGAGGCTGATGGGGCGGTAGCTGGTGGGGTCAGATGAGCTTTTGCCTGGTTTGTGAATGCCAATGACATTTGCACATTTCCAGGTGTCTGGGAATAAGCAGTGGCTCATAGCAGCATTGAAGATGCTGACTAAGAGATGGATGAGAGGAGGAGAGAGGGTTTTAAGAACCCTGTTGGAGATGCCATCGGCACCGGGGGATTTGCGCGGTCGGAGGGCCTTGATCAGTCTCGCCACCTCAGCGTAAGTCGCTAAGGTGATTGGTGGGAGTTCAGAGGTGACCACAGAGCTTTTACGTTCGACTTCAGCATCCACCGAATCGAGGTGAGCTTGGTCAACGTGATCTACGTTAGGGGAACACTGAGCCTCTAGGCTATCAGCTAGGCACTCAGCTTTGTCTTCGTCAAAGAACGCTGGGACTAGTGGGACTGGTCTGTATAAGGGAGGCATGTCGTTATAGTTACTTCCTTTCAAACCTCGCGCCAAGTCCCAATAAGCATGGTGGCTTGGCACGAGGTTTGAAAGTTTATCGCCCCATTGTTGATCACGCAGCTCAGACATGCGACTTTGAACCATGCGTTCAAAGTGGAAACGGCCAGCGGCTAAACACGCCTTTATATAGGCCCGATCGTGACTCACCGTTCTTTGTTGTAGCTTATAATTGGTAAAGATATACGTTTTTATAGTGATAATTACATAAAAAAGTTTTTGAATTGTTAACAGAATATTTTTTAAGTTATATACGGTATGTTTAGTGTTTACAAATATGAGAAATGTTGAATAATGTAATAAACAATATTAGAAAACTAGTTTTAAACTTAATATTATGAAAGGGTCGCAGAGTGACGTCAATTGTACCAGCTATTCAGCGTGGTACAGCCCAACAGCTACGGGAAATAACTGTCCGGATAAGGCAGCAACTTACAGTGCTACAAAATTTAAATCAATCTGTTGATCAGTGGGATGCTGTTCTGTTATGTATTGTGATGCGTAAATTAGACCCTTTGACTGTTCGGCTGTTCCACTCTGAAAAGGATTTTGCAGCTTCACTGCCAAATTTAAATGATTTGTTGGAATTTTTAGACAAGCGAGCATTGTCAATTGAGGTTAGCCCTATGCCTAGTGACAAATATAAGCCAAAGAGCTTAGCCTTGGCTGGTGTTGTAAGCTCCAATCAAATGCATAATTCAAAACCTTGTAACATTTGCAAGCAGGATCACAAATTGCATAAATGTCCTAAATTTGTACTTATGTCAGTGGAAAAAAGGCTGGAGCATGTTAACAAGCATAAGCGTTGCCTCATATGCTTGGGCTTACATAATAATAAGTGTCGTTATCAATTTAAGTGCACAGTTTGTAAATCAAAGGAACACAATACATTGCTGCATGCAGATGGCAAGGAGATATCAATTTCAAATGAAGCGGTGAGTGTGCATTCTTACAGAACTCCTCAGACTAGTGTTTTGTTGCCAACAGTTAAGTTGCTAGTGCCCAAGGCAGATGGTAACAAAATTCTTGTGCGGGCATTGCTTGATTCAGGAAGTCAAACATCATTTTGCACAAGTGAATTGGCAAATAAATTAGCTATACAGCCATTCACTCAGGAAAAACATGTGCTTACATTGGGTGATAAGATAAATAAATTAAATAGGGCTATAAATATCTCTGTACATTCTCTTACACAAGACTACAAAATAAATGTAACATGCTCAATTGTAGACAAAATTACAGCTCCACTACCACAAAAGAGTTTTAACATATCAAGGCTTATGATACCTAAAAACATAGCACTAGCTGATACTGAATTTAACATTTCAGGCCCAATAAATTTGCTGTTGGGAGCAGACGTCTTCTTCCGGGTAATTCAAGATGGGAAAATTCAAGGTGGTCCATCGGATCCAATCATGCTCAACACACGGTTTGGATACATCATCTCAGGTGATAACTTTCCTTGTTGTAACGTAGCAACTAGTTTGCATGCAGTAGAGAGCACTGATTTGGATCACATTGTGAAAAAGTTTTGGGAAACAGAAAAAGTACCAGAGGTTTACCTTGAGTCATTACCTGAGCACGCTCACAGTGAGAGGGTGTTTCAAGAGTCTGTCACTTTACATATTAACCGTTTTGAGGTAGCGCTACCCCTCAAATTGAGTCAAGGTGACATTAACACATCAAATTCTTTTGCGATTGCCTTACAGCGATTTTACAATTTAGAGAAACGATTTTCTAAAGATCCATTATATAATAAATTATACATTAACTTTATACATGAATACTTGAAGTTGAACCATGCAAAAATAATAAATGTAGATGAAATTCCCCCTGATAAGCAACCTATATATTTCTTGCCCCACCATGCAGTTATACGTCATGATAAAATTTCAAATAATTTGCGAGTAGTTTTTGATGGTAGTGCAAAGAGTGGCCACAACCCTAGCTTAAATGAAATACAAAGCAATGGCCCAGTAGTACAAAATCAATTATTTCATATATTGATCCAGTTTCGTACACATAAGTTTGTGTTGATGTGTGACATAAGACATATGTACCGTCAAATTAAAGTATGCCCACAACACCGGGTGCTTCAAAACATTCTGTGGAGGGACAGTCCGGGACACCCTCTCCAATGCTTAGAGCTACAGACCCTTACTTATGGACTTAAGAGTTCTGCCTTTTTGGCAACAAGATGCTTGATCGAGTTGGCAAAAAGGTATGAGCAGACATATCCCCTTGCAAGCAAAGCTATTATATCATCAAGTTATATTGATGACATATTATGTGGAGCAGCAACATATGGGCAAGCCAAGCAATTAAAAAATGAGCTAGTACGGTTGATGGTTCAAGGTAGCTTCGAGTTACACAAGTGGTGCTCTAATGACACTAAACTGCTGTCAGATATTCCCGAAACCAAGCTAGGATTTTCTCAGCGTGATCTAGATCAGGACAAACTCATAGTAAAAACCTTAGGGCTCTCATATGATGCAAGGGATGATGTATTCAAGATGAGTGGTGGTATGGTAACTTCCCCTGAAATACCCACGAAGAGGACTGTCTTGAGCTCAGTTAGCAAATTCTTTGATCCATTAGGATTTGCAGGTCCTATTACTGTTAGAGCAAAAATAATACTTCAGCAGATATGGCAACAGAATCTAGATTGGGATGATCCTTTGCCAGTTGCATTATGCAAGGTATGGTCAAAATTCCAAAATGAAATTTCAAACATGAATGATATTGTGGTTCCGCGTTACTTGCAACTGTCTGAAGCGGATGAATTTACCTTGTTTGCATATTGTGATGCTTCAGCTGATGCCATGGGTTGTAATATTTATGTCAAGGTTAAAATATCTGGTAAATACCAAGCATACCTATTATGCTCTAAATCAAAAATTGCCCCTTTGAATTCCAAATTAACAATACCAAGGCTTGAATTGAAAGTTTAGCCAAAAGCAAAGGCTAAACTTATATTCAAAGTTGCAAAGGTATTACCTAACATCAAAAACATCAACCTATTTACGGATTCTAAAATAGTTTTAGGATGGTTGAGTTCCAATTTAAATAATTTACCACTATATATTGCCAATAGAGTCAAAGAAATTAATAATAAAACTATAGGTATGACATGGTATCACACACCAGGTATTTTAAACCCAGCTGATATATTGTCAAGAGGCTGTAGCCCTCAAGAATTAAATCTAAATAAGCTATGGAGCCAAGGCCCCGACTATTTATATTGTGAAAGTAGTTGTAACTTTTACACTTCAACTATTGAATTACCAATTCAACAAATACACAAAGATTTTGTCAATGTCAATCACTCAGTTGATGGTCTATGTACTGAGCAGCAAGTGTTTTCACTTTTCTCAAAATTTTCAAATATTCATAAAATGCAAAGAATAATCTCCTATGTTCTAAGATTCCTTAACAAATGTAGGCATACTGTAACTGTGTCTGGCAATTTTTCTGCAAAGGAATTGAAGCATGCCTTGAATATAGCTATAAAAGGTGTTCAAAGTATACATTTTAGTGAAGAAATAAAATTATTACAACTCAACAAACAAATAACAACAAATTTAAAATCTCTACATCCATTCATTGACACAGATGGTTTACTCCGCGTAGGAGGTAGGCTTCAAAATTCAAGCCTTTCCTTTGCAAGAAAATTCCCAGTCATTTTGCCAAGCAAATGCCATCTAACTAGAATTATTATACAAAATGAGCATATATCATATATGCATGCTGGATTTAAAATTTTATTTAGCAATTTATCACAAAAATACCATATTGTAAATGGTATTAGAGAAATAAAAGGTGTAATACATAAATGTATTGTCTGTGCTAGGCAAAAGGCTGAAGGTGCTCAGCAACTAATGGGCTCTCTCCCACGAGAGCGAGTAACACCAACCAAACTTGTTTTTAATGAAGTCGGGTTAGACTATTGCGGGCCTTTTGATATAAAGCAATCTACAATAAGACGTAGTGTAGTCTCAAAGGGATATGTTTTAGTATTTGTTTCTTTCAACACGAAGGCTTCACATCTGGAATATGTAACAGACATTCCTACTAACAGATTGAGGCTTTGGAGGTGTTGTGAACAGGTGCGACAG
The DNA here is from genome assembly GCA_963854805.1 of Plagodis dolabraria. Taxonomy (NCBI): domain Eukaryota; kingdom Metazoa; phylum Arthropoda; class Insecta; order Lepidoptera; family Geometridae; genus Plagodis; species Plagodis dolabraria. The sequence goes on from OY978459.1 coordinate 22,153,197, forward strand.
CATTTCTGGAGAGCATGGTCAAATGAATACTTGTCAATAATAAATAAGCGTACCAAGTGGTTCAAAGAACATCCAAATTTAAAAGAAGGTATGTTGGTGTTACTCCGTAATCAAAACACACCACCTATGCAGTGGCCTGTTGGTAGAATATCTACAGTATTTACTGGGTTAGACGGTAGAGTTAGAATTGTAGAGATCAGAACAGCTGATGGCAAATTACATTTAAGAGCAATAACAAGGCTGGTTGTTTTGCCCACTGAGGATTAAAAATACATCTAATTTGCTGTCAACTGGTCTTATTTAGTTAAGCTTATTAGTTTTGTAAACAATATAGATAGACGCTAGCTATAGTATATAAGTTCTAGCTATAGTAGATAAGTACTAGCTATAGTGGATAAGTTAGGATGTGAGGCCAGCAAGGATATAATTTCAAGTACTTAACTAAAATCAATTAAAATAAAATTTGTATTGTAAAATTCTTTATTAAATAAAAAATCAGTAGTAGACATCTCATAGTAAACATTTTCAATGTAAGAGTTCCAATTAAGGTTTCAAGGCATTTCGGCCGGCCCAACTTATGTTAACAAACATAAAAGTAGTAGTTTTTATATATTAAATTGTGTTAACACTATATTGCATATGGCAATAATTTCTAGGTAGAATTTTATAATCTGTGTAATCCTTCTGTTCTTCGCCATCTCAAAAATGTAAATCTGGTCTTCTTACAATAAATTCGTTTAATTCATAAAAGTCAAGGATTTTCATTTCACCTTGACACAAGTTAACATTTTCGATTGACTTTGCCAGGGACCAGAACGCTTTGCTACCCGAGGGGTAAGAAGCAAGTTTGTTCCCTGTTCGGCGTATGTGGTCGAAGCGAGCCTTCTTAAGAGCCTTTTTGCAGGACTTGGCGGCTAGGTTAAATGCTTTCTTCTTTTCACGTACATCTCTAGATTTGCGGGTTCGAGCATCAGCCCAGGCTAAATAGGCCTCATGTTTTGACGCTTCTGCATCTCTACATGTAGCATTAAACTTTGGGCGAGCTTTGCTGGACATGGGGACGTCAGAAAATGGTATGAAGTATTCCATACCCTGACGTAACACCTCAGTCACAGCATCCGCGCAAGTTGAGGGATCGCTCGAAGAAAAACAAACCTGCCACCAAGGGTAAGACGCGAAAAAATTACGCATCTCATCCCAATCTGCTGACCTGTATCGCCGCACCCGCCGAGTGCCTCTTGGGCTGGAATCGGGCGGGGAGTACACTGATACAGACTTCACCAGACAGTGGTCGGAGCTACCTAAGGGTGATGAAACCGACACCGAGTAGCGGTCTGGATCTGTTGTCAGCAGAAGGTCTAAGCAATTGGCTGTGTGGCCATCAACATCCGGTATCCTTGTGGCTCCTTGGACCAGCTGAGTGAGGTTTAGCGTCAAAGCAAGCTTGCGCATCTCTCGACCAGCGTGGTCTGTGCTCTGGTATGGGTATAGCCAGTCTTGATGGTGGGCGTTGAAATCCCCCAGAAGCACTAATTGAGCAGAAGGATACCTCTGTTGGGCCACATCGGCCGCCTCACTAAGGTAGTTTGCGAGCCTGGTTGTCTTCTCATCTCCGCTGTGCGAACGGTAGACACTAGCATAAAGAAGTTTCTCCATGCCATTGTCCACCAGAACCCACATGATAGAAAATTTGGGGTCTTCAAGGTTGCGGAGACGCCGATAGCAAATGTCATCGCGAGCATACATACAAACTCCCGCCTTAGCCTTGAAACTATGTTCAAGAACATAGCCAGGGTAGGCAAGGTATGTCGCGTCAGCAGGACATTTGATCTGCGTCTCCGTGAGGAACAGAATATGTGGTCTAGCGGTCTCAAGATGGTGGTGGACCGGGTCGAGATTGGAGTGCAAGCCTCGAATGTTTGAGAGGTGCACTTGGAGAGAGAGGACGTGCTTCCGCTGTTTGACCTTTATTCTGTTTGTACCTTTCATTTATGTGGGGAGTGAAGTTAGGTAAAGGGAAACGGAAGTGGAAACGAGGCGCAAATTACCAGCCCGTGACATAAATTAGGCCATTCCACCTAAAGGGAACCAATCCTGGAGACCACGGGGACGCCCGAGCCCCCCCCCCCAGAGGTGTCCACCGGGTCCTCTCGTCTGGTCGCCAACCAGCACGATGGCGCACCTCCGGGATTTTTCGCGAGATGGCGGGGCAGCCTTTCATGAGTGGCTGGCTCACTACTTGGGCCCCCAACTATCTGCGGTCGGCCAGCGGAGAACCGTGCCTCGGATCCCGCTGCTCTTCAAGATTGGCTGCCAGGTAAATTGACCTTCAATGTGTCACGACTAGCTATAGTAATAAGCGCAACTGTTTCCGACCCGTTCCCCATAATGGCTTCACCAGACATCATGCCGTAACGCGACCGCTTGGCGGCATGGCTTTGTCTGGTGGGTGGTAACACGCCGCGGCCTAAGCCTACCACCTGAAAAAGTACTGCTCTTTTGGCGCCACCCAGGGGACGCGTGTAGGACATCGAGGGCTGAATCCTACGGACGCGAGCAGTATAGTCCCCCAAATAATCTGCCGCCACAAACTATTTTGTAATAAAGCTCAGGCTTACCATGTTACAACTACTATATTTCACACTTATCCTATATTCCACAATTAGGGTAAACTCACTGTCAAACACTGTGTACCTATATGTAGTACTGTTGTATATTATACACGGCACTTTGCGTATTAAGTACAGTAACGTCCTTACACTTCGAGACTCTATTGAAGACTGACTCGAATTCTCCCTACAACCGGCCATGTTTGCTCTCCCCTCCAAGTATTACCTTACGAGTTAAATCAATGTCTAATGGACTACGTAATGAAAGCGGTAATGAAAGTATTAAAAGTAAAGTAGTTTTAATACTTTCATTACAGAAATTACACGATGATTATGATTAATATTAAGTACAAATTATACTTGCACATTATTTCTTGGAAGCAAGTATAACTGTTGCACAAAAACATCCATAGAGAAAATATTATAAGTAATATATCGTAGAAAGATTATAGTAATAATCTTTCTACGTAATATATGTACTCGAACACGAAAATCAACTATTATGTCAGTGTCATCCGCAGTGCACACATACATAGGTGCACCTAGTCGCGGTAAAGTTATCTATACAGTATATAAACTCGGCTCTGTCGTTGAAATAACTACCTACAGCCGCGCTGTACGTAAACATGCGATAGGGCTACCCGCCTCCAGCATTTTAATTACATTTGCCTACTTTGTGTTTCTATTTAGTTTTGTAATTGTAAATATAGTTTTTTTTTTATGTACGAGTAAACAAATACAATTCTTTGTGAAAGGAAGTGTTCACTAAAAATGCGTGTTGTTTTTAGTCTAGTAGGTAGATTTCATAAAAAAAAACTATCTTATATTTGAAAACAATACCATTCTAAAAAAATTGCGACCGAAAAATATAATTTTAACGTATAAAAAATCCGCACTAAAGGAAAGTGTTTTAACCATTGAGCTATATACTAGTACATAGCTCAATGGTTAAAAGCTATATACTAGTATATAGCTCAATGGTTAAAACACTTTCCTTTAGTCTATTCACTTTATTATTAATTGAGACATTTTTTTTCGGGGGATAAAAGCAAAAATACTTGTCCATTAAAAAGACACACATTATATACCGTCAAGTATGTAGTCAGTTTCCAGGTTATCTGAAAAAAGTTATCTCTGAATGCGTTTTAGACGAATTCATGCATCAAACACAGACCAATAATATATGACGAGTAGGATCTACTCGTCATATTAAATATGTAATATGTACATAAACTTATTTCTCGTGAAAATATCGCGCGGTTATTGTTAAAAAAAATAACACACCGTCCATTCGTCATTGCGGAACAGTCGCGACTGTCTGAATCTGTCTGCGTACCGAACGCAGACCGAGATAGATGCGCGTAGGTATAGCTTGCGATTCGTCCGTTTATATGAAGTTGAAATACTGTATAGGTTACATTACCGTGACCTAGTAGTTGATACAACACAACCTTTCATCCGACAAACATATACCTACCTACTATTTCATATTCACACACACGAGCACCAACACAGCACATGTACACTACACCTAAAACAGCATTATTATAACTACCTTCAAAAAATGTTCACAAATCCTTACTTTGTATAAAACCTGTTACTAAAATACATAATATTACTTTTTAAATCTCTGAACAATGTATCAAAAATCGTGTATCAAAATATTTCAATGGATTCACAGATCAATGGAATTATGGACCAGACCTGGGGCCCAACTCCCACCTTTTAAAAACTATTATAGAAAACCAACGTCATTATTTTAAGCTTAAAATATTGATATTGACATTCGTACCGTAGCCATCACGAAACAATAATGTTCATATAGCGCTATCTCTATCGCACAGATGACTTGATTCAATGCATGCAGCTCGCTCTCACGTTGAAGTTCTAATGTAAGTTTACTATAGTGATATGTGGTAGTGCGAATTAAAATTGTAAATATAAGGTTAAAATAAGACTGAATTAAGACATGGGAGTCGGCCCCCAGAACTCTATTAAGACTGTTATTTTTCTTTCTATTCCTAAGAAAGAGTTGATAAAAATGTTTTAAAGGTATTTTATGAACTGTAATACCTACAGGTCATTTCTATTGAGGTCCAGAGTATAAGGCGGCCAACTTTCTGAAAATTTAATGCGGGACTTTTTGTAGTTTTGGGGCATTTGTTTGGGGCGAATGTGATGTATGAACTTTTGTCAGTGTATCTACCCACCAAAACTACATAAAAACCTGAAACTTAAAGTCAAAGTCAAAATCATTTATTTAATTTAGGCGTCTACGACGCTCTTATATAGGTCAATTACAAATTTTAATATTGAAATTTTCTACATTGTACTGCCAACTACACTCAGCAAACAAAAATTGTATAGAGTAACTGCGAGAAGAACGAGCAAGAAAGTCGGGGCCATTCTTTTAATCTTCTTTTAACAATGTGTTATATACTATATAATAAAATTATTACAATAATTGTTTAAATTACGTAGGTGACAGGCGATAGGCTTCCGGACTTGACCAAGCAATTTTGTCGTTTATGTAATCACAAACTGTGAAGTAAGATTTCTTAATCAAAATGTTTTTCGCAACTTGAATTTTTCTTTTGTGAGCATTGTAATATGTTTGGGAACTATATTATAAAACCGCACACTATTACCTAAAAAGGACCTTTTATTTGTTATCCTACTTAGTATAGGCCAGACAAAGCTATCTCATACTTTTCCCAAAAACAGGTTTGAAAAGATCGATAGCATAACTGAAACCAGAAGAGGGAGTGATTGGTATCATCTAAAACGTGGAAACCTTGAACTAATTTTCATTTAAATAATAATAATTATAAGTTTTAAGAAGCTTTCAGCTTTAGGTGGGAGTCCAATAGAAATAATCGCGTTGTAACTATCTTTAAGTGAACAACTTGCCTGTAAATATCTTCGCACTCAAGAAAATAATTGATGTTCTGGAAGTTCCGAAAGAAGCGAAACATGGTTATTTACACAAATATTTAAGCACTTTTTTTACTACACTGCTCAGGCTCACGTTGCATATGCATTTTAAAATGAACACCAAACCACTTCGGTACACGAATATCTACGTACTCGTAGACTTGAAACGATAACGTTAATATACCAGTCATGTACCTGCATAATTGGAACTACTTGTCTAAGTTTTCTAATAACTTACAGTTTAATTTCAATTAAAAATTATTTAAAGTTAAATTACCTTTTATCACTTTATTTTACGAACTGGCAAATGCTGGCAACGCTATTTTATATTTATTTCTCGTGTAATCGTTATTGTCACTGTTGAATTTAAATTTACTCAAATTTTTAGGAACATACATACATAATATTTCCAAATCCTTACAAAAATCTTATGTAAGTAATTAATTTTAAAATCATAGTTTTAAACGCTCTTCCATAAGTTCAGGGTTTTTTATTTAAGTAGTATGTCTTCAAAGTACAAAGTTTTTTTCGGGTTAAACGATTTTTCGGGCTAAACGATTTTTCGGGCATCCATTAAGGCTCGGAAATTACGAAATAGTGCCAACATGATATGGAAAATCTCATAAACCAGGTACCGGATGGTACTGCAATTTAAATACACGATACTCAAGGATATAAGTAATACTTTCATCGATTTCAAAACATGTTTCCTAATAATTGGCTCGATAGAAAAAAATCTCAAAAACACCTCTGAAAATAGAGGATTCCTACTTTTTCCGCCAGATTTTAGTGTATTAAAAATTGGATTTTTTTTCTAAAATATTGATTTTTTAAGTACAATAAATTTCATTGATTATTTTAATCCAAAAAAAGCACAGTTAATGCGTACTGAGCCTGTTTACAAAATGTCACATACGCCCTTTCATTCCGAGAAGCGTTAACATCATGTCGCACTATTTACTCCAGCGATCTACGTATATTGCTATCATCCTCGCTCATATCGCGGTCAGCCGCGTCATGCGTCGGACCTGTGTCACTTTTCTCGGCGATCTCAATTAAAATAAAACATGGGTAAAATTATAAATAAACGCTTTGGGAATGCAAAAAATCGTCAAAAACGCATGATGGACATAATAAGGTAAGCATCTATGGCTTCCTTTCTCCATGTACCTATGTATATATCTCTTATATTAATGAAATTATGATATGATTGTGAACCCTAACGCAATATAAAAAACACTTCAAACATTTTACAAGACATAGGTACAACTTTAGCTACCTAAAATAATTATTATAAGCAATATTCAGAATTTTTCGTAATGAATGTGTTGTAATTATTTTAGATGGATCATGATTAATTTATACAGTTTCTGACAATAAGGCACAAAGGTTATGTACATAATTTTCGACAAATCAATCGTCGTTCAAATAGCGCATAGTAAGTGACATCGCTTCGCAATTGAGAGGCACGTGGATCGAATCCAGCGTAAAGAGATTCTTTTTGGTCTAATTTTAATTTTACGACATAATTCTTAATAATACAATAATAATTTTACGTATGTACGTGGACCAATATAATGTGTCTGACAGTAAGGCATAAACGATATGTGTGTAATTTTCGACACCTTGGTCAATGATTGTATAGTGTGTAACTACTGAAGTCGAATCAGAAGATCGAGTACCGTGGATCGAATCTCACATACCTAGATTCTTTTTGGTGACTTTTTTATTTGTATTACTTTTTATTTGATACGTATTATATTTACGTATAATTAAGTTTTCTGACGCGTATTCAATTTACGATTACAATGCTTGCAAATTTATTAGGTATCTCGAGTTTCCATGTTTTCATATAATTAGAGAGTTTAGTATATCTAATGAACGTGAACATTAAATAGGTACTACCTAATCTAGCTACCTGAACACGTTTTTTCATAGATCTCGAAAAAGTATGTCTTGGATGGACACGAGTTGCCACAGCGTAATAGTTACAGTAGAACAACATTTTCAATTTACTACAAAGCTATGTTGAGTAAACACCGTCCTTCTGTCCACTACTATAGAAAACACAAACTTTCATACATGGAAAGTTATTGAAATATTCATGGTATTATCGAGTACGTAATATATTAGTACATATATAAATTAGTAGTAAAAAGATGGCCGTAAACGTTTGATGCGATAGAGATAATGAAATTCTGAAATGAAAACTTAATACAAAAAGATGAAGCCTAAGCTTCTGCTTTAGAATGAGACTTTCCATGGTTTTCTTGAATAGCATAAGAATTAAGAACTGACTAAAAGAAAATGAAATAATTAGCACCATACCAATACTTACGTAAGAACATCGAGTAAGGTGCATTATAGAGGACTTAACTATAACGCCCTTAATAACCAAAGTGTAGCGGATATACTACCAAAGAGAGTATTCCCCAGGACGTTTTGGTGTTAAGGGGCGGCCGGTAATTCAACAAAAGTTAAAATTATACACATTATAGCCATTATGTTTTTAAATGTTACATCTTCTGTGTTGTATAAACAACATATGGTAGCCATATAAACAACCCCATATATTGGATAGGAGGATGCTTCTTGGTTATTGATACTATCCCATAACTTACTTACCAATAAAATTCTTACCCCCGGTTTCTGAAACGCAAATCAGCGACAAATTATTTTAAATACTTGTTAATTCATTGTCATACGCAGATTGGGTTTCTAAAAACTTCATGTGACTGTTTGTCAACACTAATGTCAAATCTCCAATTAATCGACAATTATTTCAATTTTGGGTTTCTGAAAAGCTTTTCGGTACGTTAACGGTTTGTTAAACTGACTAATTCTAATTGCCCAAAATCGACCAATTATTCTAAGATTAACGTGTTGATATCGTAAAAATATATAAAAATAGTTTTAAGCACTCCTACCTACAACGTTTACTCTAATAACTGATAAGATAGAACAAGAACAGAATTATATCAAGTATGATTACTCTAAAAACACATATTGCTATTTTTCATACCGAAGGTACTGGGTAGCACTTCACCACTATCTCGCCTGATGTTAAGTGACGATGCCATCGATGATGCAGCTCGCTTACCCTGAAGATACCTATTCACTCCTGTTTAGAAAACCCCCCCGTAATTAACCAGAAACACAGACTCAGGCAGAGTGTTCCATTCCCTAGCGGTGTGTATGATGAGCGAGTATAGAACAAGAGTCCGATTATAGAACTACGTAAATATATTACTAAAGACTACGTGATTATAGTGTTGCTGCTCATTTGTTACTCAATAGGGTGCTATAACATAACCATAGCAGCCATTAAACAAACCGCAGCTGGGTAGATTGTAATACCAACAAAAGCATTTCCAAGATAAGTAGGTTATGGACCTTCCAAACCCCAACCCTCTTTGAGAAAACACCTTTCGGCTGAGGGCGTTAAGATATGGTTTAAAGCTCTGTTTAGCGCCTGATGTGCGGCTACAACATATTCACGTTGATGTTAGAAGTGGTATTATTTTGTATTGATGCGCAGGAGGTCCATAGTTAGAATCTCGCCGCGGTCTTCCACTTCACCGCATGATGCGAGGGCGGGAGTTTTTAGAATCATTGATAGGCTTGATAGTTGTTGGCCTTCAAGTAGAAAATATATTACCAAGGATCTAATGGTATGTTACGACGGTTGTTCTTGCCTATTCTTCTCTACTGACTTCATCATCATCAGACGTCAATCACTTACCATCAGGTGAGATTATAGTCAAAGCGTAGCCTAGCAGCAATAAAAAATGCCACTCATGATTTTTTTATTTTAATCGATTTTTACGATATAAAGCAACAAGTAAGGGAAAACAAACACGCACATTTTCACGTACGCTAGTGACTTTCACTATCAATAAACTATAACTGACATAATAGCTATAAAATTAAAGAGTATTTATAATCATCATGATGGTATTGAGGATAAAGGGATTTTTTTTAATTTAATTTTTTATAGCTGATAGGTAAGCCTTTGACCACAATCTCACGTGATGGTAAGTGATGATGTGGTCGAAGGTGTTAACAGGCTTAACCTAGAATTACTCTGGCTATCAAGGACAGCTGCCGGAACACACCGTTAGGTGCTTGGCGACAGATTTTCTACTTGAGGGTGGTCGCTAGCCAGGCGGGCATTCACAAAATGCCCTTCCACCATGCGGTGAAGCTCAAGCCCGTGGCGGGATTCGAACCATGGACCTGCTGCGCGGCAGTCCATAGCCAAAGCCACTGAGCTATCACTGCTGGATTCATAAAAATTAATGAAATTTGATAATTCCACTAGCGATAACCCATCAATGTTGACATTTTAGGTATTAGAGCGTACACTCGCACGACTGGACTCTGTCAGTTAGAAATCCGAGCGCAAATAGTATTGTTGGATGTGAATGCCCAAATCTGCTTGTATTTTGACAAATAGGAACGCTTCGAACTCCTCTCTCTTGTTGTTTTACGTTTACGATCATCCGTCATATTTAATTGGTAACCATAGTAACGGTGGTGATGCCAAAACTGATTTGGGATTAATTTCATGTCATAACAGAAGAGACAACGCTATGTGTTAAAAAAAGACAGAACACTAGAGAATGAATGAATTTGAACGACATTTTCAAATTTCATGTTATCATAGATAAACAAGCATTTTAATCAGGTGTTCTGTAATTTTTCATTAATATGCGTTCCAGAAACCCGTTGAAAGTTAGCGGATTGTTAATTGTGATGGCTTGTTAGATGAATTGAATTTTGACACGCGTACCGAAAACCGGCGATTAATATCGGACACCAAAAATATTATTTGAAAATCAATAAAAGTTTGTTATTTTTCTAGTATAGAAAATGGAGGAGAAGAACGACGCATTGTTGATATACACTATTACACAAAGAGTATATTAAGACAAATCTCGAAACATTCACCTTTCGATTATTTTTTTATTAATATGCAGGGTTATTGGTAAAATGCTAAATCCAGGGAAACCCGGACGGATGGCAGCCCTACTCTCATAGAATGTCCGATTTTATGTCGCACTCCGGTGCATCTTCGCAACATAATCTACCTATACAAGTACATACATCAAGTGACGGCACGGGTGTCGTTTACAAACATAAACGTATCTTTCGTAATCTTTGACAAATACAGTTAATAACAGTAATACCACGGTTTTATAATCGATATGTAATATTGTGGTATTACGTATGAATAGTAATACAAAGTAATACATTTTCAAACAAAATACTTATCTTTCTCCTTGGGTGATTTCAATAATGGTATTATTTTGTTAGAAGTTTTGTTGTTCCACTCATCTACACAATAGCATCCACGAGATGTATTTATTATTATTAACAAATTGAAACAATAACTGTACCTACCTACTACATTCTCCATGTGATTTTTTGTTAGTGAAATCTTAATATGACTTGTAGTAATGACACGAGCAGGTACCCTTGATTGTTAGCGGAAACAAAGCCAGGATCTGAATGAACTACGCTACTTGATAAAAAAAAAACAAAAATTGGAACCGACTCCAACACCCAAAAGTGTGAAATAACTTGTTCAAGTCGGTACCAGTATAGTTCAAAAGTACCTATTATCACAATATTGTGCACGTGGTACTAGTGTTGGACTTCGACAAGTTAATTCACACTTTTTAGTGATGAAGTCATTTCCATTTTTATTTAAAAAAAAACACTTCTTTTTATGACCCTTGCTACTTACGGGATCGATTTTCATTCATTGTCAACGACTATATCATCAAGATAAGTAAATATTTTTCAGTTATTGGAGTGTATGTCAAAAACGGCTTGACTGATTTTGATGAAATTTAACTGGAACCAAACAACAAGTATCAGCTTTCAAACAATAAAAGATTTTTTTAAATCGATTCACCCAGTCAAATGTTCTGAGGTAACAAACATATAAGACAAAACAGACGAATTAAGAACCTCCTCCTTTTTTTGAAGTCAGTTAAAAATACCCAATAGTATAACCCGCTATTTGTATTTTGATCAGGGGTAAAAAAGTTTTTTTATGATTTTCTGTGTAAATTTTACACAATATACTTGTTTTTGTAATAAATAAACCATCTATTGTGTAACAGCTTACGCCTTGCATCAAAGTAGATACATAGTTCATGTTCATCAAAACCATAGTTCATGTTCATTAAAAATGAACATACACAAAAACTGCAAAATCAAACAAGTTGGTAATAATCAAGACTAAACTTGTTCTACTGTAGGTATGGTAAATTTAGGCTCGCGGGAACTATGATCGCAAAGGGTTAACTGTGTCACACTATGATATTTACAGCATACAATCAACTAATGGTTGGTATCATGTATGCATACTAGATGGCGCTTCAGCACACATCACATTCGTGTGTGACAAGATAGTTTCTACTAGTTCTACTAGAGAGCGCTCTAAATTTTTAACCAAATAAAATATTACCGTTGACTTGCGGACGTGGCGCCATGTACACCGCGAAGTAAACACGCGAGGTGAAGTGGGGACAAAATCTAACATCTGGTTTTAGAATTCTGTCCCTTAACGAAAATATTATTTCGGTGTTTATCAACGAAAATACTCTTTCGGTAAGCAAAGGTACTGGGACTGGAAAATTATAGACAAGCAGTTTTTTAATTATACTCCGGCGTTTTGGATTTTTCAAATACCTCCTTCTGCTGTTGTTCTGTACTGTACTTCTTCTCCTCCCAGCCTTTTAGGACATCATTGTTTACCTAGTTGGACACATAACTTACTTACGCGTGCATGGGTGCGCTGAGCTGCGCTGTTGTTTGTGCTCGCGTTTGGGTGGTGTGTTATGTTGTTATGTTCCATGTGTGTGGTTGAAAAATAGGCATGCGGGACATGCGGGACGCATTCAACGTTTTACGGGACTTTTATACTAATTATTTCATAGCGGGACTACAGCTCGCATTACGGGACAGTCCCGCAGAATGCGGGACGGTTGGCCGCCTTACCAGAGTACCAACACTCAAAGGTTAGATTATTTCAATTTAGCGGCTAGAATATACTTATAATGCAGGCTTTATAGCCTTTTAATATGATTGTGCTGAAATACAAAATAATTGCGATTTGCGAATGAAGCCAAAATTAATGTCTTTAACATCAGTTCTTTTGTAGATCCAATTCTGTGATTTAGATTTATTAACGACAAAAGTGGCCGAAAGTAGTACAAGTGTTGTTTCATTAAGCTCACTAAGTAAAGTAAATTATATCTTATAGACATACCCATGACATTCTAAATAATTCTAATTTAGCAATTTCGAACGTGATGACGTAAGTAAAGTAAATAACTGCTTCGATTTCGTTCACTTCTCCGTAAACGAAATTGAAGTCTAGAGTTGGGATAATCTTACGACGTAAATTTTATCTAAATGACCAAAATAGTTAATAACACGTTGAAGAGTTCCGGCAAACACAACGCCTTGATTCGTCCAACATATGACTATACTGAAATGCTCACTTATACTCTGTGTCAGCATTGGGAAAAGCTTAATAGAGGATAGATCGCACATAGTAAGATTTTACTGAAACAAAATTGCCACGCACGGTCCTAGCTCGCCGGAGAATATCGTCATCGCGATTCTGGCTCAGCGCGTCTCGTTGCGGTGCGCCATCTAGTGATTCTGCGTTGTACTGCTTAGACTATTAACATTCATTCATACGATAGTAGAAAGGAAAACAAATGTCAAGCCATTTTGGTCGAAAATTAGTTTTATATACAATTCGACAGGGTTTTGGATTCTCTATCGATGTGTCTAGGTTAGAAGTTGATTAAAATCATTTTTTGGCGATTCATTTAAATTTCAAAATGGTATAAAAAAAATACACAGCCTTCAAACGACGGTTTTATGACATACCTAGTTTTTCAACAATGTCGTATAAATTCATTTGAAAATATTGTATGTGCCTCCTTTCTACTTTATTCCTTATGTTATTAACCAAACTTATTTTTCTACGAAGTTGCCACATGATACAATTTACCCTTCCTAATTAATGTTTAATTTTGCTTTTAAATACTGTTTCCTTACCAATTTATGTCTAGAGCTATCGTAACGTAACATGTTTTGTTCCTCGAAAGTAAAATACAAAATGATGGCGTTTCAGTTGTTATTCCCATTCTTTTTTGAATTAAAAAGGACGTATCAGTTACATTTACTTTTTATTGCTATTACTCGATTGTATACTACTTATATTGGTTTGTTGTGTAATAATAAATACCTAACAACTTTACTCTAGTTATAAGGTCATAGATTGTAGAAAAGTTTAATTTAAGTAAACTTTTAGTATATAATTATTTTCCATGAAGTAAATAGTAATTTATAAAATTAAATTACACGTCATATTAATGGTCACTGTCAATTAAATGTCTATATTTTGAATATTTATTATTTTGATAATGTTAAAATTTTATTTCTTTTTTTTTGTTTATTTAAACAATAAATGACAGATTACGATGGAAGAACGAGTCGACAAATTAGAGTTATGAGTCAAATATCATATTAGCTCAGTCGGTCAGAGCATACCCCGGCTATAGGGGTGGCTGGCGCGGGTTCAAATCCTACACATGATTATAAATTTTCCTCTCGTAATTTTGTAATGTAATCCACGGAGGATGCATTATTGCAAAAAAAATTAAAATAAATGACAATTGTATCAAAGTTGTTGACTGAGGTTCATTATATTATGATATGCTATTATTACTACAAACGAAGATGTTGCCAGAGTTGCCATGAACGAAGTCTGTTATTGTACCATGGACGGTACATCGTGTTTGCAGGCTAGTCGAGCGCTGTCGTACCAACCTCAATTATTATCTGGGTGGTTGGGTGCATGGTAATATTATCTATCTATTACCGTGGCCAGTGTACATATATAAGGCAAAGACTTAGCTGACGTTGGGACGAAACAGAACCGTCCCAGCTCCACCCACGTCTGTTTTCCTACAGCGAAGGTCGTGGTGGTCACTTAATCGGTTAGATGATGATAAAGGCTGATTTTATTATTTGTATAATAAAATACTTATAAAGGTGTCAAAGCATTGAGTAAAGAAAGTTATGGTTTGGTTCAGTGATTTCAGTACAACATACATTTGGAAGTGCAGTGAAATAACATTAATTAGTGAACTTTTGTTTAAAACTGACTTTTTTGTGAGCAGGTATCGTGTATTTCTGATCTCGTATACCTATTCATTTATAACTGCGTCCCGTGGTGTTACCCGCTGTTTAACATAAATTACATCAAAGGTGACTGCCATAAGAACATTTGTGCTCGAAACCATTTTAATAACCATACCAACCAACCAACAATCAACAACCATATCGTCACGATGATCACGATTATTGAACAAAAAAGGGTATTTTGCAATTACATACAAGTGTAGGGTGGAAGGGTGTTTTTAAATTTGATATAAGTATTTATCACGATAAATGTAGCTACTATAAAATACCATTTTGTCGGATATAATTTTATTTAATACTATATTATAACTTAATATCACCCAAAAATAATGTCGCTTGGTAATTATTGCCCTTTAAGCGTAGATA
Source organism: Plagodis dolabraria (assembly GCA_963854805.1). Classification (NCBI taxonomy): domain Eukaryota; kingdom Metazoa; phylum Arthropoda; class Insecta; order Lepidoptera; family Geometridae; genus Plagodis; species Plagodis dolabraria. The sequence goes on from OY978459.1 coordinate 22,168,340, forward strand.
TACAGGTTAGGACAAAATGTAACAATGAAATACAGATAAAACCCACATTTCTGGACGCGAACCAGTACAAAATCAAATGCAACCCGCTCTCAAGCTAAAGGATATTTGATAAGAAATCCTATTTTAAACTTTACCAACTAGTTTAAAAAATAGACTGATTCCCTTTGATTTATATGTGCTGAATAAGATTTTGCAAAAATAGTAAAAACATAATAATATATATTTAATATATCTCTGATTACTTATGCTGCCAAATTACTTTGTGGTTTTTTGGTGTTGTGTTTTGTGGTTCTCCCTTGGAATGTTGCATGTTTCCTCTTTCATATTTCTATATTTTTTTTTATTCTATTGTTTTTTAATAAAAAAATGTCATGAAAAAAGTCACGGATCCTGGAGTCTGTGGAGTGTACATTTAAAAAATAAAAATAAAAAAAAATATATTGTATGTGTTATTTCTTCTGTTACATATAAACTTTATTCCTATTCTTATTCCAGTGGAACTCTCGTTAAAATCTAAATGCACATTACTGCGTCTCGACCGTGCTTAGGTTTTCCGAAAACAATTTTACATCTCATAAAGTACGTTCGCGTTTGGCCTGCGGAATGAGAAATAAGAAACCGTTCTTGGGTGCTATCTTTTTTTTATTTAATATAAACTAGTTGCCTCGATATGTACTTTCGGGTGGTGGTTATAGAGCGACTTCTTAAATTGTGGAATAAAATAAGTGTTTTATGCAAATACAGGACCTAAGAGTTACAGCTATGTACCTACCAAGTTTGGTCAAAATCCGCTCAGCCGTTTCGGAAGTGAGTGGCAACAAACGCGCATATACTTTCGTATTAATAATATAAGTGATAGAGAGCCGTTATAAACGAGCAATAAATGCACATGATGTTAAGATTCAACCCCTACCCGTACAAAGGGACGACCTTTTGGAACACATAAATGTTCTGAAAGGAAACTCATTGTGTTACCTTATAATTAAATGTAAGTGTTGCTACAAAAATAGAATATTTATTTCTGATATGCTAGCCTTTTGATCTTGTTATAGATCGTATAGGAGTAATATCCTATTGAGACTCCAGTGTCGCGGTTCATCCACAGCCGCATGCGTTAGGTGGTTGCTTAGCACTGCTAGCTACAATACAAATTTCTTTTTTTTCTGTTTTGTAATATGAGTACCTGAGTACGGGTGCTTTGTTGTCTACCAATCTACCTACTAAGGTTGTAGTCTAACCGATATCTAAATCTAGTGTAAAGAGTTTTAGGTGAAGGATAAAAACACTATCCGCGATTAGACTAGCTTTATCACGATCGTTCTCTAAAACAAGTAGAGTGATGAAAAGTAGAGTGAATTATAATAATTTTTATTTCCAGGATAAAAACCCTGTGTAGCCATCGAGATATTAGGTCAATGTGTGTAGCATATTTTATCAATACCACGACGGCCGATCACAATAATACTCGTAACTAATTTTCTCATTAGAAATCAGTATGTTCCTAATTCTGACTTAAATACCTATAACGTTATTTTTGTTAATAGGTTTTAATAGGCCTGTAAAACGTAAAAGTGAAAAAAAAAACCATTTACGTTTTGTGTAATTTCACATCGACCTTTTATGTATTATTATTAAGCAGTTGCGTTGTAAGTATATCTTCATCGGCGTGAATAAAATAAAACAACATTACGGCAAACAATGTAACCCCTACTTATTTGAACGCGGTAGGTACTACAGTAAAAAAGTGAGTTTTATTAACGCTTATTTAGGCCCATTTGGTCATTTCCTTGTTGTTGGCCCTACAAACAGACCCCTTTTTACGTTGACTATCCTCATTTATCCAGCCAGACAAAGAAGGGTTTCTCTAAAATAGTAGAAATTTCAGCGATGAAAATGTAGGTTTATTTCAGGCAAAAAATCTGAATAAATTAAAGAAGGGCAAGTATTTGTTTGTCCCAAATCCTGGGGCTACAATTTTGCGTCTTGATTGCAGCTCTGTTCGTAAGACTTTTTTCGTTTCGCCTCGGTTCAGTTTCATTCGCGTGCACTAATGAATGTTTTGTGGAACATATCAGGCGATTCGGCAATGTTAATTACCTACTGTATGGACGATTTTAGTAAGAATCGACGAAAAGTAGCGAATCGTGCAAGTAACCGGCCTGATATTATTATTGAATGATAATACGAGCAAGAAGCCCTCTCAATGTTAAGCTACTGACCTTATCTCGTAACAAGTACAAGCCAAGTATAAGTCGGTCAAGCATGTCTTCTTCAATTTTTTTTACCGGCGCTATGCTTTTATTAACTCTACGAACTATATACAACACTAAAACTACTAACACAAAGGCACTTATTTTAGGCAGATATAGTATATTTTTGTTTTGATGATCATTGAGCTGTAAAAGAGCGTAATAAGATGAAAATATGTGTTTGTATGAACGGATAATATAAGCTAGAACACCGAGCAATATGTTAGTAGTTTGTTTTAGGGTATTACGCTTGTCTTTAGGGATTATACGCTTTAGAAGAAATTTGTGAATTAAACATTATGACACTGTTTATGGCAGCAGTCTGATAAAAGGTATCTAGATAGGATAGATCATCAAGTAAGCCGAAACACGAGTGATAAGTTTGAAGACGAAATTCCGCCGAGAGGGAAGTCGCTGTCGACGAGCTCTGTTCGACGCGCATAGTGAATCTCCAGCTGATCTCTTAATTTTTTTCTATTCTCTGTTCTTAACTGTTTGGGTAGCTTATGATCATTATCACACCTGATGGGAAATGAGAGCTCAGACTGGAATGGTTTTTTTATGGGATAGGAAGGCAAACGAGCAGGCTGCTCACCTGATGGTAAGTGATCACCGTCGCCCACAAACATCTGCAACACCAGAGGTCACGAGGATGCGTTGCCGGCTTTGGAGGAGGAAATATGCTCTCTTCTTGAAGGCTCAAATATAGGTATGCATAAACAAATGTGACTAAGTCGTTATTTCACTGTGGATTATCTCGTAGGTACATTCTTATTAGAATATTTTACAACATATGACGAAAGTATTTAGTTCCAAATAAACCTAATTAAACAATCAAAATGAAAAGTTACGTCAGAAGGAAACATTTATGATACCTATGCACGTGCGAATACCTGGATATTTATGATACCTGCAGACTACCAGACATGCAAATTCTCAAAATCATAAATTCATAATGTTTTTGCCTGAAACTTTTCTGTTGCACTGTTTGACCATTTCTTAACAAGTGAAAATAATTAGAAAAAAAGCAAGTATGTACTACGTACTGGAAAAACGGTTTTTTTTTAATACGTCCTACACAAAGTACGATTGTTCAGTCGTCACATCAGGGTCATAAAAGTATTTCAGATTCAGTCTGGTGAAAAAAAAACCTGTTACGGTTTATAACTCTGTCAATCGTAGGAATCTTCTATATTTAAGTCCACTACATGGATATTTGTGGATATTTTAATGCGGACATAATCATGGTACTACCTTTATAGACTATAAGCTCCTGTAAAGGAAATCCCGTAGATTTTTTGTCTGAAATACTTGTGTCCTATTGGCGCAGGTTACTATGTGGTCTGTGTCGCTAACCTTCCGTTTGGTGCAGGTGCTTTCCGGACACGGATGTTTCGGCAAGTACCTCAGATCGCAAGACGGGAGGTGACCCCGGACTGCCACGAGTGTGGGGCGCCTCATACGCTGGAAGTGTGTCGGGGGATTCTCCACCAGCTTGCACGCCACACCCCACACGTCTAGGGGGTGACCTTGGTGCGCAAGGTTGCCCCTCCATGGGACGGAGGCCCGGTTAAGTTCGGGCCTACCGTTGGGGCAAGATGGTGACAGCTAACGCGACCCTGTCTTGCCCTACCTCGGCGGAGGACTGCTCACGGGGGGTTTTAGTGGGTTCAAGTCCCACACATCCCCTTCCACCGCCTCCTTGGTGGAAGGGTAGTGCAAAGGCATTTCCCCCCTCAAAAAAAAATAGTTTACTATGTGGTTTAACATATCATCATCTACGTATTTGTCGTAAAAGTGGTACTACTCCTATTCCTCGGTACTTGTATACCAGCGGCGTTAATCTATTGTTTACTGAATCTAGTGGATCATGCACCCAAGAGTCTTGAAAGCTAGCGTTATTTTGTCGAGATCTAAAGTATAGATAATCTAATAGTAGAAAAATCTAATAGTCACTATTACAGTTCTAACGCCAGCTTCAATAATTTAATTAAAAATATTCTAAAATAGTGCAGTACTCAACCAGACTAAACCAGACGTTCCACCGATCAACTAGGCCAAGCAGTGTTCTTTGTGGACACTACTTGGATATGTGACTGCTGGTTTAACGACAAAACACGTCTGTGATTCGGAGTTTCAGTTTGTTTTCGGTTTGTGTCAGTCGTTAGGCTATGTAGTAAGCCTTAGGGTGACATTGTGCATGGTGGTGGGTTAATTTGCGAATGCCCGACTGGCTAGCCTCCACCCTCAATGAGGAAACCAGCAGTCAAGAACCTAAAGGTGTGTTCCAGCAGCGATTCTTAAGAGCCTATTCCCATTCTCGTTCAAGATTGTTCACCATTACATACCATCAAATGAAATAGTCTAAGTTTCCATTCTCTAATTGCAGAATAAAACGTTTCCGTTCCCGATGCCGCGCCGGTCCAATAATGTCCCGACGAAACTGTAATTATTTCAAATGTGAATTTAGCGCTAATACCTAACCAAGTTCTGACAACGAGCCATATTGCAAGTTTCAGAATTGCCATTGTTAACTACTTTATTTCAATTAAAGCGTGGTAAATGCCTTGTCGACTTACCTGGTAAAAGATATCCCTGCTTTGATGACTGATATTTGGGGGCCTTTGTCTGGGCAGGGGTAAAGAAGATTTCTTTCATATTAAATAAATTACGTCATAATTATTTTAAATAAAAAGAGTTATAATTCGATAAAATTTTACATACACATGTCCTTGAGCTCAATTACCTACTATGCTTCTTATGCATTTTATGAACCTCACAACTCACAACCCTCTTTCTCTTCCTGATATCGTGACTGAACACCGTGAGTGCTAGCCAGTATATTTAGCTAATATTATACTACTGTGCTGTAACAGCCGGATCGTCCACTGGACCACTGCTGAACACAGCTTCCCCTATTAAGAGAGTATTTGCCATAATCCCAGCGCTTGGCAGGCATTTTGGGGATCGCAGTGTAAGTTGGCAGTAGTATAAAATATTATCTATATACCTACTTACTTTTATATAAAGATATATTTTTTTTAAAATATATTTTAGAGGTCGACAAAATAACGTAATTCAAGACTCTTGGATTCATGATCCACTAGATTCAGTAACCAATGGATTAACGCCGCTGGTATACAAGTACCGAGGAATAAGAGTGGTACCACTTTTATGACAAATACGTGGATGATGATATTTTAAACCACATAGTAACCTGCGCCAATAGGACATAAGTATTGAAGACTGGAAAATCTACGGGATTTCCTTTACAGGGGCTTATATCAGGTCATATATATCCATGGGCAGGTCTATATAGGTCCATGATTATGTCCGCATTAAAATATCCACAAATGTCCATGTCTTAAAAATTGAAGATTCCTATAATTGCCAGTGTTATGACCTGTAACAGTTTTTTTTTCACTAGACTGAAACTGAAATACTTTTATGACCCTGATGTGACGACTGAACAATCGTAAACTTTGTGTAGGACGTATTAAAAAACCGTTTTTCCAGTATGTACTTGCTTTTTTTCTAATTATTTTCATTTGTTAAGAAATGGTCAAACAGTGCAACAGAAATGTTTCAGGGAGAAACATTAAAATTTATGATTTTGAGTATTTGCATGTCTGGTAGTCTGCAGGTTACAGCAGTAGGTATCATGAAATTATGCTATAGTCAAGACATCTGATCATAAATATCCAGGTATTCGCACGTGCATAGGTATCATAAATGTTTCCTACTGACGTAACTTTTCATTTTGACTGTTTATTTAGGTACATTTTGGAACTAAATACGTTGTGAAATATTCTAATAAGAATGTACGAGATAATCCACAATGAAATAATGACTTAGTCACATTTGTTTATGCAACCATACTTTAGTACGACGTTCGTAAATACGTACATTATGTAAATAAATTCCATGCTATAATTTTTCAGAAGGCAGTCCAACCCAGACTGCCGTGCTGATATCGTCCGTTGCGTAGAAGACAAGGACTCAGTCCTGAGCCCGCACCGCCACAACTGCCACCTCGATGCTACTCAAGCCATCTGCGACCTCATTCCTCATACCTCCATCCAACCAGAGTAGGTACATGAAACGAGTCTTCTTAGAACTGAGAGTCCGGAAGAGTTCACAAACACCTCTTAGGGAATCTCCAAGCACCCCTCTTTACATGCTCGGTTAACTTCGAGTCTTACAACTAAAAATGTTGTTTTACGAATACCCTCCCGAACATACATAGCCTGGTCATTTGAAATTAACACTGGCCTATCAAGCTACATCATAAAGAATACAAATGCTACTGTATAGTAATATGTAGAGTGTATATGGGAAATTAATCTAAGCAAACATAACTTATTGGGCATCAATAAAAGATTATAAAATATTTATTCCTTATACACAACTAGTTGTGCATACTGATAGATCTATAAGGAACTCCTCTTTAAATGGGGCTCAACAGAAATTGAAATCGCCATTAGCTCCGTGGGGTCTGAAAAGGAAAAAAAACTTGCGTGAAAAAAAATTGTGACCCACTGGAGAACAAATGGAATTCCCCATAGACTCGTGTCTCAAGATTATTGGCGTGGTCCAAAGCCTTCAAGATTCAAACTTATTATTACTATAGACTAACGGGAATTTTTGTTCCCGTTAGTCAGACTGATTTGACACCTATCTGCACTTATTTGGCTCAAGAAGAAGAAGCATTGCAATCCCGCGCGACAATGCTGTCAGCATGCTGGGCACGCTGCCAAATGGTATCAGGCAAGCATTTGGACTTACAATGGCCTTTAGGATGTTGTCGTAGAGGTAGCTATATTATTGAATATAGGTAGCTTGTATTGCTTTACAAATAAAAGCATACTTACTGCCATAATAATAAAGTACTTAGATTTATACAATTTATTGATGTGAATTAATAAAACAATGATAAAACGAGTAATAAAATATTATTTATTAAAGCTCAACTAGCATAAATAAACAAAACGGATAATTTACAAAAGAGTAAAGCATACACTAACTAGCAACTTAATTTTAAATAATTGTTCGGTATATAATACATTTTTAGATATACTTCAAATCGTTATTACGTAAACAATATTATCATACATAATGTACATAAACATTTTCGCACATCGATCAAATATCTTACTAAATAGCAGACACAGGGTGTATATGCACCAGATAAAAAACATGATAATGAGGCGAAATAAATTTAAATCCCATGATGTGTCATTACGGTAACCACGCCGCTTTTATGGTGGATAGACACCCTAAACGACTCACTAAATATAAGAAGTTTCAAAGTCAATGCTTATGTTCTGAACAATAGAAACATAATTGTCCTAAGTGAGCGGCGCTACGCGATGCGAACGTAAAACTTTCCATCGCTAATACCGTTAGACCCATTATTCTATAGACCTAATATTATTTATAGCATTCTGTAGTTTTTAGGTCGATGACGATTAATTATTACTATGATTCTCGACTGTGCATATCAGAAACTCTCAAGTACTGCCCTGTGTTTACTCCATGTTAGGTTTTGAAAGAAGCACGATAGATACAAATAATTGTGACAAAAACTGTTCCAAGATAAACTGAATTTACACGTAATATTAATAGAGATAGTTACACAAAAAATCAATACTAAACATTTTTTTTTCTTTTTTTAAATTTTAGTATGGTGTCTTAAGCTATCTCGTACCTACTGTAAGCGCAGTTTTATATCGCTCAGTCTCTTTTATAATGAAACTATTTTTCTTCACTGGTATATATATATCTGTGCCACGGGGGATACTCGATCTCAATTCATTGCTCAAATCATCGTTTCGCATTGCGACGCGTCCTTGTATAGCTTTCCTTCTCCACACAGGACGCTGTGTAATATATATCAATTTTATCATTATATTTAGTGAGTCGCTGTGCATAATTTTAGTTGTATATTATGGCAGATGGACACTGAATCATAGACTTAGTGGCAAAACAAAAATCCTTGGGTTACCGTTACCACTTGACCAAGTATGGGTTTTAAAGTCTTACCGTTTTATTTTGTCTTTCGTTCAAGTATCCATCCACCATATTAGACATAAGATTGGACACGAAACCTACGATTTGTCGTTTACTTTGTGACATTTTTTAAACACGCCAAACTGCAATGTTTGGCTGATGTTTAAGTATAATGAAAATTAATGTTATAGCACCAGTAGTAAAACAAATATGATTCAGACTAAGCTGTAAGAATGTAAGAATGGACGTAAATTGGCATAGTTCTACTCAAAAAAAAAGTTCATTTGATGGTTACTGTTTTCAGAAACAACATAGTATAGCGCGACTATCATTTTGTCAAAAACTTGGTATTGAAAACCAAACATCTTTTCTTTAAATTTGTAAAACAACAAAATAGTTCCAAATTGCTCGATAGATGGCACTAAATTAAGTAATTTAGGCCTAGATTCACCATACTCTGTTATTTATTTGACGCCTTGTTAATCCTTTTAACGGACTGTTAACTGAACCGAGTGTCCCACCAACTGTTAATGGATGATTAATTCAGTTAACACTAGAGTGCACGCGCGGGCTACATATGTAACCCAGCGTGTAATATTATCGAATATATTTTTTGTTTGCCGCGCTACAGCGCAATCGTCTAATGTATTCCTCAAGCATTACCCCCCGCTCCCGCCAGTAGCGTGCCGACTACCGCAGCTCACGGACGTCTGCAAAAATCGCCCTTGAAGTTGGTGGGCTACGCCTGTAGCCCGCGCGAGCGTTGGAGGAAATTAAGTGTTTAGTGTGCAAGTAGTGAAATTGAGGTAAATATGAAACATTTGTTGAAGTATTACTACAAAACGTACTGTTTATTAATTTTTAAGGGTTTGTTGTTTGTATTTATAGGTTTTTCATGTATCTTTATTCTGTTTTGTTCACTTTTTAGATGGCGGGTAACTCGAACAGATTGTGCGATCAAATACAAAGATGGCTGCTGGAGGATAATGAAGACGACGACATTTCGAGCGAAAGTGAGGAAGGCGGAGAATCCGCGGAACAAAGTGGCCCGCTTGGATCTCCTCACCATTCTGATACGGAACAAGATGGCGAGGAAGACGAGGACGAAGATGAAGACGTGCCTCTATCGACTTTGGCTTCCTATCAGTCTCGTAATGGTACAAAATGGAGCAAGATTGCACCGCCCACTTCAAGAACCAGATCTCACAACATTTTAGTCCGTCCACCAGGCCCAGTAGGTGCAGCAAAAGACGCTAAAACGGCTCTTCTATCATTTCTGCTGTTTTTTGACGCTGATATTTGGAACGTGCTTGTTGATTCAACAAATATTTATATTGATATCATAAAAAGCAAATACCAAAGAGATAGAGATGCGTCTCATACCGACGTGATAGAAATCAAGGCACTTATAGGTATTTTATTGGTGATTGGGACTTGCCGTGCGGGGCGAAGAAATCTGAAGGACTTCTGGGATAACTCAAAAGGTACAGGCGTTGAAGTGGTGTATACAACTATGTCAGAGAGCCGATTCCGATTCCTACTGCGCGCCCTCCGCTTTGATGATGTAAGAGATAGGCAAGCTCGTCAACAAAACGACCGACTAGCTGCTATACGTCAAATTACACGTATTATGTTACATAACTGTAAGACATATTATACTCCAAGCGAAAATCTTACTATTGACGAACAATTAGTAGCGTTCAAGGGACGTTGCGCGTTTTTGATGTACATGCCAAACAAGCCAGCCAAATTTGGCATAAAAATCGTTATGGTGGTGGATCTCAAATACCCATATGCCTATAATTTTGAAATCTATGTGGGGGCGCAACCAGAAGGACCCTTTCGGGAATCGAATAAAGTGTCTGACATCGTAAACCGAATTTTGAGTCCATTATTCGGCCTAGGATGTAATGTAACTATGGACAACTGGTTTACTAGTGTGCCTACATGTAAAGAACTATTGGCTCACAAGATTACAACCGTAGGAACACTAAAAAAAAATAAACCAGAGATACCTGAACTGTTCAAAACTACACAAAACAGAGAAATAAACGGATCCATTTTCGGATTTCAGCCTGATTGCACACTAGTCAGCTATGTGCCAAAACGAAATAAGGTGGTATTATTATTGTCTACCCTCCACAATGATGATAAAATTGATGCCGCGACTGGCGATGCTAGAAAACCTGAAATCATCACATTTTATAATCACACCAAATACGGCGTCGACATTTTTGATAAAATGTGTAGACAATACGATGTTTCTCGTAACAGTCGCCGATGGCCTCTCACGCTGTTTTACAATTTTGTAAACATGGCGGGCATAAATGGCCTGGTGATATATCAGATGAATAACCCTCAAATGAAAGTGATCCGTCGTCAATACCTCCTAGAAGTCGGATTTGATCTTGCAAGACCTTCTATTGAGCGTCGTATATCCCAACAAAATATACCCAGAGGTATTAAACTGAAAGGCAGACTACTTCTAGGATTGGCAGAACAACCCCTGCAACAAAATATGCCTATTCGGGGAGGAGTTGGTCGGTGTGCTTTTTGCAGTAGGGCTCGCGACCGTAGCACGCGCAAGCAATGCAGCAAATGTATGAGGCGTATTTGTAGCGAACATCAGGCAGTCGTGTGTCCGGAATGTATGCCAATAGACTGATTTATTACCCGTTACTTTGCTAATAGATTCAATTAGATTAAAATAAACGCCTTTTGTGATAAATATTACGTTCCTAAATGAAAATAAGACTAAGAGAACTCAACCCTTCCAAATATTTGTTGATTTTAAGAAGTTTATGTTTAAGTTTCAAATAATAATAAGGAATCTAAATTTTGTTGATTTTATGACCCATTTTGATAAAAATAAATATGTTTAGTAATTATATGCTGTGTTTTACTCATTTTTTTGCCTTATTCAGAGAAATAATTGACCCATAAGTGGCCTACACCTGTAGCCCGCGCGTGCGCTTAAGGAGTATTTATGGGCGCGTGCACTCTAGTGTTAACTTCATAGAACGTAGACTGATTTAACAGCTCTGTTATTTTTAAAAGACCCATTAGCTAATGCCTGATTTAGCGTAAACAAACATGGTATGGTGAAATTAGGCCTTAAACTCATTATCTTAACTCATCATTCGCTTGCCAATCATGCTACATATTATACTCGATTTTACCATTTGAGTGGTACTGTATGGAATCTATATCTATAACGATATTTCAACAAAAACCATCGATTGTTTTTTTAGGTAAGTAGTAAGAATAGCCATAATGTAGTATATAGTAACAATATAAACACACATTATGACTTAACAAATGATACAACAACATACGGATATCTAGGTGAAGCAGTGATAGCTCAGTGGCTTTGGCTATGGACTGCCGCGCAGCAGGTCCATGGTTCGAATCCCGCCGCTGGCTTGAGCTTCATCGCATGGTGGAAGGGCATTTTTGCGAATGCCCGCCTGGCTAGCGACCACCCTCAAGTGGAAAATCTGTCGCCAAGCACCTAACGGTGTGTTCCGGCAGCTGTCCTTGAGAGCCAGTAATTCTAGGTTAAGCCTGCTAACACCTTCGACCACATCGTCACTTACCATCAGGTGAGATTGTGGTCAAAGGCTTAACTATCAGAAAAATAAAAAAAAAAAAAAAAAAAAAAGGTATTATCTCATCATCTAGTTAATCAAGAACAGTGCCTACACAAATCGGTAGACTGAGTACTTTAGAAAAGTAGATGAAGATGTCCACGACAAGATAGAACTCTTCACAATGGCTTTCAAGATTATCATGCTATATATTTACGATTTTTTAATCAGATTTATAGCATGGTATATGTTTGGTGATGTGATTGACACGTGGGAATGCGTCCTTAATTCTTCAAAAAATATTTTCTGCCATAAAACAAATGTATTAGAAACAAAAGCATTAGTATGACACTTTCTTAACACGTACAAGAGAAATAACAGCTGCTTCGCCATGTTTACATAAGTAGCACTAACTATAACAAGGCACTGTCGAAGATTAACACACATATAACATCAATAGCTATCTATTTACCAGTTAATATATGGTATATACATTATACTTATATATTTTATAATGATGATGTAGTTGAGACATTGGCGCGAAACCGTGAAGATATCATTATTTTCAGAATGGATGTTTTCTTGATAAATTCAACTGGTTTTACAGGATAGTTACTGACACTTAAATGTGATAGATATATACACAAGAATAGCTATGTAATTAATAGAAAAAAGGAAAGTGGAATTTCGATGTTTGATGATATTTCCAGGCCGAAGAATTAACAGATTCTTCGGCCTCGAAATGTCTACAGTATAACAATTACTAAATGTTATTTTTAACCGACTTTAAAGCAGGAGGAGTGGTATGTTTTTTTGACGGTGAGCCAATTGTCATCTATCGGGTACAGTTTCAGACTATGGACTGCTACTGAAAACTTCTTCATCAAAAAACCTAACAACGGTCCGAATAACTCAGGTCCACAAGTTTATTTTTAAAGTAATTATGACGGAACCAGCGCGAGTTCCACCTGATGTTAAGTGGACTAGCCTATAACAGATGCATTTCATCACAAGTGACGAATTGCACTGCGCCCGTCACATTGAGACTTACATTTGTCAAGTCTCATGTGCCAAACGCATTAAGGCAATCCAGATTTCACTTCACGAATACAACAAATTTGAAACAGGTTTTTGTTGTTCTTTAGAAAATTATAGCAGGTCATCTGCGGTATAGGAACAAAAAGTTGTAGTATTATTATAACGATTGAGAATAAATCAAGATTTTTCATGTGCAAAAACATACAGTCCACAGCAAAAAAATACTAAGAGCTTCAGACGAAATCTCGTCACCAATGTCCACCTACATTATCAATGATACAGTTTCTTAACAGTGATATCAATACTTAGTACATAGGTCATAAAAGTTTAGTATAGATCAGAACATCGATTCAACAAAAGCTGTTTCTTTCTGCGATCATATTGAACAGGAGCTTATTTATCTATACTATACGTATATTATGTTTGACATTATCTGTACAATACATTGACGCTAGCTTCAACCAAACAATCTCAATATAAAACCAGGTCTTAAGAGGCTGATGTAAAAAATTAAGTACTTTTTCTGTTGCATGTACCTTATCATGTATGTGGATTAGGGATTCAACATAAAGGTGCTTACATAATTTTTGACTCTTTAGACTGGGTGCTATTAAAGATTATAAGATCAGGCGAAGGGTTCAGATAGTAATTTATTTCTAAAATAAGGTATAATGTAAACAAATTAAAATGTATAACATGTGGTCGTGAAAATGACATTGATGTTAGTTTTTAATTTAGTCGGGCTATAATTTATTATTCTTTTATTGTATTCAAAAGGACACTGAAAAGCAAGGCATTAATAAAAACATTTCAATAGAACAGATCACCGAAAAACCTTCCATATGTTTACATGTTTGTTACACTTATTTTCTGATAGATCTATGAAATCTTGTATTAGTTAATTCATTATTGATTATTACTCACATATTATTAAGGTTATTACCATTTCTAAGTTTAAATAAAACAGATTCTCTATTGATAGCGTAGTTTACGTACGACGAGTTAACAATAATAATAAAAAACAATATATTAATCACCAAAAAACCCAGTCTACCACACATTTTTTCGAAATGTATCCAAAAACCTGTCGTATATACGATTGATAATAACTCTATTAGTAAGGTCACTATAATTTCTAAATTATTACAAAAACAAATTTCGATTGATAGCGTAATTCCCATGTAATCTCATCGTCTGCACACAGAAGCGCATAGTGTTGTGTCTAACATCAGCCTCTTAACAATACGAAGATAATTCCGCCGTGCAGTCCTTAAAACGAATAAATGTAAATAACGGTATCGAAGAAAACCACTACAGGTTACGTTAAAGTTTCACTACTACTGCTATGGAGTTTGGTATTCTAGGGCCTGCACGGACAAAAATATTGGCGTAAGGCACTTGTCTCACCGCCGACGAGAAAACTAGTAACTATCGACTATTTTCGCTCAAGAAACGTACAATAGATATACATTCCGTGTAAATAAGAGAGATGCATATACAAATAGTTGATCGCTGACTGTCCACGCTGCCGGCGAGCACTCGCTTCACTAGTTTTTCGTAGCCGAGCGACACAACTATCGGAACTACGCACTGGCTTCCCGCGGCTCGCCAACTCTAGCTTCTAATTCTAGCTCTACTCGTTACTCGTTCATCGTTTCCGGTGAGACAACTGCCTTAATCAGATTAAGATCGGTTGCTCGAATCTAGCTCAAGCGATTATACATTAAAACATCTTATCAATGAACGGATTCAAATCTCTTTTATTATTTGTAAATTTAGTTAATATATTAGTATGTTACTACTTACTAGATATGTTTATATAAAAGTAACAGCTCATAAATTATCTGTACGTATATTTATATTATAATTATTTTCAAAACATTTCTAAACATGATTATGGTAGATAAAACTACATATGTTCATATACACTTTCAAGCTCAACAAATATATTACAATACGAAATAGGTACATCGATAATTATATTTTAGTGCCTCATAACTATATATATAATATGTTTTATATACAATAAATTGTTTTGAAGTTATTGAATTAAACACTAACTATTCATATAACTTCCAACGGCTCTGTTAGTATTTTATGTTATTTTTTTCATCAAACTTCAAAGTGTACCAGAATGATTCTGCTACGGTCAAATAACAAAAATATCGTCAAACTTGCTGTGCTCATAGAAACTTGAACTAACTAAAATGTATGTGCATTATCGTTTACTTTTACTGTAATGTAAACTGTGTAAATTCTTACTAGAGGTACTGATTACCATTGATTTACCACAATATAAGTATTATTATAGATAAAAGTCATCATCGTTTTCAAAATTAGAAATGAAACAAAAATATACTGTTGTATGCTTTACAATATAGCAGTTTTTGTTACCCTTTAACCGACTTTAAAAAAGGAGGAGGTTCTCATTTTGTTTTTTTTTTTGTTTGTACCTCAGAACTCTGTGCAGGGTGAACCGATTTGGATGTTTTTTTTACCGTCGATTGCTGGTGCTTGTAATGAGGTCCTATTTAAATTTGAGTAAGATCTGACTAGTATTTGAGTTATCCCTGATAATGCTTTTTTTATGTTTGAAGTCAGTTTTTCTTTGATAAAATTATAATGTTTAGGCCTAATTTCACCATACCATGTTTGTTTACGCTAAATCAGGCATTAGCTAATGGGTCTTTAAAAATAACAGAGCTGTTAAATCAGTCTACGTTCTATGAAGTTAACTGAATTAATCATCTATTAACAGTTGGTGGGACACTCGGTTCAGTTAACAGTCCGTTAAAAGGATTAACACGGCGTCAAATAAATAACAGAGTATTTTTTTTTTTTTTTTTTTTTTTATGGGATAGGAGGGCAAACGAGCAGGCGGCTCACCTGATGGTAAGTGATCACCGTCGCCCACAAACATCCGCAACACCAGAGGTCTCGAGGATGCGTTGCCGGCCTTTAAGGAGGGAATATGCTCTTTTCTTGAAGGTTCCTAAGTCGTAACTGTTCGGAAATACTTCACCTGGCAGCTGGTTCCATAATGTGGCAGTGCGAGGTAGAAAATGCCGTGAAAATCGCAAGGTTGTGGACTTCCAGACGTCGACATGAAATTGATGAAACATCACGCTTTGTCGGGAAGTCCGGTGGCGAAATTGAGCTGCAGGTAGTAAATCGAATAGTTCCTCAGAACACTCCCCGTGATATATACGGTAAAAGATGCAGAGTGATCCAACATCTCTACGCAAAGCCAAAGGGTCGAGCCGACCGGAGAGAACTTGATCGTCAACGATTCGAATCGCTCTGCGTTGAACGCGGTCAAATGGAAGAAGCTGGTACTGGGGAGCTCCCGCCCAGAGGTGAGAGCAGTACTCCATGTGAGGTCGAACCTGAGCCTTATAAAGTTGCAGGCGATGGGCCGACGTGAAGTACCGCCTCGCCTTTCCGAGCACACCGAGCTTCTTAGAGGCTAACTTAGCCTTATCTTCCAAGTGACAGCGAAATTGGACGACGTTCGATATGTCGACGCCAAGTACTCCGATGCTAGTAGAGGTGGCAAGGGGAGAGTCTTCAAAACAGAGGGATACGACAAAGGGGGATATCTTAGCGGTAAACGCACAAACTTGTGTCTTCTTGGGGTTAAATTGGACTAAGTTCATTTGGCCCCACTTCGAAACATTTGACAGCATGGTCTCGACTGAAGTCACAAGTTTGTTCCGACTCTCGACAACGCTTTCCCGAGAAATATTAGCGCGGCCGGTGTATGAGGCATCTCCGGTGCTGTCATCTGCATAACAATGAATATCGCTGAGTTGCAGCATGTCATTGATGTGCAAGAGAAATAGACTCGGAGATAGCACACAGCCTTGCGGAACGCCAGCATTAATCGGCTTTTAAGTCGGAGCATGCACCGTCGACAACGACCTTGATGCTCCGATCTGCCAAAAAACTGGAGATCCATTCGCACAATTTCTCGGGAAGCCCATAGGAAGGAAGCTTCGAAAGAAGCGCTTTATGCCACACCCGATCAAAGGCCTTCGCTATGTCCAAACTAGCCGCCAACGCCTCACCCTTGGAATCCACCACCTCCGCCCATCGATGCGTAAGATATACTAAAAGATCACCAGCTGAGCGACCGCGACGAAAACCGTACTGGCGATCGCTAATCAGCTGGTGCTCCTCTAGATATTGCAGGAGCTGGTTGTTGATAATGGATTCCATTATCTTGGAGAACAGAGACGTTATAGCTATAGGGCGGTAATTGGACGGATCTGAGCGGTCACCTTTTTTAGGGATCGGGTGCACCAAAGCCGTCTTCCATATTTTTGGGACAACGCCTGATGAGTAACAGAGCCGGAAAAGACGCGTTAGAACCGGTGTCAACTCTGGAGCACAAGTCCGCAGCACTATCGGAGGGATGCCATCAGGCCCACTCGACTTATGAATGGCCAAGGAGAACAGTGCTTTACGTACTGCACATTGCCGGAAAATTATATCCGGCATCGAGGTATCACACCGTTGTATAGTCGGTGGTGAGTTCCCTTGGTCATCCAAAGTCGAGTTAGACGCAAAGAGAGAGCCCAGAAGATCGGCCTTCTCCTTTGCGGTGTGGGCCAGTGTGTCATTCTCTCTGTGCAGGGGCGGTAGGGATGACTGACAAAAATTTCCCTGGACAGCCCTAGCAAGAGACCAGAACGCACGTGTTCCCGAAGGAAGGCGGGCTAATCTCTCGCCAATTCTGCCGTTATGCTCCGACTTCGCTCTTGCGATTACTCTTTTGAAGGACCTGGAGGCAAAGTTATATTTCTTTTTGAGATTGCTGGTATTTGAATCCTTAGATGCCACTGAATCAGCCCAAGCTTGGTAACGCTCTCGTTTGTGGCCAGAGGCCATTTTACAAGAGCGACCAAACCAGGGCTGTGACCTGCCACCGATGGGCACTGCAGAATATGGAATAAAGAGTTCCATACCCTGAAGCACTACATCAGCAACATAGTTAGCAGTGACATTTGGATCATCCGGCAAGAAGCAAACTTGCCCCCATGGGTAGGATGCAAAAAAGGACCGCATCCCGTCCCAATCTGCAGACCTATAGTGCCACACGCGACGACAACCCACAAAACGGGGTCGAGTTGGGCGTGTAACCGGCACTGAACTCCGGATCAGGCAGTGGTCCGACGATCCGAGAGGAGCGTTAACGGATACTGTGTAGTTTTCCGGGTGAGAGGTCAGCAGAAGGTCCAACAGGGAAGGTGTATGATCAACCACATCTGGGATTCGCGTAGGCGAGGTGACCAGTTGTGTTAGATCATACGCTAAAGCGAAGTCGTGAACAGATCTCCCCGCATGATCGGTGGTGCGCGAACCAAGCCATTCGGCATGATGGGCGTTGAAATCGCCAAGTATCACGATCTCTGCGGTGGGGATCTGCTCAAGCACGGAATCTGTAGCCATCTGTAGGTGCTCCACGAATTGATCTATTTCGGCATTACCGTTCATATGGGACCTATAAAGGCACGCGTAGATTCGCGGATGGTCATCGCAGTCTACGCGCAACCAAATGTCAGATAGGCCCCGTCCTTCAAGGCTGCTGAGACGACGAGCACAGATATCCTCTCTGACGTAAAGACACACCCCCGCCCGCGGCAAAAAGGAATGTTCCAGTTTGTACCCAGGGTATGTGAGGAATGAGGTGTCTGTCGGAGAGCATATCTGTGTTTCAGTCAAAAAGAGCAAGGCCGGCTTAGCAGTCTCCAGATGGTAATGGACATCGTTCAGGTTAGAACGGAGACCCCGTATGTTGCAAAAGTCCACGGTTAGCGTGGTGTGGGGTGACTTAAGCCTCCTGCTTCGTTTACCTCGAGCAGCAGAAATAGGGTTGAGCACGGTTTTGCCCCCTCCAGAATACGCAGGGCAGCCCGAGCATCCACCTTCAGGTTCAGGTCCTGGAGGTGGATGCTCGGAGAGGGATTCTCCAGCGCTTACGCGGCTGGTACCCTCCTGGAGTAATGTCTCGTGAAACTGTGCTGCCATATTCCTTTAGGGGGGGGAGATTGGGCCTCCGGATCTCCCACAAATCGATCGAAACGCAATGGCAAAGCCACTACTTCACGTCGATATCATGTGGGAGAGTGGTACTTCCCCGGTCGTGCCGGCCCATTCAGCTGTAACCCATAGAGCTACAGCGTGGCACTACCACTTCAAAAAGTATGGTGAAACTAGGCCTTAATCGACGTACGGTGTAATTTTATCTCAAGGTATTGTAGCTCCTAAACAGCTGAAAGCTTCACCAATTTTTATATTTCTTGTTCGACAATCAATGCCTTATTCTTGGCCAGTTTCCAATACATTCAGATTTAATCACAGTTCGTGCACCGAAACTTACTCTTTACTACCGAGTACTAAAGCAATGGATCTAGTTGAATATAGTATAGTTTAATGCTTCGGATTTGAACTGAAATGTCGGTTATGCCTAGGCAATGGAGGGCTTTAGTTTTTACTGTAGTGTTTTCTTTTAACATTCAAGTCAAGCTTTAAATTGTTTTTAAGCGATTTTTTTTCAAACGCTTATATAAAAATTAAGTATTGTGTTGGCAACACTGAGTGACTCCGGAAGGTTGACGAGTGAGGTTTTCGTACGAAGAAGTAGACCTTACATCGGCACCTTTTTGCTCGAGCAAAAAGGTGCAAATCTTGTTGTTTGCTTTTGGCATTTAATTGTCATATTGATTACTAATTGTTGTAAAATATATATTAGAGGAACGTGTAATTAAGTTGTTTAGATATTGTAAAATATAACGAGAAATGCACAATTTAATAACTGTTTTAACTACCATCTGAATTTAGCTAACAATTTAAAATGCATAACATATTAAAAGAAAAAAATATGGCCAGACAATAACTCGCTGTCTTTGTGACTGGTACAGAGTTAAGTAATTAAAATATATATAATCACTTCCATAACATACTAAAGAGCCGCCAATGGTATACATATAAGTATAGCTACAGCTACATATCGTACTATCTATACATTGAGATATATCACTTCAAATTGAATAGATTCGGTGAGTCACGTGATAATGAGATTACAAACTTGTTTACACTATATTCCTGGATTTTGTATGATCAATAACATATACAATCAATACGAGAAGGTTATGCTACCGCAGTGAATATACAGGGTTATTGGTAAAATACTAACAACCTCTTAGGGTTGACTTCTGCTAATCCTAACAAACATTTTGAGATGTTTTTAGGATATATAAAAACATAAACATAAAACATAAAAATCATTTATTGATATAATTGTGAACAATGTTAATTATGAAGCCTCTGGTCTTCGATGGAGTTTTACACTGTGTTACGAAGACCAGATCCTTCCCCAATGTGTGTCTATAAAAACAGAAATTATGCCATTACTTATGCATTTATTTGTTTTTTTTTTTCTTGAAGCCTACTCCGAGTCAAGAGCGCCCGTCGCAGCAACACTGGACCGCGGCGTGCTCCCTTTGAATAGAGTTTTGACTATTTACATCGACCATAGTAATAAAAATATGAAATAATACATTACATGCACAAGAGACTTTTAACATCAGGTGGTTCTCGTGCTTATGTCGTCAACAACATTAAAAATAAACCCAATTTTTTTTAAAACATAAAAAATATTTTCAAAATATTTGTAAGGACTAGCAGAAGTCAACCCTAAGATGTTGTTAGCATTTTTCCAATAACCCTGTATAATAGAAATGGAAGGAATATACACTGAGGCAGGTGGGAACATATTTTTTATAAAAGCAGGTAGTAGTTGCAATTTTCCTCAATACATATTAGGGCTCGCCTATGTGAGAGGTTAGGTCTGTAATATTACTAACATTCAATATTTAAGCTTATCGCTAAGAAATAGGTTAAAGATATCAGTACTCGTTTGTTTACTATATTTTAATCCACGATAATAAGATAAGCTACTCTTACAAAATGATATTCATATTTTTACAGACCTTTACATTACAATAACAACGGATTAATTTATCGTCTTTGTGTAACAACTGGGTTAATCTGTTTTATTTTTATTTGTTTTATATATTGACTAGTAAAGAAGCTGTCACACTTGATGGATGTTAGTATAGTCGTATATATTATATATATATATATATATATAATATATATTTAAGTAGGTCTGTTAAAATAAATATATCTGAATGAGGAAACATACGCTGCGAATATATCACATTGATACTAATATAAGGTATATTACATTTAATTTCATAATGAACGTATTATATTTCACAGCTTCATATTGTTACCACGTAGTAATTGTGCCTATGGTTCCCAGGTTTCAACTCATATCTTAATTGATATACACGGAAGTAATAGGTTAGTCTTGCCGCCAATAATTTCAGAAGAAAAAGAGATAGATGCGTTTTCTCAATCACATTCGATATTTAGAAGTGGTACGCTGCGTCATCGCCGCACGACTCACAGACACATAAACGGGCGTCACTCAAGGCAGAGCAAATGTGGGGTAAGGAAGTTCATATGGCCTCAGCTATAGTCGGGGCGCAAAAACAGTGAAAAAAAACTGAAAATACGTGCAACTCCTTCATCGATGACGCGACAATGGAGCTCAAGTTAGCCAATTAGCAAGGTTTTGACGTGCCACTCGCAGTGCGCGTATCAACTACCTCTTTTTTGTCATTATTGGTGGCTATATGCGCTGTGGGTTGGTGATGTTATGAAAGATAATATTGACAGGAATTAGCTCTCAAGGAAAGCCTAAATGGCTACACAAATATTGTACTCGTAAATACATATTTTCTACTTAAGGACGGTGGGTAGCCAGGAGAGCATGCAGCATAACACCATGTTGTCAAGCAACAGCCTTTGGTATGTCGGGTACCTTAATCCATAACAAATACATGCGTTGGTATACCTCCTTATCGGATAAGAAATAACATGAGTAAGTAACAACAAATGTCGCCGAATGAAACTGTTGACATAATTATAACCTTCACTGTCGTATATTCCTTTGATAACTAACTATTTAATATAAACCTGACAATGTCGACTCACCGATTGTCCAATATTATATTATGTTATCTTTTTGTCGCGTCGACCTTTGACAATATAGCTTGAAGTGTCTGCGGCGCTTACGACTATTCGTCGCGCGACAGGCGATAAAAATAGCAAGTCCAAAACTGCTAACAACCTCAGCATTCCGCAGGATCGTCGCTTTTATTGAAATCGCGCGTATCTGAAATTAGACATATTAAAATTTTAATTTATATAAAATGTTGTTGTAAAATTATAATTACCATTCTGAAATTAGCGTCACTCCCAAATTGCAATTGACTCGGGTTCGAGTCCCGGATACGTCTTTATCACTTTACGTATTCTTAAAGTGTCTTTAGAGATAGGAGGGTACGCTCATTTAAAAGTTAAACAACATAAATAAATCGTTTCGCAGTGACAAATCAGATAGGAATTTTCAGCCACCATATAAGAAAGCCGTTTTTAATTTATCCCTAACAGAATAACAAATATAGTATTTAACAGTGAACAGGTACATAGCAATACGCTTATTTTTAACCGTCTTCAAAAAAGGGGGAGGTTTGGTTTTTTGTGTGTGTTACCTTATATTATAAACTCTTTCCTGAGTGTACCAATTTTAGTGATTTTTTACATCAAAAGCTGGGACGAGTATTTAATATTTGAGTAATAATGCATTTTTTATCATTGAAGTCGGTAATTTTTGTTAAAACATTTTGATCATACGGACATAAAGAAACAGTTGAATTCATTGCTTGAGCCTGCGTTTACTGATACCACGAACGGGTAGAAAAAAATAATTCAAATCTAATGTAACGATAGACAACTCATGTGTTGTAAAACTATCAGTAGCACCTAGCGTGAAAGTGTTTGTCTTATTTTATAGCTTGCAATAAAATATTATGTATTACGTCTCTGACGTCAGCACAATGTTCATATCGCGAATGAATCTAACTTACAACGTGATGATTCAGAGCGATACTTACTCGTAGGAGTATTAATGGTATTGAAAAGAAAAACGGACATTTTATTCTCGATGGACTCGAAAACGTCTCATACAAGTCTTAAGTGCGGCCAATGGCGACGTCACAGTGACGTATCTAAGAGCCGCTCTAAGTGGGCACTCAATAAGAGCTGCGCATGTTTTAGAAGCAACAGTGGTGGAATCATTTCATCTTACGTCTGAAATACTTTAAACCTGTTTTAACTAGTTACAATACCTGAAAGGTTTCAGTTGCTACAACTGAAAGATATAGTCGTGCACTCACTCCAGACGTGCCTCGTGAGACGTGTCCACTCGCTTTCTCTGAGTGCATCCAGCGGGCAGAGGCGGCCGAATAACTTTTTTCTATATTCTTGTGGCAGTAAAACACTTTGTAAACGAGTTCGTCCAGGGAAATACTGCCACCATAGTTATTTCTACCGCGAAGCATGATCGCATTAATACGGTCCGGTTTGAAAGACCCAGTAAATTAACAACTTAATGTATCAATATGATGGGCGCACTACAGGCGCGTCACTTCTCAAAATTCAGTTATAGGCAGTGGTTACCGCTTAACACCACGTGGGTTTAGTGAATGTTTATCAAAATCAAATAAAGAGATATGAAAACATTTCAAAGATACTGTACTGTATTGTAACAGCCGGATCGTCCACTGCTGAACACAGCCTCCCCTATTAAGGGGGTATTTGCCATAATCCCCACACTTGGCAGGCGTCTTGGGGATCGCAGTGTAAGTTGGCAGTTCTTTAGAAGGCGCTGCTGCCCACGGGGCTTCAGAGATACAATAGTCCCAAATACAATAACTAACCTGCGCTGCCTCGGCCGCTACAATTGAAAGAGGTCGTCGTGCGTCCGCTCCAGACGTCGCAGTGACGTGTCCACTCGCCGTCCCTGCGTGAGCGCAGCGGGCGGAGGCGGGAGGGGCGGCGGAATCACTTCATTGTACGACGTCGAAGCG
This sequence comes from Plagodis dolabraria, assembly GCA_963854805.1. NCBI lineage: Eukaryota > Metazoa > Arthropoda > Insecta > Lepidoptera > Geometridae > Plagodis > Plagodis dolabraria. Next base: position 22,192,226 of record OY978459.1, read on the forward strand.
CCCAGCGAAGCAGATTGCCGCAGTCGTGCTGTCGGCCTGTGCCGGACGAAACCCTCCTCCAGGTCATTCACGAATCTAAAATCAACGGTACATAACGTAAGGTCAACGTGCAAATATTTTGAAGCAGTGATAGCTCAGTGGCATTGGCTATGGACTGTCGCGCAGCGTATCGAATCCTGCCGCAGGCTTGAGTTTCACCGCATGGTAGAAGTGCCCACCATGCGGTTTTTCAAATGCCCCCCTGGCTAGCGACCAACCTGAAGTAGAAAATCTGTCGACAAGCACCTAACGGTGTATTCCGGCAGCAGTCCTTGAGAGCCAGTGAACGGTGGACGTCCCAGTTGTTGGGATGATGATGATGATGATGATGATAATATACGCAAATACCTAGTATATAAAAGTCGTAATAATACCTTCAGTGTAACATAACTACTACGAGTATTATACTTACTACTTTATATTTACTACTTTAACTAGTATTTGTTCGTAATCATTCTGATCAGAGGTCCTATTTTTAAACTGTACTGTACTTTAATTGTCCACTGCTGAACACAACCTCCCCTATTAAGGGGGCTTTGCCATAATCCCCACGCTTGGTAGGCGTCTTGGGGATCGTAGTTTAGGATATCAGTTCCTCAGAAGACGCTGCTGCCCACCCTCCGGTATTTTACCTTTACTCGTCTCTTACACCGACATGTAGCAATGGGGGGTATTTTTTAACTAAAATGGTATGATGGTCTTTCAGTGTTCTATTTATATGTACAACTACGTAAAAAATAAACTTAAGTGAAAAACATAAATATCTGTAACCAACGTAATCTCTTACCTAAACAAGTTATTTTTATTTTATCCAGATAGATATTTGTTTATAAAAAATATTGATGTTAAAATTATGATTGATTGATTTGAAAGATTGCAGACGGATATTTGCTATAAACAGTTTTTAAAATATATATCCGTTTTGAATTTACGTAACAAACTGAAAAATGAGAAGTTAAACATACTCAATCGTATATGCATGTGGGGTATTTTTAGAATGATCGCCTGGCTAGCAATCAAAATGGATTCAACTTTACAGTGAGATCCACATACACATGATCTAGCCGGAAGACTTATTTCTGCTGCATATGCAGTTTGTAAGACAAGACAGTTAACAGACGTAGCTACTGCCCGGCTTGTTTATTTCTCGTACTTCCACAGTATTATGTCATATGGTGATTGCTGTGGAGAGCTGCTGCTGAGATAGAGACAATCTTTATCTTACAAAAGCGTGTAATTCGAGCCATATATATGAAATAGATCCTAGGGCATAATTGAGGGATCTTTTTAAAGAAATTGATATTTTAACTTTACCAAGTCTGTATATATACGTTCGTAAAAAATTGAGTAAATTTAAATTGAACAGTGACAATCACGATTGCAATACCAGGAATAAAGATAAAATAGCGGTGCCAGGATTTACATTAGCAAAGACAAATAAAAGGTCCTTTTTAGGTGTGCGTACTCCCAGCGGCAACATGTTGAAATACATGATTTGAGCTTAGCAGATATTTAGTGTATGAACTGGTGTAAATGTGTATGGTAGTTTTAAATTTGTGTGTCCAGCCATTCATAAGATACTTGCGAAAAACACTTTCCGCTGGGAGAACGTTCTCCCAGCGGCACTTTTTCGTCAAAACGGCCGCACGAAGAAAATAAGTATGCCAATAATTAGAGTATACCGAGAGGTAAATGTGTGTGTTTAAATGAAATTTGTGTGTCGTAAGACTCTGAAGATATGCAAGATGCCGCTGGGGGAACGTTGGGCTGTTTGCTGGATATCCTAAACGGTTAAGCGCACAATTATGATTATTTTTACACAGGTCTCTATGAATTTGTGTGTAATGTTTGTGAAAACAGAATTCGAAAAAACATTACAATTTAGACAAAAAAAAATTAAAGAAAAAATAAGGTTTTTAGGTTCTAGTGCTTAAAATAGATGTCTTCGAGATTAAATTTTCATGTCAATATGTGCCCTTTAGTAGCTTACAATATCTTGCCAAGTCTCATTTGTATAATATGAGTAGTTAATGAGTTTTGTTGAAAAAACGATGCCTAAATCACGCCCATTTTCGCCATTGGGTTTGACGAGTTTTACAAAGGTTCGCAAATCAAAAGGTATCACAACAATTAGTGCATTGATCCATTTATCTGCTCACAAAAGTTTAACTCAAACCACTTAATAAATAAAGAGATAAAGTTAAAAAACCCACAAGATACGAAACTAGTGATAAGCCGACCAAGTTTGAATGGTAACAAAAAAGCGGCCGCACAATATTAACTACTGATCTTCCAAATTTTATAGCATTGTACAGATACTTTGGTACACTTGCGTACACAATACTTATTGCCAATAATAATTATGAAACAACCTATCGAAGTTAAGTTTTTGTTGCAAAAGAATTAATTAAATTTCTAAGCTTAATGTACGTACGTAGGTTCATAATTATGTATAAGTATTTGAAAATTCGCTAATATCAACATTGAACAACTAATTGCAGTCTACGACAAACGACACGAAGCGTAGTTATTTTATAGAAATGTGAAGGTACGCACATAAGTTTAGAAATTAGCTCATCATTTATATATGTAGGAAAAGTTACATACATATTCTTCACCACACTATATTAGTAGCACAGTAGGTAAGTAAGAACATAATCCCTGTTATAATTAATCAATCGATAGGGATCGAAAGGGGACATAAAAGCGCACACCCAGTACGTAAAATGCACACAGAAGTGTTGTTAATGGCTGACCACTTAGGTATGGTATGACTAATACACCAAAACAAAAGCTAAATGCAAGGGCCGTGCAAAACAACAACCACAGTGCTGCTCTCTATGTTTCCGGGAAAAGATTATTTGCGGTCTCTTTTATTCTTTCATCGCAGAATCATGGGAGCGAAAGTGAAAGAATAATAAATGCCTAATTTGAATAGATCAAATTACGGCCAAAGACACTACGGGCGATTTCCGCGGGACAACCGCGTGGGCGCTCTCGCTCGTTCTCGTTTCACCGCTGTTTGCTACTACCTAAGCACTATTAAATCATTAGGTAAATAAACTGAAATGCAGTGTATAATTCAAATTTTGGTAATGATTTGAAAAACAGATGTGTGTATTGGCACGGTAATGTTATCTATACAGTATTTCGACTTCATATAAACGGACGAATCGCGAGCTATACCTACGCTCCTCGATCTCGGTCTGCGCTCGGTACGCAGACAGACTCAGACAGTCGCGACTGTGCCGCAGTGACGAATGGACGGTGTGTTACTTTTTTAACAATAACCGCGTGATACTTTCAATTACAATAAGTTAACGTACATATTACATATTTAATATGACGAGTAGGATATATTGTGCTGTTTTTGGTTGCATGAATTCGTCAAAAACGCATCCAGAGATAACTTTTAGATAACCTGAAAACTGAAAGGTAATACTATAAAAATAATTTTACTTACTAGTAAGTAAACTTATTTTATAGTCTACATAGTTGACGGTACATAATGTGTGTCATTTTAATGGACAAGTATTTCTTTTAATCCCCCGAAAAAAAAAACTCTCGATTAATAAAAAAAGTTAATAGAGTAAAGGAAAGTGATTGACATGAGTGAAATAGGTAGTTATAAGCTATATATTAGAATGCGGATTTTTTATACTTTAAAATTAATATTTTTCAGTCGAAAAAAAGTATATTGACAATCACAAAACTAAATGGAAACACAAAGTAGGCAAATGTAATTAAGGTGCTGGAGGCGCGTAGCCCTATCGCATGTTTAAGTACAGCGCGGCTGTAGGTAGTTATTTCAACGACAGAGCCGAGTTAAAATACTGTATAGATAACATTACTCATATTATACAAATGAGACTTGGCAAGATATTGTAAACTACTAAAGGGCACATATTGACGTGAAAATTTAGTCTCGAAGACATCTATTTTAAGCACTAGAACCTCACGCTAATTCCCACGCAAATAAAAATAACATATATTATAAATAGAATATATTACATACCTACCCTTTTATTTATTGAGCGGGAATATAAGTAAAAACTAGTTGAATAATTGTGTACGCAAATGTACCATAACAATATAATTCTATTTATTTTGGAAGACTAGCACTTTATATTGTGCGGCCGCTTTTTTGTTACCATTCAAACTTGGTCGGCTTATCACTAGTTTCGTATCTTGTGGGTTTTTTAACTTTATCTCTTTATTTATTAAGTGTTTTGAGCTAAACTTTTGTGTGCAGATAGATGGATCAATGCACTAATTGTTGTGATACCTTTTGATTTGCGAACCTTTGTAAAACTCGTCAAACCCAATGGCGAAAACGGGCGTGATTTAGGCATGGGTTTTTCAACAAAACTCATTAACTACTCATATTATACAAATGAGACTTGGCAAGATATTGTAAGCTACTAAAGGGCACATATTGACATGAAAATTTAATCTCGAAGACATCTATTTTAAGCACTAGCACCTAAAAACCTTATTTTTTGTCTAAATTGTAATGTTTTTTCGGATTCTGTTTTCACAAACATTACACACAAATTCATAGAGACCTGTGTAAAAATAATCATAATTGTGCGCTTAACCGTTTAGGATATCCAGCAAACAGCCCAACGTTCCCCCAGCGGCATCTTGCATATCTTCAGAGTCTTACGACACACAAATTTCATTTAAACACACACATTTACCTCTCGGTATACTCTAATTATTGGTATACTTCTTTTCTTCGTGCGGCCGTTTTGACGAAAAAGTGCCGCTGGGAGAACGTTCTCCCAGCGGAAAGTGTTTTTCGCAAGTATCTTATGAATGGCTGGACACACAAATTTAAAACTACCATACACATTTACACCAGTTCATACACTAAATATCTGCTAAGCTCAAATCATGTATTTCAACATGTTGCCGCTGGGAGTACGCACACCCTTTTTAGATAATTGTGTGCGGTTTTATAATAAAGTTCCTAAACATATTACAATGCTCACAGAAGGTAAATTCAAGTTGCACGTGAAAAACATTTTGATTAAGAAAATACTACTACACAGTTTGTAATTACTTAAACGACAAGGATGCATGGACAATTCCGCCACTGCCAAGCTATCGCCTGTCACCTACGTAACTTAAACAAATATTGTAATAAGTTTACTATGTTACACATTGTTAAAAGAAGTTTAAAAGAATTTCCCCGAGTTTCTTGCCCGTTTTTCTCACAGAGGCTCTATACAGTTTTTTGTTGAACGTGGCAGTACTATGAAGAATATTTCAATAAAATTTGTAATTGACCTGCATAAGAGCGTCGTAGACGCCTAAATTGAATAAATTATTTTGAATTTAGCTACCACACTCAAGAAGGAAATCTCCAACCAACTAATGGTAGCCAGTAATTCTAGGCTGTTAACTACCCTCGAAAGCATAATCACTCACCATCAGATTTAGGCCTGATTTCTCGCATAATTGAGAGAAACACCTGGTATCTGTCGCCAAGCACCTATCAGTGTGTTCCGGCAGCTGTCCTTGAGAGCCAGTAATTTTAGGTTAGTATTAACGACATCTTCGACCACATCATTTACCTTGATATATTGGTCAAAGGCTAACCTATCAGGTATAAAAAACACTGCTCTTTATCTGTCATCTCTGTGTACCTTACTTATCGGTATTCACTATTTTGAATAGGAAAAGATAGCGGCGCAACCCCAGAATACGATGATGATAATATAGATAATAGACGATGATTATAACATTATAAATAACGTTTTCAGCAAAATGTCAATCGGCAGTTTAGGCGAGGTCAGTGCTCTAATTTCTAGATTATTTCTATGCCTGCTTGCATCGTCTCAGAATCAAGGACTCCGATCTTAGCGTATGTGTAAACACAGACTATTTTACACATTTACACAGTGTTTATTACCGCTAAGTACCTGATAACACAGATTCCATAATAAAACCTAATAGCTACAATGTAAAGGAGGGCCCGATACATAGCCATTATTACGTTTCACTATCAGATGAAAATATCCGGATTGTCCACTACTGAAGACAGTTTCCAGCATTTAGTGTAGGGTTTGTCATAATCCCCACGCTTGGCGGGCGTCTTGGGAATCGCAGTTTAAGATATCAGTTCCTCAGAAGCCGCTGCTGCCCGCCTTCCGATATTTTACCCTTAGTCGCCCGGCACCCAAGGGGTATATAAATATATAAGATGGCTTCCAGTCGTTTCAAATTTTGATAACCATTTTTGCCAACTGTACTCTGGCTGCTAAACTGATTCAAGAATCATATCAGCAACATTAAATTATTTGGACAACAATATAGATGGTAAAGCATGAGGCAGAAAAGGTTATGTTACTATATAGGGTTATTGGAGTTATTGGTAATATGCTAACAACCTCTTAGGGTTGACATCTGCTAGTCTTTACAAACATTTTGAGATAAATTTTATTTTGTATTAAAAAAGTTTTTTTTTGTGTTTTAATGCCTACTCCGAGCAAAGAGCGCTCACCGCAGCAACACTGGACCACGCCGTGTTCCTTTTGAATAGAGTTTTGAATATTTACGTCGAGCAAAGTAATAAAAAGTATAAAATAATACATTACTGGCATAAGAGACTTTTAACATTAGATGGGCCTCGTACTTAGTCCGTCAAAATAACATAATAAATACGAAAAAAAAAAAATTTTAAGAACTATTTTTCCGAGCAAAGAGCGCTCACCGCAGCAACACTGGACCACGCCGTGTTCCTTTTGAATAGAGTTTTGAATATTTACGTCGAGCAAAGTAATAAAAAGTATAAAATAATACATTACTGGCATAAGAGACTTTTAACATTAGATGGGCCTCGTACTTAGTCCGTCAAAATAACATAATAAATACGAAAAAAAAAAATTTTAAGAACTATTTTTGACAAAAAAAGACTCTCAAAATGTTTTTTAGGACTAGCAGATGTCAACCCTAAGAATGTTGTTAACATATTCCAATAACCCTGTATAGTTGTCCAATTATATCAGACGCGATATGAGAAAAAGCTTGGAAGAAGCAGCAGTGATTTTATTGAATAAACCGACGTAGCGTAGGGGCAGAGAAAACCGAAGAAAGTGTAGATAAACTACATGCGTGAGTCATTGATTGACTAAGTATTATTTAAAGAGCATTGACGCATGCTAATTCTTTGTTTGGAAAAAGATAAATTCCAGCGGTACTTGAATCCGCAAATCAGAATACCATCCTGGTGCATTTTCAATTTTATTATGGTATTCTGGGATTGCGCCGCTATCTTTTCCTATTCAAAATAATGTATAAAATGAGCGAATGTTTCTACAAGTGAATACCAATATGTAAGGTACACAGAGATGACAGATAAAGAGCAGTGTTTTTTATACCTGATAGGTTAGCCTTTGACCAATATATCAAGGTAAGTGATGTGGTCGAAGATGTTGTTAATGCAAACCTAAAATTACTGGCTCTCAAGGACAGCTGCCGGAACACAATGATAGGTGCTTGGCGACAGATACTAAAGAGTAGTAGCTAGCCATGTGGGCATTTGCAAAATGCCCTACCACCATGCTACAACGACTACCATCCTAAGACAACAACCCGGACCGACGGCTTAACCTGGCCTCCGAAGCACGGCAGCGCTCAGTGGTAATGTCACTAGCGGTCACCTATGCAAGTCATGACCGCGGCGGACGTTGCTTAACTTAGCTGATCGGTTAAGAACGGCTTAAAAAACTTCGCTTCGAGCGCTTCAGAATAAGAATAGGTAGGTACAATTATAGGCTACTCTATATGCCCTACCGATCGCACTTAGCTTGGGATAATAACATAAACAAGACTACTTGATCCAAGAATCAGATTACCAACTGTTGAACGAAAAAGGACATCCTACTCACAAAGAGGATAATGTATTTTTAGAAGTCTCGCTCGACACAACGACACATAACTCGAGCGAATAATTGACTTCCTCCGGCATCCTTTCTCAAAACCAACTGTATCTACACGCGGTAAAGTCCAAATTTCTCTGGCAAATGACAAGTAAATACAAATATTTGAACAAGATCAGCAATCGTTGGTCAAATATTTTGTTGAATGGTGTTAAGTTAATAATGCTACATTTCATTGTCCTCCATAGCTATTCAGAAGCGGAAAGTATTGGTTGTTTTTTCACAGAGACAACGGTAAAGTCACGCCATGCGTGTATGAAAAATCGCCATACGACTATGGTCATGCTTGATTTTCATCTTTCTTGATCAGACGATCAATAAATGATTTGCGATGACATGACATAGGCAAAACAAAGCCAGAAACCGATAACATTTACATTTATATAGGGAACTAGGTCATATGTATGTAATTAACGTAAAAGTCGATATTTTACACACTTTTGTGAATTGGTGTTGCGTGTGTCATCGTTTGAATAATTTGTCGAGTCTAGCAGTGTGACACGCGTGGCTACAACCTTTTAAATCTACCAAGGTACCTACCTAAAGTAAGCCCGACAATGTTGTGCCATCTAAATTAAAACAATAATTCGATGTTATTTAATAAAACCTGTTCTTACTATACAGTTTATCGATCTAGCTACCAAACATGAGATGAATGATTCAGGTTTAAACAGTCGCGAGACCCTCACCCGTCAGGGAGCGATTCTTTGATGGTGGTCACTTTGAATGTGAACTCTTCGGAGGATCTTTGTTTGGCTTCAGAAAATATATATTCTAAGTACGGACACTGGCAACAAATCCATGCTGAAGGATTTTTCAAAACTGCTTTCAAACAGCTAATTTTTTTTAGAATGCTGATGTTTTCAAATCATTTTTTGGAACTCCTTTTTAACGATAATGAATTTTCACAGCTAACTCACGCTTAAATGTTGCCAATTAAGCACGTGCGTGTTGTTTTTTTCTAAATCGGACAACCGCGTCCTTAGAAAAGATTTCTTTATACAAATTTTCGCGCTTTTTGTAAAACCAAAAGGCGGTAACCGCGACACGGCAATGCGCATGGATATTGAACTTTGTTTAATTGACATTATGTTTTATTTTTACAAGTTAGCTGATCTGCAGCGTGCCCTTAAAAGAAATCACATTTTTTAAATTGCAGAAAGGTTATTCTATGACTATAAACACACCTGCCACAGAACTGGCTCTCAAGGATAGCCGCCGGAACAAATCGGCTTGGTAACAGATTTCTGAAGGTTATATCTAGCCAGCAGCGCAAGTACCGAACTTACCGATCGCTAAATTTGACGTTATAATCGTCTAAATTCGATAAAACGGGTTATATCGATGTGCATTCCCAAAATGCTACACCATCATGAAAATACCAGTGCTAAGCGAGACGAAAACGCGGATGTCCCGAGCTCTCCTTGAAAAAACCACCGAATGGGTCAAATCGAAACTATAGTCGGACTGATTCACGTGAGTTATCCCGTATTATTTACTGAAAATAAAAATACATCATCCACCTATTTACAAACTTCGATGACATTTGTATGAGCTATTATAGTTTTCGTATAAGTGCTACAACTTAATACGATTCTATTTCTTATCATCCTTGGCAGTGAGAGACTTTAAAACTATTTAAATATATGTATCTATTTTTAGACACACTATATAAATAACGCTTCTGAGTTACTTATGCAAATATTATGCAAGAATTATTTTTTGCATAATGGTTTGGTACGAGTTATCGACGCAAGTAATCACTGCGGATGAGATAACCAAGAGGTTAAATTTTGAAGAATCAGGAGTGACACTTTTCTATCAGTAACAATAGTCTAATTGTTATGAAATGAAAGTTATAATATTGTAGTTATAAAACGATACTGCAAACAGAGCCGAAAAATTACATTCAAAACTTTAAATACAACATAAAAAACATTATCTAGATAGCTAGAGTTCTCTCATTTGAGATGCACCAATTTAAAGTCATATCAATACGTAGGTGCTTGAAAAGGGCAAAGATCAAAGACCCTTTGACCGTGGTAAAATAAAAATACACATATTTAGACACACATCGCGATATGAATATTATTGTCTGAATTACAATACGAATAAATATGTAAAGAAGTGTAACTCTCACACAGTTACTGCTTTGATTTCGGATTCATCCAGTTCATAACAAAACCCCCACAATCTGAAATTTAATAGGATTGGTTAATTGATTTGGCGCTTAGAAACTATCCCATCCGATTGGTCTGCTGCTGTATAAGAGCTTGACTTACATTTATATACATATTTATTCGTAGGGATAACCAGGCTTTCAGACAATCTTGAGGAATCTGTTTTGTAGAAGGCTAAAATCTATTTTACAGAGCGAAAAAAAAAACAATCTTTTTTGACACACATCTGGATAACGAGACGTCCTGAAAATCCTGATGCATAACTTAAAAGTCATAACAAGTGCATTATATTGGTTCTTAAGAAGAACGTAGACTCAAGCCCTTCGTCCACGTACCTAAAAAACTCCACACACTCTTATTCCTGCCCTTATTTCACGCTACGTGCGGTCGGTAAAATATGTATTCATCTTCTACTGCGCTCTATCGGCTGCCATTCCAGTAAATACACCTTTGCCTTTGGTACTCATATGATTCTTCACGTTCATTCATCCATACTTTCAACAGCCTTCCTCTACCAATCATGAAGGCTCTATATTTTTTTGGACTATCATCGTTTAGGTAGGCAGTTCTAGTTGCGTGTAGATGCAACTAGAACTGCCTACCTAAACGATGATATTTCACATTCTATTGTTTTACTGTATGTATCATTAGAATTTACACTCGCTAAGACATTGTGTACAAACTACAAACAAGCCTTTATTAAATGCGCTTCAATAATTTACCGTTGACGCTTTCGTCTATGAACAGATCTGTACATGAAATCATAAAAATCCTGACGCGTCAATTTAATCATAACTGTAATGTATAGAGATTATTCTGAGATAGAACATCCAAAATGTAGCGTCAGTCGCAATATATGTGAACAATTAAACGTTTCATTATTATCGCCTCGTAATTCCCTGTTTATGTTATTTACCAATAACAAGGATAAAAATATAGGTACCTACTTTAAAAAGCCAAACATTTAATTATTTTAAAATGGTAAAAATCTAACCAAACAATGCCTTATCTGATTGCACGTATAGGTTATGTCGGTGCACGAATGTTCCAACATTTGCGCATCTATAAGCTTCGACAAAGTGGGGTCACTCAGAAGCAGCTGCTCATAACTGATAACAGCTAGTCGGGGGCAACGACCCGAGTTCCTGCGCCGTATTTGTACAGACGGCAAATTAATGTTAATATTTCACTCATATAACAAAACTGTTGCTACACTACCAGAATTCCATACATTTGAATTGAATTCCATACATAAATTATAAAAACTTATAATGTAACTTCCGGTGCGGCAGAATGGATTTTGAATGGATTAAAAAAAAACATTTTAGATATCCGTACCCAAAGGGTAAATACGGGACCCTATTACTAAGACTCCAATGTCCGTCTGTCTGTCTGTCTGTCTGTCACCAGGCTGTATCTCATGAACTGTGATAGCTAGACCGATGAAAAGTTCACTTTCACAAATGATATATTTCTGTTGCCGCTATAACAACAAATACATCAAATAGGCCAAGTGCGAGTCGGACTCGCGCCCTGAAAACTGAAAAATAACATTATAATATAGTATCTTATGTTGTATTGTAAAGATAATGATACGCGGAACCCTTCGTGCGCGAGTTTAAATTATTTGCTGCTAAGATTTTTTTACCTGTAGATGAGTTGTTGAGGTTGATGTTGAGTTGTGAGGGTAATTACCCGAGTCACTACCAGTCTTGCACTTCTGAGCGTCTGGTGAATACATCGCCGCTAATCGTGTTTTTTAGGAATAATCTGTGGACAATATGCCTTCCTTGTGTCTTTAGACTCTGCACCAATTATACAGGCACCGTGAGAGTTAAGAAAACTGTTTTATTTCACGCGTAATTATTGCTTTTATTGTTGAAATAGAAAATATCGTCATTTTGTTTTATCTTAGGAACTAAACTCAATGAAATGAATGAGCGAGATATGTGTATCGTTTGGTGTGATGTGAGTGAGTGAAAGAGATCGCAGCATAATGGTGATCGGAACGTCTCGCGGCGGTTCGGTGGTAACACGAATTGCTTTTTTATCTCTATCTAACAACAGATATGACGCATAATATTTGAACGTTCTTTCCGTGTCATTACAAACTGCATATACATGTGCGTAGGTATGTATATAGGTAAATTCTAGTAAGCTTTTAGAGCAGTGGTGTTCGGATATAACTACTCTTTATATTTCAACTCTCTGATTTGCTGCCCTTTTTTTAACTACTCAATTAATAAAATAATCTATGCATGTAATATTAACCCAATTAAGAGTAATAAAATAAGCCAAGTGCGTGTTGGACTTACACACTGAGAGTTCCGAACCAATACAGAAATACGTTACGAGATCCATGCGGGGGTAACACCCGAACTTGGCCGGTTTTTATTATTTTTGGTTATACGTTAGATGTAAGGCTATAATAATACCAAGTCAGTGAACGCAATTATAAAAAAGCATTAAAAAATACACGTTGCTTGTATGAAGAGCCCTTTTTAGGGTTCCGTACCCAAAGGGTAAAAACGGAGTAGTATTACTGAGACTTCGCTGTCCGTCCGTCCGTCTGTCACCATGCTGTATCTCAAGAACGGTGATAGCTAGACAGTTGAAATTTTCACAGATGATGTATTTCTGATGCCGCTATAACAACAAATACAAAAAGTTGGCCAAGTGCGAGTCGGACTCGCACATGATAAAAGAAAAAAAGGTTAAAATATGAAGTCAATGTTGTATAGGTAATGGTACGGAACCCTTCGTGCGCGAGTCCGACTCGCACTTGTCCGATTTTTATTTAAACTTTTTGTTGTTGTTATTCTCATTAGTAAAGTACTAACACATATTCTGTGAAAATTTCAACTGACTACTTCTTACCTTTCCAAAAGTACAGTATGCATCCTTCAAGAGTCAGACGGAATACAGACGGACAACCGAGGCTTCTTAGAGTTCCGTTTTCTAGTACGGAACCCTACAGAGACCAAGTTCTCACTTTAGCATATATTTTTAGGGTTCCCACTCAAAGGAGAAAGTGGAACCTTTTATAATGACAATCATCTGTCTGCATAATATGTCTGTGTGTCTGTCGGATCGTATGGCACAAGTCTGTAGCCCGGAAACTAATTATGAGTCACAAACCTGAACTTTTAATATTTTGTGTACAATATTGACCCAAAACCGAATATGTATAGAATTTGAAATTAAATTGAAAATATTTTAATTATGTCAGCATATCATCGTATTGACCTCGTAAAATATAATAAGATTTTTTTTTAAATAATAAAATATATATCGTTTTTTTTTATGCCTGATAGGTTAGCCTTTGACCACTATCTCACCTGATGGCAAGTGATGATGGGGTCGAAGATGTTGTTTAGGCTAACCTAGAATTACTGGCTCTCAAAGACAGCTGCCGGAACACACCGTTAAATGCTTGGCGACAGATTTTCAACTTGAGGGTGGTAGCTAGCCAGGCGGGCATTTGCAAAGTGCCCTACCACCATGCTGTAACGGCTGCCATCCTAAGACAACAACCGGGACCGACGGCTTAACGTGCCCTCCGAAGCACGGAAGCGCTCAGTAGTAATGTCACCAGCGGTCACCCATCCAAGTCATGACCGCACTTACGATAATTATTATAGTCGAGAACGCGACGACGCCCGACTAGTTTCGTGGGATTCGGACCCACTTCATCACGGAGCGACACGGGCGGGTTCGACAAAGTGAAGTGGGTCCGAATCCCATGAAACTAGTCGGGCGTCGTCGCGTTCTCGACTATAATAATTATCGTAAGTGCAAACCGTGTATAATAAATTAATATGTCAAATACTTACGTAAGTTTTAATAATGATAACCAATTTTTTTTTCATTCAAAGTTATTGCGACGGTACCCTAACAATACGAGATCCGACTCACACTTGGCCGTCTTTAATTATGAATATTTTTTACTGATGACCACGTTCCACTTTCTACTTCTAATGAATCATCAAATTGCTGGTGAATGATTGGGTTGCGGTGAAAGATATAATAAGTTTATAGAGTTTGCATGTAGGTGTGTGTGTGTGTGTGTATTTGAGAGTGTGTCTCAGTCTCGTGGCGGATGTAGCTCCAAAACGGCTGAACTGATTTCAATGTTGTTTTATTTTGTGTGAAAGCAGGCGTTAATTTTGTAATGGATTGAGAATTGATCAGTTTTACAATATTTCAGGATTAATTTAGCATTACACGCACACTTAGTAACGGCTCAGCAAATATTATTTAGAAATATTTTATATTTATACTGATTTAAAATGGAACTGAATAGTAATAATAACAAATATTTTAATAATATTTTAAAAAAACACATTCTTGAAACTCCCCTAAGAGAACTGGGTCTGGTATGTAAGTAAATTTATCAAAATGCGAGTTCTTCCTTGCAGCGCTGCGGCTTGTTCGAAATTCTCACATTTTAGTGCTCTCTATCCCAGGCCTGAAAGATTTCTTCCAAAGGTTCACCCTCCTGGGTTCTCCTATTTTCCTGGAAGCTGTACCAAACGCTATTGTTTCGCGAACGCAGCTCCTCCTGGCCGCCCAGGGACGTTAAGGCATCTGTCCACACATGTGGCATTAGTGCTGTTGCGAATGTGCTTTGCGCTTCCCAAGATGACATATCTACTACGAACTGCCTCAACCTGGATTTACAACAATAAGGTCTCTTATTTTGATGACTCATTAAAGTCTGCTGTTGATTCTCAATGTCTCCCTGAATGAGTTGCAGTGGAAACAAGCGGTTCTTCCAATCCGTTACGGGGGTCTCGGGAAGAGACGTGCTGGGGATTTGGGCTTGCCAGCTTTTCTTGCGTCGGTGCACAGGGTGGTGGACCTTGTCGCTATTATTCTTAACCCGAATGGTGGCGAGGTGAGCATACCTTTCGTGTGTGAGGCGCTATCAGCTTGGTCGGCTCTTAACCCGGGTGTGCCTGTCCCTACGACTCCCCATATCCAGCGAGCATGGGATGACATTGGAGCGAGACGAGTCAAAAAGCAGACGTTGGACAGCGCTTGGGCACGGACTTGGCCAGACTCCGTGCTGTGTCAGTCAGATTCTGGGGCGTGGTTACACGCGTTGCCGTCGCCTCACCTGGGCACTTTACTTGACGATGACTCTCTGCGTGTGGCAGTGGCCATTCATCTGGGCTACAAGGTGTGTGAATCCCACATATGTACCTGTGGCTCGATGGTGGACAGCGACGGCCACCACGCATTGAATTTATTGTCGTAGCACAAGAAGGTTTTCACGCCAACACGCCTTAAATGACATAGTGCGGAGAGCCTCAGTGTCAGCAAACGTTTGTCCAGGTCGGAGAGCAACAGACCGGACGGGCTAACCTTGGTGCCCTGGAAAAATGGCAGGTGCCTGGTGTGGGACGCGGAAATCAAACGCTATAGTGTCTGATTTCACCATATAGAATATTATCTGTCAGTAATCGAATGTATCGATTTTGTACGATTCTTGGGCGTGCTGCGATAAGAAAAAATCATTGTTCCTGGTTTAACGTGCTAATAACCATTGTGAATCCAATTTTTCGTCATCGCTCTTATTCAAGTATGACATATTCGTACCTAAACTTTAAAAAGGTTTTAAGTATCTTCACGAAGAAATTCTTTTTGGTACGCAACTCGCAAGCTGAAACATTCCATTGAACATTTCTGTTAGTTGGTTAAGGTGAGGGCCAAGAAACTAGGGGTGACCTGTAAGTGGTGTAGCTTTATGTAATGGAGATTTAATTGCCGCATTCTCGCAATGGCCTTACAATTACCAAGGACTGATGATAGATAGACAAACTACTATCAAACAACATACCATTAAACTATTCAAGGCAAAGTTATGGATAGGCGTAGGTGCCAAGAAACTCACTATAGGGGTGATTTGCAAATAGGTGAGTTTGGACACTTGGTAAATATTTAGTTAGAGTATGACAAATCTACGTTCTTATAGTAATGCGTCACCTTTCCACATCAAATCGAGAAAGTCACCGTATCAGGAATAGAATTCTCGTAGCCTGATATCAACGGTAAGCATACAATCTAAGTTACGAGTGTTACAACCGCTTTATCTGCAGCGCAGCCCCCAGTAAGAAACCTTAGCTCAGTTGTGACCGTTACAAATTGAGGTGTACTAAACAGCGTGAACACCTCTCCGCATTGCTCCTAGTTATAAACACATAACATTATTTTAACATTACACTTCACACCCGGTCATCCAGCCATAAGCGATGAGAAATCAGTTTTACGATTGGGCACAGTCAGCCGTGGCCAAGCCTACGCGAGTAGCGGTGGGATTACGTCAGCAGAATGTGGAATATGTGCTGAATAGCTTACCGTCCTCGGTCCACTGCATCATTTGATAGTTCCGAATGGTTCCAAGATAAATTTACATAGAGTTTTACTATTAGTTTGGTTTCTGAATGATCTACTTGGTTATCATAACGGGTTTTAATGAAATAGTTATAAGGTATAGCATAGGTATTAGGCAAAACGTAAGTATTTGGCAGCTAAACTACATGAGTACTAATATTATAAATGCGAAAGTAACTCTGTCTGTCTGTCTGTCTGTTACGCTTTCACGCGAAAACTACTGGACCGATTTGAATGAAATTTGGTATTGAAATAGTTTGAGACCCGGGAAAAAACATAGGCTAGTTTTTATCCAACTGCGCAAAATGAGGTTAATGTTTTTGCGTGATAACCGACATACGCGCGGGCGGAGCCGCGCCCGTAAAACTAGTTAGATATATATAATAAGGTGCGTCCAAAACTACTAACAATAACTATAAAACAAGACTAGTATAAAAAACAATATACCTAAGTTAAAATGTTATTATAATATATAATAATAATAATAAAAATAAAAACTAAGGGTCCGTTGTTTCAGGATGCCCTAATAAAGTTTCGGGTTGCTAACCAACACATGAAATAACGGAATGATATAAATGATAGTTAAAATGCAGCGCGTTTCAAGCTTAACCGATGGATAGGCCAAATCGATGACTGAAATGCAAAAGATAGTGTTTATTTAATAAATAAGTTCTGGGTAGTATAACCGGCACTTACTCGAACATTCTGAAACAGGCCATGAGAGTAATAAATTAACCGGAGTCACATAACAAACGTTTTCACTTCTCATCCTCGTATTTTTTTTGTATAAGCTACGGATTTTTATGCTATCAAGTGAAGGATTTTTTTTTATTTTTTGAAATAGATTCAGTTTTTATTATATTTCATGTAAGTAAGCAGTTTAATAATATACCCATACCAGGGTGTTAGTATAGACACATAAGTTTTTACAGAAATCATGACCCTCAAAAGAGAACTTTATGCAAATATCAGTATTTTATGCACGTTTTTTTTTTATGTTATTATGACGGAACAAGCTCGAGGTCCACCTGATGTTAAGTGGTTACCTCTGCCTATAACAGATGCAGTTCATCGTTCAAGTGACGAATTGCACTGCGCCCGTTATCTTGAGACATAGTTGTTAAGTCTCATGTGCATGTAATTTCACTGGCTCTCAAGGACTGCTGCCGGAACACACCGTTAGGTGCTTGGCGACAGATTTTCAACTTGAGGGTGGTCGCTAGCTAGGCGGGCATTCGCAAAAAGCCCTTCCACCATGCGGTGAAGCTCAAGCCCGCGGCGGGATTCGAAACCATGGACCTGCTGTTTCTCGAATACTGGACGTGTTTCTCGAATACTGATATTTAGAAAAAAATGTATTATCTACGATTTATGCTAAGTTTTTTGGTGCATGCTACAAAGAAATAATTGTACACGTAAAAGCATTGGACAAACTTGGAGTCATTGTCGTACAAACTAAGGTAAAAGACCGAATGCAAAATAACCGCCGATATGCAAAATTCGTACTTATTACGAGTCGAACTCCAACTAAAAATCCTAAACTGAAAGAAAAAAATCGGATGTTTTTGATATTCGAGTTTGATATCACAACCCCTATATGTGACGAATGACGAAATCGTAAAAGTCGCGGGTTGTCAATGGTTACAAGCGGCTGATAGCCATCTTTGTGGCGACTGGCGTTCTGCGGGATAGGTTTTTTGTTCAACAGTGGACGTCTTCCGACTCCGGCTGATAATATACTTCCATGTACAAAATGTGGGTGTATACACAACAAAATTAAAAAAGAGGGCTGACTAAATTATCTGTTCTTTTTCTCTTCCAATTCCAAGACTGAAACTCGGGAATATTCGCAAAACCGTTGTACTCGTAGATTTTAGGTTAACTAATGAATGACCTTCAATTAAACTCAATGAAGATGCAAGAGACACTAATTGTTATATTTGCACAGATCATCTTCGTTATAAGCCAAGTACAGACATCCTTACTAACAAAGACGCGCCCCTGTACAGTAGAATATTAAATACGAAGCTTGCGAATCTCGCACATACACGCGGCGCGCCTATTTTTTTTTTATTCGATTGTGACGGAACAAGCACTAGGCCCACCTGATGTTAAGCGGATTAACATCTGCCTATAACAGATGCATTTTGTCATATGACGAATTGCACTACGTCCGTCACACTGAGACATACAGTTGTTAAGTCTCAGGTGCCTGTATTTTTTCTGACTCTCAAGGACTACTGCCGGAACACACTGTAAGGTGCTTGGCGACAGATTTTCTACTTGAGGGTGGTAGCTAGCCAGGCGAGCATTCGCAAAATGCCCTTCTCAAGCCTCAAGTGAGGCCCAAGCCGGGGCGGTGGGAATCGTACCGTATAGTCCTACGGCACGGCAATCCATAGCTATTACCGCTCCGCCATCATTGCTACAAAATTATGAAATGAGTTGATGATGTAATGAAAGAGGATGACTTCGTCACAACTTAAGATCACATTAGTATTGATATAAGTTGGTGATCAACGAAAAATCTTGAGATCATTGTTGGCCACATATAAACTTACGTAAGGAACGAACGATACAGCAGGCAAACAACAAAAGCCAAGCCACGAGTCACATGACCGCGTGAAAGCGCGCCGCTCTACGCTAGATATGAATGTTCGCACGCGAAACCTTGACAGTCTCAGTAACAAAGTCACAAGACTGAAAAAATGTGCTATGCTTTTCACGGACACTTCTTTCCCTTGAGTGAATGGCCAGAAATTATTACTGCTGTTTGGTGACTTGTTTTATGTATCTAAAAGGAATGGATGGTACTATCGTCCTCCTTTGCTGAAGTGATCCAATTCTACTTATCTTACGAAAATTATAATTGAGAAAGTTGCGAGTATTTTTAAGCGTGTTGTCTAATGGTTCGTAACCATTCACTTCCTACCTTTCACTTAACCGATATTGATAACAATTTTTATTGAATTTCAACTAGTGAGGTTGCAGATATAACCCAAAAAAAAAAATTTACGCAAAAGACTTCAATAAAATAGGTTTATTATTAATTTGTTATTGTATTACGAGGGCGAATCGAAACAAAGATAAGGCTATATACTGCATACCTATAGGATAGATATCTACCTACTTCCGCGAGATAGCTCGCCCGCTCAGGGCTAAAAATAAAATAACTCATACATTACTAATGAGTACCTAAATGGCCCCGTGGGGTGCCGGGTTAGAATTGCACCTCCCATATCATCCCACGGGTGTCGTAAGAGGCGACTAAGGGAAATAAAACTGGAAGGTGGGCAGCAGCACCTTCTAAAGAATAGCCAACTTACACTGCGATCCCCAAGACGCCTGCCAAGCGTGGGGATTATGGCAAATACCCCCTTAATAGGGGAGGCTGTGTTCAGCAGTGGACGATCCGGCTGTTACAGTACCGTACAGTACCTAAATGAAAACCACGCAATCAAACGAATTTCTTCTTTATGCTATCTTAAGAATTATGATTACCTTATCAGTATGATGCAGAAGGGCCGCAGTGATATTTAGAGCCTGTTTCAGAATGTTCGAGTTAGTTCCGGTTATACTTCCGAGAATTTATTTATTAAACTATACCTGAAACTTTATTAGGACATTCTGAAACGGGCCCTAAGGGTCCGTTTCAGAATGTTGTAACAAAGTTTCGGGTTGCTAACCAATACACAAAATAACTGATTGATAAAAATGACAGTTAACTTGCAGCGCGTTTCAAGCTTCAACCGATGGATAGGCTAAATCAATGACTGTGAAACGCAAAGATAGTGTTTTATTTATTAAATATGTTCTGGGTAGTAAAACCGGAACTTACTCGAACATTCTGAAACAGGCCCTTTGACAACTAATTTGTGTTAAACAAAGTATTTTTAAGCGATTTTATTTTTACAATTTATTTAATTGAGCGGTGTTTTTGATATACGTTTGAAAAATGCATTTACGTATTCCCGTCCACCCCGGGGAAGGTGGCTGGGATATGTCGGGCTAGACACCAACGACTCCCACAGCAGCAAGTGCCGACTCGTGTAAAATTACAGTCGTGAAATCGTCGAAGCAACCGATCATCACCGAGCGGATCATTCTTTTTCTTCAATCTTTGCAATGTATC
The DNA here is from genome assembly GCA_963854805.1 of Plagodis dolabraria. Taxonomy (NCBI): domain Eukaryota; kingdom Metazoa; phylum Arthropoda; class Insecta; order Lepidoptera; family Geometridae; genus Plagodis; species Plagodis dolabraria. The sequence continues at coordinate 22,212,919 of OY978459.1, forward strand.
AACAATGGTTTGATGTTGTGTCAACAATTGTTTGATATTGTACCAATTTATGCTGTCTAGGTTACTCTAAAAAAAATACTTAATAGAAAAGATCTCGGATTTGATGTATAAAATATCCGGGTGCAATCAAAATTAATCTCTGACTGAGGTCAAAATACGACTTAAAAAACACTATTTCGATATTTTAGCGTCAGTTTAAAAATGTCGGAGAGTAAATAGCTCTACAGAGACCATAAAGAATAATTAACAGTACGTACCCAATGCGTCCGTTCAGCCCTATACGTTTTAACAACAGTTCGCAGCATTAGTTTCATATTTTTACACGATGAAATTCGTTGCATGACACAGTGTTGACGAAAAGTTACGCGGGACGTGAAACTAATTTGTCATAAAACTATTGCATGCATGTTGAAACTACATATCTATTTACACGTGGAACCACCAGTAAAACTATTTTCATGAAACTAATTTTGCGCCACTAGTTTCGTAATATAAATCTGGCTTAAAACCTATCACACTAGGTGAAGGTTTCTTGGTGCCTTCTGGATGGATATCACCAATATGGCCCAATAGCAGGGTTGTTGTTAGTACAAACTTCATTATACAGGGTTATTAGAAAAATGCAAACAACCTCTTAGGTAGTCCTATCAAACATTTTAAGCATTTTTTTTTTTTGGTATATTTTATTTGTTTGTGGCAAAAAGAGGTTGTTAGCATTTTTCCCATAACCCTGTATAGTGCACTATACAGGGTATAATCTTATAACTTCTACAAAAAGATATTCAGTTTGTGTGTGTTGAATACACACACATCACTGAATATCTTCTAATATTAGTTTTTAAAAAACGAGTGTAGTGAAGTATATATCAATAAAAACTAGCCAAGTGCGAGTTGGACTCACGCACCATTGGTTTCCTACCACCATTCAACAACCATTTTGGTGATATTTATACAGGGGGCCATTTAGATGGGTCTGTAGACGGATCTTCAATTCTGAATCTATAAGATATACAATGGTAAATTCTTAGGAACTGTAATATCATCGATGTTAGTAACAAGAAAAACTGCATGCACCTACATTGTATCGAATAAGTAAGGTAGTATGCACTTATGAACAAATTTTTAACAGAAAAAATAACGACTTCACAGAAAATATTCTAAAACAAAATATGCACTAAAAAAACCAAACCAATGGTTTATGTTAGTAATTTTACATGATGACATTTAAAACTGAGAGCGTCATCAATGTAGTTGAAGCCAATATAGCTCAAATACTACTTGTCAGATCTCACTGAAAATTAAATGGGACAAGCACCACCTTTTGTATATTAGAAAAACATCCAAATCGGAACATATTAAAGCTTACGAGGTAACGCACAAAAAAATACTATTGAATCGAATCGAACCTCCTTAATTTTTCAAGTCTGGTAAATATACTACAAACTATAAACAACACTACAGCTACTACAATGAAATATTTAGACAACCTACAAATCATTCCAGACTCATGGCATTCAAAATGACGTTGTTTGTCTGTGATTATAGCAAACCATATATGATTCCATAATTGTAATAGAGGCCTTATTTACAGGACCCTATAAGGCCTAGATCCTTTTTTATAGCTGATAGGCTAGCCTATAACCACTATGTCACCTGATAGTAAGTGATGATGTGGTCGAAGATGTTGTTCAGGTTAGCCTAGAATTACTGGCTCTCAAGGGCAGCTGCCGGAACCCACCGTTAGGTGCTTGGCGACAGATTTTTTACTTGAGGGTGGTAGCTAGCCAGGCGGGCATTCGCAAAATTCCCTGCCACCATGCTATAATGAGTTGAAATCAATTGTTGAATTAATATCAGTATGCACCCAAGGTAAGTAATAAATTGAACCACAATTACATGAATATCACCCATATTGAACCCACTTAATGATAATGCCAGGCAGTGTAAACATAATATATGTAGGAGTTCAGACATTGCTATTGAGATAACAGAGTGTGTTTAGTGAAAGATAAGATCCTATGATATTTAGGTAGTATTTAATGAAAGCAAGGAGTTGCAGTTATGTACGAGGGTGAATCAAAAAGTTCTTAGAAGTGCATATATATGAAACCTTTTTGGATCAAGTTCGATATTCAAATTAAAGAGTGTCTATCACACTATATTTATGCAGACTGTCACTTATTTTTGTCAGTTCGTTCGCATGTAATAAATTTTTTTGTGCAACGAGTTGCTAAAAAGTCAAAATTATGGATAAAAGTGAGTTACGTGCGGTGATAAAATATCTCAGTTTGAAAAAAATGTCTACGAAGGAAATTTTTTTGGACATTCAGCAGACATTAGGGGGTGATGCTGTACCCTATTCTACGGTTGCGTACTGGGTGGCTGAATTTAAAAGAGGTAGATCAAGCTGTAAAGATGACCCGCGTTCTGGGCGGCCTTCAACCTCCGTTACAGAAGAAAATGTCAAAAAGGTTGAGAATCTGGTTTTGGAAGACAGAAGAATGACTATAAAACATATAGCTGAGATCCTAAAGATATCTTTTGGTAGCGTTCAATCCATTTTAATTGATTCACTGGGGTTCAAAAAAGTGTCTGCAAGATGGGTGCCACGAATGTTAACCGACGAAAACAAAAAGCGACGTTTGGAAATTTCCAAGCGTAATCTCGAAATGTTCCAGCGTGATCCGGATAATTTTTGCCGTCGTCTTGTCACCATGGATGAAACGTGGGTCCACCATTTTGATCCTGAAACTAAAAGACAAAGCATGTCTTGGAAACGACCATCCTCTCCATCCATTAAAAAATTTCGAGTTGCTCCTACCGCTGGCAAAGTTATGGCCTCTGTGTTCTGGGATAGTGAAGGAATCCTTTTTATTGATTACATGCCAAAAGGCCAGACGATTACTGGACCCTATTACGCAAATTTAATCCCGAAAGTGCGTGAAGCGATTAAAGAAAAACGTCGTGGAAAACTGTCGTTGGGCGTGTTGTTCCTTCAAGATAACGCTCCTGCTCATCGATCGGAAGTTGCGGTCAACGCAATCCGCTGTGCTGGCTTCAATCTCCTTGACCACCCACCATATTCTCCGGACTTAGCCCCAAGTGATTTTCACTTGTTTCCAAAATTAAAAGAGGAAATTCGTGGAACAAAATTTCACGATAATGACGCGGTTATAGCTGCCGTAGAGGACTTTTTCGAGAGTCAAGAAAATATTTTTTTTTCACAAGGAATAAGGAAGTTAGAAACGCGTTATTCTAAATGCATTGCATTGGAGGGAGATTATGTAGAAAAATAAAATATTATTATTTAAATCTTTGCATTTTTTAATATTGATTCCAAGAATTTTTTGATTCACCCTCGTATGTAATGAATTTTGTACTAGATTTAGAAAAGTCTTTACATACGAGGATCCTCGTAGGAATATTTACTATTCTTAGATTATTTTACATGAGATAAACCTATCAATGATTTCTCTATCTAAATCATTATATATGTATATCCATGACTTGAAGCGTTTGTGGCAGAAATTGCTTATGCTTACTTAACAATCAGCTTATACAAAAAAAAAAAAACATCTATTACCCAACATTTTTGGGTAACCATTAGTTGCATTTACTATGAAGTGTGCATATGCATCTGAGAGCAGTGGCTATAGTATGCTGGAAGGGCATTTTGCGAATGCCCGCCTGGTTGGCTACCAACCTCAAGAAGAAAACCTGTCATCATATACCTAACATTAGTTAAATAACATCTCCCATCGCATCATCACATAGCATCAGGTGTGATAGAGGTCAAAGCCTATCAGCAATAAAAACAAAAAACAATAATAATTACAGGCCTACTACTACTACATCCGCCAGATCATCCACTGCTGAACACAGCCTCCCCTATGTAGGGGGTATTTCATAATCCCCACGCTTGGCAGGTGGCTTGGGGATGGCATTGTTCTTAAGAAGGCGCTGCTGCCCACCTTCCAGTATTTTTTCCTTTTACCCATGGGGTGCCAGGTGCACTTCGCCATTTCTTACCGTGGGTATCGTAAAAGTCAACAAGCCTACTAAAACAAATCAATTTGAGTCCTTATGTAGATGTGAGAGACTTTTAAATATAATTGATTTGTTATAATCAAAATCAGTTATAACATTGTTTTTTGTCTGTTTCTTGGTCTTTATTATATAAATCTATGCTACTTACATTCACATACAATAATTTTACGAGCCTCTTAAATATTTTAGTTGGCTAACATTCTAAAACTAAATAAGTTAAAATAATAAGAAGATTCCTGCCTGCCTGAATAGATGAATGATTTATATTACAACAGATGTAAATATAAAAGAATGAAATATTTGTACCAACTATAGGCAGACATATTAAGACTATAATTATTATATACCTATATAGGATTTACTTTGTCATACTCCTAAATGATTTGTAGCAAAGATATTCTTCTCTGTATTATATACCATATTTCAAAAGGAATGATGTATGCTTTTAATAACATGACAGCAAATAAAATAGACTATGTACTCATTGATAAAACATACAAAGGTCATAGAAGATATAAGAACTTCAAGAGCAGGCGATTGTGGTCCTGATTAAGGGTAAACAATAAATTATATTAATAAGTATTTGTTGGTAATGTACTGTATTAGTCTTTGACTTTGGAGTGATTGTGAATAAACTATTTATCTAAACAAATAGTATGAATGTGCCTCTATCCACGTAAATGAGTTATTACTAGCATTTAATAGGTATATTGAGTAGGGATTGACAAAATTTTTTAATTGATTTACCAGATTAGGGGATATAGGGATGTTAGCATATATTGTTTAATTTTGCCCTTGAGCAAGTCATTAGATATGTCTTTTTAATACATGCAATGTCTGAGTACCACTAATTCATCCAAACATTTCTCCAACAAAGGCATAGTTTACGACACTACGAAAAAGAGATTGACAGTTGTACACAGAATATTCTTCATTTTAGTACAGACATTCACATATGTTTGCTGCCCAGACTTCTGAACGGGCATATATACAGAAACCACCATATGTACAGAATAGGATAATTTTAATGTATGGCTGTGAGCCTTGGACAGAGACTGTAAAGGAAGCAAACAAACTTATCTCAAAAATGAAAGTGCTCTTGTCCGCTTGGCTCGCCATTTATTTTTAAAATAGACTCTAATTATGACAACAGAATTCACCTGAGCTAAAGCCCAGTTATATCGCACATAGGCCACCCTGAAGTTAAGAAAACTAGGGGATAATACTAATACAGGATAAACAGGGGAAGAATCTGGAGTATAAGGTAGAATATATATAGTGATTGAAGAGTTGGCAGAGCCAAATATTATTGGCTAGAATCTAGGCTCAATGACTTCACTGGCAGTCCACAAGTTGATAACCCATTGGTTAACCCAGATTCTACTGGAGCAATGGAGTTTAAAAGGCATACATCCTTCGCTTGGCAGAAGACGGCACGAGACAAAACAAGGCGGAAAAAATCTTATTTTCAGAGACCAAAATAAAATTAATGCCACTGTACCATAACATTTTTCATATCAATAAAAAATTAAGTATTCAGTTCAGTAGGTATGTTTGAAGATTTAGTTTATATAATAAATTACTTCTGATTTACTTAGTCATTGCAAATTAGGTCTAATACAACCACCTTTTTCAACTAAATGCCATATCTGCTTTGTATTGTATTCTAAGAATGTGTTAGAATGGAATGGTAACCTTTGTGCAATATTTCATCAACACAGCTTTTATCAAACTGCAAATAGTAGGTATTATTCAGAGTTACTGATTCCACAACAAATGTAGTCCCTATTAACTCAGAAGTAACTTCATAATTCATTTAGACAGTGCGTAATGAGAGGTACTCACTCGCTATTCTCCTTCGTCTTTTCAACATGTTTCTTGATATCAGCTAATGAAGAGTCCAATCTGTTGAGAAACTCGTCGAAGGTCTTCTTCTCATCCGGACTGCCGGGAGAGAATCCTCCTGAGGGGATGCCACCAATCGATGCTCGGTGACTGGGGGGTGGAGGCTCCGTTACTCGCTCTCCATTCTCATAGAAAGGTGAATCTTTGGTGACAGGTATCAACAAATACTCCCTCAAAAATAAACTGTCTGTAGCGAATAACCGATTCGCTCTCCGTATTTTCTCCATCTACGGCAAACGACGAACAATTAAAATAACAACAGTAAAACTTTAAAAGCACCTAAATAGATATAAAAACATTTTTGATGTGAAGAATTCACACTTACTGTTACACCATATTTTAGGGCAATTCCTTGCAAAGTATCACCTTTAGCCATAACATGCTTGATAAATTCTTCATTCCTCTTCATGTGGTTGCATGTGCTACCGTATTTTTTCAAGGGTCGAGCTGATTCTCGAATAGAAACACGCTCGTCGAAGAGACGGTCCTCCTCCATTTTTGACGTAAATGATAATGAGAAATTGACAACAGAACAGAAATGAAAACAAGCACAAAGTGAACCATAGATGAGGGAGACTTTAGGAGTGAAGTGAACCTATTCGATACAGACAGTTGATAAACGGTCCATGGAGAATAAATCATTTTAAATTGCGCCATCTATAAAATCATAACTTTAATAGTTTTGCTACTACCATAATAGATGGCAGAACAAAACAAAAACATTATCTCTATGTCAACAGATGGCGCTCGAATGCTCAGATATCTGTCAACGATTAGCCAATCAGCGAAATTTCGTTCAAACACTCACTCTATTTTGATTCGCTGCATGTCTTCCCAATTCAAAAAAAAAACTTCATTTCATTCATTCAGTCGCACAGTAGATTTGGTAGGAGTGGCGTCGTGTGGATGTTTGTCGAATATTTATTGTTGTGAATAATAATCATGAACTGAACTCATGGTATTTTATTTGTGGTGTCTTGAATAAAGTTTTAGCGATCTGTTAGACTCTTGATTTGTTACTGTTTTAGTGATTAACTCTCCCGTAGTGATTTTTTTATGGTTTGTGTACATACACATGTGATCAATACATCCTGCGGGTTTTATCTTCATTTTAGAGGGTATGTATGAATGAAAACTGTATACATTTATTTTATAGACGACGAAGCTTTTATGTGGTTGTAGAAAGCTGATGTTTTCCTCAGTGCGGCGCACACCGCCCCATTATTAAATGGCTAAATCGCGAACATAACCCGGGTTGCAATGCAGCCCCCATTGCAACAGTTATTGGTTGGTCGATTGTGCTGGAGCTATTTTATTACCATGGGGTTACATTATTTTTTATATTACGATGTATTTGAACAATTTTCGCATGGCAGTGAGGAGCATATTTGTCCTGCGCACCAGACGCATAGTCCCAGGCAAATTGTGACATTGGGCAGGTGGGTTGGAAGATCTGAAACTGCACCTACGTAGGTACGTAATTATTGTCAAGGGTTAAAAATATAGAAGTATCCTAGGTCTCATCTACATTTATATACCTGCTTAACTACGACGTCTAGGAAGGTACCTACATGATATAAAACCAGTTGGGCCTGTTGGTAAGTAGGACTAGGTGCCAACGAAATCCTAAATATTTACCTTCGAACAAGTAGGTAGGTACCTACCTACCTACCAAGTTACCTAACTTTTTAAAATATTTTTTTTGGATTGTTCTGGTTGTTGCGTTTTTTAATCCTTTTAAAGTATGTTGGTAATTAGGTATTCCTAGGTACCTATGTATAGTTCCAAACGCAAACAAAACACCTGACTACATAATAAAGGTGTCATTGAACGTGGAAATTTATGGGTCATTCACGTTTGTAGTTCATGCCCTCAGCCTTATTTATGCACAATACAAATTAATTCTGTTTTTTTTAATAAATATTTGTTATCTATATAAAAACTTAGTCACATTTAAGGAATCTAAAGAAATGTACGTGAGTCAATCGTAGCTGCGAGTAAGTTAAGAACACAACGGATCGTGTTTCCAAACACGACAGACAAGACGTTACAGGATCAAGATTATTATGATATGAGTCATCGGCGTGCATTCGACCTTAGTGGAATCCCCGATTACCTTCCTACCTTTATGATATTTTGTTATAATTAATAACAATACAGCAGTACCTATGACATGCATACATATAAGATTTCGAGTAGACTAAGTCAGTGAGCCATATAGTCACATAATAGTAGGTACCTACCTAGATATTCGAAGCTATATAGGTATCTATAATTCATAGAGATTTTATAATATTACTGCCAGCTATTTTGCATTTAATTACTATAGCCATCGCCTATCTAAGTACAATAGGTACCTAGGTATACATACATAACTAGGTACCTATTATTTAATTAATAGAATCAGTTTCTTACCTACTAAATAGGTAGACAACATACCTACCTAGCCATTATAGACGTTGAACATATTATTATTACACCTAGGAAGATCAAAGAGGTACCTACTAGTTTTTTGCTATACCTACCTCTATCCATATCGCGACCAGATTTTGAAATTTTCTCAGGCAGTATACCACTTCTAACGTAATGTGTAGTAATTTAGGAAATTAACAAAATTTGAGCATAAAATTATTTAGCGTAAAGTCATTGTCATACAAAAAAATTTCAAAGCTCCAATTATACAACCATAAATTAACATAGATAAGCTTAGCCAATGTTTTGAAAATTCAGATCTAGTACGAGTATACCTGCGCATTCTTATCATAAAATATTATATATACACACATGGTTCGATTCTCGATATTCCTCGGTTATACCTTTTGCATCGTCATCATTTAAACATAACCAACGTAGTGGGTTCGATTCCGTACCAACACGGAGCATAAAATCGTTATATTTTACATAGAGTTCGAGATCCGCACTGGGACACTCCAACCCGCACTTGCCCGGATTTTATAGAACATAGTCCACCGGTTCCATTCTTGAATTTCTCCCATCATATTAGCACTGAATCCGCAAGTCTACATTCTAAACAATATCATCTAGCGAAGCATATAAGCGTATATTTTCTAAAAACAGCTACGAGTAGACTATTTATTTTTATTACTACGCATTATCATTCATAGTCCATCCATAGTCAATATTTCCCCATCAGTTTAGCATGGAACACTCTTCAGGAGAACTCTTATGAAGTTTTCGTTCGACAAGTAAAGTATTTTAACGTTCTTTTTAATATATCTACTCCTATTTATCTCGAAGAACGTTTCTAGTTTCTTTATTTCACATATTCTTTATGTCCTTGATCATAAGGAATTCTTTGCCTTAAAACACCGGAACATTGCTCTGCCTTTTACGGGTCTTTTACAGTTCAGCAGCGTCTCTGGAACATACTACCACTTTCCATGAGACGAGCTCAACTTAATAGTTTACAAATCAAATAAAAGCCTTCTACATATCCTCTCTCAACCCTATATTATACACATGTCGATTGTCCAAACATAAATTAATGTGATAAGTTACATTTATAAGTATTAAAAAAGATATTATTTTAATTTATGTATTATTGTATCGTATATTGGTATGTTATGTTATTACTATGTTTCCAATATAATAGAAGCCTATCTACGCATTCGCGTTATAGTAGATAGACCAACAGTTCTATCCTCGATATGCGTCCTTGTAATGTTATCATAAAACACGCTCAAAACCTACTCATTTAAAAAAAAACAATTCAAAACCTAGTGCAATGATAAATCTATCAATTACCTAAGCGTTCTCTTATGTTGTTCATTCATTTACCATAACCGTTTTCTCATCATTCAAGCACTACCCACCCACTTCTTCATTCACGACACCAGATCCAACCACCTCTGGTATAATGCCGTATCTGGTTTCAAAGCGGCTTCACCCGGCTATGTAATACAACACAAATTATATTATCTGAGATTTACGCGCTTTTCACCGCACTTCAGCAAGTTTTAATAAGGTGTTCAGTTTCAAGAATTTCAAGCGCCTCGCCGCCGCCAGCCAGGTAGCTAGCCGATATCTAGCCTACCCGATATCTAGCCTAGCTGAATTAACTAATTTAATGTCTTGAACCAAGTACGGATAGGGTATGTATGTGGTCAGGGATATAAGAACTACAAGAAAAATCTAAATCAAAGATTACAAACTTTTATTTTAATTAGTACAATTAAAGTGTGAAATGTGTGACAAAGTTATAGTTAAGTAAACCGCTTACAGCGCACAATATCGCAGCTCCTATGTTTTCATGGCATTTCACACTTCACAATAATCACGTTCAGACGGATTCGCAGATGAACCTGCAGCTTTGCAAAAGAGCGGAGTGAGCCAGGCCTGGTTATGTTCAAATAAAGAAACTCAGATGCAGACATACATGAACTCTAAAACATTCATTTTAGACAGTCGCGTAATAATTGTTCTACCTACCCCACGATAAAAAATATTAAACCTAGGTCTTTCGTCACAATTTCGTTGCAACGCATTTTACATCATCAGAAGACATGCGTAATGTTTCTTCGAACTTTACACAAGAATCAAGAACCCGTTATCATAACTGACCTTAACTCCTTTTATCACCGTAAATGCTTTGAAGAAATATTTACCGATGACGTCATCAAAACCGGAACTTTATTTGGGGTATTGTCACATCGACTCCGGCTCCAGCAATGCGTCAAAGCAGGTCGATCATTCAAAAGTCTGTAGTAGCATTTCTTAGAAATGCCGACACGATGAATAATCCGGTTTGTGTACAAACTGTTGCCTAATCTAGGGTACTGTGTGATTGTGTAACTACCTGACTTGTCTGATGGCCTGGGAAGTAAATGGACACCATGACTAATAGTAGAATACTCCATCAGTTGTTTTACGCCTAACGGCCATTAGTGTCCGTCTGAATTCTCATAATGACCTATTGTTACTATAGCACTTAGAAAGGACTAAAGTAAGCCAAAAATCCGACCAGGCGGGAGTCGGGCCTTTATCAGGGTTCTGAATTGTAAAACAAAAAAAAATGGTTTTGATAAAAACCTTAAATTAAACGTAATTATAAATTAGAAAAGAATTTTGGCGTTTAAATATTTACTTGTATTCTACTTAAAGAGCTGTAGACAATGACACCCTGCAAGCTAGAGCGCATAGTTTTTTTTAAAGATTTTGGCAATTTTCTTTCGTATCTTCTATTAAGAATAATTAAATTGAATTTCTTATCCAATAGGTATTTGTTTTTGAGGTGACATGCTACACCAAACAACTAAATTTAAAGTTACTCATTTCGTGTACGAGCTGGAGATTCGTGACATATGGACGGTGGGATCCTAAAATGTAACCGTGTCAGTGGTACCTATACATAAAGATATTTTTACCTAGACCAAAAAGTACTTCAGAATGTACCTATTGCGCGGGCTTCACTATAATATTGACAAGCAAACTAATTTTCATCTCAACTTGACAATGAGTTTAGTGGGAATAATAACTTAAAAAAAAACTGTTTCCACATCTAAAAAGTATGAAACCTTCGAATAAACAAGTTATTATCTAAGTACGAAACATAATTTAGTTATATCTACTTGGATGATATAGGTATTTTTTACAGTTATGTTGATACATGTATTAAACCAAAGTACCGAACAGATTTTGATAAAAAATATAGACACCACATTTGAAGTACGGCCTCCCAAACTAACAACTATTCATCAAAATCAGTTCATAATTGGCGGAGTAATCGCGCAACAAACCTTCAAAAAAAACATTATTCTAATTGAGAAACTTTAAAAAAAATAAAAATATCATACAATTCACACCCGAACCAAGAGTACGAAGAAAACACCTTATTCGGCTATAGTCTATTCTTGTTCCTTGTCTTCCCGTCAGCTTCGTCAAAAATTCCACTTCCTTATGTGTAAAAAGACGTAGGTATTCTCAGGAATGAATTACATTACTCCCCTGACATAACTCCTGTTCATTTCTCCTGGTACGTAATAAATGCGCTCCGAGAAGGTAAAGACATTATTTCGTCTGTGAATGAGGAACTTATGTAAATATCTTGTCATAATTTGCTTCAATAAGCTTTATCATGTTTAAATAATTAATGAAAACCGCTGGGAAACCAACAGCCGGTGCTCGGATTGGTCAATGAACAAAAATGAAAAGCAAAAACGGTTTATTATTCCTTATCATAAGGTTCACTTTATAACTTTACTAAAGTCTGACAAGGAACAGGCATACTAGCGCGTAGTATATATATATACTACGCGCTAGTAGCTAGTAGTATATATAGAATAAAAAGAACTCGACTAATAAGAGCACTAAGGAATTAGTTTATTTATTTTAAATAGGTCAACTTTACACTTCGGCCGATGCATGAATGCATTTCTTTAATCCATTCGCATTCTTAAATCTGTCTAAATTAAGTATAACTTATTTTAGCATCAGAGATTATAGCTTATATAATTGGACACAAAATAATGTAATTACATTTGAAATATTGCATATTTCTAGAATCAATTGACTGTATATATATATAAACAATATTAGATATCAATAAATAAACAATGATTCTGCAATATAACTTATGTCAAATTAGAATGAGATATTTTCATGAAAGTTAGATATTTCATGTTACCAATAATTAGTACTACATATATGTCCCTAAAAAAGCAAGCAATCTAATAAAATAAATCAAAGTTAGATTATTAGTATAAAACTGAATTAATATAACATAGTTTAGTGTTCTACTCTATTACTAACTTTTAGAGAAGTGTCGGTATGTCCAAAAGTTTTCTCCAACCCCTTCGAGGATATATAAGTATATAGTTATGAAGTTGTTTTTTACCAACCGAATTCCGAAAAAGGAGTCCTCCTTTTTCGGAATTCGGTATTTATGACTTAGATTATAATAATTTTATTGCAACACTTGCCGATAGTGAGAGGTGGCTAGTATTGTGATTGACTGGCATAATCGATCTTGTAAGCACTCGCTGAAAACTATAAAATAACTTTTTTAAATATTTTAAGGAAACATGTAAGTACTTTACTAAAAATATTTAAGAAAAAAGCATTTAAAATTTTATTTTCGTACAAAATATGATTATTTATATAATTACTTTATTCAGTAATTATTTGTAAGTTTTTATTCGCAATAACTTGGTATGGTTCACACTATTGTACATAAAAATGTGTTCAAAGTTTACAAGATAAGGCAAACAAACACGAATCATGTTTTCGCTCAAGCTAAATATAGAAGAAAACAAAGGCATACCGATAGGTATGCCTTTGTTCGCAACTTCGAAGTTTACAACTTGGCAACTTATCTACAGGATAAAATAAACAAAGTTTATTGGAGCACAGGAGTATAAACATGTTATGCTTGTAAACAGGTTTATCTCAATTGATATCATCTTAACAATATGTACTCTTATTTTATATGCAGAAACATTAAAGTAAAGCCCTGAGAAAATCAGTTTATTCAAACTCAATATGCTGAAAAAAGTACATAATTATTATATCACCATTATAAAAAGATTATACATAGAATGATCAGTTATATAATTATTAATATTTTTTTAGCGGCGTTATGCCTTTACTAATAAAATACTACGAACTATATACAATACTACAATAAAAGCTTTTAGACAACCTATAAGTTATTGCAGACTCAAAGGCAGTCTAAATGCCCCAGCCCACTACCAGTTGGCAACGTGCCCAGCTTTCTGGCAGCAGTGCCCCGTTGAATTGCAAAACTGTTCAATTTAATAGCATTAATTACTAAATTGAAAAAGTATTCATTTACGTATATTTTGTCTATAGCCATCAATATCGTGATAACAACAAATGCTTTATGTTCAATTCTTACTTAATTATATACGAGGGTCATTTGAAAGTTCTTAGCCTAACATACTTAATGAAACCACACGATTTTAGTTTATTTTTATTTTTCAACATACTCTTCTCCGAGCTCAAAACACTTTTTCCATCGACCCGGTAAGGCTTCGATACCCGTTTTAAAAAAATCTTCGTCTAACTCCTAAAAATAAGCGTCCACGGCGGCTATGACCTCTTCATTTGTAAAAAAATGTTTACCACCCAAAAATTTTTTCAGCTTTGGGAACAGATAAAATTCGGACGGTGCCAAATTCGGTGAATATGGGGGATGAGGTAACAATTCGAAGCCACATTGATGGATTTCTGCCATGGATTGCACAGAGGTGTGAACGCGCGCATTGTCCTGATGAAACAAGACTTTTCTTCTCAATAAACCTGGACGTTTTTCTTTGATTTCTTCTCTCAAACGACGCAACAGGTTGCAATAGTAATCGGAGTTTATTGGTTCACCCTTTTTTAAATAATCCACGAGAATTATACCCTTTGCATCCCAAAAAAACGGATGCCATGACTTTGCCCGCCGATAAAACCACCTTTGCCTTCTTTGGGGTGGGCGATCCTGCTATTTTCCATTGTTTCGACTGTTTTTTTGTCTCGGGTGTATTGTGGTGAACCCAGGTTTCATCCATGGTTATAAATCTTTCAACAAATTCTATTGGGTCAGCTTCATATAACTCTAAACAGTCGCGAGAAGTTGTGAGTCGGTTGCGTTTTTGTTCCATTGAAAGCAGTCGCGGTGGATGCGCAGACACCTTAGAGAATCCAAGTTCAGAAGTAATTATATGATGTGTTCGCTCAGATGAGATGCCTACAGTCTTAGCTATCTCCTCGACAGTCAATCTTCGATCAGATAAAATTAAATCACAGATTTTTTCTTTGTTTTGATTAGTGGAAGCAGTCGAAGGCTGGCCACTACGGGGCTCATCTTGGATGGTCTCACGACCACGTTTAAACTCTGCCACCCAGTTTTTAACAGTTGCATACGAAGGAGCGGACACCCCTAAAGTAGCAGACATGTCTTCATGTATAGCTTTTGGAGTTAAACCTTTCAAATTCAGGTATTTTATCACTGCACGATGTTCAATATTATCCATTTTCAAAAATAGCTCTGCCTTGACTTACTGTATCCCGTGTAAACGAACAATGAGTTACTGTGAATAAACTAAACTGTGCATACTTGTTGCTAAATAATGTAACTACAAAATGAGGGTAGTTATAAAAAAAACCAATGACTTTAACCATGTTAGGCTAAGAACTTTTCAAATGACCTTCGTATATAGAACATATTATAATAATACGGAAAGATAGTAGGTAAATTAAAAAAATAACTGTCCTGATAACTTTTATAAATCCTGTACTATATCCCTATAGTTCATGTGTTTAGTAATATTTAGTATAATTCTCTCGTATTACGAACGAAAAATTATTAAAAAATATTATTATTATTATTATCTCTGTGCCGAACGTTAGAAAATATTTGAATATCTTTTATGATATATTAATATATTTTTTTAATAATTGAATATTTTTTTAAATTTTTGAATATTTTTCATGTTTTCGCAAAAATTAAAAAAAAATCAAAGTTACTTTGAACGCTTGGTATTTCAAAATATGAGGAAACTTAGTTTATATATGGAAAGAGCTGTGAAGGCACCAGCCTTAAAACTAGGCATAAGAACGTCTCGCAGTGACGAGCGTAGTGCAGTGTCAAGCAGAAGGATGATGGTGATGGATAAGCGTGACGCTTACCATCAACCGTGCGACTGCTCCGTCTCGTCACATACATGTAGGATGTAGGTACCAAAAATGTGCATGAATGTATTTACCGCAACCAGCTGCGACAAAATGCTTTTAAATGCTCATCTTCATTAGCCCTTTCCTCTTTCACGAGTAACAGCTTAAGTAATAGGTACGTTGCCCTTGAAAGCCTTTCTCAAAAGAATGAAGACAGATGCACGAAGCCGGGTTAGAGAAAAACAGCGATCAATCATACTAATCACCTTGGTAGGTGGCCCATCCAGTCATCACTCATATTTGAACCATATACGTGCTACTAACGAAAAAGCTCGACGCGTCTTTCCCTAGTCAATACACGATTTTTTTTTACACGAGTGCTAATAGCACCTAAATATATGGTAGTATTGGTCCAAAAGGAGAGCAATGTTTTTAGAATTCATGTATGTAAAACTGATTTACTGGAATATAGTAAGTTTCTGTTTTTTTTTATATTATTGTGATGGAACAAGCACGAAGCCCACCTGATGTTAAACGGCAATATCTGCCTGTACCGTGTACCAGATGTATTTCGTCGACGGACGAACTACACTGCTCCCGTTAGGTAATATCAAATATTTAAAAAATACTTTAAGAAAACATTACATGAATATAATTTCTAAATATTATTATTACAAGCACTACCGCGTACTAAGCGAAAATCATACATTTAATTCAATTGTATTTCTAAACCGTCATAGGGGACGGTGCGCGGCCATCAACCAGACTTCATCTGATCGAAAGAAGTGTTTTTTCAAACACTTAACTCTCGGAATGATGTCGCTACCCTTCTATATTTCTAAATATTATTATTACAAAGGTTTAAGAAATACAATTGGAGCACCAAATTTCGGCGAAAACCCAATAGACATTATTTTCATGTATAGCAGTGCGGAACCTAAAAAGCGAAGTCCCGACTTGCACTTGGTTAGTTTTTTAAATTTCCTTGCGATGAATTGAAGAAAGAAAGAAAGAAAGAAAAACCATTTTTTTGACACAACATTATAACAAATAAAACGGACATAATAATAAAAACAAAGTGGTCAAAAAGGTCTTGCCTCAGCACATGTGTCAGATGTCTTAAGACACCCGACGCTGATTTTCAGGCAAAACCTCGAGGGTGACGTTCACAATAAGTGTACTCGTACATTAATATTTGAGTACCTTTTTTGGAAGTAAATTAAAAGTAGCCTGTATTATTAACTAATGAGGATATGCTGCTAATGAATAATGACGAGGTGATCCCTTTCACCCGATGAAATGGACACCACTAAATAGCTGGGCGATTACGTGTAATAGATAGGGTATCGGGCTAAGTGGAAAATTTAACGCTTCTAATCACAGAATAAATAATAATAGCACCTAATTATAGGGTGGTTTTGGGTTACGTTATACAGTCTAGTCTGACTGATCGATCGAAAAGTATTCCTTGTGACGCGTCTTTAGCGAAACCCCAATTCAAAAAGCAATTACGTGTAAAATGGGTTTAGAATTTTCCCGGATTTGATGGGAATTTAATGGACTGTGAAATAATTAGGGGAATTTGAATATCGAACGAGTTTGTAGCTGTATAATATGTACGGTTATTAGTATATACTATTCGAAGATATACCTACATGTAAACAGCAGAAAGCATTATTGGTTGTTTAGCAATCACTCACAACGACCCTTCTGATTTGAATATGATTATTCTTCACTATTATTTATTTTCATCCATACATCGTTATCTGTATTAAAATTTCGATTGCTGTTGTTATCAACAGTAAAGAAATGTAATTAAGTGAAATAATAGGCATATATAATATTATTAATAGGCATAGGCAACCGCGCACCAAAGAAATGCTATTCAAATAGTAACTTCTCGTATTTGTCAATAATTTTATCAGTGCGCCTATCCGTTATTACAAACTGTTATCTATTCTATGTCACCAGCTTACCTTGAGGTGTGCAACCGCTGTGCTTTCGATGCATTTAGCCATATACGGGTATATACACAAGGCTGTCAGTAGGGACATAAAATCGCACAGCGTAAAATGTGAACTTAAGAGTATATTTTAGACAAACGCCCTCATACAAAACGCAGCTCCAATCTCATTTTAATAATAACGAATAAAACTCAATGATTTTTTACCTACGT
The DNA here is from genome assembly GCA_963854805.1 of Plagodis dolabraria. Lineage (NCBI taxonomy): Eukaryota > Metazoa > Arthropoda > Insecta > Lepidoptera > Geometridae > Plagodis > Plagodis dolabraria. The sequence continues at coordinate 22,230,683 of OY978459.1, forward strand.
AATCACTACCCTAATATCTAGGTTTGTGGTGCATCAGATTTTCATTTAATTATACAGTTTTAAAATTACACTAGCTCAAAAACTCGTATTTTTAGATAAAAGAAAGACCCAACTTGAAGCATATCTTTCAAGAAAAATGAGCATGTTTTTAATATTTCTATTGCACCACAAACATGGGGAATATAATGAACTTTCTATAATAGGAATTTATTTATACATGTGTACTATACTTTTTAAATAAATCTGGAGCTACGAATAACTGGCTCAAACTCCTAAAAACGAGTGCTATATGGTTGAAGATGTTGTACATGCTAACCTAGAATTACTGGCTCTCAAAAACAGCTGCCGGAACACACCGTTAGGTGCTTGGCGACAGATTTTCAACTTGAGGGTGGTAGCTAGCCAGGCGGGCATTCGCAAAGTGCCCTACCACCATGCTGTAACGACTGCCATCCTAAGACAACAACCGGGACCGACGACGGCTTAACGTGCCCTCCGAAGCACGGAAGCGCTCAGTAGTAATGTCACAAGCGGTCACCCATCCAACTCACCGCGGCGGACGTTGCTTAACTTTGCTGATCGATTCAGAATGGCTAAGCAAACTTCGCTACGAGCGCTTCTAAACTTCGCTACTAGCGCTTCAAATCAATTTATGAACATATTATTTCCTATGTTTTCATATGTTTTTAATAAGTCCATCTATATCAATGGCTGGTTCTGAACTCAATAATATAGTACCGCCAGACTAATAAAAGGATAAAACTGGAAGGTTGGCGCTAGAAATACGGAACGACATATCATTAAGTAAGCTATACTAGCGCCATACTTGATTTGTCCGATTTAATGAGGGTCTTGCTATCTGCCGGGAACATAAGACTCAAAATTGTTACTTTGTTTTTGAGCTTCACTTACATATACTGATCTCGAGATTCCATAGCTGCGTTTTTACAACATACTAACGATTAATCTTCTTATTATTAACATTCGTATGGTACCTATCACTACTACTTACATTATGCTCAATGAATAGCAAAAATAATAAGTAATGATACCAATGTTGCTCAAATTTTTAGAACTCTAAATATTCTCCAACTAAAAGAAAATTGCGCTAAACATGCAAAAAGGCTTTTATTTAATATGTATAGAAAAAAATTGTCCTTTTGTGTAATTTTGTCTTTCCTGTTAGTATTTTGTATGGTGGTAGGGCATTTTGCGAATGCCCGCTTGGTAGCTACGACCCTCAAGTAGCAAATATGTCGGTAAGCACCTAACGGTATGTTCCAGCAGCTGCCCATGAGTGCCAGTAGTTCTAGGTTAGCCTGAACAAAATCTTCGACCACAGCATCACATACCATCAGGTGAGATATTGGTCGATCAGACATAAAAAAAGAAAAATAAAAACTCTTCTACATAGAACACAAGAACATGGTGTCTGAGAAAAGAACATTAGTTCTTCTGTGAGTTTGATTGTCAATTGTCATATACAAAAAAAGACAGCAGCCGCTCCATCTACATTCTTATTATAACAACTTTGACGACGGCCCTATAACATGATATTTAGTTGTCCCGTTAGCAATAAAACCTTATAGCATTAGGTACGGCACGGGCACGGGCACGACACGACTGTGACCCCGTCCCGGGGCGATTGCCCCCGCTATCACGACGCCACTGTCACATCAAATGCATTGTTTGACCGTTGCGAAGCTCACGAAAACCACGTTATTGCCGACATATTAACCTTGGACTTTATAAGCTTAACTTTCTTAAAACGAAATGCTTCAATCCATAATGATAAATGACTGTTCTATAGGTCGCGTTGTGGGCTTTACTATATAATTTACATCCTTCATTACTTGAGATGTCCTGAAGAAAATATAGTATGTTGAAAATTTTGCACTTTAATGTTTAACATATCGTTAACGGAGCATTAAATCGAAAAACAATATGAGCAACCCCTAAATCATTTTAAAATACCTATTCAAAGACACCACACACGATGGGGTAGACGAAAAAAAATAATTCACATATAAGTATGGGAGTTACCTTAACAAAAAAATTCAAAATTTTATTTTACCACTTTGTTGGCGTAATTGATATACATACCCATACAAAATTACAGCTTCATAGTACCAACGGTCTCTTAGCAAAACCTCGGACAGACGGACATGACGAAACTATAAGGGTTCCTTGCCTCCTCTTACCTTTAGCGTGACCATTATCTTGTTGGTAGTTTGTGACGTCATTGAAAACGGCAAACAGGTGAAACAGGAAGGTAATTGAGGGTAATTAGTCCGGTTCTATACCGGACTAATTACCTATTGCTATGCAAAAGCATAGCCCACAGGGCAGTTAGACATTCTCAATATATTACGAAGACAGTTTCCAATTCCAACTTTTCTATTTTGTCTTTGAGAATTCAATGTGAAAACAAAAGTCCGAATTAAAGAAGTATCATATTACTTAGTGTTATGTAAAACTAAAAACAACATCATCACTTCACATCAAGTGTGCTAGTGGTCAAAAGCTAGCCTAAAAACTATAAACTAAAAAAAAGGAGTCAGCCTAATAACAAGTAACTTGAGAACCTAACACTAAGTTAATAACAAACAACTGTGACCAAACCAATCAACTTAAAATTCATGTATCAATTTACGTGAAAAATAAGATAAGCTATGTCTGTAGATCCGTTTCTCATCGTCGCGCGTCGTCCCTGAAGCGGCAAGATGACAGACAAAAGTTCTAAATTCATTGATCTTAGTTCTTATCATCTTATGAAGTCCCAGTTGTTGTCTTAGAATAGTGGTTATGGCATGGTGGTTGGAACATTAAAGTACCTAAGTAAAGCTGTTTGTCAAGTTTAAAATACAATAGAGTAATCAGTTTATCAGAATCCTTTCATACCATAGTTCCCTCCTACATGATCACGAACCGCTGTAACCAAAGCTGCTCCGTAATTTACTGGTTGTGTTTAATATTCAAGAGGCAGATGTTTGTGCCCGGCCACAACAGGTGTGCACGCGCCCTGTTTTTTTACCCGGCATATTTTTTGTCATAACGTGCCGCCGAGTAACTCTCCCGAAGATAAGGTCGACACGGCCGAGGCTGGTTTTTTGTCACGTTTTAGATTTTGTTGGTATTAATAATTTTATTGGATAAACTATGCCTCACCATTAAATTAACTATGGCTTAATCTGTACGGTTGCTACTGTGCACATTGCTGCATGCTTTTTGTAGTCAGACTCAGCGTCAATTCACACCGAATTGGCAGCGGCTGGAAGTTACCATTAAACAATACAAGGCATATTATTGCTTGAAATATTTGCATAAGTTGCGAGGCCGCATGCAGCCCATCACCGTCATGGCTTTCATCCAATACTACACATAATAGTAATAGAGATAAAGCCGAAAATGGTTTGACAGTAAAAATGGCGTCCGCTGCCTCTTCAGTGTGAATTGAGCTATGGTCATATACCAATACATATATATAAGTAAAATCTGTGTTGATAATTTGTGGTCCCTTGAGAACTGCCCAGTCATCAGGATCACATCAACAGCCAGAGACGTATTTGACAAAGGCCTCCCCCTTTATATAGCGGTATGCAATAATCCCTACGATTGACGATCCCATTTTTTTTTATGTTCTTTGAAGGGACAATCTCGAGGCCCACCTGATGTTAAGCGGATAACATCTGCCTATAACAGATGCATTTTCTCACAAGTCACGAATTACACTGCGCCCGTCAACTTGAGACATAGTAGTTAAGTCTCATGTGCCTGTAATTCCCATTGTCGCCTCTTATGTCTTTTACAGTAAGATGTACTTACAGTGCAATTCTAGCACGTCACTCCATGCTTAGACCAAATAATTCTAGAAAAAAAAATCTAGACGTTTCATAATTATCCAAAATCTCATCAGTCACAGGTTGCAATCGTTTTACATGTTCTTACCTACGCCGTAACTCTTTGGAACAAGTTTAAGAAAGCTATTATATGCGCTCATGATTACTTCAGCATCTACAGTCACAAATAAAATACTATGTATGCACATCGCATACTTATGACCGGTAAATGCATGTAACTAAAATGTATAATGGCTTGTAAGTATGGAGTAACGGGCAATTTTAACGGACATTTTGGAAATAATGCTTTATTCATATACATGCGTTTTTATTGACCTTTTCACTTTCACCGACGCAAATTTCTATCCCATTACAGAAATCATAGACCATACATACCTATGTTATTAAGGATGAAAGTTTCAAGAAGTTTTTATCACCTTTTCAAATTAATAGTTCTGCTTAAGCTTCGATCAAGTTCGTTTATAAATGTTACAATGTGATTAGTCGGACAAGGCGCCCGCTTGATGGTAAGCGTCACCCATTACAGTTGCACTGTCACCATCCTTGTTGTGCTTGACACTGCCAACTGCGCTCGTCACTCCGTGTCATAAGTTATTATGTCACGTCGCCTAGTATTGATTCCGCCGAGCTCAATACACAATTTTTCACAACACTAGAGCTCAGAAAATGATAGGTCCAAGAAAAACAGCTTGAATAATACAGTAAATTTGCGTTAACTTATATTAAAAATAATTACATTACTAAAATTGGTAATTGTATATAAGTAAATTACTATTTCCGGAACTTTTATATGTAGAATTTCTAATTTCAAAAACCTTTTCTACGCTGGTGAATAAAAAGCACTTTACCGTGCAGGTTTCTCATGATAAACAACACCTTGTAAGTGAAAAGTTATTTTTGCAAAGTGACCTTTGAAACTTACGGTACGCTCAGGATTAAATTTTTGAACCAAGCTTCGCTCGTTTTCCTTTCTAAAGTCCTTCGCTTCCTCAAGTTTCAATACAAGTACCTATTTGAGCCAAATATCTACAGAAAAATAAAAAAATTAAAATCTAGACTCATATCTAACGATACATTGGTTATATAATGCAATCAGCGAACAAGTATGTCCGCTTTAAAGTCATACCTAATATAAAGTTAGCGGCGCAAATTTACTACTCTCGGTAGTGGTTACATATTTGAGCCGTTCGGTGTAGACATTGGGTCCGTGGGGACCGGAAGTTCATCTTTACGCCAAAACTGCCAAAAAGCGCTTGGTCGATGCGACGCGTGATCAATATGCTGACACTTGTTTGGCTCAACGCATTGCGATCCAACAGGTCGTAACTCATTTTTTTCTATCGTTCTTTAACCATCGTATTGGGATGGAGCCACATCTATAGTTTAACTTACGTTGTACTACAAAGATTTCCTCCATCCAAGTTTGTAATGTAAACCGCAGTGCATGCGTTATTGCAAACATAAAAATATTAAAATACCCTCTGCTATTTCAACGAGGCATCGATTACAATGATAGCCGTATCGATTAATTCGCCCCTAATCGATATTCCGCATCGGCATCCAACCCAACTCGAATGCGCAGCTGCGTTGGTTTTTATTTATTTTGCAAAAAACCGAAGGACTGACATCGATTTGCAATTTTCGAGTCCGACCTTAATATTGGATAAAAAACGTTGAAATATTTAAAGTGAGATTTCTTGATTCGTATCCTGTTTTTTTGCAAATGAGTATAAAATTAGCAGATGGTCTTGCCTTATGAAAATGCATCTTGCTAATGAGAAACCGTCACCAGTGCCGTTTTAAACATACTCTAACGTTAAAGGAATGGATTTTCCATTAAAAAAAATTGATTTTCGATGTGTATGAATCTTAAAAAGTGTTAAGCTTGTAATAGGTAATTAGACATTTATGTGTAATTTCAAATTTGGTAATAGATTCGCCTGTGGCACGTGGATCGCCCGATTGAACTATGTGAGCATTGATTTCCAATCAGTGCTATTCATCGGACTACGTTATTTTTTTATATCTAGTCAGTGCGATCCATCGAACTACGTGAACTATTTATGTGCGATCCATCAGACTGCGTGAATATTTTTCTGTCGGTTCGAATGTCGAGGGGGATGAGATCTAAAAGTAGGTGTTTAAGAAGAAAATGTTTCAGTCGTAGACACTTTTTCCTGAAGAACCTATACTACATGACTAAAGAACCGTATTCATGCATGTGCCTGTACCACATAAACTGAAATAAAGTTTACTGAGTCCTATGGATTGCACTAACTGGAAAAATAGTTCACCTACTTACACTCGGGAGCACAGAAATCGCACACCCCCTACATTTTCACTTTGACCCTAAATATTTTTTTAATTGTATGTTAGTTGCAAATATAACTTAAATTATATTAAAGTACACACTGTTAGCTTTCTAAAAACACATAATGCATAGCCATGACCTCCAAAATCATTACACTAGCAACAAAACAACAGAATTACCCGAAATCGCTCATTTTAGGTAGCGCGGTTTCTGCGACTATGGGAAGGTATAAAAGGGTATTAAAACAACCAAATTGATAAAATTGTTTAATTAATAAAAGGTATTGCCGCCCCTAGTCTTAATAACAGCTTCCATTCGATGTTTCATCGAAGATATCAATGTTTTCACAAAGTCCTGCGGTATGCCATCCCATTCTTCCATAATAGCGGTTTGAAGTTCTCTAAGATTCGTAGGCGACGTGTTTCTGGCTCAAACTTGTATCTTCAGCTGGTCCCATAAATGCTCAATGGGATTGAGGTCTGGGCTCCGAGCCGGCCACGCCATTACTGGTACGTCAACCTCCTCCAAGTACTGGCGCACTATAGCAGCGGTGTGACGCAAGACCACTCTTGCGTTATCTTGCATGCAAATAAAATTGTCGCCGTTAAATCCCGAATAAGGCACCACATGTTCTTCAAGGATCTCTTCGATGTAACGTCGGGCAGTCAATCCACGTGATCGACGCTCGGTATTGGGTCCTGTGACGAATACAAGTTCGGTTTTCGCCTCCAGTGATATGCCTCCCCAGAACATGCACGAACCACCGCCGTACGAGACACGTTCAGAGATGCAGCATTGAGCGGAACGCTCACCGGGTCTTCGGTAGACTCTACCACGTCCGTCGTTACCATGAAGACACATCCTGCACTCGTCAGAGAACAGTACTGCCTTCCACTGATCCATAGTCCAATTCACGTGATCTCGAGCAAACTGAAGGCGTGCTTGTCGGTGGGCAGGAGTCAATTTCGGGCCAGTTGCTGGTCTGTGCGCTGTCAGGCCTCCTTCAGCTAGTCTTCTTCTAACCGTCCACCGACTAACTTCCACTTCTCTAACTTCCTGGAGTTGCTGTCCGAGTTGAACTGCATTCAAATGGGGATTTCGTAGAGATGTTGTGACAAGAAACCGGTCATCGCGCTGTGTGGTAGCCCGTTGTCGGCCAGTTCCTCGTCGCCGGGTATAACCACCAGTCTGTTGATATCGCTGGTATACACGTCGAAAAGCATATCGGCTTAAATTTAACTGCCGTGCCACTTGACTTTGGTTCTGTCCAGCTTCAATTAGTGCAACCACTTGAGACGCTGCTTCCGGGATGGTATCCGTTTTATTGTTCAGAATGATTACGTATTCAATAAAGGACCCTTCAGACTGCGAGTTGGTATGCAAATGATAAGGTTACAATCATCCCTTAACGTTTTATACCTTCTCATAGTCGCGGAAGCCGCGCTATCTGAAATGAGCGATTTCGGGTAATTCTTTTGTTTTGTTGCTAGTGTAATGATTTTGGAGGTCATGGCTATGCATTATGTGTTTTTAGAAAGCTAACAGTGTGTACTTTAATATAATTTAAGTTATATTTGCAACCAACATATAATTAAAAAAATATTTAAGGTCAAAGTGAAAATGTAGGGGGTGTGCGATTTCTGTGCTCTCGAGTGTAGTTCAATGGATCATACTGACTGATTCAAGTTCACATATTCCGATCGGTCCAACCACGTGGCCACAGGCATAGATCCTTAGTTTAGATAGAATAACGGATGGTATTTTGTATTTCTATCTTGCTTGTTAATAGTTCCCGAGGACGTGAGTTTCATGCCATAAGTTTCACGCAATTGTAAGACACATCTACGCGCAGCGCTTTTTACTGAGTTTTGTCATGTTTTATCTTCATATATTTTATACAATTATGTTTATTTATGCTCGTACATAATGGTCTTGGTTTAAAAGTTTTTCGTTGTATTACACTAGTTTTTTCCGATGGCTTTCCCTGCGTTTACTTTGGTCTTCATTAAATGTTATTTTACATCTGATACAAACATTCTCATTCTTTCACAGTTTATATTACATTCATATTGAAATTGCCAATTTAACCATAACCAATGTTGCTGCCCTTTCATAGAACCCGTTCTTAGCGGAAGTCTCTTACATACTTACCGTGCAAATTTCAGCTTCATACTTCATGTCGTTTTCAGCTGACACAAAAGATTTTCTAAAAAAGTCAGAAATAAATTATCTTTACTTCTTCATTATATCATGAATTTAATTTTCCTAAATTCAAAAAGTTTGTAGAAAGTCTACTTTCTACAAACTTTTAGACCCAATTTCGCCACCTCTATTCTTATTTGCATCAGGGCTGTTGCAAAATCCGTTCTTAACTGATACCTTATACGTGTATAAACTATATACAAAAACATAGGCGACCCACCTCTCACCCCTCCCCCCTGGTCTTAATGGGTATAGGCTTTGTTCAGCAGTGGACAATTCGGCTGATACAGCATAGTAACGATAAACTATGATAGATGAATTTCAACATTGGATCACTTGATATTTAAAGCATGAAAAAACCACGTTTATATCTCCATAGCTCTACGACTTAAGGGTAAGTGACTACACGGGCCTAAGCATTATACCTATGTACCTACTTTTCTCTCAAAAGCTCCAAACCTTCTAAAACTTTACAAATCTCCGTAACATTCCCAATAGGGATCTGCTTCGTTAGTCAAAGGATTCCTCAAACATTGTACAATCCCAAAGAAAAAGGAAAGATACCTACGGAATTGAAAATGGTTTTCTTGTGGCACTTTTGTACCTAGTTTTTGTTTAGGATACCCATGACCGGTGTTGTTTGAATTTCATTATTCTTTAGCTTTTCTAACTACCGAAAATAATAAAAACATGCTAACCAAAAAAATCGTCATTCGTGAAAATAATTAAACATGACTCTATTTGCTGAACGTGGTAAACATAGAATAATTTAATATTAAAATTTGTAATTGACCTTTGTAAGAGAGTCGACAGGCAGGGTAGACACCTAAGGTGAATAAATTATTTTTACTTTGATATAACCGTCTAAAATATTAAATAATTCGTTCATGTTGGTAGCAAATGTTAAGTTGAAAATCTTTCTTAGATAGGTATAAGTTTTTTTCTATACCTGATAGGCTAGCATTATTCACCACTATCTCACCGGAGGTAAGTGATCATGTGGTCGAAGATAAAAAAAGTTCAGGCTAACCTAGAATTACTCGCTCTCCAGGACAGCTGCCGGAAAAAACCGTTAGGTGCTTGGTGACAGATTTTCTACTTGAGGGTGATAGCTAGCCAGGCGGGAATTCGCAAAAAGCCCTACCCGCATGCTTTAACGACTGCTATCCTAAGACAACAACCGGGACCGATGTCTTAACGTGCTCTCCGAAGCACGGAACCGAAAAACGGATAAGCAAAGTTCGCTTTTTTCAAGTCAATCAAAATATTAATTTTGAAGCAGTGATGGTTCAGTGGCATTGGCTATGGACTGCCGCGCAGCAGGTCCATGGTGCGAATCCCTCCGCGGACTTGAGCTTCACCGCATGGTGGAAGGGCATTTGCGCATGCCCGCCTGGCTAGCGACCATCCTCAAGTAGAAAATCTATCGCCAAGCACCTAACGGTGTGTTCCGGCAGCAGTCCTTGAGAGCCAGTGAAATTACAGACACGTGAGACTTTAACAACTGTCTCAAGGTGACGGGGCCAACATCTGGTGGGCGTCGAGCTTGTTCTTTCACAATGACATTGTGTAATTTTCTTATTCTGTGATGTTTTCTAAAGAGTACCTACTGTCCATTATCGGCTCTGCGTGAACAAGATGCCCGGATGTAAACAAACGACTTAATAAATACGTGAATAAATTTTCATGTTTTATTTTTTTATTAATGGTTTTTTTATTAAGTGGTGGGGTGGTCGCTAGCCAGGCGAATGCCCGCCTGGCCAGCGACCGGGAAAAAACATAGGATAGTTTTTATCCAACTGCGCAAAAAGAGGTTAATGTTTTTGCGCGATAGCCGACATACGCGCGGGCGGAGCCGCACCCGGAAAGCTAGTTACACATATTATATACAAATTCATCCCATGTAACATATCAAATGTTGCTATGCAATCTTGTACGCCCCGCCCACCTTCTCAGAATCTTAAGCTTTCTCAATGTCAATAGAAGTCGTCAGGGCATCAAAGGGCTTGGGACGAGACGGGCACCTAATTAAGTTAGAAGCGTTCGCACAACCTTCAACGCGATAAAGATGTTAACGCCCCTCGGTCATGAAGGGCATCCCTAGAATAATCATAAGTTTTTCGTTATTCTTTTTGGTGCGTTAATTATTAAAAAGTGATGCTGTGCTGTACTCCCGGTTGAGGTTGACGGTTTTGTGCTCTCAATTATGTCCGGGGGAGGGCATTGGTATGCCATATCACAGGTCTATCGTAGTTTGGGTACCAATGTGTTTCCAATGTGTATGTAAAGATATACTACAATACTATTATTGTACTCTGATATATATAATATATATATAATTAATAATGTTTGTTAAAACGATAAATAAATTTCATTGCATTTCATTTCAATTGAACATGGTAAGTGCTGCGCGTAAGGATCTCAACATGACTTTCTACCATTGTTAACCGCACATTCAGAAGTAAGGTTAACTTCAGGTGTACATGCCTTCCGGGATATGTCTGTTCACATCTCTGAAATTCCAAATGGTTCATGTAACCTCAGTCTATTCTCCCATTAAATACATTCGTGATGTGCTGTATGTATAGGAAGAATATATAAAGCATCAAAAAATAAAAAACAATAAAATGGCTTAAATACAGGTTGTTCCCGCCCTCTCTTGCTTGTCTGCTTGCTCCCTGTATATACTAAATGGCTACAAATAGGGATAAAGATCATCCTATATACTCACAGTACAAAACAGTTAAATATCGAATATGTAGAATAATTTGGGATAAATATTTATTCATAATTCACCTCAAATGATGAAAACTTCATGTACCACACTCCTTTCAGGCGTTGTGACGGTGAGTGGTTACAAACATACACACGTACTATCGCATTAAAATTTTATTACGAAGAATATATAAAGCATAAAAAAGGCAAATACAGCTTGTTCCCGCCCTTTCTTGCTTGTCTTCTTGCTTGTCTTCTTGCTACCTGTATATACTAAATGGCTAAAAATAGGGATAAAGATCATCCTATATACTCACAGTACAAAACAGTTAAATATCGAATATGTAGAATAATTTGGAATAAATATTTATTTATAATTGACCTCAAATGATGAAAACTTCATGTACCACACTCCTTGCAGGCGTTGTGAAGGTGAGAGGCAATAAACATACATTGCTCCCTGTATATACTAAATGGCTACAAATAGGGATAAAGATCATCCTATATACTCACAGTACAAAACAGTTAAATATCGAATATGTAGAATAATTTGGAATAAATATTTATTCACCCTCAAATAAGAAAAACTTCATGTACCACACTCCTTTTAGGCGTTGTGACGGTGAGTGGCAACAAACATACACACGTACTATCGCATTGATAATTTAACCGTGAAGTAATGCATTTTCAGACAAAAGCTATCCTCGCTAATAACCATATTTAATTTTCCGTATCTTCAGTAAACATGCGAAATTCCTTCGTCATGCTAATTCTTCGCCTCAGCAATTACCGTTATCAACTATACAGCCTTAAGCCTTCTAAGATCATTCTCATAATCTACTCGTTGCTATCTACGTAAATAACAGCGTATTTAATGCGAAAGCTGACTCTCTCATTGCTGTGCATGAAGTTTTGAGGTCCTTTGTTTGAAACCCGGGTCTAAGCTGTTGTATTTTTACGACTTTTTTTTCGGAGTTTTAGTAGGAGTTCGAAATCTAGAAAAATAGGAATTCAAGTTTCCCCGTCCACCCAATACACTAGAGTTGGAACCAAATCACCTGCTTCATCGATATTACAAATATTACTTTTGCTATTGGATTAACTCTGAAGAAAGGCCTTAAATGCGACAGCTGTGAAAGTGACAGTTCATGTTGCAGTTTTCAGTTTCGTTTCTTGTTTGGGAGTTTTTAAACTAATCTATAAAATTAAGATAGCTGTGAGGTGTGACAGCTGTCAAAGTGACAGTTATGTCAGATAGACAAGTGTAATTTGTTACAGGTGTCAAAGTCTTGAAGCGCTCGTAGCGAAGTTTACTTAGCCATTCTGAACCGATCAGCAAAGCTAAGCAACGTCCGCCTCGGTCGATGAGTTGGATGGGTGACCGCTGCTGACATTACTACTGAGCGCTTCCGTGCTTCGGAGAGCACGTCAAGCCGTCGGTCCCGGTTGTTGTCTTCGGATGAAAGTCGTTATAGCATGGTGGTAGGGCATTTTGCAAATGCCCGTCTGGCTAGCTACCTCCCTCAAGTAGAATATCTGTCGCCAAGCTCTTAACGGTGTGTTCCGGGAGCTGTGCTTGAGAGCTAGTAATTCTCTAGGTTAGCCTGAACAACACCTTCGACCACATCATCACTTACCATCACGTGGGATAGTGGTCAAGGGCTAACCTATCAGGCATAAAAAAATAAAAAAATAAAGTGACGTTGGTGTCGTATTTTATGTACTCAATTACTATTCGTTTTCATGACATCTGTCAAACTTTTATACATCTCATAGAGATCTTCTTATCACAATATATTTTGTCTGTGTGGGACTGTGATATCGATTTTGTTAGGTGGCATATAGTTGACTAGACAACCAAACACCAAAGTATCTACATCAATTATATTGTATTAATGCACTAAGTATTAACAAAAAACCGACTTCAAACGTAAAACACGCGTTATTAGGGATAACTCAAATACTATTCGTTAGATCTCACTCAAATGTAAATGGGAGCACATAACAAGCACCGTCTTTCCAAAATAAAAATAAACATCAAAATTGGTATACTCTGAAATGAATTACGAGTATGTGGTGATACACACAAAAAAAAGTAGAAGACGAATTGAGAACCGTTTCCCATTTTTAAAGTCGGAAAAAACTACAGCCTAAATAGCGCCTTCTCCCTTTTTTGAAGTCGGTAAAAACTTCAACAAATTATTTCACACTTTTGAGTGTTGAACTCGGTTCCATTTTTTGGTTAAAAATTTTTTTAAGGTTCGAAACCCCCAATGGCAAATAGCACTATTATTGACACTATTATCTGCCTGCCAGTCTGTATTGTTGATGTTTTGGTTATTGAAGTTATGTATGCTCCCGACCGTCCTTATGTATAGAATCTCTAGCTAGCAGAAGTTACAAACCAGAAATTTAAATATCTAATTTGTATGTTGACCCATAAACGTATATTTGATTATAAACCCATGATGAGGGCTCCAATACATGAGAAGTAAGGCCGAATTCAAACTATTGTGCATCCAAACTTATAGGGTGTCATCGTCTAGCCCTCATCGAGTAGAACACTATATATTTTTTTATTTTTTTTTAAGGGCGCACCAATCTTTTTAGGCGCGCCGTGTTTGTGTGCGTAAGTAAGGCACGCCAACAGCATCCGTCCCCGTCCGACGGCCGAAGAATTACCAAAGCGGATAGGAACAAAGCATCGCGGCTCTGACTAAAATGGGTGGAACATGCGTGAATTTGAGTATTTCCTTCGTATAATAAAAACAAATACCTATTTGAAAAATGTAATGTGTATACGTTATAGAAAACATGTTGTTTTTATTATTATTCAAATACGGATGACTCTCCGTTAAGTATTTACGCCTTACTAAGGGTTTATGTCGTTTTTTAGATGTAACTTTGGATTTTTTTCCCATCGAGAAAATTTTAAGTAATCGTGTTTCCAAAGTGTATGATGAATCCTTAAATATAATATATATTTATTACATAACTCAAAATTGAGAAATAAAGATACAGCAAGGGTTCAAATGGACCACAATTACGTATCGCTGCCTCGGTGCAGGCTTTTAACCAAAAAATAAATAGGGGGCCGTAAGTTGACAGTTTAGACAATTCATTACAGGGTCTCTCTTCAAATAAGTTACGATTCGGAAATTTCAGTATTTAATGTAGCACATCCTCTTTTTTACCAACAAATACTGAAATCGCTGATTCATTATGTTCTCTGAAGATATAATCAATACCAACAATCTTTTTTTTACAGACAGACTGAACTGACATTGAGCCCTTTGTTGACGTTGCAGAATTTTAAAATAGTAAGTTCCGTATTGCACGTTGCCGGTTTCATTATATTTACCGCACTGGTATATTATACTATATCATATCATCCCATATTCGACATAAGTCAAATGACTTCACTTCATAACTGGGAGGATATAGTAAAGTCGCTCCTGTCCTATTTTAGTCGCTATTTATTTATTTTTATTCCGTAGTTGTCCTGTAATAAATAAACAGTGGCAATGACAGAAACATCCGTTTGTTTTCTTTTTGTCTGTATCAGTTACAATATCTTAGACTAGAAATAAATATTTATAAGTTCTATACATTTTGTTGGAGGACTGTGATATCGATAATAAATACTTTTAAAAGTATCCTAAAAAACATTAAATAATATTTAAATAAAACACTTAAAAAAGCATAAAATTATATATCTAGTGACAATTCCGCAGCCTAACCGGAAGTATACCCGACAAGTTTCGCTTCTAAACGAAGCATCTTCAGGAGGTCTTGACTCACCGAGCGCACGATCGAGAAAGATCGATCTTGGTTTATGTCGTAAAGTTGACTAGACCTAACACCAAGTACATCAATTTAAGTGAATTAAAAAACCGATGGTGGTGACGGGCTAGAATGTCTCCCTCCATTGCTACATGTGGGTGTCGTAAGAGGCAAATAAAGGTAAAATACCGGAAAGTGGGCAGCAGCGCCTCCTGAGGAACTGATATCTTAAACTGTGTTCCTAACACGCCTACTAAGCGTGGGGATTATGGGAAATCTCCTCTTAATAGGGAGGCTGTGTTAAGCAGTGGACTTACCTGCTCATACATACAGACACAGTACATGAGAAGCACCAGCTTGCGAATGTAAAAAAATAACATCAAAATTGGTACACTCTGTAAAGAGTTAGAACCTTCCCCTTTTTTTGAAGTCGGTAAAAACAATGTCTAAATGTTCACTTCGAGTGGGAATCTAATCTGTATATCCACTTCGGGTCGACGTACCTGGCGCTTCTCTTCTTTCTTCTACATCTTCATTCTACTCATTATCGTATATGGCAATCCCAAATGCCAAAACTCTTGTACTATAGGAGAAGACTGGTATATTCGGGAATGCTCTGAAAATGGTCCCGAACTTAATTAAATTAACCATAATGTTGTCTTAGGTTTTCGCGATTGTTACACATAGTAATTAAACAAGTTTAAACGGTTTGAATCGCGTATATTTTTCATTATTTTATCCCGATCGTTAACCAGTCACACCGTGACCACGATCACTGCAAAGTGTTTGAAACGTCGGGATAAAATAATGATAAATTTAATAATTAAACAAATTTGTAGTATAGGTACTAAAACACTTAATGACAATGATTGGCTTGTCAGGATGTGGTCAGGGATTGTTGTTTGCGCATATCAAGGATAATGCAAACAATTTGAATGTTCATAAATATTTTAATAATCTGTTAAGTAGATACCTAGTATATTTTTTACTCAAGTACTCCGTAAACGATCAAACATGTGTGATCGTAGGACGGGCGGGCGGCAGCCGAGGCTTAGTAATAAGGTTCCGTTTTTAGTATGGAACCCCAAACATTATCCTAAGTAACATATCAGAGGCTGGAAAATTGGCCTTCTGAAAATCTGTCGCCTAGTACCTAACGATGTGTTCCGACAACTGTCCACGACAGCCAGTAATTCTAGTTTAGCCTGAACAATATCTCGGACTACATCATCACTCACGATCAGGTGATGTCAAAGGCTGGCCTATTAGCTATAAATAAATAGAAAAAGACTTCGAAACTCGGAACACATTCGGTAGTAGGTAATTGCTTGCATATCTAAGTAAGATGAGCGGTGCAAGACGAAAAAAACACCAACAGAATCGCTTCATTTCCCTAGTCTCCCTGAACGCAGCGATCTTAGTGATGCAAAAATGTTCTCTCACACAGCTCATCTTCCTCGAATAAAACAGGATACTTACCCTAAAATGCATTTACGCAAAGTATTTCCTTGACCACCTGTTGAAATTCTATTACAAATATATGCAGGTACCTAATCAGTTAAATCTATTGTTAGGCCTACTGACGTAATTACAACTATGCTGCGTGCGCGCTGATAACGCCTTTTTGGTAACCTGTAAATCTAGAAATAATATAAATCACGTTCCTCGATAACTAAATGTAACACTTTGATAACAATTCTTAGTAAAAATGACTTATAGTTAACTAATACTAGTTTGTATTGTTTACTGATAATAGTGTGTAAATAAATAAAAACTCACTCCGCACTTTAGGTAGAATACTATAGGTACCTCGACGTATCCATGTCCGGACGGGTTTATCTTACGTTGCGTGCCGCGTTACAATAAATTAGAGCTATGCGATAGAAAGAGAGACGCCTTGTAGGTGAATATATTAGTTACTCCGTGCTTCGCGAGCTGAAATGCACTTTATTGCTTCGTAGCTAGAGTCGCTTATTTATTGGAATGACTTTGCGGAGTTATCCTTCTGGCTCTTATTATTCTGTACTATAGGTCACTCGGACTTGCGCACCGCAGCGGGTACATTACCAGAAAATTTCTTTCAGTCACAGGCACAGAAAGGGCCAGTTGAGACGAGACATAGAGAAATTATTTAAATGGCACTGTTAGGTGAATGCTATACACACGTCTCTTGGGTCTCTCGATCGCGATCCCGATTGGGTTACGTATTCGTAGCGTATGAAATTGAAAACTCGTAGTGGGGGTTGATGGCTTTTCCGGAATATTCTAGATGGAACGATTCTGAAATATGGAATCTTTAAACTAATTTTGTAGTGCTTTTATTGTAGTAGCTGTAGTGTTGTATATAGTTCGTAGTATTTTGTTAAAAAAAGGCATACAAAAAAAATCTAGTATCAAAAAATAGTTATTTGTTATACAAGAGTGCAAAGTTGCTTTTTAACCGCGTGTTCAATTTTGATGACCGAGCAAGCGAATTGAATCACGAGCGCAGCGAGTGATTCAAAATTAGAATCCTGAGCGTTAGCGAGGGAATCAAAAGAGCACGAGGTGAAAAATCTTTGCACTCGAGTGCAACACGTAACTTTTCATTCCACCTCAGCGAGGAAAATACTTCTCGCGTGATTGTTGAGGGAGAAAGCTCATTTGCGCATTATTAACAGTTTCAGTCAATTCTGTTGGCGTCAAACAAACTTCCTCATCGCTAGAATCACTCATTTTAGTTTTTTCACTTGTTTTCAAGTTTCTTGTTTTTAATATAAGGTTTAACGATGACGTGAAAGAACTGCGTAAAGAACCGCGTACAAAGCAAATTGAAAAAAGAACACCAAGAAGGTTCCGAGTCTGAGTTTTTAACACCAAAAAAACAAAGTTGTATGATATATTCGGCACCATAGAGGTAGCAGTAAATAGGTTTAATGTTTTTTTTAATTCACAAACTTGGTGCACACGATGCTATAAATTCAATTTACTTTATCCTCTAGAGAATAAAAACGGCTTTTCCACTCAGATATTGAAGATTAAAAATACTCTTTCCGAGATGGTGGGATGAAAAAACAATTATGCATTTCAAGGATATTGCAAATAGATGATGTAATAAATATATTAATTGGTTATGTTTATCAAGTTATTTGTTTTTATTTCAAAATTAAATTGTTAATTTTCTAATCATTAACATCTATTGTTAGGCCTACTGACGTAATGACAACTTTGCTGCGTGCGCGCTGATAACGCCTTTTTGGTAACCTGTAAATCTAGAAATAACATTAAACCACGTTCATGGATATGTAACACTTTGATAGCACTAAACAATAAAATTACAAAAGTTAACTAACACTAGTTTGTTTGCAAAGAACAGCGTGTAAAATAAAAAAATCAAACCGGTCAAGTGTCACTCGAACATGTAAATTACAGCGCGGGTTCCGTATCAACACAGAAAAAGTAAATAGTACAACGAATGCATAAAAGAAGTAATTTTAGCCATGACGTTTAACAGCCCGATCCAAAGGTGAGGGCTGGTATTTAGTTCAAGGCTAAAATGGGGTTATACACTCAGATTTTTACTTTAACTGCAAAGAAATTAAAGGATGATTTTGTTAGTAATAATTTATCATATCTTTAATAGGCAGTAGTGGTTGCAACTTCACTCAAAACTATGAAGGGGAAAGCTTTCGTGAGTGCAAAGTACAATATAGGGAGGTACAACAAACCAAAGATAACAACAAACAAACGCTAGGGCTCTCTCTCGCTTAATACATCCTGAATTCATTAAGAGCACTCCTCAGACACCCTACACAATGCGATATGTGGGCTCCAGGCTGTTTTATGGCCTCTAAACGCGATAAGTACTTTTACGTCCCGTCCAAACAAATAAACAAATTCCACGATCCGCTGTAGATTTCCTCGAAATAACAGGAACAAAAGCAGGTGCACTTGTTCGTAGAAAGTTTGGATTGTTTTACGTGCCATAAAAACTTGCCTACGCACGTTTTAAATATCTTTGGGTAACTTCACAGTTTAGAAATATTCGTCGTAGATCTTTGATGGCCTAAGGATTTCTAGGATGTTTTTTATTTTCTTTTATGATATAATGTGCGAAACGAAGTGCATGTGGAGCGGCCCTTTCTGCTGACGACACTATTGCCTTCACTATATCAAACGAAGAGTCTTATCCCATATGCCTGTAATTTCCTTAGCAGCCTTTCTCATCCAGCAAAAAAAAAGCCTTACGCGACCGACTTACCATTAAAGTGCTCTGCCGCACTGATGTGACGATTTGGAAGAATTTTTCGTGTCCGTATCACTAGTATTAGGCTAGGAATTCGGTTTCCGAACCTTAACGACCTTTATTTTTTAGGCAGGAATTGCCTTTGCACTGCCCTTCCACCACGGGGCCCAGTGCAAAGGCCGCGCTGCTTTGCAGAACAATTATGGCCATACAAATCCATTAAAACCATCCAAACACCTATATCCAAACATGCCAGAAAGGAACCGACCACCTGGTAACAATAGGCACAGGAACGCCACATATATGGTCGATATTCCAAAAATACGCACGAAACACTTTCGCTCGGCGTAAGTAAGTACATTATCTGAACGACTTAGTTATGAAACACTTTACCAGCATAGCATGTCTGTTTTCCAATAGATTCTTATTCTGTTTGGGCGCTGTAATATGTCCTGCACTGACGACCCGTTTGGGGTGTTTTGTGCATTGCCCCCACCAGCTTCTCAAGGAGTTGCTATATCAAGGAGTTGGGATGGCTTGGGAACAAGCCATCGCAACTCCTGGATATAGCGGAGAAGGACTTTTTCTAAATGATATTTTGAAGCGCTCGTAGCAGGTTTGCTTAGCGATTCTGAACCGATCAGCAAAGTTAAGCAACGTCCGCCACGGTCATAAGTTGGATGTGTGACCGCCGACATTACTACTGAGCGCTTCCGTGCTTCGGAGAGCACTTTAAGTCGTCGGTCCCGGTTGTTGTCTCAGGATGGCAGTCATTATAGCATGGTGGTAGGGCATTTTGCGAATGCCCGCCTGGCTAGCTACCACCCTCAAGTAAAAATCTGTCGCCAAGCACCTAACGATGTGTTCCGGCAGCTGTCCTTGAGAGCCAGTAATTCTAGGTTAGCCTGAACAACATCTTCGACCACATCATCACTTACCATCAGGTGAGATAGTGGTCAATGGCTAACCTATCAAGTGTAAAAAAAAAACTAGTTGTTTTCAATTAGGCAATTAATACGATATTAATTAGTAAAATTATTATTTTAATAAAATTTGGCGGAATATTGGATATATTTTTGTAGGTACATTTTGTTTTCATATATGTAGGAACAAATATAAAAACAAAATTTAACTACATCAGACCGTATCTTCAAGTCAGGCATAATCCAGCGTAGACCAGGTCATCGCCGCTTTCAACCAGATAAAACTCTGGACCAGTCAAATTCTTGCCTTTCCGTTCTGCAAACTGCATGTATTGACTTAACTAGTTGTTATTACATTACTACGCAAGGTATTAACCTGATAACTGCTTCCCATCAATCAGCTCGTACCTATCGTATGTTATTAAAAAAGAACATTTTACGATCAATTGCTTACATGCGCGTAATCACACTATAAACATTTTTAATGCATTCTGTTGCCGATGACCCAAAAACGTTTCATCCCATTTCGTAAGGCCAGTTATGGTTAATGAAACATAGTGATCAAAGTAGGTATACACGTGGTAAGGTTATTGACCCGCACTGGCCGAATATTGAAACCCCCTCGGCGACACCACGTGTTGACTCTGGCTTCGGCATCTGTTTGCACAAAAACTTAATTAAATTGTACTAGAAGTAGGGCAAACTGTTTGATTGGAAGGCACTTTAGTTGCAATTAGACCAATTCTCGGCCTATTTGGCCCAAGGTTCCAAGGTGCTCTTCAAACAATTTGGGGGCTATCGTAGTTAATTGGAAACGAGGCAATGTCAATGTGAGACTTGTATCATAAGTCGACACAGTCGCAACGGCGTGTCATTATTGCACAAAGGTATATATGGTCCAAGAGTATATTATTGTTTAGGCTGTACTTATTGTTAAGTGGAGCACATGTCTATGTAGAAGGCCCGTGCTCGTTCCGTGGGGAACGTAGCAAGTACCCATTTCGTGGTATATATATCGTAGTTTGTTTTTATGGGATAAGAGATAGCAGGGCAAAAAACCTACGTGCCCATCCTGATGGCAAGTGATCACCGTAACGGACTTCCGCAACGCCAGAGGTCTCAAGGGTGCATACCAAAGGTGGCTGTCCTCTGAAAAACATTTGACTTAATTTAAAGACAGAGTATCAAATTAAGTTGGATTTCAGCAATTTTGAGCTTCGATTTATAGAAAAGTATAATCCGTCGTTTATATTCCCTTCTTTAGTGGTCCGATATCTTTTTTATAAGAAGTTTGACTGCTGTCTTCGCAATGGCTGTAACCAACAACGTGGTGCCTAGCAGACACCTTGATAACTGAATTATGTCCTTCGGGAAATTGAGCCGCTGCTGGTACCCGCTGGGTTCTATAAAACAGCCGCACTGATACTAAACGAAAGCGAAAGTTTTTAGTGCGTATTTTAAGAATACCAACCATGTACGTTGCTGGAAGTTGCGTAGATCAATGGTTCAATCACCGAAAGACTTAGGACACAGGCTAAGACTAGGAATATTTCCGGTATACATAAGGCTGGTCCTAGCCGGTTCCCAATAAGGTCATATTTAAAGCTGTAGCGGAAACAATGGTAAAATTAACAACTGCCTGCGTTGCGCATTAAAATCGAACAAACTACTTATGAACTAAAGTTCAACTCCGCGCGCTGCAACAACGTGGCGGTAACATTCATTTCTACCCCCGCAATGCGTGAAAATTAGAAAAAATAGGTGCCTTTGAAATGGGTGAAATAAAAATGAAGTATACATTACATATGGTTAAATAAGGTCATAGTTTGTTTTCTTTTAAGGTTTCAACTGATTTTATTTAGTATAGTAAGTAGTAAGACCATTATGTTTACCCCAAGTCTCTTAGTAACGAACTGTTACACCCAATATTAGGCATTACTGTCCTAGGCTCGAATCCCTCACAAACCTACTTACGCGTTGTCAGCAGTATATTTCTATATTAGAAACGGTGGCTTCCAAAATTAAGTGCTTAGAATGAATGTGATAACTCCAGGAGTCAACAGACTCAGTACTAAGTAGTATACCCTTCAGGTGGAACCTCTGCCCAAATTAGTAGCAAATGTGAATTGCGGGAACTTATCATCGTGTTATTTATAATAATTTTATTTTTCAAATAAAATAAATCTTTTTTTTATTAGGACAACTGAATAGGTCCACAAAACAGAGCGTTGTGCAGGGTGTATGTCACACAAAACTGACACTATAAATGTAATGGTCAATAACCATCATTATCATGATCAGGTTAGCGAGCGGATCGTCCATTTCGTCATTTCATATCATCAAAAAATATGCGTACCTATTATAAAAACAACTGCATCACATTTAAACAGAATACCTATTCGGTAAGTCCCATGTCCCAACTTCCAATCTTGTATGATGTGCTGTTTCAGAAGTTGTCTTCGCTCCATCAAGGATTTAGAAAACTCTTAACTTCAGATGTTGGTATCTACTTCATCGTGTGTTGTTTACCGAGGGCCATTATAAGTTGTACTAAAAGATTTTCGTGATCAATTCCGGACACAGCAATGGGATTCTGAATGGAGTCACTACATTCAAGTGTCCAATCCAGTGGGTTGTCCCATTTCAGTCGATGTCATCGCGCAATCCTCTGCTGACTGATTCGAGAGCCTCTTCATGTTAGCCTGGTATTTGTGCTTTTGTTTGAAAAAGCTGGTTATATATGTCATTTTCGGCCATATTTCATAGCAATGAAATATTGTATGTAAAACATTATTTGCAATGTTTCAACAATCCCCAAACGGGACTTCGAAATTGAAGCGAAATACGAGTTATTTATGCTTATGGAGTCTGCTGAATGTTGTTATAATACCAAAAAAGTATCATTTTATACCATTTTGCCACATCAATCAATGTGACGGCATTTCTGGCTAAAATTTTTGGAAAATCATACGCTATCAGTTATCACTTAGTAGCTAATCTGTGACGCCAAGTTTTGGAAACTTATATCATTTAATTAAATGGTAAAAACAATGTACGTACGGTTGGATTACCATAAATGGTTTTATATATGAATTTAGAATTATTTTATCAATATTAAATACTAGCTTTCCGGTCGCGACTCCGCTCGCGCGTATGTCGGTTATTAGGCAAAAACCTTAACCTCATTTTGCGCAGTTGGATGAAAACTATTATATGTCCTTCTACGTATCTCAATCTATTTTCATACCAAATTTCATCCCAATCAATCCAGTAGTTTTGGCGTGAAAGCGAAACAGACAGATAGATAGACAGACGGCCCAGAGTTGCTTTCGCATTTATAATATTAGTAAGGATATATTTTCAAATTCAAATAATTTTCAGTGTCTCCCTCGCATTGTGCGTCTTCACTACTTTAATACATACATACTAACTACAATTTAAACTGAATACTAGACCGTACATTCTTTATTAATCTTAGGTCCACATCACTCTTATATCCTAACCAAAAGAAACGATAAGATGATATCGTACATATAATTAATTGATGTCAAATTGAAACTCGTATATACATCACTGCGGCGTTTTTTGTAGTAATTAAGATTATGGCGTAATTATCACATCCAATTATTTTGGAGGTGTGGTTAAAAATATAAAAACGCCAATCACTTTTAAAGTGATTCGGCGGTCTTTTATCGGTGACAGGTGAGTTTATATTTTCTTATATATGTCTAGAGACAAACCTTTTTATAGAAAAATTGATGAAGTCACAAAGTTCATTCACCTTCATTTTTTTACTATTAACCTCAGTTCTATTCTGACTAAAATCTTAGGCCTCCCATTTTTCATAAATTACAAATTTAGAAAAAATCTATATATATATTTTATTATGTATCTTTACATCTCTAATGCATTTTTACTATTGTGATCGGGTCTCGGAAAAGTTTGTTCGGATAAAACAGTGTGACGGTGTTATGAACCAAAACTAACCGTTTGAAGCAATGGTAGCTTTCATAGTGACTTATAGACGTTCATAGTGGTATCATGTTTTACGAATGGTTGCCTCGAAGATAGGTCACTATACCACACACCTAACGCTGACTTTCAGCACCTGACTTGAGAGCCCACATTTTAATTTTTTTTACGTATTTCAAATTAGAACTGCATTTACACACGAATTACACTAATGATAGATAGATATAACACAATAATAAAATGTCAAAATAATTATAAACAGATGTCAAAAATATTAAAATGAAAATAATAAAAAATAAATAGTCAACTGAAAATACATATACTGGTTATAGATGAAATTGTCTTTTATATTTCGAAGCAGTCTCACAGTAACTTAAACTCTCCATCGAGATATCTTGCCACTTGCTGTCAAAGAGGTTAGATGAGGAGAGGAGGTACCCAGGTTTTGCTTCGACAAGAGCATTGAGCGAAGCGAAGCGCAGTATACTGCGTGGGCTACAGTTCTACACTTCGGGACAGTCAGCAGTTTATGTATCCTGCCCCGATTGTAACTGTCGGGGACGAACAAACGACGAAGCTGGTTGTGAAGATTTGGTTTTCCCTCGCTAAATTTTGCATATAATAATTCTAGGTTTAACCAAAAATAACGTAGACAAGATTGAGCCCGACCAAACCAGCCCTAAAAATTTTATACAACATTTATTTGAAGAGATTTGTTTCTACGTAGAGATTAGAAGACCACTGCAATGTACAAATACAATAAATTAGCCTACTTCTACGACCACAGAAGATTTAATCAAACGTTTACTAGACACTTAACATACCATAGAAATATATCCGACAGAACACACTATTGCGTGCCAAGTCGCGCACGACAGCCCGTAGTAATGGCGAGCACGCGATATTGACTCACTGTATTACCACTGAATACCCGAGAAACAGATAATTGTTACATCAAATAGGTTTTGTACACCTCGTATGATACCGTTGATTGGGTTTTTAGGGTTCCGTACCCAAAAGGTAAAAACGGAACCCTATTACTGAGACTTCGCTCTGCGTCCGTCCGTCTGTCACCAGGCTGTATCTCAAGAACGGTGATAGCTAGACAGTTGAAATTTTCACAGATGATGTATTTCTGTTGCCGCTATAACAACATTTACAAAAAGTTGGCCAAGTGCGAGTCGGACTCGCGCACGTTTAAACAAAAAAGATTAAAATATGAAGTGTAATGTTGTATAGCTAATGGTACGGAACCCTTCGTGCGCGGGTCCGACTCGCACATGGCTGTTTTTTTTTGTTCCGTTACGCATAGTGCACAATCTGCATTTACATCATTCAATGAGCTTCGGAAGCACTCGAATTTTTTACAGTCATCGTTGTAAATAATGGCTTTTAGTGTACGCATCGTCGCGCATCGAATTTGAACGTAACAATTAGTCAGCAGTGATTGATAGGTGGTATATTTATTACGTAGTGTTTATCATTACACTACTAGAAAGGATACAAAAACTATCGTATGTAAATTATCGTGTGCTAATATAATAAAAACCGGCCAAGTGCGAGTCGGACTCGCGCGCGAAGGGTTCCGTACCATTAGCTATACAACATTACACTTCATATTTTAATCTATTTTGTTTTAACGTGCGCGAGTCCGACTAGCACTTGGCCAAATTTTTGTATTTGTTGTTATAGTGGCAACAGAAATACATCATCTGTGAAAATTTCAACTGTCTAGCTATCACCGTTCTTGAGATACAGTCTGGCGACAGACGGACGGACGGACAGTGAAGTCTAATTAATAGGGTCCCGTTTTTACCCTTTGGGTACGGAACCCTAAAAAGGAAAGATTTGATTGTTTGTTTGTTTGCACTGAATAGGCTATGAAACAACTGGACTGATTTGAAAAATTCTTTTACCATTATACTCGTACACTATCCCTGATGAACATAGGCTATAGAAGATTTTAAAAAAGTTAGGGATCCGTATGAAAACTTCGATAATGATACACAAAGTGCGAAAAAAATTCCAATAAAAATCGTTAAATCGCGTACGTTGTGGAAATTATTTAAAATAGAGCAAAGTGATATACTACAATTTTATAGAGGACATCGATATCTATAAAAAAGTCCGTAATACCATACTACTTTTTATGTGTTTACATTTATAATATTTGATTTTTTTGTTAAATACAAATTTTGTTTTCGTTTCCATGGTGGTAGGGTATTTTGCGAATGCCCGCCTGGCTAGCTACCACCCTCAAGTAGAAAATCTGTCGCCAAGCACCTAACGGCGGAACACACCTGTCACACACAGCAGCTGTCCTGGAGAGCCGTCCCCTTCAAGTATCAAAACCCAAGCTCCGATGTTCTATGTTTTACACGTTTTGCCTCACAGAATAAACTTTTATCCCAAAATCTTAGACAATATATAACATTTCTAGAGACCCTCGATTAAAGTCACAGGATAAGCAGTAGTACGCGGCGATCCTACGAGAAACTGATAGCGCTAATTACGAAGTTTTGATTGCTAAAAGAGATACCTACACATATGTATGACGTGTTGGTTGTTGATCGACACGAAATCGAAAGTAATCAAAGTTAGCGACAAACAAAAAAATAATCAATATCTTAGAAATTATATATAATAATAACTTAAATAATAACTTCTTTAATTTGAATAGTTATTGTGATTGTCTAACAAATTATTATAAAAATTTAATGCAATTTCCAACCGTGTTTCTGGATATAAGTTGACGTTGTCCTAGTCATCAAAATAAATTTATAAGTTTTGAATAAGCGATGAAATATAGATAATATATCAACTTTTTAAACAAAGTACTATGAACTATATACAACACTACAGCTACTACAATAAAAGCATTTAGACAACTTTTTTTTTCAACTTTTTTAAATTTTGCCTTAATATAATCTGAAATTATAAAAGAAAGTAATTTTATTTATTTGTTGTATAGAAATAAATAAAAGGACTTAGTGAAATTCATGTATTTCCATATGTTCACAAAGACCTTTTCACATGGTACATAATTATACATGTACAATTATATATCTCGAACTATTTTTATGCCTTTGACATTTTTGGTCCCGATTTTTTACTAACCTAAAACAGAGACGAATTATTAAGCATTCCATGGATTCACCGTGCGGGTGCCGGGTCCATAGCCATAGCGTTGAAGAGGCTAGAGGGGCCTGGGACTTACTACTAGAATGATATTTATTTCGTATAAAGACCTAGTTTGTTTAACAATACTTCTTCTAAATTTCACTAAGATCGTATAGGAATCAACATATCGACAAGTTTTTGACAAAACCTATATAATAATAACCTTTCCACCGAGATAATTAAGATTGATCCACCTATCATCATGTGATATTCCCTTCTCATAATTCCATACATCAAATTATGTCAATTTAACCGATATTGTGAGTGACATTTTATATCACAGCGTTGATGGCCCGGGCGCGTCATTTACATAGAAAAAGTTGATGTAACCGGGAAAAGCGGAGTACTCAGCTCGCGTGATGACACGCTATGCAAATACTTCGCCTTCGTTGCCTATAACGGAGCACACCCTAATCACGATTGCAGACAGATAACACACATAATATAACAACGCCTATATTTGCGGGAAATGTACCTAGGGCTGCCAAAATTACTTAAATCGTACGGACATTATAATCTTAATTAAGAATATAGAACACACTCACACAGCATGTGACCCTTTTTAACCGACTTCCAAAAAAGGAGGAGGTTCTCAATTCGTCTGTTTTTTTTTTTTTTTTATGTTTGTTACCTCAGATCTCTTGACTGTGTGAACCGATTTTGAAAATTCTTTTTTGTTTGAAAGTTGATGCTTGTCGTTTGGTCCCATTTTAAATTTCATCAAAATCGGTCACCCGTTTTTGAGTTACACTAAAAAGATTGAAAAAAAAATTTTAACAAAAAAATGGAACAGACTTCAACACCCAAAAGTGTGAAATAACTTGTCGAAGTCGGTAACTCACACAGCATGTGACCCTTTTCAGAATTAAGAAGCAGTTAGCATCGTTTCCGATGATAAAAATTTTCAATGTGCAATTACGTAACAGCATTTTGTTTCAACTTTTAGTAGACAAATTGTACATTTACGAGTACATATTATAATGTCCAGTTTTGTAATTCATTTTTTAATATAACTTCAAATGTACATGAGTTATCAAAACAGTTAACAATTTAAATATTAGTTTTTAAACTTTCACGGTTATTAACATTATAATTATTATTAAAAGCGGGGTATTTACCGTGTTTCGTCAAGAGTCATGATCACGAGTAAACTGAAGTCTATGCGAGTGGATGGTACGTACTAAAAGTGATCATGACGCTTGCAACAGTGCCAAAATATCGAGAGCTCAAAAGTAACTTAAAACACGGTAAATATCCCGCTTTTAATTATAATTATAAATTAAAATATTGTTTATATATTCCTATTTAGTCTTTGTAGTGCAATTTATTCTGGATAATTGTCTCATCTCCATCCACTATTTCTTTATGCTATATTAATCCTGGACCATACTGACCAACAACTTCCATGCATTCTCATTGGTACTAGACTTACTACTTAGTTCTAAAATATACTCGTACTATTGACAGCCCTAATTGTAGTTATGTGTGGCATTTCTCACAATAACGTGGCCTGTGGATAGCGGTAAGGTAAAGTATAGTGATGTGTCACTTTTCACAATTGATCGTGAAGTCTTAGTCATTATCGTTAGTCTGGTTTAGGCTAATATAGCAGGTACTTGTTGAATGAAATCAACGATGGGAACTGTGAAGTAGTAAACTCGAAAAACATATGAATGATCGTGAAGAAATTCTCAATGTACAACTGCGCGACTTTGCTTGAATGAAATGTATAGTCAGTGAAGTTGTTTGCAAAAACAGAGATTGTTTCACACATCTTGCGTTCTTCTTCTTCTATATTTTTGTTTTGATCGGTTATAATAACTTGCTGCAAAGGCCCTACTTATCAATCTTCTGTCATAGTGGTCATGAAACGAGAAGGGGATTAGAGCAGGTGATACATGTTTAGGCATACACATGTATACAATTAGGCCACCACAGAAGTATTCACTGGCACTTAGACAGCTGTCACATCCTAGACTCGAATGAAGACAAATATAATTAAAAAAAGATACGTCGACTCGATTTTAACCCGACTAGGAAGTTAACAAAAAATAATACAAAAATACTACTGGTAGATATTCCATTTACCCGAACAAAGCGATTTGCTTCTTCGTTCATTATACGAACCGCCAGGGAATGGAATACCCTGCCTGAGTCTGTGTATCTCCTGGTGTAAGCGCGCTCCATCATCGACCGCATCATCACATAACATCAGGTGAGATAGTGGTCAAATGCTACCCAGTTCAGTATAAAAAAAAAAGGGTTAGTTCCGCTATGGTATGGTCCCGCTATGGCACCCTCCCAAAATACCTATAAAAAAGTCCCGCTACGGCACCTATCAGTTTTTGGGACTGTTAAATAGAAAAGCTCTACAATGTTTTATGAAAATACACACAACATACTCAAACAGTAAATTTAGGAAACCTAGACTTATTATCAATATTTTATTCTAATTCTTAAATGAATATTTAAGAATTTTTATTAGTAAATAAATCATGCCCGGCGATTGTCGAGTGAAGCAAGCAAAAAGAAAGATATATAGAATAATTCCTATTCCGAATATTTAGAACAGACTAATAAAAATATGGCTTAAATGTTTAACGTTGTTTTGTTTATGTCATGAATGTCTTTTATTTTTCTGAGTATTCTTTTGTAGTTCTTATTTGCCATTAATAAGTTTTCTTTTTCAATTGTTGATTATATGTAATTAATTTTTTTTTTCAGTAGTTGAATATTTCTATTTGTCATAAATAATTTTAAATGAATACAAGACTGATTTAATATCGCAAACAAACTTTATATTTCTAAGTTAAAAAGTCCAGTAGAGACTAAAAAGTTGTAGGTGCACTTTTTTTCTCAATTGTACCTTCTATTGTTTAGCGTAGAACTAAAAGATGGGTACCATAGCGGGACTTTTTGGTAGGCATTTTGCAAGGGTGCCATACCGGGACCATACCATAGCGGAACTAACCCAAAAAAAATATGATATGAAGTGTTAATGTGACGTACATAGATCTGGTTTTATTTTTAACTTCCTGTTGTACTTGCAGCTTTCTTGCTAAAATGCTAGTGAAAATTCTGTTTGTGACGCGTCCAGAACGTGGATTTTCAAATCAAGGGAATTTTGGCTTTACGTAGTGCCGAAATCGTCTAATTAACCCTTACATGTCTGACTGGCTGTCGGTATTTTTTTTATGCCTGATAGGTTAGCCTTTGATCACTATCTCACCTGATGGTAAGTGATGATGTGGTCGAAGATGTTGTTCAGGCTAACCTATAATTACTGGCTCACAAGAACAGCTGCTGGAACACACCGTCAGGTGCTTGGCGACAGATTTTCTACTGACGGATTTCGAAATATCAGTACATGTGTTGTGTTTATTAAGGTCACATAATATATATGTATATATAGATCTACTGTGACAAGGTAGAGTAAGTAGCTTAACATAAAGCTGGCTTATTCGGTTAGCAAAAGCATGAAAAGTTCTGGCAAATAAAATATTTAATTTAATAACCTGAACGTCATTGGAATGCTGTCTCGTCCATCAAAAGCACACCTTTGCACGTCTCCAAAAATAAACCAGTACTCCGAAATTATCGAAAATAACAGCTGCCGTGCTTATTAAATGCAAATAAGCAGCTTTATTGCCTTTTTTATTCGCGAATGTTAAATTCATGTTATAGGTAACTATCGTGTAAGGTTTTCCTCGTGAGGGAGTTATAAATAATTTATTTGTTTCCTTTATGTCTGGTAATTATTGTTATTTTGCATTATGCACTGTAAATAGTTCATTTATTCTATGCTATAAGCCTATTAAGGATATTTACCTAAATTAATATATTCTAGTGCATTACAAGAAGCTACGTTTATAGATACACCAATGAGGCATTGTTTCATGACAAAATTGCAACAAGTTTTAGTGAAATCAGGAGTATGATTGTACCTTCGACATGTCATTCTTTTTGGCTCATCCTTTATGTCTGAAGGTTGTGATCACCATGTATTGCCCAGCTTTGCACGGTGTAAAGGCATCTGCATAAATCTCTGTTGTTTACCATTAGACTGTCGCTCATCAATAGTGTGGAGTCGGGTTTTTTACTTTTTTATTTAATTTATACTAGTTGCAACCTTTTTACACGACTGCCCAAAAAAGGAGAGTTATGTTTTCAGGGTTCATGTATGTATGTATGTTTGTGAGTTTCTTTATTCCACCATAACTTCTAAACGGCTTGACCGATTTTTATGCAAGAGATATCGTTAGATACCCAAGTGACACTAGGAATATAAAAAAAAAATTAAAAACAAACTGGCGGATTTTAGACACAAAATTGTGAGGTAAAACAAATTTTTTTTTCTCCCAAACCCATCGAGAGATGTATCAAAATGAAGCGCTTTATAAAACAATTTCATAAATATATATAACTTGCAGTTTTAATTTCAATGTAACGATAAATCGCTTAACGAAAATAAATAACTTGCAGTCGGGTTTCTTTACTTTTAAAATTAATCAATAAGTACTTGTTCCCCTACGCTCACGCAAATTATCAGTGTTGATTTAGTCCTGGATACCTACTATGTAACCGAATTAGCAAAAACGACGATTACAAATCATGAAAGGTGGCTTAAAAAATTAGGTACATTCAACATGTAATATCCCAAATAAATTGTGTAATTAATAATATACTATATAGTTAGTTAACCTGGTGCGCTAGCATCTGGTAGAAGGCAAGCATTCGAGGTGGCTCAATGCCTGTAGGTCCTGCAAACGGGCTTTGGTTTGCTCAGCTGTTTTTATTTTATAACTATAACACAATGCACGATTCTGGTAGTTTTTACCGACTTCAAAAAAGGAGGCGATTCTCAATAGTTTTTCCAATGTTTATAGTCACTGACAATGAATGACAATAGATCCCGTAAGTAGCAAGAGACACTAAAAAGGGTGAACATTTTTTTTACCGAAATATGGAACCGACTTCAGCGCTCAAGAGTGTGAAATAACTGGTCGAAGTCGGTACCATGCGCATTGTGCGCATGGTACATGGTGATAATAGGTACTTTTGAACTATCATGGCACACTTTTGAGGGCTGAAGACGGTTCCATTTTTCGGTAATTTTTTTTTTAATTTTATGACCGTTTTCGTTATCTTGTCTTATAAAAAAGTCTACTCGTTATATAAAACCTAAATACCTAAATAAGCTATTTGGCTTTAACAAGATAGTATCTACTACTGACGTATGCATTATAGGTGCATGTGGTTTTTCTACGTATACCATATAATTCTTTCTTCACCGAAGCACAGAACAGTTTTGTTCCACGGAACGCTTCTGGTCTTCGTTAACATTGTTTGCATGTGTAACAAAAGAGTTCGTTTGATCGCTAGCGTTCTGTGTCGAAGTGTTGTTGACCCATGATTGTGTTGCAAACTTGGATAGATTCCAAGATTACCTTCTTGGTGGTACATAAAGGTTTACAGCACGAAGGACTTGTTTACCACAAAACGAATCATAGATAAAGTCATGGAACTTGAGTTAGTTTCTCTATGGATATAGTACACTACAACTGAATATGTGGAGAGCACTTGCATAGCTGATAGCCGCGACTTCAGCTGCGTTGAATTTTACTATATCGCGGACCGGTTTTTTCGATATAGAAGCTACGAGTGTTATTTCGTTGAAGTAGCTCTAGTGTTGTATTTAGTTTGCAGACTTTGTAGTGTGTTGTTAATATAGATTTAAAAAAATATATGTTTGAAATTCGAAAGTTATCTTGGGCGAAAGATAACTTTTCGATATCAAATATAATTAAGACAGTAGTTAGAATGTTGTATTGTAATTAAGTTTGCAATATTAAATAAAAACATATAAATGACGAGTGAGGGTACAAAAATCGTTGTGTCCGATCCTGCGCATGGACTTTTTATTGTACTTCGAATCATCATCATCATATCAACCGAAACGTCCACCGTTGAACTATGAGTATAGGTCTATTACATTGGAGGCATTTGCCATAAACTCCTGCCAAAAACTCCACACTTGACAGGTATCTTGGGGATCGCGGTAGAAGTTGTAAGTTATTCAGATGCTGCTTCCCACCTTCCGGTATTTACCTATGGAAAGATGAAAGAATGGTGGGGGGTGACATTCTATCCCGGCATCCCACAGAGAGACACTTCGAATAGTCCATGTAAAATTTTGCGACAGTTATAAATATAGACGACAACATGTTATAACGACCTCATCGCCCAGAAAAATATTCTATTTCAATAGATTTTTGTATACCATAAGTTTAGATGAGAAATGAAAATCAGGGCAAAGCCATTCGACGGTAAAGTTCGCGTGCCGAGAATGCACTGGCTACCATCGATGCGGCATCCGACGGAAATTGCTCGTTGCTCCACACTTTTAATGACTGTTTCCTTAATGAAAGCTTAATGATTCGCATGTGGGAGACAGAAAAAAAATGGTTTGGATTTAAGGTTTATTGAAATGTTATAGTGTTCTATTTTTTTCAAATATTCCTTGAAATCTTAGTAAAGGACCTTTACAGGGGTTTGCTAAAACTCAATATTCATTTCTCCGATGAGGGAATTGTACATCGTTGCTTAGCGTATTATCCGTAGTATCTGCTACATTGTAGTAAAACAGGGATATAAGCGAGCTTTGATTAAATGTTTTGTTTTGGTGCCTTTATATTCGTGGCTATAAAAGACAACGTAGACGTTTTGCCTCGGCATGCGGCACCGTACTAAAGGAATGTCCGCGTTGTTTATGTTCAAAACCACGCGCGATATATATCCCGAGTCGTGGCACTGCCGATAAGGCGTTTATTAGTGTGTGCATATCATGTGCATATATAGAGTTCCATACAAATAATGGACTATAAATTAGTACTTGTAATGTTACCTAGTAATGTATTTGGACGAAGCCTTAAATGCTTATCTACAATAAAATAAGAGTGATTTAGGTTTCGTATGAAACATTATTTGTACCGGGCATTGCCGACCACTTTTACTAGTACATATACGTTTAGTAGCGGTAGAATTCTTTGTGCGAGTTCGGTCTGGAAAGTACTGCCACCTTACCTATTTCCAACGTCAACCAGTTATGTTCACATTACTGTGTTCCGGTTTGAAGGGTGAATTTACAGTGCTGGTGAAATTATAGGCACATTCTAGGCAAACTTTGTATCTCAGTGTTGTATTCGTATGGTGCATCTGTTATTGGCAGTGCGCTGGTTCATCAGCATAAAAAACAAACTTACGTTGCAGCGATGTGAATACGGCGCGGTGCTGGTTGGATTAGTGTACGTACGCCAAGCATAAAGCTCATCCCCTCTCATAAATTTTACAGCTTGAAAGTACGAGTTGTTAAGTATAACTGGCAGCCAATAATGGGCTTCATTCATTTCGCCGGCGGCCCCTTCGTTCAACTAAACTCAAACTAATAAATCGTGATTTTCCTCACGCCATTCTCGCATTTTCCGGGTTTTCCGAAAATTAAAAGTTGTTCACGCAATTTACCTTTTTTTATTCAATATTTTTAAAAGAAATAGGTAATTTGCATTTTTTAACAGTAATGACTAATGAGACTATTATAACTATGGTCATCATTTACATACACAAAGACACAATAGCTGAGCAATTATATAATTTGTTACCTACAAAATCTATGCAATTGAAATTATTTAAAAATGGCGGTCGAGATGAAGTTTTGATTTTGACTGACTAAAGCTGATATTAAAGCAGTCCATCAATTAGTAACTGCTTTACTTAGTGCCAAGCGTGAGTACCTTATCCTGAAACCGCCAATTTTCTATGATTTTAATGAGATTTTGATAGACACAAATAACCTAATTAGGATTATACTAGGAATCACATTATTACGATAATAAGAGCAGGCCAATTGGCTGCTGCGGCTGCTTCGTTTGGTGCGGTTTGGTATCTTGAGATCCTGACTATATCCCTAAATTTAAAAAAAAACAACTTTTTAAAAAATATTTTATAGCCTTTGTTTATCAGGGATAATGTAGGATTCTAATGGTGAAAGATATTTTCAAATCCGTGCAATAGTTTAGGTTTATTCGTTACATACAAAAATACAAATCTTTCCGCTTTATAATATAAGTATGGCACAGTTATTGAGTATAGATATTTACCAACCAACAAAAACAATCAGTAGATAGGTGCCAATTAGCTAATCTCCTATTACATGGGACCAAAAAATGGCTTGCGAAACGTGGATTTGTAGACACCTCAGCCTGTCGCTCCAAGGCTATAAAGGCGTGAAGGTACATATATGATGTTATCGTTACTATTTTACCTGCGTGGCTTTTTTCTTAGAGGTATGCTAGCTCACCCCGGCTAGAATAAGAATCGTTAGTATATTAAGAGTAGAGCGCACGAAGCGCTCTCCGTACAAACGTAACTTCGTCATATTTTAAACTAGCTTTCCGGGCGCGGCACCGCCCGCGCGTATGTCGGTTATCGCGCAAAAAACCATTAACCTCTTTTTGCGCAGTTGGATAAAAACTATCCTATGTTTTTCCCGGGTCTCAAACTATTTCCATACCAAATTTCATTAAAATCGGTCCAGTAGTTTTGGCGTGAAAGCGTAACAGACAGACAGACAGAGTTACTTTCGCATTTATAATATTAGTACTGATACTAAGTGTTCAACCTCGGCGAAATTTAGTATGCATATTGCTGAGCCTAATATCTACGCTTCTGGTTTGCCAGATTTTCGATTCATTATTTATTTTATCCCTAAATGCCAAATAACAAGCGCCACAAGCACTCTAGCCTTAAAATATATTACTCATATAATATTATGTATATTTACTTTATTAGCATAGTTGCGTAGGATGAACATACATTTATCAACAGTTGGCAATGATGCATCAAACGTTATCACCGTTCCATACCGTTCGTATTATGGAAACGGAGAATTGTTGCGTTCGCGCAATCATAGCTACCGATTAAGCTTCCGACGATTGAATCACATACGTATTAGTGTGGTGTTTGCATTCGAAACACGATCTCAAGGTTCAATGACCTCTGCTAGGTGATTATAATAACATTTAAATGTACCTAGTATATTTTAAAGTTACTTGGAAAATGTATAAGCTAAGTGCCAAATGTGCAGGTCTATTCTACACTGATTATGGCTGCGGAAGTCTTAAAGTCTAAAGGCTTCACACGTGCGTGATTTCGCGTACCATCGTCACCAAAGCTAATAATGAGCATATTCATACATGTTGGTATAAATATTTAATTTAATCACATAGAGGAACATACATAGATATACCTAATTTAGAATTGTGTGTAATGTGTAATTTCAAACATAAAGACACAATTTTTACTTTAGCTTCAAAGTCGACCGCCTGCCTGTCGCCTGTCAAAGAGGGTTCCATGGGAATGCTATTATTTGTTCCGTGGTAAATCTTATAAGCACAGTTGGTCGGTGGAAGCTAGCTTAAGGATCCCTGTACACGCAAGCTGTGAGAGTCACAGTAGCATCGGTCAAGCGTCAAAGTATCAGTCATGAGGATCTGCAAAGCAACTAAGCAATCCTATCCTGATAATTTCTCACACACCGCCGAGAGCGAAGCTATATATCTTTTTTTTAATAGCTGATAGTATATAGCCATAGACTCTCACCTGAAGGAAAGTGATGTTGTGGTCGAAGATGTTGTTCAGGTTAATCTGGAATTACTAGCTCTCAAGGACAGCTGTCGGAACACACCCATAGGTGCGTGGGGACAGAGTTTCTACTTGAGGGTGGTAGCAAGCCAGGTGGGCCTTCGCTAAACGCTCTACCACCATGGTGTAATAACTGCCTTCCTAAGACAACAACCGGGACCGATGGCTTATCGTGCCCTCCGAAGCACGGTAGCGCTCAGTAGTAATGTCACAAGTGGTCCCCAATCCAAGTCATGACCGCAGCGGACGTTGCTTAACTTAGCTGATCGGTTAAGAACGGCAAAGCAAACTCACTACGAGCGCTTCCAAATATTGATTAGTACATACTATAGACAATTACATATTAGCGACAACGTCGTGATTTGAATTTAAACGACCGCAAAGTTCGTGAACCTTTGCACCATAAAAAAAAATGAGAAATATGATTACGATATCCGCTATTTTCCGGTGCGGCGACCAGAAAGGGAACTGTCGTGGCTGCGACTACATTACAATATATTTGCTTAATAACTGTGCAAATAAGTTTTAATAGATGCAGTGAGTCACTTCGAGCATTCCGAATATTCGAGCGCTTCCTGTCGGCATGCTAATAGTCCTTAAATATCGTCCAAGACTGCGAAGAGCGGTTACTGCACGATTAGCTCTTTAAACCTTTCTAAGGCTACCAGCACCGCAAACCATGTTCAAAATCGTGATCCAGATTCATTTACTATGTTGAAGGGCATTTTGCGAAAGCTCGGTTAGCTAACTTTCACCCTTCGATATAAAAGCTGTTGCCTAGCACCTAATGGTGTGCTCACAATAAGCTAAAATAAGGCAGTTGGCCCTAGAAAGAGTACTTCTAACTTGGGCAAATTAATACCTTCGTTATTGTACTGAAACAACAATACAAGCCCTGTAGCTTGTAATATGGCTGACGAGGCGGGGGTAGGCAATTACCTTCCTCACGAGAGACATGCTCCCGTCGATGCAGACATGATTTCAGGGTTCCGTAACCAAAGGGCAATACAGATCCCTGTTATTGAGACTGCTGTCTGCTTATCGACTCAGCGTAACAGAAAAGATCTAGCAATTTTTTTTTAGAAAAATTACCAGTTCTGCAGTATATTTGTTTGATACGAGTTTAATTGTTGTATTCTTCTGTATGGCTATTTGAATAGCATTCACAAGATTTTCAGCAGTTAGATTAACATCTTTTATTTCATAATACTCTTTCCAGGAGTGTTGGGCGAGCGTTTCTCTAAATCAAATCAAATCAAATCAAATCATTTATTTGTAAACATGTGTATACATACAAAAACGAGCATGCAAGGTCTTATTATAAAGTAGTCAGCACATACATGTTTCACCCTTAGAGGCATACAAATCTAGATTTTAAATTACATAGATTCCATTTAAAGATAATAAAAATACTTATTAAAAATTTTACGTACAATGATGTCAATTTTACTTAAAAAGAAGACTTTAGATAAATTATATAAGATAAAAAATGTCAAATTAAAAATAAATAAAAATGTTCTCATAAAATAATTAAATTTACAACAGTTACAATTTGTCAGTCAGGAACTCACCTATATTGTAATAACATTTATCTACTAATATAAATTTCATCTTTTTCTTGAACAAATCTGTATTTAAACATTTAATTGTATTCGGTATATGGTTATAAAGTAGAGGAGCCATACAGAATACGCTCTTATGCATGAGTGCAGTGTTAAACTTGTGCAAGCACAGTTTGCTGTTGTCTCGTCTGTTACGAACGACTAAATCTGCTAGTTGTAGAAACAGTTTTGGATTCTCCTTTACAAACATAACTATGTCAAGTATGTATATTGAAGGTAGAGTTAATATCCTGTGTTTTCTAAAAAATGGTCTGCAGCTATCAGTTTGCCTTAAATTAAACATAGCTCTTATGCATCTCTTTTGAGACTTAAATGCTGTTTCCCTCTCCGTAGAATTTCCCCAAAAAATGATGCCGTAATGCAGAACTGATGCCACCAATCCATGGTAAGCAGTTACTAACGCACTTGTATTGAGGACTGGAGCTAATTTAAACAGGGCATATGCTGAAGAGCTTACTTTCTTGTTTAGTTGTTCTATATGTGGCTTCCAGTTGAGTCTCTTATCTATTACAAGACCAAGAAACTTTGTAGTTTCAACATTTTCTAGTGTTTTATTCTTATATTTTACTTTTAAAGTAATGTCAATATCTCGTTGGCTAAAATGCATAATACTAGTCTTGTCTAAATTAATTTTTTAATTATTATTGTCTAACCATTTTATTATTGATGTCAAAGATTCATTAATTTCACGTTCATAAGTCATTTTATCTTTGCATGTAATTGTAACCGTACTGTCATCTGCAAAAAGCATCATGGGTTGATTTACAGCTCTAGGTAAATCATTTATGTACAGCAAGAATAAAAGGTTATATTCTCATACACATGGAACAATTTTATGCGTAAAATTATTTCTTCCTGCTAGTTATTTAACCGCAGTTAATTTGCGGTATTATATATCTATAAATTAAATTACAAATCCAATATTTGGTTTTTGTTCAACATTCTGAGACGGACACAAAAATAAGAATAGGACGGGCTCTCGGCTAACTTCACTCATATAAGTACGATCAGCAGGCAAACTTAAAAATAGAGTAGCGCCATTTATTTATACGTAATTTTAAATGTGTGACCCGAAATTGTTAATTTTAATAAATTCATTTCTTTAAGAATAGTTATATTGTACCAAGTTCTAGGTTTTGAAGTCACAACACAACATCGCGCTAGGCCGATCCTATTCTTATTTTAATCGCATTGTACAGCGGAGTTTCAAAGCGCTCCGTTTCACCCTTTGTGTACGAAACCTAAAAGTAGTTTTTGTACATTGTGTTCAGGATTAATAGGGCGTTAATACACGCGGCACACTTGCTGTGATTATAATACAAACTTTAAGTAAAACAGTACCTAACTACATCTGCGTACGCCCGAATCGGACCCACGTTAAGAAACACGAAGGGGAAAAAAGTGTCTTTGTAAATACCCTATACATCTTAAAACTGGCCAATTACAAGTCGGGCCCCGTTCTGTTAGGATTCCGCATTCCAGAAGCAGCACGTAAAAGAAGAATATTATTTTGATCACAGGTCGAACTTAAGTTATAAATCGGCGTTTTTCTTATAAAAAATATATGGTATATCCAAGATAAGGATGTTTCAGATTCCTAACTGTTTGATTTTTGTCGTATATCACGTAACAAAAAATAAGCGTCCGTTTTGCTCTCTGATTACGGAATTCTAAAAAACTGCTGTGTGTTGGCTAAAAAGAGACCTTCAGCGTCCGACTTGCAATGAGCTTAAAAAGTTAATTATTAAGTAGGTAAGTTATGTTAGGAGTTGTTATATAAAGTTTTCGTATTAAGTTAGTTTTAATTAACAAGTTAGGCCTCAAGAGTAAATATTAGTACTTTAGTTATTTTTACTGTGAGAAGTTAGGCTCACTGACTAAACTCAAGTTTAGTAATCCAAAAATTACGACAACCAACCTTACATACCAAGTGTCAACAATCTTTTAGCGTGCCCTCTACTTTTTATGCCGAGCCACGACAAACCTACATAATTTATGAATGAAATTTTCTCGACACGAGTGAATATGAACGAACAGAATTTTAAGGGGCAAATAAAAAGGCTAAATAACTTTACTTAAACAATAAATTACATATTGATCTTATTCAAAATAATTTCGCTCAAAATTAACACGCTCGGTTGAATAAAATAGCAAAGATTCTCGTCATCTTATTTAAGCTTTTAACAAAACAGTCTGTATTATTTACGTATCGGTCTATAAAATAAGCAATAAAATAATAAACCTTATTATATCATGTCTAAACATCGGTTCTTTGTTTTTCATTCTTAATTTGGGTTTTTGTAAGTATAATATACTATGTATATAAGCTCCTTCATTTATCATCTACTGATGGAAGTGACAGATAGTGATGGAAGAGTTGAAAGTTGAATTGAAACCTCTGTCTGCGGCGAGAATGAACCCACCACTTCTTCCAGTTCTTACTTCTCATAGTCTTTTTTATGGGAGTAATGGACCACGCACGAGACCCACCTGGTGTTAAGCAGTAATTTCGGTCCATAACAGATTCATCGCTTCAAGTGGCGAACTGCACTGCGCCCATCACCGTGAGGCATACAGTTATTAAGGCTGCCTCTAATTCATACTGCCTCTCATGGACTGCTACCGGAATACAGTGTTCCGTGCTTATCGAAAGATTTCGCCAAGCACCGAACTATTTGAGGGTTCTCAAAATGTCAAAGCCATGCGAGGATTCTCAAAATGTCCTTCTACCATGTGGCGAAGTTCAGGCCGGCGGCGATGAGGATTTAAACAAGGACCTGCGGCACGGCAGTCCATACATATTAGGGCTTAGCTATCACTGTTTCGAAACTGTCTAACTTAAATCTAACTGAATAAACGTCTAACTGACACCCTCGGTTTTATTATCGTGGTGAATCATTGGGAGGATTATGATAGGGATAAAATGAATGGATAAATCGAAAAACTGGCAAACCAGAAGCATAGATTAGACACATGGATATACATACACGCTAAATTTTTGCACCGTGGTACGGTATTTTGCAAATGCCCGCGTGGCTAGCTACCACCGTCAAGTAAAAAATCTGTTGGCAAGAAAGGTGTGCTCCGGCAGCTGTCCTTGAGCGCCAGTAATTCTAGGTTAGCCTGAACAACATCTTCGACCACATCATTACTTACCATCAGGTGAGATAGTGGTCAAAGGCTAACCTACCAGGCATAAAAAAAACATACAGCTTAAACAGTTTGAACACTATGTACATACAATATAACGAAATTACGTTTGTATGGCAAGCGCTACCTGCACTCTAGCCTTAAGAGAAATCCTTCTAAAATTCCACGGAAGCCTCGTGGCCGTATTTCGGAAATTCCTCATCGTCCGTCACGCGTGTACTGAATTCACGAAATTCAATATTCGTCACTGCGACACATGAGTATCGAATATTCCTCTCGATTTGGCCTCGTTTTTCATGCTCCCTGAATTTCGTTATTGATATTTGAAATTACGGTTCGTTTCTATTTTAGAAATATTGGAATTTTCCATGTTTGCGCAAATGTGTATTTCACAATCTCTAACATTTTTGTACATATATATATTTACGTATACTTTATTACGTAACATATAACAAATATTATTGCAATCATTGTTTTTCGAAGCATTACGTTTTCTTTTCCCTATATTGTCAGACTCACTTTGACTGCACTAATATACCTAAATGAGAAATAATTATGGATAGTACTGATTCATATACTGGAAACCATAGCGTTTATGCAAAATCTGAGACCAGACATATACCCGCCAGCCAAAGCGTAAACCTATTTATAAACTCAACTTGTTATTTTAAAAAAACTCGCATGTAAATATAGCGTATTATTAGACCTATCGTTTCCGGTTTGAATCCTTATTTTTTGGACAAATAATTACAAAGTATAGTATATAACACTCGTTTTTAGGAGATTGAGCGCATCATTCGAGCGTATTTCGTAGTTCCAGATTTATTACAAAAATATAGTACACATGTATAAATAACTTCCTATGATAGAAAATTCAATATATTCCCCATGTGTGTGGTGCAATAGAAATATTAAACACATGCTTATTTTTCTTGAAAGAGGTGCTTAAAGTTGGGTCTTTCTTTTATCTAAAATTACGAGTTTTTGAGCTGTAAGCTCAATTCAAAACTGTATAATTTAATGAATATCTGATGTACCACAAACCTAAGAAATTAGGATAGTGATTACGTAGGTAAAAAATAATTGAGTTTTATTCGCTATTATTTTAATGAGATTGGAACTGCGTTTGTATGGGGGCGTTCGTCTAAAATATACACTTAACAACTGTATGTCTCAAGGTGACTGGCGCAGTGCAGTTCGGAACTTGTGACGAAATTCATCTGTTAAAATAGGATCATCAGGTGAGCCCCGCGTCTTCCTTCGTCACAGTAACATTAAAAAAAAACATACCACGATGACTGTAAAACCAATGATATGGACAACAATGAAGGGGCATATATTTTTGGACTGAAAGATGTGTACTTACTACATATTGCCTATTTACAAGCGGTTAATACTGTAGTTTTGAGCTGTGTTCCAAACAAACAGACTTATGTACGAGTACCTACCCTAATAGAGGAAGGCTCACTCCTACCCTAATAGAGTAAGGCTCACTCCTGTTTGGCCGATCTTTTAACCCACTTGTTTCTTTTTCCAGGTATCAAGAATGAAGAAGCCGTGACGTATACCCGATATCACGTGACATCGGTCTCAGCAGGTGCGTTTGATTGTATTGATGAGGGTACACCTGTCCATTCTGTACTCGTTTATAGTCTCTGACACGTTCTGCAGCTTCTCAATTTACAAATCAGCCTTTGTTTGGTTACTAAGCAAACGGGGCTGTGAGAATTTCCATTCATTGATTTGTATATTGTTAGAAGGTATTGGCAACGTCGCACTTTATATATAGGTATTTTGTGTGGGGTTTGTGCATGTTGGCGTGTGGTGTATATGTAGGTAGACACTGCTACACTTTGTAATAATTTGCTTCTTTTTAATTTGTACAAAATTAATCAAACAGGAATATCATTCCTCTTATGTTTGACAGACGCGGTGACATACTATTTGTAACTTCTATGTTACCCAATATAGGTATGCACTAATCGTAATATTATCATATAGTTTTTTTTAGAGTTTCGTACCCAAAGGGACAATCGAAGCCCTAATAATGAGATTCCGCTGTCTGTCCGTCCGTCCGCCCGAATATGTAACGGGTTTATGGCACGAGCCGTAGA
This sequence comes from Plagodis dolabraria, assembly GCA_963854805.1. NCBI lineage: Eukaryota > Metazoa > Arthropoda > Insecta > Lepidoptera > Geometridae > Plagodis > Plagodis dolabraria. The sequence continues at coordinate 22,274,439 of OY978459.1, forward strand.
CCCGTTACGGAATGAGTTATAACACTTATAACTAAACCTAAATTTAAGATATTTTCCGTAAAACGTTGGCCTAAAGACGAATATTGTAGAATTTCAATGAAATTATTTATCAGGCTTGCTCCAAACCATAAAAGGTCCTCGAAAACTGTTTTGTAGCCCAGGATGTGGGATCATCTTCTACAGTTTATAAATATAGTAACTATTTTATTTACATTTTTATATATAAACAAAAAACAATGGTGAATTTCAGACCACTTTATATGGAGTATATCTCAAAAGCTACACTAATTGATTATCTGATATTTCGGTATTACGCACCCTGTATACTCCGATATATATTTTTGTTTTGAAGCTGGTATCAAACCAACAATGGTTCATTAGTTTTTTTCTCGACTGTTGCAATACAGAACCTTCAGTGCGAGTATCGACTCGCACTTCGCCTGTTTTTTAATCACCCTTTTCTATAGCCTCATTTTTACTATTATGTATGTAAACACATTTTTTCATATTTCTCTATACCAGTTTTATTGCAATATTACTCTACCTACTGTTATTATTAGTCCTGAAACGTTATGTGCCAAAAAGATAACCTCTACATAAAGTATGCAACCACTGCCAACCGATTGCAATCAAGTAATGACATAAAGTGGCTCATAATGGTAAAGACGCATACACACTATCCATACTGGAGAGACAATAGACAATAGGGTGATTGTCATTCCGGATGAAAGGCGCTGCGGAAGTGTTAGCGTGGACAAACCTGTCTATGGATGAGCATTTGAGTAATCAGTGGATTTGTAGTTTTATAAACTCTTGAGCGATATAATTTGACCGTTATAATTGGTAGGATTAGGTTTCTTGGTTTCTAACAAATCTTAAGCTTCTCGTGACAACCATGTAGGTTCGTATTATTAATGCATCTCACATTTGAGATCGATCTAAAGATGCAGTTTTTAACAGATATTCTATATGTATGTCACAGAGAAAAAAACAAAAAAAAACGCGAATATGAATGAGGATCCGGATGTTCTGTATCTAGAAGATATGATGACATACATACTCGTATCATAAAATAAATAAGTATGGTTACATTTTTAGCTCCGTTTCTTTCTTAATTTTTAGCCGAATCGAAACAAATTTACGTAGGAAATAATTATAGTCATGTGCGGGATTCGAACCCGCGTCCATTCACCCCTATAGCCGGGGTATGCTCTGACCTGAACATGACAATATGAATCATATCTCAAATTTTTTGCTCTCGTTGCTCAACCATCGCATCGGGATAATTTTGTAATGTAATGCGCAGAGCAGGCGTTACTGAAACATAACAATATAAAAATTTAGACTATAGTTGCTTTTTGATCTATCTTAGCTCAGATATTATTTAGTTTGTTAATGCATCTGTTATAGGCATAGTTTACCGCTTAACATTAGGTGGACCTCGTTCGTGTACCATCACAATTCCATAAGAAAGCTATGTTTTAGTTAGTTATGTTAGAAAATGTTATATGACATCAAAGTTGGGCATTTTTGTACGTGGCCTTTTTGACCGTATTCATTCTGACTATTTTATGTATAATATCCGAATTTCATACGGAAACTGCACTATTTATGTTATGCACAATACATCTTTTTGAAGAGAATATTGTATAATTCTAATTTCCCCAATACTGCAACGCGAAGTTAACCCTTGCTGACCTAAAATGCGACCCCTGTAACAGAACCCCATGTATAAAGTATCAGCTGGTGCCATGACGAGTATACGACCAAGATTTGCATAACCCAAAACCACAGAAACAGTACAAAATAGAAGTATAATAATAAATAATATATTTTTCACCCCACAAGCTCGGAATGGTTTGGTTATCATTTTAAATCTAGGTGGAAAAGTGATTTTTATCCGGTAGCATGGAAAAGGGTTTTTGAAATACGAACCCTTAAAAAAGTTAGTATAGTTAAGTAATTATCAATTTTAGTAATTTTTATTTTTAATTTTGCATATTAATTAACACTAATTATTACTAACTATATTACTGAAGCTGTTTTTCTGGCATTTAAAGGGCTTAACCGGTTAGAAGTTATGGTGGAATTTTAATGTATGATGTATTATTGTTCGATTCGGTTTGATAGCGCAGGTGACACTAGGTACATAAAAAATAAACTGGCGGATTTTGGATGCTAAATTATGAGAAAAAATGTTTTTTTTCTTTCAATCCCATCGAGTGTTGATTTAAAATGAAGGGCTTTAAAAAACGATGCTATAAATATATATATATATATATATATATATGTATATATATATATATATATATATATATATATATATATATATTTATTACTTGCAGTTTTCATTTCAATGGAACGATAAAACGTTTAACGAAGAAAAATAATTTGCAGTCGGGTTTTTACTCTTTTAATTAATATATTATACTTATGTATTTATATATATTATACTCTTAGCTGTTTAGTTTTGAATTTTGCTTTACTAAAATTCGGAAGTTTTGTGAACATTCATCTTAGCGTTAGTCATGGCTATCCCATATCGGCTATTTAATGGCCTGGGTTGGTTCTTGTACATTCCTAGCGCTTATTTTGAAGTGCTCGAACTTAACCAAAGTACCTCTACTGAACTTCGCTATATACTGTGGTATCACGATAGGTAGTTTCGGCTTCCGTGCGTGACCGGAACTGGTGAATCAGAAAGGCCCTTACCAAGTGCCAGCCATTTCTGCATCGTATAAAGCAGTTTGTTTGTATATATTCTTGACTTAAATACTCCACATAACATCACCCAGTTTCCCACAAATCAGTAGTTTTTTTCCATGCTATCCGTTAAAACTTTTAAGGGAGCAACCTAACCCACTCAATAGTTTTCTTATCTACATATACAATTTTCCTATGTAAGAAAAGTTTTTATATCAATCAAAGCAGTTCATAAAATTTGTGTAGTCGAGCCAGTCTAGGCAAATACTAAAACTTTGCATTTGGACATACAGCTTGTTAAGGGACAGAATTCTAAAACCAGATGTTAGATTTTGTCCCCACTTCTCCTCGCGTGTTTACTTCGCGGTGTACATGGCGCCACGTCCGCAAGTCAACGGTAATATTTTATTTGATTAAAAATTTAGAGCGCTCTCTAGTAGAACTAGTAGAAACTATCTTGTCACACACGAATGTGATGTGTGCTGAAGCGCCATCTAGTACGCATACATGATACCAACCATTAGTTAATTGTATGCTGTAAATATCATAGTGTGACCCAGTTAATAAATTTACCATACCTACAGTAGAACAAGTTTAGTCTTGATTATTACCAACTTGTTTAATTTTTGCAGTTTTTGTGTATGTTCATTTTTAATGAACATGAACTATGGTTTTGATGAACATGAACTATGTATCTACTTTGATGCAAGGCGTAAGCTGTTACACAAAAGATGGTTTATTTATTACAAAAACAAGTATATTGTGTAAAATTTACACAGAAAATTATAAAAAAACTTTTTTACCCCTGATCAAAATACAAATTGCGGGTTATACTATTGGATATTTTTAACTGACTTCAAAAAAAGGAGGAGGTTCTTAATTCGTCTGTTTTTTCTTATATGTTTATTACCTCAGAACATTTGACTGGGTGAATCGATTTAAAAAAAATCTTTTATTGTTTGAAAGCTGATACTTGTTGTTTGGTTCCAGTTAAATTTCATCAAAATCAGTCAAGCCGTTTTTGACATACACTCCAATAACTGAAAAATATTTACTTATCTTGATGATATAGTCGTTGACAATGAATGAAAATCGATCCCGTAAGTAGGAAGGGTCATAAAAAGAAGTGTTTTTTTTTTAAATAAAAATGGAAATGACTTCATCACCAAAAAGTGTGAATTAACTTGTCGAAGTCCAACACTAGTACCACGTGCACAATATTGTGATAATAGGTACTTTTGAACTATACTGGTACCGACTTGAACAAGTTATTTCACACTTTTGGGTGTTGGAGTCGGTTCCAATTTTTTTTTTTTTTTTATCAAGTAGCGTAGTTCATTCAGATCCTGGCTTTGTTTCCGCTAACAATCAAGGGTACCTGCTCGTGTCATTACTACAAGTCATATTAAGATTTCACTAACAAAAAATCACATGGAGAATGTAGTAGGTAGGTACAGTTATTGTTTCAATTTGTTAATAATAATAAATACATCTCGTGGATGCTATTGTGTAGATGGGTGGAACAACAAAACTTCTAACAAAATAATACCATTATTGAAATCACCCAAGGAGAAAGATAAGTATTTTGTTTGAAAATTTATTACTTTGTATTACTATTCATACGTAATACCACATTATTACATATCGATTATAAAACCGTGGTATTACTGTTATTAACTGTATTTGTCAAAGATTACGAAAGATACGTTTATGTTTGTAAACGACACCCGTGCCTTCACTTGATGTATGTACTTGTATAGGTAGTTTGTAGTAAATTGATAATGTTGTTCTACTGTAACTATTACGCTGTGGCAACTCGTGTCCATCAAAGACATACTTTTTCGAGATCTATGAAAAAACGTGTTCAGGTAGCTAGATTAGGTAGTACCTATTTAATGTTCACGTTCATTAGATATACTAAACTCTCTAATTATATGAAAACATGGAAACTCGAGATACCTAATAAATTTGCAAGCATTGTAATCGTAAATTGAATACGCGCCAGAAAACTTAATTATACGTAAATATAATACGTATCAAATAAAAAGTAATACAAATAAAAAAGTCACCAAAAAGAATCTAGGTATGTGAGATTCGATCCACGGTACTCGATCTTCTGATTCGACTTCAGTAGTTACACACACACTATACAATCATTGACCAAGGTGTCGAAAATTACACACATATCGTTTATGCCTTACTGTCAGACACATTATATTGGTCCACGTACATACGTAAAATTATTATTGTATTATTAAGAATTATGTCGTAAAATTAAAATTTGACCAAAAAGAATCTCTTTACGCTGGATTCGATCCACGTGCCTCTCAATTGCGAAGCGATGTCACTTACTATGCGCTATTTGAACGACGATTGATTAGTCGAAAATTATGTACATAACCTTTGTGTCTTATTGTCAGAAACTGTATAAATTAATCATGATCCAACTAAAATAATTACAACACATTCATTACGAAAAATTCTGAATATTGCTTATAATAATTATTTTAGGTAGCTAAAGTTGTACCCATGTCTTGTAAAATGTTTGAAGTGTTTTTTATATTGCGTTAGGGTTCACAATCATATCATAATTTCATTAATATAAGATATAATATATACATAGGAACATGGAGAAAGGAAGCCATAGATGCTTACCTTATTATGTCCATCATGCGTTTTTGACGATTTTTTGCATTCCCAAAGCGTTTATTTATAATTTTACCCATGTTTTATTTTAATTGAGATCGCCGAGAAAAGTGACACAGGTCCGACGCATGACGCGGCTGACCGCGATATGAGCGAGGATGATAGCAATATACGTAGATCGCTGGAGTAAATAGTGCGACATGATGTTAACGCTTCTCGGAATGAAAGGGCGTATGTGACATTTTGTAAACAGGCTCAGTACGCATTAACTGTGCTTTTTTTGGATTAAAATAATCAATGAAATTTATTGTACTTAAAAAATCAATATTTTAGAAAAAAAAAACAAATTTTAATACACTAAAATCTGGCGGAAAAAGTAGGAATCCTCTATTTTCAGAGGTGTTTTTGAGATTTTTTTCTATCGAGCCAATTATTAGGAAACATGTTTTGAAATCGATGATAGTATTACTTATATCCTTGAGTATCGTGTATTTAAATTGCAGTACCATCCGGTACCTGGTTTATGAGATTTTCCATATCATGTTGGCACTATTTCGTAATTTCCGAGCCTTAATAGCGTAGCAGTGCGCCGAGCACTACAGTGTGTACCGGCAGCAGTCATTGAGATCCCGAAAAATTACGGGCGCAGTGCAATGCCTCTGTTATAGGCAGAGGTTAGTCCGTTGAACATCAGATGGGCCTTGTCCCGTCCCAATGACATAAAAAAAAAACAAATCAAGATACAGACATTTTGCCCACCTACCTACAGTCACACATATGCATGATACTACACTGTGCTAGTCAGTCCGAGTTAATTCCTACGTCTCGTTCGCCGAGTTATTCACATGCTACAGCTAAGCACAGTACTATTGGCACATGTCTGATTCGTGGTAGAGTATCTGACACTGCAATGGTTCTCACTTAGTTGAATACTGACTGATTGTCTTGGTAAGGAGATTCGCTAATATAAAAAATCACTAGGCTCTTGTAAGTAATAACGCAGAATATATCTTGACCTAATGTACTCAAAAGTAACCCTATCAGCAAATAAAAGTCTAAATATGTTAGTAAGCATGCGCGACAGGGTTCAGTAACCGAACAACTGCTCGCGGCTTGCCTCAGCACGATCCTCGCTGCGCAGCCACTCGAGAGCGTCCCAGATTCTGAGCCCATTCATGTAGAGATCTTTCAATTACCCCTAAGTGCAAAGACTTCTTAACTTTAACTGCTAAGATACAGTGAGATTCTTCGTTGGTAAGTTGAAGTTTAGGTAGTCTATATTAAAATTTAGAACTACCCGCATTGCTATAAACATTTAAATTCTATTTGATTACTTGAACAGACTCCGTTGATATTTTTGGGTGAATCTGGTTATCAGTTTAGCCTAGTTACGTAGTTAAATAAACTTTTTATAATTAAAGGAACAGATAAAGTGGTTGATACATGTTGAAGCCTCGCAATTATTACTTAGGAACAGCTGGTATCGACATGTTTCGTAGGTACTTTGTTTTAAATTATTTTTAATACGATTGCTCAATAGAGGCTAGTTATGGGTCATATTATTGCCTCTGACTGGTTCAACCGCTAGCCTCAACAGAACCTAACACCCGAAGTGCACTTAACTTCATCGCGTGTGGTATCGCGAGGGTCGTAAGTCCTGGGTAGCATTACGTTGCCGACAAAAATGCCAATAATCATAAAATAATTTAAAATTCTGAGTAGCAGTTTATGAGCACGGAATTGTGTTCGATGGATTGGCTATAGGCTCGCCATCTATGAAAACACACACCTGCCACCGCTCAAACTAAGTGTATTCGGAGCCTAAACAAACGTAGCTTCGTAATATTTTAAATACCAATTGTTCCAACTCGATGAAATTATGCAGGCATGTAACGCAATGTCTACACTTTTGGTTATTCAGTTTTACTTTTAATTATTTATTTGAGTTATATATGAGAAAATAAGAATTTCCGTACAAAATGAGAATACTTTTAAAATAACATACCTAATTGTACTGAAAACTGGCATAGCAGAAGCAGACTCGTAGATGTTAGACTCAAGGCCATGGATGCGAAATTTCACCGAGCCTAAGCCCTTGGAGACAAAATTGTACCTTCAGTACTAATATTATAAATGCGAAAGTAACTCTGTCTGTCTGTCTGTTATGCTTTCACGCCAAAACTACTGGACCGATTTGAATGAAATTTGGTATGGAAATAGTTTAAGACCCGTCATAAAACAGGATAGTTTTTATCCAACTGCGCAAAAAGAGGTTAATGTTTTTGCGTGATAACCGACATACGCGCGGGCGGAAAGCTAGTTAGTAATAAAAATATGATGAAACTAAGCACCATGAAGGCACTTCCCGCAACTCAGCGATATACAGGCCAAAGCCGAATCTCTCCTTCGTTAAACTTTCTGTATATCGACATCCCGTAAAATATTGTTTAGTTAGCTATACCTACTTCGACTTATTAGTAAAATATTTTTTTTGTAATTAATACTGCCGAGAGAGAAATGCACAAAACACCCCAAGCGGGACGTCAGTGCAGGACATATCGCCCCCCACAACTGCCAGTAAAGAATGCATTCGCTCAAAGGTAAGTAGTAAGTCTCTCGTTGTAAAACGTAAATAGCTTTACCAGAACTAATCCCATTCATCAGTCCGCGAACTTTAGTCAACATGCAATCTATTCTAGAGTCGGTCACAGTCCTGCAGGCGGAACACTCGAAGTAGGACACGCTTTGATAGTGAAATTCTACGCGCACTGCGGGCTTACAAACTTTCCTGATTATCTCGATATAACGCTTGAAACGGTACGACTCATTGGCGTGTTGTCAAAAATTTTTCAGTGACTCTAAATTTTATAAGTCTAGATATATAGATAAGTTTTATTTAAGGTTGGCTTACTGTGCGCTTTGGGTATCCTGTAAGCACAGTATGCATTTGATGATAAATAAATAAAAAGACTCTACCGTACCTACTATGTCCTGAACTATCCTGAACCAAAAATGATAATTTTTGTAGTGATCGAACTTGAATGTGGCGGTAGATATGTAACGTTCATTAGTGAGCTGTAGACGCCTAAACAAAATATATTGTTTTCACCACGGATTGAGGAAGGGCTAAATTTATAAGGAAGGGCAAGTTTATATTTTTTGAAAATTTTCAGACTTCGGCGGCGTTGTTTCTTGGTTCTTGCCGCGGGCTACAGCGTTACCGCATATTGGTATGGTGGAGGATATCGAATGCCGAACTTAAAGAGTTCACATCCAAAGGGTTAATAAGAGCCCTATTAATAAGATTCCGCTGTATTTCTGTCATGGGTATCTAGCTCGGATACTTACTTAGCTACAATCATTAAATTTAGATATTTATGTAGAACATTGACCCAAAAAAGAATATTGCCATAAAATATTTTCACCTCACAACCTCGGAAAGGCGTTGTTTATCATTTGAAATCTTCCTGGAAAAGTGCTTTTTATCCGCTAACGTGGAAAAGGTTTATAAAATTCGAACTACAAAAAAAATACACAGTTACAGAAAAAATAATTTATATTAAATATTATCAATTTTAGTAATTTTAAATTTATTTTTACTATAAATTTACTACTTTTAAATAAGCTGTTTTTCTTACAACTAGCATTTTCCTGGCAGGAATGAGGTGAAAAACTGTGTGTGGCGATCGGCAGCAAGTTATTTTGCGTCTCGTACGATTGATGAAACATTCGTAACGGTCAAGCTGCTATATTTGAACTACTCGCTTCGCTCACGATTCAATCCTAGAATCCTTTGCTTCATCAGGTTTTGATTAAAGGACTCGCGCCAAATAACAACAACGTAACAAATACTATTTTCATTGTCTTACATTTTAAGGTAGGTACTTTAGCAAAAAATACTTTTCCATGGGCCGTGCCATTGTATAAAGTCATTGAGTTGAACATATGTTTTTTTATTCCTTGTAGGTATCTATACTAATATATAAAGAGGAAATATTTGTATTTTTGTATGCAATAAATAAACTTAAAAACTACTGGATTCGTCGATTTGGGTCAATTTGCCATGGAAATAGTTTGGGAAAGTATTTCCACGTAAAGGACATAAGATAGTTTTTATCTAACTGCGAATAAGAGGTTAATGATTTTGCACGATTACCGAAATTCGCATGCACGGGCTAGCCGCGGATGGAAAGCTAGTTATAAATATAGGGGTATATCCCTAAAGGTAATGAGGCAGGAATCTGAAATTTCGGTTTTACTTATATATGTACCGTATCCTTTTTTTAAACAACCAACACTGAGAACTTTATAGTTTTATGCTGGTATCAAAACCAACAATTCTTGCCCTCACTGGTTGTACTGATGCGGAACCCTAGGCGAGACTGAATTGAATACCAACTAATTTATTACTGAATTTTCTTCTATCGGGCAGTTTGTGTAGTCTAGGAGTAGGAACATTTAATTTCCAGCTTGATTAATAGTTACTCCTGTGCTTTTATTGTTCCAACCAAACAACCTGCACCCGCAAACCTATTATGTAACTTTGATGAACTTATTTAGTAACAGACTGTGTTTCACCATTCAATTATGAGTAATAAGAATGGAGAGAAGCGTATATAAGTACTTGTACAATGTGTATGCATATTGTTTTCCTGTTCATATGATACGACTATTTCTAGACTTTGTAATGTGGAGTGGAATTTCCAAGCCTATTACGGATTTGATATCCTCATTACTGCTTTTGTTTATACCTTTTATGTAATACGGATGTTATTATTACCCACTACTTAAGTGCAATTAGAATTAGGGCCTGTGTCAGAATGTTCGAGAAGTGCCGGTTATACTACCCTAAACATATTTATTAAACAAAACACTATCTTTGCGTTTCACGGTCATTGATTTAGCCATCGGTTAAAGCTTGCAACGCGCTGCATGTTAACTGTCATCTTTAGCATTCTTCTTTAGCATTTTATATGTTGATTAGCGACCCGAAACTTTATTAGCACATTCTTAACCTTGGTATAATAATGGTGTTCAGACAAGCTGATAATGCATGTAAATATGGAAGAACCTAAGAATATAAGTATTTGCATTAATAAAGAAATACAAAATGGTTAAGATGATGTGGCCTTTGAAAAATGACAGACTGAGGGCGTAGGAGGGAGAGACTGTTTCGTCGCCTGCGAGTGAGCGAATCAGAAGTATGCAATATATAATAAATCTATATAAAAGAGAGCTCGTAATAATCTTTCAAGTACCTACTTAATTACATGCACATGAAATAAAATGTCTATATATATATACGATACACTTACTATGTAGACACAAAACTTGATTAAGTGAAATTGTTTGAGATTCACTTCACCTAAAAGATCATATGGACGTAAACCTAGTAGGTACTGGCGCTCAAGAATTGCTTCTGAGACAAATCGTTAGGTGCTAGGCGATAAATTTACTAATTACTCAAACATTTTTTCAAGTAACGTCGCATTAATAGCGTTATATCCGTAAATTTTAAGAGCTCATAATTTTCGCTTTACGCGTGTGTCGCACCAGCATCATCCGGACGCAATTCCATATCATATTCCGAGAACTGTAGTACCGACTGGTTGCTGCACCGTCCACCATTACGGTTAATATAAATATACTATATATAAATATAATTTTACAATAAGCAGAATCATCGGTGTGGTTATAGTGCAAATTATATTAACAAATAGGAAATAAAAACAACAGTCAAAATATCGAACAAACAGGTCAAGCGTTAGTCGGGAGTCGTGATAAGGATACCGAACTGAATATTAATTAAACAAATATTATAATCACATAATTACGTGGAAAAATGTATAGTCCTGTGCGGGATTTGAACCCGCCCCATCCACCCATATAGCGGGAGGTATGCTCTAACTGCGATGTCTTGACATATGTGTCAGACTCTTAATTTGTCCTTGCACATGACTTTAATTTTTGCTCCGTTATTTTGTAATGTAAACCGCGGAACATGCGTCATTGTAAAAATAAAAATATCATAATAACAAATATTTTAAAAATATTTTAAGACAAAATATAATTAATATTCTGAAAAAATCATTTAAAAAAGTATCTAATGACAATTCCGCCTAATTTTTCTGTTAAGCTGCTCATAATCGCCACACAGCCAAATGGAACAATTTTCGACGCGTTCGCATCCATTCGAAGCATCCTCAGGAGGTCTGTACTATTCAGCGCACCATCTAGAAAATTATAGGTGGTGAGATATGAATATCCGCTAAAGGAACGCCTGAATTATTAATAAACAAATATATTATGTAATGAAACAGCCCCGTGGGGTGCCGGGTTAGAATTGCACCTCCCCATATCGTCCCGTGGGTGCCGTAAAAGGCGACTAAGGGAAAAATACTTGAAGGTGGGCAGCAGCGCCTTCCAAAGAACTGCCAACTTACACTGCGATCCCCAAGACGCCTGCCAAGCGTGTGGATTATGGCAAATACCCCCTTAATAGGGGAGACTGTGTTCAGCAGTGGACGATCCGGCTGCTACAGTACAATGAAAGACACGAAGTGCAAGTCTGACGCTCAATTACCCGATTTTTAAAGTTAAATACGATACAAATTTTTCAACCTCAGTATACTTCAATTTTATAGTGCGATATCAAAAATGTAAACAACTTTTTCACATGCCACACCGAGCACAACATTTCGCATGTCAGCGGTTCATGCCATGAAAGGTGCGGTTGTTTATATAGGACAAAATTCCAGTAAGTAATTTAATTACCTACAATATAACCTACCTACTGACCTACAAAGTATTATGCGAAACAGTGACATCATAGACATATAGGCAACATGTAGCTATAAAATATAATTAACTCCACGAATTTCGGTTATCCTTTTCAAGTTTTTCAGAACAGGGTCCTTATTATAATGAGTAGATTCAGGCGTTACTTTGCGGAAACCCATATTTAATAATAACAAATATTTTAACAAAACATTTAATTAATATTTTAATAAAACACTTAAAAATTATAAAAATATATCTAGTGAGAATTCCGCCTAATTTTCCTGTTAGGCTTATTACCTAATTCGAATGTAAATGTAAATTACAAAATTACTTCTAGTTGGCAGCGTGCCCAGTACGCTGGCATTTAGGCGTACGTACGCCCAGTACAGCTGTAGCATTTGGACTGCCTGTGATTCTGCAAAGACTTGTAGGTTGTCTAAATACTTTCATTGTAGTAGCTGTAGTGTTGTATATAGTTCGTATTTTGTTAATAAAGGCATACCGCTGGCTTAAAAAATGAAAATTTACTTCAAATCATCCAGGGATGCAAATTATTTTTTCAGTGAGACTAAAACTTAAAAGCTATATGCTCAACCGATTTTGATGAAATTTTATTGATGGATAAATCGAGTTACCAACATACAAAAAAGAAACACTGTATGTTGCTAACTTCCTCCAATCTTGCAAGTCGGTAAAAAGTTACATATTACCCTATAAGCACGATAAGCGTAACTCGTTTAGGGTTGCCTGGTTTTGTAATCCCGCGGTTGATCGATTGCAATTAGAATCTAGTGAGACTTTTCGCCTTATTTTCATCCCATTAAATGCAGTAGGGGTGTGATACAGGCCAAAGGTTAATGGGTTTCTGGGGCGGCGACATCTGAAGCCGGATTCGGTTGTGACCTGATTCGACGAGATGCATTTAGAAAATCACAAACTGTCGATATTCCCCCTTCTGCCATCAACTGCGCGAAGCTTGGTTTATTCCGAAAAATAGAAATATTAGACCAACAAAATCATGTTTAACATGAAATATATGCTACAAATTTCAATAGTTGAATTGTTTTTTTTGATATAGATAGACCAAATAAAAAAAAACTTGAACTTCTGCTACTGTTAACCTTTTTTTATACCGTCGGTATGCCTTTATTTAACAAAATACTACGAAATATATACAATACTACACCTACTACTTTAAAAGCATTTAGACAACCTATAAGTCATAGCGGACTTACAGGCAGTCCAAATGCTCCAGGCCACTACCATTTGGCAGCGTGCCCAGCATGCTGGCAGCATTACCCCGTTGAATTGCAATTTTAATTGTTAACCTACTTACTCTACATAAAGAACAAATACCTATTGATAACGCCGATTCGTTTTTTAAGCTTTGATAAAAATAACTTTTACCTGCATGTATTTTGTAACGATACTTACTGCTTGGCGGCAGAAATAGGTATAGTTGCATTACTTCCCCGGACTTCTACTGCTTAAATTGCTTGAGCCCTACTACTTTTTGTATTTGCCTCAATACATTACATTTCCGTCCTTTCATTGTTGAGTACAACACTGACACTGTTCTAGCAAAGGTTCCATTTTTCATATTGTTTATTACTCATAGCTCATATTATGTGTCTGCTATTTCACTTAATATACACACATAAATATAAAGACATACAAACATAACTTTCTTATCTAATTTATTTAATAGTTTAACCAAGTGAGTGCTTGTAATAGATTTACTGGCCATAAATGTTGCTTTTGATTGCTCAACATGATACATTACGGTCTTAACAAACTAGATAATGTGTGCGTGTGTTCATAACAGCCGATGCCTACTATGTAAATGTTCCCCTACATTTGTAGAGTATTGAAGTTTTGTTTTTGATTGTAAAGTTTATGCAAGTTAAGACCTTATTGAAATTGACTCGATAATGGGTACAACTAATATGAACCAAGATATATTATTTTCAGTCCTTAGAAGTCATATGGCGTTTTATGATGAAGACATTAGGTTGATTTCGCTAAGGGTATTCCGATAGAGTTCTTAGACAATTTAAATATTAATGTGTTATGAATGCAAAATTAATCAGTTAAATTAAGAAACACTTTATTTTCTTCTTTGTTCCTAGCTTTCAAAAGGTACTGAGGCCCAGTAATGAAAACTCAAATCTTTATTCTTTTATAAAAAATCTCCAAGACTATCGCAGATAATGCGAAGTCCAGACAACCGAAGACTCGGTTTAGTTAAAAGTGGGAACAAAATGACAACGTGTCTTTTGTCTGGGACGCGGAGCGGGATACAATGGCATGCCTAGACTATAAACGGGCTCACTATCTTAGGGCTGGCAGAGTCGTAGAAATCAAAATAGTATCACAACTTAGTGCTCAAAATAATATAGTACCTATATATATTATGAACAGTATATTTTGAAAGAAAGGGAGCTTTTTGCCAATCAATTTGAACTGAACATCAATAATTGTACATCATAATAAGTGAGATGTTAACATAAAAACGATCAACAGCCACACGTTAATATAAACAAATATTGTGGGCACGTATATGAAGTTGCTTTGAAAAAAAATACGGATCGGGACTTAACTTGGCACGATAATTCTGTCGATTTTGTAAATCAACCAAAGAGATTTATTCCTTGACTGTTATTCAAAAGTCAATGTCGTGATGTTAACTTTGCTATTATATTAATTAATCATATAATTAATATATACATATATTATAGTGACATCCCTAGAAGCTTAGGCTTGTACATTCCATTGCGGGTGGCAAACGGGTGGTTACATTATCTACCGACTGCCTTAAGAGATTAAGATAGTGGCGGACTTAAAGTTATCTCTAATCTAGGGGCACCTAGACCTAGGACGTAGATTCGGCTTTGACGTGACTCCACAAAGTTAACCTTGATTCTAACGCTCTCTAGATTATGTAAGATTATCCTTTCAAAACGTTTAATTCCTTCTATTTCTAAATAAGAGAGGAATCAGCTGTAGGCTGAAATTTTAACTCCATTTCTAGCTCATAATTAAAGGTTTAATGTCTTTTCCATATCAGTGGTCCAATAATGTTATCTGTTACCAACAAATCTGATTGAAATTATTGAAATATTACGGTTCTTGATTACGTATTCACATTTAGTAGGTACTAATCAACGCTGTAATTTATTGAAGTCCATCCGTTTTGTAACTGACAAATGCATACGTAATTGCATATTGCCATGTTTCTATGGTTTCAATGAGATTTTATAAGTAAAAATTATATTATTGACCTACAGGTCCTTCCGTATATATATCCCAACTCCTTTACTATTACCAGCAGACTTGTATCTTTAATGCCTTAAGTACTGTGTTACTGAATATATTTGTAATACACGCAATCCTGTAGGCAGCGTAAAGACAGTCTTGCTACATTTTGTTGAGAAAGGTGATAATATATCAGGCACCCTGGGACCACGATCGCTGCAAATTATTTGAAACGTCAGGTTATAAATAAAATTCAATTACCGCGATATGAAACCTTGTATAGTTGTAAAAATAATAGTGAAAGCTTAAGAAAATATTAGGGTAATAGGTATTGAGGCAATGTGGCGGCGAACGGTTCATCACGTTTTTATCCTGGTATACCTACCTAAAGCTAAGTCTGAGATGTTCAAGGAATAAACTGCCAAAGATATTTAGAAGCCTAGTTTGCGGCACATTGTAAACGCTGCTTAGGTTTATATATAATTTTAAGAATATGAAATTGTAATTTGTGAACTCAACTCTTGAATTCCGAATAAATTATTGTTAAAAAATAATTTAAAGTGTTTGCAGGGCCTCCTTGTAATGTCATTCTTTGTAAAAAATTGGACCACAGATTGAGTACAAGTTACAATGTAAATAGAGCCATGCTATAAGTCATGTCTCCCATTACGCTCTGAAAGTCCCGGAACGCAAGTCTGCGCCACAATCGTGAGCCCATTGAAGCCGCGAGCTTTTCTCCTATTCATCGTGGCTCACTTTGTCCGTTCACTCATTTGTGATACCGACATCATACAAGAAAGGTACTAATGTACGCGACGTACCGTGTGCGGTCCCTTTCCGTCGTGCACTGGAATAATGGTAAGTCTGTACCTACTTAGAAATTATCCTTTGTTTTGTCTGTAATTGTTGATGAAGACCTGCATCTAGAACCCCGAACATTTTGTTATTGAAACAGTTGCTAGAGTTAAAAGTGAAGAAAGATAGCTAGGATTATTGAGCTATGTATAAGGTCTTCAGATTGCCTGAAACTTGTATGGTGGTTGAGAATTTTCTAGAATACCCGTCTAGATAGCTACCACCCTCAAGTTGAAATTCAGCCATTTAGCTTCATCGATGTGCTTCGACCGCTGTCCATGCCAGTTTCTAGGTTAAGCCGTTTAAACTAAAAGTGTAAACGGCTCATAATTTACCATCATAATTTACCATTAGGTGAGATAGTGGTCAAAGGGTAACCTATGATTAAGCTGTATACAAATTGATCCAATTGTGTCAATTAGGCTTCAGTGTTTGATTACTGTTAATTTCGTACATGGGTCCATTAAATAAATCCCAACACAGCATATTCGATGGTAATCTCTATCTGACTGAGCCGGTAAGATTCTTCGATTAAAAAAAAAATAACAATAAGTTAGTTAGTTATCTGCACGAAAAACTGCTTTAATCTAAATTACTCACAGTTGAAATAGTGTAACTTCTACCCTCGTCACATTAACCTAATTTAAAAATGACCTAAATACTAACAGCACATGTAAAAATATAAATGCCATTCTCACCACTCCACATCCTCATGCATTAGCAAAACTATCTGCAAAAAGTTGTATACTTCCGAGACTTTTATCACAAGGCGTTAGGGCTGAGAATAGTGTGACCTAGAAGTCTAGAGTTTGCCGTACACCAATAAAGGAATAGAAACAATTGCGTTGGCGTCCGCAGATTGAATAAAGCATTTAACCCGTGACGTGAATATTCAAGAGTTTGTACCGTCCTTAATGGACCTAATAGAAGAATAAACATGAAGTGTGTCTCGCAAATTTTGAACATGTTTTTAGAAATACTGTACGCCTTACGGATATTAATAAAATATATATGTCCCAAGAAGTAGTGATACTGACCAGTAAAGGAAAAACAGTTCGAGAGGGCCAACCAATAACCCACGCAGGCCCAGGATAGCTTGTACATACTACCATAGTTGTAAGATAATATTTTACGACCCATTATCTAATGAAAATAAATATCTTCTCATTCAGTTTTATGACGCAGTATAAAGTAATGAAATATAAAAAAGTGGCGAAACCTATTCCCTCACTTTTCAATACGTTAAGTCTGATCAATTATGGGTGTTCCGTTCCGACCGCAACCACAAAAATTAACCTATAACCACAGATTATATTATAACAGTTTGTTGCAGTATTTACAATCCAGCGGCAATAAAGCTGCGGCTACACCGGCATTAGTAACACGGTAGCAAACATACAAATATTAACAGTAAATCAAGTCACTGATTTACCACCAGAGAGTGGGTGCCTCCTGTCACTAAGTAGATGTATGTATTTAGGGCATTTGAGAAATGATTGCCTATTTCAATGTGACAAATACTAGTAAAGTTAGATCTTAATTCATTAATTAAATAGAGACACTTCAAAATTTGTTACTTTTTTATCTCTATATGCAATATATTACTGATATTTATCTTTAGATAAGCCTCTTCAAAAAATAAGGGTTTGTTTATTAAATAGTAACTAAAAAGGGTTATAATTATTGTTTTCATATGAGCTCACGTGAAATTTCTTCAAAATAAAGGGTCATATTTAAAAAAAAATATTTTATACTGGAATTTAGGGAAAACTTTAGCTTCATAATAATGAAGCTTTTATGCACAGACAGCACTATAATACTCAACCATCCACCACTTCATATTGTTTGAAAGTAAATATAAGTAATTATGGCCGGTTTTTTAAAATACGTGGTTCAACCTTAAAAGTTGATCAATTGTTCAACATATTCAACATACACAAAGTTTTCAACCACCGTTCAACATACACAAAGTTTTTAACCACCGTTCAACATATACAACGTTTTCAACAACCGTTCAACATACACAAAGTTTCATTGAAGCATTTTGTGTGGTGACGAATTTGGGGAACCTATAAATATTTTTATGAATATATTCTATCATAAATAAGATAAGTTACTACTCATATTTTATAAAGTCACAGTATCCGGTGGAGCACGTGCCACTTTTTACGGCTATTAGATAACAGGAGATAGATTAGGGCGGTGTTCACACGCGATCGCCACTTGGAAATATTCACAGGTAAAAATAAAAATGTCTACGGACCCTTTGGGAATGTATCTCATTACGGGCTTGTTAGTCGCCGCCGTTGATATTATGATTCTCCTGTGATTTTGATGCGACGACGCAAAAAGTTTAAGCTCAGTCTTAGCGATCGTCCATTAAGCACGTGAGACTAGAAAGGGGGGGTGGGGAGAGGGAGTTTAGCAAGAATCACTAAATATCACAAAGGGGAGGGGGTGTAGCAATTATCGCGAAGTATCGCGCGTAAAAATGCTAAAAAAACATCGGTGACTCCTTACAATTTTGTATACCCAACATTTTTGTTACTGTTTTTTACATTTTTTATAAAGACAAACACTTCGATGGCTCTGATGGTAAGCCACACCTGGTCAATGGAGTTGCAGTATCACCGTTCTGCGTAATACTGCACTGCTTTCGTCGCTCCGAGCTTCCGATTATGTCTCTTCGCCAAGTAATCTTCATAAAAAAAATCGTGCTAATTGCTGCTACCAAGACAGTCTCTTGATACAAATGCCTATTCGGTGCCGAGCTTGTGGAACTCTTAACCTCTTTCGATACATTTAGGGTTTTTTTTTTTAAATGGTCATCGAAGGGGTTCAAATCAAGCGACACTTCCCCACCAACCATCTGAAAATCATCATCATCATCATCATCATCAGCCGGAAGACGTCCACTGTTGAACAAAGGCCTCCCCCATAGAGCGCCACAAAGAACGGCTATTAGCCGCTTGTAACCATTGGCTACCAGCGACTTTCACGATGTCGTCAGTCCACCTAGTGGGGGGCCTACCAACTCTACGTCTTCCGGTGTAGTGTGGTAACCACTCGAGAACCTTTCTTCCCCAACGGTTGTAAGTTCTACGAGCAATGTGGCCCGCCCATTGCCACTTCAACTTGCAGATTCTGAGAGCTATGTCCGTGACTTTGGTTCTTTGGCGAATATCCACGTTCCGGATTTTATCGCGCAAAGAAACTCCGAGCATAGCTCTCTCCATAGCTCGTTGAGCGACTCTGAGCTTGTCCATAAGGGCCACAGTTAAGGACCACGTCTCAGTGCCATAAGTCATCACTGGCAACACACACTGGTTGAAGACTTTGGTCTTCAGGCTGTGCGGGATCTTCGACGAGAAGATGTCGCGTAACTTCCCGAACGCTGCCCATCCGAGTTGGATTCTTCGGGCGACCTCTTTGTCAAAGTTGGACCTACCTAACTGGACAGTCTGTCCGAGGTATATGTAATGGTCAACAACTTCGAGCGTATCGTTCCCAACAACTACTGGTACGGGTGCAACATGGACATTAGACATAATTTTCGTCTTGTCCATGTTCATTTTAAGACCCACCTGCTGGGAAACTCTACTGAGGTCGCTGAGCATTGTACTGAGTTCTTCAAGCGACTCTGCCATTATGACTATGTCATCGGCGAAACGAAGGTGAGTGATGTATTCGCCATAGATGTTGATGCCGAATTCTTTCCAGTTCAAGAGCTTAAAAACGTCCTCCAACGCATTCGTGAACAGTTTCGGAGAAATAACGTCTCCCTGTCGCACGCCTCGCTGCAGTTGGATTGGTTCCGTGCTCTTGTCCTGTAGTCGAATCGACATGGTGGCGTTCCTATACAAACACTTCAGCGCTTCGATGTACCTATAGTCAATTTGGCATCGCTGAAGAGACTGCAGTACGGCCCAGGTTTCGATTGAATCGAAGGCTTTTTCATAGTCCACAAACGCTAAACATAATGGCCGATTATACTCCTCAGTCTTCTGTATAATCTGGCGGAGCGTATGTATGTGGTCTATGGTACTAAAGCCTTTTCGGAACCCGGCTTGTTCGGGAGGCTGGAAGTCATCAAACCTACGAGCAAGACGATTCGTAATGACTCTCGAAAACAGCTTATAAACATGGCTTAGAAGTGAAATGGGCCTGTAGTTCTTCAACAAGGTCTTGTCACCTTTTTTGAAGAACAGTACCACTACACTTCTGTTCCATGCTTCTGGCGTTTTACCTTCAAGGATGACGGAATTAAATAACTTCTGGAGGACTAAGAGTACCGGTTTTCCACCCGCTCTCAGAAGTTCTGTCGTGATTCCGTCATCACCTGGCGCCTTGTTGTTCTTAAGCTGCTTGAGAGCCATTCTAATCTCGTATAGGCTGATGTCCGGGATGTCTTCGGTATAGTGTCGGGTCAGTTTAGCTCTCTTGTCCTGAGCTGTACTGACAACGGGTTCTTGTGTCGAGGTGTATAACTGTCCATCAAACCTCTCAAGCTCTCTCAGAATCTCCGGTTTTGATGAGATGATTCTGCCATCGTCGATCTTCAGCTTGGTCATTTGGCTTTGCCCTATAGACGAATTTTTTGCGAACACTTTGGAACCTTGGTTACGCTCGATTGCGACCTTAATACGATTTGTATTAAAGGCGCGCAAGTCGTGTCGCAGTGCCTTCGAAATTCGTCTATTGAGCTTGCCGTAGTTCGACATATCAGCTGAAGATTGCAGTCTCATCTCACTCCGGTATTCCATCAACTTGATGGTTTCTTCTGAGAGTTTCTTCGGTTTGTTTCGGCGGGGGGTCTTAAAGAACTTAGACCCCACCGCTTGGACAGCTTCCACCAACCCGTTGTTTATCTCGTCTACTGTTTCGCATTCCGCTAGGCACTGGAAGCGGTTATGTAGTTCAAGTTGAAAGCTCTCGGGGTTTTGAATTTGGGCAACGCCAGGACGGAGCGTGGAGTTTATCAGACGGGACCTCTCAAGCTTTACATTGATATTCAATGTGCCTCTAACGATACGGTGATCGCTACCGGTTTTCACCTTATGGATCACAGAGACATCATTGAATATTTGCTTCCTGGTCGTCATGATAAACTCGATCTCATTTTTTGTTGAACCATCGGGGCTTATCCACGTCCACTTCCTGGATGGTCGCTTCTCGAAGAAGGAGTTCATCGCAAAGAGTCCCTCCTTCTCCATGAAGTCGACCAGCCGCTGGCCCCTCTGGTTCCGCTGCCCATATCCAAATGGCCCCACTCTCAACTCATCGCCATTCCGTGTGCCCAACTTAGCGTTGAAGTCCCCCATAACAACGGTGAAGTATGTTTCGGAGGCATGTATGGCTTCAGATATCTCCTCATACATAGCCTCTACTTCATCATCTGAGCGGGTCGAGGTCGGTGCGTAAACCTGTATGACCTTCAGCGAATACCGTTTGGTGATTCTGAGTATAAGGTACGCTACCCTGCTCGACACACTTTCGACTTTGACAACATTGTTAACAAGGGACTTCCGGACGAGAAACCCAACACCACCCTGAGACTTTTGGTGACCTTCCCGGTAGAATAACAAGTTACCTGAGTCAAGGATAACGGTGTCCTGTCCCTGTCTTCGGACTTCCGATAACCCCATGACATCCCAGCGTAACTTGTTTAATTCTTCCTCCAGCTCGACAATCTTTTAGTCCTCCCTGAGCGTACGTATGTTGTGTGTTGCCAGGGCCAAGGGTCGTCGTGTTTGAGTGCGGTAGCCGGGCATCTTCCGGAGATTCTTCGCACCCCCTGCTCCACCGTTACCTGGCCCGCTACCAGGGCCAGGAATAATAGAGCTGCCGGGGACTGGGGGCCGAATTGTTTTTGTGCTAATCATAGGGGGGGTTTTGCCATAATCCCCACGCTTGGCAGGCGTCTTGGGGATCGCAGTTAATGGTGTTAATTTCTCAGAAGGCGCTGCTGCCCACCTTCCGGTATTTTTCCCTTAGTCGCCTTTTACGACACCCACGGGAAGAGATGGGGGGGTGACATTCTAGCCCGGCACCCCACGGGGTTAAAATCCATCTGAAAATAATCTAGGAAAAATTATTGTCTCTCCTGTAAAGCACTGAACCGGGAATCTAGTCTAAGAATTGTGTGCCATGTAAGCACTATTAACTTTGACAAGGTACATCAATATCGGCGCAAACCATGCAGCCCATGCTATTAAACGCTCCGCCTGGCCCTATGACGTAATAACTAGAGCAAAACGGTGTCGAGGAACGCGGGATTTTAAACGGCTTTTCTATCGGCTATTGGAAATACAGCATGAAATAAATTGACGTGAAATTTTCACTGTGAAATCAGTCTTCTTATTCCTGCCCTTATCCCTTGCTAAGTGAGGACGGAACATGTTGTTCTTCTCTACTCTGTTCTATTACTCGTAATCTACAAAAACTTTTCGCACACATAAATATCTTACTTCAAGAGCATGCATACCCACCTTCTTTGGCGTCCAACTTCATACTCAAGAGTCTTTTCGTTGTATTTCATCATCATCAACATCAACCTGAACGTCCACAGTTGAACGTGGAACTCACCCATTGCGAGGATTTGCTATAATCCCCGCGCTTGGCAGGCGTCTTGGAGATCGCAGTAAGTTTTCGGTTCTTCAGAAGGCGCTGTTTCCTACCCTCTGGTATTTTTTCCTTAGTCGCCATTTACAACACCCACGAGAAGAAATGACGGGGTTCAAACCCAGCACCCCGTTAGGTATATACTTATGATCAATACTCGTGCCACACCACGCTAGACTATTAATCTTCATTTCTTCTGTAACTTCGCCTTTAAACTTCGTCTTCCGTCTGTTATACTTCGACAGCAGTCCTACCTATAAGACAGCGAATGTACCTACTTGTATGATTACTTCTGTAGCTACAATATTTTACTTAATAGAACACTTAACTCTTATCGTACTATCGTAAGTCGGTAACTAAGGACATCAAGGAACTTTTTACGATGCACTTAAATGATAGATATGCAACTAATAAGTTTTTGTGTTCAGTTACGTATAAGTGAGACTTTAACTGCTAAAAAAAAGATTTATGGTCGTCATTATAACAAACATTAATTTCTCTATGGCATCAGAAACAAAAAGGTGTTGTTTTAATATTTTTATGTTTGCAATAACGCATGCTCTGCGGATTACATTACAAAATTATAATCCTCCATCCCAATCCTATAGTTAAAAAGAACGATAGGAAAAATTTGAGTTATGGACTCATTGTCATGTTAGCTCAATTGAATTAGAGCATACCCCGGCTAAAGGGGTGGATGAAAGCAGGTTCGAATCCCGCACATGACTTAAATTTTTCCGCTCGTAAATTTGTAATATAATAAGTGTTCTGGTTGTTACTAAAGTTATCGTGCTATTTTTAACCCAAAAAGTGATGCTGTAGCTACACATCGGCTGACTCGATTTTGGTGCTGTATCTAATATTGACAATGTTCCATGCGTGGCTACAATTGAAATACTCCATGACTTCATGTGTAAGAAGCGACAAAAAACTGCAGAAGTCCACTGTGATCCCGGACACGACTGCCAAGTGTGGAGGTTATGGCATAATTTATTTAAAAAGATCCCTCAGATATTCGCAAGGATCCATTTCATATATGGCTCGAATTGCAAGCTTTTGTAAGATATAGATTATCTCTATCTCAGCAGCAGCCCTCCACTGCAATACACCATACTATTATGACATAATACTGTGGAAGTATGCGAAATAAAGTAGTCTGGCCGTAGCTATTTCCGTTATATTTTGTCCTATGTTACGAAACTGCATATGCATAAATAAGTATTCCCGATAGATCACGTATATTGTCAATAGACAGTTATTTAGGCTAAGCTTAATGTCTTTTGTAAATTGCCATTGCTAGGCTGGCAACCATTCGGGCAACCCTTTTGGAAAGCATCTCTGCAGTCGGCACGCATCGTCGGAGGGCCAAGCAAGCCTGTTCACACACTCGTGCCGGTTGAACGCAAGCATGTAAACGCAGCATTATAGGTACTTGCAGCTCCTGCTTTACACCTTTAATCGGTTCAGCAACAGTAAATATAAAGCTTTATATAGCTCAAAATTAGTAATAGTATAAGCACATGAATAAATAACGGTTATTTATTCATGTGGTATAAGTACGGTGGTTCAGAAAGAAGTTAGGTTAGCCCTTTGGATATTTTATGGAAGTTATGTACAATGAATGACACGCACAGAGACAAAGTCTTCCAAGTTCGAGGTGCCACTGAAAACGTTTTTTAGTAAAAAAAAAAAGCATAAGTATATTCCAATTTCAAATAATATTTTGTGATCGTTATGTCATCTAGACAAATGTCACAGAAAGCCGTCCCAAAGTTTTGTACATATACATAGTTTTTAGAATTTATTTTCTTTATTATATGTTTGTTATATGTGTTTACAATGAGGGAAATCGATATAAAATTCGAGGATGTCATCGACTACGAGTACATGCCTGAGAAGTTTAAGCTTAAAGGTAACGTTGAACTTTATCTTAATTACCAAACCCTTACCAATTTTTTTCATAGAACCGTAAACAAGATTAAGTTTCTAGTCATGATAGCCCAGTGGAAATGGCTATGCGCAGCTTGACTATGAACTGGGTTTCAGCGTGTTCAGGTGAGGTAGGGCTCAAAGGCTAACCTATCAGGTTTGATGATAAAGGTTGAGACAATGTTAATGGTACTTACTTTAATTAATGGATTGGTAGGATAGCCTACCAATCCCGTTCTAAGTTCATTCCCCACACTAAGGGTATCGCAAGAGGCGACAAAAACAAACAATAAAATACCATACCGCCTCGCAGCAGGATGGACCTGCAAATCTGTTGATTTCCGCCGTGGGCTTGAGCTTCACCGCATGGTGGAAGGGCATTTTTGCGAATGCCCGCCTGGCTAGCGACCACCCTTAAGTAGAAAATCTGTCCTTGAGAGCCAGTAATTCTAGGTTAAGCCTGTTAACACCTTCGACTACATCATCACTTACCATCAGGTGAGATTGTGGTCAAACGCTAGCATATTAACTATTATAAAAAAGGCAGAGCTTACAGCATGGAGTACCTGTTTTTCTCGTACTCATGACAGTATACGAATAAACTCGTTGACTGAATTTTAATATACAAAACTTCTAGTTTAATTTTTAATCTTTCACCTCCATCTAGGTAGGTCAGACTAACAGAGCGTTATAATTAAAGAGGTCTCAGGTAAAAGTAGATCGGGACTGGAGCCCGACCTAAATTAACGCGCGGAGAAATTTTTAGGAGAATTAGAGCGAGCTTGTATGAAAAAAGCTTGTTTGAGTTAAAATTTTCGTACTTGTGAGTTTTAAATTAAAATACGGGGCACCGCTTGCTTGCAGGTAGCATTGCCACTGGGCCAGAACTGCTTCAAAATGATCGTAG
Source organism: Plagodis dolabraria (assembly GCA_963854805.1). Lineage (NCBI taxonomy): Eukaryota > Metazoa > Arthropoda > Insecta > Lepidoptera > Geometridae > Plagodis > Plagodis dolabraria. The sequence goes on from OY978459.1 coordinate 22,300,135, forward strand.
GGTTTTATTTTAGTTTCCTTCCAATTTTAAGTAATTGTTTTTCATCAACTCCTCTGTCTATTCATAGAGTTTCAACGTAATCGTTCAAATCCCGCCTCAGGCTTGAGCTTCACCGCATGGTGGAAGGGCATTTTCCGAATGCACGCCTGGCTAGTGACCACCCTCATGTAGAAAATCTGTCGCCAAGCACCTAACGGTGTGTTCAAGCAGCAGCCCTTGAAAGCTAGTGAAATGACAGGCACATGAGACTTACAACTATGTCGGAAGGTGACGAGCGCAGTGCAATTCGTGACTTGTGACGAAATGCATCTGTTATAGGAAGAGGTCAGTCCGCTTATCATCAGGTGGGCCTCAAGCTTGTTCCGTTACAATAACATAAAATCACTCTAACGCGAGTAATTTTATGGAGACATCAAACATAACCCAAAGGTTGAAGCCAAGAGTTTTAGTACTATGTATTGCGTGTATTGCCAGTGACTCCCACGTATATATCACCTATTTAATCTTCACCTACGCTCACGTGAAATTACAAAACATACCATGGCAATTCGGGAAAATTTTATGAATACAATCAAATTAAATTGAGAACTCGAATCTATATTTCTTTGAGAACACGCCTAGAGGCTGTTGTCCCATTATGCACCTCGTAACGTTGGAAATAGTTCAGAACTGTTACATAATCTATAGCGAACTATAGTCTATTTTTTTTAACAAACGAGTACTGAGTATGTCTCTCGCACATTTCCGATATTGAGAGAGTGAGATGGGTCATTGCCGTCATTGGTCAATGCCTTTGTTCTTGTTTTAAATTGTTAAGGTCCGTTCATATTGAATAGTACTTCTAAAATTTACTGTAGAAAAAATTACGTTATTATTTTATGATTTAAATTTGTATACTTAGTATATTCGTTAAAAAAAATTCTGTTCGCGTTTGTAATATAAAACTATATTGTAATAGTATATATATTATGCACTAGAACATATAAATCAAATAATTCTTCTATAATTCTTGTAATCTTAAAAATTATCGTCATCCTTCTGATGAACTTTCTGCAGATACGTCAATAATAAACTGCTCTAACATATTTTGTACATGATTGTCGACTCCGTACGTTTCTATCTTGGTTGTCACATGATTGAGACATATCAGCATTTTTATCTATCCACTTAACCTAAGTAAAGTAACAAAAGAGTAAGTCCTTGTAACAAAAGAGTCCAGACTTCATAAATTTTATAACTTTTGTTATTCCCTGCCATAGTTCTTCACATGATACCAAATGAGTTTAATTGGGTTGAGCTCACTGTGAAACGTCGGCAAACGTATGACGAGATGATTTGCTGACTAAGCAACAACATTTTTTTCAAAACAATCTTTGTCTTGCGTACCCTAATTCAAAAGTTGCAACTTTAGTATTGATTCGTTACAAGCACCTACATGTAACTACAGAGTTCCTGTGGAATGAACTTTATGTTGATTACGTGGGCCAATAGCAACGCAGTAAGTTTTTCGGTACTCGTCTGTTAAAAAAAATAGACTATAGTATCAAGCATATTCTGTAAACTGTGGCATTAGGGCGCCAGTATTCCCACAGGGACTCCCACTCCTTTGGTTTTACGAGTTTAATGTCTTGCTGTTCGACATTTTTCTCTCGTAACCTTTATTGTTTCGTGCTTGCTTTTTGACATTTATTTTTTAGTATCTACTTTATAATATACAGGGTTATTGGTAAAATGCTAACAACCTCTTACGCTTGACTTCTGCTAGTCCTAACAAACATTTAGTTATTCTTTTTGTTTTGATAAAAAAAAAACTTTATATATTTTTTGTGTTTTAATGCCTACTCCGAGCCAAGAGCGCCCGCCGTGGCATCACTGGACCGCACCGTGATCCATTTGAAGAGTTTTGAATATTTACATCGAGCAAAGTATTAAAAAATATGAAATAATACATTACAGGCACAAGACACTTTTAACATCACGTGGTCCTCGTACTTATTCCGTTAAAAACACATAAAAAGACACATTTTTTTTAATATAAACAATTTTTTTTTTAAACATCAAAAAGTATATATCAAAATGTTTGTTAGGGCTAGCAGATGTCAACCCTAAGAGGTTGTTGTCATTAGTATAGGTATTTTTTTTTTCCGTGCCTGCATTTTGACAATATTTTTTTAGTATCTATTTCATACTATATGTTCAAATATACGTATTTGAACTTCAGAGTTATAAAGATCAGCATCGCTTTTAATGAAAATACCACAGACAAGACCCAAAACATCAAAGTTAAATCGTATTTTTCTTGCGATTTTTGTAATCAAAACAGCAGCGCTGAAAAATACGAGTATTCATTTGTATTATATAAGCTTATCCGCGACTACAACCGCGTGGAATTCAGATATAAGAACTATGTACGTACGAGTATGTAGTCAACTGTGATAGTAAAAGGTTCGCCCCCTATTATATGATACCACAAACATGTCAGGTGAAACGTGGATGTTTAGAAACTTCTACCAACCCCTGGGTATATAGAAATTTACCGGAGACAGTCCTGAAATTAGAATGAAAATAGTTTTTTTTTAAATTACCCTTTAGCAATGGATTATAAAAAAAAATCGGTTTAGCAATGAAATAGAAAATATTAGTAATCATGGGTCACGAACCACGACGAACCGCGCCGCAGGCCAATAAATCAACTAAATCGCATCATAGAATATCTAAGTGGCACGTACACAATTATACATAAGATTCATTCTCGTTATAAATCATAAACCCTGGGCCAGAACTCCGGGCGCGAGTGAAGCCATTCAATTGAAACACCCACAGTAACCGCCCACTCCTTTCGCTGGACCATATTAATCTTATTTTACGAGAATATTCTAATTTTCATTTATTCCGACATTAGTATTATTGACCTTACGGTAGCAACAATTCGATTGTTCTAATTGATAACATATTATTATTGTACAAGATTCTAAAACGTTTTGGTGATCATCATCGAGACCACGATCGCAATATTGAGCTCTGTGACTTCCAAGAGTCGTTTTAATGGCGTATGCTCCGCGGATTACATTACAATATTTTGTACATAATTTTGTAATGTGGAATAGTCCTTGTATTCTTTTAAGCCGATAACTGATAGCATATTCTAATTACTTATTGATATCACAATATCAGTGTGAATAAATACAGGGTAATTGGTAAAATGCTAGGGTTGACTTCTGCTAGTCTTAACAAACATGTTGAGATTTTTTTTGTTTTGAATAAAAATAAAAAACTTTTTTTTTTATTTGTGTTCTTATGCCTACTCCGAGCCAAGAGCGTTCGCCACGGTAATACTGGACCGCGCCGAGCTCCCCTTGAATAGTTTTAATTATTTACATCGAGCAAAGTAATAAAAAATCAGCAATAATACATTACAGACACAAGGACTTAACGTCAGGTGGTCCTCGTACTTATTCGGTCAAAAAGACAAAAAAAAAAAACAAAAAAATATTCTCAAAATATTTGTTAGGACTAGCAGAAGTCAACCCTAAGAGGTTGTTGGCATTTTTCCAAAAACCCTGTATATGTCAGTCAACAATGTACATAAGTATACCAATAGTTCCTTTCCAAGCACAGAGTCCCATATTAGGTTTCGTTATTAATTCCTTTTAACACCAATTCATCTCCATAATGTTCGTTTTAGGGCTTTACGTAAGCCATCAATAAACAGCTGACGTTAATCCCGCTTGTGAGCAGGATAATACTTGCGGTACTTTTACACTTACCTATATCTTATATGTTGAATCGGTGTTATATGTATTGATAGTTTACTTTGTGAAATAGTTAACGTCAGTAAGCTTTGAATGGTGATGTTCCGTGCTATATCCGTGACTTGAGTCACACATTTTCACATATAAGGTTAACTATTGCTTCATTTTTAGGGTTCCGTACCCAAAGGGTAAAAACGGGACCCTATTACTGAGACTTCGCTGTCCGTCCGCCCGTTCGTCCGTCCGTCTGTCACCAGGCTGATCTCAAGAACGGTGATAGCTAGACAGTTGAAATTTTCACAGATGATGTATTTTTATTGCTACTATAACAACAAATACTAAATATAAAATAAATATATAAGGGGGGGCTCCCATACAACAAACTTGATTTTTTTACTGATTCTTGCTCGATACTACCCGAATATTTAGTTTTATGTTCTCTTTAAATATAAATAATTAAAATAAAATAAAACAATTAAGGGGGCTCCCATACAATAAAAGCCGTTTAGTAGATTACAGATAATGGTACGGAACCCTTCGTGCGCAAGTCTCACTCGCACTTGGCCGGTTTTTAACATACCTCGAGCGCAAGGCATGCCCCAAGTTTCCGAATGCGAGTAAAAACTCATTTTTGTCACGGAATTCGAATTAGAAAGGTTTTGAACGTTATTCCGTATCTGAAGAAAAACTTTTCCGTTCCGTGCAAAATAGAAATACTAAGCTGATGTGGTTTAAACTATAGTTGGAACGATCCAACTGTTATAGTTAGTAAAACTCGTTAAAATATTCAAAATATGTCAAAACCTCGTTAGGTAGTACAAACGTAATATATTCTTATATTTAGATAAAATTGTTTTAATACCTCGTAGCGTAGCGTAGCTATGCTCGTAGCGTAGTTTGCTTTTAGTCGTTCTTAACCGAACCTTCCGTGCCGTCTTAGAATAGCAGTGGTTACAGCATGATGGTAGGGCATTTTGCGAATGCCTGATTGGCTAGGTCCATCCTCAAGTAGAAAATCTGTCGCCATACATCTAACGTTGTGTTCTGGCAGCAATCCATTTATTATATGTTAGCCTGAAAAACATCTTCGACCACATCATCACATAAACATTAGGTGAGATAGTGGTAAAAGACCAGCATATCAGTTATGTAAAAAAAAATGCATGATATTACAAAATTCTCGAACCATCACCAAAAGTTCGATGCAATGCAAATTTTTATTATCTTGATTACATGTATGTATATATTTTGTTAGGATCGCATGAACACGTGTTTGTAACACCACGTGCTACGTATCAACTCTAAATATTTCATATTTTTACAAATTATTGGAGCACAAAATTTTATGCCCCGGGCGGGAAAGTAAATTGTTTGAAAAAACACTTCTTTCGATCAGATGAAGTCTAGGATTCTGGTTGATGGCCGCTCACCGTCCCCTATGACGGTTAAAGTAATACTTACAATTGGGGCACGAAATTACGGCGATAAATAGCGGGCCTAGGTGGCCGAGTGGTTTAGGCAACCGGCGCGCAATCGGAGGACGCGGGTTCGATTCCCGCCCAGGCATAAAATTTTGTTCTCCAATAATTTGTAAAAATATGACTTTCGCTTAACACGCGATAGTGCTTGTATTCATATCATATTTAGAAAAAATCTAATCATTATTTTTCCAACTAACCCATGCCATGGTACTATATGAATACTATCCCTATAGTTAGGACAGTGCTGCACGTTGCTCCAGTGGCGCTTTCGATGTTTATTTTCAAAGTGGGTAACAAATTATTCACCGCGACGACGGCCAAAGCCGTCACACTAATATGCCTACCTAATTGGTGAGTGTAAAAAGAAAAGTGTCGGATGGTGCTAATTCTGGACCGGGATGTCTAAACTGGGCTTAACTTTTACTGCTCTTTATGTTAAACTTATTCTTTTGTTACTCTTTTGGTATTATGTTGATGAGGATGTTTATATTAGTCAACATTGTGGCATTCCTTTGTGAATATCGAGATGAAAATAATATTAAGATGTAAATTTACCTACTAGCAATTGGTCCAAAACGCAATTCGCAATTGGTCAATACGCAGAGAGGAATATAGGACTAGATTTATTCATGTATGATGTGCAGTCATACGTATACAATTATAATGTAAAGTCTTAAACTGTTATATTTTGATAAGAGAAGTCCTGTATTATTTGTATCATATTTTTTTTTTTACAAATGTATGGAAGTTCGAATTTTAAAAACCATTTAGCGGTTGCGATTAAAAAGCACTTTTCCACGCAAATATCGAATGACAAACATCAGTTTACCAAACTTGTGACGTGAAAAAATATTTTTTTATTTCTTAATTTCAATTTTGTAATGTTTGTATGTTTCATATTTTGCATCTCTATAAAGTTTTCAATTGTTCACTACGGACCTAGAAAACTATTTTTATTTTAGATAAGTTTCATTTTGTTCTTTAATGTAAAATCTGTGCCAGACGTAATTAATACACTTCATCTTATTCCTGTCATCAGAAGTATTCAATGGAAATCAATTATCATAATTACATATTCAATACAGTATCATATTCATCACATCACTAATACCCAGAATCCACACCTGATCAAATAGGATTATTATTATGAACAAGTTGTTTGATGTTTATACTCAAACGAGAGAATTTCTAATAAACGGAGTAACTCATAATTATATTCAGCTCTGCTATGTACAAAGAATCTTTTGACGTCTCGAAGTGGATTTTTGAGATACTTGATGATTAACTCAAGAAATTATTATAATTTGGTTCGTTTTCTGTCTGTGAAGAATAGGGCGTCACCAAAGTTCAAGACTGTTTTTATGTATTGCAAACGAGCATTCGGCGTCCTGGTGGTAAGTGATCACCGTCGCTCACGGATATTCGCAACACCAGAAGTCTGAAGAGTGCGTTGCTGGGGTTTTTTACGGAGTCAATCTTTAAAATTAAACAATCAGATAATAAAAACGACGACTGATATTGGAGCAAAGATATAAGGATAGCGACTGTCCTGCCGCACAGGTCCCCACTGCCGGGCATTACAGGCACCTGAAACTTAACAACTGTATTTTTTTAATGGGATAGGAGGGCAAACGAGCAGGCGGCTCACCTGATGGTAAGTGATCACCGTCGCCCACAAACATCCGCAACACCAGAGGTCTCGAGGATGCGTTGCCGGCCTTTAAGAAGGGAATATGCTCTCTTCTTGAAGGTTCCTAAGTCGTAACTGTTCGGAAATACTTCACCTGGCAGCTGGTTCCGTAATGTGCCAGTGCGAGGTAGAAAATGCCGTGAAAATCGCAAGGTTGTGGACTTCCAGACGTCGACATGAAATGTCTCAGGGTGATGGGCACAGTCCGTGGGCACAGTGCAGTTCGTTACTTGTCACGTAAGGCATCTACTATAGGCACTGGTTTCAGCTGAACATCAAATGAGCCTCTTGCGTGGTCCATAACAATGCCATAAAAAGAGGTGATCAGAATCAAAAACTTTTTTTCTATATGATTTGTTACCAAGCAAAACTCTTATAAAGCTAGTCCCGACCCCATTTGCACATAACCAGTATTTTCTTTTTAACCTACTTAAAAAAAGGAGGAGGTTCTCATTCGCCTATATTTTATTTATGTTTGTTACCTCAGTACTTGTGACTGTGTGAACCGATTTTGATAATTCTTATTTTATTTGAAAGCTGATGGTTGTGTTGTGGTTTGGTCTGAAAACTAAATTGAAAAATATTTTCCTATATATCCATGATATAGTCGTTCACAGTGAATGACAATTGATCCCGTAAGTAGCAAGGGTGTCTAAAAAGAGTGAAAACATTTTTACACAAAAAATGGAACAAACTTCAACACTGAAAAGTGAAATAACTTGTTGAAGTCAGCACCATGCGCACAATATTGTGATCCCTGTTAACGTGTGGCGAAAGAATCGCTTTAGAAATTGAGTCCTTCTGATATACAATAATGAACAATTATTAACTACATACTAAAACATTTTAGCAATCGACCGTTGAGCTATAAGTGGCTCCCCCAATGATCATAACTTGAAATTTAAAAATACTTGCCCATTGTCAATTCACGGGCCAGCTTTTTGTTAGTCTCGTCAAAAGGCTGGCATGTTGAAACAGGGTCCCTAAATAACTTTCACATGGCCCTTGAAGCCATTGTTTTCCACATTAGGTAGTGGAATGTACCAGCAGTCTCCCCTCTCCCTTCTCCCAACAGGGGGTGGTATTTGGCGGGCTCACGCGCTCAGGGACTTGGCTGAGTAAATTATGAGGACGTTATACGGTTATAACGCAACTTTGATACAATACTCGTGTAATTGGCGAAGAAGCCCTGTTTGTTGTTAATTTGTGATTTATAAACCCCCATTCGTATATTCGTAGATGCATTGTCGACGTCTTTAAAATGTTTTTAAGGGATTACGACTTTGTAAAATCTTAAACTGTTATTGGAAATGGGTATGATACTATTAGAAATTAAAGCAACTACATGCTTTGACAAAAGAACTCCTTTGTGATATATTTGTCATTATCCTAGGAATATAGGTATTGTTATACATGTCGTAATTCAGCCTTTGTTTAGTAAACACGACGTTAAAATAATTATAATCTAAGATTTTTTTTACCTGTAGATCAGTTGTTTGCCCTCCATATTTACTAGACGAATTCAGGGTAATCGCCTGAGTCACTACCAGTCTAGCACTTCCGAGCGTCCGGTGAATACATTGCCGCTAATCGTGTTTTTTCGGAATAATCTGTGGACAATACACCTTCCTTGTGTCTTTAGACTCTGCACCAATTATACTCGTACAGGCACTGTGAGAGATAAGAAAACTGTTTCATTTCACGCGTAATTATTGCTTTTATTGTTTAAATAGAAAATATCGTTATTTTGTTTTATCTTTGAAACGAATACAATGAAATGGATGAGCGAGATATGTGTATCGTTTGGTGTGAGAGAGTGAAAGAAATGCAGCATAATGGAGATCGAAACGTCTCGTGGCGGTTCGGTGGTAACACGAATTGCTTATTTATCTCTTTCTAACAACAGATATGACGCATAATATTTGAACGTTCTTTCCTTGTCATTACAAACTGCTTATAGATGTGCGTAGGTATGTACATAGGTAAATTCTAGTAAGCTTTTAGAGCAGTGGTGTTCGGATATAACAACTCTAAGTATTTCAACTCTCTGAATATAATAGAAAAATTCAACAATAAAAAATACCTATTTCATATCCGTCTCAGAGCTCTAGGTTATCTATGTCTAATATGTTAAGACGTTAAGGAGTAAGAAACACACTGACAAAACATTAAATATTTCTTGATAATATTGTCGAAAGTTTTAAATAATAATAAAGTTTTCAATAGTTATGTACCTACCAATCTTTTCTTTTTTGCGATAGCGATGAAGAAGCAAGTGGCCTACAGGAATTCTAGGTTAAGCCTGTTAACACTGAGATCAGGTGAGATTTTGAAGCAGTGATAGCTCAGTGGCTTTTGCTATGGACTGCCGCGCAGCAGGTCCATGGTTCGAATCCCGCCGCGGGCATGAGCTTCACTGCATGGTGGAAGGGCATTTTGCGAATGCCCGCCTGGCTAGCGACCATCCTCAAGTAGAAAATCTGTCGCCAAGCACCCAACGGTGCGTTCCGGCAGCAGTCCTTGAGAGCCAGTGAAATTACAGGCAACATGAGACTTGACAACTATCTCTCAAGGTGACGGGCGCAGTGGAATTCGTGACTTGTGACGAAATGCATCTGTTTTAGTCAGAGGTTAGTCCGCTTAACATAAGGTGGGCCTCGAGCTTGTTCCGTCACAATAACATAAAAAAAGCATATCAGCAATATAAAAAGTTTGGATGTTAAGCGATAACCTCAGCCAATAACAGATGCATATGTGTGTGGTCTTCAGCGAGAGGGACATTCAGTTACCACGACGCCGGGACATTCCGCGAATGTGACATATCGCGCCGAGCGGATTTCGTTATCCTGACACATACATTTGTTAAGCCTCATTTGCCTGTAATTTTATTGGATCCAACCATGGAGTTGCGGCAAGGTAGTCAATAGCTATTATACCGCTCGGCTATCTCTAGTTCAAAATCTTGCAAAAAATGTACTGTCCACTTATGGTTTGCAAAGTAAATTACAAGCTCTCTGTACGACCATTTCGTAGCTCAGTCCAGTAATTTTCAACGTGGTTTACTTCAGAAATCCTTCACTAGATTAAAACTTGTGCTCTAAAAATGTGTAAATGTGACTTTAGCTAAGCATGGAATATGGCTTGAAATCGTATTTAGAAACTTATGACTCGTTTACTTCACAAATCGTCTTCTATAACCAACTCCTTAGTAGTACTCTAGAAAAGGTGATGCTTATAAAACATTGACATATATTTTTATGAAATATGGGAAGATTTTATTTATATTTTATTTTTATTTTTATATTTATTTTTATTATTTTTCGAACTTATGTTGACCTTGTGATTTCACTAAAAGGCTTCATAAATCAATGCAGTTTCGCACCATTTTCATTTCATATTGCAGATCCAGCAATGGAGTTATTTTCTTAAATTCATATCTAACATCCTCTTTTGTTCCAACATATATACTTTCACAAACAAGCTCGAATGTGTCATGTACCCATTCATTATTCATAGATAACATAATACCTCGATAACACACTGGTTCAGATTGAAAGTGGTGATTGGTGTCAGTTCTCAAGGGACCGCCACGGTGTGTGGAGACCGTGAGAACACATTCTTGACTCGAGAGAACATGGAATAGTAAGTAGTTATTAGATACCCACTGCGAATAACTAAGTAGTTCAGTGTCATTTAATTTTCTAAGTGTTAATTTCATAACAAGCTTTGAACGTTTCTCTACCAATAAAATACATTGCAAATAGATTCGAATTTATACATTTTATAGAGTAGAACAACTTGTGGAAGACGAGATCATGATATCGAGTTCAAAGTCATATGTGTAGAAAATGTATGTCACACTAGCGGCCCGCTCCGGCTTCGGACGAGTATTTCAAATTTGAAACAATAATTCAATTTTTTTTTAATTATTCTGAAACCTATGTTTATCAGGGATAATGTAGGACTCTAATGGTGAAAGCATTTATAAAATCGGTACAGTAGTTTTTAAGTTTATTAGTTACATACAAAAATACAAATCTTTCCTCTTAATATTATAGTGTAGATATGGGTAACTATGTCCGTGTGTTTGAATATGATATCGGTTTCCACCATTTATTCCAAAAACATATAGTTAGGCTACAACATCTCGTAAACGAAAATAATGTTATTGGTTTTGATCACAGCACCAAAACATAATGAATTTCAGATTTCTGCTTTGCTTAATTTTTGAAATGAACCCCGTAACAAAATTAGTCCAAATGTAATAATATGGACGGTACTCATTTTCTTTACATTTTTTAGATACAAAACTATATTTCGGTACCATCTCAATAGAATCTCAATGATGATACCTCTTTTGCTATTTGAGATAAAAAAGAAATGTTATCTCTGCTTTGTCATGGACCAATTGAAACGCAGTGGGAAAAATAATTCAAATTCTAGTTCAATATTCGTCCGTCGGTCAACGTTCTACAAGTACTAATCGATGTAAATGTTAGTTTTGTTAGTCTTCTGGCTAGAGACCCCATGGCATACGGACACACATACAGACAGACACGCAGCGGAGTCTCATTAATAGGGTTCCTCTTAGCTGTTTAAATAGGGAACCCTAAAAAACTAATATACGTGCTGAATTGAAAACCTTCCTTCCTTTACAGGAAGTCTCTAAAAGAAGTGACGTTGTTCCTTATACCGACTGAGTATTTGAATACATCATCATGATCACATCACGCCCGTATATCACATCTAAGAGCTAGGAAAGGCCAGAAGAGGGGGAGGGGGGGCAAAGTATTTGATGTAATACAGAGATGGTGGGCAGGTTCAGGTCTAATATATCCTGAAGCATAGATACTAGAAAAAGAATAGGCTCAGGGATATGCATAAAAATTTTACAGAGTTTGAACATTTGGTATTAAACTATGATCAAAATACATTGCGCTACAGTCTAGCCTTAAAGCTACGACAACTTGTTATGAAATCCCTTATTTTACATTTATGGTTAGTATCAAATTATTTCAAGCAAGACATTCTCTCTGCAGTAGAATCAGAAGCTTTATTGTAACTACTTTTACTTGACATTTACAATCTTTGAACAGATAGATTAACAGCCTCTCAACACTTGTTTACGACTCTACATGTATCCTCTCGAAGCAATTAGTTTAGTGTTTTAGTATTCAAGTCCAGCGGTGGAGTGTTCCAGTGATGGGTACTGATTAGCTTGTTAGAATCACTCTAGTCTTGAACCTAGACTGATTAGTAGTCTAGTAACTAGTAAACTTTGGAACGGTAGTATCTGTACTGGCATGTAATTAGCTTACATAACAAAGAATTATAACGGTAGGTACTGAGAAAATACTACTTTTGAGGGAGTCTGAAATGTTAATATAGCGTAAGCGAATTCCTGACAGAAAAATCTGACTTTATATTATTGATATTTATTTGTGTTTACATTATGTCAACTTTTTTGTATGTATCTAGAATTGAATTTTATAGTTGACTTTACATTAAAACTTGTGTGAATCGTTGGGGTACTTATTTGGAATAATATTTTTCTCCTTTGTTACTGGTAACTTCCTTGATTGATAACCGCCTCTCAAAAATTGGTGGTATATATGGACAAAACATGATGAAAGCTATATTTATTTTTCACACCAATATACATGCGTTTGTTAGATATAATACTGATGTTTTATGCAAATAAATGGTTATCTTATATCTTTTTTTCAATATAGATAATGATAATGAAAAATGATTTATAGGAGTCGGTACATGTCGGCTAGAATCGGGTTGTACGCCTCATATCTTCTTGTGGGAGTCTCAAGAGGTGACGAAGGGAAAAAATACAGAAGGTGGGCAGCAGCTCCTTCCGAAGAATTGCCGTCTTACAATGAGATCCCCAATACGTCAAGCGTGTGGATTGTTGCAAACTTGATTGTGGCCTTTGTTCAGCGGTGGAGGTTATGGCAGTTTTGATTATGCAACCCAAAGGGCAATGCGGAGCCCTCATTAATGAGAATCCACTGTCCGTATGTCTGTACGCCCGTCTCCGTTCGTATATCACGGAGCTCTTATAAACGGAATTAGTTACAAACTTGAAATTTAGATATTTTTTTTACGGACTGATGCAATTCTATATATAATATGAACCGTTAAAGAGTGAGGCCCGGACTTTGCTAGTCTTTTTTAACGTTAGTGCTAAATCCAGCTGATGGATTTAAATTAATTAGTATTTTTCCGGTCTTTCCATGGATATCGCATTAGTTTGACCCTTGTCCAAATCCTTTAAAAGCACTTACAAATGAAGGAATCACACGTGGATGGGTTCCTGGGTTCACTGGTTCCCGTCACGCGTCCGTGATTCACCAATTATTACTTTATTTAGACATTCTCGTGTTGATGCCCTCAAGACACTCCCTGTTTTAAAATTTATTTGGAAATGGAATACGAGTATTTATCCTTACCTTCTTGTATTATTCGGAGCATACAATATACAGCCTTCAAGTATTTCTGGTATAAGTTCAATATTGTTTAATTATTTCAAACATCATGACATGTATACGTTACGTATGATAGATGTAGATTATCAACTAAACTTCATACTACTAAAAATCAAGCTCTGCCTATGTAAACAAAAAGCTATCATACACATGATGTTTAAAATAATCAACCAATATTGAACTTATACCAGAAATACTTGAAGGCTGTAGTGACAAATACTCTAATATACAATCGAAAACTCTGGAAGTATCAAAGGAAGGCCTATGTTCAGCAGTGGGATGAATGAGCTTTTTGAACAAATAATTATTTCCTCAATGACGCGAGACCGGACTGATTCAAGTTTTCTATGTTTTTCCATACATTTTGTAACACGTTAATTCAAACTTTGCAAACTCGTACAGCAGTACAGAACACGAACTTATCTACATAATTTCGTAGAAATAACGGTCAACTACTGGACTGTGTATTTAGTCTTCACACAAAAACATCATAGTGGGTAATTAGAAAGAAGAAGAAAGAAAGAAAATACATTTATTTGGCACACAAAAACTTCAAATTATACAGTTTAAATATGTGTTCCAAAGAGGTTTATAAACAGGTCAGGTGCTGCCAAAAAGGTAATATATCAGCAAAATGCCGAACGTCTGCGACATCCGGCGCTGGTTTTCAGATACACCCTTGCATGTGGCTAACAAATAATACTAACAAATTACATTTCTATTGCATCAGTGCTAGCTCCAAATTAAATTTTGGACGTTCTATTCTAATAATGTAACTGATTTATTGCTTTCATAGTTGCCTTGCCAACTAAAGGTACATGGGTACCATGTCCTTCATCCCGAGCCACACACTACATTCTGAACATTGCTGCTTGCTAGGTATCAGTTTAACGACATTTCTATTGCAAAACATCATACCCAACGTATACATGTCATGTGTACCTTATACTCATAGATACAATACATCGCTAACACGTTCTCGTGACATGATAAACGAGGCTAGAGCTTCTGCAGATACGGGATGCGACAGCCCTATATGTCAACGTCGAAGATACACGCCCAGGTTGTGCCAACAGGCTCATGTAGTCCATGCTTATTTATGAAGCTTTAGGTTCATGATTTTTGGGAAGAAATTCATTCACTTGTTTTTTACAGCTATACATTAGCATGTGACCGCTATCTTAATTCTTACCTCTTGGTAAGTGATAATATAGTCGAGGTTGGTAAACAGCCTTAAGCTGCGTATCCAGCAGAGATGTGCGAAGAAAAAACCACCAATAGATATACACCGTGGGACAGATATTCATTTGTCACACTCTCTTCGCCTCAGTTTCAGATAAGGATTCAGGTTGTTTTGTCAACCATATCAACTCACACATAAAGGTATCTTACAGTTATTAAAAAATGTTCGAATCAATCTTGCGGCAGGTTTGAGCTTCGCTGCATGATGTGGTAGGGCATTATACGAACACTCGCCTGGTTATCTCCCCCCCCCCCCATAAGACATTTCACATGCACAAGCTTTTCAGAATCTAATCAGCTGTTGGTTATGAAGCTATTATAAGCCCAACTAACCAATAAAGTAGTTAATGCACGTTATTATTTACATCAGAATCGTAGCAGGGATCATTTATTACTTGTCGAGGATCCTAAAAAAACAAGCAAATATCCAGGTGCTCCCTTCCCATAAACGCCATTTTATTCGTCACCCACGCAATCCCTCCTGTCGTCCTTCTGGCTTCTTTTGCTCACTATAAAGTGACCCAGCAACCAGTAAGAAACATACACACAATTATCGTATTTGAACTTTAAAGGCACACGTTTTCCACTGCACACATTTGAACTTCTTTTTAAAATAATTTTGTGATATCTCATTTTTAGTTTGTTAAAAACTGAACGTGCACGAATCTGAATATTATTTTTTTTTTTAAGAACAGCTGTACAGTTTTTTTTTATTATATAAGCAGGGATTTTAACACATTATCTTGGAATACCAAGCATGTATGGATGCCGTGTTACTGTGCGTCTGGTTTGTCGATAAAAGAAAGGAGAAAAGGGAATCAGGCTGTGTAAATCACACAAATGAGCTCTCGTGGGATTTTGTAAGGAAAATGGTGACAACCCAGGTCCGATCCCATATGAAGGGTTCATGGAGAACTAAAACGTTTTAAATTTACTTATAGTTGAACATTTTCTCCGATATACACATCGTTAGTTCAAGATTCCGCTAGGGGCGCTGGTAAAAAATATGAGGAAAATATAACTTACATGCTTACGTAAAAACTCGTAGCGTATAAGAACTAGAGGTACCTGAGATACTGTGTAAATAGTGTATTGTGCGCGCGATCCTAGGTTTTCTTGACGACGTCGTCCGCCCACACGCCTTTTTATTCCAGAAAGCCAGTAATTGGTTTAATATAAAATAATGGGCACAGAGAAAAGGCTTTTGTTATGGTCCACGTTTACTTGAGATTAATTTACGAAAAGAAAATAAGGATAACGTACTAAGGTAGGGAAGAGAATGGAATTTATTTTGTGAAATCTTGTTTTATTTAGCTAGCAAAAACATTACCGAAATAAGTTACACGTGGCAGGGGTCATATAACCTATATATTAATTTAAGCTCCTTACTTATAAGTTATAGCTTTAACTTAAAACAACAGCATAACTTTATTAAACATGGTTTAAAAGGTAGTAGGTACTGCGCAAAGCAGAATTGTGTAATAAAAAGTAAAAACTCATGTGCGATGTGCTAAAAGACGGTACCATTATAAGAAAGGCCTAGAACTTTATTTTGTAGTCATCCACGAAACAAGATGTGACTTTTGTGTGTAAGTCATATATGGCCATAACGTTGACTTTCTGAAATGTTTTTAACGCGAATTTCTACTGTAATTTTGAAGCAAAACGAGTTTTGTGCCGTCGTCGGGTGTAAAATTTTAGTGCTAAGCAAGTGTGTTTTTAGTTTAGATTAGTGGTGCGATACCGAAGACGCAACTTTCAATATACGAATACACGCTGTAGTGCGACACGGACTAGCATAAGCTTATCATTAACTAGCATAACAGCAAATAGTTTCAAATGTAACAAAATGTACTTATTTCTTATGAGTTATTCAACATGCTCACATATTAATAGTATATCCTTATTTTTATAATATCGAAAAAATGCAACAGAACTTACAATAAAGTCGTTAATACTATACATATTCTTTAAGATATCAATTAGGTAATAGATATTATGCTACTGCATTTATTCTCTATAAAACGTACTGAAATAACCCTCTTCAGCCTCACAATGAAAAAACCATCTTCAAAAACAAACAACGCATAATTCAATAGGAAATAATATCCAATTTCGTCCCCTTTTATGGCGAGAAGATATTCAAATCGTACGTTTGAATAGTCCCATTAAATCACGGGACTTGAATGGGTGTCCCTTTATCTAGAAAGGTCCCCCTAGTACCACATAGCGAGTGTCCTTTAAGTTCCACAACACAAGCGCCGGTGAGAGTAGGAGAGAAGTGAGTCCTAAAGGACCACAGAGAGGCCAAGTTAACGTGGGCGCATGGCGCCAACAACGGGAACAGCAATAGTTATTCAAATTAAAATCACTTTATTTCGGACAACGACAAATCGATTTTGTTTCAAACAATTTTTCAAACAATATTCAAATATGTACTTATGTATTATATATAACTTTATGTTGTGTGTTCAGTACACACAACATAAATATTATTATATAAAATGAAACAGTAGACTTAACGTTAGACATACGCACGGCTATTTGCTGATATGTTATGTTGAATTCCCATTATGTTGCCTATAAACCATAGCATGTCTAAGCTTTGCCCCAATTTTAACATGAGACAAGATCCTACACGTATCTTTTTTACAATATAGTTTTGATGAAAGTTTGGTTTGGTTATTTCCTGTCATGGCTTAGCCTAAATATTGACAACACTGCAGTTTTTGCGTATTGTATGAACGCTCAGTCTATATTTTTAAAAGATTCTACTGGAGAGAAGACCTAGACAGAAGACCTACTGGACATAAATGACTCTAAAGTGGCCGCGACACAAATAATGGTCGAGTGTTTTCCCAATCTTACATTTTCAGCAACGCACCTTTAATAGGTTGTTTCATTTTGCACATACGCGTTGAATTATTCAATGTCAGCTAATGAACAAAATACGCGAGCAAAGAGGGGTTCGAAACGACCGACGTAGTTTAAAAATGTCAAGTCACAATTACATTATTTTCACTGATGTTTGAAATCACTTAGGGGACGAGCCCTTGGTTCTCCCTCGAATGGAACGACAAATTGACTTGCGATGGAAATAATTAAACGCCGCGTTTAAACCACCACGTGCGTACTGCGTATATTGAACTGTTTATGTTGTTAACATAGTAGTTGGAAGCTTTTATTCATCGATATTTGTTGTGTATAATAGCATTAGTGGACAAACGCGGCGCCTCAATGCGGTTAGTTCAATATAATGTACCATACAATATAATATAATGGGAATTTCACACTATCGGGAAGCTTGGTAGTACGAGCCACGAACTGACGTAGATATTTGATTTTTTTTGATGGAATACTGACAAATACTGATGAAATGTTCATACATCTATCCTACTAGGATAAAAATTCCCAACGACGACACAACGGCAGCAATAACGAAGCTATATACTCAACTCGTTTATTGTTTCCCTTTTGTATGTTGTAAATGATCATCACTAAGAGGATAGCAAACACGATTCTTGGTATTTTGTTGCTTGGTCATGACATTTATGTCGAGTTAGTTCTTTTATTACTTCTTCTGGCCTAAAAAACTGAAGCGATTCCCATGTTTTGATTCACATAAAGATCCCGCCTGTATTATTTCCGATCTAGCGGCCCGCCTCGGCTACACAAGAGTACTAAAAAAAAATTCTATCGCCTATTTTCATCAGGGATAATGTAGAATTCTGGTGAAAGAATTTTTCAAATCGGTCCAGTAATTTCAAAGCGAATGAAATCAAAACAGTCAAATCTTTCCTCTTTATAATATGATTTGTTTAGAAGAGTAGGAAACACCCACGTTTGGCTAGAGATGTTTTGGTCCCTTGTATATAATAGGGGGCGACCCCATTGCCATCTACCAGGTTCGATTCTAGAGTTCCAGACTGTTATTGGTAATCTTTGTTTACGAAAAATTCAATGACAAGGAATTTTGTTCCGATTTAACAGCTAGTTTCGAAGATTCTATCCCAATTACGTATACCTCCTTTCACAAAATGTTTTACTCTTCCGTTTTGCGCTGTCACTGCGTCAACTCAGCGCCGCGGTCCTCGAAATATGCTTATATTTAGTTTTCCTTATATACCGATGTGATAAATATATATTTTGACTCGACTGCGCGATTGTGATAAATATACATAAAACGACTAGAAAAGTCATAAATCTCTTAATCCAAAATAAATGTAAGTACAAAAAGTATCTATATGCTTTCCTAATAACGATGTGGTGGTACTGTATCATCCGGATTTTCCACTGCTGAACACAACCTCCCCCATTATGGGGGTTTGCTGTAATCTCCACGCTTGGCAGGCGTCTTAGTTAAAATACGAAGCGCTGCTGCCCTTCTGGTGTGTTACCCTTAGTCGAATCTTACGATACTCACGGCTAGAGATGGGGAGGTGACATTCTAGATCGGCATCCCACGGGCGATTTGATGTTGTGGTAACTTTTAGTAACTTTATATGTGAATTATTAATAATTGTCTTGAAAATACTTGAATTGCAATTGAATATATATTGGTAGTACCTAAACGATTTTATAATCCAATTCCCCGTGGATAATTATGCAAATGTGAATATTTTATACAATACGAGTAACTATTGTAGTATCTTATAGCATTACATTAAAATACTGGCGACACTGTGTGTTTTATTAGCCCTCCATTTACGGTGTTTGGTAAATACAAATCGATTGTCTCGATCTGATAAATATCGTCTTTGTTTGCTCGACAAAGAATCGATGTGCTTACTTTGTGCTTTATACATATTTATGCACTCATTGTAATGTCTTGAGTTTATTGAATTGCTTATTAATTAATTCCAGTATTGTTTGTGATTTTTGCCGAATATTATTGATACCAAAAATACGACTTTCGCTCAGTGATTCCGCGGTTATTTACGGCAGACCAAGTAATAAACATTACTGAAGTATAATAATAAAGACACATTGTCATAATAATTATTTATTGAAAAATCCGCAATACAATACCGCGCGTCTAGGAGGCTTAAGGCATACTGCCCGTGCTATGCCCGTATAGAGATATGACATGATATATCAACCGAAAATTGGTGATGTTCCTTATTGATGAATTTTCGCCTAACAATAAGTAATATCCAAGTTTAGGAAACAAAACTGTTAGCCTATGCAGGGTGACTGCCCCGGGAATTCAGACATTGGTGAAGTCAAACTTCTCACTTTTGTTGACTGTTTCATCGTTTGGTAGTAACTGACGATGTTGTCTAAAGGAGTAAACCGAAGTAAGGCATCTCTCGGTAGCCCTTTCACCCAGATCTCTCAGGGACAACTAAAGAAGCACATTGCAGATACTTTGCGACAGATTTATTTATTGAGTTTCGTCTCTGGCAAGCGTGTAAAATTCCCAACCACCATACATATATGTTAGTAAGGATCCTGGTATAGATTCGCAAGACTGCACAGTTGGTTACCGGTATTCCTATGTAACGTCCGATATCAACAAAAGAAAAAATAGTACTATTGTAAATAATAGTAAGGAATATACAAGTAATAGAGCTAGTAATAAGTAACACGGCAAATAAAAAATAAAAGTAGGTAATATGTTTATTGTCTGCCTACTTATTGTATGGCAGATTAGGTTTTTTTCGCTTTAGTTCAGATTCGCGTTAGTGTGCTACTGACATTATAATAAGAATAATTCAGCGTAGCTTGGCTTTCCTTCCTGTAAAGCAAGTAGTCAGCTGCAAAGTGGAACAAGGTATTTATTTTGCATTATGTAGAGTCAAATACTTAAATAAAATATAATCAATCCTGAATTGATTAGAGGTTTTCCTCACTATTGAAATGATAAACTGTAATTATGTAAATATGAAATAAATATATGTAAATAAATGAGGTAAATATAATTGTTTCATGTGCAATGAACAGTACATGTATTAGAAAACATATTATGTATTATGAATTATTTTACTCTGACGTAATTGGATGTATACGTACTGACACACTATCTACGTATAATTATAGATAGATATACAGCTCCCCTTCCTTCATCACACACAGTAGGCACCAAACAATAGTTCTGCCTCGTTAGTGGATTCTTGAAATCGTCGCTTTTCATCGGTATCAGGTAGTGCGGGTTCGAATCATTCTCATGGTATTATTATTTCCTGTAATTTTGTATACTAATATAATTGGTTGTTAGACGTTTTGCCGCCAATTTTGGGGCATGGTTCCATTTTCATTCTCTGCCGTACATGCTATGCTTATATGTCTCATTATCTGAGCAACCCGCAAAGGCTAAGCTAATTCACGCCGCACTCTGCCCATTGCCCATTTGAATTCCCACCCATCAATTGAAACATTTGTCTCTATCATAAATCACAACTGTACTTGACAAGTTATTGCATACTTTAATGCGAATTGATAAGAGAGTGCGAGGGTGACCTTACTTAGTTATCCGCAGCTCGCAAGTGACATTTCCGCTCGCTCGATAAGTTGAGATTGGACGGGAGTGGGACCCTTCTGAACTTGACATTGACGATGAAGATGGAAGTATTCATGTGGAAGATAGGCTGGAGAAGAGCTTTTTGATAGGTTTCGTATCGTTTACCTGCTTACGTAACCGTATTTAATTGGCTGGATCGAGCCAAAAAAGATATAGAAATGGATTTTGTTTAGAAATACAGGGAAAAGTCATGCATGTGATGGGATTCAAAATTTAAAAAGTTTTATATGGTTTTATCGTGCCAATAGCTATTTGGTATAACCGTTCTGCATTAAAGCATAGTTTGAGAGTTAAAAACCATATTGGTCGTGTTGTGAATGATTCCCAAAACCAACTAAATTACAAAAAAAACGTAACTCGTAACAATCAATTCAATGAGAGATTTAACAATATAATAATCCTAACGTTGTAATTCTTGCATTAACGCCTGCTAAGATACTAAGATTAAGAAATTACAACAAAAGGAAGAAATAAACTTTGAAATTATGAATCCATCCGTAGGATCCCTGTCGTAGTGCAATTTTTTCTGTAGTATAGGCACATGGTGCAGGCATTGCGTTCGCTACTCTATACATCAATTCTCATACAATAATATGTTAATCTCTGTAATTTAACCGGCACCTTGTTATATACAATTGTTAATTGCTACTGTCAGGCTGCCAAGGCCGTGGTACCCATGCGAACGATTTCCTTCGCTGAGTATCATCATATGCTAGCTAGTGTGAGAGTTATCATCAATTTATATTATTTCCAAATCCACGACAGTTTTGTACATCCATTAGCCTACCACTATGACCGAAATACTCGTATAGTTTGTAAGCGCAATGACATTTAATCATTGTCTAAAAGATCCTTACAATCAAAAATAAGAAGAAGAGAAAGATCAATCAACTCATAATAATATGTAGTATGGAATGAAGATAACCATTCACTTGAAAACGATCGCGCTGTCACTCAGTTTCCCAACAAACTATTCAAACCACAACCGATCGACATAAACTCTCCGTATACTACAATAGTTCCTGACTTGTCTATGGAACGACGTAGGGACCCTTGCAAGGGTGATCTTGACTGTTATTGACGTGATGTGAATGTAATCATATTACATATTTACGTTATTACGCCTTAAAGACACGGCTCGCAATGTTTGGCAAAGGGTAACATAGAGGGTCATAAATACGTTATACTCGTACATATTTGGGAAAGGATTTAGTTTCATAATGGGCTTAAAGTATCACAGTTTCTGAACACCGCAAGTTTCTTAAGATGTTGATTTACGAAAATTTAAAGGCGGGCCAAGTGCGGGTCAGGCCTCGCACTACTAGGGTAACTAATCGCAACAAGCCGTCAAAGAAAAACTTGTTCCATGATTGTTTGACAACAACGGCTTAAAAAAAAATATTTTCTACCCCGTGGGGTTAGACTGTGACCCCCATCATTTCCTCCCGTGGTCGTCGTAAGAGGCGACTAAGGAAGAAATACCGAAAGTGGGAAGCAGCGCTTTCAAAAGAACTGTCCAGAAGACTTCTACTGCGATCCCCAAGACGCTTGCCAAGCGTGGGGATTATGGCCAACTACCTCTTAATGTATATAGGCTCTTATAGGGGAGGTTGTGTTCAGCAGTAGACAATCCGCCTGATACAGTACATTGTCGTACTACTTTTTTATGTTATTGTGACGGGACAAGCTCGAGGCCCACCTGATGTTAAGTGGACTAACCTCTGCTTATAACAGATGCATTTCGTCACAAGTCACGAATTGCACTCCGCCCATCACCTTGAGACATAGTTGTTAAGTCTCATGTGCCTGTAATTTCACTGGTTCTCAAGGACTGCTGCCAGAACACACTGTAAGGTGCTTGGTGACAGATTTTCTACTTGAGGGTGGTCGCTAGCCAGGCGGGCATTCGCAAAATTCCCTTCCACCATGCGGTGACGCTCGAGCCCACGGCGGGATTCGTTTCGTCCTGCTGCGCGGCAGTCCATAGCCACTGCCACTGAGCCCTCACTGCTTCACATTCTAAAAGAACTCATAGACTCACTAGTTCGAAGAAATACGTACGGACAGCAGATTGACAGTAAATTCCATCTTCCCCCTTAATAGACCTTAAAAAGCCTAGATTCTCCTCTCTTAATCATATTGTTGGGATTGCGGGTATTGCGTCGATACACTATTTTGCACCTAGGGGAAAGGCATTGGAAGGGCCAGCATTTTGAAAGAACTCTACCATGGCTCTCCAAAGCCTAAGAACTATAGGCAATATTCAGAACTTCTGATTATAAAAGCTTAAGAAGAACAGAAGCATTTAATCAGATTACTTCAGTTGAATCTTGTTTGCTTCCACTTCCTTGAATGGGTTGGTCTGGTTGTTTGGAAAGTTTTATCTGTCGTGTCACTTCCAAAGTTGTATAAAGCTTTTGTTTCCTTCATTGCTAAAGTTTATATGATTATTGTTATACTTGACGCTTATTTCACGGCGTAATAATAATCTTTGACGATGTTGAAGTAGGAGACTGGAGCCGTTTTGTAACTGGCGTCTTAAAGAGCTTTCTCAAGACGTTTATTGCATTTAGTCTAGACACTGGGGCACTAAGTGTGTTAGCGAAGACTGGAGTTTAAGGCTTAAAATAAGCCAAGCCACTGGGCTCGAAGACATTTTGTTGTTACATAGATACAACTCATTTTGTTTCATCGGCGGATTACAGTTTTCATTACCAGTATTACAAAATTACGAATTTATGAGAGAAAAAAATATAGGGATGTGCGGGATTCGAACCCGCGTCCATCCACCCCTTTAGCCGGGGTATGCTCTAATCGATTGAGCTAACATGAAATTCAATGACACTCAATGCTCAATTGATTAGAACATACCCCAGCTAAAGGGGTGGATGGACGCGGGTTCGAATCCCGCACATGACTATAACCTTTTCTCTCGTAAATTTGTAATTTTGTAATGTAATTCGCCTAGCAGGCGTTATTGCAAACAATATTAAAATTCATTACCAGTAGTTTCATTACTACGGGTGCTGCTGTCAAGAGTAACAACTTTATTCTAAAATACAAAATCTGTAAACCAGTGTGTCAACCCAGAGGAGGTTGACAGAAAGTTTAAGCAATCTACAATTTTTATTGGTTCCGAGAGACAAAGCTCCCTCGCAATCCTATCTTATAATATTTGTCTTTCTTAATTTCATGTTACATTAATTCCTCATAACTTAAATTAAATGTTATTACATGCTTAATCATAAGCGGCACTTTAATTAGATATATACAGCGCCCTCGTAACCGCTTAAGAACGGCTAGGTCGCTGTGCGAATTCGCAACTACAGCGAGCGTAGTATCGCACTTCAGGTCCTGAACTAACTTCTGTGAGAAACCGAAATAAATTGTCGTTACTCCAGCTCGACAACGACCACACGTGTTTTTCAATCTCACTTAAATATCCGGAATATTCGGTGATAACAATGTTTAGTTTGCGTGGGATGTAATAAAACTAAAAGCAGGTTTTATTGTTACAGACAAAATGGAGGAACAAGAGAACGACGCCGTTGCCGGCGTGCCGGATATGACGATGATGCCGGAGATCACAGAAGAGGCCATCAACGACAACCTGAAGCGGCGGTACCGGCACGACTTGGTTTATGTATCCTTTTGATATTAGCATATGCAAAGCTAGCAGTTTTACGCGATTTTTTGGCCCTGTACTTAAGCTTGCCTAATAGTGTATCTAAAGATGATGCCAGTTTCATTATTCATTTGTTAGTCAATGAGTTTAAAACGTTTATTATGTTATGGTCCATGATGTCGTGGTTCGAGCCAGAAAACTGCCGTAGAGTAGCTGGAAGTATTTAATGTATTTTTAATAATTAATTCTACTATAAAGATAAAGATTTGTTGTGCTGTGCCTAATGATCTCCTCGTTTAAATTTTATATTTGCCTATTTTTTAGTTAACGTTAATTCTAGAAATATAATATGTCACATGGAGAACCTCCTCCAAACTTTGAAATTGATATTCTTAGACCATAATTAATATTTAGTAACCGGCTAGGACTCGTAATATTTACTGGATATTGCTCCGACCAGTTTCGAACTTATTTGAAGTTCTTCGATTGTGCACAGCGTCAAGCGCGGGCCTCAGCACGTAACAGTTTTTTAGCTCAAATTCTTCGACCAATTTAATTTCACGGATTTCCAGACCTTACTGTTCGGTTTTCTCTCATTCAGAAAACTGTACCTGCCTAGATCCTACCATATAAGCATACCTTTGTAATTCAGTGTTTTCCTAAAATGGTGAATAGAGATTTCTGTCGCAAAGAGGGATCCGAAAGTGTATACCTACTTACCGAACGTAATCTCGCTTGTGAGGAAAAGTATTGTAAGATTTGTGCAGTCAGCCATGACATGAGGTTTCAGGCAATTTCATGTGACTTACATTTCCACCATGTGGGCGTTCAAAAAAGGCAAGTATCAAAATGTTTTATCGAGGTCATGTGAAACAGTCTTGTGAGATGGTCATTACCGGTCTATTTGGACCGAAGTAAAACCACCGGATTACGAAAATAAATATTTATTTCTTCGGCTTTTTTCTAAAAAAAATTATTGTATGGTAGATTTGTACGATATATTCAAAGAGCGGTTTGATATATTATAATAGACAAAGCTAAGCATGCAGTAAGAGCTATAAAAACCAACGTTCTGGTGACTTTTTCGTACTATATAACTCGTGTGAGGAATTTAGAAATAATTGGGTATACGCAGTGTCTTTGATGGTTTTTTATGGGCCATTCTCTCACGAAGCATCGTATTAAGGCTCCGTGGATCGATTGGTGTTTGCCTATAGGTAGGGGAAGCTCCCGAGAGTGATATTGATAGGTTCACTTGATAATATATCATTTATAACCATTTTTCACGCAGTAAATGTCATGCTTCCTGATGCAGACTACAATTGTACGATAGCTTTGAAGTTTCCTTAACGCAAAACACAGACATACACAGGATCTATACTAGTCGCAGTGAATCCCTACAAGGAACTGGGATGCTATACAATGGTGAGTTACGTTTCCCTTCTGTCTATTCAAATGTCAATGTGTTATAGATAACGTAAGTATTCATTTAAATCCTTTCTCGAAAGTTCAACATATCATGAGCCGTCAAACTGTGGGAAATTGTTTGTATTGATAGGCTAACCTTTTATCCTCTGTCCTCTATATCCCGCAGATTTTTATTATCAATCATATAATAAATAAATATTTCAGTATCAGGCAATTTAGGACAGGTCGAGTTAAAAAGAGCTCCTGGTTCCTAAATCAGATTGATAAAGACCCGCGGTAGTTTCTAGGTGTCCTTCATCGGTGTATATCTAGGTATTGCCAAAAAGTTACACATTTATAAAATCTCGGTTATTAATTACGAAACTCA
The DNA here is from genome assembly GCA_963854805.1 of Plagodis dolabraria. Lineage (NCBI taxonomy): Eukaryota > Metazoa > Arthropoda > Insecta > Lepidoptera > Geometridae > Plagodis > Plagodis dolabraria. Next base: position 22,326,737 of record OY978459.1, read on the forward strand.
TACAATACATCAATCTTATATATTAAGTACAGTATTACAACTGTAAGCCTATTTAAATCTTTATATTTTCGCGGATCCTAATAGCGTTTCAAAGACAGATTAAAACACTTTCCCATCGAGCAAACGTTATATACTATGAGGAATATATAAATATTGTTCAATATTGGCTAATATAAATAAATAACGTAATCAAAACATTCCCTTACATTTCACTTATGTTAATCTAATCGTACATTGTAATAACTAACCAGTCATCTTAAGTTTCCTGTTGTATTATTTATGCATGAACACTTCTTCATGATCAGACAATTAGTTTTCCCTTTCCATGGTGCCATTTCCTTCTCGGAACAGACGTCAGTTTTTGCGTTTTACCAGATCTATTATGAAAGTTGACGTGCGAGTCTTTTTAGTTGAATGTGCGGTTGAAGTTTGGTATTGTAGTTTTATGTAACAGAACATGACTTACTGCTTTGGTTCCCTTTTAAGCTGAGCATGCACCAGATATAGACGATAAAGATGAGCGGTGTAAGGGGTAAGAACCACTATTCGCATCGCTATATTTTCCTAGCTACGCTGTGCTCAATAGTACCTATTGGTGGAAATTCCACTTATACTTTCATCTTCCTCGCAAATCAATGGTGTATACGCAGCCTTAGTGTTTTTTACTTCTACTTTGATTGGTGATGATGATGACTTTTTTTGACCTGAGGAAGTGAAGGAGTCTAGGATTGAAACACGAGCTAAGCAAGGCTTCAAAATATGGAATCATGAGTGTAACGAAGGTTTCAATGGTACGAGATGCAAAATAACTTTGCTGCAGAGCGCAAACACGATTTTTCCCCTCACGCACTCCAGTCAGGAAAAAGCTAAATGCAATAGTAACAAATCATGTAAATATGCGTTAAAATATTGCAAAAACATAGAAGTACAATTACTCAAATTGTAACATATAAAGTATATTCAATATTTCTGGAACTTATATAATTTCAACCATCTTTTCCACACTACCAGACCAAAAGCACCTTTTCCACGCAGATTCGAATGACAAACACCACCTTTGCACCTCCGAGCTTGTGAGGAGCAAGTATATTAGTATGTATAAGTACGAAACCTGGTACAGTATGTGTGACTTAAGGATTTGTGAGTCCGAATTGCGTTAGGCCAGTTTATAATTTTTTAGAACATTTAACTCATCCCCCTTTGTAGCATCGCTCTTACAGATAGTCACAGTGTGAGGAATTCCAGACTACATTTCAGTACCAACATAAATGTTAACATGAAGGTGCCTATATATACGATACTAAACTAATTATCGATCGACATTCGAGGTATTTCTCACAAAAAATTCTAAGCGCTACACATTTACAACTTAAATTAACGGATTTGTGGAATCGTTAATTCTGCTCTAATGATTTAACTAGTCTCGCTCCAGTTTACAAAAAATCCTGAAAGCATTTAAGTATAAATGATCGTTATCCGAAGCGGCAATACTTTGAAGTATCAATTGAACAAAATTATCAGTGCAGAACCAAACGGATCCCATGTTATACCAAATTAACGATGTTTAATCCCAACCGATTATACGGCGAAATCCCGTTGACTAAGTCGCGTTCGGAAAGCTCAAAGCTGAGAAGTTATTTGGAATTTTGTTCACTGAGTGGCTTCCAACTTGTTTACAGGAACACATGCAAAACTACAGAGGGAAACCTTTCGGGAGCCTGGAGCCACACGTGTTTGCTTTGGCCGAGTCTGCGTACAGTTCGCTACAGGTAAGGAAGATTTTTAAAATTCAAATTGAAGCGCTCGTAGCGATGTTAGCTTAGCCGTTCTGAAGCGAGCAGTAAAGTTACGCAACGTTCGCTGCGGTCATGACTTGGATGGGTAACCGCTAGTGACTATACTACTGAGCGCTTCCGTGCTTCGGAGGGCACGTGAAGCTGTCGGTCCCGGTTGTTGTCTTAGGATGGTAGTCGTTATATCATGGTGGTAGGATTTTCGAATGCCCGCCTGGCTAACTACCACCGTCAAGTAGAAAATCTGTCGCCAAGCACCTAACGGTGTGTTCCGGCAGCTGTTCTTGAGAGCCAGTAATTCTAGGTTAGCTTGAACCACATCATCACTTATCATCAGGTGAGATAGTGGTCTAAGGCTTACTTATCAAGTTTTGGTCTTTTAAACTATTCGGTGAAATTTAACACTACGTATTGGAGTTGAATTAAAAAGTTAATTTGATAACAGCAGCATATATTAACTTTAAGACTTTCGCGACTTGAACACATATAGTTATAAAACATGTGTATTTATCGCGATTAAGTCCCGTTAAATACTTATAACTATAGCAGCATATATATCATTAACACACTATAAAAATGAAAGAATCGTAACAAGTTAAAATCGTAACGCTTCAATTGGATAGTTGAATCATGTCGTTCAATTAGTTGAACGATTTTATTGTAGCTGTATGTAATTACATCTATTATTTAGTTTGTTTAGTCATAAACTTCTGTTTTTACTACTCGTGAATCAGATACAGTGAATCAGTACTGGATTAGTAATCTTGCATATCCGTGAGTACAGCTGTATGTACCATACTTAACACTGAATTTATCTCGTCATCGTCAAGACGTCTAATGTTGAACAGAAGACTTCCCCATAAAATTCCTCAATTTGCATTACCTAATTACAGTAACCTAATGTGAGGTCTACTAACTCTACTTGTATTGCCGTATTGTGGTGTGATAGGCTCATAGAAATATTTCTTCCGTTATAATTTGTCGATATTATGTATATTGGCGTGGCTTGCCTCTTCCCCGATAGTTGTATTGGTGACTCTAGGTATTCAGTGACTTTCCTCATTTCGGAAATTATCGGACATAGAAATGCTAATCGTATCTATATCGTTTATAGCTATGTAATTTAATCTTTTTATAATATAAGTTGGAAAAATCTAGACGCATAGTAATAGACCTTTTCCGATTCTGCAGCTAAAATGTTATACGAAATCACTAAATAAATACCGACAGACAAAATCTAATACAAATTCTAATAGTTATATAATTTACGTGTTCTTCCAGAACGGTGAGAAGAACCAATCTGTGGTGATATCAGGCGAGAGCGGCGCTGGTAAGACAGAGACGACAAAACTCATACTTCAGTACCTGTGCGCGGCTGGTGGTCAGGCTTCCTGGGCCGAGCAGCAGATACTGGAAGCTAACACAGTTTTGGAGGCTTTTGGTAAGTCAAATCATTCAATTTTATAACTATTAATTAATCAATCATCAAATTCCCATTCAACTTTTGAAGTAAATGTTACAATCAAAATTAACAGGTTTTATATGTTAGTTAAATTAATGTACTGTACTGTAACAGCCGGATCGTCCACTGCTGAACACCGCCTCCCCTATTAAGGGGGTATTTGCCATAATCCCCACGCTTGGCAGGCGTCTTGGGGATCGCTGTGTAAGTTGGCAATTCTTTAGAAAGCGCTGCTGCCCACCTTCCAGAATTTTTTCCTTAGTCGCCTCTTACGACGCCCACGGGATGGTATGGGGAGGTGCAATTCTAACCGGGCACCACACGGGGCAAAATTTGAAATTAATGTAATGCTACCATTACATAAACCAAGAGGTAAGTTTGTTGTGAGTTATGGTTACTCAGCCAGTGCTGGCCTTCTCGAAGCTTTACTTGAAGGTCGTGAAAGAGGCCAATAATGATATTTTGAGCATTTAAGCATATAATTGTCGTAATGTGTTTTTGAGGTTTCTACAAGCACAAGTGTCAATCTTTCTATTACTTTATTCCAACCTAACTTAATGTTGAATCTACTTCTATTCCAGGTAATGCAAAAACAGTGAGAAACGACAACTCGTCCCGATTCGGCAAGTTCGTGGAGGTCCGGTTGGACCACCGAGGCGGTATCAAGGGAGCTGTTTTAAGAGACTTTCTACTGGAGAGGGCTAGGATAACTGGCCCAGCTCCTAGGGAGACTAACTATCACGTGTTTTATCAGCTCGTTGAAGGAGCTAAGGTAAGGAATTCTCCTAAGTATCTGTTATAAAGCGTAAAATAATGATTGATAGCTATGGCGCTGATATAGTAGTCGTGGACTCGCAAGTTCTTAAAACGAAGTGGATTTTAAAAAATTTGACTTTGACAAAGTGCCTAGCATGTTATCCACTTTTTAAAAGCTTTTATGAAGGTGTTTAGTTCTGATATTAGATCTGTTTCAAAGTTTGTTTGACAGTTCCTTCGATCTTTCGTTTCGTATAGATCCATAGAATCATGAGCCTATTTTTATTTATAATAGGCTAGCCTTTGGTGAAGATGTGGAGTCTTCGTTGGTGCAGTGACATAGCATCACCTTGAATTACCCAGCTCCTGCGTTTTAACTTGGGGTCGGTCATTAGGCTTCCAATAGAAAAAATCCAGCATAGATACACAAAAGCTGGCATTCTGAGTATTGGTGTTTACACTTCTTCCTACCCGTTCTAGAATGTACAGGCGTGTGTATTGGCGTTTTTCTATTCTCAGGCTCAATACTTCAAAGTCGTTTTGTCCATTTCCAGCACAACACAGAACTCCGCAACACACTCAGGTTACGAGACGACGTACACTTCACATATCTCCGGCCTGAAGACGAGGAAGCTAGAAAGGGGCGGGGCGGAGAGCAAGGGAAGCTTGAAGCCTTGCAATTGGCTCTGACAGTACTGCAAGTGCCACCACATATGTGCGAGGGACTCTTCAAAGTGCTGGCGGCGGTGCTCTGGTTGGGGAATATACATTTTCAGGTAAAATATACATTCAGTAGAATACAATCACTTGCACTCGAAATGTATAAAAAAAAAAGTTTTTAAAATAACGCTGAAATTGCCTGAAGCTGCGTATCTACCTGAGAAGGGTGCAAGTAAGGTGAGCGGTGTAAGAGACAAAAACATCGATAGCTAGGCTTTTTGGGGGCTGAGTCACTCTCTTCCTTGGGAATGTATACCGTCAACCTCGATATCCCCCATGCGGTCCCCAGGTGTTGCCAATCAGGTGACAAACCATGTGTTATGCTAAGACTCTTAAGCAAGAGGCTGTCTTGGTGGATACCACTGCAGTGGTATCCACCAAGATATCCACCACCGATATGGTACATCCAAGCAGCAGTGTGACCTAAGGTCTGAAGGGTACTCTACCATGTGAAATTACCGGGCAATCGAGACTTAAAAACGAATGTCTTGGAGTGTCGAGCGCATTACATTATCGCACACTATGGTGACACTAACTGTAATGGATTGAAGTGACCATTTATATCAGTCACCGGCTTGTCCGTCTCAACACTTAACTAAAAACAAATATAATAATATATTAAGTGAACCAGTTGGCCGATTTCCTTTAGATGTATCCCTTATATGTGGAAGCATGATATACATAATTTGAGCAAATAATTTCTATGTTTTCGCTTAGCATGCGTCAATGCTCTTATAAAATAATACTAAACAAATAATCTATTACTACTACATATTTATTAATATTATTTCTTATGTGATTTTCTCTTTATTCAATAAATCACTTCTGCCAGGATGTAGATGGAGAACGGACTACGCTGGCTCCGGAAGACACAGAAGCAGTAGATGCTGTGGCAACTCTACTCGGTCTTGCGCCGCCGACTGCGCACAAAGTGCTGCTGGAACGGCAGATCAATGTTCGGGGAAATGTTACAGATATACCACTTAGGTTACACGAGGTTAGTACATGCCTTACAGTTATTTCTAGAGCTTTTTGCCTTGGGTGTTGTTTAGGAGGATCGGACTTCCTATTCATTCATGTTATCCTTCACATACTCTGTCCATTTTTTTTCGCTCTTTGAAACACATAAAAAACTTTTTGAAGCAGTGATGGCTCAGTGGCATTGTCTAAGGACTGCCGCGCAGCTGGTCCATAGTTCGAATCCCTCCACGGGCTTCAGCTTCACCTTATGGAGGAAGGGCATTTTGCGAATGCCCGCCTGGCTAACCACCACCCTCAAGTAGAAAATCAAGCCAAGCACCTAACGGTGTGTTCCGGCAGCAGTCCATGAGAGCCAGAAAAATTACAGGCACTTGAGACTTAACAACTAAGTCTCAAAGTGACGGGTGCAGTGTTATTCGTGACTTGTGACGAAATGCACCTGTTATAGGTACATGTTAGTCCCCTTAACATCAGGTGGGCCTCAAGCTTGTCTGTTACAATATATTTTTAGGTTAAAGGTATCAGTCACTATTCTTTCAACCCTGTTTTACCCGGCTGATCCAAGATTTACAAAACTAATATGTATATGCATTACAAGTTTGTTTGTACTAGTATTCTATCCAATCTTATGCATACAATACACGATGACGTCGTTTTCATTCTATTGTGATTGTCTCCACTACGGGTGTATTTATTATATTGAATGTACCAACTATCAAATTGCTTTTTTTTATTAACCGTTTTTGTTTCAGGCCCGTGAGAACCGGCACGCCATGGCTCGAGCGCTCTATTCGCGAACGTTCGCTTGGCTAGTTCGACACGTGAACTCTTGTTCGGCGCCGGGTCGCGAGGCGCCGCGGTCGATGGGCGTGCTTGATATCTTCGGCTTCGAGAACTTCGCCGCCAACTCGCTAGAACAATTGTGCATCAATTATGCGAATGAGAAGCTGCACATGTTCTTCAATAACTACGTTTTTGCTTTGGAACAAGAAATTGTAAGTATAACCGCAGTTCTGTGAAATCTTTGAATTGTCCGAACGCTCGACTTCCGAACGCATGGCTTTCGACGATTCAGCCTCGCCTAGTACATAAGGGTGTGTTCCGCCAGCTGTACATGAAAGTCAGTAGTTTTAGGGTCTAACTCTTCGACTGGATTTTCACTTAGTCAGATGAGATAGAGGGTCAATGGCTAGCCTAACAACAATACATACATATATATATATATAATAATAATAATAAGCAAGGCTTGAAGACAGGCCACGGATTTCTACTTGCATTCATCGTATAGGCTTGTATAACGAAAAAAGGTCATTTTCTACTTTGGGCTGTACAAGTATATTATCCTTCTTACAGTCCCATTCACATTCTCCTTGCATTTTTTATGTCAAACTCCTTTCATATCCTGCTTTCAATACGGCCAAACATACTGCTAGTTTTCATGGAGATTTTGAACACTACGTGTAATATTTTTAACGTCCATTTTTCAGTACCGACAAGAAGGAATAGTGTACAATCAGATTCAGTTCACGGACAACGCAGCGTGTTTGGAACTGCTCGAGAAACCGCCAAGAAGTTTGCTCAAGTTGCTCAGCGAACAGTGCCATATGCCTAAGGTAATAAGGTCTATTTCATATGACTTAGTGATATAGTTGATTACTAAACGAAAGAGGTTTGTAATGAATATTCAAAATAATTATTTTCAGTGCGATTCGGCTACATTACTGATTTCAGTGAACTATGAGGTTGTTTACCAGCACCACTGCCGTAGTTTTCCTTTACATTGTTTCTTTATAGTTTCTGAAGCAGTGGTAACCTAATGCCCAATAGGTCTACTGGGCGCAGGCTCAAGGAATCGAATCCTGCCGCGGGGTTAAGTTTCATTATGGTAGAAGGCCATTTTGCGAATGCTTACCTGGCTAGCTACCGCCCGCAAGTATAAAATCTAAAACCAAGCATCTGTCTTTTCGGCAGCTCTCTTCGAGAGCTAGTTTCCGTTATGGGTTAAGCCTGTTAAATTCGTCATTTACCAGAGAACAAACATTTACGAAACACAAGTCAGTTGACATATATATATATATACTAGTTATTCGGGCAGTGTGCCAATAGAAGATATTCCAATAGAAGTATGAAATCCCATATAAACTCAATACAATAGAGATTCATACTGTAGCCACCAAACCAGATTTACCCTACTGCCATAAAAAAGTGGTACGGGCAGAATCGGACCAGGATCCTGAGTCACTTCGGTAAAGGAACCCCATTCGTAGGTGCTTTGGTTATCGCGGGCAGTTACCATGGAGACCAGTCGGAGATGTGGAAAATACTCTCAAGTCGGAGCTCGGCCTTCGGCCTCGGACAGTTACTCCAAATTTAGTCAAAACTCCCACAAAAACTCCAAATACAGTCGAAAATGTAAGGTAAAATACTCCAAATGCAGTATGAAGAATGAGAGGAGCATGTCAATTCAGAGCTCGGCCTTCGGCCTCGCAAGACACTATCACGACTCGGCCTGCGGCCTCGCCAAGCGTTATGCCTTTTATTTCCATGTAATTCTTTTTCCTTTTGGTATTATAGCCTTAAAAAGTACTTTTAAAGTTTTTAATTGGATTCGTACGATTTGTACGTAAGCCATTCGTCAAATACACCAGCTATGCTATCATAGCATGGCATTGCTATGTTAGACAAGTTTAATGTCCATAAAAGTTGACACAGTCAAGAGAGCTATGTGTCAAATATATTTATTTAATACAATTTTATTTTTAGGGATCCGACAGCGCATACCTCACAAACATACAAGGCGAGTTTGGCGAGCATCAGAGTTTCGTCAAAGGGTCCCGTAGGAAATGGGAAGAAGAATTCGGCGTGCAACATTACGCAGGGACGGTGTCCTACAGCGTGCAGGGATTCGTCGACAAGAATAGAGATACGCAGCAAGACGCGTTCATAGACCACTTGAGTCGTTCGGCCAACCCGTTTGTAAGGGAGCTAGCGGATTATGTGCAAGAGTTGGCGCCCCCCTCCCATGTGAGTACATGTAATTGAAATTATTCTGTCAGTTTTATTTCCGTTTAACTCTCAAATGACATTGAAATTTTTTTTACTGCCATTTAAAGTTATTGATGAACTTGTAATCGGTAACAAACTTTTCACTTCAGATGGTCGTAAAGTTCTTGTTTATGCCATGCCCTGTGTAAGCGATTTTTAGGCTCTAGTGCGTAAATGCCTGTTTTTTTAAACTTCAGTGCGTACAAAAGTTTTTTAATTGTTCTAATACGTTTAAATTTTAATAGATTTCATGAAAGAAGATTGTCTGGGTTTTTAATAATACCTTTATATTATTAATGTCAAGGTATTCTTATAGACTCGGATATTATTTTTACAAACAATGTCACTCTAAGTAGAAAATTTTTCAAATCTGTTTTTTTTTTATGCCTTATAGGTTAGCCTTTGACCACTATCTCACCTAATGGTAAGTGATGATGCGGTCGAAGATGTTGTTCAGGCTAACCTAGAATTAGAAGTATCACTTTTAATTAAAGATATATGTATTACTAACAATATCATCGTTAATCCCACCTGATGGTAAGTGATGATATTTTCGAAGATGTTGTTCGGGCTAGACTAGAATTACTGACTCTCAAGGTCAGCTGGACATCGTTAGGTTAGGTAAGATTTGTGTTGAGAGGGGTAGCGAGCCAGGCGGGCATTCTCAAAATGCCCTACCACCTTGCTGTAACGACTGCCATCGTAAGACAACAACCGGGACCGACGGCTTAACGTGCCTTCCGAAGCACGGTAGCGCTCAGTAGTAATGTCACTAGCGGTCACCCATCCAGCTCTTGACCGCGGCAGACGTTGCTTAACTTAGCTGATCGATTAAGACCGGCTAAGCAAACTTCACTACGAGCACTTTAAAAATAAAAAACCATTTTTTATGCAGGAAATATCACTGTCCAGTCCAAACTCGACTGGTACAACGCAGCGCGGCACTTCCAAAGGTCGTCCGACTGTCGTGGACACGTTCAGGTGTCAACTGCAGTCCCTGGTCGATATGCTGCAAGCTACCGATGTTTGGTAAGTTCCGAATCTTTTGGAATGGAAAATACTGATACTCCTAAATTTTGTAGTATAATATAATAGTATTGATTATGTATAATAGTATTGAAGAACTTATCATGCCATAATAGCTACACTTGGAGGCGTCTTGGTGATCGCAAAAAGGTGACAGACAGTTCTTCAAAAGAAGTTCCTGCCTACCTTCTGGTACATCTGTTCGTCGCTTCTTACGTCTATCACGGAAGATATGAGGGTATGCAATCCCAGATTGCCACCCCACGGGGATTTTGTGATTCCCACGGGAAGATGCAGGCACGAGGTGATAGGATTTTTATGTAGATATCTTACAAGCATGTTGGCTTAAATTCGGCCACCAAGGAGTACTTCCTGGCTTTGATCCCCGGATTAGACAGACTCCACTTCAAGCGCCATAACGTCCAAATTTGAACAAATGCCTCCTTTAATTTTGCCATATTCCCCCACAAATGGCGTTTTGAAGACGAATCTGAAAAAAATAGAAATGCACTCCTCCATATCTCCCTGTGGGAGTCGTAGGATGCGACAAAGGGAGAAGGTGAGCAGCATCGCCTTCGGAAGAACTTTCAGACAAGTTTTTCTAAAATTTTCAGTAACAGTCGGGAAATATGCCCGCTAGATAGCAATATGCTCGAACCGGAAATTATGCCAATACCCATCTGGCGACAGGTGGGTGCTTGTAGCATACAATATAAAAATTATTCATTAATTTTTAACTCGTTTGTAAAGCTCTCGTATGTGCACAAGCGTTAATTTAAAAAGTAATTTGGTGGTCTAGTTTCCATCTAATCAGTGGACAGACATGCTTACCACTAATTTCCAATAAAATTAGGCGCCCAAGTTGTAACATTATGTGCCCAGTTACCGTAGACCGTTCATTTGTGTTGGAAAGTCATTAACATCGCTCGTTGGGTCAGTGTCGTATTTTCTATTCCAATTCTTTTCTATTTACCATGACATCATGATGGAGGATTTTGGAGTTATCTTTAGGTAATTGGATTACTCTTAATTACATGAAGTGGTTTTTTTCAAACATTTGTTAGGTTCCACCAATAAGATCGTTTTATTAAAAAAAAATTATTTTCTGTCTGAAGTTTAATCTCGTGGTATTTGGTCATTACGTATAGTTACAAGTTACGTATAGAAAATACAGATTTTGTTTTGTTTTTCACAGTTATGATATTAGAAAAGTTCTATAAAAAAACTGTTTGTTACGTTTTTAGATACCTTATTATTAACAGTAATAGATAGCAGGTTGATATTATAATAGAATAATGTGTAACGGAGCTTTTTTTCAACTGTTTTGCTGTAAAGTCGGTGATATGTACAAGTATAAAACTTGGTTTGAATATAGTAAAAACAAATCTGAACTCAAACAAGCCATGTAGTGTGCGAGCTCGATTCGCGTTTGGCCAGTTTTTCTCTCTATAGTATTCTGCATTTTTCTGTCTCACGTTTCATTTCTTTCAACCATGCAGGTACGTCCGCTGCATAAAGCCAAACGACAACAAAGAGGCGGGCAAGTTCAACGACCAGCTAGTGCTGGAACAGCTGCGGTACCTCGGCATGAACGAGATAGTTCGGATCCGTCGCGACGGGTACCCGGTGCACCTCCCCACGCCGCAGTTCCAGGCGCGGTACCGCTGTCTGCTGCCGCATCCGAGACAACCTGATCCTGATATTGCGTGAGTGAATCCCTTTTAAGAATGACCGTGTGGACAATGATGACTAATTTTATTGGGTCTCTTCCCAATAAATGTCATCTCCTCAGTAGGGATGGCTCACTAGCGACGATTATTGACCGGTTTATCACACCATAGTTAAAGGGCACTTTACGAATACCCGTAAAAGCTAGCTGCCGTCCTTAAGTGTGAACTGGCCGGTCAGTTCTCCATACAAACGTTGTGATCACTCGCCGTATTTGAGGATTTAGGTCCAAAACAAAACGTGATATTTAAGATTTATTTATTATCTAGACTTGTATAGTAACATTTTTTTAATAAGATAATTAACTTGACAGATCCATATCTGCTGCGAAACATTTTCATATAAAGTTTTCAAAGCTCATAAATTTCAACTTAATTATCTTTTAAAAATTTCGGCACGATACAAACCTTGATAATGACGAGATCAATCGGCGTTATGCTTAATTCTGGATCTAAAATCTCAAATAAGGGAGTTATCTCCCTACGGCGCTTGTATGGAGAAGTGACCGGCCAGTTTAACCTTAAGAAAATGTGTCGCCACGTACCTGTCGGTGTGTTTCCGCAGCAGTCCTTGATAGCCAGTTCTAAAATCTGTTTGACAACTTGGACCAACTAATTCCTCGTCGGGTGAGACCGTGGTCAAAGGTTAGGCAAGAGACACTCCACCAATATATTGCTTCATTCTTATAGCCTACGAAAGCGAAGCAATCATATTTGTGGATCGTTTGTAAGAACAATATACAGCCATGCAGCCATGGTCAGTAGCAATAGCCAATTCTAGTATATTATAGTTTTTGCCGGTTGAAAGTTTAAAAATATCTGTGCACTACATGCGTTACCCTAACATCCATAATAACTACTGTATTCATGCAAATAAGCGTATTTGACTTTATCTACAAAGTTAAACATCAATTGTAATATAATTTCAGAACAATAACATCGTTGGCAAACGCACCGCAGAACGACTGGCAGATCGGGCGCACGAAGATATTCATGCGGACGTCGGTGCACGCGCCGCTCGAAGCTAAACGGACGGCGTTATTGCACTCGTCCGCTTTGCGTATACAGAAAGTAAGTAAACATTTTCGGAAAGCAAAGATGAACTGTAGAGGCCAGCGGGTAGAACTACCAATTTTTTTTTACTAATGTTACCACCAAGCATAATGCATTTTTATTTTCAACTAAGACTCGGGCGTATTTTATATTCCTACTCTTGCTTGGATACGTAGAGTAACATGGTCATATATAAATACTTGTTTTGAAGAGATTGGCATATGAATGTATCATTAATCGTATGTTTTCTAGAGTTCCATTTATTAAGGTTAACAGTGACGTGTATGAGAGTAAAATACCAAATTTAAAAATATCTTCGCTTTTATGACTATTCTACATGATCGGGATATTCGGGAGTTTAAAACTACAACCAACCACATTAACTTCGTCGATTATGTCGCTAGCAGAATGGATGTGGGTCTACAAGTTGACACAGCTTATTTCGACTTTAAAAAAGCGTTCGATTTGGTTGATAACGACATCCTGCTTCAGCAATTGGCAACATTTGGATTTACCCCTAAGCTCCTAAGTTTCTTCTCGAGCTATCTTGCAATCGTATCAATTAGTTCGGGTGTCTGGTTATGAATCAAGCGTGTATTATACCCGTTCGGGGGTAAGCCAAGGAAGCACTTTAGGACCCACACTTTTTTTGCTTGACGAAACGACTTGCCGAAGACTGTTATTGCTGCAAAGTGCCTAATGTTTGCGGATGACCTGAAGTTGTGCCTCGCTGTTAATAGTATGGAGGACACCGAAACCCTACAGAGAGACATCGACTCTGTAGCCGAGTGGAGTAAAAAGAACCTTATGCCCTTCAATGCTTCTAAATGCAAGGTAAATCTTCACGCGCTCCCGGTGTCCTCTATATGCTACATATTGTCTACCTGACGCTCCTTTGGAAAGAGTAAATGAGATACGTGACCTAGGACTGACATTAGATACCAAACTTGACTTCAGAACACACATGACGAACATCTGCAAAAAGGCTAGCAAATCACTTGGCTTTATAATGAGGGTGGCTTCACAGTTTAGTGACAATAGATTGGCTAATGTTTTGTACAACGCGTATGTCCGTAGCAGAGTTTGGAGCGGTCGTATGGGATCCGTATGAGGAGAAATAATCCCTTATGATCGAGAGGTTCCAGCGTAGGTTTGCACGATGGTTGTACAAATGAGCATATGGATATTATCCCTATCTATTTCCCTCTATGTTTGTTTCGGGTATGGTCGGATTAGATACATTAGTTCTGAGACGGAAACTGCTGCTTGTAGTGCTATATTTCGGTAGTTCGCAATGTAGTCAACAACCAGACTGTAGGTACCGAGAAGGGGGGATGAGGTCGCGCCGCGCAGAGTGCCGCGGCTCTTAGCAAGGCCGCTCACTCGTACCCGCCGCGCCTGAAATGCGCCTACTGGGCGCGTATTGTTCGCGCGTATTGGCGACATGCTCCAATATGACGAAAATGTGGATATGTTTGCTGACAGTATCGCTATAATAATCAGACATGCTTATTGGTATTTAAATTCTAATTATTTTATTTAAATGTATTAAAATTTTAATTTATTAATGTAATTTGATTTCTAATAATTTTATTTCAATGTGACTTCATTTGTATTTATGTTATTTGAATTTTATTTTTTATTTCTATTATTATAATGTAATTTAATTTGGTGTAACTTATCTGTAGTTGCATTTATTCTTCATAATATTATTTATTGATTACCTACGCTATATATTATCTCTGTATTATTAATTGACATGATGGTGTTATGGATTTAGTCTGTAAGACACATTGACTGTTTTTAAATAAATAAAATAGTTTTGCTCGTATTATCTTTATAAGTTTTTGACACCGTCAACAATATCAAAAATTTCGTTTATTCGTAAAAATGTAATCAATTGAATAAGTATTTTAAATTATATGAGATACAGTAAAATCTCGCTTATGACTTCATGCAGTACGATAGGTAAACGCATAGTCACAAAACAAAAACAAAATTAATATTTTGTATTTCTTACTATACTTGTGTTCATCTGGGTTTTATCTAAGAACTACCAAACATCTGACTACATAAAAAAGCAGTATTATTATGACCTCTAAATGTTCTATTCACAGTGGTACAAAGGCAGCGTGAAACGCCGCCAGTATCAGATATGGCGCAACGCTGTCATAGTCCTTCAAGCCGCGTGGCGCGGATGGAAGGAACGAGCGCATTTCTTGCGTCTACGTCGCGCTGCGTTGACGCTGCAGAGACACCTGCGTGGTGCCTTCGCGAGGGAAGTGGCTGCTGCCTTGAGGGAGATGAAGAGGGTCAACCAGGAGATAAAGCTGAGGGAAGAGAGGAACAGGTTAGCCAGCATTCTAAGGACATGACCAGTTGTTTGCGTTATCGAATCGAAATATAATTAACTAGCTTTCCGGCTGCGGCTCCGCCCGCGCGTTTGTTGGTTATGGCGCAAAGCCATAAACCTCTTTTTACACAGTTTGTATAAAGTAAGTAAGTATAAAAACTATCCTTATCCTATGTGTAGCTATATCGTTCTCCGAGTCTCAAACTATTTCCATACCAAATTTTATCCAAATCGGTCGTGATTATTAAGTTTTTTCGTTGCATACAAAAAGAAGAAAAAATCCAAATCTTTCCTCTTTATAATAATAGCGTTGGTGTAGATTTGCTCCTTGCTGAAGAACTTAAACGTACAGTTATACGTACAGTACATTTTTAGAGATTACGCCTGCACAGTGCCCTTGTATCTTTTGAAATAAGCTTTTCAAAAATTGATAATATTGGGCGTTTTTTTCAGTCTCGCTGAAAAGGTGAATCAGGAACGCGCCGAGTTGGAAACTATGGCGGATCAGCTACGTGGGCTCTCCTGTCCAGCCAATGCTCGAGCTGAGTCTGTCAACTTGGACAACCTGTTCGACTTCCTAGCCGACGTGCCGACGCAGCGAGGCGCGCCCGACGGGGAGCCCGACGCAAGGCAACCCACTATTGCTGAGATTGGGGACTCTATGGAGCGACTGGCGGACGATCTTCATCAAGAGGTACTAGTGTCTCCAACCTCCATGCATGACACAGCGTGAATAACGCACGGTGTTGTAATGGAAACGATGTGAATGTTCTTTTTAGTTTTAATTTCATATTGGGGCCATAATGCCCACAGTTGACATACGAACAATTGACCTCGAAGTGGTCGGTTAGTACAGTTGTCATATTAAAATACGTTGGTGATTTTTATAATATGAGCCAATATTAATTAGAGACGGTTAAAAGTAATTAGTAAACGATATTCTCATTTCATTCCACCATTTCGGTGGCCGGCCAAGGAAATTAAAGCGTCCGCTGCTTAAGGAGACACGGATTCGAACCCCGCAACAAATCAACATTTTTTGCTCTAAAATTGTGTAAATGGGATATTTACTTAGCGGTATAATTAGAAACAGACTTAGAATATGACTACGTCATCATTATTGCCTAATAACTAAAAATAAAATATTCCAACTATGAATGACACAATATTACGGCAAACAAAGGTGATATCGTCTCGATTAACACCTGTTTTCATCTTTTTCAGTTGGAGCACGTGCTAGCATCTGAAATGACCAAGTCCCATACGGAAGAGGAGCGGAAGCCAGACGGTGCGGATTCGGACGCAATACCACCCCCGCCGCCTTCTTCACTCCCTCTACAAAATATCTTAGCGCCCGCCACACCGATGACATCCTCAATAAATGGGCTAATGACCTCATCCTTGAGTAATGGTAAGTACCAAAAAGTGGTTGGCGTACACTGATCAACTCGGCATCATATCGAAATCGCCATTTAGTATTCTATTAATCTCCATAAAATATTGCGCACACTTGACTCAAGCCGTTCAGTATTCTATTGATCTCCATAGTACATTGCACACTAACTCGACTCCAGCCTTTCTATTGATCTCCAGACTACATTACACACCAACTTGCCTCAAGCCGTTCAGTATTCTATTGATCTCCATACTAAATTGCACACTTACTTACTTGCCTCAAGCCGTTAAGTATTCTATTGATCTCCATGCTAAATTACACACTAACTTGCCTGAAGCCGTTCAGTGTTCTATTGATCTCCATACTACACATTGCACACTAACTTGACTCAAGCCGTTCAGTATTTTATTGATCTCCATACTACATTGCACACTAACTTGCCTCAAGCCGTTAAGTATTCTATTGATCTCCATACTAAATTACACACTAACTTGCCTCAAGCCGTTCAGTGTTCTATTGATCTCCATACTACACATTGCACACTAACTTGACTCAAGCCGTTCAGTATTTTATTGATCTCCATACTACATTGCACACTTACTTGCCTCAAGCCGTTCAGTGTTCTATTGATCTCCATACTACACATTGCACACTAACTTGACTCAAGCCGTTCAGTATTTTATTGATCTCCAGACTACATTACACACTAACTTGCCTCAAGCCGTTCAGTATTCTATTGATCTTCATACTAAATTACACACTAACTTGCCTCAAGCCGTTCAGTATTCTATTGATCTCCATACTAAATTACACACTAACTTGCCTCAAGCCGTTCAGTGTTCTATTGATCTCCATACTACACATTGCACACTAACTTGACTCAAGCCGTTCAGTATTGTATTGATCTCCAGACTACATTACATACTAACTTGCCTCAAGCCCTTCAGTATTCTATTGATCTCCATACTACATTACACACTAACTTGCCTAGAGCCGTTCAGTATTCTATTGATCTCCATACTACATTACACACTAACTTGCCTCAAGCCGTTCAGTGTTCTATTGATCTCCATACTGCACATTGCACACTAACTTGACTCAAGCCGTTCAGTATTTTATTGATCTCCAGACTACATTACATACTAACTTGCCTCAAGCCCTTCAGTATTCTATTGATCTCCATACTACATTACACACTAACTTGCCTCAAGCCCTTCAGTATTCTATTGATCTCCATACTACATTACACACTAACTTGCCTCAAGCCGTTGAGTGTTCTATTGATCTCCATACTACATTGCACACTAACTTGACTCAAGCCGTTCAGTGTTCTATTGATCTCCATACTGCACATTGCACACTAACTTGACTCAAGCCGTTCAGTATTTTATTGATCTCCAGACTACATTACACACTAACTTGCCTCAAGCCGTTCAGTATTCTATTGATCTTCATACTACACATTGCACACTAACTTGACTCAAGCCGTTCAGTATTTTATTGATCTCCAGACTACATTACATACTAACTTGCCTCAAGCCCTTCAGTATTCTATTGATCTCCATACTACATTACACACTCACTTGCCTCGAGCCGTTCAGTATTCTATTGATCTCCATACTACATTACACACTAACTTGCCTCAGGCCGTTCAGTGTTCTATTGATCTCCATACTGCACATTGCACACTAACTTGACTCAAGCTGTTCAGTATTTTATTGATCTCCAGACTACATTACATACTAACTTGCCTCAAGCCCTTCAGTATTCTATTGATCTCCATACTACATTACACACTAATTTGCCTCAAGCCCTTCAGTATTCTATTGATCTCCATACTACATTACACACTAACTTGCCTCAAGCCGTTCAGTGTTCTATTGATCTCCATACTACATTACACACTAACTTGCCTCAAG
The DNA here is from genome assembly GCA_963854805.1 of Plagodis dolabraria. NCBI lineage: Eukaryota > Metazoa > Arthropoda > Insecta > Lepidoptera > Geometridae > Plagodis > Plagodis dolabraria. Next base: position 22,344,968 of record OY978459.1, read on the forward strand.
CCGTTCAGTGTTCTATTGATCTCCATACTACATTGCACACTAACTTGACTCAAGCCGTTCAGTATTTTATTGATCTCCAGACTACATTACATACTAACTTGCCTCAAGCCCTTCAGTATTCTATTGATCTCCATACTACATTACACACTAACTTGCCTCGAGCCGTTCAGTGTTCTATTGATCTCCATACTACATTACACACTAACTTGCCTCGAGCCGTTCAGTATTCTATTGATCTCCATACTACATTACACACTAACTTGCCTCAAGCCGTTCAGTATTCTATTGATCTCCATACTACATTACACACTAACTTGCCTCGAGCCGTTCAGTATTCTATTGATCTCCATACTAAATTACACACTAACTTGCCTCAAGCCGTTCAGTGTTCTATTGATCTCCATACTACACATTGCACACTAACTTGACTCAAGCCGTTCAGTATTTTATTGATCTCCAGACTACATTACACACTAACTTGCCTCAAGCCCTTCAGTATTCTATTGATCTCCATACTACATTGCACACTTAACTTACTTGCCTTAAGTCGTTCAGTATTGTATTTATCTCCATACTAAATTGCTCACTTACTTACTTGACTGAAGCGATTCACTTTTCCATCGATCTCCATTGCACACTAACTTGCCTGAAAACGTTTATTATTCTATTGATCTCCATACTACATTATATCGGCATCGTTTCGACTTGGGACAAGCTTTTAAGCACTCCTGACAATGGGGCGGAATACGGAACTTGGTCAGTTGTTCTTTTTGTTTTTCTTTTTGCATCAATTTAGTTTCTTCCGCAGGTATATCACCGATGTCGAACGGCGATGCGATGACCTCATCTCTGATATTGCCTCCGCCGCCGCCGCCGCTATCTGACGGCGGCAGCGGCACAGCGGAGCACTCCCCCGTGTTCCCGCCGCCGCCCGCGTGTTCGCTCCCCGAACCGGCGGGACCTCCTCCGCCGCCGCCGCAGCCTACTAAAGGTACCCAAGTTACTTACAGCACAGGATAAAAAGTACCAGAAGGATCACTTCGCAAAGCCATTCCAATAAATAAGCGACTCTACGAAGTTACAAGTACGTACAAGTGCACTTCAGCTCGCAAAGCACGGAGTACCTAATATTAATATTCGCCTACAAGGCGACTGTTTCCATCGCATAGCCACGCATAGCTCTGATCTCTTCTGACGCGGCACGCAACGTAGAATAATCCTGTTCGGACAGATACGCCGATGGTCCTGTAGCTTTGTATCTAAAGTGCGAAGTGATCTAGGCCTGCTTATAGGTGATGCGTAACGTTTGCCACTAAGTTACTCTTATATTTTGTGCTCTTATTGGAACGTGTGACCGTCACTGCTGCAGCCTAGTAAAATTACCTAACAATTCCTACCCGAATACTTTTTTGATGTAATTTTATTCTGTGTGCGAGAAGACACACTAATTCCTCTTTGAGTACTCACTTTCGATAAGCGAAAATTTTAATTCTAAATGTTTCTTAGGTCAGGACTAGCAGAAGTCAAGCCTAAGAGGTTGTTAGCTTTTTACCAACAGCCCTATATACCCTATAGTATGCTCGACATTTTGTCCAATTCATTCCGATTTTATATTATTTTAGACACTTTTATAAAGAAATTCCTGTCATTGTTCCGATGACAATATTATTATAAACTTTGTTTACAGATACAACACCACCGGAGCTGACAAACGGCGTGATACCGAACGGTAAACTGTCCGTGTTGAACGGCAAAGAACCGATATACGAGTCTGTGATACCCAGGCCGGCTGATGCACCGAGCAGCCAAGCTGTGACGTCACCGCCGCCTCCGCCTCCGCCGCCGCCGCCTGTACCGGTCGATAACAATAATGGGTGAGATATTCAAAACTATTATGTAGGTCATAAACGATAATAATTCCTTAAATAATTTGCTTACACCAATGTCAAAATCTCTCACCTTAAGGTTTGTTATGATAGTCCAACGGGCAATTTGCCATACACGGAATGGCAAACTAAACAATCAGCCATACAAAAATTCCGTTGATTTTGATAAATTCGCCTGTGATGTTTAGCGTGGAAACGTTTAAAAATGTGGATAGGTCTCCATAGGTAGTCTGAACTCCTTGGCCAATCATGATAGTTATGAGATAAGCCCCCAGTTTCTGGTTCTCCCAGTTTGTCAAATGCTAGTTCAATTAGTTGAGTGAATACTGAACGCTCATTGTTCGCCGCGCCGGTCGCGTCACTGGCTTCAATTGACCAATGATCCTTCAGTATTTAGAGTGTCAACTGATCAAGACTTCGATTAATGTTCCATAACTGGAGGTAAATCGTGAGGCGTGACTAGCGAATCGTCGTCATTAGTTCCTGATCTCTTTGTGCGTTGATTTATCAGGCATTGTGTTTGCAGTTTTTTTCAATTTGAGCACCCTATTTGACGTCAAATTGGCAATGTTTTCACGGTCGTTACTTACACCATCCATCTTTTTCAGGGCCGGCAATTGGAAATCATATTATATGAGATTTCTATAAGTGTATACAAAAAACCTAAAGTAGTAGCTAATTTTTCGAGTTGGATACCGGAGTGAGATAGACCTCAGATCATGAAAATAAAAATAGAATTTATCTAACAACCCGCAAAAGTAATGCCGTACTTACATAATTTTGGCGTAAATAAGAAAAGTTTTAAGAAATTATGCAACGACAAGATACAAAAAAATGGAAAAGGTCTTTAACCTCGACGTTTTCCACGAGAATACTTAAAAAATAAGAGTTATTTTTATACTTGCCTTTACCAGTTTTAGAATTCATAGTTATACAGAATACAAAGGTTTGTTTAGAGGGTTTGAAGGTTTTGCGTCAACCCTAAATTAACTACTGTCAAATTAGAAAACTTTCCTCTTTTTTATCTCATTTCGTGTAAAAGGTATCTCACGACATATTCCATTATTCGTCAAATTCGTAATATTTTTTACCTCCTATTATCACAGATTTCTGGTAGAAGCAGAGTCCGATACATCAGAGGCGCCTCTTTCCCCTGTAATGGTGACGTCACAGGAGAAATCCCCACCGCCACCACCGATACCAATGGACACTTGCATCAGTCCTCCGCCTATGATGAACGGAGACGCTAATGTAAGTGAACTTTTTCAAGCAATGCAGTATGATGTCCTAGTGGCAATAATTAAAGACTTCCGCACAGAAGTTCCATGGTATGACTCCTCTTGAATCGGGCTTGAGCTTCACGTCTTTATGGTGGTAGATTTTGCGATTGCCCGCCTGGCTAACTACCACCCTCAAGTAGAAAATTTGTCACCAAGTCTTTGGGAGCCAATCACTCACACAGGTGATATAGTGGTCAAAAACTAGTTTATTCATTATATTAAAGGTTGCTTTATATACACTACTAGTTGAAAATTAAACTAATATCTTACTTCTGATGTTGCCCTTTAAAAGCTACATTCATAATAAAATAATCTAGTCTAGTCTTAATTTCTACACGTGCTAAAGTCATCTAAAAAGTAACAAAATGTTGTTTAAAATGTTCATATTTTAATATTGTGTTAACTTACTTAAATATCTCGATCTGACTTAGTTTCAAATTCTTTAGGTCTCGCTTTTTAGACTTTATTCAATAAACAGTCCACTCGATATTCAAATTCCCTTTCTATTCCCTTTCTAACAGAGCACAGATCGCAGTGCACGCCGCAAGGAGCGCGTCGAGCGCCGCCTGCACCAGATGGAAGCGGCATCGCCTCCCTCCTCAGCCCTGCCGCCCACTACGCCACCTGCGGATGCTACCAACGATCTCACTGAATTCGCCAAACTGTACTTCAATGACCATCCAAGGTCGCCTGAAGGTAAACAATAACAGCGCGCAATCCGATAGTCGTAGTATAGTAGTAACCTAATACTAAAATTTGTTGATGTGATTTCACTTAACAATAATTCATACAACTCATACAATTTGATCATCAATCACTACCAATGTCGACGATCTGAAGAAGTTTGGTATCTTTAAATAATAAGTACAAAAAAATACTGATGATCAATGTCCCTGACAAAGTAATTTGCCTACTAAATGTTACATACCAGCGCAGTTGGCCGCCTCGAACGAGTAATCGCCCAATGCGCTCGGTACACACGCTTATAGTAACAAAACTATTCGAAATACACACTCGCTACTCGCTCCCAGCCAACTAGTATCTAGTTTACTCGCTTCTCGCTAATCGCCGGTGCGATGTTGGGACACGTGACTAAGGTTCGTAGAATTAAAACCATATAAATGTTGAGATTGATCTTAAGATGCAGTTTTTGGCATATTATGTTCCATACATTAGACGTCAAAACTGGATCTTAAGAACGATCTTAACTTTGAGGTGCATTTATTAATACCAGAGTATATGCAATGCTCAAACAATAATTTCATTAGTTTACTAAGCTATTTATTCTATTAGACATCTTAATATTGTAATTTGGTCCTAACAGTATCAGCCATCTTATATTCTATTTGTAGCAGTGGAAACGATAATGTTATTGCATGATCAATTCTCGAAATTTCGAAAGTGGTAAGGTTTATAGAGTACCAACGCTGTGAAATGTGATAAATGCTGTTCTCTTTTTGCACAGGCACAATAATGGCTACACTGACGCGTAAAAGCAAATCCATGGAGCTATTAACCAAAGAGGAGATGATCACATACCACAAGGGCAACAACATTCCCACGTCGCATATACAACTGCATGATCCTGAGAGTGTTACAGCTGCAGTAAACATATTCAGAGTAAGTATCGTGTCATGCATGATGACACTTGTTTTAGCTGCGAAATATTTTTTTATTCTCTTTAGGAAAATGTTTTAATCGTTTTTTTTATTTAAATTTTTTTAACAGTTTATTTTTTAATATTGTAATGAACACGCTAGTAATAACCACGCTCTGCTACCAGCTCGAAGAAGACAGGAATCTTGTTCTAATAGCGCCTCGCGGCGCGGCGGCTAGAGGTCTAAACTATCTATACAAATTTTCTCAACACAAATACCAAGTAGTTTTTACAATTTCCTTGCCTCGGATATCCAACGCAAAGAGCCGTTTGTTTCTTCGGCGGTAGCACCACCACAATTTTACGTTCATTAAGTTTTCGCTACGATTGCTTAATATTAATTTTATTGTCAAAAGGAGGGCACAAAACGAGGAACGCGAGGTACCTCTTTAACTGGCGTAAACCAGTTCTGAACAAGGATTAATTGTTGTTTCATTAATACACTGAAAATAGCAGTTGAATAGTTACTTCAAAAGTACACGAGCGTAACTAACAACAAGTTTAATTTAACAGTGGATATAATAATAAAAAGCTTCATTAAAGATACTATACTCTAAAAGTAACGGCAACGCATCCATGATACCTCTGGTGTTGCGGATTTCCATGGGGCGACGGTGATCACATACCACCAGGCGAGCTGACTGTTGTGTTCCTCCAATGCCATAAAAAAGCATTACCTACTTTTTATATTTTTATTTGCAGGAATTATGCCGCTACATGCGCGGGGAACTAACGGCCGATAAGGAAACTCAAGTGATACAATCGTTGATCTCCAGAGGGATTGAACGAGAGGAGTTGCGGGACGAAATATTAGTGCAATGTGTTAGACAGGTAAGATACTAATTCCATCGCCTGGTGGCAATGACCATGCAACAGCAGCGTAGCAGATTTTTGAGAGCCAGTAATTCTAGGTTAGCCTGAACAACATCTTCGACCACATCATCACTTACTATATGGTGAGATAGTGGTCACAGGGCAACCTATCAGACATAAAAAAAATCCATCAATTGTATCCAGCCGCGGAGTTGAAGCTTCACCGCCTGGTGGTAGGGCATTTTGCGAGTGACCGCTTGACCTGCCATCAATTGTATCCAGCCGCGGAGTTGAAGCTTCACCGCCTGGTGGTAGGGCATTTTGCGAGTGACCGCTTGACCTGCCACTCACAAGTGGAAATCCCTCAGCAAGCAGCTAAGTGTTCCGTGAGCTGTCCTTGAGAGTCAGTTTCCATTGTTAGGGCGAATTTCACAGTTGAAACTGAATACTACCTATTCAAGCTAAACTGAGTTCAAGCGTTTGGCTGAATTCATAGCTCCAGTTTGAATATCACTATGGTGATTTGTGTATGATTTCACAGGTTGCTTTATTCGCGCCTAATAGACACGTAGTATTCACTACCCATTGTATTTCGAGCTAGAATTGCAACTTTCATACCGTCCTGTGGAAGTCGAAAGATCAAAGGGAATAATAATATAATAATAATAATATAATAAATAATAATACTAGAAGGTGGGCAGCAGCACCTTCTATAGAACTGTCATCTTCACTGCGGTTCCCAAGCCACCAAGCGAGGGAATTATATGTCTAACAATTTCTTCGGGGAGGCTTTTGTTCTACCATGGATATCACGTTGATGACGTGTGATGTTGAATACCCACTGTGTGTTGTAGATAAACGAGTGCCCAGTGGAGGAATGGGCGGAGCGCGTGTGGCTGATCCTGTGCCTGTGCGCGGTGGCGTGGCAGCCGAGCCGCGGGCTGGCGCGCTACTACAGCGCGTGGCTGCGGGCGCGGGCGCGGGCCGACCCGCCGCGGGCGCAGCACTGCGCGCAGTGGTGCCTCGACAACTGCCGCGGGGCCGCGCCCAGGGTGCTGCCGCCCAGCACTGTCGAGATAGCCGTGAGTTACACACACTCTCTAACATATATCATACCTGTTCCTGGTTATACAGCAAGGAACCGCCTCCGTGGTGACTGGACAAATGTCGATTCGTAAATTTCCAACTGAGATTAAAATCAAGTACGTATGATAAGGCTGAATAAGAGTTCGATTTACTACCCGAACTTAATACTTTGTTTACATAGGTTTAGATATGAATCAAAAATAAATTCACATACATAAAAAGTAAGGAAATTCATACAGTGCTATTTAGAGAAAGTTCCTTACTTCACTCATATTTCAAATTTCAAATTAGTCCTTGAGAGCCAGTCATTCTAGGTTAAGCCTGTTAACACCTTCGACCACATCATCACTTACCATCACGTGTGATTGTGGTCAAAGGCTTAACTTTCAGCAATATAAAAAAAAAAAAAAAAAAGAAATTAGCATTCCCGTAGCAATTCTCTTTTTGCATTTTTCTATTGAAAATTCCGCCCGAATCTATGTACGTACGTCTTACTTTGAATCATAATTGGTAGACATTAAGTTCCTTATACATTAATTGTATAAATTGTGATTTGTTTATTCTTTGCTGTAAATATTGTGTTTTGTATAACCGCGCATGATTCACCTGTCGGTTCCAAAGGATAACCGACACTGGTTCGTTTATAACCGGCACTATGTTGAATCAGATCGGAGTTGTAGCACGGGGCTATAAGAAACATTGGTTGTTGTCATAGATGTGCTTTTAATTTTGTTGCGTTTTGGTCCTTAAGCTGTAACATCTTTGTTTATTTGTAGGACTAAATAAATATTATTTTAAGTAAAATCATTCAGATTTAAATTAATGATACATCTGATCTTTGATCACTATCAGATTAGTCTCATCACTGACAGTAAAGTGCTAGATAAATGAAAGTTTTGCATATTTGTGGGTACCTGTACGTTACCACATTATAAGAACATACTCCTATGTATAAAAAAGGTGAATGTATAAATAATAATATTATCACTACATAGTATAAAACAAAGGCGCTTCCCGCTGTCCGTCCCTATATATGCCTTGATCTTGACGAAACGACGCAACGGATTTTGATGCGGTTTTATTTTATAGATAAAGTGATTTAAGAGTAAGTACAAATAATTTATTTATTACAGTGAAGGAATACCATTATATCGAAAAAAATATTTGTGAGACCAATGATTCAGTAAGCCCCATGAGGCAGTTTTAAAAATACTGTATTCCTTTCCAACAAAACACCGAGGACAAAAAAGTTAAACAAAAAATACTTTTCAGGCCATGCGTCGTCTCGGCACTATAGTGTGCCGTTTCTTCTTCCTCGACGGACGAACGAAAGCTATCGATGTCCACCCGGCAGACACGGCCGCAGCGGCCGCGGCTAGACTTGCAGACAAACTGGGTCTAGCGCCGCAGTCCCGCGCGGGGTGGGCGGTCTACCAACAGCGAGGGGGGAAGGAGGAGCATGTCAGAGCTACGCAGTACCTGTATGACGTCATCGCTGCATGGGAGATGTGAGTACATCTTATACCCATGGTAATGCAATTCTTAAAGGCAAAACAAAAATATTGCTGTTGATTAAGGCTACGTCCACCAGAGATGTGCGAGGAAGATGAGCGGTGTGCAAGGAAAAATCCACCAATAGGATCGCTTTATTTTCCTTGCCTCGCTAAACGCAGCGAACCTATTGGCGGATTTTTTCATTGCACACCTCTCACCTTCCTCGTATATAATATGTGGTGGATACGCAGTCATAGGACTCCATCACAGGATTTACCCACCTTTTTATAGAAAAATGATGGGTAAAGGTGTATAGCAAAATCGAGCAGGGCAAATAAGTCTAAGCTCTACATACATGTTTCTACAACGCCCTCCCCGAATAGAACATATTTGGTTCGGATGGCTGCGTAATTGAAGTTCCAAAATTAAGAATAGAATACTGTCTCGCGCTTCTTTCTATTGCGACCAGGGCGGTAATTAAAAAGAAGAGTGGCAAAGCAAGTATAACAATTTGATTTGTTCTAAAATATGACACGACATCTGCAGGGCGATCACATATTTCTGTAGCTATCAGACAGTTGATGCTATCAAAGTTTTGTGGCAATCGATATTTTGCGATCACGTATCTTGTAGTTGTAGCATTCAAATATCAATTTGTATTTATCGATAAATTGCAAAGTGAATTTGATGCGAATCATTGGCTATCTGACCAAATTAAATGGCACCATATAATATGAAAGTCACAACTTTATTCAATACGTATAATTTGTATCTATCGAAAAGGTGTTTCTATCGATAGATACAAGATACGTCAAACGTGGTTCTGTAGCTATCAACGATTTCATTGCTACAAAATTTGTCAAAACTGTCATTTTTTATTGTTGCAATCAGAATTCATTGCCACAGAAGATACATGATCGCCCTTTTATACTGAAACTGGTGATAATGTCATTTTTTATTGTTGCAATCAGAATTCATTGCCACAGAAGATACATGATCGCCCTTTTATACTGAAACTGGTGATAACTTTTTGCAATGGACAGTATCCTAGACAAGATAAAGGCTGACTGGTCTTTATGTACTAGATTAAGTTATGTAATCGGCTCACGTAAGAGTGGGTCTTGAGCCCATTATAAGTTTACGGGCTTATCCAGGAATGATAATGATGCATCGGAACCAGTACTGGTAGATAACGATAAATCCCCTCAAAGAGATTTATTTTTGTAAAAATTAAATGTGACTGTATTTGGCAGGCAACAAGGCCCCGGAGGCGGGTCGGCTGACAACCGGTTCGTGTTCAAGCGGCGTTTGTTCCGCGGCGGGAGGGACCTGCCGCACGATCCCGTCGAAGTCGCACTGCTCTACGCACAGGCGGTCCACAGTGTTGTCAAGGTGACGCACTACTTATTTATTAAAGGCGTTTTACAGTATCTTACTGCTGCACTCAGAGACGTTCTTTAATACATCATTAAACCGTGCCGTTTGTATGGATTTTGACGGTATTTAATGATCATTAGTGTTAATTGACGTCTCAGCGTGCGGCACTTTAGGTGAAACGTGTAAACGATTGCTAGAACTTCTTGAAGTAGTACTTCTAGAATCGAATAGAATAGTTTTTTATTTCAGTTTCAACTTTCAAGTGACGTTCCTTCTGCGCCCGCTCGTTCCTGTCCTCGCTACTCGCTGTAGGAAGTTTAAACGGACATGTCAGTAACACTGAATTTATAATGTGACCAGTATCTACATAGTTAAAGGTAGCATCATACATCTCAGAAATAAGTGGATATAGGTCTAGATAGATCTTACCTGAATAAATTACATGCTTTCAAGTTTCCGGCGACGGCAGATGTCGGGTGTTGCGCGAGGTAGACCCTCAGCACTTCCTGGGAGACGTCGTAATAATCCAGCTTTTAGTAGCACAGAGCTACGTACACGTTCAGAGCCATGTACTTTCTACAAGAAAACAACATCTATTAGCTAAGCTACAACATTGGATGGGGATGGAGGATGCGTTGACACGTGTAAAAAAAGTAGCAATCGGGGAGGACATTCTAGCCCAGCACCTCATGGGGCATGGCGTGTTGTATGCTAATAATATATATGACATATACCTTTTTAACATAGTCATAAATATTTTATGACCTACTTAGCATTCTTCATACCTACTTGCTTTCATTATACAATTTTTTGTTTTGTGTAGGACAAGCAAGTGAGAAGCTAGTCACGCACTGTTGACCTGTCCTGACCAGAGCTGAACAATCAACAGATACGTGAGAATCAAATAATTTATGTATTTTCAGATGGACGAATTCCCTGTATCAGAGAAAGTGGCCTTACAACTGGCGGGACTCCAAGCGCAGGTGTCTTTAGGGGAGCCCCCGCCGAGCCCTCCGCCGCCGCACACTCGCGCCTACTACGCGCAGCCGGAACAGTTCCTGCCGCAACGGATAGCGAGGGCGCGCCCGGCGCATCAATGGGTATGTTGAATTATACCTTACATTTCAAAAGAGTATTGGTGTTAGTGCTATTGTATTTTATTATTGCTGATAAGTTAGTCTGTGACCACAACCTCACCCATTGGATCATTTATACCAACACAGAGGACGAGGTATGTGATCGAATGTGTCAATAAGCTTAAAGTGAAGTGGGTCCCAAAGAGGCCTCTATAAAACGTGTTAAAAAAAATCTTGAAGACGTTTTATAGAAAGAGTGTACGCCTTACAGATATGAATAAAATATACAATAATTCTAGACAAGCATGTGATAAAGTGAGAGTTTTTTTCCGATATTAAAATTTCACTATACATGAATTTATTCAAAAATATTCGTCTTTCCGTCTTCCGCAATCTAATATTTTTCAAAGACCACTTCGTCTTAAAGTGCTGACAAATACTATCATTATCAGACTAAGTAAGAGTGAAAGATAGAGGATGTGATGCTTGAATCGCGGTCATTTATGCCAAATAACGAAAATGGTTATTAAACACAAAACTAGTAACTTAAATATGATTAAACTAGCTTTCCGGGCGCGGCTCCGCCCGCGCGTATTTCGGTTATCGCGCAAAAACATTAACCTCATTTTGCGCAGTTGGATAAAAACTGTCCTTTGTTTTTTCCCGGGTCTCAAACTATTTCCATACCAAATTTCATTCAAATCGGTCCAGTAGTTTTGGCGTGAAAACGTAACAGACAGACAGACAGAGTTACTTTCGCATTTATAATATTAGTACTGATATCATAATATAAATTACCTGCGGCACTTATATTATTAATATAAGTGCCGCATGATAAGATTATGCTATTCAATTGTTTCTCATCATATTTATACACATGTATAAATGATTGAGATATTTTCGTTATAAGCGTTATTTGATTCAATTTTAGAATATTATTCTATTTCCTTTTTGACATTAAACGTGTCCTCAGAAGCATGGAAACGCTGAGCAGTAATGCAACTGCCATTATTATAATATCCAAATCATGACCACAGTGAATGTTGCTTAACTTAGTTGATCGATTAAGGGCGACTAATCAAGCTACACTATGGCCGCCTAAAAATATAATTTTTATCTTGTATATTATTTATACCGGACTCTGGTTTCCAGGCAAACATCCTCGCTCAAGCCCACCGGCAGTACGGCGCGGGTCGGGCGGAGCTGACGGCGAAAGCGTTGTATTTGTCGTGCGTGATGCAGTATCCGCTTTATGGAGTCACGCTGTTCCCTGTCACTTACAAGGGATACTGGGCTCATGGTACGTATCATACCCATTAGCAAGTATTAGTATAGTCTGGTTATGTTTCAGGTTGATACGGCATTTTTATTGTGATGTATTTTGTTCGGCAGTATTGAATAGTCTAAGATCCTGTATTGTTATCTGATTCAGTGTCTGAAATAATCGCACTGTTTTATATCAGCCAACGTATTTGCGTTTAGAAATGTACTTAAAAGCGATATAAATTATAGTAGAAAAGGTACATAAAAGATATGATATATAATATATTTTTTTTAATTTTAAAAACTAATATTGGATGAATATATAAATAAATGTAACTCTCATACCGTTACCGCTTTCATCAAGTTCGCAGTTAATAAAACATGCACAATCTTCTTCTAATTGGATGCGTCAAGGTAAAGTTGTTGCGCCGCACGGTACACTTTTTAAACCACGCCCACCGCGTAAGTTTTGGGTTGTGATGTTTTCGAGCTTGACTTACATTTCTTTACATATTTATTCGTAGTATAAAAGTTAAGAAATGTTGAGCTGACAAAACTTGTTAGATTTAGAACGTCTTTGTCATGGCTACATAAAATCTCAAAGTAAAATATTTAGAATTACGAATTTCTATATATTACTAGCGGCCCGCCCCGGATTCGCACGTGTAATTGCGACTATAAATTGAGATGTAAGCTATCCTATCTTTCAATTTGAATCAAACTGCACACGGTGTGCAAATCAACTTTAAAATCAGTTCAGTAGTTTAGGAGTCTTGCGATGTGAGACTGCAATAGAGTAAGGCCCTATTCGCACTGAACTGACTTTTTAATAGTATTAATAATAAGTCAGTGAAGTGCGTAATTTAATAGTATTTTTTTCTCAGTAGTTAGTTCAGGAGAAAAGAAGGTTCTCGACTAGTTTCAACTAAAGTCTTGTTTTCTCTTACCAAACTAATAGTTATTTTCTTACCTAATTTAAATATATGAATTATAATTTATCTCTGGAAGTAGACGTTGCACCTCAAATTCTTAGGATGGAATCGACTCTACCACTCTCGACGTCTTCCAATATTGCCTTGTTTAGGAAAATTAACTTACAATATTCCCAGGTCCAAATGTATTGCTCGGCGTTGGGTCGGAAGGCGTGGTGCTAGTGAGGCCGTCGGACAAGGTGGTTCTGGCCGAGTACCCGTACAATAACATCGCTGCGCTGCTGATGGACCCCGTCGACAATGGACTGACGATCAGCTTGACTCACCACGGGCAACATGACGGACACAGGTAAATCAATATGCTAAATTTAAACCATACTCGGTAGATATCAATAGGCTCACCCTCTTTAAACTTTGATGTTTAATTGCACTATTTCTTCATTGCTTTAGCTCTTCGAAGAAAAAAGTCGTTTGCATTCTGACATGATATAAATGTAATAAAATAGTTTGTATATAATATAAATGCGGGTTCGAATTCCGCACATGACTACAATTTTTCCGCTCGTAAATTTGTAGTTGATAAACGAGTATATCGGTACATTTGCTCAGAAGGGTGCACCCTTTTTCTATCAGTTTTTCTATGAGGGTGTTAGGAGTGGAATAGTTTTTGTTAGAGATTTCATTATGGAGATTTTAAGGACCAATATTCCCTGTTGAAAAAATAAATGTCTGTGTAAGTACTTTCAGTACATACTTCCTCAAAATCCCACTATATTGTACAGATCATTTAACTGGGTCTTTTAAGTCCTTTTGGTGGTCGCTTGAGATGCATCACTTTTTGATGTTACGAGTATTATTTTCTACAGTAGTTGATGGGTTATTAGTTCACCTATGCATGGTTTGTAAATATGGAACAATCTGGCCATTTGAGGAAAAGTCCTAACACAAACTGTGACGATAGTCTACCTAATTTTAAGATATGTGCTTGTAGAGCAATGACCTATTGAATTCTACAGATTAATAATATTTTCACAGATGCATAGTCCTGGAATCTCCGCAAAAGAACGAAGCTGCGTGGCTAATGGCGGCGTACAGCCCTGTGTTAGCCAACGGACTGGCAGACGAACCTCCGAGACGGGCCGCACCTACGTCGGAAAGATCACGACTTGCGGGGGCCTTGAAGAGTGCCAGGAGGGCATTGGTAGATTCTGGCATGCTGAGGAGACCTGCGGAAGGTGCGACTGGGAACTTCTTGCGGAATACCCTTAGAAGGTAGGTCACACACATTAGACAAACATCTAATGACATCAACTGTCCCATTCCAAGTTAAGCCTGTATGCCATTCTGGAGCACATCATCACTTACTAACATATGAGATACAGACTGTAAAGAAAAAAAAACGATTTCTCCTTTGTCCAGTAATATTTGTGAAATTCTTGACTGCCTATGACAGATGCATTTAGCTACATGGTTCAGACTTCACTGCGCCCATCACCCTGACCCATACAGTTCGCTTGTAATTTCAGGATTACTTATTTTATCCCATGAACTGCTCGCGGAACATACTGTTAGGTGCTTGACGACAGATTTTCTACTTGCGGGAGAGCTAAAAGTGCTCTTCACCATGTTGCATGAAGCTCAAGCAGGAGGTTGAGGTGGAACCTGGAACTAAGGCTCTGCAGTTCATAGCTATTGCCGCTCGGCTATGACTGCTTCATTAAATACTGCAACATCAGTGAAAAAGCCCTACAATAGTTTGTTGGTTACAAAGGTAAAGGTTAATAATTCTCGTATACTATTCTTTTTTTTATATTGTTGTATTGTATACTTGGTGAAATTTACTCTTTGTAGTGCTTCCATCATGATGTTGACGAGAGTATTTCTCCTTAGGCTATCGAAGCACCGGCTGGAGAAGGTCCGCCTAGATATGGCGGCGGAGACCCAGGGGGAGAGTTACAAGCAGTTCCCGGCCGGCTACTGGTGCTGGGCGCGCTCACTGCCACACTCACTCACTAAGCTCAACGAGGCTGAGGAGGTCGCTGCAATGCAGATATTTAAGGTAATAATCTCATCAGCACAAATTGGAAGTTGTTAGTCACACCCCATGTGTAAAGTTTTTGAAGCGGTGATGGCACAGAAGCTATGGACTGCCGCGTAGAAGGTCAATTAAATCCCACCGCTGTCTTGGACATCCACCTTATGGTGGTAGGGCATGTTGCTAATAGCCGCCGGGCAAGCACCCTTTTATTTGCCCTCATGAGTCTATTTCGATTTTACGAAAATCAATATTATATGCTTATTTATTAATTTTGTTAAAACTATGATTTTTTGGATATATTTTTTCACCTGGTACCAGCATCTTATTTTTGTTTCTGATGATAGCTGCAGAAACACAAGTTTAGATGCTGACAGCCAGTCAAGTAAGGACTCGTTTATCTTCGGCCACATTATCATTTTTATTAATAAGTGAGATACAATAAAAAGTGTTTAATGGTTTGAGTCCAAGATACAATAGAATTGTAACCTCACAGACGTCCTCAAATTTGATCGAGTTATTATTTGATTGTAAGTATAGACAAAACATGAATTTGTTTATGAATAATGCTAATAATACTCACCTAAAGTTTTGGAATGGTGGTGGGGCATATTGCGAATGTCCGCCTGGCTAGCTGCCACCCTCAAGTAGAAAATCTGTTGCTAAACACCTAACGGTGTGTTCCGGCAGCTTTCCTTGAGAGCTTGTAATTCTAGGATAGCGTGAACACACCATTACTTTTTTTTTATGCTTGATAGGTTAGCCTTTGACCACTATCTCACCTGATGGTAAGTGATGATGTCGTCGAAGATGACAGGTTTTCTTCTAGAGGGTGGTAGCTAGCCAGGCGGGCATTCGCAAAATGCCCTACCACCATGCTATAACGACTGCCATCCTAAGACAGCAACCGGGACCGACGACTTAACGTGCCCTCCGAAGCACGGAAGCGCTCAGTAGTAATGTCACCAGCGCGCGGTCACCCATCCAACTCATGACCGCGGCGGACGTTGCTTAGTTTTGCTGATCGGTTCAGAATGGCTTAGCAAACTTAGCTATACGATCGCTTCAAACCACACCACTATCTTACCATCAGGTAAGATAGTGGTCAAAGGTTATCCAATCAGCAATAAAAAAATGCTAACCTTGATTAATCTCCATACGTGTTCTTTTCGTTCAGGATATAATGAGCCACGCGGGCCTGAGCACGAACGAGGGCGGCAGCACCAACAACCTCGCCAACAACAACAGCACCAGCAGCCAGGAGAGCGAGGGAGACGACCGCGTGGCGCTGGCGCAGGCGCTGCTGCAGCGCTGTCTGCAGAAGGACACGCTGCTCTGCGAGCTGTACGTGCAGCTCATCAAGCAGGTACTCCTCTACACTAGTGCACCACCAACAACGAGCACTTGCTGGAAGTGGGTAAACAGTGAGATACTGTTGTCAATCACGGCAAGGTTGGTGCGAGATGTCATAATTAAGCATACTCTCCTGTCATATTTTGAGATTGAATAGTGCACTTTGGATTGGGATTTCTAAGACTGCTAAGGTATCTTATTTAATAAGACACGATTTGTATAAGAGGCAACTCACAACGAAGTGGCATTGACCGCGCGTATAGGATGAAACAATTGACGGTGATGGGCCGCTCGACTTATTAAATAGAGCTTCGATGGTTTTATTAACTCCATCTCAAAACTAGTTCGCTCCTAACTAAAGTAGATGGGTCTGCCAAAAGTGCCAGCCACAACCATAACTTCAATGTCTTTATTATTACGAGTATATTATGGTAGAAGTATTTTACCGATGTCGTATACTAAGAAGGACCAAGTCAGACGTGATTGAAGTAGTTCTCGTATATCGTAGCTTTAATACATTTTGTGCAAGACTTCGCGCTATCAGCCTATATCGCACACCAATCTCAAATCTCAAGGGCGGTCTTGTGACGGGTTACAAGATGATTCTTGAGAGGCATTACATGAAATGTTGTAAATGGACCATTAGGATCGCTGGGAGAATGAAGCGATTCTATTGGTGGAAATTTTCCTCTTACACCGCTCACATTTCTAGAAGATACGCAGCCTAAAACATAACATAAAACATAAAAATCATTTATTGATATAATCGTGAACAATGTTAATTTTGAAGCCTCTGGTTTTCGGTGAAGCTTTACACGGTGTTTCGAAGACCAGATCCTTTTCCAATGTGTGTCTATAAAAACAGAAATTATGCCATTATACAATTATTATTTTTTTATCTAAATACAGTTTTGGTTGTTTTGTATGCGTGTGGATGTGAATATATGTAAGGGGGTGTGAGGTGTGTTATGTGTGTGGATATGAATATATGTGAGGGGGAGTGAGGTGTGCTATGTGAGTGTGGCGAATTGTTATCGTTGAAAGGTTATCGAGTATGCTTTCAAAAAGCAACTGTATTAAAATTACCAGGTCTTGAGGGCTCACTAGCAGAGTTCGGCCGTGATACCCTGACTAGGATCGGTTTATTAATACTGAAACTAGGATTTAGGACTGGATTGTACAGTGCTGTATCAGCTGGATCTTCCACTGCTGCCTGCCCCACTAAGGGGGGCGTTTTCCATAATACCCACGTTTGGCTAACGCCGGTATTATGGAAAACGCTGTAGATTGTTAGATAGCAGTTCCTGGGATGGCGCTATTTAGGAATTGTGTTGAACCTTGATATTTTACATTCGATGTGTGTAAGTAGCACGTGTTGTGTGTGTTACAGACGACCGACCACCCCGAGCCGTCATCCCGCGTGTCCGCGCGGCACTGGGCACTGCTGTGTTGCGCAGTGGGAGCGGCACTGCCGCCTGCCAAGCCGCTGCGTCGGCTGTTGTTGGCTCATCTGCGGTACCGCGGCACTGCCCTGCATACGGGAGAAGAGGGAAAGTTCGCCAGGCGGGCCGAGCAGGTACTTAACCTACCTCATTTTAACTCTAAGCGCTGCGTCTCTTAACGGCTGTTAAGTAATAGGAACGGTAGGTCTTATTCGGATTGTCAAATGTCAAATGCAGAAATAATGTGTCTTAGTGGTCCTTTGTATTGAAGACCTCAGTTGAAGCCCCATATCACTTTCTTCTACGTTTGATGGTAAGTGTGGGTATATGGAAAGTTGGGAACTGTCTCTGAATGACACGCTAAAACATTTTTTCTTTGGTGTGGTAGCTTTTTTATGCTACGCAATTTTCACATGTTTTTTTTTTCTAAAATAAAATTTTGAAAGGATTGGTGATTTCCTTAATAAACAATTGGTGCCTAAATTGTTCATAGGAAGAAAGGATCATTTTTGACATAATCCATGCGAAAGCCAAACTAAAGTCGTGCGTAGGAAATAATAGGCATGAAGATTTTGGTCAGAAGATGAAACTAACAGAGAAAAGCATAATCGATCAAGGGAAAAAACCATCGGCTAATAGGTTAACGATGTGATTAAGTTACGACTAGTTTTTTTTGTTTGAATCTTTTTTCACTGTCAATAATCAGCCGAGTAGATTGATATCGATTCATAAGTGTTTACAAAATTGTTAAAATATTTGTGTATACTTACGAAAGTTTTCATCAAATGTTTGAGTAAAATGTTTGAAAGCAAAATTGCGACGTATTAGCGTCAAGGAGAAAATTGCAGTGAATAAAACGAGAATTACAAGCAGTGACATGGAAAACGAAAATGAATTTATTTCACACAACAACATCCCACGACAATACCTTAATTGACTTCAATAATTATGATTCAATTACTTTTTTTTAGTTTTTTTGAGTGGAGAATCCTTTTACGGATACCCTTTTTTACACAAGATTTTGCCGGACTCACCAGCGGGTGTAAAGAGTCCACTGGTCCTACCTTCTAAACTTCACTGTCTTCCATCTTCTAGGCAGGGGAGCGAACCATGTCCGTTGCCCTGGCGGTGAAGTATTCGTCCGAATACGGATCCTCTATATGATTAAATTCCTGAGCTAACACTCCATAATATTTTAGAAGGAGACTAACCCACCATATACCGAGCAGGTGGCGCTGAGCATAGCGCAGGTCCCGCGGCGCCTGGCGGCCCCCTCCCGCGAGGAGGTGCTGTGTGCAGCCGCGCGGCGGCCGCTGCACGTGCGGGTGCTGCTGCTGGACGGGAACCAACACGGGCTGGTGTTCGGCCCGGCCGCCACCGCCGACCATCTCGTCGCCATGCTTAGGGAGAAGATCGGACTCAGTGACTCCGCTACTGGTGAGTCTCACACATGGACCATAGCATCCTCTTCTTTTCATTGAGTCGGGTGTTTCAATCAATACCTTTCATTATTGCTTTATTTTAATAGATTTTTGTTTTGCTCCTTGGTTCTCAATCATAACTTGATCACGAGATCTAGATACAGAAAAGATTTAATGAAGATATTTTATGACATCTAATATATAGTGTTTAATACTTTGTTGAACTTTTTTATTTGTTACGGGACAATGATTTTTGTGACGGTTTTAAGGGCAACTTATGGAATCATGTTCACGAGTGTTCGATCAAAATAATACGAGCGTTAAATGATTAGAATTCAATCAAAATTAGATATTGTAACAAATACTTTCAGAATCTATATTAAATCGTCTACCTATTGATCAAATACAATAGGTAGACGATCTAGCAACAAAACCATAAAAATGGTTAATAGTTTAATTTCCCGCCATAGACGTCGGCATCCCCTTTAACCCAAAATTTCCGCTAATTAGATGCTTCTTACTTTCTTTAGACTAAGTCACATTGACATCCTCAGCAACCTTTAAAACCGATCTAACCTTCACAGTACTATATCAGTCACACCGACTGAATCTTTTTAAAGTGATTGTCTTCATAGCGCTTTCCATACAAAACATAGTTCCGTCATACCTAACTAGATACTGTGTTCAACTGTGTTCTCGGGTGAAATTTGTCTTGGCTTAATATCTACGCTTCTGACAGTTCTTCATTTTATTATTTAAGTCCTAATGCTGCGTATCCACAACACATGTGGAAGGAGAGGAAAAACCCACCCATACGATCGCTGCGTTCAGCGAAGCAGAATTCTAGGTTCAGCCTGCTATCACCTTCGACCACATCATCACTTACCATCAGGTGAGATTGTGGTCAAAGGCTAACCTAAAAGAATTTAAAAAAAAAAAAAAACCTACGCAAATGAGGCGATCCTATTGGTCTTCGATCTATGATCTTTTCTCCTTTTGTCACTTATCTTCCTCGCAAATCTATGGTGGATGAAGTGGTGGGCGAAGCCTTAATGTTATGATAAGAATGACCTTACTAAATTATTTAAAAAATAGATAATTTTACGGAAAACTGGCAAACCAAAAGCACAGATGTTAGAAGGACATGATGCAAAAATTCACAGAGTTTGAACACTTTGTGTTTAATATATGGTGAAACTATGTTTGTATGGAGACCGCTCCATAGATACTTATCATATTAAACTTAAACCGTCTTACCACAAAAGACTTAAGCACGCCTTAGACATGTGTTGAACAGATGTTTCAAAAATGTTGTACCACAAAACGGCGCCTAACACGCGTTTAGGCTTAAACATCCCTTAGTCACGTGTTTATATTTAAACAGACGCAAGCCTTGGTTTAACAAGTGTTTAACTCAGTTCTATCATTTTTAATATTGATAATTGCAGTGGATATGGACAACTTATATAGATATAATACATCGTGCACGCGTGAACCCATTTGAGTATTATAGTGGAAACGATAAGATTAATAGATTTTTTTAAAATAAAATTGTGGATCTATTAAACGATCACCTACAATGTGATCCTCGGGGTGGATCCTCGTAAGTCCCCAATTACACGTTGCGTGCGCCTCACGGTGCTGGGCTCGTCATTAGGTAAGCACGGAATGTTATGGTTGTATATGTAATAATTACATATTATTATAAATCTAATAGTATAATATTTATTTAAAATTATAGTTTTTGAAGCCTAATTCATAGCTTTTACTTGACATCTATCTTTAAATTATAATTATTTTTTTAGAGATTTTATATAGACGCAATAAACTTAACATTATTATTTTACAAATTAAAATATTATTATTTTTCCGAAACACCGAATCGATTAATAACTCATAGGAGAACATTATTTTTGTACTCTTTGCTTGTGTTTTTAATCTAATAGCTGTACTCAAGCCTTCTGATGTACTGAATATTCATCTATAATGAATGTAAATAATGACTAAAATATATAATTTTGGTGCAAAAGGATACTGGTATTTCAAATAATTTCTACATGTAACAAAACGTTCCCTAAAGTTACAAAACAGGCAGATGAAACGCGCACCGGCTTAGGCAGTGTTTAGGCAAACACGTGTTAAACATGGTTTTGTGGTAAAAAAATTAAAACGCGTTTAGGCGCTGTTTAACTTTTAGACACTGTCTACCTAAACAGGCGTTGAAACCGTGTCTTATGATATTTTTGTGGTAAGACGGAAAAAGGTTTAGATTTAGAAATGCTACATGCATGATGTATAATCGTTAGGTTACGCGCTGTACGAAGTGTGTGCGAACTCGACGCCTGCGGGCGCGGGCGAGCGCGCGCTGGCGGGCAGCGAGCGAGTCGGCGACGTGCTCGCCAGGTGGGAGAAGGCGCCCGCCACTGCCGCCGCCTGCAGGTACTATACTGCTTATATTATTTTTCTCAAACATGCTTGGAAATGTGAGCATTATTTTGACAACCTTCTTCGAGATAAATTGAAATTGCTGTACTGGCCAAATACATGCGCGCAGCGGCCGGCAAAAAATGTATAAAAATCTATATCTGTCGTGTCTAGCGGCCAAATAAATTGCATAGTAAACTCATATCTTTCGTGTAATTTAAAAATGGAACGATCTTTTACTTCGAAGCATGGCAACCAAGGAGGTAACTTATCAAAGGTTTTATTTAAATTTCGATCTGGCTTGCAAATAGAACGCTGTTTATTGAAAATTGTACATTTAACAACTGTATCTTCAAATAAAAATTCTGCCTAGGTACTACTTTATTTTAATTTCCGCGCATTTCATTTGAGAAAAGCACTATACAAGCCTGAGCCACTACTAGGCATTGATGGACTTACGTATGTGTGCCTCGGCTTCGCCTCGGCCCACATTTACACGTTCGTCCATCAATGGCTCCTTTGCTGGCCGCTGCAGTAATGTCTTCCATGTCCCATGTATTCAATCAATATGTACCCTATCATTAATGGGTTAAAATTAATGGTTCGCCGCTAATAATCTTCTCTTAAACAAAACTTCAAAAAAGACCAAATGTTTAAAGTTTTCTTTACCAAATGTTCCTTATGTTGAACCAAACATTAAGCTTGGCTTAGATAAACTCTCTATTGACAAAGCGACAGTCTTTCTGGGAATCAAAGTGGACTCAACTTTACAGTGGGATCCACATATACATGATCTAGCCGGAAGACTTAGTTCTGCTGCATATGCAGTTTGTAAGATAAGACAGTTAACAGACGTAGCTACTGCACGGCTAGTTTATTTCGCGTACTTCCACAGTATAATGTCGTATGGTGTATTGCTATGGGGAGCTGCTGCTGAGATGGAAACAATCTTTATCTTACAAAAGCGTGCAATTCGAGCCATATATGAAATGGATCCTATGGAATCTCTAAGGGATCTTTTTAAAGAAATTGATATATTATCTTTACCGAGTCTGTATATATTTGAAAATATTATGTATGTTCGGAAAAATTTGAGTAAATTTAAACTAAACAGTGACAACCATCATTACAACACTAGGAACAAATATAAATTAACGGTACCGTGTTTTAGATTAGCAAAGACAAATAAAAGGTCCTTTTTAGGTAATTGTGTGCGGTTTTATAATAAAATTCCCGAACATATTACAATGCTCACAGAAGGAAAATTCAAATTACACGTGAAAAACATTTTGATTAAGAAATCCTACTACACAGTTTGTGATTACTTAAACGACAAAAATGCTTGGAAAATTCCACCTCTGCCAAGCCATCACCTGTCTCCTACGTAATTTAAACAAATATTGTAATAATTGTATTATATTGTTTATAAAAAAATGTAAACAGACGTTTAAAAGAATGGCCCCGAGTTTCTTGCCCGTTCTTCTCGCAGTGGCTCTATAATTTTTTTTGCTGAACGTGGCAGTACAATGTAGAATATTTCAATATTAAAGTTTGTAATTGACCTTCATAAGAGCTTCGTAGACGCCTAAATTGACTAAATGATTTTGAATTTGAATTTAAACAACTTTTCTAAGAGAAACAACGTGACCACCGTTTCTATGCAATTCTGTCTGAACCTCGTGATTACCAGGAATTTGTGGTACGTAGGTCTGTACTCTGTCTCCACTACTAGGTTTTTTTTTGTAATTACCTATGAAATCTGCGCGCGGTGCCCCCATCACTTATAAATCTTATAATATATAAGTGATGTGGGCACCTCTTAGTCGGGAAAATATATTTATATATTGAACTGAAAATTTGGGTTTTTGGAGCAACTAGCCAGAAAGAAATATTCTTCAAATATTACTTAGACTTCGATTTGGAGATCGATCTCGCAAACATATACCCGTACGTCCGCTGATTGCTTAAAATTTATAAAAGCCCTTTACCTCTTCAGCTTTTAGATTGTTTGTACGCTAGTGTGTGTAAATGATAAGTTGTTAACACACACTGTCTGGTTATAGGTTAGTGTTCAAGAAGCGTCTGTTCCTCGGCGACCGACCTCTACAAACGGCGTGCGCGGCTGAAATGGAGCTACTGTACTACCAAGTGCTGCACTCTGTGCGACACGACCGGCTGCCCATAGAGACCGACGAAGCCGTGAGTACATCTCTCTACTTAATATTGTGTCACATTGATATTGCAGTGTGAATCTCTACAAGAAATAAAGGTTATTAAGTAGGTACCTATCTAACAAAAGTATTATTTAGGTGAGAAGTATTCTGAGAGCTGAATGTCAAGGTTATCCCTTCCGTTTATTGAAATTAAATAAAAATTTAAGAACTAGAATACAGGTTGTAAACTCTTATGCTGGGGTATTCAACGCGTACGTAATTTTTATGAACTTGCCCCTTAAAAAGCAGACTTTTATGTATTACAGCATAAAAAGTAGTTTTAATTGGCTCACACCGAGCAAAAACAAAAACTTTACGAGCATGAGTAGCAAAAATTGTTGGTCGCGATGGTATAGATCGTTTCAAAGCTGTCCAAAGAGTGAACAAATATGTTCTAAGCTCTATTTTTTACCAACAACAACGCCTCAAATCGAACAAATGCTAATATTTTTAACATTAGGCTCAGTATCTATCAGAGATATTTAAGGAAGATGAGTATATATCAATTGAGGCGATTACGTAACCCGTGTGGTATGTTCTATAGGTGATGTTGGCAGCGCTGCACGCGCAGGTGGTGCACGGGGAGTGCTCCGGCGGGGGCGAGGAGTGCGCGGGGGCGGCGGGCGCAGTGCTGCCCCCGCGGCTGGCACTGCCCGCGCTGCCCGCGCCCGCCGTGAGGCTGCACCACCTGGCACTGCGCGGCACGCCGCCGCACGCCGCCATGCAGCGCGCCCTCACGCTCGCATCCTCATGGCCTCTCACGCGCGCCACTATCTTCGACGTCATGGTACGATCTACACCACCCTCTTTATATATACCATACATGTATTTTAAGAAAATGTACGGTGCCCATGAATGTGTGGCCTGCATGCAGTCAATCTGACCCTATACGAGCGGCGCGGCGTCTATGCGCTACGCTTTGTTGCGTAACAGATATCGAGTGCTTTACGTGCTTTAGATACATTAATAATATGCCTAATTGTCCAGTGGAACTCTGCAAAAATAGGATGACCACAACAAACCTTAAGACACGAGTTTATTTTTAAATTGATGTGAGCAAATTTGATGGGATCACAGAAATTGGGATGAGATTACTGAAATAAAATGTAATGAAAAATAATAAAAAACTTGTTCCTAGAAGTCGAAGTCTTGAAGAAGTATATATGATATTGATGACGATATACACAGCCGTGTCGTATTTGGAGTAGCAGTGACTTGGTATGGTTTACATAATGACTTTTGTTTTTTTTTTTAAACAAAATGTAGTGATGTGATATATTGGTTTATAAATAAATATCTTTTATTGGATCCTTGGTACGATAGGTTTTTTATACAGAGAAAAGATGAGCTCGCAACTACTAACCTACTAAAGGCGGGTCAAAATTATTGTGTTGACCTCAAGTACACGTGCGCCAAACGGCAATCCTGTACAACAATTAGCGGTATTTCATCGATATATATAATTTATTTATATACATAAATATTTGCGGTATTCCATTGATATTGGGCTCACACGGAGGCCATACTGGTATCTCTATAACGTCTACCTCCTAATCCTTGCAAACTCCCGTCGTATGGAATCTTATTATCGGCACCTATGATTTATTTCGGCGCAGTGCTGAGTTCACTACTCCGGTAGAGGTCTCATCACTGTTGGCTCTAGCTTGTTGAGCTGCACCACCAAGGCCCCAATTCTCTCAGCTATTGACCCAACGCCACACTACTGCGATGCTTCTGCGATCGAACTGCTATGTTAATGTCAAATTTGGTAGTCGGCTCATTTTAGCTCCTAATCGCAGTTGTATAGCAATCGCGTCGCTATCGTATGGCTGTGCTATGGCTTGCAAATGTTGCCACTGAAATAAGATACGTAATAAGAAGATAATAAGAAACGCCAATATATGGAACAGACTACCGATTTTATGCCACTGTAGCAACGCAATCGCAACAAAATAGTTTACAGCATACCAAACATGTCAAAAACTATTGATAGCAACCCACTGACTTGCTATCGATCGAGCCTAAATAGCGGGCAGACTACGGATACTGTCAAAAACTACAATTTTCAACGCCGTTGAATACCTAAGAGAATCGGGCCCCAGGCACAAGTCTCTGGTTGGTGTCGCTTGTATAGACATTGTGCGTTGTATTACAGCAATCGTTCACGTCGAACTGGCCGCGCGCGCTGTGGCTGGCGGTGGACGCGCGGGGGCTGACGCTGCTGCGGCGGGGGGCACGCGCGGCGCTCGTGTCGCACGACCACGACCAGCTGCTGGCCGTGTCCCCCGCGCCGCGCGCGCTGCTGCTCGTCACCAGGGCCGAGAGGAAGCACGCTAAGCTCGTCTTGTCTACTGATCAGGTACCGCCACTCTGCTCCCACGGCGCTCCGCGTTTACAAACAACACTTGGATATGGTTAACGTGAGGCTATTGCTACAGCAGTGTACTGCTGATGCTATAGAAACTCAGATTGCGTACATAAATATATGAAAAATCTTCACGAATTGTTATCAATAAAGGATTATTATATTAATGAATATGTTAGCGATAAGTTTATCTGAATTATATATTATATTGAATTAGTCTTTGCCGCTTATTTATTATTTTTTAAAGTATATTATTATTTAATTATTATAATTTTAGCATGCCTGAAAACTAGCCACATTTTTTTAACAACTCCTATTATACCTAGGTGTGTTTAAGCTAATAAATGAATTTGAACTTTCATTTTCTAAACAAATAGCTGACTGACTACTGTGACTACTGACCGAGAATTACATGTAATGTAAATAAATATTGTAATTTCATAGACTTACTTTACAAATTGTAAAAAGAGTAAAGACATTAAAAGGCAACGAGTTTCTTGCGCTTTCTTCTCGCCAATGTACCATTTTTGATGAACCCGGCTGGTTATTGTAGTAACTACATAAGAGCGTCGCCAAAATTTAATAATTGTTTTTGAGTGACTTCACACATGAATTTTTGTAAGAATTTGGTTAAAATGTGCCAACGTTCGCATATATGGTATACAACTGACATGCTACCTTCTTTCTCTTTTTGTTATCAATAACTGTCTGCTTGCTTACTGAACATATTGACGTTCAACATCTGATGATCTTTACTTGATAGTTATTGTGTAACCTTCCAGGCGTACCAGATCGCGACGCTGATCAAGGACTACATCGAGGCGGTCCGCGGGCCGGTGTCACCCGCAGTGGCGGCCATGGGCATGGGCGCGGGTGCCGCCGGAACCGCGGCGGCGGCCGGCTCGTGACATCCGCACGCCTAGTGCCAGTGCTTCCACGTCCGACATTGAACCGACCTCAATTATAGCCTAATGTAGCGAGCCTCACACACGGAACAACTGACGTGTTTATAACGAGAGGTTTCTATTCGTGAAACGAATCGTTTTTTAATCTTATCACGCCTTTATATTGCTCCAGAAGGGGAAGGCATCGTTTTTAAAGCGATCGATTAATGAGAAAATTGACACATTGCACAAAGATCGGCTTGTTTTATAATAGAAACCTGGCGAATATTATTAACGGGAGCGTTGCGTGCGTGCTTGTCGGCCTGTGGCGTCTGTTTGAACCTCGAGTGATACCTGTAAATTTGCACAAATATTTGCTGTACATGGCCAATACATAACATAATAGATTTTGTGTTGGTCGACGATAGTACAAATATTTGTGTGAGAATACGCTTGAGACAGCATAGTTCCGCGTCCTTTCTCATGGATTAAGTTATTGGTTGAAAAATAGCGATGGATTGTAAAACTGGCCTTGGTCGACTAGGAATGTACGCCGATGTTTTGCTCATTTGAAAGTGTTCAGGATATCTTTCATCAAAATGTTCGATACGTTATTTTTACAATGAAATTTTTATTTCCGTGTCTTCCATAAAGTTCCCGTTAGAACATAGACTCAGTAAACACGTCAGCTGTTTGGATGTGCTCACTCCGAGTGCGCGTAGTCATATGCCACGTTCCCACAGTCCGTGGCTAATAGTTCTACCACAGATTGGCTCATAGTTTATGCGTAAGGATCTCTTGTTTAAGTTTTGGCCTGTGGTAAGAATTTTAGAATAGAATTGTCGCCTCGGAGGGCAATGCTCGCGGTTTGAGCACGGTCGGTAACATCCGTCACACAAGGAAGTAAATGTCAATGGACAAATAATGAACCTTATCGCAAAAGCAATAAGGTTCCAAACTCTCTAATGCTTTCGTTCGAGACTATTGTCAAGGAAAATGTATTATTTTTATTAGTTAATTGTAAATTACTAACACACGGTCCACATTTACTTCAACAGCACAAATGACAGGAAAGAAAGTGGTGTTCGGTTTTCAGTGTAATGGACGATTTCGGTTGCCAGATGACGGGGAAGCAAAAGTTTACAATAAATTAAAATAACATTAACAAATAGCTCAGCGTTTTATGCCAATAACTACTATAGATTTATATTCCCGTTCTTTCTTGATAATGCCATGTCTATATTTGGCAAGTTTAAAAGAATTAGTAAAAGTCCTTGCATCAGTAGCCTGACTAACTTTACCATTTCGTCTCAGTAGTCCGGAGTTACAGACAATCAAACTACTGAGCTTCTTAGTCCGATGTTAATTATATTTATAGTTCGATAATCGGACTTTTCGTCCCTGTAGTCCGATGTGACATATAAGGCTCAGCAGTTCTATTATATGTAACATCGGACTACTGAGACGAAAAATCCGGTCATCGAACTATAAATGTTATTAGCATTAAACTAAAAAGCTCAGTTGTCCGATTGTTTGTAACACCGGACTACTGAAACGTAATAGTAACATTAGTCCGATCATCGGACTAAATTACCGGACTACTGATACTAGGCCTAGTAAAATACTCATCACATCTAAACTAAGAATATTATGCGTGTCGCATCTAAGCAATTACTTAATGCGCTTGCAACTAATATATAATAGCGAATTATATAGAACTTACCTTACCGCCTGTTAAAATCTCCTGTTTATAATACCTACTGGTATTGAACTCTGTACCACATGACAGTGATCTTTGTGGTATGAAAATTAATACCAGTATTATGAAATAACTGTTAAATTATATTGTATGTTACTATGGAATGTAATGTTGCAGTTTAGAATTTGATTGTTAAGAATATTCTGGTGTTGTTTAGATAGTGATTAAATAATCAATCTTTACCCCCTTTCCTTCGTCTTTGGATAACTGTAGATCCTCTTTCTGGAGACATAAGAGTTATTTAAAACCTGATTGATTCATCGGTCAAAATATGAAATAGCTCTTTGTGCTTCTAGATACATTATAATGTAGTAGGTACATTAGGGTAGTTGATAAACGAATTGCAAGATTGGTTTTTAAAATTAAATTATAATCTATATCAAAAAATGTACAAAATCAATCAGCTGCATTATCTCAAGTCTTCTTCTATCTTCAAGTCTATTATTCCGTTGGAATAAGGTTGAATTTAGAACGTTTTTCACAGATATTATGATATTCCGACTTAATTGCATGGGACATTTATAAAATAAAGAAGCCATATTTTAAAATCACACGATTTAATTCTTGTAATTAGGCTGTAGTATCTTTATCGATTAGCGTTTTGGCGCCAATTCGAAAAAGAAACTAGGTTTGTTGTACAATTTCAGCGCTTCATTGTCAACTACCCTATTTTGACGGTTAAAATGTAAGCCAACTATTATAAACTTTCCTTATTCTAATCAATCTCCTGTAATTTTATGACATTAGATATAAGATGTATAATAAGTACATACTCCACTGAGACTTGGACTCGTTTTTAGGGTTCCGTGCGAGATAACGGGACCCTTCTTATTGTAAATTACTTATTAAATTCACTTTTTGACAAATTTGGAGTAAGGTATTGCATGTGAGAAATTACTAAGGCATAGAAAAATCTATATTTAAATAAATATTTGTTAATATAATCTCAAGATACTAATCTTGAGGTGTGTACTGTCTGGAGTGCTTGCTCTTTAGAGTTTGATTCTAGCAAAATTACTCCTCAAGTTACAATATGCTGTTTGTAGATTTGTTCCAGTAGAATATATCATGTTTGTCTTGAATCTTGTTTTGTGCCTTGTAAACCCTGAAGTAACATTGCTGGTATATAGCCATACAAATATAAAATCTCGCAGTATGCATAAAGAAATAGAGATGAAATAATAAATTGGCTATCAGCAAAAGTTAATTCAGTAAGCATTTGTGCAAATTTATTATGACTGCGAAATAATTACCGATTGTTTGAATTATTATATCTTCTATTGCATATTATAACTATATATTGCACAATGTTATGTCTCAATATTTTATAATGAAAATATATTCGAATATTGTAGACTATTGAATAAGTATCTCATTTAAATTAATATTCACGTCGCACATCATGATTATTTTAGTATTATTTTTGGCCTAGTAGCAGTAGTCTGGTAATTTAATTTAGTCAGATGATCGGATTAACGTTACTATAATATAGTCTCAGTAGTCCGGTGTTGTAAACAATCGGACTTCTGATCTTTTTAGTCCGATGTTTATAATATTTTTAGTTCGATGTTTATAATATTTTTTGTTCGATAATATACGATATAATATAGATAATATACGTCTCAGTAGTCTGATGTTGCATATAA
The DNA here is from genome assembly GCA_963854805.1 of Plagodis dolabraria. Taxonomy (NCBI): domain Eukaryota; kingdom Metazoa; phylum Arthropoda; class Insecta; order Lepidoptera; family Geometridae; genus Plagodis; species Plagodis dolabraria. Next base: position 22,375,374 of record OY978459.1, read on the forward strand.
GGTTCAGCAGTTCTATTATGTGTAAAATCAGACTAATGAGACGAAAACTCCGATTATCGAACTAAAAATATTATTAACATCGGACTAAGAAGCTCAGTAGTCCGATTGTCTATAACACCGGACTACTAAGACGAAATAGTGACGTTAGTCCGATCGTCGGAATAAACTATCGGACTACCGATACTAGGCCTTATTTTTATCCTCTTATTATTTCGACTCGGTGCTTAATCAGAATTTGCTTAGCTTGTGTTTCTGATCTCATAATGAGTATTATTTATTTAGATGCCATATTTTGTGTTAGGATGAGCAATATTCGGTTAAGTTTTATTTATTTTACACATAATATGTTTTGATACAACTTTGTATATAATTGGTACACCAAAGACATTGATTCGTCCCTTTGGATATTTTTTTATTATGATTTTTTTTTCAATTTTCTTTAATGTTTTTGTAAATAAATATAGTTGAAATATACTCATTGACGTGAAATTATCGTACGTAAAGTTAGAGGCTGAAATATGAAGTGTTTGGCATTTGGTGATATGTTAAGATTATCATTTTGTATTAATTTTGTGACAATAATTTTTCGAACTAACATACTGCACTAGACAATATTACGTTGTAATGATTAATTTTCTTGTAGAAATAAGTTTATTTAGGATAATTTATTGTTCAGTAATATTTGAAAGATCACAAATAGAGATTTTGTGAAGCACCACACATATACTGCCTGATAGACTGAAAGTGTCCAAATATTTTATCCTTTTTTGATGGATTGTTTTTGTTACATTGTGTATGGAACTTTACCCCATTATTTGAATGCCAAATAAACAATTATGAATATAAAATACTTTTATTTCAAAATCATTTGTTTGTACACTTAATTTACTTAATTATTAAATTAATTTATAATTACTGCGTCACTAATCCTAGGTAGTCATCCATCAAAGTCCCAATGGCAAACTGAAAATAAAACGTGTGAATGTTTATTATTTAATTTAAGTTTATCAGACACTAGGTGGCCATACAACTAGCACACAAAAGCGAGGCGGCGCGGCACTGAATAGAAATCAGTGTAGTCTACGGACACAGAGTCTCATGAATCTGAGGAACTGATCCCTCAGTTCAGATGCACACGTAGCCGTGGTACCAGTTAGCGAATGCAAAATAAATTTGCTGTGGTACCATCAAAGGAACTCTAATGGTAGGTACTACGGCAAATGAACGAAAAACGTATGAGTAGTCCGATAATTTGGTCAGATTATCGGACTTATATTATTATTTCGTATAATAGGACTCCTGAGCCTTTTTTTTTTTTTTTATTTCTGATAGGTTAGCCTTTGACCACAATCTCACCTGATGGTAAGTGATGATGTGGTCGAAGGTGATAGCAGGCTTAACCTAGAATTACTGGCTCTCAAGGACAGCTGCCGGAACACACCGTTAGGTGCTTGGCGACAGATTTTCAACTTGAGGGTGGTCGCTAGCCAGGCTGGCATTCGCAAAAATGCCCTTCCACCATGCGGTGAAGCTCAAGCCCGCGGCAGGATTTGAACCATGGACCTGCTGCACGGCAGTCCATAGCCAAAGCCACTGAGACGAAAAGTCCGATCATCGAACTACAAATATTATTAAATAATATTGGACTAAAAAGCTCCGAGCAGTAGTCCGATTTGGTGTAACATTAGTCCGATCATCGGCCTAAATTATCGGACTACTGATACAAGACCAATCACCAATAGGTTCGTTTTCGCAGCCTATTGGTGGGTTTTTCCTAGCACACTGTTGATTTCCGATACGCGATATGTGGTGCTAACAAGTCAGTAAAAAAAATATATAGCTTATAGCTTTTTCCAGTCACTGTTATAATATAGGGATACATTTTTGTTTCAGTACATCAGTAGAACGAATAGAATTAAGTGACTACTATTAGAACTAATTTTGACCATGAGAAAATACCCGTTTGACGTTTGTCAGAAGTGAAACGAGCAACAATCATGTACTAGTGAATACTCTAAATGAGCCTCAACCTCAATACCGACATATGGAACACATTTTACAATGTATATATAAAATAAGTCTATGCAATGATTATTTTTCTACGCAATGCGGAACTGAAAATTCCCCTAAAACCAATACTAAGGACTGAATAATAACGGAAATTGATTGTCTATCAGATCTTTTAAAAAAAGGTTCAGAAGTAGTTCCTTCACTGCTAAAGGAATTATTGAGAATGAACATCGAAATATAATTATGTCAACCAACAAATATCATTAGTCAACAAAAATAACTCACAATGCCAGTAGCATCCACCCTCGTGCCAACTATCTTCAATCTGATAACATCCTCTTCTTGGATGACGTTGTCTTCCTGTTTGCTCTTGTAGCATGGTGGATTCACGTTTGGACAGAATTCCATGTCAGCTGGTATTGACTGTAACAGATAAAATACATAAATATAAATAAAATATAATATAATATAAATAAAATACTTAGTTTAGCATGTTAAGATATATGTAATTCCAACATACTGTAACCAACGTCAGCGGTCTTATTAAATTCGCGCACATTGACTCCAAAGCTATTTTTCTCTCTCTCTCTCGACTCCCAACTCGCATCCGAAATTGGTGAGATAATTTATTACATTTTAACTTTTCTTTATTCACCTTGTATTTTTAACGCGTTGCACAGAGTCGACTCGTGTACGAAACTACCCGCAAATATAATGCAGGAACATCCAAGCCACGGTAATATTATATAGATAATATTACCGTTTCCAAGCGATTATAACCAGCGAGACGACGCGACGTGTGGACGAAGGGCCTGTCGCGTTTTATGTAACAGTAGTTTTCAACAATATGTAGGTATGCGTCGTAGCGGGCAGGTCAGCTAGTCACTATTTTACCAAGAAAATATAATTATATAAAAAAAGTTGATCCTTACATGATGTGATATGAAGCAACTTAGTGGTCCTATCTGAGCAAACATTCCAACCTGAAATAAAAAGAATAATGGAGTATTTTATAATGCCTTGTGGTAACTTTACTTCAGCGTCTCCTAATATGTCCAAACCGGGTGCGCGCTTTTATATCATCTGTCCAAACTGCGATCCGCGAGTTGCTACTACTTATACAAAATCGTCCTAAAATCTGCGTAAGTCCGATTTTCTTAATCCAAACGCTTTTTGAAAGGATTCATCCTTGGCTATACGAGAAAAAATCCATATTTTTCTGAGATAACGGAAAGTATGTTTATGATGTTAAAAGAAATTAAAAGGATAAGGATTGAAAAGTTTTTTTCTTTTTCATTTTTATTGTTTTGACCCTGTGTGTCCCGTCCGGGATTCCGGTAGTCTGAAAAAAAGATTTAGTGTGAAGCTTGTATATATCCAATCTTTATTATTCAAACGTTGTTAGTAAGCTAGTATCCTTGGCTAAACAACACATGAAACCGCATCATTCTACGGTAACGGGAAGTTATTCAAATCGTGAAATTAAAACTTCACAATGTATCGCATTTTGCCGCGCAAACACTCACCGATGGAAACTTACGTAATAAATAATCTCGTAACTACTTTTTAACTACTAAACCTAAACATCTGAAATAATTCAGGTGTATAGATTACATAATGTTGTCTTAGGTTTCGCGATTGTTACACATAGTAATTAAACAACTTTAAACGGTTTAAATAATGACAAATATACACGATTTAAACCGTTTAAAGTTGTTTAATTCCTATATATAAATTACATTTAAATAATAATATCAAAAGAAGAATCAAACTCGTAGGTGGTTTAGTTTTGAAAAAAAATCGCGCTTTTATACAGTTTTCGCGCCAAAATTCTTAGAAAAAAATCACGTTGTTCAAATCTCATTACTACTTTTAAAATATTTGTCCTAACAGTCTGTGATAATAATTCATGGGGAAAGAACTACAGTAAATACTCATATTAAAAGAAAAATTAAAGTCATAGACGGAATTGTTTCTGAAAAAAATAATTGAAAAAGTTAAAAAATAAAAGTTGTTTCCCGCCATTTAGTCGTATGTTCTGTAAAATGTTTCATGAAAAGGTCTATTTTCATTTTTTTTCCCGTAAAGCCTATATGATGAGGATTGCATTGGTACGAAGAAGTTATTATAAGCTCTTTTGTAAAAAAAACGGGCACTTTAGATTTTTTTCTCTACTTTAATGAAAATGAACAAAAAATAGGTTTTGTTAATTTGACGATGTATTGGCATGTTTTTCGCAAACTTACGTGTCTCAGCGGCTAAATGTGAGGCGTTCAACTGTCCAGAGGACTTGGCAACGGTATCAAGAGACTGGTTCGGTCAAAAGAAGACCCGGTTCGGGAAGAAAACGATGCACAGAACCAAGAGATGACCGCTTTTTGGTGAGTCAGGCGTTGCGTAATCGTAAGGCGTCAAGTGTGGACCTGAAGAAGAGCCTTGAAGAAGTAAGAGGAGTAGAAGTTATTTTGTGGACGGTCAGGAGGAGGCTTTTGGCTGCCAATATCAAGAGTTACCGCCCAGCTCGGGGCCCTAAATTACTCCGTGAGCACCGTGTTGCTCGACTTCAGTTTGCTCGGACCTGTGCTTCATGGACTCTGGAGGACTGGAATAAAGTATTGTTTTCTGATGAAGCTAGAATCTCTTTGTGTGAAGAGTACCGACGCCGGCGAGTGCTGCAAAGACCACGGGAACGCTATGCGGAAGTGTGTTTCGAAGAAATCACTCCTTATGGCGGAGGCTCCGTTATGTTTTGGGCAGCAATTAATTCGACGGAGCGTACGGAGTTAGTTTTCATAGAAAATGGAACATTATATGCACACCGGTACATAATGGAAGTCCTAATTCCCTAAGCACAACCCACATTGACTGCACTTGGGGAAGATTCCATTTTTATGGACGATAATGCTCGCCCGCACAGTTCTGGCGACGTGGAAGCGTACATGCAAGAAGTTGGGATCCGTCGTTTAGATTGGCCAGCTCGAAGTCCTGACCTCAATCCAATTGAGCATGTGTGGGGATGTTCTAAAGAGACGGGTAAGATCAGTGCAACCTGCTCCACAAAACATCAGGGAGCTAAAAAGAGTCATTGCAGAAGGGTGGGAACGTATTCCTCAAAACGTTATTAAAAACATCGTGGAAAGCATGCCCAGAAGGATTCAATCTGTGATTTTGGCAAGAGGAGGTCACACTCGTTATTAGGTTTTTGCATTTGTAACTTTATTTAATTAAAAAAAGTAAAAAAAAAACTTGTCTTTATTGCCGACCACTTCTTATTGTTTGGGCGTGTACATCGATTTTAAAGAATCCATCGTTTTTCTTTTCTTTTAATTTCTCGAATTCACTTCACGCGCATTAATTTACACGATTATAAGTGTACAGACTATGTACGTCAAAGAAATAAATTTCATTTAAATAACCTTAGAACGTAAATTTCCTTAGGTGCCCGTTTTTTTTGCAAAAGAGTGTATATGTTATAAATTGCATCAAATAAACCCTATTTAAAATCATAAAACCTCAAAATCTGTTAAAATATATTTTTTTTCGCTATTTTGTCTACTCAAAATAAATGGATGAAAATATTATTTTTGTGATATATTACGTGATATTATAAGTGATATATTGGGGTATATGGATATGAGGGTTTCAAGTTTAGGTATTGGAAAATGTCTTAGTACTCAACAAAAACGTGAAGGCGCGTAGAGGGAAAAAGAGCTTGAAAAATGCTGTACAGATGGGTGGACTGCTGACGGCCACCCTGTACGCACGACGGACGTTGTAGGAGTTATAATAATAACACACATTATCATATTTTATATATAGACAACATTCCATTGACATTAACCTAAAAGACTTGAATGCGTTTTTAATAACCAACATCACTCTAATATAGTTATAGCAGCCAATCCAAATGAGAAGCACTGACCGGTAACAGTTCTTACTTAGGTACTTTTAATTCTATAGTATACTGAGCTAGCCTAGGCCAGCCTGATGTTAAGTAGAAACATAGTAATACCAGAAAAGTAATTTGACTAGACTCGTACGAAATTCAAATATCTACTCTATATCGTGCCCTCATATGTTTTAGTAACTGACTATTTACGCACACAGCTGTGCGTGTAATAGTGTAACTTGTATTATGTACAGTTTTTTTTTTTATTATTCAATCTTTTGCACTACAGACTGGGTCCGTACTCTTTTTAGATTTTCCTTTTTGTTATCAATTTAATACAATTTATAAGTTATTTGTCGTCTCCAATACATCGTCTTCCTGAAGGGAAGGGTGTTAGTAAGTAACAATCTTAACACTAGGGTGAGTCCTTTTTTTTTGTTTTATATTGTACATGTTTTGTTATGTATATTGTTCTTATATCTAGTTTGTTAGCAGCCGACATTTACATTAAATTTATATTTACAGTACATCTACAGTCTACATCCTAGGTTGAAGGGCCGGCCACTGGTTCCTGCGTTGCCCTTGATGTTTGTATGTGAAGTAGTTCATTAATGTGGTGTGGACCCGACTAGCTCTGGTAACGCTAGATATTTATCATAGTCTACATGCTGTGGCGAGCGCGCACTCAAACAAGCCGCGTTTTGTACTACTCTATGAAGTTAAACTACTTGTCTTGTTTTACTATGGCAGTAACCTTTGCCTATAACAGATTCGTTTCTTCACAAGTGACAAACTGAACCATGGCTTATCACCCAGACATAAAGTTGTTAAGTCTCTTGTGCCTATAATTTCACCGGCACCTATTCACTTCCAACCGGAACAAAGTAATGAGAACATTACTTCGTGATGGTAAAAATTGCGGTAAATGGCGGTACTTTCCGGACGAACTCGTTCACAAAAACTTCTGCTACTGAAGTTTACTATTACTCTTTAAATCTATAAATGTTTATAATTACATGCACTAGTTACTCTGAATACTATGTGATAAATCTTTGTTAAATCTAAATGCCTCATGGGGCGCCTGGTTAGAATGTTACACCCCATTTCTATATATGGGTGTCGTAAGAGGCGACTAAAGGCAAAATACCGGAAGGTGGGCAAAGGCGCTTTCTGATAAACTTTATTTCTAATTCCAGGATCTACACTATTAATCCAGTTTATGGCAGGTAGCCCCAGAAATTGTCTCCGTCCTACCGATATAGTCATTCCAATCCTCAACTAGAAGAACACTCTCTTCACGATATCTGTTCATTACTGGTCATCATCACTGTGCCGTGTATGCATAACGAATCCCGTATGTCGTCTTCAATGTATATTGCTCTAGGAACTGATGTCATCTTCCAACACTGATGTACACTGATCATGGTCTTCACTTTCAATGTGAACTGTCACAATTTACACTTCATAGTTATGTGTTGCATGTTCGTCCACCGGTGCAAGACCACCGAGACAACTGCAGTCTCGGATGACGTAAGCTTCTAAGGCACAGTCTATATCATTATAAAGCTCTAAACATACTTAATGAGTAGAGATGCGCCGAGTAACACTTTTGCCGAGTAACGAATACCGAGTTTTACTCGGTTCAATTTTTTTTCAAACGAGTACTCGGCCGAGTATTTCGGTTCAATCAAATTACTAATTCACGCGCGAAGCAAGTACAAACAGGTTCAAATATAGCAGATATGAACAAAAGCTTGAAAGTGAAATTCAGAGCCGCTTTCAAGGGTTAGAAAAAGACAAATATTATAGTTTGGCAACTTTGCTAGACCACAGATTCAGGATGCGATTTTTTCATCCAGAGAACTATGAACTGATAAGGATTACGCTATTTTTAGAATCAGTAAAAAGAAGTGACATTTCAGAGAGTGCTAGCATCAATGAAGAAAACGAATCTGAACGACTACCACAGTCACAAGATCCTCATGCATCCTTCTGGAATTGCTTCGAAGCTTCCACCCAGCCACTAGAGCGCGATGATCCTAAAAGCCCCATTGCTTCAGAATTAGATTGCTATTTAAAAGAAAATTCAAGAGTCCTTTCGAGTGGTGGGCAGGGCACCAAACAAGGTATCCAGAGTAGAGGTCCGCGCCGCGGTCATGAAAGTCGGCGGCGGCGTGCTGGTAAACGTACCCGGCGCGGCGCGGCGTAGCCGGCGTGATATTATTTTTTTAACTATATGATGTAATTGAAAAACAAATCTGCTGTATATACTAAAAGGGTAAATGTTTATTTTCTTGCGTACAAGTAAGTACCTACTCAAATTAATTAGTCAAAATATTGAAGAAACAGGATATTGCCACCAACCGATACACAAACTTCCACGAAATCCCAATATCGACTGGCCTAAGTTTATGAAAACCGCATGAGAGACCTCAACTTCAAGCCCTGTCACAACCCCAACGGTGGACAGTCTTGCAGAAGAGATCACTCAATGCATACAGAAGGCACTTCATACCGCCACAATTAAAGAAAACCCCCAAGGAGAATCGAGATTACCCACCCTCCCCCGCTATATAAGAGAGCTCATAAAAGAAAAACGCCTGCTCAGAAAAACCTGGCAACAAACACGAGACCCCATCCACAAAACTGGGCCTCACTCCACAAACTCTGTAGGCAACTTAGGAAACACTCAGAACCCATTCGTCATCTATTCCACGAAAATGCAGAAGGCAGAAATATTTGCCCAATCTCTTGAGAACTAATTCAAGCCCAATCCCACAGTGAACAGAGAACTCTCAGACTTGTGGAACAGTTCCTCGATTAATACTTCAGTGTCCCATTAAACGCGGAAGATCTTGAGCGGCGCTCCGTCACCTGCCTTCTAAAACCACGGCAGTCACGTTGTTATTTTCCCGAAACCCGGCAAAGACACGTTTGGTGACCCGAGAAATACAGGCCTATCACTCTACTGCCAAGCATTACGAAAGTCTTCGAACGCCTATTCTTGATACTCACATGAAGTCCCGACCGGAGCAGTTCGGATTCCGGTCGGAGCACTCCCCCATACTTCAGCTATCCAGGGTACTGCACCTCATGGCAGAGAACTCTAACAATAACACGGCTGCAGTATTCCTGGACATGGAGAAAGCGTTCGACTGGATCTGGCACAACGGACTACTCTACAAGATCGCCAAAATAGGAGCACAACGACGAGCAGTCCTAACAATCAGATCAATTCGTGGAGGACAGAAAATTTCGTGCTAAGGAGACGGAAAGCTGTCACAAGAGCACCAAATAGAGGCAGCCGTCCCCCAAGGTAGCTGCTTCTCAGTCACATGTTATGCCATATATACAGACGACATTCCCACCGAACCAGGGACGACGCTCGCCTTATATGCAGACGACGCGGCCCTACTCCGAAACTGAAGCCATGATGGTAACAAAGCAGAGAGAAAGATCCCTACCACCTAAACTCCATCTCCTAGGTGCAGCGATCTCATGGAATAATCCGGTAAGTACCTTGGAATCACCATAGACCGGATGCTCACCATAGAACAGCATGTCCTGAACACAGTCACAGTCAAAAGGGCACCTCGAGCCCTATTGCATCCAGTGCTCAGAATTGCCCTTCCACACCGCATCAAGAGATACCTGTACTTGACTTACATCCAACCCCATTTAACCTAGGCCGCGCTAGCCTGGCTCTCTCACCGCCAAAAGTCACAGGAATCGGATGAGAGCGCAACAAAACTTGGCCCTGAGATACCTCGCAGACGCGCCGCGATATGTACGCAACTCGACCATCTGAGAGATCTCAGAATTGTGAATCTGGATGTGCATATCTCTACGCTGGCCAAAAGGATGTTCGAAAAGACTCACCAATCAAACTACGAACACCTACAAGTATTGGCTCCCATCTACGAGAGACACCCCAAGGCAAAAAGACAACCTAGAGATCGGCTCAAGAGCGAAGACGACGACCATTCTAAAAATCCCAGTCTGCCCCACGCAGGGCCACACCTGACGAACCGGCGACAGACAGCGGATAAGAAAGCCAGGGCAAATCAGCCCATCACAACGACCGGTCTAAATGATTGCATCAGACTGCGATTTAACGCCAAACGCCCGACACCGCATCCGCGCTAAGCAAGACGGTAAGCGCGAACAAGACAACTCGGCGGTTGCTCACTACAGTAATGCAAACGGTACGGATGGGTTCCTAGGCAACGACGTGTGGATGGTGCTTAGAACATGTCTCTCGCGGCGAATTTGAATTAATTTTCGACGTCGGCGCGAATTTGTTCATGACCCGGCGGCGGCGGCGGCGGCGTGCCGCGGATCTCTAATCCAGAGCTGGCACGTTTAGCAAGAGTGTTTCTATGTGCACCTGCAAGCACCGTGTATTGTGAGTAATTGTTTTCGGAGGCTGGTAACGTTTATGAACAAAAGAGAAATAGGCTGTTACCAGAACGTGCTGAGAGTGTGAACTAGTGTTCCTGCATCATAACTTACCTTTATTAAATTTTAAATATTGATTATTATTTTTATTACTGTTCTCTTAATTTTGTCTCATTACTACTCATTCATTAGCATTAGCATTTATCATTTTGATTTTCAAAGATTTGCTAAATTTGTAATAAATACTTGTAGATTAACACTGTTGTTTTAATTATATTTATCTACCTAAACATATTGCTTTTCTTAAACCGAGTATACTCGGCATTCAAACCGAGTTATTCGGCAGAGTACGAGTATCAAAAAACACGCCGAGTATGCCGAGTACCGAGTATCAACCGAGTACTCGGCCCATCTCTATTAATGAGGGACATGCGACAAAAAAACAGATTTAATTATTTTTTAAACTGGCCCCATCCTGCATTAAAGTATTTGGTCATAAAAATGTTAATGTTACCTTATTAACTTGTGTGACAATAGCATCCAGGACTTCTCCTTTGAAAGGCCTAAACACAATGGCCTTGTATTTAACTGGGTATACCACAAACCCTTGTCCAGGTTGTATCAGTCCTGCACCTATACTGTCTATAGTGGTAACGGCTATCACAAACCCATACCTATAATCACAAAATATTGACAAGTTGTATTATTGCTTATAAAATTATATCATGTTTTGTTTATTTATAATCTACACACAATACACAGAAATCAGAATATACATGGGAATATTTCTCAATGGATATTAGAAGTTGTGGCTACACTTAATAATTATTTAATACTTGTTTAATAGACTGCATAGGAAAGCTCTACATAAGAAAGTTGATAGATTACAATGAGAAGAAAAATTACAGTCAAATGCGGGATTCAAACCCGCGCTTATTGTTTTATTAATAGGTTAATTTCTAAAATACATGTCATTCTCATGTACTAACTTGCCAGTACATGTCCCTTCTACTTCCGTGTACAGTTTTTGCTTCACAGTATCAAGTAATTGTGGACCGAAGTATCGAGGGTGCAGTAAGATTTCATGTTCAAGGGATATCTGAAAATAATAAATTATATAATATAAATTTTATTAATATTATTAATAACAAAATAATTAAAAGGAATGTACCTATACCATCTCTAGATACTTTTATTAATTGCTTTGTGAATGAACCTATGTAAGCAATTCTTTATTTAATTCTCAATAATTCAGATTTTAGTTTGATCAGAATGAAAATTACAATAATTTAGAGAACTCAAGAATCGACACAAATCCATACTAATATTATAAATGCGAAAGTAACGCTGTCTGTCTCGCTCTCACGCCAAAACTACTGGACTGATTTGGATGAAATTTGGTATTGAATAGTTTGAGACCTGGGGAAGGACATGGATAGTTTTTATCTAACTGCGCAAAAAGAGGTTATGTTTTTACCTGATAACTGACATATGCGGGAGTGGAGCCACGTCCGAAAAGCTAGTGAGTATAAGTATAATACTTGGATATACAACAACTACTTAAATCAACATCTGACTTTACCTTTATTGGTCTACAATCTCAGTATAATACTTCTAACAATGCTACATAAAGACTTATACATCATCAATAAGTCACAAAATTACCATGTCAATATGTACATATATCATTAATTTACTGAGCTGCCAGAATATAGATAGCATAGTGATTTATTTATTTACTTGGAAGACCAACAGCCATTATGTCTAATAGAAGTATGTATATAAAGCAATGGGCCAATTATAGGTCCTCACAAATAAAAACAAATTAGTTAAAACAATGACAATAGTGTGAACTATACTTAGAGCTTTACCATGTACTTGCCATTATAAATATTATGCCCTAATAGTTAATTCTAAATATTACATAATTAACTGAAAAAATCCCTGGCCAACAACTGTCTAGCCGATTCGATGCTCGTACAGAATAGATCTATATCTATATCCAGACGTTTACTGAGTACATTGAAATTATTGGATGCTCTTAACATGTATGAATTTTTTCTATAATTAGTATCAGGACCGACTGTGATGCTAGAACTATGTATATAATTTATATACTTATACTTTTATAAATATTCATATAGGAATGTAATTATGGAATATATATATATAGCATTATCAGTTTGTTGATAGTATTTTTACAGAAAAAAAATTTATTCAGATTTGTGACAATGGATGAAACCTGGGTACACCACTACACCCCAGAGTCAAAACAGCAATCCAAGCAGTGGAAAAAACCTGATTAACCGACTCCAAACAAAGCCAAAGCAATTTTGTCAGCTGGCAAGGTGATAGCGTCAGTTTTTTGGGATGCTAAGGGTGTCATCATGGTGGACTACCTTGCAAAAGGTGAAACTATAAACTCGGCTTATTACTGCATCCTTTTACGTCGTTTGCGTGAAACAATTAAAGCGAAAAGGCCAGGCAGGATTACTCAGCAAGAAAGTGTTGTTTCATCAGGATAATGCACGCGTTTACACGTCTGTTGAATCTATGGCTCAAATTCGCGATTGTGGCTTTTTATTGATTGTGGAATTACTGCCGCATACCGCCTATTCCCCTGATTTGGCACCTTCAGACTTTCTTTTATTCCCAAACCTAAAAAAACACCTTGGAGGTCAAAAATTTTCATCAAATGAGGAGGTTGAAGGTGCAGTGGGTGACTTTTTTGAAGGCCTTGAAGAAACTTTTTTTATGACTGGCATACAGGCTAGGGCGTGGCGGTATTGGACTTATTGGCAATACCGGTATTATATCGGTATCAATATTTTCAATACCGGAATACCGGTATTTTTTCGGTATTTCACTATAAATGTTAAAAACGCAGAAAAAATATATTTTCCATGTAATATTGTTTTAGGCTGAATTAATATACCTATTTTATTATAATAAAATCATCGTGAAACAGTATTTTTTAATCAACTTAATTTTTATTAATAATTTTTGGTACTACAGTATTTTTTAATCAACTTAATTTTTATTAATAATTTTTGGTACTTTTTCTTATGGTTTTTTATTATTCCAATAAATAATCAAATATTTACTATATATTATAACAATAAATAATCAGACATAATATTAGTTTGGATAAAATTCGTCACTGAAAACGCTATTTTGGATTCAATAATTGCCGCCATTTTCGTACTGTGTCATTTCCGTGTGTATAATTCAATAACGTATCGCATCAGATTTCATCATCTTTCGGATCAGAGTCATTAGATTCGTTGTCTATCCCTTGTGATTAGTGTAAAATATCCTTTTATGTACTTTCTCTTTTAGAGATTTGTCGATCGTTTAATTTAATTCTTATTAAATTGAAGCTGGACCGGCACCTCGACGCTATCGCCACAACCAGTTTTGGCACTATCTGCTGATGTTGCCGAATGATCGATCTGACTAGGGTAGATACGCTTTATGAGGCTTATTAAATTTGAAAGAATTTAGAGTTTCTAACTTACCGATTATCTCCTAAATGATAGGTTTTCGTAATATTGTCTCGAAAACGGAAACTACCCACACCGTTCTTACTGTATCAGCTGGATTGGCCACTGCTGAACACAGCCTCTTTCATTAAAGCGGAGTTTGCCATAATGTCCACGCTTGGTAGGCGTCTTGGGGATTGCAGTGTGGATATCAGTTCATACACAGTTCTTATCACTGTAATATACTCGGAAACACTGATTACCGTATATACCACGTGCATGTGCGTAGTAATAAGAGAATTGTGAATAGAGAACCGACGATGCAATTGAGAATATGCGTGAGACAAAAAGATGCACCGCGCGGGTCTGAGGGGCGTGCGGTGGTCGGCCGACGATATGTCAGTTTTGTTAAACTATATAAACAGTACTACCATATATGTACTCACAATTGCATGGACACATTGACCGGTTCCAATCATAAAATAGATTTTTTTTTAAGTAGAAATAAACGTTACCTAATTAGATTGTGAACTTATGGTTATTGAAGTCGGTTTATTAAATAACTAGCTTTCCGGGCGCGCCTCCGCCCGCGCCTATGTCGGTTATCGCGCGAAAACATTAACCTCTTTTTGCGCAGTCGGATAAAAACTATCCTATGTTTTTTCCCGGGTCTCAAACTATCTCCATACCAAATTTCATTCAAATCGGTCCAGTAGTTTTGGCGTGAAAGCGTAACAGACAGACAGAGTTACTTTCGCATTTATAATACTAGCTTTCCGGGCGCGGCTCCGCCCGCGCGTATGTCGGTTATCGCGCGAAAACATTAACCTCTTTTTGCGCAGTCGGATAAAAACTATCCTATGTTTTTTCCTGGGTCTCATACTTTTCCATACCAAATTTCATTCAAATCGGTCCAGTAGTTTTGGCGTGAAAGCGTAACAGACAGACAGACGGAGTTACTTTCGCATTTATAATATTAGTACTGATTAGTACTGATTTGTAAAAGCATGAAAAGAAAACGTAAGCTGCGCATTAATTTACAACCATGATATTTAATATGATGTTGATGTTATTCATATAATCTAAAGCCGCCGTATTGGTTTTTAAGCTTTTGATTAGTTTTCATGCATATAAACTTCTTTTTTGTCATAATACCGAAATACCGGTATTTTTCATTCCAATACTGGTATTTGAAAGTACTCTAAATAGGCCGGTATTACCGGTTTTTCGGTAATACCGAATACCAGTATCCATGCCTTAATACAGGTGTTGGAAACCAGATGGAAGAAGTGCATTGAGTTAAGTGGAGATTACGTGGAAAAATAAAATTACTTTTGTTTATATTACAAATAGGTTTCTTGCTGAGGCCGCGAACTTTTCAATCCACCCTCGTATGATACTTACATTATTATTTGAACAACTGTACAGTCTTCCTTTAATAGATTGTTTCGTAGTGACATAAAAAAGTTTAGGGTTTTTCACTTCATTCAAACTGTCAATCATTTACTGTTTAAACACTTTCACTTGACTGTATCTCTTGTGTCATGATTAGGGACATAAATAGGTCATAATTACATCTTTTTTTTCATTTCATACATTACATCTGAATTGATATACAGAAGTAGGTACATCATATTTTCAAGATGGAAATCCATCATGACAGTTCTCATATTGTGGTGTGCCTTAAGGAGAATCTATTTACATTGCTAAGTATGCATTATCGGCACTTGCAAGGCAGACGGAAGTCTGCATTTTCAGCATTATCTTTCATATGTATACTTACATACTCATGCATAAACTATGCGCGCAGTTAATAGTATTTCTAAACATGGAGCAAATGGTGGAAATAAAATGTTTAGGTGTGTTAATCAATGCAGAGGTTTATATGTTGGATATTTTTATATATCATATTTTTCTCTTACCTATAAGTTTTCAGTGCCAGCAGCAGATGCTTATTTAATTGTTGGTAATTTTAAAATATTGTTGTATATACCTATATTGCCAACGCAGACGCAATGCATTCGCCGTAGTCGTGACCAACCTGTGCTTAATTGCTTTTCGGGCCGCACATTGTCATGTCAATATATACTTCATGATTTGTGAGCCGTATCATTTTTTTGCACCCAATTTCCTTGAGGGCGATAGGTTAGCCAGTCGTGCCATAATACCCAAGTTCTAAACATAGATACGATGGATTCAAATCATAGATCCCCTGTGCAGCAACACATTACAACTGGGCTAATTTTACTTAAAATGTATGCCGTAGCATTGTTTACAAATGTTATGAATACTTATTCAATGTGGTTTACGAAACTACCGGCTTCTAATATACTGAATGAAAGGGTACTTACGTGATAGAACATCTCAAAATTTACTCTTTAATTTATATTTGCCAATTGTTGCATTTATGAATCGTTTATTTGAATAACTTGATTCGTATAGTAAAAAGAAAATACTCGCTCATGGAATAAAATACTGTACACAAATTAGAGCTATTTACCCGCAATGTGCGTAGGTATGTAATCTGTGGAAATATAATAATTGCCAACCTAGGAGGAAGAATATCTATGATGGAGTACCTATGTGCGTATACCCGATAAAGACAGAGTATAAATACCTAATATTGCAGAATTGCCAGTGTCCCATAACATTACCCAAATTGCAATGAAGCTTTTAGAAAAAATATTGCCGCTCCTACTGAAAAAATACATTTGCATAGTACTTGCTTAAGGTGGACTAAACCGTTCAATTTGTTATATCGGGGTATTCAAAATTTAATGTGTGTTGCTAGATCGGATAACTTTAGTGTTGGTATTGTTTTTAAATTACGCAAATCGGAAATTAAACCCTAAAGTATTTTGGCATCATAACTTACAAATATATAATTGTTTCTTAACTGTTTTTGCAGATTACTAGAGAAATATATGAAATCAGATACATATATGTAAGATACAATAACAAAATACTCTAAAAAGGATCTCTGATTTGAGTAAATTAAATACCTACAAATGTTATTCGATCTCGCAACAAATACGAGTAGACAGACTGTTAAATTTTGAATTTCTCGCTACAGATTGAACGGTCCGCCTTAATGGCAAAGAAACCAGGTCAGCTAGTTTTAGAAAATTACCATGATTCTAAAACTGAAAATGTACAGAATATTTTTTGGTAGAGTTTAAAACTATGGCATAATATATATATATATAACTTAACCCATGGTACTATTGGATAACTAGCTTGCGCTTGTGGACTCCACCGCGTCGAATAATTATATCGTAGTCCCCCGATAATGCTCAACATCTCGGAATAAAGGTAGCCAATTTATTAATCCGGGTCCTACGTAATCTATATGCTAAATTTCGTTGAAAACTTCGGCGTTGAGTGACTTGAAGGTTTGTATGAGTAACAAACTCATACAAACCTTCGTACCTATACTATTTCACTTTAAATAAAACAAAGTAATAATGTATTTATAGATTTATGGTATATAAAACATATGTGTGAATAACATCGAGATTCAACATTTTGGCACCACTTACAATTTAATTAATAAATTGTGTAATTTTTAATTTAATTAATTTTGTCGTCCAGTTGCTTGAATCCATACACGATGAAGGACAGCATTCCTTATGAAAACTGCAAATCAAAATTTAATTGCGTTAATTTTACTGCATAATTATTGGTCAAAAGTGGTTCATACAAAATTACCCACTTTTATGGGAAAAATCTTCGGTCATGAGCTGGTATTCCGAAAATTGCTATAATTCGAAAAAGTATAATTTTTGATCTATGTTCACACTCTCTTTTCTCCTTATACAAATTTCATCATAGTAGAGCGAGACAGATAGACAAAAGAACACTCCTTAATTTTTATGGATTATAATCTCAAAATCAAGAAATTATTTTGTAGAAAAATGTAAGATTATCAAATAATTTAACACGCCGACATTCATGTTATGATCAGAAATTCATATATGATTAGCATAGACTGTGTAAGAATGGTGAAGACATATGAAAAATAGCACTTACATATGATACGTAAGGTGTTCCATATTTCGTTCTGTTCTGTTTTTCAGCCAAGAATTCTGCATTTCAACAAGTTTGGTGGAAGCAGCAGCGTTGAATTTAACTTACAATTTACAATACACACTTCAAAATCATTGTTTAACACGAAAAAAGGACACTTTCAATCACCGAATAAATTTGTCTGCCACAAAACTGCGTTGTGGCAAACAAAGAAATCGCATACGCCGAGCAAGGCAAAAAAAACTGATGCTGTCTCTTTCAAACTAATGCAAGCGTATATATTACCATTCTTGTCTCAAAACCAACAGAATATAAATGTCTTCTCCATATATTCTTCCTCCTAGTTGCCGACGGATAAAACAGAGAGAGCAGGACCGCCTTCCGTACCTTGCTTAGAGCGCACTCGGAGTGCAACTTTTCACTCTAACGCCGTGCTAACGTCGTTCGCAGCTTTCGAGTAGAGCGCAACTTTTTAACTATCAAAAGCGGTCGTTAAAATGTTGAATCTTTAACTGACATTTCTTGATGGGAGAATTAAAGGCACTCTTTTATATTATAAGGTAACGGCTATTAGTTATTGCTTTCAATCATCATAAAAAGTCTATATATTTTGTTATTTCCCCACCAAAAATCGATATTTGGGGTTATTTATTTACTATTTTAATTATTTACTTTGTTCCCCGAGAGTTACAATCTGTAAATCTTCAAGTCTAGAGTGAATATCTAGGCAAGCATGCTCCATCGTTTACCGCGTCATCACTTACCATCAGGTGAGACTGCGGTCAAATGATTGTCTTTTTACAATAAAAAAAAAACAACCCAATCATTCCAATCCTTGGAGGAAGGGTTCACTATAGTTAAGGAGTTTATTTTTGGACGAAGGTAAGTTTGCAATGCGGGCCCTATATGTTTTTAATTCCAAATTTAAGTAGAGACGGCTGTGAGTTTTCTATAAATATGTTCCCTGCTTTAGTAGTAACCAAAACTCCCAAAACACCTATGTGTAGTACATATTTCACTCATGCCTACAATAGGTAATTTAAAATATTAACTCAGTAATCCTCCACCTACCACGAGCGGCGTCAGCGTCATCTCCAAGGAAATCAGGTATATCACCATAATTCTGGAACTATTCATCCTATGCATTAATTCAAGGATTACTAAATCTGTCAAGCCAAATTTGGGATGAATATCAACAAACATATTATTAACTTATAATATTAACTTCCACGATAGGTTTTCAATGAAGATCATCGTATCAACCTACGGCTACATTATTAATATAAGTTCCATGTTACTAAGGCGTTGTTAACACAACTCATTCTCGTAATTTGTCTTTTGATCTTAGTAAGTCACAGAGTACTTTTTTGATTAAAAAACTACTTCTTAAATTAAAAAAGTACTTATAATATATAAAAAAATCTTTTTATTTTTAACTACTATAAATAGTTTAAAAAATACATTCATGCATCTTTTCCTTTCTATATGATCTGTGAGCTATTATAATATTTCCACAGATTACTAAAATTAAGGGTAAATAGCTCTTTGCAGAAGAGTGGCAGAAAGACAGACAGCTAATAGATCTTTGCACGATCTATGGATCTATGTGGATCTATGTGTAATGTGTATCGTAATCAGATTGTTGTAAAAAATGGCAAAAACTTACGATTATTTGTTTAAATTACTTCTTATTGGTGATTCTGGAGTGGGAAAAACATCAATATTGTTTAGATTCTCAGAAGATGCTTTCAATATCTCTTTTATATCAACCATTGGTAAGTACTCAAGTCATACATATCAAAGGTTATTGTCAGGAGATATTTTTTGTACGTATAATGTCATAGAACAGGAGTTTTTTGTACCTTTGTTCGTAGATTGATTAGGTACATCTTGAGAATAGATTTATGACTCTATAAAGTCAGGGCGCTTGAGAGGGCGCGGCTTTACGATAGTATAGCCCTTATCAAATTGAATGTAACTGGGGTTCATGACATCATACTAACAAATTTTAATTAGTAAGCACCCGAGTTCATTTAACAATTGACCACTGTTTACAGGCATCGACTTTAAAATACGGACAATAGACTTAGATGGAAAGAAAGTGAAGTTACAGATATGGTAAGTATTCTTATTTCCTTCATTATTGCCTGTGCTATTGCCAAGGCGCGCCAGCTAAGGATAATATCATATCCTAGCTAGACTAATATTTTACTGATTAGTTTTGTTTATATATAATATAATACCTAAATATTTTATAGAAACAAACAAAACTATTTGTTATTATTAGAGTTAACATTTTTATTAGTTTTCATTTTACATGTATTAGATGTTTGTTCGTTGTACTGATTAATTTGCATAATACTTGCAAAAGGTTTTAACAGAAAACACACAATTTTAATTATTTTTGGACAATGTATGAAACATTGAATAAGTTTGAGAAAACCTTTTTATAGGTTTTACTGGACATGTTGTTGATAAAAATCATATAAGTATAGGTATTTGGTAAACATTGCTCCTGTCTTCTCAACTTGATTAAAAATATATCAAAATATATTATTATTTCCTTCCAGACTGTTGGTGCTTGTATAGCCTGCACAGGCCATAGAAGGTTTAGTTCAAATAATTTAGTTTCTCATTGAGTATTTTGCTTTTCTTGTCTTAAAAATATATAATTGCAATCTAAGTGGGTAAGCTATGTATTTACCTAGCTACATTATCCTTATTTATATATATCATCAATTCAAAGGATGTCTCATACACATGATCTGACAAAAATCATATAATTGGTTATAGTAGTACATCCAAAAGCAGAGAAAAGATAGTATACCAACTACTTTTAAGATAACATCCATGAATGATTATTTGTTGAAAAGTTACCTTCAGAAATATTCATCTGAATATTTTGGTTAACTTTAGTGTTTTGTTAAGAAACATGTAGGATATATATAATAAATTATGTTATCCATAATTTTATATAGGATACATTTTCTACATCTGTTTAAAAACCAACAAAAAATATTTGTATGTTTACTAGTAAAATAATATTGAATAGGAAATTCAATTTTCAGAATATTCACTGAAAGTAGATTTATTCTATTTAAATTTTTTTTTTATTAAAAAGTATATTTAAGATAGGGTGTGTAAATTCGCACACCTGTTGCACTCACATCTAACTTGTAAGCTTGATGTTAAGAGGTTAATAAATGTTTTTCTTAACATTAATTGACTTGCTAAACACTGCAATACAGTAGACATCACACAATATTAATTTACAGGGATACTGCAGGTCAGGAAAGGTTCCGCACAATCACAACAGCATACTATCGTGGTTCCATGGGCATCATGCTTGTGTATGATGTAACAAATGAAAAGAGCTTTGAAAATATCAAGAATTGGATAAGAAACATTGAAGAAAATGCTAGTGCTGATGTGGAAAAGATGATACTTGGCAATAAATGTGATTTAGATGCTAAAAGACAAGTAAGTACTATTAACTTAACTTCATATTTATTTGGATAGTTTAAATGCTGATATTTAGTACTTAATTTTTTTTGTATGTATGAAGTGATGAGGCAGACAATGTGTCCATGTTGTCACTTCATACTAAAATATTGTAGAAAGTAGTATCACACCTGTCTATTGCTTGGCTAGCAAGATACAAAGAGTCTAAATCAATAAAAATAGTAAAACATTTTTTTTTTCTTTAACAATATACAAAATGTTTAAGAGATTTTGGTAAGTAAAACAGAATATTTCAGTGATCATAAACTGAAAATGTTAGGTTGTTTCTTAATTTTCAAAAATGTATTTCTTGCAAAGTATTAATTTTCGATGCTTGAGACCATAAAGCTATATTAAGAACTTTCTGTGAAAAATATATGAACACCAAAATCGATTGGCAGCAAACTAAAGTTGAGCACCAAGGCAGAATCTTGATAAATAGAACTACTGTCTAAAATGAGTTCTGTGAGAAATCTTATTAAAAAAAGAGCTAGCTGAAGCAATAGGATGACAATCATACATGATGTATCTAATAAGTCAAAATCAAGTAAAAAATGTCCTACACATCAAGATAGCAAATATTATTCACTATTTAAAAATTAATCAAACATAGCATGAATAACACAAATAGTAATGAGGATATGGATAGCTTCCAGTATGAGTCACAGCTGTACTGGCCGCTCGTTAATGAGAGGAAGCAGATGAGGCTCATGATTATCAATAAATAACATTGTGTATTGGACACTACTTGTTTCTGCTTCTGTTATCAACATGAAAATCTGATTTAGGGTGAAACACCATCATGATATATACTTTTTAAATATGCATATTCCTTCTCATATTTTATTTTGTCATGTTGATGACTTATTCAGCCCCAGGGACACTAAAGTGTTAGAAATTTCTAGTCATTTTGTACAATTTCACCTGTTCTATTTAATAATTTAAGGAGGTATGATTCTAGAATATGTAGTCAACTTAGATCTTTGAGTTAACGGAAATCTATCTCTCCTAAGAAAAATTAAGATTCTTACAAAAACTATTTCATTATTTGATTGCGTTTGAAAAATCACAAGGCCCACATGGTCGTAAGGGATTACCTCTGCCTATGACAGGCCTCTGTTATAGGCAGAGAAGCATTGAGTCACAAGTTATGAACTGTGCCCATAATCCTGAAAAATAAAGATGTTAAGTCTCATGTGCCTGGGATTTCACTGGCGCCTTATACCCTTAAAACCGGAAAATAGTAATGTGAACATTGGCAGTAGCATAATCATACCAAGTTTGATGCATTGAGACCACCTAAAAAATAAAATGTGTTTTACTCCTTTCTTTTTATTTGATTTAGTATGGCATATAGCCCAACAACTAATAACAATAACATAAAAATGTTTTTGTACTTACACATATATTATTATTCAATAAAAGTTTAAATTGACTACCCATTATGTGATTCAAAAGATAAAATACTTACAGTACTGTAACAGCTAGATTGTTCACTGCTGAACACAGTCTTCCCTGTTATGGAGAGTTTGCCATATTCCACACACTTGGCAGACATCTAGGGATCACAGATTAAAATATCATTTCCTCAGAAGGTGCTACCTGCCCACCTTTCGGTATTTTACCTTTAGTCGCCTCTTGCGATACCTGCAGGTAGCAATTTTGACATCCTAGCCTGGCACGGGGCACCCCACATGGCCTTTATGGGATAAACCCTTAAGTTGGATGAATGAATGAACAGACACCTGAGGCTTAATTAGGCTAAGTAATAGGGTCCTGTTTTCTAGAATGAAACTCCAAAAATAACTGATTTTCTATAATATATAGAAATGAGGATAAGTTCTTGAATAAATGTTCAGAAGGGATGATTGAGTATTTGAGTACATGAAATTATAAGTTTTATTTCGAAATATGATTACAAAGCACTATCGCGTGCTAAGCGATTCACATTAACAAATGATTGGAGCAAAAAATGTTTTGTTCCGGGCGGGAATCAAACCCGCGTCTTCCTATTTCGCGCCGCATGCCTAAACTCAGGACAAAAAAAATTGTGCTCAAATAATTTGTAGTTTGTGTTAATCTTAAGTATTCAACCTAAACAATCTTTGTACAATATATTTTAGTCAGATACTGTTCAGCCATTTCAGAGGTAACAAGCACACTCACACTGTCACATTTTTTTTTTTTTTTATTCTCTTTAAATTTTTGGAGCTTTTAGCCGCATTGGACGCAGTCATGCCAGCCCCATTGGAACAATCGTTTAATACAACATCAGCAATTTAAAATTTTAAAACATAATGTCACATTTATTATTTTACAAGCTTCTGTCGGCTACTTCACCCATTTGGAAATTAGTTGTATTGCGCTCCTTTTGAACCTTACAAAATAACACTCATGAACTTTCATAATATTTTTAGGCTTCACCCTTGATCACTGTGTGAGTACTTTATATTGTAACTACTAAATAGATCAGCATAAAATATACGTTATGTGTTAATTCAAGACATCATATATTTATGCAAGAAATTTTATTAAAATCCATCCAGCCATTTCAGGAATAATTAGTGATCACTGATCATCAGACGCTTTAATAGTAACATACACAAACTACCAAATTTCCATTATTGGTAGGATAGTTTACAACTCTGTAAGTATCAAAATCCTAGGTCCAGTTAAGGCTTAATTTAATACAATAACTGTTGAAGGGCCAATAACAGGCTGCATTGCTTTGTGTTTGACCATAAGGATATCTGATGCAGTAACTATTCTTATTTATATTCTAATTGTGACTAAAGAATGCAATGCATTGTTAAAATACAATACTTAGTCATCATCGCAATAACTGGCACAAATTGACCTGATATTTCTGTAGAGGGTTTTTTTGCTTGGCTGGGTAAAAACAATGACATGCCTTGAACAGATTTTGACATCAAACACAAAAGAGGTTGTGCAATTGTACATGGAAAATGTTGTAAATAAAATACAAAGAATGTACATTAGTAACAGTTTTCTAACTTACAAACCTGCCAAGCTCCACTTTGGAATATTCCTATTTATTGAAAAGGATTTACACACTGCATCCACTGTGTAGTCCCCGAACACAAATTCAGAACAGATTCCTTGATACAAACAGTTATATATTTTTTTAGTTATAATAATTGATTTAATGCTATACATTCCTCCAACTGGAGGAGAGAGCCTTATATATTGGAGAAAGTTACTTGAGTGATAATTTTTGGTATCCAGTCAAGACCCTTTCTCCCCCCATCAGTTAATGTATGATTTTCCACACACGGCCCTACAGCTGTAGCAAAAATGAATGAAACATATGTCAGGTTTTTCCACTTACTGGCGCCGGCAATGCATTTTTACCTCCCTGGTTAAAGTGGAAACTTTGTTCATCAAACGATGTGGCGACCTCACTTTTTTTGGTATCTCAACTTAGAACGATCACGAAATACAGCATTCTTATCATATCACAGTGTGAACATAATATATGTTAAGTTTACCCCTATTGTCCTAAATAAACCTATTACTATTTACAAATAATTGTAACGTAATATGTAAAGTTGGCAATTAAATGTTTTTTTTTAATTATATTTAAAATTCTGAGAGAAGTGTGTTGGTGACTTAGGTACGTCCGCGAATTTACACGTTTTGAATCCTATCACGCATAATTAACTCCCAAGCTAAAAGACATAATTATCTCAGTGCCATATAGTCACCACTGAAAACACTCCAACATTCATCACTTTCTGCTTTTGCCGTAAATCGCAAGCACTCGTTTATCTTAGGGGGATTCAGATAAGTTAAAAAAAAAACAATAATTAAATAAAGTTCAATCTCAATGCGCGCTGTACGTGGTGGTCCGACCTTTTGTGTATACAAAACTAGCTTTCCGGGCGCGGTATTTTGGTTATCGCGCAAAATCATTAACCTCTATTTGCGTAGTTGGATAAAAATTTGCCTATGCCTTTCCCTGGGTCTCAAACGATTTCCATACCAAATATCATTCAAATCGGTCGAGTAGTTGTTAAGTTTATTCGTTGCATACAAAAATAAAAATATTTCCTCTTTATAATATTAGTATAGATGGACGAAATTTAGAGAAAATAATACTTGTCAAGTGGATGTAATTGTCCGATTTCAAAATATTCAACACGGTATTGTTGGATTTTTCATAACTGTTAGCTTAAAGTACTTACTCTTAGATTACTATCTCATCTAGGGTTACTAGATGTATATCTAAAAATTCCTGAGAAAAAGCCTGATTTCTAAATAAATGCCAAACAAATATACCTTATGTATAAAGTTTACCTATAATTGTTTTACGACAATTGTAAACTTTATACAGCAATTTAACAATTTTGTAATGCAGGAAAACTCATTATTTTTATTAAAAGTAAAAACGTGAATGTATGTTCAAAGTTTTGTCTTGGGAGCTCAGTGTTCAAAACAACGAATCTGACTATGCTTTTGATTTGTTTTTGATTTGATGATACAGTACACACTTAGGTTATAAAAAGTGATACAGTGAACTGGATCTTAAGGACTGCTGTCAGAACACACTGCTAGGTGCTTGGCAACTAAGTTTCTTGAACGTGGTAGCCAGCTGAGCATTCGCAAAATGCCATACCGTTACAGAAAAACGGGTTTCGACCACGGCCTCTGCCACTGGGCCAGCATTGCTTCAAATAATTGTATTGAAATATATTCTTTATTTTTTTCTTTTGTCATTATAGACCTTTAATTTTTTTCTTTTGTTATAGGTGTCAAAAGAACGAGGCGAACAATTAGCAGTAGAATATCAGATAAAGTTCGTCGAGACATCGGCGAAAGACTCCTTAAATGTAGAATACGCGTTTTATACACTGGCGAAAGATATCAAAGCGAAGATGGAGAAAAAACAGGTAATGTTCTACTATATATTCAAACTGTAAAAATAAACAGCAGCATTACTGCTTGGCAGTAGAAATATGGATAGTGGCAGTACATACCCGGCTGAACTAACTCACAAAGAGTGGGCTATTACCAAATACTGGAACGTAAATAAAATTGAATGGCTAAATCAGAAAGACTGGTACATTGTATAGGTACCTACCATATCGGCTTTCACAATTAATCATTGATATTACTAACCATTGATGAGATAGGCATTATGTCGTGTTTAATAAATAATTTCCTGTTAGTGTTGTGAATTCGAGTTATGTCTAAAATTTACCAAAATGAACGTTCCATTGCAGTAGGTCATAATTGATTCAAGGCCTTATTCATAAACACGGCTATTTGTGGAATCGAATACAGCCGGCACATTAAACTAGCTTTAATGCAGGTCGCACATTCATTTTCTACTTGTGATTTAAACAATACGAAACTTTTATTGGATACAATTAGGAAGACTCGTGAGCAGGATGTCTAGGGTACCGCCACTATGTATCTTAACTTAATCCAGATTGATAGACACAATATAAACAATTTACAGACTAATAGCTGATATGTCTTTGGTGCAGACACGCGAGATCTGTGCGAATTCCCATTCGTCGATGTTTACGCGTCTCCTGCGACGTATTTTTCGAAACATTCAACAAAAACTCGTACACAAAACTTTGTTTCGCGACTACCGCGCAAGAGATGTGCCTGTAGACAAAAACTTTGTTTAAAAAACACGCACTGTACATTTCATTGATTCACGTAGTAAAGTGATAGATACTAGGCTCAGTGATTGGTTCAATGTCAGTACCCCGCACCTCTACTCTGTATCAGCCGGATTATCCACTGCTGAACACAGGCTCCTTCATTAAGTAAGGTATTGCCATAATTCCCACGCTTCGCAGGCGTCTTGGGGATCGCAGTGAGATATCAGTTCCTCAGAAAGAGCTGCTGCCCACCTTGTATTGTGTTTCCCTTAGTCGCCTCCTACGACATCCACGGGTAGAGATGGGAGGGTGACATTCTATCCCGACATCCCACGTATTGTCCTTTCTACCCGAGATAAATAACTTCTAAAAGTTACTATTACCAATTATTTCCCATATATAACCATTTCCTTTTGAAGTTATTTTAAAACTGTTTTATCTTGTTTCATGGCTCACTTGTTGAAAACAGAAGGTAAAAATGTCTTTGTTGCTTGGTTTTCCTTTTTATTGCGGCTTCGTACAGTTTGCGTATTGTATTTTTGTTAGCTTATTGAGTCGTTGCGCATTGTTGAATTTAATAGTGCATGTTTTGTTTTTTAGCCTGTTTTTGTTGAGTAATTTTTGTAGTGTATTGTTATGAAATTATTAATTTCTTAGTTATAATTGTAAAGAGCTGTACTTGTAAATATATGTGTACGACTACTATTTTGTGATTTCAAGGCGATAATAAATGTGCTTAATTAGATTTATTTGAACAGGTCTCGCAAAATATAGTTTTTAACAGAAAGAAAATAGTTAATCTTGTATATCTGAGGCAAGTTGATTACAAAAGACTATTCTTTAAATTTTTCTTGATATAAGAAATTTGCATGTTGACTCTAAATTATCCTTATAACGATAATGTCTTAGTTATTCTTGTATGGATAAAAAAATGGTCAAGTGAGAGTCGGACTCGCGCACGAAGGGTCTTCGTACCATTATCCATACAACATTAAACAATACATATACTTTTTTTTAGTTTTCACGTGCGCGATCTGTGCCCAATTTTTACTATGACATAGCGACAATAGATTATGTGAAAATTTCATCTGTCTAGCTATCACGGTTCATGAGATACAGCCTGGTTACTGACAGACAGACAGACGGACAGTGGAGTCTTAGTAATAGGGTCCCGTTTTAACCCTCCGGAACCCTAAAAACAATAAGAATTGCAAACCCTTACCAGTTAGGACGAGTTAATTCACATTTCAATTTTTGTTACTAGTTTTGTGTAAATAAGTTTCTTTCGTTTTTCGCATAGCCGCTACGCCGCCGGTCGCGTTTTCACCATAGCTGGCTCTCTTTTATTGATACGCAATCCGACAGTGGTAGAATTTCAGTCAACGTTTTATGTATTCTTACAAGTATACGCATCTCTATTACTAACCCTATGTTCCGTCTGTCTTTAATTAGACTAGAATATCAGAAGAAATAAAAAATGGGGATCTCCTATACAAGAATGTATTTGATTCAACTTTTTTATTTACTTATTAATAATGTTACATATAGATAGAAAAAGTTAAAACAAAAGTCTTATTGTGACTACCATGGAAATACTATTATTCTATATTAAATAAACAAAATAAAAAACCGGCCAAGTGCAAGAAACAACGAATTGAGATTTTTTTAAAAACGAGGTTTTAATTTAAATGGTAAAACAACTAACATATATGAGTATTAGGTATTGGTAACATTGCAGTCTTAGTACGACTCTCCTTTGGTCGGTTTTCTTTATGTTTGTGATAAATATATCCGGCCTCAGAATGTGACTGTTCCATGTCCACCTTGGATTTCGCAAGATCTAACTAATGGTCGAAATGCATCGAATGTGTAGTAAAAACCACAGCTCACGTCGACGTGAGTAGGATGTTGCTGCATGTTACGCGCTTAATCCTTTCCATCCGAGATAACGAGAACAATAGAAAATCATTCATAAATGGATGATATCGTCCACGTGGATGCCAATGGGTCAGGACTATCCTAACGCCCTTATTAGCTGAAAGGTCTTTGAAGAACTTGTAGCGTAGCTTCCTAAATTGTTCTTAACCGATCAACTAAGATAAGCAACGTCCGCTACGCTTATAAGTTAGATGGGTGACCGCTTTTGGCATTACTACTGGACGTTCCCGTGCTTCGGAATGCACGTTAATCTGTCGCACCCGATTGGTGACTTAGTATTGCAGTGGTTATAACATGGTTGGGCCTAACACCCAGAAGTAGAAAATCTGTCGCCAAGCACCGAATAGCGTGTTTCGGCTGCTGTTCTTGAGAGCCAATAATTGTAGGTTCACCTGAACAACATCATCAACCACATCATCACTTAACATCAGGTGAGATAATGGTCAAAGGCTAGCCTATCATCTATAAAAATAAATAATAATACCCAACGAGATCATTGTCATGGTTGCAAACCAAAACATTATCAATTAATTTTTGTGTTTTTAGAGAAAACATATAAGACTTCACTGGGTGAACGCCCTCAAACACTGATACCTAGAAAAGGCGGTCAAGATTTTTTCTGTGCACGATTTCCTTATCCTCCCCGGCTTTTTTCATTTACCCTCATTTAAGCAACTGCCTGCAGCAAACACTCAACTTTGCTTGTACAAAATATAAGCATTAAGTATATATAATATAGATTTTGTTGTATCTGAAATGTACAAGGTATTATCATGTTACACAATTCATGTTTTAGTGTGTCATAGTTGAGTTATAGTATCATTGATAAAGTGCCTGATAATGAAAAAAGAAATAAACTATATGCAATAGCTAGGTATATTAAGTACTAGCTTTCCGGGCGCGGCACCGCCCGCGCGTATCGGTTACCGCGCAAAAACATTAACCTCTTTTTGCGCAAAAACTATCCTATGTTTTTTCCCGGGTCTCAAACTATTTCCATACCAAATTTCATTGAAATCGGTCCAGTAGTTTTGGCGTGAAAGCGTAACAGACAGACAGAGTTACTTTCGCATTTATAATATTAGTACTGATCAGCTGATAACATAGAAGGCAACTATGTCTAAAGTGTTATTTACGAAATGTCAACTTAACATGTATTATATCTGATTAGTTTAGAGAACAAGCAGCCCACCTGGTGTTAAGCGGTATCCTATGCCTATAACAGGTGCATTCTGTCACAACTCGAACTGCATCCGGCCCATGACCCTGAGACCAAGTTGTTAAGCCTCATGTCCTTTACCGGTACCCATATACTTCAAACCAGATTACAGTTATGAGAACATTTCTGCTTGATGATAGAAATGTATAGCAGTAGTACTTCTAGCAGTCCCAAGACAAACTCATTGATAGATATTTCTATTGCGACAGTACTAATATCAACACATAGTCATTGATTCAGCTGCCAAGCAGAATAGTTTAGGTTATTGGTAGGCAGGGTTTAACATATTCATAAAATAGGCCAAGTACAACTTGAACTCGCATAACAAGGGTTACGTACCAACAACCAAGACCAAATAGGTTTTGTTGTATATAAATTTACCAAAATATATTATATTTTTTTATCTAAATATCTTAGCACGAGACAGACTCGCATTTGGTAATTTTTTTGTTTACTTATTGTTTGTGCTTACGCCATGCTTGTATGGGGATCCTCAAAATGTATTGTTTTTATTGAAATTTATTAAGATAACACATTTTGCAAAAAATTCAACTGGCTACATATTAAGGTTCAAAAGATAGAGCCCTTTAAATATAGGACGGATGAATGGCGGCGTAGGCTTAGTAATAGGGTTGCGTTGTCTTATACGAAACGCTAACATCAAAAAGTCAAAATGAGAACCGTCACTTTTGGAAGTTGTTTAAGGGCATTGCTTGTTTTGTCAATCTTTAGCATAAAATAATAATCTCAATCTGTTACCATATAGGATTATGTTATGTCATTTACGTTTGTAACGGTTCCTCAGTCCTTACCCTCTCAATAAGATTTTTGGCACTTTAGCTAAATTGTATGGAATAAAATATCTAATCAAAATTTAATGTTTTTGCAGCAGACCATACCAATATCTGTTATTGGTGCGTCATCAAGATTTAATGAATGTGCAGCAAATGTTTTTGCAACAGCCTATTTCAATATTTGTTGTTTTTGCTTTTAATCCTGCAAATGACATGATGACTGCTTATCCATACTGAGAGTTCAATTCTTCTATTTATGTAGCACATTGTCGTATTTCAGGAGGCGAGTAATCCCCCTGGCTCCCGGACGGGCGGGCACCAGTTGAAAGCTAACGAAGCTCAACGCAAACCAACATCGTGGTTATCCCGCTGCTCGTTGCTCTGACGCCCCGCGCGCCGCCGCCGCTCGCGCCGGCCCCAAGTCGCTGCAGCCCCGCGTCCCCACACCCCGCTCCGCACCACCGTCGAAGCGTCCCCCTCAAGATACCATTGACAGTTACCATCTACAGCTCGGATAGACGCCCTCAAATGACCAATAATATTTAGATCTACAAATTTTAACCGCGCGTTTAGCTGGAAGTCGCTGATTCGATAAAGGCGAAAATTTTGCAATTCATAATTTGTAGATGTGATACAAATGTGCTTAAAAATAATATGAAATAAAAATAAGGCTTTAGATCAATTTTACTTATCACATCAGTACTCGATGTAAGAGGGATTCTCTTCTCAGCTTATCTGTCAATCCTGGGGTGTGTAAGTTCTGACGCCATCTGGCGTATTGCGGCAGATTTTTTGTAATATAATATTGGTAGATGGTATTTTGTATTGATGGAAATCATACAAGCTGCCAACCGCTACCTGTCGTGATATGCTTCAGTATATAAATGCAGTCCGATCTTTGGACCTACATGTTATTGATTTGACATCACATGACAAGTATATTGTCTTGTCAGGCTCAAAAATTAAGAGTTGTAATACTGTTGTATATTGATCTAAAATGAACAATGTGATGAAAATCGTAACTGTTTAAAGGGCAGAAGTTTTCCTCCTTATTCATCATCGTTCTCTTCTCATATTATTGGGAAGTAAATGAAAAGTACAGATAATAGTTTACAATTCTATATTTAGATGAATAAGGGGGTTTGTCTTCGTGATCACAGTTTGATACTGTATTCAACTGTAGTTATTTTGTGAATGTTGTAGATATGGCAATTCTTAGGTGTTTATAAAATATGTAATTATTTGCCTGTGTGTCATGCATACATCACAACTTTGCACACACAATTTATATATACACCAGAATTGCTGATCTTTGCCATATTAAAAAGGAGCTGATCTACTTTGTATACATACAATCCTACTTATCTGGACTATATTTTTCGATTATATTTTCTATAATTGGTGCATCAACATCTACTGTACTCAGGGGCTCGCTTTTTGTATTTTTATATCTGCGACTATAACTTAATTGTCTAGAATTTGTAGTTGGTGGTAAAAGCAGTATTTTCTTTGATTATATAAATTTTACCTGTAAATTGTTTACTTTTAAAGTGATAATTATTTTTATGGCGAAATTATTAATTGGTGTTACATTATCATAATTTGAGATATAAAAAATGGTTTTATGGATATTATTTCAATAGATTATTCTAGCTGTACTTTTTCTTTTGCTACTTTAATTTAAGATATATATTTTAATGTAATATATACTATTTAATTTGAATAAACAGTGCTTTTTTACAAAACTATGTATTATTAAACTGCACCCAATCTCTAAATTCCTAATTATTATCAAACAAGAAAGTATTAGATTATTTGCAAGGTTTATGAGATGAAAGAAAAAAGAAAGTTTATATAAAATTTAAATATTTTTAATAGGCCAACAGTCATTATAATATACAATGTGGTGAACATCAAACAAATGGAAAAATAGTCATAGTAAAGGTAAAGGTCAAATAATTACACCACATTAACACATCTGGTACTACCCTGAACTAGACTTTACATATTATCAATAAATGCTTTCATGAGGCTTGTATCTGTTTAGGCGGTGATTTAAAAGGTCTCAATGCAAGGTTCTTAGCTGTAACTAATGTGATTTTAGATGCAAATACAAGCCCTTGCAGAACCTTTTTCAGGGATAATATAAGAAGTTCACCAGCCAATTGGGTACCTTTTCTCCAATAAATAATATAGGCAGGTAGAGGAGGAAGTTTCTCGGACCAAATACCATTTCGAAATTGTTTAGCTTTTGCTTCTGCACCTAAAATGACAGGGGCAAGCTGTGATTCCATTGTGTTCTTTTTGATGTCAATAGGGACTGAGGCTTTTGCAAAACCTAGTTCTACCAACTTCTGTCCAATGTCGAGGGTCTCTACAGTTTTAGTCTGAAATTTAAAATATATGTGTTAGTAATGAGTTATAGTGAGAATAGATATGAGCTCTGCGACGGTGCGTCTCTTCGTCGCCATGAGTTCTTACAAGCGCGTTGCAGCCTAAATAAGCGCGCGACGCGCCGACGGTATATTTTGTAATTTGCTTTCTCACACACTCACACCTACATATCATTTAAATTTTTTTTAATCATACCTAAACATTATATTTCATAAGTCAGATCTCGAATTGTATAAAATACTTAAATTACAATTCAAATATTATTTATGAGTAGGTAGTACCTACTCATAAATAATATTTTAAAACGTTTTGTTACTTTGTTGAACAAAAATGTAAGACAGTGATTATTGAAAAATGTCAGACTGAAAGACATCGTTTCGCATGCAAGTGAGCTAACAGAACTACACAATATACAAATAGCATCAGCAAAATTTAAAAATAAATTCATATAAAAGTAAGATTTTGAAAAACAAAATAAGGCTTTCAGGTACTTTATCACACTGTTGCTATTCAATAATTAGAAATAAAGCTTGTATTGATACAATTTACTGTATAGACACTTCATAAAGTGAAGTTTAAAGCTATATTCATGATTTTTTAAACTAAAATATTCAGAATTTTGTATTTGGATTAGACACAGTATTTGTCATAAATGTCTGAAATATTTTATATATTGTTGATCTGAAAAACAGTTTAAAATTATGTTTTCCTTTTTGAGGCTCACATCTCCTTAATCATTGTAACTGTCAAGTAGAGATTTAATATACGTAATAAGATTGAAACTTGACACTGTGTTGCAAATTATATATAAATACTTACAACATGGCTTTTCATAATTTTTACACTCATAAGACATGTTATGACACTGCCACCTAGGAATTGACCATCGGCTCTCATATCTAACTGAGATTAAGGAAAAGCTTTCTCATCACTTACCTTTTCTTGAGGTAAATGCAGCAATACAGATGAAACAAGATCATCTTTATCTCTTCCAATAGGCTTCAGAGTAACTTGTTGTCCTCTTGCTATACATTCCAACCAATTCACAGCATTTCCACTCACAATATCCACACCCCACAGCTAAAAATAAAAATATATATGTAACCTTTTGTCACATAAATGTAGGTCGACATTGATTGTGTTGATTTCCAACCTTGACTGGAATTGGCGGTTTACTGGAGTGCCACAGTGGTAAGTAAATTGGTGCCTTGTGATTCACCAAAACTCGTACCGGCGAGTGTTGGATCCCGACGTAAGTACCCCGCAGTGGCTCATGGTTCTTAATAAAGTGGTCAGGTACTTTGCTCGCCTTAGAAAACTTGCTAACCTAAATAAGATAAAAACTGTAATAATAGCAAGTTATGTAATGAAACGGGTTAAAAACAGATTGCAAATATTTACCGGTCGAATCTTGTGTATTGACACAGCTAAACCAGCAGTCGCTAGGGCATAAACTGCAATCTGTAAATAACGATTACGTGTTAACAAAACAACTTACATCTTCAGATTATACTTTCATATCTCCAGTACATACATTTACTCCACGGTTATCTTGCTGGAGCAAATCCTGCACATTAAAGAAGAATCCTCCGTCTTCCTTAGCCATGCTTTATTTTGTTAAACCGTCAAATTAGCATATTTTTCGAAAAAATTCGCTCATCGGTATTTTCGGATTTTATGTTTTGGAATTTCGTTTTCGTCTGCTAGTGCTACTTCTGGTGACAGTGACAGTTCTGACTGACTGACAATAACATGACATTCATGACAAGGCAGGGTAAAAAAGTTACGTTGGCTCTAGGAGGAAGAATATCTTTATTCCTCCTAGCGTTGGATAAATATTTTTGCAACTGTACGATTTGTACCCGCACGTGACCATCACTGCATGAGCCAGAGATATTACAAGTCCTAGACCACTTGCCGTCTTCCATTTCATGCCACTTTCGTTATTTCCGATAATTTTGACTACAGTATGCGTTTCTTTTGTAAATGTTTATATATGTCAAAACTGACAGATAATATACCTTTTACGAGAATTGCAAAAGAAACGCACATTTTTCTTAATGTTTTTCCTTGTTGTACTCATTATTAATTTTAAAATTAATAACAATATAAATTATCGTATTATGTAAGTTTAATTAATTTTAACGTAATTTTTTTTCAAACTTCCCTTCTTAATCAGTCTATATCTTTATACATATTATATTTGAACGAAGATGAAAGTGAAAGCGTTTTTAGACTGTTTTGTTTGTTGTGTAAAGTATTAAACACTTGTGACAAATTTTTGTTAATGTTTTATGTATGTATGTAATTACACTACTATTTATTCATTACATTATTATTATAAATATACATTTTATTGAGTGTTTATGAATAAAATTCATTCAGTTCCATCATTACGTTCCATATCATTTTTGGAATCGAATGGAGATAAATGAACTGGATATATATGACCATTTGAACTATTATTCTGAATTATTCGAGCTACGTATATATATAAAATCTGTTAACTCTGAATACCATCCGTACATACATCTTAGTACTAATATTAGAAAAAAATATAAATTACAACTCGCCCGTAGAATCGTTGGAATGCAATGAACCCTAACATGTGACAAAACACTTCTGACTACTTGCGATAGCATTTTTTTTGTATTTGACGATGCACATCCATCCTGTTGCTGTAATGACGGGGCGTACTGACTGAAACGCGGAATGATCTAGACTCTAGAGCAGGTATAACCTATGGAGTGTTGCGTGCCAAACTTTACAATAATTATACAGTTGCGGGCCAAAACAATACAAAACTTATTTATTACACGAAAAGGACCTGCCCAAAAAGAAGTGTTTCCTATAGTCGGAAAATCTATTAGTAAATTACTCCAACAGTAATTTAATTTCGGGTAATGTCAAAATATCTGGTGGGCTGGCTCAAGACCTGAGACGGGCCGGACGTTGCCCAATTATGCTCTAGAGGGTCAAGCCTAGCTGTATGAAATATGTTAAATGTAAAAAGTGCAAATTTTTAAAGGGATGTAAACTACCATTACGTGGCACTGTAAGAGTTTTTCTGTGCAAATATAGACACATTTATATGAGGTTATAGCATCGTGTTTAAAAATAATTTCCTTGAAATTTAGGGGTATAAAAATCCAGATGATGAATATTTTATTTATACGGCAAACAGCAAAAATAGATTATAATATTTAATTAACCCTTAGAGGTAATAATTCAGAGAATTCCAAAATAGGGCATAATGTATAACACATTTAACGGGAAGGTTATTAAACAACAGTCTATTCTGATTGGTAACACCACAATGTCAAATATTAAAGCAGTGGTGTACAAACATGAGGGTTAGGTTTGCAGGCTACTATGTAATGGCAAGTGACATTTTATTACTAAGCAAATAGCACAGTAGAACTATTTTTTCAGAAACATGCGAATCAACAAAAAAACACGTGAAGTGTCGAATTTACGGACAAGGAAAATCAAATCCATTGCAGGAGCGTTTTTTTTTAATTTGGAACATTACTATGCTCCAGCAATCTTGTATGAAACGGCGTGCTAGGGTTATTAGATTACCCTTTTTTTATTTTATAAATCTACACTCCACAGACACCAGGGTCCGTGACTTTTTTAATACCTTTTATACCACACCCAACCAGGAAGTGTCTCATTATTCGTTCGAAAACGTGTTATAAAGTTTGTCATTTCTCCCTTATAAATGTGCGGTGGGAAAAGTTGGAATTCTTTCCTTTCATCCGTAGCAGTGAAGGAATGTTGTATGCAAATCCAAACCTGCCCTGCTAGCGCAATTTTGTTTTTTGAACTGCCAACAAAACATAATTCAATCGTCGAATCTGAAAAAGATTTTATATCAAATAATTAGTAAGAAGAGGTGGGATTTTTTTCGTACCTACTCAATTTTTAATGAAAATATGTTGGAATCATTTCTCTCCACTACGAAAAAAAGTGTGGCAATTAATTTGTTTCGTTAAATTTAGTTTTTTTACGAAATAAATAATTATAAATAGATAGGTATGTACGCTTTTAATTATTCCAAATAATTTTCCAAAATGTCACCTGATAGTAGAAGTGACGATTTTATAAAGATGACGCCACCAGAAATAAAAATACAGCTCTGGAGCTGTATTTTTAATTCTGGTGGCGTCA
This sequence comes from Plagodis dolabraria, assembly GCA_963854805.1. Taxonomy (NCBI): domain Eukaryota; kingdom Metazoa; phylum Arthropoda; class Insecta; order Lepidoptera; family Geometridae; genus Plagodis; species Plagodis dolabraria. The sequence goes on from OY978459.1 coordinate 22,412,834, forward strand.
TCTCTATGAATTCAAATGTCATCTAATTATTTGTTATAAAACCTAAACTCTTTGTAATTACTTGTTATAAAACCTATTTTTGAAGTTAGTTCGGGAACTTACTTCAAAAATAGGTTTTATATATCAAATAATTAGAATTTTTTTAGTTTATTAAAGTATTTTTTTAGCTTTTGAATTTGTTTATTAAAACAATTTTATCCTATATTTTTTGGATATATTATAAGATTAAAATTACTTTTTTTTACCTACCTATTAAATCGATTTTTTAATTAGTATGAATATGACATACTTCTATATAATCTTTATTTCAAATATAGATATTATATCGGAAAAGTTTGATTTTAGATTGTTCTCATCTGCCATTTCTAGATACATAATACTCATAATACATAGTACGCTCTGTAATTCGCTCGATATAGGTACACAACGAACGAAAGGAATGTACCAACACTACTAACGCTCGCCCTGTCTGTCACACGTTGCGCCGAGGATGCACGAGCCCATCATTCGGTAGCGTTCCACATCGCGTTGCCACTTGCCGTGATGCGAGTGACTGAGAACGAGCTATGGAACTTATTACTATGGAACGAGGAACGTTGTTCCTTTGCGACAAGTCACGGTGATACTATTTGCCTTCAGATCACAGTGATTTTTTCATCGTGACGTTATTTAACAACCACCTCTAATTGATAATATAACAGTACGCTTTTAAATATTCTAATTAATTGTCCAATGTGTCATCTGATAGTGAAAGTGACGATTTTATAGTGACGGTGCCACCAGAAATAAAATATACTCAAGTAGTAAGCTCAAGTCATAAAGAACTTACTTCCTGAGACGTCTCGGGAGAAATATTGGAAAACTTATAACTAGGTAACTCATGATTTTATTTTCCTCGTAGATGTGGTATAAAGCACTATGTATCACTCGGGAGAAAGTCCTATTTCTGTTCTCGAGTTTCCTTTAAGCCCTCCGCTGCACGTTGGGCTTAAACATACTCTCGTACAGAAAAAGATCATTTTCTCCCCTCGATGTACAATGTACTATTGATTGGATTCTTGGCATACCTACCAAAGTATATCTCTTTGCTTAGTAGGTAAAAATTGCGTGTGGCTGTATAGCCTAAAACGCGTTTGCCTTTCGGCACAGATGATAAGTACAAAATTGGCGGCATAGCTGGAAATTCTTCTTGATTTGTTATTGACATACGTAATAAATATAAATTTAATAATTAAAATGAGTTCCATTGGTTCAGAGAGTGAAATGGAGATTAATTGTTCTCCACCAGATTTAAGATTAAAAGCCAAATTGGCAATGGAAAACCTGCTTCCAGCGAAATCAAAAGAAATATACATCAAAGCATATAAAAATACTAATTAATTTCCCAAAACACACACGTTCTGTAAATCACATAGCAAATACGTAAAAAATATATACATTTTATTCTAGAATTAAAAATTAAAATACACGAAAATTTGATGACTTGGAAAAATGAGAAAATAGTGAACATTTTCTCCGAAACAATATTTTTGGCGTGTTTTAATAAGATTGTTAAAACTAAATATAAAAAGTATGTTTTATTTCCCTGAATTTTTTTGAGAAACTATATTTGCTTCGGCGGAAATTGCCTGTTAAACTTCCATTTCTGATTACTTTACTTCATCCTACCACATATAAACAGATGACTTTTGAATTCATAGACATGCACGTGTTGATGAACTACATAAGGCAATTCTTTCAACCAACTCCGATTTCGATCATATTTTGAATAGAGTAAATCCTACAAAAACTCAAGTCATAGCTATATAAAATCGATTGGTTTTGCCTGCACAAGTTTGATGGTGTATGTACCCTTAAAAATGCACGAATGTGTAAAAATCTCAGGATACTTATTGATAGTGGGAACTGTACTGGGAACTCCAATTTTCAGAAACCAGTCGAAAAGATTTTGTCATATTAAGCTACCTTCATACCTATATTACGTAATTTTCTTCCCAATACCATAGAACATATAATAATACCCGATACCACAATAACTGCGCATGTAAAATCACTTCTACGCGCAATACTAGATTAACTGACGTAAGCTATCTGAATCTTACCGAAGTACATTTTAATAAATTAAAAAGGTTTACAATTTATATTTCGTTTAGGAAAGTATGATCTGGAGTCTGGATTCCACTTCTGTTACGTGTTCGCCTTTACCGGAACATGCATATACTTTTATTTCCTAACACCACTTTGTACTTCAAAAAACATTTTGACTTATAGGTGACGCCTTTTTTAGGTCCATTCCACTCCCGACCAAAAAGATTTCACTTATATCGGAAGCTACTCGGTTATGGAATGCCTCGCTACTGCAAATTAGACAAGCAAAATCCCTAGATATAGTAAAAAAAACATTACAATATACCTACATGTAAAAAATATAAAAGAACATTACTGTCTAGCTTATTTTCGTACTGCTAAAATAGCTTGTTATATAGTATATAATTTGTGTGGTGTTTAATAAATACATTTTTTTTTTTATAAATTTTCTTTTATTATATATGTGAATATTGGTTTATGTATTTAATATCATATATGATGTTTTGTTATGTTGTATATGTAGTAAATCTATTTTTATCTAGTGTAATATATCTATGCATTTAGGTTTGTTTTTCTTGTTGCACACAACCGTGTACACTCTTTCACGCTTGTCCTGTCCATCCAAAGGTTGCCTGTGAGAGATTCCATTAGCGATAAGACCCTCAATTTTGTTGCCATTGTATAACTATTATCGATACTATGTTAAGCGCACTTCTGTATTGTCTGTAAATTTCTTAGCATGCAATAAAGAGTTATAGCGTATTGTATCATATTATGATATAGACCACAGGAAAGAGAAAGCAATAGAAAGGTGAAGGGGGCGTGGCCCGAGAGCCTAACATACTCCTAAACAGGAGTATTTACGTCAACGGACTATAATGCTACTGACAGTCGACCCGCCGTTAACGCGCCGTACCGGCATGTTTTGCACTCGTGGCCGGAAACCAAAGAAAACGCCTACAAGCCCAACAAAATATCAGCCTGCGCCCAGTAGCGGATGCTCCATGGTACTTGAGAAATTCCACACTTCATCGGGATCTGAAGATAGAACCCCTGGACAAGTTTGTGGAAAGACTCACCAAAAACATGTTCAGCCGAGCCGACACCTCAGAGCAGAGTCACCTCCGTTCAATTGCCCCCCACTATGAACGCCAACCTAAAGCAAAACGCCAACCGAGGGACCTCATCAAACACCAAAGTGGCACCAACGGAGATCCAGAAGGAAAAGACGGAGAAGGAAACAACACACCCAAGGCAGTGACAACAGGAGAGCCCAGTCTATCTAGGGCTCCCCTCCCTCACCATATAAACCAAGGGCATGAAATTCAAGGACCCGTAAAAGTGTCCGACCCAATGACCGGCCTGCAGCAGCAGACCGCGTTTGAACTCTGCGGACAGGGGCCACCCGAGCCCGAAAACCGCGTCCGTGCGACACATAGTGGCCGTACGAAGAAGAAGAAGCCGGAGGTTAACGCGCCGCATGCATCTCCGTAAATGTATATGAAAATGCCGCGTTGTGCTGTTATAAATTGCAGATTCAATAGCGATGTCACAAATGTAAAGAAAGTAGGAATATCCTATCACCGGAAAACATAACAAATTGTTCCTATATGTTTTATACAAGCTGCGCCCCGCGGTTTCACCCGCGGGTTGATGGATGATGATAAAATGTGTTAATCTAGCTCATGGTACAATAATATACTACGCCAGGTATACACAATATACACTCCGAGACCGGTTGTCACGTGACCGGGACACAAGCTTGTCAAGCATACCGTCATCAACGGCTCTCAAACTTTATACCTAATTTGAGGAAATTGGGGGGCAGTAAAATAACAGTTAATAGATTTCACCTTTTTTTTTAATAAAGAAAATCACGTGAAATTGATTTAAGTGAAACAGATTAATGATTCTTGAATAAATAATGTTTATTAAGTTCGTACAGTGTTTGTTCGTAGTTTTCTTATAATGGGTACCGTCGATGCTAATAGGCCTAAATTTTTCGTAGATTGAAATCAAGTAATTATTTTCTATGCCGAAGAAAAAGCCAGTTATCTGTATTTTGGTGTACAGTTTAGTTTCAAAGAAAGCTCAAAAATATCGGAAGTAAAAACCAATTAGGTAGATACGTTATATAACCAAAGAAATTTTACATTACATACCATATTTAGTAGTCGCAGTAAGAATGAAACAATTTTGCAGGAAATGAAAAAACTTCACATCACTGCTTTTTCTACTTTTAGTCTTACAGTTACTTTTTGCATGGTGGAATCGCATTTTGCGAATGCCCGCCTGGCTAGCGACCCCCTCAAGTAGAAAATCTGTCGCCAAGCACCTAACGGTGTGTTCCGGCAGCAGTCCTTGAGAGCAAGTGAAATTACAGGTACAGAGACTTAACATCTATGTCTCCTGGGGACAGGCGCAGTGCAATTCGTGACTTGTGACGAAATGCATCTGTTGTAGGCAGAGGTTAGTCTGCTTAACATCAGGTGGGCCTCGAGCTTGTTAGCTTGTTCCGTCACAATAGAAAAAAATTACATGTTTTTTATTATACTCGTAGCTTCCAGAAATGGGCCGACCACAAAGTTTGCTAATCACTGCGCATATGTGCATGAGCGAGAGCGAAACAGATGCAAATCATATACGTGAGACAGAGACGGCGATATTTGTCAAAATGGTGGTACCATAGGGAGACAACTTTTTTCATACCATTTACTGAGATGAACATTGATTCATGTGTGACTTTCTATTAGACGTTTGAAATATTGTATTGATATTTTATAACAAAACATTCGCATGAAAAAGAACCATGAACTTGTATTCTGCTGCAATCACGTATTAATAAAGAGCCAATTTGGTAGTGACGCAAGCCTGTGATTCTTCGGGAGTAGAAGACCTTGTTTTCTTAGACCATGATCTAGCTTATTTATACAATTGCTTTTTGACATTTCTTGTCGAGCTAATTTCTAATCAGTTGTTTTTTGTTTCCATGGCAACGCTGCCCGTTTTTTGTTTCCATGGCAACGCTGCCCGCGACACCGGCGCGCGCACTATGGACGACGTTGTTGACGCGAGCCTTCATCCGGGTTGAGACGTGGCAAAAATTTCTAGTGTGGCTTATTAACAGTTTTTTTGATATTTTTTTACACAGTATATCTTTATAAATTATAGCCTATGTGTTATTCTGATGTATAAGCTATATTATTGTAAAGTTTCATTCAAATCCGTTCAGTAGTTTTACGTGAAAGAGTAACAAACATCCATACATCCATACACATTCACAAACTTTCGCATTTATAATATTAGTAGGATTATGTAGTAGGATTTCGCTGATGAACAAAGTCGGTGCAATCTGACATATAGTGATTGATGATTTTTTTTCAAGGTTAGGATTTCAACTTAAACTCTTTTTTTGTGGCTCCTTTAGGCACCAGCACAATTTCGCCAATGTCACGTAGTTAGATAGACCATCAAACGAAGGAGATTGTTTAGTTTTAATGAGTTATGTCCGGTGAGAACTGGCCAAGGCAAAATTGGTGCTGAAACATATGATATTAGTTCATCTGTCTACTGGACGAACACACAATACACACACCCTCACACATACATCCTTACACACACACCCTCCCACACACACAAACACACCCACATTTATTATTATATATAGGGGAATAGGGGAAATATAGAACACCTGGGAACAACTTTTGGATAAGTTATATAATATGTAGAGAGAAGAGTTTATTTTGGGACAACAGAAGAATATCTGATTCACATTTCCTTCGTCCAAACCACATTCACAGAGGGAGTTATCCCTAATCTTAAGTTTGGCCAGGAAGACTGGGTTATAGGAATGGTTTAGACGCAGACGGCATATTGTAGAGGTTGTCACTTTAGCAGGTTTTTGGAATTTTGAGAACCAGAGTTTATGGGGAATCTCAGGGGAATGTTACCATAGAATTTACTTTTTAATATTCTATAAATCTGCCATTTCTGGTTTCAAGGTTTTTTTAATGATGGTTTTAAAGTCGAACAGATATCTAGCGAGAAAAGTTGGGGAAATGTCCTTGAGAGTCTGTATGAATGGCATTTGTAGCACAAGAGTCAGCTGATTCATGGCCCACTATACCGGCGTGACCAGAAATCCAGGCTAGGATAACATTGATTCCGTGAGAGCTACATTCAAAAATGGCATTTATTTTTTTTTTAATCGGGAACCCATATTTGTAACGAAATGAGTTCGCAAGAATAGATTGGAGGCAGCTTTTGGAGTCTGAAAATATGATAGTTTTGTTCAGATTTTTCGTAGAAAATCTAGTAAGATAAGTAGTTAATTACTAACTCAATATATCTCAATCATACTAACTCAACTAATAGTACCTTATTACGTGGAATCACATCCTGCCAAACATCTTATAAGTTATTGAGCCTATATATTTTTGCTTAAATAACTGCTGTCTATCTTGGCAAATCTCACAAACTCATCTGCAATTTACCTCGTTATATATACTACGACTTCGACCTTGACCTCGCCTTTTATTTTTATGAATCCCTATCTGTGTCAACTTAGTGATTAATCTCCTATATGAGAGCAGCACTGGCCTCCGTCAAAGACTAAATAATAAATAATACCCTCCTAATTCAGACTATGACTCAAAACATATACGCGTCATGGCACTAATATCTCCTTAATTTTACTCCAAATCTCTCCGTATTACAATCCATTTAATATGGCATAGTTTTTAGGCAGTGGAATATCCCACCCCACTGCAAGCTTCTACAGATCCTGTATCAATAATTTAGCTGATAATAATGAAAGCACTGAACACCTACATGAATCATACGTCGACACCATGATCCTGAGTGTACCTTCCTTATTCAAACGTAGTACACCATCCTTGAAATACTAGTTCAAGTCTCAGACTTACAATACTGTCTGAACACGTGTCAGGTTTTTCCCATGTGAAATATCTTGAATTACTAGTTCAAGTCTCAGACTTACAATACAGTTTGAACACGTGTCAGGTTTTTCCCATGTGAAATATCTTGAATTAAAACTTGAGTCTCCAATGTTCGGAAACATCTATTCAAATGTTTATTTTAAATGATCACTTAATTCCAAAGCTTTCTGTTACTGTTGCGGTACCCACAATAAGGTTATCCGCGTCAATTTCATCAGCCGTTTGATGAATAAACTGCTTTGCCTGTTCCGATCAGTCATAAGTTGAAAATGTCACGATATTTTTTTCATAACATATCCTGGTTACATACTTACTTAAATAAATGTCACTTTACTTCACATATTATTCATATGACGTTGAAGCTATGAGCTATTTTTTTCCAAATAGCATTCAAATAGACAGGTTATTAATTGACTACGATAGATTTTGTGAGTGGTACCGAAAAGTTTGATGTTCCTTTTTCACTATACTTTTCTAAAGATTGTGCTATTTTACGAGTATTTTGTCGGTTTTTCCTAGTTATAAAACACCTAATTTTTAAGGTTAAGTTCGCGAAGTTGGACCTAAGTTGTAATACTCAAGCCGACGTCATAACTTTGTACCAAGTAGAGTTAAAGTCTTGTTACCTGCTTAATAAAATTCTTCAACTAAAAGAAAAAATAACGTTACTTTTGAAACGAAACCCCCACGAGTCTGACCTGCTATTTATTTGAGTTTGGTATCAATCTTTTAAACAAAAAAAATATATCTTAAACAGCGAAAGCTGAAATCGAAACCAATTTGTTTAGTAACACAAGGGTAAAATAAGTTTGTAGTGCGCAGTCTAGTTGTATTACATAAAACCTCTTTGAAGTTATGTATTATTATGTTCTATGTTTTGGAGTAGTAGTTAGAATTATTTTTCTTTCCTCGGATGATTGTTGTTTCTTCTATGGTTACTATGGTAATTATATAGATAACAGTATTCAGTAAACAACATGTCGATAATAATCCATTCATCTCCATGTCCAAACGCTAGAGGCTAAATATGGCAACATAAACACTTCCACGTCAACTATTATTTTGACAGACAGTTCACGTAAATCGAAGTTGGAGCCTTGGAGCAGCGGTGATTATTTCGGTATCAATATTTTATTATAAAAATGATTACCGTTCTAAATACAATTGATACTGGCCATGAAGATATGATACACGATGCCGAGCTAGACTACTATGGATTGAGGTTGGCTACTTGTTCATCAGACAACTCGGTAAAAATTTACGACATCAAGAGTGGTACACAAACACTTGCTGCCGATCTCAAGGGACACTTCGGCCCCGTGTGGCAGATAGCATGGGCGCATCCTAAATACGGTAATCTTCTGGCGTCATGCTCCTATGATAGGAAAGTTATAATTTGGAAGGAGTCCGGAGAATGGACAAAGTTATACGAGTACACTGGACACGAAAGCTCTGTCAATTCTGTGGCGTGGGCGCCTGCCGAGTATGGGCTCATTCTGGCGTGTTGCAGCTCCGATGGCTCTATCTCTATTATCACTTACTCTCATGATGGTGGCAACTGGGAAGTTAAGAAGATTCCTGGAGCGCACGCTATTGGAGTGAACTCCATAAGTTGGTGTCCAGCAATATCAGCAGATTTGAACTTGGACCCCCTTAGCAACAAAGAGGCTCCTAAAAGAATAGTCACTGGTGGATGTGACAATTTGATCAAAGTAAGTACTCACACTAAAAATGCTTATTTTATTGAAAATCCTTTACTACCATTTAATCTCAGTCACAAATAGTGATGGAGTTAAAGATAAATGCTAATTATAAAACAAGAACTGACACAAATATGAATTGATACTTCTTTGATTGCCAGCACTAAAATCTTACTTAATAAAAAATATTTTCATTTTAGATATGGAGAGAGCAAGGTGAGCAATGGGTGGAAGAGAACAGGCTTGAGATGCACATGGACTGGGTTAGAGATGTGGCATGGGCCCCTTCCTTAGGTTTGCAACGCTCAATGATTGCCAGCTGTTCCCAAGACAAGCGAGTTGTTATTTGGACAAGTGATGATAATGTGTCCTGGACACCACAGATACTAAATATCTTTGAAGATGTAGTCTGGAGTGTGAGTTGGTCTCTGACAGGAAACATTCTTGCAGTCTCAGGAGGGGACAACAAAGTCAGTTTATGGAGAGAAGGAGCTGATGGACAGTGGTTATGCATCAGTGAAGTTGCCAAAGGCCTGGGGCAGACTCCTAATGATGAAAGAAGCACTCTTTGAGTCATCAAATTTTTTTTGTTAATCTATTAATTATACTGTGAATATTCCTTCTAATAGTAATATAATATTGATAAATACTTGATAATCTATTCATTTAATTGATAAAAATAATCATTCTAGTTTAACATATTATAACTTAGTTTATAATGAATTTGCAACATACTTACTAATATTACAATACAATACAATACAAAATTCTTTATTCATCAACAATCTTAAGGAAAACAATAAAATTATTACAAACAAATTAATATATTAGATTAGACAAAGGGCGGCCTTATCGCTTAAGCAATTTCTTACAGGCAACCTTGCATGGAGAGGATTTTCAATATTGCGGTTTAGGGATTCCAAAAAGAGAAAATAATAATAATAAAAAATAATGATAAAACATATGTAATTATACATTATAATATGCACAGCACACATATAATTGTCTTGAATTGTGCATAAACTATACTTATATAATTAAAACATAAATACAATAACTAAATATGATATTATATTTACATACAATACATTATAATATTACATAATATAATACAATACATACATATCTTATACAAAACATAATGAGCATATGTAAAATATTCAGCATATGTTTGATAAGTAGTGCTTCTTCACCATATCTTTGAATAAAGAAATAGACTTAGCTTGTCTGATATCAACAGGTAGTGCATTCCACAAGAAGACTGCATGTTTTGTAAATGATTTATTAAAATATGTTGATGATGAGACAGGCATATTATTGATGCTGTTGGGTAAACTGCCCATCAGCATTAATAAAATTAGTATGTACTTAGTATTTTCGCTATTGTCATTAAAGTTAAGGTCAGGCTAAATTGTTAATTATCAATACATTTAAGGTTATTATGGATTCACTTTGCTTATTTCTTTACTTCATGTTACCTTTAACTAGAAATAAGCCAAACTCAATTTTAAATTTCAAACGGAGCCAAAATAAAATACTGCCACTTTGTACTCTAAACTGGAACCTAGTTAATTTACCTCATCTCGTTGATGTAAGGCACACAGTGCCTTTATTTGTATGATTTAGCAGCAAAGTGTTAATACTAAGTAGCCAACTAATATCTATACACCTGTGCCTTAAATACAATATATATACAACTGTAAGTTCACATGTTTGTGCCCTGGTTGTGGAGAATTCATGACTGCCTCAATTTCAATTGTCCTTGATTTGAATAGCTTCACACCCAACTCCTTCACACTCACCTTTTTCCAGTATATAATAATAATGCTTTATTGCCAAAACTCATTAGCTATTACAATACATTATCTTAACAATTTTCAATGTCATGCGAAGGTTCGATTATATTATATAGGTATCAGATTGTATTTCCAATGCTTTACATCATACACTCCAGCAACAGACTGGTTATTCAGTAATCTAGGTTGGAGGTTACAAATAAAGTCTTTAGGATCAGTCCATGATCAATAGGATATTGGCTGATTGTGTAATGTGCTGACTGATGGATTGACAAATCAGACTGACGATTATACTGATTGATTAAGGGCCTGTTTCAGAATGTTCGAGTAAGTTCCGGTTTTACTTCCCAGAACTTATTTAATAAATAAAACACTATCTTTCATTTCACAGTCATCGATTTAGCCTATCCATCGTTTAAAGCTTGAAACGCGTTGCATGTTAACTGCCATTTTTATCATTCAGTTATTTTATGTGTTGCATAGCAACCTGAAGCTATTGGGATATTCTCATGATACAATAATATACTACGTCAGGTATTACACTCCAAGACTGGATGTCACATAACCGGGACACAAGCATTCTGTCATCACTTCTATCAAACTTTATATCTAATTTAAGGAAATTCAGGCCAGTAAAATAACATTTAATAGATTTCACATTTTTTGAAATAAAGAAAATCACGTGAAATTGATTTAAGTTACACAGATTAATGATTCTTGAATAAATTATGGTTATCAAGTTCGTACAGAGTGTTTGACACCGAATAGTTTTCTTATAATGGGTACCTTTGATGCTAATTAGTCCTAAATTTTTCATAGATTGAAATCGTGTAATTATTTTCTATGCCGAAAAAAAAGTCAGTTATCTGTATTTTGGTGTACAGTTTAGTTTCAAAGAAAGCTCAAAAATATCAGAAGTAAAAACCAATCAGGGAGATGGCTTCAGTATTGTGGACCTAAAAGATACCATTTACTATGATGAACATTGATTCATGTGTGACTTTCTATTAAACATTTGAAATATTGTATTGATATTTTATAACAAAACATTCACATGAAAAAGAACCATGAACTTGTATGCTGCTACAATCATGTTATAATAAAGAGAAAATTTGGTAGTGACGCAAGCTTGTGATTATTCGGGAGTAGAAGACCTTTTTTTCTTAGACCATGCATTTATCCAATTAAGACGTCTACGACGCTCTTATGAAGATCAATTACAAATTTTTGTATTGATATATACTACATTGTACTGCCACGTTCAACAAACAAAAATTATAGAGCCACTGCGAGAACGTGCAAGAAACTCGGGGCCATACTTTTAAAAGTTTTTTAACAATGTGTTACATACTATATAGTAAATTTATTACAATATTTATTTACATTACGTAGGTGACAGACGCTAGATTGGCAGAGGCGAACCAGTCCAATCATTTTTGTCGTTTAAGTAATCACAAACTGTGTAGTACCTAAGATTTTTCTAAATGTTCTTCTTTAATTTCTTTATCACATGCAATTAGAATTTTCTTTCTGTGAGCGTTGTAATATGTTTGGGCACTTTATTATAAAACCGCACACAATTGCCTAAGGATCTTTTATTTGTCTTTGCTAATCTAAAACCTGGCACCGCTATTTTATCTTTATTCCTAGTGTTATAATCGTGATTGTCACCTAACGGCTGGGGTCTCAATGGCCCCTCAGCGGTAATGCCTAACATTACACACTTGTACCATAATGTACTATTATTTTTATTGAAACAAATACGCGTTATCCCTGAATGGTTTGTCCCCGATTACAAGCTAAATACGAAGCCCGTGGTGTATAGTTTGGGTCGGCGCTCCCGCTATCGTCCATCACACCCCGCTAGATTACCCTGTCTTAACTTAACACCTTCGTTGAGACTATATGGATATTTACTGTTTTTTTTTTTAAATAATGTTTATACTATTTTTTTATAACAATATATGTACTAAATAGGGGGAAAACGGCATATCTTTTTTTTAACTTGCAATAACATTAGGAAAATTAGGATAAAAATACAACATAGTTTTTTTTTTACGTAAAAAGTTAAATTATTTCACCGCAATTGCAATGGTATATCTACTTTTTGTCTAAACCCTACCAAACTCGAAAAATCATAGGTTAAACACGCATACGCGCCAGGCGGCAAAAAATCCGCTCACACCGCTTGACAGTCAACGCCCGTTCGCCCCGCGGAGCTCGACGAGGGGTTTGGGTAACAAAATTACCTACAACTAAAGGACAAATTTTAACCACAGGCGGGATCTAGGAATGGATTTTCGCGGGTTATAATCCCATTACCCGCGAAAATCCATCCCTAGAGCTGGGACACGGTCTGCCAAATGAGGTATCGTGGTGAATAAATCATAGCTCAAATTTATACCTACCTTCCTTCAGTTTCTTAATAGGACAAAACAAGTTTAAAGCTAATTGAAGGTTTTCTCTTGTTAGTTTAATTCAGTTTGGCTGTAGATTTTGCTCTGTCCCCTTAAAACAGTTCAATGGTAGGAAAGAAGGGATGAATTTGAGATATGACCCACTCACGCCAATCAATCTGACTTACCACCCATTGCTATTCCATCAACCCAGTATGAGTTATAACATAAGATCATGGATTGCACTGATACCAGACTTTGCGTTCACAAAAAAAACTACAGTATCATTTTGTAATAAAAATTGTTATTTGTACTTTTATAACTAAACACTAGTATCAATACATAATATCACATGTTGCTCAGATTAAAGTGTATCAGTTCTAAGAGCAGCGGCATCTTATAATACTCAGCTATTGTCTTGAAAGTGGCTAGTTGGGTGTTGATCTCACGCACTGGAACCATCAGTGAGAACTCCCCAGCGCAGTCACACACTGTCGACAGGTTTTCTCGTTTAACCTGTCAAGTAGGAGTGAGGGAGTGAGATGTTGCAATACTTGATTCAATATTTAAGAATGTTGGTTAATATTAGTACTCAGTCAAAAATTTTTTTATCTTTATTGAGTGCAAAAAGATCAATGTTCATAATATACTCGTAGATGAATTGTAAGTTCGACCGAGATAAATTTTAATTTTAAGCAGTTCTACAATGACAATTATCTTCTTTTTCTTATGTTTTACTTAATTATTTCATAAACTGATAATTATTGATATAAGTTTCAAAACACCCTATAAAAATTAAAGAGTTATTCGAGGGTATCTTATTCTTCTATTTGTTTCATAGGTCATTAAATGCCGAGTGTGTGAAGTTTATTGATAATGTATGTGGCGTAGCATTAGATATAACACTGTAGTACTCTGTCCACTGCCTATCAAATTGAAAAAAAAACAGTGGACATAAATTTCGAAGCAATAATGACGGAGCGGTATTAGCTATGGACTTCCGTGCCCTGGTTCAATCCCTATCACCGGCTTGGACTTCACCGCATGGTGGAAGGGCATTTTGCGAATGCTCGCCTAGCTAGCTACCACCCTCCAGTAGAAAATCTGTCGCCAAGCAGCTACGAGTTCCAGCAGCAGTCCTTAAAAGCCAGTGCAATTCGTGACTTGTGACGAAATGCATCTGTTATAGGCAGAGGTTAGTCCGCTTAACACCAGGTGGGCCTCGAACTTGTTCCGTCACAATAGGATATAAAAAAATTATAAAGTGTATGTATGTGTATGAATAGTTAAAAACCAAAGATTAGTGTTTATTTTAACCCTTTATCTGATATCAAGAATTCTTTACTCGGTATGTTATTTTGTCTAGTAGTGTCAGAACATAGAGTTACCTGATGACACCGACTGCAGATGAGGTCTTGCAGTGTATAGGTCATGGTCCGCCGGTTCATAATCTCTATGAGCCGCCACTCCAACTCCTGGGTGTCATATGTAGTGCCACAAGTGGGGCATACACACATCGGTCTACAACAGATAACAACTCATAAGTATATACTATACTTATAAATATAATAGACAAATTATTTGCATAGGTTGTTGGCCATTTTGCGTATTTTCGCAGGTAGTTAAGCCAAATAGAAAATCTGTCTCCAAGCACCTAATGGTGGGTTGCGGCAGCTGTCCTTGAGAGCTAGGTCTATTAGGTTAATCCAATTAATTAAAAAAGCAGTCGATGGAAACGACGGATGATGCTCATATTATTTCTAAGTAAAAAACATGGAAAGTAAACAGTACTTAGTCTAGTGTCTAATCTATGTTTGGATAAACTGATATGCCTAAAGAACAACTTATAGCAAAATAGCTTTTCTAGTGGTAACCACGAACTGGAAGATGAAACCTAGGTAGACCCCACTAGGTGCCGATAGATTAGCGAGAATCAAGGGTGGCCGTTCATTGCGATCTTCAAAGGAAGCCCTACGTTCAACAATGGACATCTTTCAGCTGATGATGATAATATGACTTGAAAGTTTATCTAATAGAGTACCTAATTTATTTCTCGAGTTTATAACGGTCTATTCAAAATCGTTATTGCACTGTAGTACAAACTCTGAAGGCTTTATCGACAGCCCGGATGGGGTCGCGGCAAAGCTCATCGCCGCAGCAGTGGTTGGCAGACCTAGGAACACAGCTGGCGCAATATTCCCACTTTGTCTAGCTGCAGTTGCCTTACACAGAGTAGAGACATGGTATACACTCACACATCGTTATCGACAGTCCGGGCGGGGTCACGGCAGAGGTCGAGGTCACGGCAGTGGTTGCAGACCTTGCAGATGACCTCCGACAGCACACAGCTTGTGCAAGGATCCTTCCACTCAGCTTTACTGCTGAACTCTCCCACACCGATCAGACGGAGCAAGTTGCGCCGGAGGAGTGTCACCTGTGGTAACAGTATAAATCAACACGACTGGAGTCATAAAAAAACTTATCGTATGTGTCCAAAAGGGTATCACTTGCAAACGTACGTGTCATGTTTGCAAGTGAAAGGGGGCGAGACTATTGTCAGTTACGGATCACAATTCCATAATCCGGACTGTTAATGAAGGAACTTATTTCTTGAAGGGTAAACCAATAACGCTTAATCGACCCAACGATCGGCGCACAATCGATAGTATCGGTCACATTGTGGGCCAATTAGTATTTTGTTTTAAATATGTCCTTCAAGCTCTATTATTAAGAGCCCAAAACATATTAAAAATGCTTAACCCTGAAAAGCACGCCAGCGCAGCGACGCGGGTATAAGCTAAGTATAATATATGTAATATAACCTTTTGAGCATGACAGCTGTCAAAGTTGATTTGACATCGAAAATTTCGATTTTTATTTCAGACTGAAATAAATTTCTAATAGAAAATAGATTTTAGTTATGCCATTCAATGTCACTAGTCCACCACTATGCCATGTCTTGGTCGTATAACTATTTCTAAAGTTAATAACTTCATAGGAGGGTTTCGTACCTAATACGTATTCTACAGTGTTACAATAAAGCAAAAAGAAAATAATAAGTTTCTAATAGTAATTTAAACTTTTTTTGTTATTATTTACGGTTCTCAGATTTTTTCTTTAATATTTGCTGTTGGACATGATTTCTTGACAAATTTCTTCATTTTAGGTGAACGGGAAATACCCTACAGGTTTTGTATGCCGTGTGCAATCGCAATATGCGAAAATTTGCGGCATAAACTTTTATATCTTTTGAACATGTTGACTTACAAATTTGATTTTTCACATCTAAAAGAGACCTAGTAGACCCGAATATTTGTAATTTCAACTTGTGTTCCTGAGTAAAATGCAAGAACCTTTACAGACATACAAACGTACAACAAAGTGACTTTTTTAACAGCCTTTACTTTTGAGGAACCCTAAAAATCCATCTGGTACGAACTTACCTCTTCGTCTAGTGTCGAGTCGAGCGACAGCACTTTGCAGACAGCATTGACGTACAGCAACGCCGGCGTCACGTCGTCGGTGAGCGCGTCAGCCTTCAGTCCGGGCTGGGGACCGATGTCGGCACGACTCAGGGAGGGCATCCGGGAGTGTATCTTTTCCGTCACTCTATACAATAAATAAACATAATATTAATAAGTTACATAATACCACGTTTATTGTTACTTTCTAAATGAACACTATTCTTTAAAAAAAATACCTTTTTTTTATTTCCTTTGAAAGCGTAAAAATAACACTTGTTACTTATTACTATAAAAGGCACTGCAGCTACGAGAAGAATCAATTCAATAGCGAATCACGATCAGGTTTTTTTTACACAAAAGGTGATAAACAACAGATGGTCCACCTGATGGTGGCCATCGCCGCCTGTGAACACCGCAGCATTGCGGATGCGTTGCCTACCATTAAGAGAAAGGAATCTATTCACGCCTCTATTGAAGCAGTTTAGATTGTAGACCTGAGGAAAATCTCAAGTAGAAGAGCATTCCACAACTTACACGTGGCAGAAATAGATGATTGAATCGAGTAGTACGAGACTTCCGTAGCCCTTCTGGCGATAGTTCAACCCAGAGTGCACCTAACTAGCCATATGTTAAGTTTTTACTAATAAAATGGCACTAAAAAGTTTATATATTATTAGATTAATGCTAGATTTAAACTAAACGCTCTGATGTCTATTGAGTTCTTTTTTTAATATAGTTAATTGACTTTATTCTTGTTGATTTTATTTTTGTCAAATTGAAGTCTAAGTACTTACAAAATAATGTAATGTTATATTTTTAAGGAACAATTAAACGTCGTGCATAAATTTAGATACTAAGATATGATTCTACTATGGATTTGTAATATGCAAAAGTTTGAAAACACTCATTAAATTTTTCTCTCTTCTAAAAATCTCAGAATCATATCTTTAAAGAGTTTTCTATCTATCTATCTTTGTATCTAAATTTATGTTCAAAGTTTAATTGTTCTTAAAAATATAACATTTTATTCTTTTATACTTAGACATAAAATTATAACTTTATCTATATATACCATAAACTTTATATTTATACATAGTATGTATTTTTTGTGACAAACAACACAAGACTATACAAAGATAGACTTAACGAGAGGCTAGATTAGACTACCAGTATAGCCTAAAGTAAGAAAATTCACTAACTGGAATAGTTTCTGTGAGATCTCTCCGCTGAGTAACGCAGCTAGTTGGTTCGGCTCGGTATAGGCGGCGCTGAGGAAGCCGGCGACGGCCGCCGCGAACTGCTCGCGAACTGCGCTCGGCAGGAAGTTCGCCAGGTTCCAGTGCATCGTCACTGTAGCCTCCTGTAATTTAACGGAAACTTTCAACAACAACCTTTATGCAAAATAGGCGGGAATTACATTACACACTAATTAGCTGTTGCAATAAAACACAACATGAGTGTGTTATCCGAGCATCTGGTCAACCCGTCAAAATTCAAATACAGCATTTCGAACAGTACAGATCAAAGACAAGAAAAAATAAATGCAATGTGTCTGTCTTCATTCTGATAACTGGGGTACTTTTCATATAGTTGACAGTAAGGTAGTTATAGCTACAGAATGACATCCTATCTTTATATGATCTGTTGTATTCGATCACGTTCACTTTTTTATTTATTTGCTGACCAAAAATTTAAATGCCTAGTTGATTGACTCCAGAATGGAATACTTTGGCATCGTCGGATGAACGACACAACTACTTTTGTTGCTCTGAATTTCGAGCAACCGATTTTACAACATAGCAATAAGAGACGTAGCGTAAGACCAATCACAAAATCAATTTTACGTGGGTATTTATGATTAATCAATATCTATTTTTTTTTAAATCTATCATGAATGGTTTTTTCTTTATATAAAGTATTGGACTCAAAAAAATAGCTTTAATGAACTATTAAAACATGTTATCTGGTGATGTGGTCATTAAATGTTTTAACGAAAGAAAATTATGTTCTTCAATTGTTTAATTACAGTTTATGATATATTTGATTATACCTCTTCGCCACCGTTTTCCTCTGTGGCGGCAGGAACTTGTGATGAGCCTACTTCAGTCAACCCTTCAGGTAGTTTACCCTGCAAAAAGACACAAACATTATATTTGAAATTGGGCTTTAGTGTATTAACACCGCCCAGCGATGCATGACTATAAGGTGAAAATTTAGTTGGGAGAATTTAGGTCAATGACCCTACATATCTTTGTTCATTATAAATAGGTACCGCGCGGGCGTTCATCAGTTTAAATCCCGCCACGCCGCGGGCTTCAGCTTCACCGCATGGTGGTAAAGCATTTTGCGAAAGCTAGCTAGATTTCAGTGTATTCCGGGTGCTGTCCTTGAGAGTTACTTAAGCATATTTATCAACCTCGACTACACCATTACAATAGGTGAGATAGTGAACAAAGGCTAACCATTCAACGTAATTTTTACAATGAGCGGTAGTAGAGCATAATATATCCCTCGGGCCGGGACATGTTTATGTTCTTCCAATTGGTTTATCGTGATAATGAGTCATAAGTCTAATTATTACCAACTTAAAGTAATTATCAAAACACTCCTAGGGGGAAGGAGTGACATCCTTAGTCAATCTGAGTTGATCTACAAACTTAGCTATAAACCTGTTTGGTGACGAAACCCAATTTGTATTTTTGCTTAAACGCTAAGCAATTAAGCCACAAGACTCAACAAGATCTTTGATAACTATGCCTTATACATGATGATTATTGCTTAGCAATAGGAAAAAAAAACGAAATATCTGACTGCCTCGTCGGACGAGTGGCGTAAAGTATCAGTATGCAATTACGAAGTCCTGGGTTCAATCACGGGGTTAGATAGTTATTGGGTATGCCTACTTAACCAAATATATGATTCAATAGGTATGAGTACTCTTTTATTTTTAGATTAACTTCTGATTCAAAGGCTATTGGAACTAGGCGCTCTGCAAAAGATTTTATACTTCTTGTTAGGTTGGCAGGCAAGCATTCGCTAAATGTCCTACCACCACGGTATGATACATAATGCTAGGTCATGCAGTATTACCTGTATCCCAGCATAGTTAGCCTCATCGAGCC
Organism: Plagodis dolabraria; assembly: GCA_963854805.1. Lineage (NCBI taxonomy): Eukaryota > Metazoa > Arthropoda > Insecta > Lepidoptera > Geometridae > Plagodis > Plagodis dolabraria. Next base: position 22,432,358 of record OY978459.1, read on the forward strand.
AGAGCAGGTAAGCCCAGCACTGCTTGTATCGGATGTCGATGCCGTGGAACAACTCCTTGTTCCTGATGCTCTGCACCACGAACTCAACGTAACCTGTTCAAGGTTAATTTTATTTAAAGTTTTGTTTTATCTTATATCCATCATCTTAAATTTTGCATTAGAATTCGAACGAGACATAACTGACGTCTCGGAGAGCAGAAAGAGAAGGCCCAAACAGCAACTAATGGGTATGACGCTTGCCACTAGGCGGTCGAATTGTCCGAATCATCACTTCATAACACAAATAAAATGAAATTAACCAAGCTTGGCTTATCTAGTTTTCATAGCGTTTTCTATACAAACTTGGTTTCAACGTATTTTAAATACCAAATGTTCAAATTAGTTGAAATTGTATGACATTTTCTGGTTTGACCGTTTTCAGTAAAAACTATGTATTTTCAATGGTGATTCTTATTTCTACATTTAGAGATAAAATAAATAGTAAAAAACTGAAAAACCAGAAGCATAGATTTTAGGCTCAATGCATGCAAAAGAGATTGAACATGTGGTACATAAAATATGGTGAAGCTAAGTTTGTATGGTAAAAGCTACGAAGACTACTTAACAAAGTCTGGATTTTCTTGATGAAGGGTATAGGACGGGACCTACTCGAAACTTGACTCGACAATCTCGACAAATTTGCTTATAATGAATAAGGCCTAATGACCCTAAAAATAGCGCACCCTACCCTGCATGTGTGATTTAGAAACATTTGTAAACTATTTGCAGGAAGTTACATTTGACTCTCTGTGACTCTCATGGTGATTTCAATATATCACGTCTCAATCAATACATTTATCACATATCTTTTGTGCCTAATTGAGCAAAATCATATGAAGAGGCCTTTTACATTTTGCAGCCCTCTCACTCGCACTTTTAGACATAATTTCAAATAGCTACAATATGGTAATGATTTTTTAAAATGTGGTCTGACATTATTTCGCTGCATGCGACTATAGATGTTCTCGACTAATGTTCATGTTGATATCTGTAATGGGAGATCCAAAACGCGTAATTTATTTATTTAAAACTTTGGGCCTCTAATTTTAATTAGACTCAACATGTTACAAAATTAAAATATGTTGAGAACATCTATAGTCGCAAGAATCAAAATAATGTCCGACCACATTTGAAAAATTCATTACCAATTTTTTTCTATTTGAAATTATCTTTAAATGTTCGAGTGAGAGGGCTGCAAAATGTAAAAGGGCTCTGAATACACTACTAGTAATTAGTAATAGGTATTATAAGAGTCCCGTGGGGTGCCAGAATAGAATGTCATCCCTCCATTTCTACCTGGGGGTGTCGTAAGAGGTGACTAAAGGTGAAATACCGGAAGGTGGGTAGCAGCGCCTTATGAGTAACTGATATCTTAAACTGCGATCCCCAAGACGCCTGCCAAGCACGGGAATTACGGCAAACCCCCCCTTAATAGGGGAAGCTGTGTTCAGCAATGGACAATTCGGCTAATAATAATCGTACAGTAAAATAAGAAATAGTTGCAAGCTAGGGACGCTGCCAACTGACAGTGGGCTAGATTCGGCTAGAGCATTAGGACTGCCTGTGGGCCTGCAATGCTGTTTAGGTTGCTGAACACTTTTGTTATAGTAGTTGTAGTATTGTATATAGTTAGTAGCGTTAAGGGAATAAAGGCATACCGCGAAGAACTAAAGTTAACAATCATAAGAAAGTTGTTCCTACCTATGCCATCCATGACAGAACTTTTCTTAGTGCACAACAGTATCTTGTTGAAGTCCGCATACACTATTACAGAGCCGAGCCGCTTGAACTCGGCGACCAGCATCAGGAACAGCTTCTTCATGAGATTGTAGAGCGTCCTTCGTAGCGCCGGGTCGTACAGGAGCGATGTGGGGGTCTTTAGCCATCTGTGGATTTGATTTGTTGTTAAACTGAGGTGTACCTTGGCACGTTTTATAAGCCAGTGTTCGCTTTTTAATACATCCTTAGTATTTGGTGTGTAGTGGAGCTCGTATCTAGCCTGTACCGATACCTGGACTAAACTGGCAGTGTGGCTACAGCCTAATGTTTAAAGTAGAATCGAGTGTTGAATTAGCAAGTTCAGGAGAAAAAAAAACAATTTAAATTTACGCCTTTATATTATAAGGAATAAACACACACATGTCCTCAGATTCTATATAAGGTATAGCTATTTATAGGGGACAGTGCTATATTCCGGTCTCCGAACGTAGAATTTCTTGTAGAATAAATTATTTCTACCAGGGCTCTCACTGTGGATAAAATCCGAAACTTGTTGTTGTTTGGACCTACATGCCATGACGTCATGCCACTGCATGATGCGGCAGTCTAAAAACACATCGCCACCCCTGTATTCAGCGAAGAAGGTAGGCAAAGTTGTCTTATTACATATCACCAACGTCTGCATAGACATGTTGTGGTTTCATGTAGCAGGGAGCGAGCCTTCTGAAGGGCAGACACTGGACTGCTAATAAAAATTTCTTATCTCGTTCTGACTCTTATGAAGATGAATTACATAATTTTTCAATAAAATCATTCTACTTAAAATCAGCCTTCAGCAAAAAGGGTGTAGACACTGCGAGAAGAACGATAAGAAACTGGGGGCTATACTTTTTAAATGTCCTTTATATATTATACTTTTTAATTGTAACTTATGTCTATTAAGAAATTATTACAATATTTATATAGTTACATAGAAGGTATTATAAAGGTATATTAGATAGACTGGCAGTGACTTGGCTTTGCACCGGTGGAATTTAATTGAAATCTGCTTTGATATAGTCATCTTAATAATCACCGATTGTATAATATAGGTACTTTTTTAAATAAGACACATTTTTACATACAGCTTAAACTTTGTCAGAAAACCCCAATGGCTGACTATCCGGGATCGAAGGCAAGACTCAAGATTCAAAAGCAGCTTTATACATACACCAACGGGGCAGTATATTATACAATGTAATAAATATAATATTGTTGTGTATACCTATAAAAGTGCGATATTTGGTAGTCGGCGAAGACATTCTTGAACTGTGTGACGTCACGCAGCCAAGAGGCGATCATCGTGCGCAGGATCTTGAAGGCAGCGCTGCATTGTGCCGTTTCATCATAGTTCACTGATGCGTTTGGACCTTGAATACCATTAGTTTGATCAGACTTTTTCCGTGAGTTCAGCAATACTTTAAAATATTCTGCATGGTGGTAGGCCCTTTTGCGAATGCCCGCCTAGCTAGCTACCACCCTCAAATAAAAAATCTGTTGCCCAACACCTAACGGTGCGTTCCGGCAGTCCTTGATAGCCAATAATTCTAGGATAGCGTGAAACATCTCTTCGACCACATCAACACTTACCATCAGGCGAGATAGTGGTCAAAGGCTAGAAAAAAAATTAGACTGAACTGCAATGGAAATTTAGTTTATTTTCATAGCTTATAGCTAGTCTTTAACATCTGTCACCTGATGGTAGGAGATGATGCGGTCGAAGATGTTTAGGGTAACCTAGAATAACTGGCTCTCAACGGCAGGTGCCAGAACATAGCATAATCGTCGTCTTGGGGATCGCATTGAAAGACAGTACTTCTTTGGAAGGCAATGTTGCCCACCTTCTGGTTATTGGCGGATTTTTTCACTGACCTGCACATTTGTGAATAACGAATTAATATTTTACTACCTTACCTTGTTCATTCTCAAAAAATAATTATTCGAAAATGTGCCCTAGTTCCAGATATACAAGGTCGAAAACAAAAGACGATTTCGTCGAGGACCGATCGGTCTCCGGCGATGCTGAGTACTAACATTTTCACTACTAACCTTCACATTGTTTATATCGCTTATTTTCGACTACAATATTCGTCGAAAATGTGCGATTTAATAATGGTTAACAAGCCTGTATAAATGAGGATATAGTTATCACCTGTATTCGCCATCACGTCTTGTATACTCGTATGTTGTGCTCCGAATGACGTAGCGGCGCTGGTACCCTCCATCTGTCATACAATATTCATGTCGGATTAAGATATGTTTTTTTTATTTTTTATGCCTGATAGGTTAGCCTTTGACCACTATCTCACCTGATGGTAAGTGATGATGTGGTCGAGGATGTTGTTCAGACTAACCTAGAGTTACTGGCTCTCAAGGACAGCTGCCGGAACACACCGTTAGGTGCTTGGCGACAGATTTTCAACTTGAGGGTGGTAGCTAGCCAGGCGGGCATTTGCAAAGTGCCCTACCACCATGCTGTAACGACTGCTATCCTAAGACAACAACCGGGACCGACGGCTTAACGTGTCCTCCGAAGCACGGAAGCGCTCAGTAGTAATGTCACCAGCGGTCACCCATCCAAGTCATGACCGCGGCGGACGTTGCTTAACTTTGCTGATCGATTCAGAATGGCTTAGCAAACTTGGCTACGAGCGCTTCAAAAATATGTAGTTTAACGGACTATCATGTGAAAATGTATTTTACATTGTTTATTATTCCGGGGAGGATTGGCGTCAGACCACTAAAAACTCATCTAGAAACTGTCTACAATATATGCTTGTGTCATCCCTTGCGTTTTTAGAGTTTAAAGTTAATGTAAAAAAGTTATATTATATGCTATATTATTCTTGAAAATAGATTTACTTTAACAAAGGGATGTGAAAGTCAGGTGAGATTTCCATATAGTATTATAAAATATTTCAAAAGCGTGTATTATCAATATATGATCATTATACAGAAGCGCTCGCAGCGCGACTTGCTTAGTCGTTCTTAACCGATAAACTAAGTTAGATGTGAGTTTCCTTATTATGAATGTTTCCCCTCACCTGCAATATTTGCGGCGCCTGTAGTAACGCGCACACAGCCAAGGCATCGCTCTCGAGCTCCACACACACGCTGTTGTAAGCGCCCTGCGCGTTGTGACTGCATATTGACATCTCTTCCACTTCGCTCACCAACCTATTACACAAAACCATTGACTTATACAGGACGTCCCACGGATATGCAACAAGGAGGGGAAGGTACCTTGAATATTGTAGATGGAACATTTTACTGAAAGAAGACATTATTTGAATTTAAAAAAACAATTTAAACTGCATTCATCGATATTTAAATAATTACATGGTTGAACCCGTTACACGAGAATAGTAGCCAGTAGCTTATCAAACCGATCGAAAAGTTTCATCATAAGGATTATTTTTTGCTAAAAAACATAGTGTCAGAACTAAAAGAAAGACCATGAATTTTAACGATTGATGTGAAATTTTGTTCAGAAAAATGTAAAGCTGACATTGCCGTAAGGACATACAAGTGTCATTATCATAAGTACCTACTACTAATAAATGTACCCACTTAAAAAGTACGCATCATTTCCTTATTATAATTTAAGTGCATCATATAATGGTGAAGAGATACGTAGTTAGTAGGTACCCGGTTGTATGCAACAAATCGAGCCGTATCCTGAGCCGAAAGACGCGTAAATTATTTTGTCCATCGCAATGCGGCTGACTGATTATAAACAATTGTATCAAAAATGTTAAAATTCATGATCTCCCTTTTATTTCTAACACTATTTTATTTGGCAAAAAATAATCCTTATGATGAAGCCTTTCGATCGGTATGATAAAGCTACAGGGTGATTATCATCTCAATTGATGCTACCTGGACTTTCAATTCAACAGAAACATTAACATTTTTGAATTATAGTTCTCATGTGTTATACCAATTTGGACTTTAGCAAGATCAGAATAAGCACTTTCAAACTTATTTAGTTGCTTTGTGGCGGGTAGCAGAATTATGACAACTCAATATTGTAATCAATTTTCATATGTGTACAATACAGGTACATAAGAAATGTGTTGACATTTGTCATTGCAGTGGCAGCATGACGGTAGATAGAATACGGCTAAATATTTGATGCCTGATGATGTTGACGCGTACCTGTTATCATCAGTCTCGCGGCCGCCGAGGTCAGGCCGTTCGAGCGCGGAGCACCACAGCACAAAGTTGTGTTTGACTAAATGTCGCGCGAAGAACAAATCCGCACCGAACTGCGTCGGGTCGGCCGGCATGTTGCCTACAGGCATGTGGAAGTACCTAAAATATATAGAAATATTATACAGATATTATATTAGCATATAGCATATAGCATAGATTAACTAGACTTATTAATCTATGCCAAACGGTTGTCTTTGTGAGCGAAGGTGATGGCAGCTCTTCAGAAAACCCTGGCTCGAGTACCTGCGGCGTCTTTTCATTATTTATATACTTCAGTTTGTGAAGAAGTCATCTTCTTTCACCACATTATTGTCCCATTTCGTAATTCGCTACTGTTCACATACATTTTTTATACTCCATTCTTCATTCAAATTCAATACGATGGCCACAACTCGCACTTGCCTGATTTGACGCATTCCTTTCCAACTGAGCTCGCATTGTGAGCAGAACCAATTACTTAATAATAATAATGTTAATGTCGGTAACCAACAAATACCGCGCTTCACCGCATGGTTGAAGGGCTTTTTGCGATTGCCCACCTGGCTAGCGACCACCCTCAAGTTGAAAATCTATCGCCAAGCACCAACGGTGTGTTCCGGCAGCGGTCCTTGAGAGCCAGTGAAATTACAGGCATATGAGACTTAACAACTATGTCACAAGGTGACGAGCGCAGTGCAATTCGTCACTTTTCACGTTATAGGCAGAGGTAACTTAACATCAGGTAGGCCTCGAGCTTGTTCCAAAATAATCACATAAAATAAAAAAAGTAAAAATATACAAAGACTAATTAAGCGACCAGAGATTCCTCTTAAGCAAAGAATACCTATATTAGGAGCCCCTGCTCTTTCATAACGTAAGCAGTACTACCCACTTGATTATACATTTTTTAAATTCATGTACCCTTTTTGTATCACTATAAAGCTAATAACATCATTGGTTAAACCCCATTATTAGAACAGTAGACAATAAGGGCCCCGCAAGTCTTCCACATTAAGAGACTATAATGGCCCAGGTCCCTTATATTGGTCATCTGACAGAAGGTAAAGTTAATAGATTTCAAAACGTCATGACATATTACATTAGTGTGACTAAATTATGATAGATCGACGAGAATAACTTTCACACATAGCTTTACCTTTTTTAAGGTAGTTTTACTTTTTATTTTAGTTGCCACCTTAGGAACTGGTTTTTATTACAAAGAAATATTAAGTTGCTTTTCTAAGTCTGAAACTGTCCCCGGTAGATGGTTTAAGGCTGGCCTCCTATGTACTAAGTATACCTATAACTTCGGTTCGCACACTAAAAATGAAAACCAAGCCCCAAATTAGTTATATGAGTCTGTATATGAAATAAAGCTTTGCAATTTCATAGCAATATAATAGCTTTTTAATATGTAGAGAGTACAACTGTTTTAAATATTTTTTAAAGCTTCAATGACATTTTACTTTTCAATTCCTACTCATAATTTTTTAAGGGTTACATTGATATTACAAGAGTTCGGTAAACTATGCAATCGGGTTTCAACCGTATCTCTGGGCGTATAGTGTTCATATTCGCGCGGACGCGAATCTTGTTATTCACGTAATCGCGCGGACGCGATCTGTTGTTAATGTGTGCGGCGCGGGCGCCGCCGGTCAGGCATTTTGAATTTTAAGTCAGTTCTGCTGTGGCGTTCGGCTCCTACGCTCGTCCGAACCATACACGTGGTCGTGTACGGGATTTGAAGAAACGGCCTGCGGTTGACCTAGTTTATATACGGACACGCACTGTGCGCAAAAATAGTGATATAAAACAGTGCTAAGTCTCAATTTTGTGGCGGGTTGCGGCAACCCAGTTATTTCTGACGCCGGGCGTCCAGTATTGAATACAGTATATTGTAGCGAAAGGTTATAGTGGAGTTAACGACGAGACGGATCTCTTCCTCTGGGGGCTACGAACTTCGACACCACGATTGAGGGAAGTTTATTCAAATATAATCCCTAGACTTATTTGTGACTGCAGTTATAATACGTTAGGTGATTTGCAATAAAACTCCCTTCGGCGGAGCGACCACCGAACCGTTAGTGGGTGGGTGAGTGGATTCCCGCCATTTCGTTTACCCGCGTGCCTATAACAGCACGTAGATCGGCTGTTGTCTTCCTGTGACTTCCAGGAACCTAGTCGAATACGCCACGACGTACGTGGTAAAGTTTGGGACTACGGGGATTGAAAACGGCCGCTCCCCAAACAACAAGTATTTCTTTTTTTCTAATTGTGACAATTGGATTTAATTCGTACAATGTTTGTTTTAGATTCAATGTGCACACTGTGTTGATGATGTAATAAATAAATAAATATTGACCTGCACTGTTCGAGCGTGAGTTGTAAGATGGACTCCAGATTGAGATAATGCCGCACGATGGCCCGCACTCCTATTCGCTGCCACTCCAACGTGCTGTACAGCGACTCTACGTCTCGCACGTGGATAGGGACTAGGGGGAAGTCTGATAAACCTGAAATAATACAATTTACATAAAATTTACTGCATTTTTAAACACTTTTTCTGGTCAGTCCTATTCTTTCCCTCCGATATAATGTCTACTAACATAATATATCACATCAACAGCTGTTCGTCCACTGTGGAACTAATGCCGATACGACTTCCAACAGCAGGACAGGGAATAGTCCGTAAAACTGCGTTAGGACCAGAGAGTTGAAATATACATAGAGTAGTTATATCCGAACACCACTGCTCTAAAAACTTACTAGAATTTACCTATCTACATACCTACGCACATATATATGCAGTTTGTAATGACAAGGAAAGAACATTCAAATATCATCCCTTCAAATCGGAACACATTACTGGTTGGCGGTAATTTCTCTGGACGAACTCGCTCACAAGGAGTTTTATTGTGAACTGGAGACTGATATATGATATTTTTAAAACTTTTCAACCGCATACATTCCATATACTTAATGAAATTATCAAACAAATCTGCTCACAACATTTAACGAGAATCTGTTAAGAATTGAGTCCTGTAGAAGTAGAACAGCCGTATATTAGCCGACAGACATAATTATGACAACACTTTTGTCTAAGCTGAAACGGAGAAGCGTGGCTTGCGCTTCGTAATCAACAATTAAAAGTCACGGATCGTTAAATATAGAGCAAATTTACCGGGCATTAGTGCGACTAGCGCAGTAGTAGACAAGGTGGCTTGTACAGCGACGGCGCTGGGCCCGCAGCGCTCGTCGCTGTATCGTGCTAGTGCTCGTTGAATCAATCTCCATATTGTCTTAGCTTCCGTTTCCACCACCACCTCCCAAGTTATCTCTGATCCGGGAAGGGTCGACTCCTCTGTGCCGAGGTTAATTCTGAAAACAAACTTATATCAATCAACATGGGGCAAATAAAGTAACAAATTGACTTAATTTTGGTCTTGCCATAATCTCCACGCTTGGCAGGCGCCATGGGGATCGCAGTGAAATATGGTAGTTTTTGAGAAGGCACTGCTGGGCAACATCTGGTATGTTTTTCTTTTAGTAGTACTTCCTTCTTCTCTTAGGACTTCAACAGGAAGACATGGAGGTTGAAATTCTACCCCGGCCCAACATACATAAAAAAAAACTAAAGAAATGTATATAATAATATGTATAACTTATTTACCTCTAGAAGATTACTGTTCCAATGAGAGCAAAAGAAATAGATGTGAAATAAAATTAATGTGATGTTTATTTTGGTCTGAAATGTAAAAACATGTTTCTTTTTTCAAGCGAGTGTGGATATCTTAATACAAAACTTACAATTCTCAAAACAATGTTAAGGTTTTAATTGTATCGCCGGTTGTACAATTTGCACCTAAAAATGTACATCCCTTGCCGGAAATAAAACTTATTCACTTCTATTTAACAGCCGTATACGTCCACTGTTGAACAAAGGCCTCCCCATACAGTGGGGTCTGCCATAATACCCACGGTTACCAAGCGCCTTAGGAATCGCAGTGTACATGGCAGTTTTGGTTCTCTCCACCTTCTTATATTGTTCCTTTAGTCTCCTAATACAACTCCTACAGGGAGACATGAGGCGTTCAAATCTGACCTACACCACACGGAAATAGAACTTGTACATACATTTTATAAAAATAACGCAGCCATTTTTTCGATAGAAACTCTGGGAATAATGATAGTTGAGTGTATAGGTATAGGTATACACTCAAATATATTACTTATTATAATTTAAGATTCAATTTTGCACATTTTCACTGCCTCAGCTCAATAACGCAGTATTGCGTTTTCAAAAATTCAAACAGCTACATATTACAATTTTCGCGCCAATATACCACGGCTGGTGTTGTCGCCACCTATACCCATCATTAATATGCCAAAGAAAAACGACATCACTACCTCCATCTATCTGGCACTTAGGGACATAGAGAAACATAAAAGTATGGATTTGATTAGATAATTTCGATACTAATGGTCGGCACGAATTCGTATCCTCTCCACGTAGAGCTTAGTACGAGCGCTTTGGCTGCTACGCTAAACTGTTAACAATAATGTTTCAGTATTACTTTACTCACTTTGCAGTCCTCTCAGCCGCGTACAGCGTGTTCATATTGGGCACCTGATTGGTGCGGACGGTGTCCTGCACGAATATGTATCCTCTCCGCGTTGGCCCTATTATGAGCGCCCACATACTTCGACTCGAATTCGGAGCAGAGTGCTGGTATAGGTACAGATGTTTGAGCGGATACACACCATCCTATTGAACATTAAACAAAGCATAATATTGCATAAAATAATCTTTATAAACAAAACCAGAAATTGGTTCTACTCGGTATAATTATAATCCGAGTCAATAAATTTAAAATTAACGCTTTGTTTAAGCTGGTTCAAAAAGGTTTAAAACAATACAATTCAAATTACGATTCACTAACCCCCAGTTTCTGGAACGTTTGTCAAAGTCTTGATCGGTTAACAGGGTGAATACTGAAGGCCCATTGGTCACATATCGCGTCATAGAATGCCATTGACCAATCAGCATATAGTATTTCGTATGTTAACAAATCAAGCCCTTGACAATCGTTTCAGATACTGGGGGTAAGTAGCTTATGTTTCGCATGTTTAATATTATGTTTTAGAAAAAATGTTGCCACGGAGGAGCTTCGATTTCCATGACGGATCTGATATTAATGTCCCAATACATGTGGTATTAGATGGGTTACACATTCGTTGCATCGCAGTGACGTAAAACTAAATAAAAGCATAACTGTATCAGTCGGATCGTCCACTGCGGAACACAGCCTCCCCTATTAATTATTGGCCAGCCATAATCCCCACGCTTGTCAGGGTTGGAGATCTTAAATATGCATATTGCAATAAAAGCATACGATACGATAACTCTTTATTGACAACAAAAGGAAATTACAAAGAAACAGTTAGGCATAAGGGCGGTCTTATCGCTAATAGCGATCTCTTCCAGACAACCTTTGGATGGAAAGATAATAAATTTATTGAGCAGGGAGGGAGGTGCAAGTCTCTTATTACATAAACGAGTATATAATATAAATATTAATTGCTGTATTGCCATACCTACTTTGAATAGTCGCTACGTCTTGTAACTAATATGTAACACAGTGTTTGAGCGTGAACTTACTATGAGTCGATATTGCTATCGACACTTCAGTGTGAAGCGTGACGCGACCGCGGCGGACGTACCACACTCAAAATCCTGAAGAAGGCTTCCGGTAGAAGCCGAAACATTGTCGATAGCGATATCGACTCATAGTAAGTTCACGCTCAAACACCCGTGTCTTCATATATAAGATATAAATATGAGCGTAAGTTTTTATAATATGTAACACAGTGTTATGAATAAAATTAAAGAATAACCACATTTTGATTTAGTCGTAAGAACAGATTTGTACTATAACATATATTTACAACGCGGTCACATTAACTAGACGCTTGACCTGTGACGTCATTTTGGCGCTCAAATACGGTGTGTACTGTGTACTGACACTTGGCGGGCGAGAAAAGGGAATGCGGGGGGGAGCGGGCGGAGACCCGCATTCCAGCGATGCGTCGAGCTAATGTGACCGCGTTGTATGTTACGGTATAAACGTGTTGTTAATTGTGTTCTGTCAAAAAATATATATGGCTGTTTGTGTAATATGCGGACATAATCTACATTTATTTATATGTCATTGATTGTTTTCAAATGGAAACTGACTACTAAGATGTAATCACATCTCTTAGGTCAGCCAGCACCCTGATGACAACATAAAGCTATCACAGATAAAATACTTTTAGAACTCACCTAGTGCGTTCAGATAGCCTTCTGTTAGGAAAAGGAATACCCACAAAATGCTAAAAATTAACAAATTTGGCGTTAGGTTTGGTACATTGTGGGAAAAAACGTTTTAATACACAGTTCGGATGGCTTTGAAAAGAGCTACAACTGACAACGCGGAATGGTATTTGGACCCATATCTGACCATAGGTCTTTAATGATCGTTTTTCGACGGCTGTGAATTGGACCGTTGAACTTCATAATAAAGGAAGTATTTTATAATTTTAAATGTATTATTCGCAGTTAAATGTATTAAAAACTTAGTTTTGTATTTCTTATAGTATTTATATTTGCTATGTTTGCATAAAGACAGTATTATAATATTTTTATAATTTAAATTATATCTTCCCTGTCCTTTCAGAATGATAGTTAATATCAAAATATCCTGTCGTTCGAGTTGAGACTAATCATGAGTAAGTATCAATAGCAAAATTATTAAAAGATTGCTTTCCGAATGCTTCTTACGAATGCCTATTTTGAAACTGCCATAATCATCTTAAATCGAATGCACTAATAGATACCGCCCGTATTTACCTGTTTCTGCAAGTATGGTTGCACCGCTACACTCTTGAACTGAAGTTGACTTAGATTAAAAGAGTCCATGTTGTTTGAGCCAAACTGTATCAATCTGAAAGAAAAACGTATCATATAAACATTGGAATAAAAATACAATAATTTTAAACCTAAGTATGTATAGCTTGCGGTAAGTAGTTAATATTACAAACTATACAAAGAGAGACCATCCCCATACAATGGTTAAGAACGAAAGTATAAAATAGAGTCATGAAATGAGTCATGTTATATCATGTTGACTTAGCGGACAGAGCATACCCCAGCTATAAGGGTTGATGGCGCGGTTCCAAAACTCGCATATGACTATAATTTCGCTTTAGTTGTAATTGCGTAATGTATTCATCGGAGCAAGGTGCATTGCAAAAATATAATATTTTGATTCGTTAAGCGTCGTTAAATTGTCGCACGTGATATGAAAGAATGTCTATATCACGACAAGGGCTTGGTAGGCACTGGGCACCACACCACCTTGTCTTCAATTCCACCATGCAATACTCCGGTTCGTATTAACAAATGCATCTCAAAGTTGAGACCGATCTTGTTATCGTTGAGATTTGACGTTTAATGTACAGAATATCTGTCAAAACTGTATCTTTTTTTTATTATAGGAGGGCAAACTGTAAAGCGGCTCACCTGACGGTAAGTGACCACCGTCGCCCACGAATAATTTACGCGTCTTTCGGCTCAGGATACGGCTCGATTTGTTGCATACAACCGGGTACCTACTAACTACGTATCTCTTCACCATTATATCATGCACTTAAATTATAATAAGGAAATGATGCGTACTTTTCAAGTGGGTACATTTATTAGTAACTAGCTTTCCGGGCGCGGCTCCGCCCGCGCGTATGTCGGTTATCGCGCGAAAACATTAACCTCTTTTTGCGCAGTCGGATAAAAACTATCCTATGTTTTTTTCTGGGTCTCAAACTATCTCCATACCAAATTTCATTCAAATCGGTCCAGTAGTTTTGGCGTGAAAGCGTAACAGACAGACAGACAGACAGACAGAGTTACTTTCGCATTTATAATATTAGTACTGATAGGTACTTATGATAATGTCACTTGTATGTCCTTACGGCAATGTCACCTTTACATTTTTCTGAACAAAATTCGTGTAACGCGTTAGATTTCTTGTTCAACCATGTAATTATTTAAATATCTATGGATGCAGTTTAAAATGTTTTTTTTAATTTAAATAATGTCTTCTATCAGTAAAATGTTCCATCTACAATCTTCAAGGTACTTTGCCTCCATAGGTCATATCCGTGGGACGTCCTGTATATTGCTTAACAGTCCTAACTTAATACGAAAAAAATAACATCATCATCAATAGACATAACGTCCACCAAACTACTAACTAACATAGAAAAAAAATTAAATGGTCATTCAAGCACACAAAGTGCTTCAATCGCTCACGAGGCCTTTGGGAAGTGAATTGTGCTGTTCTAGATTTTTATTTTAATTTGATAGTACCAAGTCACACAAAATTTATTGAACATCAAAGAAAAAAATATGGTTAACTCTCACACTTACTTACCTACTATTACCGAAGCTTTGTTACATTACGTTTTTATAATATGAGCATCGGATATAATGACGAGGTGTCGGGCTAGAATAACACTCCCCCATATCATCCTTTGGATGTCGTAAGAGGCGACGAAGGGATTATTTCCAGAAGGTTGGCAGCAGCGCTTTCTGAAGAACTGCGACCCCCAAGACACTTGCCACGCGCGGGGATTACGGCATCCCCATCTTAATGGGGGGCTGTTCTTCGGTGGACGTTATGACACTTGTAGTGGGATAAATAGCCGAAGTTCTTCCAGGTCAGGGACCGTGTATTAAATCCAAAACGTATCTACAAACCTCCTCGCTTCCTGTTGGTCCACAGCACATATGCAGCCGAGTTTGAGGAGCACTCGGAACTCTAAGCTCATCTGCGTCTCGTATATACCTTCAATTTCTGGCGCGGACAGCTCACCCATTAATTCTCTGTTGAAGACAAACTTTCATAAGCTCTTTAAGCAATTACACAAATAAAACTATGCCACAGATACCTGAGACTGTAAGCGAATGTACCAAAGATAATATAGATCGAAACTTCTTTGTTGATTTACTCATTTCAGCTTTTCGGAAGTGGTTTATATTTTGCTGTTGAATATGAATGCCGGAAATAGTGACTTTTCAGAAAAGGAATTCTTTTTTTTTTTAATATTATTGTGACTGAACAAGCTCGAGGCCCACCTGATGTTAAGCGGTTACCTCTGCCTATAACAGATGCATTTCGTCACAAGTGATGAATTGCACTGCGCCCGTCACCTTGAGACATAGTTGTTAAGTCTCATGTGCCTGTAATTTCACTGGCTCTCAAGGACTGCTGCCGGAACACACCGTTAGGTGCTTGGCGACAGATTTTCTACTTGAGGGTGATCGCTAGCCAGGCGGGCATTCACAAAATGCCCTTCCACCAAGCGGTGAAGCTCAAGCCCGCGGCGGGATTCGAACCATGGACCTGCTGCGCGGCAGTCCATAGCCATAGCCACTGAGCTATCACTGCTTCAAAATAATAATGATTAAAACAAATGATTTTCATTTTTGTAAATTGGTCAATTAAAGGGGTCAGAGAGAGAAGGGGGGGCAAGTTTTTCGGACAGAATATACCTAAGCGGGAAGATTGATATTGGATTAATAAAAAGTTCAGCACATCCAAAACAGAAATCCGTTTTAATACGGATCCAGGCTGCGTATCTACTAGATATGTGCGAGGTGGATTATCGGTGTGCGAGGAAAAAATCCACCAATAGGATCGTTGCGCTCAGCGAGGCTAGGAAAATAGAGAGATCTTATTGGTGGGGCTTCTCCTGTTGTAAGCGTGTGGGAGATATAAGTAGTACTGACTCTTGATGGTCCCTGTAGAGATGCTCGGGCACCGTGTACTGGTAGAGATGCGCGGCGGGGTGCGCGCGCGGCAGCACGCGGCTGCACTTGCGCCAGTAGAGGTCGGTGTCGGCCGCGCGGCACGTGCGCTGGTTCACGTAGAATATCCGCGGCACGCTCAGCTTTATCTGGTGCAGCTCCGATCCGACTAGAGCCCACAGCTTAAACAGTCCTGGCTCGCCTGTTTCTGCCACCTTGCATACATTTTTTGATAATTAATGCCATTAAAGACAAAATATCATAGTGTTTACACCGACTTCAAAAAAAGGAGGTAAGGTTCTCAATTCATCTGTATTATATATTAAATTTGTTACCTCAGAGCTTTTGATTAGGTGAACCGATTTTGATATTTTTTTTTTATTTGATAGATAAAAATTTAAATGTCATCAAAGTCGGTCAGCCGTTTTTGAGTTATAATCCAATAACTGAAAAATGTTTTCCTATCTTGATGATATAGTCGTTGAGTGAATGACAATCGATCCCGTAAGAAGCAAGGGTCACTAAAATGAGTGAAAACAATTTTTTAACCAAAAAATGGAACCGACTTCAACACTCAAAACTGTGAAATAACTTATTGAAGTCGGTACCATGATAGTTCAAAAGTACCCACTATCACAATATTGGGCTGGTTATTTCAAGACGAAGAAGTTATTTCACAGTTTTGAGTGTTAAAGTCAGTTTTTTTGTAAAAAAAAAATATCATTTATTTTTATTAAAGCTCTACCAAACATCAAACGTGACGCGTGCACGGTTGACGATATAAACTGATGGTGTGACGGGTACAGTGAGAAAAGATCTTTAATTTCTTTACATGTTGGGACCGCGATCACAGATTATGGTTCGAATGGAGCATACACCCCGTCCAGTGAGTACGTCCGGGACTTCATTCACCAAATATAGAAAACGCAAAGACTCCAAACGTGTTTTTTTTTAGTACGTGTAACATTTTAATGGGTCATCCGATATTGTTGTAATTGTTTGTGAAGAAGTTTGGTGCCATTTAAATTTTATCATCTTCGGTCCAGTACTTTTTTACAACACTACACTACACTCAATTATCAAAAAAAAAAGTTGCAAGGATTGACGATAGTAAATCAATAAATAAGCTTTACTCTCATAATAACAAAACACAGTATTATTAAGGATAAACATAATGTATATAAAAAAATTAAACCTTATTATTGATATAAATTATGTTCGTGCACCTAAACCTGAAAGTAGGTCTCCTTCATAAGCAGCTAATAGTTTTAGAATTAGCGAATAACACAATCGATCATGTACACAACTTGAAAAAAAGTGTAAGAAGTCAGGACCATGACAGTGTGGAATCGGTGTTTAAATCAGGATCGCACTGACTTCCACGAGATATTTTACATTTTCAGTGTTAGAAGTAGGCTCACAATTTTCACTTTAGTAGATTTTATAAATATTTATTACGAATCGCTTAGAGTGTAGTTTCGAACATACCTGTATGATTTGCCACGGCGAGTTGAGCAAAGTCCTCTGCGCCCTTCGAATGAACCCTCCGAGGGTATTCGTCGGACCAGCGGGTAGAGGCGGCGGCATTATGGAATCGTTGTTGGTTTTACCTGTCATACATTTAAAATTTATTTTCTCATGCATGGAAATATTGTCATTATTTTCGAATAAAGTACACACGATGTATCGAATTTATGGGCAAAGGAAATCAAACCCATTGCAGGAGCGTTTTTTGAATTTGGAAAATTACAACGCTCCAGCAATATTGTATGAAATGTGCGTGCCGGGGTTATTAACTACTCTTTGATTGGATTTCTTTCCTTTATCATTCTTGGCATACCAAAGAAGTCTTTTTGCTTAGTACATAATACGTTCACGTGTCTGTAAACAGAAAAATAGTGGCAAATCTGAAAATTAGTCTTGATTTGTTATTTCCATACTTAATTAATATAAATTTAATAATTAAAATAAGTACCAACAGCTCAGAGAGTGAAATGGAGATTGATTGTACTCCACCAGATTTAAGATCAGAAGCCAATTGGCAATGGTCAAACTTCCTTCCAGCGAAGTCAAAATAAAATACATGAAACAATGATTATTGCCAATAAACTTTTACCTCGTTTACTACGATTACGGTAACCTCTCTGCTCCATTTGCCAGGTCCATTTCTTCTTTTGGAATAAAATCCATTGCCTTCTTTGTTCCTGCAAAGAAATGTGCACATTAACTATATATCTGTGTACATAATACATAAATTGTTATTTATATTATATTATTGCATAAACATGACTTACATATTACAAATTGCTCGTATTATTGTAGTTGTATTTAAAGTAATAATTGATGTGTGTGTTAAAAAAATTAAGTTAGATTTTATACAATGCTTTTGGAAAGAAATATAAATGTGTATTTTTTTAAACCGGCGGAATGCCTTTATTGACTAAACACTACAAACTATAACATTTAAGAGTAATTAGTTTTTATGTCAGTAAACAATTTGTATTTGTAAGTAATTTGTATGTGAATTATAACCTGAGAAAAAGAGTACTTATTAACTACTTTTTAGAATGAGCATCTTTACTGCTTGAACACCGATTGGAGATTTCGACTAAACACCGTAGGTAAGTGCTAACCGGTATATGTTAATAATAATTATGTCAACACACGATAAGTAAAACCCAAAGAATATGAGAATATGATAGGATTGAATGAAGCACATGAGATAAGTTATCAAGTGGTCCAATCAGTTCAATACGGATCCCTTCGCGAAAGAGGGACATTATGTATGTATAGTTGCCATTATATATTTAGCTTGCTCATATCATCACATTTTCCACCATCAGGTGAAAGCCAGGTTTATTGCATATCATTTAAAAATCAATCTTCGTTCGTACCTTAGTATTTCCAAACGGCGGCGGCGGTCCCAAAGCGTCTCTCCAGTTAGTCGCTTCAGGCGGCGGCGAATCTTGCCGTTTTCGCTTCACTGTGTGTACAACGGGCCTTATTTCAGAACGCTCTGTGGGCTCTTTACCGATGTCTTCCATATCAATTTCTGTATCCTATAAAAAAGGAGTTACTATCAATAAAAATATTCTGATTTACTTCCCAAAATATTGCGCTTTAATAATTTGGATTATAGAGCCGAATTACTTTTTATTCCATGGATTCACCGGGCGGGTGTCGGATCCATAGCGTTGTAGAGGAAGAGGCCCAAGTCAGAGGCGCCGGTGACTTTCAAAATCGTGTGTGCTGCGGTAATTTCTTAGATGAGTGACAGCTATTGGCATTACCTACTGTCTGCTCCCATGCTTCGAAAGGCACGTTAAATCAACATCAGTCTCGGTTGCCTAAGGAAGGCAGTCGTTATTGCATGCTGGAAGGTTGATTTGCGAATGGCCACCTGGCTAGCTACTACCCTCAAATAGAAAATCTGTCACCAAACCCCCAACGGTGAGTTCAAGCCGCAGTCCTCGGGAGCCCGTCCCCGTTCTAGATTTAGCATGTTCATCAACTTCTACTCACATGTGAGATTGTAATCAAAGGCATATATATCAGCAACAAAATAAAAGCAATATTTACCATAAAACTTATGGAATCGCAGCCTAAGACGCGAAAAACATAAACATAGTAGAAACAATAAGAAAGGAGATTATCATACAGAGAACTGCCCTGTCAAAATCCATAACTACGTAATTTTGCGCGGAATCGATCTCTGAGAATGATATTCATAGGCAGATCGCATGATGGGACGTTGATGGGACCGCTTTCTCAAATACAAAAAACTACAAATTCTTCCGCTTAAATATGATACATAGTAGAATAAAATAGATCAATTATATATAGGAAAAGTCGTGGAAATTTTGCTACCTAAGCAAATAAACTTCTCCTTCGTCTTATTCTATGGGAATACGCATTCGCACTCTTTTCATCGGCCTTCATTTGCCTCTGTTGTCTATATCCCCAATAATATTAAATAATGTTAATTAGTTTTACACGTAGGTTTCTTCGTATCTCCTCAAGAAATCCAATCTCTTACTTTTTCTTATTTCTGTTAGTGAACTTTGAAACTTCCTCTGGTATATTCCCTCCAAATCTTGTTTATTGTATTACAACACATCTCTAAACATTCGCATCCCTTCATTTGCCATATTATATCACAAATTCAGATCCACAGAATACAAAAAGTCTTATAAATTATTCCCGTAATATATTACGCACATAAATTAAGTAAAGCGGGCAGCGTTTGGAGTTACTTTAATTTAATTTGAAAACATCGTACTAAATAGGTATAGAAATGTTCCTTGAACAGTTCAATAAGTGTTTAACCTACTTCAATAAAGGAGGAGTTACACATTTTTTTACGTTCGAAAGCTAGTACTGGTCATGTGGTCCCATTTAAATTTGAGTGAAATTTGACGAGTAGTATTTGAAATATCCTTAATAATTATATATATAAGCGTATTTATGTTAGAAGTCGGTTGATTTTTCTAAAAAATTTGTTTTAGGACAATAAATTCAAAATCTGAGAATAATCTAAGAAAACCTTCAACGAAGTTTTTGACCCATTAAATTTTCAAAATCTCACTTATTGTATTTTGAGCACAAACTAAAACGGCATTTTTCTTAGAGATGTTACTGGTAGGGGCATATTACTTACTTGATCGCAAGTTCCACTCGTGCCTTCACCGTTTTCTCTGATCTCTTTGGGAGCAGCCGAAAACATATCGGTGATCTTCCTCGTTTTGAACTTATCTGTCTTAGCGAGCATCTTCTTGTGAAGCCAGTCTGGGTATTGTACCCGAGGTACTGGGTTGTCTAACTGTAAAGGCGGGAAGAGAAAGGGATTTACATTGATTAAAATAAATAAAAACCAACATCGGGTAGGTAATATATATTACGCTATTAATGTAAATATAAAAGTGTTATTGCCACCCCCTCATTTTGATGAAAACATGAAACTTCTTTTTTACGAAATTGTGACGAAACAAGCGCGACTCCCACCTGATGTTAAGTGGACTAACCTCTGCCTATAACACATACATTTCAACACGTGTGACGAATTGCACTGCGTCCGTCACACCGATATATACAGTCGTTAAGTTTCATGTGCCACAGATTTTCTACTTAAGGATGGTAGCTAGCCAGGCGAGAATTCGGAAAATGACCTTTCACCATACGGTGAATATCAAGCCCTCGGTGAGGACCGAACCACAGACCTCCGACACGGCAGTCCATAGCTACGTGAAAATATAATATATACATATGAATGTTCCTTGAGGTCATGGCAAAAGTTTAGACATTTCGACACATGACATTAGGGATACATGTCATGTGTCGAAATGTCTAAACTTAGTAGTAGTAAATTGTTCTTGTGGAACCACGATTTAACCGATTACAATACGAGCGAAAGCTAGTATGACAGAAAATTATATGCGTTAGTCTCTTGTTTTATTGGGCGCAACAAAGGTAAATGAGTCAGGGTATATTGTTACTTACGCCTTGCATAGCCGCGGGTATAGTGATAATCTTCTGTATGGCGCCGCTCAGCCGTTCAATGTAGTACGCCCAGTCCAACACATCCCGTATATCGATGTCCTCAGTAATGCTGCTGTCTTTGAGCCAGCGGCGCAAATGATGACGTTTGACGCCAGCCGGCGATTGGAAGATAGCAAGCGGTATGGCTCGCTCGGTGACGGGGGCGCCTTCTGGCTTGCGGGATATGATAAATCTGGGAATACATATATAGATATACTACTACTAAAAAAGTTGCGAACGTAGTGCGTACTGTTGTAACAGTAACAAAGATAGTGTATAAAATTAGACATTGTTGATATAGGCAATGTTTTGTCGACGCAAATTGTTTAGAGATTTGTTGTTCAACATTTCGTCAAATTCAAATAGTACATTTTGCCCGAAACTCTGTTTAGATCTATTACATTACCCAGCCAACGTCAACAAGTGCTAAATGCCTGAAAAATTGACTAGGAATCCAAATGTTTCGAAAGGAAAAAAATCATACTTTCGGTGAGTAACTGTCAGAAATTATCAGTTTTATGGTATTTTAGTATCAGTATTAAATAGTTGATTGTTAATTTTGTAACAAAATGAAAATTATTTAGCCAATTTTTGGCAAACGCGCCTATGTCTGCTCAATTGTTTGCGGTTCGGGAACAATGAATTAACTGTTCACTGATGCGCCGCTGGTGAGACAAAACAGCAATGAAAAATTTGTAAAATGCTGCAACTGTAATTAAACCTTATTATAGAGGCAAACGGTTTTTAATAGTATGATATAAATTATCTTTAACAAATGCACATTAGCTTCTAAATTCTTAATGACTTAAGTACACGCAATCGCGGCTACTTTAATGCTGTAATTTAACGTATGATTCTCAGTCTATAAATCTATATTACATTTTTTCTAAGGAAAACAATAAACGAGCGGACCGCAAGGGAGTACTGTACCGAATACAAAAACACGGAGGATACAAGTACGAAAAAGCAATGTCTCTGCCATACTGGCGACTCGACTTATGACGCTGAACTTTAGAGGTTAATAAATTGACCTTGATGCGCAGTTTCACTATGTACTACATAGTTACTTTAGGTACTAGGTTTTTTAAAGATCCGCCATTGCTTTAGCAGAATAACACCACTTCCGAAACAAGTTCCGTTAAGGTACATGACGTAGAGATTTTAAGATGCACTGAAAATTTATTAGAACTACATGAATTGGCAGCTAAGATATTTACATTCATTTATGACAATAAATTACCCTCTAAACTCAAAGCTTCTCGCTCATTTAATCTTTTTATAAATTTTCACTTAGATCAGAAAACTCAAGAATTCTATAAGGTAGTAAAAATTGTAAATTTCACATAGTAGAACTACGATTACTTCCATGTCGCCGTACACGATTTTTTGATATGAGCTGGGTTAAATAACTAAGATTTTAAAATGTCAAAACTCTGGCCCAACTTACCTGCAAGCCAAACCAGCGTCCTTCACCATCTGGTCTCCGAGAAACTCTGCTAATCTTTTTGCCGTTGATATTGAAGTAGATTTTTGTCCACCGTAATCTTCTAATTTCTTCGACATAGACCTGAAATAAGATTTCTAATTCATAATCTGCCGTGTTGTTCTCTAATATATCAGACGAACAGCAAAAACCAAATCTAAGAGATCATTATTTTGGACCTAATGGAGAATTCAAGATCACAGCTTGTTTATTTTATAATTTATGAAGTAGTTTTATACTCCTCATTGCAAATTGAGTGCGTGGGTGGAACTAGAATTCATATGTAAAAAGAAATAAAGACAATACTAATCGACTAGCATAGAATAGACATGTTAATAGAAGGGACAAAAACTATATGACGAGAAGAGTGTTGAGATTGAATGTTTTTTTTTTCACCATTATCTCACCTGATGGCAATGGATGATGCGGTCGAAGTTGTTATACAGACTAAACTAGAATTACTGGCTCTAAACGACAGTTACCACGTTAGGTGTTTGGGGACAGATTTTCTTGATGGTGGTAGCTAGACATCGGGCATTCACATAAAAAATAGCGAAGCGTAAAATAGCGGAAAATGGACAGCAGAATACTGATACTGATATGTCACACTGCAATCCCCGAGCCGCCTGCCAAAAGTGGGGATTACGGCAAATTCGCCCTTAATGGGGGAGGATTCGTCTGATATAGTAGAAGTAGTAGGAATTGATTACCCTAGCCTAGGGGAAAGCTTCGAATATCTATGATTGGAGCATTTGAACAGTACCTACGCTATTTTGCTTACCTGTTTTCCGATATAAGCTCAAACAATTCTGAATCGGGCATGTTGCTTCCCTTGCTGTACAACACGTCGAGCCAGTAATCCGCCACTTTGGCTACTGCGCTGTAGCAGGACTTGAGGTCATTGCCCTTGAGGAAAGCTTCGAACACTGATGATTGGAAGATTTTGATAAGCTGGAGCTCTCCGCGGCGTTTTACTTCGAATCCTGTGAAAATTAGTTCCAAAGGATGAGGTCCAGCATATTTTGTACTCAGCTAGGCCCTTTTTAAATAGGTGTCATGGGACTAATAAATTGTTTGCTAAATACATGTATAGTGCAAACTTAAAAAACACCAAAGAATTTGAAGTGTTATAATATTTCTAAACATGATTACACGCACTATTGCGTGCTAAGCGAAAATCATATTTTACAAATTATTAGAGCACAAAATTGGTTGACGGGCGCGCACCGTCCTCTATGACGGTTAAAGTAATACAATTGGACCACGAAATTTCGGCTAGAAATAGCGTGCCCAGGTGGCCGAGTGGTTTAGTCATCCGCCGAGAAATCGGAGGAAGCGGGTTCGGTTCGCCCGGCATGTGCTCCCATAATTAATAAAACAAGTGTTATCATTTTAAGATCTACGTACCTTTCGTTCTTTCAAACCTTCAAGACATCTAATATAGGTCTTTCTTGTAATAAAAAATCTTAAATTCGAAAAATATGTGTTTTTTTAAGTGTTATTGTGTAATAATGGTATATTATTGAACACTAGGACATTCTGGCGCAAGTGTAGGTAAACAGGGAAAACCCTTTTTTATTTTACCTCTCCAGCAAAAATAGGGCTCTTTTGGTGTTCAAAAACTCGCAGCTGAATGCGAATGCGAGCTTGAGGAAGTGATTCACGACCAAAACTGGAACTTTCCACTTGTAGAATGTAGCAACTTTACTTTTAATTATTTTGCTTATTTTTTATTACTAAATTATGATAAACTTAATACCTAACATTTTTCTTCGAGGTAGAAGCTATGTATGTTTCTCACGAGAGTTTGTAAACTCTCATAGCCCTTACTACGCTCAGTAATCTATACGAGAACCATTCGATATGCTCGTTGCTAAATTCTTAACTTCTTTGCTAGTTCGGGATTAAAGTCTGCACTTGTACCTAAAACAACTTAACTAACTTCTTGTACAAATAACTTTTTATTTCTACAAGAAATCCATATTTCTAGAAATTTAATAAAATATTCAGAGAGAAACTATAATGTTGCACCAAAGTCCTGTCAATGGAATACAGTGTTTCGAATTGCATCTTGCACCTGTTAAATAAATAAATAATATAATAATATGTTGGTGTTTACACAACAGATAAAAAAGCCGTGATATTCGTTATTTTAAATATAAATACATATACAGCGTAAACTACATTATAACGAACCTTTTAGTTCGGCCAAGGATCCATCAAAGTTGAACACAGCATAGCGCTTCTTCAACCGTTTTCCTTCTTCTTTGGATGCCGGGAGCACCATAGCGAGATAAGGACCGTCCACTTCAAAGAAGATTGAGTTCTCTGCTCTCTGCTCGTACTTCTTGGTTTCCGGATCGGTCAGCTCGAAGTATTGGTCGTTTGTGAAATGATCCTAGTAACAAAGTTATGTCCAAATTATTAACTTATACATACGTTGAGCTTTTTGAATTGTTTTATAACCATAGACTTAAAACAGATGGATTGACTGTTTGTTCCTCGCGGGGCCCAATAGATGACAACACTATCGTTTCTTATTACATGGAACCTAAAAAATCTATGGTGTGGTGTTTTTTTAATTAAGAATAGATTCGCGTTTGATTACACCCTGCTTGAAGTTAAGATTTGATGTGGTCTAAGATGAATAGATATAAGTACAACAGACAAAGCTTACAAGCAGAGACAGATAATGGACGTGTAATAAATTGCCGCGGTGGAGGCATGTTCTGAGTAGAGACTCAAAACGTAGTATAAGTACTCACCTTGACCATAGCGTTGAGTACGGCGTTGGGGAAGGAGACGTTAATCTTTTTCTTTTTAGCGTGCGTCGTATGTACCGTCACGTTCTCGGGGAACGAAGAGGGCAAGATACACCAAATACCTGGTAACAAAGAAATTGTTTCTATATTACACCACGCACGAATTAACATCAAAATAATATTTTGACTAAACAAAGAAATTGAATAAATTGATCTGAAGCAGTGATAGCTCAGTGGCTTCGGCTATGGACTGCAACGCAGCAGGTCCATGGTTCGAATCCCGCCGCGGGCTTGAGCTTCACCGCATGGTGGAAGGGCATTTTGTGAATGCCCGCCTGGCTAGCGACCACCCTCAAGTAGAAAATCTGTCGCCAAGCACCTAACGGTGTGTTCCGGCAGTCGTCCTTGAGAGCCAGAGTAATTCTAGGTTGAGCCTGTTAACACCTTCGACCACATCATCATTTACCATCACATGAGATTGTGGTCAAAGGCTTACCTATCAGCAATAAAAAAAAAAAAAAGATTAAAAATAGATGATTATAAATTTAGCGATGAGACAGCGTCACGAGTATGTACTGACGCGCCTGAGTCCTCTACTGCCTGTTCACTGTAACAGCCCGATCGTCCACTGCTGAACACAGCATCCCCTATTAACGGGGTATTTGCCATAATCCTCACGCTTGGCAGGCGTCTTGGGGATCGCAGTGAAAGTTGGCAGCTCTTTGGAAAGCGCTGCTGCCCACCTTCCAGTATTTTTCCCTTAGTCACCTCTTACGACACCCACGGGATGATATGGGGAGGTGCAATTCTAACCCGTACCCCACGGGGCACTCTACTGCCTATTGGCCTCTAATACAGGCGTAAGTTTGAAATTCAGCACATGGTGGTAGTGTTTGCGTATGCTCCCCGGCTCGCAACTACTCTCAAGTTAAATATCTGCCTCCAAGCACCTCCCGATGTGTTACGGCAGCTGTCCTTGATAGCCAGGTCATACTGTAATATAAACTGTCTCTCAAGCACCTGTTAAAGTTCAAGTGGCCAGGCTATCATCAATAAAAAAGAAGTATTCCTAACGGGGAACACAACACAGCAGCGCAAGTACTGAAGGTAACGATCGCTAAATGTGACATTTAAAATCGTCTAAATTCGATAAAACGGGTTATATCGATGTTTGTAAGTACGAAACCTGCTTAAACGATCGTTAATTAAATTCGGTAAACATCGTTAAAATTTAACGAATTTAACGATAACCCTAGCATGGAACTTTAAAATTACGTCTGAGATTGTCTATTTTGTAGATTTTAACGATTGTTTTGTCAGGTTTAAAAAGAAGCTCGATATAACTGAGACAAATTTAAAAATGGACTTTTGGGCTCCTTTTGTTATTGAAAAAAGAGCGGTGCTGTGCAAATGCTGCAGGGAAAAGGTTGACTAATGATAACAACCCTACCTATCGAACTTTCGCAAGAGTCCTTCAGGGATCTATTTCGAATATTGAAAGAAATTGTACTCGCTCTTCATGCAAGGCTTTGAGAACAGATATTAGGACGCTATCTCGCGGTCTTACCCGTGCACATTACACAAACTAAATACCTAAGTATGTATTTAGTTGTTTAGTTGTTTGCTTATGTCTTCCGCAGCGGACAGAAGAATTTTGAGATGATTTATTGGTTTACGAATAGGTACTGTTGTGTGGACCTATTCAGTTGTCTTAAAAAAAACAACTTATGGACACACACACATTTATTTTATTAAAAAAATAAAATTATTAATATACACTTGACTTTTGAAGTTCCCGCAACTCACTTTTAACTACTAATTTGGGCAGAGGTTCCACTTGAAGGGTATACTGGTACTGAGTCTGGTGACTCCTGGAGTTATCACAATAAATCTGAACACTTAATTTTGGAAGCCACCGTTTATATAGAGAAAAATACTGCTGACAACGCGTAAATAGGTTTGTGAGGGATTCGGGCCTAGGTCAGCAATATATTAGGTGTAACAGTACGCTCAACAAAAATAATAACGATTATTTAAAAAGCGAATTTTCTTCACCATGTGGAAGATAACTTCGGTCAGCTGTCATAGTCATTATTTTCTCTTTGATGACTTTGATTTAAATTCAACCTTAACCTTGAAAAAAATTATAATTTACTGTAAATTTTCTATAATTTGTTGTATTCAACAAAAACATTCTGTATTTATCTAAAAAACGCTTTAATTGTAATTATTTTTAGAAAAACTCATTGAAAAACTCAACGACAAGCAACATCTTTCAAATAAAAAAGAAGCATCAAAATCGGTTCACCCAGTCAAAAGTTTAGAGGTAAAAAACATAAAAAAAATTTTGGAGTTGGTTAAAAATATGATAAAAAACACACCCGAAGAATCTCAGTAGTGTTCGGCATAAAATCTAGTGTCGCGGTCCTACAGACCTGCGTCCAGCAAAGTAGTATCAGAGAAGTATTTCCGAATATATTCCGGTTGTTAACGACTTAGGAGCCTTCAAGAAGAGAGAGTATTCCCTCCTCCAAGGCCGGCAACTCATACTCGAGACCTCTGGTGTTGCGGATGTTTGTGAGCGAAGGTGATCGTTTACCACCAGGTGAGCCGCCTGCTCGTTTGCCTTCCTATCCCATAAAAAAGGGAGTAGCACAGATGATGATAATGTCGATGGTATTATTTACCGTCAGTGTCCAACTCAAGAGGCCGCCCGACTTGTTCTATGATCTCTCTGGCCTTCATGATGATGTTAGCGCCGGTGTAGCACACGATACCGGCCATCTCCATGCTGTGCCAACGGGCTCTGTATCATACAAAACGACAAGATATATAGAAACTTCTTAAATATTTAGAGTTTTCTTTGCTCGAGCTTTTGAAATGTTGATTCATTCATTTTGGTTCAAAGGTCGTTTATGAAGATAGTATATATCATTCCCCATATAAAAACCTTATTTAATTTACTATTTTCAGTGAATAAAGTAAGGTTTTCATAATTATTTAATAAATTTTAATCACTTTTTCGGTGTTTGAATTTAGAACACACAAATATAATTAATGAACCACCATTTCACCATTTTATTTTTGTACTATTATTTAGAAATAACACTAAAATTCGTTTTTATTTTAAAATATTTAATGAAATTTGAGTATGCCCTTTTTTTTCATTATTCATTTTTGGACTACACCCGCCCCAATTGTTTTGTTCGTTTAACTCCATCCTAAGGTTGCCTGGTAGAGATCACTTTTAGTGATAAGGCCGCCCATTGTAACACTATGTTATTATTATTTAGTTTGTAAACTTTTATATTTCATAAGTGGTGTAACAATAAAGAGTTTTCTATCTTCTATCTATTTCAATGCTATACAAATACAACTTACTTGCGCAAAAAATACTCGATACAAAGTCCAAAGAAATAAATATGGCTTAAGAAATCGTCCATCCTAATAAGAAATACTCCTGATTCAACCTTTCTTTTTTCTTCATTAAATTCGCTTAAATCTTTCTTTTTCTGGTAGCCATAGTAAATATAATATGCAACTCTTGAATAAAACTGATTTATCTGAGAACACTTGAATACTCCTTACGTGATTCAGTCGTTAGAATCCTTCACTTGCTCGTGATTATTCTATGACCCTTGCTTTAAACCCGCCCTTTATTCACTAATTTGATGATATATACTATTTACGCACAATAGGGAACAAAAGCATTCGTACGTATGGTCCGTAACGGTTGTTGACAAACAAAAAAAGAAGGTAAAACATAAAATACTTTTAAAATTAGTTACCTACTTTTTATGGTACCATAGATATAAGAAAAACACAGAAAGGTCGCCCACGACGAGTATTTGAGAATTCAGTAAAGCGTTTCGCCAACGCGCGTCTTCACGGCTCCTTTTGGCCGTTGTATAATTAACGCCTAAATAACCACGAGGTTATTTAGGCGAAAATATATGTCTAGCGAAAGCATTGCGAACATACACTGTCACATTGTGACATTTTACACTGTCATTTTGCGATTTTATAGCCATTGATCTACCTTCTTTACGCCAATGATTATAATCAAGTGAATAGAAATATCTACATACTTTAGAAAACCATTTACATAGTATTGAAATATATCTATTGTCAATTCCATCTAACTTACCTACCGCCGACAAGACCGAAAAAGCCGTCGGACGTGCCGTCATAAACGCCAAGTAGCCCAACCAGGCGAATGTTAGACGCGTTCCGCTTCTAAATTTAGCTTCATCAGATAATCTTGACTTTTCGAGCGCACGATTGAGAAATATAACAACATATATTTATTATTATTATCGATATATATGTTATTATTACTAACGATTTCCGCAAAGTAAAGCTAGTAAACAATAATTACAGGACTGCGCCAACCCTAGCGCTCTGTCACCCACGTACAGTTAAACTACATCGACTCGAAATTAAATAAACCCATTATTTCCGCTATCTCGTAAATTTTCATTACCCTATCGGCATGCAAATAAAGAATTAAATATTATACTCACCCCCTTCGCATCACGTAGCCGTAGAAAGAGTTAAGAATACACTTGTGCGCCAGTTGTAGAGAATCGTACAACACTTCTCTGCTCTTGGCTATCTTGATTTCCGTCGCGTCGCCGCTGGCCACGGCCTCCGACACTTTAGCTTTAGCCTGTTTGTTCAACGCCTTGTACTCGTAGCGACGGTCTCTGTAACATATAAGTAGCAGAGATTAAGAAAACAGATTCGGATAAAAGTAGTTCTTATACCCATTAATAATTCTAGGGTCTGACAAGAGCTAATTAGATTCAATTAAACCGGATTTTAGCAAAACGATTTTTTTTTGCAGCTAATAAATTATATGTAAGTAAATCTTGTGCATATTATATGTTTGTTTCTTAAACAGGTGCCTTTAAAATGTTCTTGACAGAATGGCAAGAATCACTATAAATTAAGCTAGAAACAAACAAACCTGTATTATTAAGGTATTTATGTTTAAAAAGACTCGTGGGGTGGCAAGCTTTAATTGAACCCGACGACAATCCAAACTAAAAATACACATGTTATATAAAAGCGGGGTAATTGCATTACGAAATTTACAAATTTTAAGAGCATAATATTTGCGTCTCCTGCATTTGCCGGCGTTTACGCACCGGGAGCTTAAATCACTCGGCTATCTAGACCGAGTGTTCAGACGCGAATTTTATACATTCATAGGTCAAATCGTAGTAGGATTCGCTTAGCATGCAATAGTGCTTGAAATCATACTTATAAATTATTGCATTATTACTTGAACAATACTTGGGAAGGAATATAAGTACAATATGCTCCTGTTGGATGTTGTGAAAGGTGACTAAGTAACTGGATGTGCTGAATGAGCAGCATGTTACTACCCGTCGACGTAAGTGCTGTTAAAGCAAATTGGGCACACAACAGGGCTCTTTACCCCCTTGAGGCCCTCGTTAACAGAAAATAGCGTTTATATATACAAAAGGGTTGGTTTACGTTCGTAAAAATGAAGTTAAAACTTTCTGCAATACGTTTTGATATCGCCATATGTGTTGTTATAGATAACGTACATTGTGCCGTACTGTTTTTTGTGTTGTCGGAGAAACATATTATACTGACCCTACAGTCCACATACATGAGAAACGTGGTATTGACATCATGTTTTTTAACGACGGGCACATTAGAGAGTAACTGGAAAGACAACTTCAAAACAGGTTCTAATCAAAAGCGTTCATATACTTGTGGGTAAACCATACTTTATACATAGAGATTTTTCCTCACCTGAAAGCTCTTACGGTGTCTACGTAGAAAGAGTTCTCTTTCTGACAGATGGTAGTGGTCCGTACCTCTGTCCTTGTCACCTTCGTCTTCTTGTATGCCACTCTGCAGTAGTCGGCGAGGCGCTTCTTTTCATATGCAGCCTATATGTGAATATACGTTAAATTTTGGTACATTATCTTAATCTCAACTTGGATTACGTTTAAATTACTACTCGTGTGTATATATTCCCGAAAGGGCAGAAAAAGCTGTCTAACCACCCATAATTATCGAGTTGTTTATTGCAACATACCTTGATTTAAGCATAAATTGTCAAAAATGTAAAATATCGTGCGCCCGTATTCCCAGGGTAGGCAGAAAAACTACGTTTCGCAAGACATGTTTTGGTTTCATGTAATAGATAACGAGCCTATTTTCAGCTAGCAGGCAGAGTTCCAGACTACGGCTGTTACTGAAAATTTCTTTATAAAACCCTAATAGCTTCCCGGAGCCAGGATCGAACCCTGAACTTTGGGATTTCAGAGCGACGATTTTTACACACACCGTCAAGGCTTACCGAAGGGAGAATGGGCATTATTGTATGAATTGCGTCTCGATCTTCATATCTTGCGACTAGAATTAACGAGTGTTTTAATGAATAACACCCGGAGTTTATTTCATATTTTGAGTGGAGGTTCAAAAATTATTGGTTCCTATATAAAAAATTAGTAACCTTACAAAATAACAACGAAAGAAAAAAAAACTACGAGCAGGATTCGAACCCGCAATCATCTGTCCCTATAGCCAGGACATTATTTGCTAACTGAGCTATCGTAGTGAGTGAGTCATATCTCAAATTTATCCTTTCGTTCCTATCGTTTAACTTGAATGAGAGGATGCGTTGGGGAAAGCGCAAGCGCACTGCCTCATGGAGTGGCTTTTTCATTTGATTTAATTAATGGAACCTTTATTTATTGACATGTATTATATATAAGGTTTTATTTTTTCAATAAAATATGTAACTTTGTTAGATTCCCTGCAAGAGATACACAAAAGAAAAAATAACACTCATTTAGCCCCGTCATATGACAGTTACAAAGTGTTACAACACTTGGGACTAAACGCCCATTCTTCTTGACCAAATTCCCATAAGAATAAGCAGAGATGTAGAAGTATTTAACAGTATACAAAATTCCTAATGAATGAATGGCTTAGTACCCCGGATTGTGTTAAGGGAGCGAGTTTGTTGCCATCTATAGGACAAATTTTCATAGCCCAAAATGATATTTCTCGCCAGAAAACCATTTCTTTGTCATAGGATATAGATTCGTATTTTTTTTACAGCTGATATAATTGTAGTATTTTTTATTTATTTAATGGGGGATGCCTTCTGTCCTCCTAAAGCCACCCAGATATGGCGCTAAATATTACAAGGATAATTATAATTTGTCAACCTAATATAAATCGACCCCATTGACACTTACCTGATCTTCTTTAGGCAATGCATGAAAAGCCCGCTGCGGCCCACCGGGGTGTAAGGGCGGGAACTTTTCTGTTTCTAGTTGTTGCTGTATACGTTGGTACTCGCTCCTCGTTGCTGGTACTAAGGTAATACAAAATGGGGTAAGATAATTATACACATATAGCTTTGAAGACACGTGATACAGATACGACTATACATGATACAGGTATGACTATACATTATACAGATATGTTTATAAAGATTTTTACAGATTGGTCATTTTTTTAACGATCCGTAACCAATTGAGAAAACGGAGCCCTCTTAGTAAAACTCTGTCGCTTGTCTATCCTTCTTGTAAGTAGCTCGTTTTCGTAATGTTTATATATAACGTAAAAAAATCGCTTATGAAAGTTGAGGATGAAAACCAAGCTAAACCTACAATAAGATCTGGCTCTGAACGACAGCTACCCGAACATAACGTTAGGTACTTACAGACAGATTTTATATTCGAGGTTGGGAGCGAGCGTTCTAAAAATGAACTCGAACAATGGACGTTCTGCGTGTTAGTCGATAGCCATTAACAATGGGTCATGGCTGCTTCAAGAATGAAGATAGCAAGTGTTTTTGTTTGAGAGCCAGTTAAATTACAGGCACATGAGACTTAACAACTATGTCTCAATGTGACGGGCACAGTGCAATTCGTGACATGTGACGAAATGCATCTGTCATAGGCAGAGGTTAGTCCGCTTAACACCAGGTGGGCCTCGAGCTTATTCCGTCACAATAACATAAAAAAGCAAGTGTATGCAAAAATCGTAGCAAGCAGAAATCCGCTGTCTCTGCTTACCCTTCCGGGAAACAGACGTTACGTAGTTAAACAATGATTTGTCTTACGGTAGTCTCCTCGCCACATCCACTCCATGTGCCGCTGGCAGGTCGCGCCCGGCTTGTTGTAGTCACAAACAGCACAAATGCTTGTATTCACCATCGCCGACGGCTGTAATCTGCAAGGGGGAAGCCCATTGTCAAGTTAGTTTCTCGCAGATGGCGTTAAGTGTTTGTTACATAGAAAAGGTCAATTTGTGCGGAAATATTTGATATGTTTTAGATTATAATACATTTAATAAAATAATAGTAATAATGTCGTGCACTTCCATGTCGAGATAATTAAATACCTACCCGAGTCCTAAAATGAAAGTGAGGAAAATCTATGAAAATATTTGTTAACTATTAAAAATACTTATATAATAGTATTTTTTTTATGAAACTGTGGGTTTTTTAGTACTGTAGGATTCCAATGTACAAGAAAAACGTCGCTTTAGAGTCGGACCTGTTGATTAGTTTAAATATTAAACTTATAAGACGTTCGTATAGCCTGCTGGTAGCAAAAATTACAACCACAAATGCTAACAACGATCACATCGGGCGTTCGTTCTAGGAAATTCTAGACAAAATAACGTTTTGAATTATTTCTTACATCCCGCCGTTCGGAAATCATTGAAAACAGCTACAAATGACATCGCGACATCTACTATGTACCAATTTTGATGTTATTTTATATTCGAAAGCTGGTGCTTATCATGAGGTACCATTAATTTGAGTGAGATCTGACGGGTAGTATTTGAGTAATACCGAAAAATGCGTATTCTATATTATTTTTTATTTTTTTTCACCTCTAGGTCAGTGACGATGTGTTTGAAGATATTATAAGGCTACACTAGAATGAGGACTCTCTCCAAGACAGCTGTCAGAATACACTAATAGTTGCTCGTCGATAGATTTCTGTTTGTGGCTAGCCAGGCGAGCATTAGCAAAATGTTTTAAACTGTTGAAACATCTCAAGGACGTAACAGCTTTTGGTCCTTCGAGCCCACTATTTTGGAATCTATTTTTTTTCTTATCATTAATGGAAACAAGTAAAAATTTGTAAGATGTACATCCAAAGTCTTCTTAATCGAAATTTACCAATTCGTTGAATAATATTAGAGTACATTTTTTATCTTTTCGTTAATGGCAACAAGTAAAAATATTTAAAGATGTAGGTACATACAAAGTCTTCTTAATCGAAATTTACCTATTCGTCAAAATTATATTTGGGTACATAGCACCAACATCCAAGTGGTATATTAACGGGTTTTCATCTCTCCTTGGATGATCTCGCATATGCTGAAGCTTTTCTTTGATTTCAGCACATACCTCTTCAAAATTCGTTACTAAATCCAAAGGTATACCCTCTTCGATTTCTATAGCGTGCTTCATCGTCTTTTCAGTGGTATCCATTAGCTTTTCCACGGCAGAAGGTACAATTTTGAATTTACATTTTATGTCAGCGCGGAATACACCTGAAAGAGCAATATGTCTAAATTGGGATATGTTAACAAACCTGAAAGAACAGTATGTAAAAATTACATTGTGACTATTTCGAACAATGATATATGATATAGGGTACTTATTAGAAAAAGAAGTGTTCATAAACACGAAAATAAACTGCGAGAATGTGCCAAACCAGTTCACAGAGACATGAATTTTTATCGATTTACAGACAGTGCTAGATAGAATACTAAGTCTACTTTATGATTATTGATGTCCGAATTTGAAGTATAATAAAGGGTGGTGTCCTGATTATAATATTATAGATCTCAAGATCTAGACGATGTATGCTGACAGCCAATTTTTAGTAATTGAAAACTAACCTGATTCAAGCGCTTCCACATGTCCTCCAACATAGGTTTCGGTTTCTAGTACATGCCCATCGCTAGTCAGCTTGTTCAGTTCTTCCACTTGTTTGTTCGGAAATATGATGTTCGCGTGAAAAGCTTCCACCATAAGAAGAGACTCGCAGAGAGTTCCTGAGCCTTTTCGGAGGACCTGCAAAAACAATTCGAGCGTAAATTACCATCGATTTCTTCATGTCTATGACAATACTGTCTATGTCTATGACAATACGTTCACGTGGAATCGATGCCTGATAAGTATAAAACTTCTTCTTACAGACTCAATCATCTTGCTTATTTAACTTTGATGTAATAGCTTCTTTGATATCAAAGATAAGGAATCGTTAATTTCAAACAGCAACAAAGGTTTTACTTGCATAAAGATGTAAAAAGAAATGTCGACTTACCTCATCTGGTTCTAGAGGGATGATTGTACACAGCGCAAATATGAACGGATGCACGTATTTCATATACAAATAGTATGTTGCTACTGCGTCAGACACTGAGTAGTTTGATAGCACCTGTAAAAAGATTTGACTGTATTTTCATCAATTAAAGATGAAAAGAGCAAACAATTAGTAGGCTAGACTTGGAATATAATCAGAACTGGATCTCAAGATCTATCCTTTGGAATTTAGCAACAAACTAGTGGCTTTCTAGTGGTAAAAATAGATTACCTAGCCAGATGGGCACCATGCTTCAATGCTCAAACCACCTTCAGAATTTAAATCTTAACTACTTGTATTCTGTATAATACCTGACTAAAATTTGTCACTCCCAAAAACTATATATTATGTGTAAAATAGTGTGATCAGTTTTTAAGGTTGTGATTCGAGATTTACTCGTTTATTAGTATAGGGTATAAGTTTTTTAAATTGTTAACCAAAATCTCATCTGAAGGTAAGTGATGATATGGTCGAAGGTATAAACAGGCTACCTAGAATTACTGGCTCTTGAGGACAGTTGCCGGAACACACTGTTTGGTGCTTGGCGTTAATTTTCTAGGGTTGCATCTGCAAAATGCCCTAGCACTAGCCCTTACCAAGATGCGGTAAAGCATAAACGCGCGTTGGGATTCAAATATATTGCTGCACGGCAGTCTATAGCCACTGGACCATCACTATTTCAAGATACAATTTATAAAGATATCAAGGCTTCCCGCCAACCATCCTTATGCATCACACCAAAATTCTGAACAGTTTTTGAATATGGATTCTAGTTCAAAAGGGCATCCGTGGCGTTAGCCTCGTCATAATTGTCAGTTTGTGTAACGAGAAATTCAAGATTGAAACAATTTTATCGCATTTCTAGCTAGGTTTGGTATTCATTCTACATGATCGTGGAATTCTCATTAAAAAATATACATATGTATATATATAAGACATATTTGGGCCTAGCCTCAGTAGGATCGGGTGCTTGGTATAGGGCCAGGTTAAATCCACCATTTTGTAATTTTAGTCAATGGACTCTCTCAATTCCCAATAACATTTATTCATTAAGACAGGTAGAGAGACCTGTCTTTTATAGTTTTATCTAGAAAAGTGAACGTACACAAATATATGTATAAGGTATCCCAAAAAATATTCTCTGAATCTCGCGTGTGAGAAATAAGAACAATATTTAGATATCGCGACGTGACAACCAAACCACGTTAAAATATTTAATTTCCCGCCAGACGTCATCGTTCATCTTAAGTAAGCTTACCTGCGGTTGCTCGGCTGCCATCCTGCACATATCCTCGGGGTCCAACTCGACAGGGTCATATCTGAGTTTAGCCTTGGCGACCGCTTTCAGACCTTGAGACCCCACTGGCAAGTAGGAATCTCTTTTCACCCAGCTACGTTGAAAATACAACGATTTTAATATATTATACTGAAGCTGAAGAATGTTACAAGAGGAGGAGGTTACAAGGAGACCCTAATAAGTCAGGGCTACGGAGAGGGAAGTGGATCACGCACCCTTACCATCCACGAAGCGCAGGGACTGACATACGAGTCGGTCATCGCCATCAAGACCAAGAGCAGCATGAAGTTGCACGAGAGCGTCCCGCATGCCGTCGTTGCAATTTCACGGCACACTGGAACCTTCATATACTACGCAGATGACGAAAACGACGCCATAGGACGGTTCGTTAGGAAGGCGATGGTTGCGACACCAAAAGCCATCCATGATTACAACCTCAAAATGGCGATCAAAGATCGAAATAGCGCGGTAATGGAGGCCCTGTTAAAATGTGACGTGGGAGAATAACAAAATAGGTAAATTTCTGTAGGTATATTATTTTATTGTAGTCCCAAATTATTTTTGTAATTGTAATCGTTGGCACGGGTATCCGGAGTGGTCATGCTCACAGAAAGGTGTTGTCTAGCGGCGGTGTTGTGTGTCGGGTCGCCATCTTCCCTCAAAAATGGTTGAGGAAGGCGATGGCTGGCACATGCGTCAACTCGTGAACGGGTGCTGCTAGAGGACACTGGTCTGCTCTGGATGCTAGTGCTAATGACATTAACGGAAAAAAAAGAAAAAAAAAAAAAACGTACAGAATGAAGGACAATGCAGGCGTATCGTTTCGTTATAAGCCTTTATATCATTAAAGGGTGGGCAAAGGTCTAATTTCTATAGTTTGGAGCCAGCCTATTGTAATCTAACAGGCACGTTTCCAGGCTAAATCATGCTACAGAAAATGTATTGGCAGAAAAATCCAACTATTCAACCCGTGTATTGAACAAAGGACTTAGTAATTAAAGTGGTGCTTTAGGCTACATAGCCCGTGGGGTGCCGGGTTAGAATTGCACCTCCCCATTTCTTCCCGTGTGGGTGTCGTAAAAGTCGACTAAGGGAAAAATACTGGAAGGTGGGCAGCAGCGCCTTCTTAAGATCTATGTCATCTTGCACTGCGATCCCCAAGCCACCTGCCAAACGTGGGGATTGTGGCAAATACCCCCTATATAGGGGAGGCTGTGTTCAGCAGTGGACGATCCGGCAGATACAGTACAGGCTACATGACTAGTGATGTATTATTTATTTTCTCTTACGGCAATATTGAAGAATTTTTACTCGAAGACCTAAAGAGTCTATGTGTAATAAGTTATAAAAATACACAAAAACCTACACTTTTATAACATTCATTACATTACCATAAACAATCCATGTGCATTGCAGGGCGACAAGCGTAAGTCCCGTCTCTAGCAGCTATTTTGCTAAATCCTATCTCTTGCTTCATATCTAAGCCCAATATGGCGGCACGAGCTTCAACGAATGGCCAATCGAAGAAGTCACCTGTAAGAAAGTTATTATAGAGTTAGCACTTTTCCACAGAAGCAAAGGACGTCAGGATCTTCTCCCGATGGAGAGGTTGTCTGTACACAGGTGTAAGGTTTACAACATTGTGACAGGGTATTTTGGATACTGGTTACTCACCTAACGAAGAAAATCTTTCGCCAAATATCCAACAGTGTTTTCAGACTGCTGTCCATGTCAGACAAAATTTGAGACAATATCGCCGTTTAGTAGGCAATCCTACTAATCAGCGAACGAATACCCAGCCAGTTAAATAAAAAAGATGTAACATATGTAGTGTAATTTCTCGTGAGTTTCACTCATATTTAGAAATAATTAATTAACCAGCAAAACTATAAATTTTCCGGGTTTTAAGCACATAAGATGCTCATCAAGGAGAGTGCGCAGCGGTGTCTGCAACGTGAATCTTTTGCCAGCTAATTAACCATTACTTGAATTGAGTTTCTTACCGTTGTATGTGACAAATATGTGAGGTTTTACATCCATGATGTGGTCGAAAAACTTTTGGATCAATGCCAATTCATTCTCTTCATTGAAAATTATAAAATTTCTGTAATAAATACAAAAAGTTCAGAAATAACTCGTTCTTATAATTCTATTCTTTTACAAAAAAATCTACGCTATGATAAACACAATATATCGTCACGTCTTTACTCCTAAAGCGTAAGGCAAAGGTAGCTTACGATCGGCGCCTTCTGAAAAACTGCCATTTTACACTGTGTTCCAATGACGCCGGCCAAGCGTAAAGTCATTGCAAACCCATAATAAGAAAGGCCGTTGTTCAACGGTGGATATCATGGCTGTTGATTATGAAGATGATGATGAAAAAACTAATCTAAGCTAATTTAAAACAAAGCTTAAAAAATACAAATAGCATCTTACCCTTCGAACTCTGGCTTTGGCGTGTACTCGAAATCCTCTACATCAACCGAAATGATCTCCCTATTAGTTATCAAATACCCTTGAGCATCAATCATATACGAGATCATCATGATCTGATCAGTCTGTGAGTCTGGAAACTTTAGCGGTAGCTTTGTGGTCTCTATGTCGAACGCAAGGACTATAGGATCGGGCCGTTCGATAATGTCATCTCGCTTGGTGAATATAGTCGTCTCTGTCCCGCGACTTTTGACTGTGTACCAGGAGCCGCAGAAGATTTTCATGTCTATTGATACTCGGACGTGGTAAGGTACATCGTGTTCTCTAAACAATACAGAAAACATTATATCAAACATTTTGATTTACATTGATAACGAAGGCAATGTCTACAATTTACTTTCTGTGTTATGCAGCTGTACGCTACCTTTACGCTCACTAGGGTGGGCAGATGTGTCTATACACCACATTTACCACCCGTTCATGAAAAACGGGGCGAGCCTAATGCCATCTACCGGGCACACGTACAGGTCCGGATTGCCTTAGGAATTAAAAAAATAATTAAATTGAAATAGAAAGGACTAATTTAAAATGCGACTTATTACCGCAGCAGCTCAGGTTGGATAAGCATGTCACGGTCCCAGGATAGATGGTAGCGGGTTAGAACTCTATGGTTGAAAATTCTCGTGAGTTTCACACATATTAAATTTTATAAACTAAACCGGCAAAAACACTCACGTTGGGGATCAAATACGTCGACCCGGGTGCTCATCTTCAGGGCGAGAGCGTCAGCTAGATCCCGACGAAGCGATCCCCAACGTGAGTGTTTTTGCCGGTTTAGTTTATAATATTTAAACTCTATGGTTGCTTCAATTTGTTCACGCGGAGAATGATGAAACTACTGTAGTTACACCATAGTAAAAATGTTTCTAAACTAGCTTTTTGGAGCATTTCTCTGCCAGTTTCTGGAAGTTAAACTGTTCTTTTGGTTGCGATTTTTGTAAAGTCAATAATGTCAAAAAGGAATACTCAGTTATGACATCCATTTCATATGCTCACCTAATATCCAGAATATTCTCCAAATGATCTGTAGTCTTCTTAGCATGTTCAATGGCTGCAGCACTGGTCAAGGCGTTCGTCAACATCTCAGCATAGATAGCATCTTTCTTTTCTCTCTCTTTGTTTTTATTTACAGCTGTGAGCAGTTCTCTTCGTACCTTCATCATTTCACTTTGTGTCATGAAAGATAATTTAATATAACGCTGCCTTAAGCCAGACAAGTGGTTTAACTGAAATATAATATAAATAATAATTAGATAGGGGCCACTAAATTGGGTGAATAATGGAGCAGATTGTTGATTTCAAAACTAATAAAAAAATTAACAATAAAATTAAACAAGCCGTTTATGAGTGACACAATACTGTGATAACAGGTAATTTTGAACTATCATGGTACCGACTTCAACAAGTTATTTCATACTTTTGAGTGTTGACGACGTTTTAATGTTTTTTTTTTTAAAAAAACATCCTTTTTAGTGACCCTTGCTACTCACGGGATCGATTGTCAATGACTATATCATCAAGATAGGAAAACACTTTCCAGTTTTATAGTGTAACTCTTAAACGGCTAGACCGATTTTGATGAAATTTAACTGGGACCATACAGGAAGCACCAGCTTTCAAATAAAAAAGAATCATCAAAATAGGTTCACCCTGTCAAAAGTTCTGAAGTAACAATAATAATATACATTGAATT
Source organism: Plagodis dolabraria (assembly GCA_963854805.1). NCBI lineage: Eukaryota > Metazoa > Arthropoda > Insecta > Lepidoptera > Geometridae > Plagodis > Plagodis dolabraria. The sequence goes on from OY978459.1 coordinate 22,473,841, forward strand.
CAGAACCTCCTCGCTTTTTGGGAGCCGGTTAAATATAATGCATATTTTCTAATTGTTTTTTCATACAGTCAGAACAGTGGTCAAATTTAAAGCTTAGAACAGAAGCCAATTGGCAGGCCTAACATGGACATCTCTCAAGGAAGAGGATAAAAATCTTGACTTTAAAGCTATGTGAAACTAATATTAATTTAGTAATATGAATAAGATAACAACATACCAAATCCAGATCTTCCTTCTCAACCATCTCTATCTTATGCACTGTACCCGCAAATTTCTTAGACAAGTACTGTGTGACCTCCTGCTCACACTCCCGCCGAGCTAGGATGAAAAAGTACGGTTGGAACATCAAAGACACTTTGAACCGTGAACCATCCATTTCTATGAAGTAGTAATCCATGGCTGCAACTAGACGTTTATCTTCATCAAGAATTTCAGCCTACAATTTTATTGAAAATTAAACACAAAATAGTACTTTGCATTCTATAATATGTGGCTACCTAGTTGTAACTTCAGTGGTGTTTTGTAAATTGAAAAGCAATTATTTATTAACATATTTCAAAATTGTTAATAATGGTGTTGTTTCTATATAAATTATCTAAAATTAAAATTATCTACATTATATATTAGTTCTTAATCTGTTTAAGCTAAAATCCAAATTCGTACAACACTTGCGAATGAAATTAAGGTAGTTCTACAACTTAACATTCATATCCGTTTAATGCTTGCAAACTCCAGTCCTTAAAGTTGACTTTTGTTTTAATTGTGGTATATTTTACGCAAATTTAGTCGTCATGTAACTATGTACTTTATTTAGGGATCAAACTTATTCTTGCGATGAAATTAAAGAAACCATCAGTGCTCTATAAACATCTCACAGTTACCAAAACGCAAGTCTTAGTAAAATCTGAAGACAATATAGTCGCATCTCTTCCAAAAGACAAAACTAAATCCGACTTTTGATCCGGATTTGAGGCTACAATTCCATAAACAATTTTGCATGGTGGTAGGGCATTTTGGAAATATCCGCCTGGCTAGCTACCACCCTCAAGAATGTAGTGTCCTTGAGAGCCAGTAATTCTAGGTAAGCCTGAACAACATCTTCGACCACATCATCACTTACTATCAGGTGAGTTAGTGGTCAAAGTCTAGCCTATCAGCTATAAATGAAAGGGGGCACAGAGAAAATTGAGAACCAAAACGTTATAAAATCTTTTGTACAACTAAGTTAATCTAGTCTAGACAACGAAGTTACTTAACATTCCATGGATTCACCGTGCGGGTGCCGGGTCCATAGTGTTGCGGGGAAGAATTAATATGCTGTAGAAGTCGGAGCAAGGGGGATAAAAGCGAAATTTTTATAACCTATTAAAAGACCTTGCCTCCATATTAAGAAATATGTTTTCGCTAAGAACACACAGAAAAATAAAAGGATGTAATTGTAAAAAGTTTTGGCATTGGTTTTATATGTGGCCTCTAGACTGCTGCTTACCTTACTGGGAAACACTAGTAATTTTATTTTTGAGCCTCTTCCTCTAGGGTAGTTAGGTTGAAAAATTTCTTAAGGACGCGCCATACCAGCGCGGAAAGATGGATTTCGCCAATGCGACCGAATTTACAAGTAAGGTCCCGCTTCGCAATCAACGCGCTTCAGTCGGATTATAGTAAACGCAGCTGTATTGTACGTTTTATATTTCCACGCAGGGCGCTAGCAATCAGTAGGTAGGTATATAACTGTGATTGCAGGTAAGTGAAATACAGAATTTGTGATTTTCTCTTTATTTTATTCTATTGCCCTAGTAAGTTATAAATATATACTTACATAATGTTTACGGTCATTGGTTGTTCATATATATTGTGTAATGTATGTAGGTAGGTATAATTGTATTGTAATAAAAGTACTTTCATTCAATTATAATATCTTTATTGGAAAAAAATATAATAAGAACGTACTTTCTAGGTATTTTTAAAACCGATAGGTATAACAAAAACCTATCGAACAAGGTTGCAACTACCTAGTGAACCTCGGTAGGTACTTAATTATTGATTTTCATGATAATAAACAGTTCATTAGCTATTTACTAGGTAATTTATAATAGTTAGTTCTCAAAGAATAACCATGAATAAGCACGTAACCAAAATACGTACCTATCAATCATCGTATAATACCAACTTACGTAGGTTCGTATGCAGTACTAACTATCTACTTAGGTAGGTACCTACGTATTGTCACGGTAATTTTTATAGATACTATTACCGTGGTATTGTGATATAGGTATTTACCTACTTTCTGCATAGAGTAGGTACGTTAGTCTGCTACTCGAAATATTTATAAAATAAAATTCCGTTCTGATCCCGTCCTATTTTCCGTTCCATTCTGATCCAACTTGTTTTATTGTCCTGTAGCCCTAGCACGACACGAATAACTAGGCAAAATTTCTCCGTTTCTTGAACGTATCGAAATGTCACCATTTTATATAGGATTTGATCAGCGCCCCTACAGTGCGTAAAAGGAACTCGATCCGTTTACGTTACGGTCTATAGAAATGTTCGTGCTTGGGCTACAGATTTAATAATAGTTAACATGCTTAAGTTAGAAAGATGCACACAATAGCATAAATTTCAATGTACGAATTCTCAAACTACAAGGATAGCAGAAGCTTGTGGGAGTTTCATACTTTAGTTCTCTTTGAATCAAACTGGATTGTTGTATGATTTATTTATTTATTAAACTTAAAGTACCAGGAAAGCAGAAGTTCACAGGAGTTTCTACTGTAGATTTCGTAATAGAAAAACTGTATTTACACAATGTATTATACATATGGGCTAAAATTAAAAAAGCACAGACCTTAAGTTATCGATTGAGCTAAATTAATCTAACCAACCTTATCCACTATGTTATATTTTGAGTAACTTTTTTGAATTGTTTTATATATTTACCTACAGTAAAAGTTTGCATCTTTTTCTAAATAATATAGAAGCTGATATTGGGGTGCTTTTTGGCAAAGTTGCTGTTTAATTCAAAATGCCAAGCTTCCACAAAATTCGTCATTCAGTGATGTTCTTTATGTGCACACCAAACGTCTATGAAACTTTCGTCTTCCAGCCATTGGGTTACCATATAGTCATTAAAGACTTCTGCAGTACCTAGAGATGAATAATGTAATACCAGCCTTCTCCGATGCTTTGTATGGGTAGTAACGGCAATAAAGCTGACAGTGCATCATGTCATCGTGTGTCTTAGTAATTAAACAACTTTAAACGGTTTAAACCGCGTATATTTGTCATTATTTTGTCCCGACGTTTCAAACACTTTGCAATGATCGTGGTCACGGGGTGTCATGGTCATGTGTCTTTTTATTTTGTTAGATTTAGTGACTTTCCTTTCTTCCACACACTCTGTTAGATATGGAAGTAACATTTTTTTACTTCAACTGATGAAAACACCGACGATATAGCATTCATAGCTGCTATTTCAAAGTTTGTCATATATTCTTCTGGCTGCCATTCTGGTATATTTGCTTTAACCATTTGAAAAAAATATTTTATAGGTATCTTTACAGCACGAGTGTAATCTATGTCATCTTGTTGAGTTTGAAATACAGTAATACCCCGACTTACGCTACCCCGTTTTACGCGAATTCGGAGAAACGCGGTTTTTCATTTTGATTGCCGCGCGCATCAGTTCTCTCGCTCCACCCTCTCAGTGTTCAGTTTGCGACAGGTTTAACGTGTTCCACGTGCGCAGTGCATTTTACTTATAATCTCTAGTTATGTCATCTAAAAGAACGAAAAATGAGTAATTTGAGTTAACAAGAAAAGAAAAACACAGCTTTTGGAGTGTTAACTGACTATATAGATACTTTGAAGCTAAAATTAAAATTTGTGAATTGGCAAATAAATTTGACATACCGGAATTGCAAACTTAACAGAAGCACTCAATTCAATTGAAAAGGGGTTGAAAATTTTAGAAAAAATAGATTCTAATGAAGAATGCGTTTTACTACAAAACAGGGAATAAAAAACTTACTGGTACGCTACGAAGAAATTTTGCGTGAGAAGAAGAAAAAATTAACTATTCAGGCAAAATTTTTAGAATATATGAAGCCTTCGACATCAAAATAACTATCACTGTATTCAATTGATATACTAAGTAACTAGTTAATAACAATGAGAACAATTTTATAATAAACTAGCCGGCCCGCGCAACTTCGTTTGCGTCACATAAGGGTCAGAGATAGAACAAACGCCAGAAATATTTTTTTGTATGTTTGTAATGTTTGCGTAAATATCAGAAACCAATATATTTGTATGTTTGTAATGAGTACTGATTATTTTCCATAAAATAACATTATTTCGCATGCGCTGCGAAAAGTATTGATGATACATAAAAAATATGTTCTACATATTTATGGTATTCATCATTATCTACAAAAAAGTCCGCGACAGTATATATATCTTTTATGGTTAACGAAAAATAACCATTTCTTTCGTAAAAAATTATTCCAAATAACCTTGTTCTAACTTATTTTTATGCTTATTCATTATTACCTACCTATACCATACTGGTGCGGTGAGAATTTTGAAGTTTTATTTAACACGGTTTGAAGTTTTATTTAATGGTTGTTGTGCCTCACTTGACATAGATATGTATAGTATGTCGCGGACTTTTTTGTAGATATTTATAAGATCTAAAATTAATTACAGCACTTTATGGTTCTTTAATTTATGGTTTAGGCAGCGTACGCAAAATAAGTCCTTTTCTGGTTGATTTTTTACACCTTGTGTCCGAAAAACCCAAATATTTTACGAAACCCTATTATTATCCAAAATAAAATTTAGTCTATGTTACTCATGGATAATGTAGCTTTCGAATAGTGAAAAAATTTTTAAAATCGGCCTAGTAGTTTTTCAGCCTATTCATTACAACCAAACAAACATACGAACAAAGTTTTCCTCTTTATAATATTAGTGTAGATTTCTAGCAAATATGCAAAGTAGTATATATGACTTCTTAATACTTTTGCCCTCTTGGTACTTTGAAAATTAGTTACAAAAAATTATTTTTGTGAAACTTATCTTGCAAACCGTAATAATTAAGTGCCTAAATATATTAAAGAGTAGGTGGGATCAGAACGGAATAGTAAAATAATTAAAAATTTACGGATCCCATTTTAAATTATAAGTGGGATCAGAACGAAAAAGAAAATTAATAAAAAATATAACTGTTACCATGTGGTATCTCTTCGTGGGATCGAAGTGGAATACACCAGCTCGTAACTCACATTCACGAGCTCAAAAATTTTTTAACAAAAAATGGAACCGACTTCAACACCCAAAAGTGTGAAATAACTTGTTGAAGTCGGTACCATGATGGTTCAAAGTACCTATTATCACAATATAGTGGGCATGGTACCGACTTCGACAAGTTATTTCACACTTTTAGGTGTTGAAGTCGGTTCCATTTTTTGTTAAAAAAATTTTTTCAATCTTTTTAGTGTAACTCAAAAACGGCTTGACCGATTTTGATGAAATTTAAAATGGGACCAAACGACAAGCATCAGCTTTCAAACAAAAAAAGAATTTTCAAAATCGGTTCACCCAGTCAAGAGACCTGAGGTAACAAACGTAAAATAAAAAAAAAAATACAGACGAATGAGAACCTCCTCCTTTTTTGGAAGTCGGTTAATAAATTAATCTATTTGATTTCTAAATATTATTTTTATAGCATAGATAATAGATAGGTATAGATGTTACTAGTAAACTTACATAGGTACTTACTTACCTATTTTCTACATAAGTAATATCATAATATTAAGTAGGATAGGTACGTGCAGTACGCATAACAGTTTGTGTAACCACCCCAAAGTAGAGAAATGTATTGCCAAGCTCCTAACAGTGTGTTCCGTCAGCAGTCCATGAGAGGCAGGAATAGTTCTAGGCCTAGTCCGGGTAGCATCCTCGACAACACCTACAGTTGCTAGCTGTAAAAAACCAAGTTTTATAATGAGTAAGCTTAGATACCTCAGTACTTATGTTATAATCTTCTCTGTGTAGTTACATACCTACATAATATGGCTGAACGAATCTTGGTCAAGATTTGTACAGGTATGCACCAACCTAACATAGATTTGGTAGATATTAGTATCTGAATACCTTATAGATCTTTTTACCCCAGAAAATATCCATTAGCATAATAAAAGGGGTAAAACCGCAGGGGTAAGTCAGGTAGGTAAGTACTTATATGAACAATCACACAAGGCGGCATTTAGATATATATATATATATATATATATATGGTTCTAAATTTTATTCTGTAGGTGGTTCGTAGAAGGTAGAAAAAAAAAGAAAAAAAGAACAAATACCAGGCTAGTTACCAACCTTGTATGGTACAGTTCCGATTTTTGATTGCCAAAGTCGTCACCGTACTATCTATTTTGTTCTTGCAGACAGGTCAACGACCCCATCGTCGCATGATCACAGCGATCAGATGACGCCGCCCGTGCGTTATCCACGCTATCTTGTGCTTGAGCAGCATCGGTCTCATTCACTAGCTCAATGGACGAAGCGTTTTGGTTTCTGTAAAGAATTTAGTAGAACATAAGTAGGTATAGGAAGGTAATTATAGGAAAGTTAACTTACCTACCCATAAGTAGGTATTGCATACCAATCTTCATAAATACTAACACCAGACCACTTGAACCAACACAAAAAATATTCAAAGAATAACTGAGAAGGTTTTAGGACATATAGGAAGTTAAAAAAAATACAAATAGGTACGTAGGTATACTTACTTCTTTTTCTTTCTCATTAAATCATAATTTTTATTTGACATTATCACATACTTTGACTTATTGTACTATAATTATTTAATTTTTATTTTATTGCAATACTACTAATAATTATATTTGATTTTACTAACCCTTGATTACGATTTCACTAATATTTTAATGACCGTTATAATGTGATTAGGTATTTGATTTTAAGGTATTTTGATATGATATTAATTATATGTTTGAATGTACATTTTATGGTTTAATAACTGAAATAAATTATTACTATTATATTATTATTTTACTGGCCCTCTCTTTTAAATATTTTTTATATAGTCTGTTTCAAATCCCCTGAGAAACTCGTGCATTGCTCCCCCGGTATTATGTAAGCGCCGAAAAAAGCGATAGATATCGCTTTCCATACAATTATGCATCGCTTCCTTGTCGTTTATGCGTTTAAGCGCGTTTCGTGGTACAAGGTAGTGTCCGAGACAAGGTCGATCAGAGGCGGTAAGGTTGAGAGTCGCTGCAGTCCGCTCAAAGGTCAATGGCCGAGTTTCGCAGAGGATTTGAAACTGACTATAGGACCAAATTTTCTTGGTTTTCTCATCGTCACCGGCACAAAAAATATAATACCAGTATCATGTTAGTTAATAAACACAGACAAAACTACGTAAATTATTTGGAACGCGGTGGCAGGAAGCCGAACAATACGTCCGCCTCGCAGGAATGCCGGGGCATACTGACTAAAGATAGAAAGAAAAAGCATGCAATGGATAACGAACGCTTACGAAAGGGACAGATTGCCAATGCGATTAGCAACTATAGCATTTTAAAAAGGTCAAAAGCGCCATATCAAATAATTGTTAATTATGAGAAAAGTACACATTTAATAATATAATTGGTTTAAGGAACTAAGGGAATAGTTATTCTCTATTTATCAAAGTAAAAATCATCTTGTATTATCAACGAGTTTGTGCTATAAATAACAAAACGTGTGTAAAACACACATTTTTCATAATTTTTTTCTATCGAGGTTTTTTTTTCCAATCGTGTTTTCAGGTTTAAGGAACCAAAGAAAAAAGCATAAAGTTTCAATATAAAATAGCATTTTACCCGTAGGTCTCGACAAATACCAAGCTTTATGGGGTTTTTGGTGAGCAAATTATGTACGGCACAACCTTAAGTACACTGTTGTGCTCCAATTTTCACCACATTGATGAGATTTGGCATGCTGCTCATTTGTCGCATTTTTTCCTTTAATCGACTTACAACATCCAACAGGATGATATGAAACAGACCTTACATTCTTAATCGTACTTATTGTACGGAATAACAACATAAATTTTTTTATAAGAATAATCATGAAAAACAATTTTTTTCATTTTTGTTTTCGTTATGAGTAAAAATACATTTAAATTAGACAAAATTAACCCAAAAACATATTAAAAAATAAATACATGATAATTTTATAATATTTTTGTGCACTCTAATTTTTACAGTTAGATAACATTTGTACAAGGTAGTTCCAAAATATCTACAATAATAAATGTATGTTGACGAGAATGCAAAATATCAGGGGGATTCAACTCAGACAACTGACTTCAACTTGACACCCAGCTCCCTTTGGTTCCCGGGTGGGAAGGGAAGGGCTACCGAAGGCGACGACGTTGGGGTGGTGTCCTAGGCCCCACCGCCTGTTACGGCTGCTACTGGATCGATGACGGCGGACGACGATGAATTCGACAACGGTACCTCAACAACGAGAAGGGGTCGTTGGAAAAGTAATGCTTCGTATTAAATGTCACGTCAGAGTTCGCCAAAAGAGTGAACAATTCGTTGTGCCCGCATCAAAACGACGAGCGATTACATTACCATTTCTAAACTTGCTTAACTGACGTAGAGGTATAAAATTTAGCAGCAAGATTAAGTTATTATTACTATAAGAGGTGAGAGTTGGCCTCCAGACCTGTTTACCGGCAAGTGTAAAGGATAGGGAAAGAAGGGGCGCGCAGTGGCCGATGGAGATAAAAAGGGAGATGCGTCCGTTACCGATGGCACCGTGGAAAAATACTTTCAGGGGAAGGAAGTCTCTGGGCGCGAAGAGGCAGCGGAGCCCCGACCTTATGTCCGTAGCGGACAAACTTGGAGTGACGTGCTTGGGGGGCGGAACGGTCGCTGCCGCTGTCGCGCGTCGAGTCGGTCCCTTCCTAAATAGACAACAGGGCGATTTATTTGGAGGCGATCAAGTGAGCATTTAGGGTCGTGACTTAGACGGATGATCTTTGGGTGAGAAAGGCAGGATTTCATAAAAAAGCCAGACCTGGTCGAGTCAACATACTCGTCGCTCATAATCGGGGAGTTGGGAGTGGAGAAGTGGCAGCATTTCACCCATGAAGCACGTCCTATGGGCGACACTTTTATCAGGATGGGTATACCAACCGTCTATCTAGCGAATCTCAGACACGAGGGCTGTCGTCTGCATTATATGTCAGCGACAATCTTCGTCAAGGTTAGACTATATAGACAGGAGGGCATGTGGCTGCGGCGCGGTATCGGTATCAGGCAGGGCCAGCGCTGGCGATGCTGTTGTCAGTGCGATGAGCGGCGAGCCGGAGCCGGCGCCGCTCGCCGCCGTCGCGGCACGGACGCGGACCTCACAAAGGGGAGGGCCTGGTCGAAGTGGACCATCTGCTGGAAGTGGGGGACGACGATAGAATCTTGGGGAGATTTATTCACAAAGCGAGGAAGGAAATGGAACACCATATCAACAACAATTCAAAGCAATGAACACTGATCTTGATGATGGAATTGAATGGATGGATGGATGGAAAAACCATTTTCTGATTGTGTCTAGCATGACAGAATATACCCGTATCATGGCGGAAATCAGTTTGTTTATAACAAAATAAGGTAAAACAGATTACACTAATCCAAATTCGTACAGCATAAGTCTAATCTCATTCATGTTAAAAACCTTGAAGTGACTTTATGAAAAATATATATGAACTTGGAATCTCAAGACTCAAAAGGGCTGAATAAGACCACAACAGTAATGCAAGTTGGGGTGCATGGGTTTACTGCTAAGTGCGAGGGCAATACCACATTGAGATATAATACCCAGTCTAGAAAGTGAGCATGAGGACAAGCTCCTTCTTTTTACTACAGACAGTGATGATGTAATATATGCACTCAGAAGACCAGTAACTAGACTACCAGTTACTGCCAGGTCTAGAGTCACATATGAGTGCCATGCTGCCTTACAAAAAATTACAGAATAATGATAACAAAGGGACATAGTGCATGCATTCTTATTCTTATTCATGCCTAGATAAAACCATGGCAGATACTCTAGCCAAGAATATAGCAATAAAACATTTTTGTGATGACATAATGGACCTTTGCAAGCCTTCAGCAATGGAAGTACAGGAACTACTACATCATCACACTGACAACAAAATCTGTGGAGTAAGACAGAGGATTGTAAACAAACAAAGGCCTTATTACAGGTAAATTTCTTTCTGCACAAAACTGGATCAACAGACAGTTCTTTATGTAGAGGCTGTATGTGAAAAGATGAGACTGTAGGACACGTACTGCAAAGCCACAGAATAAATAAGAATTACAATTGGTTTACAAGAGTTTATTTCATCAACAACATCCTCACCACCATCACACATGTCAATGGAGCAGCTTTAGCAGGTACTAGTTTTGTATATTCTTATTCTGATCTAAGTGGATATCAGTATACAATTAAATGCATGGGTATTTCTCTTTGTGGTGTATCTGTTAGTAGGTATTCTGTGTTCTAAGCTGCATTGGACGCAGCAATACCAGCCTCATTAGATCATTCCTTTTTTACAGTTAAATAATAAACAAAAAAAACATTCTGGGAGTGTCAAATGATGGCACTACCAGTTTGGAATAAACCAACATCAAAATAATTGTAGCCCAGACCTCTTCATTACTAGAACTCACAATTGAAATAATTAGTCAAGCTTAAACATTAAAAGCATTGACCTATATATACTAGACGCAACATCTCAAATGAGGATAGTCAACCGGTGCAAGTATGCTGGCCGGCATACTCTCCCCCACACGCAGTTGGGCACTCGTAGAGATTACACGCGCTTTACGTTCGAAAATTGTGTATTCAACAAATACAATTGTTAATACACAATATTCGAACGTAAATGCGTGTAATTTTTACGAGTGTGCAGTTACCTGTGGGGGAGTATGCCGGCCAGTATACATGCACTGTCGACTATCCTCATTTGCGATGTCGCGTCTAGTATATATAGGTTAATGATTAAAACAATTGTGTTGGGTTACTTTGATTGGTGTGTGATCCCGTCTTAGCGGCAAAATTAATCGGCCTTACCAAGCACTAATCTTTTGTTAGAAAATTTTATTCTTACTGTGTGCATGTTGATTAGGTATCCAGTCCTTTCTTTAGCGTCTCGAACTCTGTCGAATCCATACTTTGAGTCTATCCTATCATTATCTAATGATACCCGTATGCGGTTTTCTGATGATTCTTCTCTAAAAACAGAAATAACAAAATGGGAAATGCTCGTTACTTCAGGATATGATTATAACAACTCCACAAACCTAGATCCTGTCGAAGTGCCGGCATCCTTTCTATATGAATCATCTCTTTCGGGCCTATATTTTCCAGTGTTTTGTAGCACCATTATTAAAGCGTTCACTTTACGGCTACATATGCTTATTTGAACGATTTTTTCTAATATATCATGAATATAACTTTATTATAAACTAAGAAAAACTTGCAGCAATAAATACACAACACATTACACCCAATCCAAACTGACAGCAATCAGCTGTGCTGTCAAAATTTCGCGCCTTTATTTACGGTGCCTTTCGTCACGGTGATATTATCTATACAGGAGCGCGTTCCGAACCTCGGTTAGAGCGCACTCGGAGTGCACTCGGAGCGCAACTTTTCACTCTTACGTCGACGTTAGAGTGAAAAGTTCGATGTGACGTTCACAATCCTCGGGTAGAGCGCAACTTTTTAACTATCAAAAGCGGTCGTTAAAAAGTGTTGAATCTTTAACTGACATGACCTTAACATATCTTGATGAGAGAATTATAGGCACTCTTTCCTATTTTGCAGGTAACGGTAGTTATTGCTTTTCAAACATCATAAAAAGTCTAAATATTTTGCAAAATTCCCCGCCTAAAACGATATTTGAGGTTATAAAACAACCGAGTCGTTCGGAACCTTCTAGTAAGTAAAAGCAATCAAACAACTACACTCTGACCCTTGGAACGCGGCCCAGTATTTCAACTTCATATGAATGACATCTTCTCTTGTCATGCTTGACGTTGAATTCATATAGGGCGTTCGGATAGCCTATCAGTTCCAAAAATAACACTCACAAACGCTAAAAATGATCACACAGGGCGTTCGTATAGGGACTTCGTGAGCATATATATCGTTTTCGCTCACCGTTCGGATAGCTTTGAAAACGCTACAAATGACAGAGAAAAGTGCTATTTTTGACCCACGTCTTACCGTGGGATCGTTGTGATCGTTTTTTGACAACTAACATTTTATGAGAAATATTTAGGGCGTTCGGATAGCCTATCAGTTCCAAAAATAACACTCACAAACGCTAAAAATGATCACACAGGGCGTTCGTATAGGGACTTCGTGAGCATATATATCGTTTTCGCTCACCGTTCGGATAGCTTTGAAAACGCTACAAATGACAGAGAAAAGTGCTATTTTTGACCCACGTCTTACCGTGGGATCGTTGTGATCGTTTTTGACAACTAACATTTTATGAGAAATATTGTGGTTCCTATGATAAAGAATAGAACTGGCGATGCCTCCGACAGATTTAATTACAGACCTATATTTTTGGCTTCAGTTGTTGCACCTATATCTTTAGCTGCAATTCCAGAAAACGTTATTTTGGGTTTCAGCGGTTGTCAAAATATGAAAATAAGTATAAGACGTTCGGATAGCATACAGTCATTGGTGATCAAAAATAGCAGAAGCTTCTTTCCGAACGCTAAGATACAAATGCCACTTTTGAAACTGCTACAAACGCAACCGAGCCAAAACGAACGCACCTTTTGTTGAATTAACTCTTTGCAGTCTTTGCCACAGATTACAGACCCAGGTCTTTGCTTCGCTTCGCACACAGGTTTTAAATAGTACTCGCACAGTCCTCAATTTCGTTTTCATATTTCATGATTTAAAATAAACGTAGGTTACGATGAATAGTAGCCTCGAAGAAGATAGCAGCATTGAAGACTTTTTGACATATAATTCAAGTTATACACATAAAGGCGATGTAAGTATCAGTGATCAACTTGCCGACTTTCAGAGGATGCGATTATCAGCCCTCACTAAAGCTGCTGAAATGAGCCCCTACGTAAAAGAGGCAACCATAGGGCCTAACAGTCCAATAAAAAAGGAAGAGTTGAAGGAACCTGAATCTGATGAAGATGATAAACATAACGAAGAATTACTAATTGAAGATAAAATTCGCGATGATTTACGTTATACGCTTATTATGAAAGAATACAAATTAAAGCTACATGAAGCGTCAGAGACAATTTTAAAAAGTTTACTTGATAATATGGTCGATAAACGAACTGAAATATTCCAAAATTTTAGACAAAAACAGCAAGAAGAATATAAAAAGAGAATCACAAAAATGAAGACACTACATATGCAGCTAGAAGTTTATGCCAATGACAATTTATCAATTTTAGAAACTGCTAGGTTAGACCAGCAAAAGAGCCAGATTCTTAACAGGCAAAGGGTAGAGAACATGAACCGGGTATTGGAAGAGCAAAATAGAGCCACGGCACGGTTTGCGGCCATTACAGACAGTCATACTAAAATCTTCATCTGTTATAATGAGATCACAAATATATTTAATACTGAACCAATTAAACCAGAAGTTTACAATAAGTATGTCACATCAATAAATGCAGTCATCCTAAACATAACATCTATATTGGAGATGTGTGACTCTCAAATGACTACTGATAAAGAAGTGAAACAAGCTGAAGTGTTAGCTCTTAATATGGAAAATATCAAAATAAAGATTATTGAAGAATTAGAATCAATTAAAAAAGAAAAATTAAACAAGGAACTTCAAGAACAAGAAATGTTAAAACAGAAAGAGTTAGAGCTCAAGAAAGAAAAAGAACAAAAGGCAGCTGAGCAACAGGTAGCTAATCAATTACAGCAACAAGCTATTACTGCAAAATCTAAAAGAACAGTCCCCATGTTTTACTCATACAAAAACTACAATTATTTTGAAGATTTGAAAATCTTTCTGGAACAATATGAAGCACAATACAAAGGTTTATTAGAAAATAGTAACTTGAAAAAGTTCCGATTTGACTGTCAAAAGGCAGTAAATACTCCAGTGAATGCTATCTCATCAGTAAGCGGGCTGCACATGAGGGATAAGTATGACAAATTGTCAAAGCTACTGAAAGGAGAGCGTGTACAAGTGTTGGACACTTATGTGATGGCATCTGAACATCCTCAAGGACTTGCATACTGTACGGCATTATTAGCTAAAAAAATCGTAAGGCAAGGAGATCTATTAGTATCTAGCAATCCTGAGGCTGCCTTTCCATTGGCTGCAATCACAGTAGCACTATGGGCGCAATTTCCAGAATTTGGAAAGTTATTAGAAGCATACTTTCACAGGCTATGTCCTTACCTAGTCCCAATGTTTCTGCCCCAAAATGAAGGTCAGACAGACCAGGATTTCTACCTATCAAGAGGATACTCATACAATGATAAAGGGGTTGTTGAAAAGCAAGATAAGTTCTTGAAACGAATGTCTGGTATATTCCGTCTTCGTTGTGCCATCTGGATTGCCAAAACGCCAACATTTTTGAATAAACCAAATCCACACAGCTTTCAATATGGATGGCAGTGGCTAGCTTCATTTATAAATCTTAAACCAGAGCCAGACATTTGTGCGACATTACTGCATGATTTCTTCACAGTGTGTGGCTCAGAATTTTTCAAACACTATGGCAAACAATTCACTAAAATTATTAAGCTAATAAGTAATGACTACTTGGGTATACTTCAGAATATTGATGAAGGTGGACCTAAGATAAGGCTAGAAGTATTCCTCCAGAATGTACTGCAGACTGGTTACATAAAACCACCAACTGGATTGCTCCAACCAAATACATGGTGACCTTACACGGGATTGAAACCTGTTTATGTATATATAGTTTTGAATATCATTAACTTGACTAATTATATATATTTGTATTCTAAAATTTCTGAATAATAATACTAAATGCCTTTACTTTGTAATAATGTAAGAGCATGATATGGCCTTAGATTTACATGTTTAAGAGAAAATGTATTATAATCTTATTAAGGGAGCATGTATTGACTTACTTTTTATAAGTATTCTACTTGGTAATGTATATGATGGATTATGATTCTAGACACATTTTTGTATTCCAATAGTTTTTGTTTTGTAAAAGCACAAATATAAGCAATTGTGTTTTTATGTAAAACTATGTTCTGGAATAAAATGTTTGATTTTATATTGTACACTGTATTTCTTTATCATGAAAACCTCATAAGCCCATTAGCGATTACATAATTGTATTCATTATACATATGACAATATCTAAAAAAAAATATTTCAATTTATCCTGCATCTGATAGCTTGACTAATTATGCACCTGGTGCATAATTAGTCAAGCTAACATGTAAGGTACACAATTTAACAATATATGGGAATATTATATTCATATAATCTTATATACAAGATTAATATTGAATTACTCACTGAGAACAAAATAGACCTATTTAATTTATTTGTTCAATGATTTATGTGTATGTAGTACTAAAGACTCCCCAAGTACACTCTAAAACTTACGTACTGCTACATTACGATATGAATGAATTTTTAAGTTCACCTCTTCCTTGCATATTTATTGCGGTATAGTAACAGAAATTTTAGGTCTCATACAGGTAAACACATACACTCAAAATTACCAACCATCCCTAATGAATCAACTGATGTGGAACTAAGTGATTAAAATCAAACATACCATGTTGAAGCCTTCAACAGTTGACAAAGTAGACTTATTTCCTGTTCTAGCTTCACTTCAGATTTGCGGCAGCGGGGGGGTGGGTAGATCCCCCCTGTGAAGGGTTAGTTGCGACCCCCACCCTCACCCATTTCTAGTTTATTTATTGCGAGGGTAGGGTAGACCCCCTTGTGAAGGGAAATCACGTAAATGTGATCCTTGTGATGTAATTCGCCTAGCAGGCGTTATTGCAAACTTAACAATATTAAAATTATAAGGTTGCGTCATCATTTACAAGTTTAAAACCAATTGCATAATTGGTCTTGTTAGTAATACATCGCAAGTTGAACTATAGGTATCGCTCCATCCCGATACGATGGTTGAAGAACGAGAGCAAGAATTAAAGTTATGGGTCATTGTGTCGTGTTAGCTCAATTGGTTAGAGCATACCCTGGCTAAAGGGGTGGATGGACGCGGGTTCGAATCCCGCACATGACCATAATTATTTATCTCGTAAATGTGTAATGTAATTCGCCTAGCAGGCGTTATCGCAAACTTAACAATATTAAAATTATAAGGTTGCGTCATCATTTACAGGTTTAAAACAAATTGCAAAATTGGTCTTGTTTGCAGTATAACGCAACTTGAGCTATAGGTGTCGCTCCATCCCGATACGATGGTTGAAGAACGTGAGCAAGAATTAAAGTTATGAGCCATTGTGTCATGTTAGCTCAATTGGTTAGAGCATACCCCGGCTTAAGGGGTGAATGGACGCGAGTTTGAATCCCGCACATGACTATATTTTTTTTTCTAGTAAATTTGTAATTGTGTAATGTAATTCGCCTAGCAAGCGTTATCGCAAACTTAACAATATTAAAATTATAAGGTTGCGTCATCATTTACAGGTTTAAAACAAATTGCAAAATTGGTCTTGTTTGTAGTACAACGTAAGTTGAACTATAGGTGTCGCTCCATCCCGATACGATGGTTGAAGAACGAGAGCAAGAATTAAAGTTATGAGTCATTGTGTCGTTAGCTCAATTGGTTAGAGCATACCCCGGCTAAAGGGGTGGATGGACGCGGGTTCGAATCCCGCACATGACTGTATTTTTTTCTGTCGTAATTTTGTTATATAGAAGGGTAGCAACATTATCATGACTAGTGTCAACAATTGTTTGAAAAGGCACTTCTTTCTAACAGATGAAGTCTAGTAGTCTGGTTGATAGCCGCAACGTTCCCTAAGCTATGACGGTTTGATCGGTACCTATCGGGGATGTGGGTTTGATTTCCTAGAGGTGAAAAATTTAGTAGGTACCTACACAAAAAAAAAATAGATTTTTGGATGTAACTAATAATACCTAATTTCACTTATACCAAGGTGGATATCAGTACTTAGGGAATAAGCGTATATAATCCAATGGGGGGCAGTTAAGTGGGGATTCATATGCACGAGATGCAAAAAACTTTGCTTCGAGTAACACACAACTTTTAGATAAAACAATAAACAGGAATAGATTGAAATAACTATTAACTTATTCAACTCCTTACGCCTCTTTAGACATATCTATATAATTTGTGCTTACGCCAGCCAAGAAAGTTTATCCCCGCTCTTTTATTTAAATTAAGGCGTGTGCGGAAATAGCTCCAATGATATTTTATGATTCAAAATATATTACGTATCATTTTTGAAACTAGAATTAAATATTTACAATATTAAAAGTTTTGTTTACAGTAAATACTTATTTTTGTTTAAAATAATTAATTAAATTTTTAACAATAAGTTTAAAATTCAATAAATTCCATTAAAAGACATAGGTAATTATCTTTTTTGCAAAATTTTTTACTTAGTACGAAATCCCGAACGTTGCGATATTTCTTTGAGGTTGAATTCAAAATCACAAAAATCGAATTTTGCTCTTTCATTTCAGGCAGCAAAACATACATGTTTGAGTTACTGAAACAAAAAATACGTTTCTTGTAGGTGCATATGGAGGCCACTTTAATTGAATATCCTGTTAATGATATTATTTGGCAATCCGCCATGCCAACACATATTCTGTGAAAATTTCAATCGGTTGCTTATTACGGTTCCCCTTTAAGGGTTGGATGGAAGAACAGACGGACAGACAGGCTAATACCGTTTTACTACCCATAGAACCATAAAAAAGATTGCCAACTAACAAAATCAGGCTTTAATTAGTGCTTTGACTGTCAGTGTCACTGTAAGATATCAAGATTTTTTATAAATCAATTGTAAATAGGGATGATCAGATACCACCAAAGTATCGATACGTATTCATATTAGCAGTACTCCAATCATTTGATACTACTCATATGAATACCAAAAAGCATATATTTTATATTCTGCAGTATATAGTTTTTTTATTTACTATGAATTGTAAACACACAATTGTTTCTTACCCATGGAAATTTATTTGCATCACTGCATTACTGTTGGCACTTGATCTGCTAAATAATAATTCAAGGGGTTAGATTTATTGAATGATGGATTGTAGATATATAATATACATCCTTGGTCATAGTGTCTATATCTACGGTCTATTTTGGTAGCAAAATTTTAGTATAAACGCAATATTATAATGAGTACCAGATCTGGCTACTCTAAATATTTTCTAGAAATTGGTCTCAGCCAATTCAAACTAATTAGAGAGTTCTTGGGATAGAGCATACTATAAATAATGATTTTATCTCGTTGACCGAGTGATTTAACAGTGACTTCCAATTCTTAAGGTCATTGGTTCAATGTCCGGAATGGACAGGTGATGGTGAAACAAAAAACATTCATAAGACATCCGAAGTCTGCCACTATAACCAGTAGTTGGCAATAGGTTCCCCCTAAACACATCTGGCGAAAAATGTGTATTTAAAGACCTCCGCCACCCACCCAGGGAATACAGGCGTGATGATGTTAACTAGCAAAAAGCTGAGCTTTGTGAGGACTCGCGTTTATTTTAAAACATGATTCTAGTGGTGGCAACTAGTATTAAGGAAATTTACTACTATTTATTTCAGTATTGAGTTTAGATCTATAATATAAAGCGTTAGTTGTACTATAACATTCTATCCAAATAATACAAAATTGTTAATATTATTTTTTGATGGTTATAAAATAATATTTTTCCTCACAGATGACATATACCTACATATAAGGTTAAATTATTATGTTAAATCACAAATCTATAGGCGTGATAGTTTTTCAGTAGTGTGGCACAAAATATTCAAGTTGTGGGATATTGGATAGGGCTCGCTTCTCTGGCCATAAATTAATATAATTACGTTAAATCGGAAAATATTTGCAATGATGGTATAGAATTTACAAGGTTATTAAGTTCAAATAGCCATAATGAATTAATCACACTACAGCTAAGATACCTATTTACGAGTTGAATAATACTGATTTATGAATATATGATTCCACCTAATCTGTCTAAATTATGGTATAAAAGACTAGCAAAACAGCAGATTACTGTTTTGCTAGTCTTTTATTTTTACTAGCTAAGTTTATTTTACCTAGCTAAGTTTAGTAACTAAGCAAATTTTAGGGGTACCTAATTACGCTTCAGATGCTTTGCTGACATCCAGTTTTTGCTTATCATAGTCGCTCCAGATTTGGAAAAGACAATAACTTGGTACAGATGTACCAACGATAAAATGCAGTAGATCAAGTTTATTTAAACTGAAAGTAGATTAAAAGATGGATTTCACATCTTACCATTCTGCAAATATGTTAATTTTAAGAGGTATTATAAGATTCACGTCATACAGGTACAATAATAATACATAAACAAATGGAAATAGCTGCAAATAACAAATAGTAAAGGCCAACTGCTAAACAAAAAAAAAGAATCTACGTCGATCTTCCTCATCTATTTCACTATCGGAAGAACACCTTATAAACGTTATGCGAGTGACATAGAGTTAGTATTCTAATGGCAAGGAAAGAAAGATAAATCGGTTGGCACGATCGCGATCTACGGACCTCGAGAATAGTGGTACGGAATGGTTTGTTTGTTCACGAGGATGCAGTCAGATATTATATGTTATTGGTCATATTAGATTTTATTATTCAAGTACCTTCTTTCCAATACCGAGTAGGTATCGCAAGAATGATTCGATGCTAAATGTTAGTACTTGGTATCGTAAGAAAAGTATCTAGTTCTTTCTCGTGTTATTTATTTACTAGTATAGAATAACCCTTATCGTGAATTTGTGTGGCTGGTGAAAAAAAAATACTATTATTACACTGAACGTCCAAATAATGTTACTTAATCATCAACTAATCTCATATTCACATTAAAATGGCGTGTACTTAATCGATAACTTATATTTTCCGTACGTTAGGACTTATCAAACAAGATGGGAAACAATGACGATATTTTTATGGCGAGGTACTCCGCTTTCAACCCTTACCGGATCCGGCACAGTGACATGGGTTACCAGAAACCTATAGGGTCGGGAGATGCACTGGCTAAAAGCCTTTACTGCGGAATGAAACCTATAGCTTCTTGGATCAGCAGCGACAACCATAAGTGCCTTCCCACTGGTGGTGTTTTTAACCTTGAGTTCTCACCGGAAGGGTAAGCTAAAGCGCGCTAGCCTTCACTTTTTTCTCACGCGGTAATACTCATGTAGGGAAGTGGTTTGCTTGCCAAAATGTATGCCTTTATTAAGTATGATTGTTTCACAAACTACCTCATGACCAGCTTAGTTGAATAAGCATGTGGAAGTTAATGAGTCCTGGATTAACAATGGATACTATAAATCCCAATTTACTAAGTAGTTCCTGAGAAACCACAATAAATTTCATGCAGGATTACCTGCTGTAGGAAGCTAAAATTAGTCCATAAAATTCTGAACTTATAAAATAGTTTAGATGTATGTTATTTAATCTTTCAGGCTAGTGCCAGCTCTAGCCCAAGGCCTTAAAATTCTGTACAAGAAAATTGGGTGTATGTTAGTTAATCTTTAGGCTTTAGCCAAGGATCAGAAACATGAGGCCCTAAAATTCAAATCTTACAAAAACATTTGGATGTGTGTTAGTTAATCTTTCAGACCCTAGCCCATAATTAGGAATATGTGGCCCTAAAATTCTGACTCTACAAAAGAATTTGGTTGTTAGTTAATCTTTCAGGCTAGGACAGCACCTAGGGGGCGTCCATAAATTACGTGAGATGATTTAGGGGGGGAGGGGGTCGAGTCAAATCTCATATAATCTCACGTCAGGGAGAGGGAGGGTCTTGACAAATATCACGCAATTTATGTTCTGACTGAAACAAAAAAATATACTATTTTGGTCCATTCAATCCAAATTGTATGTACATGCTTTGCATCTGTCACAAGAGCTGCAGAGCACAGGCGAGCCTCCAACATTGCACCAGCTAAACAAGCGCGTATGCTCCACAAAATGCGACCATCACGGATTGTCACAAGACGAGCTAATGAGTTACTGTGCGCAAGCGTCAACGGCTTGGGAGTGGCTAGATCAGAACGAAGTCAAAGGAGCAGATGATTTTACTAAAAATACTTAATATGGACATGTTGGTTCCAATAATCTCTCTTGAGACCGCGCATAATTCTCCATGGACTGAATTAGAGTAGACATTCTTTTCTTTTTATCACAGTAGTCATGATTTAAGTATTCTATTGTTAAATTTTTATTACATTTATAACTCTCAGCAATATTGATTACTAGTCTTAACTAGGCTTAAATAAAAACATGAAGCAAATTATTTTTTTTCTTTCTACAATAACAACCGAACGCGTTTACGTAAGAAACCCACATTCTGAAAAATCTCACGTGAGATTGGGGGATGGGGGAGGGGGTTGAACAAAATCTCACGACATCTCACCAATGGGGGAGGGAGGGACAGAATTTTAAAAAAAACACCTCACGTAATTTATGGACGCCCCCCTATCATAACTTGTTTATTTTTTAAACAACTGGCCATAAAAAGGAGAGTTATGTTTTCAGGGTTCATGTATGTTTGTGAGTTTCTTTATTCTACCATAACTTCGTAACGGCTTAACCGATTTTGATGATTATTATTTTTTTTTTTTAAAGATATGTGATATTATTATTAATATTGAGTTATTCCGGGTAACATAGGCTAGTGAATGTTTTAAAAAACTTAAAGTGGGAGCCACGGTTCATGAAATAATCGAAAATAAAAACAAATCATTCAAAAAAATTAAAAAACATGCCTGCCGTACCTAAAGGTGTACTAAAAATTACAAATAGGTTACAAGATTTTAATGTTGAATGGCCAGAAGGTAGGTACTAAATAGATTATATTTACTGTGAAATTAAAACACCATTTTGCCCAAAAATATAAAACTCATAACCCATCTTTACATAGCAGTGTAATTTTTAGTTTACCTTTTGGTACGGCAGGTGTGTTTTTTAATTTTTTGAATTATTTGTTTTTATCTTAAGATGGCTTTTAAATGCTGCTTAGCATTTTTCTGCGAGTGTCAGAGTGTGGCTAATGTACAATTGCTTGGGAAATTTAAATCAAGGTTAGAGGCACTTTTGTCTTTTGGGAGAGATGCAACTACATATAATATAATCTTAATATTTTACTAAGATGTGCATCTTTTGGTGCCTGTCAGATGTTTATATAACTGCAATGGTTCCTGATTAGGTGTAAATTTCCTTAAAATAAGTCATGTATTTTCTGGGAATCTGTTAGTTGAAGGATAATTCAAACTAGCAAGTCAACTATGTAATTTTTAAACCTTTGCTGCACACCAGCCAAGTATAAAAACTACAGAGGCAAATTTTATGAAAACATGGTCATTGGAAGAGTTGTGAAACAAACCAATAAAATATACACAAGTCAGATTAAGTATTTCCCTTGCAATGAATACCAAAAATCAGAATACCATGATAGAGTAAAAGTTGAAGAAATAAAATAGTTTATATACCTGGGAAATTTATTTAGATTTAGAAGGACAGGATAGCAAAATAGATGAATTTTGAGAATAAAGTCAATTACATAATACACACTTTCACAATCACCCGAAACGTGTTGAAAAATCGGCCAATTGCGAGTCGGACTCGCGCATAAAGGGTTCCGTACTATTAGCTATACAACATTAGACTTCATATTTTAACCTTTTTTGTTTTAACGTCCGACTGGCACTTGGCCAGCTTTTTGTATTTGTTGTTATAGCGGTAACAGAAATACATCATCTCAGAAAATTTCAACTGTCTAGCTATCACTGTTCTTGAGATACAGCCTGGTAACAGACAGACGGACGTACAGCGAAGTCTCAGTAATAGGGTCCCGTTTTTACCCTTTGGGTACGGAACCCTAAAAAGGAATAACTTGCAATGCAAAGTGTTAGTGCTGAAATAATCTAGGTACACTGTTGAAAGTTGGGTAGGGCAGAAGAAACATTGTGTCAAATGCAGTTAAAATAATTAAATTTGACTTTGAAAGACAAGAGCAAAGAACAGTGTGGTAAGAAAACAGGGTGGAGTGATTAAGGATATAGCACATAAGTTGACAGTTTTTGAGATGGTTTGTACATGACTAAAAGGAGATTGACAAAGCAAGTATGTCAGTATGAATATAATGTATGGTACAATTGAAAAGGAAACCTTGGATAATGTATTCTGAAATTATATTCAAAGAGGCCAGGTCATGAGTATGAGTAATGGAAGTGAAGAAGCAAGATAGGTAAGATTGTAGCAAATGGAAATTTGTGGTGGCCACCACATGGCCTTTCATGGAGCATTCCACGCCACCAGCGCTCATCGATAAGCGGCGCACCATCAAAATTTTGTTATTCGCCTGACATTGTTAACATTGGCATTTTGGCGCCTCTAGTCACTTGGCGCATTTTGCCTAGACCGACCGCTCCTCTCACGCTACCCTAGGCACCCCTTGTGCCGGCTATGTTCAGTTATTAGCAGACCCCGTCAAGGATTCAAGTCAAGGAAAAGACAATGCCTACTCCGAGCCAAGAGCGCCCGCCGCGGCAACTTTGGACCGCGCCGCACTCCCTTTGAATAGAGTTTTGAATATATACATTGAGAAAAATATTAAAAAATATGAAATAATACATTACAGGCACAAGAGACTTAACATCAGGCGGTGTCAGTGCTTATTCCGTCAAAATCATAGGAAAGCTTATAGAAAAGCAATAAAAAAAATAATTAAAAAAAATAATTCAAAAGAAAAATAAAATTATACAAAAAAAAAGAAAAAATTGACAGGAATAGTAGAAGTCCTAAGAGGTTGTAAGCATTTTACCAATAACCCTGTATATTCTAATTATACATAATTTATAAACACACTGTTAAGAGCTGAGTAAGTTATTATGAATTTACAGGCCCATGAAACTTAACAAGTGTTTGCCTCAGAGTGATGAGCGCAGTGCAATTCGTCACTTGTGAATAATGGCATCTGTTATAGGCAGAGCTTACTTTACACGCTTCAACATCAGGTGGGCCTCCTGAATTTTCCATCGCAATAAAAGAAAAGAAAACATAGCCACTAGAACCCCTTGCTTCTGCTGAAGACTATTGTTTTTATTATATTTTTTGGTCTTGACCAGTTTGAGAGTTGAACCACTGTTGCCGACTCGTCTGATCTAGTTTTGTTATAATTTCAGATCGCTATTAGTTGCTGCTTGTGAGAAAAGAGCCATTCAGATATTTGACCCACTTACACATAAAATGGTTCACTCTGTGGTGGGAGCTCATATGGACTGCGTGAACTGTGTAAAGTAAGTACTTATTTACAAATAGACTGTAGCTTAGCTTCAATTATGTCCATGAACGCATATCTGAAACGTGTAGGCGGCTATATGTCACAATCAGCATCTCATCTTGGCATATTAATTATTCATATATATAAGAAATATATAAATATATATAATATTATATCAATAAATATATAATAATCTATCATTTATAATAAGAAATGTAAGAATTGGCAACACACAACCAGAACTGTGATCAGGTGTAGGGTATACTTGAAATAGCCCGTGCTGGGTGATGAACTCCTAGCGCGCCGGGCTGAGTACACACATCCTTCTTCATGCACTTCATGCAAATAATATTTGAATATGTGTGAAACACACGAGAGGTTCATTTACAAAATCATAACATCTATTTTGATGTATGAATCTTAGGCAACAAAATAATCGAGTGAGAAAAAGGAAAAAAAAAAAAGCGGAATTCGAAACCGCGGACATCCGACCCATGTGCTGCCAACTGAGCTATCTTAGTGAGTGAGTCATAGCTCAAATTTATCCTTCAGTTCCTATCGTTCAATCTTTCTTATGAGTCGCAGCAACATCTGCAGGCAAACTGAATTGATCCCTAATACAAATCTTTCAATTAGCTATAAACTTCAAATTCAATGCAGTTTTAGGGACGGATGGTCGTGGGTTCAATACTTTACCCCGTTTCCGACGACACGGGAATCAAACCAAGGACATTGAGATTTCAAAGCGACGTTTACGCCACTTGAGGCAGTCAATACTACCCCTTAGCTATCAAGTTATTTTTAAGTTTGCCATATATCTATTATATAGAATAGGCCTATAAGGTTGACCACTTGGTTTTTGTTATCTGTACTCACAGATAACCCCGTACTGTACTTCATTACCTCACCACAGGTTCCTTGACGGGCGTATGTTCGCGACATGTTCGGATGACACAACAATCGCACTGTGGGATGTGCGTAACCTCAGCAAGAAAATACGTTCATTATTCGGCCACTCCAAATGGGTGAAGAATATTGAATTCTCAGTAAAGGACAAACTATTAGTAACCTCAGGACTAGACGGTAGTATTTACACATGGGATATAAACTCATATACGGAAAGCAACCTAGTGTATCAAAGGGTGTTTCATACGTCTAGTCTGATGAGATGTCGTCTCTCGCCCGACGCTAGCAAAATGGTTATGTGTACGACGGGAGGACTACTAGTTATTGTACATGATTTGAATTTGGCGACACTGCAGAAAGATTTGCATGGGTTCAAGGTAAGATAACATTTTCTTGTTATAGTAGTATCTCTTAATAATTCAAAATAATAATAATTTATTTTTGCATTAATGTTGTTACATTTGAATAAATGAATTCATAGGCTCCCAAACTAGTTAATAAATACATCTAGACTATGCCTAATACTCTAATGTTCAAGGGTGCCATTCCACTGCTTATATTTTTCGAGTCTAGGTTAAATATTAATTTTAAATTTTTAGGTACATGAATTCCATCTCCTTTTTAATATATTATTTTACTGTTCCTTTATCTGGTTCAAATCTTCATTTTATGGATCTTCATCTTAATCACCCACGAAATCTTATTTTCAGTCATTATTTTATACTTGCTTCAATGAAACTTTATAACATCATGGATCAGATAACCAGATTTACTAAACATTCACGCTTTTACGTATAATATTTGCTTTGCATAAAGCAAAACTTGGTAATCAAATAATTACTTTAAAAACTCCACAGCTGAAAAAGTATCAACCGCCCGTTTTTTTTCTAATTTTCTTAACCTTTTTTTCGACAACCGACAAAACGTTTACGTAAATAACGTTTGCAACAATTAAATGAATACATACAAGATAAATAATAAATCCAGGAGATACATTGGGGAAATCCATTAAAAATAACAAACATTCGAAAAAAAATATTTTTTTGTCCGGCGGTATGCCTTTATTAAACAAAACACTACGAACTATATATAACACTACAGCTACTACAATATAAGTATTTAGACAACCTATCAGTCATAGAAGACTCATAGGCAGTCCAAATGCTCCAGCCCAGTACCAGTTGGTAGCGTGCCCAGCATGCTGGCAGCATTGCCCCGTTGT
Source organism: Plagodis dolabraria (assembly GCA_963854805.1). Lineage (NCBI taxonomy): Eukaryota > Metazoa > Arthropoda > Insecta > Lepidoptera > Geometridae > Plagodis > Plagodis dolabraria. The sequence goes on from OY978459.1 coordinate 22,500,540, forward strand.
ATTGCAATGCTTATTCGTTGAGCCAAATATGTGCCAGCATTTTGATCACGCGTCGCATCGACCAAGCGCTCAGATAAGTTTTGAAAAATACGATGAGCTCCCGGTCCCCACGGACCCAACGTCTCTACACCAAACGGCTCAAATATGTAACCCATACCGAAGTTAGCATATTGGCGCCGCTTGAGTTGCTCCGCCGAAGTAGCCGCAGCGCCAGCCCTCACGTTGGTTTCAGAAAGATGTGACGGCGCTAAAGTGTCTACGCAAGTAGCGTCCCACCCTAAGGGCCGTCCTAACTTCCACGGAACCAGAGTTATGCCGTCTGGTCTTTTACCATCGTCACGTATCAGACCATTCGAAAAAAATTTTTAAGTTATTGAAATTAAAATGTAACGTTTTTATAAACTTCTTTTTACATATTTGTTATAATTGAGTATACCCACTTTGTCATCAAATTTGACATCAAAGTCACATTGGACAAAGAATTATGGCCAGTGGCATACCACCTCAATTCTCAACTACATAAGAACATGGATTTGAAATGGATTTTCGAAGCGCTCTAGCGTAGTTTGCTAAGCCATTCTGAAACGATCAGCAAATGGATGGGTGACCGCTGGTGACATTACTACTGAGCGCTTCCGTGCTTCGGAGAGCACGTTAAGCCGTCGGTCCCAGTTGTTGTCTTAGGATAGCAGTCGTTATAGCACGGTGGTATGGCATTTTACGAATGCCCGCCTGGCTAGCTACCACCCTCAAGTAGAAAATCTGTCGCCAAGCACCTAACGGTGTGTTCCGGCAGCTGTCCTTGAGAGCCAGTAATTCTAGGTTAGCCTGAACAACATCTTCGACCACATCATCACTTACCATCAGGTGAGATAGTGGTCAAAGGCTAAAAAAAATAGTTACTATGGCGAATTCTACGACGCTTTGTTTAGATTAGGATAATTATACATTGTTATTAAATAAACATTTCCTCCACAGCCAAATCTGTACAGACTGATGCAAATGAGCAACGAGGTGATACCGCTCGCGGCGAGTTTCGATCATCTGTTCGACATCGATCGGAAACAGAATCGAGTTGAATTCGTGTCCGACTTCCCAGAAGGGAACGATGCGGAGGTTGTTAGCGCCTTACAGGTACGTGGAGACTTCAGATCAGAGAGACAAGGGAGATTTGCCATCAGTCCATGTTGTTACACATCTTTAAACGTCTCTCCCACTCGTTTAGACATATAATATACTTAGAAATATTTAAAAACGATAAGTATGCCATACATACGCATATTTCGCCACTCACACCAAAATTTCCGCTGCACACAGTGCACACTAATACACTTACTGAACGCACACATGCAAAAATGCGTTGCACTTAATTTAATTAAGCTCACAGATACAGATCCATTGCGTCGTTGGACGAACTAATTCATTTATTGTAATAAACACGCCATGGTCTTCTTATAAACTAGCCAGATTTAGGCCAGATACGTTGGCATGTGCCGTGCTTCCATTACCTATCTCCCTTGTTTCCTGAACCGAGGTAAGAGACAAATATTGGCTAGGAGACAATGTGATCTGAGAGTTAAGTGCGCAATGCAATTTTTTTCCAATTGTTGTTAATAATGTCAAATCAAACGACGTCTCCTGATTGAGTCTCAGTAATTTGCGTATGTGCGTTTACTGCATGTTTTTCTTCCTGTATTTGTCATTCATTAAAACATACCATATACCTACAATAGAAGTGTAGCTGTGTGAATTACATGCTTGTCTTAAATATTCTTCACATTATGTTGTCGTGATATTAGAGCGTTTATCTTCCTTTTTTTACTTAAATCAATGGCCTTTGCCCACAATTTTACCAGATGGTTAATGATGATGAAGTCATGGGTGTTAGCAGGTTTAACTTAGAAATACTGGTTCTCACGGGCAGTCGACGAAACACACCCTTAGGTGATTGGCGACAGATATTTTACTTAAGGTTAGTAGTTAGGCAGGCCTTCGAAAAAGGCCCTTCTACCATGCAGTTCTCAAAAGCTTAAGCCCGCGGTAGGAATCATACCATGGATTTGCTGCATCGCAGTCCATAACTTCTTCAATCAGTTCTTCAGTCAATGATAGTGGAACGGCATCTGTAATGGACAAGCGTGACGCTTACCATCAGGCGGGTGACTTTTCCGTCTCATGACTTCATTACACACATATAATATATATATATTATACATAAATATTTTTTTAAATTCGTTTAGAACGGAATGGTGCTCAATTTGAACTATTTGGACCCGAATAAGTTATGTCTGCGACAAATGTTTTAAAGATAAAATTTGGCTGACTATGAAACTACAAATAAATATATAAAGAAATTTAAGTCAAGCTCAAAAACTTTACCGCAGCGGGCGTGCTTTAAAAAGTGTTCCGTGTGGCGCAATCACATAGCCTTAACGCGACCAATCGGATTCTATTCATACATCTAAGTCCTCAATCAATTAACAAATCCAATAGAATTTGGAAGATTGTGCGTGTTTGTGAGAACTTGTTGAGTCCGAAATTGAAGCGGTAACTGTTTTTGAGATACTCTTCATAACATATTTATTTATAGCTCTAAAATAACAAATTGTTTATTGTAAGTGAACATCTGAAGAAAACAAAGCAAGACTTTGGACCTTGTTATATCAGCAGACATGTTGTCCGTTTGTAAACAAATAAATATGTCAATAACACCTTATGCAAATAAGCTGATAGCGTTTGCAGGTTCTTATCGCCTTATGTAGAAGTTATAATTGATTTACTTGACGCATGACGAATGTAAAAGTTATACTTGAATGGATTACGAAACTTCTCTTTTCAGATTCATCCCCAAGGATGGAGTGCACTGAGTAGAAATATAAGTCATGACGACAGGTCAGAGGTGAGTTTAATTTGTTGTCTATTTGGAATTTTGGATAGGGTGGGAATGCTCAAGAGGGTATCACATCACATAAACAGTCACAACTGTTGAATAAACACCTATCCAGAAGCAGTTCTTCAGAAAGTGCTGCTGCCCTTTACCAGCCACTACCTTCTGTTATTTTTCCTTTAGTATGGAAGGGACGTCTCCCTTCAAATCCCACAGGATCATATGAATCATGAAGGGAGCCAATAAATCATTAGATGATGGGAGTTCTTGTTTTAACATTTAGAGATAAAATCAATAATGTTATTGAGAACTAGAAAAATATATTAGGTTGAAGTTAAGTTCCAAAGTTATAAAGTCCAAGCTATAAAGAAAAATATATTAAGTTGATTTTATCAAATTTGAACACTTAACTATGAATATGACAAAGCGGTCTAACCGCTTGCAGCGATCTCTTCCACACGCGAGAATATAATGCCAGTTGATATTTCCCAGGTACTTGGAGGAAACGCTCATGCTTTTGTAGTTGGGCGAAAAAGTTGCAATAGACGCTATTGACCTACTTGAATGTCCTGTAGGGTTTTGTCAAAGGCCTGGCCGAGCTCAACTGGAATTTAAAAACTATAAAAAAATATAACAATATTTATTGCCGTTAAAATAACAAAATTTTTACACTATAATACAAATAAACTTTTACATAATAATATTAAAATTAATTTAACAATTATATCTTAGGGCGATAGGGGTATACTCAGCATGTATTATGTTCACATTGTGATGTGATCATAACGCTGTTTTTCAGTGTAGGTACATTTTAGTCTTCTTTTTTTTATTTATAATTTCGTCTATCGCACAACATTAAACGCCAGATACTGTATCACCTATGTACATGTATAATATAAATAACCAATCTGTAAATAACTCAGTTTTGTGTACAATAAAGAATATAAGAACTTTAGGATGGAAACTTAACCTAAAAATATGGTGTATCATGGATAAGACGATGACGTTGAATGTGTATCTGTGTTGCATGTGTCCAGTGGACGTGCATCCACGACATCCAGCCGGCGGAGCGCAGCAGCAAGGACTGCCGCGACCCGTCCCCGCCGCCCCTGCCCCCCACCTCGGGCCCCGCGGCGCTGGCCCGCGCGGCCCCCACCCCCCGCCGCCTCGCCCGTCCGCGCCGCTACCCGCGCCCGCGCGCCCGCCTCAGGCAGGTCGCCAACGTCGTCGTGGCGCTGCAGCAACAGTTAGTATATACCAAACTATCAGTGAACGTTCCCGCCGGACGGTGGCGTGGGTGCGGAGACCGCAGCAAATGTTGATAGTATATTTCAAATAAAGCTTTAGTAAAATTATCATTTCGCTCATTATTGCTTGCTTAGTAGTTCTAAACCGATCGTCAAAGTTAAGCAACGACCGCCGCGGTCATGATTTGGATGGGTGACTGCTAGTGGAAATACTACTGATTGCTTCCGCGCTTCGGAAAACGTGGGGCACGTTAAACCGTCGGCCCGTTCGTTGTTTTGGGATGGCTGTCTTCATAATATCGTGGTAAGTCATTTTGCGAATGCCGGCCTGGCTAGCTGCCACCCATAAATAAAAATTTTCTACTTACATGGCTCAAATCATCCCGACATATCGGTATATATTGTATGCCATGTTACACCGCGATTCCCAATCCGCGAAACCCCCCTCGATCCGCATAACAGAGTACAGTACAGTAATATAGTATATGTAACATTGTAGGTTTCCGGCGGAAGTGCTGGCCCCCGAGGACGAAGAGCTCAGTTCCCGTTCGTCGAGCGAGGAGCGCGAGCAGCCCCTGCCGGAGCCCTCGCCGCGGCGCGCCGTGGTGCAGGCGCTCTTAGAGAACAGGGTAATGTCGACATGAACCGCTTACACTTACTGCTTCTTTACAGCTGGAACGTGACCTATGCACCGATAATGATGAGCTTATTAGTCGTAGATAGTAAACAGGCCTATAGAATGAATGGTGTTCAATATTTACATGCAATTTTATAAAATATTATGAATGTTAGTAATATAAAATATATACCATAAATATTTTATGAGCCTGTGTTATTTATAATGATAAGTTGTCTGAAATAAATGGATTGTGTCTATAAACCCTGGAAAATTATCAATATCTGAAAGAAACCGAGGTGTTGTCACAATAAACCCTGAAAACTGAGCAATTTCCGAAAGAAGCCGAGTAATTGTCACAATAAACCCTGGAAACTGAGCGATTCCCGAAACAAACCGAAGTGTTGTCACAATAAACCCCGGAAACTGAGCAATTCCCGAAACAAACCGAAGTGTTGTCACAATAAACCCCGGAAACTGAGCAATTTCCAAAAGAAATCGAGTAGTTGTCACAATAAACCCTGGAAACTGAGCAATTTCCGAAAGAAACCGAGGTGTTGTCACAATAAACCCTGGAAACTGAGCAATTTCCGAAAGAAACCGAGGTGTTGTCACAATAAACCCTGGAAACTGAGCAATTTCCGAAAGAAACCGAGGTGTTGTCACAATAAACCCTGGAAACTGAGCAATTTCCGAAAGAAACCGAGGTGTTGTCACAATAAACCCTGGAAACTGAGCAATTTCCGAAAGAATCCGTTGTTAAATTGTAGGAGCTGCGTCGCGCAGCGGCGGCTCGGGCGGCGGCGGCCGAGGCGGGCCCCTCGGGCGCGGGCGGGACCGACAACGCGGCCAGGGTCCGGCAGGTGAGCTACGACATTCTGTAACATGGCTACCCTAACGCCCTCACACTTGCAAGAACTGTTTTTCTACTCAACATAAAATATCCACTGAAAAACTGCAGCTCATATAATATCACTAAAATGTTATTGATTTAAAAACTAAATTTAATTCAATATGTAGTGTAAGTTAGGATATAAATGTTGTTTTTTATCGTCGATTTGCCTTTTTATCTCGAAGTATTGAGATGGCAATAAATGCATTCTATTTAGACATTTTTAAAGTACAAAATTTGTAAATGATTAGTTCACATAATACGAGATAGTGCTTGAAATCATAATTAAAAATGAACTCCAAACTGTTCTCACACACCATTATAGTTAACATTGTACAGCTATTTTGACATTATGTATATTCGCGTCGTTTGGATGTTGGATGTAGTATCCACCACGTCGCGGTGCGCTGAAATGAACCTTATAGGCGCGAAATAAAGCTTGGCTGGACTCTGGAATTCTAAGATATGCATGGTACCCCGTGGGCTGTCGGGTTTGATATCTCCCCGTCCCTCTATCCTCCTATGAGAGTTTTTAAGATGCGACAAAGGTGCAGTGCCTTCTTACACTGCGATCACTAAGCCGCCTGCCAAGCGTGTGCATTTTGGGATCCCCTACTAAATAAGGAAGACTGTGTTCAGCAGTCGAATATCCGGCTGAAACAGTACAGTGCGTGACACAGGAAGGCTTAGGTACCGTAACCCACAGGCATACCGCGCCATAATAGGCCTTAACAATACGTAATATGGTAACTGTTAGGGGACGACCATAAATTACGTGAGGTGTTCTTTTAAATTTTCTGTCCCACCCTCTCCCGTTGGTGAGATGTCGTGAGATTTTGTTCAACTCCCTCCCCCATCCCCCAGTCTCACGTGAGATTTTTCAGAATGTGGGTTTCTTACATAAACGCGTTAAGTTGTTATTGTAGAGAGAAAAAAAACAATTTGCTTCGTGGTTTTATTTACGACTAGTTAAGACTAGTAATCAATATTGCTGAGAGTTATAAATGTAATAAATTTTTTACAATAAAATACTTAAATCATGACTACAGTGATAAAAAGAAAAGAATATTTACTCTAATTCAGTCCATGGAGAATTATTAATGATGCTAATTTTACTTGTTGGAATAATTCTTTTTAGGCGTATTATTGCGAGTGATAAGTATTCCACAGGGACAGCTCTCGTCTTTTCAAAACTCATAGCGATGACGATCATTGACCTAAAGAATGATCCGAAGAAATCTTAAAGTACGCTCCATACGAATGCTAAACGTGCTTATATTTTTGAACATATTTAATTACCCATTCACGTCTACTATGGATAAAAAAATCATGTTACTACGAAAATATAATAATACAACTTGATAAAAACTTCTTCAAATTTATTTTTGGTAATATGAGGTATAATTATTTACAGGGAATACAGAACGACGTGTGGGAGGCATCGATTACTCTCAAGCAACACAGATTATTACAAGAAATTTATAGCAGGTGAGTTAATCAGCAAAATCTTTCAACAAATGAGCAAAGCTGATTTTTCCGAACCAGTCCCGTGCTAGCGAAGTTTTCTAGAATTGAAGTAAGAGTGACGCCAGGTTCTATGCCTCTTTATGAAGGAATGCATAGAAAAAAGACAAAAAATATGTTTACCATATTACTGTTATACAACGAAACCATGGAAACCAGGGGTGTAATGGCATCTCATACAGTATTTGCACACTTTTTTTAGAAAATGTGCTTTTCATATAAATGTGGTCGTACTTGCGTTTAAGGTAAACAATATTATAGTTGAAGAACAAAAACTTATAACACATGCTATTTTGAAATCTGAATGTAACGGTGACCGACGCTGTGGTAAGATCAAGAGTCATTGGTGAATAATTTATAATAAGGAATAAAAGTATGAAAAGACTTTTCCTGTCCGAGCTTCAAAACAGTTTTGTAATTTAGATGCGACGTTAATGTCACTAGATAAACGCTTTGGTAAGATAATACTAATACTATAACGTTTGTGTTTGCAGGGGCCAGGTGAGGCCGAACTTCAACATGCAGCGGATAACGGGTGTGAACACCGGCATCACGCCTCCACCGCCATCGAACCATCCACATTTACCCGATAGGTAACTGTACACAATCACACTATGCAACAGGTAACTTTACTAGTACACAATCACACTACCTGACAGGTAAAATTACTACTACACATTCACACTACCCGACAATAGTGACTTAACTAGTACACATTTATACTACCCGACAGGCAACTTCACTAATACCCAATATCACTACCTCAAAAGTAATTTTACTATACACAATAACGAACTTTACTAGCACACAATTACATTATCCGACAGGTAACTTTACTACACAATCACACTACAGAGACAGGCGTAAACACCGACTTCATGAGTCCGCTTCAATCATACCAATAATATTTAGCATGTCGATAGAACATTGACCAAGTTATCTGATATTTTTAATTTAATATAGTATGTAATTAATACACCTATCAAATTTACTGATCCAAATACTTTATACATTGTAGGTATACATTTGGATCAGTACATTTGTAAATTTAATATTCGCTGTGACACGGCTATGATTTATGTATAAAAATAAACTGTTCATTATATTTTGAGTCTTCTAGATCTGTTTGTTTCTTTTAAATCTATCGGCCGCATACATGCTTTTAAGGCTTGTTTTTAAATTTTAGATACTCTTTTTCTTGTTGTAGCTGATGGTAAGTGATGATGCGGTCGAAGATGTTATTGAGGCTAAAACATAATATAAAATATTATGTCTTCTATATTTATACTGTGTATATTACAGACCGTCGACATCAGGCCACTCGCCGCGAGAGGCCAGCATAAACGAAGAGGCTAAAGCCGCTACGAGGCACTACATCAGACATAACAGACAAAGGCTTTTGTACTATATTGAAGAAACAAACGAAGGGAAAGGATTCATTAAAGTAAGTTTTTTAATGTGATTGTGATTAAAAACCCGTGCTTAAGGCCTAGTTTCACCATACTCTGTTATTGATTTGACGCCTTGTTAATCCTTTTAACGGACTGTTAACTGAACCGAGTGTCCCACCAACTGTTAATGGATGATTAATTCAGTTAACTTCATAGAACGTAGACTGATTTAACAGCTCTGTTATTTTTAAAGACCCATTAGCTAATGCCTGATTTAGCGTAAACAAACATGGTATGGTGAAATTAGGCCTTAGTAGATTAATTGCCGCACTTCAATTAAGTTTTTAGACTATTTATGCCAGTAGAGTAGTCCGTGAGGACAGGATATAGGGGTTGCTATTCTAGCCTAGCAAAGCTAGAATAGCATCCCCTATATCTCCCTGTAGCAGTTGTAAGAGACGACAAAGGGAAAAATACGAAAAAGTGGGCAGCAGCGCCTTCTGAAGTACCTTATACTGCGATCCACAAGACAGCTGCCGTGTGTGGGGATTATAGCAAACCCACCACCGTTCCCTTAGAGGAACATTATATAAAAGCCGATAAAGGGACAGAATGTGCTCGATGAGCGGAATGCCACTACTCGCGTCTATGTAAGTGTGGTTTTGCTGCACATTGGGCACGCATCAGTGCCATGTTAAGGCTGCCCTTCCACCAGAAATGTGAGCTTTGGATGTGATCCACCAATCAGGCCGCTGTTTCAAATATACGCTATTTAAACCGTTTAAAGTTGTTTAATTACTACGCTGTTTCAAATTATGACAATAATCTCAAGCTAATCTATAAAAATCAAGCTATTTGATTGATGGATATCACTTGCATCCATAGCCAAAATTTGTGATGAAAAGCGGTGGCGAGTAAATTACCAAAGAAAATATTTCCAAGGAGGGTAGCCTCAGAAAGACGGCTGGCCTTATAGTAAATTATACCCATATTTTTTTTTACATTTACGTCCTTGAGGTGGAGATGGCATAATAGTAGCGACCCCACATAAGGTGGATATGGGTTGGAAGATGTTGACAGTACAATGTGGTATAACAGCTAATGGTATATGTGCAGGAGCTGTGCTACTCATCGGACGGTCGCGTGGTGTGCTCCCCGTTCGGGCGCGGCATGCGGCTGCTGGCTCTCAACGAGAACTGCAGTGAGCTCTCGCAGTGCGTCACGGAGGTGGAACTGCCCCGGACCATGGCTGAGGTGGGCCAGAGCCTCGGCATCCACACAGATCTCGTCGTCAGCTCCAAGTTCAGTCCCCGCTACCATCTGCTTGTCACCGGCTGTCTCGAGGGCAAGGTCGTCTGGTACCAGCCTCATAGCGGTGAAATGTAGCTAATGATTTATCAGAAAATAGATGACACACTCTTTTCCTGCCATTTTTCTTTGTTTTATTGTTCCTAGTTTAGGTTTTTTTCTAAATACTGAATACAGTATTTAATTGTATAAGGTGATGGCTCAGTGGGATTGGCTGTTGACTGCCGGGCAGGCTTGAGCTTCACCGCATGGTGGAGGGGCATTTTGCGAATGCCCGCCTGGCTTGCGACCACCCTCAAGTAGAAAATCTGTCGCCAAGCACTTAACAGTGTGTTCCGGCAGCAGTCCTTGAGAACCAGTGAAATTACAGGCTCATGATACTTAAAACTATGTCTCAAGGTGACGGGTGCAGTGCAATTCGTAAATTGGGCTTGCGACCACCCTCAAGTAGAAAATCTGTCGCCAAGCACTTAACAGTGTGTTCCGGCAGCAGTCCTTGAGAACCAGTGAAATTACAGACACATGATACTTAAAACTATGTCTCAAGGTGACGGGTGCAGTGCAATTCGTGAATTGTGACGAAATGCATCTATTATAGCCTATAACAGATGCATTTCGTCACAAGTCACGAATTTATAGACAGAGGTGTTAGTCCGCTTAACATCAGATGGGCCTCAAGCTTGTTCCGTCACAATAACATAAAAAAAAAATTACGAGGATATGTAATAAAAACGTTAATTGTTTTAGTCTCCCAGTCTATCTCTATGGTGTATATGGTATAGCTTGTAACACTACCAATGGGATACGAAGTAGGGATTACCTCAATAATACAAACACCAAATTATCGTCAAATTCTTATATATTTAACACGACGTGTTTTAAATTTGTAGCACAATTATTTGTATACAACCATTACTTTTCCACTAATTTCTTCTACTTGTTTCCTAAATATTGTTGTGTGTATGTCTCAGCTTAATTGAAATTTCTTAATTCTGAATATGCCAATATTTAGAGCATATTAAGCTGGCGACATACACATAAGGTAACTGTACCATTCATGGTCAGCGTTCTATTGATGGTCAATTTCGATTTAAAAGCTGCAAAATTATAGAACTAAATGTTGCAGGGAAAATGGCAACACTTAATAATAAACCATAGACATTCTGCTTGTAAAAAAATGACGTCTCTCATTTTGACACTTCACATTTGTAACATGGCGAGCCTTTGAACTGAATGCAATGGAAAACATATAAAATAAGTGTAATTTTTGATAAGGAGTTAAGTAATTTTGATATTTTTTTTGTTGTAAAGTATGGGGTTTTGAGTTATACCTCTGTATTGATACTAATAGTAACATACCTGTGAGGAGAATGATACCACAAAATTCACATATTTCGATCTTGGAGACTGTATGAACGACGCTGACCTTTACTGGAACGTCCAATTATGATACTTCCAATGATGGTCAAAATGCCTATGATTGGTGTAATAGGTATTTTGTTATCTTTGATCAAATTTAGAATATTTGTCAATAGTTATAAAATTACATTTTATTGGTGGCTCGTTCTCGCATTATGGTCCAGTAATGGTCATAGTTACCATTATTGGGGTGACCATGGCGGGATGCTGAATCATAAACCATAATGTTTGAATTATATTAGGCGGAGATGCTTGCTTTTTGCTCATATTTTAGGCACCTAAATTTAAAGTAGATTATCGGCTAATGAAGGAAGGGCAAGGTGAAAAATTAACTACTTAGTTATTTTTATCGACATTGATCTCATTTTGATTTGTATTTGATTGTTTAAATTTGAAAGATTCTAAGTACAGAATAGTAAATAAAAACAAAACGTTTGCTTCTTATGTCACGAATGACAATGTATTGACAACCTTAGTGACCATAATTGGTGCTGGCCATAATAGATGACCATGAATGGTGGGTCAACATTGGGTTTTGGACTGACCATTATTGGCTACACTTACTTTTCTAATATATTTTTTTACTTTGCTATCAAAGACAAGACTTATTTATAAGCTTTAGTATGTTATGCATTCCTACTTTTATCAATATTAATAGTTTTGAAACCGATCTGGATTTAATGAGATAATGGTACAACAGTAAATAAAATTAAAACAAATTATAGTGACCACAGCTGGTGCATTTACCTTATGGGTGAGGCCGCCATTTTTTGCTGATATGGCGCAGAAGTATTGTGTTGGTAGCGTAGACACTTCTACGCGTCGGTAACGTTGATTGGCGTATGAAAGTGACGAATAATTGTTAAGGTTTGCGCACACATGTCAATTTATTTTATAATACACATCATACATACATAGGTACATATTATACATATATTCTTTATATATATAGGAAGGAAACCCTTTCAATGAATACAATCTACTTTATTTAAATTAAATTCCTTTTTTTTTTGGCACATTTTCTTCAATCTTACTTCGCATTAATCATAAGCTTGGGTACGTACCACTAGTGATACCATGAGAACCTATCAGTGAAGTAACAAATGTCAGTTTTATTTTTGTTTAAGTATAATATTTCTGAATTTTTATACATTATGTAAAAATATATTTTCAGGATATTTTACGAATACAAATATTTGTTACCTACATCACTAGTAGTTATTAATAAAATAATACGAGTAATACAGTAATTCCTCAATTTTTATGTTAAAATGTTTTAGATCGAAATTCCTCGTATTTCGACACTCACCATTATTTGATGGCGTAGAGGAGGTGGCGAATATCTACGCTACCGGAGACGTTTAAGTACCAAAATGGTGGCGAAATTTTACTTCTACGCTACCGTCGCGTTGAGATAACCAAACATAACTCTGTAAATAACGCACAAATTAAGTTGAATTGTAGCTCCAAGCACGGATTACACTTCTACTCACATGATGCAATGATAGCTTTTAGTAAAACAGTTACACTTACATTTCTATGCATAAAAATCTTCCATTGAAAAAACTGTGTACACACATCGACTCTGACGTTCACATATCAACTGCTAAAAAAAATAGCGGCCGCCAAGCCAATGTCCATGAACTATACAAACTCAGTGGTGCCAGCTTCTGATTTTAATCTTCCTGACTCTCAAGCTTAATAGACCTGGAGAATATTGGTGACGTTGACAGGGTGGCGTAGAATTACAATTTTTAACGACAATTACTGATTTGAAAAGTTTTCAAAGAAAGTCTATCAGAAAACGTTGCGTAATTTAAAGAATTAACAACCATTTATATAAGTATTCATTTCATATCAGCCGTGTCTGATAATCTTTCATACTTTTTGCTAAAGCGACAGTTAAAGTGCACCTCTACCTCAGTGGATAGGGATGTTTGTGTTATTTTCCTACCTTTTTTCAAGTTTCATTCCAAATATATTTTTAGTTAATTGACAGAAATGAAACAATTGTTATGTCTTTTTAAGCTCTTTTGTTTGTTTATCCGACGCCGTTAACAAAAATTAGATAAAATAAATACTTTCCATAATACTGACCCCGGAGGAAAATGTTTACGGAATCAGCAAAAAAATGGCGGCCTCGCCCTTACGTAGTTTCAAAATGGCACAATTATGATCTGTAAGCTTATTCTCGTAGCTTAATTATCTGTATATTATTATACTGTTCTGGATTATTCCATGACTATGGTACAGTCAGGACAATGTTTCCATAAGTGTGAACTTTGTGTACTGAAACTCTACCAGCTATACTGTTGCCTAATCAACCCTTTGTTTTGTAATACATAAAAAACCTGCCATTTTTTGCTCGATTTTGGATATGATCATTATTTGCAATTGTCATTGCGTTGACTATTTCCTGAAAGACTTAGAAATCCTAAGGGATTGAACCCGGAATCTCGCTGTTTGGATGTGTCACTTGTGTCAGTCATGGTATGACACTGCACCAAGCCATTGCAGCAATAAAACACATAATAACAGTAAATAGTTTTATATTTAACAGTACTTGATTATAGAACTATATTTCATAAAAATCTCAGTACAAAATTTGGTGCTGTACAAATCCAATATCCTTTAACTTCAAAAACTTTACTATGATGATAAAAAGTTGCGGAATCAAACATGGCCTCCTTCCTTGAGCTTCGCGATGAGGGTGTCAACATCGGGGACGATAGAGCCCCCTTGTCGTACCGGGGGGTCTACCACCGACACTACTTTGATCCGGGGTGAAATGTCCACGCCGAGGTCTTTAGCCGTTACCTTTTTAAGAGGTTTCTTTTTTGCTTTCTGGAAACATAAAATCAAATAAATGTTCGTGTAAAATGGTAGACAACGAATTTGAAACAAATATTACTATTTAGTAAGCGGACATGTTAAATGGGAATGTAAGTGCAATATCACAGTTAAATGGCTATGACTTTAACAAAATTGGCCTATGTATCTCTATTTTAAAGATGCAGGGCTCAAGTATATCTTAATGTCCCCCTGACAAAAAAACCAAACACTAATCAATCACACGATACAAATGCGAAAGTGCATATTTGTAGTCACACACTTCAGGAATGGCTAAACAAATTTTACTGAAATTTCGTACACAGATTTTTTAGGTCCTGGATATGACATAGTATACTTTTTATCCCGATTTACTAAGTAGGTCCCGAGGGAGCGCGATATAACCGATTTCTATGCGGGTGCAAGCTATTAATGAATTACGAGGGTGGATCAAAAATTTTCTCAATTAATCAGATTCTTTCTTATTTTATTCGGTTAATCTTTCAACATATTATTCTTCCTTGACAGTAGCATTTCACTCGTGTCAATCATTTTACTCTATTCACTTTTTTTATTAATCCAGACATCTTTCTTTTCGGGAGATAAAAGGAAATACTTATCCATTAAAAAGACACACATTATGTACCTACCTACTAGTAAGTAAAATTATCTTATAGTCTTACATTTCAGAGTTTCCAGGTAATATTTAAAAAAGTTATCTCTGGATGCGTTATTGACGAATTCATGCAACCAAAAACAGCACAAAATATCCTAGTCGTCATTAGTACTATAATATTATAAATGCGAAAGTAACTCTGTCTTTCTGCCTGTTACGCTTTCACGCCAAAACTACGGGACCGATTTGAATGAAATTTGGTATGGAAATAGTTTGAAACCCGGGAAAAACATAGAATAGTTTTTTATCCAACTGCGCAAAACGAGGTTAATGTATTTGCGCGATAACACACATACGCGCAGGCGGAGCCGCGCCGGGAAAGCTAGTATAATATATACTTGAACTTGTAAACTAGTGAAAATAGCGCGGTTATTGTTAAAAAAACAACACAGCGTCCGTTCGTCGCTGCGGCACAGTCGCGACTGTGCATTCCGAGATCGACGCGTAGTTATAGCTCGCGCTTCGTCCGTTAGTATGAAGTTGAAATACTGTATAGATATTATTACCGTGACAGTAGTGTCATCAGAGATTTTAATCTCCCTTTACACTAGTACTAGCCCACGCTCGCCGCACATGAAATGTCGTAGTTGTCTATACAACATATTAAAAACAGTGCATGTTTTATGAGGGTTTGTCAATAATTAACTCAAATAATTTTACATTAATAATGATTCGGTTTTGAACCTAACCTACTCAAGGTATCTTTAAAAGCCTTGCTATACAGCAATTTCTAGTTATTTTCATCCCTTCCAAAAGATGTGATATTTCAAGTAGCTCAAAATAAGCATATGTCTCATTGATGATTTCCTCGTTCAAACCAAATGTCTAGTTTATTCCTCATGTTTCCATCATGCAGTCCCATTGATCCGCGAGGAAACCCTAAACTATTTTTATTCCATTTCTTAGCAAGATTATGAGGAAGATTTTTTTAGCTCCCATAAAAAAACTTGTATTGTTGTGGTGATTCCATTACATAAAGACTCTTAGCAATAGAACTTATGTTATGAAGGTGAAAAATAACATCTACGGCGTGAAATCTATACTTATAATAAAACTGTAACAGGTCCAATTCTGTACATGGCAGATATTTTGAAAAAAAAAATGTACAGTACTCTGTAGCTGATACTGATGCCGAAACTATATTTTTTTTTATTTTTGTCTGTCTGTCTGTCTGTATCCCGGCCGCGTATCACTCCAAAACTACTGAATGGATTTCAATGAAACTTAGCATGATTGGAGTTCATACTACAAGGTAGGACAATTTAGCTTTTTATCCCGAAATTCAGCATGGTTCCCTTGGGAGAGGGGATGAAAGTCAAAATATACACTTAGTTGTAATTTATTAACGCGTAGTCCGATTTCAGACGTTCTTTTTAGGGTTCCGTACCCAAAGGGTAAAAACGGTCTGTCCCGCTGTCCGTCCGTCCGTCTGTCCGTCCATCCGTCCGTCCGTCTGTCACCAGGCTGTATCTCAAGAACGGTTATAGCTTGACAGTTGACATTTTCACAGATGATGTATTTCTGTTGCCGCTATAACAACAAATACAAAAAGTTGGCCAAGTGCGAGTCTATACTTATAATAAAACTGTAACAGGTCCAATTCTGTACAAGGCAGATATTTTGAAAAAAAAAATGTACAGTACTCTGTAGCTGATACTAATGCCGAAACTATATTTTTTTTTATTTT
This sequence comes from Plagodis dolabraria, assembly GCA_963854805.1. Lineage (NCBI taxonomy): Eukaryota > Metazoa > Arthropoda > Insecta > Lepidoptera > Geometridae > Plagodis > Plagodis dolabraria. The sequence goes on from OY978459.1 coordinate 22,517,016, forward strand.
TGTCTGTCTGTCTGTCTGTCTGTCTGTATCCCGGCCGCGTATCACTCCAAAACTACTGAATGGATTTCAATGAAACTTAGCATGATTGGAGTTCATACTACAAGGTAGGATAATTTATGCTTTTTATCCCGAAATTCAGTATGGTGCTCTTGGGAGTGAGGATGAATGCCAAAATATACACTTCGTTGTAATTTATTAACGCGTAGTCCGATTTCATACGTTTTTTTAGGGTTCCGTACCCAAAGCGTAAAAACGCGACCCTATTACTGAGATTTCGCTGTCCGTCCGTCCGTCTATCACCAGGCTGTATCTCAAGAACGGTGATAGCTAGACAGTTGAAATTTTCACAGATGATATATTTATGTTGCCGCTATAACAAAAAATACAAAAATTTGGCCACGTGCGAGTCGGACTCGCGCACGTTAAAACAAAAAAAACAGACCAAATGCGAATGGGACTCGCGCACGAAGGGTTCCGTACCATTATCTGAAATTTTATTGCATGGGTGCCCCCTTAATTATTAATTCTAATTTAATTAATTATATTTAAAGAAAACATAAAACTAAATATTCTGTGAATAGTTAAAGCGTTTACCAGTCACCGTTATTAGTATCGAGCAAGAAACGGGAAAAAAATCAAGGTTGTTGTATGGGGGTACCAACCTCAAATATTTATTTTATTTTTAGTATTTGTTGTTATAACAGCTATAAAAATACGTCATCTGTGAAAATTTCAACTGTCTAGCTATCACCGTTCTTGAGATACAGCCTGGTGACAGGTGGATGGACGGACGGACGGACAGCGAAGTCTTAGTAATAGGGTCCCGTTATTACCCTTTGGGTACGGAACCCTAAAAAGGTTAAAATATGAAGTCTAATGTTGTATAGCTAATGGTACGGAACCCTTCTTGCGCGAGTCCAACTCGCACTTGGCCGATTTTTTTAATTAGAATAGTGGTGCTTTAAAAATTATCACGTAAATATTTCAAAGTCATCGGATTTGCAGTTCAGAAATTTACAGACATCACAACCTAAATATTACGTTCCAAATAACTTGACACCCCGAACGTACAGGAACCTTTCAACATACGGCTCATCTTAAGCTGGCGTTTGCACTTTATCGTATGGGTATAATATATAGGTCTGTAGTCGGACCTCTCCAAAAGACTGATTTTTCAAACGATAAAATACAGTTTTTTTTATTACGATAAGCATAACTTCCCTACGTATATTTTTCATAACATGCAATGCTCTAATCAGTCTAATCTATACCTATAACAGGTTGCAGAAGGCGGGTAGGGAAGCGCGAGGGGTAAGACGCTTATATTTATCTATTTATACTTATAATAAAACTGTAACAGTTCCAATTCTGTACATTGCAGATATTTTGAAAATATGTTTTGAGAGCAATCTGTAGCTGATACTGAAGCAAAAACTGTTTTTTTTTTCTTGCTGTCTGTCTGTATCCCGGCTTCGCATCACTCCAAAACTACTGAATGGATATAATGAAACTTAGCACGATTCGAGTTCATACTACGAAGAAGGACATACGATACTTTTATCCCGAAATTCAGTACGGTTCTCTTGGGAAAGGGGATGAAAGTCAAAATGTACATTTAGTTGTAATTTATTAACGCGTGGTCCGATTTCAATCATTCTTTTTTTGTTACAATAGTGGTTATTTAATTATTTTCCCGTAAATATTTCAGTCCTCAGTTTTGCAGTTCAGAAATTACAGATATCACAAACTAAATATTTCGTTTTAAATAACTTGGACCGCGGAATGTTGAGAAACCCTTGAACGTACGGCTCATCTTAAGCTCACAGGCAGCCCGGAACCCCACGGGAAGCCCGACACCCCACGGACAGACCGGCATCCCACGGGCAGCCCGGCGCCCCACGGGCAGCACGGCACCCTTATTTAGTTTTGCAAGCTTGCTACGATAAAACTCTAAAATGTGGTACATTTGAAGCAGTGATAGCTCAGTGGCTTTGGCTATGGACTGCCGCGCAGCAGGTCCATGGTTCGAATCCCGCCGCTGGCTTGAGCTTCACCGCATGGTGGAAGGGCATTTTTGCGAAGGCCCGCCTGGCTAGCGACCACCCTCCAGTGGAAAATCTGTCGCCAAGCACCTAACGGTGTGTTCCGGCAGCTGTCCTTGAGAGCCAGTAATTCTAGGTTAAGCCTGTTAACACCTACGACCACATCGTCACTTACCATCAGGTGAGATTGTAGTCAAAGGCTTACCTATCAGCAATAAAAAAAAAAAAAACATTCACCACAATCAGTTTTTTAAACTACATAATTATCTTTCTTTTGACGGATACATTTCGGAGACTGCGCAATGAAAGTGCACAATGTAGTCTTAGGTTTTCGCGATTGTTACACTTTGTAATTAAACAACTTTAAACGGTTTAAATCGCGTATATTTATCATTATTTTTGTCCCGACGTTTCAAACACTTTGTAGTGATCGTGGTCACGGGATGACTGTCGGGACAAAAATAATGATAAATATACCTACGTGATTTAATCCGTTTAAAGTTGGAAGTGCACAACTTTAGTAGATTGTTATACAAGGGTCGAAAGGAATTGGTAACTTTCACCCGCGGTCATCTCTCTACTTTTCATATCAAATTTAAAGAAAGTAAATAAAGTAGCTTTTCTAAAAATTATTCATTGAAAAAATAACATACTTACTAAAAATTTATTGAGAGGTTTGAACTATTTGTGAAATTTTACGTAAAATTTGGTTTGGAATATTTACGGGCGGCTATAGCCCGAATAGGAATCTCTCTGCTTTTCACTACTAATATAAGGAATAAAGATATAAATATAAGTATGTTTTTTTATATTATTTATTTTGATTTTAATAACATGAGCAGTATATTTTTAAAATTAATGCAGCTATAGTCCAAGTAGGAATCGATGACTTACATCCGTGTTGAACACTACTTTTCATTTAAAATATGAGGAGGGTAAAAAAATAGTAGTTTTTCTAAATATTTACTAAAAATAATAAACATGAGTAGAAGATACAAAGATACACTAGGAGTTAGAACAATGAAATTTAGGGAAAGTTTTAATTTTTTTTTACCTACACTTTCTACCCTATATTTAGTTACTACCCTGCCAAACATAGTTGTTATTAATTGTTTTACAACAACAGAATATTTTACAACGAAAAATCTTAGACATATTTTGACATATAACTTTGTTTACACCAATGTTTTTCCCGGCCTTAGGTGGGAAGGAGCGTCTCCCACCCGCTACTCAGATCAAACAAACAATACTTTGTGAAAATACTTTGTGTAAATGAGAAATAAAAAAAAAACGATCTACCGTCAAACAAACCGCCGTTTTAAAATCGAAATTCTAAAGAAACGCACAAGGTACTTTGCTTCAACATTTATTGTGCGAACCGGGAAAGAACTCTCTGAGTTACTTAACTATTGTCTTCTGGAAAATACAACCCGGGAGTTTTAGAATCCAAAGTAGAAAGCTCCATTCTGAGCTATGGTTTACTATAAGAGTGCTTCACCGCAGACCACAGTGTTGCTTAATATGAGATAAACAGTGCACAAATGTGAATAATTAGTGTGCAGGTACGGCAATCGCGAACGAAGTCGCGGGTACAGCTAGTTTAAATATATAAACATATTTTTTGTTTCATTGCTAGTTCGTAACTACTACCATAGCCGCCATGTACAGATGAGATGTGTCCTATTTATAAGAAATGGCTCTGCAGGAAAGTGAACTAATTCTCTGTGTGATGCTCGAACAAACAGAAAAACAATAATTTAATTTTTGTTTTGTGTTTAGAATAAATTTAAAGCTTGTATAGAGTTAGATTTTTTAAGTTTCCTAAATAAATATTAATATATGGCTGCACATAATACATTTCTGAAAATTGTCGTCTATTGCAGTAAGTTTTATCGCACTTGTAGCTCTAGGTTCGGGCGGGACCATTCTATTTAGTATATAATTATGGCAAATGTAGTTTAAAATAATATTGCTCCGATATATTTCTTAAAAAGTTCTTGAAACTAAATAATTCCATAAATTATTCCTAAAAGCATCAAAGATATTGAAAGCTACTTTTACCCCACACAAAATGTCAATAATTTATCAAATAAATATATTGGATTACTTATAATCTGCGCAATACGTTTGATATGCGCGACGCACGCGACACTGCTTGAAGATCAGATGTAATTGTTATATTTTTGATTTATCTACGCTTGCAGTAAAGAATTAGGTGTCTCTGCATATATGCCTAAACCACCTGTTTTGCCATATGACTTAGTGAGACCTAAACATATAATATAATGGAGCGAGCCTATTGCCACCTTAATACGCATATTGCTATGATTTTGACTACTGAGAAATACTTTGAAAATCCCCAATAACTGTTGAACCTGGATTGAACTCTTGGTCTTCAGATTCCTGAACAAGCACTTAAAATATGTTGTTTAAGTTTGACATAACATTTTTACTATCACATCTATTCCAAAAGAGCTAGTTTATTATTCGTAAACAGGGACTAAAAGTGATTTGAATTTAGGATGTGGATATTTTTAGTAAAAGTTCAAATCATCAAAGAGATCAATCACAAACATTGTATGAACAAGTTACAGGCTGTTTTTTTTAATTAAATATTTTTATATTTTTCATTACAATTTAAAAAAAAAATATTTCTAAACAATTACATCCTGAGACGACGTTTTCTGAGAGTATTTCTAATTCTCAAGCTATAAATAAATAGACAACTGTAACGGAAAAACTGTTACGATGCACTTCCTTAATTGGTCAAATATAAACAATAGTGGCTCTCCGAGCTGTAGACCTCGCGAGTCTGCCCTAGCATAGCTTACAATTGAATAAAGGTTCACTGTGCATAATGGGCGAATGGGCCAAGCAATCCAAAAATTTAGATACCTATGTAAGTCCAAGAAAATCAGTGACCCGCGGGCCTCAGCGATGGCTAGTTGTATCAGAAATAGTACGTAAGTAATAAATATACATTATTTTTACATCATACTTGGTAATGTATTTATGTCGAATTAATACAATGTCTACAAAAACATGGAAGTATTAATTGATTATAGGAAAGAGAGAGCCTATCACTTATATTATAGGCAACTGACGTGCGTATCAGGACATTGCCATTAAATTAAGCGCAGGCGTCCATTCTTTCAACACCTTTTAATGTATATCTTTGACACAAAAAAAATATGGAGTTTTCAAACCTGCTCACAAATTTCGAGAGAATCGGTTGAGAAATGCGACCTGTAGAGGAGAGCAACCGGACACAGGAAAGCATTTTTGTCGAAGTTGAAGCAGAGAGACACTTTGCTCGAATTAAGATCTTGCTCGGTCAATTAGCCTCTAACTATTTCTATGCCAAGGCTTATTTTTCGTAATTATATCTAAATGAATAAATGTACTCTTATTCATATGTTGCACTTACTTATTTACTCATAGAAGGTGATTAAATGTAGAATGACCAGCTCGGGTGCCGACGATTATTTTAAGCTCGTGTAACTTGAAACTATTGCAAAATTTAAGAAAAAATATTTTTTTGCTGTCTCAATAAATTTAGTAAGGAACGAATCTGTTTTTATGAATTAGTAGTAGCACGCTACCGGAGACGCCACTTATGGTATATTGAACACTATATTACAAGGTGAAATTAACTTCTTAATTTTCGTAATGTCCCATACATTATTAGTGGTACTCCTAAGAAAATTCCAGAAATTTGTTTATATTTAAAAAAAAAACCGATCGCACTCAAACAAACTGGATCCCTCGTTATGCTCGTAATTTAACTGTATAATCCTTTGTTCCATTCTGGATTCAAATAAACACTCTCGCCTTTAAAATGGTTGTTTGCTTAGCCTTATCTAGTAGTAAACAATATACTATTTATCTCTTATCTTTTATAAAAAAAAGTGATGTTATTGGTTTTTAAAATAGATAATATTATTTAGGCATTTTTCGCTGTAGTCAAAACCTTGAAACATTGCGGAAACATACATCTTATAATCTCATTAACAGTAATAGGTACTTATGATTGATGAATATGATTGATAGTTACTTATGATTAATGAATCAATAAGTATCAGTAGTTTATAGTTACCATGATGTTAGGCAGCGTCGCGTATCTGGGCTCGTTGAGCCGGAGGTCAGCGCTGATGACGGCGGGAAGCTTGGTCTTGATCACCTCCAGACCGCCGTCAATCTCGCGCGTCACCGTCAAACCACTGTCCGACTTCTCTATCTATACATAACAGGGTACATAAAATAATTAATAAATATTTTTATATCATGTATTAATTTAATTTCAAACTGCTGAAAAAGTCAGTATAATTGTTATTTGGGTGTTGAAATTTGTTGAGGTGTTTTGTATGATGCTTGGAAGTAGTATATTGTGACTATATTGACTGGTTCACTACTGATTATTCCAAAAATCTTCATTGATTATCCCCGTAAATTTTTGGAATAATCTGATTGATCTTCAGGTAGAAAATTTGTATATAGCCTCTAACGGTATGTTCCACTAGCTATAATTATCGGCTTGCGAGCATCTTCAACGCCACCATCACTTATCACAAGGTGATAAACTATGTCGTCTTTGACCACTGGTCAAAAGCAACCTCTAATAAGGTAGGTATTTCAAAAAGGGCGCCAATATGTCGATAATTAATAATGTAAATTCTTAAAAAAATATTGAAGATAGTAGCAAAATGCATTCAACTCTTTAGATAGAGGCACTCTTTTGACTGAAGTGAAAGATAAAATTCCGGAATTATACCCTTTTCTTTGGCAATGCTACGGCAAACCGTCAAAATTAACATACCAAAATAACGTTATTTTATCTTCCGTAGGATGTCAACAGGGTGATCCTCTGGGACCAGCCATTTTTAGCCTTGCGATCCACTCAATAATTCAACGTCTCCAATCAAAACTTAACGTTTGGTATTTGGATGACGGAACCTTAGGAGGCGATGCGAACACGGTTTTGGATGACTTGCGAGTACTTATAGACGATTTTCGTGTTATTGGCCTTGAACTAAATTTTTCTAAATGTGAACTTTTTGTTTGTGATACTTGTCCGGATAAAGTTTCGATTATTGAAAAATTCAACTTACTTGCGCCTAATATAAAATTAGTAGAAAAAAGTTCGCTTCGTCTTTTGGGTTCACCGATTCTTAACGAATCTTTATCACCATTTGTCGAAGAACAAATTCAAAAGTTTAGAAATGCTTCTAGCAGATTATCCAAAATTAACGCCCATATGGCTTTTACAATTATAAGATTTTGCCTTTTCGTTCCTAAATTTACATACTATTTAAGATGTTGTCAGCTGCGGCAACACAGTGAGCTTTTGTTAAGCTTAGACAACTTAGTAAAAGATACGTTAGTGTCGGTTTTGAATGTTGAGATGGATGATAGGGCTTGGGTGCAAGCTTCCCTCCCTGTGAGGTTGGGGGGCATAGGGATACGCAAAATTTCTAGTGTGGCATTACCAGCTTTTTTGTCTTCTGTACACAGTACACACAAATTAGTAGAAAAAATTCTTGCACGATCTTTAGGCTCTTTCGATGTAGCATATCTGGCTGAGGCCAAAAACACATGGAGACTGGCTTGTCCAAATACTGAATTCCCAAAAATGTTGTCATCTCAGAGACAGTGGGATCGGCCCCTATGCGAGCTAACACGGAAAGATCTTTTAAATACGTGTTCTAGCATCGCAGATCGTGCTCGTATTCTCGCTGTTTCTGTGTGGGAATCCGGTCTTTGGTTACAGGCCATTCCTTCTTACAAAACTGGTAGCCTTATAGATCCATCCGCTTTTCGTCTAGCTATTAGCTTACGCTTGGGTGCAAGGTGTTGTGTTGCACATCACTGCCAGTGTGGTACTGCAGTTGATCAACTCGGTCACCATGGCCTCTCCTGCTCTCGAAGTGCTGGTCGAATTTCCCGCCACGCCAGCCTTAACGATATCATTCGCCGGGCTTTTACCAGCGCCAATGTTCCAGCTATTCTCGAACCGAATGGTCTGATGCGTGACGATGGTAAAAGACCTGACGGCATGACTCTGGTTCCGTGGAAGTTAGGACGGCCCTTAGTGTGGGACGCTACGTGCGTGGACACTTTAGCGCCGTCACATCTTTCTGAAACCAACGTGAGGGCTGGCGCTGCGGCTACTTCGGCGGAGCAACTCAAGCGGCGCAAATATGCTAACCTCGGTATGGGTTACATATTTGAGCCGTTTGGTGTGGAGACGTTGGGTCCGTGGGGACCGGGAGCTCATCGTATTTTCCAAAACCTATCTGAGCGCTTGGTCGATGCGACGCGTGATCAAAATGCTGGCACATATTTGGCTCAACGAATAAGCATTGCAATTCAACGGGGCAATGCTGCCAGCATGCTGGGCACGCTGCCAACTGGGAGTGGGCTGGAGCATTTGGACTGCCTATGAGTCTGCTATAACTTATAGGTGTCTAAATGCTTTTATTGTAGTAGCTGTAGTGTTGTAGGTAGTAGCTATATAATAAATTCCTTGTGTAAATACAAAATTGTAGGATATTACTCACTTATTTGGTATACATATTAAAAGAACTTTTTAAAGTTTAATGCTGTCTAGGCTTTATGGAGTGTAAGGAGAGTTGTTCCATTATTTGTCATTTAATTGATAGGATTGGAGTACAACAATATTAGGTAATATTTGTTTACCTTAGATGCAAATACACCTTGAGGCCAATCAAGCAAAGCAGCTGTCATCTGTGCGGTTTGGTTGGAATCATCATCAATTGCCTGAAAATAAGAGCAAATTTATATGTCACCCATGTTTCGAATATATCTGATGATTTTCAGGGCGAGTGCCCAGTGACTGCAAAGTTCCGCCGGCGGGTATAGTACACTCACTGTTGAGTGTTTTGCCGGTTCTTTAATTGTTGAAAATTAATGAATTATTTTTTTTACATTGCTTGCTTGTAGGAGTACGATGGGTTACCAGTCCTTTCCTGTAACATGCATCTCAGTAACCAAGCTGTCTGATACACCATACCAACTGTAATGTCTAATCGCAATGTGGATTCAAATTCAATAAGGAGTGGCTTATTAACCTTATGTCATATATTTATCACATCTATATTTTGAATAAAGTGGATTTTAAAAAATTACCACAATAAATACAAAATAAAATTGATTTAGAGCTTATGGTATGCTGACAACAGGAATACAAATGGATATTTTGAATAACCAAGAAGCAAATAAAAACCTAGAACTACCAGATAACAACAAAAATCAAAATAAAGTATGTAATTCATCACCAGTGATTAATATTATGAAATTAATGCACACTCAGATGGCCGAGTTTAATGATTTGTTGCTGCTGCTGTACATTAATTTTGAAGAAAGAGTTGAACCAACACTTTCACACAGCTCAGTGATAGGGCATTTTGAAAATGCCCAGATTGTGTCACCAAGCACATGAAAATGGGATCTAGCATCTGTTGTTGATAGCAATTCACAACCTAGGTTTAGACTACTAACACCATTAACCGCTTCATCAGTCACCAACAAAAGTGAGACATTGGGCGATGGCTTGCCTATCACCAATTTTTTAATAAAAATATGGTATGAGCAAAATTAATATGTGCATTATCATATCAGCATTGGATGTGATGAAAACATACAAGAAAGACTAATGTGATAGTGGCATATTGCCTTTTTCTTTATAATATCACTATACTACCTTTGCTAGTCATTAGTCTGTGTCCATAGTCATTATAGTCAATATAATGAATGGATATTGCACAGACAGCACATAGATTAAGAGATAAAAATGTAAATGAATCATTAATTTAAATAATTTTCATCATGCATACATACCTGTTTTCCTACAATAACAATATCGACTTTTTCATCCTTTGAAAGCTTAGCAAGGATCTTAGCCACATGAAGGGGCTGAAGAGTTTCATACTCTGCTCCAGCAACCTCAACATGTATGGCACGATCTGCACCCATAGCTAGAGCTGTTCTTAATGTCTCCTGAAAATATGAAATAAATAAGTTCCCATAAAACGCTAATAGTAGCCCAATTGTATTATAAATACAAATTTGTTACTAAAACTTTTATTTACTAGAGTCCATATGTTTATAACAGCTTTAGTGAGTAACAAATTTGAATAAGTCATAATGATAATGCCATTTTTCTATGATTTAAACAAATTTAGTTAGTAACAAATTACAAAAGTATATTATAACCAACATCATTCACTCTTCATTTAAATTTATTCATCAATCAACAAATAATGTTGTATAAAGTAACAACCCACAAACCCAAAAAAACTGAGGGAAAAGAAAAACGAAATTCATTAATAAGTGAAATTGGATTGGGTTGCTTTTATGAGCCTCATAGAAATATATATGAATCATAAAGTTATTGGTTTTTCAAAAGTACAAGAGATTGTTACCTGGGACTGAGCTGGTCCACATGACACAGCGATTACCTCACTGGCCAGTTTCTTCTCTTTCATCCTAACGGCTTCCTCTACTGCAATCTCATCAAAAGGATTCATTGAATGTTTAACTCCATCTGTGACTACTCCACTCTTATCAGGTTTGACACGAACCTAAAATATTAGTTATGTTCCACTTATCACTTTTATGTGTATAAAATTTAATTAAGTAAAAGAAGATAATATGAGTGATGATGTCACTGTGTATGTTTGTTACTCCTTCACAATGAAATTGCTGGATTTAGGTGACACTTGGAATATTTTTTGTTTAGGTCCTGTATAATACTTTCATCAGTTGCTACACAAGTGAAACCACAAGCTACAGCTATTGAATGAATGAAATTCCATTGTTCAAGGATTAATAAAGGTTTTATTTATTATCTTTCAAAACACATTTAATGCCAACTATATTATTTCCTCTTTGTTATGAAGGGTTTCTCCAAACCACTAGGTCCCAAGTTTGATTTCTGGCACATGCAAAAGGTTATTGTAGTGTGGAAAATTGACAGTGACATTTCTGTACCTGTGCCCAGTAAATTGCCCCCCTTTATATTTGCCATAAGAATGACCACAAAAATCTATCATTCATATAAATCTCTGCCTATCCTTTTAGAGATATACAAACATAAAATTTTATTTGAATAAGGTATTCAGTATTCTGCCATAAGCAAAACAGGAGGGCCGAAAGGTAATCACAGTCAAGGGCCACAACATTTCTAACACTGGGTCTGACCTGGAGACCAACCCAGGGCCCTGGACTTAAAAGTATGGATGTTTCTATCATGCAGCTGCACATAAGAGAAAGTTTTCATTGGTTTAAGTGCTCTTCATGAATTTGAAGTAAGGTAGGTATATCGAAGAGCAACACACTAATATATAACTTCTGAGTTCAAGGCTGTTTTTTACTGATTAGATATAAACCGTTGTCGCCGCCATGCCAACTGGATATACAATTTAAATGTGTGTAATGAATCAACATAATGTCAACATATTTCTAATATAGCTATGCGAATAAAATTAGTTAAATTGCAGTAGATATATAACAAACGTGTAAATATACTTCAACAAGTTGAAAAGAAGTAACCTTTGCACATAATGAACTTACTTTAACGGCGTAATCGATAACTCTCTTCACTCCAACCAAAACGCGAGACATTTTGCTTACGATTATAAATTAATGCTACTAAAATACAACAGGTTTTAATAAAAACAAATGAAAATTTAGTAAATTAGAGTTCGAAGTCCAAATCCAAACCAAATATGACCAACTCCAAAGTACAAAAAGCTACCATGTTTTTCCCAGTAGAATACAAATTTGATAACTGTTAATCTAGTGGGAAAATAATCTTGTTACTGGTCATGAAGTAGGAATTTATTTTTCCTAGTACGATTTTAATAATGTAACTTATGTAACAATGGTAATCTAGTGGAATGGAAAATTTTATTACTGGTTATCTAGTAGGAATCTGTTTTCTTCCTGGTAATTGCTCAATGCGTAAATAGTCTTGTTTATATATTATTAAGTCATTCAAATCTTGATATTCCACCAGCGATCAAAATCCACCCTCATCGATATTCACTTCGGATCCTTCCGCACTTGTTGGAATAATATAAGAATATATAAAATTAATATTTTTAGTTCGCATTACCTTCATAAAAAATTGTCAACCATTTCCAAAAATATCCGTGGTACATTTAGGTGACAGTTCAATTAACGAATATCATCTATTCATTGACGTCATCACTGACGCGATGACATGAGACCATTAAAGGTGGTGATAAATGGCTCGTCTTAGCCCGGACACGAGCCTGCGGTGATAAACGACGCGTGATAGCGCAGACCGCGCGCGCCATCCGCTCGCGCCACCCGCGCATTCGGGATTTTGTGACCTGCATCTTTATGATTTCATATAACCGGTTCCTCTCCATATAGTTGAATAAAGTCCATAATCATTAAATTCACGTATATGTGTTTCAAATAGAAAATTAAACTCCAAATGGGCGTCTTGATCCGTGGAGCGCTCTGTACCGTCTGGAGGCTTGGCTCGTCAGAGGTGATACACGGCGCGTGCCAGCGCGAGCCGTGCCGAGGGCCGCGCGTGATAGATTATTTGAAAATTGACTTGCTATGTAGGTAATGAAATATTTGATCATCTTCACTTGATTAGCTTTAAGCTTAAGATTAAACAACTGGTTTAATGTGACATTCTCATTTTGTTTTAAATATACTCTGTGGTTTTTAAGAGGAAAATAAGTATTGGTTTAATTATCCATGTGTATACTTTATCTGTGGTGTGAATTTAATACTGTACCTAATTGTGTTTGTTAGACTGTGATTAATCATAATATATGGATTAACATGATCACTTGAATCATTATTTGATGATAATATTACTGGAAGTATATTTTATAAGTAGCGAAATTGATCACGTGACAGTGTAAAGTACTTATTAAAAATAGTTTATAATATGTTCTTTATTTATGATGTGTAAAAACATTGAAGATTTTATTATACTTATTGCAATATGTATAGATCACTTGAATCATTATTTTATGTTATTAATACTGTAAGTATATTTTATAAGTAGTTTAACTGGTCATGTGACATTTGTTGAGATACTTATATAAAATAGTTTATATTATGTGCTTTATTTATATGTGTAAAAACATTGAAGATTTTATTATACTTATTGCCATACGTGAGCTTGAGATCACACAATTGTCAATTATAAAGAGTAATGTGTTTGTGACGGTAGTCGCTTTGTCACCTTGTTTGTTAAACTCACTGCGAGTAGCTTCAGTTCAGTGTCTGTCGGACCGCCGTGCGGAGCGGACCTCTAGTGGTTTCGAAATAGTTTTTAATGACGAAGTGCTGCCCGATTCAGTGTCTGTCGGACCGCTGTGCCGAGCAGACCTCCGGTGGTGTGGAAATAGTCTTTAACGACGAAGTGCTGCCCAATCAAGATGTTGTGAAGTTAAGTAATTTATTATACTCTTTTTTGGTATTATATAACGACGAATATGTCAATCAATAATTGATAAGTGTAAATGAAGTGTATTATGTAAGTAAGTATCACATTGTTAAAAGACATTTAAAAGAATGGCCTCGAGTTTCTTGCCCGTTCTTCTCGAAGTGGCTCTATACAACTTTGTTTACTGAACGAGGCAGTAATGTTAAAATATTTCAATGTCAAAATTTCATTAGAGCGTCGTAGACGCCTAAATTGAATAAATAGTTTTGACTTTGACTTTCATTATTCCAACTAACACGCGCGTGACTTTGATCCGTGTCAAAAAACCGACAAGCGATGGATCGCGCGGACGGCGAACGGGGGACGCGCGCCGCGCCGTGGTGCTAAACGACGCGTGATACGGCGGACGATTCGTCGTCCGTCGTCCGGCTTGCGCCAGCCCACGCCGTTTATCAACAGCTTAAAGTATTTCCCAGGTGCTTATTATATAAACACTACACAACACATCACCACTACAAAATCTGTATCATAATTGGTCAGCTGGTGAATTTTTATTTTAATAAGATATGGCTATTAGTGTGCCTTATACCAGTCAGCAAGCGGCACCAACAATGTGCAAACGCTATCCATCACCACACGCAATTCTGTCGCCAACTGGTCCGGTGGCCCCGATGTAGTGGTACAGCCAATACACTCTCAAGTCTGTGACTTAGTGTTATGCGGTAACCTGGTTCCAATCCTAGGTAGGATTTAGATCTTATTCAGTTCTTATTGTTGGCACCTGCCTGGAGCCACAAAAGAGAATTAGTTATATTTAATAACCACTGACAGCAAAGATGTTGTCTGGGAAAAAATTAAAATATAGGCTTGGGTTCTTTGGAATTCTGTTTTAATATTATTATCTAAAACTATAGAGAGACGGGTAGCGTGGGCACATGAGATAAAATATTATAAACATAACCATAGGTGTAGAGCCTCACTGATACCAAAACCTTACCCTTTACCCAGCAACAGGGAGATTTAAGTACCACGCAGTTCCACCGCGGAGTTGAGCACACATTACTAAGGCAAGGAGCGATAATATAATATTATATAAATTATATTATATCCAATTGAGATATAAAGATTATAAATATTACGTAGCTACCTAACTACGGTAACATATTAATTCAAGATCTATGGTTATTTATATCAATCGGTACTGATATTATAAATGCGAAAGTAGCTCTGTCTGTCTGTTACGCTTTCTCGCCAAAACTACTGGACCGATTTGAATGAAATTTGGTTTGGAAATAGTTTGAGACCCGGGAAAAAACATAGGATAGCTTTTATCCAACTGCGCAAAAAGAGGTTAATGTTTTTGCACGATAACCGACATACGCGCGGGCGGAGCCGCGCCCGGAAAGCTAGTAGCTTAATATTTTAGTTCCTCAAAGGCTACAACAGATCAAGGATTCAAAAATAAAAACCTTAGCTCAATCACAACATTTATTAATTTAAATATTATATACTAGATCAAACAGAACATAGATAAACATTTATTGCCCCTTGAATGGCACAATTTATTGTTTATATTTCGAATCCTTTCGTTAGGTACAAAAACTATTCAGTACTGTGGTGAATCCTTACTTCAAATTATTTCATGGCGATTGCTTTCAATAGCATTATCCTATGATTTCATGACTGCAAAGATACCACGACTGTCAAAGTTTGTTGAGCTACATATGTTGCTGACCTTGAAAAAACTGGTACGCACTGAGATATTGCAATAGTAGAGCTTTGTCCTTTTCTTTACATATAATAACACAATACTGTATCCCTTTCTTGTGGGAATGAAATGGAGCTACCAGCAGTCTATACCTTTCTTTGTCTAAGCATATTATAATACAAATTAATTCTACCAGAGTGATAGAATTTGGTATGGTTGTCACACTGGAAGTAAAAATGTCAAACCAGTTATTTTTTATATTGATAAATAGATTCGTAGGTTTTGTACATCTAAGCTACTCGGCCTCCATGCTTCGGGCTTTGTCAATGATCAATTGATCAATGATCATGCATGACGACTCGACGACGGTAATTGTCGCGTATTGTGGTACTTGCGCGTTGGAAGTCAGAAGTCAGCGATCAATTATTTGTATATGCATCTCTCTTATTTACACGGAATGTATATCTATTGTACGTTTCTTGAGCGAGAAAATAGTCGATAGTTACTCGTTTTCTCGTCGGCGGTGGGACAAGTGCATAATGCTGGGCATAACCTTCTACTTTCGTGTTTTGGATTGAGAACTCTAAAAGTAATTTCTTGCTATTCTACTCTAGTTTTTTTTTGATACTTACAAAACCTTAGGTTATATGTTTGCAGTAATAAATTGAAACAACAAATTGAATTAATGTATTATTTCATATATTTATGCTAAAATCTTATACTTAATTAATTACAACTCCCACAAAACGAAGAATAATTCACATTTAAGGCCCAAAAGAAGAAGACTGTGGGACTAGAATTTGAACTCTTTATATTTCTTTGCTTGTTTGGAATCGGTGTTCTGCTGTCGCTTTCTCTTATTCTGAAAAATCAAAAATAATAATTTTACAATACTTATTAAACCATTATTACATCCTTACAGCACCCAACAATGTTTTATGAATATTTATATTTATATATACAGAAGTCCATACTCAAGTTCAAGCTAGTAATACATCTCATGCTTCTTATTGTAGGGACATGAGGAATAGTACATTCTCATCATGTCAATGTATCATTAGGAGAATGAGGAAGTGAAGGGTTAACCTACCCCATTATGTTTGAATTAAGCTCCAACATCTAAATTAACGAAGCAAAAACTGAAATGGGATGGGCTGGATAAGACTTTGAAATGCTACATGGTAAAGTATTTAGTATAGTATAACCGAGATCTGCCCTAACAGTATGAGGTGTGCTTGTGTTTAACGAATTGCAGATGTCTTGGGGAGCGCAGTATCACATAACAGATGTTTTTTTTATTGCTGATATGTAAGCCTTTGACCACAATCTCACCTGATGGTAAGTGATGATGTGGTCGAAGGTGTTAACAGGTCTTAACCTGGAATTACTGGCTCTCAAGGACAGCTGCCGGAACACACCGTTAGGTGCTTGGCGACAGATTTTCCACTTGAGGGTGGTAGCTAGCCAGGCGGGCATTCGCAAAAATGCCCTTCCACCAAGCGGTGAAGCTCAAGCCAGCGGCGGGATTCGAACCATGGACCTGCTGCGCGGCAGTCCATAGCCAAAGCCACTGAACTTCAGAAGGCGTGCCCTTAGTCGCCTTTACGACACCCACGGGAAGAAATAGGGCGGTGATATTATATTTCCTGGCACCCCACAGGGGGGGAATATTTTGAAAACATACCAAGTTTAGGCGCCTACAGCGCCATACGGACAAATAATTTTTTGTTAAATATGACTCAAATGATATGTAATACATTTTTAATTTTTCATTATTACACTGTAACATCAGTGCAGCAACAACAGATTGCTTGACTGATGCATTAAATCCAAAAGGCTCGACACCAATGTTTTTCTTTTATTGCTGCCTTTGACCACAATCTCACCTGATGGTAAGTGAAGATGTGGTCGATGGTGTTAAAACGCTTAACCTAGAATTACTGGCTCTCAAGGACAGCTGCCAGAACACACCGTTAGGTGTTTGGCGACAGATTTTCTACTTGAGGGTGGTCGCTAGCAAGGCGGGTATTCGCAAAAATGCCCTTCAACATTCAATATGTATATATGAAACAGTGTATAAGTGTAATATGTATGTAGTAAGTATACCTTCTGCCTGGCGACGTGGTCCGCCAGCATGTCGGAGAGGTCCTCCTGCGCCTTGGGTCGATGCTCCCTCAGATGTCGCTCGTAGCGCGCCGCCACCGCCTCCGGCTCCAGCTCCAGCTCCGAGGGGTCCAGCGCCACCTCCACGCCCGCCGCCGCCGACCGCGGCTCCCCGCCCTCGCTCACAGCGCCTCCACCCGCGCCCGCGCCCGCTGCCGTCCGTTTACCTGACAACACACAACCACGCTTAATGCATCAAGCGATATGACGCAATATGTGATACGAGTGACAGTTTAAAGATATATTGATATTATTAGTAATTATGCGTACTTAAAATTGATGAATTCCCGTATTGGTTATACATGATCATGATCAATTACGTAAATTTACTAATTTAATACATATTAGGGAAGACTTAAACATTGATTTCCTCTATAAAGTTGAGAATAGCGTAGCTATTCACTTTAAAGGATAGTTAATTATTAATCACGTCCAAGTGTTGGTGGTTTTCTGTATAAGTAATTTAGTGAGATAGTTATTTCTCAATTGATCAATTATGATTTATTTCTTTATTATCATTATGCATATAGGAATCTAAAGAAAAAACTATTGATATCTTTTTGAATATTTTAATACCACGCTGATTTACTCGACTTTGTGAAGTTTTTAAAAGTTGCTTGAGAATACATTATATTTTTAAAAAGATTACAACCAGCCGACATTGCTAAGTTTAAAGCTGGTGAAAAAGATCGCTCCGAGCTTTAAAAAAGAGTTGATTACAATTTTTAAGTTTGTGTGAAATACTTGATCTGCACTGAAATTTTGACTAATATACGTTTTGGTGTTTTTCTGGTAGCATAGAAACGCGAAATGCGCAAAAATAAATTTATAAAAATTACAAAAAGCGAATGCCGAAACCCGGGATTGAACCGGGGACCTTTAGATCTTCAGTCTAACGCTCTCCCAACTGAGCTATTTCGGCTATATGACACCACTCGAAACTATGGAACCAATGCTCTTTAGCATAACGTAAAGGTCTCAAATTTCTATTTTTTTTTTACATAAATTATTGATTTTTTTTAAAAATATAATCTTGTTATGATTAATTTTACTACAACATCATGTTACAATACACGGAGATAACTTAATTCTGACGCCGCAATTTCTTCTACAGAGCAGTTTAATATGCCCAAATATGTTAACCTCAGCAGAAGGTCAATCAAGGTCAAATCAATTAATAGTGATGATTTTGGGTCTGTGAGAATAGGGCCTCAAGGTATTTTCTAAAACTGAACCCAAGAGTCAAAGTAATACACAATTATACAGAATAAAAAGAATGTCATACCATCACTACTGTATATCCCCAAAGGAGTAGAAGTTCTCACTTTTCTCCTGTTTCTTTTTGTTTAATGCATCGGGCGTGACTACTGCCTTTCACATCGCAGCGTAAATATGTACTTACATTACATACACTATACACCCATATGCATCCATAAAGAACTGCTAATAAAAGTAGTACACAGTAATCGTGTATTTTAGGAAAAATCTGCACCAAATACTGGCTCCATTAATACAGCATTAGTTTAGTATGCTATGCTCACAAGTTTAAGTAATATTGCTCATATTTAAGAAAAGTAATCTAAATTTATTTTCTTAGTTTTTTACATATGTGATGAAAATATTACTTAACCTACCGGATCACTGATTCAAATTAAAATATGAGCAATATTACTTAAACTTGTGAGCATAGCATACTAAACTAATGCTGTATTAATGCAGCCAGTATTTGGTGCAGATTTTTCTAAACATACACGATTACTGTGTACTACTTGTATATTGTAAGAAAAACGTCAACATCTGCAGTAATAACCAAACTCCCGAATGCTTACGACAATGATTTCGAAAAGAGGTAGATAGGTTACACGCGCACTGCAAATGGCGCATCAAAACTTTGCTAATTAGCTTCCTTGAGTTCAGTCGTCGTGTCATCTACCAAGACGTACGTATTTTGAGTTGTGTTTTTGGGCCCCAACTATTAGCTGAGGCTCTAGGTACACCCTTCTCCCACATTTATCCTGCCTTGAATCAGTACTAATATTATAAATGCGAAAGTAACTCTGTCTGTCTGTCTGTTACGCTTTCACGCCAAAACTACTCGACCGACTTGAATGGAATTTGGTATGGAAATAGTTTGAGACCCGGGAAAAAACATAGGATAGTTTTTATCCAACTGCGCAAAAAGAGGTTGTTTTTGCGCGATAACCGACATACGCGCGGGCGGAGCCGCGCCCTGAAAGCTTGTGACTTTATAAGACCTATATTCGTTTAATGTGTGAGACGTGCGGCGATGACGCAGCGTGCCACTTATAAACTTCTAATGTGATTTAGGTAACACATCTACCTTTATTCTCATAAAATCATCGGCTACCGCGAAGATCCTATGCGGATAAACTGTTAATTAAGCTGTGTGCACACCAGACGCGGGGCGTGCGCGGTAGGCGGCGCGTGGCGGTCCCGCGCTGTCTGAAATGTATGGGGTTGTATGGAGGCGTTCACACCGAGCACCCGCGCGGGACCTGCGCCGCGCGCCGCCCGCGCACGCCTCCAGCGCTGCCAACA
Source organism: Plagodis dolabraria (assembly GCA_963854805.1). NCBI lineage: Eukaryota > Metazoa > Arthropoda > Insecta > Lepidoptera > Geometridae > Plagodis > Plagodis dolabraria. The sequence goes on from OY978459.1 coordinate 22,536,946, forward strand.
TCACCGCAACCGCGCTCCTCGGTGTTACTAGTTTTGTTGATGGTTCCGATGTTTTCATTAGGATAAAATCAAAGAACTACTATTTAATGACGAAGTTGCTTTTTCGAAGCTCTGCTCTGTATAAATTTGTATGCGTGTGGTTGTGGTTTTAAAAATTTAAAATTGGTAATCGGTTTTTAAACCTAATTCATCACAGCGTGTAGTAAAGTCTGAAATGCTTAAGCTAAGGCTTATTACTTTTAAAAAGTTGTGTAGAAGTATCGATTCTGATTTCAGGTTCGATATGTCTATTGAATTTTTTTGGCGATTCAGTTTTTTGAAACTTTACAAAACGATAGTTATATGGGGTTCTAAAACTTTAAAATGGTCTTATATCTGCCATATAAAAAAATAATTGACAAAAGTGTTGATTAATTATTGTGTCTATTTTAAGAATATTTCGGAGCAGGTTACACTTGGATTTTAACTACTTACCAACTTTGGCTTTTCTTTATGCACTACGTTTCATACTGATTGGAATATTGATGTATGGATTTTATTGACTTTGATTTTACCTACTGTTTGGAATAGGTATTATGGAACAGAGAATTGATAAGGAAATGAGTGCCGGACCAAACAAATTGAGATTATTACCAAGTGAGCACGAAGCGTCTCCGTTTCAGCTTGGACAAAAATGTTTTTCTATCTGTCCAGGTATTCTCCCCTACAAGTCGCAGTTCGCAACTGAATCTCGTGCAAAATTGTAAGTAGGTTAGATAATTACATAAAAAATTAGTTGAATCAGTTTTTAGATTTTTTTACCAAAACGGAGGTGATTAAATCGTAAGAAAAATATGGCTACATACGAGTCGGACTTGTGCACGAAAGGTTCCGTGTCATTATCAATACAACATTAGACACTGTGTATATGCAACCTTTTTTAACCGACTTTAAAAAAGTAGAAGGCACTCAGCATGTCTTTTTTTTATGTTTGATACCGCAGAACTTTTGACTGGGTGTTTTGATTTTGAAGATTAATTTTATCTGAAAGTTGATGCTTCCCGTGTGATCCCATTTAAATTTCATCAAAATCGATCTAGGTATTTTTGATTAGTTGTATTTTTTTCCAATAAGTAAAATGTATTTTCATATCTTGATGATTATATTCATTGACAGAATGGCAATCCATCCCGTAAGTAGTGTCACAAAAAAATAATGAACATGAAAATTAACCGAATTGCACACTTAAAATTGTGAAATAACTTGTAGAAGTCGGTACCATGATAGTTCAAAAGTACATTTTATCACAATATTGTGCGCATGGTACCGACTTCAACAAGTTATTTCACACTTTTGAGTATTGAAGTCGGTTCCATTTCCGGAGTAATGAAGAAATGCAAATTGCCTGTGTCACATCAAATTGTGACCCATTTCCCCATGTGCGTGCGCAGTGCACCTTTACTCAATTGTAAGCTATGCAAGGGTAGAAATTCGAGGATTATGGTTCCGAGAGCCACTAGTTATAAGAGTCATGACTTTCTGATTACACATATCTTCATGAATTATAAGCTATCATTAGAAAAATATGAGAGTTGACTTAATGAAGGAATTCCTGAAGTTATTAGATGGATGATTATGGAGTTATATCAGAAGAATTGATCTAAGAGTGAGTCTTGTCGCATCTATATGAAATATTGATAGATAGGTTAGTGACGTAGCGTTATAGTTGCTGATCAAGGCGATGAAGCGAAGCACGAAGGAGTGTGGTAGGCGTGACGTGAGGTAGGTATAAATAAAAAAAATATCAAGAATGCGTACGTGTGGCGTGTCTTGCAGTACAGGGCGCAGTGGGCTATGTCGCCAAAAGAGCAAAAGTTATCTATCTACTAGGTCAAAAATCGATAATTTATATATACAATACTCTAATTTGGATGGGTCACTATTAGTGGGATTTAGAATTACGCTCCTATATGCCTAGAAGTGCACGTTAAGCCGTTGCGTCGTCGATCGATCCAGGTTGTTGTCATAGGATGGCAGTCGTTATAGGATTAAGGTAGGTTATTTTATTAATGAACGCCTGGCCAGATACCACACTATACTAGCAAATCTATCTATCACTAATCACCTAACTATGTGTTACTATACATATCTATCAATGTTTCTTATAAATGCGACAAGGCTTGATAAGATATTGCTGACAACATTTAATAATAATACAATACAATATTAGTTTATTTCATCAGAAGTTATAAGCACTATAATTACCGACGGCATGAGTATGAGTAGATTATTTATTTTGATATGTTTTTAAGCAGATTGCTGCAATTAGGTCACTAGAATGTGAAAATTCTTAAAATTTGTAGCCAATGGTAATCTGTATCGCACATCGAAAATCATTATAAATTAGGAGAAATCTGTATATATGGCAACGCTGGCGGCGGGCACGCGCCCACACGCGCCGCCATTTTGAATTTGGTGTGAACGCCTACCGCGCGGCAACTGCCCCGCGCCCGCCAGCCCCGCTACCGCCAGGCGCTTGGTGTATTTACTCCTTTAGTCTTTGACCACAATGACTATCTTCACCTGTTAAGTGATTTTCTAGTCAAAACTCAGTTGCTCAGGTTAATCTGGAATTACTGGCTCTCCAGAAAAACTGCCGGAACAGACCGTTAGGTGCTTGGCGACAGATTTTCTACTAGAGGGTTTTAGTTAGCCAGGCAGGTGTCATTAACGCTACCCGACAAATGAATCAACACACTGATGGTAATATTTACCTGGGTTAGCTGCGCTGATGTCATATACATGCGTGGAAGCCATCATCCCCTGCGTGAGTCCGACGCGACGCTCGGGCAGTACTTGGTACAGGGCTGGGGTGTCGCCGCTGGAACACATTTGACATTTGATTAGATCACATTCGATGCATCATTTTTGATTCAATTTCATGCATTGAACTAACATTTTGGTGTATTGGACGGTACAATTTTGATGGATTAATTAAACAATTTTACATTCAAGCCGGATAGAATATAGGACGATCTTGGACTTACCATTACCACTGGCTTATCATATTTTATTTTTATTTTTTATGCCTGATAGGTTAGCCTTTGACCACTATCTCACCTGATGGTAGAAGTGATGATGTGGTCGAAGATGTTGTTCAGGCTAACCTAGAATTACTGGCTCTCAAGGACAGCTGCCGGAACACACCGTTAGGTGCTTGGTGACAGATTTTCTACTTGAGTGTGGTAGATAGCTAGGCGGGTATTCGCACAATACTATACCACCATGCTATAACGACCGCCATCCTAAGATAATAACCAGGACTGGCGCACATAGGTGTATTTTGCCTCGAAACCTGGCCATAAATTAAAATTATAAACCACAGTGGCAAAGCTTAGGTCTTAGAGCAGGTACTGAATATCCCCTCTAGTTGCCATAAACTTTAACCTCGTAGTTCCTAACGCCCGGTTTTTAAATTCTGTATACAACACTTCTTTAATTTTGTTCTAGTTCTGAAGATTTTTTTTGTTACCACGAGTTGTAAACACCTCCATGAGATTGTCAAAGAAAGCTTATCAGATAGTCAGAAAGTTTTAATACCTTAAGAATACAATTGTGCAGATTATACTAAATGTTCAACGGTAGTAAATAATAATCGCAAAAAAAATTTAATACAAACTGGGATTGCTAGTAGACGTGCCAAAAGCTGGATTTGGTATCACACGTCTCGTCTAGACCTGCTAAACATAGACAGGCATTCTCCAAATATACATTGGCTTTATTAAAACCAACTAGTTTTCTTGAATTGAATGAGAGCAAATTGACCAACAGAATGAGGAAACTGATGAGATTAGAAATAGAAAGTCTGTTATATTGAGATGATCAATTTGTAGGTATTATTTATTGCATTTATAGTTGAAATGCATTCCTACATCAAAATAAATTGGTACTATAATTTTTATTTCATTCACAAATATACATAACCTGCCCCTAAATATAAGAAAAAATGTGTATGCAATAAAGTTTGAGTGACAAACTGTTTTAATACATATTTTATAGACAAAAATGGCCTAAAATGTTTTTGGCCAGGTTTTTAAGCAGAATACCACTATGTGCGACGGCTTAACGTACCCTCCGAAGTACGGAAGCGCTCTGTCGTAATTTCACCAGCGCAGCGGTCACCCATCCAACTCATGACCGCGGCGTATGTTTCTTAACTTTGCTCATCGGATCAGAACGGCTAATCAAACTACGCCACAAGCGCTTCAAAATTATTACTCATAAATTAATATTAAACTCTATGATTATTATCAAATTTCCCATGTGTCAACATAACTTTTTAAACGCCACCTAAATAACACTTCTCAATTACAATTTGGCATTTCATTTTAAACAGATCCATTCGGATATGAAGCTAGTACTGTCATGTTAGAACCATCATGCATGTGAATAAGAAAGTCTTTTTATGTAGGTTTATTACCCTTCAATGTCAGTGTCCTGTTTCTTCTTCCTGAGCTCGATGGTGTCAGGAGTCTCCATGCCGGGCGGCACCGAGCTGATGCCGAGCGGCGTGACGAGCCCCTCGCCCGGCGTCGCAACGCCCGCAGCCACTTCGCCTTCGCCAGCCTTTTCTTCCTCCTCGGACTCTTCTGCAAAAGCGTTACGGTCAATGTAAAGCGAAGAAAAAATAAAAGGAAGTGACAGGTCGATTTTATTGACAGCTTCACACAGTTAATTGACAACCCCAAAACATTGGGTCAGTGTGTATTTTTATGGCGGTAGGACAACGGTAAACACCTATTTAACCCATAGTAGAAATCTTTCAGTCTAATAATGCACGCCCCTCAAATTGTCTTTACACCTACATGCAAATATTGTATATACTCAATAAAAGCAATCTCGTAAATATCATTGGTTTCACAGTCATCGTGGTGTGTGTGCGATCTGAACGTGTTGAGCTCACAGTAAAAACAGTGCACGCACACACATTTAAATAATCACGTTTAGTTGAGGGGAGTGCATTTTTAAACTAAATGATAGTTCCAGGTTACGCCATAAACTGGCGTAACCTGGAACTATCATTTTTTACATCCTGAACCACAACATTACTTACCAACATGTCAGATTAAGAGAGCAAAGCGAGACGTCAACTCGGGCGTCCCGAGCTCTCCTTGAAAAAGACCACCGAATGTGGTTGAAACTATAGTCGCAGCTATCTGACTGATTCACGTGAGTTATCTCGAATTCTTTACTAAATGTAAGATGGTGATCAAAGGCCATGAAGATTAATAAAAATCTCGTCAAGCCAAGACTTCAAGTTATCATTGTGGTAATCTAATAAATTCTCTATACATACCTTCTTCTGATTCCTCTTCAGATTCAGACTCTAGTTCTCCCCACATTGTTCTGTCAATGTCCTGGTCCTCTCCATCCTGTAATGTATACATACAAAATATATAATACAATGCAGTATAGACGAAATACATAAGAAACTGGCATGTTTCAGGAACATAAATATATGGTAATAAGAAACAAAAAAATCACGATTGTGTTTAACAACTGCAGAGCCATCTAACGGTAGCAGGTTTACACACATATCCAGATTAAAGATAAGTGTTTTTGGAGAAATAATGGCGTGAAGATGAGATTGTCGAGCATCGTTAGTCGAATTCTGCCAAGGGCTTCAGCATCACCACATGGTGATAGAGCATTTTGCGACTGCTCCCTTGGCCACCACCAATCATCATCTTCAAATAGAAAATCTATTACCACGGGGTATTCCAACAGCTGCCACTTATTTTCTGTTGTATTTCATAATATTATCCATATATCTAAATATGATTACAAACACTATCGCGATAGTGCTTGTAATCATATTTAGAACTAGCTGTACCCGCGACTTCGTTCGCGATTGCCGTACCTGCAGACTAATTATTCACATTTGTGCACTGTTTATCTCATATTAAGCAACACTGTGGTCTGCGGTGAAGCACTCTTTTGTAAACCATAGCTCAGAATGGAGCTTTCTACTTTGGATTTAAAAACTCCCGGGTTGTATTTTCCAGAAGACAGTAGTTAAGTAACTCAGAGAGTTCTTTCCCGGTTCGCACAATAAATGTTGAAGCAAAGTACCTTGTGCGTTTCTTTAGAATTTCGATTTTAGGCGGGTAGTTTGACGGTAGATCGATTTTTTTATTTTATTTCTCATTCTCAGAAAGTAGTGTTTGTTTGATCTGAGTAGCGGGTGGGAGACGCTCCTTCCCACCTAAGGCCGGGAAAAACTCATAGTAAATGCTTCCTTCTCTTGGGCCGGAATGACTTGTAACCATGGTAATCATTGGTGTAAACAAAGTTATATTTCTAAGATTTTTCGTTGTAAAATACTCTGTTGTTATAAAACAATTAATAACAACTATGTTTGGCAGGGTAGTAACTAAATATAAGGTAAAAAGTGTAGGTTAAAAAAAACTAACTAAAACTTTCCCTAAATTTCATTGTTCTAACTCCTAGTGTATCTTTGTATCTTCTACTCATGTTTATTATTTTTAGTAAATATTTAGAAAAACTTTTTTTTTATGCATGATAGGTTAGCCTTTGACCACTATCTCACCTGATAGAAAGTGATGATGTGGTCGAAGGTGTTGTTCAGGCTAACCTAGATATTTACTGGCTCTCAAGGACAGCTGCCGGAACACACCGTTAGGTGCTTGGCGACAGATTTTCTACTTGAGGGTGGTAGCTAGCCAGGCGGGCATTCGCAAAATGCCCTACCACCATGCAACTACTATTTTTTTACTCTCCTCATATTTTAAATGAAAAGTAGAGTGTTTAACACGGATGTAAGTCATCGATTCCTACTTGGACTATAGCCGCATTCATTTTAAAAAGGTCCTGCTCATGTTATTAAATAATATAAAAGACATACTATTTTTATATCGTTATTCCTTATATTAGTAGTGAAAAGCAGAGAGATTCCTATTCGGGCTATAGCTGCTAGTAAATATTCCAAACAAAATTTTACGTAAAATTTCACAAATAGTTCTAACCTCTCAATAAATTTTTAGTAAGTATGTTATTTTTTCAATGAATAATTTTTAGAAAAGCTACTTTTTTTAATTTCTTTAAATTCGAAATGAAAAGTAGAGAGCTGACCGCGGGTGAAAGTTACCAATTCCTTTCGACCCTTGTATAACAATCTACTAAAGTTGTGCACTTCCAACTTTAAACGGATTAAATCACATATATTTATCATTATTTTTGTCCCGACAGTCACCCCATGACCACGCCAACTACAAAGTGTTTGAAACGTCCGGACAAAAATAATGATAAATGTACGTGATTTAAACCGTTTAAAGTTGTTTAATTACTAAGTGTTACAATCGCGAAAACCTAAGACAACATTGTGCACTTCCATTGCGCAGTCTCCGAAATGTATCCGTTAAAAGAAAGAAGAAGAGTTTTAAAAACTGATTGTGGTGAATGTACCACATTTTAGAGTTTTATAGTAGCAAGCTTGCAAAACTAAATAAGGGTGCCGTGCTGCCCGTGGGGTGCCGGGCTGCCCGTGGGATGCCGGTCTGTCCGTGGGGTGTCGGGCTTCCCGTGGGGTTCCGGGCTGCCTGTGGGCTTAAGATGAGTCGTACGTTCAAGGGTTTCTCAATATTCCGCGGTTCAAGTTATATAAAACGAAATATTTAGTTTGTTACATCTGTAATTTCTTAACTGCAAAACTGAGGACTTTGAAATATTTACGGGAAAATAATTAAATTACCACTATTGTAACAAAAAAAGAATGATTGAAATCGGACTACGCGTTAATAAATTACAACTAAGTGTACATTTTGACTTTCATCCCCTTTCCCAAGAGAACCGTACTGAATTTCGGGATAAAAGTATCGTATGTCTTCGTCGTAGTATGAACTCGAATCGTGCTAAGTTTCTTTCAAATCCATTCAGTAGTTTTGGAGTGATGCGCAGCCGGGATACAGACAGACAGCCAGAAAAAAAAACAGTTTTTGCATAGCTACAAATTGCTCTCAAAACATATTTTCAAAATATCTGCAATGTACAGAATTGGACCTGTTACAGTATTATTATAAGTATATAAATAGACTAGCGGCCCGCCCCGGCTTCGCACGGGTACATACACCCTTTTTTTTTGCATCGGGTTTCAAAAAAAAAGTAAAATTATAAAAGAAGTTCGTTTTTTTTTATGAATTTTTTTTATTCATATTTTTTATTAATGTTTTTTTGTATTTTTTTATTTTTAAATTTTATAGATATATCATATTATTTACAAAACAAAAGCCATTAGTTTTAGTGAGTCAGAGCTTCCCTGTAAACGATATTTGAAGTAGTTTTATTTTGTGGCAGCAAAATAAATTGATTTTCAGGAGCTCCGACACGTGATAGGCCAACATACAGTTGGCCATGAGTGAAACATTCTTTTCGTAGGTCGATCCCTAATAATTCGAAGGTTTGGCCCTGGGGCTTGTTAATAGTTAACGCGAAAGATGATTTCACCGGAAACTGAAGTCGTTTAAAAGGGATTGGCAGATCAGTTGGGATCATCGGTATCCTCGGTATATGAGCTAGTTGACCAGCTGCTGGGCCAGTGATAATGATCGCAACAATTAAATTGTCCTTCAATTCCTTAATAAGCAGTCTCGTCCCATTACACATGCTCGGAGGGCTTACATTTCTTAAAAGCATTATTGAAATTCCAATTTTTAACGTCAATTCATGTGGTGGCAGTCCAGAAGGGTTTAGTGAATTTAAAAATTCCTGTGGATAATGGACTGCGTCTTCAATATTAGTCACGGTATCGATCGATTTGTATTTTTTTATTTGGCCGGAGACTTTTTGAATAATGAGATTGTTTATTTCTTTGACAGTATCATTCCTGGGTGACACTATTGCCCTTGAATACAACCAATGAAAGTCCTTTTCGTGCAAATTCTCGATGTCAGGGTATACAGCATCTATTAAATTTTCTAAATTATGGACTATTTGGCCTATAGACTCATCCAGCAGGATGTCACAACTGCTTAAATTTGGAGTGGGAAAAATTCCTTCTCCAAGTTTTAGCTGTTGTTGTGGGAAATTACTATCTGTGATTCCATGAAGATGAGCTCTCATATTCGTCCGTTATTTTAAATTTTCTATCGAAGTCCATAAGGGAGACGATATCAAGCATGATTTGATGATATCTGCTCGCGTACCTCTGTTAATGACAGGAAGAGTCTGTCGGAAATCTCCAGCAAATACAAAAGTAATCCCGCCCATGAGGGCAGAGGAGTTTCTAAGATCTTTTAATGTTCTGTCCACGGCCTCTATATGCGCTCTGTGACTCATAGTGCATTCATCCCACATAATCGTCTTGGAATAAGCGTCTTGGAATAATTTACCAAGAGGGCCGTTTTTACGGATTGAACATAACAATTGTTGTTCAAGATTTACGGAAAGTGGAAGTTTAAAAGTAGAATGAGCCGTTTTTCCATCCTTTAAGAGAGTTGCGGCAATTCCTGACGAAGCAACTGCAATCGCTATCTTCCCTGATTCTCTTATCTTAGATAGTATCAAATTTGCAAGAAAAGTCTTGCCAGTGCCACCTGGCGCATCCAAAAATAATATTTTTCCTTTGTTATTATTCACGCTATCGACTATTGTGTCAAAAGCATATTTTTGATCTGGGACTAATTTTGGCAGGTTTTCATTGACAAAAGCGCTCAAATTATTTGTACTCGTATTATAGGGATGTGCCATTGTATCTGTAGCATTGTTGTTTGTACGAACTGAAACAGGCAATCCAAAATTACTTAAGCTTTTATCATTTAATTGCAAAAGTTTATTTTCTATTTGAATCAATCCTTCATTATAAACGTCTTCACTGTATGGCAAGGCGAAGTCTTGATTTTGCTGTCTGATTCTATGTATAATATCTTGACATAAATCATCTTTGAAACGGTCCCATAATTTCAATGGTTCCGATGGCTGACAAAATAAAAGGATGACCACAAATAAGTCTCTCAGTTGTACTGGACATTGCGAAAGCGATGCTTCTCTCAGAGTATTTTCCCAGTGGTCATCATTTTCCAGCAAACCTCTGTCACGGCAAGCTGCTTGATAGGTTTCTTTGAGAACTCCGTCAACGGTTTTTAAGTACTCAAATGAGGTTGGACCACGTACGTGATGTAGCAACATCCTAAGATAAAAGCACTCTAAAGAATTGAGAAGGATGTACACCGTAGACTCTTCCTAAAGTGGCATCTTTTTTTATACCTGGATGGCCAACTACGTCCTCACCACGCCTCCTTCTTGTGAATTTATTACTGGCCCATGTGTAGTAATGCGGGACTTCGTGGTATAAAAGTGTCTTTGCGAATTCGTCGTCATTACAGAGCTCAAAGAACGCCAGCAAAGTAGTTTTACGTGGGTTATGAGCCACTTGTTCAGCCGTTTCTGGGGTAAAATACACCCTTTGGCCGTTTTCTAAGTGGACAGCTAACTGTAAGACTGTAGGATGCCGCTCATGGATCGGAAATTCAAATATTCACCACACAGCCTCAGATGTACTTATGTACCGGCCATTCACGTAGTTTTCCACTTCATCATTTGGGTTTCTGACGCTAAAAGTAGCTTGGTCAGATCCTTTATTTATATATTTACAAATATATTTGATGGCTTGAACTGAGTGGCAGTACTCCACGTTTATGTGAGCGTTAAACGTCCTACATAATAGTGGAGAATAAGGAACAATCCATCTATTATCTATATTGAACGTACTTCCTCTGATATTTAGCGTAGCGCTTTGTCCTCCATTTTCGGCGTCACGACGACGATATACCGGATACCCGTCCTCTCCGGTTTGGGTATCATTGACGAAACGTCGTGGGTACTTTTTTGTACAGATACCGTTTTTCATACATGGTGCTGTTAAATTATGCTCTCCGCATGGCCCGTGCACCATATTTTTATTTACTATATCGTACAACATTTTATCATTTTGTTTGTTGGGCAGTTCCGCAACTATGACATTATCAATTACCTCTGGCTGTATTTTTCGTTCTAGCCAAAACAGCAAATGACAGTGTGGTAAACCACGCTTCTGCCACTCCACACTTGCCATGTAACATTTGACTTTGCCGAATATTTCGTCTTTGGTAAATAATTTTATAAATTTCTTCATCTTTAAATGGAATACCCTTGAAATTATGTCATGACGATCGAAAGATCGTTGCCCAGATAATAGTTCCGCTTTAATTTCAGGCCATTCGGGGTTACATGTGAAAGTGACAAATAAGTCTGGTCTCCCATAGTTTCGGACATAAGTCATCGCATCTTGGGTTTTTTCGTGTAAATAACGCGGAGAACCTGTGAATGACGATGGCAGGATTACGCGTTGGCCGATATTTGAGGGGTTAACATTTGCGTCTCGATTTAAAGCGTCTCTGAGATGAATGTATTCCTCAGCCCTCATTCTCTGTTGATTACGACATATGTAATTCAATCTTTCTGATATCATTTTCGCCATCATATCGACAATATATTGACTAAATAAGTCCCTGTAATAATGTAGTGGATTAAAACAGTTAGCTCTAAACATCAACCTAAATGCATAAAATTGCATGCACGTCACAGTCTTGTTACGCGCTGTACCTTGTTGAGGAATGGTCAAGTAATAACCTTCATCACCCATTACGAATATTAAGGGATACTGTAGTGGATCATACGATCGGTGTAGCTCAGAGACCCTTTTAAGTTGGCCATCTCTACCATGCAGCACTATATCTCTGGGGCCTTTTTCTTCGTCAACTAAGAGAACGGCTACCTCGTTTACAGCTGGAGCATTGTATCTACCCGGATGTGATGTCTGCGGTGGATGGTCGGAGTGAATAATTAGCTTTAAATTATCCGAAGAGTTACTTTCTAAGTTTTGTTTAAAACATCGTATGTATACATTGTAGTTATTTAGTGCGGTCTGTAGTTCATTAATTAAATCGATTTTTAGCGTTGGAGCTATGTTTGACCGCAACGACAGCTGATCTGCGTCTGAAATGAAATATATCTGCAGGTATTGTGGATTTTGACCTGATGGTGGTAAAAGGCTACCTATAAGGTGATATACTTGTCCCTCTATTTTAAAAGTCGGCATAAAATTTTCTTCTCGAATCTCTTTCGCGCCAAACGAAGTCATTTGAAAAAGGCTATTGTACCTACGTATGTTTCTTAAAAAATGTCCAGATAGTGAATGAGCATTTGTTAAGACTTTTTATTGGCTGTGGCGGCTCCTGAATGTTGGGGAGACTAACTTTTCCAGAAGCACAGCACAAACCATTAGGTTCATCGGCCCATTTTTTAGCAGAGCACTTGAGCAGATCTTATTCATGGCTCCGATTTGGACGGAAGACTGTTGAGCATAATCAATCTGTGGATCGTATCTGAAAGCCGATCTGTTACTGTAAGCTAAAACTCGATTACGGACTCTAGTCGTTGACATCTGTTGTCTCTCTCGCTGATCTCCAAGGCGTTGGAAACGCTCGATACTCGACTCTCGCGCGCGTACTTGGGGTGTTCTCAAATTTTGTTCAGCAACCCGCTGCGAACGCTCGATACTCGACTCTCGCGCGCGTACTTGAGAGGTTCTCAAATTTTGTTCAGCAAGCCGCTGCGAACGCTCAATACTTGACTCTCTAGCACGCGATTGCGACGCGTATTCTCTCCGACTTGCAAGGCGATTTTCAGTTTCTGATGAAGATTCCTCATTACGCCGTATTTTTATTGCCCTCGCCTGGATCTTGATCTTTTTGGCATTTTTGGGCATTATAAAATGAAAAATAAAAGAAAATAAATAATTAAACAGGCTTTTACAAAATTTTTGCTTATTGAACTATATGAAGTACTAAGCTTTTTGAATAATTAAAATATAATATTTATTATCAGGTAAGTAGTAGGTACTTATTGAAAGAAAATTAAAAATATGGGTTTAGAAAACTACCTTTCACTAAATTTTTGCTTAAATTTTGAACAGGAATACCCATAAACTACTACTATAAGCAGTTTGAATAGTTACATTAAAATATAATATTTATTATCAGATACTTATTTACCTACGAAACGAATTTAAAGCGAATTCAAAATTTTTTCAAGCTAAAATCATACGATCACGCACACGACCGCTGCGTAGGGAGCCGACCGCGCGAGTCGGCCGCGCGGCACTTTATTTTATTACATTGACTCCCCCCCCCCCGTACCCCAGTGACGCTTACATGGAGCCTACATCGCATGCTGGCTAGCTGAGCGCGGTGAGCGACAACCACGCGACTTTTTTCTAATACTTGCATTTTTAAACTCGTGATATCTTCCGAATGAAATGTCCGAATTAAATAATTCAAAAAGTTATAAAAAGGTATTAAAGCCGTCTTGAATATGAAGTAATTTATTTTGATGAGGATTAATACCAAGGTACAAATGAAGAGCCTTTTCAAGAGGCGGCATATATAAATTAATATTTTAGAATAAAAAACTGCTTACTGTGACATAACTATAATATTTAGACATATGCTGTCGCGACACTTTTTATAGATAATGATGAGTTCTGCAAAGTCGTAGAAATTGATTTTGTTCTATCATCAATAGTTTTCGCAGCGCACGCGACGTAAGGAATTTTTCAGGTCATTTTTTTACACCTTATGTTACATTATTAGAGTTTTAGTAAGGATCCCTAATTTTTTTAAAAATATAATATAGCCTATGTTACTCGGGGATAATGTAGCTTTCCAAAGGTGAAAGAATTTTTGAAATCGGTCCAGTAGTTTCGGAGCCTATTCATTACAAACAAACAAACAAACAAATCTTTCCTCTTTATAATATTAGTATAGATAAATGTAAGCGTCTTACCCCTCGCGCTTCCCTACCTGCCTTTTCCAACCTGTTATAGGTATAGATTAGACTGATTAGAGCATTGCATGTTATGAAAAATATACGTAGGGAAGTTGTGCTTATCGTAATAAAAAAACTGTGTTTTATCGTTTGAAAAATCAGTCTTTTGGAGAGGTCCAACTACAGACCTATCTATTATATACGATAAAGTGCAAACGCCAGCTTAAGATGAGCCGTACGTTCAAAGGTTTCTGTACATTTTGGGTGTCAAGTTATTTGGAACGTAATATTTAGGTTGTGATGTCTGTTATTTCTGAACTTCAAACCCGATGACTTTGAAATATTTACGGGATAAATTTTAAAGTACCACTATTCTAACAAAAAAATCGGCCAAGTGCGAGTCGGACTCACGCACGAAGGGTTCCGTACAGCATAAGACTTCAAATGTTAACCTTTTTTTTGTTTTAACGTGCGCGAGTCCAACTCGCACTTGGCCAACTTTTTGCATTTGTTGTTATAGTGGCAATAGAAATACATCATCTGTGAAAATTTCAACTGTCTAGCTATCACCGTTCTTGAGATACAGCCTGGTCACAGATGGACGGACGGATGGACGGACAGACGGACGGACGCATAGCCGGACAGACCGTTCTTACCCTTTGGGTACGGAACAATAAAAAGAACGTATGAAATCGGACTACGCGTTAATAAATTACAACTAAGTGTATATTTTGACTTTCATCCCCTCTCCCAAGGGAACCATGCTGAATTTCGGGATAAAAAGCTAAATTATCCTGCCTTGTAGTATGAACTCCAATCATGCTAAGTTTCATTGAAATCCATTCAGTAGTTTTGGAGTGATACGCGGCCGGGATACAGACAGACAGACAGACAGACAAAAACAAAAAAAAATACAGTTTCGGCATCAGTATCAGCTATTGAGTACTGTAAATTTTTTTTTTTCAAACATCTGCCATGTACAGAATTGGACCTGTTACAGTTTTATTATAAGTATAGATATAGATATAGAAGGGTAGCGAGTTCATACTGAGAGTTATGCTTTTAAAAAAGCTGGTCTTTCGATAGTAGTCTATATAGGATGATGACTGCGCACTGGCTTTTCACCCCACATTTGGGTTCTCATCTTTTTTTCCTTTTTCCACATATAATTAACACCATTTGGTATCTATTCGAACTGTTATACAATCTACTCCTACTAAGTCATCGTGCCGTAGAACACGTTGACTAATAGCGGCTTGCCCTATTCCGCAGACTCCATATAACCAAACTCGCAACCCTCAGGCTCTGTTCAGACGACGCCGCGCGCGCGCCGCAAGCCCCGCGGCGCGAGGGCGGCGTGTGCGCGGCGCGGCCGCGCGGCGCGCCGCGCCTGCGCCGCGAGTACTGTTCCCACGACGCCGCGCGCGCGCCGCAAGACCCGCGGCGCGAGGGCGGCGAGCGCGCGGCGCGGTCGCGCGGCGCGGCGTCGGTGTACGATTTGTCATTACGACCCGTCTCTCGCGTCGGCGAGAGCGAGACTGTATGGAACGACGAATCGGTGGTGCAAGTTTTATGTTGCGTTTCATAGCAACGATTGAAGTCGAATCGAAGACAAAACATAATAAAATTGGTCGAACTCGTTGGGAGACGATTTCTTACTTAGTATAGGTACACCTATGTAGGTAGGTAGAGGTACCAACTTATTTTCTTGCTATTGTACCTAGCTATATATAGATCAAATTTGGACGTCTTTGTACCTAGGTATACCTAGTTTAAATGTAACCAATGATATTATATATGAAAGGAGGAATGTAACCAATTGTTTTTAAAAGATAGGTAGGTATTTATCATAGGTATTGCAGGTAGAGGGTCGTCGTCGGTCCCGGTTGTTGTCTTGGATGGCAGTCGTTACAGTTTGGTAGTAGGGCATTTTGCTAATGCCCGCCTGGGTAGCCTAGCCACCACCATCATGTAGAAAATCTGTCGCCAAGAACCTTCTTTTATTGGATTGTGAGTATTGTGACTGAACATGCAAGACGTCCACCTGATGTTAAGCAGTAAATTCTGCATATTATAACATGCACTGCGCCCATCACCCTGAGACATACTTTTGTATGTCTCAGGGCGATGGGCGTCTATACTGCTCTCAATGAGTGCTATCAGAAAACACTTTTAGGTGATTATCTCTTGTGGGTGGTAGCTAGCTAGGCGAGAATTCGGAAAATGCCCTTTCACAATCTCCACAATATGATGAAGTTTGAGCCGGCGGCGCGGGCGCGCGGCGGTGGGCAGGGCGCAAACCATGATAGGTAGGTACCTACTGTGTATAGAATAGTAGATTGTTATAGTACAAGGATCGAAAGAATCAATTCCCATACGAGGTATTTAGACTATCTACTAAGCGCTATAACAGTCCAAGTAGGATTTGATGACTCAGCCGTGTTAAGCACTCTACTTTTCACTTCATATATAAGGAAAACAAAAAATAGTTGATTTTCAACAACATTAATTAATAATAATGACATGAGTAGCACCTATTTCAAACTAAGAGAGGTTACAAAAATTTGTACCAATAAAGTTTTTTTTAATGCCTGATAGAAATTAGAAGCCGTCTCGATCGCTCCCGACATGGCGGTCGTTGTAGCATGGTGGTAGGGCATTTCGCGAATGTCCGCCTGGCTAGCTGCCACCTTGAAGTAGAAAATCTGTCGCCAAGCTCCTGTGTGTTACGAAAGCTATCCTTGCTTGAGAGTCAGTAATTCTAAGTTACTCTAAAAAACATTTTCGACCACATCATCACTTACCATCAGGTGAAGTGGTCAAAGCCTGTCACCTGAATAAAATAAAAAAATCTACCCTCGGCAACTAGCTGAAAAAAGCAGTTATTTACACTGCGACTACGTATAAATAAATAGGTACCTACACATTGCAGTAGTTGTTTTATGATGACATTTGTGTTTACAAGAGGAAAGATTTGTATTTTTGTATGCAACGAATAAACTTTAAGTACAGGACCGATTTGGATGAAATTTGGTATGGAAATAGCTCAAGACCCGGGGAAGGACGTGGGATAGTTTTTTATCCAACTGCGTATAAGGAGGTTAATGGTTTTATGCGATAAACGACATACACGCGGGCGGAGCCGCGGCCGGAAAGCTAGTATTGTTATAAGATATGCCGTTATATCGTTTATAACGTTCAATGAAATAACCGGCACGTTTCGACTAAAACGTGTAACCGCCGCCGATTTCATGGCGCCTACGACCTTTTGGACGCTATATACGAGGCGGGATTCTGTTGGCCTCACGCCATACATTGACGTTTGCTAAGCGTGTATCATCCATATTGCAAATACGTCAGCAGCAATGAGTGCTCAAAAGTGTTAAAGACAATGCAGTCGCTGTTCCGAAATATATCATTATTACCGGATTGAATTTTAATAGGCAAGTTTTATTTAAGTCACGGGTTCGCAATAGAATAGAATAAAATATCATTTATTTGCTTCAAATGTGAGTACAATAATGTTGTTAAAAGTAAGTAAATCAATTTGAGATCTAGCACATTTTACCAAATTACTGGCATGCAAAAACGTATACTAAAAATGTAATTTCTAGAAGTAGGTAGGTAGGTAAGTATTTATTCTTATGGTAAACAGGTTTCTTAAATCTAATCGAATAAAACTAACCATTCGTCTTAAAAATAAAATATTCATCAAGAGAGTAGAAAGAATGATGCAGCAACCAGATTTTTAGTTCATTCTTAAATTTGTGCAAAGGCAATTGTTTAATATATTGTGATAATTTATTATATATTTTGATTGACATAGAATAACATTTTTTTTCTGATAGCGTACCGACTTACGAGCATACTTATTTACCAATCTATCACTATTTCTGGTATTTCGAGACTAAATTTCACTCGATGTATTATAAAGGTAGCTGTGTTGTTTTACAAAGCACGATATATCAAAAGTATACTGACATGGAAGGGGAAACACTTTTAACTGGCCAAAAAGTGGTTTACATGACTCCATAATAGGACCAACTTCACAAAGTGCTCGTATGCATTTTTTTGTACAATGAATGCTCGGTCGAAATTTGTACTTCGCCCCCACAGAATAAGACCAGCCCAATATATTCATATTTATTTTATTATTAAGTTATTGAGCAAAAACAATAAAAGAGAAACCAGTCATTAAAATTTTTTTTGCCAAAAGATAACACGGCGGTCAACAGATTCGAACTATAGGCTTTGGATTCCTAGTCTCTTTAGCCACCACTGCGCCACGCTTACTTGAATCGTAGAGCGAAAATAAGCATCCATATACGCGGTATCTATTGAGCTTTACCACTTGACTAACTATTCAGAGCCCGTTTCAGAATGTCGTAATTAAGTTTCGGGTTGCTATGCAACACATAAAATAAGTGAATGATAAAAATGACAGTTAATTTGCAGTGCGTTTCAAGGTTAAAACCAATGGATAGGCTAAATCGATGACTGTGAAACGCAAAGTAGTCCGATAGCGCTAGGCTATTTTGGGATCATAAGTTTAAAAAATTCTAAAGTTACTAATTTCTTGCATGTGGATACAGTCGTACCTATAAAGCTTATTATTGCGTTTTGTGCCACATCTGTCACTTGCATTTTCAGCAATTCAATGATTTGTGGCTTATTTGTTTAATTCAAATCAAAACTTCCAATATTATTTTAAAGTTTAAAAATATAATGGCATCGTATCTAAGATAGCCTGCGTAGTGTGCAAAACCAGTTTGTGTCATTTTCATCCAGTGCAAACAAACAAACGGACAGTATGTTAGAACAATATAAAAAAAAATACAATTGAAATGGTAAATATTAACTTCATCGGATCACCTAAATATGGCCAATAAATAATTTTGTGCCGTTTTAGACCATGGAATTATTGGATTTTTAAAAATTTTGGTTTTTTATTCTACCAACGCCTCAAAAATATATTAAAATCATTAGGGTTTACATATTTAATAGACACTGTAAATTTGCATGGAAAATAGACACTGTAAATTTGTGTACCTAATTTCCATGCATGGCAATTAAACACCAAAAATAAACACGCTGCATAAATAAGCACATATACGTTCGTTCTGTAGGTACGATTACGGTAGGTACTAATAATATTCCATGGATATAAACGACACAAATTCAGCATAGTGTTTCTTTAATCTATGATAATTGATAATATTTAAGACGTAAAATCTAATAACTTGTATTTTCTTTTGTGGCTTTTACGGGGTGTTCTAGAATAAATATATATATATATATATATATTTTCTAATGCCATGGATGACTTCGACACAAAACGTTATGTAGGTACAACGGATACCAGTGAACTGAAACTAGTAACACCCATTTGACCTATTATAATATTCTTTGAAAACCGTTTAGGCACCATAGTAGGGTAGAATACCTAGTTTGCGGCCATTTAGTGTCCCCTTCAACTTTAAGACGCTAGAAAAAATTATACAATTGTTTGAGCCCTGCTCTGTTTATTGATATATGTTCCCTATATAATGTAATTTACGTATTTAATTTTTAAAGGAACGCCAAGTGCTTCCTTATTTTTAGAAAAATATATAAAGCCAAATATAGCGAAATCGCCGGTTTTCGGCCATTTTTTTTTAGTTTTCGGTCAGCAGTACCCAGTTTTCGGTCGGTACATTAAATATTGAATTAAAATTAATGTATCCATACAATTAATATAAAAACAACATTTTTATGTGAAATATGTATGTGTGTATCCATTTAAAATGTCCTACTAGCCCAACACACATTTATTCCAACATCCTCATTGTTTTAGCAGTACATACTTAAAACTATACTTTAATGTTTGATTTAATTTGTTACACTTTAATAGTAATACTAGGGTAGCCTGAACAACATTTTCGCCCACATCATAATTTACTATCTAGTGATATGGTGGTCAAAGGATAGCCTATCAGCTATAATTCACTATAAATTATTTTTATCCGTCTAGGTGAAACTGTACAATCATATTTATCTTATACCTTTTTTTTTCATGGGGTAAATGCTTTTAGGCATACCCAACCGTCGGGGAGCAGTTGGGTGATGTCAGGCTCGGGGTTAATAGGGGTCCCACTACCGACTAAAAACCCCATGGTGTATCACTGTCCTCAACTAGAAGCAGAGACCGCGGGTTCAGTCGTGCACTCTTCCGCAGCCCCCAACGACGTCGCGGCCCAGCCTCTGGGGAATACCTCCCCTCTCCCGCCTCGTTGGATGCCCCGGAACACAGGGGGACATACACACCTTTTTCGGACCTAACCCTGATGGGAGGCGCCGGCTGCCACCACAACCAACGCCCCAGGTCCTATAAGCGGAGACGGCGTGCGAGCTCGATTAGCTCGCCTCTTCAAATCGGGAGGCCGCTGCGCCTCCCTCTGCGAAACTATTTTTCCACACGAAAGGCCACCGCCTTCCACGACCTCTCTTCATCGACCATCTTTACTATGATGGCCGACAATGAGAGGTCGGGCCCCATAACTGCGATCAGGGATATATAGGTATACGATATACACTTATACGACTGCTTCTCCTGGGCATGCCTCAAGTGCGAGCTGTCTTCCGCGAACCCAAACTGGGGGCCGGGGAACGCTCCCTTCGTGCGATGTTACACAGGTATCTCCCGAAACAGCCATGTCCGGCGAGAACCTGTGTCAGTCGGAAATAGGGCCTCCCATGCCTTCTTTGGACCCTCTCTCCGAGTACGGGCCGGATCGATTCGTGTCGAGCACCGGCCCCCTCTCTTGTGTGGGTCTTGCGAAGAGCCTGTCTCATGTGGTGAGAGCTGAGTGTCCGGTAGCCCCGAAACACTAACTGCCATTACTCTCTGTACCGCAAGCAAGATGGAGATGCACTCGCGGCGCAGAAAGCCATCCCCTCTCCTCCTCTGGTGTTTGGAAGGAGGCGACTCATAGCACCAGCTGTGTTCATGGGGGGCCAGCTGCCACACATGCGCCTCAAACCACTATTTGCTGTCAAGGACAACGCCGAGATATTTCAACGTTGTCCTGACCAGAATGCAGGTTCCGCCCACAACAATGGTAGAGTCTGCAGATGGCGCCCATCATCGGCCATAAAAATATATGGCTTTAGACTTATGGAGCGCCTTATCCAGGCACAGCATTCTGATTCTGGCCACGACCGTCCCGACACTATCCGTGGCCATCCGATTTCCGCTTCTCTGTAATTATCCCGAACGACGTCAACTCCACGAAGGTTGGCGCCTCAAAGCACCCAAATGCCCGACTTTCCACAAGAAGGGGCCCAAGAGTCAGCTCTGCGGAACGCCACGCGCCGCGCGTCACGGGACCTCGAACCTTCGCATTTGTCGTCGGGAAGACTTCCTCTCTATCGGTGAGATAGTCCCCGACTAGCCTTCAGAGGCAGTGGGGAACTCGTTGATACTATAGTCCAGCGTGTATTGTGCTCCAGGGCAGCGTGTCGAAAGCGTTGGCAACGTCCAATGACACGACCAACACACCACTACTGGAGCACGCCTCCTTGGAGAGGTCGCGGACGCTGGAGATGGCATCCAGGGTCGAGTGACCTTTCGGAAACCCGAACTGGTTGTGTGCTAGGTTGGGCACTGTTCTCTCAAGGTGCTTAACGAGGCGGGTAGCCACGATACGCTTCAACAGTTTGCCCACATAGTCAACTACCACAATCGGATAGCTCGAAGGCTCATCCGCGGGACGGCCTTCCTTCCTCAGGAGAAGCTTGCCCCTCTTCCACTGTTTGAGGAATTTGCCCTCCCTGAGACACCTGTCACATAGGGCCTTCAGAGGTATCAGGTGCTCATTATTAAAACCTTTGTTATTTTATTTAAAAAAAATACAAATAATCCTTAAAAACAATATTAGAGTTTAGTAACTTCGTAAGTAGGTAATGAATATCAATAACTATGAACAAAAACAAGACTTTTTAAGACGAATTTAAGTACATTAATAAAAATGGACGAAGAACTAATACCACTGTTTTCGATACCTCAGTTTTCGGTCTCATTTCTTTCATACAAATATTATGTGACCGAAAACTGAATGTCAATAAATTACGGCTTATGTTTTCGGCCATCTCTAAAATGTGAATATCGTTATTTAATCATACTAATGCAAATTGACGGCCGAATTCTGAAAACTAAAATCTTAACTGTAATTGCAGTTGAATAAAAAGAGTAGTTCCGTACGTGTACTACCACGTTAATAAAAGAGACAAAACTATTTTAGGTTGCATGTCGCTAAAACTCGGCCACCCCGGCCGAAAATAGAATAATTAAAGAAAATCTTGCTTCTGTTTCCGGCCCCTTAAAAAATCGTTATTTAAAATCAAATACTATTAAAATAATTATGAAAGAATGACTATAACTTATTTCTTCAGCTATAAAACTATTAACAATCAACATTTACTTATTATAACAGTAAAAAACTTACGGTTGAACGAGAGGCGAGTCACTATTTTTTTTTTGTATTTGCGTGCTTAACTCTTTCTCATCTACCAACGTGAAATTAAACAATTATTTAAAAATCGTTTGTTATAGTAACCCAACCGAATAATGTTTTAGGGTATCAGGCGATTCAATCAAAGAGTACTTACAAGACTTTCGTTCCTATATTGCAATAATAAGCAGCTAATATCTAAATAATACTGCAAGAGGATCAGGAATGGCCGATGGATAGGTGCCGGCCGGTGGACCGGTTCCCCTACCCTACCTAGGTACTGGTTAAATATCAGTATTCCCGTGGAGAGAAATGACACAAAATACATGTGTACATTTAATACTATTTTATTATTATCATGAAAGACAAATTTTCAACTTGAATTTTATTGTCGTCGGATAATGTTCGCAAAGACAAATACCTAAATTTCTACCTAAGCAAGCACCTAACATGACACAAACTACTGTAAGTATTAGGTTTGGCAAATGGTCAGGAAACTATATCCAAAACACAATCAACTTTAATATTTTTGAAACCTAAAAACCTAGCGCTATCGGCACAATAGATACATGGAGCTTCTTAAGCAGTAGTTTAACCACAGATTACTTAATAGTTACTACGTAACTACGAAGAAATTACCCGAATTCAGTCACGTGATCAACCGTGCGGCCTTCCCTACATCGAGGAGGTACAAAAAGATACAACTAGACTGATTGTTCACATGCTTTACTGCGGTGTTTACTTACAGTTTAGTTTTAATAAGCTGTCAGCAGATTGACACTATAGAGGTTGTAATCTTTTCATCATTTTAATAGAAAAAAGAACCCAAGGAGTTTTAAAGGCAAATAATCATACAATAACCTTGTTATCTGGTGGCCTTACTATATTACCAAAGACAACGGCGTTTTATTAATCAATTCTGCGCGCGCTTGTGTTCTCTCAAATAAGTAGATAATATATATAATTATATTTTTACCTATACACAACAACTGACGACTATCGTTGGGTGAAAGGACTGGAATTAAATTTATTTTCTCAGTAAAATTGTATATACCTACATAAGTACTCGCGACCGTTGTAATGGAGTTGTCGCGCCGACGAAAATACTGTGTTTTCTTTAAAAAAATGAAAATTTTCTAATATTTCGATAATAGTAACCCTAGAGCTCTGATCGTCATTTGTCATTGAATTCCAGGATACCGCGGAGTCGAACTACTGTATATATATGTCTATTGTGCTATCGGTCTAAAGATAGTGTTTTATTTATTAAATATGTTTTGGGTAGTAAAACCGGAAGTTACTCGAACATTCTGACCTCAGACTAACAATTATATAAGTAATGTTTAATTTGTTAACTGCTAACCTGGCTAACCTTTTGCGAGTTTTTTTTCTCAGATCGGTTGTCTAGAATAATTTGCTTATGCAATAAGACCGTACCTTTGTATACGATTATTTTTTGTCTCTTTGTAATGTTATTTTTAAGTAATGCAAATAAATAATTTTCTATCTATCTATCTAGATGCTATGCTGCCTATGCCATGTAGGGTTAGAAAATACCTAATTAATTATTTTTTGGATTGTCACTATACCGGTAAAGTCTTTTTCTGCGGCGTTTTATAATCGATTATTAAAAATATCAAAAATAAATTACTGTAAACAACGTTCAGAAACACTCATTTAAAATAGTTAATTCATTTCTTTTTTTCCCATTAGATGGTGCGTAAACTTGTTTATTAATCCAGTTAATTATAAAAAAACTCGCATCTGGATATAGTATATTAATATATCTATCATTTCCACTTTGAATCCTTTTGGTTGGACTAATAATTATAAAGTTTAATATACTTTGCGTTTACCATCGCAAATTTTGGGAAACGGGTGCTCTGTCTCCGTCCAGCCCCCGCTATGGTAAATGCAGTGTTATACGAAACTTTGTAATTATAAGTCCAAAAAAAAGGATTCAAACTGGAAACGATAGGTCTAATAATACGCTATATTAACTTGTTAGGTTTTTTGTAATTAGTCGAGTTTATAAGTAGTTTACGCACCATCATTGGATACATTACCTAACTATTTAAAATGCGTTCCTAAAACTTCGCTTGAGAAAACCAACGTAGGTATCAGGCATATTTTACAAATCCGGCGCGAAATTGGAGGATGCGGGTTCAATTACCGCCCGGGGCATAAAATTTTGTGCTCCATCCATTAATACCTAAAATATAACAATTTGCTTGCTATGCGCCCCGGGGGGTGAGTGGGGGGGGGGGGGCGCACTAAAGCCACTTGGAGATATGTTTTAAGTACAACATAAATGTGCTAGTAAAATACCAATCCTATACCTACCTACCTACGTTTTCAACAATCAAATAAAAATATCAGACTGATAAAATGTTAACCATACTAAATTTAAAAAAAATTTACGACTTCAACATTCAAAAGTGTGAAATAACCTGTTGAAGTCGGTACCATGATAGCTCAAAAGTACCCTATCGCAATATTGTGTGCATAGTACCGACTTCGACAAGTTATTTCACAGTTTTAGTGTTGAAGTCGGTTAAATTTCTTAATAAAAAACACCCTTTTTCGTGACTCTTGTTACTTCCGGGATCGGTTGTCATTCACTGTCAATGACTATAATATAATCAAGATAGGAAAACTTTTTTCAGTTATTAAAAAACGGCTTGACCTATTTGATGAAATTTAAATGGGACCACACGGAGTGCACCAGCTTTCAAATACAAAAAGATCATCAAAATTGGTTCACCAAGTCGAAAGTAATGAGGTAACAAACAAAAAAATTAACAGTCGAATTGAGAAACTCCTCTTTTTTGAAGTCAGTTACAATTTAAATTTTCTAAAAGACCACCAACATCGTTCATGTAATACGCATTTAGGTATTCGTTGTGTGTGCATAACTGCATATTATATACATTATATTACAATACATTAATTATTGATAGTAAAAATAACTAGGTACCTATCTGATGATTAAAAACCGGGCCTTAGTTAACTTTTTATTTCTATTTGATAAAATACGTAGGTACTGAACTATTTAATCAGTACTAATATTATAAATGCGAAAGTAACTCTGTCTGTCTGTCTGTCTGTCTGTCT
This sequence comes from Plagodis dolabraria, assembly GCA_963854805.1. Lineage (NCBI taxonomy): Eukaryota > Metazoa > Arthropoda > Insecta > Lepidoptera > Geometridae > Plagodis > Plagodis dolabraria. The sequence continues at coordinate 22,562,409 of OY978459.1, forward strand.
GTCTGTTACGCTTTCACGGCGAAACTACTGGACCGATTTGAATGAAATTTGGTATGGAGATAGTTTGAGACCCGGGAAAAAACATAGGATAGTTTTTATCCGACTGCTGTTTTCGCGCGATAACCGACATACGCGCGGGCGGAGCCGCGCCCGGAAAGCTAGTAATAAATAAAAAAGCTGATAAGTACTTACCTATAAATAAACTACATAAATAATACTTACCTACCAATGACTAGGTAAACTGTAGGTATTTATAACGCCTTTTTTTGCTGATAGGTAAGCCTTTCACCACAATCTTACTTGATTGTAAGTGTTGATGTGATTAGGGTTACCAGATGTAAAAATCAAAAGACCGGAGAAAAGGCCTGATTACCATGGAAAAGTCCTGAGATTTTATACAGTTTGAGAATTTTCTCTCAAAAACGTGTTATTATCGTTTTATACACTGCGGATCTAACTCACGCGTTGCAACTTGCACATCGCACTCAAAGCGGCGCGCGGGGGGGCGGGGGGTGGCAGCGGCACCGCAAAAGAAGATTATTTTAGTTTGTTTTACTTGGATAAATAAGTATTGATTTTAACTGCAATTGTTATCTACCAAAAGAAGATTATTTTTAGTTTGTTTTAATTGGATAAATAAGTATTGATTTTAACTGTTCAATTGTTGCCAAAAGAAGATTATTTTAGTTTGTTTTACTTGGATAAATAAGTATTGATTTTAACTGCAATTGTTATCTACCAAAAGAAGATTATTTTTAGTTTGTTTTAATTGGATAAATAAGTATTGATTTTAACTGTTCAATTGTTGCCAAAAGAAGATTATTTTTAGTTTGTTTTACTTGGATAAATAATATTGATTTTAACTGCAATTGTTATCTACCAAAAGAAGATTATTTTAGTTGGTGTAACTTTTAATTAAAGAGATCTTTATAATGTAACCTGTGTTTTATTGAAAATCCTGAGATTTCACGAGATTTGCAAAATCCGGCCGCAATCCTGTGAAAAGTCGAAAATTCCTGTAATCTCAGGACAAATCCTGAGATATGGTAACCCTAGATGTGATCGAAGGTGTTAACAAGGCTTAACCTAGAATTACTGGCTCTCAAGGACAGCTGCCGGAACACACCGTCAGGTGCTTGTCAACAGATTTACTACTTGAGGGTGGTCGCTAACCAGGCGGGCGTTCGCAAAATGCCCTTCTACCATGCGGTGAAGCTCAAGCCCGTGGCGGGATTCAAACCATGTAGGTACCTGCTGCGCGGCCATCCATAGCCAATGCTACTGAGCCAACACTGCTTCACTACTTGCAGAAGAAATAGGTACTGCATCTCCATAGCGAGTTTCGGCGGTTCAACTTCTCTTTATGAATAGTTAATAATTGAAGGTGTTCATATTTATTCGAAAATGGGCATACAATTCATTAGTGTAAATACGTAGGTATCTCGTACTTATCTCTTCTTATTTTATTCCCTACAACGTAATATTGGGTGAACCCAAAATGTGTAATTTTATGTCTCCAATAATTAACAATTTAAAATACGGAGAGAGAGCACCGCTTCCCAAAATTCACGATGGTAAATGCAAAGTATACTGAACTTTATAATTATTAGTCCTACAAAAAGGATTCAAACGGGAAACGATAGATCTAATTAATATACTATATCCAGATGCGAGTTTTTTTATAATAAACTGGATTTATAAATGAGTTTACGCACCATCTATGGCAAAAATATAAATGAGTGTTTTTAAGGCGATTAGAGTCGCCAATGGCCTTGAGCATCTGGGCCTAATCGAGCTTACTTTACTCGCGCATCGCCGCATACGTGCCGCGCTCGCTGCACAAATATAACGGTCAAAGAATATGCAGATGCGCGATGCGCTCCGGTAACATGGCACTTTATATGCCTACCGCACTATTCTAGTGCGGAACATACTCCGATTTGGCTGAAAATTGATATTGAGGTGGTCGTAGACGTAGGAAATTTGTTTTATTATGACGTCTGCCAAGTGAAAAATGTTACAACGATTTGGCTGATATATGGGTTGTTCTAGACGTCTTTTTTCTGAATTTGGAATTAATTTTTCTATGACGTCTGCCAAGTAAAAAAGTTACTCCGATTTGGCTGAAAATCGATATCTAGGTTGTTCTAGACGTATTCATTCCGAATTTGGATTTTAATTTTCTAAAACGTCTGCCATGTGAAAGATGTTTCTCAGATTTGGCTGAAAGTTGTTTTCTGGACGTCATTATTCTACATTTGGATTTCAATTTTCAATGACGTTTGCTAAGTAAAGATAGATGACGTATTTTTAAAACGCTAAGATGTACCGGATAAGAGTGCGAAAATTATCATAATCAATCGTTTATTCAAATCTCCTTATAAATAAGATTATAGCCGACGCAGGTTTACTCGATTGAAAACGACGATATAAGAGGAAGATTTGTATGTTTTGTATTATTTTTGTATGTTTTATTGTACATTGAAAAATAAGAAAAGGGACGACTGTGTCGTACGCAAAAATACAAAATGGCGAATGTTTGTGCGCCCCGCGCCCCTGCCCTAGCCCTTCTGACATCCGGGCTGGTTTTGATGCTTATTTAATTGCATAGATAGTACAATCGTATCTGTTAAATATAAATAATGCAACTTCCATACATTACATACACAACAAATATACCATCAAGGCTATCTTAAAAATAGCTACTTCCTTTTAAAGACATTAAAAAACATATAATATAACACATACAGTTATGTGTCGCCTACAGAGATGATCCTCAAAAATTGTAGATTGTTATACAAGGGTTGAAAGGAATCAATCCCCTTACGAGGTATTTAGACATGTCGGCCCTTGAGAAGGAAGCATTTACTATTAATTATATAAATATCTACAGCTATATTGTAAAAATTGGTTCCATCATGAAAAGGTAACCGAGATACTTTCTCAATTATTAGGAGATTTCAATAATTGATTGATAAGTACGAGTAATCATAATTTTCCTACTCTTATCTTACTGCGGCGTTAGGGAGCTGCTAATCATCCACGGCCAGCAGGTAGGTAAACTTAGGAAATAGGTTTGAAAAGTTTATTAGGCCTTATCAGGTTGCACGAAGTCAAAGTCAAAGTCAAAATCATTTATTCAATTTAGGCGTCTACGACGCTCTTATGAAGGTCAATTACAAATTTTAATATTTAAATATACTACATTGTAATGCCACGTTCAGCAAACAAAAATTATAGAGCCACTGCGAGAAGAACGGGCAAGAAACTCGGGGCCATTCTTTTAAACGTTTTTTAACAATGTGTTAAGTACATACTACATAGTGAAATTATTACAATACTTAATTTACATTACGTAGGTGACAGGCGCTAGCTTGGCAGAGGCGAACCAGTCCATGCATTTTTGTCGTTTAAGTAATCACAAACTGTGTAGTAAGATTTCTTTATCAAAATATTCTTCACATGCACAGCCGCACAGTTCTACCTGAAGTTATATAGACCGGGGGGAGACACTGGCCTGATAGTATTAGCGAAAATACTTTTAAACGTTCACAAGCCGTGGGTTCCACATGTAATTATTTTTCATAATTAGCAATATCAACGTAAGTTTATAATTTTAAGTGGTATGTAAGTTAGTTAAAGAATTTGATTAATATATTTTTAGTTTATGATTAACATCTATTGTTTCATATTACGAATAATACTTTATTTAAGTAACAGCGTTAGGCACAACGTTACACTACATATCTTACCGTTTTCGAGATACGTCATATATCTTCACTTGGCGACGTCATTGATAAATAAACTCCAAATGTTGAATAATGACGTCCAGAACCATCTAGATATCAGTTTTTAGCCAAATTGGAGTAACTTCTTTCACTTGGCAGACGTCTTCGAAAAAATAATTCCAAATTCGGAATAAGAAAGTCTAGTACAACCTAGATACCTATCGATTTTCAGCCAAATTGGAGTAACTTCTTTTACTTGGCAGACGTCATCGAAAAATTAATTCAGAATTTGAAAAAAAGGCGTCCAGGAAAACCAAGATAAGTATCGATTTGTAGCCAAATCGAAGTAACTTTTTGCACTTGGCCGACGTCATTGTTAAATAAATTTTAAATTTGGAATTAAGACGTCTAGAACAACCTAGATATCGATTTTCAGCTAAATCAAAGTAACTTTCTCCACTGGGCAGACGTCATCGTAAAACAAATTCTAAATTTGGATTAATAACGTCTAAAACAACCTAGATATCCATTTTTAGTAAATTCTGAGTATTTTTCTTCACTTGGCAGACGACATCGAAAAAATATTCCAAATTCGGAATAATGACGCACAGTACAACCTAGATATCGATTTTCATCCAAATTGGAGGAACTTTTTTCACTTGGCAGACGTCATCGAAAAATAAATTCCAAATTCGGAATAAAAACGTCAAGAAATACCTAGATTTTAAATGTTAGCCCAACCGGAGTTACTTTCCTCACCTGGCAGATGTCGAAAAATGTATGCCAAATATTGAACAAAAACATCCAGAAAAACCTAGATATCGATTTTCAGCCAAATAGGAGCAACTTTTTTCACCTGGCAGACGTCATCGAAAAATAAATTCTAAATTCAGAATAAAGACATCCAGAACGACCTAGATTTTGAATTTCAGCCAAGTCGGAGTTACTTTCTTCACTTGGCAGATGTCGTCGAAAAATTAATTTCAAATTTGTAATAAAGACGTCCAGAACTACCTAGAGTTTGAATTTCAGCCAAATCGGAGTAATTTTCTTCACTTTGCAGACGTTATCGAAAAATAAATTCCAAATTCGGAACAAAGACGTCTAGAACTACCTAGATTTTGAATTTAAGCTAAATTGGAGTAACTTTCTTCACTTGTCAGACGTCATCGATAAATAAATTCCAAATTCGGAATAAAGACGTCTAGAACTACCTAGATTTTGAATTTCAGCCAAATTGGAGTAACTTTTTTCACTTGGCAGACGTCACCGAAAAATACATTCCAAATTCGGAATAATGACGCACAGCACAACCTACATATCGGTTTTCAGCCATATCGGACGAACTTTTCTCTCTTGGCAGACGTTATCGAAAAATAAATTCCAAATTTGGAATAAGGACGTCCAGAAAAACCTAGATAACGATTTTCAGCCAAATCGGACTGGTTTTGATTTCGAGATACGTTACCCATCTTCACTTGGCAGATGTTATCTTTATGCAGTATTAATTAACCTATATCAAAACACATAATACAATTATCAAAAAAAGCTTAGAACTCCAAAAGATGTATGAAACCCCATACAAACTCTTAATGTAGTAGAGAACCATTTTGTACCCTACGAACTACTAAAGCCGGAAACTATTGACCATAATATAAAAAAAAAATATTATCTTTAGTTTACCAGTTATAACATGAGAGCGTTATAGACATTACTAATTAATTCTGTACATAATAATATATTATGCACCTAAACCTTTCATTGATCTTATTGGTGATGCCGCCCATTGTAAAGTACCTACAACATTGTCAATTTCAAGTTTTGATTCTATTCATACGTGAAACAATTCAAATAAAATTTGTCTACAAAGTACCGATAATAAAGCGACAACGCACATACTTCACGTCGCAATCAAGTTGGCCCTCTGCAGCGAGCGAATCATTACACGCACACAGCTGCGAATCTCGCGTGTCAATGCACTAATACATAGACAAGATCGTTGTCAGTCGAAAGCGCGAGCGGGGCTACGAGCGACACAACCTCCCCGTGCCAACGCTTGCGCAACACTGCCGCCTGCGTCCGCGCAGAGCACCTCGGAACCGCTATCGTTCTGAATCTGAATAATTAGACATTTTCTTAGGAAAATATCAATGGATTTACAAATGCTATGTTGCGATTGTAGTATATCTATCTAGAAATTTTATGGTACAATTTATTTCTCAAAAATCGTAGCCGTTTAGAAGGAGTTCGCAATATAAGTCAAGAAATAGTATGTAGTTTGAATTTTTTTTACGGCAAAAGTAATAATAATACCATAAAATCATATGTTGCAAATGTTGTACTTGAATTCATCTATAAAATATATTTTTTTCAAATCTTCAACTTCAGCGGTTACGGAGGAGTTCGCTTTAGAAAGTACGAATTTGACGTACCCAAGGATGAACGTAGTTTACAGAAACATATTTTTGTTATTTTAACTGACTTCCAAAAAAGGAGGAGGTTCTCAATTCGAGTGTATATTTCTTTTTATTATTGTTATACTATCAAAATCGGTTAAGCCGTTTTTGAGTTACACTCCAATATCAAAAAACATTTTCCTTGATGATATAGTCGTTGACAAAGAAAGACAATCGATCCCTTATTTTGGGAAACGGTGCTGTCTCCTTAGTACCTACGTATTTAATCAAATAGAACTAAAAAGTTAACTAAAGCCCGGTTTTTAATCGTCGGATAGGTACCTATACATTTATACCTATACTAGTTACTATTACTATCAATAATTAATGTATTATTATATAATGTGTATACCTAATATACACACACATGACACAACGAATAAGTACCTAAATGCGTATTAAGTACATAAAAGATGTTGGTGGTCTATTAAAAAGTTTATATTTTATCCGATTTCAACAAAAGAGGAGATACTCAATTCGAATGTTTTTTTTGTTTGTTACTTACCTCATTACTATCGATTCGACTTGGTGAACCAATTTTGATGATTCTTTTTGTATTTGAAAGCTGGTGCACGGTGCACCCCGTGTGGTCCCATTTAAATTTCATCAAATCGGTCAAGCCGTTTTTGAGTTACATTCCAATAACTGAAAAGTGTTTTCGTATATTGATGATATGGTCATTGACAGTGAATGAAAACCGATCCCGTAAGTAACAAGAGTAACTAAATAGGGTAAAAAAAATTCAAACAAAAAATGGAACCGAATTCAACACTTTAAAGTGTGAAATAACTAGTCGAAGTCGGTACCATGCGCACAATAATGTGATAATAGGTATTTTTGAACTACCATGGTACCGACTTCAACAAGTTATTACACACTTTTGGGTGTTGACGACCTCAACACCCAAAAGTGTGAAATTCCATTTTCTGTTTAATAATTTTTTTAATAATCTTTTTTTGTAGAAATAGTTTGAAATTACCCGGTGGGGTTGCCGTATTAGAATGTCAACCCCCCATTTATTCCCGTGGGTGTCGTAAATGGCGATTATGGAAATGGTACCAGAAGTTGCAGCGCCTTCTGAAGAACTGAAAATGTATTATGCGAAGGCCTTGTACAACAGTGGACGTTTCGGTTCATATCACATCAACCGAAACGTTGCAATATACCTAAAACTACAAAGTGGCATCGGCCGACTTTCAGTCGCGCGCGCGGTCGCTGGCGCGCCGCCTCCACGCCGCGCGCCGCGCCGCGCGCTCGCCGCCCTCGCGCCGCGGGTCTTGCGGCGCGCGCGCGGCGTCGTGGGAACAGTACTCACGGCGCAGGCGCGGCGCGCCGCGCGGCCGCGCCGCGCACACGCCGCCCTCGCGCCGCGGGGCTTGCGGCGCGCGCGCGGCGTCGTCTGAACAGAGCCTCAGGCACGTATCGATATAGTTAAAAGAAGAGCGTAACACGAATTTAGTTTTTACATTCAACAGCATAAGAATTATAATATACAAAACTTCAAGTTAATTCTTAGGCTCTGTTCAGACGACGCCGCGCGCGCGCCGCAAGCCCCGCGGCGCGAGGGCGGCGTGAGCGCGGCGCGGCCGCGCGGCGCGCCGCGCCTGCGCCGCGAGTACTGTTCCCACGACGCCGCGCGCGCGCCGCAAGACCCGCGGCGCGAGGGCGGCGAGCGCGCGGCGCGGCGCGCGGCGTGGAGGCGGCGCGCCCGCGACCGCGCGCGCGACTGAAAGTCGGCCGATGCCACTTTGTAGTTTTAGGTATATTGCAACGTTTCGGTTGATGTGATATGAACCGAAACGTCCACTGTTGTACAAGGCCTTCGCATAATACATTTTCAGTTCTTCAGAAGGCGCTGCAACTTCTGGTACCATTTCCATAATCGCCATTTACGACACCCACGGGAATAAATGGGGGGTTGACATTCTAATACGGCAACCCCACCGGGTAATTTCAAACTATTTCTACAAAAAAAGATTATTAAAAAAATAATTAAACAGAAAATGGAATTTCACACTTTTGGGTGTTGAGGTCGTCAACACCCAAAAGTGTGTAATAACTTGTTGAAGTCGGTACCATGGTAGTTCAAAAATACCTATTATCACATTATTGTGCGCATGGTACCGACTTCGACTAGTTATTTCACACTTTAAAGTATTGAATTCGGTTCCATTTTTTGTTTGAATTTTTTTTACCCTCTTTAGTGACTCTTGTTACTTACGGGATCGGTTTTCATTCACTGACCATATCATCAATATACGAAAACACTTTTCAGTTATTGGAATGTAACTCAAAAACGGCTTGACCGATTTGATGAAATTTAAATGGGACCACACGGGGTGCACCGTGCACCAGCTTTCAAATACAAAAAGAATCATCAAAATTGGTTCACCAAGTCGAATCGAAAGTAATGAGGTAAGTAACAAACAAAAAAAAACATTCGAATTGAGTATCTCCTCTTTTGTTGAAGTCGGTTAAATATAAACTTTTTAATAGACCACCAACATCTTTTATGTACTTAATACGCATTTAGGTACTTATTCGTTGTGTCATGTGTGTGTATATTAGGTATACACATTATATAATAATACATTAATTATTGATAGTAATAGTAACTAGTATAGGTATAAATGTATAGGTACCTATCCGATGATTAAAAACCGGGCCTTAGTTAACTTTTTAGTTCTATTTGATTAAATACGTAGGTACTAAGGAGACAGCACCGTTTCCCAAAATAAGGGATCGATTGTCTTTCTTTGTCAACGACTATATCATCAAGGAAAATGTTTTTTGATATTGGAGTGTAACTCAAAAACGGCTTAACCGATTTTGAAAGTATAACAATACTAAAAAGAAATATACACTCGAATTGAGAACCTCCTCCTTTTTTGGTCGGTTAAAATAACAAAAATATGTTTCTGTAAACTACGTTCATTATATTGATTAAAAACACTCATTTATATTTTTGCCATAGATGGTGCGTAAACTCATTTATAAATATAGTTTATTATAAAAAAACTCGCATCTGGATATAGTAATTAATTAGATCTATCGTTTCCCGTTTGAATCCTTTTTGTAGGACTAATAATTATAAAGTTCAGTATACTTTGCATTTACCATCGTGAATTTTGGGAAGCGGTGCTCTCTCTCCGTATTTTAAATTGTTAATTATTGGAGACATAAAATTACACATTTTGGGTTCACCCAATTTACGTACGTTGTAGGGAATAAAATAAGAAGAGATAAGTACGAGATACCTACGTATTTACACTAATGAATTGTATGCCCATTTTCGAATAAATATGAACACCTTCAATTATTAACTATTCATAAAGAGAAGTTGAACCGCCGAAACTCGCTATGGAGATGCAGTACCTATTTCTTCTGCAAGTAGTGAAGCAGTGTTGGCTCAGTAGCATTGGCTATGGATGGCCGCGCAGCAGGTACCTACATGGTTTGAATCCCGCCACGGGCTTGAGCTTCACCGCATGGTAGAAGGGCATTTTGCGAACGCCCGCCTGGTTAGCGACCACCCTCAAGTAGTAAATCTGTTGACAAGCACCTGACGGTGTGTTCCGGCAGCTGTCCTTGAGAGCCAGTAATTCTAGGTTAAGCCTTGTTAACACCTTCGATCACATCAACACTTACAATCAAGTAAGATTGTGGTGAAAGGCTTACCTATCAGCAAAAAAAGGCGTTATAAATACCTACAGTTTACCTAGTCATTGGTAGGTAAGTATTATTTATATAGTTTATTTATAGGTAAGTACTTATCAGCTTTTTTATTTATTACTAGCTTTCCGGGCGCGGCTCCGCCCGCGCGTATGTCGGTTATCGCGCGAAAACATTAATCTCTTTAAGCGCAGTCGGATAAAAACTATCCTATGTTTTTCCCGGGTCTCAAACTATCTCCATACCAAATTTCATTCAAATCGGTCCAGTAGTTTCGCCGTGAAAGCGTAACAGACAGACAGACAGACAGACAGACAGACAGACAGAGTTACTTTCGCATTTATAATATTAGTACTGATAGTACTGATTAAATAGTTCAGTACCTACGTATTTTATCAAATAGAAATAAAAAGTTAACTAAGGCCCGGTTTTTAATCATCAGATAGGTACCTAGTTATTATTACTATCAATAATTAATGTATTGTAATATAATGTATATAATATGCAGTTATGCACACACAACGAATACCTAAATGCGTATTACATGAACGATGTTGGTGGTCTTTTAGAAAATTTAAATTGTACCTGACTTCAAAAAAGAGGAGTTTCTCAATTCGACTGTTAATTTTTTTGTTTGTTACCTCATTACTTTCGACTTGGTGAACCAATTTTGATGATCTTTTTGTATTTGAAAGCTGGTGCACTCCGTGTGGTCCCATTTAAATTTCATCAAATAGGTCAAGCCGTTTTTTAATAACTGAAAAAAGTTTTCCTATCTTGATTATATTATAGTCATTGACAGTGAATGACAACCGATCCCGTAAGTAACAAGAGTCACGAAATAGGGTGTATTTTATTAGGAAATTTAACCGACTTCAACACTAAAACTGTGAAATAACTTGTCGAAGTCGGTACTATGCACACAATATTGCGATAGGGTACTTTTGAGCTATCATGGTACCGACTTCAACAGGTTATTTCACACTTTTGAATGTTGAAGTCGTAAATTTTATATAAATTTAGTATGGTTAACATTTTATCAGTCTGATATTTTTATTTGATTGTTGAAAACGTAGGTAGGTAGGTATAGGATTGGTATTTTACTAACACATTTATGTTGTACTTAAAACATATCTCCAAGTGGCTTTAGTGCGCCCCCCCCCCCTCCACTCACCCCCCGGGGCGCATAGCAAGCAAATTGTTATATTTTAGGTATTAATGGATGGAGCACAAAATTTTATGCCCCGGGCGGTAATTGAACCCGCATCCTCCAATTTCGCGCCGGATTTGTAAAATATGATTTTCGCATAGCACGCGATAGTGCTTGTATTCATATTAATAAGTAAATTGTTGCCTGATACCTACGTTGGTTTTCTCAAGCGAAGTTTTAGGAACGCATTTTAAATAGTTAGGTAATGTATCCAATGATGGTGCGTAAACTACTTATAAACTCGACTAATTACAAAAAACCTAACAAGTTAATATAGCGTATTATTAGACCTATCGTTTCCAGTTTGAATCCTTTTTTTTGGACTTATAATTACAAAGTTTCGTATAACACTGCATTTACCATAGCGGGGGCTGGACGGAGACAGAGCACCCGTTTCCCAAAATTTGCGATGGTAAACGCAAAGTATATTAAACTTTATAATTATTAGTCCAACCAAAAGGATTCAAAGTGGAAATGATAGATATATTAATATACTATATCCAGATGCGAGTTTTTTTATAATTAACTGGATTAATAAACAAGTTTACGCACCATCTAATGGGAAAAAAAGAAATGAATTAACTATTTTAAATGAGTGTTTCTAAACGTTGCGTTGTTTACAGTAATTTATTTTTGATATTTTTAATAATCGTTTATAAAACGCCGCAGAAAAAGACTTTACCGGTATAGTGACAATCCAAAAAAATAATTAATTAGGTATTTTCTAACCCTACATGGCATAGGCAGCATAGCATCTAGATAGATAGATAGATAGAAAATTATTTATTTGCATTACTTAAAAATAACATTACAAAGAGACAAAAAATAATCGTATACAAAGGTACGGTCTTATTGCATAAGCAAATTATTCTAGACAACCGATCTGAGAAAAAAAACTCGCAAAAGGTTAGCCAGGTTAGCAGTTAACAAATTAAACATTACTTATATAATTGTTAGTCTGAGGTCAGAATGTTCGAGTAAGTTCCGGTTTTACTACCCAAAACATATTTAATAAATAAAACACTATCTTTAGACCGATAGCACAATAGACATATATACAGTAGTTCGACTCCGCGGTATCCTGGAATTCAATGACAAATGACGATCAGAGCTCTAGGGTTACTATTATCGAAATATTAGAAAATTTTCATTTTTTTAAAGAAAACACAGTATTTTCGTCGGCGCGACAACTCCATTACAACGGTCGCGAGTACTTATGTAGGTATATACAATTTTACTGAGAAAATAAATTTAATTCCAGTCCTTTCACCCAACGATAGTCGTCAGTTGTTGTGTATAGGTAAAAATATAATTATATATATTATCTACTTATTTGAGAGAACACAAGCGCGCGCAGAATTGATTAATAAAACGCCATTGTCTTTGGTAATATAGTAAGGCCACCAGATAACGAGGTTATTGTATGATTATTTGCCTTTAAAACTCCTTGGGTTCTTTTTTCTATTAAAATGATGAAAAGATTACAACCTCTATAGTGTCAATCTGCTGACAGCTTATTAAAACTAAACTGTAAGTAAACACCGCAGTAAAGCATGTGAACAATCAGTCTAGTTGTATCTTTTTGTACCTCCTCGATGTAGGGAAGGCCGCACGGTTGATCACGTGACTGAATTCGGGTAATTTCTTCGTAGTTACACTACTGCTTAAGAAGCTCCATGTATCTATTGTGCCGATAGCGCTAGGTTTTTAGGTTTCAAAAATATTAAAGTTGATTGTGTTTTGGATATAGTTTCCTGACCATTTGCCAAACGTAATACTTACAGTAGTTTGTGTCATGTTAGGTGCTTGCTTAGGTAGAAATTTAGGTATTTGTCTTTGCGAACATTATCCGACGACAATAAAATTCAAGTTGAAAATTTGTCTTACATGATAATAATAAAATAGTATTAAATGTACACATGTATTTTGTGTCATTTCTCTCCACGGGAATACTGATATTTAACCAGTACCTAGGTAGTATGGTGCCTAAACGGTTTTCAAAGAATATTATAATAGGTCAAATGGGTGTTACTAGTTTCAGTTCACTGGTATCCGTTGTACCTACATAACGTTTTGTGTCGAAGTCATCCATGGCATTAGAAAATATATATATTTATTCTAGAACACCCCGTAAAAGCCACAAAAGAAAATACAAGTTATTAGATTTTACGTCTTAAATATTATCAATTATCATAGATTAAAGAAACACTATGCTGAATTTGTGTCGTTTATATCCATGGAATATTATTAGTACCTACCGTAATCGTACCTACAGAACGAACGTATGTGCTTATTTATGCAGCGTGTTTATTTTTGGTGTTTAATTGCCATGCATGGAAATTAGGTACACAAATTTACAGTGTCTATTTTCCATGCAAATTTACATTGTCTATTAAATATGTAAACCCTAATGATTTTAATATATTTTTGAGGCGTTGGTAGCATAAAAAACCAAAATTTTTAAAAATCCAATAATTCCATGGTCTAAAACGGCACAAAATTATTTATTGGCCATATTTAGGTGATCCGATGAAGTTAATATTTACCATTTCAATTGTATTTTTTTTTATATTGTTCTAACATACTGTCCGTTTGTTTGTTTGCACTGGATGAAAATGACACAAACTGGTTTTGCACACTACGCAGGCTATCTTAGATACGATGCCATTATATTTTTAAACTTTAAAATAATATTGGAAGTTTTGATTTGAATTAAACAAATGAGCCACAAATCATTGAATTGCTGAAAATGCAAGTGACAGATGTGGCACAAAACGCAATAATAAGCTTTATAGGTACGACAGTATACACATGCAAGATATTAGCAACTTTAGAATTTTTTAAACTTATGATCCCAAAATAGCCTAGCGCTATCGGACTACTTTGCGTTTCACAGTCATCGATTTAACCTATCCATTGGTTTTAACCTTGAAACACACTGCAAATTAACTGTCATTTTTATCATTCACTTATTTTATGTGTTGCATAGCAACCCGAAACTTAATTACGACATTCTGAAACGGGCCCTGAATAGTTAGTCAAGTGGTAAAGCTCAATAGATACCGCGTATATGGATGCTTATTTTCGCTATACGATTCAAGTAAGCGTGGCGCAGTGGCGGCTAAAGAGACTGGGAATCCAAAGCCTATAGTTCGAATCTGTTGACCGCCGTGTAATCTTTTGGCAAAAAAATTTTTAATGACTGGTTTCTCTTTTATTGTTTTTGCTCAATAACTTAATAATAAAATAAATATGAATATATTGGGCTGGTCTTATTCTGTGGGGGCGAAGTACAAATTTGTACAAAAAAATGCATAGGTACGAGCACTTTGTGAAGTTGGTCCTATTATGGAGTCATGTAAACCACTTTTTGGCCAGTTAAAAGTGTTTCCCCTTCCATGTCAGTATACTTTTGATATATCGTGCTTTGTAAAACAACACAGCTACCTTTATAATACATCGAGTGAAATTTAGTCTCGAAATACCAGAAATAGTGATAGATTGGTAAATAAGTATGCTCGTAAGTCGGTACGCTATCAGAAAAAAATTGTTATTCTATGTCAATCAAAATATATAATAAATTATCACAATATATTAAACATTTGCCTTTGCACAAATTTAAGAATGAACTAAAAATCTGGTTGCTGCATCATTCTTTCTACTCTCTTGATGAATATTTTATTTTTAAGACGAATGGTTAGTTTTATTCGATTAGATTTAAGAAACCTGTTTACCATAAGAATAAATACTTACCTACCTACCTACTTCTAGAAATTACATTTTTAGTATACGTTTTTGCATGCCAGTAATTTGGTAAAATGTGCTAGATCTCAAATTGATTTACTTACTTTTAACAACATTATTGTACTCACATTTGAAGCAAATAAATGATATTTTATTCTATTCTATTGCGAACCCGTGACTTAAATAAAACTTGCCTATTAAAATTCAATCCGGTAATAATGATATATTTCGGAACAGCGACTGCATTGTCTTTAACACTTTTGAGCACTCATTGCTGCTGACGTATTTGCAATATGGATGATACACGCTTAGCAAACGTCAATGTATGGCGTGAGGCCAACAGAATCCCGCCTCGTATATAGCGTCCAAAAGGTCGTAGGCGCCATGAAATCGGCGGCGGTTACACGTTTTAGTCGAAACGTGCCGGTTATTTCATTGAACGTTATAAACGATATAACGGCATATCTTATAACAATACTAGCTTTCCGGCCGCGGCTCCGCCCGCGTGTATGTCGTTTATCGCATAAAACCATTAACCTCTTTATACGCAGTTGGATAAAAAACTATCCCACGTCCTTCCCCGGGTCTTGAGCTATTTACATAGCAAATTTCATCCAAATCGGTCCTGTACTTAAAGTTTATTCGTTGCATACAAAAATACAAATCTTTCCTCTTGTAAACACAAATGTCATCATAAAACAACCACTGCAATGTGTAGGTACCTATTTATTTAATTCACAGGATTTATGCAGTTTTACCACAGAAATACGATTTTTTTCCAAAATATCTACCTACGTAGTCGCAGTGTAAATAACTGCTTTTTTCAGCTAGTTGCCGAGGGTAGATTTTTTTATTTTATTCAGGTGACAGGCTTTGACCACTTCACCCGATGGTAAGTGATGATGTGGTCGAAAATGTTTTTTAGAGTAACTTAGAATTACTGACTCTCAAGCAAGGATAGCTTTCGTAACACACAGGAGCTTGGCGACAGATTTTCTACTTCAAGGTGGCAGCTAGCCAGGCGGACATTTGCGAAATGCCCTACCACCATGCTACAACGACCGCCATGTCGGGAGCGATCGAGACGGCTTCTAATTTCTATCAGGCATTAAAAAAAACTTTATTGGTACAAATTTTTGTAACCTCTCTTATTTTGAAATAGGTGCTACTCATGTCATTATTATTAATTAATGTTGTTGAAAATCAACTATTTTTTGTTTTCCTTATATATGAAGTGAAAAGTAGAGTGCTTAACACGGCTGAGTCATCAAATCCTACTTGGACTGTTATAGCGCTTAGTAGATAGTCTAAATACCTCGTATGGGAATTGATTCTTTCGATCCTTGTACTATAACAATCTACTATTCTATACACAGTAGGTACCTACCTACAGTGATTTGAAATATTTAGATTAGTTATATCCGAACACCACTGCTCTAAAAGCTTACTAGAATTTACCTATATACATACCTACGCACATGTATATACAGTTTGTAATGACAAGGAAAGAACGTTCAAATATTATGCGTCATATCTGTTGTTAGAAAGAGATAAATAAGCAATTCGTGTTACCACCGAACCGCCAAGAGACGTTCCGATCACCATTATGCTGCGATCTCTTTCACTCTCTCACACCAAACGATACACATATCTCGCTCATCCATTTCATTGAAATTAGTTCCTAAGATAAAACAAAATGACGATATTTTCTATTTCATCAATAAAAGCAATAATTACGCGAGAAATGAAACAGTTTTCTTATCTCTCACAGTGCCTGTATAATTATCGCAGAGTCTAAAGACACAAGAAAGGCATATTGTCCACAGATTATTCCTAAAAAACACGATTAGCGGCGATGTATTCACCGGACGCTTGGAAGTGCAAGACTGGTAGTGACTCAGGTGATTACCCTCAATTCGTCTAGTAAATATGGAGGCCATACAACACATCTACAGGTAAAAAAATCTTAGCCTACCTATCATGGTTAGCGCCCTGCCCACCGCCGCGCGCCCGCGCCGCCGGCTCAAACTTCATCATATTGTGGAGATTGTGAAAGGGCATTTTCCGAATTCTCGCCTAGCTAGCTACCATCCACAAGAGATAATCACCTAAAAGTGTTTTCTGATAGCACTCATTGAGAGCAGTATAGACGCCCATCACCCTGAGACATACAAAAGTATGTCTCAGGGTGATGGGCGCAGTGCATGTTATAATATGCAGAATTTACTGCTTAACATCAGGTGGACGTCTTGCATGTTCAGTCACAATATTCACAATCCAATAAAAGAAGGTTCTTGGCGACAGATTTTCTACATGATGGTGGTGGCTAGGCTACCCAGGCGGGCATTAGCAAAATGCCCTACTACCAAACTGAAACGACTGCCATCCAATACAACAACCGGGACCGACGACGACCCTCTACCTGCAATACCTATGATAAATACCTACCTATCTTTTAAAAACAATTGGTTACATTCCTCCTTTCATATATAATATCATTGGTTACATTTAAACTAGGTATACCTAAGTACAAAGACGTCCAAATTTGATCTATATATAGCTAGGTACAATAGCAAGAAAATAAGTTGGTACCTCTACCTACCTACATAGGTGTACCTATACTAAGTAAGAAATCGTCTCCCAACGAGTTCGACCAATTTTATTATGTTTTGTCTTCGATTCGACTTCAATCGTTGCTATGAAACGCAACATAAAACTTGCACCACCGATTCGTCGTTCCATACAGTCTCGCTCTCGCCGACGCGAGAGACGGGTCGTAATGACAAATCGTACACCGACGCCGCGCCGCGCGACCGCGCCGCGCACACGCCGCCCTCGCGCCGCGGGTCTTGCGGCGCGCGCGCGGCGTCGTCGGAACAGTACTCGCGGCGCAGGCGCGGCGCGCCGCTCGGCCGCGCCGCGCACACGCCGCCCTCGCGCCGCGGGGCTTGCGGCGCGCGCGCGGCGTCGTCTGAACAGAGCCTTATAGATACAACACCACAGTAGTGTGATATTATGTGAGATTTGAAGCTACAGTGCAGTACAGTACTCACATCCTGCCCACTGGCCTGGTGCCCAAACACGTCTCCGTAGAGCGGCTTGCCGGTCTCGTCTACGGGCGGCTTGCCCCAACCTCCAGCGTGGTATCCGAACGCGCAGCCCTCGGGGATGGGCGCGTTCAGCCCCGGAATCTTCAGGTTGGGGTATGAAGGGGGAGGCCCGTAACGTTGTTGGGCGATCAGCCATGGTGGAGGAACCTGGAGAAACCAATTCATGTTCATACTGCCATACTCAGAGAGGTCAATTACACCCTTTCAACTGGCGGTACCCTGTTAGGGCCAAGTGTTCATTACATAATTAACATATAAATTTAGAGTTGCCGCGAATAGTTGTTATAGCGAATAGTCGAATACCGATTAATCGCCATTTACTTTGGCGAATAGTCGAATAACTCGACATTACTATTCGACATAAATAAGGCACATTAAAAATATTTGTAACTTCTAAGGTTATGAGAAAAGAAAACAATAAGGTTAAAGAAATCTGTTTCATGTTGTACATACCTACATATATGTAACGTAGTATTTTAATTTTTCATTTAATTATTATTAACTAATTTCATTTCATTAATATGATAGACATAGTCACTTATTACAGATAATAATTAATATTGTATATTGATTTATTAAGGAAAACAAAAAAAAAATATTATTTTTAACTCAGTAGTTTTTTGTTCGATAAAAGTTTATTTTAGACGACTATTCGCCGAATGCCGAATAATAGCTAAGTATTATTCGGTATTCGACGAATATCAAAAAAAATTCGAGTAATGCCGTATACCGAATAATAGCGAGTATTCGCGGCAACTTTACATATAGTTCATGTCAAACATTTATCTTAGAATCGATTTTATTTATATTGAATCGAACTTTAGTAGCAACATTTGTAGGAACCTATGTTAATTATGTTATGTGGCAAAATCTTCCTCTTACCTTTTTCAAGTAGCTAATATCGACTTTGTGTTACTTTTTGATGTAAATTTCCTAATTATTACAATTAAACGACAGTGCACTAATTTACTTCGCATTTATAATGTTCACCAAGGTTTAACTGTTATCTCATGTACAAATAAATATGTAAAGAAATTTAAATCAAGTTCAAAAACATCAGAATGCAAACCTTACCGCGGCGGCCGTGGTTTCAAAGTATACCTAGGTTATTTTCTAGGTTAGCCTGAACAACATCTTCGACCACATCATCACTTACCATCAGGTGAGATAGTGGTCAAAGGCTAACCTATCAAGCATAAAAAAAAAAAAAAAAAAAATACCATGCGTCGCAACAACATTACCTTGACGCAACTATTCGGATGCGATCATTTCTTTATTTCATCAATTGGTTTTGGAAGTTGCGTGTTTTGTTAATTGTGAACTTGATGAGTCCCAAATCAAAGCCGGTGACTATGTGGAGTTACAAATCTTTACATATTTATTCGTAGTATTTCATTCATATATTTTCATGCAAGTCAAAACGTTAAATTTTAACTATTATTAAATCTTTAAGTTATTGTAGAAAGTAGATTAACTATATTATTATTTTTGCCACCTGTAACTTAATAGGCTATGAAATATTTTAGCTACTTTATTTAAATTGTACATAGATTAGATGAATATTAGCTCTGGTCTAAATTGTTGATAGTGTCAACACTTATTTCCCGAGTCCTTTTTTTTTAGTTTTTTTTTTTCATTTTCCACAGACTCAGAGAAGTTAACCGAGAAATGTATTAAGTAATTCCATTGCTATGGGGAGCATTCTTACATACTTAATGGGGGAACACAGTATTAAGGAATGTACTGTTACTAAACAGTTGCAAACAGATTTGCACAGGCATTCCAAACGGACCAGTGTCCTCAAGCAGCACTCGTTTACGAGTTGACTCGCGTGCCAGCCATCTACCTCCTCACCATTTTTGAGGTTAGAGGGCGACCCGACACACGATGCCGCTTGCCAACAGATTTTCGTGAGCATAACTGTTCCGAATGCCTGCACGAATCCGCTTGCTAAAGGGGGCGAAAACTATAACTAAACACTAAATTTATACGAAATATTCTTTAGTCCTTACAGTGTTAATTACAGTACATGATAGCATCTTTCTTTCAAGATATAACGTGGAACAGATATGTTTTGTGTCAGTTACAAGATAACGGGTACCTTATGTGAGCCAGGTCCAACGGGCATACCGAGCGCAGTCCTCAACTCCTCGGACAGATCTCCGGGTTTTTTCTCGCGCAGTCGCGTCTCAAACTCCTTGCCTTCGTAGTAAAGGTCGCCGTGTATCGTCATGCGCGGCTTTGTCTGCCATCTGCAATGTTAGACCCGGACCATTTATTTAATTTTTTAATGCAATGAAAAATTTAAATGTATTAAAAGCCCTAATGTATTAAAATTCCAAACTCCGTGTTGCTTTGACTCGTATATCCAGAGCCATCGGCACGCGGTATGTATGCAACCTACATATCTTGGAAACAGCTGATCAAGTTGTCATGCGAACATGACTAAGAAACGGTAAAGCACCTATCGGTGTGTTCCGGCAGCTGTCTTTGAGAGCCAGTAATTCTAGGTAAGCCTGAACAACATCTTCGACCACATCATCACTTACCATCAGTTGAGATAGTGGTCAAAGGCTAACCTATCAAGCATTAAAAAAATTGTTAGTGAAATTCTAAGTGGAGCTTTAAATCAACGCTTGAGCTTCGTTTAGCTTAATTGATCACATTCAGTTTCTGAAATCTGCCAATCTAGGGTGAGTGGTATCCTGCATAGGTATCTAACACTAACCAATCATGAGTAAAACACACAATAATTTATAACAAAAAAAAACCGACTTCAAACATAAAATACGCATTATTAGGGATTACTCAAATAAAACTCGTCAGATCTCACTCAAATTTAAATGGGGCCACGAAACTATAAGTAATTTTTGGAATTTTTTTTTTTTTTTAAGTTGAATATTTATTAAACAGCTTTCGAATATTT
This sequence comes from Plagodis dolabraria, assembly GCA_963854805.1. Lineage (NCBI taxonomy): Eukaryota > Metazoa > Arthropoda > Insecta > Lepidoptera > Geometridae > Plagodis > Plagodis dolabraria. Next base: position 22,583,255 of record OY978459.1, read on the forward strand.
AAAAAAAACATTAAAATGGGTACATCCTGTAAAGAGTTACGGGGTAATATACACAAAAAAAACAGATGAATTGAGAGAGTCCCACTTTTTTGGAAATCGTTTAAAAAGACTGATCCAGTAATAAAAAGAATATGGAAGATTTTGTACTCACCTGCACAATTTCTGGCACGTCTGATCTTCCAGTCAACCTATATTTATGTAAAAAATTGCCAGTTGTCACACTGGGAATGATATGATTATCAATCGCAGAGTGTTATCTCTATTTTATAATCATACTTTTAAAAACTGAAATGGCAACACATACAAACACTATATCTACAGGGTAGGTAAAGGGGTCTAAACACCAATATTTCGCCTGATATTTGTCCCCTTGCAATAGGTGGCCAGCATATTGTAATTTACCAAGCACAATTCTAGATGCCAGGTGCAACCATTTTTATGTCAGTTTTTTTTTCCTACCCTTTGACCACTATCTCACCTCATGGTAAGTGATCATGTGGTCGAAGATATTGTTCAGGCTAACCTAGAATTACTGGTTCTCAAGGACAGCTGCCGGAACACACTGTTAGGTGCTTGGCGACAGATTTGCTACTTGAGGGTGGTAGCTACCTAGGCGGCCTTTCGCAAAATGCCCTAACACCATGCTATAACGACTGCCATCCTAAGGCAACAACCGGGACCGGCGGCTTGACGTGCCCTCCCAAGCACGGAAGAGCTCAGTATTAATGTCACTAGCGGTCACCCATCCAAGTCATGACCCTCGGCGGACGTTGCTTAACTTAGCTACTTCGCTACCAGGGCTTCATAAACAACAGTCTGTGAGAGGAATCGAGCCTTTTGAAATTCACGCATTTTTCGTCTCTCATATTACGTGGCTACGACCCATAAAATAGAAAGTCTGTCGTCAACCATCTAACGGCGTGTTTTCATATCCTGTTCTCATTCTAGGAATAGCGTGCTAATTCTAATTTAGACAGAGCTTTCGTAAGATTCAGTCTTTCCGATACTGCTTCAGCGCAGTAGTGTGCTAATACTACTATGCTCAGATTTTAAAGACACTGTAGCGAGTGAAATCAGTACTAATATTATAAATGCGAAAGTAACTATGTCTGTCTGTTCCGCTTTCACGCCAAAACTACTGGACCGATTTGAATGGAATTTGGTATGGAAATAGTTTGAGACCCGGGAAAAAACATAGGATAGTTTTTATCCAACTGCGCAAAAAGAGGTTAATGTTTTTGCGCGATAACCGACATACGCGCGGGCGGAGCCGCGCCCGGAAAGCTAGTAAAATATAAAAGTCTTACTTGAAGAAAGCGTCATGGAGTTTCTGATAATCGATGTCAATCTTGCCCAGCTTGGGGCGAGTTCTCTCTCTCATCTTCGCCTTGAGCGTCTTGGTTTCCTCCTTGTCTTGGAGCGAGGCGCGCATCTCCATGATGCCGGTCTTCTTGATGAAGTCGGGCAGGTCGAATGGAGGCTTTTCTATACCTCGCTTCCCTTGGAGATACTATAAAGGAATACACGTCAAATAGTAAGTTCGAAAATTGGATTTAGTGGTCGAAGAATTGATTTTTTTTTGTATAGCGACGAGACCTTCGACAAGACGAATTAAATGCATATTAAGGTGCCATTTCAATGAGGAGGAACCGAAGGAGTGCCAAAGTAAACAATCAAATGGCAATTAATTATCGTCTAAACTCAATCGCCTCACATTAGTGCGATTCAGTTGATGAATTCGACACCACTTCCTCACCTTGTGTTCATTACCACTCGCCACACATAATGGTCGCTTTTTTTGAAATGTTATTGTGACCGAACCAACTCGAGGTGCACCTGATGCTAAGCGGACTAACCATTGCCTATATATATTTTATATTTTTTTTTATTCTGGTAATTCAACAGCGTATACAATAAACATATATACATTAAATGTAAAACTAAAAATATGGCCAAAATAGATGGATTTCGTCACAAGCCACGAATTGCACTGCGCCCGTCACCTTGCGACATAGTTGTTATGTCTCATGTGCCTGTTTTTTCACTGGCTGCAAGAACACACCGTAAAATCTGTCTATAATATTTTCTACTTGAGGGTGGTCGCTAGCCAGACGGGTATTCGCAAAATACCCTTCCACCATACGGTGAAGCTCAAGCCCGCGACAGGATTCGAAAAAACCCAATATCAGATCAACCGAAACCTGAAACCTTTTTCAACCTCGTTCAGTGTTATATTTTCATAAAAACTAACGTGAGTTGACATACTTATTAACTACATATACCGGCTAGAACTCACGGTGTTTAGTGTTTGCAAACATACACTCACTAACTTTATTATTAATTGATATACAAGAAAATTGTAGGATTATAATGGCATAAATAGAAATATAATGAAGAAGCAGGCACCTTAGTAAACTCTGCCAATATTCACTATCACACCAATGCCTGGGCAGTAGCACAGTGTTCCAAAAACAATTTGTCGTCCTAAGCGATGACGTCATACTTCTCCACCACGTCCAGCCTATAGACGAGTTGGTTTGACTCGGTCAGAGATAAAATAGAACTGTTTTTTTTTTTTAAGAAATAACAATTTTCATCATACCTTCCGCTTATAACACCAATGCCTGGGCACTTGCACGGTGTTTCTATGAGCTTTCAGTTGAACCAGCAATTTGGGGTCTTTGGCGGTGACGTCATACATCTCGACCACGTCTGGCCGAGAGACGAGTTGCTTCAGCTCGGCTACTGACAGACGGGAGAGCTTTTTCAACTTGCGTTTGGATAGCCGTTCCTTTTCGTCTGCAGCATTTTTCTACGGTACATAAATATATTAAATAACGTTAGTGTAATTGCTTTATTTTAACGTTGTTTGGGTCGTACATAAATAAGATAGCCTCATCTATAGAGTTAGAGAAAAAAAAAAACAACTTTTACAGTCCAGACATAGAATACTTTATAAAGCCAACCTCTTTTATCATCCAATAAAGACAATAAGAAAAAGCTAAGAAAAGTAAGATAATTCTTATAGTCTATCAAATACTAAAAGATGCTAAAACAACACTTTTAAGACATCTCATTACCTCCACAGCTTCTTCGTCAACTGCAAACTGATCCTGAACTTTTTCTAATGGCTTAGACATTGTTTTTGGCGCATCCTTCTCATCTTTGATCTCTTCTTTCTTGGTGTCCGTGATTTTGAAAGCTTCTAGAATGTGGTGGAACTGTCTGTACATGGGCGCAAGCTCGTGGAAGTGTATGCTTTCTTGAACATATCTGAAATGGGATGGTGGATTAGAAGCACTTTAGCCTTGACACTGCAGTTTTTTTATAATGTGTAGGCAAGTATCTGACTGCAGTCTCACGAGGTGGAAAATAATGATGCAGTCATGAGGAACATGCTCACTGAGAAGATAGTCAAGATATCTATTCTCTCTGCACTTCACCCGTAATAAAAGTTAAGATAAAATGAAAGTGTTTCATGCATACTTTTAGGTTCTTGACTGTGTGCAGATGCCACATTCCCACGTGTCATGTTATTTTATAAAAGAAGGGAAATTGAGGAATAAGGTGTTTAGATTCAGACATCACATGGAACATAGATTACAGAAAAAGCAGATAGAATGCTTGGAACACAAAAGTGTGGCCAGAAGCTTTTCTGGCCACACTTTTGTGATACAAATATTAAAGAAGCTACATCAAACTCAAGATTTGTAGATTGTAACTGAGTTAAATTTATTATTATTTACTAGCTGTACCCGCGACTTCGTTCGCGATTGCCGTAACTGCAGACTAATTATTCTCATTTGTGCACTGTTTATCTCATATTAAGCAACACTGTGGTCTGCGGTGAAGCACTCTTATAGTAAACCATAGCTCAGATTGGAGCATTTTACTTTGGATTTCAAAACTCCTGGTTTGTATTTTCCAGAAGACACTACAGTAGTTAAGTAACTCAGAGAGTTCTTTCCCGGTTCGCGCAATAAATGTTGAAGCAAAGTACCTTGTGCGTTTCTTTAGAATTTCTATTTTAAAACGGGGGTTTTGTTTGACGGTAAGTAGATCGAAAATATATTTTTCATTTCTCATTCTCGGAGAGTAGTGTTTGTTTGATCTGAGTAGCGGGTGGGAAACACTCCTTCCCACCTAAGGCCTGGAACAACTCACAGTAAATGCTTCCTTCTCTAGGGCTGGAATGACTTGTAACCATGGTAACCATTGTTGTAAACAAAGTTATATATCTAAGATTTTTCGTTGTAAAATACTCTGTTGTTATAAAACAATTAATAACAACTATGTTTGGCAGGGTAGTAACTAAATATAAGGTAACAAGTGTAGGTTACAAAAAAAACTAACTAAAAATTTCCCTAAATTTCATTGTTCTAACTCCTAGTGTATCTTTGTACCTTCTACTCATGTTTATTATTTTTAGTAAATATTTAGGAAAACTACTATTTTGTACCTTCCTCATATTTTAAATGAACGGCCGAGATACAGACAGAAAAAAAAAACAGTTTTTGAATCAGTATCAGCTACAGATTGCTCTCAAAACATATTTTCAAATAGAATTGGACCTGTTACAGTTTTATTATAAGTATAAATAGATAAATGTAAGCGCGCCCCTCGCGCTTCCCTACCCACCTTCTCCAACCTGTTATAGGTATAGATTAGACTGATTAGACCATGGCATGTTATGAAAAATATACGTAGGGAAGTTGTGCTTATCGTAATAAAAAAAAAAAATTCTGGGTGTCTTGTTATTTGGAACATAATATTTAGGTTGTGATGTCTGTAATTTCTGAACTGCAAACCCGATGACTTTGAAATAATTACGGGATAATTTTTAAAGCACCACTATCCTAACAAAAAAAATCGGCCAAGTGCGAGTCGGACTCGCGCACGAACGGTTCCGTACCAATTAGCTATACAACATTAGACTTAATATTTTAACCTTTTTATGGTTCCGTACCCAAAGGGTAAAAACGGGACCCTATCACTAAGACTTCGGCTATCCGTCCGTCTGTCCATCCGTCTGTCACCAGGCTGTATCTCAAGAACAGTGATAGCTAGACAGTTGAAATTTTCACAGCTGATGTATCTCTATTGCCGCTATAATATAACAAGAAATACTAAAAATATAATAAAATAAATATTTTAGGGGGGCTCCCATACAACAACCGTGATTTTTTTACCATTTCTTGCTCGATACTAATAACGGTGACAGGTAGACGCTTTTACTATTCACAGAATATTAAGTATTATGTTTTCTTTAAATATAATTAATTTAAATAAATAAATAATGAAGGGGCACCCATACAATAAAATTTCAGATAATGGTACGGAGTCCCACTCGCACTTGGCCGGTTTTTTTTTGTTTTAACGTGAGCGTCACATTCGCACTTGGCCAATTTTTTGTTATAGCGGCAATATAAATACATCATCTGTGAAAATTTCAACTGTCTAGCTATCACTGTTCTTGAGATACAGCCTGGTGACAGACGGATGGACGGACAGCAACAATGCTTTGACTTTTTTTCAAAATATCTGCCAAATATATGTATTATGTACAGAATTGGGCCTGTTACAGTTTTATTATAAGTATAGATTTTCAGGCAGATAGTTGTAACACGTGATTGTAACAGTTGTTTCAAATTTGCATTTGAATTTACTTTTCTGGCCACTATAGTGTTCAGAGCTTTCCATCTGTCTATTTTCTGTAATCACATACATACCATCCTTGCAACATTTTCTATGTGTAATAAATAATGAAGTGGTCCCTCTATCCAAAATTCATTTGAAGCTAAATAGTAAATACTCACTCAATTTCAGCTTCCTTTTCATTTTCCTTATCACTGGATTTTTTATCCACCGGTGTGGTTTTTTTATCGGCTTGCTGCTTGGCTTCTTCTTTTCTCTTCTGTTTGGCTTCCTTCTTCTTCTTCTTTTTACGTTTGTTCTTGTTTGCTTTGCTAGCTAAAGCCTGTAAAATATAAAATTATTGGTTTTCCAACATCAGGTAAATAGTAGTACTAGATTGTTTTTTACTATTCTTCTTCCATGACATTATAGTTCTATGTAAATAAGCAAAAAGGAACCAACTAAGGTTTCCCAAGATAAGTGACAGTTTTCTACTGGTGTTTGGCTAGCGCAACTGTTAACTCAAGTGCGAAAACTAGTATTGGTTTAATTAAACAACTTTATTAACTTTTAAACATGGAGAGCACTGTGCATTGGTCAGCACCAGCAGATGTTGATGACAAACCAGTTGTAATATGCCGCGTGACTGTTAAATGTTTAAGATCATCTGTTCCCATCTTAAGAATGTAATTTAGATTCTTATTTGAAGGGCTGTTCTATATTCTTCTGTTTCTGTTCAGTTTCATAGAAGGCAAATAACAAGGGAAATAATGCACCAATTGAACAGTATGCCACCACACACAATAACATGACTGAGGTGTTGCTCCACATTGGTCACAAATCAGAGCGCATTACCATGTCAATGCCCTGATTAACTGAGAGATAGCATAATCAGTAAGTGATTCTAGACGTTTTCATTGTTTTTTTTTTACTTTATTCTTTTCTTTTGTACTGACTAACTATAATAAACCATCAGGTAGAAGTGTTTAATTATGCATATTACGCTAATTGCTTTGATAATCATTACAATGATTATTATTACAAAATTACCTCTTGTTTAGATATAATTGGAGGTAATGGAGCATCAGGAATGCCATCATCGTCAGAGTCAGCATCATCTTCTTCTGCATCATACTCAGTGCTGATCACTGGAGCAGGTGGGGCTTCCGGCTCATCTGTTTCTGAAAATAATTTATTTATAAAAATAATTGAACAGCAGCCACTTTCACGATCACACAAAACCATGCCATGATTTTCTTTGAGTAAAAAATAATGAATAATTATCTGATATGGGCATCAATTTTTAGATGCCTTTCCTGTCAATGGGCACAACCTCTACAATATAATGCAATACTGTAATAATCTCTTGAAAAAATTAAAAACTGAATATGAAACAGACAAATTCTAAAGAGCAATGAAAATGTCTTGAAAAATGATAAAAGAGATAACTAATATGGGAAAATAATGAGAGATATAAATACAGGTACCTCAGCCAAAGAATTACCAAAACTCAAATATACAGTAAAATAACCTACAAATTAAATTTGCAATTTTTTTTGCCAACATAGCAAAATCAAAGAATCTCTTGTTCATTATTATTGAGACTCCAGAGGATTATAACTCTAAAATTGCATTTTCTGTGCCTCATACCACAATTGGGTAACTCAACTGAGGGACTACTAAATGTAGATGAAGAGGAATTACATTCTTTTATATTAAAACTAAGGAATGAATGCACTGTAGGGTGTGAGAAACTGCAGTTGTAGTTAGATAACATAGAATAATGTAATATGGTTAAATACCATATGTTGATAAAATACTCTAATTAATAGAAACAAACTCACCTAAAGACCACACAATAGAAAAAACAAATATCACAACTTTACAAATGAATTAACCAAAAGCAGCTATGTATACTCTGTTTTTTCTTACCTGTCTTATTATGTAAACAAACATGGCGGTTGGTCATCCAAAGACAAGATTAGTGATGGGGACCCATCGAATGAACGACGAGCCGTACAATACTATTAAACTGAGTGATATGATTAAAAAGTAAAATAAATAGTTTCGTTCGCTCTATATTGCACATTTTCTTTTTAATATCGTTTCTTGGAAATGATCGATCTTTGTGACAGAATTGTTTATATAGCTGTTATATTAGATGTTCGATTTATATTTTAGTCATAGACTTGTTTATATAGCTTTATTCGATATTGACGCGACGACGAGCGAAGTGAGGAGGAGCGTTAGGCTTTCAGACGACGGCGACGCCGTACGAAGCCAGGATGGCTTTCTTACTGGTTGAAGCTTGTATAATGCTTTTCTTAAAAATGAAAGAAAGTTTAACAACAGATTCGTTTAATTAATATTGAAGGCTACATTCATATTAGGATACTGATAGATACTGGGATCGGTTATAATATCCAACATGATTTATTAACTGAAATTACTAAATACAAACATAAAACCCCACACTACACTTCTACAACATTACTAAGTACAACGTGCTTACTTTTTCTGCGTCGCGTTAAGTGTCACAGTCTCGTGACAGACATATAAAATGGCTCTTTAAGGCTCTCAAACTATATCTATCTCATAAAATGACATACCAAAAAGAGAGATAGACATATATTCGGAGCCACCCTCCTAAAACCATGTTATAATGGCTAAACTCTAATCTGTTTCTGGTACTATGTATTTTTTCCTAAGCTGATCTAAAGAGGATGACGTCCAGTAAGTGAATTACATACTTACTTAAATTACATACTTACTTACTGGACTGTAGGAAATTTCAAATTTAAAATCTTGCTTCGTACTGGACAGATGTGAATAAGTCTCAGGTAAAGTGCACTTTCTGGATACTTTTTAGAGATGTTATGGATGGCAACATTACATACCATTTTTGAGAAAAAATAATTATCTTAAAAGACATTGGTGAAAAATGAGTTTAGCAGACTGTTCACAAGAAAGCACTAAGTCCGAAAATTTGACTAAGTGGACACTGTAGTGACGCACAAAATAATATTGGAGCCATTTTTATGTTATTTCTATTTATATTTTCCTTTTAATACAAAACGTGGCACCTTTAATGTATTAATTACTAGCTTTCTGGGCGCGGCTCCGCCCGCGCGTATGTCGGTTATCGCGAAATAACATTAACCTCTTTTTGCGCAGTTGGATAAAAACTATCCTATGTTTTTTCGCGGGTTTCAAACTATTTTCATACCAAATTTCATTCAAATCGGTCCAGTAGTTTTGGCGTGAAAGTGTAACAGACAGACAGACAGAGTTACTTTCGCATTTATAATATTAAGTATAAGTATATTAGTACTGATTTTATCTTCGACGTGATAAAAAAAGTCAGTAATGGAAGACAGGACCTTTGAAATGTTTATTTATTTAGTTTAGTTCTGGTTATTTATAAAACCAGCCAAGTGCGGGTTGGACTTCCGCACCGAAGCTTCCGTATCAACACTGAATGTACCACAAAATCGTTATGTTTTTCATACAGTGCAAGATTACCCGCACTTGGCAGGTTTTTATTATTGATAAATATTGGACTAAAATCATACCAAGTTTGAATCGTGTATGTATTACCGTTATTACTATGGAGCAAAACTAAAATTCGTTAACAAAACAGGTGTTTGTATGAAAACCCCTTTATTTTTAACTTATTGTTATTATTATTACTTGTTAGGAAAATCACTATTTTAACCCATATTCTGTGAATATTTCAATAGGCTATCTATTACCGTTTCAAAGATACAGTCCTTTAAAAGCCGGACGGAGTGAAGGTTATTCGCGGCTTTATAATAGGGTTTCACTTTCTAGTACTGAACCCTAAAAAATAAACTAAATTATACATATCTACTTGTTTTAATCTATTCAACCAGTTAGTATAACGAGATGAACGAAATATGTTCAGTTGTTCACTTCAACTATTCATTATTTTGATACCCATCTTCCCATCACTAAAATTCATAGACAAGATAGAGTACTTTATGTCAAATCACTGTCATTACTGTATACAGATTTTGTGATCATTACGATAATTGATTTATATTTTGGAAAAAACTATACATTTCAATGATATTTGTATGTTTATGGAAGCGTCATGTTTCTTTTGTTAGTCCTAGTCAGTTGTGAATGGCCAAATATCGGTGATTATGACGAAAACTTGTGATTTTGTAACTGAGGTATGTTTGTTTACATTTTAAGACAGGTAAGAAAAAACAGACTTTAGTTAATTTATATGCTGTAGAAGTCGGAGCAAGCACACAAATTTAGTAAGATCCTAATCTTACCAAATTTTGTGAGCCCATTTTAGAGAACAAGTTACCAATATGTAGCATTTTATTTTGTAATCTACTAAATTAGAATATAGTTTACCCTTCTCTCTTTCACTTTGATCTCCTAATGCAGCAGCCCTCTGATCCTTGTATGCCAGAGCTTCTTCTAGAGCCTTTGGTAGAACTACTCCTCCTACAGGTGCAGGAGCCTTAACCCTGAATTCTTCAGGTGTGTCAATCTTCATTGTTAACAAGGATGGTAATGCAGAAGCTGGTCCAGACATTTGGGAGGACTCATCCTGATCTCTATCATCATCATTTTCACCGTCATCTCCCTGGTCATCCCAACCTGGTGGTCCCTCATGGCTTTGTCTCCCCCAGCCTGGTGGACCCTGACCTTCCCAAGGTCCCATTGGTGGCATATTAGGTGGTGGACCCATTCCAGGTGGACCCATTTCCATGCCTTGATTATTAAAGTTGCCTTTCATGTTTGGTCCACTGCGCATCATATTTGGTGGCATTCTAGGTGGTCCCATTCCAGGGGGACCCATAGGAGGCCCCATTCCCATACCAGGAGGGCCCATTCCAGGGGGCCCCATACCAGGAGGTCCCATGCCAGGAGGTCCCATGCCAGGTGGTCCCATGCCAGGAGGTCCCATACCTGGCGGGCCCATTCCCATCATTCCAGGAGGAGGGCCCATCCCAGGAGGCATATTTGGCGGGCCACTTTGCATATTAGGAGGGCCACCTTGCATATTAGGAGGTCCTTGCATATTCGGTGGCATACCTTGCATATTAGGAGGTCCTTGCATATTAGGTGGCATGCCTTGCATATTAGGAGGTCCACCCTGCATGTTTGGTGGCATGCCTTGCATGTTGGGAGGTCCACCAGGCATATTAGGGGGTCCACCGGACATCATAGGCGGCCCACCACTCATATTTGGCGGCCCGCCTGATGAGCTTACTGGTGGCATTGAGCCAGGGGGCCCCATCGACGGCGGCGGCGGCATACTGCCCATAGATCCTGGCGGCGGCGGCATTGGAGGAAAGTTTGGCATCCCCGGTGGACCCATTTGTCCACTGCTGCTTATAGGTGGGCCAGTCCCCGGTGGACCGTCCATGGTTAAATTCACTATTTATCAAAGGGCTACAATTCAATTAATAATGACGTACATTTATATTTTCAACACAACAAAACATAAAACAGACAGAACCCAAACCATGCCATCCGCACTTTCCACAGATTATATTAGAGCACAGATTAAAAATAAAAAGTAAAAACACAGATTGAAGCATGGTACATTAATATACTTTAGACCATGGATTGAGGTACAGGGCCGCGTTCCGAGGGACAGAGTGCGGTGTTTGGTTGCTTAACTTACTCGAAGGTTCCGAACGGCTCGGTAGTATCCATCTGTGAACGAACACACTTTCATTCGGAATTAGTATCGTATATGGACTTACAAATAGAATTAGAATATTTTAAATCCGTCAGTTTCATGAATAAATCCATCAGTCAGCACATCACATCATCAATCTGCTACCGTTATTGCTACTTGTACGTGTATCGATCGCTGTCTCAATAGTTACTGTCTTGAGAGTGCTGTAAAGGAATACACGTTCATGTAGGCATCAGTTATATGGTATACTCATGGAAGTAATAAGTACTACGTACAACAGGAATGAGCTCTATCTGTATGTGCAGCTAAAATAAATAAAATAAAACTTTATGCTAAGGTCGTAAGAGTCTTGTTGCGCGCAAAATAAAAATGAACACGAGTGAGAAGGCTACTGAACCCTGTGTCCCGTTCTAACAGGGACTTAGAGTTGCCAGAGTAAAGTCGATTTCAATCCTTTCGTTGTTTGTCGAAAAATATGCGATTGATGTAATGTAATGAAGTAAAACATTTACTTCTAAAATGTTTTTAACATAAATAATAATTTCATACCAACATGTTAAAGCAATATTATTTGTTGCTACGTGTAAAACCTTACTAACGCAAAAATTTTGCGATTGGCATATAGGTTTTATTTTATTTGTATGAAATACGGACACCTTACTTCCCAACCCCAGATGAAATTGCCGGCTTGGACGTTAATAGCGGAGTGTTTTTTTGACTTCGTGATATTTTTGAAGAATTTTAGTAATAATGGGGAGAATTTGTGTTGTGGAGGCTTGCGATAGCGAGTATTATGTATATAGGTATTCATATATGTGTATTATTACACGAAAGTATGTACATGGTAAATTTTTTAAATGAAATTCTCGTGAGTTTTACACATATTTAAATATTATAAATAAAACCGGCAAAAACACTCACGTTGGGGATCGAATACGTCGACCCGGGTTTCGAGCATATCAGATACTCATCATCAGGGCGAGTGCACAGCTGCGTCTGCGAGCTCCCGACGGGCACTGCCCGTGTCTGCGAGTGCCCGTCGGGAGCTCGCAGACGCAGCTGTGCACTCGCCCTGATGATGAGTATCTGATATGCTCGAAACCCGGGTCGACGTATTCGATCCCCAACGTGAGTGTTTTTGCCGGTTTTATTTATAATATTTAAATATGGTAAATTTTAATATAGGTTAAATTATTTGTATGCAGTACCTCTATGATAATTTCAGTAAGTTTTATAATTTTCGAAATACTGCCTCCCACATCGAATATATTAAAAATCCTCTATTCTTGGTTGTCTGGAAGAAAGCGCTATAAGCGATAAGGCCGCCATTTTGCACTTGATTATTTTATGTATAAGCCATTTTTGTAATGTTATTTTTTAAGTTCTTGTGCAAATAAAGTGTTTTCTATCTATCTAATTATTATTATTGTTATTTATTTTTTCTTTGCACTTTTATTTAATATTCATATTGTATTTGTTATCTGTTTTCTTTAGTAGAATTCGTAACCGAAAAATGTTTTTTTTTAATTTTGTCGTTTGTTTTTGTTTGTTAAAAATAATATATTTATTATTAATTTTTTTATATGCTGATCTGTGTGCACTATTTAGATTAAGACGTGCGTGACGTCACCTGCTGGTCCCTACGGAAGATCAGCGCTGGTTATTAACAGCCAGCTTTATACTGAGTTGGGGCCGGTTTGTGGCGGGTAACTATTGCTTTTTTGATTTTTATTCTTCATTGTTAACTGTTATTTTTGTATGTGCTTAGTTTTAGTTTTCTGTTACATATAAATTATATTCTATATTCTAGATACAATGAAACATATAAGGAATAAGCTGGGTTTGCGGCAGAAACTTCACAATACTGTTTTATTAAACAATATCTGATTTAGAATTACACTTAAAATGTAACCTTAACTATTTTTCTTACCTAATTAATGTAATATATCACAATAGGTAGTTTATCGTAATTTTATCTCAGTCCAACTGCATGTCGTGTACCACATGGATCAGTAGGTAAGTACCTACCTATATGACGCGAGTGTGAAAAGCAAGTAACAGGAAATGTACAGTGCCGCAAAGGGCAAGTTTATCATTAGCATCTTCGATTAAAATCCATCTGAAGCAATGATCTGCTGACGTCAGATCACAAATATTTTTTTATAATAAAATTATTGTCCTTAAATCATATTTCAATATTGTCACCATTGCCAGAGAGAGATAAGAGGTACAGTTACTGAGCTCTCGTTCGGCTTCAATTTTGCGACAACAGCTCATTTCTGTTGTACGTAGTACTTATTACTTCCATGGGTATACCTAAACAAAAAATTATCAAAAATCCGTCAGTCTGACACATAAATCCACCGTTCTGTATATTACACCATAAATCTGCTATCAATCATTGACTGAACGAAACTGATGTCAGACTTTACGTGTGACCTCCGACTCATAGGACAGTAACTCCAAGTTGCGTTTTAAGTCCCATAAAAAGTTTAGAAATAGTCACAACACGCCAAATACTATATGATCAATATATATAATATAATATCAATATGTGAGTCTCATTTGATTGCTTTCTCAAATACCAAAGACATCTATCTCTCACCGTTTTCGAGATACTTCATACAATTTCACATGGCAGATGATAATTTCAGATTTTTTATGTTACAAAGCAGTATATACACCTTTCACTCTTTTCTGATCAATATATATAATATAATAATATATGATCAATATGTGAGTCTCATTTGATTGCTTTCTAAAATCCCAAAGACATCTATCTCTCACCGTTTTCGAGATACTTCATATAATTTCACATGACAGATGATAATTACAGATTTTTTTCTGTTACAAATCAGTATATACTTTCACTCTTTTCTGTACATCACTTTTATCCCCCTTGACTCGACGATCAAACACACCATCTATCGCATAAAGTTTCGAGATACGAGTATAAGCGTTACACATGTTTTACCGATGGACTGTTCTCTCGACTCCCCACGACATATTGGCCAAAAACCGTCTAGCTATCTTTTCAAAATTACAAATTTACGAAAGGAAAAATTATAGCTATGTGCGCGATTCAAACCCACGACAGTCCTATAGTCTCTGACAAACTGAGCTAACATGACAATGAGTTATAACTCCTCAGAATATCTATTACCCTTTCCGAGATATACCATCCAATTTTTTCCTTACTAACCAGAAAACCTTTTATAGTTTTCCCATGCTTGATTTTTATCCCCATGACTTCTTGTAGTAGAAAACACCCAATTTATCTCTTATAGTTTCCGAGATATTAGATTTAGAATATTTTTTTATGATGGCGGCCATATACTTACTATTACTTATTTATTTTTTAAATGGTCTTGCCTTATTTAGTTTTGGACCTAAGCCCCATGTCCAGGGCCTGATTAACCCTTAGGCTAATTAGGCTGCAGCCTAGGGCGCGAGGATCGGGGGGACGCTGAAATCGTGTCTTCGTATGCACTATTAATCTAGCATCATTGCATCAACCCTATATATTTCAACTAGACCGAGATAAAGCACTAAAATTAAATGCGCTATGAACTGAAAAAGTTTGCTCGTAAAACAAACACTGCCTTGTCACTCGAATCAGTCGGTGGTCGAGCGAGTTGTGAGCGTAGAATAATACAACTCCTACCGGTAGTGAGTGAGCTGGCAACAACAGCACAGAAATATTTAGTGCACAGCTTTACAAGCAAGTTCTGTTCATTTATCTAATGTTGTTAATTGTTATTCTTTATGAGACATTACATGCTTATCTTGATAGTTCGAAAATTTTGAATCAGGGTAAATCAAGAGATGCTAAGTGACTACATACAAAAATATAGAGAAATAAGAAGAAGAAAGAAACCTAATTTTCGTTTTGATTAAGTTAAAACGGGGCACATTGAGTTAGAAGGGGGACGATCTTTCATAGTCTTTCATAGTTAGTAATTATTATGCAGCTATTGATTGACCTAAAGTGCACTTAAAAAACCGGCAAATTATTTATAATACAGTAAACACAAAGTTGAGTTTCTTATGGAAACTGCATGAACTAGACGACAGTGAATTTATTAGAAGTAAAGCAAATGATTACAAAATTATAAATTTACGAGAGGAAACATTCAAGTGATGTGCGGGATTCGAACTCGCCTTCATCCACCCCTTTAGCCGGGGTATGCTCTGACTGACTGAGCTAACATGACAATAAATCTTAACTCAAACTGTTCCTATCGTTCTTTAACCATCGAATTGAGATTTAGCAATATCTATAGTTCAACTTACGTTGTACTACAAACAAAACTAATTTTACAATTAGCTTTAAAGTTGTTAATGATGACGCAACCTTATAATTTCAATATTTTATTTTTGAAATAACGCATGCTTTGCGGTTGACATTACAAAATTACATATTAACGAGAGGAAAAATTTTAAGTCATGTGCGGGATTTTAACCAGCGTCCATCCATCCCTTTAGCCGGGGTATGCTCTAACTAACCGACTGAGCTAAATTGTAAATGAGTCATAACTCAAATCGTTCTTTAATCATCGTACCTATTGGGACAGAGCGACATCTATAATTCAACTTACGTTGTACCTACTACAAATGAGACTAATTTTGCAATTAGCTTTAAGCTTGTTAATGATTTGGCGTTCATTTAGCACATATTTTAAATCTGACACCGAGGCCGAGCATTCTATTTCTGCCAGAACATCAAAGGGTTTGTTGCATTTAATATTTTTTTTAATATTTCATGCATGATCCCTAAGATAATACTTATTTCGATTTTTTTTGTCAATATGTTATAAAATGTTCCAACTGCAGTGGCGAAAGGTCTTTTTCAGCACTCAAAAAAATTAAAATAAATTGAAAACACTGTGGAAAGAATTACAAACTCTAAAGCACTTAGTTTGATTGTTTATGCTAATAATAATTACTTATGCTACTATGATAATAATTTTCAAATAAATCATTATTCTATTGCAAAAATGTTTCCCATAGATGATGCCTTTCGTCTTTTTAAAAGATAACAACAGAAGTGTATATATTAATAAAATACTTAAAGTCGAAGCAACTTCACACACTAGATGACCACGCTCATGGTCAGTGGCTGCAACCAATAAGTTGTCCATACAAACATAAACCAATACAAGCCATGCGGCCAAACACGGCATTGATTTGCTTTTGTACATGGTAGCCTGCAGTCATTTGTCATAATTTTGGTCGGATAATGCGTGAGGTGCTTTGCCTTTGAGTATGTATGTACGGTCACGGGTCAGCTAAAAATATGGTTCGGCACCCTTAGGTTGAATGTAGTGCAGATTAAAGTTACGATAGTTTCGCTTGCAGATCAGCTTGAAAACTTTTATAGGTAGTGTGAACCATGTTAAATGTTTCACACTTGTAAAGAAAGTCGAAACTAATATAATATTTTTAGGCCGACCGTAAAACGTGGCGGGGGCGCGTCCTCATAATTAGCCTAGAGCGGTCAGCACTCTTGATCAGTCGCTGCCCATGTCAACGCCATACAATTTCACTTGGATATTTTAAAATTTTCCTTACTAACCAGAACACTCCCTTCACTTTTACCATATTTTTCAAGTGGCAGTGCCACGCTGTAGCTCTATGGGTTACAGCTGAATGGGCCGGCACGACCGGGGAAGTACCACTCTCCCACATGATATCGACGTGAAGTAGTGGCTTTGCCATTGCGTTTCGATCGATTTGTGGGAGATCCGGAGGCCCAATCCCCCCCCCCCCCCCTCCCCCCTAAAGGAATATAGCGGCCCAGTTTTACGAGACATTACTCCAGGGTACCAGCCGCGCTGGAGAATCCCTCTTCGAGCATCCACCTCCAGGACCTGAACCTGAAGGTGGATGCTCGGGCTGCCTTGCGTATTCTGGAGTGGGCAAAACCGTGCTCAACCCTATTTCTGCTGCTCGAGGTAAACGAAGCAGGAGGCTTAAGTCACCCCACACCACGCTAACTGTGGACTTTTGCAACATACGGGGTCTCCGTTCTAACCTGAACGATGTCCATTACCATCTGGAGACTCCTAAGCCGGCCTTGCTCTTTTTGACTGAAACACAGATATGCTCTCCGACAGACACCTCATTCCTCACATACCCTGGATACAAACTGGAAAATTCCTTTTTGCCGCGGGCTGGGGTGTGTCTTTACGTCAGAGAGGATATCTGTGCTCGTCGTCTCAGCAGCCTTGAAGGACAGGGCCTATCTGACATTTGGTTGCGCGTAGACTGCGATGACCATCCGCGAATCTACGCGTGCCTTTATAGGTCCCATATAAACGGTAATGCCGAAATAGATCAATTCGTAGAGCACCTACAGATGGCTACAGATTCCGTGCTTGAGCAGATCCCCACCTCAGAGATCGTGATACTTGGCGATTTCAACGCCCACCATGCCGAATGGCTTGGTTCGCGCACCACCGATCATGCGGGGAGATCTGTTCACGACTTCGCTTTAGCGTATGATCTAACACAACTGGTCACCTCGCCTACGCGAATCGCAGATGTGGTTGATCATACACCTTCCCTGTTGGACCTTCTGCTGACCTCTCACCCGGAAAACTACACAGTATCCGTTAACGCTCCTCTCGGATCGTCGGACCACTGCCTGATCCGGAGTTCAGTGCCGGTTACACGCCCAACTTGACCCCGTTTTGTGGGTTGTCGTCACGTGTGGCACTATAGGTCTGCAGATTGGGACGGGATGCGGTCCTTTTTTGCATCCTACCCATGGGGGCAAGTTTGCTTCTTGCCGGATGATCCAGATGTCACTGCTAACTATGTTGCTGATGTAGTGCTTCAGGGTATGGAACTCTTTATTCCATATTCTGCAGTGCCCATCGGTGGCAGGTCACAGCCCTGGTTTGGTCGTGGCCTCAAAATGGCCTCTGGCCACAAACGAGAGCGTTACCAAGCTTGGGCTGATTCAGTGGCATCTAAGGATTCAAATACCAGCAATCTCAAAAAGAAATATAACTTTGCCTCCAGGTCCTTCAAAAGAGTAATCGCAAGAGCGAAGTCGGAGCATATCGGCAGAATTGGCGAGAGATTAGCCCGCCTTCCTTCGGGAACACGTGCGTTCTGGTCTCTTGCCAGGGCTGTCCAGGGAAATTTTTGTCAGTCATCCCTACCGCCCCTGCACAGAGAGAATGACACACTGGCCCACACCGCAAAGGAGAAGGCCGATCTTCTGGGCTCTCTCTTTGCGTCTAACTCGACTTTGGATGACCAAGGGAACTCACCACCGACTATACAACGGTGTGATACCTCGATGCCGGATATAATTTTCCGGCAATGTGCAGTACGTAAAGCACTGTTCTCCTTGGACATTCATAAGTCGAGTGGGCCTGATGGCATCCCTCCGATAGTGCTGCGGACTTGTGCTCCAGAGTTGACACCGGTTCTAACGCGTCTTTTCCGGCTCTGTTACTCATCAAGCGTTGTCCCAAAAACATGGAAGACGGCTTTGGTGCACCCGATCCCTAAAAAAGGTGACCGCTCAGATCCGTCCAATTACCGCCCTATAGCCATAACGTCTCTGTTCTCCAAGATAATGGAATCCATTATCAACAACCAGCTCCTGCAATATCTAGAGGAGCACCAGCTGATTAGCGATCGCCAGTACGGTTTTCGTCGCGGTCGCTCAGCTGGTGATCTTTTAGTATATCTTACGCATCGATGGGCGGAGGTGGTGGATTCCAAGGGTGAGGCGTTGGCGGCTAGTTTGGACATAGCGAAGGCCTTTGATCGGGTGTGGCATAAAGCGCTTCTTCCGAAGCTTCCTTCCTATGGGCTTCCCGAGAAATTGTGCGAATGGATCTCCAGTTTTTTGGCAGATCGGAGCATCAAGGTCGTTGTCGACGGTGCATGCTCCGACTTAAAGCCGATTAATGCTGGTGTTCCGCAAGGCTGTGTGCTATCTTCGAGTCTATTTCTCTTTCACATCCATGACATGCTGCAACTCACCGATATTCATTGTTATGCAGATGACAGCACCGGAGATGCTTCATACACCGGCCGCGCTAAAATTTCTCGGAAAAGCGTTGTCGAGAGTCGGAACAAACTTGTGTCTTCAGTCGAGACCATGCTGTCAAATGTTTCGAAGTGGGGCCAAATGAACTTAGTCCAATTTAACCCCAAGAAGACACAAGTTTGTGCGTTTACCGCTAAGATATCCCCCTTTGTCCTATCCCTCCGTTTTGAAGACACTCCCCTTGCCACCTCTACTAGCATCGGAGTACTTGGCATCGACATATCGAACGTCGTCCAATTTCGCTGTCACTTGGAAGATAAGGCTAAGTTAGCCTCTAAGAAGCTCGGTGTGCTCGGAAAGGCGAGGCGGTACTTCACGTCGGCCCATCGCCTGCAACTTTATAAGGCTCAGGTTCGACCTCACATGGAGTACTGCTCTCATCTCTGGGCGGGAGCTCCCCAGTACCAGCTTCTTCCATTTGACCGCGTTCAACGCAGAGCGATTGGAATCGTTGACGATCAAGTTCTCTCCGGTCGGCTCGACCCTTTGGCTTTGCGTAGAGATGTTGGATCACTCTGCATATTTTACCGTATATATCACGGGGAGTGTTCTGAGGAACTATTCGATTTACTACCTGCAGCTCAATTTCGCCACCGGACTTCCCGACAAAGCGTGATGTTTCATCAATTTCATGTCGACGTCTGGAAGTCCACAACCTTGCGATTTTCACGGCATTTTCTACCTCGCACTGCCACATTATGGAACCAGCTGCCAGGTGAAGTATTTCCGAATAGTTACGACTTAGGAACCTTCAAGAAGAGAGCATATTCCCTCCTTAAAGGCCGGCAACGCATCGTCGAGACCTCTGGTGTTGCGGATGTTTGTGGGCGACGGTGATCACTTACCATCAGGTGAGCCGCCTGCTCGTTTGCCCTCCTATCCCATAAAAAAAAAACCCATCACACGTTCTGCTAGTTCATTAAATCATTCTGTCAATTTATCCAGTGTCTAACCATAAGATTTATTACCATTACACAGTGGCTAACTCCTCGCAGTAGATATAGAAAAGTCATGTTTTAAAACACCGCGTATCAATTTTTTATTCAAGAGCCATGAGTGAATGTTAGAACTATTTCACGTGATTTTCGCACAGCAATTTACATTTATCCAGTGATTTTCGAACGGACCCTTAATACTCTATGGCAACCTTAGACTATCACTGTGGTTCAAGTCACGCAAATATGCGCTATTTGCACTGTATGCACGCAAACGGTCGGTTCATAACTTGCTAAACAGACACCACGATAGCGTAATGATGTCATCTATGACGTCACCTCCGGCCGCAAACAACGCTCACAGAAAAGTGGTAGTGCAATGTATGCACAAACGTCAAACTCAAATCTTGACAGATAGATGAGGAGATTTTTGTTGTTGTGGTTAGAATGTTAAACGTACAAACATCTGTTCACAAAAGAATGCCTTGAAGTGCAATACTTCTATTATCAATAATTCGATTTTGGGTTAATTGCGAAAAAGCAATTTGACAGTTAGCAGATGTTATTAACGCGGCTACATATCGGTTCACAACGTTTGCGCGCAAACAATGCATATTCTCGTATTTCAGTTATGAACCGAGCTTTTGTAATGTATGCAGTGACAGCAGTGTTTGCGTGATTTAAACCGTAGTGTATGGAAACTTTTTTCCATAGTCTAAGATGGCAACAGTTGATGACATTATTTGACATTCAGGGTGCGTTCCTCCTACCCGTCGTCGGCCAAAACATATTTTGGTCTAAACGCAGATATACGCCGTTCCAGCACTCTAATCGAACTTAGTCAAGATTTGATCATACCCGTTCCGGGCGACCTGTCAGAGCAAATTTTGCTCTGCCTGGCCAAATTTTTACTACCTTTAAAATCGGCCAAATCTTGGCCAGCTGTCAAATGTGACAGATTCTACAATAAATAATAGATTTTGTACTAGCTAAGCCAAGGATTAGTGACATACTGTGTTATTATTGCTTTATTACGTATTATGCCCCCTTTATTAAAAATGTTCACTGTATTTTATCACCTAAAAACATCGCTGTCAATTCCATATTTTGAAAGGAGCTGTATAGGTCGTTCCAGGTGCCTTGGAGCAAATATTGCTCGACCAATATTTACTGGAACGCGCCCCAGTACAACAATATGTCAAATGGTGAAGTTTTATTTTATGATTTACCAGAATTTGATAACAAATTTTCTTGTGATTACATACATCGATAGGTAACTTACGTGTTACTTTCAAAACCTTATTGCGTCACTGCGTATTGGTCCTGAAAGTAAGAGAATAGTGTTCTTACTAAAATGGCCGAAATGAGTGAAAAATACAATACCAAATGTCCAGGCGTCAAACGGCTTATGAGAGAGGCCTTGGAATTAGCTGAAGCGACCGAAGAGTATTGCGCGAGGCCACTGGATGACAACTTATTTGAATGGCACTTCACCGTGCAGGGCCCGAAGGGAACAGATTTCGAAGGAGGTATTTATCACGGGAGGATATTGCTGCCCAAAGAGTACCCTATGCACCCACCCCACATTATCCTTCTCACACCTAATGGCAGATTTGAAGTAAACAAAAAGATTTGCTTGTCTATTTCTGGCCATCATCCAGAGACATGGCAGCCCTCATGGTCTATCAGAACTGCATTGTTGGCTTTAATAGCGTTTATGCCCACACCTGCTGAAGGCACTATAGGCTCTATAGATTACACGCCAGAGGAGCGCAGGGCACTGGCCAAGAAATCAAGGACATGGGCATGTTCACAATGTGGAGAAATTGCATCTTTGCTGTCATCAACAGCAGCCAAACCAATAACAGAAGAGGAGAAATCAGTGCTAAATCAAATTGCTTTCAAAGGGGAAGAAGTCCAGGCCCCTAAGCCAACTGAAGAACCTGTGCAGGAAGTAGAGGCACAAACATTGGAGTCAACAGAGCCCAGCACTGGATTTTTGGACCAGCTGACAGAAATTCTGGTTGCTCTTCTTGTTGGAGCCATAGGAATATTTATCTACAGACGTTTGAGTCACTATGCAACATCTGACACAGAGCTGTAGAATGTAATTGTTGATGCTAATAATAAGGAAAGTTGTATTCTCATCAAGTGATAATGTGTCTACAAATGTATACAATTCTCCTATCTGACATTTTGAAATAATTGATCTTTGTTAAAATACTTGATGTTTGATGGTATATTTTATGCACTATATTCACAGTTTTGTTTAATAAATGTAAAGTTGAAAATATTTAAAACAATATGGTTTAGATTTGTGCCTTAACAATAATAAGGCATTAAATTTATTGTTAACACATGTAATCATGTAATTGGCATGTTGCTATTATTTATGTTGAAAGTTGAAACTGCCACTTCCAAGTAGGTGGATAAACTTTGAAAAAAACTATAAGCTGGCTTGAAATTGATATGTTTTTCAAAAGAACAGATAATAGTTAAAATGAATCAATTTTGATACTTCAAAATGTGTCTTACTTTTTATATGTCAAAATTCACCTGAGCATCTCTGTGAACCTACATCACAGACAAATAGATTTGATGAAAATTAGTTGACTTCTTGGGTCATAGCATACTGTACTGTCCTGTATCAGCTGGATTGTTCACTGCTCAACACAGCCTGTCCCATAATCCCTATGCAATGAGGCTGGCATAAGTGCATCCAATGTGGCTAAAAGCTCCTCAAAATTAAAAATAAAATAACAAAAAAAACCTATGCTGGCATGTGGCTTTGGAATTGAAGTGTAACATTCTTCAGATGCTGCAGCCCACCTGGTTATTTTTCCTTTCTTTTTTGGCTTTTACAACTCCCACAGGAATATACAGGGGGGGAGGGAATGTAAATGTAGCTTGGAAGTCCCCCAACCAATCATAGAATTTTTTATTCACTTATTAGGTATTTTCTAACAGAATATGATGAAATCAAACTCAATAAGGAAGGAATCTACCTACTAATGCAGTACAGTATTCTTGATTATTGGTGAATTAACTTGATGAAGAAAGGTTGTTTCTGTTAATATTTTTTGTTTTGAACTTCATATTTTGACATGTTGCATCTCATATCTTTATATATTCGATACTTTGAATAACTAAATATATTCATTTAAAATTAGTTCTATACTTGCAACATTTTATTTTGATTGCATATTCATGTATCACGATTTGCAATTTAAATAATATTTTCTATACTGAATTATCCCCTGTACACAGTACTGAGAACATAAATAATTACTTATTCCTAACATTTAAATTTTGCATTAACCTGTTAGCATTCAAGCTTCTTAAAACTAGAACTTAACCACTGGCAGGATTCCATCCCAAACTAATTGTAAGTCTTGATATTGCCTCGGCCTAAGGACCCCATCTTCCCACCCCTGGCGAGGAGATAGAATCCTAATGTCTGTATGAGAGGAGACACAAGCCCTTAGTCTTTCTTTTAACTTCAAAGTTCATTAATTTTGACATAAATAATGATTGATTAATTCCTATCACACTCTGTAAGTGCTTGACGTCTATGGAAAACATTTGCATTTTATAATATTTTAGAAATAAACCTTTTTATTTTGTTAAGTGTTCTGGTGAAAACATTCCATAAATCAAATAAAAAATTAATGCATTTGAAGATATAGAATGAGTGTTACAAATTACAATAACTCATACCTTTTACCATGGGGTAGTAGTCAGTTAAAACATTTGTTTTATCATCATTCATTATAATATATATTTAAATGTAAGTTATTATCTTATTTAATAATAAAATGATGTATGTATTGCTTTGTGCATTAATTAAACTTTATTTACACTCAATTTTATTAATTAATCTTATTCCGTTTTGTTTCGAGGATGTAGAGGAAATGACACGAAAAAGGAGAATTAAGTTTTATTTTAAGTCATTACTGATACATGAATCTTGGAATAACTTAATATTGATAAGAGTTCAGGGTGATGATAGCCTTCCACCAAAGTGTTTCACCAGCAAACTACTGGGTGCATTATATTTATTTTTAATTGCAACATCTAATTAAATTTAATATAGGAGCAGAAGCTCAACAAGAAACACTACAATTTTGAGGTCATACAATTTTGCAGAATCAGCATATTTACCAACCCCAAAAATCTCTCTTTATTACCTTATTTGATCAGGAAATATTCCCTATTTTTATAGATAGTGTTTCATGTAAGTCAATGCAAAATTATATCAAATCAGCAACATTCATAGGCATTTCATCAATTTGAGTGGAGTAGTACTGTTCAATGTCTCTCAGAATTCTGATGTCATCAGATTTGACAAAGTTTATAGCGACACCCTTGCGTCCAAAACGGCCTGATCTGCCAATCCTGTGGATGTACAGCTCACGGTTGTTAGGCAGATCATAGTTGATAACAAGTGACACTTGCTGGACATCAATACCTCGTGCCCATACATCAGTGGTAATCAGGACACGGCTGTAAGAAAATAGTTAAGTTACTCTACATCGATTTTAGATAGATAATACAGAAAAAATTAAAGACAGTTAAAGAAGAGCTTAGGGGTAGTTTGTTTTGTATGCTTCTAGTCTAGCTAGTTCATGTGGTAAGAAAAAAAAGTTAGGCCAGAGAACATGTGTATTTCTCCAGCTTACTCAATTGAAATTTCTTAATTCTGAATATGCCAATATTTAGAGCCGATTTAGTGCAATTATGAATACCAACTCAAAATTTAGGTGCCAAATAAACTTCGATGCTACACGTGATTATTAGTGTGTTAGCTGGCGTTATGGTCTCCAGCTGACACATGCTGTATATACGAAACTGAAGATGTGATTATATACTATAGCCAGAGATTTAGCGCATAATTTGTGCCAGTGGCACAAAAAAATTGAAACGCTCTACTTGAAAACTGTAGTAGTAATGACCCGATTACAACGTGTAAGCTGGAGACCACGTGTCTACAGCTGCTCATCTGTATCTTCTGAACGAATGGGCCTACGACTTTGTTTAATATGTCAAAATTTAGCGCCAAATTTGTGCCATCGGCACTAAAATTTTCAAGTCTGTGGCTATTAAGGTTTTGGAGCTACAAGCTCAAATAAACGTGTAAGCTGGAGACACATGTCCCCAGCTAGCACATGCTGCACAGCTCAAACGGGAAAGGCTAGACTACTGTTTAATAGCTAATAATGTTGGGTAGAATTTGTGCCATCGGCACCAAAATTTTCAAAACAATGGGCCTCATAGTTTTTGCGTAATAAGCAAAAACTTTTCTTCCCGCCTAAATATTTAAATATTTCGTTGAAAACGTTACTGAACGCGGCGTTGCCGTCCCGTTCGCTGTAACTGCAATCTGTTTTGAACCTTATTTCTATAGGGTTAGAACTTACTTTTTGCTTTCACGTTAAGGATATGTGGAAGAAGTTACAAAGAAACAGTAAATGTATAGACTAGGATAAGGTGTTGTGTAGTTTGACAACCATATAATGCCAATATTTACAAGATATGTAGGTAGGTATTTTTTCTCTCAGAATGTTGACCTATTTACTAGATCTTTATTACATCCTCTTTGTTTGACCAAGATATTGCATTCTAATCTAATCCTACACTCTACATCTATCAGTGATAACTGGTTACGAATATACTGTAATTTTATAATTAGAATAAAAAAGATAATTGTTCGTAATTCTGTTATGGATAACCAACTTAAATTAAGTGATATATAAAAGTTCTTAGTTTGTTTGCAAAAGTCCAAATTGGTATAGCATTTACAAATCATGATCTAGAAAGACAGTAGTTCTGCAATCGCAAAAAAAATAACAGGCCACGTTTGAAATGATTGTATATATATCACGCACACAACAGTATGCGAAGCTACTATTGTTTTTAGAAGCGGTGTGCATCACTGATGGTAAAGACGTGATACCAGTAATTAAAAGCTTTTTCATAAAAGTAGGTGAAATTTATGTTTTGATTTTGGGGTACCAATGAATTATCTTAAATTGATTTAAACATCTTCTTTACATAGTAGCTTGTGCAATTCTTTTATACCTGATAGGTTAGCCTTTTACCACTATCTCATCTGATCGTAAGTGACGATTTGATCGAAGATGTTGTTCAGGCCTACTCAAAATTACTGGCTCTCAAGGACAGCTGACGGAACACACCATTAGGTGCTTGGCGACAGATTTTCTACTTGAGGGTGTACGCACATTTTTTTTCGCGAGAAACGCACGCGGCGTGCCAATGTGTATCGTTTTCAAAACAGCGGCTGTTTTGTGTGTGATTGTGTTCGGTGCGGTCATCGTTATTTTGGGCGTCGGACGTTCATTGGGAGTAAGGGAGCAACGGTTTCCTGTCTGCGGGCCTCTACGTTACCATCGGGCTCAAGGGACGATTGATGAAATTAAAATTCCTTAATCTACGACTATTTAACTTCAGTTAACGTAGGTTAAGGTGTTTTGCATTAAGCCCCCTTCGACGGAGCGACTAGCGAACCGTTAAGGGGTAAGTTATATATATCGGCTTGTGTCTTCTTGTGACATTCTAGGAAACCAGTCGAATACGCCACGACTTCTTGGTAAAGTGTGGGACTACGGGACATTGAAAAAGGGCCCCTTGCCATACAGTAAGCCCTCGTAGCGAAGTTTGCTTAGCCATTCTGAATCGATCAGCAAAGTTAAGCAACGTCCGCCGCGGTCATGAGTTGGATGGGTGACCGCTGGTGACATTACTTCTGTGCGCTTCCGTGCTTCGGAGGGCACGTTAAGCCGACGGTCCCGGTTGTTGTCTTAGGATGGCAGTCGTTACAGCATGGTGGTAGGGCACTTTGCGAGTGCCAGCCTGGCTAGCTACCACCCTCAAGTTGAAAATCTGTCGCCAAGCACCTAACGGTGTGTTTCGGCAGCTGTCCATGAGAGCCAGTAATTCTAGGTTAGCCTGTACAACATCTTCGACCACATCATCACTTACCATCAGGTGAGATAGTGGTCAAAAGCTAACCTATCAGGCATAAAAAAAAATAGTTAAATTGCTAAGAAAAGTCTCGAAATATATACTTTTTGGATTATATTTTCATTTATTTTTAGTTGCTAATGCTTACGTATGCAATTTTTAATCCAAAGAATAGGGAAACCCATTAAATTTTGGTTCCATCCAGATGTTCACCATAACTGATGCCACCGGACTGACCAAGGCAACGCCATGCACTTGGAAGTAGTGTTTGTTACGATAGACGAAATAATTTACAGCCAAACGGTGTCGTAGTAGAACGTTGGAGTTCTCTGGAAGGTGGTTACTAGCCAACTTTACGTTTATAACCTCAAGACACTATTTTACCGGAACATTAGTAAAAATAAACTC
Source organism: Plagodis dolabraria (assembly GCA_963854805.1). Lineage (NCBI taxonomy): Eukaryota > Metazoa > Arthropoda > Insecta > Lepidoptera > Geometridae > Plagodis > Plagodis dolabraria. Next base: position 22,610,973 of record OY978459.1, read on the forward strand.
ACCATAATCTCGTCTGGTTCAAGAGTAAGTTATTCGATAATTTAGATGATATGGCGAGAATCTTTTACATAAGACGGGGTTTTACGTACGAGCGTTAAGTCCTGTTAAATACTTATAACTATGTGTTCAAGTTGCGAAATTCCAAAGGTTACTGTTCCATTCGATGTTTTCTTATCCTTCATCAGATCTCAGAATGTCATGTCCAGAATAAAGTGAATGAGCCCAATCAAATACACCTAAACACAGTGTACTTGCTATATGCATGCACAGGTCCCTACGATCTAGTTCTTTTCCGTCATTAGACCTCAGGAGTTTATTTAGGTACAGAATATGCTCACCGAGTCTAATCAAATAAGCTTAAACACGGAGTAAACATATTCAATAACAGATGCCGTCAAAGTGTTAAAGGTTAAAGTGATGGCAGCCCTAGGGCTGCCATCACGCGCAACGGCTGCCTGGTGAAACACCGTAATGCTTATTTTCACAGAATATGTTGACGACACAGAATTGTTGAATATGTTGTTAGTATGGCAGATTGCCATACTAACACATTCACACACATTCTGTGAAAATTTCATCCGGTTACCTATTACCGTTCCAAAGATACAGACCTATAAATGTCAGCTATCCATGCTGCTTTGTAATAGGTTCCTGTTTTCTAGTACGGAACCCTAAAATCTGTTATTTAGCTACTAAAATATGTAGGTATTTACACTTACTAAGTAGGTATCTATAAACTAATATTTAACATTTTATTTGTTCACATTAACGAAATACACTACGACCTTCCCTACCTGAATTTAAAAACAGACTGCAAAAACATCGCGCTTTATCAAATAATACAAACAACAGCAAGCTAGTGAGATAGGTACATACCTGCTATACATACGAGGTAGGTACGCATGCATGTAGCGACTAGCGAGTTAGCGACTCGAGTGTGTTTGAGTACTATGGTACCGAATGTTTCCGAAACCGATGGGAGCTTTTTTATACTTATACAGCCGAATGAAATAGGCGGTAACTAGCTACAAACGTGCACTTCCGCGTAATATATCCTTATTCAATACGTCGGATTTTCAAAACTCTAAATATATCTGATATCCGGAAAGCATGCATAGTATAAAATATTTGTCAGATTATATTTAAACCTTCATGCTCCTAGCCTATGTCTCAACGGCGTTTATTTTGTATGAAAGCGATAATAGGTTCCAACCCTATAGAAATAAGGTTCAAGACAGATTGCAGTTACAGCGAACGGGACGGCAACGCCGCGTTCAGTAACGTTTTCAACGAAATATTTAAATATTTAGGCGGGAAGAAAAGTTTTTGCTTATTACGCAAAAACTATGAGGCCCATTGTTTTGAAAATTTTGGTGCCGATGGCACAAATTCTACCCAACATTATTAGCTATTAAACAGTAGTCTAGCCTTTCCCGCTTGAGCTGTGCAGCATGTGCTAGCTGGGGACATGTGTCTCCAGCTTACACGTTTATTTGAGCTTGTAGCTCCAAAACCTTAATAGCCACAGACTTGAAAATTTTAGTGCCGATGGCACAAATTTGGCGCTAAATTTTGACATATTAAACAAAGTCGTAGGCCCATTCGTTCAGAAGATACAGATGAGCAGCTGTAGACACGTGGTCTCCAGCTTAAACGTTGTAATCGGGTCATTACTACTACAGTTTTCAAGTAGGGCGTTTCAATTTTTTTGTGCCACTGGCACAAATTATGCGCTAAATCTCTGGCTATAGTATATAATCACATCTTCAGCCGTTTCGTATATACAGCATGTGTCAGCTGGAGACCATAACGCCAGCTAACACACTAATAATCACGTGTAGCATCGAAGTTTATTTGGCACCTAAATTTTGAGTTGGTATTCATAATTGCACTAAATCGGCTCTAAATATTGGCATATTCAGAATAAAGAAATTTCAATTGAGTAAGCTGGAGACATACACATCAGAGAACAGCTACAGCACAGAATTTAGATATGTAAGTACTACCATATAGAAGAGATACTAAGCAAATTTTTCTGCTTTTACTTAGATCTACTGCCACTAGCCAGGTCGTTTATGGCAAATGGTAAAGAGAAAACACGAAAACGAGGAATTTATAGGCAAATTTCTTGCTGAAAAAAAAAATGAAATAAATATGTCCTGTAACTCATCTTGAAGTTTGCCACCATGGTTCCATTATAATAAAACTATGGTAGGAAACTACAGTACATTAGCTTAAAACCTAACCGTGTGTGCTGGCAGCTGTCCTTGAGTGCCAGTGATTCTAGGCTAGCCTGAAAAACATGTTTAACCACATCACAACAAATAGGCATCAGGAAGGCAGCCAACCTTATAAGTCTGACCTTGTTATGTTGATGACAGAAGACTTATGGATCGATGGTAATTCAAAACACAACCTTATACAAATACTGATTCAATGCTTTCATTTATAACAACATCACATATTTCAAGTTTATGACTTGAGCAGTTATTTCTTTATAAATACCTCTGTCCAGAACGGAATTCTTTCATTATATTATCTCTCTCTTTCTGTGGCATGTCTCCATGCATTGAGCTGACAGTGAAATTGGCCTCTTGCATCTTCTGTGTGAGCCAGTCCACCTTCCTCTTGGTGTTGCAAAATATAACAGCTTGTGTGATTGTGAGGGTGTCATACAAGTCACACAGTGTGTCAAACTTCCATTCTTCACGTTCCACAGCAACAAAGAATTGCTTTATGCCTTCAAGCGTCAACTCATCACTGTAAATTACAAGACAAATTATCAACGCAATATATTGATTTTGAAGCAGTGATGGCTCAGTGGCATTGGCTATGGACTGCCGCACAGCAGGTCCATGGTTCGAATCCTGCCACGGGCTCGAGCTTCTCGCATGGTGTAAGGGCATTTTGTGAATGCCCGCCTGGGTAGCGACCATCCTCAAGTAGAAAATCTGTCGCCATGGACCTAACGGTGTGTTCCGGCAGCTGTCCTTGAGAGCCAGTAATTCTAGGTTAAGCCTGTTAACTGTTGATTGTGGTCAAAGGCTAACCTATCAGGAATAAAAAAAAAAATTAGCTTAAACCAGAGTTAGTATACTCAAATAACAGTATAGTCGCATTATATAGCTATATGTGTGAAGTAACAGAAACCGTAAATGACCTCAGACCACACACTAATAAAATAGGGCCAGCCCTTGGCCACGACATTACCAAGTCACACTACTAGTAGTGTTTTACGGAATATATTTGTCCTTCTACATGACTGGTCACTAGTATCGTATTACGAAGAGTGTTATGAACGACGCGGCGCCCATATCTTCATTACTTATTGCAACACTACGAAATTGATTTTGTACCACTCAACTTTTATCTAACATTTTAGTGCTAAAAGTGCCGCCGACCTTGATTCGAGGCTTCAATTCCACAAATCATTTATGATAGGTGGACAGTCTAGCAAAGCTGGTTTTGGGTCGAAAAAGAAAGTTGAGGATATAGACATTGTAAAATCTTTTCTACAACAAGACGAAAATGATAGCTATAAAGTGCATGCAATGGGCTTAGAAATGCAAAGCGATTGGCTAACCATAGGTGAATTTTGTATCCCTCTGGCGTTAAAGTGGCGTACCTTGGTACACGATTGGTCACCTGCCTTATTAAAATTCTATCTAAACGCCTTTCAGATGACCCTCCCAGACCAAAGTAACTTAGTAAAATGGGGGAAAGCCACCGCAAAGTCTCTTATTGGAAGGATGCAAGGTGCTCCTTGATAGGGGTCATGATAGTCCTCGAAATCATACGAGAAGCGCCGAGTCGGTAGTAAAGCGTTTTGGTCCCTAGCTAAATCGGTTGAATCGAACTTCTGTAGCCCCTCACTGCCTCCACTGCGGAAACCTGATGGAACGCTGGCTCACACCGCTGAAGAGAAAGCAAACTTTATCTACAAAATCTAAATACAAGCCTTACTCCATCTTAGGCGCAGCTCCCGATTGGACTCTTTTGATGGACACATATGAAAAACACTACAAAATTCCTGAGGATATTGGTGTTTCATCTTCCAGACCAGATATATTTCTATACTCAAAAAATCTAAAACACATAGTACTTATAGAACTTAATGTGCCGTGGGAAACAAACATACCTAAAGACCACATATTAAAAACAAACAAATATTATGACCTCACAAATTAATTAACCAAAAACGGTTATGTGCTTAATTTATATGCTGTAGAAGTTGGAGCAAGGGGTATACCAGCGAAATCCCTATATAACCTACTTAAAGACTTTGGCCTGCCAAGAACAGCTGTAACTTCCATCCTAGAAAGTGTATCTAAGGTGGCATTAGTAGGATCTTACCAAATTTGGTTAGGTAGGGGAGGAAGCTCGAGCGGGAAGGGGAGTGTTGATGCATTGTAAAGGGGCCTCTTAACCCTACACCTGGGTTGCAAGTCTCAGGCCCCTCTAGCCTCTTCCTCTGCAATGCTATGGACCCGGCACCCGCATGGTGAATCCATGGAATGCTAAGTAATTTGTCTCACTTAAGTGTAGAATGTGGATCCGAATGTGGATCCAAATATAAATATTGGACTAGAAATTCATTTAATTATGTTTCATTCAAAAAATTCTATCAGAGAGATGTGTGACTTCATTGAGTGAAGTAAAGCATGAGCAAAGCAACAAATTATTAATATTTTTTGCTTTGCTCATGCTTCTTAAGATCTCGTTTATGCCTGGTGCAGAGTAAAATTATGCTCCAGTGAACAAAAAAAATGCTTTTTGAGCATGTGAGCTGAAAATTATTATTTTATTTTAAATTGTTCACAGAGGGTCAGTTTGTGATTTATTTCATGTAGGAAGTTTGCCCGGGCTAGAATGTCACCCCCAATTGCTACCTGTTGGTGTCGTAAGAGGCGAGTAAGGCCCCGTTCAGACAAAACCGCGGCAGCGCCGCAAGCTCCGCGGTCTAAGCGCCTGATATACTGCGCAGCTCGCCGCGCCTGAACCATATATCAGGGGGAATTATTTAAGATCATTATTATTATAACTCTTGTTGATGCAGCTGATGCAATCTTCTCCATTTTGATCTAATTAAGACAACCTTTTTTACTTCCTTGTACCACATGACATTTACTTGTTGTTTTATTTGGCTCATGTAGCTTATCTGTGGCCTACCCCTTCTTCACTGTCTTTCTAATTTCCACAATTAAGTCAATTAAGATTAGTAATTTTAATTACAATTAAGACGTTCCACAATCAGTAATACTTGCATCTAAAATGTCAAAAAAATTAAAAAGAAAATATAATAGTGTTTTGTTTGAAATATAGCGTTGTATGGGTGTGAGACATGGACTAGAAAAAGATAGTGAGAGATTGGACGGATTCGAGAAGGTGTTGGAGAAGGGTGGAGAGAATACAATGGACAGAAATGGTGACAAATGAAGAAGTTCAAAGAAGAGAATGAAAAATAAGTCCTACTCAAGACCATACAAGAGGGAAGAGGAAAAAATTATTGGCCACCTTTTGAGGACATGGCAACTTTATAAAAAAACCATTATTATTTCAGATACAGACATAAATTTTCTCTCAATAGTGAAACCCAAAATAACTTCAGCTCATCTCTTTTTATCTCTAGATAATTTCTCCATGTAAGTCTATGATTCAGGTGCAAAAATGTAAAATACTATTGAAGGGGCACATAATGAATTTTGGTAGTGTCACAGGTAATCATGATACGGGCCTATTTAAATGCCCTCGACATTACTCACCAGTAGCTTAGTATAGCTTTGTAGTGTTGTGGGTAAGGACCAAATTATGGCTAATTTATCTCATAAACATACACACCGTTTTACTAGAATCCTAATAGGATCTGTCATGAATTTTGAAGTCATTTCGAGAATCTCATGGGGCAGAGTGGCAGAGATAAGCACCACCTGTGTTGCGGGGGGTAAGTATCTGTACACATCATAGATCTGTTCCTTGAATCCCTTGTTCAGCATCTCATCAGCTTCATCAAGTACAAGCATTTTTAGGGACCTGGTTCTTAATACACGTCTTCTGATCATATCTGAAAATTATAATCATTTGTTATACATGGTGAAAGAACTAAACAATTTTTTAAGTACTTTTGTGTATGTTCTGCTATAGCTACCATTCAGTTTATTTAGTATGAGATTTCATAATAACTACCAAATCACGGTCACAGAAGCAGCAGTTGCCAGCAAATGGGTCATGTTTTTTGTGACACAATAACATAATATATTAATAAACATATTATAAAGATATTTATTTCACTTTAATTCATCTTTTATTATTTATATTGTAACTTTAAAAGTAAAATTTAATACATCAAATAAGTTATTATTAATATGCTAATTATCACAATTGTTGCAGTTATATCTATTTCCATATCTAATTTACAAGCTCAATCTAAGAGGTTATTAATTATTAATTTCATAGTCTATAATAAAAAAATTGTGCGTAAAAAAGATCAGATTTTTTTAATTATCTTAAGATTACATTTAGGGATTTTTCTGGTGATATCAATCATATTGAGAAGAAACTTATTTCAAGGTTTAAACATATACACCTAAATTATCATGCTCAGATGAAGATGCCTATTAAAATGATGGAGAGTATAGTTCCCTTAAAGAAATTTGAGTTGGATTATAGCTAAATATCTTCTAAATCTTCCAAAGTTTATGGCAATGTACATAGGACAAATTATGCAGTGTTAAATGAATGTGTCACTGCTATCTAATCCATACTAGAATCACCATTTGAGTTTAAATCTAGCACCAAAATGCAGCTGATAAACTTGAATGAATCTATAACCATAACAGCTGTAGCTGTCTACCTCGGCACATAATTTTAAGAAAGGAAAGTTACTCATTGTTGTGATCTAGTATTTTACTGCTTATTTAGTGGTTAATTACTTAGTTACACACACCAAGGTGACTCAAGAAGAACTTAGTGTTGAGAGACAAATAAATGGGAATATTACTGAATGCTTGTAATATCATCTTCAAATAGTTGATTGACATGACATTATTTTGCCAATGAAGCTACTACAAACTGAGTAAACTGATGTAAGGAAGACCTATTCATAGGGCTTTGACATCCACAAGCCACCTGGAGGTGTTGTAAGAGAAGAATAAAGGTAAACTACCGGAATGTGGGCATCAGCGCATTCTGAGGAACTGATATCTTAAACTACTACCCCCATGATACCTGTCAAGGATGGGAATTATGGCAAATCCCCCCTTACTAGGGGAGGCTGTGTTCAGCAGTGGACAATCCAGCTGATACAGTACTACATGGAATGTTTTTAAGAGTAGTGCCAATTTACTTACCAAATACTCTACCAGGTGTTCCTGACACTACATGTTGACCATAATCCAATTTCCTTATATCTTCACCAAGATTAGTGCCTCCTATACACGCATGGCATTGAACATTCATGAAATCACCAAGAGCCAATATGACTTTCTGGATCTGTGTGGCCAACTCGCGCGTTGGAGAGAGTATCAACACCTGTGTCTCGCGAAGAGTTGTGTCTAGAGACTGGAGTATGGAGATTGAGAATGTAGCCGTTTTACCGGTACCGGACTGGGCCTGAGCTATCACGTCTCTTCCCTTCACTATAGGCAAGATACTTCGTTGTTGGATAGCTGATGGCTTTTCGAAACCTAAAATGTGAAATTAATAAGTATAGGATTTATTGACCATGACCTACATCGAGGCATGTTTGAGAAACTAACGTAACTTACCATATGTATATATTCCGCGCAGTAACTCATCTCGCAGTCCCATCGAGTCGAAAGTTGGAATGACTTCCACATCTTCACTTGTATCGAATTCAACATTTGATAAATCTTCTGATATTATTTTCCGATTAAAAGACACCTCTGATGCAGTCATCTCAGATTCTTGTTTTTTGCTCTATTGAATTACACTTTACACCTTAGATCTGAACGATTATTTATTTCACACGCAAACAAAAATAAGGCGAAACGAAAACGAGGCCGCTGACGCTTTTTTTTGATGCTCGAACAGAGTACTAGGTAATCTGTGGCTTGAACTCGAACCCGTACACAGGAGTGTGTATAACCACCGGCCACGGAATGACCGGCTCGATAACTGGCGACCCAATAATACACGACCAAATACTTCATGCATGTGTATTGTGTACTTCAATTATCGTGCCGGTATTTCACAGGCTGCGCATTATTGGGCTGAGATTTCCACCCCGATGGGGATATAATACGGCTCATACTGCCCGGCCTAATAATACCCGGCCAATAACTCATGTACACCATGAAGTACTCCATTTATCAGGTCGGTAATTCTTGGGTCGCTTGTTTCCCAGGCTGTATTGCGCAGCCCGTGAAATACCAGCCTGATAATACATGACCACCTCCTATTGGCTGATGGTCATTTTTCCTATTGGTCAGTAATGACGTCAGAATCGATGCTATTGGTGGAATAAGATAAGATAAGAATGCAAAAGCGTGCCGTAAGGGCCATTGTGCGAGTACCACAAGACATCTCTGCGAGACCTTTCTTTGCACAGCTTGGAATCCTCACACTGCCCTCCTTATTAATCCTTCAGGTGGCAGTGTTTGTGAGAAATCACCCTGACCTGTTCAAAAGATACAGAGACGTGCATCACTACAATACTCGCAATGCTGGTAAGCTAATAGCTGTCCCACGCTCCTTGTCAAAGTCAAGCAAGCTGACACATGTTATGGGACCAACAGTATATAATCGACTGCCGGATTACATTTCGGAAGCCGCAAGCTTTACTGCCTTTAAATCGCGCCTAAAGAGCTGGCTCATCGAGCAAAGTTTTTATTCGCTAGATGAATTTTTTAGTCTGTAAATAAATAATGACTTTACAAGTAGTTTACAATTTTGTAAGAATGATTTTATTTGTATCAACGATTTATGTAATTGATTTATAATCAACAAAGTGCATAGTACAAAAAGTATACCTACATAATTGTGTTGTGTAGCTGTATATAATTTTTTTATTTATCATAAGATTTGACTTGTAAACTAATGTTTATTAATAAATTACTATGACTATGACTATGACTATGAATATCTTTGACAGCATGGTAAAAATTGTAAGGCTGTACTCATACTATTGCTTACAAAACAAAACAAAATCGCAATGATGACAATCTGGCAAACCAAATAAATGATGGCGCCGGCGATGAATTGTCGAAGTGATTGTACTGATTGTTGTGAAAGAAACAAACAATCTTAGTGATTTGATTAATACTTAAACTTATTAAATTCTATTGAATGTAGTAAAACCTACCATATTAAAAACGGATCATCAGCCAATACTTAGAAACGGTAGGTGTCTTCAAACTATTAATAAGTTAAACTTCCGAATTATATTTCTTTTGTTTGAAATTCAGTGGTGCTACGTATTTCTTTGGTGTATTAATTTAAGGTTATGTATCAGTTTCAGATAACGCTGTTTAGGTTAGACTTCAGGACCGAATCCAGAATAATAAATCAAAGCAAAATACACAGAAAAAATCTGAACTGGTGGCAGTTTCAACAAACCTATGAAAGATTTGGCAAGTCTTGGATTCTGGCAATGCGGATGCAACACAGGGCCGCCGTTATTGCTCCAATTCCATGAAGAACTTGGTGACAAGTTTTTGTCAGCCTTGTTTCCACCGATAAGCGAGTGTTAGTTACCAGCAATTGCTTGAGTTGATGTCATTTAAATTATGTACCTACTGATGTATTCTGTAAGAAGTGTCTAAATTTAAAAGCCTGAATTATATAGCTAAACTTGCCACTACTTTTTAGTGAATCAAATAACCTATACTACTGCGCCATAATCTACAAGAATTGCAACAGAACAGAAGACTACCTAAAAATGCAATTTGAAATGATTATGTGGGTGTTACTTAAAACTATAAATATCTATGGCAGCAAATAAAACAAAAGCAAAACAATATACATCTTACTTTTGGTAAAACCTGAAATTTGCCAAATTTTGTAATTGGGCATAATATACATTCTTACTCTTGAATAGCTGAACTTTGATCCTTGCTGATTTAATGTTGTAGGGTAGAAACTTTTATGTGTAAAAAGGATCTAACCTTTGTCATCGACAATGTTACCTAGCAACGTATTGTTATTCATCCTCTTGTCATGTGTAATGTAGAAGATTAATTTTATGTTTGTATTTTATTTATACTTATTCTTTCTAAAAATAAAACCACAATGTGTGTTACATAAAAGATTATTATTGTACGTAACCTAAATAATATATTTTTTTTTTTTTTTTTTTTTTTTTATGCCTGATAGGTTAGCCTTTGACCACTATCTCACCTGATGGTAAGTGATGATGTGGTCGAGGATGTTGTTCAGACTAACCTAGAGGTACTGGCTCTCAAGGACAGCTGCCGGAACACACCGTTAGATGCTTGGCGACAGATTTTCAACTTGAGGGTGGTAGCTAGCCAGGCGGGCATTTGCAAAGTGCCCTACCACCATGCAAAATAATAAGTTTTAGTGCCCTACCACCATGCAATATATAAAAGGTTATGGGCCCAGGAAGGTTCTATCTACCTAACTAATCTAATCTTATGTGGTTAAAGGAGTGAGTATCTGATCTCGTGTAGATAAACATGCAAGCTACTACTAGTATGAGTTTCGAGAAACTATCTGGCCAGGCTAACTATGGAACATGGGCCTTCGCCATGGAAATGTTTCTCACGGACTTGGATTTATGGGACTGTATCAGTGATGACTTCCAGCTCAATACAGCGGAGGCGAAGAAGAGAGATGCCAAAACTAGGAGTAAGATATGTCTGATGTGTTCTGAAAAAATATAACCCATGATCATGCACGTCCAAACAGCGAGAGATACTTGGCTAACGCTAAAACGAGCATATGCTGACGGCGGGCTACTGCGGCGGCTATATCTGTTAAGGAAGCTTTTCAACGTCAAATTAGCAATGTTCGAAACTATGGAAGAATATTTGAATGATATCCGAACTACGAGTCAGGCATTAATTAACATTAAGGCTGGTCTTGATGACGAGTTCGTCGGGATTATAATGTTGGCTGGGTTGACAGATACATTCAATTCCTTAGTAATGACATTAGAGCATTCAAATGTAAAGATTTCAACTGAAATTGTTATGGCAGCGTTACTCAAAGAAAGCATGAGAAAGAATACGACAGAAGATGATTCAGCACTTATGTCAAAGAATGACAAAACCAAGAAGGTTGTTAAATGTCATTTATGTAAAAAGAAAGGACACTATAAATGGCAGTGCAAAGATAGAAAACCTAATAACAACAAGGTTACACATAATACTAAGAAGGATAGTAAAGAGACTCTTGGGCTGATAACTGCTATGTCGGCGACGGTCAGTGAAAACAAATGGGTTATAGACTCTGGTGCAACATCTCATATGACGTCACACAGAAACATTTTGGAGAACAAGGAAAACGTCAGTTCTAAGCTTGTTACAACTGCGAATAATCACAAAATTGTTTCAAATGTCAAGGGAAATGTGTTTGCTAAAGATCGTTCAATAAGGTTTGAGGATGTTTTGGTTGTACCAGGTTTGATGACAAATTTGCTGTCGGTTAGTAAAATATGTAGTAAAGGTTTTGTAGTTGTTTTTGATAAAACTTGTTGTAAAGTTTTAAATAAAGATGATATAGATATAGGTGTTAACCCGTTGTTGACAGCACCCCTAAAAAACGGCTTATATGTTTTAGATAAAGAGGCAGCGATGGTTCTTACGTCTCCTCCAGATACAGCTTCTAATGCTTTTGATTTATGGCATAGAAGATTGGGTCACCTGTGTAGGCCTTTGATGGAAAAATTGAAAGGTTTAGCAGATGGACTGTCATATGGAGCGGTAAGCACGGAACCATGTGAAGGCTGCTGCAAGGGGAAAGAATGTGTCAAGAAATTTCCGAAAAGGAAAGGTAAGAGAGCAAAGGATTTGCTTGAACTAGTGCATTCGGATTTGGCAGGCCCAATGGAAGTAGAATCCTATGGTGGTAATAAATATTTTTTGGTTTTCGTGGATGATTTTAGTCGCAAAACTTTCACATATCTCCTTAAATCGAAAACAGAAGTATTAGCTAAATTCAAGGAATTTAAGGCGCTAGTAGAAAATCAGACGGGCAAGAAAATCAAAAAATTACGTACTGACAATGGTACAGAGTACGTTAATCATGATTTTGGAGAATTTCTTAAAAAGCATGGTATACAGCATCAGACGTCTGTACCGTATACACCTCAGCAAAATGGAGTGGCAGAACGAACTATACGGACAATTACTGAGAAAGCAAGATGCATGATACACGATGCTGGTCTTAGCAAGAAGTTATGGGGAGAGGCAGTTGGATGTGCAGTTTATCTAAAAAATAGATCTCCGACCATGGCTTTAAAGGATACGCTTCCGGAAGAAGTTTATACGAAAGAACGAGTTGACTTATCGAATTTGAAAGTGTTCGGGTCCAGGGCTCAGGTTCTAATAAAAAATAATACTAGGAAGAAATTTGATCCAAAAACTGTTCCGATGATAATGACTGGCTATTCTCTTAACCAGAAGGGATACCGATTTATCAGTTTGGATAGTAATCCGACAAAAATAACTGTTGCTCGAGATGCAACATTTTTCGAAAATGTGCCTGTATTGAAAGAGAAACCACATACTGTTTCTAAGAAGGATTTTGTGGATATAAATCTATATAATGACATTCCTGTGGCTAGTCATCCTACCACTGAACCAGAGGTACAAAAGTTAACTGAAACTGTTACAGTGGGGGTACCGGAGTCTAGACCGAATGTCCAGATTGAACGCATTGAAGAAGAAATTAGACCACGGAGTCCAGTTGTGCATGTAGATGATCAAGTAGGTACATCTAGTTCAACAAATGAGTCAGACTCAGGCGAAAATTTCTTTGATTCTGTCGATTTAGATAATCCCGTGGCAGAAGTTTTGGAAGATCAAGTGACAACAAATGCTGCTGATCAATTAAATGATGTTGTTCCTTCAGCTGAACGACGCTACCCCGTTCGTGAAAGACGTCCTAAGAAATATGACAACATGGTATATAACTTTCACATAGCTGATGTTTCCGATCCTGTATCAGTTGAAGATGCCATGCAGCGTTCAGATAAAAAATTGTGGTTGGAGGCAATGAAGGACGAATTCAATTCCCTGAAGGCCAACAAAACCTGGGAACTAGTTGATCGACCGAAGGATGTAAATGTCATTAAATCGAAATGGGTTTTTAAGCTCAAGGTTGGTGCGGATGGCAGCGTTCAGCGCCATAAGGCCAGGCTGGTCGCTAAGGGCTATTCTCAAAAACCTGGTATTGACTATTTCGAAACATTTGCGCCAGTCGTAAAAATTTCATCAATTCGACTGCTAATGGCGTTGGCAGCCGAAAAGGACCTAAGCATAAATCACATAGATGTGACAACTGCGTTCCTTAATGGAGATATACAGGAGGAAATTTATATGGAACAACCTGAATTTTTCGTTCAAAAGGGGGAAGATCGTAAGGTATGCAAGCTAAGGAAATCCTTATATGGGTTGAAACAAGCGGCTCGATGTTGGAACGACAAAATTCATGCCCACATTTTGGGAATGGGTTTTACGAGATCTAATTATGATCAATGCGTTTACACAAAGATAAACGATGGTCTGTTTTTAGCTATTGCACTTTATGTAGATGATTTTTATATTTTTACTAATAATTCGAGTGCAGCTAAAACAGTGAAAGACAAGATTGCTAGTACTTTTAAAATAAAGGACCTTGGTGAAGCAAGAGAATGTCTAGGAATACGAATTGATCGGGATAAGGATAAGCAAGAGATCTATCTTTCCCAGAAAACGTATGTGAAGAAAATTCTAGAAAAATATGGGATGCTAGAATGTAAGCCGGTTAAAACACCGATTGAGCTAAACCTTCATCTCAAGTCTGCACCAAAAACTGATGATACGCGGTATCAAGAGATCATAGGATCACTGATGTACCTAGCGTGTTGTACAAGGCCAGATATATCATTCGCAGTCACGATGCTAAGTCAATTCAACTCATGCTATGATTCAACTCATATGGCAGCTCTGAAACGCGTTCTTAGGTATCTGAAGGGGACAGTAGAACTATCGCTGTGTTACAAAAAGTGTAACAAACCTCTAGTAGCTTACGCAGATTCGGACTGGGGGAACAGCCCAGACGCAAAATCTTTTTCTGGGTATGCCCTTATTTTTGGTGGTGCTGCAATATCTTGGCAATCTAGGAAGCAACGATGTATAGCTTTGAGTACTGCTGAAGCAGAATATATTGCCATTTGTGAGGTTGCTAAGGAAGTAGTTTCAGTAAAAGGGTTATATGCTGAACTGACGGACCGGACAGACACTGTTACAATATTTAGTGATAGTCAAAGTGCGAGTAAACTAGTGTATACTCCTGCTATAGGTAAACGGTCGAAGCATATAAATATTAAGTATCATTTTGTTCGTGATTTAGCAGAGCAAAGGGTTGTATGTATAGAATATTGTGAAACAAACTTAATGCCTGCTGATATGCTAACAAAGGGAGTTGCTGGACAGAAACACCAGTTCTGTGTTAAACATTGTGGATTAAGTGGGGGTGTTGTAGGGTAGAAACTTTTATGTGTAAAAAGGATCTAACCTTTGTCATCGACAATGTTACCTAGCAACGTATTGTTATTCATCCTCTTGTCATGTGTAATGTAGAAGATTAATTTTATGTTTGTATTTTATTTATACTTATTCTTTCTAAAAATAAAACCACAATGTGTGTTACATAAAAGATTATTATTGTACGTAACCTAAATAATATATAAAATTTAACGACAAAATTAAGAGTATACATTGATGGCATAAACTCATGATTTCGTCTGGTACTTATCACAGCTAACAAATGTTAAAGATAAAATACTATATTATCATCATTCTACTATGAAAATTCATCCAGCTGCTAAAGATTAACAAATACTTCTTTGAATTTCATCCTCAGGTGTTTATCAAAAAACAAAATGGTTTGTTCATTATCTGATAGTGTATCATTCATAATTAGTTTTTCATAAAATTCCATAAAAAATTGTGACTATTCGAAATATATACATAATTTTTTTCTTAGAACCTATTATACTGTGCAATAACATACTTACACATAATGTTTTTATTTGTTAACTATTGTCAACTAGAATAAAGAAATATAAATGACTGTGTAATTTTGAGGCTACAGTAGTAATAATTTGTGATTATATAGTATGATAAAAGGCAACTTTGTAAAATTGAACTTGACAATTTGGCAGGCAAGAGACACCATTGTCTATTCCATCTGTCCATAAATAAGTCTCTATTTCAAAGCATACACCTAATAAAGATAGTTTCTGTCAGACACAAGACGGTGAAAACTTACCCTTGTTCCTAGGAAGTGGGTGAATTTATTAAGTTATTAATAATTGAAGAATTTAAAGTGTTGAGGGTATTGTAATTATCACTGTTATTATAATTATTATAATTGATAGCCATAGATTATTATTTTATGATATTAATGTATGGAAAATTAAATAATGCCATTAATACAGATAATACAAATTGTTTGGAATACAAATTTACCTTATGTGAGAAAAGAATGACAGACACTGAAACTGATGGTTATTCATATTAGTTTCATATTGTACTATACTAAAAGTTAGTAGATACTTTGGGGGATGCCCCATTGACCCACTAGACTTTCCCACTAGTGGGTGGACGGAAAATTCAGGTTCCCAGCCACTAACTACACCTATCGAAGAGTTGAAACCAATTCAACTGCTTCTACAAAACTACTATGAATAATTATAAATACTAATATAAAGAGGAAAGATTTGTATTTTTGTATGCAAAGAATAAACTTAAAAAGTACTGGACCGATTTGGATGAAATTTGGCATGGAAATAGTTTGAGACCCGGGAGAGGACATAGAATGATTTTTATTCTACTGTGCAAACAGAGGTTAATGTTTTTGCACGACAACCTACTACTGGATCGATTTGTATGAAATTTGGCATGGTAATAGTTTGAGACCCGGGAGAAGACACAGAATGGTTTTTATTCAACTGTGCAAAACAGGTTAATGTTTTTGCACGATAACCGAAATACGCGCGGGCAGAGCCGCGGTTGGAAAGCTATTATTAGTAATATAAGGAATAAATGTCACCAAACACATGAATATTACTTTTGCTATTGGATTAACTCTGTAATTATTATGGTTATTTTAGAAACGCTAGAACTCAGGTAGGCATAAGCATTAATGTCATTTACTACTGTATGATTCTTTTTTTAATGTTATCGTGTCCGAACAAGCTCGAGGCCCACCTGATGTTAAGTGGACTAACCTCTGCTTATAACAGAGATTATATATAGATACATTTCGTCACAAGTCAACGATTGCACTGCGCCTGTCACCTTTATACATAGTTGTTAAGACGAGGCTGCGGAAAAAATACTCTCATTCGATGAGTTTTTTTAAGCAACTTAAATATGCAATCGTCACAATAACTTAAATATTAGATTTTTCAAACCTTTTTCTATCCGTTGTTGAGACAGAAACGCATTTGAAAGAAATTTACTCGATAGTTTTATTTTTTTAAATGAAGCCTTTTCTTTAAATTATTTGATTTTTCTTGGAAACTACGTCAGTTATATATCAATAATAAATACACATAGAAAGGAAATGTAGTTTATTATCCACTGTGAAAGTAAAATTTACCTAGAGTTATTAGTATTCTCATAATAAATTAAATTGTGTTTTAGACTTACGACCTTTAGTTCTGTGCAGGATTACGGTCAATCGGAAGATTCGATATTCAACCTTATTGGCTTACGATTACGAAATAAATTCAATGCGTAAGAGCTGTCCTTCAGTGCCGCGCTGTGCCCCGTTGGACGTGGACCTATAGCTCCCGCGCTATCACCTGTGCAGTGTAAATACGTATCTTGGTAGGTATATCAATCAATATGGGAAATAAAGATAACCAAAAAAATAAAAAAGGAAGCAGAAGAATCGATATAAAGACTTTGCAAAAATTATGAGAGAGGCAAAAGCGTATAATATTTCAGTTTTTTTTACCTATTGCACCTATGCAAATTTAATATTCGTTTGTGTTCTGGTGTTTATTTTATTCATGAAACATACTATCTCTACCGAACTAAGAGATTCTATACCAACTAGGTTCCTATAGTACTGTAATGGAGCTATAAAATAACTAGATATATGTCGTACTAATCTAAGTATGATTAGTAGGGTACTATAATAATATCTGGTATATGTATAATTATGGTCTCACCTGATGGTAAGTGATGTGGTTGGAGGTGCCAAACAGGTGTAATACATGTGTATATATTCAAGAGATTATCTAAAAAGTCACCTGCATAGATACTTTTAAATATACATTTTATCACTTAGACATGTACATATAAGTATCGATTTATACAAAAATAATAGAGTTGAATAAATAGATTGTGTATATATATTATTATAAATAGACTGTGCTCATAAAATGCACCTTCTTTCTCAGGAAAAAAAATAATAAATCAGTCGAAGTCTGAGATCACTCGGAACAGGGAGAACTGTCGGAGTCGCCATCTCATATAATAAGTTTAGACTGTGTTCTTCCACTACATGAAAATAAGTGAGTAATTCTGTGAATAAAGTATTGCTAAATTTGCATATTTTATTCACAGGAAATTCCGTAAAGGAAATATTTTATATACTACCTATATTAGGCTAAAAATTATTTTGACTCATCCATAGCAGAGCAGCAGGTAAAATTAAATAAAAAAATGTATAAATATATTTAAATTTTCTTTTTTACACTGAAAAAAAAAACTTTACATTATTATCGCCCTGCACTTGTCACACCTCTGTAGGGTCGGTATAAACAATATATTTTTTTTCCTGAGTACCTACAAAAAAGACAACGCATTGGCATAATTGTGCGGGGTAAGACTTAATTTTTATGGCCGGCCTCATATCTAAAGCAATACCCCTTAGCGAATGCCATCGTTGATATGTATTATACTCACCTTCGCCCCCTTTTCGGTTATTAGGGTATTAGATAGATGGTAAAGAGCGTTGTTGTACTCTTGACGTGAAAAAAATCTGACGTGCAAATTATCTGAATTTATGTATCTAATTTCATTTATTCATATTCCCAGCACCCCCTTTCTGAAGGCCGAGTTTCAGCAGGGACGGACTGATTTTTAAAGTAGATAGGAAAGATGGTGAACTTATTCATGTAAATAATGTGTCATCTATGATCTCTAAGTGGTTCGCGGCTAATAATCTTCTCTTGAATTCAAAAAAGACCAAATGTTTAAAGTTTTCTTTACCAAATGTTATGTTGAACCAAACATTAAGCTTGGCCTAGATAAACTCTCTTTTGACAATGCGACAGTCTTCCTGGGAATCAAAATGGATTCAACTTTACAGTGGAATCCACATATACATGATCTATCCGGACGACTTAGTTCTGCTGCATATGCAGTCCGTAAGATAAGACAGCTAACAGACGTAGCTACTGCTAGGCTCGTTTATTTCGCGTACTTCTACAGTATTATGTCATATGGTGTATTGCTGTGGGGAGCTGCTATAAAGATAGAGACAATCTTTATCTTACAAAAGCGTGCAATTCGAGCCATATTTAAAATGGATGCTAGGGAATCTCTGAGAGATCTTTTTAAAGAAATTGATATTTTAACTTTACCAAGTATATATTTAAAAATATTATGTATGATCGTAAAATATTTCAGCAAATTTAAATCAAACAGCGACAATCACGATTATAACACAAGGAATAAAGATATAATAGCGGTGCCAGGTTTAAGATTAGCAAAGACAAATAAACGGTCCTTCTTAGGCAATTGTGTGCGGTTTTATAATAAATTGCCCAAACATATTACAACGCTCACAGAAAAAAAATTCAAGTTGCACGTAAAGAACATTTTGATAAAGAAATCTTACTACACAGTTTGTGATTACTTAAACTGGTTCGCCTCTGGGCAAGCTAGCGCCTGTCACCTACGTAATGTTATTAAATATAACACATTGTAAAAAGACGTTTAAAAGAATGGCCCCGAGTTTCTTGCCCTTTCTTCTCGCAGTGGCTCTATAAATTTGGTTTGCTGAATGTGGTAGTACAATGTAGTTTATTTCAATATTAAAATTTTTAATTGAACTTCATAAGAGCGTCGTAGACGCCTAAATTGAATAAATTATTTTGACTTTGTCTTTGACTTTGGCAGTTTGTATGGTGGCCGTCTTGAAACTTTGCAAACACGTCGTAGACGCCTAAATTGAATAAATGATTTTGACTTTGACTTTGACTTTGACTTTGACCACTGAGCCATCACTGCTTCACAAGGTACACTGCATGGTAAGATAGTTCTACTCTATTACTAGTCCTATTTCAAGAACGAGCTATGCCAGACATGCACCAATGCGCACTGGCTCAAGCTATCTATCACACAGATCCAGGATGTGGATGTGTTTTTAGACACAATATGGACTGCCACAAATGTATTTAA
This sequence comes from Plagodis dolabraria, assembly GCA_963854805.1. Lineage (NCBI taxonomy): Eukaryota > Metazoa > Arthropoda > Insecta > Lepidoptera > Geometridae > Plagodis > Plagodis dolabraria. The sequence goes on from OY978459.1 coordinate 22,630,577, forward strand.
AGTTCACGTTTTTAAATCAAAAATTGTTAGCACTTTGGTATAGTAGTGTAAGTTAGCTATTGTTAATTAATAAATTAGATTAAAAGTATTAAAAGTGGTTTCTAAATGGAAGTATGAAGATTCTGTGTACAGAGGAAAATTCTGAGTATGCATGTCTCCATCTTCCTCAATTGAAATTTCTTAATTCTGAATATACCAATATTTATTGCAATTATGAATACCTACCAATTAAAAATTTAGGTAGGTACCAAATAAACTTCGATGCTGCATGTGATTATTAGTGTGTTAGCTGACGTTATGGTCTCCAACTGATACATGCTGCAGGTATACACTAAACGGCTGGAGATGTGATTATATACAATAGCCAGGGAATTAGAGCACAATTTGTGCCAATGGCACAAAAAAATTGACACGCCCTAGGTAATTGAAAGCTGTAGCACTAATGACCCGATTACAACATGTAAGCTGGAGACCACGTGTCTACCTACAGCTGCTCATCTGTATCTTTTGAACGAATGGACATACGACTTTGTTTAGAATGTTAAAATTTAGAGCATAATTTGTGCCATAGACACTACAATTTTCAAGTCTCTGGCTATTAAGGTCTTGGAGCTACAAGCTCAAATCAACGTGTAAACTAGAGACACATGTCCCCAGCTAGCACATGCTGCACAGCTCAAACGGAAAAGGTTAGACTACTATTTAATAACTTAAAATTATGGGTGGAATTTGTGCCATCAGCACCAAAATTTACAAAACAATGGGCCTCATAGTCTTTGCATAATAAGCAAAAACATCTCTTCCCGCCAAAATATTTTAGGCAAAAACATTCTTGAATGCGGCGTTGCTGCCGTCCCGATGACTGTAGCTATAATATTCTATCTTGAACCTTATTTCTATAGAGTTTGGAACCTATTATCGCTTTCATACAAAATAAACGCCTTTGAGACAAGCTAGGAGCATAAAGGTTTAGATGTAATCTGACAAATATTTTATAGGGTAAACCATCCTAAAGTCGTTATTTTTTAGTTTAAACTCCATTAAAATACTTAGCATTGCTTATGTGACAAAGATTTTAATGCAAAAATTTTCGTTGTATTTTCTCTACTATGTAACATCATAACTACTAAACTGGAAAGTTAATGCTCCTTGATCTCAATGGCACCCGGGAAGTCGAAAGCCGAGAAAGATTCAGAAAAACGTCAGATTGTTCCTTAAATTTACTCTACAAGCGCTTATTGCGATATGTGATTTCAATATAATTATGCGCGTTTTTTGTAGTTTTTTTAGTTTTTACATGTCGTAATGAGATCGAGGTGCATTATTCTATAGTTATATTGTGTTTCAAACAATTATTTTATTTAAATAAAGGAGTGTCGGACCTGAGGACTGAGTTTTATTAAATAATCTAAAAGTTGACATAAGTAGTCGACTAGAAATAACTCTAGATAGAGAACCGAAGGTCAACATACTTATTTCAACGGTAATTTATTAAGGCATCGTTAACGACACCTGGTAACTACAGCATGTTACTATTTTCACTGAACTAGCAATGAAAATATACTTTTTAACCCCAGTCGAATTATGAATGGTGATGAAACCAGTTTTAGCCTTTGCCCTCAAACAGTCAAGGTGATTGGCCCAAGAGGCAAGACTAGTTTGAAATTCACCAAAAGTTGAGATTACCTTTATTATCAACTTTATTTACTATTATTATCAAATTACTTATCAACGGGTCCATTAATAATATTCAAAAATGTATAAAACTCACGAGAATTTCATATAAGAAACATTTTGTTTTTTTTTATTAAATGAATAATAGTAGTTAAGTAACAATTTAATTAATAATTGCTAGATAATCGCCCGGTTTCTCGATGGCTATTCAAATAACAAATTAAGTAATCATGTGTCAAATCTCTTGTTAAGTCGAGTTCGGGTTGCAGGAATACTGATCAAGTACTTTGATTGTAATCTCTGATCAGTTAACACAGCAGTCAAATTTGAACACTAATCTCTAGTTAAATCGTAAGTTGGGTTTCTGAACGAGCAATCAAGCTGAAATGTCATGTCAACCCGCTGTCAAATCATTTGTTAGCTAATCTACCGAGATCGGACGATTAACGTGTAAATTACCAACTTTGCTCCCTATTTTGCTGTTTTCTCAGAACTTTATATAAATATCCACTTCTGTTACTATTGGCGGACTATTTTGACATTCCTGCAAAGTGATTAAAACGGAACCGTGAAAACATATCAGCCAAAAAGATTTTTGTGCACAATACAGAAACAAATAAAACTATACTTGGATTGTCTTTATAGTGTAGGTGATTGAATCCTCTCTTTCATCTTTGTTATTGACTAGTAGCAGTGAAGATGAGCAACCCGGTCTAGAGTTTATCGCCAAATAATGTATCCCATGGAACATTATAGTGACGAGGAGTTCAGGGCCAGGTACAGGCTATTATACTCAACAGCGAGCATTTCTCGCGTTCCGTGTAATTTTTTCTCCTTGAAGTAGCCATTACAATAGAATTTAAAAATTTAAACAATATCAAATAAATTGCACTCGCTTAGGATCAGTTTTTGAAAAATTCACCCAATTGCCGCCTTTTAATTTGTCAACATGACACGAAAGTGAATGAACGATAAATCATATTGAAGGGAAAAAGGGAGGTTGCCATATACAAAATTTACTTTCTCTGATCAGTTAACATTGATTTCTAATTAGTTAATTTTATCCTAATCGCCCTTTCAGCAACCCAATTTGATTTGACAGTGCTGTTAACTTAGCAGCTTTGTTAGTTGATCATAGATTTGAATAGCCGTCGAGAAACCGGGCGAATGCATAGTAACTTAAATGTTGAACTTCTCTTTCTCTAGATTAACATAAATGCAAAACTTTACATTGAATTTGGTTATTTAAAAAGAAAATCATTTTTACACACTTACCTAATAAATATGATGTATGTATGTCACTCCCCCGTGGGGTGCCGGGTTTGAATTGCACCTCCCCATTTCATCCTGTGTGGGTGCCGTAAAAGTCGACTAAGGTAAAATACTATTAGAAGGCGCTGGAACTATGCTATCTGGCACTGCGATCCCCAAGCCGCCTGCCAAGCGTAGGGATTATGGCAAACACCCCCTACATAGGGAGGCTGTGTTCAGCAGTGGACGATCCGGCTGATACAGTACAGTAAATATGTCATTAATTGAACTGTTTGTAAGGTTCAGACATTACCACAAAAATGTGTTCTATACTTCATATAGTTTTATAATTTATGGTATAATTAGATAACTATTTCAATATTATAAGATGATGGTAATACTAAGCTGTTTGAAGGTAAAACTAATGAATAAAATAATCATCCTTTATACCCACATCCTTCAGAATAGGTGTATAACGACTTTAGGGCGAACACTTACTCGGACTCGGTCGCTAGCTACATGCATGCGTACCTTACCTACTCGTATGTGTAGCATATACCTATCTCACTAGCTTGCTGTTGTTTGTATTATTTGATAGAGATTTTTTTTCAGTCTGCTTTTAAATGTAGGTAGGTAAGATCGTAGTGTATATCGTTAATGTGAACAAATAAAATGTTAAATATTAGTAAATAGATACCTACTTAGTTAGTGTAAATAAACCTACACATTTTATTGGCTAAATAACAGATTTTAGGGTTCTGTGCTAGAAAGAGGGAATCTATTACAAAGCTGAATGGATGGCTGACCTTTATAGGTCTGTATCTTTGGAACGGTAATAAGTAGCTGGTTGAATTTTTTACAGAATGTGTTAGTATGGCTGATTGCCATCTGACACAGATATGTCACAGACAATTAGCAATACCTACGATGTTTCAAAAGGCAACCGTTGCGCGTAGCGTAGGTATTAGAAAAAGATAGGTGTACGATCAACTAAATATCCTTGAATTATCTGGGCCAGGGTAGAGCCTCAGAGCACATGTGCTTTGTCTGTAGCCAATCACATAATTTTAATGTTTTATTTATATTTTATACAATAGGTATGTCGTAATGTGGATTTTTATATTCATTTTTATATGATTTTTATTTTGACATTGATTTGGATTTAAATTTTAATTGTGATTCCTAACTTCTAATTTTGTTTTTAATTTTGAGTTTGATGAAAATATATGTATTATTATTATTTTTTAAAAACATAATGTGATTTGATGTGATATGATAGGATTTTGATGTATTTATGAATCTCTAATAATCTAACAAAATGGATCATGTTATCTGAACAATAAATATTATTATTAGGTATATAATTTTTATTCAACTGGACTGATAATTTGATATATTTGTTATATATATTCATATCTTGGAGGTCCTCGAATATCCCCAAAGGAATGTACTCGTACTTAGTCAAATTTGGGGAGCACACAATAGGTTTTTTTTAAACCAAGAATTAAATATACATGCGTGTTGTTAGATTTGATTAGATTGATTCATTAAAAAAAATTTTTCACAAAACGAATTGCCGCGCTTTTTTCCGAAGTGCAGACAGACTGCAGTACAACATCACTGCTACGGAGGGAAGGAATGAATTTCAATTTAACTTTTTCCGCCGCACATTTAGGTGTAAGGGAGAAATTACTAACTTTATAACGCGTTTTGAAGCGCTCGTAGCGAAGTTTGCTTAGCCATTCTGAACCGATCAGCAAAATTAAGCAACGTCCGCCGCGGTCATGATTTGGATGTGTGACCACTTTACTACTGAGCGGTTCCGTGCTTCGGAGGGCACGTTAAGTCGTGGGTCCCGGTTGTTGTCTTAGGATGGCAGTCGTTATAGCATGGTGGTAGGGCATTTTGCGAATGGGCATTCGCCCATTTGCCCCCATTCAGCCTGGCTAGCTACCACCCTCAAGTAGAAAATCTGTCGCCAAGCATCTAATAGTGTGTTCCGGCAGCTGTCCTTGAGAGCCACTAATTCTAGCTTAGCCTGAACAACATCTTGGACTACATCATCACTTGCCATCAGGTGAGATAGTGGTCAAATGCTAACCTATCAGGCATAAAAAAAACGTTTTTGAACGAGCTATGATACACTTTCTTAATGGGTCTGGAATAAAATTATAGTTATGAGCGGGATTAGTTATAGTCACCAACGTTTTTTTTTATAGGTACAACATTATTTACTCCCCGTTCACATTCCGTACCATTATTTATTTACCATAGCAACGCCGTCGTTTGGTAGGTACCTATCCTGTTACGGCATATTCGGCATACAACATCTGTAATTGTATATGTATACACCGTGTTTAAGCTTATTTGTTTAGACTCGGTGAGCATAATATTCTGTACATAAACTCCTGAGGTCTAATGATGGAAAAGAATTAGGTAGATCGTAGGGACGTGCATGCATATAGCAAGTACACCTTGTACCTATAAGCTTATTTGATTGGGCTCATTCACTATATTCTGGACATGCATTTCTGAGGTCTGGTGAAGGATAAGAAAACATCGACTGGAACAGTAATCTTTAGAATTCCGCGACTTGAACACATAACTATGTGTTCGTCGCATTAAAAATTATATAAGTAAGCAATAAGCATTAACAAATAAAGAAATAGAAATATACTTAATCCAAAAAGTGTATATTTCGAGACTTTTCTCATCAATTTTACCATACCCAAGTAAGTGTTGAATAAACGTTGTTTTTGATGGAACCTTAGACCTACCATGCCTACTCAGTACTTACAGTTATTATACTGATATGTACCTACGTCAATTTCGAGGTTTCTTGCTACATACGAAATACGAATATTTTATTAACATCGAATCAGAGATCATGATCATGTATATTATTTATTTAATAATGTTCATTACATATATATTTACCTAAAAACACTTTAAAGTCGCCAAGCACCTAACGGTGTGTTCCGGCAGCTATCCTTGAGAACCAGTTATTCTGGGTTAGCCTGAACAATTGATCACATCATCACTTACCATAAGATGAGATAGTGGTCAAAGGCTAACCTGTCAGGCATAAAAAAAAATCATTGGTACCCCAAAATCAAAACATATATTTCACCTACTTTATGAGAAAGCTTTTACAAACTGGTATCACTAAGCACGTCTTTACCATCAGTGATGTACTCCGATTATAAAAAAAATTGAAATTTCGCATACTGTGTGCGTGATCAAGCATTTCAAACGTGGCCTATTATTTTGGTTACGATTGCAGAGCTACGGTTTTTCTAGATCGTAATTTGTAAATGCTCGTGAAACAGACTTCCCACCCACGGAGTTGATGTGGTTCTAGTAACCAAAGATTGAAATGCTGAATCAAAATAAGAAATCTTTTCACACCCGCGTGTGCTAAATACCTACTTCCTGTTACCTACTTTTAAAAAATCTATCTGCATAGATTCTAGGTTTGAAGCTTTCGAAGTGTAGCTAAGATAATAAGCAACGTTCGCTGCGGTAATAAATGGATGGGTGACCGCTATAGTGGCATTACTACTGAGCGTGCACGTGCTTCGGAGGGTCGTCGTCAGTCCCAGTTGTTGTCTTAGGATGGCAGTTGTTACAGTTTGGTGGTAAAGCATCTTGCAAATGCCCGCTTGCGTAGCCTAGCCACCACCCTCAAGAAGTAGAAAATCTGTCGCCAAGAACTTTTTTTTATTTGATTGTGACTGAACATTTGCATGTTCGATGTACCTAGTTAAGCAGTAATATCTGCATATCTCACACACCACACCTCGTAACTTAATTTTTTTTACGAAATAAGTTATGCACATGAAAAAATTCAAAATAACACGCCAAATCTAGCGATTGTTAGCTCGTAACCTACACAAAAGGTCACTAACATTTCTACCCAAAGTTGACACCTCACAAGTTTCAAGTATCACCTTGTTTACATTTTGCGCGCAGTTACGAGTTGTCAACACATACTTTGTACGAACGTAATGTACGTTCGTACGTAAAGAAATTTGACTAGTTGGGTGGGCCGTTACTATTTGTAAGTTTAGGACGTCGACGTTGCGAGTTTTAACTGTTTAAAATAAATTAGGTAAACAAGTAATTTTTCAGTGAAAAGTGAATTATAGCTGAATACACCAGTTTTAAGGCTGAGTTTCATTTTTTAAAGCCTTTATTCACTGTGAAGATGAATTCCGCTCCGGGTCATGATATTATGATAGCGTATTATTATAATTATATACACATATTATTATTAGTCAACCGTTATGTTATTATGACTTTTGGCTGGATTTTGGTTGTAATTTTGGGGATTGCCACGGGCTTGCGCGCGTGATCCTCTAATAACCGGGAAACCTAGTTTCTATTTCGTATGTAAAAATTCGCACGCACGTTAGCGAAATATTACGAACATTTTTTATCATCAACAAGCTGAGTCCATAGTTCATGTTACTCCTGTTCAAATCACAGTAACTGTATTTGGCCTAATTTTTAACAGCTCGTGGTGCTTTTGTAGAAGTTTTTTTTATGCATAGCTGGCCAGCATTCAAATAGCACACAAACCATAAATTGCCTTTTTTTATATCATGTTCTAAATTTCATACTGTGTACACATTGTGTTTACTTATTCATTTTCAGAGTTGCTATTATCATTTCTATGCTTTTCAACACCATCATAATGACTATCATCTTTTACATATATGTTGAAATTGCATCATCTTTTAAAATTAACTACCTTCTATTTTTCAAATAAACATGTTTTCTTTTCTAAAGCTTATTTGAATTTAATTGTATAACTTGGCTCCTTCTTTAACGTACTTATTTAATGTAACAATTTGTAAACTCCGTTCTGGACGTATACCACCACGGCAATACTAGGCAGGTTCATTAATCCTGATGCCGTGTGGGTGTACCCCAGATCAGATGTTTGATATGCCAGGCCATAGCATTGTGGTATTATCACTTGCAGGAACTAAGAAGATAAATACAAACTTACAACTACAAACTTACAACTAATAACATAATCCAGAACTCAGAACTATAAAACTTTTACTACCGAGCTGTTCCCGCAACAATTACTACAAGAGGGCCGTACTCGGGATATATATTTACGTCTGAGCTGAACATCGAAATACCGTACCATCTACGGGGGCACCCACCATCTACGCCCGGACTCCCAGGATAGTACCTGCCCTACGAGGTGAATACAGATCGGCCGTACACCCACGATCCACAAATTTTGTGTTGACTACCAAACTGCTTACGGATCAGTAAATTTATTATTTTCATCGATCACTCTTTGTTTTTTTTATTTCTATCCGCTAGTAGGCTAGAGGTAGAACGGGGAAGAGGTGACAGGCGTGAAATCGGACAGTGCCCTTCCATTGTTCCATTCATTGGTGATTCCTTCCATTGGTGAAGTTCGATCCGGCGCGCGGCGCTGCCGTGGGCAGGGCACAAACCATGGTAGGTAGGTATCTACTGCGTATAGAATAAGTAGTAGATTGTTATAAAGGCATCGAAAGGAATCAATTCACATAGGTACGAGGTATTTTGACTATCCTACTGAGCCCTATAATAGTCCAAGTAGGAATTGATTTTTAAGGACTTTCAGTCGTGTTAAACACTCCACTTTTCACTTTGAATATAAGGAAAGCAAAGAATAGTTGATTTTCGAAAATATTCATTAATCCTAATAACATGCGTACCTCCTATTTCAAATTAATTGAGAGGTTACAAGTTACAACAATTTGTGAAATATATTTTTTTTTTTAATTCCGGACAGGTTTTGAAGCGCTCGTAGCCAAGTTTGCATAGCCATTCTGATTCGATCAGCAAAGTTAAGCAACGTCCGCCGCGGTCATGACTTGGATGGGTGACCGCTGGTGACATTACTACTGAGCGCTTCCGTGCTTCGGAGGGCACGTTAAGCCGTCGGTCCCGGTTGTTGTCTTAGGATAGCAGTCGTTACAGCATGGTGGTAGGGCACTTTGCAAATGCCCGCCTGGCTAGCTACCACCCTCAAGTTGAAAATCTGTCGCCAAGCACCTAACGGTGTGTTCCGGCAGCTGTCCGTGAGAGCCAGTAACTCTAGGTTAGTCTGAACAACATCCTCGACCACATCATCACTTACCATCAGGTGAGATAGTGGTCAAAGGCTAACCTATCAGGTATAAAAAAAAAAAAAAAAAGTTAGTCTTTGACCACTATCACACCTGATAGTAAGTGATGATATGGTTGGAGATTTTATTCAGGGTAACCTAAAATTACTTGCTCTCTACTCACCGTTATTTGCTTGACGACAGATTATCTACTCGAGGGTGGTAGCTAGCAATGCGGGCATTTTCTAAATGCCCTACTACCACCTAAGACAACAACCGTGTGCACGGAAGTGCTCAGTAGTAATTCACTAGCGGTCACCGATCCAAGTGATGACCGCGGCGAATATAGATAATAGAAATAGTATATATTATGTAATGTGCACTAAATTGTATAACTATTTGCCAGATGAGCTGGTAAAATTAACAAGAAAGTTTATAACACAGCCACTAACTAAAGTCTCTGATTTAAATTTTGGGGATTAAAATTATGTTCGTTCAACTTATTCCGAATACCAAATTATGTATCTGACAGGACTAAGACCAATAATAGTCAAGTTTTAATCATGTTCGTGGTGTAGAATCGGCCTCATTATTTGTCTCCTTTTTTGACCGGATTAAACCTGTAAACATTTGTAATATTTTAAATTCCAGCCATAAAACTAAAATATCAAGGGTCTTTACACAGTGACTTTCATATGGTCGTGAACTGACAAAAAAGACGATCAAAAGAGGCAGTAGGTGTCCGTAAACTGACGTAAAATCGAATTTTGACCAATTCTTATAGTTATACAAAAGCATATCCGACAAAAATATGACTGGCTATACCTACTTGATCTTCATTCTTTATGTATCAAGTTTAAAAATACCGAATGCTTTTTACTGATCTAAATTTTTAGTTAAAGCCAACAATTACAACAGAATAAACATATTGAATTTCCATCACAACCAAAAACTTGACATCCGTGAATAGCAATTAAAGTATAACTGAAATCAATACAATAATACGATAAATATTTTAAGATGGACAAACCCGACAAATCAAACGAAACGAAAAAAAAAGAAACATGTAAAAGTATACGAACGCAACGCAATCATCACAAAAAAAAGTGTCTATGGCTACTATACTACTATCATGAAAGTAATAATAGTACAACAGGAATGAGCTCTATCTGTGCGTCATGCAGCTAAATTATAGAAAATAAAACCTTATGCTAAGGTGGTAAGTCTTGTTGCGCGCAAAATAAAAATGAAGCCGAGTGAGAAGGCTACCACTGAACCCTGTGTCCTGTTCTAACAGTGACTTAGAGTTGCCAGACTTAAGTCGATTTCAATCCTGTCGTTGTTTGTCGAAATTAATGCGATTGATGTAATGTAATGAATTAAAAACATTTACTTATTAAAATGTTTCTAAACATAAATAATAATTTAGTACCAACATGTTAAAGCAATATTATATGTTGCTACGTGTAAAGCATTACTAACGCAAACATTTTGCGATTGGCGTATAGGTTTTCTTTTATGTGTATGAAATACGGATACCTGACTTGACAACCCCACATGAAATTGCCAACTCGGACGTTAATAGCGGAGTTTTTTTTGATCTCGTGATATTTTTGAAGAAGTTTAGTAAAAATGGGGAGAATTTGTGTCGTGGAAGCTTGCGTTAGCGAGTATTATCCTGATTATGGTTTATCTTTTCACAGGTTCAATAGTTTTAAACATAATTTGATAGTTGTCATAAAAACTTACGTGAGTTGTCATGATTATTAATTAAATATACCGGCTAGCACTCACGGTGTTTAGTCGAAATCTCCGACCGGTGTTCGAACAGTAAAGATGTTCATTCTCAAGGAATGCGGGCAGCCTCGAGGGCTGCTTGACGCGCACTAATTAATAATTTGATAGTGATTAATTATGGTGACCATGCATGACTATCCAATCCTAGTTCAAGAACAAATTAAATACATATGAATATTTTATTCCTTTCAATATTAAAATGACTTTATTTCAATTTTAGATTCCCTAAAGATCCAAATGTTAGTTTAACTCATAATGCAAAATTAGAAACAATGAAACATATAAGGCATAAGCTGGGTTTGCGGCAGAAACTTCACAAGGCTGTTTTATTTAACAATATCTGTTTTAGAATTACACTTAAATGTAAACTTAATTGTTTTTCTTACTTAATTAATGAAATATACCACAATAGGTAGTATATCGTAATTTTATCTCAGTCCAACTGCATGCCGTGTACCTCAAGGACCAGTAGGTAAGTACCTACCTATACGACGCGAGTGTGAAAAGCAAGCAAAAACAGGAAATGTACAGTGCCGCAAAGAGCAAGTTTATCATTAGCATCTTCGATTAAAATCCATCTGAAGCAATGAGCTGCTGACGTCAGTCTAAAATCATTTTTTATAATACAATTATTGGCCTTAAATCATATTTCAATATTGTCACCATTGCCAGAGAGGGATAAGAGGTACAGTTACTGAGCTCTCGTTCAGGTTCAATTTTGCGACAGCAGCTCATTCCTGTTGTACGTAGTACTTATTACTTCCATGACTACTATGCATTCATTCGTACTTCAGAAGTTTTGAAGAGCGCGGTAAAATATTAATCAATTAAATATCCTCGACTCGATATATTCAAAAGGCCACAGAGAACATGAGTTATGATAATAAGTATGTTAAACGGCTCGACGAAAAGTTGTTTCCCAATTTGCTTGCACGTGCTGTCATTGTTTTGGACTATGCTTCCTATTAGAACACACGAGCAAAAAAAAAACAATCTCGGCGTAGGTATAAGAAACAAGTATAAATTAAATTAAAAAGGAAAAAAACACGACTGCAATATATTTATTTTCGTTATGCTATTTATCGTTCCATTGAAATTAAAACAGCGAGTTTTATACATTTATGAAATTGTTTTTCATTGCCCTTCTTTTGGATACGCCACTCGACGGACGGGTATAGAAAAATTTTGTATTTTATTTTATTTTTTGGCAACCGTTACATGGTTAATATTGCGCCAGCACGTACAATCGGTACTAAGCAGTTCACTTCCTTAAATTAATTATTTGTATCTGTATTGGCGATTGTAGTCAAGCGCAAATCTATTTAGAACCTAATGGTAGACAAAAATTTAATTTACCTATCTGAACGAAAACTCGCATATCATGTTGACAGTATAATTAAAATAATATAACTTGAACGCATCATTAATTAGTTCCTTAACGTTGGTATACGATTCTGACCACTAAACATTGTTCGAATTATGGTGGACAAGACCTTATAATTGGCTTTCAATTATCAGGCCGGCAGATCCATGGATGGTAAATATCGTACCGGCAAAATATCTCTCAGCCCAATAATCCATGTACTATAATGGTCGTCAGTTCATGGGTTGCCAATTATCGGGGCGGTAAATCACGAGTCGGTGACTATTGGCTGGATATTACCGCTCGGTATGATTTAATTCGACCAAGGATTAGCCATCCCAATAGTTACCGGCCTGATAACTCGTGTACGTGGACGTGATATACTTGGTTGCCAATTATTGGGCCGGTAAATTTCAGGTTGGCAGTTATCGTGGTCGGCTAATATCGTCTCCCGTACACAGAACCCGGGGTGCGTTCCTCCTACCCGTCGGCCAAGACAAATTATGGTCTAAACGCAGATATACGCCGTTCCAGCACTCTAATCGAACTTAATTTGATCCTGTCAAGATTTGATCATACCCGTTCCGGGCGACCTGTCAGAGCAAATTTTGATCTGCCCAGCCAAATTTTTACTACCTTTTGAATCGGCTAAATCTTGGCCAGCTGTCAAATGTGACAGATTCTACAATAAATAATAGATTTTGTACAAGCTAAACCAAGGATTAGTGGCATACTATGTTAATATTGCTTAATTACGTATTATGCCCCATTTATTAAAAATGTAGACTGTATTTTATCACCTAAAAACATCGCTGTCAATTCCATATTTTGAAAGGAGCTTTATAGGTCGTTCCAGGTGCCTTAGAGCAAATATTGCTCGACCAACATTTACTGGAACGCGCCCCCGTAGTACTAGGAGGAAGAATATCTTTGATTCTTCCTCCTAGCCGTAGTATTAAATTCTCTTTGCTCGAACCACGACCAAACCATAGGTTACAGATTACAGAAGTTTCTACCATAGATAAATAAAGATAAGAGTAAACGAACAAACGCCAAAAATCATAGATTTTTACCTCAACTCTTGTTTTGTGGCTTCTATGGGGTCCTTTTTCTCCTAGGAGGAAGTTCATAGATACTTCCTCCTAGTTTTTCTCTAACCCGAAGACCAACTTACATAATATTGTTTTCAATAGTTGAATCTGTCAAAGGTACAAATAAAAATAATAGTGTTGTATAAAATCCGCAGGTTGGAACGGGCCAACCAGCAACCTATCGCTGTAAGGTCCAATATAAAATAAATATTGATGATACCATTGGATGATAACGATTAAATTTGAATTGTACTGATTGTACGGTCTATGTCCTACAAGTCATAGCATAGCACGCATTAATGAAACAAAAAGTTGTAATTTTGTTTATAACTAACAAGTTATGAGTTATTTAAGACATAAATAAATTAATAAAATGACAATCCTAAATTCACGTCATTAAAAGCATAATCTCAGAGAAATGAATAAGGAAGAGGGAGTCTAATAAAAACCAAAAATGAAGCATCGAATTCGGCCAATTTTGTCCTCATTCACGATAGACCATCACACGCTATGCACGTCACACATAACAGAATAAATAAAATAAAAACCATCTTGAGTATTAAAACAAGTAAGTATTGAATATAATATACTATTTTTAACATTAAACAACGCCATTTAGGTTATAATTTCGAATAAAAATGTAAACAAAAGTGTTGCCAGACATACATTTTAGATTGTTCCAAAAGTATGCAGTTTTCAAAAGTCGGTGTACGTATCACTACTTACTAAGGTTATATACTTTAAATAAACAAGCTAATGTTTATTAGTGAAATCTTAGAGGCTATTGTAACTTTTGATTTTCTTTAGACTCCCTCTTTCTTACTTATTGCTCTGAGTTAGGGATGTTCAAACAAAAAAAGGATCGATATTTTTTTTTCGATATAATATATCGTAGTGTTGTATCGATACTTTGCGATATATCGCAGAAACATTTCGATATTTTCGATATATCGTAGAAAATATTTTTCTTGTTTAATTAATTTAGCTAGTCTATAATATTAAATATTTGACAGATTGATATAAGTAAAAACAGCTAGGGTAAAGAAACAAATCAACTATTTTCTCAATTCGCAATATTTTTTTCTCTACACCTTGGATTAAAAATATAGGCTTGCATAAAAAAATGCCGTAACGAAGGTTTTGTTTACAACAAGTAAACAAAACCTTTCGTAACTGTGAAGGCTAATTATTCACAATTCGTGGTTTTACTTATTAAATACGTTGCCAACTAATTATTTATTTATTTATATTGATACACAGAACAGAATACAATCACTAAAAGAAGACATATGATATAGGTTAACATTTACGAGCCGGACTATATTTCTAAATATGTGTACACATTATGATTAGCATAATTAGCAGTATGCACTTGTATTATACTGTTAAAAGTTAACAGAAAATGATAAAATTAAAGTGGCGTTAGCAATGTTTACGATCAATTTGCCATAAAAAACAACTTTGCCAACATCCCTTGTGAAAATGTAAAGGTTTGGTCAAACATGTTTAGTGAGCTATGGTGTTGTATCGGTTGAATAATATCGATTGATGTATCGATATACATATCGGAAGCGATATATCGTGTTCATATATCGATATCAGGATGATGGGCGCAGTGCAGCTCGTTACTTGTGACCAACTGCATCTGTTACAGGCAGAGGTTAGTCCGCTTAACACAAGGTGGACCTCGTGCTTGTTCCGTCACGACTGCATAAAAAAACAGGTGTATTTTTATCGAATTTATAAAAAATTTGTTAGCCTGTTTTCAACTACCACCAAAAGAAAACTATGCCCAATTTGTTCTAGCTTACCAAAAAAATATACATATATGGATATTACAAAAAAATCTCGTATGTATATGTAAATACTAAAAATGTTAGTTACCTGCTTCTACTTTACCACGGTGTTTGTTGTGAATGAAATCGTTCGAGAGATATTGTTCGGATTATTCGAAAATGGAAATTAGTATACGACTAATTTCTTAGTCGAACGATGAAATTAGTAATGAATGATATTTCAAAATCTGTTTTCTTTCGCAGTCGCGCATCGCTAATGGAGACTGTAATCTCTGATTCAAATTCAAATATTGCATTGGTTGGTCCGAGGCGAAGCGTGAGGGTTGGGTTGAGCGAAATTCGAGATATCCAGCACAGATTATACGTAAAATCTCTTTGATTTTCAAGTTGTGTTTTGTGGTCAAAGGACCGATCATTCGTATATAAAAATTTATTTGATTTCGAACGAATCAAAATGGATGCTGGGTGTGAATGAACTATGTGCTGAAAAACGAACAGCTTTTTATTGAGTTGTCGTGGGCCCGACTATTATCGGGAATCCGGCGTAGCCGTTTTATTTTATAGTTTATTTAGGCAGTGCTAATTGTGAAGTGCCAACGAAAACAAGATCAATCAAATTACGGGTTGAATTCAGTAGTCGCCGTGTCGGTAATGTGTTTATACGTTAGCTTCGGAGGAGCTCGCGACTCACAGGTGGCCTTAGGATGAGGAGTGTGACGGTCGAGGTGCAAGTCGCTAGGCATCCGCGAGTAGTCGATGTGTCGTCGTCCTCCTGTGAGTGCTCGACATGGCCACAGGAATCGAACTGAAGTGTCGCTCGTGTGCTGTATGAGCGCTCAGAAATGAAATGCATATACAGGAAGGAACTAACACAACTCTGACAACATGTACCAAAATGACAGAGGAAGTAGACAGAAGACATGGCGTGAATGGTAACAGCAGTAGTAAGGGTGTGAGTGAAGATGCTCCTGTGCACAATTCTACTCTCAATGCTGGTGGGAGGCTCAAGTTCTTCAAAGGTGTGTATGATACTGTCTCTTTCCTTCTCCTATTGCATTCTCATTCATGCCAGAGACAGCTGGACCTTAACTGTAATGTTTTGATCAGTGCCCTCAGGACAGATAATGTGTTGAGAAAAACTAGAAAGTCATTCATGCTCTGATAAGCATAAGCATGTTTGAGGGAGGTGATGCCAATTGTCTGAGTGCAGCCTCTGTGCTATTGTTGTGGATTTTGTAAGAAGTTGTGCTCATCACAGCGGAAACAACTTATCATTTGTTGCTACATTACTGTATTCTATTTCTTGATTCTGCCATATTGAGAAAAATAGTACTATCAAATTGTGTTAATTACTTTCTATATCTTATATTTTATCATGGAATAATTAGCTTAATGCTGTTCAATGCTACTTGGTAATATTTCAAGTACTAGTAAAGTTAAAATCAGCTGAAGTTGTATGATAAAAGTAAGCCATCAAAAAAAAATATCAAAGTGAAAAGAATCCATTCTAAGATGAGTGATTACTGATTTATCAATATTCTGAGGTTTAAAAAATGTATGTTTGTGTGCTTGAGAATATATATATTATATATGTCAGTTTAACCTCTTAACACCAATTCATTGACCTTTGCACTAAGTATGCAAGTCCAACATGAACACTTGTCACATAAAATATTAAAAAATAAACTGTGTTTAGTTATCAAACTTGTAGATAACATATTAATAAGATGAGATCTTCATACTATAGCACTATATCAGGTCTCTGTCACTCCCACACACATAACAGACCTTGGATGGTCTTTTGCCTGCTCTAGACCTGGCAAAACCTACACCTAAGTCTGGTCATAAGTCTTTTATGGAACTCTTTAAAGCCCTTCACACTATGCCTGTACTGCACTGGGTGACTTTGCTACTAGATTGGCGGGACGTAATCCAAAAGGCCAAGTTTTGCCTCTTACAGTAATAATAATTTAATATTTATGATAATTTTATACCTCCATGTCAATATAACAATATTAAAACGGTAATGTAAATATCCAGTGTTTTAATGACTTCACCATAAATTGTTCACTCTATTTACTTGCATAATCTGATGTGACTTTTGGCACGAAGTATTACTGTTCCAACAACAAAATCCATTCAATGAATGTATCTTATATATATGTTTCTATTTTGGCCTTTTTTCCAATAATAATAAGTTTAATTAATTCTTTAACAAAATCCAGTAAATTGTTTTGGAGGGGGCTAAATAATGTTAAATTATGAATGTGATTCTGGAGGGTATTATATAAACTTTTGTTTTTTTAAAGGCTGACAATGCTGCATCTCTTTTGTTTCTGTTTATATATTTTGTAAAATATAGTCACAACTTATTTATTCACTCGCTAATTCTGAGCCTAGTGAGTGTCACTTTCCATGTAATGACTCAATTTTCATATTAAGTGTATTTTTTTAAATACCTTCTTACTAAAACACTACTGACTATTTGACAAGACTTTTACATGACTGACTGTAATTACTTGTGTGCAAGTTCGCTTAGTATGTCTACCATACTTATTAACAGTTAGCAAATGTATTTACCATTCAAGTATGCTTAGTAACTAAAAAAGCTGGAGATAAAATGGTGACTTAAACCATTCCATCTTAGAAATGATAACATTTTGCTATTGTATTTTGTTGATATGTATTTTTTTAACACATTTCACTCTTCTGTAAAGTAACTCACATCTTTTACAAAAGTCTCTTCTTCATCTTGAGATGTAGGTATTTGTAATCTAAGAGGAAAAAATATGCAGTTAGAATATGCAGTTTGGAATATACCTTGCAGGAACAATGCAAGAGGGATAATAATATTCTTATAACACACATGTATGAATCCAATAAAGATTTTTATATCCAATTGCTCATTAATACTCTATGCATTTTTTTAAATGGATACAATACTGCCATGCCAAGCCACATGGTGGTATTAATTTTTTTTCTGATTTATATCACATCTGATACCTAGGACAATTTGAATCTAATCGACTAAGAAAAAAAGTTCTCATTCTCATTTTTCATTCAGATTTCAAGTAGAAAATCTGTCGCCAAGCACTTAAAAGTGTGTTCCAACAGCAGTCTTTGAGAACCAGAAAAATCACAGACACATGAGACTTGACAACTCTATGTCTCAATGTGACGGGTGCAGTGCAATTTGTGACTTGTGAGGAAATGCATCTGTTACAGGCAGAGGTTAATCCGCTTAACACCAGGTGATTGTTCCGTCCCAATAACATTAAAAAAACTGAACTTTTCTCTAATTTACTTAATAACATAGGATTATCTAAATTGTTTAAAATCAATGGTGGGATAATTTCAATTTGAATATTCACTTTCTACAAAGACATCAGTTAGAAATAGTCAGAATTGTAATAAAATTATGGCAACTCTTAATTTTAGAAGTGTATTTCGTCAAAAAGGTTCAAATTAAACTAAGTATTTTTTTATTTATATAGAATATGTATTGTACCTACTTATATAAAATATTGCATATTTTCAAGATTGCACAGTCATATATTTATATGCATTACCATACCAATAATATGATTGCTATTTCCTACTTAGGACATTCTTGTAAAATTTTTTTGCTTTAGTACATAATTTGTTTAGAGATTTTTATTGAGATATATTTTCAATGGTAAGTATTTGTGTATGCATGCTTTAGATATGTGCGCCGCGCCGTGAGTTCCTACCAGCGCCTAGTGCGCGACATTACAACAAATTACATAATTTAGCGCAGTCGCGAAATTTTGTAATTTTCTTTGCCCACATATTGTTTGTATTTTTAATCATACCAAAACACTCTTATTCAGTAAACAAATCTCGGATTGTTTAAAATACTTTAATTTCAAATAAATTATTAATTATGAGGAGTATTTATTATTTATCTAGCTATACGGCTAGTCGGCCAATGTCATAGTCAGCACATCCCTAGTTAGGATTTGTTACTTACGCCTGCTCCAATTTTTGGTAAATTGATAAAAATACAACAATATTGACCACAATGTGAGGAACGGACTAAATACAAGGTTCAGTTGGTAGTCATGTCACATATACATATGCTCAGGGAACATATGGGACATGCAGTTATATCTACCTATATTATATGAACTTGTGCAATTATGCAACTAAAACAATAGGTTTGAAAATAAAAAATTCTTAAATGTCTGGTACAAATCAATGTCAATACCTCATTGTCTTTGAAACTTTGCATATTGCTATTCATGAGTACATCGAAAAGCCCTTGAGCAATATTGATTTTGTGATCATACGACATAATATAACATACTACAAAGATTTTATTATAATTTACTATTGAACACATCTTTAGTGATGTTAAAAGATTAATATGATTCATATTACTATTTTTTTATTATAGTGATGGAACAACTTCAAGGACAACCTGATGTTAGGCGGACTAACTTCTGCCTATATCAGATGCTTTTCGTCACAAGTCACAAATTGCACTGTGCCCATCACCTTGAGACATAGTTGTGAAGTCTCATGTGCAATTTCACTAGCTCTCAAGGGCTGCTGCTGGAACACACCGTTAGGTGCTTGGCGACAGATTTTCTACCTATCATTCTTTAATGTGTTGAATTGTCATATCCTACATTAAGAATGTAACCAGTAAATGTTAGTTGTCACTCTCTACCAAATTTAAGTTCTGTTTTAATATTTCCTTTATAAAAATCACAGGAGAAATAAAAATATTTAGTATTATAATAGCGTTGAAATTCATTAATGATGTATATTTTATGCATATTTTGTGCAACATTAAAATATTGTAAACAGAATTTAAGCCTAATCAAAAGTAGAGCTATTTATGTTGGATGTGCCTAAACAAGCACATTCTTGTAATTTAAGTAAACATCTAGCAAGTGCAAGTGTGTGTAATGGGATATCTAATACAAACAACATGATAACTTATTCATTAATTAATAATGGGCAAGCAAATATAACTTCATATCGTTCCTTGATGCAGATATACATATTATAAGTGATGTCATTCACATGTTTATTTTATAATGTGCTTTGATACAATATTTTATAGAAATGTATAATTGAAAATAATAAAACAAAGTTGATCCAGTTAGTTTTCGGAAGCATTGAGAGTAAAAAAAGTTAACACCACATAATATCGTGTTGCAGATGGAAAGTTTATCCTGGAGTTGGTCCGCGGGTGCGCGCGTGAGGGCGAGCGGCCGGGATGGGTGTCAGTGCCGCGCAAGACTTTCTGGCCGCCGGCCGCCGCCCCCGCCACCCCGCCGCAGGGTGCGCCGCCCTCCGCCTCGCTCTCCGTCTCCGACGACAACAGCTCCGTGCAGTCCTCGCCCTGGCAGCGCGACCACTGCTGGAAGCAGCAGGCGCCGCGCAAAAACGTCAACAAAGAGCTAGCGATGTACTACTGCCGGCCGAGCACTCTCTCCATTGCCACTATCGAAGCCGTATCGCGCGTCAAGCGGCGGCGGCCGCACGAACCGACGCGCCCTCACCTGCACCCGCCCAACGGTCTATGTGACAGGAAGAGGAATGGCGACATCAGTTCTTCGCGCGGAGAGGACCGAGTCGACGGCGCATCGCACAGACCCGACGACGATCCGCCGATGGACTACGACCGGGAGAAATATTACCACATGAAACTAAAGAAACCGTATCAGTATCGTAAATTAAGGGTGTATAGAAAGACGCGGCCGGCTTTCCGGCGTAAGGAGCTCGAGCGGACGATACGGAGGTTACACGAGCGGTTGCCGCCGCCGCCGGTGCCGGTAAATGCGAAACTAGCGAGCTGCCGCCAAGAGCACGCCATAGTGTCCCCGCGCAAGCGCATATTGCGCGAGCTGGAGCGCGTGTCTCTAGAAGATCAGAGCACGAAGCGACGCGCCAAGACCGCCCCCGCGCTCAGTACAGCCTCGTATCCCCCGTCGCCAGGACCTTCGCACGCGCGGCCCGACCAGCCCCCGGCTCCGGCCTCAGCCCCGGCCCCGACCCCGAGCCGCGCACAGAACGGAGCCGCCCCGCGCCGCGACCCGCCCGTCTCCAAGAACGTGAGCAGCTACAGCATCCACTCGCTGCTGAGCATGCCTGAGGAGAGCGCGCCGCGCGCATCCCCGGACGCGAAGCACTCGTACCCGCCGTCGCTGAAGACGGAATCCCCGTCGAGCGTGACGTCACCGGACCTGAGCCCGAGCCCGGACTCGTACCGCTACCGGTACGCGGCGCTGGCGGGCTCCCCGGGGCGGCCGGCGCGCGACTCGCCCACGCCGCCGCACTACCGCGCCCCGTACGCGCCGGCACCGCCGTACGGCGCGGCGACGCGCGCGTGGGCGGCACCCTACCGCGGCACGCGCGACGACTGGTACGCGTACCACTACGGGTACCTGGGCGTGGGCGTGGGCGCGCACGTGTACCGCACGCCGCCCACGCCGCTCTGGATGCAGTACGGCGTGCCGCCCGCGCCCAGCCCCTGGGCCCCGCTGCCGCTGCCGCTGCTCACTGACCACATACCCAAGGATGAACCTACTTCAGGTAATACACAACTACTTATCCCCTTACAATTACACACATCAAAAGTGCCTAGGGAACAAGTACGTTTTTGAGTAAATCAAGTAATTTTAAACAGATCTGAATTGGATCAGGGGCAACCTCAATGCTCAGATTTATGCGAAGAGTATTGTTTAAGAAGTGATCATTCCTTTGCTAGGCCGTTTGGGTAATTCGTTTCGTATAATGCACATCCTCACATGGCTAGAGTCGTTACTCTCTTGCCGATGTTCCAACGTTCTGCCGTGGCCTGCTCAATCGCCAGACATCTACCCCATTGAACATGGGATATGCCACAAATAAGAGCTCTGCCAAGTATGGATCCTGTGCAATAAAAAGCTGTAGTGGGTACAGCTTTTTGACTTGTTACAACAAATGTGGGCGGCCATTCCTCAAACTGATTTTGATGAACGGATTTAAGCATGCCAAATCACTGTTCTTGTGTGATTACTGTAAAGGGTAGAAACACAGATTACAAATTAATATAGTATTATATTAAACAGCAAAAATCCATTTTTTTTTGTTTTTGGCCAAACAAGTCAGTTATAATTCAAAATATACATCATCCCTAGGCACTCTTGATGTGTGTATATTTATCTACTTATTGCCGATCACGAGCCACAATCTCAGTTGATGGTAATTGATGATGTAGTCAAAGATGGTAGAAGATGGAAAAGACGTCCGTAACCTGGAGTAGGGAGTGGTTCTCAGGTGGGGCGATAGATTTTCTACTTGAGGCTAATCGCTAGCCAGAGAGGCCATTCACAAAATGCTATTGCTACCACCATGCGATTTAATTACCATTTAATGAACGTTATCCTCATCCACAACCTTCATAAAGCATATGCACGTCGTAAAAAATCACAATTAGTACTTTGTGCTAATAAAAAGCTAATATCATGTCATTGTTCCCATAATCTCATTTTTTTAAGCAGTGATGGCTCAATGGCATTGGCTATGGGCTGCCGCAAAGCAGGTCCATGGTTCGAATCCCGCCGCTGGCTTGAGCTTCACCGCATGGTGGAAGGGCATTTTGTGTATGCCCGCCTGGCAAGCGACTACCCTCAAGTAGAAAATCTGTCGCCAAGCACCTAACGGTGTGTTTCGGCAGCAGTCCTTGAGAGCCAGTCAAATTACAGCACATGAGACTTAACAAGTATGTCTCAAAGCGTCGGGCGCAGTGCCATTCTTGATTTGTGACGAAATGCACCTGTTATAGGAAGATGTTAATCTGCTTAACATCAGGTGGGCCTCTAGCTTGTTCTGTTTCAATAAAAAAATAAAATAAAAACTATGACATTTAGAGTCAACAGAACAATCATTGATCTGATTAAAAAGTTTACATTACCACTGGGAGGAAGAATTAAAACGGGTTATATTAAATTGGTACACCTTGTGCCTGTTTACCATCTTCAACCATCAAGTTGATGAACTTCCAATTATGACGTCGAAGGTTAGCTTACCAAAAATGAAAAAAAAAACATCTTGAGTTCCCCAGGGTCACTATAAGGTCCTTTGATTTTTGTAATTATTATTATATTAATGAAATCAGTTTTCGTTTCGTACTTAAATCTAATTTATTTCATTGTCACATCATATTCTTCGTATCTGCAATCATGATATGAACATTCTGAATCACATAAGGTTGTCCAAACTTACTAGATTTTGATAGATTTAGCAACAATTGTTTTTTTTAATAACCTGGATATGAATGTTTATTTTTAAATTGTTAAGAATTTGAGAAATATTCAAATAAATTATGTTATAAAAAGTTGGAAGTTAGGATTGGGTTGAGACTAAGCTATCCATCGTACAGTTTATTGACAATGTACTCCTAGTTACAAAATCTTTTAGGACTCTTGGTATCTATAAAGTAAAGATAGTAAAGACCCTGTATGGTGCTTATGTGCTTATATTCGTATAGTAATGTCGGGTGTTGCTCACTGGTTGGAGCTCTCGCCATGCGTGTGAAACAGATGGAATCGAAAAATAATCTCTTAAAAGTGCGTCTACTGCTATGTAATATTTTTCCAGAAACATTAAACAAAAACATGAAACTATTGTCTATGATAGAATTTTTTTTTTAATGTTTTCATTGGCTTGCGCAAAGCATCTAAATATTTATCGCGCGTGGGTATGTCACTGGCATTTGAACCAATGGCTGAAAAACTTCGTGGATCAATGAAATGTACAGTTCTGAGACAAAGTTTTGCTCTTAGGAGGTTCTCTTACGTGGACGTTACGAAACAAAGAATTGTGTACGAGTTTTTGTTCGTTGTTTGCAAGAATATTAGCAGGAGACGCCCCTAAAGTAATATCTAAAACTAATGATGCCATAAGTATGTTATTTTGTATAAACAGCATGGTAGGTCTTGTAGGCTTACTAAACAAAAAAACTGAGGTGCAGAAAATCTCCTTTCGAGAGCCAACATTTAACTCGTCGTCCGCTTTCTAGCTGTTCCCTCTGTAAAGATTAAATACAGATGACTAAACAAGATTTTTTAAGAAAATAATAACCTTTCCAATAAATAAGATTATCAGTACTAATATTATAAATGCGAAAGTAACTCTGTCTGTCTGTTATGCTTTCACGCCAAAGCTACTGGACAGATTTGAATGAAATTTGGTATGGTATATACCAAATTTCATATTATAATAGTTTGAGACCCGGGAAAAAACATAGGATAGTTTTTATTCAACTGCGCAAAAAAAGGTTATTTTTTTTGCGCGATAACCGAAATACGCGCGGGCGGAGCCGCGCCCGGAAAGCTAGTAATTAATAATGAATAGATTCAGGGGCTATTTTGAGGAAATCCTTAGTATTATCCTTATTATTTAATAATAAAGTATACTTTAAAAATATTATAAGCATATGTCGAAGATATTGCGTAAGGTTTCTTCTACTCGACATCATCAGGAGGTCTTGACTCTTCGAACGCACGATCGAGAAATTAAAATATAAATAATTATTAATATAGTTAATTTATAAAGTCTGGCAAGAACGTGCAACTTATTTGGTCTATTACCAACGTGATATTTACCGTGTTTTTGGTTAGTTATGAGCTCCCGATATTTCGGCAATTGCAAGCGCCATGATCATCTGTAACATTCAATAGGGTTGTTGACTTGTTTTTTTAATGTACCTTAAATTATTCAAGAGACCGAAATATACACATTGTTTTTTTTTAATTATTTCTCCGTGCCTAACAAAGGAAAACAATCTTTTTATTTAAACTTTCAAAATTGGCGCTAAAACAACATTCAATGGCGGTCCTTATCCTTATGACGTCACTAAGGCAAAAACAAATAGTCCTGGGGCGCGTTCCAGCAAACATTGGTCGAGCAATATTTGCTCCAATGCACCTGGAACGACCTATAAAGCTCCTTTCAATATATGGAATTGACAGCGATGTTTTCAGGTGATAAAATACAGTCTACATTTTTAATAAATGGGGCATAATACGTAATTAAGCAATGTTAACACAGTATGTCACTAATCCTTGTCTTAGCTTGTACAAAATCTATTAATTATTGTAGAATCTGTCACATTTGACAGCTGGCCAAGATTTGGCCGATTCAAAAGGTAGAAAAAATTTGGCCAGGCAGATCAAAATTTGCTCTGACAGGTCGCCCGGAACGGGTATGATCAAATCTTGACAGGATCAAATTAAGTTCGATTAGAGTGCTGGAACGGCGTATATCTGCGTTTAGACCAAAATATGTCTTGGCTGACGGGTAGGAGGAACGCACCCCTGTAAACGTTTTGCTTGCTTGTTGTAGTGTCATGCGTAATCGATTTTGGAACCGATTATACAGATTGTTCGGTAGAACGTTGCCATAGAGTGAGGGCGCTATGGTCCACGTGACAAATTAAACCCTCAATAGCCACAAGTGTATTATTAAGACCTATTTTAGATATTTTTCTTTATAAATATATTTTAATAATACGAAATTTTATCTGGACAGTCATTTAATTTTTTTTAAAGACTTGTTTCGCAATTATTTTTATCTGTATCTTGTTATTTATTTGTGTATGACACTCGACTCATTCCCTATACAAAAGCCGCGTTCCAACTACCTATTACACAGACACTACACAAATGTTGTTTTTGTAAACGCGTAATTGTGCACGTGAAGTCTTAGGTTGTCACCGTAAGAATAATTATTGTACTTACCTACCTAACAATCTTTTGATACTATTATTAGTCGTATTAGATTTCGTAAATTATGCGTATCTACCTGCAGGAACATTTACAAGCACAACTATCGGACTCCACGTAGGTCGCAGGAGTATCCAACAATCTAGTAGGTTTACTTCACATTTCACTCTATTACCTATACAATAATAGATACTTACACTATACAAAAAGTATTTTTCTAAGTTTATATTTTATACAAGTAATTATAATAATTACAATTACAATAATAATTTATGCTCTGCTTCATGATTGTTTTATAAACAATCATGTGCTATGTTAATATAGATTCTTGTTCCAAGTTCGGAGTGTTTTTATTATCTATGCCAATATTTGATCAAATCCCACGGCGAAATATGATCAAAGATCAAAGTGAGTCAAATGTACGTGTAATACGGAAATTAATATGATATAATTTGAGTTTAATATATGGGATCCAACATATTTTATAATGTAAAGGCACGGTAATGTTATCTATACAGTATCTTAACTCGGCCCTGTCGTTGAAATAAATACCCACAACCGCGCGGTACGTAAACATCGATAGGGCTACCCTCCTCCAGTATTTTAATTACATTTACCTACTTTGTGTTTCCATTTAGTTTTGTGATTGTAAATATACTTATTTTTATACATACAAATAAAATTATTTGTGAAATGAACAGGAAGTGTTCACTAAAAATGCGTGTTGTTTTTTGACTAGTAGGTACTTAAATTGCGACGGACCCAAAGGACGTTTTTAAAAAACACAAATTTTAATTAAGTTTAAAAATGTATTACTTCAAAGAGTGATCAGTACAGACTGACTTAATTCTAAACACCTTAGTGCCATCTTAGAGCTACCTTAATGTCGAGTCGACATCTAGACATGAACATAGTTACTATGCATGGGAGCCAGACTGTGTGGGCGGCCAGACGCTATGCGCTGATAAGGACGGTGCTCGAGTGCATAACTCCTTCCTCCCTAAGTTCGAGATTATCTGATGGATGATCTCGAGTCTTTCTCACACAGTATGCTTTCCGTATAATATATCTAAAAGCCAAAATTATAAGAACTAATGCTAAAATTAACCAGATTACAATGTTACTTATGCTAACACTTTTATAAACACTTTCGTATCCCTCACTATCACTAAATTCATTATCACTTATAATATCGCTTCCACCTTTCAATAAGTAATTGAGGAACTTGACATCATCGGCGAGATTGGCTGAATTAAGGTTTATAGATTTTCTATGTAATATGCTTGATATATTAGCAATTTTCGGTAATTGTACTAACGGCAACTTTTCGTAAATCAAATCTCTTCCGTTAGTTTCATGTCTTCGTAGAGCTATTTCCTTAATTTTGGTAGTACAATCATTATCCATAGTTATCAAGTACGTTCCACGAAGTGTTTCCTGATTAATTTCATTGTCGCAGTACTCAGTTAGCGTTATTTCATGTGTTGTAAAAATTATCCAGCGATTTGTCTGGACAGGATATATCTTAAGGTCATCGATGGTGACTGGAATTTGATGGCAACTCGAAATATTGGTAGTAAATTGTAAGAGTTCAGCAACGCAATCATCTCGAGCTAAAGGCGAAATATCGTTTTCGTAGCACAGGAAATGGTCTTCGTCTGCTTCTGGGCATGGCTGAGAGAGCGGTATTGTTTTCGACCCCTTCGTAAGGATGTATGGATATTTGGGTAGGATAAGGAATGTTTGTCGTATAAGATCGTCATGGATTGGTAACGGAATCAGTTTATAATAATTGTAAATTTCGTCTGTAATAAGTGGAATGCGCATTATGAATTTTATCTGATTTTGTTTGATATAAGCTTTCATTTCTATACATTGCTCAATTTTAACAATATTTTCTAAATTAACAGGGTATAGCAATTTACCATTTTTCTCAATTTCTCTTAACAATACTAGAAATTCGTCAGTATCAATAATAGACTGGTGTAACACTTTGATTTTACTTAAAGCAACTGCAGTTTCAATTTCATCTAATCTAAGGTACAGTATTTGAAAGTTATGAAGGAAATTACTGTACAAATGAATGATTTTATTTATGTTTTCGTGTATCCTTGATTCGTTTATATAATGATCAATTTCTTGGATACTTTCTTTGATCTGAATGAAGTTGCTCATAGCAGAATCAGTGATGTTAGCAAAGGAACCAACCATTTCGGTGATAATTGTAACTTTCTTAGAAATAGCATCTTGTTTCGACTTAAATTTATTAATCAAACTCTCGTACATTAAGGCGTCGTTATTATCTAAATTGCCTGTAATCATTTTTACTAATGAGCCCAGAGGGTTTATTAAACCACGTTTAACTTTTACAGAAGGAATTAATTGCTTATATTTATCTAAAGTTATATTCATTAGATAATCAGTTTGAAGTTCCGCATCATTGAAATCGGATCCTAAAATTTTATCGTTTAAACAGCTGTGAACGTCATTCTTTATATGAACGTACCTGTTTATATTTAAATCTAATTCCTCGTAAACTAGTTTTAAATCTAATATCTTGATTACAGTCCATTTATCGTAGCTGACGGAAGCCTGACCTTCCCGGACTGGTAATAGTCCCGGATTCTTGTCAATCAGGTGCAGTTGAAGGCCCTGGCTTCGGATCACATGGATCACCAGAAGAGTTAACCTGTGGAGGACGCTTAATGTCTTTAATAGGAACTTTGGTATTACGTTCGCCTGAAATTATTGGTACAATATTTCTATGAGTCTCTCCAGTGACTCGCGCTTTTTGATAACGCGGTTTGTCTTTGCTACGCCTAATATTTACGCCTTTATAAAAAACTGTATCCCCTTCTTTAATATCGAATTTGGTTTCGCCTCCCCGTTTTTCTACTAAAGATTGTTTTTTCTGAATCATTTTATCGGTCAAGTAGTCGTATAAGTGTTTAGTCCGTCTAACGTGTTCTTTAACAAGCTGCTGGGTGAACTGTTTATTAAAATCTACGGCAAATGTACTATTTGATTCAGTGTGTCCAAAAACAACTTCAAACGGGGTCAAATCTGTAGTAGTGTGAATCGAGTGATTATAAGACATCACTGCGTATGTCATAACAGAGGCAGCGTCAGTTATTTTCTGTTCGTACTTAGCTATTCTGTATATTTCTGTGATCGTGGAATGAAACCTTTCGATTAATCCCATTGAATTCGGATTATGTGGTGTACCAATATGAAGGTCGACCTTATAAAATGAAAGCATTTCCTTCATTAGAATGTTATTAAATTCCATCCCAGGATCAGAACTTATCCTGGCTGGAATACCGTATAAAGAGAAGTATTTTATTAATGCTCTAACAACTTCTGGGGTAGATCTATTGTTAATTTCTATTGCCTGGCCTAATTTACTGAAGGCGTCAATAAGGGTAAGGAATATTGTACCTTCTATTGTAAATGTGTCGATGAATATTTCCTGAAAAGGTTTCGTTTGCGTCTGCGTTAATTGTAATTCAGGCTTCAATGGTTTACGAGCATATTTCATCCTCTTACATATTTCACACGCGTTTATTATACTAGCCACAGTCTGATCCATGTTGTTCCAAAAGAAGGTGCGCCTAAGACGTGTTAGGGTTTCTTTTATTCCCCTATGAGAGTTCTTACCTGTATGGTACTTAACAACAATCTCACGTTGTTCATCTTCTTCCTCCACGTAAACAATTCGTTCAGTACACTCATAGAATTTAACGGAATCCTTCCTAAAAAGTGACGCTATGATCTTTGAAAATTGGTTTCGATGAACTTCACTTTCAAAATAAAAGAAATATTTTATCTTAGGTCTTATGTATTCCAGAAGAAATTTTTTTATTAGTTCCGGATTGTTTTCTGGTAAGTGTACTTCTAAAATGTTTTGCTTAGGTCTAGATAAGTTCTTAACAGTAAGATCATTTTTATTCCATGTGTAAATGAGTATTTGGTTCGGCTTAGTGTCTATAGCTTCTTGTAAAATAGGCATACATTCTGAATCTAAATCACGGGCTGAATGAACGGTATCAGTACTACTATTACCTTTTTCAGGAGCCGAATCTGTAGTGCTACCTACAGACGGAATGGAATAAGGAGATCGTCTACCTCCAGTTTCAATGCTCATAGTTTCTTCGGAATCAATAATTTCTGCTTCCGCGGGTGGTAGCCGTTCAGGTTCATTGGTTGGTTGTTGGTGCCTACCTATGGCAGCTATTTCTTCGATGACTTTCTCTAATTCTCGCTGTAGTCTTTCTTCTTTCTCATCAACATTCACTTTCATTGATTCGTCATCACCGCTTAATGCATTTATTTTTATGCGGGATAACGCGTCTGCGTTACTATTTTGTTTACCGTTCTTAAACACAACGTCATAATCAAATTCTGACAAACGTAGCTTCCATCTCGTTATTTTACTATTCGGCTCATTCATCGTCTTTAACCAGGCTAACGGTCGGTGGTCTGTGTATATGGTGAATTTTTTTCCGTATAAATAGGGACGGAAATGCTTTACAGCCCAAATAATTGCCAACATTTCCTTCTCTATTGTGCTATAACGTGTCTCGGCCTCATTTAGAGTCCGGCTAGCATAAGCAACTGGTTTATCACTCCCAATTGGGCCCTGTGAAAGTACTGCACCGATTGCAAAATTCGATGCATCTGTGGTTAAAACAAACGGCTTATCGAAATCTGGGAATTGTAACAGTGGGGCACTGGTTAATAATTCCTTACACCTTTCAAACGCGTTTATGTATTCTTTAGTGATTTCAATTTTATTTCGCTTTTTCAGGCAGGAAGTTAATGGTTGGGTGATTTTAGCGAAATCTTTGATGAACTTCCTATAGTACCCTACCAGTCCGAGGAAGCTTTTTAT
This sequence comes from Plagodis dolabraria, assembly GCA_963854805.1. Taxonomy (NCBI): domain Eukaryota; kingdom Metazoa; phylum Arthropoda; class Insecta; order Lepidoptera; family Geometridae; genus Plagodis; species Plagodis dolabraria. The sequence continues at coordinate 22,661,301 of OY978459.1, forward strand.
TTCTGTGGATGTTCGTGGGATCGGGAAATCGAGAACGGCTTGAACTTTATCATTGTTAGGCATAAGGCCATCTTTCGTGATAGTGTGCCCTAGGTACAAAACTTCCTTTCTTAAAAATTCACATTTATCCAATGTGACTTTCAAATTGGTTTCTCTTAATCGATCGAAAATTTTGCGCAATTTTGATATATGGTCTTGAAGACTTGCCGAATAAACAATTATATCATCCAGATAGACCATGCAGTGCAGGCCTTGGAGACCTCGCAGTATGTTATCCATGGCCCTTTGGAACGTAGCTGGCGCCGTTTTTAATCCAAAGGGCATGCGGAGAAATTCAAAATGTCCCGTTTGCGTGGTAAATGCCGATTTAGCCCTGTCCGCGGGGTTAATTTCTATTTGGTGGTAGCCAGAAGCGAGATCGATTGTGCTAAAATATGTGGACTTACCTAATTTATCAAAAAGGTCTGTAATATTTGGCAATGGATATTTATCATCCGTGGTAATTTCGTTTAAACGCCGGTAGTCAATGACCATTCTAAACTTTCTTTCACCTGATGCGTCAGCCTTTTTGGGTACCAGATGAACCGGCGCGCTCCATGGTGAGTGTGACTCCTGTATGACGTTGTCTTTAAGGAGTTTGTCCACTTGGTTTAATATCTCCTCGTTTTGTGAATGTGGATGTCGATATGGCCGAATGTATATAGGGTTTTCATTCACCGTACGAATGTTATGCTTCACTTGATTGGTAAAGGAAAGGGGAATTTTGTCGCAGTAAAATATATCACGATACTCATAACATAATTTGGAAATACTTTCATACTCTTCTTTATTCGTGTGTTCCAGCCTCAATTTTGACAAGTTCTCTTTCAACATAGCATCAACCTCACAGTTATCATTCACAGCATTCACCTCGCACTTTACATTATCAAACACTGTCACATCAAACGGTTTCGTAAAATTAATTGTCGCCTTGTTATCTGAAATGTTCTGTATGACTGTTGTGGCAAAGAAATTATTACATTTAACGAGGGCGGTTGGCATACGTACTCCCTCACTAAACTCCATATAATCCACGATGGCCTCCCCGTTTTGATAATTGGTAGGTATCTTTACCCTTGTCTCGGATCTTGGTTCTATCGAAACCTCGTAAGGGGGATTGTAGAGTATGGGTATCATAGCATTAGGTGTAAGTAAAACTTGATTTCCCATATCCACGTTAGCTGCTAGTTTCTTAAGCAGATCGGAGCCTATAAGCCCATCGTATCTACTATCGACGTCATACACAAAGAACTTGTGAGCAAGTGTACTTTTAAAAGTCTTCAATAGTGGAATACATATCACCTCGTCATGAATACTTTGTGCGTGGGTACTAATAACCGTGAAAGGTTCGTGTTGTTTATAGTCATTGAAAAATTCATTCACTTTGGTTGGGCTTATAAATGATCTACTACTTCCGGTGTCAATAAGGAATTTCGAATTAATTTCTGGGATTTCTATATGGGGAAGTTTTAAAATGCTATCACAATAATTAAGGCTTATCATTTCCCCACACTGTCCGAGGCCTGTGTCTGAAAATTTTCCATGGAACCGTTTTGGTCGTTTGCAACATATTCCGGGTCTTCTGGAATATTGCAATCAGTATAATAGTTCTCTGCGTAGCCACAAGGCTCTGGCTCATAAAAATTCTCGTCATAGTTGTTGGGATAATTCTCGTACGGAGTCGGCTCCTCGGAATAAAACAGGTCGTTAGTGAGCATATTTTGCCTCACAGGCGCTGTGCGCATAGAAACATCGTTTTCGTATTTAAATTTAGGTGCTTGTTGATGTTGCATACCGAATTTAAATTGATTGGCATTTGGTTGTGGTTGTTGAGGGGCACCAAATCTGAAACCCTGATTTTGCGGTATGCCGAACCTAAAACCACCGTTCTGGAATGGCGGGCGTGGCTGCGGTACCGGACCCTGACCAAAGTTTCGTTGTTGCACATTTGGTGATATCCCAAACCGGTAACCTTGAGGAGGTGCAAACCTATTTGGCTGGACAAAATTTGGCTTGAACCCGAATGAATTTTGATTTTGTGGTATGCCAAATTTAAAATTATTTTGATTGGGGGCTTGGCTAAACACGGGCTTAAAATCATTTAGAGGTCGCAGACTATTTTGTGAGTTCTGTTGGGGTACTGGTGTTGGCTTCAATTTCGAATGTCTAGCATTGTACTGCTGAAGGAAGTTAACTTCCTCGGTGACTATGCTTAATGCACTTTCAAGGCTAGCGCAACCCTTCAATCGCACAATACGAATCATGTCCTCGGGGAGATTATACAAGAATACGTTCAAAGCTGTGTTGTTATAAATAATCATTTTTGCTGCTTTAATTCCTTCGTCATTGATTCTATTTACTTTTGCAAACAAAGAACTTCTAACGTTTTGTATCGTATGGCAAAACTGTATGTAGGATTCGCTTGGTTTAATTTTCAAGCTCTCCAACTCGATTGCAATGCACTCTTCTGATCTTGGATCACCGAAATGTTGAGTCAAAATTTCTTTTAATTCATTCCAAGTTGTTAAATTATTATGTTCACTCAGTAAGGTGGCAGCTCTACCCGTAAGCCTACTTGTCACAGAATGAAACACGTATAAATTCTGTGTTGCATTATCTTCGGTTTCAAAGCCTCTTACTACGTAATCACATTTGGTGATGAATAAATTCAAGAGCTTCTCATCACCATCGTACATAGGAATGATACATAAAAGTTCTCGTGGAATTACTTTAATTTCTTTTTTCTCCATTTTTACTTAATTTGAATTGATTTCGGTGATAACTAAACTTTTAAATTTATTTAAAACAATTACACAACACTAATTAAATTGATTGCGATAATCAGCTTAACTTACTATAAGACTTACTTGTATACACTAAGCAACTACGAATGTACGATACTTGAATCAAACAAAATCAGATAAACGTAATTACTTAGACCGACAATTTTGGGTCGGAAATATGTAGGAGTGATAGGGTATAATGAACACAGGTGTGAAGAGGTTTACTCACAAGGTGCTCAATCCCATATCCACCCAGCGCGAGTCTGTCCTGGATCGCTTCGCCTCGTTTCAGGGTTCGATGCACCAAAACGCTCACCGATTGAACTAGTTTTAGTACACTCACGTCGCGGGAGAGTAATTTATTTGATTCGAGGATACCCGACTTTCACTGCACAGTACTTGTTGCAAATAACCGATTTTTAGGTCTTATAGCGACAACCCGACAGCAAGACAACGGATATCCTACCGGCTGCGCCACTTAAATTGCGACGGACCCAAAGGACGTTTTTAAAAAACACAAATTTTAATTAAGTTTAAAAATGTATTACTTCAAAGAGTGATCAGTACAGACTGACTTAATTCTAAACACCTTAGTGCCATCTTAGAGCTACCTTAATGTCGAGTCGACATCTAGACATGAACATAGTTACTATGCATGGGAGCCAGACTGTGTGGGCGGCCAGACGCTATGCGCTGATAAGGACGGTGCTCGAGTGCATAACTAGGTAGATTTAATTTAAAAAAAATTGTTTATATTTCAATAAAAAATCAGTCTAAAAAATTCGTGACCTAAAATATTTGTGAGACGTACGAAATGCTTTATTATTAAATTTAAAATTATAAAAAATCCGCATTCTAATATATAGCTTATAACTACCTATTTCACTCGTGTCAATCACTTTCCTTTACTTTATTCACTTTTTTTATTAATCGAGACAATTTTTTTTTCGGGGAATTAAAGGAAATACTTTTCCAATAAAAAGACACACGCTATGTACCGTCAACTATGAAGAATATAAAACAATTTTACTTACTAGTAAGTAAAATTATTTTTGGCGCGGGCCGAGATCGAGGCGCGTAGGTATAACTCGCGTTTTGTTCGTTTCTATGAAGTTGAAACTGTATAGATAACATTACCGTGCCTAAGGTAAATCGATAGTGATGCGACATGTTGTGGGATGCTTGCTATTACAAATAACTAATGTCAACTGTCACTGTCAAAATCTTTGGAAGCAAAATCTCCATAAATCACTATTACGTATTCTGTGGCTTTGATTTTGCTCTTATGACATCATTTCCGCCGCCACTTCCGTTTGAGATCACGTGACTTACAGAATTTTTTAACACATTTTGTTTAATCAAAATAAAGTTAATCCAGTGCATATTGAATAATTTGTTTATTTCATCGAGTTATATGCTCAAAACAAAATCATGTTAACATGACGTTGTAATTTATTTTTGACTGTGTCAACTACCCTGTGCCGAAATATCGGGAGGTCATAACTAACCAAAAACACGGTAAATATCCCGTTGGTATGATAATTATAATATTAATGACCGTGACAGTTTAAAAACTTATATTATTATTATTTTTTTTTTTTTATGCCTTATTGGTTAGCCTTTGACCACTATCTCACCTGGTGGTAAGTGATGATGTGGTCAAAGATGTTGTTGTACAGGCTAACCTAGAATTACTGGCTCTCAAGGACAGCTGCCGGAACACACCGTTAGGTGCTTGGCGACAGATTTTCAACTTGAGGGTGGTAGCTAGCCAGGCGGGCATTCGCAAAGTGCCCTACCACCATGCTGTAACGACTGCCATCCTAAGACAACAACCCGGGACCGACGGCTTAACGTGCCCTCCGAAGCACGGAAGCGCTCAGTAGTAATGTCACCAGCGGTCATCCATCCAACTCCTGACCGCGGCGGACGTTGCTTAACTATAATAATAATAATAATAATAAATATTTATTTTCCAAAGAAGTTAATCTTATAGCTAATGAAAATACTCCAGAGTTGTACTGTTAAAGATAGCATAAGTATTTAACCAGTGAATCTCAAACTAGGTGAGAGCCTGTATCTTGAGATTCAGAGTGCGATTGAACAGATGTAAATAACAGTTGTAGCAATATGACATAGTAATATTATAATATAAATTAGCCTAAGGAAAATTGTTTATACCATTTGCAAAACAAAACATTCGTTATGTATATCGTTATGTTAAAAGTACATTTACTTTACACTGAACAATAGTTGAAAGGAGTTTGTGTGCGAGGGTGTGTGTGTGTTTGTGTGTGTGTGTGTATGTGAAGTTCTGACAAAATTTTAAATGAGACTTTCTGTTTCCTCATACGACAATTTCATCAGAAAATCCTTTACTAATTTTATGCAAGTGAACAGGGAGCAGTCTTTGATATTGCACAATTTAGACAAATTATTATATATTTTGGGATGGGCATAGTCTGGACTTCGTTTTACGAGTAGGGAAGTGGCACATGGGAGGGGTATGCGAAAGACTCGCTTTGACATAATGTTTTCATAATCCGCCCTTTTCAGGAGACCCTTATGTGTTTTGATGATTGCTCTTAAAATAAACAATTGACGAACACGCAGCACCTGAATTTCTTCGTACAGTTTGTCAGTTGGATAACGGAAAGTTTTTTTTAGAGACACTTTTAGGAGAGCTCGCTGAGCTCTTTCTATCGTTATGAAATTACTCTTCCCTGCGCTACCCCAAACTGACACACAATATTGGAGAATAGATTGACATAAGGTCATGTATACTTGACGTATAACATCAAATGGCGTGCAGTCCCTAAGTTTCTTCATTACAAAGATAAGTTTTCTTACGCGGCCACTGCTGATCGATTCAGAATGGCCAAGCAAACTTCGCTACGAGCGCTTCAAAGTCTTTTATTTGGTCTATTCCAAGTACAACACAGGTCCAGTCCGAGGCCGACGTTACCCACACATACTCGTATTATACCTTGGGTATAATGTCGCTGTATAATGGCTTTCTTTATGCTCTTCGGTATGGATCACTGACATCAGACATGCAGAAGGAAGCACCCTGGTCTATGATGTTCGTCGACGAGACCTTCTAGCATTTTCTTGTCGAAGAAAATGCTACCGAGATCCAAAACAAACTGGAAAAATAGCAGGCAAAATTAGGAAGTGTTGAATTTTTAATTAGCAGAAACTACACCTATTCCGCTACTTCGGTGGTACATCTGGAAGGCTATATCTCCATGTATGTCTACCATAATGTTCCACTTTATGATATCTAGGGTTCAATGATTTTGAAGCACTCGTGCCGTTGCCTTAGTGATTCTTAACCAAGCAAATAAGTTAAGCAATGTGCACTGCGGTCGTGATTTGGATTCTTTATTTATTTATTGAGATAAAAACGATGTACAGTTACATTTACCTCACCCATTACATAATCAGACAAAAGTTCAAATTCAAAATAATAATTACAATAAGAATTAGATGTTACACAATAATAACTATTAAATACCATTTCCAGAATACAATGTCAAAATGACAATTTAAGTTATATACAAAAATTAGAAGTCATCAATGTCATAATACAATATTAGGTTATAATTAAAATGTTGGATGGGTGACCGCAAGTGGCATTTACTACTGAATGCTTCTAGGCTAGGAGGCCACGTTAAGCTGTCGATCCCGGGCGGTTATAGTCTTAAGATGGCATTCGTTATAGCACGGTGCCAGACTACTTTGCGAACGCCTGTCTGGCTAGCTAACACCATCTAGTAGAAAACTTCGGTAAGTACATACATAGCCCAATTCTACATTACCTGAACAACATCTTCGACCACATCATCACTTTCCATTAGGTGAGATAGTGGGCAAAAGTTAGCCCTATAAGCTATAAAAAGAAAATATACCAGATAAAATGGAATGTCATACTACCACGCGTTTAAAACGAGTCAAGCTCAAACTCACGCCACGGCTGTATTTGAACCCAAAATGTTGGGGGGGGCTTTCACCACCGCCTTTGATTCCACGCGGAAAAAAAATAACAACACAAAAAGACATAATTAGTTTTAAACGTACATCATTTCACTTTTACCAGGTCGTAAGTATCTTTAGAGAGTCCGCTTTGATGGGATTACCGCAGTGTCAGATATACTGCCTTGAAGTAGTAGTGTGCAATTACTAGTGTGTTTAGGCGTGATGGACACTGCAGTGAAATAACTGGGCTGACGAGACATAAGAATTAACGTCTCGGAATGACTAGCGCAGTGCAGTTTGAACTTAGAATCCGTGCAAATCCGTGTCGAGAAATTGAATGTAGAAGCAGAATGAGAAAGGTGCCACTGGAATTGTAATATGGACTGACCGACCCTTAACATCAGGAGGCTGATTTTTCCATCTCTGATGAGATCTCAAAAAAATACTCAAATATTCCTAAATAATAACAAATACTATGTAGGCGAAACGAAAATCACATTTACAAATTATTGTAGCACAAAATTTTTGTCCCGGGCGGGAATCGTACCTACCTCCTCCAATTTCGCGCTAAATACCTATTCCACTCGGCCACTAGAACATACTCGTTCGAGCAAAAAACTAGTACATAAGTATCAAATAGTACAAAAACTGTTTAAGTAATGATGTTCGTTGCACTGTTTCAGATTTGCCCCTGAACCTGTCGAAGCACTGAACGAGCCGATCGGCGCTGGCGCAAGTCTGACGCTCACGTGAGACTGAACACACGATCTTGGATGATAAACAATAGTCAATTTATACTTGACGCTTCTATCCAAACATATATATAATTTATTGTGTTTACGAACGTATAGCATAGGTAATGAATTGCCTATGAAATTGTCGTATGAAACAATTGGAAAGCAAGTTCGAACAGTAAACTTGTGGTATCACGTAGTCAGTTATGCTGACCCAACAACATTCCATCGTCACGCTCGGTTCGTGACGGACTCCCAAATTCTCCATCCCACCTATATCAGAGCGTCCAACTACCACGCTCCGCCCGTTGTTTATTGATAATAACTAAGAAAACTATTTTGCATCTATGCATAAATATTTTTGTATAAATTGTGGTTTTCCAACAAATAATGTCAGGGAAAATCTATTTACAAAACAATGTATATTACACTGAAATATATTTTAGTATAGATGTATGTATGCAGAGTTCTGTGTGTATTTTCATACGAAATATTGTACTGCGAAAAAAATATTTTAATATTGGCTATTATTTTAGTGTAAGGTTATAACTGTAATGAGGTGATCAAATAAACATAACAGTTATCAATTATTTACAAATCAGTGCCTTGAAACAAATTAAAAAAATATTGACATATTTACGAATGAAAAGTTAAAAATAAAAATTGTTGCAATGACAGTTTTAGCGTCTTCGTCCAAATTTTTAAACGATAACTATAGGTACTGGTATATTTTTATACAATTATTATGAATCAAGTTTTTGTACAATATTTATAACGAAATATTAATAATAAATCGTTCCTCGGTCATTTGCAAAATTCCATAATGTTTATGTTCGATCTCATTATTTAATTTAGAAAATAAAACGAGGTAAAGACTACAGTTTTGGGATCAAATTTGGATGTGTGTTTATGTAACATGTAAAAAAAAAACTAAGAGACATTGTATATACTATGTGAATGATGTATTATTATTGATGGAGTGCAGGAGTAGATTTTATCAGAGCATTAACAGCTTATGGTTTATGTGTAAGAGTTTATTACCTTCAAATAATTATTGTAATTGTACAGTATTTTTATAATGAGTATTTTATGATGTTTATGAAGATGTGGGGCGTGATTTGTATTAGGTATGTCGCGGAGAGGTCGCGCCGCCTCTGACGCGGCGCGGGCCTCGTAGGCTTTGAGATTAAAAGGTAGTGCTAGATTTACTGCAATTTTAGTTGAAGCATGGGGTTATGTATCATAAGGACAGTCAAACGGACCGTAAGGGACTGACTTCTGATGTAATATTATCATTTACGGAATTGTATAGAAAAAATAAATAGTGCTTGTATTCGGAGGCCTACTGCAACGAGCGTTCTGTCCGCCAACAAAGTTGACTTAGTGTAAATGTAGCTGTAATTATCCTGCTCAATTTAATTTTGAGTACATAAAGAACAACGTTACTCCTGTGTTGCTTTTGGGAGCGATCTGTTATGTATTCAATTCATTAATATTTTATTTTAAGATTTGTTACATTTGAGTACACGCAGATCATTTATATTAAATGTTACTTCGTTCTATGAACTGCGTGTACTTGAGCTTCTTTATTTTACATATTTCTTCTACTAAATAATAAGATAGACTCTTCCACTTTTTAATATAATCGAACTAAAACGTAGTGAATTCAAGTACATTTTAGTGCCATTTTTCGACAAATCTTCCAAAGTTCTCCATCGTAGTTCAAGATCCGTTCGTTAAAAAGGATCATCTCAAGCTGCCAATATTTTTGTACAGACGGCTTCTGAGTTATGTACTACATTTAGCATACTACATACATATGTTGTGGTAGATAACATTGACGCTGTCTGTGCTAATCAAAATTTTGGTACCATGGCCGAGCCACTCTTGGCACTCAAGGTTTCATAATATGACAGGTCATAGCATGATTAGGCTAGGCATAGTAGGGCTAAGATAGGTCATAGTATGGCTGGGCTAGGCATAGTATGGCTAAGACGGGTCAGTGTACGGCTAAGCTAGGCCATAGTATTACTATACTAGCCTTGCTGGGACTAAGGTTTTTCTTATGGATTGTCGAGTAACTTGCTTACTGTACTGATTAATTAGGGACTTCTCTTCTCATATAATTCAGATCTCTTCCAACAGCAACATATATCCGCTAAAGAGACATATTTTTATATACGATCAATATAATACCACAAACTTCGAAGTATTGTGATAGATAGCGCTTACAAGTGAGACGCGAGAACGCACGCGTCTCTACTTGAATCATATTTATCGTGCGGAAGAATAGTTATTATCCATTTATATTAAGATGTAGTTATGTACTCGAATAAATATAACTTTTCCAAATATTGTCTGTTTTATTCACTTCTCTTGACGAAAAGGGACTCCGTAGGCGAACTACTAAAAATATTCTAAATTATTTAAAAAATATATATATTCATTTATATAAACCTTTTAAGTTCATTATGCTTATTAGGTCCGCCTGTTGTTAAGTCTTTAGTGGCTTTGATCCAGTGGGTGTATTGGGTTATGGAACCCCACTTGTAGTCGGAGCTCGGCTCGGCCTTCGGCCTAGAGAGTACATTACTCGGCCTACGACATTCGCCTAGCGCTTGCACGCCATCTGCCAAAGCTAAGCCTTCAATCTCGCCCTTCGGATTTGCTACATTACAATAACTCCGAATTCGGTACCCAATGTCACACATAAAAAATATCCTTTTCGTAAAAATATACGGATATAGTTCCCAAGTTCAGAATGAAGAATGTGCCGGTTTGACAGGTAAGTTGGCTAGTACATATGACATAAGTTCCAAATACATTCAAAAAACTTAGTACAGCCGGAAAATGATTTAAATACTCCTAATGTAGTATGAAGATGAGAGGCTCGCAGGACAAATCCAAAATTGGATTCAACATGGCCACCTGCAGAGCAGGTATCTCTGTGTGGCTCACCGAGCAAGTAATATTACGTGTATTATTCAAAACACTTGCCCACTGAAGCTCTGCTTCCCCGTGAGTATTGCTTCGCGTCATCATTTATGATTGCACTATTTGCTACCCGAATTTCAGGTTACTGGTGAAATATAATTATAAGTATATCCTCGATATATCTAGAGGTTGTCAGTTCTTCAGAAGGCGCTGATTCCCCCTTGCGGGCATTTTTTTCCTTAGTCACCTCTTACGACACCCACGGAAGGGTGATATTCTAAACCGGCATCTCACGGGCACATTGATGGGAGAGAAATGTGATAAATCCCTATGGCATACATAAATAATAGTAGGACCACCTAATATTATTTATCTACGGTCAAGTTACCTAGCACAAAGTACATGATATATCTAGACTAGGTTGTATGAATTCCTATAATCAGCCCTCAGGAAAGAAAAAATAATTATAAACAAAACGAAAGTGGACACAGTAGAAGATCTAGTTTTGGTGAATGGTGAATTAAGAAAACGTGAAAAGGGTATATTTTGAGGAGTTCTAAATGTACCTTTCCGCCCAAGAAAATTATTAGACTGGATAGTAAAAGCCCAACAAATATAAGTGTGGTGCAGTGCAAGAGGGTGATATGAAAGAAGTCTGAGATATTAAGATCGTTGGGCCGGATGATATTCCTTAGTTTTCGAAAGCGGATGGATGGAAGTGGTTAATTTTATTCTTCAGTCTGTTGCAAGGGGAGGCAATTTCTGGTCCCTGTTGTAAAAAGCTTAATATAGAAAACACCGAGAGAAAACGCTAATGTCATTACATAATGGCAACAAGGTGACGGGCGCAGTGCAAGTCGTAACTTGTGACGAAATGCATCTGTTATAGGCAGAGGTTAGTCCGCTTATCATCAGGTGGGCTTCGAGCTTGTTCCGTCACAATAACATAAAAAAAACACCTGCAGCATGCAGGGGCTCATCTGCCGAGGGTGCTCGCGTACACCTGTTTACGCCTGCTTTTTAGATTTATCTAAGGCTTTTGATCTTGTAGCGTATGACAGGCTGTGGCAGAAGATACGGACATTCCAACGGAGCTTATTCAATTGCTGAAATACTGGTATGGTAACCACGACAATGTGGTGAAATGGTCAGGGTCGCTATCGGACGTGTACAGACTGAAATGTGGTGTCAGACAGGGATGACTAACATCGCCCATCTTCTTGAACCTGTACATGGATCGTCGATTCGTGAGCTCAGCGGTGCCGGTGTCGGCTGCTCGATTGATGGAGTGTTTTTCAACAACATCAGCTATGCGCACGACATGGTCCTGCTGGGCCCATCGGTCAGAGCCATCTGGGAGTGATGAGGTTCTTGAGGAGGCTCATGGTCTCAGATATAATGCCACTAAAAGTGAGGTTATGGTTTTTAAATCGGGTTCAAAAACATACTCAGTTCCACCTATAGAGTTAAATCAACGAGATTTAAGCCCCGAGAGGGGAATTGATGGTTCGCCCGATCATGCAACTGGTGTGTGATTTCTAACACATTTAAGTCATAGCATGGGCTCACATAAACAGCACGCGACCAGAAGCTTGATCCGTACGAACGTGTCTGAAAATATTTTTATTTTTGACGATTTTAGGCATTCATTGCAATAAAAATGACTACCTGCTCCATTAAACGGTGCGGGAAAAATAGCAAACATCCATTTATAAAACAGATGGAATTACCTTCCACAAGTAAGTAAAATTTATCAATTTACGTAATTTATCTACTTCATTTTTAATAGGTCAAGTTAAACTGGACTAGACCCGTATGAATGCATTTCACTCCCACTTACTACATTCATCTATTGTCATCCTTGTCTTTCTGTAAACCGCACCCTCTCCTAGTGTTGTGCTTATACAGTACGGTAATTTATCGTTATAGTGGAACTAAAATCGATATCGTCATACTCTGGCCAATAAATATATTTAGCCTTGGATGTAAAAAAGGGGGTACCTTTTATATTTTTGATATGAGTGTATAATAATAATAATAAAAATAATTTATTTCACAATATACAGTTACTCTTATTATGTTGTTATTCTTAACTTTATTACAATTGGTACACTAAATTGTAGTGATTTTTTGACAGTAAAATGACATGCAGATCCCACACTAGAAAAAAATATTGTGTCGTGGGAGTCTGCTTCCTTCAATAATACATTGAGATTGAGGTTTGCTTATTAAATGATATGGCTGTATAAAATTTCGTATATGTTTGAGTAAATATTATATTAGGGTGTATGTGGGTGTGTGACAGGATGTGTTTGTGTGTATGCATGAAGTGCAATGAATATAAAGCTTTGTGTGAATATATAGTGTAAGGCTAACTTGAACTTTTATTAATCATACGATAACTTTTAGAAAATCTTCAGTTTCATCGTAGTTGAGAGTCCTCAACCACTTATTTATTTCGATTTTAGCTTACCTAGTCGTGTGTGTTCTCAGATTAGTGATGACTTTACTAGTTTTGTTATATACATAATGAGCCAAGAAAACTCTGATGATGATGCCAGTTTTGTGTTGAATTTCTGTCTCATAAACACCAAATCTTTTCTACGTTTTTTACTTGATATAAGTCTCATCTTAATATAATCTTATGGTATATCAATATACGTGTACCGATTTCAAAATCATATTTTTGTATAAAACATATTATATAGCTACCTTAAGATATTCTCTGGTAATATTAACAAACAAAATTGTTTTTTTTTAATAGATTCCCTAGAGATCCAAATCTCAAACAAAAATGGACTGAGCTAACAAGAAGAGATAATTGGTTTCCAGCATACTACAACAGGGTTTGCTCCCGTCACTTTTCAGACGATTGTTTTCATTTATTGAAAAGTAGCCGCCGACGTTTACTTAATACTGCGATTTCTACAAAACACTTGGAACTTTTTAGTGCATATTTTCTAATAACGTACGCTCAAACATATATATATGCATGGATGTTGATATATCGGATAATTATTACAACAGATACATATATATTTCAAAATATGATTACAAGCACTATTGCGTGCTGAGCAAAAATCACATTTACAAATTATTATTAGAGTACAAAATGTTTTGTGTCGGACGGGAATCGAACCCACGTCATTTCGCGCTGTATGCCTAATCTATTTTGCCACCGGAACTTTACTCTTACTAGTCGACAATTTGGACTTCATTTATAAGAAATATACTCCAATAGTAATTTATTAGGGAGATATATTAATAACTAAATTACAAATATATGAGAGGCAAAATTTAAGTCTTTAGTTCATTATTCTATATTTTATTATAACAAAACAGCTATACTCATACAAAATACCGCGCGAGGTATCTGCTGGGTATTATTGCCAACGCAAGTGGGACAAATATCACTTTTATCTAAATAGGGCGTCACGAAGGAATATATTATACGATCAGCTTATATATCTTGTACGATGTATTGATATCGATTATATTTGCATAAAAATCACGTCCCATCACTATGGGACTCGGATGTTTACCGCATGGAGGTGGCTTAGCCAATTAGAGCGCGTTTAGGTTAAACAGAGTTTGGCATCAATTCATCTCGAACAAACCAAATCTTATTGCATCTTTTAGGGTTATTTTCTCGATGAGTTAAATAGATGTGGACTTAAAGTAGTATCTACTTTCAAATATCTGGGACATCAAATTATTAAAAATTATTATTAATTACTTAATTATTAACATTTCATAAATTAGATAAATTTTCAGTAAGCATGTGTGCTTAGGTGACATTCTAGCCCGGTACCCCACGGCACTAACCACGAGGTCTATGAATAATTAGCGGTTCTTCCTATTATTTTTAAATATTGACTAAATTTGCCGTCACATACAATAATGTTGTGTATACTGTTTTTATTCCTCATATATTTTCCATCGTAAGGTTGACTGGAAGAGATCGCTTTAAGCCATAAGTCCGCCCACTATACCTTAGCTTCAAGAATTATCTATATGTTTTTTGTAACATTTGTGGTGTACAATAAATAATTTTTGTATTGTATTACATTATGTAGTGGTTCCGAATTGAACCATACATATCCTAAAGTACGTACTGTATATACAGCATGATATACAGTATGAATAATGTAATATAAAAAAAGATACAGTAGGTATTCTTTATTGTGTATTATTACACAAGAATAGTATAGGTCGTAGCCTTCGATAAAGTAATCCAAAGAGAAGCCATTCTAGTTGCTTTGTATGAAATAACTTCAGTAAATTTTTCTCTTATCAAAACGCTTTCTAATTGGCTATGCCACCACCACGTGGTGTATATAACATAGTGTATATATGTACAATAACATAGTGATGGGACGTAATTAATGTGCTAATTTAATCGATATCGATAAAATCAATATTTTGATGAAATACAATATAAGCGTCTCTATTCTATCTTGAGCGTTGAGTGTGAATACTATGTTATTATGTGGTTGGCTATAGGAACTAGGTAGACAGTAGAAACTACTTTCTATGTGTAACATTATGTCTTCACCATTGTAAGAATTTACAAATGAAATGTACATAGCTTTACCTATTGCTAGTTTATAACAACATAAAAATTAGTTTCTTATCACAAACTAGGGTAGGAATTATTTGCAAATTCATTATAATACTATCGATTCATTAATGAGTACTTTCAGAATTTGGTGATTTGATTTTTTTTGACTTAATTAATCATATATACAATATTAAATTCAAATGAGCCATTCACCGCTTTTAAGTCTGTTTTTATATAGATGCAAGAAAGAAATACAGAAGATTAAAAAAACACCATAAAATAAGTTTTGAAGTGCTAGCGAAGTTTCCTTAGCTGTTCTTAATCGATCAGGAAAGTTAAGCAACGTCCGCCGCGGTCATGAGTTTGATGGTTGACCGCTAGTGACTTTAATATTGAGCGCTTCCGTGCTTCGGAGGGTACTTAAGACGTCGGTCCCGGTTTTTGTCTTAGGATGGCAGTCGTTTGAGAGCCAGTAATTCTATGTTAGCCTGAACAACACATTCGACCACATCATCACTTACCATCAGGTGAGATAGTGGTCAAAGGCTAACCTACCAGGCATAAAAAAAGTTAGAATGAGTGCTTAACAAATATAGTTTTATAAGTTTTAATTTTAATATAGGAAAGAAATAAAGTAAGGACTATATCTCACATCACTAAATTTAAGTGAATATGGTACGACTCTATAAATAACCTGTGACATACAATATGATTTATAAAAAAAATTCAACACATTACGATACCGTAAGCACCGCACTAGCAAAAATAATATTTTACGAATGAGTGCAATATCACACATTAGTTGCCAGATTAGCCGGACCGTCAATTCCACTCTCGAGTTTAGTTTCTCGATGGTAGTAGCCGACGATAACATGCTAGATTTTTTCTTCTTACATGTCATGTACACAAAAAAAATATTTAGTGTAGTCCAAATATAAAAATTTCAACTCACTGCGATATTTTTAAGTTACATTCAACAATGCTGCAGTGGTGTCATCTGGAATGTACCGTGATGGCGTGCTGATGTACACGTGATGTTTACCACCCCAATGCGCATCTAATATCACTCGAGGCACTCTGCCATAACCCATTCCTTACTTCAATCTCAAATAAAACATCACAATATTTCAATTTGTGCTTTATTTATGAAAAAAATTGTAAATTATCCTACAATGAATCTCCGAATGAAATAGACTTACATATCGTTTTATGTATCAAATACATTATTTTGCTCGACGCCAGATCAAACCACATAAGAACAATACAGTTTAAAATTATTATCTACAGAATCCATTCTCGGCGATTCGATTACCAAAAATACAACGTTCGTTATCGCGACGCGAGGTGGCGAGGCGAGAGTGTGCGGCGACGACGTGAGGTGTTGTGTCGCGGGGCGGTATGTACAGTACACAGACACTGGCGGGCAGTGGGCCGTGGGCAGTGGGCAGTGGGCAGCGGGCAGCGGGCTCAACTCAACCGAGCAGCGCCTCCACGGAGTAGGCGCGCGGGGGGCGAGGTCAGTCCAGGATCACCAGCTGCATGGCCGGGTTGGGTGCGGCAGCGGCCGGCGGCTTGCCTCCCGCCGCCGCCGCTGCCACAGCCGCCCCCGCGCCCGCTCCGCCCCCCACACCCGCGCCCGAGCCCCGCATCGGCCGCCAGGGCGCGCGGGCTCCTCGCCGCACTTCCCCGCACGATAGGGACCGCCGCGCGTTCCTGCACAAACATATACATTAACCCGCTGGACAAGAGCTGAAATTCGAATTGCATAATTGTATTTCTAAATAGAACACTGGACCGGACAATATAGGACTAGTTGATAAGACCTTGATAAGACCTTATGCCGGACGTTTTAAGACACTGGTCATTATGGGGCGTGGGTCAAAGATACTGGACTTTTGGCAGTCTGAACGTTGCACAAAAGTAGAAATCACGTAGCATTTAGATTATATTTAAACACTAGCATTCTTATAATGTAACACATTTCATGAAAAGACTATTAAAATAAATGGTATCAAGTTTTTTTTTCGTTATTCTCTTAATGATTCCATTTAATACCCCGATTTGTCAAAGCTTCGTTAAAATTATAAGCAAATCCTTGTGGATGGAATAATGACAAATAATAACCATCTAATTAACAAAGAACAAAAATGAAGAGCAGTATGGGTTTATTTTTATACTCTGTTTATTTTAATATAAGCTAGTTTAGTTATTGACATTTGTATTTATTTGTATAGCGGACTTACTTGGCGGCTTCTGTCGCTCTGAAGTAGAGGTCATCAGGAGCATCCATCCAGGAGATCACGTGACGGCGGCCGCCACGACCACTTATGTTTGTCGGCTTGCCGTTCACCTAAACAGCAACATCATTGACAATTTACAATACATTCACTATCATATACAAATACTGGCTAAAGCCAATGCATTTACACCACATGGTAGGGACAAGAAGGAGTCTACAAGACCTTGACAATGACCCACATATGAATAATTCATATTAAAGTTTTTTTAGAAAAGGGGGTATAAAAATGTAAGACAATGCTAATTCATATCATTTCTGTACCTATCGTGCGTAGCATATATCCATAATTTGTGGTTCACGTCGGGGGGTTGTAGTCACAACACGCGTACGTGTAATGGGGTACCCGTGGGGTGCCGGGTTAGAATTGCACCTCACCACGTCATCCCGTAGGTGTCGTAAAAAGCGACTAAGAGAAATACTGGAGGGTGGGCAGCAGCGCCTTCTAAAGAGCTGCCAACTTACACTGCGATCTCCAAGACGCCTGCCAAGCGTGGGGATTATGGTAAATACCCCCTTAATAGGGGAGGCTGTATTCAGCAATGGACCATCCGGCTGTTACAGTACAGTAATGGGGTATCCCAAAATGCGAAAAGGCCCTTCCACTGCGAACATGTCGTACTGGCTCCAAAGCAGGAGTGTGTAGGGTTAGTAGACAAAATGCTATCTGTCATAAATAATATTATGAATATGAATTTTAGAGAATTTTTTTTTGATAGTTGTACGCGACATTTATAGTAAGTTTTGGGATGTGTTCCCGCCTAATGCCTCGAGTCCCGATACTGATACAATCACGTGCGTACTACATATTTAGTGCTCGACAAAAAAGCATATGAAATTGATTTAATAATTACTATGACAAGGTGTTTGTTTTGTCGGAAGGGAATACATTAGTTGAACAATAATGTTGCCGTCTACCACCGACCATATGGGGAACGCTCGAGAGGACAGAAGTATATAAATGTTTTACGTGTGTAGGCGTGCATGTCATTAGAGAAAGTATAGTAGGTGTGAATGTTTGCAGAGCAGTTTAGTGGAGTAGGAGTGTATGTCTGTCTGTAGCGTAGTCCAGTGTAGTGGTGTAGGTGTGTATCTCGCAAGAGCAGTAAATAGAGTAGGTGTGTATGTTTGCAGCACAGTTTAGTGGAGTGGAGTATAAGTGTATGTCTGTAGAGTGCAATGCAGTGGAGGGGATATATATATATATTTTTATGTTATTGTGGCGGACAAACACAAGAGGCCCACCTGATGTTAAGCGGACTAACCTCTGCCTATAACAGATGCATTTCGTCATAAGTCACGTATCGCACTGCGCTCGACACCTTGAGACATGGAAGTCTCATGTTCCTGTAATTTCTGGCTTTCAAGGACTGCTGTCGGAACACACCTTTTACCCATTAGGTGCTTGGCGACAGATTTTCTACTTGAGGGTGGTCGAAAGCCAGGTGAGCATTCGCAAAATGCCCTTCCACCATGGGGTAAAGCTCAAAAGCCCGCGCGGGATTCGAACCATGAACCTGCTGCACGGCAGTAAAGCCAATGCCACTGAATCATCACTGCTTCAAAATATGTATATTTGGCGGGGAAGTGGAGTAGGTGTGTATGGCTATAGTGTAGGTGTGTATGTATAGAGTATGTACATACGTGCGCGAACACGTGTGCCGGCAGCGGCTGGCCGGTGGCCTGCGCGCGCGCACACATGGCGGCGTACTGCTCGCGCGACGGCCGCTGCATCGGCGCCGGGTGTTTGTTGGGCCGCTTAGCGGGCGGCGCGCTGCCAGACCCTGCAAACAACATTATTACCCTTACTGATCAGAAGTTCTACAGTGTTATTTATCTAGGAGAGTTCTTTGGTGACTCAACACAACAACGAGATAGTCAAATCAGCTCATACTGTAAGTACAGTCACTTGCAATAACAAGTATACACTTCGTAATTTTTAAAATAATGTGATCTAACTTAATTCTTGATAATCGAAGTTGACATAAACTTGAGTACATAGAGAGAAAAAGAAGTCTTTGCCACAATTTTGTTAATTACAATGTGTGTATTTGTTATTGCAGGTGACTGTACATAAAACGATGTTTGTAAGAAATTGCTGCCTAGAAATAAGGCCACCAACTGATTATTTCCAAGATATTTTTGGATCTATGTTATTTCCATTTTAAAATGTTAGCTCTATCTAATATTTCCAACTGCATGCATCTATAATACATACAAATATTTTAATCATAAACAAAATAGTAAAATTATCTTAATGTTCCATTTTACTTGTATCCACTCAGTACCACGACAAATGCAACATAGGCGACATGTCGAAGTATAAATATTATGTTGGTTACGCGATTAAATCCCAATACACGATACATATAAGTGTCATCATTACATTCCTACCATTATAACATGTGTATGGTAATTACAACATGTTTTTTCTAAAATACGAAAAAACAAGTAATTGTTGCAATGTCAACTATTAGTATTTTGCACATCAAATTTGACGCCCCTTCCTTGAATCTGGTATGCATTGTATTGTTTATAGAGCTAAAGCGATTAAAGCAATTCTAACTACAGATACATCGCGAAGCACAGCTTTTTCGCACGCAAATGTTTGTGTAGAATTGATTGTATCTGACTCGCCTATGCCTAAGAAGACCGATTTTCACGGTAGTTCAGAGATGTTCAAATATTGTAATTACATTCTAAATACTGTTTTAGTGGCCAGTTCCGAAAATATACAGTATGTCCTATGGTTGTGACAAAGTCATTCTCTTTTACCGTAATTTTAACCTCATTTCATAGTTGCCCCCGTACATTTTTCATACACCCATTCTTCATTCAAATTCAAAACAATCACCACAACTCGCACATTTCATAGTGTACTAAACATAGCATAGTGGTTACGACTCTTTGTGAATTGCTTGGCAAGGTAGGTACCCCCTTCAAATTGGATTTTTTTTTTCAATACAAAATGCAATTAGCTTCTACTGAGCTGCACGTTCCACTAATAAGCCTTAGTATATCTAGATGAGAACACTTTGTTAGGTTTATTCATCTCCATTGGCCGTTATTCCCACACACTAACTAAAATTAAACTCAATAGAATTAGGTAATAGAAAGTTTAACTAAATAGATTTTTAAAAAAAGACGGGCAAAGATCTGTAAGCTAACAACGTAAGCAGTTTCAATGGATGCAATGCATAACACTACCATTGATTATCTAATTCTGTTCTATATTATTTTGACAATATTTTTTTTCCTTCTCTGTAATTAATTGAATGTTTAACTAATAGTCAAATTTTATAGCAATTATGGATTATTTTTACATGTATTTCTGTAAATAAAAACAATTAGACACCATTTAAATGTATCAATAACAACGTAAGCAGGTTTAAATTATGTATAGCACTTTGATTTTTTGTATATGATTCTGTTTTATGTAATGTTGACGAATCATTTTAAGTTTTAATTGGTTTATCCTTCCCTGTAACAAATTAGAATTAATAATGATAGTTCGTTTTTAATTTTTTTTTCTGTGTCTCTTTTTGTAATAAATAATTATATTTTATTATTTCAAAAGCATATTTTAAATTAAGAAAAACTGTTTTTATTGACAATAATAATTATTATTCGCTTCTACTACTATTAAATCTGATAAATTAACTCGAGTTATAAAAGAAAATGTATTTTAAGCTACTTATACTGTAGATTGTGTTGATGTTTAATTTAAATTGAAAATAAACGAATATGTAAAACACAATTTGTTTTACTATAATCCCCACGCTTGGTAGGCGGGTTGGGGATCGTATCGAGAGGACACTGCTGTCCGTCCTGCAGTAGTTCTGGATGCTAGGACATACACAGTTTACCCAGGTCAGGACGGGTAATAGAGGGTAATATACTCGTAATAGCATAAAAATGTTTTTAAAATCAATTATCACAATCTGTTCCCAAGAATATGACATCTTTTGTCTTTAACTAAAGTTAGTTTTAACACTGCATCCAAGTGTGGTTAGTCGCGTTCGGATTCGCCGGCGATTTGTTTCTTTTCATAAGGGAAAATAATCGCTCACACTTGTAGATGCTTCCAAACATTCATATTATTTGGCAAGCAAATTTCCATATCAGTTCCCAGCTTTAAGCGCGTTTTTGAAATATTATCACGACAAATACGGGCCGCATCAAGAGGTTATTCTTATAATTGGATCGGGTCGCAGGCAAATGCCTAGAGGGCCGCATGTTTGACATGTCTGCTTTAGATTATATCACCGAGCGCAGCAACATGTGGCTGTTACAATAATAATGTTCCAGTATTCAAACAACTTTTTATTACTATTATGACGGTTTTTCTTTACACAGGGAGCACCCCGTGTGCCCAAAGCAATAGCTAATTTCAAAATAATTGATATATATGGCGTACGTACACTCATTCGAAACTATTAATTTCACCAGTAATGTGGTATTTCCAAACAAAGCGGTCTCAGTATTGTAGTTAACATACCTGTGCCAGCTGTTGCCGGTCAGCGATGTGAAATACAAGTTCTTCACATTACAATTGTATACCATCACCAACACATTTACTAAACTTAATTTGAAACAAGTACAATCTGATCGTGTCAGCTTATAATAGCTCTAATCAGAACGCAATCACCTCAGAATTATTATACGTGGGCGCGCCGTAATGGTAGGAAGTTTTACCAGACTAGTTTGAATTTCGTACGTAATTCTGCGCAATGCATGTTTTTAAATGAAACTAAATTGCGATAGAATGCTGCGCTGCATAATGCACATGCGCGTAAGTCGGGATAGCTATGTTCAGACCGGTCAAGGTAAAGGTCCTGGCTGCAGTAACGTATATAAAGCTACAGCATAGTATTTGTCGTATTGATTAGGACTTTACGTCAAGTAATAAACACACTATTAAATGTCCGTAAGATCACTACTGACCCTTTAAATTACTACTATTACAAAGTCGTCACAGAACTTTCACAAGAGAGTTTACTTTTTCACTACTTTGTTTAACTGGACAGTCACTTCAAAATCGATACATCATAGGCATTTATTGGAATATTGAACCTTAGAATCTCACTGGCCCGTCACCCGGCTGGCAGCGTTTCATTTCGCCGCTCGCGATCGAAAACTCACGCCATTGTTCGATATTGCCGGCTTTCGATTACCGCAGCCACTGTGATTGACAACCACGCTGTCAGCTCGAGTACACATCCGTGTTTACCGGTGGTATGAAAATAATACTTATTTGTTCAACAAGTGAGCAGAGTAATTGTTTTTTGGTGCTATCGCTGACTTTAAATACCGTGCTACCGATGTAACTAGAACTAGCGGCAGCGGCTTCAAACGGGTATTTAACTAAAATTTCAAGAAAACAAAATTTTTTTGAGAATATTCTATCGCCTCTGTTCATTAGGGATATGTAGGATTCTAATGGTGAAAGATTTTTTCAAATTGGTCTATCTTTATATTGGTTTTAAAGTTTATTCCTTACATACAAAAACACAAATCTTTTCTCTTTATAATAATAGTGTAGATTGATGCAGGAGAGTTGCGATAGCAAGTGAGCCTAATAACTAATATAGACTACTGAGCACCATGTGGAATTTAAAGTTATGAGACTTAACACATTATGTTTTCGTGTGAAACCAGTGAGAAAAATACCGGACAGAGACACAATGAAGGATATATTAAACAATAAGTTTGCAATATACATATATATTTATACTAATTAAAAAATAAAGTAAGGATGTTGCTAGTAGCCAAATAAAACTTAACCCGCAGGGGTTAAGTTTTATTATATTATATACTAGCTCTCCGGGCGCGGCTCCGCCCGCGCGTATGTCGGTTATCGCGCAAAAACATAAACCTCTTTTTGCGCAGTTGGATAAAAACTATCCTATGTTTTTTCCCGGGTCTCAAACTATTTCCATACCAAATTTCATTCAAATCGGTCCAGTAGTTTTGGCGTGAAAGCGTAACAGACAGACAGGCAGAGTTACTTACTTTTTACTAGAGTTAAATGCGAATTTATAATATTAGTACTGATAAACAAGGCATGGTTTATGGACAGTTGCGAACCATTATTTAAACAATGCAATATTCTGCCACTTTTGCGTATGTACATTAGGGACTTATGTATTTTCTTTAAAACACATCCCAAATATTTCAAAAAACGAAATGAAATCATGCCGACGACAAAAAACTATAGGATATTAAAAATTTGCACACCTACATGCAGGCTGAAACAGTAACCTAACTATTCTGGCATATAAACATTTGAATTTGAACACAGTTTCCTTACGCTCGTAGCAAAAAGTTTGAACACCAAAACCATCCTTTTCGTGCGTAGACGTGAAAAAATAAACATATCTTTTTAAGGAAGGTATGTAAAGCTATTTCATTATAGCATACGTTTAACGTAAAGAAGAAAAATTAGGGTCGTGACTCATTTTCATGTTAGCTCAGTCGGTCAGAGCATACCCTGGCTATAGGGGTGGATAACGCGGGTTCGAATCCCGCACATGACTATAATTTTCCCTCTCGTAGTAATTTTCTAATGTAATCCGCAAAGCATGCGTTATTGCAAAAATGAAAATAATAAAAACTACTCTTAAAAATGCCAATAAAGTACATTTCTTCTAAACACATATGCAGACGTATCTGCGCAATTTATCTTGCTTGGCCATGAATAAAATTACTATTTTTAACAGAACTTCATCAGTCAAATTTAGTAGCAGTAGAACTTTGCGCGAGTTCGTCCGGGGAAGTACTGTACTACAAGATATATACAGAATAGATTGAGGCGTAAAGTAACACTTTACGGAAATCCATATTTTACATTAACAAAAAAATATTTTAAGAAAACAATAAATTAATATTTTAGAAAAATACTTCTAAAATATAAAAATATATCTAGTGACAATTCCGCCTTATTTTACGACGTGACATCACAAACGCCACGCAACCAGACCGGAGAATATTTGACGCGTTTAGATTCTACACCAAGCATCCTCAGGAGGTCATGACTCACGCAGCGCACGATCGAGAGATTCTCGATCATGCGCTCGGAATTGTCACTAGATATATTTTTCTATATTGTTTAAGTATTTTTCAATAATATTTATTGAATATTTTCTTAACATATTTTTAATTTACTTGTTAATATTACTCAGTATATCCTGGCGAGCTGATGACACCGAGCACTGCAAAAACCCAACCTATCTAGGGGTTAACACTAGATATCTTACATATAAAACCAACTGCACCAGGACGAAACTCAAGCTCCAGGAATAACCTAATTTCCCGTTTAACCTCGATCACTTGGGGGTGCATCAACCGAAGTACTGCGGACATCTTGCCTAGCGCTCTGCTTCTCAGCTGGAGAATGAGTGACCATTGTGGCACCGATCCTCCCATGCTAAAGTAGTAGATGTTGCCCTCAATGAAACATGTAAGAAAATAACCGGATGCCTTAAACCCACTCTCTTAACATGCTATACCCCATAGCAGGAATAGCACCACTTATAGTGCACAGTAACATAATTTGCTCTATAGAGAAGCTAAAGCAAGAACAAGATTGTGGACACTCTCTTTACAGCTCACAACTAACCACAGGCCGTCTCAATAGCCGCAATAGTTTTTTTGGCTTCACCAGGGCCTTGACAGGTCACCCAAATTATTATTGTACTACAATAAAGTGAATATTACTGATTTGTGGTAGAATATGGTTTATTTCTACTGTCAAGCAGGTATGTTCTTTACAACTATATGGCTCAGGGGCACATTACAGTTTGGCACTTGTGACGGCTAGGCGGTTCTTCCGTTTGGCCTCGTGTTTCTTATATCACGCTAGAGTGTCATTTTCTAAGACACCTTTTGAGTATAACGGGATCGATAAGCATACGGTAGGACAAAACACTACGGGCAAGATGCGTACGGACGGCGGGAGATACTTCCGTTCGCCCACCTTAGACCTCAATTGCCTTCAATTCGTGCCTCTACTGTAGTTTCGTATTCGTGCATCGAGTTCTACTAGGTATATTAGGTATGCGTGTATACTGACCGTCGAGTCCGTTGATGTCATCGTACGCGCGTCGCTTGAGGGGCGGCGGCGGCGCGGACTCCGCGCGGCGCGCTTCTATTTCTGCACGGGACAGTACGCGCTCGTACATTAGGCTGCCGTCTGGAACCATAATCATAACATGTACACCATGCCATAACAACTCACTATAATGATGCTTATAAAGATGTATTTGTGTGGAAATAAATATATATATGTTAGGTGTTTTTATGTGTGATAGAAAAGAATGAAGGCAAGGAACACGATGTCATCACTTTGATATACCCCTGGGGTGCCGGGTTAGAGCTCAACTCTCCATATCATCCCGTGGGTTTCATAAAGAGTAAAATACTAGAAGTTGGGCAGCAGCGCCTTCTAAAGAACTGCCATCTTACACTGCAATTCACAAAGCGTGAGGTTTTTTTTTTTTTTTTTATGCTTTATAGGTTAGCCTTTGACCACTATCTCACCTGATGGTAAGTGATGATGTGGTCGAAGATGTTGTTCAGGCTAACCTAGAATTACTGGCTCTCAAGGACAGCTGCCGGAACACACCGTAAGGTGCTTGGCGACAGATTTTCAACTTGATTATGAGGATTATGGCAAATACCCTATTCATAAGGGAGGCTGTGTTCAGCAGTCGACGATCCGGCTAATACAGTACATTACATTTCACTTTACATCTACAGCGGTTATACGTCCACTGTTTAACAAAGGCCTGCCTCCCATACTCTTTCTTGTATGTTTGTTGCAGGTATCTTGGGGATTGCTGTGTTTGATGGCAGGCGCTGCTGCCCACCTTCTGGTACTTTTCCCTTCGTCGCGTCTTACGACTACCACAGGATGACATGTTGGAGTGTAATTAAGAATCTTAGAAGGAATTTAAAAAAAGTTGTGTACTGTCTGTGTAGTACACACATTCTTGAAACGGATGAAGAAAAAGGATTAAAAAATAAAAATGTTCACTCATCCTTCTCGATTTTGTGAGCATTATATGAATGGTTCAAAAAGACTTGTAGCAAGTACAAGTATTAAAATAAGGTTACGATAGGTTAGGACAGCTTTTGCATTTGCTTTCAAAGGGCATATGAAATATTTTTCTTTCTAAAAAAATGCACGTAACAGATGAAGCCTTATACTTCCTGTGAAGTGTTTTCCAAAAATGTGTTCAGTGTTTAGAACTAGAAGCTATCACTGTACCCTCATATAATGATGGGTTATTATTTAACTAGTCTGGTAATAGAGTTAAGGTCTAGTTTGAAATTACTAGGAATATAATACCTTTATTAGATAGATAAACTCTTTATTGAACACCTTAAACTATAACAAAATTAAAAATTTTTAGCTTATAATAGTGAACAATAGGCGGCCTTATCGCTCAAAGCGATCTCTTCCAGACAACCTTTGGGGAGGAGCAAGTTTTGACAAGGGATGGCGGTGTACAATATCCTTAATAGTATTGATATTTATAAATATCTACAATATAATATACAATATAGATAATAAATGTATTCTTACATAATATATACATACAAAAATACATACATATATACAAATACAGTACATAAATGTTTACACGTATGGAGCTTATGCTAGCATGACAGGTAAAAAGCTTTAACTTTGTCTTTGAAAACATTTAAGGAGGGAGCTCGTTTGGTATCAAGTGGCAATGCATTCCAGAGTCTGACGGCTTCGACCGAAAACGAATGGTCATAAAACGAGGTAGTGTGTGGAGGAAATTTAAGCATAAGATTCTCTGATGACCGTAAGCAAAGAGAATTAGATGCATTAAGGTAATCACAACGCTCTTTAAGGTACTGGGGTGAAGAAGGGTTGAACAAAATATTGTAGAGAAGAGATAGGATGTGAGCATTCCGGCGACGTCGTTATTAATTCATAGACAAAGAAAAAAAAAGTTTCTCACTACGAGTTTCAAGTAATACTAGATTATTTTGATTTATTTTATTGATATTTAGATTAATTATGAACAAACAGATCGTGTTAAAATCATATTGTTTAGTTTGATTGCAACAAGGACCACCAGACAAATTTGAAAAGTTTTTATCATTAAAGAAAATGATAGGATCCTACATAATATACACTTTTTCTTAAAACTTTATGCCAGAGAATAATTGAATCGGTTTAGTTAAGGAGTAGAAAACAGGGGAAAGAAAATTCACACATTCTGTTTCCTCTCATGGCTCGTTCTACGTCGCGTGTCTGTTGTAGACAAGTAGTGTGCATAGCGTGTAGTGCAGTAGTGAGGGTGTTGTAGTAAATGTTGGGGGCTGCCAGTGGTAACTTAGGTTTGTCTTGGGTAGATGATGATTATTGGTTATGGAGTATATTAAAATACTATGTTTTAGTAGAACGTGTATTGTATTGCTCTTGTTGGCTACATGATGAATGTATCTAATATCTTTATATTAACTAAATAGCTATGTTGACTATATTTGAGTCATACACTACAGTGTACGTGTATGTATACCTGCCGGTGCTGAGAAGTGTGTGTAGCGCGCAGTGCAGTAGAGGGTGTGTACGTGTATGTATACCTGCCGGTGATGAGAAGTGTGTGTAGCGCGTAGTGCAGTAGGGTGTGTGTGTGTGTGTACCTGGCGCCTTGGGCGGCTTGGGGAAGGCGACGTGGTGCGGCTTGGGCATGTCGGCGCGCGGCGTGAGCGCGAGCCACTCGTGGTCCCTCTGCGGCAGCGGCGTGCCGCGCGCCGCCGCCAGCCGCACCGACACCGCGCCCACCGCCCCCCGCACCCGCGCCGCGCCCTGCCCCGCCGCGCCGCCCGCGCGCAGCTCCGCGCCGCCGAGACCCGCCATCGCTATCGAACCTGAACACAACAACACAATACTATACAGTTCATGACCACACCACTAAATAAATTTTCTCAAACATGCTTGGAAATGTGAGCATTATTTATACAACCTTCTTCGAGATAAATCGAAATTGCTGTACTGGCCAAATACATGCGCGCAGCGGCCGGCAAAAAATGTATGATAATCTATATCTGTCGTGTCTAGCGGCCAAATAAATTTCATAATAAACTCATATCTGTCGTGTAATTTAAAAATGGAACGATTTTTTACTTCGAAGCATGGCTACCAAGGAGGTAACTTATCAAAGGTTTTATTTAAATTTCGATCTGGCTTGCAAATAGAACACTGTTTATTGAAAAAAAAACGAATGAACACTTTAACGCGGGCAATTTTATTGTTGTTTGTTGATAGTTATTGATTTTGAAAAGTAATTGTTTCGACAAAATGTGTTCAAGTGAATGAGTGTGATGAACTTAATTCAACACTACCTGAAATTCAAGAGGCGGCAAGAGCCATAATAGAAAACTTGTTACCGCCAAAATCGAAAGAAAAATATTTGAAAACCTATGAAAATTTTGTTCAATGGAAGAATGAAAGAAAATTGAAATCCTTATCCGAAAACTTTTTTTGGCTTATTTCGGCGAACTCGCCAAGAAAGTTAAGCCGACAACGCTATGGGTCATCTATTCAATGTTCAAATGCATAGTTTTAATGAAACATAACGTGAATTTACCAATACCAACAGTATCCAAATCTGACTTCAATGCAATTGTACATTTAACAACTGTACCTTAAAATAAAAAAAATCTGCCTAGGTACTACTTTGTTTTAATTTCCGCGCATTATTTGAGAAAAGTATTATTCATGGACTTACGTACGTGTTATTTACACGTTCGTCCATCAATGCCTCCTTTGTTGGCCACTGCAGTAATGTACCATAACATTAATTTGGGGAAGACAATGGTGATACTCCGGTGTGATAACCCAACTATTGGTAGTATGGAGAACATGCAGCAATGACGGAAAAGAGACGGAATACTAACAGCCCAGTATTTAACGCCACTATAAGAAGGCTGTGCCACAGTGAAATTACAGGCACATGAGATGTAACAACTTTATCTCAAGGTGAAGGCCCAGCGCAATTCGTGACTTGTGTTGTGTGAAAAGTACAAAATAGGAGTCACAGACATATATCAGTTAAAACTACTGTTATAAACACCATAAAGCATTCTCTTATACATTTTTTACATTACATCCTAGGTGTGTACTCCGTAGCGTTAACAAGGCCAAACTAAACTGTGAATACTAAAGTACAATTGCACTTTAGTAGTCATAGAAGCGTACTTTACAGTCGCGTTTGGCCAAAGCAGATTACTGTTGTTAACACCATAAAGCATTATCTTAAACTGGAGCAGTCCTTAGATGGTGTGTACTCACAGTCGTGTTTGACCTGGACGAGGTTGATGGGCGAGAAGGGCGAGCGCGCGAAGTGCCTCGGGCGGCGCAAGGCCCGCGCGAGGCGGCGCGCGAGGCGTGTGAAGGGCGAGGCGCGCAGATAGAAGGCGGCGCGCGTCTTCATGACGGGCCGCGCGCCGCCCTCGCCGCTGCCGTGCGCCGTCGCCACGTGCCGAGCCAAGTGCGCGCGCAACTTGAACTCCTGCAACACACAATCACATCGTCTCACCTTTACATCTGTAAGCTTAGTGTGAAATTCTTTCTCGAACTTCTATAACATAAGCACGTCATCCTCACTGCAATACTTACACATTGTGGGCTTGAAGGGTTCCGTTCGGGACTACAGAACTCTATTACGAAGCCTATGCTGTCCTATCGCTACAATATCACATTTGAGAGTGACAGTTGTAATTTTCACAGAATATTTGTCTTAGGTATATGTATCTTATATCTTATCTTTGAAGAGCTGTTTCTATACAATTGTATAAGTAGCCGAATAAAATTTTGGAAAAATATATGTTATTTAGGCTAAGTCCTAACAAATAATAGGAAATGTTACTAATGTAGGGAGAAACAATAAATACTAGAATGTTTTTTTTTTGTATTTCCTGAGCCGTAAAAACGGTTATACACAAATTATCAAACTTGGGCATCCAGGATTTCAAAACGTAAGATATAAACTTATATATTTTTGGTAAATATATCATCAGCATCAACAGTCATAAGTCCATTATAAACCATTAAAAGGGGGCTTTGCCACAATTCCCACGCTTGGTAAGCATCTAGGGTATCGCAGTGTATGATAGCAGTTCTTCAGAAAGCACTACTGCCCACCTTCTGGCATTTGCCTTTCGACACACATAGGAAAATAGGGGGAATGCAATTCTAATCCAACACAAATATATATTATCAGGTGCTACAAAACACTTGGTGCACAAATGTTACTTGGTTGTATTTCTTACTGATAGCTTTCGACTATTATTGCACCTATTGGTGTGTGATGATGTTAGCAGGCTATATATAAAATGGATACTATAAAAGTGACTTATTTTCTTATAATATACAAAGATTTTAGTATATGTATGCTGGTTGGAAGATTCAACATAATTGACTACAAATGCGTATTAATTTTATCAATAATAGGAGTATTTACAGTACAGTATGATAATATTATAATAATGGTACCTTAGCACAGTTGAGCACTGTGCAGCGATGCGGGCGGTGTGAGACGGAGAGCGTCGTGTCCTCTCCCTCGCGCGGACCTTTCACTACTTCTACTTCTGTCTCTCCAAACACGCCCGCAGTCTGACAAAAAATGAAGAAATGCTCGTGAGAAATAATAAATGATTAAAAATAACAAGACAAAGTTTTATTTAGAAACATGTGCATTGTAGAGTACAGAGGAGTGTAAGCTCTGAAAACACAAAACTATATATTCACGCCTTTATAAAGGGGTAGCGTCTAAACACCCATGTTTTGCCCTCATGTAATAGGAGGCGAACCTATTGCCATCTCCCGAGCACTGCCTCAAACTCTAAGACTATATATAATACAGATTTTACATATAGTCGAGCCCCGTACATCGTGAACAGGGCTCATTTATTTGTAAAAAAACACTAAGGTAAGTGAGTGGTTCAAAGATTGCAACAGGCTACACCTGGAACGAGAACTGGCTTTCAGGGACAGCACAGAACAAGCAGAAAACAGCAAATTCATTGCCAAAAACTAAACATTGGCCAATAACTACTGGGTTATGGTAACTAGCAAGCATATAAACTGCCCTGCCACCAGTACGTGAAACATAATAAGTGTCTAACAATGTTAGGGGATTAGGATATGACCTTAGCATTGTTAATTATACCATAGCATATAGATTTAATAATAAAAATATAAAGATTAGACTCACACTTACTTTAAGCCCTCCATATTTCTTCCAATAGGACCAACATGTGCCGCATAACCTGTACTGTAAATGCTGCGGCCCCCATGAATACCACTGGGTTGAGTTTGTCCCTGGAAACAGGAAATAATCACAAATAGAATATTTCTATATATCTATTAGATTTCCTGAAAATATTATAAGATAAGATAATTTATTGCCAAAAAGGTTTATAAGTAAATACAATGGTTAACTTAGAATCTACAATAATTAAAATTCTTATTGAGTAATAGATTGACAGCGAGCCCCAAACTAAGCACTAAGCCTGTATCTTGGGAATCGAGTGCGTTTTTCAAAAGTTTGTTGTGTTGTTCATGACAAATTAAAATAGATACAGTGGCAATGTAAAATTAAGTTTAAATTTAAGTACAACGCGTTGCAATACCAAAGTAAAAGTTTTTTATTTTTTAAATGAGACATAATATGTGCCCTGTGACTGCATAATATGTGACTGCATAATTATGCAATTCTATATAAGATTTCAGGATTGATTTTCTTTTGTTTCAGAATTTGGGTAGGTGCAACAATGATTATACAGCTCGTAACTCCAACAGCTGGTAACAATCTACCGTGAGAGCCCAGTCTATACTTCCATTGGTTTGGGGAGACGTTGATAGGCCAGTCTATAACCCCAAAAGTTTCGGGAAAATGCGAGTGACATTTCAGTGTGTTCCCCCAACAAATTGGGGAGACGCAGTAGTGATAGTCCAGTCTATAGCCCCAAAAGTTTGGGAAAAATCAACATTGATAAGCCATCCAGTAATTTAAACGCTTTGTCGGAACATCTTCCTCGTCTATGTTACAGTACAGTAATAACCCAGTCTATATGCCTAACATTTTTGGGGAAGACGTAATAGTGATAGTTCAATGTGTTAACCTAACACAGTATGACGAAGATGCAGCAGTGATAGAACAGTATGTAAGTCAAACAGTTTAGGGAGACGAAATAGTAACAGCCCAGTCTTTAACCCCACTTTATGAAGGCTAATTGACCCCAAGATTGATTGATAGTAATGGTCCGTGAGAGGTTGCTGTATGGGACAATGCAATTTGCATTCAATGTTATAGTTTATAATCAATTTACAGTGCTTGCTCATCTCATTTTAAGGTGTTGTTGTCTAATAAGAATTGTAATGGAGATGAACGTCAATTTGTCATTTTCCTTTCAAAACGAAGCCCATAGAGTACAAATATCAAAATGACGCTCATTGTCATTAGTATTATAGTAACACCATAAGGCTCCTGGACAGGGTAGCCCGTAAGGCTGATGGTATAGTGGTCACTACTGTAGTTACATGTGACTCTTACCTTGACACGAGGCACAGAGCATGGCTGCGGACATGGCGGAGGTACCGTTAGTGCCGCCGTTGAGGACGGCGGGCGCCTTACCGCCGCTGTTGTTGTTGCTTGTGATGAGCGCCGGATTCGGTTTGTTACTGTAATGTCAGATCATCATCAGTCCAAACAGTTTTTTCATCCCAAAATCAGAACACAAGGAAAGCCGATCTCGTGAAATGATTATAAAAGCTTTTATTGTTATTTAGTTCAACAACACAGTTTTACAAAAATATTATAACACAAAATTCTCATATGTGATACTAGTTATTTGATAATAATTTGATTTGGATGAATCCATGAAATTTTTTGACATTTTTAATGTTTAGTACATCATCCCAAAAAATAAATACTTTGACTTATCAAAAACAAAAAAATAATAATATGGCAATATTGGTTTTCTTTCTCAATTATAGATTATTCAATTTATATTTAATGGGAAAGGCAAAATAGATTACAAGAAAATGCAAACCATCAACTTCCAGTGCGATTTAATTATCAATACGAAAACAATCAATGCTGCGAAACCTAGCAATAAAAGTCTTGGCATATGTTTAAACTATCCATTTAAACATTCACTATGTGACGCCTTTTAATTATACTAGCTACAACACCTTCTAAAGACATCTATCTTCACCACAGAATTGCATAAAATTGCACTTAACACGCCGCAAAGTGGACATATTCAGTTAAAGATTCCATCCAACGCCGCATGTAAATTTCGCCCTTACATAATGAATACAGTAGAAGCTAATACACCTAACCGGCAGTGTTGAGTTGAGCATTCATAAAGTATTGATTTTGTCTATTTATATCTACGGCCGTGAGAAACCAATAGTATACTTAGCAGAGTAACGATTGAGAAATGCTATGGAGAAAGGTGACTATTTTTAGATATCCTTTTGCGCTTTGATGTGCTATACAAAACTATACTAGAACCAAATATTTGTACCATTAGCATTTGAGTTAAAAGCAAAATAACTATCCATTATAGTCTTCCAGCTCCAAGACGATAATTAGCCTAATTTAGATCTCAATATATTTTACTGCCTAAAACATACTACAAACACACTTTTTTTATACATACATTGATTTTCTCAATTATGTTACAATGATGTTACATCATAACATAATATAATACTATAAAAAATCTATTTCGTAATTACATGTAAGAATCCAAATCCCTGTATCCTGTACTATACTGTATTAACTGTGTAACAACTGTGAATAAAATTCATTATTTACGTTTACCATAAAACAGGCTCTGACATGTTCTGAATAGAGTGTGAGAAAGCTGTGAAGCGGTATGTATATGAGTGTGTAGAGAGTGCGTGAATGTGTGTGAATATGAACGTACCGTGAAGTTGCGTCTGTGTAGAAACATACCGTGAAGTGAAGAATTTGTGTTTGTGCATATTGTGAAAACGGTTGTAAAAAACCACACGTTGTTTTTATGAAAAACAAATAACAATTTAGATTTCGCTTAACAATTAAAGCCACCACTAAAGTGCAACAGTACAGCGCGTGAAACAGTAAAACATGCATACATTTTGTCTCAAATAAGAAAATATACATTAATCGACGGTAAAAACATGGTAGTTAAAGAGCTGACAAGTGCTAAATAGTACATTGTTCACCGAGAGGAGAAAGTGACCGATTACCGTCGAGGGTGTCGTTTGAAGCCTGAGCCGTAGGCGAGGGCTTTAAAACACCCGAGATCGGGAATCGCACTTTCTCTCGAGTGATACATAGTGCTTTATACTACACCTACCTTTTATTTTACTTTTCTACGAAAACTGAATCCTTAAACAACACACAAATTGAAAATGGCGCCAATGGCGTCTGCAATTTTCACATGTTCTTTTTTCAAATTGTTTGACACCATCTAACACACAGCTAGTGGCCAGTGTCATTTTGCGAACTTGGAGATAAAAACTCACTGTAAAAACGTTTTGGCTTTTGATATTTAGGTTACCAGCGCATAGTCTTACCCAAAATTAAAAAAGAAAGACCACGTAAGAAATGGATTTTCATACACTTTTCTCTCCCGCTCAGATGCGTTTTCTCCCCGCATATTTGTTCGATATGCAATGACGTACTTTCTACCGTAAATTTGATAAAGTATCAAGGTGCTTTCCGAGCAGGTGTAGTATAAAATAGCTTTACTTGTTCAGGTTTTAGCAAATTATTTAGCTTGCAGTAGTAACAAAACTATGTGTAATCTCAAACATAATACAGGACAAATTGATTGCAACATAAGTTTCTATTAAATTTTCATAATGAAATTGCATAAATGACCCTAAGTTACGCTTGTAACGAAATTGCCTTAAATAATGATTTATGTCTGTGTATAAAAAAATATGACGGTAGAATAGCACAACCTCTTTCTTTTAACATAATTTTATTAGTTATTTAAAATTTTCGATTAACTGTACTAGTTTGTTATTTAAAGTTCTATCTATTTAGTTTTGTATTAATAAGCTTTCTTTAGTGTTTCATCAAAACTGTTCGTGATTCCATCACTGCCTCTCTTTCACTCCTACGCAGTCCAATAGTGATTGAATTTAGCATTTGTCAGCAACTTATACTAATTAAATACTAATAGATTCAAAAAGCCTTACAACGTGGTACAAGATGAG
This sequence comes from Plagodis dolabraria, assembly GCA_963854805.1. NCBI lineage: Eukaryota > Metazoa > Arthropoda > Insecta > Lepidoptera > Geometridae > Plagodis > Plagodis dolabraria. Next base: position 22,696,888 of record OY978459.1, read on the forward strand.
CAAAACTTATAGAGATATAAAAGAAACAACGATTGTAATGTAGGTAGTATCGTTTGGTACAAACACTCACTAGTTGGGAATGTACACTTGTTTCAGCTTGGACTCTGCCTCGACCGCTTTGACACGTTTCTGCTGCACGTACCGATCTGTCGTTTTCCACATGTAGTAGTATTCCACTAGGTTTTTTAGCGTCTTCCATGGCAACTGTACAAGATAAAAAATAACACATTGATTCTTATACATACACAAAACAGTTTAAATTGCCCTTTCCAAGATATTCAGATTTATGATTTTGAGTATAGTCCGCTAACCCTGTTTTTTTTAATGTATTTAGTAAAGTATTGAGACGCCTTAGTCGCCCGTCTGATAGCAAACGTAACGCACGACTGTCCATTACAGTTGTACTATCACCATTTTCAATGTGCTTGATATTGCACTGCACTCGTCACTCCAATTAATTTCACTTGCTATAGTGGTTTTCACGCATAAGCACAGTAGTGTTTGCAAACTACTCATTCGAGGTAGAATATCTGCAACTGCAATACCAACCAAGACATACTCTTTTTGAAGTGACCTATCTTTGTGGTAATAATGATCCACAAGATCTGAATATTGTAGCTAGACATTTCGTATTTGAACCGAAAAGTTTGTTAGGCATTGCAAGGGTTAAGTCACGGACTTTTTAAAATATTAAAATTACTTGTTCCATTACACTAGTCATAAACCACTATATCTCTCGAATAAGGACCAGAAATTTAAGGTCTTCGTATTATTTTTAAGAGCCGATACTTAAGCCTTTTACCATCTCACCTGATGGTAAGTGATGATGTGGTAGAAAGTGTTAACAGATCTAGCATTACTGGTTCTCAAGGACAGCTGCCGGAACACACCGTAAGTTGCTTGGCGACATATCTTCTACTGCAGGGTATTATCTATAGGCAGATTGCTTTAATGCCACCCACAGGGTACAGTGGCGTGGGGATACCGGATGTGGGAGATACACATGAGATTACATTTACACATTATAGACAGGCGGGCATTCGTAAAATGCCGTACCACCATCAGGCCCGGATCTAGGGGGGGGCGAACCGGGTTATCTGCCCCGGGCGCTAGCTCCAGGGGGCGCAGAATTCATAATTTTTTCAGCAACATCATCATCATTAGAATACGTCCACTATTGAACACACATAAAAGAAAATTGGTACCAGAAAGCGCCCTTGCACCTAATTGCACATTCGTAGATTTAGCCAGCTTATTATTTTTTTGCGGGAAAGCGCAGCCGCGTTGGAAATAGGTAAGTAGGTACCTACCTACAAAACGTTCGACCATGGCGCGAGAAATGGGCGCTTCTCACTGTATATTTACTGTTTATATTCGGAGCTATTATTTCAAGATACCTACCTATCTAAACTAAATCGGGTTAAAATACTTGTACTTACTACTTGTTTGGTAGTTAAAACGACAAAACACAGCGAAAAAGAAAACATAATTTTAAGTATACCTAGGTAGGAAATAATTTTTAACTTGAAATGTTAAGCGACCTAACGACCTACCGGTAGTTTTTGAAAGTAATGATACAATTTGCTTTTTACTAGAAACAGAGGTTTTACTAACTTTTTTAAATCGATTTTATATAATGATTAATATAAAATCCAAATTAAAAAAAGTTAATCGTATTTTGCATACATACATTTAGGTAAATAATATTAAAATATAATACATATACATCATTATAATTAAGGTTTTTTGATATTTTTGAATTAAAAATATAAATCCGAACGGTTTCGGTGTAGGTACTTATTTTAACTTATTTTAAGAAAATACCTACGAGTAATTGAGATAATATAGTTATGAAGGGAATAATAAACATGCACCTTGGAGTGTTCCAGCCATTTGGGAGTTTTGTTGATAAACAGACACGTCAAACTTTTTTCATCGTGAGTAAAAAATAGGTAATTACTCAATTTTGCTAGTTGTCACACCTGTCCACTTCATGTATGAATTTCACTCCGCAGCTCCGTCAACATGGCTGCCTATGCTGTGTCGTGCGTGAAGCATTGTCTTTCGCGATAACAAATCGACAAAATAATAATGTATTCGGGCGTGTTTAATTCCAAAATCTGAACTTTGTGAAAAGTGATTACGTCGCTTTTATTTGTTTTTCCCGACTGGTTTCTGCAGTATCTAAGGACGCAGGATGGCATTTTGAATACACAATTTTCGTCGAAAAGCGCGTGTGATCTCTACGAGTGCCCAGCTGCGTGTGGGTGAGGACATGCCGGCTGGCTTGTCTTACATATTCGACTTTGCTCGTTTGAGATGTCGCGTCCAGTATATAGAGGTCAATGACATAGGTACGTTGATTGGCAATAAACTAAACTTACCGAGCATCGCGCCGCATCGTGCTGTGCGCCCGATCGGCCGCCAGAAGTAACTACAAGTTCTATAACGAATTTCACTGCGGGTCGTACCATATCGAATTTTGGTAGAAAATAACAAATTGCATACACAATCACTGGATATTAACTAAATTAACGAACAGCCCAAAAGAAAGCACCAAATTTAATACTTTTAACAACATAATCACAGACGTAGGTAGGTATGAAAACGAAATATTCAGTAATACTCGGGGCGCGCACGGCGGACTGGCGTCACAGATGATTTCACCAAAATGCGACAAAATCGTTGCCTAGGAGTCTAGGAGTCACACGAGAAAAAGCAGGAAAGACAGATTTCTTGGGCACCTACAGGCCAAAAAACATGACAGAATAATCTGCTAAAGTTAAATTATAGCGCTCGTTGGGGTGATAGTTACCTACTTACTTATTTCTACCAACGTGAACCAACCAGGCAGGTTAATTAAATCCAACTGAACAGTAAACATATCATAAAACTAAGAATTCCCGTTATAGGTTACTACTTTTTTGTACTTTTCTAGATAGTATCGTTCTCACTTTCTCCCTGACGAAAGGGGACAGGGCTAACGAGCTGCGCCGAACTACCCCGAGTTCGCTTCGTTTAATTCGCTATTTTGATGTTGACTATTACGGTTGATTACTTAGATTGATAAGGTGAGAAATGAGTGATCAATGTGAAATAAAACGTTATTATGGTGGAAACCATAACGTCAAAAATCTAGTAACAGAAATTAGCGAAAAATCGAATGCATTTGATCTTTTAGAACACCTGTGCAAGAACGACTTGAGAGAAGCATTTCCAAATGTAACGATAGCTTTGAGGATATATTGTATTTTACCGACGACATCTGCAAGGTGTGAGCGAAGTTTCAGCAAACTGAAAATAATAATAACTTATCTGCTTTCAACAATGAGTCAGGAACGTCTATCTGGCCTAGCGATACTTGCCATCGAAAATAAAACTGCCTATCAGATAAACTTTGAAGAGCTAATAGATTCTTTCAAACTTCTTACTTAAAGTAAAGTTCTTACTTCCTCTAAAGCACGCCGTGTAAAGCTGTAGCATGATTTAGATAAAAAGCTGGGGCTTATTTATATTGTTGTATATGGCAGCCTCTTGGATGTATGTATATTGTTGTATGTTAATTATAAGTACTTGTATAATTTTACATCACGCAAAAAATAAGTAAGTAATTATATGGCTATAATTTTATCATGTTATTAGTACTCGTATTAGGATAGTAAGTTGTAGTATTTTTCGAAGGGTTAATATTCCCCCAGTCCCAAATATATTATTATATTTTTTTCAAATAATTAAACCTTTTTCCGCCAGAGGGAACAAATGTGTTGTCAATTTGTTTTTTTTTTTAATTTTCCCAAAACTTATCTGAGCGCTTGGTCGATGCGACGCGTGATAAAATGGTGGCGCATATTTGACTCAACGAATAAGCATTGCAATTCAACGGGGCAATGCTGCCAGCGTGCTGGGCACGCTGCCAACTGGTACTGGGCTGGAGCATTTAGACTGCCTATGAGTCTGCTATGACTTACAGGTTTTCTTAATGCTTTTATTGTAGTAGCTGTAGTGTTGTATATAGTTCGTAGTATTTTATTTAATAAAGCATACATTCGGTAAAAAAAAATATTTGGTAATATGTTGCCGAAATTTATTTTTCATCAAGTGCAGATGGGAAATAATGGTAAATTTTACGTGCGTGCTCTGGTGTAGGTAAATCAAATAGTTGAAAAACGAACCTTTTTTTTTTAAGTTAACTTTTTGTTCTTGCAGCAAAACCCCGTACGAACTAGTAAAGTTCACACCTCTTTACTGAGGTATAACTTGACTGTGACTAAACTTTAATCCTGTTACTAGACCTTGACTAAGTAATACATATTATATGATGCATAAAATTGTCAACTAATATTACTTGCCACTGGCTATGCCCTTCCTGGGCAAAACAAAAAAATATATATTGGTGGGGGGCGCCGAAACAAGATTCTGCCCCGGTTCGGAAAAATCGTAGATCCGGGGCTGACCACCATGCGGTGAAGCTCAAGACCGCGGCGGGATTTGAAACATGTACCTCCTGCGCGGCAATCCATAGCCATTGCAACTAGGCCATTACAGGCCATCAGCGAAAATAGCGATTTCTAGAAGAACTAGTTAGTTTTGTAGAAACTCTTCGAGAAGATTATCTTTGGAACATTCCTCCGTATATATCATATATTCGCCGCAGATTGTTGTAATATGTATACAAATACCACTTCAACGAGGTAAGCTTCTTATTCAGTAATTTAGTCCATCTTGTCGCAACAAAGTACCAGACTAGAGGCGAAAACGAGTAGTAATAGAAAATGTAAACTAATCTCGGTCAATACTTGGTCACACAGATCTGCAGTACACCTGCCAAGTTGAGAGTCTCTTCAAAGAGGATAGGCGCAATACAGAGTGATGAGATCACAGAGCCCCGAGGACCGCTGGCCTAGTCAGGCTCGAGATATGAAATCAAGGTTTGTAGTACCCAGAACTGTGATTTATCTCTGACAAGATTTACTTACAAAGTCCTGCCGTATGTCTGCGAAATCCTTGCCGTATTTGTCGAGGGCTTCTTCGAAGAGGTTAGCTTCTGATGCGGACCATTCCTCCATCTCATCGCGACAGAGCACTGGGCCGGAGGCGGGTACGAGAGATGAGAGTGCAGACTCTATGCTGTACCCAGATTTGTGCAGTGTGTCCATTGCGTGGAACTGGAATTGAAAAAGGCAAAAATTAGAACATGACAATCAAATACTTCGAAAAGTATGGGCAACTGTTACAGAACTTGTATTGCTAATCTACAGCGCAACTACGGGTAAGATTAGAGATACAGATCTAAAAGGGTAGAAAAGTATTTTATAAAGGAGACTTTTTCTATAATTTTTTGTACGATTTACATGTTTTTATTTACATAGATACAATTAAGTTTACACCCTACCGAATTCTAGAAACTATTCTGTTTTATAATAGAAATAGGTTCTCAACTTTTGAAGCAATTTTTTTTTTTGCTGATATGTAATCCTTTAACCACAATCTCACCTGATGGTAAGTGATGATGTGGTCGAAGGTGTTAACAGACGTAACTTGGAATTACTGGCTCTCAAGGACAGCTACCGGAACACAACACCGTTAGGTGCTTGGCGACAGATTTTCTACTTGAGGGTGGTCGCTAGCCAGGCGGGCATTCGCATAAATGCCCTTCCACCATGCGGTGCAGCTCAAGCCCGCGGCGGGATTCGAACCATGGACCTGCTGCGCGGCAGTCCATAGCCAATGCCACTGAGCTATCACTGCTTCAAATATATATAGCCGAGCGAGATAGCTATAGAGCGCCGTTCTGCAGGTTAGATCCCACCGCAGCCGGTTTGAACTTCACCGCATGCTGAAAGGGCATTTTACGAATGTTCACCTGGCTAGCTGCCACCACAAGTACAAAATCTGTCGCCAAGCAACTTACCGTGTTCAGCAGCGGCCTTGATAGCCAGTAAAACTTCAGGCACATGTGACAAAATGCATCTGTATAGGCATAGGTAACTGCTTAACTTTAGACGGACCTCGTGATTGTTTCGTTACAATCCCATAAAAAACATATTTAATTCTGCTGCTCGTAAACTTTCCTCATAACGTTTATGGTGTAAGAGGTTTCCTACCCATAACATTGTCAGGCCAGTATTAAGCATACGACAGCGATAAGCATAGGTGTCTTAAGAAAATAAATTAATACAATTCTAATTTCTCACCGTGCCTTTCAATAAGTAAAAATAACAACATGATAATGTGTGAAACGTTATCTACTTAATTTAATTCATAAATCCCAAACTAAAAATTTTATGTCCGAATAAGCACCCATAATCCCATGACGCGCGCAGTATCTATTTTTCAAGGCCGAAGTGTATCAAGTGTCCCTGTTATTATTACCTTAAAATAGCAGATATTCTAAAACATATGACTAATATTGATGATTTACTCAGGTTTTCCTGTAAAATTGATATTTAGCATCGTATAACACAGTGTTATTATTTTATAGCGGTTTGAAGAACATGACGATCCTGAGTATATATATACGAAATATGACTTATCACGCATTGCATAAAGAATTTCAAGGATAACAACAGTAGTGAAAGCAACATTGTGCACTGCTCCGAACATGTACGGTAATTTTGGGAGAGAAAATTGTTTATGTTTATTGATTCTTTTAGCAAAAAGCTGTTTACACATTAATCTATAACCGAATTAGTATAAGTTTCAATTAACACCGAAGGGCAGCTGGCAGTCGGAAGTTTTACTTACAATCAATTTTTTCGACTTTGTCTGTATCACTATAATAATATGGAATGAGCGAATTGATGCTAATCTGCTGCGGGTGGCCACGAGACTGCAACTTCTTCAAGGCATACAATGCGTTGTAAAAATAGGGATAGAGTCGAAAATGGTTTGACAGTAAAACGGCTGCTGCCACTTCCGTGGAAATCTAGCCTACAGCGTGTAGGCTTCTTGCATAATAAGGACCAAATGCGAAACGTACGTTTTTTAAATTTCTAAAAGGTTTACTATAACTTCAAGTATATGAAACCTTGTATAGGAAGGAGTACTTGCATTGTCAATCTCCCTTCGTTCCATCCTTTCTCCAAACTTCCAAATAATCTTTTTTTTTTTTTTTTACAGGGGGAAATGCGTTACGCATACCCGCAGCTTTGGGGAAAAACTTACGGGTTATGTGGGACTCGCCTGTCGGCGGGCAGCGCGGCTAAGTTCGCTGCCCCTCGGCAGGAATACCCACTAAAACCACCCTGGTGTTCCACCTTTGTGCTTGGACAAGGGAAAGGTCACAGTTGCCCTTATCCTGTTCCCTTGCTTAGCGTCTGTCCGTTTTAAGACTCAACTCCTGGTGACGCTTGGTCACATAAATCTCTATTGTGTGGTGTGCCGGAACACTGACACACCACACAACCACCTCATTTCGCGTGCACCACGTTCCCCAACATGTTGCACAGAACCAGTCAGGGAGCGAAAGTCCTGGCGTACGCCCTGCGTCTACGCCCGGTCCTCCTGCGGCGGAGAGGATCCGCTAATGGGTCTTCCTCTCGACGCCGCTCTCCCTCTTCTTTTTGGGCAACAACGGTCTCGCAGTAGGCTTGAACCGCATCCCAAGCTCTCTCGCTACCGACCATCGCATTGACGACGGCCGGCAGCGATAGGTCGGGACCAACCGCGTATACGAGCATAGATCGCTCCGTTGCCCACTTCGGACAGTTTGCAAGAGTGTGCTCCGCCGAGTCTTCGGCAGCACCACACTCATGACACAGTGGAAGTCGCTCTCTCCTCGCCACGTTGCATAGGTATTTACCAAAACACCCATGCCCGGTAAGCACCTGCACGAGGCGATAAGAGAGCGACCCCCACGCTCTGTCCAACCATTCATTCAGCACCGGACGGATGGCCGCAATCGTGCGGTGTCCGGCGCTCGGCTCCTCCAGTCTCAGTGCCCATTTGCGGAGGGCCACTTGCCGGGCGTTAAGTCGCCAGCGCTCGACCTCTTCAGGGAGCGGCATAGATCCGCGACTCTTTGCAACGGCAGTTCTCGCATATACCTCCGCAAGTATTTCTGCTTCAAGGTTCCAGGGCAAAGAGCCGGCCAGAACGCACGCAGCCTCAAAAGAGACCGTGCGATATGACCGGGTCACCCTGAGAGCCATTACCCTCTGCGGGCGACGCAATAGCGTCCTGTTAGGGGCGCTCAAAGAGCATGCCCAAATGGGTGCCCCATACAGTGCAACCGATCGTGCCACCGCTGTAAAGAGGCGACGGCACTTGTCATTTGGTCCACCAAGGTTCGGCAATAGCCTAGTCAAGGCGGACGTCACCCTCGAAAGTTTTGGAGCAAGGAGTGTAAAGTGCTCCTTGAATTTCCATCTGCCATCGAGGACGATGCCCAGGTACCTCATCGTCGACCCAACGCCGATGGAAACTCCGCCCACAATCAAAACTTCCAAATAATCTATCCCAACTCGCTGTATCCTCACTCAATTCACATTACTATCTTATCAGGCTGTTCCTTATTCTGTGCTTCAAAGTCACATACTTCTCAAAGTTCTCTTTACTATTTTGGCTTCGAACCTTCTTCATTTCAATACACTTTTGAATTTCATTTTATACATTATACAACAGTTTACACAACCGCATTAATAAATTAACCTATTAACTATAAATATAACATTATGTTATATTATAACAATTTAAAAGAGCTTGGGGAGAAAATGATATATTATTTAATTTTTTGTGAGGCGACTGCCTCATTTGAATTTTTGGAATCTCAAAATCGTAAGTTCCTATCTCCGCGTCAAACATATAGTGGATTTTCCGGAAAAAAAGTTACAAGTTAACTTTTTTTTCACGATAGAGCTTGAAGATCATATTTGGAAAGATAAAAGGGTAGCGACGCCATTACGAGAGTTAAGTTTTTGCAAAAGCACTTCTTTCTGTTAGATTTGTTTTAACGTGTAGCTGATTCGCTACCCTTTGACTACTATCTCACGTGGTTAGTGATGATGTGGTCGAAGATATTGGTCAAGGAACTTAGAATTACTTGCTCTCAAGGACAGCTAGCCGGTAAGTACTTGGCGACAGATTTTCTACTTGAGGGTGGCAACGAGCCGCCTGGCGATTGCCTAACCACCAGGCAACAAAGATGAAATCTAGTAGGTTGATGGTCGCACCGTCCCTTATGGCAGTTAAAATAATGTAATTAAAATACAAAATTCACGTCTGACCAGCCAGTCTCGATTGCCGTAAAGCTGGGGAACGCGGGTACGAATCCCGCTGGAAACTATTAAAACGAAAATTTAATAGTCAAGAAATTTGTAAATGTTATAATACTATCAGTAGTTATCTATTGTCTGGAGGTGTGCCCAGTAGAGAGCAATACGCTCGCTTTATACTCCTATTACATGGAGCCAAACCATAACTGACAAAACATTAGGTTTTAGATAAGAAGCGCTCGTAGAAAAGTTTGTTTAGCCATTCTGAAACGATCAGCAAAGTTAAGCAACGTCCGCCTCGGTCAGGAGTTGGATGGGTGACCGCTGGTGACATTACTACTGAGCGCTTCCGTGCTTCGGAGGGCACGTTAAGCCGTCGGTCCCGGTTGTTGTCTTAGGATGGCAGTCGTTATAGCATGGTGGTAGGGCATTTTGGGAACGCCTGCCTGGCTAGCTACCACCCTCAAGTAGAAAACCTGTCGCCAAGCACCTAACGGTGTGTTCCGACAGCTGTCCTTGAGAGCCAGTAATTCTAGGTTAGCCTGATCTGACGCCAGGAAAACATTCGCTTGAAAAACCAAAGCAAAAATGTTTTAAAAATGCCGGACAGCTGCGAACTAAACAGAATGTAACATAAAATCGTTATTTTTTTTACATGAAATTTACATACAATTTGACGTCCTTAGCAAGAGGCCGACCCGCGCTTATTTGATTTTTATTATACTATAGTTATTGATCTATAATTTGAATAAGTTTTACGACTGTATGTATTATCGTTTTTACGATTGGGCAAAAAAAGAGTTAAATAAGATCATTTCAAAATTACTTCCACAAGGAAAGTTAGAAGTATACTAAGAACAATTTGAGGTAGGTATACTGTATTTTACAAAATAATAATTCATTAAATAAAATAATATCTGGAGGAGCCCAAGGTAATTTTCAACAAAACTGCATAATTCTACCAATATCGAATAAATAAATAAAAACGTGGACGGATTAGGTTACGTGGATAATTTTGTTTCTTAGACAGCGATGAACAAAGGTTCGTAAAGTAAATATCAACGGAATGTCTGTCTTTCATAGGGGACCTATAGCCCCCAAACAGAATAAGAATAAGTAGGTATCATACCAATGTGATGTCGCGGCTAGCGGCCGCTGCTGACATGTGCAGCGAGGGTTGCTTCACGCTGGAGGAGCAGTCGAGCGCACGCGCGAACGTGCCCACGGAGCGCGAGACCACCAAGAACTGGTCTATTTGCCGATCCGTCAGCCCGTGCTCCGGCGTCCACACCAGCGTCTCCAACTCTTCACTGTTCCGTGGGTCATCCTCGCCTAAACACAAACAAACACCGACTCACTTACACCACCCGCTATTGCTTTTTAAACACTTCATTTTAACACACTTTTGACATACCTTCTTTTAATAAATTAGTTACATCAGTCTGATATCTACTTCCAACTCTGATTTCTCCCTTATCTGCTAATAAAGTCTTTTGTGAAGGATCAAATACTAAACAATAAAAAAATGCGTCCTGAAACAAAGAGAAAACATGGTGTTAGTTACAATAAACAAAAGTAAATGGCGGATCTATTAAGAAGATGATATAGAATTTCAAATATTCTTTCAACAAATGCCTCCCACATTTGGGAGAGAACTTCTAGGGGATTGCAGTTTCTTTTAAGAAGGGCGGTACTGCTCACCTTCTGGTTTGTCTCCCTTGGTCACTTCTTACGAACAAAGTATGAGAGGGTAAAATTGTAGCTCTGCACACCACGTGTTGTTTTTTTATTACTAAAAATCTGCTTTGATATTTGGACAATTGCTGGAGACAATTGTTATGTGAATCTAATAAGACAAGCCAAGGTTTTGAAGACCTCGTAGCTAAGTTTGCTTAGCCGTTCTGAACCGATCAGCAAAGTTGAGCAACGTCCGCCTCGGTCATGACTTGGATGGGTGACCGCTGGTGACATACTACTGAGCGCTTCCGTGCTTCGGAGGGCACGTTAAGCCGTCGGTCCCGGTTGGCAGTCGTTATACCATGGTGGTAGGGCATATTACGAATTCCCGCCAGGCTAGCTACCAGTCTACCACCCTGAAGTAGAAAACCTGTCGCCAAACACCTAACGGTGTGTTCCGGCAGCTGTCCTTGAGAGCCAGTAATTCTAGGTTAGCCTGAACAATATCTTCGACCACATCATCACTTACCATCAGGTGAGATAGTGGGCAAAGGCTAACCTATCAGGCATAAAAAAGGTGCTATTATAAACTAGTCCAATGGTACTAGAACTCCTTGTGCGAGTTCGTCCGGTGAAACGCTGCCACCATATCTATTCCTACAGCCAAGCAGTAATGTTCGCGTTACTTTTCCGGTTTGAACTTAACAATTTTATCTCTGAGGATGACGGGTGTAGCTCATGTGTTATAGGCAGAATTTCCCGCTTAACATCCGCTTGGTGCCACTAGCAGGTCGGCTTCCTTCTTATAGCATCACGACCGCATAAAAATAAAATGGTAGTAGTATAATCTTTCTTTTGAGTCTTCACTCTTCAGTATTTCGGTAGTAACACCGAACTACTGATTAGTGAAGATATATGCACATTGTTTCACGTTAGAATTCTAGTTATTACGTTTTCTAGATGTCGAACATTGTCGTTGCGATGGTTATAGGTCAATGTTTAAACTCCATTACAACTTATATATGCGAAAGTTTGTTACCAATCTCACCACAGTAACGGCTAAGCAAATTTTGATGATACTTTGATTATGATTGATACAACGAAGTTCCTGGAAGGAGTCAGTATACCTAAGGGAGCGTCATATAATCAGACTCCAGGTTACGCCGCGGACGGAAACTAATATCTCGTAAGTGATATCAAACAAAAGAGTGAAAAGGCTATGTTAGGCTACGAAGTATTGCAATATTTATTGTGAGCCGCGTTCAGGACGGAGATGACCTTGTACTGACGTGGATCTAGACTTTTATACCAATAGTATAGGTACCTATTGATCACGTGTTACTACTTATAATGTGTCACTGCATTATAATCATCGTATTCAATGAGTGATACATATTACATACATATAAATCGCATGTACTTAAAAACTAAGTGAACTAGATTAAAGTTATATAATATATATATTTAATAATAACAAATACTTTTTAAAGTATCTTAAAAACATTAAATAATATTTAAATAAAACACTTAGAAAAGCATAAAATTATATATCTAGTGACAATTCCGCCTAATTTTCCTGTTATCTACGTGACGTCACAAACATCACGCAGCCTAACCGGAAGAATACGGCACTAGAGCGTACGAACGAGACTTAAGTCTCGATCGTACGCTCGGTAAGTCAAGACCTCCTGAAGATACTTCGTTTAGAAGGGAAACTAGTCGGGTATTCTTCCGGTTCGGCTGCGTGATGTTTGTGACGTCACGTAGATAACAGGAAAATTAGGCGGAATTGTCATGCACTAGATATATAATTTTATGCTTTTTTAAGTGTTTTATTTAAATATTATTTAATGTTTTTTAAGATACTTTTAAAAGTATTTGTTATTATAAATATGGATTTCCGCAAAGTAACGCCTGAATCTATTCATTATATATATATATATATATATATATATATTCTAAATATTATTACACGTACTAAGCGAACATTAGATTAACAAATTACCAGAGCACATGTTTTTTGTCCTGAGTTAGAATAGAACCCGCGTCCCAACGATTTTGCACCGACTGTTTAAACCATAGTAATTTCGTAATTCTGATTTTCATCTCACGAGGTATTACATGTAATATGATTACAAATTTATAGAAATATAAAAACGAAATCATTACGAGTGTTAAGTGTTTCTAAAAGCACTTCTTTCGATCAGATAAAGTCTAGTTATCTAGCTGATGGCCGCATCGTCCCCTTTGACAGTTAAAAATAATAAAACTAGCGCACAATCTTCGGCTCATACGAGCACGTTCCGGTGGCCATGTGGTTTAGGCACCCGGCGCGAAATCGAGAGAACCGGCTTCAGTTCCCCGTCGGGACAAAACAAAATGTGCTCTAATAATTTGTAAATCTGATAAATAATACCTTCCATGAGACAGGAGTTAATAGCAAATATGAAATCCTTTAATACAAGACAAGAAGAATGGTGTCGTCTAAAAAGCTATATATACGGCTGGTTTTTAAGCAAGCAAGAAGAGTTCACATAGTGTGTTTCTTAATCTTAACCAAGAGTAGGTATTTATTATCGCTCCGAACATATTTTTTCCTCTAAATTAGGCATCAATATAACACAACTGAATATAAGTTAATCCATTTTTTTGATAGCTTTTTTGCCTTTGCCTGTGATCTTTTGGCAGGCTTAAAACCAAGAACTGAAACTAGCTGTCAGACTGTCGCTGGTACATATATTGCGTTAGGTGTTTGGCAACATTTTTTTTTCTCCTGAAGGTACATGCCAAGAAGCCCAAGCCCCCAGCAGGATTTCATAGGCCCTCTGAGTCACCATTACTTCAACAAACTTACTCTAATAATATTAAGGTTGTATTGGATCAATATATGAGCAGCAAAGGCGCAACTCTAGCACTGCAATCTACCATAGAAGGCTTCTACGGAGTGATGTGTATCGTGCCCGGTACATACTCACATCCTTATTGAGATAGCTGAGCAGGGACTCCGTCTCGTTGAGGAGCGTGACGGAGCACTTGCCGCGTATGTGCGTCGCCGGCAACGTTTCCACGTGCCGTGAGAGGAACAGCTCGCGGTGCTTTGCTTGGTGTCGCTGCTTCGGCGCTAGTCCGTCTGTGCCCGGCAGATCGGTAGATTCCTCCTCCATCGCCACTGGAAATGCAGTACAGATCCTTAAGTATTATGGTTATTAACTTGAGGCAGGAATCCCTTGGGATAACTGTCTCTGGTCCCATACTCCTGAACTCTCTTGTACGCAAATAATGTTAGCCGTGGATGAGCCTTATATCTGTATGAATAATATATCCCATAGTGATAAACCAACCAGTGTCACCCAGAATAATATTTAGCTTTGAGACAATGCCTTAAAATGCTATGAAAATAATGCCTTAAAATCCAATCACCGTATTGCACATTTCTGTTTGGAGTCGGTATTGGAAGGCCAGATAATTTGGTTCTAGTATCAATGTGAGATGGCCTTAGGTGATTCTCTTATCTGAACTCGTATTTAATGTCCCTATTACTTTTCGTCAATTGAGAATATTTTTTAGGTAGTTTAGCACAATAAGAAGGAAGTTACGTCGCCGTTCCCGACACTACAATAGGGTGTTGGAAGCCGTTGAACATTTTGTAAGGGGCACGTGGCCGCCGTTATGCCGCAGGTAACTTATTCCAAGGACTCCGGTTTTCATTGCAAGACGTATTTAAAAAACATAATTAGATATCTAACGTTCCAGTCTCCATCGATTTACTTTTAAGCAACCGTTATTTTTTTTGGCACGGTAGGTTTAGGCATTCTGTATGCGCTATAAGATAGGTATACAAATTATAATGTATAATTTCATTTGCAAGGTCATAATCGCAAGGTCTTGACACGAGTAAGCTAAATGTCATGCATGTCTTAAATATCTCATTGTGAAGGTGGATTTCTTCTGCCTTTACTTATAATTTAATTACCTACATCGATTCTAATTAGAAGAACAGGAAAACATCACATACGTAATATACAATTTTAATCATGCTGGACTAATTATGTCATGTTTTGTTACAATTTTCCTGCAATGTAGACTTAATAAATTAGTATTCGTGACGTAACGACAGTACCTACTTATTTAACTGTAGATTGCCAAGCATTACATCTAAAGCAATACAGTCAGCATCCATTGATATCAACTACACAAACTAGATTAAATTAAGTGCAAAAACTACGATGTTACTATAATAGATCCAGTCGTCGAGTGGCGGTCGAGTGAGCGCAAACAAGTTCACGAGACCTATTTACCAGTACCTATAGTGCAATTGCAATCAACGATATGGTTTCGCAAGACATCTTTTCGCGTATGATTCTGTGTTACGTCGGCTGTGAATCATTCAGGTCCCATAGTCGAGTGGTCGAGCGTGTGGAGAGATTTGCGTAAGAGCGGAAACATGGTCGCCTTGTGCGGACCACTGCACTAACTGCACTCAGTTTAACGCAAATTGACGATTTTGGCTGTAAACTACCACGTATACAATTTCCTATTGTAATATGATTTCACGGTATGGTAGTATTCCCCATCAGAGATCAGTTTACAGACAGTTTTATGAGTGTTTTATAGGTCGTAAAGTTAATGTTGTTTTATTTCGAAGTAAGGGTATTAAGACAGTTTATTGAGAAGCGGTTGGAAGGCTAAGCTGGGGCCACAAGCGACAGGTGCATTGCGAAACTTATTCACCAACCAATCAACGGCAACTTATGATTTTTACGCGATGTGCCGGCAGCCTTTACATTACGACACGCGTCGCGCACGACACGAGTACATACTTACGCATCACAACATGTCGGCTGTTCCGTTTTATCCATATCTGAGTACCGCCGCTAAATGCACATTGTCATTCAATAAGAGGCCACTTTCGATTGGTCATTCGGAACCGAGACTCGAGTAATCCAAACGAATTTCTTTAAAATTGTACGACAAAATTTGCACCTGTCGATCGTTTTAAGATAAAAGTACGTTCAATCGATATTTTATTTACGTTTTCGCATAACATATATCGATATTGGTAATTTACTTATATAAACTTAAGCTGTTGGTAACAGTAAGTACCTAGTTACCTGTTTATTGTATGTACATTATTTGTTGGAATTGATTTCACCAACCTTGAAAGTTTAATTTCTAAAGATTCCAACAGGGTCTGCCAAACAAAACTAGTGTGACCTTTATTTACCAGTGTTATAACGTCATCCGGTATTAAATGGCCAGTGATTCTGTTTGTATGGCATTGAAGTCGGAAGGGTCGGTGGCGACGAATAGGTAAACATAAGGGACGCGTCCCTAAAGGTTGACAAAGGCGCGATTCCCGCAGGGCGAAAGGCTGCCCCGCTTGCCACGTCAAGGGCCAAGGAAGACATCTCATACACAATAAATAAACAAATAGTTCGTCAATATTCCTCCTTGTAAAAAACTCAAGATGTAGCGAATAATTAATTGGGTCACGATAGTTCTAAAGTTACATTACGTGGCGCATTTGGGCAGATGGGTGCAGAGTGGGGTCGTTACGATTTGATTATTATTACCACGCCTATAGATCTCACTAATCCTAATAGAATGGTAATAATAACATTTTGCTGCATGCGCACCATGATCGGTGTAGGCAGATGTTACGTTACATCAAATTCATAAAAATGTAACCAAAATTTGAGATTATTTAGAACAAACTATACCTCAATGGTGTATACATGACGTACGTGTAAAAGCGCCGGGCCGCTTTGGAATTCTGGGTTCGATCCCGGGTCGGACAAGTTATTGACATTTTACAAGACAATTTTTTTTATAAATTTTCGGTACCTGTCCGGATTTAGGAAAAGTGTCCGGTATATGGCAATAAGCTCGCTGCTATGTCGTATGACCATAACATTTCTTATGAAACTTAAGTGTTCAGATACTTCTGCCTGCCCTTTTATAGACATTGAAGATATGTATTTTTTTTAATATGCATCCAGAGATATATCTTGGTTGGACATAATGTAGATATAAAATGTCCCATTTAAAATTAAATTATTTTAACATTTTCTAAGAATAAACATGATGTGAACAATAACGGGAAAAGATATTAAAACAAGCTGGAGAATTTAATTCCATTGGCAATATTGAAATGAGAGGAGGCGAAGAGACAAAAACTGAAAATGCGATTGTTGAGTTACCCCGCCCCGCGAGCCCCAAGTTAGTGTTTCGTGTTGTGATTACTTTCCTTTGGGGGACATCGATACTTCTCGTTTGAATTTATAACAAGTAAAGACACCAATATGGAGTTACTTCAAAATTTCGAGAACAACATTAATTATAACATAGTACATAGCGAATAAACATTTACTGCTCTAGCACAGCCACGGTTAATGCAAGGAAGCCAAACATCAAAGTGGGTCATTAAATTGATTTCATTTAAATTTTTTCGCCAATTTGTCCGTTATTGTCATGTCATGTGAATAGTTACGAATGAAAATGCCTTTTTACTTAATTTTTAATTCATTGGAAGCCCAAGACGAAGAAGCTTTGGTAACAGGCGATTTATATTATCTCAGACTCGAGTAGTCGAAACGAGTAAACAGTAGCGATTACCCCTTGCTTTAGTACGATTCTACTTGCCTTTCAACTAGAAACAAATAGAATCATTTTATATTTCCGGTTCAAGTGACGGTCCCCCTGCTCCCGCTCGACCCCCCGCACGCACTATCCTCGCTCCTCGCTGTAGTGTAAAAATGGACAGTTTACGCTTTAGTAGAGTGCATTAGTTAATGGCAGGACGCGTGGTGTTTGTTATATACATTACATCGCTTACTAAACATTCATAATCGTAATGGCGAAATACTCTGAAGATACTACTGTAATGTTTGCAAGTGAATATGTATATCAAACATATTTTTTTTAATAATAAGACAAGGCATACGAGATTATTTATAATAATTTTACAGCATATTATTCTTGCGCATTCCATTAGCACGATGCTACTTAGTACATCCTGGCGGCGAAATGGTACTGGCAAAGAGGCTACTGGAAAATGTGTAAACCACGTGTAAACGTCTACTCGCAAGGCACTAAAGCATTCACATGCGAGTGCTACTAAAGCAGTCTACCAGTCTACTAAAGATTAAGATAATGTAAATCACCCTTAATAATACGAATATTTTTCAAACGGTAAAACCTAGAATAGGAACTGAAAAATCTTTACGTACTTGGGTTGAGGATACTTGAGGATGAGGAGCTAGTTGAAGATACCATATCATTAAGTTCTGTTTCCCGTTAGGATTCAAACCCTGAACACGCAGCGAGACAATCCATAGTGTCTACCACCGGGCAGTCAGCTCTATAAAACCTTATACTAGTTGAAATTACGACACAACTAAAGTGTGACACCAGACGTGTGCTTGCTGTTTAATTCAATTTATTATACAGTTAAATTGAGGTCAAAGATACTTTGCACTAATTAAGGTCTAGCATGTCTCAAAATTAGAAAGCGTCGGCGTCTTGCCAGACGTTCATTGATAAATTTTTAAGAGAATCTTTAGTTAGAATAGCCTGCCTAACATAAGTAAATATGATCAAAAAAATAGAATAGCCTTAAGGACATACGTGTATCTTTCTAGATTTATAAGTATCAATATCGTGGTTATCAGATTCTTAGCTTGACGTCACCGCAAATCCAATGTAACCCGCGGAGATTATCGACATCGAGTGACCGATAGCAACACTAGAGCGTCGTCACGGCGGCGGCGGCGGCTACGATGGCAGCGAGGGCCCGCCATTTACCGCGACGACGCTCAGCTCCGGCCGGGGGCGGCCGCCGAATTGTGGGGGATTTACTTTATGATAATTATTTCGATTGCCATCGCGAAAGAAGCCCGGCCGCACTTTAACCGATATCGAGACGAGACTTGCCGTAAAAATCACAGCTCTCAGTCTCTCACACTTTTTAACGTCGACGAGCAATTTGCACCGCGATTGGCTGAAATTAGAAAGCAATCTAGTGATGCCAATTAAGTGCCTCTTAGGGGGTTGTTTCGATTAAAAAGAGCTTCTTTATTATCCTAATGAAGCTCGTTCCAAGCTCGGTGAGATAGCATAAAAACTTTATCGTCGTTTAAGAGAAAATATCGGAGATCGTGAACGGGGCGAATCAGTATTAAACAAGAAGTAGTCAAAACGGTGTGAAGTCGTCTTTACTTAGTACTTAAAGTCAGTACTTTTATATCTCCAGTCTTTATATATCGAGGCACAATAAATATTGTAGCCAAATCATCGTCTATAGACTCTTTACCATAAAGCGTCAACCGGCAGTATTGCTGGAGTTTTGAATGAGTTCACAACAGAGACAGTGACAAGGACTAGTTATGGCATTAATATCTCTTCAACATAAAACATTTCGTTCCATGCCAGCTATGGTAAGGTACAAGTTGATAGTAACAACACATAAAATCTGTGCATTCAGCGTTGTCAGAACATTCCTAGAACCAAATGGAATGCGGAATGACGACACAACATGCGGCACGAATGAATACTAAATAGTTATAATAATCATGCAATCGGAGTACTCCAACTTAAATTATTTGATTAATCTTAGAGACAATAGCAAGCATTTTTGTTATAATATATCAAAAAAAGTGCACCTAAAACATATGCGTATAAACTCAAATATGCCTTTGAGAAATTCATGACTAAACAATTACTTCTTGACCTGTCGGAAATAATTTGGCTAGCTGAGAAGGTTTACTAGACTATAAGCATTTGACGGCCGTCGCATGTGGTGTGAAAGAGACGAGGCAATCGATGATGGAGCGCACTTGCTTGATTGAGACCAATTCAATCTGTGTTTGAACTGTTTGAAGACTCTTAGATTTTATATATCTGGAAACAATGACGCTGGTAGAATATTTCATGCATCCACCGTGCCCACAATGAATGTGGAATTAAAGCGCTTCGTTGTGTTTTTGGTAGATCAACATGTTCCAATGGAGCGACATTGGAACGTGTTGATCTACCAAAAACTGTGCTTCCTGTGTTCCGACAAAAGAAGAGATATCAGAATGTACATCGACCGCACATTCCCGGAAATGATGACTGTATTTTAAAATACTGATGATAGGTTGGCAACTTTGCGTGTATCTTCAAAGCTTTAATTAAGTCTAGCTCCATTAACACAGTATCGCCAATGAGCTACTTTGCACCTTATGAATGCCCGAGCCGAGCTGTCTTGAGATAAATGCAGTAATCCATACAATACCGGAATAGAGGACTCCTAAGGATAAGAAGCTGTTCCTACGTGACATACCGCTACACATTCCACAGAACTCACATCTAATTTAGGTCTTGACTCTATGTGGAATCTAAAATTAAGTTTAGGTCGAAGAGCCACCCACAACAGCTAGATTTCACCGGTTATTGAATCACGCAAATTTCCAAGAGTGGTAATGTAAGGATCCTGTTGATGAGAACTGATCCTTGAGTACCCCGAATTGATCGGTCGAACGTCTATTAAAGACATTATAAGAGAAATCTATTGAAGCAATGATAACCGAGCGGTTATAGCTATGGGCTGAGCCGGCTTGAGCTTCAATGCACGGTACGAGAGCATTTTGCGAATTCCCGCCTGGGTAACTACCACCCTCAATTAGAAAATCTGTCACTAATCATTTAAGAATGTGTTTCGGCAACAGTCCTTGAGGGTTCATAAAATTAGGCACATGATGAGACTTAACAACTGTATGCAGTTGTTTCAGGATGACGGGCACAGTGCAGTTTGTCACTTGTGACGAAATGCATCTGTTGTAGGCAGGGGATACCGCTAAACATCGGGTGGCCCTTGTGCTTGTTCCGTCACAATAACATAAAAAAAGACAATTCGTATCGATTATTCCCTCAAGAAGACAGAAATCTAAGAGCTGAGCCGTATAATGTAAGATGTTTAGCAAGACTATTTTGCCAGATCGTGTTAAAGTCCTTTGAAATATCCAGAGTAACGGCGAGCGCTTCTCCAGTCTTAAGATGAAATGGTCCTTGACATAAACCATTTCCGAATAGTAACCACATGAAAAGGCGGCATAATTGTGAAAAACCAAAAATTACAGCACATGTAGTCTGAATATGATCAAGTAGTTTGTGCAAAGGGGGTTTGGTGTGGTGCTATGCCAGTACAAACTTCTAATCAGTATTTAAATTAATACAAGGTGTAGAGGAAGATCAAAGTGGGTATGGATGGACTGTGTGAAGAAATTATATATTATGTGTACTAATTGGTGTCCTATCTGAGGACTGAAAGCTGACAACTAACAAATCGAAGTGGAAGAAGAAAATATATTGTGCAAATCCCAGTTAGTTTGGGATAACCGTTCTAAGTAATGATTTTACAAGTGATATTCATAACTATTTCTACCGCCGCATTACTGTGTTCCGGTTTATAGTTTATGAAATGACAGGCACATGAGACTTAACAACTTGTCTTAGGGTAATGGAAGCAGAGCAGTTTGCCACGTATGATGAACTGCATCAGTATAACTGACATATAACTGACTGGCAGCAGTTACCGCTTAATACCAGGAGCGCCACGAGCTTGTTCCAACAGTTCCAACGCGACAACACAAAAAAAAACTGTAAACATGCAGTAATATCTAGACTTTATTGTTCTAATGTAGATTATGTTTATGTAGTCATATTGTATTTAGAGATCTTTAAATGTTAGATAATTAATGTAATATATTTAGGCTTAACTGCGATAGGCTTTGCCGTTAATGATTATTTTAGGTGGGTCGCCGTGTTTACCAACATTATCTGTACAGGTTTTATCTTATCTCGCATCCTTGGTGGCAGTTTGAGTGAAATATTGAAGACCAAGGTGCTCAACGTAGAGTCATAAAATTACGTTAGAGTTATACAACGTTGGTCAAACATTGGATCATAAATGTTAATTTGACATCAGCTCAAAATCATTGTTTACTTATATTTTTAGGAGAGTTATTCTCTTCAAGTATGTATAATGTGCATGCATGTTGTATAAAGGCTGTCTATAGGTATGTCCAATTTGCATAGTTTCAAGTGGACAGGGCACGTTTTGGCGATTTAATAACTTGGGATTATGGATGTTCATGCGTTACTACGCAACTAATTAAAGCGTAGGCAAAGAGAAAATGGCAATCTGTGGAGTCCTCCATCCCCCCGTTAGTGGGGGGTGTCGGTTACGTATGCCCCCTTGGGGTGGTCGGGTGTATGGTTTTTCTGCTCGGGCATCCTTTGCTTACTTATTGATCCAGTCAAATGTGTGGAGGTGGCGCGGTGGGTGGTGGCCCGGCCCCGCGCCCCCTCGAAGGGGGTACGTCCAAATAAATCTGCCCGCCCGCGAAACACCGCAGTGACAACAGCGGCGGCCGGTAAGATGCGCCGCAATCGCAATAGAAACATTCCAGCCCATCGACAACTCGCCAATCTCCACGATCGAGATCGCTGCCAGCCAAGCTGGCAGGCGCACTCGTAAAAAATGGCGTCTGCCATTTTAATTGGAATGATTTCCATCGGAAAGCAAGAGCGTCGGGCACGACCTTAGAAACAGGCATGCGCGCAACCGATGAAGGCACCTAAGCCGCGACGCTTCTTTTCATGGAGGTCAATGACGCTTCGCTAAACTAAACAACAGATATCATCTTGTATTCATTTTGAATAGGAACATTTCGGTTACGCTACATACAGAGCCGCGAATAGATTTGATTTTACGTGGATGATATCAAGATTTATCTGAATAGCCGCCATTTCGCTTTCAACGCTTTTTTACACATTATCCTTATCCATTATTTTTATCCCTGTGCGGCACTATGAATAGGCAGGATATCAATTTCACTTACCGTATTATTTGGATAATAGTATTAATATTTTATTGAATAAATATTTATTAAAGAAGACTAAATTTTTCAATACATATACATCTTTATTTAGCATCACTATCACCGGTATTGTATATATTTATTTTATGTGAAGAAATATTTCTTAAAGAAAACTACATTTCTGGATACGGTATTTAAAGGGACCCCGTACCTCTAATAAAAAATAAGAAACTCTTTAATATGATTGGTTTCTTGTTCGTCTGTCTTTACGTGTGGTGCCAATGCTCTTTTTTTTCGATATTAAATTAAAAAGAGAGAAGAAGGGAAGAAATTACATTTATTGATGACATCACACAACAATACAAGACAAACAACAATCAGATAAAATCAGTTAATATAGTGGCGTCACGTCTGGAAAGAGCTTTAACTTTTAATTCAGCAAACGGTGATCCCTAACACTGATTTTCATTTGGAACTCTAATTGACACCTTATATAATGACTACTAAAGCCTATAAAGGACACAAAATACTTTAAAATATAATATTTGGTCATATTATATATTGGTTACAACTAACGTAAGTTTGACACATTTTAAGATTATTAGCCGATTTAACTTACGGTTTGTTTACGTCGAGAAGACGTCTCGACCTTATATTGTAAATAGGAAATACTTTAAGTCCCTTCAAAGTATTCTCGCAATAAAGTTTCACTAACCTGATCAATGACCATATGCCAAAATATCTAGGGCTATCTACCCGGTCTTAAAGCCCAAAACTTTTATTAAGAACCATATTGAGGATCTACAAAATATACGCGTACTTACTGAAAGTCCACAACCGTGCGATTCTCACAGCATGATCTGCCTCGCACTGCTACAATGCACAAACAGCTGCCATTTGAAGTGTTTCCTAACGACTTAGGAGCCAATCAAGAAGAGAGCGTATTCTCTCCTCAGAGGCCGGCAACTCATTCTCCAGACCCTTGGTATCGTGGGCGAGGTTGATTAACTTACCACCCGGTGAGCCGACTGCTCGTTTGACCACCTATCCCATAAAAATACGTTCAATACCTTTGAATCCCCATCCTGGTATGAACTAGCATAGGTTACTACCATAAAGAGACTAGGAACGCAAAAAAGATTTGGGCCTTGTACAACAATCGGATGTGGCAATATTTAAAAGTACCTAATAATACCACTTTCAGGCAGGATGTCAACATCAGTGAGGGCTTTGTGGTTCGCTTAACCAGGCCAGTTTTCTATTCAGGGGCCATAAGTGTTCCGGCAGTTATACTTGAAACCTATTTCCCATTCTAGGTTAAGTTTGTATCAACACTCTATACTAATCAGCAGGAGATACCTACAGTGGTCGATTACTAGGGAAATTAATGGACCTTCACGGACTCACCTCGCTACAAAGCAAGACACGACACGTCACCCCACGCGTAAAGCAAATGCTGCCCGGGGAACGCATCTAGTGATTCGTTAGACAGGCAAAGCGAAAAATGCATCGCAACGCAACCGAAAGAGCAGAAGCGTCAACAGCTGCCTAGACAGAGCCATCCCCACAAAGGGCCTGTTCTGGAAAGTCGCCGAGTTTGTAAGATTACAAGGTACTGCAGAGGTAATTAGCATCACGAAATAGATCAATAAAATAATCCTGGTTTCAAATCTCGTGCTGAATTATTTCGTACGTCACAACTTTATATTAGCTGATATCACACAGTTTTACTAAGAAAGTAGAAGCAAAAAAAAGTAGCGGCTAAATACGCTGCTGATATAATCCGCAATCCTTAACGGATTTTTTATACTGCGTCCTCGGGAACCTCATGGCAAATCTTGATTAATGTTTCATGTTGTTTGTAGGAAGACCCCTATAGAAAAATGTAATGAGCCCAAACTTAATAGGCTAGTAGTCAATGAAGCGTTCCGTTATCCACCTTTCAGCCCAATCATCCGACTAGCATGATAGCACAAAATTATTGTATTGTCATCAGTATTACATATATAAATCTTCTTGTAAAGATCTGTTCTCTCACAAAGGCAAGCCCCTACGAAGTAAATTTTTGATGTGCATTTGTACGGGTAAGCCTCGTTTGTACACGATGTCCTAGTCTAGGTGTAAATGCTAATGGTACATACAGTAAAACAATATAATGCTAAATATGAATCTTCGGTAGGCAGTATTAGTTCCAACTACACTCAGAAAATATAGATGGACGCGCCTTCGTGAGTAGAAAGGTCTGTATCCATACAAGAAACAAGTTATTTAAACTTTTTTATAATAATAAATACAAGAGTCTTAGTATGATTAAACCCAATTTCTAACGTATAACAATCACATCAACAGCCACAACGTCCACCGTTGAACAGATTCCTGCTTTTGGGGGCTGGATTGCAATAACCTCCAAGCTGGGCAGGCGTCTTGGGAATCGAGTGTTAGATGGCAGTTCTTGTGGAGACGTTTTGGTATTTTTCATTTAGTCACCTTGTGAAAGGTCCCACACCCAACTTGGATGGTATTTATACTCGTGCATAGATTATATGTACGCTAGTAAACAAAATATAAAATCGAACATCTACGTAAAGTTATGCGTGGTCATACTTAAAAAAATACGCATTTTATGAGAGCCTTTTCCTTTTTCGGAAGTCTTTTAAAAATAAATTCAATCCAATGCCCAACATGAACCGCACAAGCCTAATTATAGAACAAGATGGAACAATGGTATATAGGGGGATGTAAATCTCCTGGTATTGTTTAAAAACGAAAACATTCAACTGTTGGAATGTCTATTATAAACAGTTCCGCCACAATCAGGTAGGGCATAAGATGACTTATGGTCACAGTTGGAAAAATGGAAGACAATCAGTATATTGATTGATATTGAGCTGTTGCACATATTTAACTATTCGTAGTACTGACTTCTAGAACTCTATTCATATGCCAAGGCAAGGCAAACTTGATACGTGAGACGTCTTTCTCCTGGGAGAAAGTATGAGCGCGAATGCTCTGCGTGGTAGCCCTTGACCACTATCTTAGCTGGAGGTAAGTATCTTAGCTGGAATTTTGATGTTCAGATTTTTTTGTCCGACATAATGAAATGTTCCTGAGAGGAAATTGAGTTCTATGATGTAAAAAAATAAAGTAAAATTGCAGGTTAAAAATTTACTAATAATGCGATAATATTGTCACTGTAATGTTTATTTCTATTATAATAAACAGGAAACAACAATATTTTTTAGGGTTCTGTACTAGAAAACGTGTCTATTTCACATTTTTCGCATTCGTTCTATCGTAAAACCGGTAATAATTACAAGGAACTTGGTGTGATTATGGTACAAAGTATAGATTAAAGAGGCGACTCAGCTGAATTAGGAACTTTTAACGGATAATAAAACAAAACATAAATTAAATAAAGTTCACTCTCAATGCGTGCTGCAAGTGGTAGCAACGATCTTTTGTTTGTCCGAAAATTATAGAAAATAATACTTTTCACGTGGATGCGATTGTCCGATTTTAAGATTTAACACGGATTTGTTACGGATATAATTGGTCACATTTTAGCGAAAATTTGCATCTAGCAAAATGGAGTTGAGGAGTTCCAAAAAAATATTTTAACACCGATCCACTAAGTTTTCACCTATTAATCAAGTAGTTATAAAAAATCGGTCAAGTGCGAGTCGGACTTGCGCACGAAGGGTTCCGTACCATTAGCTATACAACATTAGACTTCATGTTAACCTTTATTTGTTAAAAAGTGCGCGAGTCCGACTCGCACTTGGCCAAGTTTTTGTATATGTTGTTACAGCGGCAACAGAAATACATGATGTATTTCTGTTGCTTAGTTCAGCTATCACCGTTCAAAAGGACTATAATCAGGGAATCTCCACCTGAAATCCAGAAATATTATTCACCCGGCAAGTACGGGTCGGTATTCTAATTCTTAAAACCGGTTTCATAAACTCGGAATAATCATGTTCATGCAACATCAACACACATTTTTCCGTACATTATAACCCACAACTTTTTCACTCCTGTATCGGGCTTTATATAAAATTGTAGTCATTGTATGTTTTAGCAATATACTTTAAGACAAAGGAAGAATCATGGTTTACATTGTTTTTTCATTTCCGAAGAAACCAATTGTCACGTAATTCAGTTCCGAATTTACGAACATGTTAGAAAAGATCACAAAATGTGTTCAGGGTGAAATCTTGAGCCAAACTTGATTTCCACTATGGGGAACAAGAAGCAACAAGGCTGGATGACATCTTCAAAAGATTGTCATTTTTCTCTTGTCCACTCCTCTGAATAGCAAGTATACACGATATCTGTTTAGTTTTCCAGATTAGCATACACGCGGGCGGGAAACTGAAATTCATCCCCTAAAAATCCAGGGCACCGCGTGACAGAACGAACTTATTTACTAGAGTAATTAGATATACTATGACGCTGATCATTGGAGAAAAAGGGTTCTACTAGTAGGTCAATAGTTCAATATAACTTTCTGTTCCAAATACGGAGACATGCGCAAGCACTCGTTCGATTGTGCGGTTGCACTAAATATTTTATTTTTATATGCCTGATAGGTTAGCCTTTTACCACTATCTCACCTGATGCTAAGTGATGATGTGGTCGAAGATGTTGTTCCGGCTAAGCTAGAATTACTGGCTCTCAAGGGCAGCTGCTGAAACACACAGTTAGGTGCTTGGCGACAGATTTTCTACTTGAGGGTGGTTAGCCAGGCGGACATTCGCAAAATGCCCTAGCACCATGCCATAACGACTATCATCCTAAGATAACAACCGGGACCGACGGCTTAACGTGCCATGAGTAGTTAAACTTTATGGGACAAATTGTATTGAATTTTATGTGACCATAACCATAGACTGTATGTTTTTATGGATATCGAATGCGGTTACTTCTCCAATTATGTATTGATTTTGATGATATTTTTTGTTTGGTAGGTCATAACTTCATAAATCATAGGTGAATCCAATAATTAATTCATTTCCAATTAGTAAGCAGTAGGTATAAAACAATTTCGGCCCGTAAGAGTATGTTTCGGTGGCCGAGTCGTTTAGGCATCCAGCGCGAAATCGGACGATGCGGGTTGGATTCCGACGCGAGACAAAAAAAATAAATAAAAAAAAATGTTGTACTCCAATAATTTGTAAATGTGCTTTTCCCTTAGCACCGATAGTGCTTGTAATCATATTTAGAAGTATAACACAACTAAAAAATAGGATCTTAAACATTGTTAAAATAAAAACGGAACCGACTTTTAACACTGAAAAGTTTGCAATAACTTGTGGACGTCGGACCATGAAAATGGGAGCTCAGATATGAATCAGCATGGTATATACCAACTTCAAAAAGTCATTTCATACTACGAGTATTCAGCGCTAGATGTCGATTCTGTATTGCTTTGAAAAATACTGAAGTGTAAATACAGCTGCTATACTCTCTTACTTGGTAAAGCACATACACAAACGGAGCCATGGTTGTATGTTTATTGTGAATCTTGCGATAAAGTCGGCGAGTCTTTGTTGGAATTACTTAAAATTTTCGTTTTCGGTGACCTTAACTTATATTTGGGCAGACGCGTCTCGGTGAAGCTCATTTCGCTTTCAGAGTCCGGTTATGTCTTCCCAGTTCCTGCAGGCGTGCTTACGACACGGCATCACCGTCATAACGAGATTTACACGAATTTCAGTGGTGTTGGTAAAAATATTTTTCTCCTTCCAAACACCACATGTAAAAGCGCGTCTCCTGCCAATGTTTTTCTAAACGTAAACAAACTTTTGTCCATGTTTTTGACTTCGGCAGGAGATGCACTTTAAGGTATAACAATGTAGGTACGGTCAATGAGTTTCAATAGTTTACTAACTTACGAAATATCATGCGTAATACTGTTATGATAAACATATTTTCGAAGACATCAGTCAGAGTTCTACTAGTAGTCCCGTCCAATACATATATTATAAATTATAGGAACCTATATGTGCTGCTACATCACGCCTGTTTCCCGATGGGCAGGTAGAGATCACGGATTTCATACATCTTGCATTTTTATTAATATTCAAAAATAATGGTACAGTGGCCTTTATGGTACTCGTCGCGCCTGTCCATTACAGTTGCTGCAATGTCATTTTTTTTCGTCCTGCTTGACACTGTACTGCACTCGTCACTTCAAGACGTTAGTTCTTATGTCTCGTTCGCACAGTAACTAACACCTAAACACAGTAATGTTTGCACACTACTACTTCGAGGCAGAATATAAAACAATGCAAACTTCGCTCGCAGTTATCGTACACGCGGGAAACATAACTACTTCTGTGTTCCGGTGGCCCAGTGGAATAGGCATCCTGCGCGAAATCGAAGGACGGGAGTTGATTCCTACCCAAGTAAAAAAAAATTGCGCTCCATTAATTTGTAAACATAACTAATACGTTTAATTTTTTTTTAATTATTTATTTAATTATATGGAAAACCAACAGCTAAACATAGTAGTAATAGTAACTAAAATAGATACTTAATAATTATTGTGATCGTTTTTGTTAAGATTATGAATGAATGTTTCGTGGAGATGGTTATGCTTTTGTGTTGAGTTGAAGTGGGTACCTATCTACCCCTGGGGCAAGATGGTGAATGCTAATGCGACCCTGTCTTGCCCCACCTGAGGACTGCTCACGGGGGGGTTTTAGTGGGTTCAAGTCCCACACATCCCCCTCCACTACCCCCGTGGTGGAGGGGCAGTGTGAAGGCATTTCCCCCTCAAAAAGAAAAAGGGTACCTATCTACCCACTTCAACGAGATCAGGTTAGGAAGCCAGTGCCGGTGAACTGAGAATGCAAATTACACTACGTACTCCACGACGTACTCCATTCGCGTCGTCACCTTTACCACTACGAGGAGCCGTAACGTCGTCGGAATACGATGACGTTAAACTAAACTATGTTACTACTCATCTTTGTAACGGCTGAACGCTTTTTGATTAGAGGAACATCATATCTTTATATACATGATTCTCTACACAGCTTCTTAAATAAACATAAAAATAATTTGTTAAACATTCTAAGACGATGCTTTACGCTATACAACTATTATTGGTACAATCTCCGCGTTTTTTTTTTATTTTCAAAGTGATAGGCTAGTAATTATTTAGTTACTATTTCACCTGATGGTAAGTGATGATGCTGTTATTAAAGATGCTGTTGAGGATAACCTAGAATTACTGACTAAAGAACAGCTACCGCAACACCGATAAGGGATAGGAGACTAATTTTCTAAAAAAAAAAACTTTCTTGAAGATGGTAAGTCAGTGGTCACCCCGGCGGGAACTCGCAAAACGCCAGCATTATGTTACAATTGCCAACCTAAGACAACAACCAGGAACAATGCGACGTCTTAAAGTGCCTTCTAGAGCACGTAGTAAATGCTACTAGAGGTCACACATTACAGTGAAGACCGTATCGGACGTTGCTTAATCTAATTGAACGGTTATGAACGACTAGGCAAGTTCCACTACGAGCGCTTCAAAATATACAAATAAAAATATGTTTCGAATGCCACATTTTATTTCCCGTGATCGCAAATGCGCAATTGTCGACTTTATGATTCCAGTTTCAAAGTCACATTTTATTATGTATCGTAATATGTGTGGATATCTTCGGCATAAACGTGAATGGATATAGATTATGCCGATGCAGTAAGTTATGGATAGATTAATGACAGGCTTTACGGTGGGCTCAACGATATGATGGTATCATTCCAGTTGATTGACACCATCGGAGCTCGATTGAACACCGGTGTCGCATCGGTCGCCACGCCGCGCCACCGCCAGCCAGGTATGAGTTACTGGTCACGGGTACAGGGCCGACTTGACATGGCAGAGTGGCAAGCAAGTGGTAAGTGTAATGAGAGGGTCGGCGTGTCCTGTGGCGCCGCGCGGTGTGGCGCGGCCAGTCGGTGAGGGGCGCGCGGGAGGGCGCGGAAGGAATGCGTCGTTTTCGCATCGGGAGAAACGAATGCGTTTAAGCGTCGCGGGTATACAATGGCGGCGTGACGAGATCCGGTTCGCGGGCGGCACAGGGGCAGGGGACGGGGGCTCTAATCGATAGCCGGCGAGCGACGGCCGGGCGACTGTGGCGCATAGGTGACAGCTCGAGCCCAATCAAATTACCGGCCGTGGAGGAGCACTGCAGTGGTTCGAACGCCGGAGAAACGCACGGCGTGCTACCGACCGACCGTTGCATGCCCAAAGCGGCCCGCCGCCGACGTCGAATCCACATACATCGCCGCCTATGCAACACATTGACGAATAGTCGTCACTTATCACGCCACCCAATATGCGAGACCCACCTCCCTAACATCTCCCCCACCAAACCCACCCTCTTACGTATTGGTGCAATTTGTGTGTTGGTTAGGATTAACACATGGCAAGCTATAATACAGCACTACTCATTACGTACATAATTTTAACAAAATTTTTAAAGACAACCTTGATCATAAGAAATTCAAAACAGGTAAATACCTTGTATAAATTTATAAAGTCGTTATTGTTATAAAGCTTACATCCCTAAAAGTCACCGCCACTTAACCATACTCTACAAAACAGCAGTCTAACAAAACGATAACATTGAAGAGAATCATGCGCATCCCGATAATATACCGATGCTGGTACACAATCCAGTCTACTAACCATGACTGTCCCAGTAAAGACTGTATAAAGAAATTTATTTAAAAGGTAAATTATCCTCTGAAACTTTCAAGATTTAGTAATTCATCAAAACTCACGCTATTTAGTCTAGCGCGATGCATAATGAAGAACTAGAGATAAAAGCGAATTTATCAAGTGGTGACGCTAAATGTGTCAGCGCAGCGGATGTGGAATAAACGAGACATCTACGAGTTTCACGGCATAGGATTGGTGTACGCGCATCTAATTATAGGTTATTCCACCCGCGTACCACACAACAGATCCACGTTGTACCATTAACGACCTGTGCACGAATGTCTACCCTATATCTATACCATACATATGTATATTGCCTTACGCCACGCAGACATCAGACCAATGTGATGTAACGCGGCAAGCATGCTCGAACACTGCTTAGCGTCGACAACTTTAAACTTGTCACAAAAGACCATAAACTAAATAAGCAGCTTTTTAGCAAGATTGTTAAAAGAAATCTTGACATTGAAAAGGAAACGTTATAACAAAAACAATACGTAAAAATTATAACGACGCCGTAAACTTTCCACAAATCGATCGACCGCATGCAGGAGACGTTGAAGCTTATTTCGATAGAAGACTGAAATAAATGTAGTTTTTATAGGTAATGGAGTGGCCGCCGCAATTAAATCGATGACATCATAGCCTCGGTGCGTGGCGCGATGGGAAATAAAAGCACAATTCAATCAACGGCCGCAACACGGCGACACATACTCGCTCGCGTACTTAAAATTATGAAGAAATTGAAATGTGAACACTATATACAGCAATCGTAAATACTTTCACTAAGTCGACGAAGAGATGAGTGCATCTTAAGGTTATCGGAAACAAGAACATATATTAATAGTTTTTATACACTGTATTAAGGAGCAGATTGCCCAGTGGCATATGGGGTGTTGCGAAGGTTCATGGTCCTAGGCTGGGTAGCCTAGGACTTGAGCTTCACCATTAACCCTGGAGTATGAAATTTTTAATGAGGATTTTTATGCAGCTGTCCCTGTCCTCGAGAGCCAGGTCCTTTTCCATGAAAAACATGTTTACTATCTTCGGCCACATCATCACTTATACCAACAGGAGATTATGGTCAAAGGCTACCCATCACCGAATTATTATGAATAATTAAAATGAAAATCTACAACATTAGTAGTTAAACGTTAAACATAATTATCAGATCTGTATAACTAATCAAGAATAGTGCATGCTTTTGTCTATTGATGAGTACTAATAGACAAAAGCATACACCTGCCTTGCCAGCTCGAGAATGATGACGCGTTAGTTGAATACACTTTAACAGGATTGCTAAACCTGGCAAGACATGCCTAGTTTATTGATAAGATTATGTGAATGGATGCAAAACTCCATTATGACTATGAGCGAACGATCATTATAATTTGTTTGCTAGACAAATGTAGAATAACACTTATTCATAACGAAATCCACGACCTACTTTAACATTCAACAATCTGAACAATCCAAGGACGAGTAAAAAATCGCAAATGCCATGAGTTCATGTAATGTCATGATGCGAATATGCACACGGAACAATTTAGTTTACATCTCTGTACCCAATAGGCGGTGGAGAGGGTTGCTTAGATAGACAGCAACTTTGATAAAAGTAAAAGTATTTCAACTCACCTATCGCAGGGTCGAGGACTGCTTGTGCTGCCTGTTCCTCGCCAACCGGCGTTTTTAGGCATATTTTTTTGAGTTTCATTGCGACCGGTGAGTCTTCTGACTGTGCCACTGAAACAAAAATACATAGATTTTATTAGATATAACAACGTAACGTGTCTTCGTTTATATCCAAGTTATTATTTTTATAGCTGATAGACTTAATAACCTTAAGGCCCTAGCTCCCTAAGAGAGCTGCCAAAATACAACATCAAGTGCAAGCACCTAGCGGTGAAGTAGCTGTCAGTGCTAAAGAAAATAGTTGAAAAGAGCTTTATATTATAATAAAAAGCATGACATAGGTGATATACGGATAACACACATTTGTCTCCTGTTCTAGTTTTCGGCATATTGGTTCAATGATACAAAATAACTGCGTCATTGACCGGGACGTGAGGAACAGGATAAATACAGGAAGGTCGAAATAGTGATTGGTCTCTGGGATCACATGTGAACCGCGTGTAAGGTTAAGGAAAAAATTGTAAGAAAATTCTAAGACCTGTTGTAATGTATGGATCTAAATAATTGGCAAATAAAAAGGTGGATAGCGGACAAGCGAGACCTATTTTTCGTCCCTTGTTATGAGGAGGCCATACCAGCTCCTCATAACATGGGACGAAAAATAGGTCTAAAACCATACATGAATGAGGCAGGATATTGGGTTACAGGAAAGCTAAAGAAGATATGGACGGAATCCATAAAGGGAGTATGAGTGAAAGGTGTGACTTGTACTATGACAAGCGACAAAACAGTGGTGAAAGAAATACATATTGTGCCCACCATCCGATACGGATAGGACTAAGAAGGTGATTAAACAAAAACTTTACAGTTAATGTTATCACTAATATATTAGTATGCTCCGTTTTCCTTGGCTTTAAAAGCGCGATCAATCTATGCCTTGCTGCGGGCTCATTGTTAGAAATGACCTTATAAAGTAACTGCAACAGCGAAACATATGGAAATAAACAACTAAATGTTAAGTTTACTGGGTGATGCATATCTAGAATTGAATGAGAACTTAATATTTACTAGCTTTTCGCCGCGGGGAGGGGAACATAACATTCCATGTATCCTATAGCGGGATACAGACGTACTATCTGTTAATACAAGATTAAAAAAAAAAAAAAAAAAGGTGGATCACCTTCATAACGTCTTCTTTTTCTGTGAGACAATTGTATCAATTTGATATATAGGCAAGTTTCATTATTTAGGTTTGGAGAAAATACTACATTAAGTTATATTAGGCAATAAACCAAGAAATAGCCGTTTAATAACTGTTTCTTCTTGTCCTAAGTAATAGGTCAAATGAAATAGTATGTCATACGTATAGATAAGTCAAGAGGATTCTAAATCGATTATCAGTTGATCTGAGATTGCAATCTTCTCAACACTGATCCCGGAAACTCTAAATCTGTGTCAACGTATAGACAAAGAAAGGTCAGATGCTAAATTCATGCCACGATACGTCGGCAGGAGCTACAGAAAACTAAGATATGTCAATCCATTATTAATTTATTTGATTCAATTCTAGTAACACATGACAATATTCAATCATTGTCCAGTAATCAGTCAATATCGCTACATATTTATATTCCTGAATACTAAGAAAATAAAGATAAAATAATAAATTACAATGCACATCAAAGATTGTGTGAGGGGCAAACAGATGAATAGCGGGGCTTACATTTTATGATCGCCGAAATGATAATAAACATTTGCAACAGGTTTTACGGTGCACAAATATTGTGTGATATGTGGTATTTTACATATCTTGAGAAGCGCAATGACATTCTATATATATTTGATATTTTGCCTTTTTGGCCAGTCGTTTGAAGAACAGTAAGCAGTGATTCAGACTGTAAAATCTTTGACGTTATGCCTATTGCCATTTTTAAGGGCATGTCGCACGCTCGGATGACATCAAATGTTTACTATATTCATAAACTATCAGCCGATATCCCACGTAATTATTTGGGGTCGTTACAATATGTTTCCTTTTCCCAAGAGCTGACGCTCATCGTTCTTATGTATGCCATCTTGCAGGCTTTGTTATAAGCTTGTTTAAGAGAGTCAAAATTAGGACCATAGAAGGAGCGGGCCCTGGTGCTAGCTCGGTATGCCGCCTTTTTGAGAGCAACAACATCGATACAAAAGCGAGCTGTTGAAAGCTCCTTGAAACACCAGTTCATAATTTGGAGACCGTTCCAAAACTTCGTCTGCCGCCTGGCTCATCTCAAACAGTCGGGTTGGATTGGATCTATATCTCCAAAGGTCTCCAAAACGGTAAGGCTCTCACATACACTCGGCTGATGCATCCAAAATCTCCATGAACCTGAAGGGTAAAGGAGGGTTTTCTAGACTGCTCAAACGGTGAAAGCTAACATCCACCCTAGCAAAGAAACATGCGCCGAATTTGGTGCGTATACTCTCTTCCATGGTATAGCCGGAGAGGGTAATACATAAGCATAGATATTCGGCTCAACATGCAAAATTTCAGCGACTTTGGACACTTGGTATTTAAAATATGAAGACTTTGTTTCTATAAAAAGCGCAATGAATACTGCCCTTAATAGCAAATATTGAAATTCAACCATCGTGTCCGTGTAAAAGTGTTATTTTCTCTAATTTTCACGTACCTCTGACAGAGCGACCATCGTAACCGTCTCGTTACAGCACGTGCTGATAGAAACCTTATTACGACGAAAGTTAGTTTTATATTCGTAACCATCGTTAACGAGCTGCTTATTAAGCCCGTGTAATCGCCTTATAAGGTCTATATAATTGATAACGAGCTGTAGACAATCAAGTTAATGTGCAGTTGATATTGTATTAATCTTTACTAACTCTACCAACTGCAGCGACGTTTGTAAAAGGTATACTTTGTATATTTAGATTGATATATTATTAAAGTTTAACACGCGCGAGCATAACAAAGAAAAAAAAAGAGTAAAGGCTGATATCCAATAAAACAGCATAGGGTTGATGAATCCTTATGTAAATCCTAAATAGTATTAGCCACAGGGAATATAATAATTTAACATGTGTGTTATTTTTTTTTTATTGCCGATAGCCTAGCCTTTGACCACTATCTCACCTGATGGTAAGTGATGATGTGGTCGAAGATGTTGTTCAGGCTAGCCTAGAATGACTGGCTCTCAAGGATAGCTGCCGGAACACACCGTTAGGTGCTTGGCGACAGATTTTCAACTTGAGGGTGGTAGCTAGCCAGGCGGGCATTCGCAAAATGCCCTACCACCATGCTATAACGACTGCCATCCTAAGACAACAACCGGTACCGACGGCTTAACGTGCCCTCCGAAGCACGGAAGCGCTCAGTAGTATGTCACCACCGGTCACCCATCCAAGTCATGACCCAGGCGGACGTTGCTTAACTTTGCTGATCGATTCAGAACGGCCAAGCTAACCTCGCTACGAGCGCTTCAGAATGTGTTGGTTAGCAACCTACACATTCTGAAACTTTATTATGACATTCTGAAACGGACCCTAAGTGATTTTTTACGTAAGTAGATTGACATTTCGATGCATTAATTAAAAGAAGTATCTTATCTACGACCGCCTGGCACATTTAAAAATGGAATCGAAATCTTATTTTTATTTAAAAAAAGAAATAACATCCTGACTATTATAATCAATTTTTCAGCTTATCTCTAATTGCAACTCTTACCGATGATGACCAATTTTGTAGACGAGTAACATAATATTTTGTAAGCAGTATGCACCACTGAAGTTAACAAAATCAAAACAAAGCATCCCACCTAATACATTGTCAAGTATGAATTAACCAAGAAATACTTTAATGGCCGTTTTTAAGTGTTTTGTAGATGTGAACATAATCAATAACCTTTTATTTCTTTTACGGGCTATTGCAATACGGAACCCTTCAAGGGCGACACCCAAAATGCACTTGGACTTTTATTACTATGTGACGGGTAAATTGCCCTACGTTACCTTTTGACCATCTGCGTAACATCCATGGTACCGCCGATGAACAATGTTTAATTTGACAGAATCTCTTTTTAGAACGAGTCCCAACCAAAACATAGTACTGTTTGACAGTGCACATTACAAGTTAATTTCATTTGATGACCAAGCATATGATAATGTATATGACTCAAAAATAAAAATAAAGCATGTAAGTACTTATTTTTGGGTTAATAAGAAAATAAAAATTTATGGTTATGTAGGTACCTATTCGTATACATTTTTTAGATAATACCTATTATAAGATCTTAGTCTCTTGCAATATATACATACCTACCTAAACAATATTGACGAATTGGTCTTGTATTAATGTAATGTTACCTCTTTATATATATATACGAATTAAGATTCATTGTAAGTGCATATTTTGTTAATGTAA
The DNA here is from genome assembly GCA_963854805.1 of Plagodis dolabraria. Taxonomy (NCBI): domain Eukaryota; kingdom Metazoa; phylum Arthropoda; class Insecta; order Lepidoptera; family Geometridae; genus Plagodis; species Plagodis dolabraria. The sequence continues at coordinate 22,734,427 of OY978459.1, forward strand.
ATAAAGTTATAATGTATTATAGAGCAAAAAATAATCTCGGTCTTATACTAAATCACATACTAATCACATAAGACTAAATCAAAACAATGCTCTGCATTTTATCTCAATATGTCTTTAGGAACGGTGCTCTTTATGGATGGTGCTATCTTTGACACCACATTCTACTAAACATTTACTGATAGTGTCAAGAGACTAACTAACTAGCGAGCACATCGAAGTGTACTATTACTATGCATTTGTCTCAAGGCAGGCGAACGTATTTTTAACCTACTTTCTAAAGGGACGGAGTTCTCAATTCGACTGTATCTTTTTGGTTGTTTGTTACGCGATTACTCCGGCAAAAATCAACAGATTTTGATGATACATCAAAATCGGTTGATTAGTTTTTAAGTTATGGCTTTTTAATATATTTGCGTACCTGGATGATTTAAAGGTAATTGTAACTCTTGTTGGTGAAAACAGTATTTTAGGCGAGTAAATGATCTTGTAGGCAATATGAATAATATAAAAGAGTGTAATGGTAACCGACTTCTAAAACTGAAAGGTATGAAACAACTTGTGGAAGTTTTTTGAATTGAATTGAAGCGCTCGTAGCGAAGTTTGCTTTGCTGTTCTGAACCGATCAGCAAAGTTAAGCAACGTCCGCAGCGGTTACGAGTTGGATGGGTGACCACTAGTGACATTACTATTGAGCGCTTCCGTGCTTCGGAGGGCACGTTAAGCCGTCGCTCCCGGTTGTTGTCTTAGGATGGCAGTCGTTATAGCATGGTGGTAGGGCATTTAAGGAACGCCTGACTAGCTACCACCCTCAAGTAGAAAATCTGTCGCCAAGCATCTAACGGTGTGTTCGGGTAGCTGTCCTTGAGAACCAGTAATTCTAAGCTAGCCTGAACAACATCTTCGAGCACATCATCACTTACCATCAGGTGAGATAGTGGTCAAAGGCTTACCTAGCAGGCATAAAAAAAAATTTAAAAAAACTATGTGAGGTCAGTGTTATTCCGCATGATACCGACTCCAACAAGATACGTACATTTAGTAAAGTCGGTTACGTTTATTTTTAAAACATTCTTTTCATTTTACCTTTATCCGGACGATTCTTAAGGGCGAAGACAATCCATTTCGAAGTGCATTTTTCATACTTATGTACTTGCCTTGTCTCAAATGCCTTCCACTTTTTCATATTATGTTTAATAACCTGACCATGGGTTATTTTGGGCTCTATAAGGTAAGCTTAGGAACAAAGCCTATCGCAAACGCGTACGCAGAACTCATGGTAGGAAAACGTACAATAAGAGATAGCTCTGCCATCTTTCCATAAAATTACTTGAATGTTGCGATGTATTATAGAGTAAGGGCCTGTTTCAGAATGTTCGAGTAAGTTCCGGTTTTACTACCCAGAATATATTTAACAAATAAAACACTATCTTTGCGTTTCACAGTCATCGATTTAGCCTATCCATCGGTTAAAGTTTGAAACGCGCTGCATGTCAACTGTCATTTTTATCATTCGGTTATTTTATGTGGTGGTTAGTAACCCGAAACTTTATTAGGACATTCTGAAACGGGGCCTAACTTTACTTGATACAGCATTTTGTTTTTAATAAGCAGTTTAAATTGAAAAAATGCCAATTCCGTTCTTGCAACACCACTGTATGTCAAGTACACAAGTTCTATGCAGGAATAAAAAAAAGTATAATCACTTCGTACACTAAAAAGTATAAAATAACTTATGGAAGCCGATTGAACACTTTGAACTTACATTTTTATGGTGTGCTTCCAAAAGTTATTTCATACATATGGAGTGGTGGAGTAATAGGCCTAGTGTGTCGCGCACTTGCTCGACCCAGCTCGAAACTGAGCGGCATAGTTCTGCTGCTTTTAGAGGTAGTTTTCGCTATGCTGCGTCAAGGTGTTGGAACAATATTCCGCCGCCTATCAGGAACCTGCATTGTTTGCACACGTTTAGGATAAAACTAAGAACATTCATTTACGAACATCAAAAAAATGAAGAGCCCTTAATAAACGACACAAGTGCTATTTAACACAATACTTGTAATATTGACATATAAAAAACCGTACCTTTTCTGTTCTTTTTCTTACATTTTACATTGATTATTTATTGAATCTGTAATCATTTTATCCAATATTTTTATTATTTTACATTTTGCTGTAATTAATTGTGAAGTTTAGAGTTAAGATACTTATCTTGTTTTTTCCTGTTAATTTTTCTCTGCTTGCCTTTGTATTCCGTTATTTATTTATTTTTTTAGTAATCTGTTTATGGATATTGTGTGAGTAAACTGCAGATTGTGACGTGCGTGACGTCACCGCCGGATCCAACGGAAGATCAGCGCTAGTTGATTACAACTAGCATTATGCTGAGTTAGAACCGATTTGTGGCAGAAAATTGAAGCATTTAGGCAAATTTATGATGTATTTAGATATTGTACCTATTATACGTCAGGCTAAATATTGTATGTGTTATTTTTTCTGTTACAAATAAACTTTATTCTTATTCTTATACATATTAGATAGAAAGTAGTTTCCATATTCGTAAACAATTTAAAGCTCTTATTAATTTTATATTTTTCTTTACGTATTATTGGGTTGCGGAACCCCTAAAAGAGCGAGGTCCAACTCACTAGTCTAGCAAATTTTTTTTAGTCGCTTGAATGTGTATATCTTAATTACGATGCGGTTTCATATATCATTTTTGTTATTAAACCGTGTTCAAGATTAATGCAGGAATATATTTTTCAAAAGATTTCAAATAGCGTAAAAACGATATTTCGTTTAAAATTATTTCGACTAACTAGAAGTGTTGTTGTCCAAAATATAGACGACCAAACTTAACGCTTTATGTTGTTCATTATTATTATACCTATTCTATTACTAACAGCTACTAGTGTGTACCTCTTCACGGTTTGTTTCTTTCAGGCCCGAAAGTTTACAAATTTATTCAACATAATAAAATCGGCCAAGCGCGAGTCAGATTCGCGCACGAAGGGTTCCGTACATTTAGCTATACAACATTAGACTTCATACTTCAAACCTTTTTTTGTTTTAAAGTGCGCGAGTCCGAATCGCACTTGGCCGATTTTATTATGTTGAATAAATTTGTAAACTTTCGGGCCTGAAAGAAACAAACCGTGAAGAGGTACACTTTTTGTATTAGTTGTTATAGCGGTGTTATTATAGGGTACAAATACATCATCTGTGAAAATTTCAACTGTCTAGCTATCACCGCTTTTTTTTAATGCTTGATAGGTTAGTCTTTGACCACTATCTCACCTGATGGTAAGTGATGATGTGGTCGAAGATGTTGTTCAGGCTAACCTAGAATTAATTAGATCTTGAGATACAGCCTGGTGACAGACGGACGGACGGATGGACGGACAGCGAAGTCTTAGTAATAGGGTCCCGTTTTTAAACTTTGGGTACGGAACCCTAAAAAGGACAACTTTCATATATAAAAGAACTGAAAAATATTATTCATATTCATTTATTTCATTACTGATATGGTTATATTTCATACCGGTAAACAAATAATAACAATACATGTAAAATAACTCTTAAATAATATTTAAAAATATAAAATATTCTCATTTCGTGTTGATGTAGAATATTAAAAGGTAAATGTAAAATTTAATCGTAAATAAATAATTGTTATAAACGTCATAATGGTTTATAGGAACGAACTTAAATCATTCTTATAGGAAAAATACCTACAAAAATAAAATATATAATAGTTTTACAATGTCAAATTTAAGTTTAATGTTAATAAACAGCTTATTAAAATTCTAGTAAGCTTTCTCAACTAGCCATTAATGTATGTGCCCACTATCTATATATAGTACAATATAACTAAGTGAACGTTTGTTAAATAAATATTAAAAAAAAGTGTCCATGGTTTTTTATTTTTCTGTTAATTTAGTTAATATTGTTCCTGCTTCATCCGACGTCCCAACGACATTCAAAATTATGTCACATTATCGTTAAATGGTTTATTCCTTGATTTTGGTTAATTAGAAGGTACTCCTCTTCACAAGATCTCTATTTGGAATCAGAAAAAAATATGTACGGACGTTTTGGCTACAAATCCGTGCTGAAGGTTTTTTTTTTAAAACTGCTTGATAAATAATTGAAAAAAAAATCTGAAGTTCAGCTGTTATTTTAAAATCGGACAATCGCATCCATATCAAAAGTATTATTCCCTGTAAATTTCGCGCATTTCGGACAAACTAAAGGTCGTAGCGACCATGTGAGGAGCGCCTTGAGATTGAAGTTTATTGAAATCTTATATGTTACATTTTCCAGTATAAAATCTTAATATGATCACAGCCGTTTTTAATGTTAACTTATTAGGAACCGCGTTATATTTACCGGATTATTAAGATTCCCACCAGTTTCGGACTGGGAGTCACGATTGCAATGTATCATCTGTTAGTAATCTCGGGTCTATGCATAGACTCAACAACACACTCAACTTTTTAGCTACTCCAGAAGCTAATTGAAACCTGCGTCCGCATTGTCTAACAAGAGGGTTAATGTAGATGAATTTAGTTTAGGAATTTGCACTCCAGAGCATTGCTTTCGTTAAAATTATTATTATTGTTGAAATAGTTTGGTAGTAAGTCTCGCCACCACACGTTTCCATCCGTAAGGCATTAAAAAGTTCAAATGTAAAAAATCAAGTTCATATCCCTTCTAGTTTGACACCTTTGAACTCTTTTTGACTCCGATTAGTCCATAAGCTGGTTCGACTTCAACATAGCTAACAACGGTTCAGGTTATTGTAAGGATGACGTCAAGGTCTGCATCCACTGCATCTAGCCTCCAGCTGCAGTGTTTACATTGTTGTGTTCCGGATCAAAGGATCATCATACATGCCTGACACTATTGGCACATGAGCTTCTTATATCTTGGGGAGTGAACACAAAGCAGTACAGCGCAGAACATTTACGTGTTCCAAACCAGATCCGAGGATCGGTATAGTTCTATCAAACCGAGGCCAGGCAAAAAATGCAAATACATTGTTCAGTTAATAGTCTAAAACTTAATAACCAGGAACAACTTGGATGATACAGCATACTCTACCCACCAAAAAAATATTCATCAAAATCAATTTATTATTGGTGGAATAATCGCACAACAAACAAAAAAAAAACAATTGTCGTATTGAAAACCTCCTGCTTTTTTGGAAGTCGTTTAAAAAGGCATGTCATTTGATGTTCGACTTTCAATTGTTTTTATATCCAGATTTTAACTTGAAGATAGATAGCTAAAATCAAAGTCGGTTATATTCGAATACGAGTTCCGAGGTAAAACTAACGCAGCAGAAGCTGCTCGTAATGTCTATGCTGTATATAGCTAACGAACGCAGCGTGCGTTGCTTTGTAGTGGAAACTTTGAGCTGAAAAATGAACCATGAGGAAGACCAGACACTAAAATAAATGACGATGAATTGAAAGTGATGCCGCCAGTCGGTCCGTGTCAAACTACCAAAGAATTAGCAGAATGGTTTGACGTTAGCATACACACAATATTGAGTCATTTGCAGCAAATCAGTAATATTAAAAATCTTGAAATATAGGTGCTTCATGATTTGACTATGGAGAAAAAGTTAAAGCACAGAAAGTGCAGTCAAATAGAAACTGCTCTCCTCAGACAAGCTGTAATAAGTTAATTTGAAATAGTACTTACATTAAACTGCTGTAGCGCGCAATAACAAAGTTCACTGACAAAAAAGGTCTCAAGCTTGGCCCAGATAAACTCTCTATTGACAATGCGACAATATTTCTGGGAATCAAATTGAATTCAACTTTACAGTGGGATCCACATTTACATGATCTATCCGGAAGACTTAGTTCTGCAGTCTGCTACATATGTAAAGTAAAGACAAATTAAAGGTTCTTCTTAGGTAATTGTGTGCGGTTTTATGATAAAGTTCCCAAACATTTTATATCGCTCACAGAAGGAAAATTCAAGTTGCACGTGAAAAACATTTTGATTAAGAAATCCTCCTACACAGTTTGTGATTACTTAAACGACAAAAATGCTTGGACTGTTTCGCCTCCGCCAAGTTATCGCCTGTCACCTACGTAAGGTAAACAAATATTGTAATAAATTTACTATATAATATGTAAAACATTGTTAAAAGATGTTTGAAAGAATGGCCCCGAGTTACTTGCCCGTTCTTCTCGTTCTTCTCGCAGTGGTTCTATAACTTTTGCTGAACGTGGCAATACCATGTTGAATATTTCAATATTATAACTTGTAATTGACCTTCATAAGATCGTCGTAGACGCCTAAATTGAATAAATGTTTTTGACTTTGACTTCTACCCATTCAACTGTGTTACATCACGTCTTACGTTTCGCACCCCGGCGGCAGAGAGGCAGTGGCAATCGGTATCTATTTTCCTCTAAATACTAGCACAATTAAACTGGAAGACATTTCAGACCCCCCATAATTATCGAAAGATCTCTACAACTAGGCGCATGAAATGAGGTTATATATAAACAAAAGTGCTATAATTTGTGCTTTGGTTGAGTTAGCACTAGGAGTTCATGGTATTGGTGTATTTTGCCAAGCTAATGCTTAGGACAAATAATGAACTTTCAGTACGCGTTTGGAAGGCAGAAAAAGGGAACGAAACCTCATGTAGATAATAATACCAGATAATAAATGAACTTTATACACACGTAACACTTAGATGTCAAATCCTCATGCTTATAATTTCACTGGTGATTGAATTTGGTTGTGAGTAATAAACATTATAATTAATGGTATAAGGTTACTATACTGTAACAGCCGGATCGTCCACTGCTGAACACAGCCTCCTCTATTAAGGGTGTATTTGCCATAATCTCCACGCTTGGCAGGCGTCTTGGGGATCGCAGTGTAAGTTGGCAGTTCTTAAAAGGCGCTGCTGCCCACCTTCCAGTATTTTTCCCTTAGTCGCCTCTTACGACACCCACGGAATGATATGGGGAAGTGCAATTCTAACCCGGCACCCCTCGGGGCGGGGATAAGGTTACAGTTAGAAATTAGAACTAAATTGTCTTTTTTCATCGATGATAAAAGAAGTACGGACTTTCCGTATAACAATAATGAAGCACCCTAAGTTAAGCCGATCCTTTTCTATTACATGCCTCACGCTCACATTTACTCGTACAATATACAAGTGCAATTTTTATGCTTACCGTCGCACATACTGGTATTTGCAGGATCTACGCGGCCATAAATCCAAATATCGAAATAACAAAAACATTCATAAAAACGGGTTCTACGGACAGAGCACAAACCTGAGAATAATACCCATGCTCAATCTTCCTGCTACCGAGCACCCCGCACCCGTAGCGCCACTAGGAATTAGACCGTTTCACCTAGTGTACGTATCTGTTCTCGCCGCTTTTCTAAACCTTAAACTTCCAAAGCCTTTTTTATGTTCTCAAGTTCATCTTTCGAATTGAAAGTGATGGCTTCTGACAGAACGAGTAAGAGACTTACAAATTACATTAATCAAGTTATGATCAAATAATAAACAATTTTTTTTTTTAACGATTAAAATATACAATGTCCATACCGTGATTTTCTTTAATATTTTTTCTTTTCTAGTGTATATGATTGTGTATCGGGTTAGATCGGGCTAAGTTTTTAATTGTAATTTATTATTTGAACATTTATCTTGTAATTAGTATCAAAAACATTTCCGGAAACGTCCGGATAAGTTCAGTTTTGAGGGGTCGAAGATAATAGCAAAAAAGTGTAAAAAATGCGATTTTTGTTCGCAACTTTTTACATAGTGTATGTTTTTTTTAGGTTCACAGGCGTCAGGACTTCAGGATTAAGGGTTGTTACCCGACAATACTTGTTTGACTGCATGAAGGAACACAATTTGCCTAATTTAGATGCAAAACTAAAAGATGAAGAAAGTTATAAAGAAACATAAACAATCATATTATGTATCACTTCAAACCATTTTTTACTTCGATCTACATAAATTCCCAAAGTTTTATGAATACGTTATTATTTTGTATGAATAAGTGTTTTTTTTATATAATCATTGTATTTATACCAAATAAACAAAAAAATAATTTTGGCCGCGTAGATCCTGCATATACCTGTATGTGCGTCGTCTGTGCTTGTAAGCGTCTGACAATCAAAATGATGTTAATATATTTGTTTTTTATTTTTTTTGTGACATAAATTACAGTGACCACAAGATACACTTACAAAACGTTTACATATCACGTTTTTTTGCAGTTTTGGATAGAATTTCTGTATACGGGTATTACGAGTACGTATGTACTATAAATATTATTATATTAATACAACAATGTCCAGCGGGGTGCCGGGCCAGAATGTCACTCTCCAATTGCTACCTGTGGGTGTCGTAAGAGGCGACTAAAGGTAAAATACCTTAAGGTAGGAAAGAAAGAAGGTGAAGAAGGGCAGCAGCACCTTCTGAAGAATTGATATTTTAAACTGCGATCCCCAAGCCGCCTGCCAAGCGTGGGGATTATGGCAAACCCCCTTTTATGGGGGAGGCTCTGTTCAGCAGTGGACAATCCGGTTTATACAGTACAGTATATACAACAATAGTAATTTGTTATGCAATAGGCGCGAGTACTTGACAGTGTATTAAAACTTGCGGAAGCGAAGAATTTGAGAATTGCGAGAGAAGCGAGTGGCTCCTGAGCGTAGGGTTTCAAAGGTACGGGGTGCAAAATAAGTTAACTGCCGAGTGAAACACACAAATTTTCCTTTTACACAACGAGGACAATGGTAAATGTAAGAAAAACACCTTAAGTAACATAGGAAATAAGGTGTTTAATTATACCAAAAAATAAAATTAAACTACTACATATAGGTACATACCTATGGAGAGTATATATTTTTTGATCCTTTGGACCTTTATAAGGTGCGAACTTTAAAATCCTTTTTCACGCTAGCAGATAAAAAGCACTTTTGCACGTAGACTCTTAATGCCAAAAAATAAAAAAAAGCTCTCCAAACTTGTGTGGTGTTTTTTTTTATGACTGGATCTGGATGCAGCGATATATGTCTACTCGATAACTAAATATTTCATAGATGTATTATTTAAGTAAATAATTAACACCTCAATTAAGCGTCACACATATCTTTATATTGTGGTTAGCCTTTGACCACTAACTTGCTTATCTGTTCGACAACGAAGATGTGGTTAAAGTGAACTCAAGGGCCACTACTACCGGCATACCTTTAGCAAGCAGCAAGGCAAGTATTCATGAAATTCCCTAGCATCACCCTAAGAAGTTTACGATAACCCCTCGGGATGGATTTGAACCACGAAACCCGCTTGCGTTAGTCTAACATTACTACCACTAGGCCATAAACGCTTCACTTCCTACGATACCGATACTGTTATTTTTTTTGTAGCGGTTACGAATCTTTGGTGACGATGTGACGAGGCGAACTAGTCGCTAGTCTGATGGGCGTAAAAATGTAACAAATATATAACATTGGGCAAAATGCACTCGTTGCAACACCGTAGTGTATGCATATAACTGCTTCGAGGCAAAATTAAATCTGACACTGGATAGACTCTTCCTAAGGAGATTTTTTTTTGCAGTGCAAATTATACAATATTGCTTTCCGGGCGCGGCTCCGCCCGCACGTGTGTCGGTTATCGCGCAAAAACATTAACCTCTTTTTGAAATGAAAATAAAATGAAATGAAGTTTATTCCAGCATTACACAACACTACAATTAAATAAATATAGTTAATTATTCCACAGTTAGAGCAATTGCAATGTTGCATGATGCTAGGAACGAGTCCCGTCTCAGCATGTGCCAGGTTCAAAAAATGACCCTAAGCGCTGGTTTTCAGACGGCCCTCCCGACCACCATCACGAATTTTGCGCAGTTGGATAAAAACTATCATATGTTTTTGCCCGGGTCTCAAACTATTTCCATACTAAATTTCATTCAAATCGGTCCAGTAGTTTGCATGTAGCATGAAAGCGTAACAGACAGACAGAGTTACTTTCACATTTATAATATTATTTTATAATGTTATATATATTATACAATATTCTAATAATGTGTTGCAAGGAGTGCATTCTGCCCAATGTTATATTGTTTGTTATATGTTTAAGCCAGCTGAAAGATCGAACCGTACAATTTCTAAGTTTACTACTACTTAATACGTGTATACAGAATAGATTAAAAACTAAATACTTCTTTTATTTTGATTTTTGGTTAGGGCTAACCTTTAATTAATTTTGTATTCTAAACATTAAGCTTGAATCTCAAAACCAACTAAAATGATAGAATTTTGTCACCATAGACGTTCAATGACTTAGCAGTATTTTAAATTTGCCATGGTACTGACTTCTATGAAATTTGACATCAGACGACTGTAGCAAAGGGAAAAATCTCATCCAAGAAAAAAATAAACGAATTTCGCGGTATAGCTCCATAAACTAAAAACTAGTATGGCCACTGTGCTTAAAGCTGATAATACATAATATTTCTATATACACGCAGCTGTCACATGTCATAAAAGTACAACCCAAAGAGATTTCTTTTATTCACGCCAGAAATGCGCACAAATTAAAAATCTGCTACTAGGTTTGACGTTAAGACTATAAAACACTTTCTAATGGTTTATTTTATAGTATGAAGTTATCCACATCAAAATTATCCACTCTACATTGGTGAAATTGGCCCCAAGAAGATGTTAAGTCATGTCTGGTCTAGGTACTACGCGACTTAGGTCTAATAGTCGATGTTCGCAATCAGAACAGCATATACTCACTTAGAGCTTCATGGTACGATATATGTTACGGATGGCACTTTAAAGGATTTCATATGCTAGTCTCATATAACCAAAAAATGTCTAGCAACATGTTGCCGTTTTGAAACCTACCTCTGCATTAAATACAGACACAAAGATACGTATTTTTATGGGAAAATCACTAGGATATTCTGTCTCGATGCTGTAATATGGAGACACTATGGTGAGGTGTGAAAGGCACTGTAGCAGGTGAAATTACTAGACGAACTTGACATAAGAACTAACGTCTCAGAGTGATAAGCGACAGTGCAGTATGAAGCAGAACGATGATGGTGACCACTGCTTCTGTTACGGATAGGCGTGAGTCGTGAACCATCAGGCGGGCGACGACGTATCCGGCTCAACATTTCATAACATAGATCTAGAAAGGTTATAACTGTATGCTTTGTTATCTACAACTACGTTTGTTTTTAGTGTTAGTACATACTTGTATTTTGATTTTATTGCAGTTTTGTTTCCATAATGTGTTGGATTTCTCTGGCACGCCTGCAGTTAAACTACTGCCTCTGCGCATAACAAGTACGCAATGAAACCACGTGAATATTCCACGGACAATATTGCAATGCATCAAAGACATATATATATACCTACATGGAACGGTGATCACTCTCTTATTTGAGGATTTAGGTGAAGAACTGAGCGAAAGATCGATTGATCGCTGCATTATTTAGGCTTGTATCGTTACGAGTTTTTAAAAAAGATAATTAAGTGAAAGTTATGAGCCAGGAACCAGGGATGTATAAGAAAATGTTTCGAGTATCAACTCTTAAGTTAATTACCTTTGTATTTTTTACGATATAAGCCTAGTAGAAGAGATCAATCGTTGTCATGCTCAGTTATTCACCTAAATCCTCAAATAAGAGAGTGATCACTTTTCGATGTTTGTATGGAGAAGTGACCGGCTAGTTCACCTTTAAATGCCTTCCATAACACTGGGTACGCTCTTCTTAAATCACTTTTGTATGGCGGCCGAATTAATGAAGAGGCTGTACCTACCCATACATACTTGTAAGAATTCTACAATCTAAAGAATAAGCAGACAACATAATGTCGAGGTTGCGTCAGTATTACAATATGTAACATTTATTTAGGTGGTGGTAGGCTTCTTTATGATTATTGCGACTTGATGGGTCAGATACTTCAAGTAGTAGGGTGCAAACGCTATTGTTGACTTACATATTTTAAGGCACTGTAACACATGTTGGTAAAATTTTACGAAACACACGAGATTATTATTGTGTTTCCTACATATCCTACGTGTCCCATATTTTAACAGATTCTGCTAGTAAATTAGGAGAAAACTATAGCAAGCTGTTGATAGACGGACTGTCAGAAACACTAAAGATAGGGGTTCCGTTAAGTGATCCGATGTACTGAACCCCCTAACTCACCAAGATCGAGTGATAATATTTTGTTTACAGTTGTATAGTTTCTTACTTTACATAACTTCACGCATGTTTCCCGGAGGGGTAGGCGGGGACCAAGGTTTTCCACTTGCTACAATCTTGTCATATCTATCTTACTCCCTTTTCTCTCATTATATTCTTCATTCACACAAGTGTGTACTTTGAACTCTACGAGTCCGAATAGGCATAGCAGATCAGGAATAAAACTAGATTATCCGGCCAGCGTACATTTCCTTGTATTCTCATTTATGCATTTAATTAAAAAGTTTACGATTACCATCGCATTTCTAACTGGTTTTCGAAACTGGCTTTACTTCACACACACATGCACGTTATACGTATGTTATGTGACGCGACATGTTAGTTATGCTTATCGTGGAAAAGGCATGTTACTCTCTAAGAACTTCAAATTCATCGAACCGCTTTGTACCACTGCAGGTTTATGGTATTGATAGTCATGGCTCAACAAGAATATTAGTTGTAATTTGTTTTCGGTATTAACGAGTCGAGTCACCAGCCTTGACAGATCTTCGAATAATATCGAATATCATCCGAATGGTAAGTTTTGGACCTTGAGATCTCGATAAACGCTCGCATAGATAGAAGAATTCCTTTAAGTTAAGTGTGTAGATTAGTACCAATGCTTCGTCTATTAAGGCTTTCACCACATATTATGTGCGAGAAAGGCGAGCGGTGTAAGAGAAAAAAAACATCAATAGATAGCTTCATTTTCCTAGTCTATGAAGCTGTCGTAGCGAAGTTTGCTTAGCCGTTCTTAACCGATCAGCTAAGTGAAAGTCTAGATGTAATACATATAAACAACGCCCGCCGCGATTATGTCTTGGATGGGTGACCGCTAGTGGCATTACTACTGAGCGTGCACATGCTTCGGAGGACACGTTATGCCGTCGGACCCGGTTGTGGTCTTAGGATGGCAGTCGTTATAGCATGGTGGTAGTGCTTGTAACAAAAGCCCACCTGGGTAGCGATCACCCTCAAAAGAAAATATATCGCTAAGCACCTAACGGTGTGTTCCAGCAGTTATCCTCGAGTGCCAGTAATTCTAGGTTAGCCTGAACAACATCTTCGACCACATCATCGCTAACCATCAGGTGAGATAGTGGCCTGTCAGCTATAAATAACTAAAAAAAGGTGAATGTTCAGCGATTCAATTGGTGGATATTTTCCTCTTTTACCTCTCATTTTCTTCGCACATCTCGGGTGAATAAAACGCAGCCTTAGTCAGCTGCCAAGCAGCACAAATATGTCTCAAGAACCTCTTGAACCTGACATACCTTCTTTCAGTCAACTACCTTCATAATATTCAACATTCAAATCTGAATGAATGGGTAGTAAACGCACTGCAGTACCGCGGGAAATATTTCGTTTGAACAGCAAGACAGTTTATAGTTTTTTTTTTTTATGTTAGAAGTCATGAGACCGACAAGTCGCTCTCCTGATGGTAAGTGTCACACCTATCCATTATGGCTGCATTGTCAACGTTCTCCTCATGCTTGACAGTGCACTGCGCTCTTCACTCCAACAGTTTAGTTGTGATGGCTCATTCGCTCAGAAATTTCAATTGCTATAGTGCGCTTCACGCCTAAACAAACTACTGCTTCGAGGCAAAACATTTGACAATGCTCACCAAGACGGACTCTTGTTAAAGAGACCTACCAACTGGTATACTTGTTCGTTTTGCCACTGTTTTAAGAGGTTTCAAGGAAAAGCTTTACGCAACAAGCAGAGGCCCGCATATTGCATGTACCCGTATGCAATATGCGTGCCACTGCTTGCTGCATAAAGCTCTCAAAACATATGTATTCATACGTGTTTTGAAGGACCTGTTATATGCAAATGTATTTTTATTGCCGATAGACTTTGACCACAATCTCACCTGATGATTAGTGATCAGCGAAGATATTAAATTGGCCTAACCTATAGAATGGGAACCGGCTCTCAAGGACCACATCCACTAGAACACGCTGTTCAGTGCCGGAATATTCAAGCCACCGAAGGCTTTCCGATATTCAACAAATGACAGCTCAAGAAAATAACCTGCCGATTAATATCAGGCAGACCAATTACTAATGTCGGCACTCTATTAGAGGCACGCACTGAACATCTAGCTACATTTGAGCATACATTAGTGCGAGGTCGCTATAGTGTGTCACGGCGGCGGTAACAGCTCCGGCTCGAGCCCGGGCAGGTGCAAGCAGGCTGCACGTTGCGGCGCGGAGGCTGCGGCCACCCTCGTCCCCTCACATCCACCACCACCACCCCACCTCACCCACCCCCACCCCGCCATCTTAACAAATCGATAGGATATGACTGTTCTCCACTTCGCGGGTGCGACTTTTGGGCGCGGACAGAATGACCCCTCTTGATTGCGTAACACAAACCCGAGGCGAACAATACGACTGGGATACTCGCCATTACTATACGAATGTCGTATCGAAATATCGAAAAGTTTGTCATTTTACTTCTCAGCATACAATAGTTACTATTATGACGTGAGGTATTAGCTCAAAAGACTCACTTTGTTACGAGTATAATTACGAGACGCTGTTATAGCGAACTGTGGATCCTATAAAAAAAGGTTAACGGTTATAACCCTGCACTATCTCGTTTAATTTTAGTTCATATCCTGAATAGCGGAAACTAAGTAAAAACATTCAATACCCCGAGAACAGTTAAATTTGTTCAAAAGCTCACCGCACAGATAAGTCCTGGATATATATAAACCTGCGCCCGAATACATTACTTGCTTGCTAATTCTGCTGTCCTAAGTTATAGCTGTTATAAGTGATGTTAGATTGAAAAAAATAAAGGATTTTTATTGGTTAGTCTGGCCATGTCTACGCTTTCATGTAAAGAAAAGTTTTTAAAGTAGAGAATTACCGATTTTTATGATGGAACTATTAATCTATCATATCGATAGATATATATCGATTCCAGCTTAGGCTAGTAGTAGTAAACCAGTTGTGCAAGTCGAGTACGAGTAAAAGCTGGAGATCCTCCATTCAGCAGTTTCGCTCACTGGAAATCGTCCCATTATCCTAAAACACGGTTCGGCCGGTTGCGCCTTTTTCATCAGCAAACAGAATTAATTCAATGAGAAGGTAATCCCAACCGTCCTATAACCCAAGCGGGAATGGGAGCAAACCGCGGCCCGCTCTCGCCATCTCTACTTAAATATTCACGCCCTCTAATGACACGGTGCCGGGTTATTGCAACAAGGTTCTAGCTACGCGACTTCGCAGGCTCGAGTTAAAGCCATGTCACAATTAATGAATAGTATTATAAAAAATAATAATGTGATGTTTTCGAATGGATTTTTCAGTTTGGTAATCGAAATGGAATACGTATCAATAGGGGAACACACATGTACTTGCAGGTATTCAGAAAAAAATATTGAAGGATATATGTAGTTACAAATGCATATTTTAAATGCATTAAGTAACTCATCTGTGTGTGGATAAATTCATAATTTCAAGTCTTTTCCCGTTAGTAGATTCGGAAACGATTTTATGTTTTTAAACTCTCACTGTTTTTAAACTCGCGAACACCATGGTCAGTGTTCTGTAGTTACTTTCTTCCATTTCTGTAGTTACTTCCTTCTGAGAACAAACAGTTTTTACTAGACGGCTTATACTTTCTTTTCTTAAGATATTTTTACGTATACAAAAATTTTTCTAGTAAATAAATAAAATTATCTCAATTTAGCTATGTTTTATTTTGCTTCGTTCTAGATTAGTACGATTTGTACTGTCAAGTTATACCCAAGTGAAATTTACAAGTGCGACATACAAATCGACGACATCTTTTATTTATTAAATGTTTTTGTACCAAATCTATAAAAATAAAATAAATACAGTAAAGCCTCGATAGTCAGTTCCCACATGACGCGAACATACGTCTTTATAATCCTATCTGCCAAATATGCACACAATATCTATTAAAATAGTATTTGTCAACAAGACTATAAAATGATATGTATTTTTGTCTGTAATGTGAGTTACTCTAAAGTTAGCATTTCTCCCTTCAACTCGAATAACTATGTACTTACAGTACACAGTACAGTACGTTAAGATGGCTGTTCTACAGAAGACGCTGCACCTTCTGGTATTTTCCTCCCACGGAAAGATGAGGGTGAGATATAATATGTGCACATACAAACGACTTATAATTTGAAAATAAATGGAAAATACCGACATACAATTCAAGGAAACGAAAAAGGCTAAACTCATGCGGCTTGAAAATATTTTGCCGCAAGAGGTCCAGCGATCCAAACACAGAAACAAAAATCAACATCAAATTTAAGAGCATCATTTATGGTAAAGCCTATAACGAATCAAGCACCTTCGAATTTAGGAGATACTTTTGGGGCTTGGAACCCACTCTAACAGGCCGCTTGCGGTCGAGCGAGTGAGCTAAGCACTTGTAACATAAGAAATCAAATTCAAGCCAACAACAAAATCTGACAAAACTCTTGTCGCTTGGAACACACCCTAGCGTCCAAAAAAACTGCACACCGTCCTAAAATATAAATGCTCATAAAAAATCACTAATAAATGGAAAAGGCTCAGGAGCTGAAAGTTGGAGAAAATAGCCTGTGACTGACGGACGGACAGACGCGACACTCATACAAGTAAAGGTATTTGTAGCGTTAGACATTTCATTACGAGTCATTTATTAAATTTCACATTTTAAAGTATTTAATAATTTAGAGATGAAAAAGTTATTATCATTGTGGCGTCATTTAAATCTGGCTGTCAACATCATCGATATAACTCATCAAAATGTACAAGTAAGAAATATATTTACTGCTATTTTTGGTGTAATTTGTTGGGTCAGCAAAGCCTTGACTAGCCTCAAACTTCTTATGGCACAGAAGTACCATGCATATGATTGAAGCGCTCGTAGCGAAGTTTGCTTAACCATTCTGAATCGATCAGCAAAGTTAAGCAACGTCCGCCGCGGTCATGACTTGGATGGGTGACCGCTGGTGACATTACTACTGAGCGCTTCCGTGCT
This sequence comes from Plagodis dolabraria, assembly GCA_963854805.1. Lineage (NCBI taxonomy): Eukaryota > Metazoa > Arthropoda > Insecta > Lepidoptera > Geometridae > Plagodis > Plagodis dolabraria. The sequence goes on from OY978459.1 coordinate 22,751,715, forward strand.
TCGGAGGGCACGTTAAGCCGTCGGTCCCGGTTGTTGTCTTAGGATGGCAGTCGTTACAGCATGGTGGTAGGGCACTTTGCGAATGCCCGCCTGGCTAGCTACCACCCTCAAGTTGAAAATGTGTCGCCAAGCACCTAACGGTGTGTTCCGGCAGCTGTCCTTGAGAGCCAGTAATTCTAGGCTAGCCTGAACAACATCTTCGACCACATCATCACTTACCATCAGGTGAGATAGTGGTCAAAGGCTAAACTATCAAGCATAAAAAAAAAAAAAAAAAAAAGACTACTCTTATAGCTGGTTTGTAGAATTCAAGCGCCGCCGTCTTGTCAATCTCAGTGAATTTCGTGATTATCGCGCCCGTCCACTGCTGTTAACAACAAAACATCGATGCTGTGCCTCGTATGATTGAAAGAGACAGGTATGTCACCTACCATGAGATTCGGGCATCCGTAGTCAGATACAATCAATCTTAAACATTTGGGTGTAAAAAAATATATACTCGCGAGGGGTCCCTCACAATTTGACAGAGGTCCAAAAAACGGACCGTGTCACTTGGTTTAATACCATGTTATATCCAGATTCAACGTAGGTTGAATCTGGCGTTACATTTGGTGTGGTACAGTAGTACCACACCAAATGTAACGCCCCAAATGAAGATACACGGATTTATAGCTACAACCCAATTGGCTGCACAACAAAACGCAGCAATTGGCTGCTTGAGTCTTCCAACAAGAGCCGACACCATCAAAAGTGGCGCGCCTGAAAAGTGTCGCACTTGGCTACTGTAAATGCTTTGGAGAACATTTGTACGGTAAATAGTGTTTGGTTACAAGATCATTTGTTTGCCGACATTTATTAATAGATTCCGTAAAAATAACCGAAATTGCCATATTTATTACAACGCCTTTGACAATGCCAGTTCTCTCACGGCCAGACCGACACCCAAATTTTTGAAGGTGAAAAACTATACAAGAACGATTTGGGCCGCGCTCTTTTAGGGTTCGAAATTGCAACAGCCTGTAAACGAAAATAATATTTGTTAGTTTGGATCGCAGCTTCATAACTAAACAATATAAGTCGGCATCTTCAGTATTTGTTGGTTAAATCTTTATATACCTACAAAAATTACGTGTCACGTTGTTTGTCCGCGATGGACTCCTAAACTACTGAACCGATTTTAAATTTGATTTGCTCACCGTGTGCAATTTGAAAGATAATTGAAAGATAGTATAGCTTACATCTCAATTTATAGTCGCAATTACCCGTGCAAAGTCGGGGCGGGCCGCTAGTAGAAGATATAAAACATCACCTACTCTTATCTACACTTAGAGACAGACGGACGGAACAGTCTGACAGACAGCGGAATTACACTAATAGAGTTCTGGTTTGCTATTTGTATCTATCCTGCATACCATCCTAACCTTGTGACTTCTGTCTCCAAAGGCTAAATTCCAATTTACGCGGTCATGGATTATCATCACCCGAAAACGATCGATGAGTATGATAAACATGTTTCCGAAGTCACCACGGATATGTAGCATGTTTTAAAATTTGGTTTAAATGTATGAAAAATTACATTAATGCTAACGGAGAATATTTTAAGAAAGAATAATTTAACTACCATTTATTATTTTCTTATTAATTCAAGATTTTTTTAGTACACCACGTGGGGTATTATTATTATTATTAAGCGTTTCCGTGGACTGGACCTACGACGTACACCTCTCGTTGTCAATAAGACAGTGCTTCGAAATTTTATAGGGTCAAAGTTTTTTTTATATTTTATCAATGTATCTTTAGGTACTTACAATTAATATTATTTACACATGCTTTGTTGTTTTTTTTTGTATCGTGGTATGAGTGAGCCCGAACAGATTAAGGTTTTGTAAGATCAGATTATCTAAGCTCTACGATACAATAAAGAGCTCATAAGTAGGCCAGTCCAACATTTACTTGTTTTAGTAACAATTGGTGATAAAAAAGGGTTGGCTGATTGGAAACACGTTCTAAACAACGTGTATTTTTCTAATTCGTTAATTATACTGAAGCACTCGTTATCACTTGGATGGATGACAGCTAGTGGCATTTACTATTAAGCGCTTCCGTGCTTCGGAGGGCTAAATGTTAACCCGTCGCATCAGTGATGGCTGTTATCTTGGAACAGCAGCCGTTATAGCAGGGGTTTTACGAATAACAGCCAGGGTAATAGATTGGTTACTCCCCTAAGAATGTTCATCAGGATTTCTTAATTTTGAGCATTCCCGGGATTTTTTGTGTGTGTGGCTAGCACACAACTGGGGCCACCTACTAAGTTGGACCGTGCCTCAGATCCCGGTACTAATTTTAATTGCAGTAGAATTCTTAGTGCGAATTCTTCCGGGAAAGTACTGCCACCATATTTATTTTTAACCCGAAGTAGTTATGTTTGTGTTTGAGTGTGTTTCTGTTTGAGGGTGTTGTTGCTGATGAAATTACAGGCACATGAGACTTTATAACTTAACGGCTTTGTCTGATGGGTGGTGCCTGGAGAAGCCACGGACGAAGCTTGCCACCTGAAGTTCCTATTTAAGGACCACCCTTGGTTCAAGTACAGGATCTCGTGGGTAAAAAAAAACCTACGCGGGAGACCTAATTACCCAAAATTGCATATTAGGGGCACAATGGCTGAGCAGTGGGGGATTTCGATGGTAAGTTGATCTTAATTATACGCTCATTACCATTCTTGAACCCTTACTAGCCACAAGGGAGCAGTAATCACTATACTGCACAAGAATTACCTTGAAGCCAAAAAGTACTTTTTGCAGCGGTTCGTAGCGTAGCTTTCTTAGTCGCTCTTAACAGATCAGCTATGTCGAGCAACGTCCAATGGGGTCTTGCCTTGAAGGGTGACCGCTAATGGCATTACTACTGAGCGGTTCCATGCTTCGCAGGCCACGTTAAGCCGTCAAGCAGAAAATATGTCGCCAAGCACATAACTATATGCGTGAGCTGTACCAGAGGCCCAGTAATTCTTGGTTAGCCTAAACAACACCTTTGACCACATTATTTACGATCCGTTGAGATGGTCTTCAAAGGCTAACCTATCAGCTATAAATAAAAATAAAAAAGGACGAAAGGTTCTTGGTTTTTCTTTATTATCAAAAAATTACAGTATGTTACCCAATATATAATTATGTAGGATAAGGGTGGCAAGATAATAATATAAATGCTTGAAATCAAGAGCAAAAGTAAAACTTTATGGGATGAGTGAGATCGAGACGAAACACTTCAGCTTTAAGTGTTATGGTCGCTCTAGACGAGCTGGGGAGCACCGCGCGCCGGCGGCTGATGCCCGGCCATACAAACTAGTTTCGAGTGTACGTCCATTCAAGAGGAGTGCGAATTCGACAGCTACTCGACATGTGAAGCGGCTATTGGCTGGTGGCACCTGCAGAGCCTCAAGCGCACGACCTTGGCGTCATCGGCATACGCAATACCTACTCGAACGGTCACCGTTTGCCACTAAATTAGTTATCGTGTTGAATAATTAAACGAAAGATACCAACGAATAATTTAAACATTTTGTTTTCACTATTTGCTCAACGACTTTATGGATATTCAAGATTTATGGCAACATCTATATTATCTATATTATGGTATCTATATATTGGTATCTATATGATAAGCGCGGCGTCTCAGGGCGACAGGGAGAAACTCAATATCGCCGGAAATGAGCGCGTATGAAATTAATTGTATGTCCACTCACGCAAAGGTCATAAAAGCGATAATAATTGTATTTTCACCTTCCAGCAAACGATGTCACAGCGCCATAGAGCCGTATGACCGTAACCCGGCAAGCGGGCGGCGAAACGGATGCTTGCTTCACCTGCTCGCTTCCGCTGGATAATTGGAAGAATTGTTTCTGCTCTATTTTAACGAATAGTTGTATTTTTTATTGTTATGCATCCACCTTTGCTCATCTCTCATTTCAGTCGAAGTAGCAACGATAGCGCCAGTTGTGCATACGTCAGTTTTTCCAAAGTTTACATTCTAGCGTTTAGCGTTTCCACGTCAATTAAGCGAGTATAGTCATGCTGAAACTGCTGTTGTAATGGCGAATGTGGCAATTTGAAATTATTCTATTGCTTAACGTGTTGGTTCCGATTCGAGAAGTGAAGCGTAAGTATTACGTACGGGATGTTAAAACAATGCGACTGTCTTGTACATACAAGTGCAGATCGGTCGGATGAGCAGGGTTCATTGAACCCCGCCCCCCCTCTCCGTGGCCGGCGCTCTGCGGTCTCACTTTCGATGCGCCCGAGGCCTCCATCCACGTGCCCGTGCGCAGCGTCGTCGACGGCGGTGTTGACGTCACTGCCTTCAGGACCACGCACAACGGTGAGAGGAGGTGGAGCGTGAACTTGGTTGTGCTTGCTGTTCATTGGAACCTCCATGGGAACCATGCTAACAACTCCCTTTCCTTTATCGCTCGATATAGGTAAACTGAGTCACTTCGGTTGTAACATATTCACAAATTATGAGGGGTATAACGACGCTACTTCTATGCCACAATATTTGTGTATGCTATTTTGTTTGTAGCTAATTCAATAATTGAGATAACCTTCATCAATGTGTTTGCAACACGTAAGGTAAACTATACAGTGAACTCACTGTAGTGAACGTAAATAATAACAAAGAAAACTAAACGTCTAGTCTAGAACACCTAATGTAGCAAGGAAAGTGCGAAATATCACGGGTTAGTGCAAATGTAAGGCAAACGAACCCGTAAACGTACTCGTAGTTCTGACGTCACGAGCGGATACTTTTGATCTATAACGTCTGGCATTACTGCACAGTAAAGTATCTACTATTTTTTTCTTTTTGGCAACCATAGTAAACACATGTCATAAATTTTCAGATATGTCCAAGACATTGGCTAAATGTTCCAGCTAGATTTGATGAGTTCTACACATATAAAACATCTTACAAAGATTGTTGATGTTTAACTTGAAATAAGATTTTATTAAACGTTATGCCTATCACTATCGCTTTTCAATTCTGTGAGATTTTTCTATTTATGTTACCTGATATCAGTAAGCCGTTATTGTTTTTTTTGTCACAGATAGGATAGCCTTTGACCACAAAATGGCAAGTGATGTATTTGAAGGTTCAGGTTGGTCAGACGCGCATTCTCAAAATCAAGCCATAATAACACCTAAGAATATGTTCTTATGTCTTTGTAGTGCTACGCAACGAAACAATTGAAGAAAGAAAAATACCCTTACACTATACATACAAAGATCCATTGATATTCATTACTGTAAGTTCTATTCGAGTTTCCCCAAATTGGCTACCATGTTTCATTGATTGTTGTCTGAATACGACGCATCTTTTAAATTCGCTGAGTCACAGTCTTCATTGAAAATAGCTATATTTGTTTGCAAATGTTATTTATTTACACCATGACTTCATCAATAGTAGATTTAAAGTATTAAAGATCAATTAGGCCAGGAAGTGTGTGTGTACACACTGACTCGTTTGTAGTGGCGAAAGTTTAGCTTTGGCATGTGGGGCATTCTAGGAGTAGGACTCTAAACTAAAGTAGAGTACCTAAGTATCCCTGGATCGCCTGTTATTGGAACTGTCAAAATATATCCTAGTAGTCCGAAGTCTAGAACTTTCAGATAAACATAGAAGATCAGATGAAGCACGGCGGTACAAGGAAATCTAAAAAGAACCTATAAAACTGTTCCTTTCAACATGCAACAGTACGGCAAACACATGGAGCGTGAACGTATGATAGGAGCATGATTTTTCTTCCTTCAATTATAACGTACGCCGTGCTCAATCTGTAATTCTTTCTTTATCTGAGCTGGTACTGTGACCAATAGATGGCAATAGTTACACTCCCTATTGCATACCATCAAAACATGTCTGGCGATACATGGTATAGATTCAGTCTACATAATCGGGGAATGCAGTTACGTTTCCGGAACTCCGTAACGGAAGAACGGATTTTGAAATACATATATTATATAGGACAGTCACCTTCTCGAACGCGTACAGCGGAGGGCAACAAAAATGGTCCCTAGTCTAAAAGAACTTCCATACAAAGATCGTCTGCAAGAACTAGGGCTTACCACCTTCCGAAACCCTTCAGAAACGTAGAGAGCGCGGAGACCTTATAGAGACCTTTAAAATTCTCAGCAACAGATATAGTATACCAAATTTGTCAGAGACACTATATACTATGAACACAAACACAAACCTGAGAGGACACTCGCTGAAGCTGCAACGGGGGCCAAGTAAAAGCAAACCCAGAGAACACATACTACCGAATCGCATAGTTAAAACTTGGAACCGGTTACCAGAATCAGTGATCAGTGCTCCCTCAGTGAACTCTTTCAAAAATAGACTGGACAAATATTTTAAGTGCATTGACAAAGACTCAGATATACACGCATCAGCTTAAGAGCTGCCTGTGTATCACAAATAATAATAATAATAGTTAAATTCGATCCTAGAAAAACACATAAGAAAGTTTTATCTCGATTTACTGGCATTCCCTCAAGTCACGGACTTGTAAACGAATGAAAATGTTCATAAAATGAGGTCTAGGTTGTCAAATTTTGAGGAGGCACTGATAGCATTCAACATCAGATACTGCGTCAATCAATCAGATTAATTTTGATTTCAAAAGTTCAATACAAACATCGTAATTAGATTTACATACAGAATATTGAATAGGACGAACGGGGATACCTTGTTGGATTCAAAGAGTAGGTAGGCACTTCTAGTTGATGTAACTCTCTCGAGTTTCTTCTAAAGCATAAAAATTAACGAAATATTCAAATGTATGGGTGCTAGTTATGAACTATGAACTTGTAGCCCGGCACCCTACAGGTTGTTTCTTAAATAGTTTTTTCAAATTACCTATATAATAGAGGTTGCATAATCTGCTGCGGTCGTACTTAAAGCCTTTTTTGGTATATTCAACGTCAAAAATCTCTTAGGGGCAGAATGCTGAGGCCATGAGCTTTCAGACCAACTGATTGAATTAAAACTTTTTCGAAAGTTCTGCATACTCTTTGACCCCACTGCAATGACTTGTGTTTGCTCTGAGGCTCGTAGTGACGAACGAACCTAGTTTTTGTCTACGGTAACAATGCGATCGAAAACTATACTAAAGTGGTAGGATTGTCACCACTAAACTCCAAAAAATCTTCACAACATTCAATTCGCGCTTAAACTGCGGTGGTGTTTGCGGCATCATTCGTGGTACCCGTCTTGCACTCACTTTTATGGAGTTCAAAAGGCATGATACATTTATGATACCCACGGATGTCTTGGTCATCTCTGCTAACGAATTGATTATTATTACTCTAGTGTCTGCAAGTACAAGTTTCTCAACTATTTTCACATTTTCGTTCGTAGTGGCAGAAAGAGGTCAACCTGATCTAAACTTATCTTCAATGCTTTTTCTGCCCCTTTTAAATTCACTTGATCACTTTTGAATAAAACTTGAAATAAAACGAAAGACCAGAAATCCTTGTAAAGGGCAATCTCTTCTTGGATGTTTTTAGAGATTTTCCTTGTTTCGTCAGGAATCAAAATCGAGGACCACGGAGTTATCATACAGCGCGGTGCTCGATTTTTGTCAAGGTTTCGCGTCAGATATTTTGTTGCATTCGAAGCACGATTGTGAAAACACTATTGATGTTAAACCGACGAAATTTTCTTATATAATCACCCTTGATAGTGTAATAAGAGTAGGTACCATAGACCAAAACCACTCTCATTATTTAAAAAAGTTGCGATACCGAGAATACTTGGAACTACATATACATATATCTTACTCCCTTGCCTGTAATTTCTGTGCAGCAGCAATGTTAACATTGTTGGATGGTTCTCAATTGATAGCTAAAGGGATACCCATTCAGTTATCTTTCGACATTTCGACGAGGTTGTGATCAACACGTGAAATTAGTTTATTATTCACAATCTATTGCGAGTAAGAATGTTGTGGTTATATTAACTGTCAGCATTCGTAACATTTTCTAAGCATCCTACTTCCTTCCTACTATTTTTTGGGTTCAGTGGCAAAATCGGGTAACCGTTGAAACGAAGGGAACTCAAAATCATTAAATGTTATTAAACATCACAATATGTGAGCAAATATTCAAGTCGTTAATTATAGGTAGTCGTTTATAAAATGTTGTATCGTACGGATCAAAATTCTTTCGAAATCAACTTTCTATTATTTATTTAAAATCTTATCGCTAAAAATTTAATTACTTCTAAAACGATTACGATCTAATATTTTTTGAGATTAAGGGCCTGTTTCAGAATGTTCGAGTAAGTTCCGGTTTTACTACCCAGAATATATTTAACAAATAAAACACTATCTTTGCGTTTCACAGTCATCGATTTAGCCTATCCATCGGTTAAAGCTTGAAACGCGCTGCATTTCAACTGTCATTTTTATCATTCAGTTATTTTATGTGTTGCATAGTAACCCGAAACTTTATTAGGACATTCTGAAACGGGCCCTTAGACCATCAAAGTATGGCGTGAAATCTACGGAACCCTTCACTAAGCATGGCTCGATATGCTCTTTACTTCTTTTTAGATGAGTAAGTTTGTGTGTGTATGTACTTGTGTAACAATATTATTATTTTTATTCTTCGTATATTATTTTAAGTATCTATGCATCCTTCTTATAGAGCTAATTACCTAAACACAAACCCATAAAATATAAACAACTACCCACTAAATGTCTGTACGCCAATGTTGCTTAATCGGGTGACTAACAATTTTGTATAATTTTGTTCGAGTTAATACACAAACGAATTCTTCAGACTTAAATTCATCCAAACTATTTTGCATATTTTTCTGCAGCGTTTACGTTATTTCTTTCAGAATTGTCATTTATCGAAAAATGTTAAATAGATAAAATCCCGTGGTCTCACACAGAACAAAAGAATGGATAGATGACGTAGTACTCCGCTTTCAACCTGCAGTAATAACTTTTAATCTAGTGTTTTATTCGATTTAAAATGTACGCATGTCGAAAAATAACATGATAAATATTATCTTTTGACAGCACGCTTTTCATCTGGCTTATAGATACAGGTAGAGTTTTTTATTTTTAATGAATCTCATTTCTCAGTTCCAGGAAATATACAATGCGTAAATCGAGAACAGTGCCGGAGGAATGGTAACAATTATTGGTGCTTTACAATAAAAGATGGCAAAAGTACATACAAATTAGTTTATTCATTAATGAGGTCTACTTCAGAGGGTGTTATACTGCATTTTCCATAGGACCATACATTACATTTAGAATGTGTAAGCAAGTAAGCCAGATTAAAATCAGTCTCAAATTTCACTATTAGTAACTAAAAGTAAATAAATGTAACTAAGTATGCAGAAAAAAACATTTAAATACTCTATTTCTATATATGATTACGAGCACTATCGCGTGCTAAGCGAAAATCATATTTAGCAAAGTATTGGAGTACAAAATTTTATGCCCAAGGCGGGAATCGAACCCGCGTCCTCCGATATCGCATCGGATGCCTAAACCTCCTCGGCCACCCGGACTCGGCATTTCTAGCCGAAATTTCGTGCTCCAATTGTATTACTTAAACCGTCATAGGGGACGCGTCCATCAACCAGACGACCAGACAGTCATCTAGTGAAAAAAAATTGTACTCCAATAAATTTTATAATATTTCAATACTCTGTTCTACTTGCCTATTTTATTCACTAAACAATTTCTACCCTCATTGTAGTCTTGTACCTCAACAACTTCTGGAGCGATGTATCTCGGTCAATTCTTTATAATATTTTACTTCATGTCACATTTCATTAACATTGTATGAGTATTCGAAAGTTATCGTCACACGAACATACAATGATGGTCTAGAACCGAGAAGCACAGACAACTGAACAATTAAATGTTTTGGATTTTCGGTCTGATTGAACCTATGTGTGAAAATAAATCTATACTGTATCGATTTCGATGAAACTTCGCACAGAGATAGCGTGTCAAGAGATTCTACAGTCTGCATAGCTGTATATTCTGTAACAACTAATAGCTGTAAGTTTTGTTTATGACCATAAACAAAATTTGCAGGTAGGTGACAGTATGAGCTCTCAAAACATAGCGAACCCATTCGTAGCGTGGGTCATGATTAACTGGTCGTCATTATCTACCAGCGTATACTACGAACTGTTTTCAGGACCCAACAACACGCGAACGAAGTTGCGCTCATATGGTAGTTAATATGTTTAGTACACATACAAATTTAATAATAATATATCCACGGCATCTAACATCGTCTACATCCATATCGACAGCCAAATACTGGTTTTCCTTATCAACGGATATTATAATTATTTTTATTCAAACCGTTTACATACATACAATTGAGACGGTAGGTAGGTAGCTAGCTAGGTAGACATTTTAAATATGTTGCATGGCGGTGAGCACACTGCGTAACGGTGTATGATATCGAACGAAGATACCACACCTACTACGGTTTTTAGAAACAAACCCGAGCACGATGAATAAAAAATTTATGGCTGTTATATCTGTATGTATTTATATGTATATATAGCTATATATTTCCGATGAGTCCTAATATTTTGATGACTATGATCTGAATCAAAAAGGTATCTAGATGAGGTAGAGATGTTATCCATCGTGGTCGGTCATCGGCGCGTGGCGACAATTAAAACCGGGATAAGTGTTGCGTGTACCTGCGAGATGAGAGCGCCACGGTCGATACGAGGGGGTTAGCCGTGGGGTGCGGGGCAGGCATCCAATTAAGGAGTTTAGAATACAAGTCACGGAGTATTGATGTCTCTACATTTTTATTGTAGCAAAAAAAAAAGTGCACGCGTTCCAGCCTAGAAACGACTGCTTTCAATGACGAGACTGGTTCTTATTATTAATGCTAAACTATCGAGGATATGCGCAACCCATAAACTTTAATGAACGAATTCAAAACGCTATAGAACATGCAGTTTAATGGAGAGACTGTAATTAGGTCGGTAGGGAGTGTTTTTTATAATGCTAGACAACATGTGATGACGATTCCAAAAAGTGTATTTGAATGTTTGCGGGATAAGACGTGTGGGCGACGAGGTGGCAGACGGCAGCGTGCGGAGTGTGAGTCGGGGTGGGGCGAGCAACTCTTCATTCCCATTTAGCTACTGAATTGTACGGCGGCGGGAGGAGGCCATGATTATGTTTACTAACCCCGGCCGCCCGCGCCCCTTCTCTACGGACTACGCGGTCCGAATTAACACACGATCTTTGTCCCGGGCTCTTTACATCCACCCCACAGACGCCGATCGGTGTTGCCATGTGAGATTCGTATTTAGATTTCGGTATCCAGGTACGGTCTCAACTCATGTATTTGTTTATGTTGGAGTTAGGAAATGGACCGCGCTGAATATTGAATCTATCTTGTTATGTTATAAGAACGAACACGAGCGGGACGAGACGAGTATTGATTTTGATTAGACGCAAAAAGGGAAAACACGTAACAAAGACAAACGTTCATAGATTTATGATGGTTCTTGTGAAATATTTGCTTTGCGTCAAGTGTGTAATTTCAGCGATACTGAATATATTGTGTACGTTTGAATAGTGATATATATACACACTCGTAATGTTGCGACTAGATTTGCCGCGAATAGTTGTTATAGCGAATAGTCGAATACCGATTAATCGCCATTCACTTTGGCGAATATTCGAATAGCTCGACATTACTATTCGACATGAATAAGGCACATTACAGATATTTCTAACTTCTTCTAAGGTTGTGAGAAAAGAAAACAATAAGGTTAAGGAAATCTGTTTCATGTCATACATACCTACATATATGTAACGTAGTAATTTAATTTTTCATTTAATTATTATTAACTAATAATTTCATTAATATGATATAATATGTGCCTGTGCACATATTACAGATAATAATCAATACTGTGTATAGTTTTATTTAGGAAAATAATAAAAATTGATTATTTTTAACTCCTTAGTTTTTTTGTTCGATAAAAGTTTATTTTAGACGACTATTCGCCGAATGCCGAATAATAGCTACTATTCGGTATTCGACGAATATCAAAAAAAATTTCGAGTAATGCCGAATACCGAATAATAGCGAGTATTCGCGGCAACTTTAGTTGCGACCCTACCTCATAAGTGGTGAGAGTAGGCAAGTGATGATGACGACTTTACAGTGATGGGAACTCGCAAACTACAATACCTCAATATTGTCCATTAGCTTTTTCCCACTAATGTCATATATTTTTTACCAGGTAGAATGCTTAGTGAGTCGTGGTAGGTTTCCCTAGCAAGAGTCCGTCAGATATTCTTAATCGAATCAGTAGAGAACAAACAATACTGTGTTTAGGCAGGAATGAAACCAGCAAGTGAAACACGCAACGATATAATCTCGGAGCGAAGAACGCAGTGCCAAGCAGGAAAACACCAAGCAGTGAACAGTGACACTGCGATTGGAAAGGACAGACGCAGATGTAACGCTTACCATCAAGCGTCTATCCGTCTGATTACTTCTTCACATAAAAAACTACTGTTATTCTGTAAGCAACACATTAGTAACTACAGTGCCGCGGACTTATGTACGAGCAATATAGGTTTATACTCGGATTATAATAATTTTACGCTGCTTACGTTTTTTTTGTTACGTTGTGACCTAAGCTAAAAAGTCGACAATCAGAAAATTTTTCTTTTCATTTTTCAGATACCTAACCTATATCTGACTACTGGCTTCAATCTCCCAGAGGAACGTACCTTGGCTTTATATTTGGATGACTGGAGTATATTTATTATACAAAAATTTGATTGCCATAATTTTGTTAATTGAGATTGTGAAAATAGCTGCAGCCGTCTATATCATTGATAACATGTTAAATTAATTAAATAAACAAAGAAACCCGCTTAGTACGCGGTAGTGCTTGTAATCATAATATATAGAAATAAAGAAACCCGACTGCAAGTTATTTATTTTCGTTAATCGTTTTATCGTTCCATTGAAATTAAATCTGCAAGTTATATATGTATTTTTTATGTGCCTAGTGTCACTTGCGTTGTCAAGGCGAAACTAACAGTATCTCATACATTAAAATCGCTTAAGCCTTTGAAGTTATGGTGGTATAAACTCAAAAATATGCATACATGAACCCTGAAAACATAACACTCATTTTTTTCGGCAATCGTGTAAAAAAAACGCCTTAAGACCTCATGGACGACAAAGCTTGCAATTAGATTCCAAATACAAAAGGAATTGGATCCAACTAAGTAGGTATATAAGCAACAGGGAATGCAGTACTACAGTAGAAATATCGGCGTGTTGTGTTTCTGTGTGGGATGGAGATGTAAAAAACAATTTTACTCTTGAACTGGAGCTGACCCAGTGATCCCGAGCGAGGCGCACCGCAGGCGTCCGTAATCGGCTAAAAACTCGCCCCAGTCGACACTGCCAGTCCCTGACCACCGGCTGCGCCACGGTATGTAACTGGCAGAATACGTTTCATACAAGTCTTTACGGTGTTTGTTACTTTGTTATGTCTTGTCAAACATAACAAAGTCGTAGCTTTGGTTTCAATGTTTTTTTTAGCTCTTCATTTAAATATTAGAACTTTTTAGATACTACGAATGTCACTTATTATATTAGTGAATGCGTAAAATAAACATATTATTGACAATTTTTTATCAATACCTGACGTACAAACAAGTGGCTCTATGAACTAAATACATCGCGATGATATATATATATATTTTTACGTTTTCAGGAGTTTTAATTTATTTTCGAAATCTAAGTCGTCAAAAAAAAGTACAATATTATTGCAACCTGCTTACAAAATTTTTGTGAATCGGTTATAAAATTGAGACCTGTAGAGTTCAGTTGGAGACCAGTTGGTCATCCGCCGAACATACGATAGAAGTTTTGCCCAAGCTGAAACGGAGACGTTTTACGCTTGCCAGTCAATGAGGATATGGTTGAACACAACAGAAGATTAGTACGCTTAGTATGGGAGTTAGCTCTCAAGGACAGTTTTCTTTACAGAATGTAGGCTTTTTTATGTGATAGGAGGGCAAATGAGCAGGCTGCTCACAAGGTGGTAAGTGATCACCGTACCCGAGACATGTCATTAAACCACGTGGGCGAAGTCTCAAGGGTAAAACATTTAATTTAGGAATTATTATTGCACACACAATGTAAAATGAATATCTATCAATTAAGTGACCATGTACTGCATTCGCTAATAAAACTCTCAGAAAGTTTTAAAAAATATAGTGACTGCTACAAACCACCACAGTTACATACCTCACGGCGTCGAGGGTCATTACCACTCGGCTGGGGGCGCGTTCCCACTAACGCCGTGCTCCCGACTGCGCTTACGTAACAACACCACCGTCTTTATGACACCTCTGATTAATTTCTTGACCTGTCCTTGGTACTACTTCCGAGAATATGCTTTAAAACTGGAGAGAATACCACTTCGCAGACAAAGTTTAATGCAACATGACACAGATAAACCATTTTCTATTTAAATAGCTCAAACGGTTTTCGATATTATTGACGAGGTAAAGTGAAAGTTTTTTGGGATACAAATAGTTTTGAACTATTACTAAAAAGGAAATAATAATATTATTTTTATAGTATGTATATTTTGGCATTTTGCACATTTTGGCACATTCAAGTCAATCCTTTGGACATTTAGGCATGTCAAAGTCATGGAACCACATAGACTAACCCTATCCAAGCGCTATTGTGTCAATTTTTACTCGACAAAAAAGATCACACTATGATAAGTTGATAACCTATTATAAGTACCAACCACCTTGCCACAAAGTTATTTATAAGTAAATTGTAAGCAACATGCATACATCTATATACTCGTATGTATAAATTAAGGAAATTATTTTAGGAGTATCTTAGTTATAATTATAAAAATATTTTTTTATAATATTTTATTCGTTATTACGGATTGCCTCAATTATAAACTACATATATATATATATATAGTTTTGTAGATTAATAATATTTAACATTTGCTCGCCTGCTTGCAGGCCGAATGTTGCACTTCAATTGTCGATCTTAATAATTGTATTGTATTCTTGCAAAGAAACATTTGATTTGATTCGATTATAAAATTCGTCTACAAACAAACGAGTTTTTAGAGAACAACATTGTATCTATTATAAAATTTTGTAAACCTCGTTTCGAATACTTGAGGGACACGCCTAAAGTATAAGAAAAGAGAACATTTGAACGCGTACATCAGCCGCGTCGCGATCGCGGAATCATTTCGTTGCGATTCTACTGCGCATCTGTCGGAGTCCAGAACAATAAAAGTAAATTACAACACTCCCGAAAAAAAACCGGAAGGGTGAAAATCGCACTGAGGACAATCTTAATAATGAAAACGGGGACTGATTCTTGCAAAACATAACATGAGCAATTTGTAGAGTTAACATATTTAGATAAAGATTGATTCATTGAAATCTTTTTGGGCAACAGTACGACTTAACATTTTTCAATGCCATTTAAAGCAGTGACCGCCAGCTTAATGGGACAAACAACAGACGTCATTATAGTCATTGTAAAACACATGAAAATTGAAAAGAGGAGATGTGGCCGAGGCGAGACCGTATGAATACGAAAGTCGGTGCACAACAACGATGGCGATGTATTCTCTCTCATATTGTGTAATCACATAGAGTAGCGCGAGCCGGTAAAGTTAGTAGGCAGCCGCACAACACAAGCATTGTGTTCAGGTAGAGGGTCGCCTAATGAAAGTCGATGAGACGAATGTTTCGGGTTTAATTAGAATTGATTAAAGTCGCCAGCGTACGAATTGTATCGCGAGTAGAGATTTTATATATCTATAGATTTACTGGCTGCATTCCATTAAGAGTTGGTTCGTTTATTAACTACATTTGCGTGAGACATAAGAACATGTATTTAATTTACAAATATTTAGATCACAAAATTTTTCACTTCGTGTGGGAATCGAACTCAGGTTATCGATTATACGCATCAGGTGCCTAACTACTGGGCTATCGAAGATAGCTCGACTGAGCCGAATTTGTAAATGTGATTTTCGCTTAGAAATGCGATAGCGCTTGTATTCATATTTATAAATATTTGTACCTATTTACTTAATCATTGTAATTTTTGCATTAACGCCTGCTAAGCGAATAAGCTTACAAAATTATAACAAATGGAAAAATTTTATACTTATCCCGCTCGTGGTCCAAATTTTATCTTTCATTCTAATTGTGTAATACATGTATTTACATTGATCAAAATTGTTCCTATTCTTAAGCTTAAGCTGTAAAAGCGATAAAATAAACTATACTCAAAAATATATAATATTACATTATGATATAAGTGCGATAAGTTGAAAATTACAGCCGAGGCGATATTGCTATATATCTATATAAGAAAGCAGAGTTTGTAATTATTAAAGCGCACGTATGTCATACGACGTTTTATAATATACATATTTGCAAGGAAATAAATAAAACTAGGACTTTCTTAAACGAATAAATCAAATTAATATTTTCATGTTTTGTTACAGATAAATGGTTGTAATTTATGGTGAAAATTAAATAATTAAATGTTTATTTATTATATTTTATCTCCCAAAGTTAATTTTATTCATAAAATGTAAACCACTTTTCTGTCATAAATACATATTATTAATTTAAAAAAGTACCGTTCGTTTTAGACGGAGCATCTTAATAAACCGTGCATTTTACATTACAATAACGCACAAGTGCGTGATGTTCTTCTCTTTTTTCACCAATTAATGAAATACATTACGATATAGAAATTGGTGAAATAAGAGATCCCTTACGAGCAAATGTGTTATAAAATATACTTACATATATATATATTACATACATATAAATGTAAGTTAAAGAAGAGAAAAACTACAATTTGTTTTTCTTCACTAACCAAAACCTTATGATTAGATGTAGTATTTATTACATTTTAATCTATATTTTGTTTGCCATATATTCACTGACAAAATCAAAGCTTCTTCGGCTTGTTGGTTTATAAAAATCTCATGCATGAATGTAGTGCCGTGCAGTTTAAAGCCTTTTAAGCTTTGGGCTTGATATTGACAGCTGCAGTGTGTCAATGGAAGCCTAAGCGCTTACTGTAAGAGACGGGACAAATCATCACCCATCTGATAACAACTAGAAATTGCTAGAAAATAATTGAATTGAAATTTTAATCTAATATTTAATCATGGGTTAAAATTAATTATAAACAAAATATCTAAATTGCGAGTTTCTGACTAGAACGAGCTAGAGCACGTGGCATACGGACTAACAGACAAACAGACCGTGAGAGTATTATTAAAGACTCCGTTTTGATCTATGAGTAAGGAACTCTAAAAACAAATGCTAACTAGCTTCGAAATTACTGCACCGTCCATGCGAGGCAAACTCACAATAGCGTGCCTTGCTTCTCACAACTCACCTTCAAAGACACGGAATCGATTTTCAAGAAATTCAAGGAACTTTACGAGCTCGATCATTGTCCTCGTAAACATCCCAGTTACCGCAGTGTCAATGCTATTCAAATGTACGGCAATAGCTCAACAACTTTATAGCACGTCAAAGATTTACAATTACATGTAAAATGAAATAACATACGGTCACCATTGCAACACAATTCATTAAACGGGCATGATAACTGACGTCTAGGAGTGACTGGCGCAGTGCAGTGTAATGCAGAATGAAAATATTGACACTGCAATTGTCATGGACAAACATGACGCTTGCCAATCAGGCAGGCTTGTTACCCTCAACAGTTCATAATATCCAAAACAAAATTGTATGACATTATTGAATATTTATCGAAACAGGTGTTTAGGAAGGCTTTGCGGAAAATATTCCGGGGTATTGCACGCGTGCTGTCTTCTGCTCCATCAGATTAATGTTATCTAGTTAGGCAGCGGATCCTTGCTGTGTTCCGGAATGGATCACATCTAAGCGTATACCAAAATATCAGTGACATGTGCTTAAACATTACTAAAATGTTGGACGGTGTAATAAGGGGATAGCATAGGGCAAATGAGGAACGCGTTGCCTGCGAGTATATAAACCAAACTAACCATCATTGAAATAAGGTTCATATCAGCGCACGCAGTATTGTGGCGGATATAACATTTGCTTTATCAGAGATGCAAGTAAATTAGAGAAAATAATACTTTTCACATGGACACGATACAGGACACACACACGACGAAGCGATACTCTTCAAACGTGTTTCACTTGATTATGGAGCTTCTTCACGAGATGTTTCTATTCTTTACAATTTCCAGGTTTTATATAAGTACATTGCATAATATGCAATCGGAACAGTGATCGCTATGTACTAACAAAATGACATCGTTTTTAGAATAACTCACTGAATTATTTTATTCAAACTATTGTTAGGTATCATATATATATTTCAACGAGTCAATGTTTGAATCTATCAAATAATTAAATTAATTTCAGCTTCAAGACATACACATTCTAGTTACGTTACTTTTGTTGGGATGCATCAGGCACTGTACAGCGACTGCCATCCTAGTGCTCCAGTCCTGACCTAGTTATTATATTGCCCTTTCCCCATCAACAGATACAGAACGCAGTGCTTACTTACCGTCGAGAATAACCTTATTTTCTTTTAATAAAATATAATTTGGTATCTCTTAACAGTGCAAAAACAAACCTAAAGAGTTTCTCACCTCCACAGTTAAAGATACGAACACTTAATAACCTCTTTACTGTCGGCGGTATCGTGCGATACGTTACCGAAAACAATGGTCTTTTTTATAAATTCTCGTTTGGAATAATTAACTCTCCGCACTCGTATCATATACAAAGTACTTTTATTACAACGCAAAATGACAGAAGACCAAGCATTTTATAATTACCATACTTTTTGAAAAAAAAAAAGCTGTGTTATAGAATTCGATATGACTAAGTCAAATTAACGCAAGCTTTGATTGCTAGTTCGCTAATTTTATAGATATGGCAGTAAACACTCGACAAATAAATTGCTCGATATATATCTCAACCAATAGATTGCTCGATTTTTCGCTACTAACTAAAAAATATGTATTTATATCGACTAAGAAAAAATGTATTTACATGATATTAATAATAAATAAAACTTAAATAAGCAAGCTTAAAAGTAACGCAACGTTTAATAGTCATAGGCCAAGTACATAATAGTAGTCGCAACGGAGTTGACTCTCCGACGCTGTTTGAATAAGCAAAAGAATTCAACACAAATCGGAGGCTCTGTCCTAGACACCCGCTGAGTAATCCTGGTAACAGATGTAGAATAATATACTTAACTATTTATAGTATAATATCAAACACGGGCTATTCGCGTGGCACCACGTGACGTCGTGTGTATTGCAGAATTATTAATAAACAAGTAAGTATGTACCTAACACCATACTCAACCGATGTCTTCAACGCTAGATGTGCGTGACTGACTGGTGAGTTACGAAAATCAATAGTTTAACAATGGCCTATTATTTAGTCTCTACATATTTAGCGTTGACGGTGAGTTAAGAGCACACTCGTTTTTTATATAACGTATTTTTGTACATTAGTAAATATTTTCGATTGGTAGAGAAAACAGCTTCCCAGGTGTTAAGTTTAAAAGGCGAATTGATTATATTAAGCCTGCACCGAGTCAGCGATACGTAATTCTGGTTCGTTTGATCCCTTGCTGTATCTTTATTTATTAATTTTGAGTTATGTAATTAATATATATTATATTTAAGGATTCATTCTATAAATCATACACTTTGGAAACACGATTACTTGAAATTTTCTCTATAGAAAATAAATCCAAAATTACATCTAAAACACGAAATAAATCCTTAGTACGGCGTAAATACTTAAAGAAGAGTCATCAGTATTTGAGTAATAAAAAAAAAACACGTGTTTTCTATTACGTATACACATTACATTTTTCAAATAGGTATTTGTTTTTGTTATGTGAAGGAAATACTCAAATTCAAGCATGTTCCGCACATTTTAGTCAGAGCCGCGATGCTTTGTCCCTATCTGCTTTAGTAATTCTTCGGCCGTCGGACGGGGACGGATGCTGTTGGCGTGCCTTACTTACACACACTTACGCGGCGCGCCTAAAAAGCTCGGTGCGCCCTTAACGTTCGAATTCGAAACCAAATGAATATTGGTATAGTTTATATATTGAATATAAACATCATTGAGCTCCATGTCAACTGTGACATAGTGGGCATACGACAGCGGATGACAAGAAATGTCATCCACTGAACCATGCGATGTATTTAATCAATCAACAAAATCTTATAAATTTCACTATTCTAATACAGATCTAGATGAGGTAGGTCAACAAGAGGTTGTAAAAAAAATTTAAACAAAAAATGGAACCGACTTCAACACCCAAAAGTCTGAAATAACTTGTTGATGACGGTACCATGGTAGTTCAAAAGTACCTATTGTCACAATGTTGTGCGCATGGTACCGACTTCGACAAGTTATTACAGACCTTTGGGTGTTGAAGTCGGTTCCATATTTTGTTAATTTTTTTTCACTCTTTTAGCGTATTATGATGGCCCTTGCTACTTACAAGCTCGATTGTCATTTATTGCAAACGACTAAATTATCAAGATAAGTAAATATTTTTCAGTTACTGGAGAGAAACTCAAAAACGGCTTGACCGATTTTAATAAAATTTAAATGGGATCAAACGCCAAGCATCAGCTTTCAAACAAAAAAGATTTTTTCAAAATCGGTTCACCCAGTCAAAAATTCTGAGGTAACAAACATAAAAATAGACATACAGACGAATTGAGAACCTCTTCCTTGGAAGTCGGTTAAGAAGGTTACGGATACCTCCATCTCGTGTCGGACATTGCTATAAGGAGAAATGAGTATTCATAAATTTAATCGTACATAACGGTACTTACTTTGATGCTTATCAGCTAACTGTATAAGAGGATTGGGTAGGTCCCGCCGCCTGTAGAAGCACATGACTTTTGCTTCCACATTGCCCGACGGCGTTTTGTTCAGCTCCTCTATCCGCCGGATCTGGTACGGAGACGTCGACGACGTCTCGAAATAGACGCAGTCTGTCGACAAACAAAATGGGTATAGGTTAGATTTGATTTAAAGCAGGCATAATGATATTAAAGGCGCTGAAGCTGGCAGTCCTGTTCTAAACGTCATATGAATACAAACGATTATTTAAAAATGCCAGCTATTTGGCTCGCAGTTATATTTTACAACGCAAAACAGGCCTTAATAATGACCAAATAGAATTCTCTAACACAGCTTCATTTATAATCCGCGTAGGCCATACGATAGCCACAGCTTTTCAGTATTTATCAAAATCACAAATATTGTAAGATAATTGTTGCAATATGCATATCTCTAGTTATTATACTCGTTGAGTCAATCTTAAGACAAAGTGGTCTTTAAAACTGTCATACTAAGGGTCAGACTGAGGGCGTAGGACGAAGAGTGAGCGTTACATATAAACATGATGAGAGATTATTTTTAAATAAATTAATGTATAGGTAGGTTTTTTTAAAACAAAAAAAACTTTCCGTTTTTATGACATGGTTGCAATATAATAATACAGTTTACTATACCGGCACAAAACTTTGCGAACTTTAAGAATTATACATTTTTTTTCTATCGAGAGAAGTACCCTATAATCCTGTTTTCGGATCAGGCATTGTTTTTGTCATATGCTCTGGACTAGGGTATATTTTATTTATATAAAATCGGCCAAGTGCGAGTCAGACACGCGCACGAAGGGATCCGTACCATTAACTATTCAATACTAGACTTCATATTTTAACCTTTTTTTTTTTTTTTTTTTTTTTTTTTTTATTGCGGATAGGTAAGCCTTTGACCACAATCTCACCTGATGGTAAGTGATGATGTGGTCGAAGGTGTTAACAGGCTTAACCTAGAATGACTGGCTCTCAAGGACAGCTGCCGGAACACACCGTTAGGTGCTTGGCGACAGATTTTCTACTTGAGGGTGGTCGCTAGCCAGGCGGGCATTCGCAAAAATGCCCTTCCACCATGCGGTGAAGCTCAAGCCCGCGGCGGGATTCGAACCATGGACCTGCTGCGCGGCAGTCCATACCCAAAGCCACTGAGCTATCATTGCTTTTTTGTTTTAACGTGCGCGAGTCCGACTCGCACTTGGTCAACTTTTTGTATTTGTTGTTACAGCGGCAACAGAAATAGACGGACAACGAAGTCTCAGTAATAGGGTCCCGTTTTTACCCTTTGGGTACGGAACCCTAAAAAGGTCTACACTCTTTTCAAA
Organism: Plagodis dolabraria; assembly: GCA_963854805.1. Classification (NCBI taxonomy): domain Eukaryota; kingdom Metazoa; phylum Arthropoda; class Insecta; order Lepidoptera; family Geometridae; genus Plagodis; species Plagodis dolabraria. The sequence continues at coordinate 22,774,091 of OY978459.1, forward strand.
AAACATGTTCAAAATTTACCTTTTAAGACTGACTTTACCTTAAATGCATGTGTGAATGTGGTTTAACTGTTGCGTTTAGTAAAATTCGATTTAGAGAATCCAGCAGTTTCTCTGGTATATTTTTTGACAAAGTAATATTAAACCGTCTTTCATTGTTATGATGTTTTACTTTGGAGGCGGATTAGGTGACGAACAGCTCGAACCTAAAATTTCCTTCTCAGGCAGTAAGTAGGAGTAACGTGTATACATACATGCTAGAAAACGATTGACAGTATATACTTGGCTGGATGTTACAACAAAATAAAGAAGCGTAAACTTGTTTATATTTACGGTGGTATATTTTCCTAGAAATGTCATTATTTAATTATATAAAACGACGATGAAATGACATGGTAAGTATTTTGTGTGATCCAGGAGTAATATTGTGAGCGACCATCTTAACTTTTTCTGCGGGTGCCAATTAGCTTATCAAACTACCGAGTGGGCAGTAGCATGATTATTTAAAGTACTTTATACCAAATAAAATATCCACCAAGAAGTACGGCAACAAAGGAGATTATGGCACCTTTATGCGTTTTGTGGGGGGTGCTGTATGATTATGTAGAATGTTAGAAGCTTATAAGTGTTTTTTAATTATATTCGTTCGAAAAATAGCTATGTTTTAATTTTGAGATGAATTTCTCGTGCGTTTCACACAATACACATTTAAATGTTATAACTTATACCAATGACCCACAACGTGAGTGTTTATTGCCAGTTAATTTATAATATTTGAATATGTTTAAATTTTGTTGTAATGCAGCCACCCAAGTCATAAGCCCAGATGGAGATAAAGATTGCGTTAACCAACAAAAACATTTAAATAGTATCCGTTACTAATAACGCAGAGAATTCTAAGCGTCGAGCTTCCCTTTTTTTGGAAGTCATTTCAGGGTCTTACAGTACCCAAATTAGCTGCTCGTTGCTGGCCAGTACGAAAATCAGACAAACTAACGTAGAATTTTTTTTTATCCAATAAATGGAACCGACCTTAACCATCAAAAGGTGAAATAACTTGTTGAAGTCAGTGTTATGATAGTTCAAAAGTACCTATTTATCACAGTATTGTGCGCATGGTACCGACTTCGACAAGTTATTTCACACTTTTGAGTATTGAAGTCGGTTCCATTTTTAGTAAAGATTTTTTTAGTGACCCTTGCTACTTACGGGGTCGATTGTCAAAGAAAAAAAAATTATCAAAATCGGTTCACCCAGTCAAAAGTTCTGAGGTAATAAATATTTAAAAAAACTGACGAATTGAATACCTCCTCCTTTTTTTTGAAGTAAGTTAAAAATAAGGCTCACATATATAAATTTTTTGCTGAACGTGACATATTTCAATATTAAAATTTGTGATTGACCTTCATAAGAGCGTCATAGCCGCCTAAATTGTATGAATGATTTTGAATCTGAAATGACGGTAACTTCTGTCTGCAACAGATTCAGTCAGTTCTTCACGAGTGATGAACTACAAGAAACTTTTTAGTGCAAATGCATTATTTAGGCTTAGATAAAATAAAACTTATAACAGTTCATTGTGCCTAGGTGCACCGTAACAACGGTTTGGGGTAATACGACATATATTTAAAAAATACTTAACTGTCAGAAAAGGTCAATTAGAATAATAAACGGTTTGCGAAAGCATGATTCAGCTAAACCTTTTTTCATAAAAAATAGAATCATAAATGAGTTTAAATCTCAAATAAAAAGATTCTTAGAATCGGATCCATTTTATTCACTAAACGAATATAGGTATCCTCGTTTTTTTTTTTTTTTTTTTTTGTGCTTTATAGTTTTTCCTTTGACCACTATCTCACCTGATGGCAAGTGATGATGTGGTCGAAGATGTTGTTCAGGCTAACCTAGAATTACTGGCTCTCAAGGACAGCTGCCGGAACACACCGTTAGGTGCTTGGCGATAGATTTTCTACTTGAGGGTGGTCGCTAACCAGGCGGGCATTCGCAAAATGCCCTACCATCATGCTATAACAACTGCCATCCTAAGACAATATCGACGACCGGGGCCGACGCGCGACGGCTTAACGTGCCCTCCGAAGCACGGAAGCGTTTAGCAGTAAAGTCACCAGCGGTCACCCATCCAACTCATGACCGCGGCGGACGTTGTTAGCTTTGCTGATCGGTTCAGAATGGCTAAGCAAACTACGCTACGAGCGTTTCTCAATAAATATAATACCTTATGTAAGTAGATCCCTTTTAAAGTAAGTTCTAATTCGACTTTGGCTCTTGTACGCGTCTTATATTGAAAAGTTAATCAACACATTCATTTATTGTTGTAAGAAATATAAGTAAGTACCTATACTCAATCACATGTTCCGAATACTCTCGACCGTCGTTGTATTGGATTAAGACGCTCGTACCATTTTAATCAATCTTTGAACTCTACAACCGCCCTAATAGCAATGAAAATTTCATTTAAAATATATACACAAGAAATTAGGCAAAGAATTTGTTCCAACAAATTACATACAAAGAGCACACTCATTCCTCGTTTTGGTCAGTAACTGTGCACCATTCGCGTCGAGGTGTGGACGGTGGCAGCTGGTGCGGAACGCTTAGACGTCTCCACCAGCGATAATGTTACCACCAGTAGAGTACCACATGGACATACCTAATGTAAATGCCACCATTTACCGTTACACCACACAACACAACTAAATAACTCGCGCGCATAATGACACGCTTCGAACCTTTCATTTTGAAACGGCTAGCAGCGAGTTAGTTTTGGACGATTAATCTCTTTGACAATGCTTGGCTCTCTTTTTATATAATGCAGGTGAATGATGGTGGATGGTGTTATTGTTGTTGTTTTCTCACCTGATGGTAAGTTGTGATGTGGTCGAAGATGTTGTTCAGACTAACCTAGAATTACTGGCTCTCAAGGACCGCTGCCGCTGATCGGCGACAGATTTTCTACTAGAGGGTGGTAGCTAGCCAGGCGCGCATTCGCAACGACTGCCATCCTAAGATAATAACGGTTAACGACCGACGGCTTAACGTGCCCTCCGAAGCACGGAAGCGCTCAGTATTAATGTCACCATCACGAGCTCTTCAGTCATCACTTTGTCAATGGAATAAAGCTGTGAAATTATAATAATCATATATTATAATTACGAAAGCGTGTTTGCATTTAAATAACAAATATACGACAATTTGTTATTTAAATACATAATGCTAACTACTGAAACTATTTTGATGATATTTGGAACCGTAATAGTCTATAGCTGCTACTGGTAGACGGTTAGTCGTATAAAAGTACCCGCTGTGTGGATTTCAGTCCCCGAGGAGGGATCGCGACCAACATTAACTAAACACTAAACCTATATTCTACTTCCTAATACAGGAAATGCGATGTTTGTGTGTATTTGTTGCGTATGTAAGTGCTAAATAGTTTATTTTAAAAAATCATACGTATTTATTTTTGACTGGAAATAACAGACACGATTCTTTACGAACACATTTTCATCACGATTTAGTGCGTTACCCCGTGGGGTGCCGGGCTAGAATGTCATCCCCCTTCCTACCTGTGGGTGTCGGAAGAGGCGATTAAAGGTAAAATACCGGAAGATGGGCAGTAGCGCCTTCTGAGGAACTGCTATCTTAAACTGCAATCCCCAAGACGCCTGCCAAGCGTGGGGATTATGGCAAACACCCCATAATAGGGGTGACTGTGGCAGCAATGGAAAATCCGGCTGATACAGAACAGTACGGACCTACTCCTAAGGGAGAGTATTATAATCAAATTCAACTCGGGAGAAGTCGCCGGCAGATGCAAGACTTAACATAAAAATTTTTAAAGACTCAATTTCATAGGAACTGGGACGCTGAGATCAGGCTAAAGATGAGTGGAAGAAGAAAGCAGATCGTGTTGTTAGTAATGATGTGATCCCACGAAGAAGGGTCCCACTTAGCATGGTATAAGGGCAGGAAAAAGGAAAGTTGTACACATTTTTCAGTATAATTTTTGTAAGAATACAGCACAAGTAGCTCCAAATTAATTACACCTCGTATATATTTCCTAAAAAACTTTATATCTGGATGCGATCGCAAGGTGATCTAAAATTAACTTGCGATGAGACGCGGTATCCACGTGTGTTTTGTGAAGTGGATAACGAGCGTTCATTTCTTGCCATTAGATTCATATTTTATATCGCTTAATGGCTAGCTTTGATCACCATCTGCTGAGTTGGTAGTGTTGTGCTGATGTGGTCGAGATGCTATCGGAACAGGCAGCTTGGCTTAAGAGGTACGGCCACGTATCGTTCTCCGTACGTGTTGGATGCACCTGTCTTTTTATTTTTTAACCAACCTTCAAAAGAGAAGAAGGTTCTCATTTCGATTGTATTTTTTTGTCCTCATCACTCTCTGCTGGATGAACGGAATTTGATAATTTTAATATTCGAAAGCTGGTGCTTATCATGTGGTCCGATTTAAATTTGAGTGACATCTGACGCAATTGAGTTATCCCTAATAATAGTTATTTCATGTTTGAAGTCGGTTTTAATTTATTTTCATATAATTTCAGCAACTAATTATTACAAAAGAAAATATTACCCTGATAACCACAACTTAAGCCCGCCATGATCAGAGGGCAGTTAGAAAATTTGAAAAGTTTTTAATATATAAAAGAAAACCATAGGCACCTAAATATATTCTTTACAGAATATTTATGCCAAAAAAATAATTTTCTTAATACGATTCTTTTGATTCTTATTTCTTCCCTTATATTTTACCAATCGCAGGACTCGAGAGCGGGCTTGAGATGGGTCTTAAAATGCAGATTTTTTCAGCGTAGTAGAGACTGGACCTTATAGAATTTATAAATTAATAGCTCTTTGCCGCTTAAGGAGATAAGCAAGCAAACGACATAGTTGAAAGTGTTCTTATCACAACACGCTAAAATTTGACGGTTACGGCAGTCGCTCCGACCGAAACGTATGTATACTAATATTGAGTTCTGTTTTGCACATAATTTTCAGTATCAGGCTAGTGGATGCTACAGATTTTTCTTTAATAGGATTTGATGATGAGAAGGTATACCTGATTCTTAAGCAGGCAACTGTAAATCCGTATTATCTTTTTAAATATGAATAATGGGCGCAGAATGCTGTTCTAAAAAGCAAAAAAAAAATACCCCTTGAGAAATTGTCGTTCAATTTCAGTTAGTTTTCATTCAAGGTGAGAAAATCAATGTCAAAAGCAGGCTCGCTGTTACTGCTCTTAGGACCAACTGAGCATCTTGTTACCAACGGTAACGATGGTAACAAGATGCTGCGATGCGGCGACAAATTTTTTACATTTCGTTATATGTACATTTATAAAGTTAGTTAATGATTGCAATGTATATTTTTAAAATAATTTCAGTTATATTTAATTACGTGATTGCGCAAACGGTATTTTGACATTTGATATAACGATAATTTCTTCAAAACTTCTAGCTTAAGTATACCAACGTGACGTCAGAAGGGCCACGTTGCCGAAAGGTTTTTCGAGGAATTGCAAAGCATGGTTAGAAGAACATGACTCTCAAGCATACGCCGGCATTTTGAAGCAATGACAACCGGTAATAGCAATGGACTGCCGAGCCACATATCCGTGGTTCGATCCCCACCACCGGCTTGAGCTTCACCGCATGATGGAACGGCATATTGCAAATCGCCTGGCTAGCTACAACCCTAAAGTAGACAATCTGTCGCAAAGCACCTAACAGTGTGTTCCGGCAGCAGCGCTTCAGAGCCAGTAGCAATAAAATTACAGGCATATGAGACTTAACAACTGTATACGGCTTAGGGTGATGGATGCAGTGCAGTTCATCACTTGTTACGAAATGCATCTGTTATAGGCCGAGGTCACCGCTAAACATCAGGTAGGCATCCGTGTTGCGACACAATCCCTTAAGAAAAACACGATCTAACATCCATTCTGACGTCATGTGTAGTACAACTAGGAGTTTTGACGGAATAAAATACCCTTTTTGTTTATATGTCCACTAGCTTTCCGGCCGCGGCTCCGTACGCGCGTATATCGGTTATTGCGCAAAACCATCAACATCTTTGCAGTTGGATAAAAACTATCCATGTCCTTCCCCGGGTCTCAAACTATTTCCATGCCAAATTTCATCCAAATCAGTACCTACAGTAGTTTTGGAATTTATTCGTTGCATACAGAAAGAAGTTAGTGTAGATAAGGAACACCTAAACCTTATGAAGTATTTAGTTTGCAGTTTCGTTCCATATAAAATCCAGTGTCAGTCTGAACCATTGACAACAGTAACTTCCACAATCTATGTCCTGTATTCATCAGAAAATAATTACAAATAGGCTAAACATTATTGATCTCGTTTTTTTAACAAACGTAGTCATAGTCATACGGTAACCAAATAAAATCAATTACGTAAGTGCCAAATCATCGTGATAGCATGGCACAGATTACATAACACACAGTGATGGGCCACTAATATTAGAGATCGTTTATCAGAAATGACAATACGTTTCCATTTTGTAGTTCTAGCGGTCGCGACCTGGTCACCATACTTAAAACTTATTTTATTGATCGGATGTTACATTAACGATATTGTAACTAGTAATACGCTTTATTGACTAAATTATTGTATCAGCTGCAGTATTGTCTGTATCATCGTCATCTGTAATAATAATATAAGTATCAAGAATAAAAAATTGCATCATGGTTTTATATTCCAAAAAGGGTAGAGTAACGTGACGTCAGAGAGTTTTTTATTTTTTTATGTTTGTAAAGAATAACGAATCACTAATTTTATGATCATGTAGCTCCATCCTCATACGATGGTTAAAGAGAGGAAAATATAGAGTTGAGTTTAGAGCAATACCCAGCTATAGGGGTGGATGACGTGAGTTCGAGTCCCGCTCATGACTATATTTTTTCCTCTCGTAAATTTGTAATTTTGTAATGCAGTAAGCATATTACCTAGCTAAAAACCAAACTATTGAAATAATGCCAATAGACAAATAATGCAATTACAATGATACAATTATATTGATATTCGAAACAAAGGAACAACGCGCTGCAAATCCTCAAATGGACTAAGCACGCGATGATAATTTTAGCCTAATTTTGGATTAACATCGATTCTTTCTTTAATGTGTCTAGTGCACTGCACTAACACTAGGATACAAAAGCCCGACGACATACATTACATACGTGAGTGACGCTACCTGGCATTTATGAGAGCACCACCAATAGGCCCGTCCGCCGCGTCGCTGTCGGCTTTGGACGCCATGGTTGTACCAGACGCATAGCCGCAGAATACACAACAGTTACTGAGTGTACTGGTTTCTGTCTATGTGTGCGTTGCGGACACGTCTGTACGATTACCTAGCTAGTATAGATGAATGTGTAAGTAGGGGCATTATGCGGCTGATAGCGATGTTAACGCCCGTTCAGTTTTGCCAAGAAGTATATTTTTGGAACGTGTCAATAAGTAAGTGTATAGTAAATTTAGCCTGGACACGTCATCACGGGAGGGCGCAGAATGATTGAATTCAATCTTTAGCCAGATTTTTTAGGTTAAAATGTGGTAATTTTGTTGTAGGTGCAACGCGTGGTGTTTTGTTTATAGGTTAAATTAAAATCAATACAGTAGTTTGTTTTTGGTTATGATAAGAAAGTTTTGTTAGTGCACATGCACGGTAACAAAGATATACTTTATAAGGTGCCGGTATCGCTAGCACGGTCTGAACAAACGTATTTACTTATTTTGAATAGGTATGACCTACTTAATACGAAGAGTCCAAACTCTGCGAAATTTTGCATACTAGAGATAAAGGTTAATCTAGGTAAACTAAACTACTACGTGTGCATGGAGAGCGCTGTGGAGTGCGCTATCGATACATCTATTTCAGTTTTCAATATATATTTTTGATTAAGATTTGAAAGCGTGTTTTAGAATGTGTAGACAAAATAATTTAAGATCCTATGCAAAGTTTGGAAAATCAGAAGAAGGATCGATGGTCATCATCGATATAATCTAGGTTAGCCTGAACAGCATCTTCGATCACATCATCACTTACCATCAGGTGAGATAGTGGTCAAAGGCTAACCCATAAGGCATATAAAGTTAAGCATTTAGGATTAAAGAATATCAAGAGTTAAGCTAGTTATTTATCTATTTTTACAATGGCAATCTTGTCCATTAGTTTATAATATGATTAATAATAACAATAAGACATGGTATAGGTACTAAAATATTTTTGGTAATAAATACAACATAATTCGTCATATTATAATCAAATTTTACAAATTGTAAATGTTTATTGACTTTTATGAGCAAACGAGTGAAGAGTATAAGCAAAGTTTTTTTTTAATCCTGCCTTCACGAGTCATCCACATGGTACTCGACACAAGCATGTATTGTCAACGACACTACTGGAAGGTCCGGCACCACCAGGATGTAGTTTTAGATTTTTTTTGGTAACTTTACCACCGTCAAATATTGTTAAATGTTATGTCACTACTTTAAAAAAATGTTTCGATTTCAATTGATATAACACCTTATAGGATGCAATTGCTGAAATTGGTCAAGTTTACCACGTATTCGAAATATTGTATCTTTTACAAAAAAAAAAAAAAAACTACATATTGCACAATAACTTTTATAAGCGACCTCCAGTTCCCCCACCCCCCTCTCACGCACCGATCTGAAAGCTTTCCTCAGGCATAAGTGGATTGCCGCAGGTCGAATATGACGAAATGAGGTTGCCCTAACGCGAGCTGTTTGTGCTGATTGATGGAGAATTATCCTTATGTGCTTTTACTTGAACAAATTTCGGGCTGAATACTGGGCTAAAACACACAATCCTTCAACCATCGACAAAGCAAGCGACCACTGTATTACATCTTTCCGTACTTTATACAGGGGAAATAAATCCCTAAATATGACAAACAGATAGGTACAAAAACTTCTGTCTGTCATCTGATACACCAACATCTTAATCTGGTAAGTGGTATGTGAAATACATCTCACATAGTATACAAAACACTATCAGGCAGAGGAGTCTAATACTCGATAAACTAACGTTTGAATTCGGTATTTTAACCGTTTATGTTTTAAGGTCCCATGCATTGAACTATTGACCTACTCGAATGCATAAATGTTACTACTTGCAATAACGTAAACAAATACATGGTTTTATCTGAGTAAAAACAACATCGAAACAAGTTTCAGTAACGCCGAATCACCGCATACATAATCAAATGAGAACGATACCCGTAAGGTTTCGCTTCTTTACGAAACACCGACCGGAACTGTTGACAAAAAGCGCTCGATCTGGTTTCCGTATCGTGCCATAACGTCAATCTGTTCATATCCCTAAGACGAGAAGAGTATCTTAATAAATACCCACATTTTCTTGGTGGTAAGGCATTTCCTAAAGCCCCTACCTAGTTACCCTCAAGTTTGATTTTAATTAGGTCTGAAAAAGATATGCCACTCTTCCGTTGACCGCCTCAAAGTTTTTACCAAAGTTATATCATGTAGACCACGCGGTCGTTCACCTACCTGGTGGTCAGACCTAGTCAAGACGATTACGGGGCTGCCAATTACCAGAGCCATTAAGACCGCCGAGGACAGAGCCACTAGGAAGAGCATAGTGCACCAATTTGTCAAATCAGACTAGACACGACCTTCAGTAATGAAGATGACGACTAAGAAGAAGATATCATGTATAAAGACACCCTACCAGTCCGAAGTCGTAAATCATTCTATGAAATGAGCAGAAGATACGTTTCCGAATTGTGGTTGACACTCATGAAACCGTGGCCATAAGTTATTTTACTATTATTTACCTTTTGCGGCATCTCCGTTCATTCAAGCCGTTTACGAGTTCAAACACTAGTTTAGTGCCTGTTAAATAAACAATAGGGTAAAAAGCAAATGTGTAGTTCTCGGTGCGTCGACCCGCATGGACCTGAGTGTCATCAAGTCATCATAAGACGTGATGTGATGTCACAATTCTATATGATACTTTGTTACGTACAATTCAATGTTGAGTGCACTTAGGTTCGTAAACAAACATGTTTGGGTTAATACGGACGTATTTGATAGGAACGTAGTCATCAGATGTTCTACTTAGGGTGGTAGCTAGTCAAGTAGCTATTAGATTCGAACCAAGGACGTCCTGCGCTGCAATCCATAGTAATTACCAATAGACCATCACGCTTCAAAGCACGTGAAACTCAAATTGGTATTTGACTTTAAAAACAATATACTTCTATATAAGGAAATCAACATATGGAAAAAACAATTAGGACTCATCAGATCACTGACTACTAACTACTGCATAAAAATTTGTTTGAGAAACAAATATTTGTCATGTTTTAGTACGAAATTCGTAATCTCTAAGATTGTCAGTTTACTTAAAACTAGTTCAAAACCATGTCAATTGGTACTTGCTAGTTACTCGTAATATTCGAGACATATGACTTGGAAATAAAACAAAAATCGCTGGTATAAAGCTTATTACAACGTAACTTTGTTAAAGTTTAGTACTGGCCGGCAACAAACTGCTGGATTGGAGAGTACAAGGTCTTCAATACCACCTTCTCAGTACTGGTACCTGTTTATTGACCAGACTACTCCTTACTAGACGCACTGTGACATAGAAAAGCAATCAACATTTTCTAGAGATCATTTCACTCAGTTTACAGAGTTGTAACAATCAAAGTAGCTTATGAATTAATTCCCGACATAATCATCTCATCTGGCATTGGGTGTCAGGTACGAAACAGAAAGTGAATATTCTTTTTGGCAAACATAGAAAAGTGACGTTCACTCACTCGAGTATGAATGAAACCGCGGTACTTCGCCGTACTCACTCACCTTCAAACGTTAGTAAATATACCTGAGGCCTTATTGTCTTACTAAAATGGTAATGAAACTTAACTTCATTTTGACACTGGAACTCAATAATGGGCTTCGATTTCAAAGGAAAATATCAAAATTACCTACCATTTTAGTCAGACAATAATCAAGCTAGATGCATGCATGTATTAACAAGGTACATTAGTAAAGTGACTGCCTCATTGTTGGAATGGTGAAAGCCTCATTTTGGAATATCGCGAGGTCTTAGGTTCGAACCCCGTGTCAGACGATTTTTTGGGTATTTCTGACGAAACTCTCAGGAGCAGTCCGGAGCCCGGAACTGTGCCCGGTAGACGGCGATAGACACACCTCCTTTAACATAAGACTTGAACATGTCTGGCGAAATTTTGTTCTGTTTGGAGTCTGGACATGGGTAGACAAATGTGTCCAAACAACCACATTTCAGGGAACACAGGCGTTACAATATGTAAAAATAAAATGACTTTTTTCTCAGATGTAGAAGAGATGTTTAGGATTTGTAATAAATAATCATATAGTGAACCTAATAGTAGGTTGAGTGGCCCTTCTAGGAGCATTGTTCTATTCAAAGTTACCTAGGCACTTAAGCTAGGGTCTGCTTTCACCGTACCGAGACTGCAATTGCCCACGGCAGTCAATGGCACTGTCAGATTGGCAATAGTTACGATGAATTTTGTATCTTACAGGTGGGCCACAGAGTATTTTTCTTTTGTTTATGACGGGACAAGTTGTAAAATTCGTTCGCAAACATACCTAGTTGTAAGGTTGTAACTTTCGCTTTTCTTCTGTCGAATTTAAGTGTTTGCCTACTATGAAAAAAACTGAATATCGAGTGAGAGTTCTGGGTCAATATTTTCAGCTGTTGAAGCATGCATGCATGTGAGAACATTAAAAATAACAATACAATGAATTATGTTACTAAAGCTATGTCAGATTTAAGGGATAATAGATAATTTTCGTGTATGTTTAGTTGTATTAATTCTTAATGTGACTAAATGTGGAATATGTAAAAGCATAAGGAATAGCCCTTAGATTCGTAAGCCTGGAACTGTACACGCCCCGCAGCAACAAACTTACCCACCACGTGTCATATATCAAAATCGTGATAGAATTATCCTACGTCTTTATCTGGGCTACATGACAAAACTACTTAAATAGAAGATATGTTTCATTTAAAATTTTGTTTTACCTACATACATAAGCTTGAACACTTTTTGGGTTAAGCTCATATCCTCAAATACAAAATCAGGGCAGGTGATTGTGCACAAGATAAATTTATAGGTACATGCCTACTTTTACATTATATACCTTCCATATCTCTTTTCTTGAATCATTATTTTATATGAAGATAACTTATTTTTGTGTCCAATAATGGACTTCTGCTTATAAAGGTCATCGGGTCATAACATGGTATGTATTATATCACTCAGAAAAAACCTAGATCAATAATTGTGTATGAAAGATTACTAGTTTGAATAAAAAAAAGAGTACTATACTTTCTATTCTAGGTTTAATAGCCAGCTCTCTTCTTCAACCAAATAATTACTTACCAACAAGTGAAGCATTGGTCAAAGAAGCATATCGTATTACAAACAGGGATCTTTCATTCAAAAATGCACACCCTTAAATGACGTTATTATTTAAAGTTATATGCGTGAATGCAGCGATTTTACAGTGAATTGGACTCATCACCGCATTGCATTCCACGCTGAATTCATCTTTACATATCGATATATAATTCATAACAAAATACATTTATTGTTTTCTTGTTAATATATTAACTGCCGATCCTCAGTTGTTAAAGGTGCGATGCAGATCAATTAGGAGCTTAAAACGGAAAATAAAACAAATTATGAACTAAACAAAGTTCAATAACAATGCGCGTTGCGCGTGTCGGCTACGATCTTTTGTTTGTCCTAAAAGCAAGAAAATTAAATTAAATAATACTTTTAAATGGATTATGTGGTCCAAATAAAAAAAAAACAGATTTCTTAAGGAATTGGTCACATTTTAGCGTAAGTTAGATGTGAAAATACAATACATTAGAGTTGAGGAGGCCTTTCAAATAATTTGAAAACAGCTACATTTCAATTATTTTTTTATCTGTTACACAAGCAGTTATTAAAAAACGTTTAGCTCGGATTTGTGCCAAAATGTTTTTTTTTTTTTTATATGCCTGATAGGTTAGCCTTTGACCACTATCTCACCTGATGGTAAGTGATGATGTGGTCGAGGATGTTGTTCAGACTAACCTAGAGTTACTGGCTCTCAAGGACAGCTGCCGGAACACACCGTTAGGTGCTTGGCGACAGATTTTCAACTTGAGGGTGGTAGCTAGCCAGGCGGGCATTTGCAAAGTGCCCTACCACCATGCTGTAACGACTGCTATCCTAAGACAACAACCTGGACCGACGGCTTAACGTGCCCTCCGAAGCACGGAAGCGCTCAGTAGTAATCTCACCAGCGGTCACCCATCCAAGTCATGACAGCGGCGGACGTTGCTTAACTTTGCTGATCGATTCAGAATGGCTAAGCAAACTTGGCTACGAGCGCTTCGTCCGTACGGACATTATAACATAATTTATATTATATTTGTTCTAAATCCAAACAATGACTTGATAAAGAGTTCTCTATCAAGAGTATCAAAATCAGGCAATCGCCTGCATAAGAACCAACCATATTGACGAGATTGTGTGTATAGCGTCTATAGACTATATTGCTTGTAGAGGTAGACAGTGTAGGGGCGTGGCATTTTTGGCTGAAAAATGTCTTCCTGGCTAAAGGTTCATGTTTTCTATAACAACATAAAAAGACGACATCAGAACATTTTGAAAAACAATTAAGTAAGGTTTCGGTTTTATCTACGAAGGAAAAGGGTTATATAGTTTTGGTTAGTGAGAGCGTTAACACGATAAAGAGTCCTATTCTGCGCCTTAAGTACAGCAATACTCGTACTGCTGTACGTGAACGTGAGTAGGGGTAACAAGCTGATCATAGGACAATTTTTGAACAATGATGACCCTGTGGCAAAGACTGTACTACCCCGCAGAAGGTTTATGTTTAGAATTCAGCCGCGGGCTTGAGCTTCACCGCATGGTGGTTGGGCGTTTTGCGAATGCCCGCTTGGCTAGCAACACTCTCAATTAGAAAATCTGTCGCCAAGCACCTAACAGTTTAGCCTGTTAGAACTTTCGACAATTTACTTAACCTCCGGTGGAATTGTGGTCAAAGGCTAACTTATATTATAAGTATTACAAAACATCATCTGTAAATTCTAAGCCCAGAGGTGTTACCTTAAAAACATAATATTTTCTATAAAATAATTAGTACTTATATAAATAGGTGATGTAGATAGATATTATACAAGAACTAGATGTGAAGGCATGTTACTACTTGAATAAGTACCTGTCTATAGGTCAATGAACTACATACTTTCACATAACTGAAGGTTATGCCAGGAATTAAAAAGTTGTGTCTTTAGTAATGGGTGTTGTCAAAAGTATGTAATTTGTATTTATTATTATTTTATGGTCTACTAGGTACTCAATTATTATATATACATGGGTTTGTAGTGAGAATTGGAAATAATTTGTTTTATTGTTATGTTGCACAACTTACATGTACATATTTTCAACAATAATTTATCTAAGGGGTCACAATTTTTTTTTTATGAATGTATTGGTGTGTGTTTCATGGTTATTTTATTATAAGAACTAAATAAATTTATAACTGTTGTAATAAAACATTTATGACACAATGTCATTGCAAAACAATTTTGATATTAATTTAACCTTAGAAAATATTTCTTAGATTATTATACTTATTATATACCTATACATACATATTGCTTATGTCATGCATGTCAAATGTATAACAGGAAAAATAAAAAATTTCTTGTATGTAACTTGGGAGAATGCTAATTGCTAAATGGAATTTTTTAATTTTATGTATTATGTATAGCTGATATGCTAACCTTAACCACCTGATGGCTAAGTGATGATGTGGTTGAAGGTGTTGTTCTGGTTCGCCTATGATTACTGGCTCTGAAGGACTCCTGCCGGTACACACTGTTAGGTACTTGGCGATAAATTTTCTACTTGAGGGTGGTAACTAGCCAGGCATTCCTAAAATTGCTATAACGATTAGCACTCTAAGAAAACTACCGACACCGACAGCTTAACATGCTCTCGGAAGCACAGAACCGCTCAGTAATAATGCCACTAGTGATATATACAAGTCACAACCACTGCAGACCTTGCTTTACCACAATAGTTGTTGTTAACAGATCAAATATGTCGAATTATATTATATTAGAAGATATATTGATTGAAAATTAAATATTTAGTACCATTATGTTGTCTTAGAACTTTAAATGGTTTAAATTGTGTATATTTATCATTATTTTTGTCCTGACGTTTCAAAAACTGCAGTGATTGTGGTTACGGGGTGACTACAATCACTGCAAAGTTTTCATATATCTAACAATGGTATTATTTTGTATCATTGTAAGATATAGGAACTAATTATATATGATTTTAGATCAGGGTTATGTAAGGTGATCTATAAGAACTGGACTTTAAATAATGACATTCTTGCTCTTTCTGAATGAGAACTATTGTATACATTCAGTATCAATCTAATTGACCAGTATTGTAAATTAAATTGACTTCACTGGACATAAGCTGAAGCTTCTATTTCTACAAAACAAATTGGTTCAATCATGGTCATGATAACACAATTTTCATTTCCTTAATTTAATTAATAATAATACAATGAGATAAGAAAATGATTAAAGGCAAATACCAAATAAAGACAATACAATATATGTACCTAGTACACAAAGCATCAATCATGTTCATACTTCCTTGTTACCCAACTAAAATGTTGGTTTAAATTTATATGTAATGTTAAAAATAGACATTACCTGAAAATGTAATAGATAAGGGTCAGTCCAGTTAATAAATTTGTAAGTTTAAGAGAGAAGCATGACCACATATTATATCAACAATATTTGCTTTCTTAATAATTTCACTTATGTTATTAGATAAAGTAAGTAAAATTACATGAGTCAAAATGGAATAGCAATAAAAATGCCTTTGACATAGAATCTATCAAGCATACGAATCTAAGTCAAAGAAAGATTTGAATTTAGACTACTCTATGATAGAAGTTATTATGACATGATCTACTTGAATCATTAACAATATTAGTACAATGCCAGGCTGTAAATAAACTGTGTTTTGAATTTGCATGGTACCGACTTCCACAAGTTTTTTCATACTTTTGTTTGTTGGAAATTATTTACATTTATCATATAATTTGTAACTTTCTAATTATTCTGGTGCCATCCAGCTTCAATGTTTAACCACATCCACATATCAACAAGTGAGATAGTGGTCAAAGGCTAGCCTACCAAATATGGAAGTGATAAGATTTATAGTATGTTTCAATACCTATTATTACACATGAGAGTTTTTGGTAGTTTTCAATTTGTGCCAACATCATTCATCTTCATATACCATTTCCTATGTAAATTACTTAGGTAGGTGATTGTACAATTCTCTAACAAATAAAAATGTTGCTGGAAGTAAAAGACATTGAAATGTAATTGAAAACTAAAAGTACTATACATATCTATAGTGTGCCATGGTGAAATAATCTCGATATTGTTAAGGAGAATATCTAATAACTATTTAAAGATTTAATCATATAAAATTAAATATTATCTGTACCAAATAACCTTGGAACTTTTATGTGATAAATACAAACCAGAAGCATTTATTAACAGATATAAAACTCAGTATTGGGAAAATTGTTTACTGCGGATAATGTAGGTTTTCGATGCAGCCTGAGTAATAACACTAGTTTTGAATACAATTTGATGCACTTGCTGCAGAAATAAAAAAATTCTTTATTAAAGGTAAAGAGTTCTAGAGTGACAAATTACTTAGCATTCCATGGATTTACCGTGTTGTGACCTGGCTCCCGCCAGGTCCATAGCGTTGCAGAGGAAGAGGCCTAAGTCATAGAGTGAGTCTTAGTTCCCGCCTTTCGTAAACTTGGTGAAGGATTCTTATTCTGTGTGGGTAAGAAAACAACCTATGCTGATGTTCAGCATAGGTTGTTTTCTTATGAGAGAATATATTACATAGATATCGTCCCCTTTGTAGGTCCTGAAAGTGGTGAGCATAGATATCCAAGCATCTACATTGAAAAATAGATAATTATTTACATACAAAAAAAACAATATAAGACAACATTAAGATAATTATTATTTTTAGGGTAAATTCTCACTTATTAAACTAAGTCAGATTGAGGCGCGGGAAACACGAAGGCTGTTAGAGTAATGCAAAAAATAGTGAATTCATGCTTTATAAGCTAGTATTTGAGTACTATATCACCTGTTCATAATGTTATATGTTATTTCATGTGTTATTCAGGCTAAGGCTACAATGGTAATTGGCTCTTATGGAGCATCCAACACTTGATAACAGTTAAAAAAAAAAATACATGTTTGTTTTGGTTTTTATATGACATTAAATTTTATTACTAACACATTTTTAGCCAACTTTCACCTGTTGTGTTTTACAAAAATCTTTCAAATTTGGGTGGAGATGAAACTGACATTTATATTTCAGTATTTTATGTTTGTAACAATAAAGGATGATGTTTAGTATCACATTTTAAAAATTGCTTCATATTTAGCTTAGCCTTTGGTTACTCTAAGAGTAATTTGTTCCATGGCCCTGATTGATCAAAAGTAAAACAGTTAGTAGATGATGGGCTATCTTATGTCATATCGTGGCTAGAAGATAATCTTTTATCGCTTAACACAACAAAAACCAAATATATCTGCTTTAAGAAAACTGAGGCAAATCGTATACCTGACGACTTCAAAATCCATGCTCATACTTTCCCATGCAATCGGCTACCTACCAAATCTAATTGTAATTGCAATTCACTAATAAGTTAATTTAATTATTAATAGTATTAAATACCTCGGAGTGACTATTGATAATAAATTAACATGGATACCACACATCGAAATATTATCAAACCGTATTAGAAAACTGATATACGCATTCAAATCACTTCGTTTGGTGGCTGAACAAAAGCTTCTTATAGAAACATACAAAGCTTTAGGAGAATGCATAATCAACTACTGTATCTGTTCCTGGGGTGGCGCTGCAAAAAGTCACATTATAAAGGTTGAGCGAGCACAACGTGCATTATTGAAAGTTATGCTGGCTTTACCTTTTAGACATCCTACGACGGAGCTCTATGTTCAATGCAATGTTCTATCTGTTAGAAAGCTTTTTATATATCAGTGTATTCGAAAATACCACGTAAAAACTGTTCTAACGCTACCTGACATTAAAAAAAGACGCTACATATGCCCAGTTCCTAAATATAAGTGCCTTATCGCCTGGAGACAATATAATCATTTAGCTCCTAAGCTATATAACAAATTCAGTAACAATAAAAATATTATTTGGAAACTTAATCTATATAAACTTAAACCATTATTAATAGAATGGCTGCAGAACAAAAACTATGAGGATATAGAAAACAAGCTCGTAAAAAATAAATAACATTCTTTCATGAACATACTCTATAATAATAATATATAAAAATACACTAATGAACACACACTCACACACACACATACACACACACACACACACACACACATACACACCCTCAAAACTCACATTTAATGTATAATTTTGTCTGAGCGTATTAAATAACTAGTACAAAATTTTTCGGGGAAGACACTGCCCTGCTGCAACACAGTAATTATACTAAAGCAGCAGGCAGGGCTTCAAAATTAGTAAGTAAACTTATTTGTATTGAACAAGAATAAACATTTTGTATTTGTATTTGTAATAATACATTTTTATTTCTAGTGGTGGCTAATTAACATATCCATCAGGTTCCACTTTCAGTAACCATCAATCTTAAACCCCACCCACTTAGAAGCTGCATAATTAAATAAAAAAATACACATGAATTTGAAAATGAAATTGTAAGTATGTATAAAAGTTTGTTTTAAAAGTATTCATACTAACTTTTTAAAACCCTTAATACTGAATCACATGTTACATAAACAGTGATATCATTAAAAAACAAAAACTCTGTACACAATTTTGATTACAAATTACAAATGTTTAAAAATACTTTTTAGCAATTCTATATTGGCATTGAAGCCCCGAAGTGGTCATTTAATTTTGATTTATATACCTACTTCCACTATTAACATGTATTTGTGTATAATTTACAGTAATACTGCTTATGTTAAATCATGCTATGTATACATAGTTTGGAATATAGTTCAGCACTGAACTTTAAAAATTCCTTTTTTTTATATATATGTACTAGCGGTCCGCCCCGGCTTCGCACAGGTAATTACGAATATAAATTGAGATATAAGCTATCCCATCTTTCAACCTGGGTCAAATTGCACATGATGTGCAAATCCAATTTAAAATCAGTTCAGAAGTTTATGAGTCCATCGCGGACAAACAACATGACACATAATTTTTATATATATAGAATGATATTCTGTTTTGTGTGCCATAGTAAATAAATATAAAACTCAAAAGAATATATGATTTGTAAGAAAATATTATTAATCACAGGATGTCTTTCAAAGACCAAGTCTTTTTTCCAAAAAAATATTGGCCTGAATTTTAAAATTTACAAAAATCAATATCATATGTATATTCATAATTATAAATATTTACTATGTGCATAGTTTTTTGAATTATTTTTACAGATACATGTATTTGGGTCTGAGTGAGGGAGTACTATGTGTGTGGGTACATACATACTACACAAAACACTAGCATTATTCCATTTACATTAAGATGGATATGATATACCTAACAAAAAAATCAAGAAATTAATTTGGGTAGAGATATTCTTTGTTTCAGATTTATACCCATAATGTAGGTAAGTAAGTGCTTTCAGGTGACTAATTAATCACATTGAGACAAAACATTTTTAAATAATAATGGTACCTATCATTGAAATTCCTTGTCAAATCAAAAAAATTACAAATAAAGTATTTTGTTAACAAAAAGATATCATATGGGTATTTTATGTAGATTTGATTTAACCACTGCACTAATCTATATAATCAATGGCTAGACAGAAATAGGAAGTTATGTTCGAGGAAGACCAAATGTCTTATCATTCCAGACAATGGCCATAGTGTGAGCCACATCAGGTATCTATCACTACCATGGCTACAATGTATTAGGGCTCTTAAAATGCTGTGCCTGAGGCACAGCATTTTATGTCAACAAAAACTTTATTTTCTATATACATTAACTTGAACTACTTCAACCTTCATTTCATGATAACAACCATCTACCCTCTATAATCCTATGAACTTTCATCAAAATATTTTGACAACATTGGATATAACCTAAAATCTCATGTCAAAACCATCATTTTCGTATAAACAACCATCAATAAATCAAACTAGTCATTATCCAAAGCGCTTCGAGTAAAGCCAACCGAACGCAGATACGCAAGCCGATACAATGATACCTAGATGCAAATGCTAATGTCCTATTTGACAAAATTTGGTAAGAGGTACTAATCTTTTCTCACTTTATCTTCCAGAAGTCAACTGAGAATACGTTATTTCCCTCCAAAATACAGGGAAGTAGATGGCATTATATTATTGAATTAATTAATGTGAACAATTAATAGGAAGGTACGACAATCAAAGCAAAGCACCGCTAGTCGGCTGGCGGTGAACCGGCGAAGCTACAACAAAAATAACCAATTATTGCTACTTACCGCCGACTCTGTACATATTCGCAGCCATTTTTATACACAATCACTATTCATTAACACTTAATTAATCTACATCTGACACAATTAATAACTATAACACTATGTAATTGAGCTTCAACAATGTTTTTCATCACGTTAACTCCGGACGCCTTTCGCTGATCGCCATTTTCTTTCACACTACTAATTTGGCCAGTGCGCAGTCGCACTTTTTGGCGTAAACTTCCTGCTCTTATAACAAAGCAATGACATGATAATAATTTTGCATTCACTAAATAATAACGTAAAGTTCGATGTTTTATCATGAAACACGAAATATTTTACAAATAATGTCCATATTTGAAATAATTTACAATGTCCTAAAACAAAAAAAAAGTTCATTCAATTAACGTTTCATTACCCGTATCACTTCACTTTACCTCACCATTGTTTGCAGACGTAATAATTACATTTTGATATATTTTGTTTTTAATATAAATATTCATATCTAAATTAAGTAATTCTTTATGATATATGTTCAATATTTTACTAAAGCCTAAATATTTGTTGGAATAAATAAGACACCTTTATCTTTGTTGATAATTTTGTACGTAAGCTGTAACGTAATGACATAGACAAAGACGCTCCTTTCTCGTCTTTTTTAACTACGTTCGGAAACTAGTAATTCTGATTAGTGTGACACTTTTCAGCAGTGGAATGCATGGAATAATAAAATAACGTAAGGTATTTTGTGGAAAAGTTCTGAATCTTATGTCGTATGGTGTATTGCTGTGGAGAGCTGCTGCTGAGGCAGAGACAATCTTTATCTTACAAATCGTCCAATTCGGGCCATATATGAAATGGATCCTAGGGTATCTGTGGGAGATATTTTTAAAGAAATTGATATTAAGCCGACATGATAGCCACGTTGCACAGCTTTTGAAGGGGTGAAGTAGACGCAGATCACCGCGCGGCGCGAGAGGTCTAGCTAGTTTAGCCACCCGCGCTCGTTCTCGTAACTTGCTAGTATTCTTTGTAGGAGCAAGTTGTGCTTATACTGATTTTTGATTTCACAGTCGACTGCTTTGGTTTATACTTACATACCTAGTTACGCAAAATTCTTGCTATAGGTATGGTGTAAATATTATGCTTAAATTTACGGATATCAATATGATACCAACCACGTTACAGTATCAAAATCGAATATAATATAATATATATAGGTACGAGTACATGGCTGAATGTTTTTTTCAATAAAGAAATAATATATGACAAAAAGAACGACAAAATGTTAGATAGGTACTATTAACGGTCGCAATTCAAGCGACGTAATATGGTAAGTTCGATGTTAATATTTATGCATAAAGAGCGTGCCAGACAGTTCGAAACCACGGGCTCCGCCCATTGGCCTTGGCGAGAGGCTTGTTGCAAACCACCGTCGGAATTTGCTTCTACACAGTTCGAAACCACAGTGTGTTTCGAACTCCCGCGACGATAACACGCATCCAACGAAGGCCAAACTACACACGATATCGCTTAATTTTTTTTTAATTTGGAAGAAATATATGTCATTAATAATGCTTTATATTTGGTCGTGGCTTTTATACCTACGTATCTCAAAGAGGGAAACGCGCTATGCGTGCGCTCCCGCCATGCGTGCGCTCTCGCCGGCGCGGCGGCAGCGGCATATTGCCGCGTGGTTTGCAACTGGCGTCTACACAGTGGGAAATAGTGGTCTTGAACCACGGTTGACAACGCACGCTCCCAATCCAAGGGCGTTGGAGAGTCAAACGTAATTTGGTTGCAAACCATCATCTCTACAGTTGTAAACCATGGTTCGGGACCATGGTTTTGAACTGTCTGGCACGCTCTTTAGTTGAAGTGAAATATATAGTAATATGTAGTACCTATATATTTTACTCAACATAAATAAATACAACTTTGTTTATTGACTTTGTTTATGATACTTTCTGACACAACTAACAAACAAATTGTTATGATCTTGTTATATGTTATAATGGGGATTGATTGGCGGCAATGCCGGTATTTGATACATAACCACACCACAGCACACAGTTTTCGTCAAATACCGGTATGAAAAATAATTCCGGTATATTCAAATACTTTCTATTAATATCTTCAAATCAAACTATATACAATAAAGTCAATGTTGTAATTGCAATATATATAATATTGGATTATATTATTACAAGTTTATTTTGTATACTACAATAACAACTTCCACGAGGGTTTCAAATTTGAAAGTATAGAAATGTACAGCTGTTCAATACAAACATTTTATTGATACTAAACAATATCTGAACTGAAGTGTTTGTATAGGAACGCCACCATGTCGATTCGATTACAGGACAAGAGCACGGAACCAATCCAACTGCAACGAGGCGTGAGACAGGGAGACGTTATTTCTCCGAAACTGTTCACAAATGCGTTGGAGGACGTTTTTAAGCTCTTGGACTGGAAAGAATTCGGCATCAACATCTATGGCGAATACATCACTCACCTTCGTTTCGCCGATGACATAGTCATAATGGCGGAGTTGCTTGAGGAACTCAGTACAATGCTCAGCGACCTCAGTAGAGTTTCCCAGCAGGTGGGTCTTAAAATGAACATGGACAAGACGAAAATTATGTCTAATGTCCATGTTGCACCCCTACCAGTAGTTGTTGGGAACGATACGCTCGAAGTTGTCGAACATTACATATACCTGGGACAGACTGTCCAGTTAGGTAGGTCCAACTTCGACAAAGAGGTCGCCCGAAGAATCCAACTCGGATGGGCAGCGTTCGGGAAGCTACGCGACATCTTCTCGTCCACGTCCCGCAGAGCCTAAAGACCAAAGTCTTCAACCAGTGTGTGTTGCCAGTGATGACTTATGGCACTGAGACGTGGTCCTTAACTGTGGTCCTTATGGATAAGCTCAAAGTCGCTCAACGAGCTATGGAGAGAGCTATGCTCGGAGTTTCTTTGCGTGATAAAATCTGGAACAAGGATATTCGCCAAAGAACCAAAGTCAGCGACATAGCTCTCAGAATTTGCAAGTTGAAGTGGCAATGGGCAGGCCACATTGCTCGACGAACCGATAACCGATGGGGAAGAAAGGTTCTCGAGTGGTTATCACACTACACCGGGAGACGTAGAGTTGGTAGGCCCCCCACGAGGTGGACTGACGATATTGTGAAAGTCGCAGGTAGCCAATGGCTACAAGTGGCTAATAGCCGTTATTTGTGGCGATCAATGGGGGATGCCTTTGTTCAGCAGTGGACGTCTTCCGGCTGATGATGATGAAACAATATCTATGGAAATGCTGTGGTCCTGGCCAGTACTGTTTGTATAGTTACTAAACAGTATATATTTCTGTTTACACAGTGTTTTTTGTTTTATTTTAAAATTTGTATTTTGTTTAGCTAAATGGCTTTTTCTGTTCCAACTTGACTATATACAGGATACTTTATGTCTACTTTGGAGTCATCTCTCATAACTCAATCTGGTGTAGCACCAATGGATGGAAATTAAAAAAAAATGTAGGACCAATGAAATGAAATGAAATTTTTGAATGAAATGTATTTATCGTTTTAACAAGCATTATTAAACTTAAATACATCAGAGTACAATAATAATATAGTAGTACATCTTTACATAAACATTGGAAACACATTGGTACCCAAACTAGGATAGACCTGTGATATGACATTATGGCATACCAATGCCCTCCCCCGGACCTAGGTAAATAGTAAATTTAGAAATGTAACAACTCATTGATTATATTTATATGTAGTATAATAACGAAGTTAATCGTGTTCTGATTGTTTTGGAAAGCAAGTAATGAAATTATAATAAATATGTTATTTAGCTTGCACATGTATAAGCGTACCTAGATTTGTGTAGAAGAAGTGTTTAGGAATGAGTGTGTGACAGCCTGTGAGTGAAGGGGTGAGTCTATTAAGGAATATGAGGGTGTGTGTGTGTGTGTTAAGGTGACTGTATGTGTTTTAATGTTGCAAACAGTAAGCTGAGTGATTTATGTGAGAACCGTTAGTAAATTTTCAATTGTAGCGTAATCTTGTTTTAGTAATGGAATGCAACGGATGAAATATTTTTTTAAAATAAATGGTTGTTCCCCAGCGCACCCATATTTTTCTTTCTTTTTGTTATTGCTTCTAAGTTGGAAACAGTTTGCATTAGTTTCTGCAATTTGCAACAATTCGAAGCTCTCTCGTTGGTTTTTGCATGGGGTTGTTCTTCGATTGCTGCTTCACTTTTCTTTGCAGCATCCCGTTATTTGAACTCCACCGCTTTAGCCTCCTATTCATTATACAAAAGGTGTTGTAATTTTGTGAAATTTTCGCATAATGGGCTTGCACTCTCAATTGGAGGAGTTTATGGCTTCCTTAAAATGAGAGTATCCGACACTATTCTAGAAACTGATGTAGTGTTCATATTCACGCTGATATCATTGTTCATATCATCGGAACCTATTATGAAAATCTTTCTGCAAATCTTACACTGAGAGTTAAATTGTGAACCAAGTCCACATCGTTTCCAAATCCAATCAGCTAAAATCACTCTCAAAGAGACTTTCATGATTTTATTCTGCAAACGTTTTATAGAATAAACAATATCAACTATTCTGTGACCAGTATTTTCTTTTGTGATTGTATCACAATCCGGTTCTACTAGAAAAGGTATACTGCAACGATGGGTACAAATTCATATTAAATATTTTTATCCAAGCTTGCTAAAGTAACGAAATCAGTAAAATGAAATCGTTGCTGATTTTTCACTAAAAAAAAACTTAAATTGATGTATTAAAAATATTACAGCTGCCGGATCACACCGTTAGGTGCTTGGTGACAGATTTTCAAAATCTTGTTTCGGGGCCAAACGTCGGATAAAGTACTTTATGAACAGTTAGCATACAAAAAAAAAAAATAATTACCCGTTTTTAAAGGTTTAGTTTTGAATATTCGTGAGGACGAATCGTCAAATTTGGTAAGCATATTTCGTCTTAAACGAGTCTTTATATGGTGCGATTATTTGTCTGTATAAATTTATACATGCTGGGCATGCTGCCAACTGGGAGTGGGCTGGAGCATTTAGACGCCTATGAGTCTGTTATGACTTATAGGTTGTCTTAATGCTTATATTGTAGTAGCAGTAGTGTTGTATATAGTTAAATATTATAATATTTACAATATTGTTATAATTTTACTAAAGTATGTAACACATTGTTACTAGACGTTTATAAAATTGGCCCTAAGGCCCTAATAAGATTCTTGCCTGTTCGTCTTGCATTGGTTCATTGGACCTCTAAAGTTATTAGTCTTTCTTTACTATATTATTTGCATGTATCAGTACTTCAGTACTAATATAATAATATAAATGTGAAAGTAACTCTGTCTGTCTGTCTGTCTGTTACGCTTTCATATATAGGGACAGACAGACAGTGAGTACTGACATTATTTTACACTGTGTAATGATAATGACGATGATAATGATAGTGAAGTATTAGGGAGCGAGAGAGAGTATATGAGATTGGCAAACTGGCAAGCTTGGTTGTTAAAAATGACGTGGCTGAAGTGACAGATGTTTTGTCTCTGGTTTGGTTTTGACAATTGCCAAATCAGCCATTCTCGCCCCGTCTGGTAATAATACGAAAAGCTCTAGTTATTAGCAATTTTCTGAATGAATTTCTAGTTTAAAGTCGTAAAACAACACATGTGGCTGCTTTACAGGGCTGTCTGTGACATTGGTACGTACATAGTCAAAGAGAATAGTGTATTCGTAAAAATATTAAAGTGTATTCATGTTTGTTATTTCCAACGTTGTTCTGTATATAGATCAGCGAAATGGCTACGTATGAGGAGTTTATACAGCAGAATGAAGATCGAGATGGTATACGCTTCACATGGAATGTGTGGCCTTCCAGCAGGATTGAAACAACGAGGCTGGTAGTACCTTTGGCTTGCCTATACCAGCCGCTTAAAGAGCGCCCTGATTTGCCACCCATACAGTACGAGCCCGTACTATGTACCCGCAATACTTGTAGAGCCATCCTGAATCCAATGTGCCAGGTTGACTACAGAGCCAAATTGTGGGTGTGCAACTTCTGCTTCCAACGTAATCCTGTGAGTAATCTGTTCTCTTGAAGAAAAAGTAATGTCTTATTACAACTTTATCAGCAAATTCAAATCAATTTTAGCCATAATCCAGAAAATCTTAGTAACTTATACATTTAGCAGGCAGTATAAGCCAAATGTACCATGTTAGAAATGTCTAAGAAAATCTATTGTAATCGTTAAAATGAGTATAGCCATTAACAACTATATTTCTTATAATCAGTTCAGTGGCAGATCTGAAAAACAGTAATGTGATATAAGGATATGTTGCCAATGTGTAATAATATTGCAAACTTAAGCATTAATATTATTTATCATAATATCTTAGTTCTTGAATGATGTTACCCTATTTTTACATATCTGAGTCGTAAAACTGGGCATATTCAGGTCTATTTCTCATTTATAAGTAGTACTAAGACTAACTAAATTAGCTTTACTTAACTAAATAATTGGACCTCGCCTTACCCTAAAACTTCCCTATTTTAAATTTGGAGATTAATATACACACATGGGGTCCATCCTCCAATTTTTTTTACATATCATGATTGTATAAATGTGACACAGGAAGATTTTTCACATCAGCTTCAATATTCAGAAATTGCATTCGTTATTATTGTATCTACTTTTTATATGCTAGCATTCAATCTTATGTGATAATCTCGTAAGATTTTACATGCAATCTTTAAGAGATTAATTTCTAGAAAAGGTTTCTTAGCTTATCTACATATAACAAAAAGTTAACTTTCTCTAATTTTCAACTTTCTAGCTCCAGATGTGTAGGCTCTGCATTATTTATAATTTTTTTGTAAAGTGCCAGTCAGGACTTGTTCTTTTATATATGTACAATATACTCCATTAATATATGGACAGACATTCCTTTATTATAAGTGTTGATATATAATTATCATGTTAGTGTGACTACAATTGAATAAACTGAATAACTGTAAAATGTTTAATCTTTGAAAGACCACAATGTTCTGATCTTTTAAATGTCTTTGTAATTTTTAGTTCCCACCACAATATGCCGCAATATCAGAGCAACACCAACCAGCAGAGCTTATCCCGAATTTCTCCACAATTGAGTACACAATTACTCGTGCACAAACCATGCCTCCTATCTTTCTCCTGGTTGTTGACACCTGCATGGATGAGGAAGAACTCGGAGCTCTGAAGGATTCCCTTCAAACTTCACTCAGTTTAATGCCACAGAATGCATTGGTCGGGCTCATAACTTTTGGTCGAATGGTCCAGATTCATGAATTAGGTAAGTTGAGGTAGTTGTAATCTAATGCATACATATTTTTCATTTGTATGTTTGTATTCAGTCTGTTATTACCCTGTAATCATTCCAAATTAGCTTAGTTGTTGTTTAGGTAAACCTAATAAATGAATAATGTTTGGTTGGATGAAGGATCAATGCCAGTTGATAAATAAATTGGTATGTTTAATAATAAACAAACAATGAATGAATCAATTTTTTTTGGGTATCACAATTACAATTACTCAGATATGTGTAAATTTATTATACTTCATTATACAAGACTACAAAATTCATCACTTATTATACAGCACATAGTCCTGTGGATTCATGGCTAAGTCACATTTGTACCTATGAATTTTTTACACCATTAAAAGTTTAGAAAAACCTTTTGTAATTTATGATATAACCTAAGGTTTTTCTGTTGCAGGTACAGAGGGTATTTCAAAGTGCTATGTATTTAAAGGCACTAAGGACTTAACCGCCAAGCAAATTCAAGAACAGTTGGGAATTGGGCGTGTCAATGCTCCCAATCCCCAAGCACGACCCGGGCAACCTACCCCACAACCTCCTGCACATCGTTTTCTACAACCCGTCAAGCAATGTGACATGGCACTGACAGATTTACTAGGTGAACTTGGTCGTGACCCGTGGCCTTTAGGAGTTGGAAAAAGACCATTACGTAGCAGTGGTGTTGCTCTTTCACTTGCTGTGGGTTTACTGGAAGTTACCTATCCAAATACAGGAGCTAGAATCATGATGTTCCTTGGGGGGCCATGCTCTCAAGGTCCCGGTCAGGTTGTTAATGACGAGCTCAAGCAGCCTATCCGGTCCCATCATGATATACACAAAGACAATGCAAAGTACATGAAGAAGGCCATCAAGCATTATGAAGCTTTGTCTTTGAGAACAGCGATGAATGGTCATTCTATAGATATTTACTCATGTGCATTGGATCAAACTGGTCTGATGGAGATGAAGCAATGCTGTAATTCTACTGGGTAAGCTTAAACCATAGTCTTCTAAAATTACTTTTTGTTGCTTAATTTATACTTTCTACAAAAACATTAATGGAAATAGATTAACTAGAAAAAAGTGGTTGAAGGCTTAAAATAATACTAGTACTAAAATGAACAATTCATAACATATACAGAAATGTCAGTATGTTTGTAATTTAACATATCCTGTGAAAGCTGCCCAACCGATTGTCATACAATTTCTAAAATTTATCTGTAGAGAAAGTTGTAGTTGTCTTCTGAAGGTATAATCTGAATGTCGAAGGATATAACTAAATAACATTTAGATGAAATTGTGGTTGCAGGTTGGGTAGTTCATAAATAAATGTAAGTCCACCAAGAGACATTATGCAGATAAATATCAAGCAAGTATGACCTCTATGTTTTCAGTGGGCATATGGTGATGGGAGACTCATTCAACTCTTCACTGTTCAAGCAAACATTCCAAAGAGTCTTCTCTAAAGATCAAAAAGGAGATGACAAAATGGCGTTCAATGGGACTTTAGAAGTAAAATGCAGTAGGGAACTAAAAAGTAAGTCCTAATCACTAATGTTATAAATGCAAAAGTTTGTGAGTGAAAACGTTAAAAAAACACCTTCATGCTGAAACGGTTTAACTTAACATATAGGATACTTTCATCTTTATCTATGCGGGTGACACTGAGGGGCGCAGCTAGTTTTTCATATTATTATTAAAAGAGCTATTTCACAAAAAAAGTGCAGGTTTGCTTTTGATTTGAGAGGTATAATTGCAATCAATTAGTAACAAACGTAAGTGTATCTTACATCTTTGGACATAAATGTTGTGGGGGTATGTGAATGCAATTTTGAATTAATAACTGACTCCCTAATACACTGTTCTTGGGAATGAGTAGTCAGCCCATCCTGGGCATAGGGGGCGGAGGGGCACCTTTGCCCCTCCGCCGCCCGAGGCAGAGGCCCCGGTTTGCCAAGGGGCAAACCGGGGCCTCTGCCTCGGGCGGCGTTTAAGGGGACACCAAATTCATAATATAGTATGATTTAAAATAATAAACTTGCTCCAAAAAGCACCGAGAATACTGGATCCTGGTTGGCCCACCGTCAACTTTTATGAAAACGGAACGGGGCGCCACACATGCCTACACTACATGTGAACTTGTGGACTCGAGATTAAGATTTGAGATTTCCGTGTCAAAAATTGACGTCATTTTATTGCAAATTAATTATAGGCTTCCCATTTATTTAAAATGTTAACCATAATAATATTTGTCTCAAATGCCAGGTGAGGGGCGCACACACATATTCTGCCCTGGTTCGAAATAAATCGTATATTAGATCCGGGGCTGTGGGCAGGCAGTCAGTCAGTCGTGAAACTAAAGCGAAACAGTATGTGCATGATGAGTTAGCGTAAGACACATTGTACTGGACTCCATCTCAGAGGTGGTATAAACTATGTTACACAAAAATGGTGGGTTTATGCGATTGCGAGCTTAGAAGCTAGGGTTTATGCGATTGAGAGCTTAGAAGCTCGCAATCGCATAAACTCTCTCAAAGCTCAACCATTTTTGCTGTAACATAGTTTATACCACCTACCGACCTACCGACTACGAATTTATATTCGTAGTAGGTCGCCGCTGTTATCAGCGGCGTCTTTCGCTACGAGTACTTATAAAAACAAATGGAAGCCACTTAATTAAACTCATACAAGATAAGACCAATGAAGGCGTTATTGAATCTGTATCAAGGACTGATCTATTTTCTAGCAAACTAACCTTAGTATGTACAACGAATTATTCCAGCCTTGTAAGTTCAAGTCCTGCTTAAAGTTATGTTAATATATAAGTAGTTTTACTTAGCATGCTTTAAAAACGTCGTCCAATTTCGCTGTCACTTGGAAGATAAGGCTAAGTTAGCCTCTAAGAAGCTCGGTGTGCTCGGAAAGGCGAGGCGGTACTTCACGTCGGCCCATCACCTGCAACTTTATAAGGCTCAGGTTCGACCTCACATGGAGTACTGCTCTCACCTCTGGGCGGGAGCTCCCCAGTACCAGCTTCTTCCATTTGACCGCGTTCAACGCAGAGCGATTCGAATCGTTGACGATCAAGTTCTCTCCGGTCGGCTCGACCCTTTGGCTTTGCGTAGAGATGTTGGATCACTCTGCATCTTTTACCGTATATATCACGGGGAGTGTTCTGAGGAACTGTTCGATTTACTACCTGCAGCTCAATTTCGCCACCGGACTTCCCGACAAAGCGTGATGTTTCATCAATTTCATGTCGACGTCTGGAAGTCCACAACCTTGCGATTTTCACGGCATTTTCTACCTCGCACTGCCACATTATGGAATCAGCTGCCAGGTGAAGTATTTCCGAACAGTTACGACTTAGGAACCTTCAAGAAAAGAGCATATTCCCTCCTTAAAGGCCGGCAACGCATCCTCGAGACCTCTGGTGTTGCGGATGTTTGTGGGCGACGGTGATCACTTACCATCAGGTGAGCCGCCTGCTCGTTAGCCCTTCTATCCCATAAAAAAAAAAAGAAAAAAAAAAGCGTCTTTAATTCTTGATACATATAATTTAGGCGAATTAAAGAGTGGGTAGGTAACTTATTCTGCCAGATGTTAGTGCAGTCAAATGCTTGTATTTTAGTTAAAAGTATGTATTAGAAATAATTGTTCACCTGTTTATTAACTGCTTATTGTTTTCAGTATCCGGCGCAATCGGTTCATGTGTATCGCTGAACGTGAAAGGGCCGTGTGTGTCAGACCAAGAGGTCGGATTGGGTAACACCTGTCAATGGAAGATGTGCACGTTCACGCCGAGCACTACTATGGCGATATTTTTTGAGGTCAGTTTACAGAAGTTGAGGTTTGGCTAGTTTTTAAGGTAGTTGAGCCTAGTAATGTGCCTCTTCTTGAGGACTAAAAGGCATTCTTCTAGAAGTTATTTGCACATTCACGCCTAGCTTAGCACTATTTTTAAGTAATTACAGCAGTTCATATACTGCTATTTGTCAAGGTCCCACTTTTAGATAGATTGATAATTATTTATTGTTTCACAACTAAAATACAATTTGGATTCTTAAAAAACTTAGACTAAAGTGTCACAATGGACAGCCTAATCACTAACAACGATCTCGTCCAGACTTTTATCCTTTACACTAGCATACTGATACTCTGAGGTCCGTGGAGTAGTTGAAATACATCTAATTTAAATCGACTTACACAGAAGTTTGTTTCATAAACACGCACTGTACATATAATTAGTTCAAGTTGTATTACTTGCTAAGAGATGGGTTCGAATGCCAGTGCCCCGCCCCTCTATCCGTGAGGGGTGTAAATGTGTAGATGCTTTCCGCAAGCATGAAACCAAGCTTTTGTTGGTCAGGTGACGTTTTGGATAATGCTGGTAAATAAAAAATGCACGTGTTTCAAATTATTTGTAGAAATTAGTAACATGAACCTACATTCACTCCATGATATTAAGTTTGTATAATATTTTTTTGTAATTGCTATTGTAACATTAAAAATCGATATTGCAAAGGTCAGTTATTACATGACGATTCACCTTGAGCCTTGAGTAACTGACAAATGTTACACTCGTCAGAAATCACTTGTTTCCGAAGTTGTTGGGAATTAGTGCAATCGATACCTAGTTGTAAGAAAATGTTTGATAGAATGTTTATGCCAGGTGGTGAACCAGCACGCCGCCGTGCCGCAGGGCGGCCGCGGCTGTGTGCAGCTCATCACACAGTATCAGCACTCGAGCGGGCAGCGCCGCGTGAGGGTCACTACTATCGCTCGCAAGTCAGTTGTACTATGTTTTACTTATTTTTATTATTGTTATGCTATTTGAGATGTGATTTACATAGGTATTTTTTTTTCTTTTTTTACTAACTGACTTCTTCGGCAACTGGTTGAGTGGTCAGAGTTCATTTTCTAATTTCGAGGTCCTGCATTCAATTCTTTGGTGGGAGAAATACTCCTACCACCTCTTTTACTCCTATGGGGATATAAAAATATGTTGACATGCTATATTAGTTTGGGGCTCATTGTAAACACTGCTTAGGTTTATATATAACTTTAAGAATATGATATTGTAACTTGTGAAGGACTAATATTAAACACATGTGTCATCTAATAATACAATATTATTTAAGTGACTGACTTTGCCTTCATATATAGCTATTGGAAAAATGCCAACTACCACCTGAGGTTGACAGCTTTTAATCCTTGCGAAAATCTTAAGTTGTGTGCTATATAATATTTTCATACAAGCATAATTAGTCGATTTACTCTAATCAAAAGGCGCGCGAAAATGGCGTCGTCCTGATAGCATTGTTGCATTTGTTTTACTACGAGACGCAGATCTGAAAAGTATCAGACATAACTAAACAAAAACATGCTTTTTTTGAGAATAGTATGAGGTTTTGAGTAAAGTTGCAGAACTAAAGTTGTATGGAATGTTCTACAGAAATTGAGCGGTGAGGTTCTTAGCATTTTCCCAATAACTCTGTATATAATTTTTCTTATTTATAACGTTCTACGTTTATTCTATAGTTGGGGTGACGCATCAGCTCATCTCCACCACATATCGGCTGGTTTCGACCAGGAAGCAGGTGCAGTGGTGATGGCGCGTCTTGTAGTGTATCGAGCGGAACTGGAAGACTCACCTGATGTTCTGCGCTGGTTGGACAGAATGCTTATACGACTGGTAAGTGCTGATGTCGAATGTTGAACCCTATACCTTTTACATCACTGATGCAGTTTTTAAGAAGTTTTTCCAAAGCGCGTGGAGTAGTGAAGGAGCTTCTGGTTGTGTATTGAGTGGAGCTTGAACACTTCTGACGTAATCATTATAAGATTGGTGAGTACCATTGTCGACCGTGAACCCTTGAGATAAGGTGCAGTTTGCAAGACATTTTATAATAGGGTTTCGGAAGCGGGTGCAGTGATTTGGATGCGACTACTGGTGTATTGTATAGTGCTAACCAATAAAGATTCGCCTAAGGTTCTGTGCTGGCCGAAAGAGTCATACAACTGGTAACCCCTGATAATAACCACCCTATGAGATCGGAGTTGAGCTTTTGAACTTTTGCATAATACAACCTTACGTGGTAAAATAGGTTTTTTTTGACATGTATTTCAACATTGGATTAAATATAGTACACACTTTAAGTGTATGTATATTTGATCCAACTCACCCTTATGTTGGCTTACGTATATTTTTTCATGTGCAGTGCAGCTTTCAACTCTCTAAGATCTCTAAGATCTTTGTACCTGAAATTCATGTAACTGACTCAACGCACCTATACTTCGAAGTATATTAAGTTTATGATCCCATGGACAGAAATTAAGCGAATATGATAAGGACGCGACGAACGGATTCAGATTCTGAAAATTTAAGCCTATATCTGCAGTTTATATAAAATTGATCCAACGCACCTATACCTCGAATAATATGAGGTTTATTTTCCCATGTGCAGTGTCAGAAATTCGGTGAGTACGGCAAGGATGACCCGAACAGCTTCCGGCTCTCTGAGAACTTCAGCCTGTACCCGCAGTTCATGTACCACCTACGGCGTTCGCAGTTCCTACAGGTGTTCAACAACTCGCCCGATGAAACTACTTTCTACAGGTAATGTCACATTCACTTCCCAGCATCTTATGTTTATGAAACTTATATCCTTTACCTTTTGTTTACAAATTACAACCTCGTGTTTGATCATTAAAGTTATATATCATATTAGTTGTTGCGACAAAAATGTCACATAAGGATCTTTTGTAGTTCAGAAACTGAAGTTAATCATGATATTCCAATCCTCATTCCACTCATTATGTGTTCGGTACATTATGCCTTCTCTACCAACAGCTCTAATATAACAACAAAAGAACATGTATTATAAATGCGAAAGTAACTCTGTATGTCTGTCTGTCTGTCTGTTACGCTTTCACGCCAAAACTACTGGACCGATTTGAATGAAATTTGGTATGGAAATAGTTGGAGACCCGGCAAAAAACATAGGATAGTTTTTATCCAACTGTGCGAAAAGAGTTTAATGTTTTTGCGCCATAACCGACATACGCGAAGAAGCTAGTAATTCATAAAATATGTTTTCGCTCAGCATACACAGGCTAACAAATGGACATAATTATTGTAAACAGCTTCGGTTTTATGGCCGGCCGCCTACCTGACGCTAACGCTGTTTGGGAATGCATTTGTGATTAGTATACCCGCTACTTGTATGATAACCAATCAGAGCGCTAAGAAGCCCTATTCTGCGTCCAATGTGCTGCAATCACATCAACGTCAGTAGTGGCATGCTGCACAAAATAAAAATTAAAAATTCTGTGTACTTAACTTTATGGTTAAGCGCCCCACACTTTCACCCGCGTAGGCAATGATAAAAAGTGAAAATGGTGATGATGAAAAGTGTTCTATGTGATTCAATACGTAAACTATCTATATTCCAAGATTCATACAAATCGGTTCAGCCAATTCGGCGTGAAGGCGTAACAAACATACACAGACATATACAAACTTTCGCATTTAAAATATTATCTATATAAGAGATGTGATAATTATATTATTTTTCGCAGGCACATGTTGATGCGTGAAGATCTGACGCAGTCGTTGATCATGATCCAGCCGATCCTCTACTCGTACAGTTTCGGCGGCCCGCCTGAACCTGTACTCCTCGACACCTCGTCTATCCAGCCTGATAGAATATTGTTGATGGACACCTTCTTCCAGATACTAATATATCACGGAGAGGTTTGTATCATGATAAGATTAAATATTCTTATTGATTAGAATTCAATATCTGACCATGATCCATTGATCCTATGATTTCAATGCTAGTCATGAATTCAAAATAATATAATATCGTATAGAGGTTTTTATATTCATACAGTAGTATAATTTATATTGACTTGCCTCTACTTTGCGATGTTTAAATTAAATTTATGACGAAAGTGAAGGCAGGATAAAACCTTAACATTTCTCTTGATAGAAAAAAATCATGAATAAAGCTCTAAAACTTCGCTAAATCTAGTATTATGTAATATCCATTTGCATATTTTTGTCTTTTTAGAAAGTTATTTTTTCTATGTAATTGTTTAAAAAGAAAATTCACGCTATTTAAATACCGTCCTATGGCAACCAGTCTGAGCTTTTTCTATGACTACTTCATTTGAACTAACCCATGGGTATACTTCCCCAGACGATAGCCCAATGGCGCGCCCTCCGCTACCAAGACATGGCGGAGTACGAGAGCTTCGCGCAACTCCTGCGGGCGCCCGTCGACGATGCGCAGGAGATACTGCAGAGCCGCTTCCCAGTACCGCGGTATATTGATACGGAACATGGCGGCTCGCAGGTATGTAGTTACTTTTTTTTTTTCTTTTTTTTTATGCCTGTTAGTTTAGCTTTTGACCACTATCTCACCTGATGGTAAGTGATGATGTGGTCGAGGATGTTGTTCAGACTAACCTAGAGTTGCTGGCCCTGAAGGACAGCTGCCGGAACACACCGTTAGGTGCTTGGCGACAGATTTTCAACTTGAGGGTTGTAGCTAGCCAGGCGGGCATTTGCAAAGTGCCCTACCACCATGCTGTAACGACTGCTATCCTAGGACAACAACCGGGACCGAAGGCTTAACGTGCCCTTCGAAGCACGGAAGCGCTCAGTAGTAATGTCACCACCGGTCACCCATCCAAGTCATGACCGCGGTGGACGTTGCTTAACTTTGCTGATAGATTCAGAATGGCTAAGCAACCTTGGCTACGACGCTTCAGAACTTCACTACTTTTAATTTATCTTATGGATAAGACAGTTGAAACTGTTTTTACGGCCGTAACGGTCTGTTACACCTAATAAATTGCTGACCTAGGCCCGAATTCCTCACAAACCTATTTACGCGTTGTCAGCAGTATTTTTCTCTATACAGGGTTATTGGTAAAATGCTAACAACCTCTTAGGGTTGACTTCTGCTAGTCCTAAACATTTTGAGATTAATTTATTTTTTGTTAATTTTTTTATTTTATGTGTGTTTTTGGCGGAATAAGTACGAGGATCACCTGATGTTAAAAGTCTTAGATACTTTGCTCGATGTACGCTTTATGTATGTGCGAGCACGGCGCGGTCCAGTGTTCCCTTGCGGGCGCTGTTGGCTCGGTGTAGGCATTAAAACATAAAAAAAGAAGAAAAAGAATTTCGTAATATAAAAAAAAACATCTTAAAATGTTTGATAGGACTAGCAGAAGTCAACCCTATGAGGTGGTTAGCAGTTTACCAATAACCCTGTATAAACGGTGGCTTCCAAAATTAATTGCTCAGAATGATTGTGATAACTCCAGGAGTCACTCGACTCAGTACTAGTATACCCTTCAGGTGACTTGTGGCCATATTAGTAGGCAGCAAAAATGACTTAACGACAAAAATGACTTAAGACGAGGCTGCGGAAAAAATACTCTCATTCGACTAGTTTTTTTAAGCAACTGAAATATGCAATCAACACGAAAACTTAAATATTTGATATTTCAAACCTTTTTCTATCAGTTGTACAGTCAGAAACACATTTGAAAGAAATTTACTCGATAGTTTTAATTTTTCAAAATGAAGCCTTTTCTTTAAATTATTGGAGTTTTCTTGGAAACTACATCAGTTACATATTAATAATAATCACACATAGAAAGGAAATGTAGTTTATTATCCGCTGTATAAGTAAAATTTACCTAGAGTAATTAGTATTGTCATAATAAATTAAATAGTGTTTTAGACTTACGACCTTTAGTTCTGTGCAGGATTACGGTCAATCGGAAGATTCGATATTCAACCTTATTAGCTTAGGATTACGAAATAAAATCAATGCGTAAGAGCTGTCCTTCAGTGCCGCGCTGTGCGCCGTTGGACGTGGACCTATCGCTCGCGCGCTATCACCTGTGCTGTGCAGTATAAATACGTATCTTGGTAGGTATATCAATCAATATGGGAAATAAAGATAACTAAAAAATAAAAAACGAAGCAGAAGAGTCGATACAAAGACTTTGCAAGAATTATGAGAGAGCGTATAATATTTCAGTTTATTTTTACCTATGCAAATTTAATATTCGTTTGTGTTTCGGTGTTTATTCTATTCATGAAACATATTATCTCTATCGAACTAAGAGATTCTATACCTACTAGGTTACTAGGTTCCTATAGTACTGTAATGGAGCTATAAAATAACTAAATGTCGTACTAATCTAAGTACGATTAGTTGGATACTATAATAATATCTGGTAATGTATAGTTATGGTCTCACCTGATGGTAAGTGATGTGGTAGAAGGTACCAAACAGGTAATAACTAAAATTATCTGGCTCTAAAGTACAGCTGACGTTCAACCGTAAATGGAGTTGAGTGTTGCTAAATAATAATAACACAAGCGTAGCAAATCAAAGCATTTGGTTTGGTGGGTATATCGCAATAAAACATCGAACATTGTTCATGTCCCTCAAGACTAAATGTAGATTTATATAAATGAAAGAATATTCAGAATCAGGCAAGTAGGTATATATTCAAGAGATTATCTACAAAGTCACCTGCATAGGTACTTTTAAATATACATTTTATCACTTAGACATGTACATATAAGTAACGATTTATACAAATATAATATAGTGGAATAAATAGATTCTGTACATATATATAATAAAATAGACTGTGCTCATAAAATGCACCTTCTTTCTCAGGAAAAAAAATAATAAATCAGTCAAAGTCCGAGATCACTCGGAACAGGGAGAACTGTCGGAGTCGCCATCTCATATAATAAATTTAGACTGTGTTCTTCCACTATATGAAAATAAGTGAGTAATCTTTGAATAAAGTATTATTAAATTTGCACATTTTATTCACAGGAAATTTCGTAAACGAAATATATTAAATATTATTTCGTTTACGAAATAATATTAAATATATTATTTAAATATTATAATACCTATATTAGGCAAAAAAATATTTTGACCTATCCATAGCAGAGCAGCAGGTAAACTTAAATAACAAAAACGTATAAATGTGTATATACATTTTTTTTTTATTGCTGATAGGTAAGCCTTTAACCACAATCTCACCTGATGGTAAGTGATGATATGGTCGAAGGTGTTAACAGGCTTAACCTAGAATTACTGGCTCTCAAGGACAGCTGCCGGAACACACCGTTAGGTGCTTGGCGACAGATTTTCCACTTGAGGGTGGTCGCTAGCCAGGCGGGCATTCGCTAAAATGCCCTTCCACCATGCGGTGAAGCTCAAGCCAGCGGCGGGATTCGAACCATGGACCTGCTGCGCGGCAGTCCATAGCCAAAGCCACCGAGCATCATGCTTTTTACACTGAAAAAAAAAACTTTACATTATTATCGCCCTGCACTTGTCACACCTCTGTAGGGTCGGTATAAACAATATATTTTTTCTGAGTACCTTCACAAAAGACAACGCATTGACATAGTTGTGCGGAGTAAGACTTAAATTTTATGGCCGGCCTCCTATCTGAAGCAATATGCCTTTGCGTATGCCATCGTTGATATGTATTATACTCGCCTTTGCCCCCTTTTCGGTTATTAGTTAGGGTATTAGATAGATGGTAAAGAGCGATGTTTTACTCTTGACGTGCAAAAAATCTGACGTGAAATTATCTGAATTTATGTAATTAAATTCATTTATTCATATTCACTACACCCCCTTTCTGAAGGCCGAGCTTCAGCAGGGGCGGAGCAGTTTGTATGGTGGCCGTCTTGAAATCGCCATTTTGGATTTTTGACAGGTGTCATTCGACTGCTCTCCCGACATTTATCCTTACTTCTACCTTTTAACAAATTCTATCTACACATTCTAACAAATTGTGCGAAATTGATTGTCGGACAAACAGAAATGTACAGTTGCTTTTCTGAAGGCTTCAGGTAACGGATTGTCTGTAAAATGTATTTTGCAGGTATATATATCAATAAAAAATTTGATTGATATTATCAAACTGAAGGCTAAATGCACATTTGTAATATAACTAAATGCTTAGGCCTTGTACGTGGCGATGGTAAAAGGCCGGACGGCATGACTTTGGTTCCGTGGAGGATGGGAAGGCCTCTGGTATGGGACGCTACCTGTGTCGATACCTTAGCACCTTCTCATATTCCTGCTACCCAAAAAGTGGCCGGTGCGGCGGCTGAACTAGCAGAAGGCCTCGAAAGGCGCAAATATAGTAATCTCAGTAGTTGTTACATGTTTGTGCCTTTTAGGGTCGAAACGCTGGGACCGTGGGGACCGAGCGCCAAACTATTATTCAAAGACGTCTCAAAACGTCTGGTCGACGCTACTTGTGACCAAAATGCTGGCATATACTTTGGACAAAGGATAAGCATTGCCATACAACGTGGCAATGCGGCACAAAAACACGTATTTTGCAATATCTCAGAAACTGTGCGTTTTATAAAAAAATTGTAAGAACATAATTTGTAGCAAATTGTGTTGCCCACAAACATATTTATATAACTTTTTGCCCTAAATTAAATATTAAAGAAGTTATAAGCAATAATAAATTTTTTTGCTCTATAACTTTTTTTACATTTTACAAAAAAAATACCCTAGAACAATGTCGTAGATGATCTGCTCAGGATTTTTTTATGAAACTCGCAGGTTAATTGATAAAACTGAAAATAATATCCACAATTTTCAATACGTTTACACGTTGCAAAAAATGTAGCACAACTAAGAGAATAAAATGAGATAGAAGAAACAGCTAAGCCTACGTATAATAATAATAGTCGTAGCAGGCAGATGTTCCTTTGAACCCAAACGGTTACTCAGACCTTTTCTACCTGCTTATCCTTCCGTAAGTTAAATTTAGTAAGTTCTATGGTAAGGAAAACAGGAATGAAAAAGTAAAGTTGTACGAATTCAACAATTTTTTTTAAGAATATATTTACAATAAAAAATATAATAAGTTAAACATTTCTTTTTTTTCTATATATTATGATTACAAGCACTACCGCGTACTAAGCGAAAATAATAAACATTTCTTTTTGACCGGATTCTCATGAGCATTGACGAACCTGGTCAACTTTGGAGCGCTGTAACAGTGTGTTAAATGAATTAAAATAAAATAAAAAAATCGTCAAAAGATAATCAAAAATGTTGGTCTGAGGTATTATTTTGTAAAATAAGAAAAAAAAGTTATAGAGCAAGAAAAAAATATGAAAATTTTCTCACTTTTTTGCTTATAACTTCTTAAATTTTTAATTTAGGGCAAAAAGTTATAATAACATATT
This sequence comes from Plagodis dolabraria, assembly GCA_963854805.1. Classification (NCBI taxonomy): domain Eukaryota; kingdom Metazoa; phylum Arthropoda; class Insecta; order Lepidoptera; family Geometridae; genus Plagodis; species Plagodis dolabraria. The sequence goes on from OY978459.1 coordinate 22,815,493, forward strand.
TGTAGGAAAAATAATTTGCTACAAATTATGTGCAGTGGAATTTTTTGTAGGACACATCGTTTCCGAGATATCGCGAAATAAGTGTTTTCACCCCTTTTATCAAGATGGTGGCCGGGGCACAAGGGTGGCGACCCCACAAACTTAGATTTGTCTCAAAAGTAAAATTGCGCCCTCTAGGAATTGCAATATTCGGTCCTTAAATTGTAACATTTAAATGGTACATACTATGTAGGTATCTATATTTGATTATGTCCTTCTAACCATAATTGTATACATATAGGCAAATAACTTAGTTTTGTAGTTTGTATACCTGCTTTGTGCATGCATACCTTGGTTCATTATATTTGTATAACTGCCCTGTTGGCGGAACGGCTTTAGATAGATAGATACATATCAAACAAATTATTGGAGTACAAAATTTTATGCCCAAGGCGGGAATCGAACCCGCGTCCTCCGATATCGCGTCGGATGCTTAACACCATCTCAGCCACCTGGACATTGGCATTTCTGCCGAAACTTTGTGCTCCAATTGTATTACTTTAACCATCATAGGGGACGGTGCGCGGCCATCAACCAGACTACAAGACTTCATCTGATCGAAAGAAGTGTTTTTTCAAACACTTAACTCTCGGTATGATGTTGCTACCCTTCTATATTTCTAAATATGATTACAAGCACTATCGCGTGCTAAGCGAAATCATATCAAACAAATTATTGGAGTACAAAATTTTATATCCAAGGCGGAAATCGAACGCGATATCGGAGGACGCGGGTTCGATTCCCGCCTTGGGCATATAATTTTGTACTCCAATAATTTGTTTGATATGATTTCGCTTAGCACGCGATAGTGCTTGTAATCATATTTAGAAATATAGAATGGTAGCGATATCATACCGAGAGATTGTTTTGGCTAATGCACTCAATTACAAAAACAATAAACTTTCTTCCTGCATCATTTAAAAAACAAAAACTTTTATACTTTAGCCGCACCAGCCTTGAGAAAAGGGCTGTAAAATGGCTTTGCTGGAATAAGGGCTCTTAACTTAATGTTGTCTTAGGTTTTCGCGATTTTTACACATAGTAATTAAACAACATTAAACGGTTTAAATCTCGTATATTTATCATTATTTTTGTCCTGACGTTTCAAACACTTTGCAGTGATCGTGGTCACGGGGACTGCAAACTTGAAAAAAAACTTGACTTTCCGTTTCCGATACTCGTTATTTCTCACGCACACTTTTGCATATCATTAAAACTGTATAAATTAAAAACAATATATTTTTTATTTTATAAATGATTTTTTGTTAATTTATATACATCTTAACTTAATTTGTCGATAACCTCTGTAGACTATACCACTTACTAACAATCTAAGAATCCACTATTTTTATTTTAAAGTCTAATTTAGTCACCTGTTCCAGTACCTCTCACTTGTCTGCCATGTTTCATTAAAAAAGCCTGTATAACATGTTCCCTACAATGTTTCTGCAGCTGTGTGTTTTTTTCATAAAATATCCCAAAGTTTAAGGCCCTTACAATTGCGTATGTAGACTCTTCTGCAAGTTTGGTAAAATAAAATCTTATCCTGCTGTTTAGAAGTGGCTAGATATATATCTGGTTGGTCTAATTTTTACCATAGTTGGTATATGAAAGCAGAGTGGTAGTAAAATAACACCTTTCTGTTAACCACTGTAACTGAAAAATTAAACGAAATAGGATGTATACGAATTACGAACATATTTTCAACATAAGTAATTAATAGTCAAAAATTATATGATAGCAATAAAAAAAACAACCTGCATTATATTATTATGGGAACGTGTACAGTAGCACAGTTATGAAAAACTATAATTCATATTTGTATGACGAGTCGTGGTAAAATATATTGCCCACAACTAACATTTAATGAAATCAAATCAAATCCATTTATTTCAGGTCAATTGTACCCATATTCACCGAATATAATATAATATTTTGCTCATTCAATTTGATGGTATTTTACTTTATTCTAATGATGTGTAACATGTAATCTGATTAATCACATTCCAAGATACTGAGAACAATGTTGATTCATTCATAAATTATCGTCCACGCGGATGCCAAGTAACATTACTTTCGTTACTACGGAGAATTTAAAAACACCCCATTTATCAATATATATCGTGCCGTTTGGGCTGTTATGTACCACCATCATATTCCGACCCCTGTCTCACTTATGTTGGTTTAGTGCAGTATGTTTTTTTTTATAAACACGGAGACTGCGACGCAACAACATAGCAAAGAAACTTAAAAAAAAAAAGACATGAAAACAATTTTTTAAATTAAACAGTCTGAAATAACTGGTTGATATCGGTTCAATATGATCTCAAATTTGTGTTTTTATCAATATTGAACAATAACTTTCATCTATATTCATAGTTGCCACTTACATTAGTTGCTAGAAGCACTGCGATCGTCAAGGCATTTTGGCAAATTACTTTTAGTAAGTTGACTGTAACTGGCAAACCGTTCGCCGGTGTTGATGAAATTAAAATGAAACCAATAAAGAGTTAAACTGTACTAGCAAACAAATAATCTTCTATATTGTAAGGTTCAGTAAAAAAGTTATGTGTGGTCAAACATAAAATAAATAATAGACAAGTCAATTTAAGAACCCTCTTTCTATTGGGAAGTCAGTTAAATATGTATAATATGATATACCAATAATATATACCAATAAAGTCGAGCAGACATGAACATATGGTAATAAGTAATAAGTCTGTCGACCGTAAGAATAATTTTGAAAAGTAAATCAAATAATCTTTTTCTTACTAAGAAATATTAGTAATGTTGATAAAAATAAAAAAGTGACATCAATTGCAGTATATACAAAGTTACTTTATATAACTTTTTTTTTTTTTTTTTATGCTAAATTTTTTTTTTTTTGTGACTTTTGGTCGCTTAGCGACTACTTTATATATCGAAATTCGTCACGTGAATAAGATTATAAAAAAAGTTGAAATCGTCTCAATGGTATCTGTGTTCGCGAATCTAATATCAAGTATACAAATATGTTTATAAGCGAGACGCGTGCGCCGCTGCTGCACATCGCCTCATTCGGTGCAGCGGGGATCGTTGCGCCGCATGGGCGGAGCTAGCGTGGGAATTATTTTTGACTGCCCCCACTTAAAGACAATAATCTAAACGAAAGTACTTGTAAGTCATCGTACAAATATAATTATTGGGTGTGTGTCCATAAGTTGTTTTTTTAAGATAACTGAATAGGTCCACATAACAATTCTCAGCTGAACAAAAGCCTCCACCAATAGTTTTACTGTAATCTCCGCATTTGTCCACCTTGGTATTTATTTGGTATAATAATTTAATAATTGAAAATCTTGATCTAAAAACCGGCCAAGTGCGAGTGGGACTCGCTCACGAAGGTTTACGTACCATCGCATCTGTAACCTAATAAACGGCGAAACCGCTTTTATTGTATGGGCAGCCCTCTTAATTATTTATTTTATTTTATTACAATTAATAATATTTAAAGAGCACATAAAACGAAATATTCTGTGAATGGTTAAAGCGTCTATCTATCACCGTTATTAGTATCGAGCAAGAAACGGTAAAAAAATCCAGTTTGTTGTATGGGAGCCCCCTTAAATATTTATTTTATTTTTAGTATTTGTTATTATAGCGGCAATAGAAATACATAATCTGTGAAAATTTCAACTGTCTAGCTATCACCGTTCTTGAGATACAGCCTGGTGACAGACGGACGGACGGACAGACAGCGAAGCCTCAGTTAAAGGGTCTCGTTTTTACCCTTTGGGTACAGAACTCTAAAAACGAACTCTTATTGTTAGTTTCGTCTAGCTGACAAAGACAATAGAACATACTAACTACAGACCTGTTCATGAACTAAGGCGCATACGGTCAACATTAAATTATTAATGTGCATATGTACAGGTAGGCTTCGTTGGTACAATATGTCTTAGTGTGGGTGTAAAATATACTCATAGTGTACACAGTATAATAATACAATTTTAAATATACCATAACTAATGTGGAGGTTGCGCCTTCTTAACCAGGTCTATAGGGCTGCGTACAACACCTCCTAATACGAATATATACAAGACACGCCTAATCGTTAATAGATGTTAAAAACAAAAGTGGATCCGTTCTTTGAAACGAATAGTTCGTAATCGGCATTACCCTACTTTGTAGCTTAGAAACATCGTCACTTCGTTAATGAAACATTTAGCTTAGAAACATCGTCCCTTCGTTAATGAAACATTAGATGAAAGTTTTAGGTACTCGATGCGAGTTGGAGATATATTTTTCAGCTACAACGATTGTTTATACGTTATAGCATGTACCTGCCCGAGAAATCGATCGTATGGGTTCGAATAAAGATGACTATAATAGTTTGTAATTTGCTAAAAAGATCTACTTTAAAAGGCATTTACATAAAAAAACAAAATCAAGGAGCGAAATCACAAATTTTATTTACAAATGTACAGTGTCAGGGGTTTCCACACTGCGAACTTTATCTTTCATTTGTGTTGCCAATATTTTTTCTAACATATCATTCACTTTTTGTTGTGTCTTTAAAACATTCCTAAAGTGAGAATCATAGGTCCTATCCCTTTTCTTCAAATTATTGAAAGACACTTGTTGCCTCGAAGACACTTTTAATCGCTTATCCTCCCTGGGTGCGTATGCGTGTTGTCTGATATGTTTTTTTCGGTTAACGGGCCTTTCTAGTTTCTGACGAAATCCTTCCCTGTTTCGATTGCGTGAAAACCCTGTATGGTGATATCTGCTTTGTTGTGGTTTTATGTTGTTTATGTAGTCCTTATAAAAATTGTCAAAATCAGATCCCGGCCTTTGCTTTGATGGCGAGTGTCCGCTATCAATACTCTTACTTTGGCGAGGCCTCGTGTGTTGCGTGTATCTTTGGTTGAGCCCGTAACTTCTTCCGGAATCAACATGATGTGATCTCTCCATATCAGCATTGGATTTTACCAAATCAGTATTATGTATTTCATAATCACGACCTACGTACTCATGATATTTATTACTTTTAGTGTCACTTTGATGGTATTGCTCTTCTATATATTGTCTCATCGGATGCTTAGTTGTTACAATAATGTTTTGGTTCATTGCGTTTACTGTTCTTGGTAGAGGAATTCCTAGTGGTGGGATCATATCAGCGTTCGTTTGCAATATAGGTGCTGATAGAATTGTGGGTATGTCTTCTATTACACTTGCGATGTTATTCATAGGATGTAGTTTAAAACCAGGTATCATTGCAACTTCAGTTTTTGAATTAGATATCTCCTTTTGTAAATTATACGGTAGTGCTTCTGCAGTTTGAATAACTTGTGGATATTGATTATAAAATATAGGCATAACACTGACTGCTTCTGCGTCATGAGGATAGTTAACTGGCAACAGAGAGGGGTAGAGGACGTTTATTGGACCATGAAATTCATTTTTAGTTTTTTTCTGTTCCGTATATGTTAATTTGGAATCCGAAGGTACGCCAGAACTTTCCTTTCCAGATTGAAATTGTTTAAATAGCTCCATGAATTTATAAAAGGTATTAGTTGATAATTTAATATGTTCTCGATCTGTTTGTAAGATGTTTATCGTTGTGGTTATATCTGAAACATATTTAAATATTATCATTACCATGTCTGATATATGGTACATTTTGTAAATATTTGTGAAAACTAAGGGTATGAAAGTATTTTCATACCTGTTGTACTTTCATGAGGATTTTCTTGCTTCAATTCATTAAATAATTCCATAAGTTTTTTGAACACCGTACTTTCGTTTAGATTACTGTCTTTAATAACTTTTGGAGCATTAGTAGTAGTCATTTCTGAAAGCATAATAAAAAATAATTTATAATCTATCAATATTTTATTTTAGTTTCTGTTATTGTTTATTGTAAAATTTGTTGTTTTGCATGCCATATCTAATATTATAATATAATTATATATATAATATAACACATCACATAATGTAAATAACACTACGATGATGGGAACTATTCTTGAAAACCAACCTGTGGTTGTTTGTTGTTGTTCATTTTCTTTTATGAATATCTGAAATAGTGTCAACATTTTTTGGTAAACAGAACTTTGGTTTTGTAAATTGTCTCTTACATCTTTTGGAATAGAAGTAGTAGTACTCCTAATGACTGACTCTGAAAGAATAAAGTATTAGCGATCAAATTGTTAACTTTATTGGGTTTGTTTTGAGTTTGATATAGTTTAAGAAAGCTTCAATGATATCAATAGTTACCTACAGTGTTTACTTGTTAAAAATTATGTAAGTATTATTTACTACCTGTTGCAAAGTTTCTTTCTTTTCTAAACGTTTGGAAAAGCTTCATAAACTTTTCAAATTCCGCCGTCTCATTTTGGCCCTTGTCTTGGGCAGTTATAGGTGTATTATTAGTAGTTATCTCTGAAAAATATACCCTGCATGAAATTATGTTATTAAAATCGTGAACACATTGTTATTATTAACTGTTGCAGAATAATCCATGATGGATTATTTCTATACACATTATTTTGATCCTATGTACCTGTGGATGATTTATTGTTCGTTTCTTTACTAAATGTTTGAAATAGCTTTAGAAAATTTTTATAATCTTCAGTATCATTTTGGTTCGACTCTTTGACAGTGATTCGTGTTATATTTATAGTTTCATCTGAAAACAAAAAAAAATAATTACTACTAAAATCTGAGTTATCTGCCGCCAAGCTATTAACTGTCTTGACGAGTCAATTCTTCTATGTTTAGTCTGTTTTATTAACTATTCTTTGTCCTCACCAACAGGTGAAATAGTGGTCAAATAGCAATAAAAATGTAACATTATTTTTGAAGTATAATATTAAATTAAAAACCTTTTGTATATCTTGCTGTTGTAGTTGTCAATTTTGAAGTCGTCATCTGATTTTGTAAATCTTTTAATACGGAAACTTTGAGATTCTCCGTTATCTCTTTGATGATGTGATCCGGTAATAAATTGAGTTCTCTTTTTACTGTACTACTGTTTATTTTCTCTTGAGTTATGTTTCTCTGATAGGTTTGTGAATTGTTTAAAATATGTAAATCTTCTGTATCTTCAAATGACCAAGAATCGTTGAGAGGGCTTCGTTGCCTAAGAAATGGTGGGCTATATTTTGGTGTATCAGATTTTTGTCCAAACGATTGTGTTTCGTGTATTTTATGCGCTTGATACCAGTTATCTTTGGCCTTCTCAATATAATCATTCACTAAACTTTTATTATAATAGTGTTTCGTGGTTTCTAAGAAATCCTCTATTTGTGATGGCATCATGTATGTATATTTTTGTGTTGTATTAAATTTTATAGCGCCCGTATGAGTTCTTAATGCGGGGGCATAGTTTTCATTGACTATATTTGTGGATCCCAGTTCCTTGGATGGAGACTGAATTTCTTTTTTAATGACTAAATCTCTGTTAAATTGAACTGGTTTCTGCAAATTCATGGTCTTTGGTGTAGTCATAATAACATCTTCTTCCCGTGTTTTAATTTTCTCTAGAAAATTCCATAAGTATATGACGTTTTCAATAGTAATTTTCTGTGGTGTATTCCTTTCACTTATCTCGTCATTGTAGTTTTGATGCAGAATATATTGGCTTCTATATTTTTTTGATTCTGGTGTTGTGTTAACTTGTTTGGCAGCAATATAACTCTTAAACATTTCGGAAATGTAATCGAAATATTTTGTCAGAGAACCAATTTTGTTTTCTTCGTTAAATGTAATGTTCCGTCCATTTGAAACCGGAGTTACTGTAGTATAGTCAATAAATTCCGCGTCGCCTTTTAGTTTTGTTTTATCTGACAATGTCCATAAATCCATGAGACTAGGAAATCCACGAGGTTGAGGTGTATATTTGTTTCTGTTATAATCCATTTCTGTGTTATTTAAATTTCTGCGACTATCATTATATTTTGTTGTATTTTCGACTTCAGTAAAATTGTAGATTAACTTCAGGGGTGTAGTTTCTTCGAGTCTGCTAGCTGAACAATAATGCCGAGTAGATGCCACATAAATATGGTGTTATGTTAAATTACATGGGCAATTGCGACTATAAATTGAGATGTAAGCTATCCTATCTTTCAATTTGGATCAAATTGCGGTGTATAAATCAAATTAAAAATCGGTTCAGTAGTTTAGGAGTCCATCGCGGAAAAACGTGACAAGTAATTTTTAAAATATATATACGGACAATACCTTATATAAGGTTTCGGTCGAAGATAACTGTTATAATAAAACGTCCTTCATATTAAATTAAATTTAGTTACAAAACTGTTAAAATTTCTGATATTTTATTAGGTACCTACAGTTCACCAAGAAATTAGTAATAGAAAAAAAAACAGCTTCAAAAGCACTTAAATTGATACTTACCAGTTGTATGCGAATATTCCTTTGTGGGCAAGGATAGGATTTCCTTACGTATATCTGAGTTAACGCTCATTAAACATGTTCGGATGGTTCTACGAAAAAATAAACTTTGAGTTAACTAACTCGTATTTGAAATTAAGATGCCGAACACAGATAAGAAACTCACTCATTGTTAACATCATCGATGTTTACGTTATGCCGTTGAAGTTTTTTCAACAAACTCTCGTCCAAATCTTCCTTTTGCAATCCACTCAACAGCAGCACACATATCACATCTGAAAATTAATTCAATTTTAATCTTGTATCTCACCTGCGCGTGGGAAAATGCACAAATTTTTGGAGTGACCTTTTCAAATCACTTTGTATGGAACCTTTTATCTGGTCTATTTGTGGCGTGGACTGACCGTCAGGCTCCGTGATAATTTCTCTTTGAAACGTACATGTTAGGGCGATTGCGACCAGTAGAACGCGGCACCACATTCTGACGCGTTATCGCTTTACGACTTGTGGTTTACATTGTTTTTTTCTCACAAATAACACTTTTCAAGCAGCAGTTGATGTTGTGACGCGCTCTCACGGCCGACTCGGCGAGTCTTATTCACGGACTTTTAAAGTTAGATACAAATTGTTAAAGAAGGTGATGATATGTTTACCTCTCAAAGATTGATATTTATGATTAAGCTATAGTTTTTCGAAAAATATTTTTTTTTCTTTATATTTAGCACACAAAACAAAACGTGAGATAATTTTTTTATTTTTTATTTCTATATGTTTTATATACCGCCATAATAACAACAACGTCAGCAAGAGTGCAACGTTTCAAATAGATATATTCCATAGTTATGTTAAGCGGACTAACCTCTGCCTATAACAGATGCATTTTGTCCGAATGAATTCCACAGTATATACAGTTGATAAGTCTCATGTGCCAGTAGGTTTTCTCTCAAGGACTGCTGTGTGCTCGGAACACACTGCTAGGTGCTTGGCGACAGATTTTCTACTTGAGGGTAGTAATGGATAGATTCAGGCGTTACTTTGCGGAAATCCATATTTAATAATAACAAATACTTTTAAAAGTATCCTAAAAAATATTAAATAATATTTAAATAAAACACTTAAAAAAGCATAAAATTATATATCTAGTGACAATTCCGCCTAATTTTTCAGTTATCTACGTGACGTCACAAACATCACGCAGCCTAACCAGAAGAATACCCGACTAGTTTCGCTTCTAAACGACTTACTTGACTTACAAGACCTCCTGAAGATGCTTCGTCTAGAAGCGAAACTAGTCGGGTATTATATTCTTCCGGTTAGGCTGCGTGATGTTTGTGACGTCACGTAGATAACTGAAAAATTAGGCGGAATTGTCACTAGATATATAATTTTATGCTCTTTTAAGTGTTTTATTTAAATATTATTTAATATTTTTTAGGATATTTTAAAAGTATTTGTTATTATTGAGGGTAGTAGCTAGCCAGGTGAGCATTCACAAGATGCCCTTCCACCATGCTCAAGCATTGAAGCTCAAGCCGGCTTTACTTACTTCAGACTCTTCGTATGACGATATTGATCATATCGTCCAATAGGGTTCATCATGCATAGAGTATTTTTAAGATTTTAACGATATTCTAGAAATTTATCTCTTCTTGGTATAAATATCACGTCTAAATAGCGAATCGTTCGATATGTTTATTAGAATTTTTCGACAATATTTTATTAGTAGCCGTCCAGTAGTATGGATTGAGGTATATAGCAGCACGCAATCTGTAAAATATTATTATGAATGCTCCCTCAAGTAGAAGGTCTATCGTACGCTGTGCACCTACCACTGTATTCCAGTAGCACTACTTAAGACCCAGGGGGCCAAATCTCACCTCTTATAGTAATAATAACTTAATCTTACTGCAAAAAATGTACCTCCACGTCAATTAAGCAAGCTTACAAACGGTAATGGAATCGCACGTCGTCGTTTTGATGACCTCACAACAAATTTTTCACTCTTTTCGCGAAGTCTGACGTTACGTTACGAAGTATTACTGTACCAATGACAAATCCGCCATGTTTGTCCATCTTAAAAAAGGCTACTTTCTAGCAGCGGATTTAAACTTGATTTTGACTATTTTACGATAAAAATGTGTTTCATAATGTGTAAGTTACGCACAATGTTTTTGTTTCTATTAATCATTAAAATAAATGTAGGCAAAATTATTCGATGAGAAAATATACAAAAAGTTACTAACAGCTGTTGTGCAGCATATTATAAAATGTTGTAAAACTATAGTAAAACCGTTCCATAACATCGTACTACGGAACAGCGTGAGCGGGATAACGCTATATTATAAACATCTTATATCACGCTTGCAGATCTGTGATGCAATATATTTCATTCGTTCTTTAAGTAGGATCAAACCAATATTGCTTGACGCGATTGTGGATCGGTGATAGTTCGTGTCTACGAATAATTATTTTAAGCATGAAACAAAACACTCCATTTTTCTGATGGTATTGAAAAATGTATGAGTGGGCCCCCAGTTCTCATTTTAAGTTTAGCTCGTTTAATATCTTTGACCACATCGTCACTTATCTACAGGTGAGATTGAAACAGGTTCCAAGGTTAACCTATCAGCAATATAACAATTTGTGCATATAAGCACTACGAAACCTAATTCTATTTTTATGAATAAATCATGATATTTTTGTAACGAGCGCATTCTAATGTTTTCAGGCCCGGTTCTTGCTGTCGAAGGTGAATCCATCGCAAACGCATAACAACATGTACGCGTATGGCGGGGTGAGTTATTCATATTTCTTAGTAGTTTTTACTGCATATGAATTCCATATTCCATAACTTTATTAAGCGTTATTCAGCAGTGCCACAAAGGGATGCCTTTAAAGTATATTTACTAAAAAAAAATATCATAATTGTCACTTTATTTGTAAATGTTTAATATTCAATTATGATAAGTAAAATGGAGTCCAAGTAAAATAAAAATTTGAACTGCGTAACGCAAAACTCTTGTGAAAATTTCTAAAATTAAATTACGTTTGGCAAAGTTATGGGACAGTGGTATATAGAGATTTTAATTGTCCAAACCAAAATTGCAAATAAGTCTCAAATCTGCCATTTGGCAGATGCAGATATGCAGATATCTGCTGATGCTTATAAAAACTAGGATTATTATTGCATACTTTTAATCAATTTCCTTTTTATTATAGATTACTAGCTTTCCGGGCGCGGCTCCGCCCGCGCGTATGTCGGTTATCGCGCTAAAACATTAACCTCTTTTTGCGCAGTCGGATAAAAACTATTCTATGTTTTTTCCCGGGTCTCAAACTATCTCCATACCAAATTTCATTCAAATCGGTCCAGTAGTTTTGGCGTGAAAGCGTAACAGACAGACAGACAGACAGACAGACAGAGTTACTTTCGCACTAGCTTTCCGGGCGCGGCTCCGCCCGCGCGTATGTCGGTTATCGCGCGAAAACATTAACCTCTTTTTGCGCAGCCGGATAAAAACTATCCTATGTTTTTTCCCGGGTCTCAAACTATCTCCATACACAAATTTCATTCAATTCGGTCAAGTAGTTTTGGCGTGAAAGCGTAACAGACAGACAGACAGAGTTACTTTCGCATTTATAATATTAGTACTGATTTATAAAATTAGTAAGTACTGATTTTGTAATATGTTACAAAGTAGTGTGTACCTACTTGTAATTTAAATAGTTTAGTCAACATATGTTTAATTTTGCATGGTGTGATACCGTATTTTGAAGGTTCGTCAGATGTTAATAATGTATAACATATTACAGCCATATTCAATGTAAAGAAATATAAATTCTGTTGATATTTTATTGTAATTTGTTTGTCCAGACTTAAAATATTTTATAATAATAACATGAATGACTTAGAATTTGTGAAAATCAGGTGATATATACTACGAATTAATATGTAAAGAAATGTAAGGCAAGCCTAAAATCAGTAGAACGAAAACCATAAGTGTATCCTGCGGCGCAACAACATTAACTTGACGCGACCAAATGTCATACAAGACAAGAAAATGTTATATTACTCTTACAACTACAAAACAGTAACAGTATGAAAGTTACAGTTCTTTTCATATTTATTCGTAGGGTTATAATATACCTATTTTAGTATTTGTGGTATTGATATATTATATTAATACCACTATGTACCTCAAACTACCCTTTATTCACACAATAATAGGGCTGTAAGTTGTTATGAAATGTCACGGACGGACCCTGATACTACTGCCGTATATGCGCTAACTGACAGCAGACCAGGGACTCTTCTATCTCAATAGGCACAATAGAAATAATGTGTTTTATGTTTAAAAGAAGTTATGTCGATCTCTGCATTCATTAAAACTTCTTCAGGTGTCCTTAAGAAATGTCTGGTTGCCACGCGGTATAAAATACAAACTTGTCCGTTTTGTTTACCAGTCGAGATAATTAGACCCATTCAAATCAATTCTGAACGAAAAGTTTAAAACTGTTGCAGATATGGTCACAAAAAGTGGTCACATTTTACACGCAACGTCTTCTGGCTGGATACTACCCTATTGACAATCAATCTATTCACCGAACAGCAATACATTGTTGTGTTCAGGGTTAAAAGAAAGGGTTGCGAACGTAATGCAGTCACGAATTGACCGCTTACGTGCCTAATGTTACCGTCCTTTATCTATTTTGGAGTCAATAATGCCTTGTTATCAATAGAGCAAACAGCGAATTACGCCACTGTTAATATTTATAAAACTTTGAATTTGTTAAATGCCATTGACATAGAGGTGTCCTGTTTTCTTTTAATGCCTGGCGTCCACTACAGAGTCGATATCGCTCTGAATCGAATCAAATTATATACTCTATCAAAGAAAATTAACACGAAGCGATTTAATTCGGCGATAGTGGACGCCCGGTCATAATGCCGCGTTGAGCCGCCTCGCACGAGATGGCCTTGTAGATCTTATAACAGCCATCGAAGCATGGTGTGAACTTGATTTGTTTTTTTGTTTCATTATTGTTATGGCGAAATCCAGGCGATGCCGATACCATCTGCGGTATAGATTTTTATTTAATTTTCTTTCTCATCGGTGTTGGGTGTTCTAACGCTTCATTGTACAGACAGTCACATTGAAATCTAACCATAATATTTGTCATGTTACAAAGTTTGCGCTTTGCATTTCTTCTATATTTGTTTTTAATTATACAATTATTCTTAAATACGCTTTTTGCGTTAGGTGCTTTATTTAAACATGCATGCATTCATTACTTATGACTAACATTCCACAATGCGACTTTTTTAGTTTAATTTTGTTTCTCACGCACATATTATATACAGAATTTCTACATATTTTGGTTGGTACATTAGCTACGAAGTTCGACGCTCCCGTCTTCAAGGTTCAGAGTGCCAGGTTCGAATCCTGGCCGGGGTGATTTACGTGATGAAAATTAATTTCTGCTCTTGTGTCTTGGATACTTTTGGTGTGATGATGTCCATTACTCCTATTGCAAGTTTACAATTTTCATAATTTACTTTACTGTAAAAGTGTACATTATCTTCCATATATTTTTAGTTCGGTTATATTTTCTCTAGGGATCGGTCGAAATGTATGAAGTAACCGTTGCTCGTAGCGTGTGGGACTCGTACTAGGGGTACATGACTAATGAACAACATGTGATCTACGGGAAAATGGAGCCCGGTATATGTGATAACGATATCAAGCTTAGACTTAGTGGGGATCTGGGATTTTACATGGTGGGAGGGCATTTTGCGAATGTCCGCCCGGCTAGCGACTACCCTCAAGTAGAAAATCTGTCGCCAAGCACCTAACGTTGTTTTCCGGCAACAGTCCTTGAGAGCCAGTGAAATAACAGACACATAAGATTTAATAACTATGTCTCAAGTTGACGGGCGCAGTGCAATTCGTGACTTGTGACGAAATGCATCTATTATAGGCTGAGATTAGTCCGCTTAACATCAGGTGGGCCTCGAGCTTGTTCCTTCAAAATAACGTACAAAAAAAAAACTCAAGGCTTGTGTACAAAATACAACTTGCATGCAGGTACAAACATAAAAATAGCGGTAGGTAATTCTGCAAATATTTGTCACCTCAAATAGACATTTTGCCGCCAAGCACATAACGGTATTTCGGCAACTGTCGTCGTCATTTCTCATTTTTGACCTTGCAAGCTTACATCTTCAATCTCATGATCTCTTACCGAAGCGGTAGTGGTCAACCCATCAAAAGTAAAAAAAACGAACCATCTACATATAGCAGTATTGGGTAAGCTTCATCGGTGTTGGGGTACCAAATTGTATGAACATCTGTAAAGTTGTTTTTGTGTAACAGGACGGTGGCGCCCCCGTGTTGACCGACGACGTTTCGCTGCAAGTATTCATGGAGCATTTGAAGAAATTGGCTGTCTCTTCAACTGCTTAGGGGCTGTCGAAGGAATGGGCGTAACTTAGTTATCGTTGTTTGATCAGACTTGACGTGTTAATAGAATTGGGGTGATAATGATAACTTTATAGTACCAACTTTACCGATAAACATCAGCTGATCCGAATTCGCACATAATTACAATAGATTCAATTGTTACAATTATTTATCGATCTATAGACGTTAACTGCCTCAATTCCTAATGCTGAGTAGAAGCGCGTTGATGCGTCGTCAATTTACTCTACATTAATGTGTAAATCTCTATTTCTACGATAATATACTCCAAAATTCATAAAAAAATTGATATTGAAACACCTTACCTATGATTGTATTTCTTTATTTGACGATTTATTTTTGAAATTTGAATTGCGTTTTGTTGTTTATTATGAACTGTTGGTCGTAAATAAGACACTAACAAGAGCTTATATTCTTTCACTATCGGTCTGCGTAGATATGAAAGACAGGAAGCGATAGTGAAATCGCATTGCGGTTGCATGAAAATTTAAAGAAAGCTTATAATAATAGTAATAACATAAATCAATTTCATAATAAGATATCGTTGTTTTTTTGTCAAATTCATTAACGTATATTTTTATGGCCAATTTAGAGTTAAGTTTGCAATGAGTATATTGAGAAAGTTTTAAGGAATTATATGTTGAATACAAGTGTTTAGAGAATATGGTCAAGATTTACATATAGATAATGTTCCTGTTGCCACAAACTGTTTCGTTCGGCGATCGTTTTGCTTAAAACTGTTCGACGAGCTTTTGTTCCTTAAGTTTTGAGCCCTTAAGTTCATTTGAGAAGATAGACCTTTCTATTTACTGCTAATTGCGCTGTTGAATCGATGAATGTATATTAATTTAATTCTGTGCTCGTATAGGATCGATACTCTCTTTGAATATGAACTCTGTGTAAACAGTATTTTGTTATCTGTAGTACAATATTTCTATTAACTATAGTTTCGTATAAGCCACGAAGAATGTATTAGGTAACAGTTTATAGCGAGTTGTGAATTGTGATAAAAATTATGTGACTGGACGAAATAATAAAACAGCTTCCTTTATAATGGAAATAAAGGAAATATTTTGAACCATAGACTAACCGTAAATTTCTTTTTAATCTTAATGTTGCGGACACAATATATCCGTACATAATAAAGGCTTTTATAGATCTAAATTAGAGACTGACACAAGAAAATTTAGTTCAAATCCAACGTTAAACAGTTTTGATTGAATCTATTACAGTAGAGATCTAAGAGCTTCTATAAAGTGTAATAAACTTAAAATAGGTAGTTTTCTGAATTTATTATAAATGGATTTTAAAAGCATGTATTCCAATAGGCTTATGAGAACTCGTATCATGTGACGTTACAAGATATGTTTTTATCCGGCATTTTGATTGACACTAAAAGAGCTTTATCAAATATGAGTTATTCGAGTCATATATAGTTACGTTCTATAAAAAGTTGCGCCCATCCGTGGTTAAAGTTTTCCTCTACAATAAGTTTGTAAGTTATAATAATTTTTATGTGTAAATTAATAATGGAATTATGTTTATTAAACTGTCAACAAATGTTCATTTGTGAGAAATAAATATTATGTAATAAATGATTTATATGAAATATTTCATTGTTGTTTTATTTTTCATCTTCGACGTCCACCGTCGTACAGTCTTTCCAAATTAGGGCGGGTTTTCCATAATTCCCACGCTTGTTAGGCGTCTTGGGGATCGCAGTAAAAGACGGCAGTACTTCAGAAGGTGCCGTATTTTTTCTTCGTCGCCTCTTACGACTACCACAGAAATAAATGAGGTGTAATTTAAGGCCGGCACTCCAGGAGGAATTTATTTTTTGCCTTGATGAAATGTGAAGGAAACATGTCCGCATGGATTGAGGAGCCTCTCCAGATTTTAAAATGCCATACTGGAAGTATTGTATCTTTATTTGATTTCAGCAGTACTGCATTCATACTTAGTAGTTACTAGGTACCTACATACTTAAATGGATAATTTCATCTAAAAAGAGGAGTTCTAGAAGACGCCTCAATTCTGATATTTAGATTGAGCAACCACTTTTAAATTGAAAGAACTTTTGATATTTATGTTATAGGTACTACAAATTTTATAATTTGTTCGTCCCATTAAATATTTTGCTTAGCTACTAAATGAGTGTTTATTTTTTTAATCTGTACTGGCTCCTCAATCCGTACGGACATAAGGAAAGATTAGAAATTAATTTTCGGTTGATTATGAATTTCATGGTGATGATAAGATAGTAAATAGAACTACAGCAAAACCCTGCTTACTACAAAGTGATAAGCGTATGCTGAAACCTGAACCAGCAGTGGAATTAGTAAAGGTGACCTCAGTGAGAATAACACATGTTTAATTAAAAAACCATACTTTATTTAAAAATATTCATACAAATAACAGCCCAATAAATATGATTAAATTATATATAGTATAACAAAGTACAAATATTCCAGCGCAGACGACATATATCTGCGAAGTGGACCGCAGTCATTACTAAGAAAGTAGTTTACATTGTGCTGCGGTGCCTGAATTACAAGCTTACTGCGTTTATTGGAATGTTATAAGTTTAAGCCAATACAATATTAATCTTCTTTATATCAAGAAGTGACGAAAGGGGCAATTCGGGCACCTGATTGTAAGCGTCACCCCAAAATCACCTTTAAACAGCAGGTTCCAGTATTAGATTTTTCTCTCAAAAGTTCCAAAATCCCATCAACTTTCTCAGGGCTAAGTCTTGTGGTAGGGCCACGAGCACCATCGGCACTCCTGATCCTACCATTTAAGAAGATATTGTGCTTCTATTGTGGGCGGAATATTATGAACTTTATGTACGACTATAAACTAGTTTCTAGACTAATATACATTCCATTACACGCGAAAGTTAATATACAAATGTAATTTGTTTGTTAAGCTTAATTTACTATTTTCAGTAATTAAATTACTTCAACTTAACATATATTACAGCGGATCTAGGGCTGCTATACGCTTTGCTCCATATAGAGTCAATCTAGGTTCATTCTATCAACAATTATTTAAGTTTCATAGTTATTATTTAGTAACCGGCTAGGACTCGCGTAATATGTACCGGATATTGCACCGACCAGTTTCGATCTTATTTGAAGTTCCTCAACGAACGTGTACTCACACAAACTCACTCCTAAGTTTAGGAACTATCGACTATGAACATATAATGGGTCCGCCATCTAACGGTTTTTTTCAACTATATACATGCTTATTTCGCGAATGGTAACACTTAGCTCATGTTTTATTTGACAGATAATTAGTTTTATCCTTCCACTGAACGAATATGGTTGTGTATACGCTTGAACAACGCTGGGAAATATTGCGACATTACTTTCAAAATCATGGTAATGTTACAGAATGTGTGCGAAAATTGGGCCCTGTTTTTGAAGATCGCATTATCAGCCGCAGAGCTGATGTCGTTTGGCCACCTCGGAGCTCAAATTGACACCGTTGGACTATTATTTGTGGGGTGCTGTCAAAGATAAGTGTTACGCCGACAAGCCATAGACAATTGACGCTTTAAAGGACAATATTCGTGCCATTGGTGAAATACAGCTGCATACAATCGATAATGTGCTTAAAATTTGACCGATCGTGTAGGCTACTGCATGGCCAGCCGAGGCAGCCATTTGAATGATTTTTTTTTCCATTACTAACCGGAAGGATTGTACTTTCAAATAAAAAAAGAAATTTGAGAAAATATTCAGTAGTTTCTTTTTATCGAATTTAAAAAAAAAAAAGTTTTTTGGCTGACCGTATAGTAACGAGTAACACTACTACCAAACAGTACATAACAAGAGCTAGACGCAAGTACGAATTCATAAAATATAATTTATATTTTAATTTATAAACTATATAATGTTATTTTATCTCTCCATAGGCTGAGGCATAGCAGAACAATATATAATTTTTATTTCCAATCTATAACATTGTAACTTATTAACTAAATATACCGACTAGCACCCACGGTCTTCAGTCGTAATCTCCGACCGGTGTTCGAGCAGTAAAAACGCTCATTCTCAAGGCTCAAGGCAGCTTCGAGCATTTTTACATTTATTCGAATGATCTTTACTGCTCGAACATCAGCCGGAGATTTCGACCAAACACTGGGAGTGCTAGCGGGTATATGTAGTTAATAATTAACGTTAGTTTTTTTATGAAAATATTGTAATCGTTTGCTTAGCGAATAAAACAAAATTACAATAAAATGATAATATTTGGCAATCTGTTACTATTCTAACCACGTAAGTAAATCTACAATAATAATTGTAATATTACTTACTACACTATTATTAAGTTTTCATGACATTGTGCACAAGAACACTATATACATTATAGATTATTCATGTGATGCTAAAAAGAATATTTCGTAAATTATTACATAGACATTTAATCAAAAAGCAATAAGAGTTCTTGCTCCTATGTTTAATACTTTACAAAAATATTTTAATAACTATTTATTACAAATTTACACCATTTGGTCTAACATTTTGACCTAGATTTTAACAATTAACATATTAAGAGCCTGTTTCAGAATGTTCATGTAAGAGCTGGTTATACTACCCAAAACTTATTTATTAAACAAAACACTATCTTTGCGTTTTTTTATTTAGCCTATCCATCGGTTAAAGCTAGAAACGCGCTGCATGTTAACTGTCATTTTTATTATTCAGATATTTTATGTGTTGGTTAGCAATCCGAAACCTTATTAGGACATTCTAAAATGGACCCTTAGTATGCTATAACCACCAGGTTGTTTTTTTTATTTATTTAAGCCTTTGCAAAGACATATGTATTTATAATCTTCATCACAGCAAACTCTAATGAGTTCAATTAATTATGCTATAAAAACAAGTTAGTCGCCGCCGGGATGTTTTTATGAAAAGTCAAGAAATTAAATTATTCACCACCCTGTTCTTGTGATAATGGGGGTTTCATATGAAATTGATATTGAGTAGTTTATCTCAGTTTCACCATTGAGATATACTAGTAACAAAGTACTTACAAGAAGCTCTTCCAAACAAAAAACGTGTCGCAACTTGATGAAATAAATGCAAGCGTCATAAAAAAAAGTGTGGACAGCCATAGTTTCTGTGGTCTGTGAGAGCCAGTCGTATACTGCCTACAAAGGTCAAATATGAAGTTACTGACGGTTACTACTATAGCTTAGGGGTAAAGCGACAGGGCCGGAGACCTGTAGTCACTGTTTCGAATCCCCCTTGTAGACAATTATTTATCCATCTTACAAAATTCTAATTTTAAACTCTTGTAGGTATATATAGAATACTTTAGTTTTTTTATATGATATTAACACATAATTAATATAAGAGGATGTATGCATGTGATTAAAGAGCAGATCAAGTTATATTTTTTATACCGATGTTCTAGAATTATACTTGTAGTCTTTTCTTAATAGCCTTGCAAGGAAACTTTAAAGAAGTTAGGAGATTTGATGGTATGTAGTGGACAGTGAATCAAATGAAGTCATTCTGGCAGCTTTTGGTTAATCAATTATATTTTAGAAAACGTTAAGTTAGTTCATAGTTATTCATACTACATATACGTAGTATCATAATTAGTGTCCATTTATTTTATAAAGAGCATTGTCTAAAATCAGCTAATTCTTCACTAATCTATGATATCTATCAAAATTTCCTTCTACTTTTTGTGGTAGAAGGAAGAGTTAACTAAGCTACTAACAACAAAGTGTCCCTACATAATGACAAAGCTTTAAGGATTAAAGTTTTAATCAATTAATGTTATAGAATAATAAAAAATAAATAAAAAAATCACATTATTTCGCAACGACATAAGAATAGTAGGTATGACCATAAAAATAATATTAGTTCCTGTATAGCCTAAGCCTGACACTATGTCCATCTACAATCTACATGTATTCCTAGAGTCCTGAAAAGATCCATTATTTCTTATTAAAAAGCCCATAGACCAACATCACCAACGCTGCTGTTAACATGTACGTTAGACAATCGGTTCAGGACCGCAGAGGTCAGTTCAGGAACCGGATGGACATCTTCTGCTCCACATCAGTTCGCTCCAGAGCACGACAGAACTCCTCAAAGGATATCATCTGATCATTATTGGTGTCAGCCTCAAGGATGGTTCTTTCTGCAATGCTCGTCAGTTGTTCTTCACTGCAAAATAATATCACAGAAAATATATTATAATTGCCGTAATTTTGATAGCACGCCCGTACGTAGATGTGTGGATGTTTTTGTTTTCAGTTTTGTCTTGTTTTACTTTTTTTTTTATTGTGTTTGTGATCGAACAAGCTCGATGCCCACCTGATGTTAAGCGGACTAACCTCTGCCTATAACAGATGCATTCCGTCACAAGTCACGAATTGCACTGCGCCCGTCCCATTGAGACATAGTTGTTCAGTCTCATGTGCCTGTAATTTCACTGGCTCTCAAGGACTGCTGCCGGAACACACCGTTAAGTGATTGGCGACAGATTTTCTATTTGAGGGTAGTCGCTAGCCAGGCGTGCACTCGCGAAATGCTGTTCTACCATGCGGTGAAGCTCAAGCCCGTGGCGGGATTAAAACCATGGACCTGTTGCGCGGCAGTCCATAAGCCAATGCCACTGAGCCATCACTGCTTCAACTCTGATGTTGTCAAATGACTAACTTTTATTGATCACGGGCCAGTACAGAAGACACTGCTCTGACATAACTTTTTTATAGTAGTAAAAACTACTACTGTAATGAAATGAAGTTGATTTATTAAAAATTGTATATTTAAATAATTTAAACAAAAATAAACACAAGAAAAACAATAACAGCATGTTGTATTGAAATTATTAATTCAACAAGCTGTTTTTTTTTTTTTTTTATGCCTGATAGGTTAGCCTTTGACCACTATCTCACCTGATGGTAAGTGATGATGTGATCGAAGATGTTGTTCAGGCTAACCTAGAATTACTGGCTCTCAAGGACAGCTGCCGGAACACACCGTTAGGTGCTTGGCGACAGATTTTCAACTTGAGGGTGGTAGCTAGCCAGGCGGGCATTCGCAAAGTGCCCTACCACCATGCTATTGTTGTACATTATGATATTAAAATGCTTTTATAGATAAATCTGGTTTATAACTGCCATTCTATCAAAGTATGCAGCAAATCCATTCGCCGAAGTAAACTTTAGAAATCCATAAATTAATTATTTCGGCACAACTTTGTAATTTAGTTTCGCTGCGTTTCGCGGAAGTGCATCTTATCTAGCGCATACTTCCACAGCACGCCTGATTTGAAGCTCGTTGTCATCGAGTTCGAAAATCAAACCAATCATGTTCAAATAAACACATCGTTACGTGGCAATTAAGTTAAAACTTTCGATCAAAATGCGCGAAAGTCACACACTACAGACTTAAAAAAAGTTATCATAACAGCTTTAATATATTTTCAACATTGTTGTTCGTAAAGTGAGCTTTATTATATCGTTCTTAGGGCCCTAAACCGAACTATAACAACCTCGGGCATAATAATATTATACAATAGTGTGTAATAGAATTATCTCTACTTAAGTTAGTACCTAACTGCAAATTATATGCGAGTAAACAGCATTTTCAATTTAACCGGGTAATTTAACCCTACAAAGTTAAGTTAGTACCTAACTGCAATTAACAGTACAGTCTGTTTACTCGCATTATATGCGATTAAGGCTAAGTATATGTGATCAACCATATGGTGGTTGATTATGCCATTTGCCGAAAGCAAAAAAAAAAGTACTTGCACGCTATTTTCCAAAATTTTAGTATGTTGTTTGTATCACATTAGTGCATTTTTTTTTTCCTCGCAAGGGTGTTTAAAAAGTGCGTATGAAACTCGTGAGCAACTTGCTCACTAAACACTCGGCTGGTTTACGCCCCCGCCTACGGCTCGGGCTGCAACCCACAGCCTCGTGTATAATGAGCAACTTAGCGCACTTGTATCATAATATACTATAACATTATAATTTTTGCTTTAACGTCTACTAAGCGACTAACATTACAATACTACAACGTAAGGAATAATTTGAACCACAAGCGGGACTCGAACCCGCGAGTCCCGCGACCATCCGACCCTAAAGCCGGCTCCAACAGCTGAACTATCGTGATGGGTGAGCCATAATTCAAATGTATACTTTCTTTCCTATTGTTTAACCATCTTAACGTGACGGATCGACGTCTGCAGCCAAACTGAATTGAAGTAGGTACAAATATTAATAATTTTTCATTTACTGTAAACTTGTTTACAATGACGGAACCCGATTTTCTTTACATTATATTTATACCAGTATTAGGATATGGCGATTATCACACATAATCATAAAATACCTTGAAATTGGTTTTAATTGCGTATATTTATAATTATTTTTATCCGGACGACTTTTCCAACACTTGGCTCAGTAAGCTGGAGGACAGCTGTCGGAACACACTGTTAGGTGCTTGGCGACTGTTTTTCTACTTGAGGGTGGTACCTAGCCAGTCGGGTATTCGCAAAATGCCCTACCACCATGCTATAACGACTGCCATCTTAAGACAACAACCGGGACCGACGGCTTAATGTGCCCTCCGAAGCACGGAAGTGCTCTGTAGTAATGTCACCAGCGGTCACCCATCCAACTCCTGACGGAGGCGGACATTGCTTAAATTTGCTGATCGTTTCAGAATGTCTAAGCAAACTTTGCTACAAGCGTTTCAGAATTTATTTTTATATTTTTGAGAAATATCCATAACATACAACTTTAGAAGCCAAGTGACAGTAAACTGTGTTACAATTGCTAAAAAAAAACATAAAATTTTAAAAAACTTACATAGGATTTCTTACACACTCAGAAAGGAATGTTGGTATAATACATAAAGTATTTAAATTTATGCTGAGAGAGCCAGTGAACTAAGTAAAGCAATTTTGTTGCACTTCATGTCAATGTATTAGTTAATGATACAATATGTAATGTGTCAAGTGTTTCAATATTTTCAAATATTATATATATATATATATATATATATATTTAAGCCTGATTGGTTAGCCTTTGACTACTATCTCACTTGATGGTAAGTGATGATGCAGTCGAAGATGTTGTTCAGGCTAACCTAGAATTACTGGCTCAGTAAGCTGGAGAAGGACAGCTGTCGGAACACACTGTTAGGTGCTTGGCGACTGATTTTCTACTTGAGGATGGAACCTAGCCAGTCGGGCATTCGCAAAATGCCCTACCACCATGCTATAACGACTGCCATCCTAAGATAACAACCGGGACCGACGGCTTAATGTGCCCTCCGAAGCACGGAAGTGCTTTGTAGTAATGTCACCAGCAGTCACCCATCCAACTCCTGATGGAGGCGGACGTTGCTTAACTTTGCTGCTCGTTTCAGAATGGCTAAGCAAACTTTGCTACAAGCGTTTCAGAATTTATTTTTATATTTTTGAGAAATACCCATAACATACAACTTTAGAAGCCAAGTGACAGTAACCTGTGTTACAATTGCTAAGTCAATCATAAAATTTTAAAAATCTTACATAGGATTTTTTACACACTCAGAAAGGAATGTTGGTAGAATACATAAAGTATTTAAATTTATGCTGAGAGAGCCAGTGAACAAGGTGAAGCAATTTTGTTGCACTTCATGTCAATGTATTAGTTAATGATACATGTAAAGAGCCTGAAGAATTAGCCAGATTCAGTTTATGATTCTAAATTTACCTGATGTTGGCTCCAACCATCATGTGAAGTATTGCCAGCAGCTCATCTCTTGAGATCTTGCCATCGCTGTCCAGGTCATACATTGAGAAAGCAACTGGAAATTTATGTTATAAATGAATGACACATGATTGCGAAAACAATAATGATGCAGCACATATTACAAATAGGGTTATTGAACTGTGAGTGCCAGCAATGCTGATTACTTATCATTGGGGTAGCAATAATATAACCACTTAAGATCAGCTGTGCAAATTCGTACACCTGTTTTACCCCATCTACCTCGCAAGCTCAATGTAAAAAGGTTCTAATCTAATACTGAAAGAGGTTCACAGGATTTTGACAAATTGCATAATATAAGAATGGACTCCTCCAAGAATTGAACCTAATAGATGCCAAACATGGATATTTCTACTTTGACTGAAATACTACAAAAAACTGCTATTACAAATTATATGTTGATTATATGTGTTACTATTACAATGAATTCTTTGTCCGTCTAGTCAGGTCTATTATGCCAGAAAACCTTTGCAACCTATTGTGCTCCCATAATTTTCATATGAAAACCAAAATTTTATTTTTATAATTATTATGGTCTTGCTGTTGTGACAGGGAGGAGATAAAATTGCTGTATTAGGAATTACTAATGCCATTTCACAGTTTGTGTTACTAAATGTGTATGTATGCATTTAACTAACATCAGCTTAATCAAGTTCAAATGCCAACCTTGATCTTGGTTTACTTCAAAATTATTTTACAAGGAATATTTTGATTATGTTTAGTCCATTAGCTGCAATTTGTTGATGACAGTGAAAGCTCTTGAATATATTTTGTTTTACTAAACATTGGAAATAGGCTGTTTAAAATTCAAACTCTGTTTAGCTTCAATTTATGTTGGTAAAATACAAACTGGAGCTGAACTCAGTCAAATGCTGGATTTTGTTTACCTTGAATTGATAGCATTGAACCTACACAGTTTTAAATGAGTCAAATAATATATTACTCACATTGTAATTTTTCTTCTCTACTGTTCAGTTTATTATCCCTATTTTTACGAATAGGTCTGAAGTGAGCCAACACCCTCATGAACTGCAGGAAGTTGACTCTGTCATCATGGCTCTCAGTGAAGAATGACTGGACAATGCGCTCACTGAGTGGATTGATAGCCAATTCTGGTATACGAAGGAAGTCCTCACGGGATAGTGTGCCACAGTCATTCTTATCCAACGATGTAAAGCGAGAGTACAGTCGCTCAATTTGATTTGGTGTGACTGTAATGTGAAATAGATTAATTTGTATGCAGTAACAAAACGTGACAATTTATTCCTACACGCAAGGTTAAAACATATCTTTGTGTTTGTTGTGTGTACAAATGATAGTAATACTTTTAAGGTTCACGGTACGTAGCGTAACTTACATCCAGTTTCCTCCTGAATTTGAGCGATCTCTTCTTCTCGCAATAACAAAGACGATTTGTTGCCCATATTTGTTAGGTTCACAATAACATGCACTCTATAAAGACCTTTGCACCGTTCTTTACTGATAAATATCTGTAGACAAGGCCAATATATAAAAAGCGTAAATAATTGATTATGAATGAACAATAATACGGATTCGGGGATGTGCTTAGTATTTTTTATATTGACTTATTAGTTTAAATACACTTCCTTACATATCGAAAGAAAATTCACGATAAATTTAATGATGAAATATTAAATGCAAAGTTAAATATTACGTTTGGGATCGGAAATCCTTCGGTTATTATCAGCTCTCAGCTGTTTCCGATCCAAAATGTCATTGTTGATGTTGACAGTGACATTTAAAATATTATATCGTCTTTGTCTTTGAGCATGATGAGTAATCAATGACAAAAGAAAGAAGAGGACTAGAAATATATGACCTATCTACTAGTACGTTATAGAAATACGATGCATTTCAACACAGAAATAAAAAAAGTGTATGCATTTCACTCCCACGCATGTGATTGTATTAATGTAACAAGAGACAACATTACTTTTACCGCTTTCTAAAATTGCAACAAAAACATATGACGTCACTTTGGTCATGCCCATCAGCCAACCCGCCATCTTAGTTTCTGGTTGTTGAGTAGAACTAGAGATGGACATTTAAGATATACATCGATGTTTTTTCCGATGTAATGCATCGATCGCTTGCATCGATGTTAAAAAGATGTATTAATAGGGACACACATCGATGTTACTAAAACATCATTAAGTAAATTTTCTATAAATAATTGACTTTTGTTTATAAATAATATTTGATTTCTTTGAGCCGACGCTATTTTACTTTCTATTTTGGCACTCGATACGACCATAAACTTCATGTCCTCTTCTTTCTCTTGTCATTGTGAGTAATAAATATCAGTTTTTTTAAAGTTTTTAATAGACTTTTATATATTGTAAATTTGTCATTCGATATGCTTTAGTCATGGAAGTAATGAGTACTAGTTGTATGTAGTACTTATTACTTCCATGGCTTTAGTACACAATGTGATCGATGATGCAGGTAGACCGCCAGGCCATAAGGAATTACTGGCCTTGCGAACTAGCTGCCAAAGAGAACTGCCGGAACCTCGGACCATTGTGATAGACCGTAACTAATACTACTTATAGATATATTTTTTACATTGATTTTGCGACAGTTTACAGTCCACTTTTTTCTCTAGTTATTTCTTCTACTTCAATAGTCATTGTCCCTGGGCCATAGTAGACAATATGGAGCTAAGATAAGTGTAATGTGTCTGGGCTATTACTGCTTCAATATGTTATATGGAGGATAGGTACATTATATCAACTACGAAAACATAATTTCCGTAAGCCCTATTAACGTCACACTACTCACACTGTTGTCTGTCTCTAGAGTATTATAATAGTTATGTCTGTCTGTTTATACGTAGGTATATCGTGAGTCTTTAGCTCATCAATGGAAAGAGTATTGCAATCCAGAAATTTAGTTTGAATAGTAACTCTCACGCAGAGTAACAACCAAGCATTGAGTCAGATATATAAATAGGTACTTATCAATAAAATTATTATTCATCATATTCATGCCCAATATTTGAAAAAGTACCTAAATATTTTTTCCTACTCTGGCATGACGTGGTTTCACGCTAGGATCGTGAAAGGTTCGTCTAGAGCTCATTATAGTATATCTACCTAATTTTTTTTTATGTTTCATATGTATGAAATGACACTTCTGTCAAATTTGAGAATTTTAATCAGTTTTTGTTCGGGTCTATCGCAAAAACTAAAATAATTAGGAATCCGAAATTTAGGTTCAATCCTCGAACACACCACCCATACCTTGGGACAAACCAAGAAACTTCGAGTTTCTTGCTTCAGTTAGTATATACATATACAATACATAATGTATATGTAGGCATATATACATAATAACTTTATGGTTTCACGAAGCCAAGAATTTACAATGACGACAGTGAATAATTTATTTTTTATTTAGGTATTTATTGATTATACCTCTGTTATAGGCAGAGGTTACCCACTCACCACTCCACTCACCCAGAGTTTACTCTGGAGTGTAAAAGCATGTAAAAGCTAATATGAAGTTTTTTTACATTTTTACAAATAATATAGGTATGTGAATGTCGAGATTTTAGCCCAAGCACTATATCCAGTATAAAAACTTTTCTCTATGCCAAGCACTGAAAAAGTATTGAGTCCACGTAATAGAATACTCATAATAGAAAGTTGTTTGTTGCTGGGTTACCACAAACCTGAAAAAATTTGTGAAGCCCTGAAAACTGACAGTTTTAAAATATCATGTACAAAGTTACCTAAATAATGTACTTTGGTCAAAATAATTGTTTGTGTTTATTTATAACTGACAAAGAGTGTTTTTTATATAATTACAAGTTTTTCTTATCCTAATAACCATGAGTATATCAAAATCACAAGTTGAAGGCCTTTTAGAAAGAAAGTCAGAATTAGCGCCGCTAGAAGAAGTGAACGAAGGAATTGAGATGCTCGATCGGCCTATCGAAGAAGGACAATTTGAAGAAATCTCTCCAAGAATCTTTGGTCTCAAGGAAGTTGTTGAACCGCTTACAGTTCCTTCACTGAACAATGCCATTTATGAGTTAGGAGTGGTTAATTTATGCTGGCCGGAGATAACCGAGCCTGTTTTTGAGACTCGAACATGTTTTCCAAAGAGCTACTATACAAACACGACGAAGGAACGCCTGCTGCTCGCCTATGCCGAGAATTTCAGGCGTCAGTTCCAATTTCACTACAAAATGCGGAAGCCGTTGCTGTTGCAATGCCCAAATGAATGCGGATTACAGGTAGGTGCTGTTCTTGTGACTCTGATGTTATATTAGTTTGATGCTCAAGTACTAGATGGCGCTACATGTTTAAATGGAAGGAAATAAGGCGAAGCGCGTTAGTGATAATTTCAGTCACGCGTTGCGTTTAGGGTGCTTCTTTGGTTCCGTCGTAATTTTTTCTGTGTTAATTTTATTGAGTTCGTATACTTATCCATCTCTCTTTCTCACCTTTTATAATAGGGATGGTTCACCAGGGTTACAATAATAGTATACCTAAGGCAATGCGACACTGAATTGCGGTTATGTTCCTACGATCCGAGATTATCTCAAATTACAAACTCCTGATTTTTGTCTGGCTCCTTTGGCACCCGAGATATCGAGAACAACATAATTTCATTCAAATGTGGACGGACGGATCCACGAGGATGCCAATGAATTAAAACTGTTAAAGCTAGCCTTTATAATTTAACTTACTGATCTGCTATTTCTTTCTCAACTCGTATCAATTATCTCTATCCTACTTCTCTATCCTTCTCGTACTTCTAGTTCATAGCACGACCTCTTTTTACAAGACTGCCCAAAAAAGGAGTGTTATGATTTCAGGGTTCATGTATATTTGTGAGTTTCTTCATTCCACAATATCTTATAAACCGCTTAACCGATTTTGATGTATGAGATATCACTAAATTCGTCTTGATAGTGCCAGTGACACAAGGTAGGTACATAATAAAAATTAATGTAACAATATGGTGGGGTTTAGACGCCATCAAGTAAGATTTTTTTTCTTCCATACCCATCGAGTCCGGTATCAAACTGAAGGGCTTTAAAAACGATTCCTTAACTATATATAACATACAGTTTTAATTTCAATGGAATGAAAAACGCTGTACAAAAATAAATAATTTGCAGTCGGATTTTTTACTTTTTAAATAACTTTATTGTTTAGTAATTAACTTATTATGATGAAATGCTTTAGAAAATGGTGTGCACATCCTTGCGGCCTACGAAGCTGTGTTTCCCCGAGACGAATCACTGGCAGGGTGTAGCATCCCTGGTCTCAGACTTCTTCGACTACGAGCCCCTTACCAAGCCAATGCTGCACGTGAGTCTTGTTTACTTTTACGAACTTATGTAATCTCTATTTTTGTCAATCATGTGTTCACCAAATTCAAGATATCGGTTTATTAATTTTCATGTGATTATGGCCAGCAACTACCAATTTTCTTTATTATATTGCATCTAGCTTTACCTAAGCTGAGCTAGCGTATGGGTTGAAGAAAGCACCAAAATGAAACCGCAAATAAAGATTTTAATGAAGTTTAATTGTTCAACATTGTCGAGATCACAAACCGTGATTATAAGAGAATCATTTTATATTCCAATTTTTAATTTTATACAAAATATCATCTCTCGAATAATTTTTCCGATGGAGCCTTATATAATAAACATGAAATGCGAATCGATAATTCTATCTTCGATCGAAAGGAGATACAATTCTTGAGCTCTGCTAGTGTAAATATGAATTACCTATATTGAAGTGGTTGAGGGACAGCCCAGGACCTAAACGCCGTCGCTCAATTCTTTACTAAACACCATTGGACAATCTCTTAGTTTTAACATTAAGATAATACACTCTATTATTTAGGAATGCTTACAATAGTAATAATCTCTCAATAATTTATAATTTTGATCACAGTGTCCTTAACTGTTAATTTTAACGTATAATACAATTCCGAGTCGAGAATAATGTCGACTTATAAAATACTGAGCAATAGAAAAACAATTATACAACGAGTACCTAGCGCTAACTCAATAGATTCATCTATAATCTTAACAATATTACCTTGTTCGAACGATTGGCACAACGATCGTCGCGTCCCTTCGATATTTGGTATGAATGCTGGTGGCATGCGGCGCGGCATGCAACATCGGTATGGCGACCGGGACCACACCTCTACCCACTCAGGAGGACGCCTGCCTGACTAAGCATTAGTTTTGACTTGAGGTAGAACATAGGGATCCAACTATAAACTATAATAAGGGTACAACTAGGAATGTAATCGTCAAATGGCAACATACAGCAGCGGAACTACTTATCCTAAATAGCAATAACAGTTTTGTGTGCACCGGAAACAGATACAACGGCTTCTTAACAAGACAGCGAGAATATTTATTTAACACGAAATTTCACTGTACACTATCCTAAGTTCGTTATAGACTTGGAAACAGATCAACCGGAGACGACGCAGATAAAAATTCGAAAAGCACGTTAAATACAATGGAATCAGATCCGCAGCAGTTTTACAGTCCGTTAAACCTAAGAACTTAAAAGAAAATAATGCATAGCTTTTCTTTTAGAACAAAGAAATTACGCAATTTGGCTACACATATCACAAGTGAACGCTTACTGGCGACGACATAACTATGTACATAATTGAAGAATTCCCTGTAGCGTGCGCGATGCAGTGCGGTGGTGCGTCTATTTGCGTCGCGCGGCGTGTTCGGGCGGCGAGTGCGCAGCGGCGGGAGCGGGCAGGCGGCGCGTGCGCAGGTTGAGCAGCAGCGAGCGCAGCTGGTGCACGTGCATGCGCGTCACGCTCGGGTCGCCGCTCGCCTCCAGCCACGCCAGGAACTTGTCACCGTGCTCCAGCGCCTCCACTGCGCCCTCCTCCCACTCACCGCTTGCAGCCACCCCGCTTCGGGACTCACCCATGTGATTGTTGTTGTTGAACAGAAGATTGTCGAGGACAGTACGCGCCTTGATTTGGCTCTTTGCCGATTCGTGTCTCTCAATCGCTGCCTCTTTGTTCTCCGTGCTCATCTCCGGACTGGGTGCTGGCTCAGTAAGACGTGACTCTGCATGCCGGTGCTCCTCATGGCTGGTCTCATGCACTTCCGCACGTGGTGGATGAGGTTGAGTCAACTGTAAGGGACTTGTCGTGGTTATTCTCTCCTCTTCCATCTTCCCTTTGGTGAGGTGAGAATAGAGAATGTTCTCAGCCGTTTTGTCCTTTGGGACCTGCGAAGCCGACTTGTGTCTGTCCTCGGGAAGAGGCATTGCTCCACCGAACTGTTTGTAATATTGCCACAACCACGAGTTCCTGTTGTAGTCTAGATGTGAGTTGATGGGTGTTGCGGCGGGTGGCACAGGTTTCGGCTGCATCGGCGGTTCGGTGGCTTTGCCGAGCTGCAGTGGGTGCGCGGTCGTCGTCTGCGCGGTAAGGTCTAGCATTGCCTGCTGTGTCTTCAGCCAATACCATAGAGTGTCGTCCACGGGCTGGCTCGCCGTTGACGACGAAATATGGTGTCCTGTCTTTGATCCGCTGTGACGGTATGGGTCCGAGTGATGGGATTTGCTCCGATGGTGTTTCGGTTCGTTCAAGTTGAGGACACCGTTATGCGCTGGTTTTGGGGAGCGCACAGAGCGCAGGGCGCGACTCGCGGGTTGCGCTGAGAGGGCCGAGAGACCCGGGTTAAGTTGCGCGAGGAGAGTCAGGTTAGTGGCAATCTCATTGAAACTGAGGCCAAGATGTGAGTGCGAGAGTGGGGGAAGGTGCGCGAGGCCGGAAAGTGGGCTGATGGCACTCATGGAGACACTGGCGCCAGGATCCGGGCGGCGCTCACGAGGTGGAATTGGCTGAGGCTGGGGCGTAGGCTCGACGCGGCGCGTGGTCAGCTCGACAGGTGCCTCAGGTGGAGGTGCAGGCAGTGGTG
Source organism: Plagodis dolabraria (assembly GCA_963854805.1). NCBI lineage: Eukaryota > Metazoa > Arthropoda > Insecta > Lepidoptera > Geometridae > Plagodis > Plagodis dolabraria. The sequence continues at coordinate 22,848,161 of OY978459.1, forward strand.
CGGGTGGCTGTACTGGTGCTGTGAGGTCGAGTCCACTGACGGGCGATGGCGACGATCGCGCGGGTGGAGACTCAGTGCGAGCGCGCTTTTCAGCCGGTTCGCCGTCGTTGCTCTTGTCGGTGTCAGGGGAGGAGAGGCGCGAAGTCATGTAGCGTAGCTTATCCTCGTTCTTGCACCAACCGCGAAGTGTGGACTCGGGCACACCGATGTCGCGTGCGACTGATGCCTTGGACTCGCCGTCGTTTACGCGCTGAATGGCCTCGATCTTGTCGCCGGGCGTCAGCGCACGCATCGGACGCTTGCCCTTGGTTGCCATTTTATTCGCACCTCGCTTACTGAAACAAAACAAATAATGTTTATTTTATTGATCTTTTTGACACTCATTGATTATTAACGAACCGTACACATAATAGTAAATAAGTAACTTTGTGAATTGTTGTTTGGTCGATTATATTTTGATTGGTAATAACAATAAATTATCACAATAAGTAAACGTTGAACATATCTCTAGTCTTCGCGCACTCGATAAACAAACAAAGTAGGTACTTTAGCAACAAAAAAGTCGTTAAGATATTAATAAATGTAGGTAATAATGAGCGCGAAGGGCAAAATGGTTACATGAGAGCGCAATGAACCTGCCAAATCAATACGCAATTAAATATTTTGCATCTCTCTCACTGCCGAAATTTTATAACGCTATCAAAGGTATCTCGAACATCGAGAGTGAAGTATCAACTATAAAACATTTAAGCGGGAAGCTATAAAGTTACGAAAAGATAAACAAAAAGAAGACATAAAATTATGACCTACGACAACAGTAGGCGGCAAAAGTTGGCAGGTCGTTGACACGGTGACCTTGCCAACAGATTCACGCTTGCGCTGGCCGCCGCTAGATGACGTTGGCTGTATGTTTATTATAAATCTATGTATGAGCGATAATATTTTGCGACTTTTATATATTGCATTTGTATATTTTATGTATCTATTCCTGATAAGTTAGCAGTATCTGTACTTTTATTAAATCAAGTGTAGTTTGATGAGAAATAGTTTATAAGCTCAATAAAATATATCCAATCATATACCTATATCAAACGTAACGTAAATCTTTATTTTTTTTTTGGTTTTGCGGATTGATTTTACGTCTACAAATAAATCAATTACTAAAAAAATTACAACAAATGAAATAATTGAATATATAATTAGAATATATGGAATATTTATGTGTAAATTTTGCTACGAATGTAAAGTGTGGGCTACGGAGACCCTTTTGCCGTAGGTCTACAGTGAGGTCTCTACGGCTACGAAAAGAGTTCAACGCGCTTTCGTTATTTTGACAGATTTCGTGAAATTTTGTTCAGAACTTGGTGAAGACAAAAATCTTTTTTGAGTTCATAAATAATCATGATAGAATATTTTTCTCTGTGTGGATCGGACAATATAGTTATTTGACTCCTGGGACGAAAATGGTACTTATTATACCGCTATAATGTTTCGTATTTAAAAACTATATACATTTTCGCAATTATACTTTATTCTAGGAGTATTGTATCCATCGTACCTACATTATAATTGCAAAAGAAAACTATTTCATTCTCTTGTGTGTATGCACACTGTAAATGATTATGAATGGCTCAGAATAAGATTATGTATCACGTTTTGTAGTCATTCTCCAAATGAACACACTATTTAAGATAGATACTTACTCTAAAAGCAATTTTAACAATAGATTTTTCAAGCATCGGGCCTGATAACAATATTTACTTTATATTTAAACTTTTAAGTTAATGTTTGATTATTTTCTATAATTTCAATAAACATTTCACAAAAAATAAAATATTAGCTCGTAGTCGAGCCGAATTTTGAACTTGCAATAGACTACCTTCAATTTGTTTTTACTTTGTAACTTCAATTTGTAAGTAAAAGTTTTTATTATAAGAACATAAGCCAAAATGGTGAACACTGAATATATTATGGGTATGGTTATATCAATACATCATCTCACTTTATAAATCTAACAATATGCCACCCTACACATTAGCGTAACAGAAAACTGAAAACAAAACTTACTTGCGAGCGGGCACGTGCGTTCTGTTTACTATTTTCGACAGTCCAGCCGTTTTGAGATATTATAAACGGCGTATGAATGGAGAAGTTCCAACCAATAAAAATATAGCACGAATGCGCAGTGCGCGCCACTGGTAAACACTGGTTCACAACACTTGGAGACGGAGCGATATCGCGAGTTGGTGACTAGCAGTGGACGCGAGGCGTCGCGGGACGTGCGTCTGAACTCGCGCGGCGCGGCGTTGTGCCCGGTGATAAGACCGCGGCCGCGTCCGCGACCGGCCTCTCCTTTGTGTCCGTCCGACACCCCCCCGCCACCCGAAGCCCGCGCCGCCGCCCCGAGTCCAAGCCAAGCACCCGCCCCGCACCATCTTACCACCCTTCATCGCTGCCTCCGTAAACACACTGCGGCGCCCGTAATTAATAAAAAACACCCAAACTTTTCATCCTCTCAACTTTTGCAATGTCTCGGAATTGTCTACATATACTTACCAAGTATTACTACCAATACTTGCACAGCTTTGAGATTGAGACGCGTGATCTATTTGTAAACTACAATCTAAAAAACTTTCAAATCTTTAAAATCGGAGTAAAAGCTCATTAATATGCTACGGAGCATCGTAGCACTTGCTACGTTTGATTTATGTTATGTTTAGACGAGGCGGCGCGGCGTAGCAAGGATCTGTTACTTATTTTTCTTTGTCAGTAACTTTTATGCTGTATCTGTTTATATAAATTTTATAGTATCTGTTTGCTTGCATAATCTGCTGTGAATGTGTTAATATATGAATATGTGTCACACACATATCTATCTATATAGTTTCTACATAGATTTCGTTTTGATACTTGTCATCGATTATACGTTGTGTATACTTTTAAACAGTAGATGGGCTAATGAAATTTTAATAGTTGACGCATGAACAGATGCCGATTTTTATTATCACCTGCTCCACTGCATTATAACACGATTGTTTAATATGCATAGGTACATATTGAAAGTAATTGTCTTTGTCAATTATTATAGTTCTTTGCTTTTTATTAAGAATTTGTAGGAAATCTTATTGTACAGGATTATATTTGTACCTATAATATTTGTGTGTATTTCGAATTTGACACTATTTGGCTTCGTTTGCTTGATCCGTTTTTAATGTACAGATCATAACATGATTCTCAAATGATTTTGAAACGGTTGCAAAAAATATTTCGTTATTATTTATCACTTAGACGTATTATCTCTATATTTTATAATGTTTAGCGGAACTAAATGTTATTTATTTACTACGTCAGTATCAGAGTAAGACGAGTATTTTCACAACTCTATTATGAAAATTATACGATATTTGGATTAATTCCAAATATAATACATACATATTACTTTTAGGGCCTGTTTCAGAATGTTCGAGTAAGTTCCGGTTTTACTACCCAGAACATATTTATTAAACAAAACACTATCTTTGCGTTTCACGGTAATCGATTTAGCCTATCCATCGGTTAAAACTTGAAACGCGCTGCATGTCAACTGTCATTTTTATCATTCAGTTATTTTATGTGTAGCATAGCAACCCGATACTTTATTAGGACATTCTGAAACGAGCCCTTAGCCTTTCGTACATTTTAAACCTTGATGTTTCAATCTAGACCGATCACCGGTTCACAGGCTTTTCAGCTTTGTCTGAGTCCTCGGGATAGGACACTACGCGTAGAATAAGTTAGCTCTGAAATATACTTATTTAAAGCTTAGTGTTATTTTTGTAACTGCACACGCTTTATTTATAGTAATGTAAGTAGAATCAAATTCATATATTATATTAACGGCAGACGTCCCTACATCTGCTGAGATCTTCGTTTACCTGATACACGTTCAACGAGTCGCACATATTGTGTAAGCGATTTAACAAGCCGTCCGTATCCGTACCCTATAGAAAGGGGTTCACATCTAAGCAATGGTACTGCAATAGTGCCCGTATATAGCTTATATAATGGTTTCGTTAACTTTTAGAATTGAAATGTATACTTGTAAGTTTATTTGTGTCATAGCTGTAACAATGCATATCTTGCTAAGCTTAGAATACCAAGCGTTAAAACCTTTCCTATCCCTGTTGATAGGCGGTTCCAACCTAGACTGATAGTATATTAAACAAAATGGAATATATGTTGCAAGGTTCTTGTAAAAGCGATAAAAAATTATCTGTACACAATCCAGTTAATATTAACGAAAATTAGTCAATATTAACAGTAACTCCGACTTTTTAAGTACCTAATCAAATTAAAATGTAAATGATATATACATGCCATCCTATGACAACAATCGCGACTGACGGGTTAACGTGCCCTCCAAAGCACGAAAGCGCTCAGTAGTGATGCTACTAGCAGTCACCCATCCAATTTATGACAGCAGCGGATGTCAATTAACCTAGCCGATCGATTAAGAACGGCTAAGCTATCTATACTACGAGCGCTTCCAAAATTTGTCCTTCATTAATGACATCTATTCATTTGAAATGTCTTCTTTTGAAAGTGAGATCTTAATTGTAATACCGAAGTCAAAACGACATGATGTTATCTGCATTAAGCACAATAACTGCTCCAAAGTATGATAACAAGTCGAAGGAAGTCTGAAAAGCGTCCGCCTCGCTCCGCTGGCAGTGAAAAGCGAGCTTTATTTACACCCACTAATAAAACAATAAAAACTTGGCGTAAGGTCTCACAGCGAATCGTTCGGAAGCTGTTTTAAATATACGAGCAGAGGTTCATGTTCGTAGTTAATTTTATGTTAAAAAGGATTTATTTTATAGCCACTTCCTTCTGATTATCATGTAGGTTTTTTATAATTGTTGAATTTTTGGACATTCGATATGAAAGATGTTTTAAATTTAAGTGTATGTGTATTTTTAATGCTCGATGCTAAAATAGAGGTGTTATAAGTTTTGACGGCTGTGTGTTTGTCTGTGGCGCCGTAGCTCCTAAAATAATGGACTTGTTTTGATGCGTTTTTTTTATTAAAAGCTGACAGCAACAACTCATTCATGAGTTGTTTCTTAACCACGTTTTATAAAGATCTGTGTCGGTCGGGGGTTTCTACTTAAACTTTTGTATCATGTATATAAATGCTTGTATTTAAGACAACTCCACGGATGAAATAAGTAATTCGTTTCTGCCTAACTTTACGCTGAATTCGAAATTTGAATTGAGGATTGGTTTAAACTTTATGCTACACGTAACATGCTAAGAATAAAACTTATCTCTGATGTAATTATAAGGCACGATAAAGGATTCATTACGTTTTTATTTTATCTTTTGTACTTCTCTCTCTGATTTACTTTACCTCTCGTGGGTCTTAAAAAACGGTCTACGGGGGGTCTACTCCATATCCCCAAACGGGGTAACCGTTTGGGGATATAGAGGCGTAATGATAAGTATATTATTCTGCTCTCCTCGCTGGCTTCAACCACGTCGCATTTGGCATCGTCACACTCCCTCGGCAACTTCTTAGTAAATACGAGGTCTTTAATTATATCTGTTACGTCGTCGGTACGTTTGCTCCATTGATATATCATAAGGACCAGCAAATAGGTAATGAAATAGAAAACCAATTACCAACATTTTGTAACGGTGCGATTTTCTTAGAGTTCATACATATACCTTTGACCACTATAGCCACCTTACATTCTGATAAGTGACGATATGGTCGAGAATAGACCCAATTAAGAATGGGAACTGGGTTTTATATGATGGTGGTACACACCGTGAGGTGTTGGGTGTAAGATTTTGGTTGTGAGGATAATAGCACCCTACAAGCTCAGCACCGCCTGTGTAAAATTGGCATCGAGCCAGACTACGAAAAAAACAGTTATATAGAAAAGCGTTCCGTCAAAGACATGACCTTAGTTTATTAAGAACTTAGAGCCAGACTGCCATAGGATCTCGAGCACATTAAGTATGTACGCCAATCACATATGTGCAGGTATAGTGAAGTATATTATGTTTTCTGCGAGGCCCCACAAAGGCCCGGCGCGCGGCGCCTCGTCGCGCGATTTACGTCTCGCGGCATGACGCCGGCACTGTATTTCGGGCAACGCTGAGCTTTACTAGAAGAGATGGTGGATATGGCAATATTATCCGTCAATTTGTAATATTTTAAAATGCACGTTGATGGTAGGTAGAGAACTGGCTTGTAAGGACAGATAATAACTGGTTCTTCGTGTAAAATTCTAAAAATATGCTTCTGATATTCGTGCTGTCTTTCGTTATTTCAGGAGAGTAAATAAGCCACGGTATGGTTTAAAGTTACCTATAGGTTCATCTTCATATCCTCCCTTTAACAGCTGTATATATCTTAGACGCCTATAATATAATATCTCTTTATCTCTTATCTCACTTAGAAGAGTTTCGGTAACATGTTTTCCTTCCTTCTGTATTATTCTGACGTCAACTTTGATGACCATTCTCGATGGTAGTGTACCTGCCTGGGCTACCATTTAGCTAATAAGGATGCAAAGAGGATAATTATATATTTTTGAATGCCTATAGTGCAGCAACATCCCGCTGAAGATTTTACGCAAGTAGTGGCGCGCTGACCATTTAACTTCATCTTTCTATGAATACTCTTCGCAGCAACGCACTAGCAATACTAAGGCAACGTTTAAGCAAGTAGCCACATGAAGCTTGCTGTTCATTTGGCTTCAACCTACTCCTTCCATAATACAAATTAAACCTATGTCGTAAAGTTTATGAACTCAAGGGTAAAAATAAAGGAACTCCACGGGAAAATTAGTGTTTCCTACATCAGTGGAAATGTGCTCTAGTGATTTTGTTATCGGCGCGGCGCGCACCCGTTGACATCCGACGCCGCGCGACATTACCTCACCTCCCCCCCATCACCCGTCCGCAACCCCGGAGAGCTCTCGCTGGCTACTGAGAATAAACAACCACGAGCGATATTCTTTTACTAAATATGTACTTTAAAATACCGAAATAATATTTTTAAGCATGTAGAAAATCTGTCGCCAAGCACCCAACGGTGTGTTCCGGCAGCTGTCCTGTCAGCCAGTAACTCTGGCCTAGCCTGAAAAACATCTTAATCTAGCGTATCAGCTTTAAAAAAAATGCCTTGCCAAACCTAAGCAAAACATATACATTTCTGCAAGATTCTATGCATTTTAAGTATAAACTCTAATGTCATTACAAGTAATTTTCTCAAGTTGAAGTGTTTTAAGCAAAATCAATGTTCAAATTCAAATTCAAAATCATTTATTCAATTTAGGCGTCTACTAAAAAATTTATAGAGCCACTGCGAGAAGAACGGGCAAGAAACTCGGGGCCATTCTTTTAAACATCTTTTAACCATGTGTTATATACAATATAATACATTTATTACAATATTTGTTTAAATTACGAACGCCGATTTAATTCTTTTACTTTAGACCTCGTTAAATTTTTGTGTCTGTAAAAGATAGACCAATCTGGTGCTAACGTCCTAGACATTACGACGCGTAGTGTGACTCGGTAGATATAGATGTAGAATATATATATTCTACCCTCCACGATATTACAATATTTTAAATACGATGACTTACAATCAAGTATCAATAGGAGATATCACAGTCCTCGTGTTTATTTTTTGATTGATCACATCCGAATCACTACACTATACTTTCCCTTTATTCTATAGGCAAGCAAATGTTTTGGTACAGAACTGTTCTAAAAATAAAACATTTCATAATGTGTTCTTGCACTCAACCAAAAATTTCCACAAACTGATCTGATGTAGACTTAAAAGAAGAGTGTGCATAAAAAAAAGGTGTGACCACTTTTTTTAAGGCATACTCTTATTTTCCTTCTTCTTTCTCCCTTTCTTCTTTATGAGTTGTCCCCGAGCTCTGCATCCTCCATCATCATAACTTTTGGGACAATTACACCGTTTAGCAATACCAATAGTACTATACCAGTGGTAATATGAATTTTTTTTTTACCCACCATCTTGACTCTTACTGGTCTGGATGGTAGGTGATGGAGTTATTTTGTGGCCATCTTACTACAACAAATTATATTCCAAAAAGGTTAGGTTACTTACTATTTGTTGAATACAGAAAAAGGCATCTAGTAAGAAGTCTTACAGGTACATAAGTAACGGTCATTGAAATCTGACCGTCCTTCTAAAACCCTTCACGTTCACAGAAGCCGCCTGCCCCCTCCCCGATCATACCCCACCACCTTCGCCACAGATTAGGTTATAGCTACTAAACTCATTAGCCCGATGGCGCGCGACCGCCTGCACTCGCTGATGCCGGGACTTGAATTTTTACATCCTTTAAGTAGACGCGTAGAGATAACCTACGAGTACCTATAGGTTTGTAGCAAGCGTACAACATCCTCTCAAGTGTAAATACTCGTATGTTGGTATATAGCTGTCTATAGAGCTAGATACAGTCTATACGTAATTGCAACCTTTTTACATACCTGTTTTTTTCCGGCGAATGTATGTATTTTGGTCGCGCCTTCGCGAGTTACGTGATCAATGAGTTTTATTCTGAATCAGTACTGTGAATTGGTTGTAATTAAAGGTTTTGTTTGTTACTTCTGATTAAAAATATAACTCATTTAATTTCAGGCGTACTTGAAAGCTAAAACCAAACTTTTTACAATTTTGTCCCGTGCCGTTGGCAAATAGATTATTATTAAGCGTACCTACGAACTGTATCAACCGGTTTGCCATAATCCCCACGCTTGGCAGGCGTCTTGGGGATCGCAGTATCAGGTAACAGTTCCTCAGAAGGCGCTGCTGCCCACCTTTTAGTATTTTTATCTTAGTCACCTCTTACGAGTTACGACACCCACGGGTAGAGATGAGGGTATATGTCCCGGGTGCTTGCTTAGAAAAACATATTATACCGTGTAGTTTGGTAACTAATCAAAAAATAATGACTGTTACATTCTCAGATCATAGAAACAATCTAAGATCTGAGGTTATATTGGATCTGATGTCCTGTTGGATGTCGTGGAAGGTGATTTAGGGAGAAAATATCCTTAATAAGCAATATGGCATCACTCAAGTTGTTTTAGGCGGATTATAACCTATCTAAAGCTTTAATTACGTGGTACTTTTCATACTACCAACGAGAGTATTCCTGAGATGGGTTAGCGTTAGCCAGACGCCTAGCCAAAACACTGGGTATAGCTTAAAGTTTTAATTTTAATTGTGTCCATGTGTTGTCTTCCTATGCTTTGACCGCGGAAACATATTTATCATACGTTCTTGGGTTACCCTCAATTTTTTATAAAAAGACATTGTATAGACCCCACATCTTGCAAAACTGTCCGCGGTGTCATCGTGTTTCATTACAATATATGCCGTTGCTTATGTTCCAAATACATAATATTTGACCGAGCGAGTGCGAAGTGCGAGAGAAGCGTCTCCGACTCTCCGTTTCAGCTTAGACATAATTGCTTTTGTTTGCCAATCCGGCGGGTGTCCGTTTGTTCTCCTCTATAGGTCGCATTTCTCAACTAATTCTCAAAAAAAATTATGAGCATATTCGATAATTATATGATTTTGTTTTGTCGATTATTTGGGAAAAAAATCAAAGCGCTTGAGATATGGGAGTAAAAAACATAAAAAATACATGTTTCAGACACGAGGTCTTCAGGTCACATAACCACTAGCTATTATTATTATGAGGCATGTGCATCAGCTCAGTAATGTGATGAGAGCCGCGGATCAAATGTCGTGAACCGCTTTGTAACAGCGCGACATCGCGTTGAATTAATATAGTGCCCTATAGTACAATCAGTAATCACACTCATTTCATTAATATTTACTTTATGTTTTCTTAAAACCGGCTGTACTCCGCGTATTGGTTGAGATTGTCGACCTAGGTTTCGGACATATCCGATGCCCTTCTTCAGGTGAGTTCATTAATATTATTTACGTGAAAGTGTGCTGCTGTAATTTGGTGAATGTATGTGTTTGCTGCCGCTCAAATCCAAAACGGACCTATCTTAGCTTCTGGTGCCAGGCCATAGGATATCTTTTATTCTAAAGATCTGAGTTGTTCCCGAAGGACCGTTATAATATACCTACTTAACCAATTTCTACGCGAGCGAATCTACGGGCGGCTTGTGGTAGTAAACTTGTAGGTTCTATAGATTCATTAGTAAAATGTGATGGCTTAGACATCTGCCTACGCCGCCATTCAGAAGCACTCAGGACTCAGAAACTGTTTCAATACATGCAACTAGGCTTGCCAGCTACTACACAGGGATAAGCGACCAATACACAGGTGTGAAAACGTTAGCTTTTAGTTTAGACAAATCTGCTTATCGGTTTAAGGAAGTACAGATATGATGCTAACTTTTTTTAATAACTTGTGGTAAGAATAAAAGGTACATATTATGTATTCTTTTCTTATTAATGTGTATCATAACATAATACATATATGTATTATATGCATTTGTACGGTAGGTCTTGTTTGTGCATAATGCATATGATGTTGTTGTAATGGATGCATGGTCTTGCTTACAACAAAACAATAAAATTTTAAATATGATCGCATGGTTTTTTTTTGGGATAGGAGGTCAAAAACATCCTAGGCATGAACCTTCAACACTAGAGGTTTCGAGGAAGCGTTGCTATGCTCTCTTCTTGAAGGCTCCTAAGTCGTATCTGTTCGGAAATACTTCACCTGGCTGCAAAAAATAATCACTTACACTATTTTAATATTCCGTTGTTCTATTTCACTCACTCGCATGTGATATGAGGTCTCTCGGTTTTACTCCCTCATTCTGTCATTTTTCAAAGACCTTAAAGCTCATATTGGTTTAGTTATAATAATATTATGAACCTACCCATGATCCCACATGGTTCGCCGAATGTTTAGGCCCCATGTAAATCTATGGTATTATTATGCCGCCAAGCACCTATCGGTGTGTTCCGTCATTGACATTATTGACAGTCAGTAATTCTAGGTTAGCTTGAACAACATCTCCGACTACATCATCACTTACCATCAGGTGAGATAGTGGTAAAAGGCTAGCCTATAAATAAATAAATAAATCATGTAATATGGAGACGAGATATTGCTAACGAGGTTTCTCGGGATTAGAACTAAATATTCTTATTTTATTTAATTATATTGGATTTATGCAGAGTAACGCCTGAATCTTTGAAATAAAACTATCAATTCAACGAGTAAAATGTTGGGTTTACTCAAACGTAATTAGGGTTCGCGAGTTTCGCGACCAACTGAACACGCGGATCTGTAAACACGTGTGGCCGGATCCGCGTGACCAGTTGGTAACGAACCCGCGTTATATGTGTGAAATTAGGTAGTTGTGCCGCGCCGTGACGTCAAGTCTGCGGTAGTTAGTGCCGTGATAACGTCCTCACCGCCAAGCCAGGTTTTACCAATAAACGATAGGGAAAACCGCGGCGGTTACAACCTACGATTGTCAGCTCGGGAATGTAAGGGAGAATTGAGAACAGAACAGAGTGAAATAGCAGAACCGCGAATGGGTGTAGATTTAAAAAGAATAAGAACTAGTAAGTATATCTATACTTCCATACTAATATTTTAAAGAGCAAAAATTTGTATTGTTGTATGCAACTAATAAACTTAAAAATTATTGGATCGATTTGGATGAAATTTGGAATGGAAACAGTTTGAGATCCGGGAAAGGACTTAGGATAGTTTTTACGCAAGATACACGCGCGGGCGGAACTGCGGCCGGAAAGCTAGTAACATCATATAATGGTTGGAAGTAGCACCAGTGATACAAAACTTGAAGAGTAACCTAATAGATTAACTTGGTATCTCTTGGTGCTTAATAGATTAGGGATGGGCAGGTAATGGACGGGTACGAAAGAGGAAGGAAGAAGTAGCAATGGACGTATATGTGATTGCAGAGGAAGGCCGAAGACGGTGAAGGATGAATTACTTCTAAAGAAGGAGCTCTAAGATGTCGGGTAACATTTAGTTAGTTATGTAACATGTCGTGTGTGACCTAGGGTTCGGGCTAGTGTTGCACCATATCTTCTGGGGGGGTCTATCTACGAAGGGAAAAAATCCAGAAGATGGGACAGCAGCGCCTACTCAAACACTGTCAATAATGGGATAGGCGTCTTTTCTACGGTGGACCTTAATGATGTGAATATGTCGCGGTGGGAGATAATGAAAATATTGTGATTTGAACCTCGCCCCGCCGTGGTACTCGATAGCTGCCTGTAATTTTCACAGATGCGAGTATGTGCATGTTCCAACTTTATCGAAGCACATGGTACTCCTCCTAGAACACCTGGGTGTTCCCCAGGTTCCTATAAGATTATATAAAAATATTATAAAAATCGGGGTTTTGGTTTTCGCGACACTGCCTGTTGACGAATCGTCAAACGGTTTTGCCCTTTGACGATTGGACAGATTACAGATACCAAAGAATAGGTTTCCTGTAAAATAAACGTCTTCACTTATTGCTACTTGGGCTACTGAGGGCATACACAAGTACACAAGCCTACGTCCCATGTCCGTTGGGATTGAACATTTCCGACAGCGCCATACAGCATAAAAAAGAAAGCAGAAAAGTTTCTTGCTTTGTAATAATCTAAAATCTCTCCGCAATATTCTTCGTCATAAAAACTTACGGATATATCTTGTAAATAAAGTAACCTCTACTACACATAAATCTATCTATCACTCAGATAGCCCTATTTAGTATTTACCCTACTAGTGTGTGAGGGCAGGAGGGCAAAACTATGATACCTATCTAGTCTAATTTACTCGTCATCGAAACACCTAACGACAAGGCTTATAAATACCTAGATTTGACAAGGTATACCTACGTCTGATCGTATCTAATATCGCTAACCATCGAGCTTCAGTTTCCAGTTTCCAGGCTCTAATCACCAAGCCTTATTATCATCGAAATAAAGTCGAAGATAGCATCGTTTGCAGAGGTAAACAACACAATAAGTTTTCTCTGTAATTGTTATCGGCACACCGCGCGCGATGCAACGCGACGCGCCGCTCGCCGTGCCATAGGGTTGTCGATGATAATTGCAAGCTGTTAAATTGAATAGGTCTCTATTTATGGCTTTTTTTCTAGTAATGGGACCGCTGCTGTTAGTATTCCGTATTAACTATCATTTAATCTGTGATGCTGTTTGAACGTGAGCACGTCAGGTGTAGGTAAGCTGAGTCATGAACATTTTCTTATATGGCTCAGCCCTTTGTTAAATACTGTGAGATGGATGAACCAACCAATATTGACATTATTGAATCGACATATTTTTGACCGAAATTCCAATCACTTCTTTGAGGAGGCGAGCCAATTCAGGTCCCCTTAGCAGCGAAGTGAGTGTAGCGCAGATAAGGGTGATAATTCCATGTTTTTTTTATATCTGACTTGAAGATCCTAAAGTAGCGTAGATACCTACTTTTGCATTTATAATATTTGTTGGGATAAATTCCGAAGGGGATGCATTCTTAAGATTCATGCATCCACTTCGCATATTGCATGTCAAATGTAAAAGAAATAATCATACTGCAAGTAATATTATTCAATGTATTTGGGGTTGACAAAATCAATGTACTTGATATCTTCTAAATTATTTCTACCAGGAAACAAAGATGTAGGAATGACAAAGATTAGGGTGTTCATTAATCGGCTATACGGATATAATACATGGCTATACGAAAACACACACGAAGCGCTTATGCTTTCAGAATATCGATCTTATTATGTTCAGCTGGCAACTTTGTGTTCAAAGCTTTGGAGTGTAGACTTCACTAGCGCATCGTAACCAGTAATCTTCTTTGCGTATTTTTTGCTGCAGAGTCTAAGACTGCAACTGCTGCAAGCTAGGATATTTAGCAGAGCCATCTACTGCTGGCGGCAGTATCCATACAAGACCGGAGTTGAGCTTGAGAAGACGCTAAAAACTCTCTCGATGTGAAATACCAAGACGTTTCTTCAGGACTTCCACTCTATTTTTCCTAGATAATTTAGTTCTGAGGTGAAATTACTCTGCATCGAACGAAGTAGACAACTCTGGGCCATTGATCTATAGAACTAGTCCAAATTGGCATTTCCTCCATTCGGCCAGCCTGAAAGGCAAGGAATCTTTCTGCCAATGTTTATGAGATTTAATTTGAAAAACGATAGCCTATGCAACAGATGTATACTGTAATTTTGATGTTTAATTAATAAAACTGGATTTGAGCAGACCATAACTCCGTCAGTCAAGTCAGCAAAAAGAGAGTATCAAAGAGAACTGACCCTTGAATGCCCCGGTATTGACTGCTATTTGGCCAAGGACATCTTATATGTATATTTGTCTCACGAATTAATCCATAAATACAAGCATATCGGTAAGGATTAGGTATGATAATAGCTTGCATGGTTAAATGTATAAGACGTATATATAAATAATATGTACGTCTAGTATATATAAATAAATATAATAAAATGTAAGGCTGCCGTGCCAGACCCAGTCAAACATCATAAAACGGACGAGTGGTTCTCCAAAATTATCAATGTACACCCAATGATTTGGGTGGTAAGTGCAAAAATATCACTAGTTGAAACCCATAGTGCTAGTCACTAGATATATTTGATTCCAGTTTCCAACCACCTGGTTGCCAGGATACAAAATTATACCGGGAACATAAATGATATCATAATAATTTACAACACATGTTTCAAGTTTACAACGATAGGAAAAATTTTACCACGAGCGGGTTCCAGCTCGTTGTAACTTTGTAAGCTTATTAGGTTGGTAGGCTTTAATGCAAATATTACAATGTTAGAACAAGTCCCACACAGTAATGATGTGATTGACACAAATTAGAAGCTTTCAAGATTTCAGCAACTGTCCAGTCTTCAGAGAAAGTTTGAAGAGGCGTATCAACATACGAGGTAATTCAGATGCATAGACATAGTTTGAGAACTATAGTGTATCCCATCGGGGCAACTGGCCTTCTTCACGTTCGTTTGTGCCTTGCATCTAGACAGACGTAGAGATGTTGCGATTGAAATTGTATTCGACTGATTATGCCAGGGAGCAGTATGCTTTCCTACCCGCAGAATAAAAAACGAATTTGGATTCAACTCAGCTAATGTGATCGATACGCACCTATTTTAAGGCCTATTCTACGTGTGTAAGATTCCTCCAGTAGCAGCCCTACAGCCACCGCGCGCCAGGCGAGGTCACATGGTGACGCATAGATAGCGCGGCACAGTGGCGCGGCGGCGGCGGCGCGGCCCAACCCTGTAACCTTCAATACTGACACGAGCACCGCTTATCGTCGCGCAAATTCTGATGAATATCACTTGCTATTTTGTTATGTCTGTATTTCGGCTGTGTTGTCAGAACTGATCGTCAGCAAGGCGTTGACACACTAGAAATCTATCATTATACCAGAACGGAGAGCTATTTGGAATATATATGTAGAAACATCTTTTTGAATGGCATTGTGATAAACATCCTTGTTCCGTTATGAAGTAGTTGAAAGAAGGTGAACATTTGCCAGAGTATCTTGCCCTGGATTTCTTGCTGATACAAATCAGTACTTACCCTTTTCAATTAACGTGCATTGTAAGATACCTAATCTTGAAACTTCAGTGCATAAAGGATTTTAACTTTTAAATACTGGCAATCAATACCTACGTCATTTCGGGCGATCGAATGAAACTGCACACAAAGTTTAGTAATAGTATTAGGTACCTTATTTACAAAATGTCAGTAAGGAAGATATCTTCTTATCGGGGGCGTGTAACAAATATTTTAAAGCGAATAAAGTTGCGGCTAGTAGCTTATAGAAATCTATTCTGCCGATCCCCGCCCAGCATCGTTACAGCGAATCCAAGTGGGTAACAATAAACCAGCTAATTAATATACCATTCTAAAATCCGGGAAGCTGAACGACCAACTTCGTAAACAAGCGCTCATAAACGATTTTAATTAGTGTATTCTCGCCATTATTACGCACAACACACCGGGGGGCGCAACAGGTCGGCTATCATACTCGAATAATGACTTATGTGATAGGGGTGTAGACACAAACTTTGCCGCAGCGCTTCATGCTTCGGTGGTGGCAATTTAAAATTAAATCTTTTTTGCTTTTGTAGCTAGGCTGGGTTGTTATCACTTGTTATGTGCATGGTCAGGAAATTTGCGAACGTCAGAGATCGTTTTTTTAAACAGTTTCAGCTATTAACGTGTATAGGTACCTACTTGAATGCTTTCATTGAGATCTAGACAAATTGCGGCAGCTTCGTCAGTGCTTAGAAGTCTTCGTTATAGAAAAACCTGTTATATAACATTATAATACAAGTAGGGTGTGATGGACCCGAGAAAAACAACTTCTTTGTTCTTTACTAATCTGAGATTATTGGCCGGCTAAGTTCACAAGGTTAGGTGCTGGGCTAGAATTACACCACATACCCATCTTCCTGAGTGAGTCGTAGGCAACAAAAAGAAAACTATCCGAAGGTAGGCAGCAGCGCCATTTGAAGAACTGCCTTCTTATCCCCAAGACGTCTTCAAAGCTTGGGGATTATGGCAAACCTCTTAATGAGGGATACTTTTGTTCAACGTTATGGTTGTTTATGTGTAGTCTAAAAGGTACCACAAGGCTTTAAAAGCTTTGTAGGCTAGTAGGAGTTTTAATATTTTTAATTGCAATTTTGCATGTAGGTACATGATATTAAAATTCTGAATACCTACCTCCAATTTACGCAGTTCAGTGTTGCATGCTACAGAAACCTCGTTATCATAAAATCTTTACGCATAACGACCGGTTTAATTCTGACATTGCCAGAATTATAGCGCATTCAATATAAATATTTAGTTCATTGTAAATCGAGTGTGAGTTTTTGATGATTTTTCTATATGTACGGTGTTATTAATTATTAATAGAGATTATTTTCTTTGTGTTCTGTATACCTAGGAAAATTATAATTGGTAAAGTGAATTATTATTAGTGGTTTTTATGACAAATTATTTTTCCGTTGCAGGCCCGGGCTATAACCGTACCCGTAGATAGGCTCGCTCCCGAACACAATATGTGTTGAAATAAAATATTAAGGAATTATATTGTTTTATTAAAATTTTGCCGAACACTACGGGTTCCCGGGATTTTAGACATTGGCTGCGAAAGTTACTAAACTTTATTGCCCATTCTAAGATTTTGCAATTATACGATGTCCTGCCCATTTTATGCTATAACGTCATCCATGATCTGTATGATTAAACCATGACATATTCCTAGTTCAGCCACATATATATCTAACAGTGATATATTGCAGTCATCTAGCTACGTGCCAAAGTAGACACACCGCAGGGTCCACACCCTGAGAAGCGCGGACAAAAATGACATTGTTATTCACAAGTTTTATGCGCTTTTGCATCCCCATTGTCGAATATGTAACACAAAAGAGGTAGCTTTCCAGTCGCGAAGTTATAAAAAATAAACAATAAGAAGTAGAGACGCGACTTACATTTCCTTTAACGAAACAAAAGACTTTATGGAAGGGTCAGACCTTGGCGGGATAGAGAAATAGACGATCCAAAAGTGCTTTTGTTCTACTATGAATGAATGACAAAAAATTGTATATTCGTTGGTACGGTTGAACACGTATCGGATTTCGTTAGGTTTGAACAAAAGATGTTAATTTTAAGATCTCTATTGTATATAGCACATGTCGCGAGTTTGCATCTCTATCTTGAGTAATAATTCTCGAATACACGTTTGGGCTTATTTGTTTTTTGTACTCCTGTACTCCAGTACACGCGCAAATTGAATGTATTCGGGCATTTCGGGTCCAAACATTCGGCTTTCGTAGAACAATGCAGAAAACTGTAACCTCAGCAGTTATAGTGACCGTGTGATAGTGGTTCAATGAGAAAACGGAGGGGTCATGAGCAAAAGCGCGAATCAGCTCCGCGAACTGGGCTCAACACCCCAGCCAGCTCCGTTCGCGGAGCTGATGAGATATTATGATGATGACCTGCAGTCAGTAGTATAGGCAAACTTGTAGTGTAGTTAATTCTCTTTGCAGCCGCACTTTGTTGAAGTGATCTATAGATCCTAAAATTGTAATTTTTGTACTAACGCGAAATTCGAAGTTGGCTATCACCGATTCGAAACGTTAAATCTGGCAGATGCTGTAATACTATAAACCAGGTCGGTATCTACGGCAGCAATAGAAGATATCATAGTACTTGACTGACGTAGGCTGTTGGATTAGTGATGAATATGCATTGTATGCATAACTGTTATCGTACGGGGATTGAAATGAAGGTTGTCTTTATGGGCGCAATACAAACATTTTAAAGGACTGATAAACACACTATTTTTCAATTCCCTACCTGAATTGAGACACGTCACCCCCGCGCTATGTCATCACAGATTAACCAACTGTAACTATTGTTGTTTTCATAGTATAGCAACCAGTTTGTATGCGACCGTCGTCGGCTTATTATTATACCCCTGCGTTCGAGGAACAACAATCAAAGCCTCGTTTTCGTGGCGATTACACCGCGCACCGCCACCGGACATTCTGATAATTATGGTGGTTCTTGAAACAAAATCCCGTGTCGGTTTTGGAGTTTTGATTACTATCGTGGAATTATGGAACGCGGATTTTAGCTTACCTATATACCTTCAATTTATGTTGTACTTACTTCCGCCCAAGGCTTCGGCAGCGTTGAAATCGGTTATGTCTTCACACTACTCGTCAAATAGGGGTAAAATTATCCCATCTTTGATATGGTGCCTTGAGGTTGAGTGGCTATAAATACAAATATGTATTTACATACAATGTCACAGTTATAATTTTAGGCTATAGTTGCACCATCTTAAGTTACTATCAAAGTATACGTTAAGTAAATTATTCCTTTTTAATTTGGTATTTCGTACGTTTTTTTACCAATTTATCGATAGTTTAATTTGATGAAATACAGCCTTTTACTCAAAACTAGGATTTAATTATACGCGGATAACTTATACTATTAAAATTTGATAAGCTTTTGGATCATATAGATCGTGAAACGTAATATAGCAGTTTTTGAGATTAATGGATTTCTATCGTTGAGAAAGGAAAACTCATCGGTTTGACTTTTTTAGCCGCTGTAGCCATAAAAATACGATTTGTGTGTGGCCTATTTTCACGATAAAACTTACCGTTTTGCTGAAAATCACAAAATGCCTGTTTTTGTCACCTTTGACCCCGAGTAAATTTTTTTCAGGTGTCGGATCGATGAGGACTATTCACATTTCATTTATAATAGTGTTTTGAACAATCCTACCAATTTTCAGCCGTGTAGGAATTATTGTGACTTTGGAAGTCTAAATTGACTGGATTACGGAACACCTTTCCAGAAAACTACTTAAAAATGTAAAATGTCATTGGTCGATACATAGACAGTTTCAGATCTTTTCAAGATTAAGTAGGTACAGAAACGAAACGCAATAATTTGTTAACTACCGAATAATACCCCGATTATGAGTGTTGCTGTTAAGTATAATTACTAATTTAAATAAAAAGAATATGAACTAATTACATTCCTGCGGCTTACATAGCATTAGCTAATTAAGTTGAATTTAATTTGCTTGTTTTCCTTATAAAAAGTAATATAAGTTATAAAAATGACCCTAAATGTGCAATTTATATATTTTTGAGCTAATTACCATAGTTTTCAAACAAAACGCATAAGTCATGTCCGCCTGCGACGGATGGGAGATTTAAATTCTTTGAAATTCAACAATTAAAAATTAGCTTTGTTTATCAATTTCCCACTGAGTTACATCCTGGGGATTCATCATAATAAGGATATGCGAGAGACAAAGAAGTACCTGATAACGTCATACATATGATCTTACTAATATTATAAATGCGAAAGTTTGTGAGTGTATTTATATGTCTGTTACCTTTTCACGCTCAAATAAGTTTACATGAAATTTGGTTTGAAAGTAGATAACACCCTGGAATAACACATAGGCTACTTTTTATATCAAAAAAAATAAAGTGTTAATAACTAAATTTCAATGATGCAATATGAAAAAATAAAGTAACAAAAATAATTTTATGGTTGTTGTTGTTTGGCCATAAAAATCGCTACGAACACAAATGTTCTTATGCTTTTGACATAATTTATGTTAAACAACGGGTAATACCGCTGGGCACAGCTAGTAATGACTCTAAAAAAGCGTTGCCCCTATGGCAATAACTACGCAGGAGGTCTATTACTCAAATCCCGCTAACCAGACTATCTTCGACCGCTGCCATCTAAAATTAAGGCAAAATCAGCAATAAAAATGCGCACCTGGCTGACGGCTACAAAATCTGTCGACAAACTCTTGACGGTGTGTTCCAGCAGCTGACCTTGAGAGCCAGTAATTGTTAGGTTAGCCTAAACAACATCTTTGACCACATCATCACTTACCATCAGTTAATATAGTGGTCAAAAGCAAAAGTATCAGCTGTAAATAAATAAAAATGTCTATGCATCTAGTGTCACAGATTACCTATTAACTAGCGTTGTATATAGTTAAATGAATTAGCAATTATTTTAAGGGCCTGTTTCAGAATGTTCGAGTAAGTTCCGGTTTTACTACGCAGAACATATTTAATAAATAAAACACTATCTTTGCGTTTCACAGTCATCGATTTAGCCTATCCATCAGTTAAAGCTTGAAACGCGCTGCATGTTAACTGTCATTTTTATCATTCAGTTATTTTATGTGTTGCAAAGCAACCTGAAACTTTATTAGGACATTTTGAAACGGGGCCTAAATCTTCAACTCAATTGATAACATCTTATTATCAAAAATTACAAATGATGTGGCCTAGAATTATATACCTAACATTACAAATACACAGCACAGCCCCAAGTCTAGTTATCTTTACAGGGGTAGACGGAGGTATAAATAAATACCTACAATACTTCGAAGCAAGAATAAAATAGTGATCTGACATCTTAGTGTAAAATGTTTCATGATTCGTGTCGAGACGTGAAAGCCATGGATATAGTAGATATTTGACTGCTGTATTTTTTCACTATTGGTACTGATTTCGACTGACTGATTCGCTTGCTTTTTTATTTTGAGAAACCTGGAAAGACCTGATCGATTCCTAAATTCCTGGAGATATTCACTAGTAGGTGCCTATGCTATTTATTGTAAGTCCGTCCACTCAAGATATATATACTTAACTACACTTATCTCTATTATTGAATATTTCTAAATATTATGATTACAAGCACTACCGCGTACTAAGCGAAAATCATAAATTTACAAATTATTGGAGTACAAAATGTTTTGCTCCGGGCGGGAAATCCCGAAAAGGAAAGTCTATTATTGAAGTCAATTTATCGTCAATGTACTGAGAACCACAAACCACAAAGAATCCACATTGCGTTTAATTTTAGTTTCTTATTCCTGGCAAAAAAGTCTGCATCAATGTAAGCTGAAAAGAGAAAAACGTTTGTTTATTCATCCTGAAATGAAGCTCTATTTTGGCTATTGGGAATTTGAGACGGTAATATATTACGAGTCCAAGCAGCAAGGCAAGACCCGTGGGTACGTGAAGTTACTATTGCTTAATCTATGTCAATGCCAGCAAACAGTAACACAAAGGCACGCTCGCGTCCCTTTCAATTAGTTTTTACGCGTGGAGATAATTTACAACGAACGCCGAACGGTGAGAGCGAGTGACGGTGCGGTAGTGGTCTAGTCCTGAAGAGCGATGGTGCACGTTGCATGCTGAGCCAGTAATAAGTTATTACTGGCTTATTATTAGGTTATTACTAATAACCTAATCACATAATAATAAAAGCGGTATTCTATTTAAGATCCCTAAAGTTCAAATTAGTAACTCGTCGCCGGCCAGTACTAAAATTAATTAAGGTTTATATCAGCACACGCTTGAACGTGACGGTTATGACAATCGCTTCGTCCGAAATGCGACAAATTAATATTTTTCACAAGGACCCATTGTTCTATTTCGAAATGTTTATTCGATTGATTTGAGATTGATACGGCTTCGAAGAAAATCGTCAAAGTCGTTTACAAACTATTACCTCGAGATTCTCGAGAAGCTTTTACGTGTGTGGCTTTGTAATGTTAAATATACATATATGCTGACAAGTATTTGTCAGTTCTATCATTTTATTTATTTTAGTTAGTTCAATACTAATTTGTGGACCATAAGGGTGTTAAACACTTTTATTAGCATAAGCAAACTTCAACCAAAAACTTGTATAGGTAGGTAGGTACATATATGCGTGTGTGATTTTGGATACATCGATCCACACTCAGTTATGGTTTCAATTTTAGACGTTACCCATATCGCATGGTGTAAGGGCATTTTGCAAATGTTACCACGCTGTAGAAAATCTGTCGCCAAGTACCTAACGGTGTGTTTCAGCGGCTGTTCTTGTGAGCGTTGTAATTCTAGGTTAGCCTGAACTGAAATCGTCAACCACATCATCACTTACCATTAGGTGAGATAGTGGTCAAAGGTTGTCTTGTCAGCTATAAATTAAATCATTCTTTGGATAGCAATATAAAAGGTGTTAGATTTTATACGCTGAATACTATTTACGTGCTTTTATTAATCATACAAAAACTTGATGCTATTGGCTTACAAAATTATAAAATATTGCACTGCTCCTGAGCTGCGGTTCGTTGAAATTTGGTGCGGCGGCTTGGAAAGAAGACGTCCCAGCGGTCGCAGCTCTAGACACAATTTGTGTTGCGGGTATGAATCCTAACCGCAGCCGTAATTCATTTTTGTAGTTGTACATAAGCCTATTTTCTTAGCCGGGGGTAGTACAAAACTACAATATAAGAAACAAATCAGGCCTAGAGAAATACAGAATTGAGGTGTATGTCATCTGTAAGCCCACATTCTCAAAAGAGCGCTGTAAAAAGAATGGGTCAGGAAGTGAATGTCGCTATCAGAACTGGCATTCACCGACCGATGCCGCGGCGGCGCATCAGTAATCGCGCGCGGCCATCTTTTCCCGGAAAGAGCGACAATGAATAAACACGTTCACGGCATTTCGCTTCGTTCGCTCACACCACGCTCCCCTTGCTCTATCTATCGGATCGGATCGGATGCCGCCGGTCGTAGGGCTCTACTCACGTTCGACAATAATGAGCATTTCGTGGAAACTACATTATTATTGTTATTACAAACTAAATTGCATTAGCTTTAGGCACTGGACAAGCCGTTTGAAATTCAATTGAACTAAAATTGAAAGTGAGTGTTGCATTTTTAGTATTAAGTACATATACTTATTTTAGTTAGTATTACCTATACGCAACGTGCGACTCCCAGATTTAAGGCATAGCCAAGATAGAGTAAACTGTCTTAAAAATTTTTGGTTGTAGCGTTAAGAGAAGTATCTTTGATAAAACCCTCATAGTGGTAAATTATTTCAGCAGCAAAGTATAACTTTTATGTAGGTAAGTACGTTAGTACATAGATCAAAATGAAGTATTCTGTACCAGCCGGATTGTCCACTGCTGAACACAGACTTCCCCATTAAGGAGGGATTTGCCATAATCCCCACGCATTGCAGGCGTCTTGGGTATCGCAGTTTAAGATATCAGTTCCTCAGAATCTGGTATTTTACCTTTAGTCGCCTGACGCCTCTTACGACACCCACAGGTAGGAATGGGGGTGACATATTAGCCCGGCACCCCACGGCACGGCAACTTATATGTAGGTAAGTACGTTAGTAAACAGATCAACATTAACTAGTACATGATTATAATAGCATCATATTACGTGAAACCACCAATCGAAACAGGTCGGATGACGCAGGAAAGCGTTATTTAGCTTTTTCCTGCAGAAAAGTGAAAAGCACGTTAGTGAGTTCTTGTTTCCTACAGAACAGCACGACGTAACAACGTGGCTGGACATTAAACTTTAACAATGGTACTTCAGTTATGACTTTTATGTTTTTCTCCTCACACCTCTTCGATTCAATCGTCCATTTAGAACGGAAACTGCAGTCTTTTCACCGTCTTCCTGTTTTCCAATAGTGATAAGTGGCATGGATGGGGATGAAGTCTATAACATAAAAATCAGCAAGAGAAAAGTTTTCTTTCTGGTTTAAATGGTATTTATTTCTACTGGAAAGGTTTTCAAATGCTTATTTTTATAGAACGATTATGTCTTACACCTTGATAAATTCTCAAATGAAATGGTACTTATAGGCTCTCATAATCATTATTAATTAGAAATAAAGTAGCTGTTCTATATAGTTAGTTACTCGGATTTGGATAACTCTACTGAAAAACTTTATTTTTTATTGCTGATAGTCGTTGATCACTGTCTCATCTGTTGGTGAGTGATGACGTGGTCGAAGTTGTTGCTCAAAACAACCTACAATTATTGGCTCTCTAGGACAGCTGAAAAAACATACTGCTAAGATTTACAAGTGCTTTTGGTTATAGAAAATGTATCTTGAGGGTAGTAGCTAGCCAGGAATGCATAGGTACTATATGTATAGTAGTATATATAGTGCAAAAATAAAAACCAAACTTAATTTGTTTCTGCAATAGATTGTACCAATTGGCTGCTGTGATAAGCATGAGATATCAGCTGGTGCCTGGTGAAAATTCAACACAAAGTACAAACAAAAAACGACGCCTTTATGATGATAGTATTGAAGTTATTTATCTGTTTTTGAAATTATAATTGACTCTAGGTGCTATGGGATTTGCCAGATTTGTACGATTTCAGTTATATTATTAATGTGCTTAATTATGAAATCTGTGTGTAATATGGAAAAAGTCAACAAGTACAAAGAAAACCTACGGTTTGTATTTAACAGATGATCCGTGATACTGACATAACTAGGGCGGGTTTTTTTATTTGGAAGTTGATTTGCGTTTCGTTTGAACTTTTACCGTCTGCTTGGGTTATTGCGACATGAATTATGGACCATTCTCATTAATACTTGCTAATAACACGTGGCTGCGGCCGGAACACTTTCTAGGATATTTTTTATCCCAAAATAGTAGCTTCAGCTCTCAGTCCCATTAGGTCATAATAAGGCGGAGGTCTTGACTCACTTGTATTGCACTCTGAATGACATGTATTAAACTGAAAATACGCCTACTCACCTAGGAGAACACACCTAGTCTCTAACCTAATATCATATGAAGAAAGATACGGGCATTAGGGCATTCGCTTAAATGTGTTAAAAAACAAACATGAAAATATCAATGTCACTCATGATTTCGTCGGAGAGCTCATGTCATGACGAATCGCGGCAGAGGCTCAAGTTGGATAAGGTAATACATACCTACTTGGTTATCTCTAGGATTGATACCAGTTAGTACTTCTACCTACCTCTATGTATGTACTTATATATGAGACAAGAGTACTCGTATGTGACGCTAATGTAATTCGTGCGTGACGGTCGGTCGCACGATTCAGCCAGACTATACGCACAGCGTTTGACGTATTAGGCTTAGGAGTGCAAGCACAAAGCGTTCTTGCGAGGAAATTGGAATTCTCTCACCATACGACACCGTTAGCCAAGTTAGTGGCTTTGTCTGCGAAGTTTAGGGGCTAAGGTTCGAATGCTGGCCTGGTTATATGTTTGATCAATATATATTACATTACAAAATTACAATATTTACGAGAGAAATTATTATAGTCATGTGCGGGATTCGAACCCGCGTCCATCCACCCCTTTAGCCGGGGTATGCTCTAACCAATTGAGCTAACATGACACTATGACTCATAACTGTAATTCTTGCTCTCGTTCTTCAACCATCGTATCGGGATGGAGCGACACCTATAGTTCAACTTGCGTTGTACTACAAACAAGACCTATTTTGCAATTGGTTTTAAACTTGTAAATTATGACACAACCTTATACTTTTAATATTGTTAAGTTTGCAATAACGCCTGCTAGGCGAATTACATTACAAAATTACAAATTTACGAGAGAAAAAATTATAGTCATGTGCGGGATTCGAACCCGCGTCCATCCACCGGGGTATGCTCTAACCAATTGAGCTAACATGACACAATGACTCATAACTGTAATTCTTGCTCTCGTTCTTCAACCTGTAATTTTGTAATGTAATTCGCCTAGCAGGCGTTATTGCAAACTTAACAATATTAAAACAATATATATTAGTTTATATATAGTATATACGAGCTTATTGTGTTGATTTAGTACTGAGATGAGTTATTCTAGTGCTATACGTAAAGGATGTAGTGTACGCGTACGAAACGTGTGGTGTAGCGTTTGCCACATAAACGCTGTTCTGACTTTTCCGTACCTTACCTCAAGACTAATACAATTTGTTAGATTTCCTATCGTGTCAATGGTCAATATCATTTTACGATGAAAGTATCGTGTTTCATTTTTCTCCAAGAAATTTATTACTTATAGAAAACTAGCTAACCCGGTGAACTTCGTACCACCATAATTTTCTTACGTATTTTTTTAAGTATATTTAACAATTTTTTTCATACGAACTTTCTTCTGACAATAACGAACACGTAAAAGAATCCGATTCGGTGCAGTCGTTTGGAAGTTATGCGCGTACAAACATTTCAGTGATTCATTTTTATTTATATAGATAGTAGTGGCTGTGGTGTTGTGTATAGTTTGTAGTATTAAAAAATTATATAGATTACCTATCAGGGAAAACCTTAGACACGCAAAATCAGGAACAGATCATCAGAACTATAGCACGGAGGATATTAAATACGGTTAACGTACCATCTCAACGAAAATGCAGTTCTGATTCCTTTGACCTTAGACCAAATAGATTTCTTATTTGGTCTGAGTTTTCGATGATGATCTTAATGTCCATAGTCGACGTTTGTTGCTCCCGTCACTCTCGTGGCCTGATTATAAACTCGGAAATTAAAGTAAAAAGATTGACTTTTTATTTATAGAATTTACGTGGGTCTTTTACAACCTGTATCTCTGCTGACCAATATAAAATGATTGGTCGAAGTGTAAGTGCACGTTACCAGTAGAGTCTCAAACCAGATTGGTCCGTCTACATATAAAAAACATAGACGTAACAGGTACTCATATTTTTAACGACATGCGACGTACACAGATTACTTATCAGTAACACGGACAATTATTATTGTCGGCAGTGGCATCGACACGTCGCGTCTCGCGGTTACAAAAAAACAGTCAGTAATGTCGGCGTCCGCGATCGCCTCAGGTAGAGGCGTAGAATATTTAATGCTATACTAAGGATAATGAGAAGGCAGGTACCGCGGACCGCGGAAACAATGCCCCTGGATACCCCTCCCTCGTCAGACCGTTGGGGCATGAGGAGCCCGTGGCGAAATCGCTAAATGCGCCCTCGGGTTTTTGTAGAGCCGACCGGTAATATTGAGTGATTAGTCAGCGTGGGCCAATGGCATAATACTCCGTGGAATAGGATTTAAATCACCCAAATGATTATTAGCTACATGCTCTGCGAATAGTTTTGTGTTTGCACGTGTTGTAAAATTGTAGAGTAACATTGGCCGTGACCTTGAGTCGGCTAGAGTCTGCATCGCTAATGCCGATGTAGAGTCGCATCGATCGCACAATTCGCGCACCCTCGCTCTTTTTTGCTGTGAGCCCTTGTTGATAAATTACAGTGAAATCTGGTAATGATAACAGCTTTCGGATCGAAATATCTAAGTCGTCTGGCCATGTGAATTTATTTATGTCTTTATGTTCCTGATTGAGACAATAGCATATCTAATTTTGATAAATCGCTAACTTGCAATCGTTTGTATATACCTAAAGGAGGATAAAAGTTGCGGTGGTCTCTACTTATACCTAACGAAATACCGATCGCGCAACATGTCGCCGCCGCCCGGTCGGCGATTGATAGCACCAATTTTCGAGACCGTGCCCCTTCAAGCTATAGCCCACACATGTACGTATCTGTAAGCCTGTAAGTAAGTAGGTATAGCTGCGTATCTGTGTCGTGCTAATGGCGGCGCGGAGGCGGCGATCGCCGCCGCTGACGGCCGCGTAAAATGCGTGAATGTAAATGTGAACGAGAAACGCCATCCGGCGGCGCGGCCGTGTCGTCGTCGCGGCGATAATTTAGCCACCCCGCCGCCCGCCACCCGCTGTGCCATGCCGGGCCCGATCGCCTTCTCGTTACGTAAAAACGTGCATCTACACTGCACTATGTACGGCTATATGGGCACGGCAATATCACCGTATTAGCTTTCGCCCATAACTCTCAGCGACCTTACTTGTTTACACTCGACA
The DNA here is from genome assembly GCA_963854805.1 of Plagodis dolabraria. Classification (NCBI taxonomy): domain Eukaryota; kingdom Metazoa; phylum Arthropoda; class Insecta; order Lepidoptera; family Geometridae; genus Plagodis; species Plagodis dolabraria. The sequence continues at coordinate 22,876,488 of OY978459.1, forward strand.
ACAGTTATGTGTGGATGCGCACCATAATGTACGAGATTTGTAACATTAGCATCGCTTAGGAACGCCATGCGCTCCGCCTTTAGGTGCGGACTCCGATTTATGACTTAGAGCTAGAAGAGCTTTGTTGTTACCTATAGAGTCTAGACGAAATAAGATTTATAAATTCAACGTCCTTGTTTTTCTGACCCTTAGTTATTCTGTTGATTGTCTTCGTGAGACTACATTTTTTACAGCATGCAGGTTAGTCTTTGACCGTCTCACTGTGTGATGGTGTCGAGGATGATAAAAGGTACTAGCTCTCTAGGACAGTTGCCCCGATATACTGTTAGTTGCTTGTCGACAGATATTCTACTATTAGGTGGTAGTTGAGCATTCGCATAATGCCTTACCACCATGCGGTGAAACTCAGCCCACGCCCAGTGCCGCAGCGTGGCAACTGGCATTATATATTTTTTTGCTGATAGTACAGCTTTTGACCGCTACCTCACCTGTAGGTAAATCATGAAGCGGTCGACGATTTTGTTTATGCTAACTTTGAGCCACTGATTTTCAAGGACAGCTGCAGCGCAAGTACCGAACTTACCGATCGCTAAATTTGACGTTACAATCGTCTAAATTCGATAAAACGCAACCATTTTATCGAATTTAGACGATTGTAACGTCAAATTTAGCGATCGGTAAGTTCGGTACTTGCGCTGCTGTTGCGACACACCATTAGGTGGTTGGGGTAAGATTTTCCACTTGAGGATGTTGTCTAATCAGGCAAGATATTCTAAAATACTTACACGCTATAACGACTATCATCCTAAGACAACAACCAGGACCGACGACTTAACGTGCCCCCTAATCTCGGACACGCTCATTAGTAATTCCACTAGCGGTCACCCATCCAAATCATTACCTCAGCGGACGTTGATAAACCTTATGTAAGGCAAATTGCGCTACGAGGGCGAGGGCTTCAACAGCTCTACAAGGGCCTACCCCTGTGCGGCAACCAATAGCTATTGCCTCTGTACCATCACTGCTTCAAAACAAGCCTGATCCAAGTAGGTACACACCAAGTTAACTGGCAGAGATACATAGTAGATACTATTTATACTGTGACGTAGGTTTTTCGTATCATTCGTTTTCATCTGTTACTGAATTCTCTTTAGTGTTTGACGCATGCTTTGATTTCTTATTCGAGCAGTGTTGTGAACAGATAGCGAGGTATTGGCTAGAGATTGTGTAAGCATTGCAAGCGTCACGTCAGCAGGTAACCCTACTGGCTTATCACGATGCGACACTAGTTTACTCACAAGCGGTGGTCGATGACTTATGCTAATAGCATTCTATACAATCCTATCAGTTTCTTTGCCACGGTAATAGAATGTAGTAATTCTCTTGATAACATTGAGTTGTTGTTAAGCTTTTGAAATACGCGTAGGTATCAATGTCATTCTTAGAAACGGATTTTAGAACATCCGTTTAAAATTTTAATTTCTATCACTCAGGTACCTAGGTATATAAGTAAGTAGATCATACTTATATATATATATATTTTTGGGGTGAACATGATTATGCAGTTTCTTCTTTATAATGGAGAAACTAAAAGATTTGTGTATGTTCTAGGTAATTTAGTGTTGAAGTTATACCTAACTAGATTATTTTTTCACTAGTTTATGGCCATTGAATTTCCTGCCGGAATTGGTTGTAATAAATCGCTCTTCCTCGGGAGCTTCTCCGTAAATAGGTACTTACATAAAGTATCATTCATAATATGCCTTAATCCAAGATCTAAGGAATATGTATTGGTACCAAATTTTATCAAAATACATTTAGTCGTGGCACAGGTGATAATCTACAATCAACACATACACATAAATTTTTGCATTTATAATATGATAGAGATATAAATAAATTTATAATAATAATAATAATTTGATAGAAATATATATAGAATCACTAAATCGTAAGTTACTCGTACTTAATAAGGGAAGGATGTGTGCGAGGTTGAGAAACAAAATTCACGAAAATGACATTTCGTATCACCTGCTTTCTCCTCTAAAACTAAGGCCGATTAAATTGTTTTTTGCCTAAAATCTAAACCAGACCACACACCAGTAGACATGTTTCTGTCATTTTGTTTTTTTTCTTTTCAGCAACTAATTATTCATATTAATTAAACAACATTAAACGGTTCAAATCGCGTATTTGTCTTATTATTTTTTATCCCGACAAGACGTTTCTAACACTTTGCAGTGATCGTCACGGGGTGACATATTACTAAAGAAAATAAGACTGAAAATCTCATATATGCCTCGTACATAAACAGTAACACTAGACTAGACAAATTTGACAAATTTTTGGCATATAAGAAAATGTAGGACCAGCTGTTTTGGAGGTAGATGGGGATACGAAAGTCGATTCCGTGAATTTTATTCTTATAATCCTACACCCTCCCCTCTTATGCCGTGATTTTGAAACAATTGTTAAATAGGTAGTAGCAATGAGCGACGAGTGTTGCTCAAAAGAAGGCATGCGGAGACGTGCCTTATCGGAAGGGTGGCGTCGATATTTTTTGTGATGGCCTCGTCTACACCCGTCCACACAACGACGCGCGACGGACGGATCAAGTACGAAAGTAGAATGTTTGCTCTAACAATAAACAAGAACCCACTCGCGAGTATTCGTGAGAAACTGTATAACGCTCGTATACACAACTGCTGATATTCATTCTCCCCTGTGAAGGGTTAAACCGCGATCCGCGGGCAAAAAAAACATCTAACAATTTATCGATGAGATGTCGCACTCGCGTGAGACCCGCTCATTCTGCCCGTTAATTGGATCCTTTAGTTTTTTAGGGATAAACGTAACCAAAGAGAAACGGAGTCTGCGGTCAATCTGTCCGTATGTTTTAGTTGCAGTAGAATTCTTTGTAACAGTTCGTCCAGGGAAGTCTGCCACCATACCTTCTAGCGCCAAGCTGTAATTTTAGTATTATTATGTTTGCAATAACGTATCCTGCTCTGAGGATTACATTACAAAATGACAATTTACAATGGTTGAAGAACGAGAGCCAAAATTAGAGTTATGAGTCATAATGTCATGTTAGCTCAGTCGGTCAGAGCATACCCCGGATGTACGGGAGGATGGACGCGGGTTCGAATCCCGCACATGACTATATTTTTCCCTCGTAAATTTGTTTTTGTAAAGCCAAGCCGTAATGTTCACAATATCTACTGTATTCCGGTTTCAGGGTGCCGGTGAAATTAACACACAGGCACATGAGACTTAATAACTTTATGAATCAGGGCAGTGCAGTTTGCCATTTGTGACAAACTGCGTCTGTTATAGGCAGAGGTTATGGCTTCGTGCTTGTTCCATTATTATAGCATAAAAAAGTCACGAATCTCTACAGCTAGTCTTCGGAACATACTCGTATGGGTGCATACAGAACGAAGATACTTGAAATCTTGATTTATTGTGCAGAATATTAACCCAAAACCAATATTAAACTCGACATTCTGTAGAAATTATTTTCAAAGGAGGGGTTCAGTAAACAAAAAGCCAGCAATCATAGACTTCTAGTGACACTATACTTATCTATAAGTCCATGACTGTACTATGTCTGTGGTGCATTTTAACTTAAAAAAATCGGCCAAGTGCGAGTCGGACTCGCGCACGAAGGGTTCCGTACCATTAGCTATACAACATTAGACTTCATATTTTTACCTTTTTTTGTTTTAACGTGCGCGTGTCCGACACGCACTTGGCCAACTTTTTATATTTGTTGTTATAGCGACAACAGAAATACATCATCTGCGAAAATTTCAACTGTCTAGCTATCACAGTTCTTGAGATACAGCCTGGTGACAGACGGACGGTCAGTGAAGTCTCAGTAATAGGGTCCCGTTTTTACCCTTTGGGTACGGAACCCTAAAAAGAAAAGGTGATTGCTAATTTTGTGACTGTGCATCATTTCTCGTTATAAAAAGAAATATAAAAACTATTCGAAGTAAAATTTGTGTCTGTTGTGAACTTCTCAATTGTATATTGGTGCTGTAGTGTGGTTATCGTCTAAAAATATTTGACTAGAATATTTTTAATTTAAATAGTATTATATATATATATATATATATGTCGGAGATTCAAACGGATTAGAGTCCACGTGTTCGTTGTCGGCGTCGGCCATATTGAGAAATTATAAGTCAGTGCGCACACCCGGCGCAGGCGCTGTCTCGAAGGCAAGTGAACCTTGATCGAACGCACTACTGACAGATATGACGTTGACACTCAGATATGACGTTGACACTGACAGATGTGACGTTGACACTTACAGATGTGACGTTGACACTTACAGCCCTGTGCCAGACAGTCAACAACTTGTGCTATCTGTGACATTCGCTCGGTGTTCCCATTTAAATAAATCAAAGAAATACTGAAATAAGTCACGTTGTACCTTCTTGAGAATTATTAACCCTGACATATATATATATATATATATATATATATGTATCAAAATGAAATAAGGTAGCCGTCGGAATCGACTGTTGATAATGTTTGTTATGGTTTATCTCATGTTATAATCGTTTTTTTTTTCTGTATGAGTAGTTATATATCAACCAATTGAAGCTATTCTCATATATATATATTTTATAATTTTCTTATATGAGTCCAGATCAGAACAATCAACCATTTTAGGCTCCCGTACCCACAAAGCAAATTGGAATTTCGGCTTTTTAATTTCGGTGCATATCCTGTACTGAAAAAGCCCATTTACCTATTTTTTTTTTTTTTTAATCTTTATAGGTTCGCGTTTGACTACACCCTGCCTGATGTTAAGCATTGGTGAGGTCTAAGATGGAGCACGCTTACCTAGAAAAAACCTATTTACTCTCGATTTGAAGACACCCATGTTCTATTAATCGGGAAAAACTGACAACGGTAAGCAGTTCCACCCTCGCAGTACGCACGAGAAAAGTGGAAGCGAAGCGCTTCGTATAATGTAATTTTGAAGATGTACGGGCTACCGCACAGTTAGAAACGGCATAAAAAATGTCAGTGACTCGCTAATTGGGGTCACTTAATAATATTGTTATATCCGCACATTTATACCTTCCGTACCTTTGTTTATACATCAATTACTGCTTTACAATAAATCAGAGTTAGAAATATTATTATCGGGTTTGTTTCCTGCATCAACTTTCCCTGGTTCGTTTTCCTAGTGTACCTTTCGCATACATCACATCTTAAGACGAGGCTGCGGAAAAAATACTCTCATTCGACTAGTTTTTTTAAGCAACTTAAATATGCAATCGACACGATAACTTAAATATTTGATTTTTCAAACCTTTTTCTATCCGTTGTTAAGACAGAAACACATTTGAAAGAAATTTACTCGATAGTTTTAATTTTTTTAAATGAAGCCTTTTCTTTGAATTATTGGATTTTTCTTGGAAACTACGTCAGATACATATCAATAATAAATACACATAGAAAGGAAATGTAGTTTATTATCCACTGTAAAAGTAAAATTTACCTAGAGCTATTAGTATTCTCATAATAAATTAAATTGTGTTTTAGACTTACGACCTTTAGTTCTGTGCAGGATTACGGTCAATCGGAAGATTCGATATTCAACCTTATTAGCTTACGGTTACGAAATGAAATCAATGCGTAAGAGCTGTCCTTCAGTGCCGCGCTGTGCGCCGTTGGACGTGGACCTATCGCTCGCGCGCTATCACCTGTGCTGTGCAGTATAAATACGTATCTTGGTAGGTATATCAATCAATATGGGAAATAAAGATAACTAAAAAATAAAAAAAGGAAGCAGAAGAGTCGATACAAAGACTTTGCAAGAATTATGAGAGAGGCAAAAGCGTATAATATTTCAGTTTTTTTTTACTGCACCTATGCAAATTTAATATTCGTTTGTGTTTTGGTGTTTATTCTATTCATGAAACATACTATCTCTACCGAACTAAGAGATTATATGCCAACTAAGTTCCTATAGTACTGTAATGGAGCTATAAAATAACTATATGTCGTACTAATCTAAGTATGATTAGTAAGGTACTATAATAATATCTAGTATATGTATAATTATGGTCTCACCTGATGGTAAGTGATATGGTTGAAGGTGCCAAATAGGTGTAAACTAAAATTATCTGGCTCTAAAGTACAGCTGCCGTTCAACCGTAAATGGAGTTGAGTGTTGCTAAATAATAATAGCACAAGCGTAGCAAATCAAAGCATTTGGTTTGGTGGGTAGGTATATCGCAATAAAACATCGAACATTGTTTATGACTAGATATAGATTTATATCAATGAAAGAATATTCAGAATCAGGCAAGTAAGTATATATTCAAGAGATTATCTACCAAGTAAAGTCACCTGCATAGGTATACTTTTAAATATACATTTTATCACTTAGACATGTACATATAAGTATCGATTTATACAAAAATAATAGAGTGGAATAAATAGATTGTGTATATATATTAAAATAGACTGTGCTCATAAAATGCACCTTCTTTCTCAGGAAAAAAATAAATAAATCAGTCGAAGTCCGAGATCACTCGGAACAGGGAGAACTGTCGGAGTCGCTATCTCATATAATAAGTTTAGACTGTTCTTCCACTACATGAAAATAAGTGAGTAATTCTTTGAATAAAGTATTGCTAAATTTGCACATTTTATTCACAGGAAATTTCGTAAAGGAAATATTTTTTATACTACCTATATTAAGCTAAAAATTATTTTGTATCTAAAAAAAAATAGCAGAGCAGCAGGTAAAATTAAATAAAAAAAAGTATACTTAAATACATTAAAATTTTCTTTTTAACACTAAAAAAAATTGTTTTCATAATTATCGCCCTGCACTTGTCACACCTCTGTAGGGTCGGTATAAACAATATATTTTTTCTGAGTACCTACACAAAAGACAACGCTCACATAATTGTGCGGAGTAAGACTTAAATTTTATGGCCGACCTCCTATCTGAAGCAATACCCCTTTGCGAATGCCATCGTTGATATGTATTATACTCGCCTTCGCCCCCTTTTCGGTTATTAGGGTATTAGATAGATGGTAAAGAGCGATGTTGTACTCTTGACGTGCCAAAAATCTGACGTGCAAATTATCTGAATTAATGTATTTAAATTCATTTATTCATATTCCGAACACCCCCTTTCTGATGGCCGAGCTTCAGCAGGGGCCGAGCAGTTTGTATGGTGGCCGTCTTGAAATCGCCATTTTGGATTTTTTACAGGTGTCATTCGACTGCTCTCCCGACATTTATCCTTACTTCTACCTTTTAACAAATCATATCTACACATTCTAACAAATTGTGCGAAATTGATTGTCAGACAAACAGAAATGTACAGTTGCTTTTCTGAAGGCTTCAGGTAACTGATTGTCTGTAAAATGTATTTTGCAGGTATATATATCAATAAAAAATCTGATTGATATTATCAAACTGAAGACTAAATGCACACTTGTTATATAACTAAATGCTTATTTGCCGTGTAGTATGGAGACAACAAATTAAAAATAGAAATTCTACAAATGATGAAGAATTTTGGAGGAAAAAAATGGAGACAAAACTAGTCACATTCTATATGGACTGCCTTCTGTCCGAGCTGGTCTTTCTGGTCGATCCCGCCACCCAAAGAAAAGAAAGAATATGCGGATACTTCTAGAAAAAGAAAAAATCAAGAGGAGGCTGTCGAGGGTGACTTGCAACATCAAAGTGCAAATGCTTCAGTACTTCCTCCCGCCATAAAAAGAAGACTTGACTTAATGTTGTCTTACGGGTGACGATTGAGGGGGCTGCAAACTTGAAAAAAAACTTGACTTTCCGTTCCAATACTCGTTCTTTCTCACGTACACTTTTGCATATCATTAATTCTGTATAAATTGAAAACAATATATTTTTTATTTCATAAATGATTTTTTGTTAATTTATATACATCTTAACCCACTTGTCTGCCATGTTGCATTAAAAGAAGCTTGTATAACATGTTCTCTACAATGTTTCTGCAGTTGTGTGTTTTTTTTTAATATCCCAAAGTTTAAGGCCATTACAATTGCGTATATAGACTCTTCTGCAAGTTTGGTAAAAAAATCTTATCCTGCTGTTTTGTGGCTAGATCTATATCTGGTTGGTCTAATTTTTACCATAGTTGGTATCTAAAAGCAGAGTAGTAGTAAAATAACACTTTCTGTTTACCACTGTAACTGAAAAATAAAACGTAATAGGATGTATACGAACATATATTTTCAACATTAGTAATTAATAGTTAAAAATTATATGATGGCAATAAAAAAACAACCTACTTTATATTATTATGGGAACGTGTACCGTAGCACAGTTATGAAAATCTATAATTCATATTTGTATGACGAGTCATGGTAAAATATATCGCCCACAACTAATATTTAATCAAATCAAATCCATTTATTTCAGGTCAATTGTACCCATATTCACCGAATATAATATAATATTATGCTCATTCAATTTGATGGTATTTTACTTTATTCTAATGATGTGTAATCTGATTAATCGCAATGCAAGATACTGAGAACAATGTTGATTCATTCATAAATTATCGTCCACGCGGATGCCAAGTGGTAATGAAATTTTTTTAGTAAGTTTAATCAGTAGAAATCACTTTTATTACTACGGAGAATTTAAAAACACCCCCCATTTATCAATATATATCGTGCCGTTTAGGCTGTTATGTACCATCATCATATTCCGACCCTTGTCTCACTTTATGTTGGTTTGTTGCAATATGTTTTCTCTATAAACACAGAGACAGCGACACAACAACATAGCAAAGAAAAAAAAGACTTGAAAACAATGTTTTTAATTCAAAAGTCTGAAATAACTGGTTAATATCGGTGCAATATGATCTCAATTTTGTGCTCATGTAACTGACTTTGACAGGTTATTTGATATACTGATGACTACAGACTTTACTAGAGAGATTATTATTCACATATTATTTATAGATTTTATCACTATTTAACAATAACTTTCATCTATATTCATAGTTGCCACTTACATTAGTTGCTAGAAGCACTGCGATCGTCAAGGCATTTTGGCAAATTACTTTTTAGTAAGTTGACTGTAACTGGCACACCGTTCGACCGATGTTGATGAAATTAAAATGAAACCAATTAAGAGTTAAACTGTACTAGCAAATAAATAGTCTTCAAGATTGTAAGGTTCAGTAAAAAAGTTATGTGTGGTTTAACATAAAATAAATAATAGACAAGTCAATTTATGAACCCTCTTTCTTTTGAGAAGTCAGTTAAATATGTATAATATATATATACCAATACATACGTACATAATAACATGTACCAATAAAGTCGAGCAGACATGATCGTATTGTAAAAAGTAAAACTCTTGACTTTAGTTTTATGAGCTACTGTCGACCGAAAGAATAATTTTTGAAAGTAAATCAAATAATCAATTTCTTACTAAGAAATATTAGTAATGTTGATAAAAATAAAAACGTGACATCAATTGCGGTATATACAAAGTTACTTTATGTATCGAAATTCGTCACGTGAATAAGATTATGAAAAAAGTTGAAATCGTCTCAATGGTATCTGTGTTCGCGAATCTAAATATCAAGTACACAAATATTTTTATAAGCGAGACGCGTGCGCCGCTGCACATCGCGTCGGTCGGTGCAGCGGGGATCGTTGCGCCGCATGGGCGGAGCTAGCGTGGGAATTATTTTTGACTGCCTCGACTTAAACAAATATAAACTCTAATACACACACAAAAGAAGTCAAAACTTGACTGGGGGAACCGATTTTGATAATTCTTTTTTTATTTGAAATCTGATGCTTATCGTATGGTCCCATTTAAATTTCATCAAAATCTATAAAGTCTTTTTTGAGCTACTTTCTAATAAGTAACTGAATAATATTTTCCTATCTTGATGATATACTCTTAGCTTTCGAGCACGTAAAATGTGAAATGCTTTTCGTAGGCAATCATATAGGCGGTGATTACGTAAAGGTAGAGTGGGTACGTATAGGCGTTGTTATCGCTCGTGTGAGCGTACTGCGGCGCGGTTGTCCGTGATCTGTTATCAGCGGACAGGCTCGCCTTGCGACATTACTATTCATTGCACATGTGGTCGCGATTATACCGAGTAATTACCTGAATGTGGAACGGTACCCGATCGCCGAGCCGTTCGCCAGGGAGCGCCCGCGCCCCGCCCAGCGGTGGTCGCCTGTGAATAATATACATAGGTACCTACCTACTTTACTTACATCTTAAAATGTTAGATGTAGCTCCCTATACAGGGTTATTGGTTAAATGCTAACAACCTCTTAGGGTTGACTTCTGCTAGTCCTAACAAACATTTTGTGATAATTTTTGTTTAAAAAAAAAAAAACCAATCTAATTATTTATTTATTTGATAGAATACATGTCAAAAGGATCTTAATATTGGTCATACAGATTTAATGGATACAGTCTGCAAGCAGACGTGCAAATATTTATATGAAGCTAATTTATTAATTATTATATACCTAAAAATATATATATTTATTTACAATAATCTAATAATTCCTTAACACTAGGTATAAAACAATTGCTAAGAAGCCAGTCCGTCAAACATTTCTTAAATTTCCTTTCATTTAATCTCCTTATGTCATTAGGTATGCAATTATAAGTTTTTAGACACATATTATTATAAATGTTTCTTTTATATAAATCTTTTTTATGTTTTAATGCTTACAACACTGGAACACTGGACAGCACCGTGCTCCCTTTGAATAGAGTTTTGAATATTTACATCGAGCAAAGTAATAAAAAATATGAAATACTACATTACAGGCACAAAAGCCTTTTAACCTCGTACTTATTCAGTCAAAGATCACAAAAAAAATTTTATTTAACAAAAATTATGCATCTTAAAATGTTTGTTAGGACAAGCAGAAGTCAACCCTAAGAGGTGGTCAGCATTTTTCCAATAACCCTGTATATTTACTAAGCTAGGCAACGACGCCGCTCAACTCTCAAGGTAAATTAAAAGTTCATAATTTATAAGTTTTATAACTTTGTGAGGCATCCGTTTCCTTTACCAAAGTGAATGTGAGTTGGTGCTGTTACTTATCAGTTATCAGTGTTATCACACCTTTTATGACTTGAACTGATTTTATAATATAGCACAGCACAGATGGTAAGTAATTGGAAAAAGGGGTTGTCATAAGTTTGAAACCATTTAGTGTGCGTGTGTGCCTGTTTTTCTTTATCTTTCGATGGAGATGGCTCATTGAAGAACTTTTTTTATGTCGTACAGGATCGTACTTTGCCATAAAAATCTGCTGTCTCGTTGTAGAAAAGTTCTAAAACAGGTGAACATATTTCTATAAGTAGGTATAAGTAGGTAGTAGGTAGGTAGGTAGATTTTTGTCATCAATGAGAACAATCTGTCAGTCGTTTTCTAGACAGGACCTATTCAGGTTTTAAGAAAAATCTGCAACTCCGCGCCACCGCTGTGCACGCACCGTTTACGTAAATTGTAAGACTAAGAGTTGAGTTGAAAAATGTTGATTGTCCACTGCTGAACACAGCCTCTTTACCCTAGGGTGTTTTGGCAAAACCGCCGCGCTAGGCCGCCGGCGCTGCTGCCATACTTTCCGGTACCCTTAGTCACAGGGGACTTTTTATCCCGAATTAACGATGGAGTGTGATAGGTACTAAATGCAAATTTTATACATCACGTATTCGAGGATATTGCGCTCTGATTCAAAACTGTTTTTGATGCAGCAACCGAAAAGCAGTAAGCCCTAAACACTGAGAATAACGAATTAGTATAGAACTTAATACGGCTTGATGCGTAATGCTACTAAAATAATACCGTATGTACCTTCCTACCTATGAGTACATATTCTTAAATTTGTTGGTCGAAATAGCGACCCTATAAAGCCTTTTGTGATATAGTTTCGAGGCAGGATTTCCTGTCAAATTATAAATTTAAGGTGGAGGTGGACCGCGAGCCACGGACGAATTACCTGAAGAGCCATAGTTAGTTATTATGGCAGAGTTGCGTGGGTACACATAATATACCCAAACCCGGCGCGGATAACGAGGGCCGAGCTGCCACCGCCTGAGTTTCTCACTGAACGATTATCTCCACGACTAATTATTTCCGCCGTCCGCGGCCGTTCTGACTCATCGTCGTCGGCGAGGCAGCATTGTGGCGGTGGCGGCGACGAAATCGAACTTTCAAAATGGTAGGTACATCTGCGCGGTCAATAGACGATCGAGCCGCCTTCGTCCGGCCCGTATGCGCAAATGGGTTTCACGCGCCGTCTATACCTGACGGCGTCTCTCGCGATCTTATTACCGAGAGAGGCAAAAAAAACAAAGGAAGCGGCTATGGCGAGCGGTGCGGCCCTCGAGATTTATGGAGGCGCGGCGCCGGGACACGCAGCCCGCCGCCGGCGGCCGGACGGCCCCCGGATCGCGGCCGCGTTTCCTGGAAGCGCGATGCGGGCGAGGGTTGGTCTACAGCGAATATTGATTACCCGCTCGTACTATTAATAGGAGGTCGCCGACGACGACTCGACGCCCGCTGGGAGCCGCGGCCGCGACCAACGTGACATATGCCAGTACGTTCGCCTTTCCGGACTCCATTTCGCTAATTGCCCCCGGCTCGGCGAGGGCCGGCGGCGACGGCGACGGCCAGCTCTACAAATGCTATACCTACCTACCTATCTCGCTGTGTGAGCATCGATGCTGAATATCAATTACTACCTAGGAGACAAATCAGTTTTATAAGTCGTAAATTAACTTTTATCATGTTTCCACTCTCCTATTGGTTTAGCTTTTTCGTATTTATATGCGGCTTGTATACTCTTGTACCTATGTGTACATAGAAAAATTAATAATTTGATATAAATAATTTTTCTATTATGAAATTGATATAAGCCGAACAGGTGGCCATTCCTACGTGATGATGATACCGATGCCCTACCCTGACCCATAACAAATAAAGCAGGACCGCATATTATGTTGAACTCGGATACTACGTTCTTCACTCGCACAAAAGCACGTTTCTTATCTAATCAGCGTATCACGTTTCCATTGATGTTACCCTGAAGTAGTTATGGTCAATAATCTACCACGCAACCCCGGTGTGGTTTGGTGGTTAGGCTTGTGTTGTGGACTTGTGGGCCACCTCTAGTGTTGGAGTTCTCAAACGCAGTGTCTCCGAAGAGCTTAACAACTGTCATTCCAAGATTATAGCCGGTACTGACAGTTCACAGAAATGCTGAGTAGTAAATAAATGCCACTAACGGTTACCCATCAAAGTATAGTGACCAAAGAAAACGAGATAGACCAGGTCAGTTCAACTGCGTGCGCTTCTCGTAGCGATATTTTATGACGATAGTTTGATACCAGATAAGTCATGCATGAGACGGTGTGATACTTTTCATCAACTCAAGTACTTATATGTAAGGAAGGTCCTACTTATGATAAATTTTACTACATAGGTACTAACTATAGGTCACACAAATTTAAATGTATTAATTGTAGCACCATATTTATATAGGATTAGCATTGTAACAAATAAAACACGGCATGCTTTATGAAAAAGGAAAATTTAATTGTAGTAGCATATTTATATTGAATTAGCATAGTAAATTAGAATTAACCTTTTAAACAATAAAATAAGGCGGAAAAAAATGGACTTACTTTAGTTTTTAAGGCAAAATACTATAACAACGCATAACATCATAGTTGTAAGTCAAAATGTGATGCATGGAGTATGATATAAGTAATAAAATGTAATCGGATGAAAATAAATTTAGTCTAAAAAGAGTACGAACCACGAGTCTGTAGAGCATTGTTTTACTAAGAAAAAAAACTATAGGTTTTTATGACATTTTGAAGTTCAGGCTTCTACATAAGAAGTAGAACAATGATGTTTCAAGGTCGATATGTTCCGTGAGCTCATCTACCCGTTGCTTCCAACTCGTTGCGTCAATAGCCATCCTGTTTCTTATCTCTTCAGCCTGTTTGCACCCCAGCAACGGTCCAGTTAGCCGGTAAAAGCGAGGGTATTCAAGGCAGTTTCTAGAAAGTTCGCGTTCGAACAATGCACCGATCGGCGATCGTCCAGACGCGAGGCGACGACGACGGCACGATGGCAGACAGTGACCCGCGAGTGTTACAGATTACGCAATAGTGAACACGGATACTGTCACGCAAATGACGCGTGAGACTGGTAGGTAGTCCGTAGGTAATAGGTACCTACACTTCCATTGGGGCATCGAATGCAAAGGTCCACGTTTTGGATTGCTACTTATACCAGATAAACATACTAGTGATAGTCAAGCAAGTCTTAAATATTTGCTTCTCTTCTGAAATTTCATTATGCTGTAGATAAGTGCTGATAAACTAAGAAGCATAATGACCTGTATACTTAACTTACTTATTCGATTCTAAGCATTCTAATTTATAATGAATATTAACTTTTAAATTATGTTAAATCAACGAAGCCTCTTTTAATTTATTGTCGTGATATACCTACCTACCTACCTAGTCCGATTTTATTAAAACAAAATAATTTAGGTATTGTCATACTAAGATTTTTTTAGTATTTCAACTCCCTGATTGTAATACTAAGATTTTTTTATGTGCTCTGTTGTAGGGTCAGTTCGCCAGTTTTCGACCAATTAGTGTAGTTGCCAAATTCGACAAGCAAAAAGTAAAGGATTTAGTGTTATTTATTCTTTGAACATTTTAGAGTGTACTTTGTATATACTCTATTTTCAGTAATTATTAAGAATTGAAAATTTCAACGAAGATTTTATTAAAAATAAAATTAAGAAACTCAAATTACCATTTTCCCTACTTTTCGACCATAAAATCTAGTTTTCGTCCACATGCGGAGTAGTTTTCGACCAAAAATAAATTCAGTTTCAGGGCGGTAAAACCATATATTTATTATATAAAGTTTTCTTTTTATAATTCTAGGTTAAGCCTGTTAACACCTTCGACCACATCATCACTTACCATCAGGTGAGATTGTGGTCAAGGGCTTACCTATCAGCAATAAAAATATAAAAAATAAAAAAAAATATTATAACTAGTTCAATCACTTATATTTTTTTAAGTTGTATTAATATAACACAAACTAAGAAACACTTTCTTGTTTAAAACATTATCATAAAGAATTGGTCGAAAACCGTTCCAACTCGACAATATTCGACCACTATTTTTTTTATTAAATATTGTGCATCGTTTTATATAATTTAGGAAAATATAACTTTACCATTTAATAATAAGTATTTTTGAAAATATTTTTTTTAATACATTTTAGAGGTTTTTTTTTAATTAACAAAACACTGGTCGAAAACTAGAATGTCATCTAGTCTATTTCCAGTTTTCGTCTCAAGTGATTTTTAACGATTGTATTTTTTACAATATAAATTATGAGGATGAGAATTGGCTATGAAAATATTCACGGGTATAGGGTTAAAATTGCTAAATGACATTTATTTATTTTTAAAGAGCGTTAGATACTTGACTAAACTAAACTGGACATGTCTTACACAAATCTCGACCACCTGGTCGATAACTGTGCGTATTTGAAAAAAGACGGACCAATTCTCGTCCACTTAATTAAATTGGTAAAACAATAAAAAAATATAGTAAAGTATAAGTATTCTCATTTAATGTACCATAAATGACATGGGAAATCAACGAACGACATTAAATTTACAATACGACAACTTAAAACATACCGTGAAAGTTGCGGCACTCTGCTATTTTTTTTACACAATTTGACGCGTTCACACTCGGTCGTTGTTAAGCACAAACTGATTTGTCTTATTAAATATATCACCCACACAAGTCACTTAGTTTGTGTGTGCATATGTTCATATGATATTCTAGTTTCTGTAAGAACTACGTTTATCGGTGTACGTGTCTCGGTTAATCTATTTAGCGTAATTTTACAACAATGAACCATCTAATGGTCGAAGACAGGCACTGGTCGGCTAAATGGCGCATTCACCCTACCTAATATGGCTTCTTCTCGGTTTGTTTGGTTCACAATTTGACTTGTTTGTCACTATTAAGATGAGGTTCCAGAAGTATTCTTTGCTTGTACTTATTTTAGGTACCTACTACCTAGATACCTATATAAGTAGCCTAGGTACTTCTTCATCGGTTTATTAATTTAAAGGCCCTTAAGACTGTGTTATAGCACTCATATGCTGCAATGCATTTCTAGGTACTTTAGTTACGCGTCAAAATAATATTGACTCATTCGACATTCAAAATTGTTATTGTAAAGTTGAGTGAACGCGCGGTCCGATTAGGGAGCAGCCGTGTACGTAGTAACTGCTGTCTAAGCTGTGGCCGTAGCGTGCGCGCGCGCCGTTGATCGCGAGTTGTCGCGGGTGCTGTGGCGGGTGACCTCGCGGCTCCAATGATACAACTCACTAAGGCGCTGCGCACACTCGATACATTTAATGGTAGTTACCGGCAACAGCTGTAACATTGATACAGTTTTGAAGCGCCCGTAGCGGAGGTTTGTTTATTAGAAAAGATGGCATAATATGTTCAGAGGGTCAGCTTGGGGTTCAGCTAAAACAAACGCTTATAGACAACATCAGTGGTGCTGCTGCTATTTTGCCGGCCTGGAAACACTGCGAAAGCACCATCGGAGGAAGGTTATTCCACATCTCGTAGGTTCTTAGAAGAAAAGATCTAGAGATTAGGATTGTGTGGCTTTCAAAAAGCTCTTTAGAGCATTCCCGTTGAGCACATTGGGGACATGCCGGGAGTAGGAGTTTCCTTAGTCATTCTTAACCGATCAACTAGGTTGATCAGAGTTCGCTGCGGTCATTACTTGGATGTATGATATGACCGCTTGATGCATTTTCTACTAAGCTCTTCAGTGCTGCGGAGTGCTAATGCTTTCTTAGGATGGCTTTTACGAATGTCGTCGATGGCCTGAAAACTTTGACATATTGATTTGTGGTTTAAATAGAAAATCTGTCAGCAAGCACTGGGCGCCAAGTCTGCTAATGAACATGAATCTATCACAATAAAACCACTGTCTTTGAATAAAACTTTAACAGAACGGAGAAATCATAAATACGATTGCAGAAATAAACAAACAAACATCTGTCACTTTTGACAGAACGCTCACGGTGATATTGGTGACGAGCATGGTCCATGTAATCGTCAATATGGCGGCAATCATGACGTCATCTATGACGTAGGGTGTGCCATCGTAATCGTGCTCAAGGTGATTAGGACCGAATGTTATCACGCTAATATCGCTTTTATTGCCAATCGGACCGCACTATATAATGAACTTGGCCTGGTCAATTTTGACAGTTTTGGTAGTCTACTAACTTCATATCGTCCATATTGAGTCAATATTGATTCAATCTCGGTTTCTTCGTAGTCTACTAACATCTTGATTCGCAATGGGTGGCAAAATCGGTAGTCCACTATTTTTGACACGTGTCACGTGGTACAAATATCATACACTGTGGTTCAATTCACGCAAATATGCGCTATTTGCACTGTCTGCACGCAAACGGTCGGTTCATAACTTGCTAAACAGACACCACAATAGCGTAAGGACGTCATCTATGACGTCACCTCCGGCCGCAAACAACGCTCACAGAAAAGTGGTAGTGCAATGTATGCACAAACGTCAAACTCAAATCTTGACAGATAGATGAGGAGATTTTTGTTGTTGTGGTTAGAATGTTGAACGTACAAATATCTGTTCACAAAAGAATGCCTTGAAATGCAGTACTTCTATTATCAATAATTAGATTTTGGGTCAATTGCGAAAAAGCAAATTGACAGTTAGCAGATGTTATAAGCGCGGCTACATATCGGTTCACATCGTTTGCGCGCAAACAATGCATATTCTCGTATTTCAGTTATGAACCAAGCTTTTGCAATGTATGCAGTGACAGCAGTGTTTGCGTGATTTAAACCGTAGTGATAGATTGAGCCGAGATTGCTTTCCGACATATTTAATTTCGTAAAGTTTACTGAAAAACTTTGTTGAGTATTTGGTTGGATATGTGTGCTAGTGTATTCTCTGTGGAAGTAGAATACTTGTTTAGATAAATAATTGTAACCTAAGAACCTTAAATAAGAGAACACTAAATAAAAGAGTGGAATAGGTGCTATGAGCTATGAGCCGTTAGCATACCGATAGAAGACGGAATCGTTCAAGATATTTTCCCCGTATAAAGACGAAGAAGTGTGGATCAAAACGCTGCATAAACCGTACCTATCAGGCTATAACATTCCCACAGCCGGGACATGGAACTTTCAGCGTAGAGAGAAGTGCGCACCATGATCCACTATGAAGGCGTAGTGAAGAATAGAAGATAGTAGGCATTCTTCAAAGTTTTCAGACCACCTCAAGGCCTCACTAACGGTCACCTATCTAATCAGTACCTAAATGCAGATAATGTTGTTTAAGCTCATGAACTAGTCAAGCTCCCCTACAATCACTACTAATATGTGACAGATGTATCATTAACCTCTTGCAGTTAGATAAAAACTACCCTGTCTCAAACTATTTCCATTCTAAATTTCATGCAAACGAATGTGTACAGCGGAGGGCAACAAAAATGGTCCCTAGTAAAGAACTTCCATACGAAGATCCTCTGAAAGAACTAGGGCTTACCACCCTTCAGAAACGTAGAGAGAGCGGAGACCTTATAGAGACCTTTAAAATTCTCACCAACAGATATAGTATACCAAATTTGTCAGAGACACTATATACTATGAATACAAACACAAACCTGAGAGGACACTCGCTGAAGCTGCAATGGGGGCCAAGTAAAAGCAAACCCAGAGAACACATACTACCGAATCGCATAGTTAAAACTTGGAATCGGTTACCAGAATCAGTGATCAGTGCTCCCTCAGTGAACTCTTTCAAAAATAGAAAAATAGACTGGACAAATATTTAAAGTGCATTGACAAAGACTCAGATATACACACATTAGCTTAAGAGCTGCCTGTGTATAACAAATAATAATAATAATAATAAATCGGTACAGTAGTTTAAGTTTGTTTGTTGCATACAAAAATACAAAGCTTTGCTCTTTATAATATTAGTGTAAAATATGACGTTTGGATCAAAACGCTGCATAAACCATACCTATCAGGGTATCACATTCCCACAGCTGGGATATGGAACTTCTTCAGTAAGGTAGAGAGAAGTGTGCGCCATGATCCACATAAAGGCGTAGTGAAGAATGGAAGATAGTAGGCATTCTTCAAAGTTTTCAGACCATCTCAAAGCCTCACTAACGGTCACCTATCTAATCAGTACCTAAATGCAGATAAACATTATCTGCATTTAGGTACTGAGTTTAAGCTCATGAACTAGTCAAGCTCTGCTACAATCACTACTAATATGCGACACATGTACCATTAACTTCTTGCAGTTAGATAAAAACTACCTTATGTCCTTCCCAATGTCTCAAACTATTTTCATTCTAAATTTCATGCAAATCGGTCCAGTAGTTTTTAAGTTTGTTCGTTGCATACAAATATACAAAGCTTTCCTCTTTATAATATTAGTGTAGAAGTAATTACATAATAATGTATTAAAAACTTGTTTCAATGCCCTTTACCCTCAAATAATTTTTCTCGCAGCCCTTGCTTTACATTGTAGTTATATGGTGATAGGCAAAACATTCACTGGTTGTTGTGTTTTACAAAACACAAGACACTATTTTGTTGCTTGTCACTTGAGTAAAAATAAAAAACTTTAGACACAAAACAACATCTCTTTATTGCATCCGAAAAAACTGAAGAAAACACTGCACATAGATATAACACTATTATTTGTTGAAAATAAATTATTAGTTCACCGTTAACTCTACTCATACTCTAGTTGAAATTTATATATATATATATATATATATAAATTGGACCGATTTGCATGAAATGTATATATATATATATATAAATTTAATAATGAGGTTATATGTCTGCCACACATAATAACTATATTTTATTTAAAATTACATTCACAAGTTTTTTACAGAACTAGGTATAATACAAAAAACAGTGGATATAATAAGCATGTGAAAGAAGTTCTTTTAATGATAGATAGGTGCTTTATTTTACAATAGTTTTTATATAAAATATTGTTAATGTGGAATTGTATGTAATATTTTCATGACATGCTTGGATTAAGAGGACTGCCCAGTCCTCGCAGTGTATTATCAATTTAACACAGAAACTGTACTTGGACATCCTAACTGCAGATATTGTAATCCATGTCTTCAAAGGTAGTAGGTTTGTACTGCAGGAAGCCATAGTGGTTAGCTGTGGAGAGAAATGTAATTTGCATATCAATAGTAAATACATTACCTATTTTTGAGGGTTTTTTAAAATATTTAATTACTTTTATTGGGCACAAAGCCTTATCACCACATCTTGTCACAGGGCATCCCTAACTTTTTTAGCCCAACTATATCCCTATACCTGTCTATCATGTAAATAACAATGATGATTATTAAAAATATTATGTACCTACAATATAAAAACTTGTTTCTTTGTAATCCTTATTTAGTATCATTCTCACACTATATTATGTATCCATGTAAACATGTACACTTTGTCAGATATGTTTCAAAATTCCGTGTTATAGGGGTGAGCCTATTGTCATCTACTGAGGGCAGTTCATACTCTATCAATACAGAAGCATGCAAAACCAATGGTGTTGTGCATAGGGTGGTTGGTTAGTCCGTGGCATATACCAACTCCTAGTATTGTTGGCAAACATGTTGAGTTAGGCATTATATCTTGAATTTGTTCCGGCATTAGGTACCATTCCTGTGGGCATGGAAAACTTCTTTCTTGAGTTCTCTCTCAGACGGTACACATAATTAGTTATAGCGAAATCTTGAAATAAAATATGGTAGGTACATATCGATTATTAGATAATTGCACTTTGTGATTATAATTTATCTAGTATTACTCTCTCAGTTTTAAATTAACCAACAAAATACTCAAAATAGTAAGTTTAGACGAAGTTTCTTTTATAAAAACAATCAGCTGACATCGGTCATTCATTTTTTAATACTGGCAAATGTAATGTTTCTTATTGCCATTGAAAATTGCGAAATTTAATAATTCTGTTTATTTTAAAGATTCTTATAGGTGTGTTTATGCATCTAAACAATTGTTTTAATTTCAATAAAAAATATGCGGTTATAAAAGTTTGCTATAATCTTAAAACACGTGTGTTTATCGATAGATTTCTTTTTCTGAATACACTGACTTAACATACTCTTCTGTTTTTATTTTGTGGTATGGCAATATCGTTAAAACCAGCCTAGATTCATCATAGATTCATATTCATATGGCGTTAGTAGACTACCGATTCTAATCGCAATCGACTCGGAATGAATCTATGCTGAATATGAACATGTAATTAGTAGACTCGGCGCCCAGGACGTGTGTTCCGGCAGCTGCCAAAGCACAAAGAGACTAGAGAACCAGTAACTCTAGGTTAGCGTAAAAAAATAATCGACCGCATCAGCATTTACCATCAGGTGAGATGTGGTTAAAAGCTAGCCTATCAGTAATAAAAATACTTGGTCTGATTAGATTGCGGTGCAAACTCGAAGTAAAACACAAATAATATAATAAAAAAACTAGCTTTGTGCCCGTCCGACACGGCCCTGACGCGGACGCCAATAATTGAAAAACAAGAGATTTTTTTGTTGAAATGATTGAAACATTGTTTGCTGGAATGGAATCCAATCCTAGTATTGTAGGCGAGTGACAATCATCGAACTTGTAAACTTCGATGATGTTACAGGGAAAAAATATTTTTTCACAAGTTATATCATGTTTGCAGTGTTTTAAGTCGAGTCCTTAGTTTTTAATACTTTTTTTGAACCAGAACACTTCTGTAATCTTTGGTAAGAGTATCGAGTGTGCGAAGGACCAATCTGTAATGCTCACGCGCAGCTCCGGCGAGCGCAATATGCATGCACTGCATCGCGATGCGACGCGTCGGATACCTACACTGTCCGTGGCGCGCCGCCGCTGACTCATTTGATATTCAAATTGACATGTTGTTCGTAGGAGTCCGTGTTTATCTCTCCGTGTTAAAGGTGTATGTACCTTCACTTTTCAACCTATATACTTATTGTTAATTTACCTAAGTTCTTAGTCGGTTTACGGTTCAATGCGTAGGAGCTCAAAAGTCAAGACTAAATACCTACATTTGTTTTGTAACTATTGATAAAGTTATTGTACAAGTAGGTCAATTACAGGCAAATAAATATCACGTATTTCAGTTCCAATGTCTTTTAAAATGGATAATCACTAAGGAAATTAGGGATGAAAAACAAAAGGGGGGATCAAGCGTCCCCAGGTCTACTATTCTCCTAAAATTGTTCTCATGCTTAGGTTTTTCTGTAATTACATCGCTCGGCAAGAGTTTTATACCTACCTGTATATTAAAAGGAAAAATGCGTAGAAATTTGTGATTCTTCGGCAGCCAGTCAGTCAGTCACACCCTTCGAGAGCCATGATGTGGAATCTTTACCATGGTTACCGCAATAGTATAGAAAATGATTAAAATCTTTCAAAAAATAAAAATTCTAGGTTAGTCTGAACAACATCTTCGACCACATCATCACCATCAGGTGAGATAGTGGTCAAAGGCTAACCTATCAGGCATAAAAAAAAAACCTTTATACCTACCTACCTAATACAAATTTTAATGCCTAAGTAATTTTCCTGGCGATTCTGCTGCACTAGACTGCCGAGTGTTGTCGATTGCTGCCGATGTCCATATATTTAGTAGGTATAATGTTATTTCTCAATTCTTTATTCCATTATATGTGGAATGATGCTGGTCCTAAATACATTTTTATGAAGTTATACATATGACCCATTTTGGGTATAGCAACATATTGTGAATTCACAATTCACAATTCCTGAGTGAATTCACAAACGTAGCTTTGAGAATTTTATGTTTTAAAGATAATGTATAAATTGCTACACTGTCGCATTGGGTTGCGTACCTGTAATGATTGTTGTAATTTGGATAATAAATAAATAAATAAATAATAGTAGTAGAGCGACCGATCCGGAATAAGAATCAAAGATGAGAAAAAGATCTTCAGAACATACGCTATTTCCCCACAGTGACTGACCCAAGATTGTGCGAATCCAAAACTTTGTAATTTTGCCTTTATCTTGAGGTCATGGTTTTTCCAATGTATTTGGCTATCAATATCTATTCCTAGCACTGTCGCTGAGTTTACACATTCTAATTTATTGTTTTGGTATGATAAGTTAATGTAAAGGGGTTTTTTTTGATACAGGTGAAATTGTATAATTGGTTGTCTTGGAATAATTTATGTCAAGGTTGTGATCGGTTATCTATGTTATTATATAATTAAGCATGTCACTAAGTTTGTCATTTAATTTAAGATTATTACAGCACGAGGGCAGAAGAATCCTGTGTCCTGGAGTGCGGATGATATTCCATCCGCGAAGAGGACACAGGATTCATCAATTGTTTTTGCTAGGTCATTAATATATATACCTATTAAAAATAGAATACATCTAAGAACGTTTCCTTGAGGGATAGAGTGATTTGTTCTCTTAGGATATGATCTGACTATATTTATTACCCCAGTATTATAATCAAAGTGATCAACTTCAACAAACTGTCATATATGTCACATTATATAATGTTAGCTGAATATCTTTCGGAACCGTCTCGTCGGATTATTTCGTTTGGGCGATGCATCATTCATACATTCTGACGAATTTTGTTTATGAAAGAGCGTAAACAGCGATAGCGCCATCTAGGTAGTGCAAAAAGAACTGTCAGTTTCAATTTATCTACATTAATATGATTGAACAGATCTTGATGAAATTCAAGGAGTGAATAATGTGTAACATGAAGAAATATCTTTATAAAATTAGTTAATTTAATATAGAATTGCTCAATAGCACAAAGAAGGAGATAAACCTCTGATGAAAGAACATTTTTGTCCAACAGGCTAAAACTAGAATGGGCAGAATTGATATTGTCTTCAAAGTGACCTAACATAAAAGGCCATTAGGTTAGCTTAGAGACAATTTTTTTACTTGAGGGTCTTGAGGGTGGTAATCAGCCAGACAAGCATTCGCGTAATGCACTGAAATATCTATAGGGACGTCGTACCTGTCACGAAAGTTGAACCATTTAATGTTAAATCATTTATTTTTCCGAACCAATAATTATTTTAATATATTGTCATAAAAACTAACGTGAGTTGTCATGATTATACCGGCTAGCACTCACGGTGTTTACAACTTTATGAACATCTTTACTGTTCGAACACCGGTCGGAGATTTCGACTAAACACCGTGAGTGCTAGCCGGTATATTTAGTTAATAATTTTAAAATATATTTAGAACGTTACATCATAAATTATTAGTAAAACCCATTATACTACTTATGCAATTCAATAATATTTTTTTGCGTAGAAAATTGTTTTTATGTCATTAGCGGTCTTGATATTTTTATTTTTGGTTACACACTAATTCTTGGTTAATTGTCGTGCTACATTTTACTCACGACAAACTTGAAAATTAAGTATGAAATTCTTGTTAAAAGGTATATCGTAATAATTTAGTATTTAGTGACCTTACTAGGCTACCAGTGAAGGCTGCCATGACTTCTGTTTTTCACCTGAACTGAAACTTATAGTGATGAAAGCGGAATTATATCTTCGTGCTATTTCACCATACTCTTGATATTATTATTTATTACAGGCATCAGCATTATTAATAATTATGCACGTCAATAAGTA
Source organism: Plagodis dolabraria (assembly GCA_963854805.1). NCBI lineage: Eukaryota > Metazoa > Arthropoda > Insecta > Lepidoptera > Geometridae > Plagodis > Plagodis dolabraria. The sequence continues at coordinate 22,901,343 of OY978459.1, forward strand.
AAGAATGAAGGACGGAAGTCATTTTTCCCAGTGTGTACCTACATAATTGACCGCATCATCACTTACCATCAGATGAGTGTGTCAGAGGTCAAGGCTAGTCTACCAGATTAAAAAAATAAACCTTATTCCCGCTGCCGTCACTTTTTTTTTCATCGTTGGTAGTTGTGTCACAGATTACTGGTTGTGTTGCGTTGCGTGACGAAGAGAATTAAAGAACAAGTATAGCCACAGAATAAATATAGCTATAAAAGTGCATTGGCCACACTAGCGTCACAGAGTTAATGACGAGCCCGACTAGACAGTACTCAGCTGTTCGGTGCTATAGGAAAATAAGAATATAGACTGATAAAATGAATAGGAAACCTACACACGTTCCCGAAGCCTTTTTATCACACAAAATTTTTATATAATTTAAGTATCTACTGAGTCGTTTTTGGTGCGGTAATAACGAATAATGTAATATATTTTGAAGCTGTGGTAGCCATGGACTTGCCATGCCGCAGGTCCACGGTTCGATCCCCACCTTGAGCTTCACCGCATGGTCGACGGACATTTTGCAGATGCTCACTTCTAGTAAAAAACCTGTCACTATGCACTGTATTTTCTGGACGCATTCCTTGACGAAAATTATGAAATTACGGGCACATGAGACTCAAGAACTGTATGTCTCAGGGTGACGGGCGCAGTGCAGTAACTCACTTGTGACTAAATGCATCTGTTATAAGCAGAGGTTACTGCTTAACATCAAGTGGGCCTCGTGCGTGTTCCGTCACAATTCCATTTTTGTACTTCAAAGCCATAGTTTTTAATAGAGCCGCTGCAATCTCCATGTCAAAAATGATTGTAGAATTCTTGCTAATCATTGATAATCATTTTCATCCTGACAGCCGCGCGGCCCTCAGGCATAAGCTCTGTGTTCGACACGACACGTGTGGCAAGTGGCAACAGTAATATTCCAGGTAGTTAAAGATTTAATTTTGTAGTACTTGCTGTAATGTGCGTTAGGCGCTAAGATTATACCTATACGAATCTGTGGCCGCAACATTAGCCTATAATCATATGATTATAGAACGGTACAGAATGAAAGCTTCACTACTACACGCAAAGCTATGTGTGCGTAATTACTCACTTACAGGATGCGCAGGGGTTGCAGCGGCCACAGCGTCGCCGCGCCGGCGCCCAGGCGGGTACAGTTGAACTAGCTTGGAAAGCGAACGAAAATTTCATATTAGTTAATAATACGGGATAATTCACGTGAATCAGTCAGATAGCTCCGACTATAGTCCGACCGAGTTGCACCCAGAGCTAAGCGAGACGACAACGCGGGCGTCCCGAGTTCTCCATGAAGAAGACCACTGAATGTGGTTGAAACTATACTCGGAGCTATCTGACTGATTCACGTGAGTTATCCCGTATTATTTACTAAAATAAGTGAAAACCACGTTTTATAATAAAAAAAATCATAGCTGTCATTCTGTTCCTCTCTTTATTCATGTGCCATAGTTGAGTATTGGATGATGTGTAGAATGGTAGAGTATTTTGTCACCATCGGTCGAATACGTGTAGCTCATCGATGGCACTTTGAGCAGCGTGCTCAAAATCGATCCAGATCCACTAAAAGCTACGGCGACGCCGAGTGACATCATCCGTGACGTCATCAACCGGTTCTTACTCACGTCTCCGAGGTAGAGCAGTGTGAGTAATGTCAAACAGCTGTCATCGCAATCATAATTAACAAAAGTGGCATGTTTGTATATAAATATTTGTGCCATAACCAATGAAGTTCAAAGCAAGAACTACCGTTTTAATAATTTTGGTTACCAAAATTACTTATTGAATTACATTCCTTTATTTCTGCACCTGATAGTAAAATTCGCATGAATATCGCTTTCCGACATCGGTAACCATTTCGCCTACGTTGCTTTGCACTCTTATATTTTATGACAGTTTGCTCTTATGTGATCTATTTAGACACTAAAATATTAAGACTGATCGTCGCTCGGTACATATCTAAAAGGATTTTTTTAGGTATGAGTTAAATTGAATCAAGTAATATCGTGTATTTTATCAAATCTGAAGTGGTTTTTATGCTTCCGATGTCTGTACTCATTATCACCTTGAGCTTATTTCGAGAATGCTATTACAAATAAAACATGAGTGTACAAATATTGATCGTTTAGTATTTAATTAATATTATGTAAGTTTAGGATACATCTTTCCTGTGGCTGAAATTGTGGATTCCAATACCATCCGCTAAGTCCTCAGATTTATCTATTCTCTAAATTATTTAAGAATTTGATTTCGCTGAATTACTGTGTAATAGGTAGTTTTCTTTACTTTAGGTGTAATCAAATCATACATATTATATTAAAATAAAAATATTTTATTGATCGGGATTTTATTTCTTGATCCACCAACAACTTCTAATTTGTATTGTAACAATTTTCATGAACTATAGGTAATCAATTTAATGACAGATAAGATATATACTAAAGTATATTTTTCTGACGGGCTCTAACTCAAATCTGCTAAGCCAGCCTGTCCCGTAGGGACGGATGATCGCGGGTAACCCGCTCGTAGTCTTTTCGTTAAAATTTTGTATAATAATTAAATTCCCTCAACTTTTCTACCAAAGCATATAAATTGTTACTTGTGTGTAGTATACCTTTTAATCTCAATTTTACCAGTCTAAGTTTTAGTACGTAGTATTATTATATGTTCTATGTTTTTAGGTAGGTAAGTTAAAATGCGGATAGTATAAATCTATACCATAAACCCTATCTATATAGAACGTCAAACCTAGTTTTATTGGATTCCTATCGTGAAAAAATGAAACTCCTTGGTTTGTAATTTTATATCATGTAAGAACAGCGCGTGGAAATAAAAATTGTGGATATTATTGGCTGGAGCAAAGTAGCCTTACTTTTAGTATATGGAGCGATGCCGCCAAATCGAATGTTTTAATCTTGGATTAGATTTTATTCTATGCCACAGACTGATGTAAAATTGTATAAAAGTCAATACTAAGTATGGTTAATTTAAAATACTTCAACATCATTGGACATCTCTGGTGCCAAAATTCAATCAAATTTCGTTGGTTACAGAAATTAAAATTATTCTCGTATAGTTACTCGTATACCCTTGTTTGGTGAAATAGGCTAGGGCTAGGGACTAGTAATGGTAAATACAATAATAATTTATCATACTAAAAGTAGTGTTTGTTTGATTCGAGTAGCATGTGGAAAACGTTGCTTCCCACCTAAGGGTGGGAAAAACTCATAGCAAATGCTTCCTTCTCAAGGGCCGGAATGACTGGTAAACATGGTAACCATTGGTGTAAATGAGTCAGTTTTTTCGTTGTAAAATATTCTGTTGTTATGAAACAAATAATTAAAAGTACGTTTGTGTTTATGTAAATGCTAAAAAAACTAGTTTATAATCGAATTTATATAAGTTTGTGAAGTTAGTGTATTTTATATGAAAATTTTTGTCACTAATTCTGTTTATGAGCAATGCGAATTAATAAAACACAGCTATTAAGCGGAATGGCCCCCGAGTAAGATGTGTTTGATGTGTGATTATGATTATGTTCAATTGATTCCTTTCGACCCTAGTATAACAATCTACTATTGCATTTTCGGGTGCACTGTAATAATCAATTTAGGGCTTCGCTGTACTATGTGAAGAAAATAATATCTGCTTATACACACACACAGCAATTGGCTGCTAATTGAACGATACGGTTGATAAACCGTAGTATAAAATATTATCCACGTAGCTACTATAAACTTTGACTTCCGCGTGGGCGCATCAAAGCACAGTATCAATGCACTTTTTACCCTTACTTTTTCAAATCCAAACAGTATTCAATTTTATGCCTAACATACATTGACTTTATAGTTTGCTCCAATCTCTCAGAAACCTTTTCAAAACCTTCGATGGTTCATGAAGTATGCGAAAAGTTGTTTTTCAGGATAGGTGTTTGGATTGTCTGGTGACTGGTGACTCGTAGTCTTCGGCCATAAGTTTGAGCGTTTTATTTCGCCGCCATGTGTACCGCTAGCCTTGCGCCCGTCGACGCTAACTGTAAACAATGTCTTTGAAATAATTGGGTGCGGACTCTTTATGCCATTTAGACGTTTTGTGGACGCTTCCGCAATTATCGTTCACAGTTTGTTGTTATTGTTCTGTTTGGTAATTGCTCAAAACTTATTTTCGAACCTAGCCTCGCTATATTCAGCTCATAATTGAAATCCCTTGGTAATTTATTATTTCATATTTATATGTATATACCTGTACTATAATGTAATATGTCTTACGCGGAAACCCAATAAAATCAGCCTATTTCAAATTGCCTTTTGTCGAGGTTTGTTCCTTACTTTAAATCATTGCATTACTTACCAAAGCTCAAAAAAATACTGAGTACAGTACGTATTGTTTTTGAAGCAATGATGACCGAGCGGCCAAGCACCTAAAGGTGTGTTCCGGCAGCTGTCCTAGAGAGCCAGAAAACTTACAGGCACTTGAGACTTCACAACTGAATGTCTCAATGTGATGGGCGCAGTGCAATTCGTCACATGACGAAATTCGTCTGTTATAGGCAGAGGCTAATACGCTTTACATCAGGTGGGCTCCTTCTTGTTCCGTCACAGTCTTTTATGAAAAACATATATATATATATAACGTGAGGGGTATAAGCTTGATTGTAGTATATTTTCTCTAATAGTTATCTTTTATGAAATGCATTTCCACGTTAAAAGTATACATTTGTATCATCATAAACATTTTCGTTGTTAATACAACGAAAATGTCGGTCACAAAAATAATAGTAAAAATATACATATTTGCACAAAGTGTCATCACTATCAGAATTCGTTAATTTACGATATTTGGCCGTCAAATCAAATCGAATAGTTTATTTGCAAGAATACAAGTAAGGAAGATCTTAAATATATTTATTACCTACACACAGTTGTACTCTGTCTGCAAGCAGACTTCAGCAGACTTTTTGTCGATTCACAAATGATATTATACTAGCCTAATATAATATTACTACTTCTAGTAGCTTCTTCTAATATTACAACTTCAGTAGTAATATTATAAATGCGAAAGTAACTCTGTTACGCTTTCACGCTATAACAACTGGACCGATTTGAATGAAATTTGGTATGGAAATAGTTGGAGACCCGGGAAAAAACATAGGATAGTTTTTATCCAGCTGCGCAAAAAGAGGTTATTGTTTTTGCGCGATAACCGACATACCGCGCCCGGAAAGCTAGTTCTATAATATGTACGAGTACAAAATATCAACTTTTCCACTAGATTCGAAGAAAATAGGCTATGACAGACGAACAAATGACTGACACGCGAGTGATTCCGTTTTTTCATTTGCTGTACATACGGGACCCCAAATATGTTGTAGTATATCTATAAATATAATACTTGTACCTCTATTGTATATTTACTTATCGTATGATTTCCAATAGCCAATTCACCGCAAGCGAACAAAAGCTTGGAAAGAGCTTTGTCCCGATTATTTCGGCGACTTCGGCGAGTTTCATTTTACGAAATGTACGAGCAAGATACCTACGGCGGTAAAATCACGCAAGAACTGATTAAAATTGGCTTTGATAATAGCTTTCCGTGCAATGATTTCGTATTTTGAGAAATTGCAAAAGGGAAAAGCACCATGAATAAAAAAAAATGCCAAGCGATTAATCACCGAAATGTATGAAATAACTTGTAGAATTCGATATCATATAAAGCAGCTTTATGATTGGATCTTAATGATCCTTTTGACCATTTTTTTTCAGCATTGTGGCGCGTGTGTGGTGCTATGTGCGGGCTTTGCTTTGAAAGGGTTATGGATAAGAACTACCGCATTAATACAAGCTACCAAATTATAAAGACAACATAGAAATTAATTCAGCTATTGCGACAAGATAGAACAACTAACATAAAAAAAAACGAACTAAGTACCTACTTACCTAACAAAGGCGTCAAATTTAAACTGTTGCTAGTTAAAAATAACTCAAATAACAATGTTTTTTCTTTTTCTCTGTAATTTGTTACTTTTCAATTACCTTGACTGCGGTATTTATAACTTTTTTCTTTTGCTAGGTAATGATGTCGTCGAAGATGTTATTCAGACTACCCTAAGATTACTTACTCTCATGGACCGCTGCCGAAAGACATCGTTATGTGCTTGGCGGCAGATTTTCTGGGGTAGCTAGCTAGGTGGGCATTCGAAAAATGACATACCACCAAGCTAAAACGACGGCCATCCTAAGACAACAATCAGGACCGACAACAGCTTCATAACGTGCCCTCCGAAGCAAGAAAGCGCTCAGTAGTTTATGCGACGTCGGTCATCCATCCAACTAATAACCGCACCTCTACGAGAGCGTACATAACAGTTCAGTAACGACCTTCATGGTTTAATACTTTTATTTTTCCAATGACGCATGCACCACGATAACATTACAAAGTTCCAACGAGATGAATAATTGCTTAATTATCCCGCACATGATAGGTAATTTTCCCCTCGTAATTTTGTAATACCTTTATGGTTTTTCTCTGTATCCCTAATCAAGATAGGTCGGTCTAGCGGAGCTAGATGGCTCTTTTACACATACGAACAAAAGTTTTACACAGTAACCTAACGAGGGTTTACTTGGAGCCGCGCTGTTCATAATTTAGTTTCAACAGTTGCGTGGCAACGGATAGCGCTAGTTACCTAGCAATTTGGCTTATATCCCCGCCGGCTACTTTCGCTCCGAGAGCTTTTAGCAGTTCTCAGAACTCAAGTTGAAACTAACTGTTACTTCTACTGTGACCCAAGTGCTTCTGGGGTTACTTGGGAAACGGTAGGCGATCCCAGGGATTATTACTTGATGTCGACATCGGCATCTTAATTCGGAATTCTAGTTATCAAACAATTCCGGATTATACGTGGCTATAGTAAACATTGATCAGTAGTATCGCCGAAGCATCGGTGATCGGCTGTAAAAAAAAATGTTTAACCAAAAAATTAAAATGACTTCAACTCCCAAAAGTTTGAAATAACTTGTTGAAGTCATACCATAATAGTTCAAAAGTAGGTACTTATTATCACAATATTGTACGCATGGTACCGACTTCGACAAGTTATTTCACACTTTTGGGTGTTGAACGGTTCTATTTTTTGGTAATTTTTTTTTCACTCTTTTTAGTGTCCCTTGCTACTTACGGGATCGATTGTCTGTCATTAACAACGCCTACATCATCAAGGTAGGTGAATATTTTTCAGCTATTGGAGTGTAACTCAAAAACGGTTTGAACGATTTTGATGAAATTTCATTGAGACCAAACGAAAAGGATTTCCTTTCAAACAAAATAATATTTTCAAAATCAGTTCACCCAGGCCAGAGTACTGAGGTAATAAAAATGATGATTTGAGAACCACATCCTTTTTTGGAAGTTAGTTAAAAAGAAAAGCGTACTGCTCGTTCAACAGAGTTGATAACTTTTATGTAAATATCTACTCCGTAATGGACATGTAAATAATTTAGGTATGTGATAGGTAACAAGTATTACCGTTATATAAAAGACTCTCGTCTGTCCAAGCCGGGTGCCTGGCTTTACTATATGTACAAACAGGGACCCAGGTCGACAGATTGATATAATTATACTTAGGGCCCGTTTCAGAATGTCATAATAAAGTTTCGGGTTGCTATGCAACACATAAAATAACTGAATGATAAAAATGACAGTTGACATGCAGCGTGTTTCAAGCTTTAACCGATGGATAGGCTAAATCGATGACTGTGAAACGCAACGATAGTGTTTTATTTATTAAATATGTTCTGGGTAGTAAAACCGGAACTTACTCGAACATTCTGAAACAGGCCCTAAGACTTGTATTACTTATTCTTCTGATTCAAACGGTTTTCAAAAAAGACATCCTTGGCTATACTATGAAAATAATATATGACTTTAATATATTCATGAAATACTTGGATCTCGCTCGAATTGGCGCCAAAATATAACGTTACATAATAATAATCTCGTAACTACTTTTACACTAATTGACCTAGGAAGCTATAATTTTGCATTTGTATAGACAAGTTAATATTGGTATAATAAAACAAAATAAAATAAAAAAGTGATAAATAGTCCTTAAACAAAAAAAATACCATCAGTCTCTTTAGATCCATTATCTGTCCCGACTGTTGCCTGATAAATGATATTATGAAGCTTGTGTACATCTGATTGTTATAATGCAAATTTTATTAGTAAAATACCCTTGACTATTGTGATTTAAAATTAAATTTCTCTACAACAACTGGAAGCGAAATATCGTGTAATGAATAATCTCATAAATACTTCTTTACCTAGAAAATTTTCATAATTCATGTGTATAATCAACAGGTACCTACGTAATGTCATGTTGATGTTGTCAAGTTTTCAAACCATTATTCCGATAAGATTCTCTATGAAAAGGTCGGTTTTCTTGAATTTTCTCGTAAAACCTCAGTAACAGTACCAAAAAGCAAAAAGCTATATAAGCTACTGGAGGTTTTATAAATATAATATTTGTTTATTGTCCTCCTAGTGGCAGATAAGACATTCCTGTCCTTGGGACTGCAGTGCGATCGCTCTTACCGCAGCTGCAGTGCTAAGTTTTTTGGCACGACCGCGCACTGCTTGGTCAGACGGGCACGGGTGAAATGTATACGAGTTAGTATGCTGAGTAAGACTACAATAATCTATAGTGTTTGAGGTCATTATGTTATCTATCATGATTAACTCATCTAGGAATAAATTTAGTTAAGAACTATGAAAATGTAATACATTTAATAAAGTTCCAACCGTTTTGGTAGACTTCACGGTTTTAAATTTACTATAGTAACATTAATAACTGATCTTATAAAAAAAATCGGCCAATTGCTAGTCGGACTCGCGCACTGAAGACGGTTCCGTACAAACCTGTATAGGTATATAAGTAAAAGTTATGGTATTTTTATTGCTAAATGAAATAATATTATTAAAAATATTTTTATTATGTAACTAAAAATTTATGCTTTTGGCATCTTTTCCTTTATCTGTGCTGTAAGACGTTGCTTCGTTCCGAATTTCAAGATTCTGATGTTACAGGAAGTAGGTACCCTGTAGGTTTTGATTCTCTTGCGAGAGTCGAAAATTTGCGGCATAAACGGTTGTATCTTTTGATTGCGTTGGCTTAGAAGTTAGATTTTTTCACAGCTCCAAGGGAAAGGAAGGGTATTTGATATGAATTGCAGCTTGATAATCCCGCTCATAGTTCAAATGTTTTCCTTTCGTTGTGATTTATCTGGCTAATTTGAGCCAATTTTTAAGATTTCAATTCCTTTATATATATCTATCTTTGTCTATTACAAAGCTCTTTATTTCTATTAGAAAATTTTGTGCTGTTATAGTTGATATTATACCAACCAAACAAATTGGCAACGACGAAAGCGAAGTGCGAAATAGACAGTGAAACACTTTAAATAGCTTACTGGACATTAGGCCAATAAAAGTAAGTCAAAAGCTGAAAATAAAACATGTCCCTTATCATTACAAACAGCTGATCTCGACGACTAACATCTCTATAAAACATTTGTAACACGAAACGTCTTACTAAACTGCTGAGCACTACAATTGCCCACTTTAACATTACAAAACAATCTCTCTTACAATTTGTTAAAGTTCAAACTGCCTCGAAACTTTGAGGCCGATGATAATAACAACAGGGCAAAGAAAGACCACTTTAAACCGGACCACCTCGACTCGCCCTGCCTTTGACGTTCAGGAGCATTTGAGAGAAATGCATGGTGCTGCTGTGGGTCTTATGGCGCTGGTCGATTTATTGAGTTGCGTCGGAAAGTTTTGCAGATATTGAAACGAATACCGCCACCTGTTGAACTCGGTTTGTAACTTCGTTAATAGCCCTTTCTATTGGCCCAATGAAGTCCTGTCTTTGATAGACATCGGTCGCCGTTTATTCAGGGTTGCTGTATAACTTCATCTATTCAGTAGATTATTTTAATCATAACATTTATTTTGTATCACCTGTCCTATAGTTATGATATTGCTTTGCGTCCTTCGTGGGCTAGGTATACTTTGGGTTTTGTTTCAAGCCTTAACCAGCAAGCTTTCAATTCTCATATATGTACTTGTCAACGATGTACACAGCTTATTAGACTTGGCCAAGTTCCAGGCTAGTTATCAACCGACTAATTTTGCTGTGTAAGCCACTGGGCTGTAATAAAACAGATCTATCTGACCCACATATTATACAGTTCGTCTCATGTTTGGCACATTCTGTAGAACGGGCCAGAGAGCACGGGCACGGCCGCGGATCGATACGCCGCGATCATTCCATTCGAAATTAGAGCCGGGTACGTGCGTTCAAAGGAGCTTTCGAGCAACGCAAGCAAAGGGGAGCGAGCCGGGAGCTTGGACCCGGGAGCATATTACAGACCGGCTCGCTTTATGGCGACGGACCGGGGCCGGGGCCGCGCGCCGCGCCGGTCAGCGGATGGTTTTTTGTCGTGGCACGTACAGGCTGCCACCCCCTGCTATATAACTAGGTACTGCACAACGGCAGTGTCAAAGATACTCGTATGTTTCTTGTTGTGGCGTGGGTTTAGCTATGCTGGCTATGCATGAAAAGTTAATGATATCGGCGTGTTGTGTTTCGAAGGCTTACGTAATATGTTTACCACGCTTTAGAATATAAAAGGACCCTACACATTGTTTCTCATTACCATCTTATATTATAATAACTAAGTACTTATAAATGTTATTACCAATATAGGTTATATAGGTTACCAGTAGACCACTATAACTGTCGGTAAGTGATAAAGTGTTTGAAGATCTTGGCAGGTTAAACCTAGTATGGGAACAAGCTCTGATTACACCGTTTGGCGACAGTTTTATCTACTTGAGGGCGGTGGCTAGCCAAGCCAGTATTCACAGAATGCCCTACCACCATGCATGCTTGTGGAAGTAGCGACGAATTATGTATGGCCAATAGTTTGTAGTGTTCAATATCCTTATGAAAGAAAGAAACCCTCTCCTAATTTCCGGTAGAATTAATTTGCCAACAATGAGAAATGAGCCTTACTTGTCATTGTTTTGGCTAAGTCAAGATTGAGTACTGCGTCTAACTCTATCGTCAGATAGTAACGAGAGCGCGAGAAACGCGACTCGAGACAGGGGTGGCACGATGCGGCAACGTGACCGAGCGGACAACGCACCACTGCAGCTTTTTATATATCTTCCAATGCTTAAAATTAAAATAATTACACGATTTCTAGAAATTTCGTTCCCTCTGTCCACCGTACTGTGACGCGAATGTCACGTAGCAGCGACCTAGCGTGAACTATTCCGCGAGTACTCGTGCGTAGTTGGCCTAACCTTGAGAATTCTTGTTACTGTAACGACATTCTGTAGCCCGCGTCGCGTACCAGGCACGATACCTTTTCGCTTGAAGAGGCAGAGACATGTTTTTTGTTAAGTATTCAAAGAAAATACGTACTGGTTTATGTAGGAGTTAGTCTAAAGATGTCTGATCCTCGTGTTCATTGTAATACGCGCTGGAGGCCGCGTCGCGTTGCCATGACAACGGGCCCGCGCGGCCACCCCATACCGCGCGGCCGCCCGCCCAACGCCGCGCTACGCCGCGCCTACCTGCTCTCATTAATATGTACCCGACCGGACACCGTCTTCGCCAGATAACTTGGACCTACCAACTTTACGTACAACTTCGCCTATCGACTGATGAAAATTTTATTAAGTGGAAACCCTGGCCTTTTGAGGACTGGATAGCATTTGCCTATTTTGCGCGTATTGCTTTTTAATCAAATGTAAACATGGCACAAGCCTCTGTAATGTCTTGCGGTCTAGGACTTTTATAATACTTAAGATGCATGTATTTCACTGTACCTAATTTTGTAACAGATGAAAATAGTACAAACAAAAAAATATGGTAGATCCCTAATAAAGAAATTTGGCTTGAATTACGTCTCCCAATAAAATATGTGTTTTGCTGAAAGAGTTTCATAAATACAAAGCAAAATTCGATCAACAAATGGTACAGGTGAGCTATGTTGGTATGAAAGACGAAGAGTGTAAGGGAGCTAATATTGTAATGACCATCTCTTAAGTATTACTCACAAATACACATAATGTACTTGTCACATTACCGAGAAAAATAATAATAAAATTTCACAAACTTACTTCGGTAATGTTATGAACGTAGAGAAGTTATGAAAATATTATGGGTATATATACATACAATAGGTACCTACTTTGTTTTTTTTTCTTGTAGTAGGTGTAAATGTATATTGAAGACGCTCGTAGCGAAGTTTGCTTAGCCATTCTGTATCGATCAGCAAAGTTAAGCAACGTCCGCCTCGGTCAGGAGTTGGATGGGTGACCGCTGGTGACATTACTACTGAGCGCTTCCGTGCTTCGGAGGGCACGTTAAGCCGTCGGTCCCGGTTGTTATCTTAGGATGGCAGTCGTTAAAGCATGGTGGTAGGGCACTTTGCGAATGCCCGCCTGGCTAGCTACCACCCTCAAGTTGAAAATCTGTCGCCAAGCACCTAACGGTGTGTTCCGGCAGCCATCCTTGAGAGCCAGTAATTCTAGGTTAGCCTGAACAACATCTTCGACCACATCATCACTTGCCATCAGGTGAGATAGTGGTCAAAGGCTATCCTATAAGGCATAAAAAAAAAAAAAAAAAAAAAACCTCCTTGGGGATAAAGACCTCTTCGTCTTGGTCAGCTGGGATCTCTAATTCTAGTCATAATCTAACTCTAAACTCTGTCGCGACGCTGAGTAAGTAACTCTAGAATTCGTTGCGTTCGGTTGGTTTTCAAAATGGTCTCCGTGCTGCTTTGTGCGCTCGTATGTTATCTGTACCCTTGGTGTTTATTCTACGCGCTTTATTGCTTTTTACGCTTATCGATTCCACTGATAACTGATTATATTGCATTTAATATTATCATTCACTTTGATTCATAAAATGAGCTCTACAGGGAGCTCATTTCCCTTGCGAAAGGTGCACAACTAGTTAATCTCAATTTACAAAAAGGTATTGGCCCCTAACAGCGCGGTTAAAGCGCCTAATACCACAGGGTTGGCACTATGCGCTAAAGCCCTGTGTTTATGAGACTATTCCTGAACTACCGCACTGAAGGCGGTGACACCCCTGACAGTCGTATCTGACATCTGACTGTATTTCGTGTTTATTATGGACTAGGCCTTTGTTGTAGATAAGGCTGTTATTCGGATGTTCAGCTAGAGAAATTTGCTTTAGATTTTGGATAGAGTTCATGTTTTCGCTTTTACTTTTAACTCAACTAGCGGGCCGCGTCGGCTTCGCACGGGTATTTAACATAAAATATTCTATAGCCTTTGTTTATCAGGGATAATGTAGGGAATTAGGGAATTTAGGGAGTTATTGTTTTTTTCTGACAGCAACAAAAAATGTCTAGTAGCTGTCTAAATCTAAGTCATTAATAATTGTTAATCGAATACGCAGGAACATTTCACTAGTAGGTATCTATGTAAGAGAACCTAGCTGTACTGTAGTATGCTGATCATTTGGCGCAGTGTTTTTCCTAAGTCTGCTTTCACCAAACTATCATTTTTGTCACTAGATATATATTTTTATACTTTTTTAAGTGTTTTATTAAAGTATGTAAGTAAAATACTTTTAAAAATATTTTTTATATATTACTAAATATGGATTTGCGCAAAGTAATGCGAATTAGTTTATGTATATATTTTTAGTTATAATAAAAGTTTTTGAATTGTAATGTTTTCTACACCTTAATGAAATATGTATGAAAACAACCCAAATAATATAATACTCGTATATCTATCCAAACGATGTTCTATTTTTGAAACGCTCGTAGCGAAGTTTGCTTAGTCGTTCTGATCCGATCAGCAAAGTTAAGCAACTTCCGCCTCGGTCATGAGTTGGATGGCTGACCACTGGTCACATTACTACTGAGCGCTTCCGTGCTTCGGAGGGCACGTTAAGCCGTCAGTCCCGGTTGTTGTTTTGAAATGGCAGTCGTTATAGCCGAATGCCCGCCTGGCTAGCTACCAAATAGCCAACGCTCATGACCAATATATTCAATCTATTGAAAATAATATACGCCACGAGCCCTCCAGATTTTGGACACACATTAAAGGTATGCGCAAGGATAAGAAGCAACATCGTGAATACATGTATAATGATAGGCTTGTTGTAGGACAGGAAGCGGTAGACGCTTTTGCTGATTATTTCAATTCTATTTTTTTGAACTCAATTCCTAGATTAGATGCTCAATTAGCGGAGAAAACGACTCATGCATACCCAAATGTGATATGTGTAACGATTGACCACGTCACTATTAGTGAATTGCGCAGTGCAGTGCGTAAACTTAAAGCTTTTTCAGCATTGGGTCCGGATGGTATACCTTCATATCTGGTTAAGGATTGTCTATCCCCATTGGAGTCTCCTCTTCTTCATATTCAATCTGTCTTTGCAATGTAGTTTTTTTTTTTTTTTTTTATGCCTGATAGGTTAGCCTTTAACCACTATCTCACCTGATGGTAAGTGATGATGTGGTCGAGGATGTTGTTCAGACTAACCTAGAGTAACTGGCTCTCAAGGACAGCTGCCGGAACACACCGTTAGGTGCTTGGCGACAGATTTTCAACTTGAGGGTGGTAGCTAGCCAGGCGGGCATTTGCAAAGTGCCCTACCACCATGCAACTAGCCAGGCGGGCATAGTGTTTATCCTACAAGGTAGAAAGTAACCAGGGTCACTCCAGTGCGTAAAGGTGGTTCTGAGGTTGAAATACGGTGTCAGAGACCCATCGCTGTGCTGTCTGTCTTTGGAAAAATATTCGAGACTATTATTAATCGATGTATTATTGGTCAAGTTGGACACAAAATGGATGACTCGCAGCATGGTTTCCGCCGTGGGCGCTCTACTGTAAACAATCATATTGCATTTGTTGACTATGTGGCAACACAGATGGACAGTGGTTTTCAAGTTGACACTGCATACTTCGATCTAAAGAAAGCTTTTGATCTTGTGGACAATGATATTATGTTATCTAAACTCTCGCGTCTTGGGTTTTCTCCGAAACTCTTAGCTTTCATGTCAAATTATCTAAGAGATCGAAAGCAGTACGTTCAGCTTGGCAATTACTGGTCAGATGAATATTATACTAGATCGGGCGTAAGTCAGGGGTCTACATTAGGACCGACGCTGTTTCTGTTTATGATAAACGATCTTCCGAAGGCGCTAAAAACTGCACATGTTTGATGTTTGCAGACGATGTGAAGCTATATCATAGAATCACAAATACATCTGATTATGTAGACCTCCAATGTGACATAGATGCAATTGTTAACTGGGCTAATACTAACAACCTATACTTTAATGTCTCTAAGTGCAAAGTAATCACATATACCAGGTCTTTGAAGCCTGTTGGCTATCCATATGTTAGAACATAGTTTGCTCGAGAGGGTTTCCTCTGTGCGCGACTTGGGCATTATCATGGATAGTAAACTTCAGTTTAGTGACCACGTAACAAACCTAAGTAAGAAAGCAAATAGAACTTTAGGTTTTGTAATTAGAGCTGCTAGTCAGTTCCGTGAATTAAACATACCTGTTGTATTGTATAACGGATATGTTCGCAGTACATTAGAATTTGGCGCCGTGGTATGGGACCCAAGAACCATAAAATACTCTGTAATGGTAGAAAGAGTACAGCGTAAGTTTCTTAGGTATCTCTACAAGAGAATGTACGGATATTATCCTTTCAAATTCAAATTCAAATTCAAATTCATTTATTGGCCTTATAACTACATATGTTACACTAGGCAAGTCAGCATATATTTTTTTTTTTCATATTATATAACAAAAATTAAAAAGTAAAATTTAATGGTCATAAAATAATCTAAAATTTCAAAATAATCATAATGGATTTAGTTATAAAATAAAATTTTAATATAAGTCAATAATTAAATTTAAAATTCATTTAGTTAGTTATTAATTAATTAAATTCAAGAATGAAGATTCGGTAACTTCTAAATTTAAAAATTCTTTAAGCGAATATAGTGGAGTAGACTCAAAAAAATGTTTCATTTTCCTTTTAAATTCATTGGAGTGTAGATTGGCTATAGCCAAAGGTAACTTGTTGAACATACATATTTTGTTCTCAATGCCTTGTTGTTTTACTTTCGACAACCTTACCCTTGATTTACAAAGCATCTCGTTCCTCCTTAGATTATTTTTAAGATTGTACGTGTGTGTGGGCTTTTTTATTAAATTATCCTTTTCTTCATAAATTTCTAGTAAACAATTATATATATACAGAGATATAATGGTCATGATTTTATTTTCTTTAAAATATTTCCTGACTGAAGTTCGCTTTCGGAGCCCGAACATTATTCGTATCGCTTTTTTCTGGGCTCTTAATACTTTTATTACATCAGCACCATTGCCCCACACGGTGATTGCGTGTCTTAAAGAAGAGTGTATATATGCATAATATATTGACAATAAAGATTTTGTGTCGATCAGATGTCTTAGTTTTATTAATGCATAAGTCGCGCTTGATATTTTTTTACATAACTTGTTAATGTGATTCGAATGACTGAGTGTATAGTCAATAGTATATCCTAGAAATACATTTTGCTTTGTGTCAATAGCTTTTTCCACACCTTTACGCGATTGGTATTTCATTACGATGCTCTTATCTGCATTAAGAATGATTCCGTTTGCACTGAACCATTCCTTGAGGAAACTCTTTGCTTCGGATATTTTATTTTCTAGATTATTTTTACATTTATCGTATATACCCACATGAGTATCGTCAGCAAACAGGGTAATCAATGTCCAGTCAGGCATGAAATTAACAATGTCGTTTATATAGACTAGAAACAGTACTGGCCCAAGTATTGAGCCTTGGGGCACTCCTATGTCTACTGTAGTAACATGTGAATTAATACCATTAAGAGATACAATCTGGCTTCGATTAGATAAATATGTACGCAGCATACTCAGCTCTGATCCTTCAAAACCGTAGTACTGAAGCTTTAGTAAAAGTATATCATGCCTTAAGCAATCAAACGCCTTGGATAAATCACAGTAAAGGCTGGCGCATTTCTGTGATCCATCCATAGCGCTTAGGATGTTGTAAATTACTTTTCTGATTGCTTTTTCAGTAGATCTACCTTTCCGAAATCCAAATTGAGAATTTGTAAAAAGATCATTACCTTCGAAGTATTTAAGTATTTTGTTTTTGATAACTGATTCTAGTATTTTAGAAATGGTTGGCAAAATGCATATCGGACGGTAGTTTCCCAGCTCTAAGCAGTCTCCTTTTTTGTACAGGGGGATAATTCTCCCATGTTTGAGACAATCCGGAAAAATTCCCTCTTCTAGACAGGCATTAATAACAATGTGTAATAATTCCATTAGATATTCATTCTGTAAAATTAGCTTTTTGAACGTTTTAGAATTTAAATCGTAAATGTCAGGGGATGTTTTTTCTTTCATATTTTTAATAATCGTCCATAATTCAGTAAGGTCTACGGTTCAAAATTAGCTCTAATTGTTGGCTTTTTAGTCATATTTAAATATTTTATACATCTGGTAGTGTCTGTTTGAGTACTGTTTGTCAATTTATGAGCAATGTTATTAAAAAATATATTAAATGTATTTGCCATATCTATGGGATCTGATATTTCTTTATCGTCTTCATTTTTTATTACTCTGATGATTTTCTTGTTTTTCTGCTTTTTATTATACCTCACCTGCTCTTTTATAATGTTCCATGTTTCTTTGATTTTGTTGTTTGATGTTCTAATCCTATGACTGTACTGGATTTTTTTCGACGTTATAAGAACTTTCCTCAAAATCTTTTTATATTTCCTTATGTGTATAATAACGTCTTTATTTGGTTTTAGTTCTTGCAGCATCTCCATTGTCGCCAAATTACTTTTGGATATTTCTATGCCTTTTGAAGTCCACTTCTTGTTGTACTTGCGTGGTACACGTTTCTTTTTTGGAAATGCAATATCATAATAATACTGTATCGCGTTTTGTAAAATATTCATTCTTGAATTTGAATTATCACATGCTAAAATTTCATTTTTAAGGTTAACAAAGTCCCTTTTACATAAGAAGTGAAAATAATTAACATTTTTTTTGATATTATTCTTGTCAATACGGGTTCTACCAATTTATCATTTGAGTCAGTACCAAAAATTAATAATCTTATTACCTTATGGTCAGCAATCTTACGGTCTAATATATCTCCTTTATAGTCGTCAAAATTAATTATAAAGTTGTCAATACAAGTGGCACTTGTACCTTCTATTCTAGTAGGTTTATCTAACACAAATTTACAATCAAAATTTCTTATTATGCCTAGTAATTTATTTATATGTTTGTCGACTTTTAACAAGTTAAGATTGAAGTCTCCGGCTAATACAATGCGCTTACCTTCGTGACTTAGTTTGAGTAAAAGTTTTTTTAATAATTCAAAGAATAGATATATATCTTTGTCGGGTCTGTATAGAGCTACTATAATTAGTTTAGAAGGTTTGAGTTCTATTGCAGATAACTCAAAGTTCATTTCAAATGATATGCGATTTATATCTTTTCTTACTTTATATTCTAAATTGTTTTTTACGAAAATGGCTGTTCCACCATGCACAAAAAGTTTTCTATTGAAATATGTTGCAAGTTCGAAATTAGGAATCACCATTGTTTGAACTCGGTCGTCTTGTCCCCATGTCTCTGACATGCAAAATACATCACACATGTAATCGTTGAGGAGGTCTTCAATTGCTAAGTATTTGTTATTAATACTCTGAACATTTGCATGTAATATTATGAGATTCTGTTGTTTTGTATACTTGTTTGAAAATTTTGCTTATTCTCATGGATTGAGTTAGTGTTATTCTCTGACTGAAGGTCGATAAATGTAAGTGTTGATGAAGCTTGGAATTTTTTTGATAATGTTGCATAAATTAACGTTTGTGTAATGAATTCTTTGATTGATTTATAGCTGTAGAGTTTGCCACGGTTGTTCCTCAAGTTTGGATCTAGATACTTCACATTTTTAACCATACTAGCCAGGTGAGATAAATTTTTATTAATGTGGTATATATTTGTGTCATCAATATGATTGTATTGAATCCCACTTACAATCACATTGAAGGATCTGTCTTGTCTATCTATTATTTCCCTTATTAATTTTATATACCCCTGTTCTTTTGCTATACTTTCCTCAAATCTAGTTATAATTATTGCAACTGTGTCCTCTTGCGTTAAATTTTGAGTCTTCGATTCAAAATTTTCTAAAATTTTATCATAGCTAGCTCCTGGCTTACAATAGTTAATTACTTTATTGACTCCTATTTGGTCAGATATTATGGCTGCCATTCCTTTACAAGTAGAATCAGAGAATATAACAGTTTTTTTCTTCTTTGTGTCTTCATTTTCCTGTGTTCGGAAGCTAACTTTGTTTCTTTTAGTGTCTAAATTTTCAGCAATTACATGATTCTCTGCTTGACAAATACGTTTTGTTTCTAATTCCAAGATTTTATGTCGTAGAATCTCGTTTTCTTGTTTAGTACTATTACACTCTTTTTGAAGCTTTTTTATTTTGCGTGCAATTGTTTTACATTTTTTCAATGTTGAAACTCTAGATTTTCCTGTATAACTGGGCAATACAACGAGTCGTTTACGAAATTTTTCCTGTTTGACATTATTTTTATTTTGCTTTTTTTCTTCTTCTAACCATTCTTGCAACTGTTGTACTTGTTTATACAACTCTTCTATTGTTTTAAGTTGCCTTTCATGTGTAAATATGTTGTGGTAGATGGGGGTGTAGTGTCGCCAGATGTGGCGAGGCTTGTGTGTAGTTACCAGTTGAGGTGGTGGTGATGCGGTGAAGATGATGGGCGTTGATGATAATCAAAACCAATGTACACTCCACAGTCAATGTTTATTACACCAATACACACAGTCCACAGTTATAATTAATATAGTTAAGAAGGCGATGTAAGTTATGATAAAGCACAGTAATGAAAGATGAATGAAAGACAGTTATAAAGAAAGACGTGAAAAGTAAACAATGCGAAGCGATAGATAAATTGCATAGAGCGTCGTGGGCTCCGCGTCGCGTAAGCGTTTGTTACGGACTGACGTTAGATCGGCCGGCGGCCGGGCGGCGGCGTTGAGCTGCTCGCGCGCCGATGTACTTATATCTATACGAGTATGAGATCCCGTTATCATCGAGCGGCGCGCGGCTCCAATGTACCGTCCGCTGTTGGCACGGCATTTATTCGTCAGTATTATGTTTGTGTTATTGTAATGAATGTATAATAATTAAGTGTAGAATATTAATTGAATTAATTATAAATATTACTTATACATATATAAATATTAGGAACTGTGTATACAATATAAATAATATAATATAGATAGTGATGTTTATTATTGAATGTTGTGAATGTGAGTGTGAAGTTATATATATTTAATAAGTTTGTATTAAATAACGGCACGTTATTATGTGGGAGTAGGCCACATCACTCCCCCCCAGAGACCTGGTTAGGGGCGATAAAAATCTGGTAAGCGGACTATTCGTCCAGAACGTGTGGTTTTAGGTGCCTGTGTAGTAACATCGTCAGGTGTTAGGTCTGGTGTATTATTTGTACAGTGTTCGATCGGCGGATACTGAAATGTTTCGCCGGACAATTCCCTGGCGTCGGATAATATGTACGCAGGTTTTAGTCGGTCCAGAGAGACATTTACAGGCTTTCCTTTGATTAGGAGCTTGAAAAATTTATCTCGTCTCTCAAGGACTTTATATGGACCTGTGTAGGCGGGTTGAAATGTGGCACGCGAAGCATCTTCACGAAGGAAGACGTGTTCGGCAGTAGAGAGCTCCTTGAACACAAATACTTTTTGGTTGCTATGGCGAGACGCTGGGATTGGTTTGAGTTTTTCGGAAAATGAGCGTAGACGCGCAGTAAAATCTGACATGTCAGATGTACATGGCACGCTTGGATCGAAAAACTCTCCAGGAAGTCTCAGAGGCTCGCCATACAGCAGCTCCGCCGAAGAACTTTGTAGGTCTTCTTTATAGGCACTACGAATGCCTAGTAACACTAGAGGCAATACCTCAGTCCAGTTCTGATCGGCGTGGCATGTAATAGAGCATTTGAGTTGGCGGTGAAATCTTTCCACCAAGCCATTACATGCCGGATGATAAGCGGTGGTTCTTCTGTGCTGGAACCCGATAGTTTTTGCCAGATATTGGAACAGTGCGGACTCAAATTGACGACCGCGGTCTGTCACAATATCTGTAGGGCAACCATATCTGGAAATCCAGCCAGAAATTAAGGCTTTCGCCACCGTTTCCGCAGTGATGTCGGGAATGGGTATGGCTTCCGGCCACCGAGTAAATCGGTCTATAGCCGTCAGGCAGTACCTGTATCCCTGCGAAATGGGAAGAGGGCCAATCAGATCAATATGAACTTTTTTAAAACGTTCGCGAGGTAATTCGAAAGTGCCTAAAGGGGCGGACACATGACGAATCACTTTTGCGCGTTGGCATGCCAGGCAAGTACGTGCCCACTCACGACAGTCTTTTCTAATTCCGGGCCATACAAATCTCGCGGCAACCAATTTGGCTGACGCGGAAGCACCGGGATGACTAAGTGAGTGCATGCTTTTAAATACTTGCTTTCGGAACTCTCTTGTGACGAAAGGCCTGGGTGTCGGTGTGCTGATGTCACAGAACAAAGGTGTACGACATCCAGGATATTTCATCTTTTTGAGACGAAGAGAGGATCCGTCTGACAAATATTGAGCAAGTTCTGCGTCACTTTCCTGGCTATTGGCAAGCTTGGCTAGGCATATTGAAGCTTCCAGTTCATCGATGCGACTTAAAGTGTCGGCTACGACATTGTCTTTGCCGGTAATGTGCTTCAAGTCGGTCGTGAACTGGGCTATAAAGTCCAAGTGCCTGAACTGTCTAGGCGAACAGGTATGCTTCCTCTCGTGGAATGCATAGCATAGAGGTTTGTGGTCGGTATAGACAGTAAAGTGCCTCGCTTCCACCATGTGCCTGAAGTACTTGATACTTTCGTAGATCGCCAAAAGTTCGCGATCATACGGTGAGTATTTTTGTTGGCTCGGGCTAAGTTTTCGCGAAAAGAAAGCTAGTGGCTGCCACACATTGTTTTGGAGCTGTTGTAAAACAGCACCAATGGCCACGTCCGATGCGTCTGTAACCAATGCAAGCTTGGAATGGCAATCTGGATGTGCCAGAAGAGCTGCATTGGAGAGGCTTTCCTTGGTCTCATGGAAAGCCTTCAGAGCATTTTCGGTGAGATGGATTGGTGTGGAGCCTTTGACACCCCCCACAAGTAAGGCGTTGAGAGGCGCTTGTATTTGAGTGGCATACGGCAAAAATCGCCTATAAAAGTTGGCCATGCCCAAAAATCGCCTGAGGGTCCTTACATCCTTAGGTGGGGGAAAATCACGTATGGCTTGTACCTTATCGTCCAAAGGTTTGGTTCCGCTCTCAGATATTGAATAACCAAGGAAGGTTATTTCCGGAGCACCGAAAACACATTTGGAGACATTGATAACCATGCCATAGGTACGAAGTCTTTCAAAAACTTGCCGTAGGTGGTTTTTGTGTTCCTGTTCATCCCTGCTGAAGACCAGGAAGTCATCCAAATAGCAATAGGTGAAGTCCAGGCCGCGCATCATCTCATCCACAAACCGTTGGAACGTTTGAGCTGCATTTCTTAATCCAAATGTCATAAATGGAAAATCAAACATTCCAAACGGTGTGGTGATCGAGGTTTTGGGGATATCCTCCTCGCAGACTGGAATCTGGTTAAAAGCCTTCACCAGGTCGATGGTACTGAAGACCTTGCAACCAGAAATGTTCTGCGTGAAGTCGTGGATATGACGAATCGGATAGCGGTCCGGAATGGTTCGAGCGTTGAGCTGACGGTAGTCTCCGCAAGGGCGCCAGCCGTTGTCCTTCTTCGGCGCTAAATGAAGAGGCGAAGACCAGGGACTATCCGATGGACGTGCAGTACCATTATCCAACATGAGCTGGAACTCATCACGTGCAATCTTCAGCTTATCAGGAGCTAACCTACGAGGGGCAGAAGAAACAGGCGGGCCAGGTGTGGTACGTATGTGGTGTTTCGTGTTATGTTTGATAACGCGTGGTGTGCCAGCGGGTCGCAAGATTTCGGGGAACTCATTCAAAATCGCGTGATATTGCGTATCTCCAGTCAAAACCTTAACAGACAAAACAGTGTCTACATTGTTATCAATAAGAGCTGTAGCTGACAATGATGTGGTATTATCTATTAAGCGGCGGTTACGAATATCGACGGTTAAATTATAGAAATTTAGAAAGTCGACGCCAATAATAGCTTTGGTTACATCTGCAACTACAAAATTCCAAGGGAAATTACGCCTGAGGCCAATATTCAGATTAAGCTGAATGTAACCAAAGGTATTAATGGCGCTTCCGTTGGCGGCTGACAGCTGGTAGGTTGTCTTCTCTCGTCGTTCACGAAGCGCAGTTCGAGGGAAAACGCAGAGATCGCTTCCGGTGTCCACAAGGAATGGTACCTTCGAGCTGCGGTCGGTGACGAAAAGGCGACCAGTGGAGAGAGGGCAATCAGACGTCGCCATTATCGACCGCCCTGTGCGTTTCCCGCTGTGCCAAAATCGCAAGGCTTTTGACATTTAGCGGCCTTAGCACCATACTTAGAATGGTACCAGCAGAGTGGATACTTGCGGTACGCTGAGTTTGAGCGGGATGTAGAACGACTGCGTCCAGTGCTGGTGTTATGCTTGGAGCGGTTCTGAGCACGGGGCTGTCTTCCTAGCTGCAGTGTCAGGGTCTTCACGGCTCGTTTCAGTTCTGCAATCTCGCTAGCCATGGAATCGATAACGGAACCTGGTGCTAATGATGAGGTAGCTGCAACCTGTCGTGTGGGCATCACGATGTCCTGAACGCGGTCTGCCAGATCAGCCAAAGTTTCTAGACTGCTTTGCGGTTGAGAAGCCAACAGGGTTTGGATATTGCTCGGTAGACGGCTGCTCCATATGGTCCGCAGGAAGTCTTCAGGTATGTTAGAACCAGCCAGGCTTTGAAGGTGCCTCAGAAATTGTGAAGGTTTCCTGTCTCCAAGATCTTCGTGCATGAGGAGCTGGTGAACCTTCTTCTCCTTTGAGGCAGAAAGTCGTTTAATCAGCTCTGACTTTAATTTGTCATACCTGTTGTTTTCAGGCGGAGATATGATTATGTCTTTAACTTCCTTGCTGTACTGCGGGTCCAGGTGTCCAATGACGTAATTAAATTTTGTCGCGTCAGATGTAATCCCTGTGATCGCAAATTGACCCTCTATCTGCGCAAACCATATTTCTGGCTCTTCAGGCCAAAAAGGTGGTACCCGTACACCGACCCGACAAATCTCGGATGGTGCAGTGGAAACGCGCTCAGCCGATCGACGACAGCGGCGAGGTGCGGCTGCAGCGCCATTTTGTGAGTTTACTGTGTCGTCTGAACTGTCACTCATTTTCATAAAATATATACGGCTTAGGTATTCTTACGGCGTTTCAGTCGGGGTCACCAGTTGTGGTAGATGGGGGTGTAGTGTCGCCAGATGTGGCGAGGCTTGTGTGTAGTTACCAGTTGAGGTGGTGGTGATGCGGTGAAGATGATGGGCGTTGATGATAATCAAAACCAATGTACACTCCACAGTCAATGTTTATTACACCAATACACACAGTCCACAGTTATAATTAATATAGTTAAGAAGGCGATGTAAGTTATGATAAAGCACAGTAATGAAAGATGAATGAAAGACAGTTATAAAGAAAGACGTGAAAAGTAAACAATGCGAAGCGATAGATAAATTGCATAGAGCGTCGTGGGCTCCGCGTCGCGTAAGCGTTTGTTACGGACTGACGTTAGATCGGCCGGCGGCCGGGCGGCGGCGTTGAGCTGCTCGCGCGCCGATGTACTTATATCTATACGAGTATGAGATCCCGTTATCATCGAGCGGCGCGCGGCTCCAATGTACCGTCCGCTGTTGGCACGGCATTTATTCGTCAGTATTATGTTTGTGTTATTGTAATGAATGTATAATAATTAAGTGTAGAATATTAATTGAATTAATTATAAATATTACTTATACATATATAAATATTAGGAACTGTGTATACAATATAAATAATATAATATAGATAGTGATGTTTATTATTGAATGTTGTGAATGTGAGTGTGAAGTTATATATATTTAATAAGTTTGTATTAAATAACGGCACGTTATTATGTGGGAGTAGGCCACAATGTCTTCTATTTTTTTAGAAGGCGTTTCATTAGGTTCCATAGATGTACGTATTCTCTTTCGCTTTTTCCTTATAAGTGGAGTATTATGGACGTCACTATACTCTAATTTCTTGTAAAATTCTACCAGTTTCATACATTTCTCCAGTTCATTTTTAATTCTACCATTTTCAAGCATTAGATTATCAATTTCGTTATTAGCTGATAATAAGCGGGTTTCTAAGTCATTGATCTTTTGTTTCGATTCGTGACCAAATACGCTCTGGTCTAGATTTGTTTGCGGTACACTTAGCCTAGTAGATTCAAATAGGGACGAGTCTGTTAAATTACCCAAGGAGCTGGCCCTCTGCCGTTGTCGTGTTCTAAAATTAACATTATTAATAAAATCCATTTCGTCCATAGAGAAATCCATTATTCGGACGGACATGAGTCGGAACGGAAACACGGTAGTGTACTTAATCTATGATGGCTACAACTAATCTGTGCTTTTTCTTCTGAAAATTGTTGCACTGCTCTATGGTCGGCAGACGTTCAAACGTCAAGTGTCAACTTCAGCTGTTTGTCAAACAGACGTCATGTCATGTCAATGCAAGTTACGTACCTGTGTGAGTGAGGTTAACCGGCAAAAATATGCTATTATTTACCGATGTTATTGGTTGATTTTACACATGATTAATGTAAATAGTTCAATAAAATGTCGTTGAGATTTAAATTCTTCAATGTGGTGATGTAAAATCTTTATGGAACTCGTAAAATAGTGTCGAGAAGTGATGGAAAATCTATGAAGTGGTTACCAGGTTTGTTGACTTCTCCTGTGTTATGTTTCCAGTGCACTGCATTTAATATTCCACGATATTTACAATAAAATTTACGACGAGTTTACAATATGACCTTTCAGTTTGACACACACACACACATCTCCTTTTCTTTACCCATCTTTATTTGTTTTGGGTATGGTTGGCTTCGTGTCTTTCGAAGCTTTCACTCATCATACACTACTGTCTATTGATGCGAAACCAAGTTGACAACCCATCTGCCCTCTCAGAAATAGGTTACTTTGTGCCTGAGAATTATATCCGCATGGGTCAGAGACGCCAGCTCCGACTACTAGCGCCCCGTTCAGGGATACACAAATTGCACGCGCGCAATGCACCGACAGCGAGGGCTATTACACTTATCAACGACTTCTTAAATGTGGTCCAAGATGCTGACTTACATACTGATCCCATTAGTCGTATTTATATGTATACTTTATTTGATTTAAATTGTATATAGTTTTTTTAAGTTTGTAGTGTTTTGTGAATAAAGGCATACCGCCTTTAAGTTGTTATGTTACCTATGCTGTGACATTGTGAATGTGTTGGCTTAGCTGTAAGTTCACAATTGTAAGTCTTAATAAATATATAAATAAATAAAATAAATAAATAAAAAAAACCACCGCCATGTAGAAAATCTGTCGCCAAGCATCTAACGGTGTGTTCCGGCAGTTGTCCTTGAGAGCCAGTAATTCTAGGTTAGCCTGAACAACATCTTCGACCACATCATCACTTACCGTCAGGTGAGATAGTGGTCAAAGGCTAACCTATCAGGCATAAAAAAAAAGATTATAAGTAAAATAAAAATAGGGATTGTACATTTATGTCGATTCATTCGTCTTGACATTAGTAACTACCGACTTCTATGCGAGCATTGATGTCTTTTACAAAAGAAAACTTGCGTTCCGATACCGAACGTCATTACTCCTAATTTTAAATGCGCTTAATGTCATAGCGGTATTTAATATACATTTTATGTTGCTATATATTCAGTGTGGAGTACATTTTAATCCTCTAACCATTTCATTACGTATAATGTATGCAAATACTTAATAAATCAATCAATATCTCCGTTGCTGCTTAAAAGGTCAAATTTATGAAACAATAAACATAGGTTTGCATTTTATTAATTACTACCTTCCGCCCGTGAAATCACCCGCGTGGATATTTTTATATTACCCTGCGGTTCCTTGGGAATCTGGAATCATTGTTGCCTATTTTAGCATGGTCGTAGCCTCAGATCAGGAAACAAGGAAGAAAGTTCTTCCGGTGACGGACGCTATGGATCAGTAGTTTAATAGCTGTGTTTGTGTGTGTAACTATATAGCTACAAGCTGAAGCGCAGTCCATTTTGCATGTGTTCGATTATTTTTTTATTTTGCTGCGGAAGTCTTGGCGTGCGTGGCAGAATGTGCGTCTGTATGCCATACTTATTGATGATGATTGATCGACAGATGCGGCGACACTTATATTATGTGAAAAAACACTGACTGAAGCATTGACCTATATATACATATACTAGACGCGACAGCTCAAACGAGGACAGTTGACCAGTGCGAGTATGCTGGCCGGCATACTCTCCCCCCACACGCAGTTGGGCACTCGTAGAGATTACACGCGATTTACGTTCGAAAATTGTGTATTCAAAATACACAATTGATAATACACAATATTCGAACGTAATGCGCGTGTAATTTTTACGAGGTGCCCAGCTACTTGTGGGGTAGAGTATGCCGGCCAGCATATTTGCACCGGTCGACTATCCTTGTTTGAGATGTCGCGTCTAGTATATATAGGTCAATAGTCCATTGACCTTGAAGGCAAATCTCTAATTCTCTGATGTCGTAGCGCATTTTGCGAACGGTCCGCTAGCTATCACCCTCACGTAGAAGATCTCTGAAGCACTAGTTATAGTGCTTGTTGCGACTGCTGTCCTTGAGAGCTAGTTTTTATTCAATGTTTAGCCAAGTCAACATCTTCTACCACAGAACTAGGCAACAAGCGGATTGTGGTCAAAATCAAACGTTTCTACGATGGCAAAAAAACTTATCTAGAACCAAAGCAAAATGTGTGAATAACATTTCATTATAACTAACATTGATGCAGTAATTCTAGAAAAAACTTTACTCTTCGTGCTAGCTATCTGGTTTTGCCTAAGACTCGCACTAACTACAGCAAAATAATGATTACATTTGAAGGTGCGCACTTGTATAACAAAATGACCCCAGATATAAAAAAAATTAGCTCGCTTAACGTATTTAAAAAAAGACTAGCCTATCACATAATGACAGGCAAAACAAGAAACTTACTAAATGAATGCGTTGGACGGGAAGGCATTTTCATAAACTTTGTAGTTGTGTGTCAACTTATTTTAGTTTTTGTTCGCTACGACGACGAATTATAGTGAACATTACTTATTTGTTAATTCTCACGGAAGTGACATAATTATCTCGTAAATTAACTATTTAAAATAAAAAAAAATATTAGGGCGTGTCTGATATTAATTTAAAATCAATACAAGTATTAAGGGCTCGTAGCGAAGTTTGCTTAGGCGTTTGCTAAGTTGAGCAACTTCCGCCGTGACAGCATGGTGGTAGAACATTTTGCGGATGCCCGCCTAAGCTACCACCCGTAGCTAGAAAATCTGTCGCCAAGCACCTAACGATGTGTTTCGGCAGCTGTCCTTGAGACCCAGTTATTCTAGGTTAGCCTGAACAACATCTCCGACCATATCATCACTTACCATCAGGTGATATAGTGGTCAAAAGGAAGCCTACTATACCAGAGAGTTAAAATACTTAGAGTAGTTATATCCGAACACCACTGCTCTAAAAGCTTACTAGAATTTACCTATGTACATACCTACGCACATGTATATGCAGTTTGTAATGACTAGGAAAGAACTTTCAAATATTATGCGTCATATCTGTTGTTAGAAAGAGATAAATAAGCAATTCGTGTTACCACCGAACCGCCACGAGACGTTCCGATCACCATTATGCTGCATCTCTTTCACTCTCTCACACCAAACGATACACATATCTCGCTCATCCATTTCATTGGGATTCGTTCCTAAGATAAAACAATATAACGATATTTTCTATTTCAACAATAAAAGCAATAATTACGCGTGAAATGAAACAGTTTTCTTATCTCTCACAGTGCCTGTATAATTGGTGCAGAGTCTAAAGACACAAGGAAGGTGTATTGTCCACAGATTATTGCGAAAAAACACGATTAGCGGCGATGTATTCACCGGACCCTCGGAAGTGCTAGACTGGTAGTGACTCAGGCGATTACCCTGAATTCGTCTAGTAAATATGGAGGGCATACTACTGATCTACAGGTAAAAAAATCTTAGTACTATACAAAAAAAAAGAAGTGGTTACTAGACTAACTTATAGCCACTGTGCAGCAAACGTTTTGATTCTACCGTTGCTACTCACTCTCTACTTACCTAATCATAAAAACCTTTCAGCGCTAAAGCCATAACGTTTTAATCGCATGGCATTTAATTTAAAGGGTTGCTTCATTCGTCAGATTTACTGCAAATAGTCTGCCTAACGCTTTGAACCGGTTCTGTTGATAAAGGTTGGTACACACTAGCAGGCAACAGACTCAAGAGTGTCCGAGTTTATGACTTGTCGAGATGAAATTAACTCGGAAGCAGCTAGCACACAGCTTTATTGTAGTTATTGATAGCTCGCAACATGTCCACTTTGGGCTTTTTATAACCTTACACGAAAACATATCACACACCTGATTTTCCCATGTGATGGTGGGGAGCCTTTTGCTTTTTTATAACCTTACACAAAAAATATCTCACACACCTGATTTTCCCATGTGATGGTGGGGAGCCTATTGCCATGTAACGGATCAGACTCCGGTCTTAAAATTCCTTGGTTAGAAAATCGCAATAACTGTTCCCGGGGATCAAACCCGAGGTTTCGAGTTTCCGAAGCCACTACGTTTTACGCCACCTAACTTAAGAGGCAGACGATGACATCTGCCATCATATAAATACGTGACGTTAATTGTTTATAAGTGCTCCGATAAATGTAGTACTATATAAAGTTACCCCTGTTCATGATATTTTTACAGCCCAAAATACGTAAATATTCACTGACTCCATTCACCGCTTTAGCCAATGTCAAGTAGTGTCAGTTTACTGGCAAAGTTGTCCTTCCATTAGACACAGAAAAACTATGCTGCTTTATATCGCTGATAGGCGAGCCCTTGAGGACCGTCTGACCCGTTGCTAACTGATCAAGTATGTCATCAAGCTAGGCCTCTAATTTGAGCGGGTGCTAAAGGACAACGCAAATTTGAGAGCGTGTGCCATCCGCTGCACTTCAAGCACTTGTACCAGATCAGGTGACTGCCTGATCTGCAAAGTTCTTTTTGGCGCGAGTACTTGCATTGAAACCTGAGAAAATGAAAGAATTCTAGGATTGTACCGCGAGCAAAGCGAAAAATATAAAATATAGAATACAGAGCGTACCGAAAGTTTCAAATATACAAAACGCAAAATAACTTTGCTGTCGAGCGCAACACACAATTTTGTATCTCACTCAAGCGCGGAAAATATTAATGGCAAGAAAATCATCTTAAACATTATAGTAAATTTGAATAAATGTAATGTAAAAATTACAAGTAAAACTAGCAAAATTGGTAAATTTGGAGTAAATTATTTTTTCTCGAACTTTTATAGAGGTACGAATTAAATAAACATTTTCCGCGCCAGCGGATACAACCTTGATATTAGTACTATGTAGTAATTGAGTTATTAATACTACGAGTACGTAGTAATTGAGTTATTAATACTAGGTTTAGTACATAATAAATAATAACATCTCAGTGCCTCTATTATCGTTTCAAATCGCGCTTGAATTAATGAAGCATCGCCCAGTAAATAAACAATAATCTTAGCTTGAAATGTACTCAAACACTTTGACCAATATAAAATGAATTCATTTTATATTGGTCGAAGCTTAAACATCGAGAATTTTCTCATCTCTTTTAATTATTTCCTCAGCTATGGATGCCCAATGCATACCCTGCTTAAAATGATCTAGGCGGGGTCTGAACCAGCACACGTGCTGATTTTGAACGGTAAGCGCAATCGACGACAGCGGCAACGCGACAACGGCGACATGAGACGGTGCGCGCCGACGCACATGTGCGTAGTGGTCCATGTGTGAGTGAGCGTGGGTGTACGATCTAGGGCTGGCAAATAATTACTTTGAGAAAATCATTGCATGTGATATTGTTATTTAATCGGGGCCATAATATCCATTTTATGAATGCATTATGTTATGGCTAAATACGACAGTGCAATTCAAACATGGCCGAACATAATAAGTACTACACTTTTAAAATTGCAATAACTTTTTAAGTAAGTAGGTACAAGATATTCTTTTAAAACAAAAACTTAAAAGAGTTAAATTTTGTACATAAAAAACTTCATATTCGGTAACCTTCTTTTAAGAAATGGCAAAAAAATCTTTAGAATCATAAATAATCCTTTTCGAATTACAATTATACCTTTAATTTTTTTGTTTCTATTTTTATTTTCAATATATTATGTTACAAAATATACAAACTGTCGATTTTATAATTAAGCTTAAAATGCATTACATAATAATATGTGGAAGTGCACATTAAGTTTAACATGTAATTGAGATCTCAGAATAAATTTATATCCTAATATTGTATAATTATAGGTTGTCTAAATGCTTTCATATAGGTACTATAATAGTAGCTTGTGGTGCATATAGTTCGTCGTATTTTATTAATGAAGGCATACCGCCGGGCGCCGGTTAATAAAATATATTGGTCTTTAGTAGGACATTGTCCAAATTAATAATAATATTCATTAATACATATTGCATTTGATTTTAAATTTACGTAGTGTTTTTGTGGAAAAAATTAATTAGAATATGTTAGCTAAAACCCTGCTGTGTATCTCTGTGTCGTAACACGGCAAGGTGTCTATGTGTGCGTGTTTAACAAGGTACGTGCCACATCTGGCGCGGAATGCGTCGCTGGACGCCTGCTCTTTACAGTGCCTGATGTTTAATAACATCGGACGATAAGCTTCACTCGATATCTGGATTAATTAGTACCATCTGCAAAGTTATCGAGTGATGGAGCATGGTGATTGTAGGTACTCATTACAGAGTAACGGTCAGTCTTTTCTCTTCTTTGGTATTATGTGGTTATGGTTGCGAATCAAGTATTCGTAGATTCTGATTCGACTGCACGTTTCAGCTTCACGGCATTGTTAAATCCTTTTTATATCCTTACTAGCTCGAGAATTTCCGCTGTCTTAAAGCCAGTTGTTATTCGAGCGCTCAAATTGAAAAGCTCGTAACGAAGCCTGCTTAGATTTTCCTAAATGATCATCAATACAGGACGGGCGTCCGCTATGCGCTGGTGCCATTAACTACTGTGCGTTTCAGTGCTTCTGAGGGCATATTAAGCCGTCGTCGTCGGTCCTGGTTATTGTTTAGGAAATCAGTAATTACTGCATGGTGGTAGGACATATTTTGTTGAATGACTGCCTGGCTAGCTACCACTGTAAAGAAGAACATCTTTCAGTACTAGCCTAGCACCTAACGATGTGTATCGGCATCTATCCTTAATCCGGTAATTTTAGATAGCAGCAACATATTTGACTACATCATCATCTACCATCTGGAGGTGAGATAACAGTCAAAGGTTATCCTAACAGCTATAAAAAAAGTGCGGTACGAGCCTGGTTTACCAACCTGTGAGACGTATCATGTAGGTCCATTAGTGGAAACCTCCACAGTGTCAGATATTCTACCACGAAGCAGCAGTGTGCAAACACTACTGAATTTACGTGTGAAGACACTATAACAAGTGAAATTACTGGGTGAATGAGACTTAAGAACAAACGTCTCGGATTGACTAGTGCAGTGCAGTATCAATCAGAACGAGGACTGTGACACTGAAACTGTAATGGGCAGTCGTAATGCTTACCTTCTTGTCTTATCCGCCTCATAACGTATTAACAAAAATTAAACCGGCCAAGAGCGAGTTGGACTCAAACATTGAGGGTTCCGTACCAACACAGAATCACACTAATATTATAAATGCGAAAGTTTGTGAGAGCGATTGTGTGTTTATTACTTCTCCACGGCTGGATCGATTTTGATGAAACTTGGTATAGAGGTAGTTGAGCTGGATTAAAACGTAGGATACTCTTAATCATCATTACCAACCATAATCACGCGGGCGTTAGTATTAGTACATGCTGTTTATATGTGCTTTGATGATTAACCGGTAGCACATATTAATTAATATGTGCCGTGTGGCCGTAAGCGATGTGACCGTTCCTACGAATAGATATAAGGAAGTGTAACTCTCATACAGTGACCGCTTTGATTTCGGACTCGTCGACTCCACAACTAACAAAACACTCACAAGTTTCCAAATTAAATCGGATTGGTTAATTGAATTGGTGCTTAGAAATGATCGCATCTGATTGGTCGCATCAAGGTCATGTTGTCACCGCCGTAATTCCGTGAGGCCAGAACGCATTTTCATACAGAGAATTCTAAGACTAACAATGTTCCGAACTACTTTTTGATTTAATGTAAAGTTCAAATTGCATAAAACTATCCAGGGTAGTCAAGTATTGGTATCCAAAATATTGTTATTTACTCGTTTATGAAAGCCATTCCCGAAGCTTTCGTATCCGTATGGCTTCTCCAGAATTTTACAATATACTATAATATTTTTGCACAATTAAACAACCTATAGAACATTGATAAATTCAGTTGAAACTTCCCGCGGTACCACCGCATGACGCAGCCCACGCGGCGAACCGACGGCGCCGCACGGTACACTTTTTAAACCACTCCCGCCGCGCCGCTGTACAGTTTGCGTTCTGTTGTGTTTGAGCTTGAATTACATTTCTTTTCATTATTTATTCGTAGGACCATTCGGAATTGTTAGTAGTACTAGAACGCAGTGTACATAATAGTTACTACGTACTTAATAGTCAAAAGCGCGATTAGTGAGACGTAACGGTGATGGTCGCTATAATACATAAAAAAAATACCTAAAAATGGAACCGACTCCAGCACTCAAAAGTGTGAAATAACTTGTTGAAGTCGATACCAGTATAGTTCAAAAGTACCTATAATATCAATATTGTGCGCATGGTACCGATTTCGACAAGTTATTTCACACTGTTGATTGTAGAAATAAGGTTACATTATTAGATAAAAAAAAATTCACTCATTTTAGTGAACTTCTTACTTTTTGTCTTTCACTGTCAACGACTATATCATCAAGATAGGAAACTATTTTACAGATATAAGAGTGTAACTCAAAAACGGCTTGACCGATTTTGATGAAATTTGAATTGGGACCACACAACAAGCATCAGCTTTCAAATTAAAAAAAAATAATCATCAAAATCAGTTCACCCAGTCAAAAAGCAAAAGGCAACAAACAAAAAAACATATTAAAAAACAAACAAATGAGAACCTCCTCTTTTTTTTGAAGTTGGTTAAAAATCGATTTTAGCGTCAAACGGAAGGCAGCCAATGTTAAAGCTCGTTCACTGCTCACCCAGTATCGTGAGCCGTGAAAGCTCGCTCCGCCACCCAGCGTCGATCCAAGCACATTTTGGAGCTTCGACGTAATGGGAACGAGTGGCTACTCCTAAGGAGATTACTACTCGTGGCGTACGATGTTATTTCACCAAAAAATAGATGAAACGACCACTGGATTAATTCGGAGCAAACTAATTTGGTCTTTTATGTGCAACACAAGTATTATAGGTACATAGAAATTTGTCATTAGCTACCAATTCAAGTATATGATATAGCCACGAAATTATAGAAAAGTGTAGAATAGCTTTTTTAATACAAGATCTTTTTACACATGACGTGTACGAACTATATATTAACCGCGACATCTAACCCTATAAATAATTATTCTTGGCAAATTATTCTTAATTTGTCAAACTTGGTGCCCTTTTGGTGCCGTTTAAAACCTCTAGAGCTCTATGATAAATTCTAATTATGGATTTGGCCGCGACCTTAACAAAATGGGGTAGGTACTGTACTGTACTGTACCAGCTGGATTGCACACAATCCCCACGCTTGGCAGGCGTCTTGGAGATCGCAATTTAAGATACTCGTATCATTCTTCAGAAGGCGCTGCTGCCCACCTTCCAGTATTTTACCTTTAGTTGTCTCTTACGACACCCCAGGTAGCATGGTGGGTGACATTTTAGCCATATAGGCACTTTACTATATTATATTTAAAAATTTGTACTTATAAGGTTTAAGTTTCGTACTTAATCATAAACGTTGGTATCATCTTTAAAAACAAAATAAATATTGTAATTCGTTTTAAAAATGTATCATTTTTTACCTAATTTGAAAAGACCCAATACAAAACGGAAGTCAATATCTTGCAGCGGACGTGTCTGTGACAGTGTGCAAATAAGTTTCGAGCCGTGATGGGGGCATTTTACTGACTTTCCCTCGACTCTAATCGACCCTGCATGCGTGGTAAAAGGGCAGGAAGATTATATTTGAATATTTATTATGGGAAATCAAGAAATAACTGTCATTATTGAAATGTTTATATAATGTTATAAAGTGACGAGCAGGACAAATAAGCCATCGATAGTAAGGGCCACATCTGTCGGTTAGGTACAGCAGTTTCCACCTTCTAATTCTGCTTGACACTGCACTTCCTAATGAGTCCAAGTCGCTAGTTCTTATTTGTATCTCGTTCGCCTAGTCATTTTGGTTGCTATAGTGCCTTTCGGACCTAAGCACAGCATTGTTTGCAGACTGTTTCTAGACAACATATAATAACACTTCGTTGGTACCACGTCGGTATCCACCAAGTTGGATTCTTTGCTAAAGTAACTCACCACCTGCTAAAATGTTTATAATATGGCGAAACTAGTAACTTTACGCTTGGCCTTTCTTACTAATATTTACGTTCTAACTTCGATGCCATCTCATGTGATAGCTATATTAATAACAGACCCTTCCGCTTTACTTTTTGTGCTGTGGCCAATTTCCGAGTTATCTAGTTTCTAGTCATGTAAAAGTTTTTTTTGTACTCAAGGACCCATTGTTGCGATTCGTGACAGCATAAAAGTCTATAGGAAAGTATGTCGTCATCTTCTCCTTTCTGTTATTCCACTCATGTTGAGTCGTTGCTTTACGAGTTACGACTTCAACGAGAGATAAGATTGTTAAAGGGCATATCGATGTCACTATATGGTCCAAATGTTCACCGCGGCTTCTCTGGGTGGAGTGCATCCTAAATTTTAAATTCTGCTTGGCTCTGGCGTATAAGCCAGCCTGAATTTGACCGTTTTCATGGGTTATGTTGACTTTGAGGGCTGCTGTGATTTGTGGCTTATTGCATTTACTTGCGGCTCTAGGAAACCCTACAAGAAAAAGTCTCGGGATCTAGCGCTGTCCAGTTGAATCCACATTTGTTTGGAAGTGTGCCTGGTACATGACAATAAGTTAGCCTCCTATTGCATAGGACCAACACATGTCTGCCGAAACATGGACATGGGTGCTTGGACACCTGTGCCTCTGCCAACCACTTCAGGGAATGCATTTGTGACGATATTCTTCTTATTTGGTTATAGCTAATCTTATTAAGTCTCATCCGTATTTTACTGTCCTAGCTCCGCCAAATTTTATTCCTTACTCAACAGTCTGTTATTAATATCCAGACTGTAAAACAATAATGATAGATGCTTTACGTTAGTACGTAATTTCGTATGCCCTCTAGATAAAATTTTAGGAAACCTCCAATAGAAAAGATCTGAGCTTGAATTTCTCTACAAAGCAATAATATACTTATTGTCCGCGCCGTCAGCGCTCATTAACTCGCCACCTCAAGGGAAATGTAGAGCAAGTCTAACTGAAGTTTGTGAACTGTGCGAGTCATACCGAGGTCCCTGTAGGAAAGCGGAGAAGCTTGTGACTTGGGTCAAGTGAGAATCAAAATTCAATTATTATTACTTTATTAATTATTAATAAAATAATAATATATAGTTGTTTATGTTATATTTAGAATTCAGATTATCTCTATAAAAATAGATGTGACCGTTGTAACATGGAGGTTAAATAAAAACATGGAGGTTTTTATACTTATTATTACTTATTTTTAACCTCCGTGAGGTTAAATAAAACCTCCATGTACAGACTAACATTTTGGTTTTTACTCTCTTATAAGAGCTAACGAAGAATGTCTTTTGTAAATTTTTGTATTTTTATGAAATCTTTAAGGACAGTGTTAGCCCTGTCTGATGAAGATGTCTTTATCACGAAACCTCCAAAGAAAGAGGTAGTCCTGTTTTCTGAAAATGTATTTTTACGAAACCTCCAAAGGTTTTTACTAAATCCACAAAAAAGAGATAGTCCTCTCCGCGTCGCCGTCAGCGCTCATCAACTCTTCCCCTCGAAGAAAACGTAGAGCAAGTAACTGAAGTTTGTGAGTCGATCTCTCTGTAAGATGGCCGAGAATCCCAAAGTCTCACAAATTTTCAAGTGCCTAGCAAAAATAACTTGCATTTTTTTATAATTATAAAAACTAACGTGGTTTTCACTCATTTTAGTAAATAATAAGGGATAACTCACGTGTCAGGTAGCTCCGCCTATCGTGTCAACCACATTCGGTGGTCTTTTTCAAGGAGAGCTCGGGACGCCCGCGTTGACTTCTCGCTTAGCACAACTTGCATGATAAAATGATAGTCAAGGCTGGCAAAATTTCACCGGGTTTGAAACACTTGGTATTAAAAATCATGAGAAAACAACGTTTGGTATCTTCAGCGCTATGAAAACACTTCTCTTAATGATCTGAGATATTCATGGAATTTTTAAATCGATATGTAGGTAAGTACTCATATTTTAAAACAGATTTTTAACTTTGTTTTGTTTTTATTTGGAAGCTGACAGTTGTCAGTCAAAACCAATTTTATCTTTAGTCGTGTGTTCTTTGTCCCGCCATCATTTTCATTATTCTCGTGTCATTTCATAATAGCATGAAGGTTTGGTCGCAGATCTTTACCATATTTCACGCCAGTAAACCGTCAGGGCAAAGCGATTCTGTCCGTGGTGCGGCTGGGCTGGGTTGCTAGCTCGGCAATTATTGTCCGTCAGCAAGGCGCGGGTGCGGGCGGGGGGCGGTGGGGGTAAGATGGCCACCGTAATTAATTGGCACGACGCGAGGGGCCGACCGCGGCGCGTCTCGCTGCTACGCGCCGTGGAACCCGCGTGGTCAGTGACCATGATTGTTAAAACTAGCGGATATTATTATTTAGTCGATCAAATAGAAAATATATTTAAAAAAAATTGTCCCATCAAGATCAAGCTATAACATTGTGCATCCTTCGTCCGTTAAAAGCAGGTAATACCATTTCTGCGTGTAATAGCTTAATTTTGAAAAAAAAATTCAAAATATGGAACCGTATTCAACATTGAAAAGTATGAAATAACTTGTCGAAGTCGGTGCCATGCGCATAATATTGTGATAATAGGTACTTTTGAACTATCATGGTACCGATTTCAAGAAGTTATTTCACACTTTTGAGTGTTGAAGTCGGTTCCATTTTTTGGTAAAAAAACTTTTATCTCTCATGGTAACGGCTTCAACAAGTTATTTCACACTTTTTAGTGTTTAAGTACTTTCCCTTTTTTGGTTTAATTTTTTTGCATTGGAATTTTGAACACAATTTGTGAATTCAAATTCACGTTTGTGGTGAGAGAGACGACTTCCCCTGGTCTAATACCAGGACCTCGTGAATACCATTCAAGTACGCTTCTCCAGCTGTTTTAGTAGTTGAAATGTTGAATGATATTGTAATGCAGATGATTGCATTGTTTGAGTGTCTTAAGTCTAGTGAGATTTGGATGAGAGTAGGTACCCTTTATGGTGTTAACATGATAAAAAAAAGTGAAAGCGGCTCATTGCTGATGAAATACATTTCCATTGCAAATCAGAGCGGTGTAGCTGAGGCGATTCAGGACTGTTCAGTTACATTGAAACTTCGTACAAAAACTATTATCATACTCAAACCTGCAGTCACTTTTTGAGATGAGCGTAC
Organism: Plagodis dolabraria; assembly: GCA_963854805.1. Lineage (NCBI taxonomy): Eukaryota > Metazoa > Arthropoda > Insecta > Lepidoptera > Geometridae > Plagodis > Plagodis dolabraria. The sequence continues at coordinate 22,940,709 of OY978459.1, forward strand.
GTCATCGAAAAACTAAATTCTACTGACAACAACGGTTAAAGCTAGCCCAGTGAAATCACCCGCTACTAATTATAGCAGGACCTAAGCGTGTGAGTAGTGGTAAGCGCAATAACCTTGAGTTTTGATGAGTAATCTATTGTACCGACTTATTACTTCTTAAATCTCTGAATTACTTCTGTATTCATAGCAATATATTACTTATGCGGTATGGTGTTGGTATGAATTACTTCTATCATCAAGAGTCCGTGTTACGGCAACGGGTACTACCGCAGGGTCAGATATGCCTCTTTGACACATTAGTGTGTTAGAACTGCCGTGTTTAGACGGGAATGGCGCTGTAGCGAGTGAAATCACTAGGCGGAGGAGACATTAGAACTAAGGTCTGTGTCGAGCGCAGTGTATGTCAAACAGAATCAGAAAAATATCACTGCAACTGTATTGGACAAGAATTACGCTTACTTGTCTGATATAGTAACCGAAAAATAGATTTTAATTATGTTTGTCTTTTGTCACGCAAAATGATGGTCATTGGAATGTCGTCGGCCAGCGATCCGACCGTAAACGTCTCCCGCACGCCGCGGGCGCCCGCTCGCCACTCGCCCATACCTACCTACCCTCAATATACACAGGACCAGTTTACACAGACCTCCTACCATGCTTTGATCATCCTCGAACTCCGCACAACCGACCGACGCAAAAGCTCAAGTTAAGTTTGCCAGCTTCCAATATCGCACTATGCCATAGTTTGTCACATCAAGAGCTCTGACCACCGGCTTTGGCTACCCCTCTGGTGCCTGAAAGTGGAACAAGGCGGGGGACGGGGTATTTCTCATTGGGGCAGTCGAGAAGCTCATACAAATTGCATGGGTGTGAGTGAGTAACGTTAGTGCTTGGACCTCTGTTCGCTTGAGCGTGAATTCTGTTGCGTAAGTCGGAAAGACGTCTGGTCGCCGCGATAGGTCGTAGGGGAGATATTAGGCGATATTGGGAGAAACGGCGCGGGGTAATGAGATAATCGAGCGTTACAACGCTCATTTATCTGTCAGCTCGCCTTCGCTGGCGGTAAACTGAATTCCGACCCAAACTAATCTCATGATAACATGACTGTAGGTACTGTAGTAAACGCAGATGGTCTTTTTTCGGTTTCTAATTTTGCTAAATAGAAGTATGGCGTTGTTTGTATTTTGAAGCGACCTCCAAAAGGAGTTGGCTGTAATTTCAGTTCGAACTTTGTTATGTATGTTTATACTTTCGTTAGCTGATATATCCGTAAGCTGCGTTTGAGGTATTTCACGTTTCAAAACCCTATCAAAAATGCAATAATTACATATCCTAAGTACAATTTGCCCAGTCGGGTGCCATGTATATATTTTTTGACAAATTCCCCAATACCCCTCAAAGTGAGGAGTTAAAATGACAGCAATGAAAAATGGTGGGTAAATAAAATTTAATTTTGCAAGATTATTCATAATAATGATATGAAATAAAAAAGTTATTATAGGGGGAGGCTGTCAGTGTCCACTGCTGAACATAGCTATACAGGGTTATTGAAAAAATGCTAAAAATCTTTTAGGGTTGGCTTCTGCTAGTCCTAACAAAGTTATTGAGATGATTTTTTTTGTTTAAAAAAAATCTTAATTTTTTTTAAATATTTTTTTTACTGTATCACGTAGACCACCTTATGTTAAAAGTATCTTGTGCCTGAAATGTATTATTTCATATTTTTCATTACTTTGCTCGATGTAAATATTCAAAACTCTATTCAAAGGGAGCACGGCGCGGTCCAGTGTTGCCGCGGCGGGCGCTCTTGACTCGGAGTACTTTTTAAAACAGAAAAAAACATATAATATTTTTTTCCAAAACAAAAAAAATATCTTAATATGTTTGTTTGTACTAGCAAGAACCTAGCGGGAACCCTAAGAGGTTGTTAGCATTTTACCAATAACCCTGTATAGCTAGGTGTATAGCAATCACTACTGTAACAGCTAACAGCTGATCCAGCAGCGCAAGTACCGAACTTACCGATCGCTAAATTTGACGTTACAATCGTCTAAATTCGATAAAACGGGTTATATCGATGTTTGCAAACACCTTTTTATCGAATTTAGACGATTGTAACGTCAAATTTAGCGATCGGTAAGTTCGGTACTTGCGCTGCAGCTGACACAGTAGTGATCTTTGCAGCGTATAGGATCGATCGACTTATTCCACGACTTCAAATGCCCCATTGTTCGATTCACCGACAAAATTAGTAGCCATTGGCAGAAGTTAAAATTATCAGATCATTGAGGCACATTAGAAAATACTTCTTTCAGTTTAATCAGATGAAAAACTGACTGACCGAGGCCGATGAAATTTATGGGACCAATTTGGAGGTCTACTCAAAAAATTACTCAACAAAATAATGTGATTGAGTAAAAAGTTATGTGTAAAGAAGTTAGACCTGGGAGCCTTCATCTTTTATTTTTTAAGTCTGTAAAAAGTAGTGTCGGTGAAAAGTTAAATGGTGATGCAGTCGAAGATGTTGTTCAGATTAAACTAGAATTACTGGTTCTTGAGGACATCTGTTGTAACTTACCGTTAGCTAAGAGTAAGGTTCCGGTGGCTGAATGGATTAGGCGTCCGGCGCGAAATCGGAGGACGCGGGATCGATATCCGCCCGGAAAAAAAAATTGTACTCAAAGAATTTGTACACCGTTTGGTGCTTGGCGACTAGTATTATATTTGAGAGTTTTAACGGTCATACCCCGTGGGGTGCCGGGTTAGAATTTCACCTCCCCATATCATCTCGTGGGTGTCGTAAGAGGCGACTAAGGGAAAAATACTGGAAGGTGAGCAGCAGCGCCTTTTAGAGAACTGCCAACTTACACTGCGATCCCCAAGACGCCTGCCAAGCGTGGGGATTATGGCAAATACTCCCTTAGTAGGGGAGGCTGTGTTCAGCAGTGGACGATCCGGCTGTGACAGTATAACGGTCATACACAAAATGCCCCACCACACGACTGCCATCCTACAACATACTTAACACCAAGGCTTAACGTGCCTTCCAAAGCACGGAAGCGTTTTGTAGTAGATGCTACTAGCGATCCTCCATCCAAGTAATTACCACATCCCAAGTAGCTTAATCAAGTTAATCAGTTAGGAATGCCTCTGCAAGCTACGCTACGACCGGTGTAGGAAATGCCACTAAAGAAGTGGGCTTAAAATTGATTTGTATTATCTTATATCTTATTACCTGGCAGCTTTATCTATCTAGCACTCCATCAACCGGTTTACGACCCGGATAAATATCTGAAGATCTTTTGCACTCCAAGGTTGCGTTTCAGCAAGCCTTCGGCCATACTGCGCGTAGCTTGCCGTGCCACCTTTCCTTTCAGATGACGTTTCACAATGATTAATTCCAGCATTAACGGCTCAGAAAAATAATGTTTCACTCCCGCTTATGAGGTCCTTGAAGCAAAACGGAGGCAAGTTCAATTTTCCAAAGATGTGGTAAATAAGACAGAAATACTTATAATATTTTATTGTTATTTATGTAACCAAAAACTATGTGGTCATTAATAAAATATAAAAAGTTTCACATGTTTTACATAAATTTAAAGATATTTAGGTATGTGAGTAAGGAAATATTAGAACTATGGCAATTGTTTGACTTTGTTTTTTCTGTCCCTCTTTTGCTCCAAAAAAACTGCGCTTATGCTTACATTACTAATAAAACATAAAATTATTTGAATTTTTATTATTATGTATTAGTTGCACTTACTTATTTGCTCATAGAGGGTGGCAAAAATTAGAGTGTCCACCTCGGGAGCCAACAACTACATTAAGCTTGAGTAAACTTTAAATATCGCGCGCTGCACTCATGATTCTACTTTAGAATCCCTCGCTACACTCGTGATTCTTCTCTAGAATCCTTGGTTCCATTCTGAATTCAAAGAAACATCTCGCCTTTAAAATGGTTCTTTGCTCCGTTGGTAAACAATCTACTATTTTTGTTTACATTAATATTAAGTATAATTTGTTATGTATGTACCTACTATAACTAAATATCGTTTTAGAGGCGTTGTCATCCATCAACTATGTTATTTTTCACTCAATTGCTGTAATATGTGTAAATTTTTATTGAATCTCAGCTATTTTTTTCGTTTGTTATTTAGGTACAGTTTAGTTAAGTTCCTTAAAATTGTTAATGAATAAATATACGCACTACCATCAGCTGTGCGGTGCGCGGGGCATCCCCCCAGCCCACTCCCCGCCCCCGCAGCTCCACTCTCGCGCCGCGCAGAACGAGCAGTTACGCGGAGTCGTCGCCGCGATTTAGACGCGTAAACTCACCTGAGGAAGGGCATCGGATATGCCCGAAACCTAGGTCGACAATCTCGACCAATACGCGTGAGTACAGCCGGTTATATAAAACATTAATATGTCTTATACTCACGGAAACTTTCAAACAAAAATAAATATACGAGCAAAACGCTAAGCTTTGTGAGGGTCGCGTTTATTTTACAACCTGATTCTAGTAACTACGATGTAACTATTTTAGTATTGAGTTAAGGTCTGTTGAAGCGATGTTAACTCTTTGGTTTTCTAAAAGATAGCGTTAGGTTTTATAAAAGGTACAATAACGTTATATCCAATGAATACAAAATCGTCAATGTAATTTTTTTAATGGTTATAAAATTATATTTTTTTTACAGATAACATATCTAGATATGATGTTAAATTACTAGGTTAAGGCTCAAATCTATAGGTGTGATAGTTTATCAGTAAAAGGGGCCACAAAATGTTCAAGTTGTGGGTTAGTGATAGAGCTCGCTTCGCTCGCCCTAATAAATAATGCTTTGAAACTACTTATATCTTTACTAGCTGTAAAGTGTCAAAAATTATCTTATATAATAACCATAATACATTCTGATACGTATAAACTATAATGTAGCTGTAGCATAACGACCGATCCAACAACACTAATCAAGGATTAGTGGAGCTATATGGTTTCCTGAAACGCACCCCGAAACAGTAAAACTTAAAGTGGCGTCATAGTGCCAGGTCAGTTCAGTGCTGCTAGTCAAGTCAGACTTTAGTATTAATAAAATCAGCTGTATTTCGAAGCTCGTTGACTCTGTCCATATAACGGTTGGTACGTTATGCTCGGCTTGTTACCTGTAGCTCAAGAGTGTGATGATGTCGAAGTCGAAGATGTTGTTCAGGCTAGCCTAGAATGACTGGCTCTCAAAGAAAGCTGCCGGAACACACCTTTAGGTGCTTGGCGACAGGTATTCTACTTGAGGGTGGTAGCTAGCCAGGTGAGCATTCGCAAAATGCCTGCAATTCATGCAGCTCAAGCCGGCGCCGCGCCGGCGATGGGGTCGAACCGCGGACTTGAGGCACGACAGTCCATAGCTATTAGGTACCGCCAATCACTGCTTCTCAGAAGAGCTCAAGAGAATTGGTTAGCCTTTAAGCATCTTACATGTTAGTTTATAGATAACTAGCTTTCCGGGAGCGGCTCCGCCCGCGCGTATGTCGGTTATCGCGCAAAAACATTAACCTCTTTTTGCGCAGTCGGATAAAAACTATCCTATATTTTTTTCGGGGTCTCAAACTATCTCCATACCAAATTTCATTCAAATCGGTCCAGTAGTTTTGACGTGAAAGCGTAACAGACAGACAGAGTTACTTTCGCATTTATAATATTAGTACTGATTAGTACTGATGAGCCCTTGATGCCACCATTTATTCTATGAGAACAACCCAGACACGTCTCCGCTTCAAAAAACGCCCAGCTTTGATTCACAAACTAATTCAGGTATTTTACGAAAATGTTAGCCATAGTTAGGTACCTAAACCGACGACGACGTGAAAACAAGTAAGACGTTTGCATCCGATCGTATACCACCCTCAAGTAGGAAATCTGTCCCCAAGCACCTAAGTATGTGAATGCATTGCCACTTGATACCAAACGAGCTCCGTCCTTAAATGTTTTCAAAGACAAAGTTAAGGCCCTTGGGTACGTCAAATTCGTACTTTCTAAAGCGAACTCCTCCGTAACCGCTGAAGTTGAAGTTTTGAAAAAAATATATTTTATAGATGAATTCAAGTACAACATTTGCAACATATGATTTTACGGTATTACTATTACTTTTGCCTTAAAAAAAATTCAAACTACATACTATTTCTTGACTTATATTGCGAACTCCTTCTAAACGGCTACGATTTTTGAGAAATAAATTGTACCATAAAATTTCTAGATAGATATACTACAAATACAACATAGCATTTGTAAATCCATTGATATTTTCCTAAGAAAATGTCGAATTATTCAGATTCAGAACGATAGCGGTTCCGAGGTGCTCTGCGCGGACGCAGGCGGCAGTGTTGCGCAAGCGTTGGCACGGGGAGGTTGTGTCGCTCGTAGCTCCGCTCGCGCTTTCGACTGACAACGATCTTGTCTATGTATTAGTGCATTGACACGCGAGATTCGCAGCTGTGTGCGTGAAATGATTCGCTCGCTGCAGAGGGCCAACTTGATTGCGACGTGAAGTATGTGCGTTGTCGCTTTATTATCGGTACTTTGTAGACAAATTTTATTTGAATTGTATCACATATGAAAAGAATGAAAACTTGAAATTGATAATGTTGTAGGTACTATACAATGGGCGGCATTACCAATAAGATCAATGAAAGGTTTAGGTGCATAATATATTATTATGTACAGAATTAATTAGTAATGTCTATAACGCTCTCATCTTATAACTGGTAAACTAAAGATAATATTTTTTTTTATATTATGGTCAATAGTTTCCGGCTTTAGTAGTTCGTAGGGTACAAAATGGTTCTCTACTACATTAAGAATTTGTATGGGGTTTCATACATCTTTTGGAGTTCTAAGCTTTTTTGATAATTGTATTATGTGTTTTGATATAGGTTAATTAATACTGCATAAAGATAACATCTGCCAAGTGAAGATGGGTAACGTATCTCGAAATCAAAACCAGTCCGATTTGGCTGAAAATCGATATCTAGGTTTTTCTGGACGTCCTTATTCCAAATTTGGAATTTATTTTTCGATGACGTCTGCCAAGTGAGAAAAGTTCGTCCGATATGGCTGAAAACCGATATGTAGGTTGTGCTGTGCGTCATTATTCCGAATTTGGAATGTATTTTTCGGTGACGTCTGCCAAGTGAAAAAAGTTACTCCAATTTGGCTGAAATTCAAAATCTAGGTAGTTCTAGACGTCTTTATTCCGAATTTGGAATTTATTTATCGATGACGTCTGACAAGTGAAGAAAGTTACTCCGATTTAGCTTAAATTCAAAATCTAGGTAGTTCTAGACGTCTTTGTTCCGAATTTGGAATTTATTTTTCGATAACGTCTGCCAAGTGAAGAAAATTTGGCTGAAATTCAAACTCTAGGTAGTTCTGGACGTCCTTATTCCAAATTTTGAATGTATTTTTCTATGACAACTGCCAAGTATAGAAAGTTACTCCGATTTGGATGAAATTTAAAATCTAGGTAGTTCTGGACGTCTTTATTCCGAATTTGGAATGTATTTTTCGATGACGTCTGCCAAGTAAAAAAAGTTGCTCCGATTTGGCCAATAATCGATATCAAGGTTTTTCTGGACGTCTATATTACAAATTTGAAATTAATTTTTCGACGACATCTGCCAAGTGAAGAAAGTAACTCCTTGGCTGAAATTCAAAATCTAGGTCGTTCTGGAAGTCTTTATTCTGAATTTTGAATTTATTTTTCGATGACGTCTGCCAGGTGAAAAAAGTTGCTCCTATTTGGCTGAAAATCGATATCTAGGTTTTTCTGGATGTTTTTGTTCAATATTTGGCATACATTTTTCGACATCTGCCAGGTGAGGAAAGTAACTCCGATTGGGCTAACATTTAAAATCTAGGTATTTCTTGACGTTTTTATTCCGAATTTGGAATTTATTTTTCGATGACGTCTGCCAAGTGAAAAAAGTTCCTCCAATTTGGCTGAAAATCGATATCTAGGTTGTGCTGTGCGTCATTATTCCGAATTTGGAATATTTTTTTCGATGTCGTCTGCCAAGTGAAGAAAAATACTCAGAATTTACTAAAAATGGATATCTAGGTTGTTTTAGACGTTATTATTCCAAATTTAGAATTTGTTTTACGATGACGTCTGCCCAGTGGAGAAAGTTACTTTGATTTAGCTGAAAATCGATATCTAGGTTGTTCTAGACGTCTTAATTCCAAATTTAGAATTTATTTAACAATGACGTCGGCCAAGTGAAAAAAGTTACTTCGATTTGGCTACAAATCGATACTTATCTTGGTTTTCCTGGACGCCTTTTTTCCAAATTCTGAATTAATTTTTCGATGACGTCTGCCAAGTAAAAGAAGTTACTCCAATTTGGCTGAAAATCGATAGGTATCTAGGTTGTATTAGACTTTCTTATTCCGAATTTGGAATTAATTTTTCGAAGACGTCTGCCAAGTGAAAGAAGTTACTCCAATTTGGCTAAAAACTGATATCTAGATGGTTCTGGACGTCATTATTCAACATTTGGAGTTTATTTATCAATGACGTCGCCAAGTGAAGATATATGACGTATCTCGAAAACGGTAAGATATGTAGTGTAACGTTGTGCCTAACGCTGTTACTTAAATAAAGTATTATTCATAATATGAAACAATAGATGTTAATCATAAACTAAAAATATATTACTTAAATTCTTTAACTAACTTACATACCACTTAAAATTATAAACTTACGTTGATATTGCTAATTATGAAAAATAATTACGTGTGGAACCCACGGCTTGTAAACGTTTAAAAGTATTTTCGCTAATGCGTCGAAAACCAGTGAAAGAACGCTAAACAAATTCCTTATCTGTTGAATGCAGTTAGCTTAACTACTATGAGTTAATCTGTGGCGTGCAGTCATTTGTCTATGCAATTGGCAAGGAACACTCGTCTTGCGCTAAATAAAAATATAATACGTACTATCGATCTTAATTGTTATTTACTTGTTGTGAAGTGCGTGAATCCCTCTAGGGTGAGTTCCTTATTTATTATTGTTATTTCATAGTGCTGACTAAAACCTATGTAACGTAAACAGCTGTGCTGCCCTACTGCGCTAGACTGTTAGTTTTAAAATGTAAGTCGCTAGTAATAGTACCACGATCGTGTCGGCGCGGCTTGGCAACAGTTGGCTGAGGAATATCAGCCACTAAGCCGGTGTCTTCCTTCCAGGATTCCACTTCACTGACTGAACCTGAGGACGGTTGTTTCGAGCACTCGCTACCTAGATCCAGAACTATCGGCCGACCTGGATCACGTGTACTATCAGGCCAGTGTCTCCCCCCGGTCTATATAATTTCAGGTAGAACTGTGCGGCTGTGCATGTGAAGAATATTTTGATAAAGAAATCTTACTACACAGTTTGTGATTACTTAAACGACAAAAATGCATGGACTGGTTCGCCTCTGCCAAGCTAGCGCCTGTCACCTACGTTAAGTAAATTAAGTATTGTAATAATTTCACTACGTAGTATGTACTTAACACATTGTTAAAAAACGTTTAAAAGAATGGCCCCGAGTTTCTTGCCCGTTCTTCTCGCAGTGGCTCTATAATTTTTGTTTGCTGAACGTGGCAGTACAATGTAGTATATTTAAATATTAAAATTTGTAATTGACCTTCATAAGAGCGTCGTAGACGCCTAAATTGAATAAATGATTTTGACTTTGACTTTGACTTTGTGCAACCTGATAAGGCCTAATAAACTTTTCAAACCTATTTCCTGAGTTTACCTACCTGCTGGCCGTGGATGATTAGCAGCTCCCTAACACCGCAGTAGGATAAGAGTAGGAAAATTATGATTACTCGTACTTATCAATCAATTATTGAAATCTCCTAATAATTGAGAAAGTATCTCGGTTACCTTTTCACGATGGAACCAATTTTTACAATATAGCTGTAGATATTTATATAATTAATAGTAAATGCTTCCTTCTCAAGGGCCGACATGTCTAAATACCTCGTAAGGGGATTGATTCTTTTCAACCCTTGTATAACAATCTACAATTTTTGAGGATCATCTCTGTAGGCGACACATAACTGTATGTGTTATATTATATGTTTTTTAATGTCTTTAAAAGGAAGTAGCTATTTTTAAGGGAGCCTTGATGGTATATTTGTTGTGTATGTAATGTATGGAAGTTGCATTATTTATATTTAACAGATACGATTGTACTATCTATGCAATTAAATAAGCATTAAAAACCAGCCCGGATGTCAGAAGGGCTAGGGCAGGGGCGCGGGGCGCACAAACATTCGCCATTTTGTATTTTTGCGTACGACACAGTCGTCCCTTTTCTTATTTTTCAATGTACAATAAAACATACAAAAATAACATAAAACATACAAATCTTCCTCTTATATCGTCGTTTTTAATCGAGTAAACCTGCGTGGGCTATAATCTTATTTATAAGGAGATTTGAATAAACGATTGATAATGATAATTTTCGCACTCTTATCCGGTACATCTTAGCGTTTTAAAAATAGTCATCTATCTTTACTTAGCAAACGTCATTGAAAATTGAAATCCAAATGTAGAATAATGACGTCCAGAAATCAACTTTCAGCCAAATCTGAGAAACATCTTTCACATGGCAGACGTTTTAGAAAATTAAAATCCAAATTCGGAATGAATACGTCTAGAACAACCTAGATATCGATTTTCAGCCAAATCGCTTTTTCACTTGGCAGACGTCATAATAAAACAAATTTCCTACGTCTGCGACCACCTCAATATCAATTTTCAGCCAAATCGGAGTATGTTTCTTCACTTGGCAGACGACATAAAAAATATATTCAAATTCAGAATAATGACGCCCAGCACAACCTAGATATCGGAGTAACTTTCTTCACTTGACAGACGACATTAAAAAAATATATCAAAATTCGGAATAATGACGCCCAGCACAACGTAGTTATCGATTTTCAGCCAAATCGAAGTAACGTTTTTCACTTGGCAGACGTCATCGTAAAGTAAATTCCAAATTTGGAATAAGGACGCCCAGAAAGCCTAGATATCGATTTTTAGCCAAATCTTAGTAACTTTTTTCACTAGGCAGACGTCATCGAAAAATAAATTCGAAATTTGGAATAAAAACGTCCAGAATAATAATAATAGTAATATAAACAGTAAAATAATAAAAAAAACCTTTTTTAAAGCCAATAACACTTTTTCCAAATCTTGTATTGCTGCCTGAGCTGTACAGTAATAGGGTTAGTGCACAGTTGACTTCAGTACAATTTTTCACGCAAAATAGTTATAAACATAAATTTAACTTACAAGTTATCCATAAAATAACATCAGTTTCATACACTTTTTTTATAAATTATCCACACAGGTGGTATTTATATTTTAACCAAATTTGTGTTACATACGTGTTTGTATGTATGATGCTTTATGTATATTACTATATCTAAAGCGATTTTTTTAAAATGAAAATATTAAATAGATTTTCTACTATATATGTATAATTTTTTTTTATTTTTTTTTCCGTAATGTCAATTAACATAAATTAAAAGATATTAAATGTCAATAGAACAACAACTTACAAAAAAGCCCGCCCCCAGTCGCACCCTGTGACATTTATATATATATATAAACTGGATGTATGTAAAATGTATGTTAATATGATAATTATATAGAAATCATAAATAAATACGTATATTATTAATATATAAATTATGAATACATAACATTATATTAAAAGGTTAATTCTTAAAATTATCAATTAAATAAATTTAGGATGTAATCGATAAAACTTTTTCAGTCTCATCATAGTTAAACGTGAACAACCAATTAACAATGATGCTTTTGGCTTCAAACACTGAACTATGTTTTATATCACACTGATTCAGGACTTGATTATATAAAAATGTTTCAATAAAAGGGCTAAATCTTATTGCATTAGTCGTACGAATAACAGGTAATTTTAATTGGAAAACTCGTTTATGTAGCATATTACTAAAATCAGCAGGTTTTTAAAGTGTTTGTGTGTGAACTGAGAACAACCTAGATATCGATTTTCAGCCAAATCGAAGTAAACTTTTCACTTGGCAGACGTCAACCTAAAACAAATTCGTAACTTGGAATAATAACATCTACAACAACCTAGATATCAATTTTCAGCCAAATCGTATAATTTTTCTTCACTTGGCAGATGACATTTGAAAAATAATTACAAATTCGGAATAATGACCCTCAGCACAACCTAGATATCGATTTTCAGCCAAATCTGAGTAACTTTCTTCACTCGGCACATGACATTGAAAAATAAATAAAAGGAATAAGGACGTAATAGCCATAATAATAGCCTGGCTAGCGACCACCCTCAAGTAGAAAATCTGTCGCCAAGCACCTAACGGTGTGTTCCGACAGCTGTCCTTGAGAGCCAGAGTAATTCTAGGTTAAGCCTGTTAACACCTTCGACCACATCATCACTTACCATCACGTGAGATTGTGGTCAAAGGCTAACCTATCAGCAATAAAAAAAAAAAAAAAAAAACGTCCAGAACAACCTAGGTAGGTACACTATAAATTTTCATACTGATCTCAGTCGCAGTTGCAACTGCGGATACTCACTAGAATAGTGCGGTAGGCATATAAAGTGCCATGTTACCGGAGCGCATCGCGCATCTGCATATTCTTTGACCGTTATATTTGTGCAGCGAGCGCGGAACGTATGCGGCGATGCGCGAGTAAAGTAAGCTCGATTAGGCCCAGATGCTCAAGGCCATTGGCGACTCTAATCGCCTTAAAGCTTTTTACCTGTCGTGCTAGCATAAGCTCCATACGTGTAAACATTTATGTACTGTATTTTTATATTTGTATATATGTATGTATTTTTGTATGTATATATTATGTAAGAATACATTAATTATCTATATTGTATATTATATTGTAGATATTTATAAATATCAATACTATTAAGGATATTGTACACCGCCATCCCTTGTCAAAACTTGCTCCTCTCCAAAGGTTGTCTGGAAGAGATCGCTTTGGGCGATAAGGCCGCCTATTGTTCACTATTATAAGCTAAATATTTTTAATTTTGGTATAGTTTAAGGTGTTCAATAAAGAGTTTATCTATCTATCATAGTATAAAATATTACACATAGATATGTGTAATATTTTATACTAGCTTTCCGGGCGCGGCTCCGCCCGCGCGTATGTCGGTTATCGCGCGAAAACATTAACCTCTTTTTGCGCAGTTGGATAAAAACTATCCTATGTTTTTTCCCGGGTCTCAAACTATCTCCATATCAAATTTCATTCAAATCGGTCCAGTAGTTTTGTCGTGAAAGCGTAACAGACAGACAGACAGACATACAGACAGAGTTACTTTCCCATTTATAATATTAGTACTGATGTGTAAAATAACAGGCACAATTACACTTATAAACGATATGTCTCAGGGGGTCACCCTGTTCGTCACAGATGACATTGCAGTGCATTTCGTCACTTGTGACGAAATGCAAAAAAAAAATCGCTAAGACTTATAATAACTTAGGTAAGTATGTTAAAACTTATTTTAAAATCATTCAAAGTTATTTTAAAAATTCAATATGTTACGAAAGTGTAAGACCCTATTTATACTTAGCAGGGGGTCCTGTGACGAGGAAGCAACCATGCGACAATGAGACGCACGCACTGGCACGCCCGCCGCGGCGCGTAATTAAAATCGCACGAAGGCGCCAGCCGTCCGCGCCATTCAAATATTGTGAAGATAGCTCTATGTTCATGCCTGTGTGCCCGAGATCCTCCTAGAGTAAGATTATGGGGAATTCTTCGTGTGTAATAAAGTCTACAGAATATTACAACTAAGGTTATGGTAGGGTATCATTAGGAAGACGCGTCTCCAGCCAATGTCTTTGAAATATTGAGCAAAAACTCGCACACAAAACTATGTTTCGCGTCGTCTGCGCAAGACATTGGCCTCATAAAACTTTGTTCAGAAACATGAACACTCAAAGTACGTACTCATAGATTTCATTGGTTCACGTTATTACTAATTAATTGATACAAATATTTTGGAAACTGGCTCTCTAAAACAGCTGCCGGAACAAACTGTTCGGTGATTGACGACAGATTTACTACTTGAGGGTGTAGCTAGTTAGGCGGGCATTCATAAATGCCCTATCACTACGCAGTGTCGGAGGCTTCAAACAACAAAGATGTTCAGCAGAGCGGACGCCTCAAGCTATGCACACATAAAGGGCATAGCTCCACTCTACGCGCGGCCACCGGAGATAACAAGGGGGAAAAAGACGAAGCCACTCGCAAGAGAGCTAATAAGAAGTGAGGAGAAGATAGAAGAAGTCGCGACCAAAGTGACGGAACCCTCGGCGGTCCCAGTCATGGTCTCAGATCGGCGCGCTGGGCTTCCCACTAGCGGGATCAACCTGGCGGTGCCTCCGTGATCGCCCAGACAACTAACGACCGCTGAGCGGTCGAATTATGACGTCAGGCTTTAAATGAGCCAAATAAGAGACTCGCTCATAGTTATGAGTGAAGATGAAGCCAGGGAAAGAGGGCCCCGCCCTGAAACCCTTTTCCCTCAAGCAGGAAACTGTCCGAGGAGAAGACATCAGGAGGCTTCAGGACGCACGAAGACCTCCAGCATAGCTTATCAACTGACCGACGACGGTCGAAACACGAATTAACGCTCAGTATTGCCACGAACGGTCACCCATCGTGGTAGTGACCGCCGATAATAATTCTAGTTGATCGATAGAGAACGAAAAGGCATGTTCCGCGGCGCTAGAATCGCTTCAAAATATTGTAATTAATCAACTTCAGGAAATCACATTGTTCCTACTCTAACTTTTGAAATTAATAATTGAATTTCAATCCGGTCAGCAACTTTTTCAGTTAGAAATTACGTAGATCCAATACTTAATTTAAGCGTTCGTTTCATAATACTTCAATACACAATAGTAAAACAATTGAAATCTATTACGGATTTAAATCAATAGCCCTAACGTAATGGACGTTAGGTTTGGCAAATTGTTTTTGTTCGTCACAAGTTCAACTGCACTGCGCCCAACACCCTGAGACATCAAGACGTAGTCTCATATAACACAATTACAAATTTATGAGGGGAAAAATTTAAGTCATCTACCCCTTTTGCCGGGGTATGCTCTAATCCAATTGAGCAACATGACAATGAGTCCATAACTCAAATTTTTCCTATCGTTATTTTTAACCATCGTATTGGGATGGAGCTGAGATTTGTAATTGTGTAATGTAATCCGCAGAACATGTGTGTAATTTCACCGTACACTTCAAACCGGAACACGGTAATGTAAACATTACTTGCTGTCCTGGCCCCAAGGCCACTACCCTTGGGGTGGCTACAGCCTACTACTGGCAGTCATTCATCTGAATCGTGAATCGTCGACACGAAGTAGAAGAAGACTGCTTTGTCGGTAGAAATAGGTATGGTGGCAGTATTTCCCCGGACGTACTCGCATAAAGAGTTCTACTGCTACTACGCATCCCATAATACCCACGCTTGGCGTCTTGGTGATAAGGCAGTTCTTCACAAGGCGCTGCTGCCTACTTTTTTGGTATTTTCCTCTTCGCTGGCTCCTTTACGTTTGACGAGGAGCCGATATCGTCCACTTTTGAATGAAATTCAATTGTTAATCATTATCTATGATACGCAAGGATTTAGTTAGACTCTCATAGAAAGAACGGGAGGGGGCTGAAAATCTAGCCAAAAACACCACGGCCGTTTAATTTATTAAAAAAAGTAAAGAACACGCGTGCGTAGGTAGGAAAGAATACAAGTTCCGTTGCGTTTTCGCATCGCGTGGTCACGTCGCGTGGTCGCATCCCGTGGTCGCGCGTGGTCCCGTCGCCCGCTTCAGAAAGGTCAACTCCCCTCATATTTCTGATGCTTTCGGAGGGCGGCCCACGTTTCGCTAGCGTGCACGTGGTAGGTGAACACGTGCGCTTATTCTCAGCTGTGCTACTTATTTGTATTTTTTTAGATTAAGAGTCAGAAAAAATCGCGTAACTATTATGTATTGTGGCAGAGTCTCTCGAAAGCCCGTATTTCTTGGTTAGCCCAAACGACATATTCAGTTATACACATATACCAAGTGAGATAGTGGTCAAAGGCGAGCCTAAGGCCACAAAAAATGCGATATGGAAATTAAAAAGATAATCTCAGAGCAATTAAAGTTTGTCAGAGGAAGATAATATAGTTAGTACTGTACTGTACCAGCCGGATCGTTCACTGCTGAATACAGCCTCCCCTATTAAGGGGGGTATTTGCCATAATCCCCACGCTTCGCAGGCGTCTTGGGGATCGCAGTGTAAGTTGGCAGTTCTTTAGAAGGCGCTGCTGGCCCATCTTCCAGTATTTTTCCCTTAGTCGCCTCTTACGACACCCACGGGATGATGTAGGGAGGTGCAATTCTAACCCGTCACCCCACAGGTAATATAGTTAGTACTTACATAATATTGCCTTAGGTTAATCGTTCCCATTGTAGATAGTAGCATAAACGCCTCGTCAACTATTGTTGTTTTACATATGTAATTAGATTGATAGACTGATGATAGGTAAGTATTCCGTGAAAGCATTCTTCAATAAATTTGTCCACAGGCCCCTATGGCGCGTTCAATTTGTCGGTAAAGAATGTGAATATCGGAAAACGCGACTAGCCCGTCCAAACAACCAAATCGATACTGCCGAAATTAGAAAACAGTGGAGAAGGTAACATTTCAGTGCATTATACCTCCCTATGCAGGTATTGCTCACGAGATTCCAGCAATGAAATCGGAGGCCCCAGTTTTCTCTGTACTTTGGTATCACCTTAGAATTAAGAATAAATCTAGGATTACGATATATCGTCGTGGCAGCACAGAATAGTTAAGAGTACGTTCAGACCTGCATCAAGCTACTCTTGTTCAATCTGTACCCTTCCTCATTACTAACGGAATTCCTGATCGGGGCGCTTCGAGCGTCGTAAACCCACCTAGCGAGCCGAATACGACTTCGCGAATACACGACACACGACTCGTTTCATATACCCCGCTTTGATGGTGGCAATGAAATGACGATTCCCCTGGACCGGACGGTGCCAGCCGCGTATACGTGCCTTTATTGCCGTGCCTAGTTTAGCGTGCGAAATTTTCTGTTGAGTTCGTTTTGATACCATACGCAATAAAATGTTATAAACTTGCGAAGATATCACGGTCTCTGATATAGTTAATTGAAATCGATATATATGACTACTGATACGGAGTATACCTACTGAATTAATATTATTTACAGAAAACACATTACAGCTCTGTAGGTTTTTCGAACAAAGTGTTTATGGACTGATATACCTATTTTATTTGAACATTGGGAAAACTGTTGTTTTAGGTGGCGTCCTTTATTCGGCTCCACCGAGCGTCAAGTTATTGCCCACGACGGGTACATAAGCATTATGTGTATTGTATAAAACGGCTTCTTATCGCAAATTGGCTGCGTATTTTCCTCGAGCCCTGAATTATTCGTCTCGTCTCACGTCGGGTGATACGTCAGCGGGCGATCACTCCCACGCGACACGTTTCGCCCCCCGAGCGCCCGATCCGCGCGCTGTTGTGCTTTACCTGCCAAACTAAACAAACGCGACGAGGACGAGGGGGCAAGATGGGCGCCGGGGGCGGTGGGGCGGCCTCGTGCGACCCGCGCTAACCGCAGCCGGCCCTGGCCGCCAGCTACGATACCTATTGTCCTGCCCTGCTCTTGCTTCACCGCTTCGAGCGCTACGCCAAGTTTCCGACCTCCGTCAACAGCGACAACTTACGGACCTGTCGGGACTAGGAGACGCGTTCAAATTCATAACCGAAACTGACTTTCCCAATAGTTTTCCGCCGTTTTTACGTCCCCGCCACTCGAGGGACTTCCCAACTCCCCGACTTGTCGAAACTCCGTGTAATAGATAAGGTATCGTACCTTCGCCTTTAGGTCGGTATCGAATGTTATAGAACGATTAATTTCATCGAAAAAAGAGGGATAGGCTCTGGAGCTTAAGGTCCGGCCGTGTCCGGCGTGGGTGGCGATAACAAACAGAACTCTGTAAAAAAGCACTCGACGCGACCGATTCGATGACCGAAGCTTTATTTCAACTTTATCGTTTTTGCGCCGTCCATAACTTGGCACCCTCTATGTGCGCCGAAAGCCAGTAAGTATGTAAATTACGGTCGCGAGCGCCGGTCCTCGGGTGCCCACTTATCTATTCAAATTCAGCTCCGGGAGCGGGGTTGCGTCGCCGGCCCGCGCTAATCAAAATCCGATCAGCCATTAAGTCCTCTCGCTATCTGCGCTTAGTTTACGAGCGGGGGCGCACACCCGCCAAGGGGCGGGGGGGTGCGGTGATCACTTATTTATGTGGCGGGGGCTCGCTCGCTCGCTGAAAAACTACCCTCGCGTCGTCGTAGCGGCGCGGCGCGTAGTGAGGCGGCGAGGCAGCCAGGCACGCGAGACGCGCGCCCATAAACTCGGCGCGGCTTTGTAATCAACCGTGCCGCGCTTTTTATGAGTTCGCCTTTTGCAGTCGGTGCTCGGGATAAATTTAACCCGCTATCTGATATTGAGGCAGCGCGTATAAAGTTTTATACGCTTTAGCGTGGCACATGCGACGGCGAAATGGTTCGACTGCACCAATTTTGCTGTTTGCGGAATATGAAGTGAGTTTAGCGTAAGCAGTAAAGCCCGAGTGTGCGCGGCTGCTCTTTAGCATTTTACGTGTGAAATATCTATTAAAGCGGAAAATACATGGATATTTAAGCGAGGTGGAGGCGTCAAGGGTGTGTTATATGGCTGACCACCACGGGTCGCGTGTATTTTTTGCCTCGTCGACGGAATAAGGGATATTACGCTCGTGGGGAGATAGCGGAAATAATCTTATTGGGAATAGGATTAGAGCAAAGCCCACTTATTGTTTGAACATAGAGATTTCTACTTAGTGGACACTATGAATCGCAAAAATGGTTTAATATCTATTCCATTCCGCGTAGGACCACCGGGCCACCGCGCACGCGGTTTATATTGTGAGCCCAGTTTACTCTTAACATGCAAATCTTTGGAAGTGATGCTGTACTATCAACCCTTATGTGTTGAGGTGCTATCACTGAGGCTCTTCTACCACAGAGCTGAAGCAGAAGCTACGCGACTGAGATGAGAACTATAGGTTGCCTACTGGTATTCTACTCAATCGACGTGGTTTCGGACGCCTACTTTCATAAATCCATATTCTAGGGGATCCATATTATATTGGGTAGCCAATGGTTACAAGCGGCTAATAGCCGCGTGTGTTTGTGGCGTTCTATGGGGGAGGCTTTTTTGCTGTCTACATCCTAGGTTATAAGAAAATAAGAAAAGTCTTGGCATCAGTTGTATGACCAGCTGTCTGCTTGACGGCCTTCTTAGGTATGCTCGCGTTGATAGAAATCTTCGTTATCTTTTCAGATTCTTGTGCCATTTGACATATCTTTCACATAAAAAATATCTTCACTTGAAAGGGATAGCTAGATTAACCTCTATGATGTGCTCGCAAATGTGAGACGGTAGTACTGCATATCAGCTGCATGCAGCACATCGCCTGCAACTTTATAAGGCTCAAAGTTTGGCCCCACATGAAGTACTGCTTTCACCTCTGGGTGGAGGCTCCGTAGTACGAGCTCTTTTCCATTGACCGAATCCAACGCAGAGCAGCGCGAATTGTAGACGATCAAGCTCTGTCCGATCGTTTCAATTTGAGGTCGTTTCAACCCTTGCACTATGCAGAGGTGTTGGATCACTTTGCATCATTTACAGCATCTATCACAGAGAGTGTCTCGAAGAACTGTTCAGTAAAATACCTGCAGCTGAAATTTGCCATCGGACTTAACTACAGTGCATGATGTTTCAATTTCTTGTTTCAAGAGGTTTGGAAGTTCACAACGTTCTTTCAAAATTATTCCGAAAAACATATATACATAAATAATAAAACGGAAAGCAAACTAGAAGCTAAGATATTAGAGTCAAGGACATGCATGCAAAATTTTGCAGTACTCGATCACTTGGTCAAAATAAGACAAAACCACGTTTGTATGAAACACGCTATGATTCGAGCACACTAACCGTCTTACTTGTGCGCGTGATTCTTTTACGAGTATATCATTGTACTTCTTTATTGTCAACTGTAGTAATCTGCATGTGATGTTTATAATCCGCTACCCACTTTCTCGCTGTTCTCACCCACCTTCCTCAGAGCCTACCTCCCGTGAGTGCGGTGTGGGCTACGCCAGCTCTGACACGACATTATCGTATTTTCGTCGAGATCGATGGCTTCGCCGCCGCCGCCACCTGCGCTTTCTCGCCGCTCACGCTACACATTGTCACTTACCATTAAAAACATAATTAAACTCTTTTTTAAAATCGGCTGAGCTGGCGCTGGCGCATGGCGTGGCGATCCGTTGGGCTAAAGAACAACGCAGACACATCGACTAGCCGAATAATAACTTTGTCCTGGGCCTCACATTATTCTTAAGAATATTAGCAAGTCTAGTTGGTAATCCGTGCATTGTGGAGGTCCACAATTAATACCGAATTACTTGAGTTGAGGTTATATCGTAACGGTGCCGGGTGGAGCATTGTTAGCTAACCACTAGACAGATAATGATCTAATACACGAACACATTTCTGCTCCTGTTGTTGAAACTATCGTGTCGTAATTTACATGATGGCAATTGTCACTCCTGTCCATAACAGTTGTGTCACTCGGAGCTTTTAACTTAGAAATTCTGCGTTCCAACGCTGAAACAGTCGTTTCAAAGTCTCATTCGCTCAGTTTTTTAACCACAGCACTCGTACAGGTTCCTTGCTCACATCTCAAGCTTAATCTCCCATTTTTTTGTATGTACGAATACTTAGTTCCACATAGTACACATTCCTTGCTCACCTTCCTTGCACGCGTCTCCCGTTTTTTTGTGTGTTTTTATGTATAATATCTAGCTCTGTTAGCCCTTTTCGACCAGAGCTACGCTCAGCGAGGGGAGGAAAGTGAAGTGATCCTATTCGTGGATTTTTCCTCTTAGTCCGCGATGCACGCATAGATGATTTTTATGCCATTATGCGAAAACGTGCAGCATCCATGTTACGCGGAACTAGGGACACAAACAACAGCTTGCTGTCTGTCATCTCAGGGGGCTATAGTGGGGGTATTTTGAGGAACTGGATCACAGCCTCACAAGCCAGTGGCTCAGTTTGTGTCACAATAGACAACCAGAATTTGTAACCGGGACAGCATTATACGTGTAATTAATATTAGTTACGTTGTTTTTGTTATTTTGCTAATTTAACTTGTGTCAAACCTTATTCACATTTTATGGGCCTACGTGCCTGAAATAAAACCTTTTTATTGATTTTGAAAGTACTAGTAATGTTGCTGTGATTTTCTATATATTTGTTAAGTTGGTAGGAATATCAATGAACGCAAACAATACGCGATACGGTTGGTAAATGAAAATCTGAATATGAGCCAAGAATCGCAAAGATGGAGTGACGTAGGTGATCTACATTTACTCGTAGTTATTTTGTAGTAGGTAATGAATGCAACGGACAAATTATTTGCGTCCATGATACGCAAATAATTTGTCCGTATATACATACTTACCTGTCTTAAAGTTTATTTATATAATCCTCTCTTGAAAACGGCTCTCCCTGAAGCAGTCGACGAAGCGACGTCGATAAAATATATTTACAGTATTTGGGGCACATTGAAAGTTTTGCGTAACTTACAAAGACAATTATTTCTATTATTTTAATCCTTTACTGTTACGTAATTTTATCCTTCATTGATGTCCTATTATCTGAGGTGTAGTATAATGTTTAGCGTAACTTACAAAGACAATTATTTCTATTATTTTAATCCTTTACTGTTACGTATTTTTATCCTTCATTGATGTCCTATTATCTGAGGTGTAGTATAATGTTTAGCGTAACTTACAAAGACAATTATTTCTATTATTTTAATCCTTTACTGTTACGTATTTTTATCCATCACTGATGTCCTATTATCTGAGGTGTAGTATAATTTTTAGCGTAACTTACAAAGACAATTATTTCTATTATTTTAATCCTTTACTATTACGTATTTTTATCCTTCATTGCTGTCGTATTATCTGAGGCGTAGTATAATGTTTAGCGTAACATACAAAGACAATTATTTCTATTATTTTAATCCTTTACTGTTACGTATTTTTATCCTTCATTGATGTCCTATTATCTGAGGTGTAGTATAATGTTTAGCGTAACTTACAAAGACAATTATTTCTATTATTTTAATCCTTTACTGTTACGTATTTTTATCCATCACTGATGTCCTATTATCTGAGGTGTAGTATAATGTTTAGCGTAACTTACAAAGACAATTATTTCTATTATTTTAATCCTTTACTATTACGTATTTTTATCCATCACTGATGTCCTATTATCTGAGGTGTAGTATAATGTTTAGCGTAACTTACAAAGACAATTACATATATCTATTATTTTAATCCTTTACTATTACGTATTTTTATCCATCACTGATGTCCTATTATCTGAGGTGTAGTATAATGTTTAGCGTAACTTACAAAGACAATTATTTCTATTATTTTAATCCTTTACTGTTACGTATTTTTATCCATCACTGATGTCCTATTATCTGAGGTGTAGTATAATGTTTAGCGTAACTTACAAAGACAATTATTTCTATTATTTTAATCCTTTACTATTACGTATTTTTATCCATCACTGATGTCCTATTATCTGAGGTGTAGTATAATGTTTAGCGTAACTTGCAAAGACAATTACATATATCTATTATTTTAATCCTTTACTATTACGTATCTTTATCCATCACTGATGTTCTATTATCTGAGGTGTAGTATAATGTTTAGCGTAACTTGCAAAGACTATTATTTCTATTATTTTAATCCTTTACTATTACGTATTGTAACGGAACATACCTTGAGTAAGAAGTTCCGTCACTAAATACGAATAATATAATTGGATATGGTAGAGAATCTTTAGATCAGAAATAAATTATTCATCCTTAGTAAGAAATGTTTATAGTCAATATTTGTGTATGCTAACCTTTTTGATGTCTTAAATCTGGAAAAAAAATTTGTGACCTCATTTTATGTTAAAAAAGAAAGAGGCATAGAATAGTTTGAAAATGTTGAGAGGATCTGTCAAGAATACAAAACTGACATGAAAAATCGAAATTCTCATATTGTTTTACAGAGGAATTTTCACTTAAATCTAAAATATAAAAAATAATATTATAAAATAAGCCTACTGTAAGAAGATAACGTTTGGAGAACGATAATATTTGGAGCATAAAAATCATGTGGAGAAAAGTTATGGAAGTAAGTTTTATTGAATTATTTGTGTATTATAAAATGTACGGGATTGATATGCTAGTGTAAACTCTTATTCTTGGGTTTATCAGTTCTAATCTATTGCAATAGTGAATTATATCGATTTTAAATCCTAATTCTACCCCAATGTCTTGTGAATATTGTTCTTGAAAATTTATTTTGTCTAAGTATTCATGTATTATAAACGTGTACGATTATTCTACTCAAGTATTTAAGTTGATATAACGAATGCTTTAAGTATTTTCAACCAATATGGATTGACACTTTTACGACAAAATGAGGCATGTAAGTCCTCGTATATATGTATAAGTACAACAATACGAAATATAAATTCTATTCAACCATGATGATATATTGTTGAATATTGGTGCAAATGCGACCACACCTTCAATAAGTCTTTCTGCTGTAAGGATGAAAGATGTTATATTCGACATGTGAAAATCAGAGGGAAGAAAACTCCTCTAAACTTTATATATTCATATTTGAGTACTTGAGTCAGAGTATAAATATAATTCACTTTTGATATCACAAACACGTGATTTTACAAAACTTAGGCAAAGTAAGTCCTAAAATATGTAACCACAATTTTCATTGAAATCAAATAATAATATGGAATGAACCACAATACTTTAAATAACATTTTATTTCAAACCGAAAGATATCATATCAATGATATTAACTAATTAGAGATGATTTCGAGTACGAAATATGTAAAAGTAAATTGAGAAATAATCAATCAATGACACTCATTATATGGATATTATGAATTATCCAATAATGTGTTCAAAATTAGGAAGTTAAGCAGTATTTGATTTAAGGAGAAGGCTTTACCTAAGTGAACCGATGAGCATTGGCGTCGTGCGCCGTAAAGAAGGCCTTCTGAAACGTACTCCAGGGGTTGCAAGTCCCTGGCACTTCAGAATTTGAACTTTTCCTTAAAACTGCTAACTAAAATACGATGGATCTATCTAATTATCAAAGTTGCAACTTATCAAATAATAAAATCTTACAATAACAATATGTTATAAAATCCTATTTGCGAGTTTACTATCAATAATCATAATACTTTCAAAATTTAATGGTGTCGAAGTCAGAGTCAAAATAATCTATGAACTATCTGTATAGTCCATTCTCCTACTCTTTTAATTAGACCAATTTTAAAATAATTCAATTTACTTAATCAAATTTCATCAAACAATTTTGTTCAATACTTTATCTTATATTAATAACCATTTTACTATATGACGTTGTGAATATAAGTTGAGGAAGTAAATGGTCAATTTGTATTTTAGAATATAATATTCAATATCAAATAGTTTTCTTTATATTTTCGATAGATTTAAGTTCGCTTTGAAATACATAATACGGATTTTGTAATATATAATTTAAATTAATTTTAGTCTCGTCTTTTATTTAGATCTTCAAATGATTGAAGTCGCCTAAAATATAAAGTGATTACAGAGCTCGTTGATTATCCTTTTAGGTATATTTGCTTTGTCAGCCTTTCTCACAAAACATAATAATCATATAGATAATCTATAATATGTTTTGCAATTTTTTAGGGAATCTCGGGAAGTCTTAGGGAGTCATGAAAATATATTATTATGTGTACATCATTCAAGTAAGTTCTAGTTTCATTTTGTTTTTCCTTACAATAGCCAATACATACATAATTTATACTTATGCTATTTTAAGTCAAATTCT
Source organism: Plagodis dolabraria (assembly GCA_963854805.1). Taxonomy (NCBI): domain Eukaryota; kingdom Metazoa; phylum Arthropoda; class Insecta; order Lepidoptera; family Geometridae; genus Plagodis; species Plagodis dolabraria. Next base: position 22,965,872 of record OY978459.1, read on the forward strand.
ATATTACTTATTTTATCTAGATTTCATGTCAGGTTTTCTCGGTAACTATTTTTAATTTGAAACTATCTACAATAATAATTTATACACGTGGAATTAGATTTGAGTTCTGTACAAATTACTTTAGGATTCATATATCTGCTTTTATCTAATTGTAAAATATATTATTTGTTTTTCATTTCAATTTCCCGTAATTTCTATTTTGTTCTAAGAAACAATTATTTACTCCCATATAAAAATTATTTAACCTTTAACGATTTAATACCCTAACGATACTTCACTTATTATTGCTTTGTCTTGAATTATGGTCTAGAATTATATGTTTCATGTAACATCTCTTACAATGATGATTTACCTAGTTTTAGACTTCAGTTTCCCTAATAATTTACTATTGGTCTTAGATACCTAATTCCATTTTTTATGAGAAATTTATTATTCTCTGTTCACTAATTCAGAATGTCTTTATTCTTATAATACATTCAAATTTTATTCCTTTACATCATCAAATGAACATATAATAATCTAAATCATATTAGATTGAATTGAAATTATATTACTATAAAAATACTATAGTATAAAAACTAGTATAATAGGTATATCTTTAGGATTCTTATTTTAATTATATATTTTAATTTGATACATTTAAATTTTAGTTTAGAAAATACTATTCAGGAGTATTATCTGTTAGGTTTGACAAGTTCTTTCTTAATTACCTTAAAAGAAAATGGATTACTACAATAGGTCACTTCTTAAGGTCCTACCACTATACTAGACGATTCACATGCCATATTTCAAATCACAATAATTTTAGATTAAAGAAAAATATTAAATATGTTATTTTAGGCTTCTTTAGCAAATAGGATCAGTTTTGGGATCAGTTTAATTTAGTTTGAAGTTAGGTGGTTTTAGTTAGTTATTTTATTAATAAAGCTTTGGGTCATTTTATTATTTAATTTAAAATTTATTAATTTTGGTTTTAAAAATATAATAATTATATAATTATTAAAAAAAAATAGTATAGGATCCTGGGAGGTTACAATATTTTTATCCTGAGGTGTAGTATAATGTTTAGCGTAACTTACAAAGACAATTATTTCTATTATTTTAATCCTTTACTATTACGTATTTTTATCCATCACTGATGTCCTATTATCTGAGGTGTAGTATAATGTTTAGCGTAACTTGCAAAGACTATTATTTCTATTATTTTAATCCTTTACTATTACGTATTTTTATCCATCACTGATGTCCTATTATCTGAGGTGTAGTATAATGTTTAGCGTAACTTGCAAAGACTATTATTTCAATTATTTTAATCCTTTACTATTACGTATTTTTATCCATCACTGATGTCCTATTATCTGAGGTGTAGTGTAATGTTTAGCGTAACTTGCAAAGACTATTATTTTTATATTTAAGTTACAAAGAAAATTATATCTATTATTTTTATTCTTTATACTACTACATACTTTTATCCTTTACTATGTTTTGTGTCTGATAATTTACATTTTGGAGATATTTTATTCGTTCGAACCATTTTAGTGCTTGTTTTCGGAAACATTGTCAGTACACAAACTTTTCCTCATTACAAGTACCTATATAGGTACTTGTGCGTAAAAGTGCCTAAGCTTTGAAAGAAGAACATAATCATATGGTACTAGGTCTTACTGTGAGCTAGATAAGTCACGAGATCTGCCTGGTCTGAAGTACAACAGCCAAGTGGGGGTCGAGCCTCTCTCAATTAGGGTTCCGACATCGGACGTGCTTAACTTAGCTGATCGGTAAACAACGGCTACGCAAACTTCGCTACGAGTGCTTTAACTCCATCTGCCCTTTGGAAACCGAAACCCATGTCACATGGTTAATTTTCTTTCAAACGCAAACTATGCAGTCTATGTTACATGCTCTACTATTACATTTTGTATTATGGAATCAAAATACACTAAGTTTAAAAAACGGGAAGTGAAAGGCTCATGTTTGCATACCAAATTGCGAATCGTTATTTTTTTTCTCTCTTTCTGTTCTGCTCTGTACCGAGTGGTCGACATGTACTTGGCTAGTTTTTATTAGGTATTTGTTTATTTTATCACAAAAAGCATAATAATAAGTGTTACTACGATTGTAGTATTTGTATTATTTACTTAGGTACTTATGGTACCTACTTATCTAATTAGGTATTACTTTTTGATTACATTTATGTAGGTATCTACTTATTATGAAATAAATTAATATCAAACGCAGGTGGGTCATATAGTAGGTTTATAATTACCAGTGCATAGATACATTCGCATCTATATATATATATATATATAGTTATAGTAGATACATAGGTGTAAATCTTGAAACTTGGTCGTGGAAGATAACCGCACGCAACGCGGTGACGGCGGTGGCGGCGCGGGAGCGCGTGCATCGTGCAATTTAGCGGTCGTGCAATAGGGCTGCTACATATATTTTATGTACATAAATTTAATTCATAAAAATATACATAGAAATGGCTATAATACCGCATAAATACCCATACTTACACAAAACATTGTCTCTTCTATACATCAGTACTAATATTATAAATGTGAAAGTAACTCTGTCTGTCTGTTACGCTTTCACACCAAAACTACTGGACCGATTTGAATGAAATTTGTTATGGAAATAGTTTGAGACTCGGGAAAAACCATAGGATAGTTTTTATCCAACTAAAAAGAGGTTAATGTTTTTGCGCGATAACCGACATACGCGCGGGCGGAGCCGCGCCCGGAAAGCTAGTATTATATAAAGCACATAAAGGAAGTTTCTCCTCAAGAGACCCCTAAGGGAACGTATGTGACTATATAACGTTAGTTTGTATGAGGTATATTAGCATCAGGCTTTGATAAATAGAATTAGTTGACGACCTAGGCATGTCGCTAAGTGTCAACCGCGATATACGAGTATTTAGGGACTGTACTCGGGCCAGACCCGTCATTCGTGAGTCTTGTGACAAATTACTCTTTGCAATATAGTCTAACGTGATGTACCAACCCTTACATGGCTTTTATAATTATAATTATTCAAATAAGACGAGGGCAATAATAGTATATTTTGTCACAATAAATATGTGGTTTTTGTACGGTGCACCATAAAACAGGTTCTTTACGTCCTGAAATAACTTTCATACTAATGAATAGATTCAGGCGTTACTTTGCGGAAATCCATATTTAATAATAACAAATACTTTTAAAAGTATCCTAAAAAACATTAAATAATATTTAAATAAAACACTTAAAAAAGCATAAAATTATATATCTAGTGACAATTCCGCCTAATTTTCCTGTTATCTACGTGACGTCATAAACATCACGCAGCCTAACCGGAAGAATACCCGACTAGTTTCGCTTCTAAACGAAGCATCTTCAGGAGGTCTTGACTTACCGAGCGCACGATCGAGACTAAAAAAGTCTTTAATCTTTTAGTCTCGATCGTGCGCTCGGTAAGTCAAGACCTCCTGAAGATGCTTCGTTTAGAAGCGAAACTAGTCGGGTATTCTTCCGGTTAGGCTGCGTGATGTTTATGACGTCACGTAGATAACAGGAAAATTAGGCGGAATTGTCACTAGATATATAATTTTATGCTTTTTTAAGTGTTTTATTTAAATATTATTTAATGTTTTTTAGGATACTTTTAAAAGTATTTGTTATTATTAACTTTCATACTGCTTATTTATGCCATATTATATTTACTTTTCATAATATCAATTTTCTTAGAGGAACTTATGATAAGTAAACAAACGTAATTATTATTAACTAGCTTTCCGGTCGCGGCTCCGCCCGCGCATATGTCGGTTATCGCGCAAAAACATTAATCTCTTTTTGCGCAGTTGGATAAAAACTATCCTATGTTTTTCCCGGGTCTCAAACTATTTCCATACCAAATTTCATTCAAATCGGTCCAGTATTTTTGGCGTGAAAGCGTAACAGACAGAGTTACTTTCACATTTATAATCTTAAGTTAGTACTGATTAGAATATTTTTCGGAAAAGCTGAAACGTACAGCATACTATTTCTTGATGTCTTCAATAATCAAATGTACTGATAGATACTTTGCATATTATATTTATATTAACTCGAGTCGATAATATGGCAGTTATATTCACTTCAATTGCGTGTTTCTATTTTCTACAACAGTAATAAGTTTAGAAAAGCTGTTCTTTTACCTGGTAGAAAAAAAAAAAAAACAATCACTATTCGCATGGTTTGAGATAAATATATCAATACTTTCCCAAAGATCTTTTATTGGGGATTTGCTGTTACTCTATTCGGTCATTTTTAACGATGTGAATATTGTCAGTTTGAATTCAGTTAATGTTTCAACGTATCTATACCAATACTTTAATAATTATCAACGTCATAACTAAAAATCACGATAACTTGCAGCATTCCTTCCACGAACCCCACTTAACTGAATGTAGGTCCATAGCGTTAAAGTAACCAAAACTATAAAGGGTAATCATTTGAAATTGTTGCTATTGGAACATTTGAATAACATATGAAGCGCTCGTATCAAAGTTTGCTTAGCCATTCTGAGCCGATCAGCAAAGTTAAGCAACGTCCGCCTCGGTCATGAGTTGGATGGGTGACCGCTGGTGACATTACTACTGAGCGGTCCCGGTGTGTCGGTTGTCTTAGGATGGCAGTCGTTATAGCATGGTGGTAGGGCATTTTCCTGGAGAGTGGAGGCGGAGGTGGCGACTCTCTCGGACCACAACTACATCCGGTTCGAGATCGCCACCTCCCACCAAGGAGGGACTCGGCGCGTGGAGAGGGAGTCCTTGCGCGCTGGGCGATTGGTCGCCTCGATGCCGAGTTGGCTGAAGAGGCGGCTATCGTCCAGTCGTGGCTGGCCACCCCGGTGCACCCGGAGGTGGCCATCGCGGCGGGCCACTTCCGGGAGGCGGTGACGGCCGTATGCGACGCCGCCATGCCGAGGTCCCGACGCCGCCCCGAACGCCGCCAAGTTTACTGGTGGTGCTCCGAGATAGAGGATCTCCGAGCGCGATGCTTGGAGACGCGCCGCCTCTACTACCACTGCAGGAGGCGGCGTCACGGCCGGACGGACGACCAGCTGCCAGCGGAGCAGCTGGCGGCCGAGCAGCTCCTGTATGGCGATGTGAAGATAGCCAAACAGGAGCTGAAGCTGGCCATCGGCCGGGTTAAGGCCCTCGGCTGGCATGAGGAGCTGGAGGGCCTCGACAGGGACCCATGGGGGCGCCCGTATAAGTCTGCCCGGAATAAGTTCCGGGGCAGAGCGCCCCCTATCGCGGAGACCCTGGAGCCAGAGCTCCTGGAGAGGGTGCTGGGGGGGCTATTCCCCGACAGCGACCCCCACTACACCCCTCCACCGATGGCCACGCCGTCCTTCCAGGAGGAGGAGGAGGACCCGGCCTCCATTCCGCCTATATCAGAGGTGGAAATGGAGGTAGCAGTCTCTCGCCTGAGTGGCAAAAAGACTGCCCCGGGACCAGACGGGATTCCCGGGCGGGTCCTCAGGATCGCCCTTAGGGAGATGGGCGGTCAGCTTCGGGAACTGTTAGACGCGTGCCTCACGTCGGGTCAGTTCCCGAAGCTCTGGAAGGACGGGCGATTGTGCCTGTTGCGGAAGGAAGGGCGAGACGCCGACTCGCCCGCCGCATACAGGCCAATCGTGCTGCTGGATGACACGGCGAAGCTGCTGGAGAGAATCGTAGCTTCCCGTGTCATCCGGCATCTGGGGGGAACTGGGCCTGAACTTTCAGAGGCCCAGTTCGGATTCAGAGCAGGGCGGTCGACGATAGACGCCCTGCTCTGGATCAAGGGGTGGACGCAGGACGCGGTCAGCGGGGGGGAAAGGGCGTTGGCTGTCTCACTGGACATTGCCAACGCCTTCAACAGCCTACCGCACGGAACAATACGGGAGGCGCTCCGCTATCACGGAGTGCCCCTGTATCTGCGTAGGCTGTTGGCTGACTACCTCCAGGACCGCGAGGTCCTGGTGGAGGGAAGCGACGGTCTGAGGCGACGTCGCGTGTCCTGCGGGGTTCCGCAGGGGTCGGTGTTGGGACCGCTCCTGTGGAACATTGGCTACGACTGGGTGCTCCGCGGCACGTTTCCCGCAAGTATGCGGGTTGCGTGCTACGCGGATGACACCCTAGTCGTAGTCAAGGGGAGGGACCTCGGGGAGACGGTGCGGCGGGCCACGGTGGCCACGACACTCGTGGTCGGCCGCATACGTGCCCTGGGGCTGGAGGTCGCCCTCTCCAAGACCGAGGCCCTAATGTTCCATGGGCCTCGGGGGGGGGACCCCCTCCAGGAACGCGAATAGACCTGGACGGGGTCCTGGTCCGGGTTGGGACCCAGATGAGGTACCTGGGTCTCATCCTGGACGGGCGGTGGACTTTTGGGGCCCACTTCACTCAACTGGCCCCAAAAGTCATAGGCGCCGCTGCCGCCCTTGGGAGGCTGCTGCCCAACGTGGGCGGCCCGAACGCCACATGTCGTCGCCTGTGATCGCCGGAGTGATCCGGAGTATGGCCTTGTACGGGGCACCTGTCTGGGTGGACGCCCTCGGTCGCGCCAATAAGGCCCTGCTGCGACGTCCGCAGCGGGTCATCGCGACGAGGGCGATACGCGGGTACCGGACGGTGTCCTGGACGGCGGGATGCGTGCTGGCCGGTGATCCCCCCTGGGAGCTCCAAGCGGAGATCCTCGCCGAAGTTTACCACTTCGTGGCGGCGAGGAGATCCCGCGGGGAGCCTCCAGCGTGGGAGGAGGTCACGCGCATGCGACGGCGGGCTCGGGCCGCCCTGTTGAGGCGGTGGACGGAGGACCTGGCTCCACCGGTCCCTGGACAGAGGACGGTGGATGCCATTCGCCCGGTCCTCCGGAGGTGGGTAGGGCGGTGATTCGGGTCGCTGACCTTCCGATTGGTGCAGGTGCTTTCCGGACACGGATGTTTCGGAAAGAACCTGCATCACATCGCGAGACGGGAGGCGACCCCCGCCTGTCACGAGTGTGGAGCGCCAGAAGACACGGCGCTCCACACGCTGGAGGAGTGCGCCGCGTGGAGTCCCATGCGGCACACCCTCACAGCGGTCATTGGCGCAGATCTGTCGCTGCCGAGCGTGGTTAACGCTATGCTCGGCAGCGACGGATCGTGGCAGGCGGTGGTCTCTTTCTGCGAAGCGGTGATGGCGCAGAAAGAGGCTGCGGAGCGGGCGAGGGAGGACGACGTCCTCGCGGACCCGCTCCGGCGTAGACGAACTGGGGGGAGGAGAAGGCGATTCGGGCGCCTTCTCGCTCTTTCCTAGTGCTGTGCGGATCATCGGTGGAGAGTCGGGGGATTCTCCACTCGCTTGCACGATCCCACACGTCTGGGGGATGGCCTCAATGAGCCGGGTCATCCCTCCATTGGCCGGGGCCCGTCATTGGTGACGGGCCGGCCGCCGGGGCGAGATGGTGACTGCTAACGCTACCCCATTTCGCCCTACTAGGCGGCAGACTGCTCATCCCGGGTTTTTAGTGGGTAACCTAACTTACTACCCCCCCGTGGGGGTAGTAAGGCCCTTCAGGCGAGGACTCCCACATAACCACTCCGCTCCCCCCGGGGCGGGTGGTATACATAAAGGATTTTCCCGGGTGAAAAAAAAAAAAAAAAAAAAATGGTGGTAGGGCATTTTGCGAATGCCGGTCTGGATAGCTACCACACTCAAGTAGAAAGTCTGTCGCCAAGCATCTAACGGTGTGTACCGGCAGCTGTCCTTGAGAGCCAGTAATTCTAGGTTAACCTAAACAACATCTCTTGCGCGCTGGGCGATTGGTCGCCTCGATGCCGAGTTGGCTGAAGAGGCGGCTATCGTCCAGTCGTGGCTGGCCACCCCGGTGCACCCGGAGGTGGCCATCGCGGCGGGCCACTTCCGGGAGGCGGTGACGGCCGTCTGCGACGCCGCCATGCCGAGGTCCCGACGCCGCCCCGAGCGCCGCCAAGTTTACTGGTGGTGCTCCGAGATAGAGGATCTCCGAGCGCGATGCTCGGAGACGCGCCGCCTCTACTACCACTGCAGGAGGCGGCGTCACGGCCGGACGGACGACCAGCTGCCGGCGGAGCAGCTGGCGGCCGAGCAGCTCCTGTATGGCGATGTGAAGATAGCCAAACAGGAGCTGAAGCTGGCCATCGGCCGGGTTAAGGCCCTCGGCTGGCATGAGGAGCTGGAGGGCCTCGACAGGGACCCATGGGGGCGCCCGTATAAGTCTGCCCGGAATAAGTTCCGGGGCAGAGCGCCCCCTATCGCGGAGACCCTGGAGCCAGAGCTCCTGGAGAGGGTGCTGGGGGGGCTATTCCCCGACAGCGACCCCCACTACACCCCTCCACCGATGGCCACGCCGTCCTTCCAGGAGGAGGAGGAGGACCCGGCCTCCATTCCGCCTATATCAGAGGTGGAAATGGAGGTAGCAGTCTCTCGCCTGAGTGGCAAAAAGACTGCCCCGGGACCAGACGGGATTCCCGGGCGGGTCCTCAGGATCGCCCTTAGGGAGATGGGCGGTCAGCTTCGGGAACTGTTAGACGCGTGCCTCACGTCGGGTCAGTTCCCGAAGCTCTGGAAGGACGGGCGATTGTGCCTGTTGCGGAAGGAAGGGCGAGACGCCGACTCGCCCGCCGCATACAGGCCAATCGTGCTGCTGGATGACACGGCGAAGCTGCTGGAGAGAATCGTAGCTTCCCGTGTCATCCGGCATCTGGGGGGAACTGGGCCTGAACTTTCAGAGGCCCAGTTCGGATTCAGAGCAGGGCGGTCGACGATAGACGCCCTGCTCTGGATCAAGGGGTGGACGCAGGACGCGGTCAGCGGGGGGGAAAGGGCGTTGGCTGTCTCACTGGACATTGCCAACGCCTTCAACAGCCTACCGCACGGAACAATACGGGAGGCGCTCCGCTATCACGGAGTGCCCCTGTATCTGCGTAGGCTGTTGGCTGACTACCTCCAGGACCGCGAGGTCCTGGTGGAGGGAAGCGACGGTCTGAGGCGACGTCGCGTGTCCTGCGGGGTTCCGCAGGGGTCGGTGTTGGGACCGCTTCTGTGGAACATTGGCTACGACTGGGTGCTCCGCGGCACGTTTCCCGCAAGTATGCGGGTTGCGTGCTACGCGGATGACACCCTAGTCGTAGTCAAGGGGAGGGACCTCGGGGAGACGGTGCGGCGGGCCACGGTGGCCACGACACTCGTGGTCGGCCGCATACGTGCCCTGGGGCTGGAGGTCGCCCTCTCCAAGACCGAGGCCCTAATGTTCCATGGGCCTCGGGGGGGGGACCCCCTCCAGGAACGCGAATAGACCTGGACGGGGTCCTGGTCCGGGTTGGGACCCAGATGAGGTACCTGGGTCTCATCCTGGACGGGCGGTGGACTTTTGGGGCCCACTTCACTCAACTGGCCCCAAAAGTCATAGGCGCCGCTGCCGCCCTTGGGAGGCTGCTGCCCAACGTGGGCGGCCCGAACGCCACATGTCGTCGCCTGTGATCGCCGGAGTGATCCGGAGTATGGCCTTGTACGGGGCACCTGTCTGGGTGGACGCCCTCGGTCGCGCCAATAAGGCCCTGCTGCGACGTCCGCAGCGCGTCATCGCGACGAGGGCGATACGCGGGTACTGGACGGTGTCCTGGACGGCGGGATGCGTGCTGGCCGGTGATCCCCCCTGGGAGCTCCAAGCGGAGATCCTCGCCGAAGTTTACCACTTCGTGGCGGCGAGGAGATCCCGCGGGGAGCCTCCAGCGTGGGAGGAAGTCACGCGCATGCGACGGCGGGCTCGGGCCGCCCTGTTGAGGCGGTGGACGGAGGACCTGGCTCCACCGGTCCCTGGACAGAGGACGGTGGATGCCATTCGCCCGGTCCTCCGGAGGTGGGTAGGGCGGTGATTCGGGTCGCTGACCTTCCGATTGGTGCAGGTGCTTTCCGGACACGGATGTTTCGGAAAGTACCTGCATCACATCGCGAGACGGGAGGCGACCCCCGCCTGTCACGAGTGTGGAGCGCCAGAAGACACGGCGCTCCACACGCTGGAGGAGTGCGCCGCGTGGAGTCCCATGCGGCACACCCTCACAGCGGTCATTGGCGCAGATCTGTCGCTGCCGAGCGTGGTTAACGCTATGCTCGGCAGCGACGGATCGTGGCAGGCGGTGGTCTCTTTCTGCGAAGCGGTGATGGCGCAGAAAGAGGCTGCGGAGCGGGCGAGGGAGGACGACGTCCTCGCGGACCCGCTCCGGCGTAGACGAACTGGGGGGAGGAGAAGGCGATTCGGGCGCCTTCTCGCTCTTTCCTAGTGCTGTGCGGATCATCGGTGGAGAGTCGGGGGATTCTCCACTCGCTTGCACGATCCCACACGTCTGGGGGATGGCCTCAATGAGCCGGGTCATCCCTCCATTGGCCGGGGCCCGTCATTGGTGACGGGCCGGCCGCCGGGGCGAGATGGTGACTGCTAACGCTACCCCATTTCGCCCTTCTACTAGGCGGCAGACTGCTCATCCCGGGTTTTTAGTGGGTAACCTAACTTACTACCCCCCCGTGGGGGTAGTAAGGCCCTTCAGGTGAGGACTCCCACATAACCACTCCGCTCCCCCCGGGGCGGGTGGTATCCATAAAGGATTTTCCCGGGTGAAAAAAAAAAAAAATAAAATAATGGTAGGGCATTTTGCGAATGCCGGTCTGGATAGCTACCACACTCAAGTAGAAAGTCTGTCGCCAAGCATCTAACGGTGTGTACCGGCAGCTGTCCTTGAGAGCCAGTAATTCTAGGTTAACCTAAACAACATCTTCGACCACATCATCACTTACCATCAGGTGAGATAGTGGTCAAAGGCCAATCTATCAGGCATAAAAAAAAAATGTTGAAGGAGGGCCTGAGTGTATGACAGTCACGATCAAAACGGGACTTATGGACATGTTGGACATACGAGTAGATAGGCTAACCTAACAAAAAGTGGTGAGTGGTGACTCATTTACTGCCCTCAGTTATGGACTTATACGTCCATTGGCACCCATATCTACTTTACGACGCGAATCCACGTTTATGTAACTGCCGAGATCCAGAGACAACAACTTTGGACAACTTTCTTGACACTTGCTATTTTTGCGGTCGTAAATGCTGTTTTTGTGGATCGTAGTCGCGTCGGTTTTATGGCAATGTCGAAGGTACATGTTTTTGTTGAATTGAATCGTTTATCGTATATACTGAAACTTTATATATTTTCTTAATTTTGGCTTAACTTTTCAGATAACATTGTAGTTATTGTTCTATCACGTCCAGACTTTTGATATAGCAAAATTTTCGGTTTGAGCGGGTAGTGAACCTATATTTTCAGACTATACAATTCAAGCAATTCCATTTCCACAAGCGAGGCTTATAGCAGAGGTGTGCTTGTTGACTATCATTAGAGATGGTGTGGCCATTAACCAGACTATTGGGCTGATTTTACTTTACTTATTTAGGTATTTTTAATTTAATTTATCTATAGTTCTACATTATTATTTACAAGCTCATACGTGTATTCATACATATAGTTTCTTCATAGTCTGCGTTCACGTGTCATTTTCAGTTCTCTGTAGCAAAAGCCAAATCCACTTCTGAGAACTATACCTACCTACTTACGTGAAAGTTTTGGCAAACGAACAATAGGTAATGTAATGTGTCACGTGTCAGCCCTACGGCTTGTGGCTGCGCGCAATGGCCGGCCGGTGCGTGGCCACCGCGGGCGGCGCTCGTCCGGTCGCACTATCGCACCAGGATGATCGAATCGTTGACACCGCGCCAAGCAACGGCTCGCCCGCGCCTCTGCCGCCGCCGCCGCCGCCGCGGAGGAATGACCGCGCGACGTTAATTGTCGCGTCACCTTCGTGCAAGGGCGGCCCCGCGACTTCACTCACTCCCTCCACCTCAGCACGGCCCCCGTGCGTCACCTATGACGGTCACCCACCCGCGAGCGTGTTTTGTTTAACGCGCCGACGACCGACGTCCGCCAACGTTGTAAATCGATCAAAATCGTCCGTGACAAATATAGCTGGCTCGCGGATGTGTTTGGCCGATAACTCTATTGCAAAGGTCACCTCTACAACGTGTACAAGGCAAGAACACAATAAATAAGGGATTATTTATTGTGTTGCAGTCAGTGATTTGAAATAAAAAATCTTAGGTTGCAGTGACATCTATCAATAAAAAAGTCTCTAGGTACCAATTTTTCTAATATCTTTATAACGTAACGTTGCTATATAGTCGTTACTATAATATAGTTTTTTTTTTTTAGTTTTTTTTTTTAATATCTGTGTCTTCCCGTGTACGAAACCATACTCTTATGTATAAAGATGTAAATGAGTTCTAGGTAGTAATGCTTATTTAGTCATCTACCTGTACATACAAGCAAGTCCACTTCTTGTGGTTCTGCCATTAATATTATATTTCACTCTTTGGCCCAGTGCTACTACTGCGATGAACTTCATGTCTAAATCACGGTCCCGGGTTTGGAACACTTGGGGACTAGGAATCCAAAAAATTGACACTGATTTACTCGAAAAACCTGCAGATCTAGGTACTTATATGTTTTTATGTGTACCTCTTTTTTTTTCACCGGCGGTATGCCTTTATACAATATACTACGAACTATATATGCAACTCTACAGCTACTACAATAAAAGCATTAAGACAACCTATAAGTCATAGCAGACTCATAGGCAGTCTAAATGCTCCAGTCCACTTCCAGTTGGCAGCGTGCCCAGCATGCTGGCAGCATTGCCTCTTTGATAACAAAAAATTGAAGCGCTCGTAGCGAAGTTTGCTTAGCCATTCTGAACCGATCAACAAAGCTAGGCAACGTCCGCCTTGGTCATGAGTTGGATGGGTGACCGCTGGTGAAATTACTATTGAGCGCTTCCGTGCGTCGGAGGGCACGTTAAGCCATCGCGCGTCGGTCCCGGTTGTTGTCTTCGGATGGCAGTCGTTATAGCATGGTGGTAGGGCATTTTGCGAATGCCCGCCTGGCTAGCTAGGTTAGCCTGAACAACATCTTCGACCACATCATCACTTACCATCATCAAAGGCTAACCTTACATGAATAAATGAAAAAAAATTATAAATTTAAATACTTAAAAAAGTAATTATTGTGACATAACTGTAATAGTTACACTTATAGTATTGCGGACTTTTTTGTAGATATTGATGTCCTCTACCTCACTTTGCTCAACAATTCCCGCTATAAAGATTTTTTGGTATTTTTTTCGCACTTTGGGTCACATTATCGAAGTTTTCATACCTAACGTTTTGAAAATTTCTTTTTCGGTAGGCGCCGCTCTCCCTATCCTCTGCGGCCGAAGTAGCAGGCGACGGGGCTACTTATCTGACTCGGTATAATTGTTGAATATTATTCTGAATTGTTATACTATATATTTCTAGTTACTGTTTATTAAATATTTCTTTGTACATCCAGCGTGCCGTGGGGAAAGCTTCTGTAAGTACTATACGTACTTTACAGATGGGTCTCAGATTATCCTGATGAAAATCCATATGAAAATTTATGATAGCCGCGTCAAATAGGCATAAAAACGAATAATCGATGCGCTAAAATTAAAAAAAAAAACTGACTTCAAACAGATAATATTCTGAAACAAAAATTGCACTAAAATTGAATAAGCCGAACCATCGTATACCTACTGTTTTTTAGTTCATTTTACATCGACAAGTGTAAATGAGAACATAATCAATTTATCATATAAAAACTTACGCTCATGTTTATATATTATATATGAAGACACGGGTGATCGAGCGTCAACTTACTATGAGTCGATATCGCTATCGACAATGTTTCGGCTTCTACCGGAAGCCTTCTTCAGGATTTTGAGTGTACCGGTGTTCTTCATATAAAATAATCAATTTAGTCGAAGCCAATTAAATACCCAGTATTTGGGATAACTCTAATACTACTCGTTAGATGTCACTGAAATTGAAATGTACTCAAATGTCACTTTACAAGCACCAGCTTTCGAATATTAAAAAATCATGAAAATCGTTACAGCCAGTAAAAGTTATAATGAACCTCCTACTTTTTTTTGAAATCGATTAAAATTCACCAGTTTCTATACACCACATTCCATTTTATGGAGGAACACCTATTTGAGTTGACGCGAACTCCACTGTAGTTTTTCCGCTAGTAACTGAAAAATCAAGAACATGGCGTAGCTGTACATATCCAGACGTCCTCGTCAGCATAGGAATACTACCTCCTATAGTGCCACAGATTAATAAATACCATGTTGAGCCGTGACCGACGTATAGAGGTCAGTTTTGAATAGAAACTTATTTGATAAATGTAGATTGGAGCTTCGTCAGTAAGTAGGTAGTATAAATTATAGATGGTCTAGTCCGGTGACGGAAATGCTCTCGTAGCGGAGCGGATATCCTGTATCGAGCCGTGGCAGCTTTTGCAACGCGGCAGAGATTGTTTCAAAAGCGGTACTATATTACTTTATATACCCCACAAGCATATATGTATACATAGTATATATCTTTGTGTGTCCATATGTATGTGTCAGTCTGTCTGTCACATAAAACTGAATCCAACACTCGTTAACCGACTTAAAAAAAAACCGGCCAAGTGCAAGTGGTACTCGCGCACGAAGGATTCCGTACCATTATCTGTAACCTAATCTTGCAAGTTACAGACACTTTTCGCAGTGTCCGATTGAGCTGGATAGGTACGTTCCTATCCTAGGTAAGTAGGTGCGAATCCTAAATAGTGATCTCACTAATTGTTTATTTATAAAGTAAATATACAACTAAATATTCGGTGAATATTTAAAGTTTCTACCTGTTTTCATTTTTATTTTTTTAGCATAATAACGGGGAAAACCTCTTTTATTGTATGAGAACTCCCTTCTTTAGTTATTTTATTTTAATTAATTATATTTAAAGTGAACATAAAACTAAATATTCTGTGAATAGTTAAAGCGTCTACCTGTCACCGTTATTGGTATCGAAAGTTTGTTGTATGGGAGCCCCCCTTAAATATTTATTTTATTTTATTTTTAGTATTTGTTGTTTTAGCGGCAATAGAAATACGTCACCGTTCTTGAGATACGGCCTAGTGGCAGACGGACGGACAGCGGAGTCTCAGTAATAGGGTCCCGTTTTTACCCTTTGGGTGCGGAACCCTAAAAAGGAGGAGCTTCTCATCGACAGATTTGTTTGTGTGTGTTACCTCATTACTCTTTACGTGTACTAATTATAATGATTTTGTTTTTAATTTCGAATTATTTATTCGTAGTTTCGAATTAAAAACAGTGCTTTCGTAGCTGGTGCTTGTCTTTGTCATGTGATCCCATGAGATCTGACGAGTAGTATTTGAATTAATCTTTATATGTATTTATATTTGATGTCGGTTTTATTGTTTAAAATTTTTGATTATATAAATATGATTTTTTTTGTGTGCTATGTTTACTTTTTTTTACAATTATTTCCTTAGGTTTTGTTTTTACGGATAACTATTGTTTATCCATTTTAGGGTTCTGTACCCAAAGGGAACCCTATTAAAGAGTCTGAGCTGTTTGTCAGTCCGTAGAAACTAGCTTTCCGGGCGCGGCTCCGCCCGCGCGTATGTCGGTTATCGCGCAAAAACATTTAGCTCTTTTTGCGCAATTGGATAAAAAACTATCCTATGTTTTTTCCCGGGTCTCAAACTATTTCCATACCAAATTTCATTCAAATCGGTCCAGTAGTTTTGGCGTGAGAGCGTAACAGACAGACAGACAGAGTTACTTTCGCATTTATAATATTAGTACTGATTTGTTTCTTTTTTATATTTTTATTTTTATGTTTGCAATAACGTTTTGTATTATGTTTCCATGCTCTGCGGATTACTATTCACTTTGTTTGTGTCGATATGGCAGAAATAGATCCAAATAGCTGTGATTAATCGTATGTGATTGGGTGCCAATAGGTATTAAGCTTCTTTGTTGCTGATAGGTAAGCCTTTGACCACAATCTCAGCTGATGGTAAGTGATGATTTGGTCGAAGGTGCTAACAGGCTTTGTCTAGAATTATTTATTATTGTGGCCAGGTTCTGTATATAAGTGAAAGGTTTGTGCAGAAAGCATGTAGTACTTACCGAGCTACCCTCCTGAGTAAAAACAATTATACGAAGAAAGAGACAATAAAAGGAAGGAAATACTGAAAGGAAGCTTTTATTCAGTAAGAACACCTTCATTCCTCCAGTCCAGCAATAGTGCATGTGCCAGTGCACATCCAGTGGATACCTACTGGAACTTATTAACTGTGTGTTCACATAGCGCCTGCACACTTCTTGCTTTCATCTTCTTTATTGTACTTAGTAGGTATTATGAATTATCCCTACACCCGAGCACGCCTACAGTACAGGCTCGTATTAATAATTGCATCTTAAGAATGAGATCGATCATAGGATTTAGGTTTTGACAGATGTTCCATTATATTAAATGTGTAAACTGCATCTTTACATGGCCTCTACAGAACCTTGCGATGTATTTATTTAATGAGCCTTGAACAGTTAAATATCTTACAAAATTACAAATTTACCAGAGGAAAAATTTTATCCATCCCTTTATCTCTAATCCAATTGAGCTAAAATTACAATGAGTCTTAACTATTTTTTTTCCTATCGTTCTTTAACTATCGTATTGGGATGGAGTGACATCTATAGTTCAACTTACGTTGTACTAAAAACATGACTAATTTTGCAGTTAGCTTTAAACTTGTAAAATGGAAATGATGACGCAACCCCATAATTTTAATGTTTATGTTTGCAATAACGCATGCTCTGCTAATTACAAAATTACAAATTTACTAGAGGAAAAATTTTATACTGCACATGACAATTAAAAAAAAATCCTCGTAAATTTGTATTGTAATCCGCACAGCATTATTGCAAACATAAACATATAAAAAAAAGTTAAGTATCTACTTCCTATAATTGTATTTTATTCCACGCTAAACACTCGTAAAAGAAATGTTTGGATAATGACAAAATATCAAAGATGTTAAATTACATTACATTTGAGAATTTTTCATCCTCTTAATTTCGTTGCATTGAGCATTATAATAATCGAAACTTGACTCACAGCGCCATCTCTTAGCATTTTCCTTCAACAAAGGAAACGGCTGCACTCTTCGCCGCCACGAGACTTGATTTGATCATAATGATAGGCTTAGTATGGAAGTTTTTTAATTCTTTATTTTATGGCGTGGTAATTTATTTGTACAATTATTCCACAGATTTTTTTACGTTGTGAAAGCCAAGTGGTTGTCCTCTAGCCCGGTTAGGCGACTTGTCGCTTCGCTTCTTCAAGGAGTTAACGTGCGCTCCCGACCCCTAATGTTGTTACATATAACTTTTGTATAATTTCTTATCTATTGAAATGACTTACTGATCATTATGTAATAAGTGATTTTGCCTCTACGTTCTTCTTCGAAAAACTACATGTGTGTTACGGTACGACTAGATACTTTATTGAGGATTTGTTGGTTCTGCTTGCGAGAAAGATGACATGAAACATGTATATGTAACTAGGCAGGCATCTGATTGAACAAGAAATCCTACTTCATGCTAATACTTATTATGAATGCGACAGTTTGTGTGTGTTTTAATTGATTACCAGAACGGTTATCATAATGGATTTAATGGAGTTGGAGATCTAATATTTTCTAGAAAATATTAGATACCCAGGATATTTTTATCTCAATTTATAGCGTTAAAAAAAGAATTTGAAAATAGTTTATAGTCTATGTTTTCATCAGGATTATGATAGGATTCTAATGGTTAAAGAATGTTTCCAATCGGTCCAGTAGTTTTTAAGTTTATTCGTTATATCCAAAAATACAAATCTTTCTTCTTTATAATATAAGTGTAGATTAATATTATTTTATTAAGTGTAGCTGATGGAACGCGATATATTTTAAATGTATGACGATGAAGCTGCGGTCAGAATATAGTTATTAATAATACATTAATACATACGTAGGTAGTACCATATTAAACCCAGAAAAATAGTTATACTGGTGGCCCGTAGGCGATTCAAAAGCCTACCATAGTCTGGATGCACGTTATATTTATAAATATACTATAGCAAATCAATTCGTAGCCTCCTACAGAAACATTTTTTATGATTGCTATCAATTAATATTCTTTTCTTCTCTTTAATTTGATAATATAAAATATTTAAAACTATTAAAATCTTCGCACTCCTAACACGCCATTAAAATTGCCATTGTGTGTACGCTGTGGGACGTGCGTACGGTCGCGCACACTTACCCAAGCCTCGTTTCGTTTATCACTGCTCAATAGAGTAAACAAAATCTTTGATCACAGATGAATGTGGGTAGTCAATGTCAACAAAACAGCTGATCCGTATTTATACTTTTAAAAATAGTAATTCATCTTAAAAGTACGAAAATTTTAGACAATATCGAACCTTAACTAGTGGTAGATGTGTAAAAGTGTTATTAGCGAAAACTAATTACGTTAAGTGTGATAAATACGTGCCAGTGAAATCTTCACGAAACCTTTAAAATCTACGCCCAGAGGACGCTTAACCCATACTGATAGTTTCACGATAAACGCAGCATCCCTCTGGGAAAGTACTGGTCAGTAAATAACTATATTTATTTATTGCAAACAATACAAATTAACATAAATACTTGACCATACTATACTTGGATACAGCGCCATCTACCAGAAAAATTTTGTACTTTTATAAGTACAGCTAGATCAATCGTTTTCTCTAAACAGTTGTTGCATACTATACAGAAATTATGAATAAGTGTGGCGCTTGTGGAAAATTTTTGTCAGGTGGCGTTGCCTGCACCAAATGCAAGGCGATGTTCCATAGACAATGTGTTAACATTAGCCCAAACTATACACCTAAGAGCTGGTTATGTCCATGTTGTATTGCAAATGTCCCTCGAAAGGATAATACTAATACACCCGTAAAAGAGTCAACAGAACATGTATTAGAGGAGTCACCTAAAAGTAATGGCGATTATAGTATGCAGCTACTTGAGGAACTGAGAGCATTGCGGAAGGAAATGACTGGCTTTCGGCAGGAATTTGGGTCCTTCAGAGATGAAGTACGAGATGAGATGAAAGACCTGCGTGCCATGTACCAGGATTGCAATAGCAAAATGGATGCTTATTCTCAGCGGTTAGATAGTCAAGAGTCGAGACTCGTACAACTGGAAGCGTCTTGCACTGAGACCCAAGAGCTTAAAGAGCAGATAGAACTTCTTAAAAAGGATCTATGTAATAAAGAGCAACTAGCTCTCCAAAATGACGTAGAAATAAATGGAGTTACAGAGCATAAAGGAGAAAATGTCCTGCACATTGTGAGACTTATTGCAAGCAAAATTGGGTTGACATTGGACGAACGCGATGTTGTCTATGCTAGCCGGGTCGGCGCATTTCACCAGGATCAGGCCGGTAAGAAGCGCTCGAGGCCCATTGTAGTGCGTCTGGCCCGACGCATGGTTCACGAGCAAGTACTGAGGTGTATTCGCACGCGGCGTCACATATCTACTGGTGACATCGAGCTGGCGGGAACACCCCGCCCGATATACATTAATGAGCGGTTAACAAAAGTTAACAGACTTATCTTCGGGCGAGCTCGTACCCTTTGCAAGGAACATAATTGGAAGTACGCTTGGACACGAGATGGAAAAATCTTGGTAAGAGAAGCGGATGGGAAGCAGGCGTTTCGTATTCGTAATGAACGCGATTTGGATGTGGTTTTTAAAGTGCGTTCTATTCCTACATCTGACTAGCCTTTTACATATATCTTCCTCTTTCAAAATCACCGATATTTGTAAAATATATGGGCAACTAATTATTAACCATCAGTTGCTACTCATAATATTCACAAAGGTTTTTTTAATTTTAATTATATATTGTATAAAACTAATTGCTTCTGTTGCTTTAATAATCTCGACTCCATTTTATTATAACAAATTTATGAATAGCGTTTTTATTGTGGTTATTATGATTGAATTCTATTTTGTAATATATTTCATTTTATTTTTATGTAAGTTCATTTTTACAAAACTGTTTTCTAAAAAGTTGTTCAAATCAGACCTTTTGAGCCTTGCGTTATTGTTGATATATTACTTTTTTATGGAAAAATGTAATGTTAAAACTAAAATTACACAAGTCCGTGCTATATGTCAAATTACAATAATTTACACTCATAGAATCATACATATTAATATAACATATTATAACACTACACCGTTTACAACACTTAACACCTACACTACACAATCCGCCTCTGGACAAGTACGAATTTGTATATGTGTACTATTAATAATTGATAATGGATAACACAAACCATGCAAGTAAAAGTTTGAGACTTGGTCTTTTAAATATAAGATCTGTATATACAGGTAGAGATGAGTTCGAAGCTAGTATGACCACAAACCTTCCCGATATATTGGCTCTAAATGAGACCTGGATCCGTGAGGGCCAAGAAATGAACGCTCCCGTTATTCCTGGTTACACTTTATTTCATAACTCACGAAAATCGGGTGGTAGGGGTGGTGGTGTAGGGTACTACATTAAAAAAGGTCTCCGCGCGCGAGTACAAGCTCACCCTGATTCTGAACTGGAGCAACTTTGGTTAGAGGTTACTCTTCCAGGAGCTCGAATGGCGATAGACACAGCGTATAGACCGGAGAGTGTTAAAGTATCCGCCGCGTTAAATGCTCTCAGTGAGTCATTAAGCACTTTTATCCACTGCGATTACGTCTGCCTCTTGACTGACTTTAATATAGACCTACTTAAGCCTGACACACCAAAAGCTCGCGAATTAAGTGTGTTTTGTACCCAACAAAGTCTCATACAGATAGTTAAAGAGCCGACTCGAATAACAGTTGAAACAGAGAGTTTGATCGACCTGGTATTAACGAATGTTCCTGAACGATGTAAACAAATCAGAGTTTTGCATAATAAAGACCTTAGTGATCACGGTTTAGTTCTATGCGATTTTAATATAAAAATTCCCAAAACCCATTCCCCGTTTCATACAATCTCGTGCCATTAATGATATAAATTTACACATGTTCCAATCGGATCTTGAGTTAGTAGAGTGGCGAAACTTCTGGAATTTCCAAGATGTTGATTCTAAAGTAAAGTTTTTTAATAACATAATTATTAGTATATTTGATAAGTACTCTCCCAAGAGGCTAATAAAGGTTAGGGATACTCCAAAGCCATGGATAACTAGCAACATAAAGTTTATGATGGCCCTGAGAGATGAAGCTTTAAGGAAGTCGCATATAAAGAAAACAGACTCATCAAAAACTTATTATAAATGCGTAAGAAATCTAGTAACTAGTGCAACGGAAAACGAAAAATCGGCCTTTTTTACCCATTATATTAATAAAAACTTGCACCAGCCCAAAAAAATTTGGAATTTCTTAAAAAAAACAAATACTATAAATAACAATGCACCCGTAGCCATATCAGAACACCTTATAGATCCTGACGCAATCAATAAACACTTTTTAAATATTCCAGCTAGTACGCAAAATTGTGATAATATAATTAGTTTTTTTAGTTCAAATAAAAAATGCCTTAGTACTTTTGATTTGAATCCAGTATCGCAGGAGGAGGTCTGTAAAATTATTTTGAACATAAACACAAACGCAACAGGGCACGATGGGCTCAATGCAGAGATGATAAAACTCACATTGCCGGATACTCTGCCAATGATCACGGAAATTATTAATTGTTCTGTCCGGACCAATGCCTTTCCGAGCTCCTGGAAGCAAGCTGTTGTTAAGCCTATACCCAAGTGTAGTAAGGTAGAAGAGCTTAAAGATTTACGTCCCATAAGCATCCTTCCAGTGCTATCTAAGGTATTGGAGAGAGTAATTTTAACTCAAATGGATAAATACATCAGGCAGGAAAATATAATACCAAAATATCAGTCTGGTTTTCGGAAAGGCCACGGCACTGAGACCGCACTGCTAAATGTTTCTGATGATTTATTATCAGCTTCAGATGCTGGGCTCAGCAGTGTTCTCGTTTTATTGGATTTTTCGAGAGCATTTGAATGCTTAGATCCTAAATTACTCATCGCTAAGCTTTCGTACTACGGTTTTTCAGTCAATACATGCAAATGGTTTGAAACTTACCTGAACAGTAGAAAACAGTACGTAGAGGTTAGTAATCGGGACGGAACTTCAAATATTTCCAATGTTGAGAACGTACCTAGAGGAACGCCGCAGGGATCAATTCTTAGTCCCACCCTTTTCTCAATTTATACGGCAGATATGCCGCATCACATTAAAATGTGCAAATACCACCTATACGCAGATGATACACAGGTCTATTATAGTTTTAAGCCAGAAGATACATTAGAAGCATTAGATAAAGTTAATCATGATTTGGCCGAGGTTTATAAGTGGGCTAGCATGAACTCCCTGATCCTCAATCCATTAAAATCAAAGATGTTGATACTAGGTACACAAACTCAAGTAAGCAAAGTCATGGGTTATAACCCAAAACTTACTATAAATGGGACTGATATACCAATAGAAATGGATGCACGAAATTTGGGTCTGATTTTTGATAGTGAATTAAGGTTTGTTAAACACACCAATGAAAAAATTAGGAACGCTTTCTATAAACTTAAAATATTATACACTATAAGGAAACACATTTCGGAAAAGGTACGCATTCTGCTATGTGATTTATTGGTGCTCTCTCCCTTCAATTACTGTTGTGCGGTATATGGACCTAGATTATGGGCCAAAACAGAACTTGCAATCCAACGAGTTCAAAACGCGTGTGCACGGTTCTGTTTTACCATACCCAGAAGAGAGCACGTCACGCCTTTTCTAGTCAAACACAATGTGTTGAATATGAAGACAAAACGAGAGCTTCACCTAGCTTGTCTGACTCAGAAAGTTATTTGGGGCCAAAAGCCTGAATATCTTTTTGAAAAATTTACATGGATCAAGGACATTCACACATTAAACACCCGCTCTAAACACACTAATTGTTTGTGGATACCAAAACACACTTCTGTGCGATTTAAAGGTTGCTTCAAATACAGAGCGTCAAAAGTGTGGAACAACCTTCCTCCGCCTCTAAGACATAAAATAAGTCCAAATAGATTAAAAAAAAAAATCAAAGCTATTTTACTGGTTCGGCAAAAGAACAATTTTGTAGCAACCTTTAAAACACGAAGTTAAATCACCAAATTTGTCACCCACAACTACACACATACACATTTACTCACCCACATACACCCTCACGTACTCCCACACCCCCACACACACACGTACACACCCATCACAACATTCACACAACTCACACCTATCTATCTAATATATATTTATATTCTTATCTTTATTAGTATAGTTTTGTTCAATTTGTACTAACGGTTTATATTTATGTGTAGCTGTTTTGTAATTATAAAGAAACTCTGCGTAGTGTGATCGCTCATATTCATCCTCATTCACTATACATGTATCTCGGCGAACACCAGCCTGAGCATTGGGGTGCACTGAAAAACAGCGTCGCGTGTTCATGAAAATGTCACGCGGCTTATGCTGAGTGTAACCCTATTGCCCGCAATATTTACAAACCACCTCATTTTTTTAAGTTTAATTTAATTCTGTGTATGTTATTTGTGTGGCAATAAATAGATAGAAATAGAAATAGAAAAAAAAAACTTGTGTTTTTTTCTATGGTAATACCGTGATAGACACATGATAAACCATTTTTCTATGGTAATTCTATATTCGTAGATGCCTACGACGCAATATCATTATTAAAATCGGTTCAGTGGTTTAATTGCAAGTTTAAAAGATGGATTTCATTCATTCACTCCATTTTCAACCGACTTCAAAAAGTACCAGGTTTTCAATTCAGTTGTATTTTTTTAAATTTAATTTATTTGATTAAATTTTTGTTACTTCATAACTCCGTCATTTTATTTTTTGTTGGAAAGCTGAACCTTTAATTAAAATTGCTGATACCTCATATTCATTTCATTCGTATTGGATTTTCGGTTTCGAAGATATTAAAGTAGATGATTTTTTTTTCGTTATAAAAAAAAACATATTTCCATTGTTTTTTTTGTTGTTTTTAACGTTGTTGTGTATAAAGTTGAATTATAACGATATTATTATTGATATTACAAAGGCAAATTTAAGTTCCCTCTTAACTGTTCACGCTTTACTGGTAACTTACCAGTGTTACTGTTTAATTATTTTTTCATTTTCCGAATTGAGTCCAAAAATTCAACAAAATTGGATCGAAATCATTTGGAAAAGTAAGAAGGAACTATCATGGGAATATTTTAAAATCGGCGACTTATATTTATTTATACCTATTTCTACCGCCAAGCAGTAATGTTCACATTCCTATGTTACGGTAAAATTACAGGCACATGGGACTTAGCATCTTTATGTCTCAAGGTGCTGGGCGCAGTGCAGTTTGCCACTTGTGATGAACTGTATCGGCAGAGGTTACAGCTTAGCACCAGGTGGGCTTTGTGCTTTTTTCCTCGATTGCATAGAAAACCCGTCACTAATTAGTTACAAGAAGTAAATGCATGTAAATTAAATACCCAGTAATGTTATTTCTGAAACACTTTTTCCATTCCCTTCCCCTACTTAACGACACTACTTTTACCGACACGTTACATCGGCACCCTATTGTTGTATTAATACTAATTACTTTATTGAATTGGTAACGTTATTTTCATAAGGTAATTTGATTATCATGGCAACACCGACACACGCACACATGTTTGGAAAACCGGCCTCACTTCCCTGTTCACAACATTCTGTCTTGACTTTTTATTTGGTCTGAGAGTGGTGTATAATAATTTATCATAAGATATTAAAATCTTGAATGGTAATGTTTTTAAAGCTAAATTAAATAGATGGCTAACTGACAATTGTTTTTACAGCATGAAAGAATACTTAAACTTCAGTGAGTGATGTAAATCTAATTAATTATTTTCATAATGCTAATTGATATTATATTGATATGACATTTTAAATAACTTGACTTATTTAATTAACATAGAATATTAAAAATTTGCACGCCTGCTTGCAGGCTGAATACAGTGACCTAACATTATTATATACGAACTTGAAATGTAATTTGACTATGTATTCTGGCAAATAAACATTTGAATTTGAATTGTCGCGACTACTCCTTGTCGTTACTCTTTAGTAATGATAATCATAATGATGTATTCAATAAGAAATTAAAATATAAAACATTATTATCACCTAATCTCAGCCTCTTTGTAATCTAGGTTCATGTGCCAATCATTATGTTTGACATCACTGTTTTATAACGCAAACTAGAAGTCAACAATCGAATAAAATAAAAATACACAAATATGAATGAAATAAAGACTTATAACAATAGAAAATGTTCTGTGGCAATAAAATATTCTTTTGATAACCGAATAGCCGTTTCGCAACTTGATGGCATGGCGCCCTTTCACTTTCACCCGGGTCCGACTGAAAACAACTTTATTACAATTTCAGTTTGTGCTGTGTGCAAAGTGTATATGTACCTATATTTGTGTACGTTGGTCGGCGTAGATCTTTCCATATAATCGTAGGTTCGTCATATATTAAATACCAAGTGTTCACACTCGTTGAAATTTTGCATGTATGACCTTGACTAATATATATATATGCTTCTGGTTTACCGGTTTTTTGGGTTCCGTACCCAAAGGGTAAAAACGGGATCCTATTACTGATACTTCGCTGTCCGTCCGTCGTCTGTCACGAGGCTGTATCTCAAGAACGGTGATAGACAGTTGGAATTTTCACAGATGGTGTATTTCTGTTGCTGCTATAACAACAAATACATAAAGTGGGTCAAGTGCCAGTCGGACTCGCGCACGTAAAAACAAAAAAAGGTTAAAATATAAAGTCCAATGTTGTATAGCTAATGGCACGGAACCCTACGTGCGCGAGTTCGACTCGCACTTGGCCGATTTTCGTTTTATTATTTATTTTATCTGTAAATGTACATGTGTGAAAATACAACAAAACCATACACAAAACGAATTTTACAAATTATTTTGAAAATGCACAATACTTTTACGGACAAACATACTCGTAAGCATTGATATAAATAGTGGTGTTGTGATTGGTTTCTAATTCTTTACTTTTGTAGCCATGTTTGAAGTTTTATGTATATAAAGTTGTGTAGATACGTTTAATATTAAGTCATATTTTCTTTTATTACACTTTAGTTTTATTCTATTTATATATGACACACATACCTAACAATTATTTTAACTTATATGTCGTTATTTAAGAAAAAATGAATTTCTAAAATAATAATATTTTTTATTATGAATATGAATTGGAATAAAAACTTACACCGTAATCTTTTATGTGCAAAACGTTTATTTTTAGTAATAGTGAATGTTTACTGTCTTTGATAAAAAAGCGCTATAAAGACACAGCCTCAATGTACCTGTACCTATGGATGACCAAAGAGTTATTATGCAATATTTTGCATAATAACTCTTTGGTCATCCATCCAACCCTTTTTTTATTGGACTCGAACATGATTTTAGGTACAAAGCATCAAATAGAACATATCCATAATGAACCTCAAATATATATATTGATGGTGACGCCGCTAATAATCTTCTCTTAAATTAAAAAAAGACCAAATGTTTAAAGTTTTCTTTACCAAATGTTCCTTATGTTGAACCAAACATTAAGCTTGGCTTAGATAAACTCTCTATTGACAAAGCGACAGTCTTTCTGGGAATCAAAGTGGACTCGACTTTACAGTGGGATCCTCATATACATGATCTAGCCGGAAGACTTAGTTCTGCTGCATATGCAGTTTGTAAGATAAGACAGCTAACAGACGTAGCTACTGCTAGGCTCGTTTATTTCGCGTACTTCCACAGTATTATGTCTTATGGTATATTGCTGTGGGGAGCTGCTGCTGAGATGGCAACAATCTTTATCTTGCAAAAGCGTGCAATTCGAGCCATATATGAAATGGATCCTATGGAATCTCTAAAGGATCTTTTTAAAGAAATTGATATATTAACTTTACCGAGTCTGTATATATTTGAAAACATTATGTATGTTCGGAAAAAATTGAGTAAATTTAAATTAAACAGTGACAACCACGATTACAACACTAGGAACAAATATAAATTAACGGTACCGTGTTTTAGATTAGCAAAGACAAATAAAAGGTCCTTTTTAGGTAATTGTGTGCGGTTTTATAATAAAATTCCCGAACATATTACAATGATCACAAAAGGAAAATTCAAATTACACGTGAAAAACATTTTGATTAAGAAATCCTACTACACAGTTTGTGATTACTTAAACGACAAAAATGCTTGGAAAATTCCACCTCTGCCAAGCCATCACCTGTCTCCTAAGTAATTTAAACAAATATTGTAATAATTGTATTATATTGTTTATAACACATTGTAAACAGACGTTTAAAAGAATGGCCCCGAGTTTCTTGCCCGTTCTTCTCGCAGTGGCTTTATAATTTTTTTTGCTGAACGTGGCAGTACAATGTAGAATATTTCAATATTAAAGTTTGTAATTGACCTTCATAAGAGCGTCGTAGACGCCTAAATTGAATAAATGATTTTGAATTTGAATTTGAATTTGACGAAATAGAGCGGGTAGCTGAGACTAAAAATCTTGGTCTTAGTATCATGTTTCTGAATGTGTAAGTAACTGCTTTTACCGTTTGAAAATTTTATATAAAATTCGAAACTATACTATTACTAGAATGTACAGAACTTCGAATATCACTTGTAGACTCTCTTGTTCTTTCCAAATTTAATTATCTTGTTACTGTCTATGGTCCTTGTTTCTTAGCCAAAACATCACGTCAAATTCAAAGAGTGCAAAACGCTTGTGCTCGTTTTTATCTAGAATACCCCCTCGAAGTCACGTATCTCCTTTTCTAAACCATCACAATATACTCAACATGAAGCACAGAAGAGAACTTCACCTAGCGACTTTGCAGCCGCCTTACCTGTTTCAAAAACTCATTAGGTCCAGGGAACATAATGCATAAGCGACTCGAGCATCATCCTACTTATTAATCACCGCTCGTTTTCGAACTGTCGCATTTTGTGGAAGTTTTCGATTATCTGCCACTAAATGCTGGAATTCGCTCCCCCCCATCATTAAGGTTACCTAGGTCAAAGTATAATTTTCGAAATAAATACAAACATCATTTACTAGAATTACAGAAATTATCCCAATAAAATGTTGAATTTACTTATCTTAAATAACTTTTTCCAGTATAATAATCAGTACTAATATTATAAATGTGTAAGTAACTCTGTCTGTCTGTCTTTCTGTTACGCTTTCACGCCAAAACTACTGTACCGATTTGAATGAAATTTGGTATGGAAATAGTTTGAGACCCGGGAAAAAACATAGGATAGCTTTTATCCAACTGCGCAAAAAGAGGTTAATGTTTTTGCGTGATAACCGACATACGCGCGGGCGGAGCCGCGCCCGGAAAGCTAGTTAACTATATTGATGATCATTTATATTATATATCTTTGTTAATGTCAATATGTAACAATATATCAACTACAAATCAATTAACGACTTTTTGGTCAACTTTTATTAATATTTTACCTAACAATTTTTTTAAAATTAAATATAGATACTTCTGATATTAATTTTTTTGTAAGCAGAATATGCTATGGTAGGCAGAGTTTTAATTTATTTTAGTGACTGATACAAGTTATGAACTACCTTTTTGGCTGCTTCTTGGTTGGTCTGGTTCTCATTCTTTTACTGCATTTACATTTTATATTTATTGTGTTTCTATTTAAAATTTAATTATATATATATATATATATATATATATATATATATATATATATATATATATATATATATATATATATATTGATTTATATGTGTGTATTGATTTTTATATGTATCTATTGTACTACATATTGTATATGTTATTGTATTATTGTTAGTCGTACACGTATTATTGTTTACTTATAAGTACTTAATTATTGCATGTCCGTGTGTCACTTAGGCCTTGGCTGAAAACCAGCGCTGTAGGTTCGCCCACAGCATCATGCTGAGGCTGAGCCAGGACCTTTTTTGGACTGAAGGTGATGGCAATGTTCTTAATTTTTTTGTTTGTTTCTTATTGTACATATAATATTATGATGTTTTGCTATTGTGTTTCTTATGTTCAAAATAAACTCTTTCTTTCTTCTTTCTTTATAATTTACCTGGTAGATGTCAGGCTTGTCCTGTTTTACATGCGCGATGTATACTATATCATTAAGTACAAGTGTATCCTGTGCATACATATTCTATACTCTTTTAATTTTCGATGCGCAAGTTAACTGAGTATGAATTTATCATTAAAGATTACTTAACATTTTGCACTTAGAGCTGAATTTTGAACTGTTGGATCCACTGAATAGCGTCTCGTCATTCCGCGCGGCAATCCCGCATTGCAGTACAAGGTAGTTTGAGAGAAGGATACCGAGCATAGCGGCTCTTGAAGGCTTTGGGCTGATGGTGTAGCGCATGCATTCCGCTCTGGTTACGATCCATCGCAGCTGCATCGTCGGCGCTCGGAGCTTCGATGCCGCTACATTCCCCAATTTCCCTAGCACTGACAGGTTGGACGAATGGTTACGTTTGAATTACATAGAACCTACTGTTCTGGTTCATTGAATAATCCATTTTGTATAGCTTGAAGGTTTCTTTTTGGTTGTGACTGGACAAGCACGAGGCCCACCTGATGTTTAATGGATTAACCTCTGCCTATAACAGATGCATTTCGTCATGTGACGAATTTCACTGCGCCCGTCACATTGTAACATAGAGTTGTCAAGTCTCATGTGCCTGTAGGCTCTGGCTCTCAAGGACTGCTGCCGTTACACACTGTTAAGTGTTTGGCGACATATTTTCTACTAGAGGGTGGTAGCTAGCCAGGCGGGCATACGCAAAATGCCCTTCCACCAGTGAAGCTTAAGCCGGCGGTGGGGTTCGAACCAGGGACCTGCGGCACAACTCTCCATAGCTGGTTGTATTTAGAATGAATTACATGTATAATGGTTCCCCTTAGACCTGAATATTCACATCAGATCTGCTGAATAGCATTTCGTCATGCCGGGCGGCAATCCCGCATTGCAGTGCAAGGGTTAATTCAGATATAAGTTCCGACCCGTATACCTGACTAGAAAGTTGTCAGAGAGAAGGATGTCAGGTACAGCCGCTTGCTGATGCTCTCAACTCTATTTACCAAAAGTGTTGTCTGTTTAAAAAATCATAACAATAACATATGAACAACTTTTATAAAAAGAAAGTACACAACCATTTCCACGGTGAGTACAGTCAGGCACAGTTAAAAATACATAAATATGTAAGAGGCATGGCCACAGATAAACTTGCAAAAAGTTATGAATGAAACCGAGAGTGCCGCCGTAGTAGAGTTGTAGACACCCTCGCCCCCACCTCACCTACCACCTACCCGCAAACCCCCTCGGCCTCCACCACAAGAACGATTTTGTACTCGCATTAGTTTTATTTTGAGTCGTTTCATTTTATAGGCAACATTTAATGGAGTGTCGAATCTATTAAATAATTTATCGTAGCTTTGATGTTTTGGGGGCTGTTAAGTTTTGTGACGTTTTAATTGTTGGTCTTTACGTTTTGGTAAGTTATATGTAGATTTTTTTAGTAGTAGGTTTTGTATCGGTGTACATTTAATGAAGTAGGTACTGACTTGAAAAAAGATTTTAAAATTTTATTCCTAATTTATTTGTAATGGCTTGCACAATCTTGTATTATTTTCACTTTGAAAAAATCTACAAATAATACTTAGCGAAAATACTGTGATTTCAAGTTAAACCTACACTTGCACTAAACTGTACTAAACCCAGTAATTATTAAGAGTTTAGGCTCAAAATATTAGTAATTAACGAATAAATATGATACATTTTATTTGAATTAGACTAAATAATTTGTAAAGACCTATGTGGGGTGTCTGGCTAGAATTACAGCAGAGCCTTCTGAAGAACTTACATTTGCGATCCCTAAGACGCCTGTCGAGTTAAGGGGTGAAACTATTAGGACACAATAAATATATGATGAAAGAAAGTCTTAAAGTATCCTTGTATTTATTAAATTTTTCTAAAACTCGCATTTACAGCGTCATTTGTATAGGTCTTAGAGTATCTTAAAGTTCTCCTTACCATTTTTTTGCGGCAGCAATTAGTATGAACATATAAACGTATCAGCGCTAAGCTTTGGCTGCTTGGATACCTGTGTAATATGTTATTCATGTGTGCTTCAACATCTAGTATGCAAATAATAAGCTGGGTAGGTATCTGTGCTTGCGTCTAGGTTGCCTAACCGCTGGCCTAGATACCGCGAGGCGCGGCGACCGCACGCGTTTAAGCGCTCGGAGCTACCAAATGGTGTGTACACTGTTCAGGTTCATGTTTATATATGCAAACTGTAGGCTGAATGGTACACACATACTAGGCCTAGAATTTGTGTTCTTAGGCTAAGAGGTTGCCTGGAGATTTGCACAGTAACTGTCTGCAAGGTCAATCATTCGATTAAGAACTCAAGTCTCAACTATGTTTTCTTTACTTTTCATCACACACATTAGCTATATATAGTGTTTGGAATAGACTATATAAAAACCTTGTATTACTAGCTTTGTTTCTAAATTAATATCAATTTGTCTTTGATATTATATCTACACTAATATTATAATGAGGAAAGACTTGTATTTTGTAACGAATAAACGTAAAATGTACTGGACCGATTTGAAAAAAATTGCGAGTTATTGGAGAGTAACTAAAAAATGGCTTAAACAATTTTGATATATTTAAATGGGACCAAACGACAAGCATCAGCTTTCAACCAAAAAAGAGAATTTTCAAAATCGGTTCACCCAGGCGAAAGTTCTGAAATAAAAAAAATATTCTTTATTTAAAAACAAATTGATGATTTTAATCTGATTTGACCAGCATAATGGTTACCTTAGTTTTAATCGAGTTTTCATAAATCGATGAAAGCGTTTATTTCACGTAGGTAACCCGTTCTGTTACTGAATCTAACTCACAAAGTATATAGCAACACAGGAAAAGTGCTACAAAGTTACTAATTTCTCAACTGATTCTATATTGTATTAAAGAAACCCAGATAAGGAGAAAGGTAAAAAAGGTCAAAGGGACACCAGCCTTCAAAATAATTATTTGTGCTTGTTATATTTGGTACTCGGATGTTTCAAAGCTGAATTTCCTTATCGAACAATATTATAGGCACATACGGGTAGGTAGGCGATGTCCTTTATGTCTCACGACGGTGGACGGCGTCGTGACGTTGCAGCTGCCAGCCGCAGAATTAGGGCAATGGCAGCGTGAAAAGCGTGGCATAAGCGGGAGCGGGTTTAACTCGCTTTATTACTCGATCTACTTCGGAGTATTATGCAATCGGCGTGAGCTACTGTCATTATCTGATCCTCATGCGAGATTACTAATGATCATGTATAGGATTATTGACTGATCATCATTAGGGATTATCGATGATAGGGTTAGTCAATATTATGTTATGTAAGTATTCATATAGGTAGATTCACTGATTGAGGCTTGACCTTGTCTTGTAGGGCTGTGTGCCACGAAGAAAGCGAAGAAATATACTTTGTATGCTTTGCTCTACCACGTTTTAGTATTCCAGGTTGAAGAACGCTCTGTTTTATAATGCTATGTTTGATACTGTCTTCATTGAAAGTAAAATCAAATATTATGAAAGTAAAAGTCGTGAAAGGTAAAATGCCCAACCACCATACGGTGAAACTTAAAGCCCGGATTGGAATTCGCACAGTGGATCTTCTGCACATCAGTCCATTACCACTGTACCATCAGTGTTTCAAAGTAGTAGTATTAATAAGTTCAAGAAGTTTACAAAAAGATTTTTTTTACTGTTATTATACAGTTTCCGAACTAGTTTGGAAGGTACTCGTAAGGTGAAGTTAAATTTTATCTGTAATAGTTCAGAGAGCCTGTGGTTAATCGATGTACATTTTTTCAACAGTTCAGAATGCTTGCAGTTCATCGATGAACTATTAATTGGATTGTGACCAATTTTTTAACTTACTTTTACCTTTATTTAGGAAATAGTGCAAGTTTCATTAAAATCTGTTCATAATTTTTAAGACATGTGCCGGGCTGGTATGAGCTACGAGTGTGATGTCACGGGGAAAACATCTTAAAACCTGGTCAGATTCTAGTGCATGAAAAAATAATTAAATGGCTATTAAACTGTACTTACGTTATAAATCCGTAGTAACAAAATCTATAAGTTTGACGAAATCTTTTAAAATATTTATTAACTACTAGATTTCCGGGCGCGGCTCCGCCCACGCGTATGTCGGTTATCGCGCGGAAACATTAACCTCTTTTTGCGCAGTTGGATAAAAACTATCCTATGTTTTTTCCCGAGTCTCAAACTATTTCCATACCAAATTTAATTCAAATCGGTACAGTTGTTTTGGCGTGCAAGCGTAACAGACAGACAGACAGAGTAACTTTCGCATTTATAATATTAGTACTGATTTATCACGAACAAATATTTCTGTTTCAGAAAAACTAAAAATTCAAATAAAAAACTGAAATCGCTTATAAAAAATAAATTAACTTTGAAATGTAATTTTCATAGTCATTATATTTTGAAATTATTAAATATTATTTTATGATATAGGTATATATAATATCTTTCAACTTTTTACGTTTAACGTTGGTGCCTACACGGTCAATTTAAATCGCTGCATGTCATTTGAGTACACAAAGCCTTATGTCGTCATCAGAGGAGCACGTATTCTAAGCTCGCCCATGCAAGCGAGCTGTTCGCGTTTAGACCATGTATTTAGGTGCGCCATGTATATAGCGGCCTTATGTACCACCACTGGCCTTATGTACGCGTTCGTGATTTTAGCTATATGCCACATAACTGAAACTGGAGAAATCAGCGGAGCAGAATTTCTGCGAAGGTCTTGCGATATTGCGTTGCGAATTCGATTAAAATGTTGGTTTCGTAACCCGTTGTCAATTTGCAGACGAATAAGTTCTGAAAGCCTATTCCATTCTGAAATATACAGGGCTATTAGGAAACTGCTAACAATTAGGGTTGACTTCCGCTAGTCGTAACAAACATATTGAGATGATTTTTTTTTCATTTGAAAAAAAAAAAAATTTTTTTTGAGTTTTTTATATGTTTTTGACGGAATAAGCACGAGAACCACCTTGTGCGTGTTAAGGTCTCTTGTGCCTGTAATGTATTAAGTTTTTTTTTTACTTTGCTCGATGTAAATATTCAACACACTATTCAGAGGGAGCACGGCGCGGTACCATACCAGCAAGCACCAGTGTTGCCGCGGTGGGCGCTCTTGGCTTGGAGTAGGCTTTAAAACACAAAATAAATAACATCTATAAATGTTTGTTAGGACTAGCAGACGTGAACCCTAACAGTATGTTAGCATTTTACCAATAGCACTGTATATTGTATCGGAATATTTGTTATGAGAGATGTACATATGTAATATATACCTTTATAGACTAATTGAAGATAAAATAACTAATTGAAAATAAATGGCAACCCTGCCACTGTTGACATTGTACTCTCAGAAACTTACTCAAGAAAAATAAAAATACTGTTTATATCTAGATAAAAGTGTGTTACAAGTGTTGATACATCTCTGATTCGACGGTACGGGCGTTATCTAAGCTAAGTCCTAACTCTAAAGTGCTAAAATCTTGGTAACTAAGTTTTATTTATGTACCTACAGAAATCTTTTTAGTGAGCTATTTGACATTTTATGTGAGATCACCCTCAATTTCCAAGTTTTATATCGGTCATATTCAACTGACAATTGAAAATTTGATACTGACAGACAAATAATATTACCAGCGTAGAATTTTTCCCACAAAGTAGGGAAAAATAAAAATGGCTATCTGTGTTAAGTGTAATAAGTTTTTAAAGCCCACTGAACTTAAACATTGCTCCAAGTGCACAAACGCTTATCATTATCTTTGCCTGGGAGTAAGTCAAGAGACCTACGGTAAAGAGTCTAAGGTCTACAAGGCGTCTTGGAAGTGCCCCGATTGCAAATCTCGAGGCAATCCCTCGCGGGTCCCTCGGATACTCCCTCACAGTCTGGCCCCACGGGTACTCCATCGCAGGCTGGCCCCTCCAGTACACCGTTGCAAGAGGTCTGCAGTCCCAGCGTTCAATACCCAAATTCAACTGATTTGGATGAAATAAAGTTGTATCTACAAGAGATAAGGCGTGACATCAAGACCCAAAACGCAAGCACGCAGAGTAAGATTCAAGATTTAACTGAGAGTGTTAACTTCATATCATCAAAGTTTGACAAGGTTCAAGAAGAGCTGGCATCTTCCCTCGAGAAGATCAAAAAACAGAACGCGGAGATTGACTCGCTTCGCGGTGTAGTTTCTGAACTGACGACCCGTCTAAGCCAAGTCGAGCAGCAATCGCGCGACTGTAATTTGGAGGTGCAGTGCGTGCCTGAGCGCAAAACAGAAAATTTGAAAACGGTTGTGAAGCAACTGTTGTCCACAGTCGGTTGCGATCTGCCACCCCACGAGCTGGTGAATTACCACCGAGTGGCGAAGAAGAACCAGGAAAGCGACAGGCCTCGCTCGATTGTAGTAAAGCTTGCGAGCCCTCTTGCGCGTGACTCAGTTCTAGCGGCAGTAAAGACTTACAACAAGGCTCATCAGCAAGAAAAGCTCAACACATCTCATCTGGGACTCCCCGGGGACAAAAAGCCTGTCTACGTCTGCGAGCATCTGTCTCCTGAAAACAAAGTCCTGCACGCGGTTGCACGTAGAGTTGCAAAAGAAAGGAAACTTGAGTTCGTCTGGGTGCGGGGAGGCAAAATCTTTATTAGAAAAGACATCAACTCCAAAAGCCTTATCGTTAAAAACGTAGATTTTCTTAATTCCCTATAAACATATAAATCACTTATACTCCCAATAGTCTACATAAAATTAACTTAAATTTTATGTTTTCTGTGCAAAGAAAGAACGCTTTTTGTAATCTTAAAGTTGTATATCAAAATGTCAATGGTCTTCGTACCAAAACCCATGAAATTCAGGCAAATGTATTAAAACTAGATGTGGACGTTATTCTATTAACAGAGACTAATTTAAATGAATTCGATTTTGATCATGAAGTTGTAGATAGTAGGTATTTAGTTTTTAGGCGCGACCGCCACTCCACAGTCGCCGAAAAAGTGGACGGAGGAGGAGTTCTTATAGCTATTCATAAGAAACACAACCCGATACGTAAACTAAAATGGGAATCCACTAAAGAAAATCTTTGGGTAGTAATCAAGTTTGGACAGGGAAGCTCAGCCGTAGAACTTTGCATATGTACGCTATACCTTCCTTCCCCTGCTAAATTTGATCCTCTAGAAATACTCGTATTACTAAATAATGTCACAAGTGTCCTTGCAAACAAAATGTCTAAAAATGCAATACTTCTTTTAGTTGGCGACTTCAATAGACCGTATCGCCAATGGACTCGCAGTGCAGATATTAATTCAAGTTCCTTGGTACCCAGTGCCCTTACGGATAACATTGACAGTTTGCTATGTGACTCACTTGCATTTAGTGATCTCCATCAAATATGCATGATACCAAATTCAAACGGACGAATTCTCGATTTAGTCATTACAAATTCACCTGAACTCGTCACTGTATCTCAAGGCACCGTACCGCTTGTAGAGCTAGAGATACACCACCCAGTTCTAAGTATTTCTGTTAAAATCAAAGTCAATGCAATAAGATCTCCTAAAGTCAATAGAGCGCCTACGTTAAATTACTCAAAAGCCGACTACCAAAGCATTCGAAATGAATTGGATGAGATAGACTGGGAAGATGTCTTCGACCCTAACCAGACAATAGATGAGACTGTCGATGCCTTCTATGATGTTCTTTTACCCATAATAACGAAAAATATTCCTATGCGCAGGAAAGGCCAAAATAGGTCCCCGTTGCCGAACTGAACTTGAAGGAGAAGGCAAAATATCACCGCAAGTTTCGGTTGTATGGCAATCCTCTTGATCAGCTTACATATCGGTTACTCCGCGAGCGATGTGATGATCTATTAGTATCAAGTATAAATAATCTGAAATCAGAAGCTAAAACATTTATCAAAAAAGATCCAAAATATTTCTGGTCTTTTGTTAAATCACTTCGAACAAATAGTAGCGGTATACCGGATGATATGTTTCTTTGTGATAATCATGTTCAGGGTGGCCAGCATATTGCAGATCTGTTTTCTGTATATTTTCACTCCTCCTTTCAACCACTGTGTCCACTTCTAGAAGGTGAGACAATACAGTACTTACGAGTAAACACACAAGTAAATACATTTCTATATTTACTTGTGTGTTATATAATACCTAATACAGTACTTACGAGTAAACACACAAGTAAATACATTTCATTTCAGTTATCTATCTCAAGAGATATACCAAAATACAGACATCATTCAAATTCCAATAGCTAAAATAGAATTGATCGTGATCATTTTCAAGAAATCTCTTAAACTGAAAAAAAAACTTCAATATGACATATTTGTTTATTTTGGCTTCTATACTAATGGATTTTAAGTTAATGGATTTCTGAATGTGGGAGTGATTTTGATATCGGGGCACCGTCATTCGTCATGCATTCGAGCTGTAGAATGTGTGACAAGTTACTGAAATATGACAAATATAAAATCTATAAAAAAACCGGCCAAGTGCGAGTGGAACTCGCGCATGAAGGGTTCCGTGGGTTTTTGCCGGTTAGTGTAAAACATTTAATAATGTGTGAAACTCACGAGTTTCATTTCAAAAATAAACATACCTATACTTAGTCGAATTGTGGACTACCATTGGAAGTCGGCTGAAACATTTTAAAATTACGCGTTAACTTTTTTTACAGCTGATAGGAAAGTAGGCTATCCCTTGACTACTATCTCACCTGTTGGTCATGTGGTCCAGGGTAGTAAACTGACAAGGCCTAGAATTACTGGCACACTGCTGCCGAAACACACTGTAAGTTGTTTGGCGACAGATCTTTTTGCTTGACGGTGGTAGCTTACCGCATTCGCAAAAAACCCATCCCCCATACGTTGAAGAAGCTTAAGCCAGCGATTAGCATTGAACTGCGTGCATGCTTTGCACTCAGGCGAGTGTCCCGAGTTGTATCAACGGAGGTATCGCGCGCCTGTTACTTCGCCACGGTGCACTCGCGTCGCGGCTGCAGTACGGCGCGGAAATGTACGGGCGTGGGAGCGCGCGTTCCGATCGCAGAAACGTGCTGTGCGAGCCATCGTGGGAGTCTCGCCCTACACCTCCGTCAAACCCTACTTCAAGCAATTCGGTATTCTCACATTGCCTGCCATCTTAATATATCAGGTCGCAATGTACCTACGTTGAAACAAATTACAACGTATACCCGAGGCGCAACGACTCGGTCTCTTATAATTTTCGCCATGGAAGTAGGCTAACGCAGATTTCCCACTCCCTAGTCAAAACAGTAAATTGACACATTATGCAGGTCCAGATATCTTCAATCGCCTGCCAGATATCGTAAAAGATGCACCAAGTACCGGTAGCTTTAAATACAGATTGAAGTTCTGGCTCATCGAGCAGACTTTTTATAGTTTCGAAGAGTTTTTAAACTTTGATGGTACTAAACGTATGTCATACCACCATTTTGAAGCAGTAATGGCTCAGTGGCATTGGCTGTGGACTGCCGCGCAGCAGTTCCATGGTTCGAATCCCGCCACGGGCTTGAGCTTCACCGCATGGTGGAAGGGAATTTTGCGAGTGCCCGCCTGGCTTGTGACCATCCTCAAGTAGAAAATCTGTCGCGAAGCACCTAACGGTGTGTTCCGGCAGCAGTCCTTGAGAGCCAGTGAAATTACAGGCATGTCTTAAGGTGACGGGCGCAGTGAAATTCGTGACTTGTTACGAAATGCATCTGTTATAGGCAGAGGATACTGCTTAACATCTGGTGGGCCTCGAGCTTGTTCCGCCACAATAACATAAAAAAAAAAGAAAAACAAAATAATACCAATGATTATATGTAACTAATTAAGAGAAAGTTAGTAACTTATATACTACATACTTTGTTACCTTCTTAAGATTTTAAGTAAGGGTTAATTTAGTGTTAAGTAATTATTTTGATATATTTATTTTATTAATTTACAATTTCGTTTCCAAAATGACTTGTAAATATGCATTTACCAATAAAAAGACTTTGACTTTGAACTATAGATCGAACTAAAAACCTGCGGCACGGCAGTCCTTAGGTATTACTTGGACCATCACTAGTTGAAAACTTTCGCCCTATTTGTGAAAGTCAGTTATTAAGAACTAAAAAAAATTTTACCAAAACATGGAACCGACTTAAACACTCAAAAGTGTCAAATAACTTGTCGAAGTCTTGTGTTTAACTTTTTTAAGTGACCCTTGCTACTTACGGGATCGATTGTCATCCACTGTCAACGACTACACTCGAGAGCAATGAATCCGGGTCACTTAAAGAATCCTAAAAATCTCGGAAACTAAAAATGCTAGGTTAATGCAATAAATTGTATTTAATAGACAATGTAATACTCCTTAAATGAAGGTATTAAAACTTCTTAGTTATTGTAAAGTTATATCATAAAAAAAACAAATTTGAAAAAGGGCCACTTTCGAAGATGGAACTACGAAATTACAGCATTTGGTTTTGCTTTTGTTTGTAATCTGTCATTTATGTGGGAACATAAACCATGTTGATAGTGCTCTATATTCATTATTCAAGCTGAAATTATGTCGCTTACGCCTGAAGAATGCACCAGAATACTTACAATGCTGGAAACCGGCCGGAGTCAGCGCGATACAGCCAGGACTGTCGGTGTGTCGCTGTCAACAGTACAAAGAGTTCTCCGACGTTACGAAGAAACTGCAGGGCTATCATGTATCTTTTGTAGCTATGAACTGTTGATTGCAACAATAAAACTGTCAGTTTTGACAAATTTTGTAAGACAGTTAAGTAACAGACCTTCATGCGTCGGAACGTTAGTCGCCGACCGTTTTTTTTCTTTTATACCTGAGACGGTAACTGGCATAAACATTGATCGAATTAAAATTTCGTACTATCCATTCTACTAAAGATTTTGTAAATATATAGTATATATATACAGGCTGTACTCACATGGTCAGTATTTCCTTTTCTTTCATATTATTATTATTCTAAAATCTAAATAAAACAAATAAAGGCAAAATTCATACCTGTTACGTGTGAGCAGAAATTTTTATGAGATGAACAAGAGAGTTGGCCTAGACTTATTTTATACAAGCATTGCATCGGCTAGGCGGTTGTAGCAGAGAGTTCTTCAACTAAATGTTTGAATTTTGTCATAAGCAGCAGTCTAAACATAAAAAGACTAAGCTGTAACCTAGTGTTCATTATTTGAATGTCATTTATAAGATAGCTATCCGTGAGGACCTATAATTGGTTATCTGTTGTTATTAGTTATATATAAGATATTTGTTATACTGTTGGTCTTCCTAAGAAATAAATAAAACTTAAGTTTATACTGGCATAGATTTTAAAATACAAGTAGTAATTTCTTATTATTATTATTATTTTTAGTATTCGGAGAGAGGAGAAACTTATTTTTTTCCCGCTCATGACTTCATTTTTGCCTCTCGTATTTTTTTTTATGTTATCCGCAGAGCATGCGTTATTGCAAAACATTAAAATACTAAAAATATCATAGTCGCTTTATTACATTTGGTTTTATTTTACAGGATATATCAAGCGTATGAAACGTGTTGCAGTATCCAAAGTGTAGATTGGCCATTAGACACTAGAATTGAAGCTGTGTGGAGGAAGATATATTTTGGGCTAAATTGTGTTCAGGAAGAAAAAATTATTACTTGTATTTTAAAATAAATGCCAATATTAACTTAAATTTTGATCTACTTAGATTTCAAACATTAAATTAGATTTTAGAATAATAATAATAATATGAAATCAAAGGAAATACTGACCATGGGAGTTCAACCTGTATATATATTATGTTATTACAACTCTATAGTAGAATGGATATTACGAAATTTTAAATCGATCAATGTATATGCCAGTTATCGTTTCAGGTATAAAAGAAACAAACGGTCGGCGACTAACGTTTGGGCACAAGAAGGTCTGTTACCTATCTGTTTTTTTCATTGATACAAGATCTCTCAAAACTGTCATTTTTGATTGTTGCAATCAGCATTTCATTGCTACAGAAGATACGTGATCACCCCGCTGGTTCTAACCTACGCAGACCAGGAACGGGCAGAACCAGGTGTACCACAGCACGAGAAGACCGATACTTGGTGAACACCATGCTTCGAAATCGCTTTCTCACAGGAACTGAACTCACCAATCAGTTTCGACGCCTCGGAGGAAGTAACCCAAGTGCATGGACAGTAAGACGTCGGCTTGCTGAATCTAACTTAAAACCCCTTAGACCTGCAAACGGCCCTAAACTGGAGCGTGGGCATCGTATTTCGAGACTAAGATATGCCCAGAGCCACGTAAATTGGAGTATTGAAGATTGGTCAAAAGTTATGTTCTCCGACGAATCAAAATTTATGCTCTACAAGCACGATGGAAGACACAGAGTGTATCGAAGACCTTATTGTCTATTAAATACAATTTATTGCATTAACCTATCATTTTTAGTTTCCGAGATTTTTAACATTCTTTAAGTGACCCGGATTCATTGCTCTCGAGTGTATATCATCAAGATAGGAAAATATTTTTCAGTTATTGGTGTGTAACTCAAAAACGGCTTTACCGATTTTTATGAAATTTAAATGGGACCAAACGACAAGCATCACCTTTCAAATAAAATCATTATCAAAATCGGTTCACCCAGTCAAAGTTCTGAGGTAACAAACATAAAAAAAACTGATGAATTTCTCAATTCCTCCTCCTTTTTTTAAGTCGGTTAAAACTCATCTATAGAATCAGCACGAAAGAGAAAGATTAGATCCCCGATATCCTCATACGATCCGTTGAAGTTCGATCCCGTCTAATTTCCCTTCTGAGTGTTTTTAAGGAGGTTGAAATAATTCTACCGCCGCTCGGGCGGCCACTCAGAGAATCAGCTGAGTCGCAGGTTGGCCGTGGAGTCAGCAACTAGCCAGCCGAGGTTACGTGCCTGACACACTGCCGCTGTGAACAACAAACTAGTCAAACGAACAAGCTGGAATAATTGTAAGGGCTCGAATGAATGACTTCACAGATTACAGGCACATGAGACTTAACAACTATGTCTCAAGGGGACAGGCGCAATGCCATTCGTCACTTGTGACGAAATGCATCTGTTGTAGGCAGAGGTAACCGCTTAACATCAGTTGGGCCTCGAGCTTGTTACGTCACAATAACATAAAAAAACCTCTTCCATCTCTAAGACAATGGATTAGATAAGATAATGGGCTTAGAGAAAGCTTTAAACCACAGACAGCCCAGTGTAACTAAACAGTTCTTCAGTGGGACTTCATTCTTACTTTTCAGTAATAACAAAAAATTTTAAAGCATCTTAAGAAAACATTAAATAATATTATTATAAAAATATGTATATCTAGTGACAATTCCGCCTAATTTTCCTGTTATCTACGTGACGTCACAAACATCACGCAGCCTAACCGGAAGAATATCCGACTTCGATGCTACTTCGATACTTTTAAAAATATTTGTTATTATCAAATTTGGATTTCCGCAAAGTAACGGGTGAATCTATTTATTATACTTTTCAGTGTTGGAAGTCTGTTCTATTTTTTTCTTCTTTTTAGTGAAAAAGACTGCTAAATCATTAAATCACTAAATCATTCTCTTCAACTTCGTCAAAGTGTTCATCGTCAACAACAGCAAATACCATTAAACCATCCAGGTAAGCAAATACATCACTCAATTGATTATAACTTATAAACTACTGAACTTATTTTAATAAAAGTTATATGAGATCACTTCGAATGTATACCCTTTTCAATAAAACAATAATTATTAAAATCGGACTAGGTACTCTGTAAAAAGTTAAGCGTGGACATACATAAAATAAAAAAATACGCGTCGAATTGAGAACCTCCTCCTTTTTAGAAGTCGGCTAAAAAGGAGTGAACGCTAGTTTTAATAGATATATATAGTGAAAAAGTCGAGGGATGTCTGAATTTAGAAGAACATAGGTATAAGGTATAAGAAAATTATGAACAACTGAAAAATAGAAATAACCTAGAGTGAAAATGATAATGTACGGCGGTATTGATAACAGCTTAAAAACAACATTATGAGTCGGTGTTTTAAGTATTTTTTTATAAAGAGGATAAGCGTATATAAATATGCCCATATTCAAAATTTTTATTTGGTTTTCTTTTTATAGATCCCAGCAAAAATTATCTAAACTGAAAACTTTGTACTCGTATATTAATTAGTATATTTTATTTTAAAAAATCTTAATATAATAGTTAATATTTTTTTTTGATTATTTATTATATCTTAGGAAGAATAGCAACTACAAAGCTTAAATAAGGTAAATAAATATATAAAACGAAAAAGTCATTCACAAGTCTCCACATATAAAACTATGACCACAATATGAACCACATATAAATGATAATACGAGTAGATGTACCTTCTACAATCTACACGATAAATAACCCACTTGCTAGGATATGAAAATATTTATTTAAGTAGGCTCACTAAAAAATATTAATTTAACTCCCTAAAAGTCTAAACATCAAAGTCCCTAAAAGTTATTCAAATAGATCACCGTGGCCGTGGCGATTCCGTGGATAAACAGACACTTTAGTAACAGTAGTAAGATTCCTGTTTGCCCTTAGGGTACCTACGGAAACCTAGAAATGAAACCAACTATCAAGATAATAGAGGACTATACAATAAAATACCTACTCACATTAAAAAATTACACTCTTTTAACGTATTTAAATCCAAATTGCACAATTACATTTTAGCACAACAAAATAAATACCTTCCAAATTACGACGATGTATGTACCTACCTAATATTATTTTTAATTAATGTTCTCATGTTAGTAAGTGACTGTATGCCCCGTGGGGTGCCGGGTAACAATTGCACCTCCCCATATCATCCCGTGGGTGTCGTAAGAGGCAACTAAGTGAAAAATACTGGAAGGTGGGCAGCAGCGCCTTCTAAAGAACTGCCAACTTACACTGCGATCCACAAGACGCCTGCCAGTTGCTGTGTTCAGCAGTGGACGATCCGGCTGTTACAGAAAGTGACTGTACTGTCTTGTTATGAGAATAAATATCTTTAAACCTAAACTTTTGCGTTTAAAACCGTTGAACCCGTGTGTCTCATGAGCAAACTATAGCGGTATTTTAGCTGCGTCGACACGCGAGCTCACGCCGGGAGATTGCGGCGAACGGCGAAATAGACCCGCGTAATAACCCATACCTACCTGGATATCTCGTATATACCGTACTAGCTATAATGGTAGCAGTACGAGTACATACTCGTACGGACATAGAAAACACAATTTATATGTGATAAGGGTCACCAGCTCAAAGCGGGCAGTATAAAAACAGCAAAATAAACCCGTTTAAAATCCTCACGCAGCTTTATAACTTGTATTATGCCATACTAATTAATTTTATATTCTTTGTAGTTGATATGCTAGGTTT
This sequence comes from Plagodis dolabraria, assembly GCA_963854805.1. NCBI lineage: Eukaryota > Metazoa > Arthropoda > Insecta > Lepidoptera > Geometridae > Plagodis > Plagodis dolabraria. Next base: position 23,010,693 of record OY978459.1, read on the forward strand.
TGACTAAGAGATACAATCATTACAATCTCCATAATTGATATTGATCACTAAATCTCAGAACTATCAAGTCTAGGTTACAAAGGTTTGCATGGTGGTAGGGTATTTTGCGAATGCCCGCTTATACCACCCAAGTAGAAAATATGAAAATATGACGCCAAGCACCTAACGGTGTGTTCCGGCAGCTATCCTTGATAGCTAGTAATTTAAAATTAGGCAACCAAGAATTACTGGCTATCACGGACAGCTGCCGGAACACACCACAAGCACTTCAAGTGATTGGAAATAGATATTCCACTCAAGGGGGTATATAGCCAGGCAGGTAATCCCAAAATACTCTACATACTCTTATATTATGATTTTATAAATTATATTATTCTTTTTATTATATACATATTATGGTTCAATAACAGAAACAATTTATTATTAAAATGGATAGGACATTTTGGTCTGGATGATGTTATTTTGGCTTTACTTTTATCGTGCGTCGTTCGTAACGTGTACATTTTTTTCCTGGAGGAGGAATAAAAATGATACAGAAATAGGTTGAATATGAATCTGGACGAACATATTATGAGCCGATGCAGGCCGAAGAAGGTGAAGAACTTCCTGAATAATGTATATATGTGCATGAGAAGTTGTGAAGCGCTCGTAGCGAAGTTTGCTTAGCCATTCTGAATCGATCACCAAAGTTAAGCAACGCCCGCCGCGGTCAGGAGTTGGATGGGTGACCGCTGGTGACATTACTACTGAGCGCTTCCGTGCTTCGGAGGGCACGTTAAGCCGTCGGTCCCGGTTGTTGTCTTAGGATGGCAGTCGTTACAGCATGGTGGTAGGGCACTTTGCGAATGCCCGCCTGGCTAGCTACCACCCTCAAGTTGAAAATCTGTCGCCAAGCATCTAACGGTGTGTTCCGGCAGCTGTCCTTGAGAGCCTGTAATTCTAGGTTAGCCTGTACAACATCTTCGTCCACATCATCACTTACCATCAGGTGAGATAGTGGTCAAAGGGTAAACTATCCGGCATAAAAAAAAAGGAAGTATATATACTAAAACAAGTACAAATTAACTAAACAATGTAAAAGAAACCTGACTGCAAATTGATTTCTTTTTGGTAAACGTTTTATCGTTTCATTGAAATTAAAACTGCATGTTATATACATTTATGGATTCGTTTTTTAAACCCGTTCATTTTGATAACCCACTCGGATAGGATGAAATAAAAATGTATCCCACAATATGGCATATTATATATTGTTTTTTTTAATATATACTCACTTGCGCTATCAAGACGAATCTAACGATATCTCATACATTAAAATCGGTTAAGCCATTTAAAAATGGTGGAATAAAAACTCACATACATACATTATAAGAACCCTGAAAATGTGACACTCCTTTTTTGGGCAGTTGTGTATAAGAGTTAAAGAATAGAGTGAAGGAAGCAAAAACATGTGGTACCTTGGAACAAGAAGAAAACCAACGCTGTACATTGGTATAATTTTAATGGAATATTTACGTTTGATATCTCATCCAAAATCAGCAATAGATAAGAACCCGCTTTGCCTCCAGCTATATACAGAACGTTGGGAAATCTATAGGTATACGTATAGATAATATATTGGTATGAGGGCACGTACATAAGGCTATGTACTTGGTTATATAAACGGAGCTGGACGGCGACAGCTAGGCGGAGCGGCCGACCAAAATACGGCCACCTGACGCTCCCACCCTGACGGGAGCAAACACTGTGTGAGAATAAGCGATTTTATACCAAGGACTTGTCTAAAACAAATTGTTCTCTCATCATTAGTCAACACACTTGTATATCATAAATGGTGTAGATTATTACCCTGGAACAAAAAACTGCCCGGTAAGTATATGCAAGCCCGGGCACAGTTTTTTACTCCTTTGGAATGTTATTTTTTTTTGACAAAAACCACTTATCTCACCTGATAGTCGACCCCAGGACCTCCTGGTCCTTCTTGACAAATGGGTTGATTAGGATCAGGAAATTAGGACGTGCCAAACGACAAATAAATAAACTGAAAATGTCGAGTCATGTTTAGTCCGCTAGGGGACGCTAGCTTCTGTTTGTAGTGGAAAGAGCGAAAATAATTGTAACTACTACTGTTATTGCCATAAAATATTATTCAAATGTTAAGAAAATTTCTATACCAAAAACAGTACTTTAAACACAAGCTGTAAGAGGCTCTGACAAATTAAGTAATTGCTCCGAGGTAAGTGGAACATTTTTATATAGAAATAAAAACTAGCAGGTATACTTGTGGAAAATGACGCACGCGTTGAACGCTTTTCTTAGCAGCAATTGGAAGTCACCATCCAAACAAATAATGATATATCAATCCTAGTACTTTTAACTGTTAATCAAATGAAAGCATTCAAAATTATTTTATATTTGATTATGATTTAGCCGCTAATCGCGTCTCTCATATCCATATGCCGAGCGCAATCTCGGTACAAGCGCGCACAAAGCCTGCCCGCTGCGGTCGCCGTCTTACCGCCACCTCCCGATTGTACGGCTTATGTACCTGTGTATTTATGAGATGCTGTTGTAATCACAGCCTTCTGGAATATTCTGCACGTGGCACACTACACCAGCTACACAAAGTAACCTACAAACAAAAATAATATTTTGTAAAAACTTAATACTACAGTGATATGAGTAGCCCATCGTCGTAATCTGTTAGTTCCTTTCAATTCAGGTAGTGGTAATAATTTGAACAACTAAGAAAGGAAAAATTTAAGTCATGTGCGGGATTCGAACCGGTGAGAGAGCCGGTCATTCTAGGTTAGCCTGAACAACATCTTCGACCACATCATCAATCACCATCATTTTTTGTATATTTTTTTATAAGTATAAAAAAATATACTAAAAATATTGTTTTGTTTGTTATCAACTATTGGAATATGTCAAAATAGAGCTCACGAAGCACTGCACAAGATCTTGCAGTAGCTTCTCATTTCTTTGGCAAGCGCCTTGCAATGTTTTCGATATTTTTCTGTTTTAGAGTTGATTTTTATTTACACTTTATTGTCAGGTTATGAAGAAATACAGTAATATTTTTGCATACGTGTATCTTTATTTTGAAGCATTTTCCTACACACCTGCGTGATATGTGATAATATAAACGATGTCACATACAAATACGTATTCGATTTTTCCGCCAAATTGTTTTCAGTTTATAAACCACTTTAAAGTTTTTACCACCTAGGCGTCTAGCACTTAATGCAACCTCTTTGCTTAACATGTTTGTGGCTGCGATGTGAACACCTGCAAAACCTACTTAGTGTTGTGCACTTATTTATTGTAGAGATTTTGCTTTGTCGATGGTTTTGAATAAACACCATATAGAAAATATGAGCGATTCTATCGATTTGTCTTCGGTATGCAGAAGAGAGGAATATAATTTTCTAACTTTATTTTGCCTATACATATTGGATTACATTTTAGCACTCAAAGAACATCTGTAAAATAATTAAAATGGCAGAATTCAAGACGGCTACCATAGAAAGCACGCCGACACCACTGAAGCTTGATCTAAATTCAAATTCATTTATTTAAAAGAATGTAGTTTGGAAACAGCAGGTGGTAATGCTTAAAACATATACCTTAACATTCTACCATTACAAATTACAATGGTGTGTAAAATTTTACATATTAAAATTTTAAAAACATTATATGTTATTGAATAAGAAATTTAATTTACTTTATTTAATAAAGACAAATATACTTAGGTAAGGACTAAATTTTCATTTATGCAATAACTTCCTTTAGCCTAAGAAATCTTATTTTTGACAACACTTTTTTAAATGTTGGTATAAGTACGTATTTGATACGCTTAACATCTGACCACTCCTTCGCGTGTTAATTTGATGAAGGGAGTCGAGCCTTTCACATATACCTACCGATACTATTGAAGTTAGGGTGCATTATACAATATAAATAAATAATAATCAAACTGTACGATAAAAATAATAAACTGTGAGCTTGATAAAAGCAACTTATTTTTTTATAGCTATCAGCATAAAAAATAAGGATCACGAGTGCCGCTGAAGTACGGTGGGCAGAATTAGGTCGCGCCGTCTCGTCGTCAAGGAGACCTACTCCCGGCCAGTTTTACCCCTAGAAACCCGTATTTACCCTGCTGGAAACTGACCGCATGAATTTTTAGTAGTGGCGAATACGGAATAATTGTTTGGGTCGGCGACGTGTGTAATGACATTCATGAGATAAATATTATAAGGACGCCCGAGGACCGACACTTCACCAACACATAGAAATGAGCTTTAGCAATATACTAAACTACCCACATAAACTACCAACCTACTTAAGCATAATCACACTTTACACTAATAATATAAAAACGAAAATAATTGTGTGTGTTAGTGTGTATGCTAATTAAACCACTCTTAATTTCAATGAAATTATCCAGGGAACGCGATTGAATAGATTTTCATACGGGCGAAACTAGTCTTGTAAATATTTTATAGACTAGGTGCTAATTAGATTTAGTTCGGGCGATGGGTAATTTACGGAAATTCATATGTACTAAATATAAAAGTTTTGAAGCGCTCGTAGTGAAGCTTGCTTAGTTATTCTCTACCAATCAACTAAGATAAGCAACTTCCGCTACATTCAACATTGGTTGGGTGATCTTGAGAGGCATTTGTGCTATCTCATACTGCGGAGAGCACTTAGAAGGCCAAATACACGAAATAGACATACAACAAGTAAAATTCGCCGTATCAAAAATGAAAAAAGGCAAGGCGATTGGACTTGATGAAATTCCTGCCGAGCTGTGGATATTTATTGGGCCTGTAGGTGTAGTATGGTTACCAAAGATGTTGAACACCATAGTCAAACATAACTCTATACTTGAATCGCGGCGCCTCAGTCAACTTGTTCCATTTTACAAAAACAAAGGAGAGGAACCCAGAGTGGAACTACACAGGCATAAACTTGACATCACATACCTACCTTGAAGATCTGGGTCCTCCTAATCAATAAACGCATTCTACTTGTGTCATCAATAACACCAAATGAGTTTGGATTCACGCCATCGAAGTCACCAAGTGACGCTATACAAGCTTAAGGATACTTGCAGAGAAACATTGCTTGAACAAGGAAGATATATATCTTATTTATATCGATCTAGAAAAGGCATATGACCGAATTCTGCGAGAGTTAGTGTGTTAGCTTTGAGGCCCCAATGTCTTCCTGAGAACTACGTAATGTTAATTCGGGATGTACAAAAATGCACACACTAATGTGAAAAATCCAGCTGGTACTAGCCATAAATTTGAGGTCCACGTTGGTGCATCAAGGCTCTGCGCTAAGCCCACTCCTTTTCAACAATGTAATAGACATCTCTATGACTATCCACGCTCAATTGCCATGGAACCTCCTGTATGCTGACGACGTGGTACTCATAGCCGAAACACCTAACGAACTGCAAATGTCACTGTCTTTATGGGTCACCTCACAACACTAGAAAAATCAGATCTAAAAATGAACAGGACAAAAACTGAACATATGCAATACTGCTTTAGTGATTGACAAAAAATGCACATGACGGTGATGCGTAGCTGGAGTCGTTTATTTATTGGAATGGCTTTTCGGAGTGATCTTTTTTATTCTGCGATAGTAGTCACAGCATCTGTAAGGACCTCGTTTTAAAAAGATGATAAAACATAATATTATTTACTGATGACAATGACGCAAAAATATAGAATTTATTTCCGCTTCACATGTATTTTTATGGAAAAAAGGTAACTTTCAGTGGAAGTTGAACCCGCGACGCCAGAATTGCTGATTGAAGTCCTGCTGGAAGTTATCAACTTCCATCCGAAATAATTTCTACGACAAAAGTTGATGATAAAAACACACTCGATTATTGCTTTATTAGGTATGTACTATTTAACGAACTCTATTGCATAATAGTTAAAGAGGAAAGAGGTTATACGGCTTTGGAGCCGGATCGCTATTCAGCACTATTCACTGTGAAACCTTCTCGTCCGTGATTTGGGTCCATTCATTGAAGTATATAGCCAGCGGCCAGCGGCTACCTAATGCTGACGTCAATCTTGTGTAGTAATCAGTTCTGTATCAAGAATTTTAAGGGGACAGGCCAGTTAGGAGCTTTTAACGGAAAATAAAGTAAAATATTAATGAAACAAAATTCAATCTGAGTACTCAGTAGTACACAGTAGGCTACTACGACTTTTTGTTTGAACAAAAACGCGCGAAAATCAGAGTAAATAATAAGTTTCAGAAGCGGTTGTCCGATTTTAAAATTTGATAATCGGCTTTATTAACGATATAATTGGTTACATTTTGGCGAAAGGTAGATGTGGAAATTCACTATCTTTGAGGAGTTCCATAAAATAATACGAAAATAGGTGCATTTCATATATCTATATACGTATTAAACAAGTGGTAATGAAAAAACCTTAAGGGTGGATTTGTTGACAACATGTTCGTAGCTTCATAGTATAGATTTTTTCTGAATCCAAACAATGACCTTCTGAAGAGGAATTCATCTTCAAAGTTACCAAAATCAGTGACTGTATAAGTGAAGACTTCGGACAACAAATTACGACTTAGACGACGACTTAGTTCCGCTTTCTTTTTTCTTCTATCGGACGTCCAGACCAATGGAGAGGCGCCATCCGTATATGGTTGATATTCCCAGGACTCGTACGAAGCGCTTCGCGAAAGAGTGGAACTCTTTACCGTGGTCAGTTTTTCCTGATGAATACAACATGGCTGTCTTCAAATCGAGAGTAAATAGGTTTCTTCTAGGTAAGCGTGCTCCGTTTTAGAACACATCAGTGCTTAACATCAGGCAGGGTGAGATCAAACGCGAACCTACTTTTTTTATGTAAACTACGTTTTTATGGAAAGAACTCCGAAGACACCTTAGCCTTGCCTAGCTGACAAACGTCTGCTTCGTGATATTTATTTTCCCCAGTTAGGCGTTGATGGCGCGTTGTGATTTGACTAAAAGAATGTACGATACGCTACGCCTATGCTTTATCCGCTGATTCGCAGTCTCCATTCAACGTCCTTCCCAGAGTTATCAGATTTGTAACCACCTAATATGGATACCTGAATAGACTAAAGATATTTAAGTTACACCTTTGTCTGGTCAGCTTTCCAATCTTGTTCGTTTTACGTTATCGCATGTTATGTACAACTAGATTACGCCAAAAGGGTACCTAATTATTCGTAGTTTACCTAGGTACATTGAAATAATAAAAAATGGGAGAAACGGCACCCGTGCCTCCAACATGGCAATGTCAAATCAGGCGACGTCTTCTGATTGACTCTTAGTAGTGTGCATCTACTGCATACTTGTTTTCCTGGCTTCGCCATTCATTAAAACGTATATACAATCGAAGTGCAGCTGGGTGTATTATGTCCTTGTCTTAAATTTTCTCCACATTATGGTATGGCGATATTACAATGTGGTGATGCCTTGGCATTTTTAATTAGCTTTAGTCATTACCACTATTTAACTAAGTCGCATATCACAAAAGTATACGCTCTTGCTTGAACATCTTCAAAGGAAATTTGAAGGACGTAGGTGCGAGGGAATGCCCGCCTGGCTAGCAATCACCCTCAAGAAGAAAATCTGTCACCAAGCACGTAACAGTGTGTTCTAGTAGCTGTCCGTCAGATCCAGTAATTCTAGGTTACCCTGAACAATATCTCCGACCGCATCATCACTTACCATCAGGAGAGATAGTGGTCAAAAGCTAACCTGTCAGCAATAAAAAAAACCTCCAGTTAGACCTATTAAATTTCAAAAACATCGGTTGAGTAGTTTTAAGCTACATTCACACAGTATAATAATATAATAATATAATAATATATGATCCTGGTGTTTTCAAAAAAAGAGTAAATAGGTTTCTTCTGGGCAAGCGTGATTCATCTTCGACTCCATCGTCGCTTACCATCAGGTGAGATGGAGTCAAACGCAAACCCATATAATGTAAAAAAAAAAAAAAAAAAAAAAAAAAAAAACTTATTGAAGTATAGTACCGCCTTTCACAAGTTATTTCATACTTTTTAATTATGGAAGTCGGTTCCCATATTTAAAAAAATATTTATGCTGATCTATTTATCACAATCTCAATCTGAACTCTGTTCCTCTGTGTACAATTTTGTCCGACACCATGTATTACTAAAACCTGTATGTTTTCAAACTTTATAGCGATTGCTCCAAAGTAAATAAAATCTCAACAAGATTTTATCGAAGGGAGATCTTTGAGCTTAGATCAGGGATTCCTTGCAAGGTTGTTCTTTGCTAAGCGAACTTTTCCTTTCGTGTAAAACTTTTTCATTTGAGCTCATCGAATGATCGTCACGTAGAAAATGAGCTTATTCGCAGCCGGCTTGTGATCGTAAGCGCCGTTATTAGCTGCTCGTAAACAACCAAGCACGATACACCTGCGCAGCACTGAAACGCAACTAACTAGAATTCCAATACCTATTGTGAAGACTCCTTTACGATCTAGTACTATTTTATTACGAAAGTTTTTGGTACTTTAGTTCAGAATAAGAAGTGGGTGATTGTTAGCAGCATTTTTTGAAAGTGAACTACATTCTTTGAAGACCATAGACAACATCAAGGACCATTGCCGACAATACTTGACAATAATTCTAGTTAAGAACTGTAAGTTTTTTTTACCTTAATTAAAAAATAATATTTAAGGGAGTTTTAACGAAGGATTATATGTGATTATGATTATAGAAATGTAAGCATTTCATAATGTAAAATAATTAGATCTAGGTACCTTAAGTCGACGTGAAATCAAAATAGCAACTTTTGGACGCTGAGAAATGAATAAGAAAGAGAGAGTCTAATGAAAATCAAAAATGAGGCATCAAATTCGGCCAATTTTGTCCTCATTCACGATAGACCATCGCATATTACACACGTCACACAACGGAATAAATAAACTAAAAATGCCCACTTGCGTATTAAAACACTTCAAAAACAGAACATATTCAGTGAAGAAAAGTTATCTGGAATTACTTTCCACACGTAAGTATTAAATTGAATGTACTTTCTTTAATATATTACTACGCAATTTAGGTTATAACTTCGAACCAAAATGTAAACAAAGCGATCGTAAAGTGTTGCCAGATATACATTTTAGGTTGTTTCCAAAAGTGTGCAGTTTTTAATATTCGGTTCGTGTAGCAGTAACATTATATGCTTTTTACCTAAACAAGTGTATGTTTATTAGGAAAATCTAGGGAATATCTTATCTTATGTTTTGGTTAAATTTAATTTATTATAGTTATAGTGCAATATCTTTGTTATCACTCCAACTATAGTAGTTAAATAGTTCGACCAAGAAATTTGTTACTTCTTATAAACGTTTGCAGGTTAATAAAAGTTATTACATAAGGTAGGTATATAATTTTCCCACTGTTGGGCAAAAGCCTACATTTTGATGACTTACGAAGACATTAATCGACCAAGAGCGTGTCAGGACACACATGCTCCCGTGGCAGATGCCGTAGATAAATAGAAAACCATGTAACGAGTATTGTTGGTTGTTTATTTTATTTACAGTTTCTCAAAATTTTATAGTTATAAACCAAAATAATTTTGGGAAAAAGTCCTTCAAATGGCAGGAACGGTTATATAAAATAACCGTATATTATTATAACAGAATGCTCAAATCAATTTTCGTTTGATGTTTTTAGTATAATCTATTTCTATGGTAAATAATGAAATTCTAGGTCTAAAAGTAAAAAATATCGACTAGGCTACCAAAATACGAAAATGGTTAATTAGCAGAATTTTTTGAAACACTCCCGTGATACTTGTAGTGTTATTTTTGTTAATCATTTCAGATTTCCAATAAGGATTGCTTAATAATCGCAATGATCAAGGGTGGAAACCATCGAAGAGTAGCGTGATTTGTTCCGATCATTTTAACATGGCATGGCCCCTGCGACGGAACCATACCATATATGTTACCTACCACGCCTTTGGTCAATTATTTATTGTCCTAGAGAACGTAGTCAAGAATATCTTAAAAAATATTGCGAAACATAATCGTGAAGATTGAATAATATTGCACAATATAAATAATATTGTTATCACGTAATATTCTTATGAACAGATTTTGCTGTATATTTATATCTTTAAAAAAATTTCTCCCATAAATCCTACAGTTAAGTTATTTTTGCTTTCATATGGCAACACTTCTTTCGCACACATGTATAGAAGTTTGGCTTCAGTTGGATGTTTTACGGCCCTCCGAATTTTCTTCTATTTCGTCAGAGCTTTTGGACACGTTTTTTAGAAAGAGTGCAAGCGTTACAGATATGAATAAATTATATAAAATTTTGCAGGCTATAACAAATACTATGCCTGATGCGTAAACACGATTCCTCTAACTAGAAAAAAAATCATAACTGCAGCTCTTAAATTTTGCTTAATCGAGTTTGTGTCCATTTAGTGAATCGTATAAATACAAATTTAAGTTATAATTATTATGTAGCACCCATGTAATAATGTAGATATCTGAAATTTCTTTCAGCCTGTGCCTGAAATTTCTTTCAGATATCTACATTCGTTTTTAAAAAGCTTTTATATGAATTTATTTAATAAGATTCGCTCACGTTATCACTGGTAGCTCGTCAAATCTTATTCGCAGGCGGTTTATGATCCTAGCTTTTAAAACATTTTTTCTAGGTTATTGTGACGGAGCAAGCTCGAGGCCATCACTAACCTCTGCTTATAACAGATCCATTTCATCACAAGTCACAAATTGCACTGCGCCCGTCACCTTGAGACTTAGTTGTTAAGTCTAATGTGCCTGTAATTTCACTGGCTCTCAAGGACTGCTTCCGAAACTCACCGTCAGGTGCTTGACGACAAGATTTTTTACTTGAGGGTGGTCGCTAGTCAGGCGGGCATTCGCAAAATGCTCTTCTACCATGCTGTGAAGCTCACCTGCTGCGCGGTAGTCCATAGCCAATGCCACTGAGCTATCACTGCTTCAACAATTGGTACACAAGTGCAATTAAAACAATACATCTGCCTTTTATCAACTTTAGAGATTAAGTACTTCATTTCAGAACGTAGAGCTATCGACACGTAGAGAATCAGCTCATTCGCAGTCGGTTTATGATCGCGAGCGCGCGTTATGGCCTACTCGTAAACAGCTGCGCTCGTTTCACCTGTGCCACTAGATGATATTCCATTACCTATGGTGTATGACACTCTATGACCTACTTATATCTTAATCAGAAAGTTTATGTTGGGCATTGTACGTTCTGTTACACCTAATATATTGCTGACCTAGGCCCGAATCCCTCACAAACCTATTTACGCGTTGTCAGCAGTATTTTTCTCTATATAAACGGTGGCTTCCAAAATTAATTGCTCAGATTTATTATGATAACTCCAGGAGTCACCAGACTCAGTACCAGTATACCCTTCAGGTGGAACCTCTGCCCAAATTAGTAGCAAAAGTTAGTTGCGGGAACTTGTAAGTCAACGTGTAAATTAATAATTTTATTTTTTCAAATAAAATAAATGTGTTTGTGTCCATAAGTTGTTGTTTTTTTTAAGACAACTAAATAGGTCCACACAACAGTACGTACTTTATAAATGAGAATAGAATGATTTCAATACTTTTTCTCGTTAATTAAATGCCAATGCTGCAGAATTTCACTGCTCCATGTTTTCTCTTGCTTGCTTCTCTTCTCTTGCTCTTCTCTTCTCTTGCTCTTGCTCTTGCTCTAAGACAACTAAGGGTAATAAAGTACTGGAAGGTGGTCAGCAGCGCCTTCTGAAGAATCTTACACTGCAATCCCCAGGACGCCTGCCAAACGTGAGGATTTTAGCAAACCACCTTTTAATTGAGGACTATATTTAACTAATACAGTAATTAGTTATATATAGTCTTCTGTACCTTTTACCATAATTAAAAGTCAAACCTAATCTCATTTGTTATCAATTCTTCAAAGGATCGTCACGTAAAGAATTAACTTATTCACAGCAGGTTTATGAGTGCGAATGCTCGTTATGCGTTACTCGTAAAAATCCGCGCTCATTTCAAGTCTCCTGCGCTCTCCCAGCTAGAATGCAGTCTTTATAAGGGACCATTTACGACCTTCTTTTGTTTCATTCAGAAAGTTTATAGTACAATGCACTACTAATAAATATGTATACAAATTTAAGTCAAGTTCAAAAACGGCAGAGCGCATACTATACCGCGGCGGGCGTGGTTGAAAAAGTGTACCGTGCGGCGCAATAACATTCCTTGACGCGAACAATCGGATGCGATCATTTATTTCAATGAACCAATCTAAAAAAAAGAACTTGATGTTTTCAAAATGACTAATACTGGTACGCGTTAACTGTATGAGAGTTACACTTCTTCAGATATTTATTCGTACGCAGTGCAGAAATAAAATGAAAGTGAATGATTGAACTCATTGTGCAAAGATCACCTGTAGCTAAGCAAGTTCTTCCACATATTGTCATCAAACGTAACACTAAATATTCCACACCTAGTCACAGCTTTCTGAATGATCGTCCTTAAAGACTTGATCTTATTTACAGCTGGTTTGCGATTGCAACGCAAGTGGCTTTGCTCACTTCACCTGCGATGAACATCTTCCTACATTTTTCAGGTGTCTTCACCAGCTTAACGTGAGCTCCTGTGCTGTGTGGAGCTGTTGTGTTCTTAATATGCAACACCACTCTAATCGTAGACGTGAATAGTGCTGCTCATTCGACGCAGTCAATATCCAAGTCGATATCGAGTTCATGTTTCCGTTTGTACAGTAGGTATATGATAAAATACGGAAAGCATTTGGCGTCCTTATATGGAATAAAATTCTTAATGTTAATTTTAGTAGATACATTTTAATTGACTTTTTTATTACAAATTTACAAGAAGAAAAATTAAAGTCATGTGCTGGATGAGTTTAATTTTAATTTGCTCAGAAGAGCAGCGTTAAACGTAGGTACCTTTGTAATCTCAAGGTCCTGGGTTCTTTTCGTAGATTGGATATGTATAGGGTGACACGTACTTTTTCAGAACCTAGCGTTCCGGACTCCGGGGTCTGCAACTATGTTCGGTAGATGGCGTTATACTCACCCCTATTATTACAAGGGACCAAACCATATTCAGAAAAAGTTTGTATAGCTCTGCCTCGTCCTTTTGGACTATAAAAACATTCATAGTCATAGCATCAATATACCACAGATAAGCAAGAGTGATTTGACATATATAGTGATATGATATGATATTATTATTATATGATATTCCCCACAGGGCATCTTTAGAATTGCAGCCCCCATATCTTCCTATGGGTGTGAAAGAACTACCGGAAGGTGGGCAGCAGCGCCTAATGAGATATTGACACCTTTAACTACGGTCCCTAAGACACCTGCCAAGAGTAGGGATAATGGCTAAACCAAAATGATGAAGTAATTATGATGAACACAAATTTCGTACGGCCCCCAGTCTCCGGGTGCACTATTACTCCTGGCCCCGGTACCAGGCTAGGTAACGGTGGAGCGGGTGCGAAGTATCTACAGAAAATATGACGACCCTTATAGTTTATACTTATCTATAGGTAAATAATTTACATGTCATATATGGGTACAATTACAAAATATATGTTAGCAGAAATAGGGACAGGTATACAATAGTATAATGTCAAATCTCATGCATTAAAATCCATTATACAATATGTGTCAATTACCTAAAAATCTATTAAATTATTAGTAAAAAAATATATATAATTATAATTTTATTGTAATTAAGTAGATATATGTTAATATTCATGAATTGAAAACATCATTAAAAAATCATTAAATAGAAAATACAAAAAATTTAATTATTTTTAAATGTCATGTAGGTGCTGGTTAGCTACAATGATTTCCTCTTTCAAATCAAATTCATAAGGAGCTTGTTCTATAAGCCATTTTTTCAAACCATTCTTAAAAGTTTGCGTCTTACTAGAATTTCGTAAAGTACAGTACACTTAGTCCTAGCAACACATAGCTGTTCTTGATCTTATTCATTCATGGTTGGAACGTTGCGAAACGTGAAGCAAGTTTAGTTATCGATATATCGAGATTGGATATATCATCCGAATTCAAATCACAACCCCTACCTTTTCTTGTGTTGCTCTTGCTACAGTCCGCGAGGGGGTAAAAGGGTGTCAGTGAACGGTATCGAGAAACTTGCTCTGTTCGTGTGGCTTCCTACGCGAATTTCCCTGTTTTTCAGCATCAAATAAATACCTATCCAAAGAATGTAAAAGCACATGTACTGAAAATATTGAAGTAAAACTTTCATTTAAACATCCATATTTATTTTGCTATTTCATGTAGTTGTTTTATACGGGTACTATGCACCAGATACTTAATCGGAAATCGAAATAAAAAGTATTTATGCGTTTACCGAAACCTTCTTTTCTTTATGCTTGATAGGTTAGCCTTTGACCACTATCTCACCTGATGGAGTGATGGTGTGGTCGAAGATGTTGTTCAAGCGAACCTAGAATTACTGGCTCTCAAAGACAGCTGCCGGAACACACCGTTAGGTGCTTGGTGACAGATTTTCTACTTGAGGGTGGTAGCTAGCCTGGCGGGCATTCGGAGAATGCCCTACCACCATGCTATAACGACTGCCATCCTAAGACAACAACCGGGACCGACGGCTTAACGTGCCCTCCGAAGCACGGAAGCGCTCAGTAGTAATGTCACCAGCGGTCACTAATCCAAGTTGACCGAGGCGGACGTTGCTTAACTTTGCTGATCGGTTCAGAATGGCTAAGCAAACTTCGCTACGAGCGCTTCAAACTATACTTCTAACTTATGTAGCATGTGGAAATTTCATCATATTCTATATGTAGTCATTTCGGAGGTGAGTGGCAACAAACATACACGGACATACAAACTTTTGTATTTATAATATTATATGAGTGAGATTGCAAAAAGGGTGTATGGTATCCTCGCCTGACTAGCTACCAGCAACTAGAAAATTTGTCGCTAAGCAGGTAACAGCTGTTCGGGCAGCAGTTCTTCAAAGATAGGAATTCCAAGCATAGTCTGTTTAAAAAAAATACAACCGGGACTAGCGTCACATAAATAAGTTACGTTACCTACATAATAAAAGCTTCACTACTACATGCACAGCTATATGTTCGTAACTCATCACATCACTGACAACACGCGCGGGGGTTGCAGCGGTCACAGCGGCACCCGCTCTGTTGCAGAACCGGTTTGAACCAGCTCAGCAAACCGACATTTTCGTAGCTTTAATTCTGTTCCTTGCTTTATTCATGTGGGGGACATGAACCCGCAACCCCAGAATACCGTTCTGGTGCATTTCCAATTATGCTATGGAAGCGGGACCGTCGATTTTTTCCCATCCATTTGAATGCACGTCTTTTTGACGTTGGAGACAGCTACCCTTATAGCTATATAAATGCACGAGGATTTATTCATGTGCTAGCGTGTTGCACGTAAAAATGTCACTAGGTGTCATCCATCCAAGTAATGACCGTAGAAACTAATGCCTAACGCCGCCGCCTAGTCACGGTAATATTATATAGATAATATTACCGTTGCCTAGTCCAGCTAGCTGATACCTAGTTGATCGATTGATGAACTACTATACCAACTTCCGAAAAAGAGCGTTTCAAAAAATCTTTGTTGGATCTCCAGCAATAACACAACAAGTGAAACAAAACAAGTGAACCATTGGTTTCCACGTGTCATGTCCTCAGGGCAGGGTGAAACTCGAGTTACACGAGTCGAGGAAAGGGGTGGCAGTGAGTACAAGTACATATAGTAACTGTTGTGTTAATCTGTGGGCAGGGGCAACGGTGGTGTTACGTTCTTCCAACGTGACACAATCTTAGTTGATTTTTTATGGCGACCATGGCTTTGGGAATCATTTCACGCAAAGAGAGAAATTCATAGTTTCAGACTGGAACCCATAATTAATACACATACTTTTAAAAACATTAAACTAATATTTAATGAGGTATAACTTAAGACCAAGGTCTTTGAAAAATATCCATCAGAGGGCGAAAGACATCGTTTCGCAGAACTAGGTACTCAATATTTAAATAGCGTGAGTGGATGTTGTCTAAAAATTTGCATAAAAGTGAGCTGTTTAAAAACAGAAGAAATCTTTCAGATGCTGTATCACATGATTGCTAGTTAATAATTACAAATAAAATGTATATTGGTACGATTTACTATACAGGGTTATTGGTAAAATGCTAACAACCTCTTAGGGTTGACTTCTGCTAGTCCTAACAAACATTTTGAGATATATTTTTTCTGTTTTATAGCCTACTCCGTGTCAAGAGCGCCCGCCGCGGCTACACTGGACCGCGCTGTGCTCCCTTTGAATAGAATTTGACAAATAACATCGTGCAAAGTTATAAAAATATGAAATAATACATTACAGGCACGAGCGAGTTTTAACATCAGGTGGTCCTCGTGCTTATACTGTCAAAAACAATAAAAAATAATAAACAAAAAATTTTAAAAAAAAGTCTTTAAATGTTTGTTAGGACTAGCAGAAGTCAACCCTAAGAGGTTGTTAGCATTTTTCTAATAACCCTGTATAGACACAGCGAAATATACCCCTACCAGCCGATAAGGGCTGATGATCCACATGATGAAAAACTTTGCGATCTATGCAGTTGATACCTACATATTTCTTGTAAATATATTAAAGCGAGTGCTTTTCTTCATTTCATTTGAAGCAGTGATAGCTCAGTGGCTTTGGCTATGGACTGCCGCGCAGCAGGTCCATGGTTCGAATCCCGCCGCTGGCTTGAGCTTCACCGCATGGTGGTAGGGCACTTTGCGAATGCCCGCCTGGCTAGCTACCACCCTCAAGTTGAAAATCTGTCGCCAAGCACCTAACGGTGTGTTCCGGCAGCCATCCTTGAGAGCCAGTAATTCTAGGTTAGCCTGAACAACATCTTCGACCACATCATCACTTACCATCAGGTGAGATAGTGGCTAATCTATCAGGCATAAAAAATAAAATAAAAAAATTACTTCATTGTGTTGTAATTACTAACATCTGGGTTTTCTTACCTGATTAAATAATTTTATTATTAATTTCACCACAAAGAAAATTTTCCAAGAAAAAGAAAAGTGTAACCTTGTCATATTCCTATTTTTATCAAAATAATTCACCACGTCACTTCTCTATATAATTTATATAAATAAAAAAGAGCGTGGTAATTTATCATTTAAATCGAAATTTAAATAATGAAGAGATCTTCAGTTATGTATTTTATTCAATAGCATATGGCGTAATTTGTAAGGAATCTATTGATTTTATTATAATAGGAAATGGTCTTTTAAAAATGTCAGACTGATGCGGCGTAGGACGGAGAGACCTGTGAGCGAAATAAGCTATATATATAAATACGATTTCTGTAAATAAATTCATGTAAAAGTGGGCTTTTTAAAAACGACTTTAATTTTTACAACTTTATCGCATGGTTGCTACATAATAATTAGAAATACAATTGACATTAATACTATTTACTATATATATACACAAAACTTGATTCAGCGAAATTTAAGGACTGTATTCATGTTTTTTTCTTTCAAGAGAAATGAATATAATGGAGTCATGTTTTTAAATCAGGCATAGTATTTGCCATATCCTCTAAAATCATATATATCATATTCATATCTGTAGGTATTCTACACTTTTTCTCAAAAACATGTTAAAATTATGCCTTTTTGAGACACACTTCACTTAAAGAACGCGGGAAGTATTATTATTGCCCTAGGGCAGCACGAATACAGTCCGCGCGCCGTATTTTTGACATGACTGCTCTATACGATGACACCCACATGCTGGGGTGCATATAAGATTTTTACATCGGCCACCTTCTCAAGTATTGGGTGAGAGAATCAATACTCAGTACTAAAATTATAAATGCGAAAGTAACTCTGTCTGTCTGTCTGTTACGCTTTCACGCCAAAACTACTGGACCGATTTGAATGAAATTTGGTATGGAAATAGTTTGAGACCCGGGAAAAATCATAGGATAGTTTTTATCCAACTGCGCAAAAAAAAAATCTGTTGGATCGTTGATGCCTGTTGTAGTGCAAAGCATTTGACACCGTCTCCACTCCTATTTTGACAAAAAAGCTAGAAAATATTGGTATACGAGGATTAGTTCTAAAGTGGTTTACTAGTTACCTTACAGGAAGAAAACAGTGCCTTAAGGTCGGCTTGACCGTGAGTAGTGAGGAACCTGTGACTTTTGGGGTTCCGCAGGGAAGCATTTTAGGCCCGACGCTCTTCGCAATATATGTAAATGACATTCTAGACCTTCCTCTCCACGGTGCTGATATTATCTGCTACGCGGATGATACCGCAGTTATTTTTCGAGATGCTTCTTGGGATAATGCCGCTCGTGTGGCAGAAGCGGGAATAAATCAAATTGCTTCTTGGTTAAATCGAAATTTGCTTACTCTTAACGCCAACAAGACAAAATACGTCACGTTTTATAACACAAGCCGCACAAAACCCATCAGCGAGCTTCAGATAAGAATACATTCTTGCGGTCCAAATGAGCTTTCTACATGCAATCTCTGTCCACCCTTGGAAAAGGCTGATTGTATTAGGTATTTAGGTGTAGATATTGATGATACTTTGACTTTTTCCCAACATATTAAAAGGTTGTCGGGACGTGTGAGAAAAATAATTTACATAATGAAATTATTGCGCTCTAGCTGCGAACTAAGTACACTAAAATTAGTATATAATGCTCTTTGCCAGTCTATTATTTCATATTGTATCCTAGCCTGGGGTGGCACCTTCAAGACTATGCTTATTGAACTTGAAAGAGCTCAGAGAGCAGTTTTGAAGGTGATGATGAAGAAACCCTCAACATACTCAACTGACTCCCTCTACAAAGATACCGAGGTCTTACGGGTACGTCAGCTGTTTATAAAAAAGGCTGTAATAACCATACACAGACATACGATAAACAGCAAAGATATGGGTAAATTGTTGGCAAAACGAGTGTTCAAAGTCTCAGTCCCACCAGTTAATAGTATGTTTGCTCACCGTCATCCTAACTTTTTACTCCCCCGCACATACAACAAAATCTGTGCAATTCATAATATTAAAAAGAAACGTACTTCTGAAGTTAATCATCTGATTCTTAAATGGTTGTTGACCCTTTCATATAATGCAACCGAAGACATCATCTACTTGTAAGCCCACAAGACACAGCAGTATAAACGATCCCAACACACTCATACATAACACACACACTCATCACAACACACACTCATTGCACACTATCTCACGAACTCCCCGATACAGTCTCACACTAACACACTCACTCGAAATTTACATTTTATTTTTAATATCATAGTATAGTAACTTTTGCAAAACCTCCTTGAAACGTTTAAGTAAGAATTTGTAAATCAAATAAATATAGGACTCCACGACACGGGCCTTGAGCCTAGTGTGGAGCCACCATTGTATCTTAAGAAATAGCTTAAACTGGTAACTCAATAAGTCTTAATTATTCATAAGTTTCTAATTTAAGTTTTGGTTTTTTGGATAATAAATATATTATTATTATTATTATAGTTATTCTAGTTATAAACTGTGTTACAGTCAGCAGCGATTTTATATAAACACATATAAACTATAATTAATAGTCATAAAATTACTAAAAGTTTCTTATATATTAGAAGCAGTGATGGCTCAGTGGCATTGGCTATGGACTGCCGCGCGGCAGGTCCGTGGTTCGGATCCCGCCGCGGGCTTGAGCTTCACCGCATGGTGGAAGGGCATTTTGCGAATGCCCACCTGGCTAGCAACCACCCTCAAGTAGAAAAATCTGTCGCCAAGCACCTAACGGTGTGTTCCGGCAGTAGTCCTTGAGAGCCAGTGTAATTACAGGCACATGAGACTTAAGTTCTATGTCTCAAGGTAACGGACGCAGTGCAAGTCGTGACTTGTGACGAAATGCATCTGTTACAGGCAGAGGTTAGTCCGCTTAACATCAGATGGGCCTCGAGCTAGTACCGTCACAATAACATAAAAAAAATGCACATATTAAGTTGGGTAGTTTGGTAGACTACAATTTCGAATCAAATATTTGTTTTCTGTCAGCATTTTACACCAAAAAATCTAAATATCAGGTTTGGAAATCATTCCGTTTACGACCCATGATGTACGAACCGACATACATACCATTTTGCCGCTTGGCCACGAAACCCTAAGAACTGCAAGTTCATTACGTTAGTGAATGTGCTAATTAATAGTTCCATGATTCTCTCAAGTTTCACTAACCTCGTTCAGATGACTAGGACGAGGGCACACCACCGCACACGCGGCACCTCGTAAATCAATATCGACGGACCCTTATTAATTAGTGCGTTCGTTACCCCCCTCCCGTTCTCCTTCGTTTCTCACCCACCCTCTCGCAACCTCTCCCCCCCGCTGGCCGCGTCTCGCACCCCGCGCAACCCCTCCAAGAGAGTTTTTAATTATCCGGGCCGTAGTATAGACATTGGCTGTTGACACCACGCTGGAACGTGTTACGCGTGCAATCTTGTATGTATATTTATCTACATACAGGCTCTACCAACCTAAAACCTTTAATGTGTACCTAGATTTATACAAAAAGTTCTTACTGTCAACCCAAGTAGCGCAGAGTAAATTAACAATTATTATGTTGAGACAAAGTTTTTTATGTGTTGCAAAACAATCGTTACCATATAACGGCACAGAAAAGGCTAATACAACCGGTATTTGGCACAAATAATACAACTTTTTGTGCTGCGTAATTGCTAATTACAAAGAAAACATTGCAATTCCATGTAAGGCGTAAAGAATGCGTTTCTACAACTTTAAAACGAAATATGCGTTTTTCTTCTTATTTTCTTATCCTTCTTCGCCAATTTTAACAATTTGGATTACTATTGATGGCAGCAATTTTTTTTGGAGGCCGTATTTTTTCATTATTTAAGAACAGATACATAAATAGTATGTCCGAAAGTTGATAATGTATTGGATATACATTTATTATTAATATACCTTTATTATAAGTACGTCATACGTATTATAAGTCTTAAATTATACGTTTTTAATGAACGGTATACATAAAAACCTGTAACTTTGTAGAAAATAATTATAATATTTTGTTACTTACTTATATTAACCAAAAAGACATAAGCGAAGTTATTAGGCATGTGTAACATCTCAATCTTAGTAATTTTTGAAGAAATACAATTTATTCCTATTTACATTTTTCAATTAATTCACTGTAACAACAAAATGTTAGTAAAAATGGCGTTGTCAATTTTTCTATAATTTTGCCTTATTAACTAACGAGTCATTTGTTTCATTATCAATGTTTAAAAAGCCTTATATTATATATTAAATTTATTGCCCTCATATTTACTACTCACAAAGTATTAAGCTCCCTAAGGAAAAAGTACTGAGCTATATATAATACGAGTACAGTATGAAACTGTAAAAGCTACCACTATCAGTTATGATAATTGTACTTCATTGTATACATTTGCAATATAAGCAGTTTATTGTAATAGGAAATTTTCGATCGTTCACTGCTTTCAAGTGCTTTTTCAAGCCCAGGTTCACCTTGTATCAGATTCTTAAAATAATGGATATACCTTAAATGTGATCATGAAAAATTCAAGAATATATAGGTAACATAAATACAGGTTGTATTGCTAAGCACTTTTCAAATCATCAAATTAAATAACTATATTAAATGCAGAGTCCGATAAAAGTCATATAAAATTCTTAACGTTTACCAGTTGCTGTTCAATTTGCCTTTATATTACTTATGAAGTGAAGCCTAGCAAAAATAAGTAATATCGAAAGCTTTGACAAGAATGCACAATAATTGCTATACCAATAGCTCTACTCTTTTTGCATGAATAGCTACACAAAAATACACATATTTAGTTTTTAGCTTTAGAAGCGAAATTGAAGTAAAATGACCTATCCTTTAATCCTAAGGCTTTAGACAAAACAAATTATATGGTATTTCTATTAAGTACTTGGGCAGAGGCTGCATCTATGCGCGGCAATGACCATATTGTATAAACATATATGGCGAAACCTAGATCCTTAGACGACTCTGCCCGCCCCTTCAGGAATATAAAATCGCGATGTTTTAAAGATATATAATAAAGTAAGAAAATGTTATTAAAAGACAACATATATCTTTGATTTATCGCTAATCGACAACAAAACAGTATGCAACGTAGAGACAGTATATAATTTTTTTATTTAATTTAATAAAACATAGCCTTTGAAATGTTTTCTTATCTATCTGACTCAATGTCAATTCACACAAAAAGTATGGACTTGAGTTATTGTAATTCATGTTTAATAAATATTAAACATGAATTACTTACATTATATTGTTAAAAGTTCACAGATTATTATAATTTTATTTAAACCGAACTGAGTTGACTTGACCACTGTCTCACCTGACGTTCAGTAATGATGCTGTCGATGATGGAGCGCGTTAACCAGAAGATGCCTATCACTTTTGTTTTGAAGACCCCCATATTGGACTTAACGAAGTCGGAAACACAGACTCAGGCAGTGTGCTCCATTCCCTGGCGGTTCGCATTTAAAACGAAGAAGTAAATCGCTTCGTTCGGGTAAATCTACCATATAGAATGATACAATTTCAATAGAATGAAGATGGTGAAATCAAATCATGCAGTTTCGTGACACACTCCCCGAAATGTAATCGATAAAAAACAGATAAACAAGTGACTTTGAGGCCATGAATTAAATGAATTATAAATTTAATGATTTTTAAAAATTAAAATCTGATTGTTAAAGTATAGATTCGCATACCATCGGGAACTATATCTAAATCGGGACCAACAGTTACGGAAAACACTAAACAGTGTTCCAGTTTTATTATAATCGATCCACTATTTTAGCCTAAAAACTTACAGGCAGAGCAGACCTATTGACATCCTCAATCAGTAGGTATTCTAAGTATTTGCACAAATCCGAAATCTGATTTTACAGTAAGCGTCTAGCTGGCCGTCATAAATATTATACGTCTTCTCATTGTCCCATGGTAACCTCCCCGTAATATTCTTGTCTTGTTTTAACGAAATGTCAATAACATTTTTTTTTGTACCAGCGGTATGCCTTTATTAAACAAAATACTATGAACTATATACAACATTACAGCTACATTTAGATAAAAGTCATAGCAGACTCATAGGCAGTCCAAATGCTCCCAGTTGGCAGCGTGCCCAGCATGCTGGCAGCATTGACCCTTTGAATTGCAATTAATAATTAATAACAATCAATAATTGTTTTAACTAAGTTTTATACGGTTGTTTATGTAACATTAATCAAGTATATGTGTATTACAATAAAATATATATTTACTTGTCGAGATAATTTGGTTCAAAAGTAATCAGAACTCATTTAAACCATCGTAGCAATGAACTATCATTCGTGTTCAGTTTCAGTATGGGTCTCGATACATAACTAAAACTTTATAAAAATTAGAATGGATGTGTTCTTTTCACTTGCATTCACTACATTTTGTCGTTTTATTGATTTCTTTTGTTTGTTTTCTTTTCACGTGTCACGGGTGCCCTCTTTCGTCAATATTAAAGGTCTAAATGGTTATATGTTTATTTTGTCCTATAATTGTGTGACGTCTTTACTAAACATTTTCTTGGCGGGAAAATCAAAATTTTATTATATTTTTGCAATTTTTGGTAAATCATTTGTCTATTGTACTTAGTCGCGTAAAAGCATTTTTACAATATCTAATAAATTTTTTCAATACTTTTGGCACAGGTAAACGTAATTTTTAATATTTTAGACCGTCGTCAGGGTAATTTATGCAATCAAGTGATATGTTGGCAATAACTGTCCAAGATAATACTAGAAATGTTATTTTATACTCGCCAAAACCGTGATCATGTAAAATGGACACGAAACTTAACTAAAACCGTGAAAAAAAATCAGGAATTGAATTTCCCGCCACAAACATGTGTTTCAACCTTAATTTATTTCTATTTTACACTACTAAGCTCAGAAATCACTTGGCTTAAAGTACTCTTTCATCTTTCAAAACTTTACAACTAAGTTGAATGGCAAAAGTTGCGGGACCGCCCGTAAAAAGTTCAACGGACGCGGATGTGGGTCAAAGTTGCGGGAAGTATATATAATACTTGTGTATGTAAGTAGGTCTGTAGGTTTGTCTGGCTCACTTTGTACGGATAAACCTGTCTGGTTCTATTCTGGGGTCTAGCTTAAGACGAGGCTGCGGAAAAAATACTCTCATTCGACTAGATTTTTTAAGCAACTTAAATATGCAATCGACACGATAACTCAAATATTTGATTTTTCAAACCTTTTTCTATCCGTTGTCCAGACAGGAACACATTTGAAAGAAATTTACTCGATAGTTTTAATTTTTTTAAATGAAGCCTTTTCTTTAAATTATTGGATTTTTCTGGGAAACTACATCAGTTACATATCAATAATAAATACACATAGAAAGGAAATGTAGTTTATTATCCGCTGTATAAGTAAAATTTACCTAGAGTAATTAGTATTATCATAAAAAATTAAACTGTGTTTTAGACTTACGACCTTTAGTTCTGTGCAGGGTTACGGTCAATCGGAAGATTCGATATTCAACCTTATTAGCTTACGATTACGAAATAAAATCAATGCGTAAGAGCTGTCCTTCAGTGCCGCGCTGTGCGCCGTTGGACGTGGACCTATCGCTCGCGCGCTATCACCTCTGCATTATAAATACGTATCTTGGTAGGTACGAGTATATCAATATGGGAAATAAAGATAACCAACAAAATAAAAAAGGATGCAGAAGAGTCGATACAAAGACTTTGCAAGAATTGAGAGAGGCAAAAGAAATGAAATTAATATTTCAGTTTTTTTTTACCTATTGTACCCATGCAAATTTAATAATCGTTTGTGTTTTGGTGTTTATTCTATTCATGAAACATAAGTACTATCTCTACCGAACTAAGAGATTCTATACCAACTAGGTTCCTTTAGTACTGTAATGGAGCTATAAAATAACTATATGTCGTACTAATCTAAGTATGATTAGTAGGGTACTATAATAATATCTGGTACATGTATAATTATGGTCTCACCTGATGGTAAGTGATGTGGTTGAAGGTGCCGAACAGGTATAAAGTAAAATTATCTGGCTCTAAAGTACAGCTGCCGTTCAACCGTAAATGGAGTTGAGCGTTGCTAAATAATAATAACAAAAGCGTAGCAAATCAAAGCATTTAGTTTGGTGGGTAGGTACCTATATCGCAATAAAACATCAAACATTGTTTATGTCCCTCAAGACTAGATGTAGATTTATATCAATGAAAGAATATTCAGAATCAGGCAAGTAGGTATATATTCAAGATATTATATACAAAGTCACCTGCATAGGTACTTATAAATATACATTTTATCACTTAGACATGTACATATAAGTATCGATTTATACATAAATAGAGTTGAATAATTGACTGTGCTCATAAAATGCACCTTCTTTCTCATGAAAAAAATAACAAATCAGTCGAAGTCTGAGATCACTCGGACAGGGAAAACTGTCGGAGTCGCCATCTCATATAATAAGTTTAGACTGTGTTCTTCCAATACATGAAAATAAGTGAGTAATTCTTTGAATAAAGTATTGCTAAATTTGCACATTTTATTCACAGGAAATTTCGTAAAGGAAATATTTTATATACTACCTATATTAGGCTAAAAATTATTTTGACCTATCCATAGCAGAGCAACAGGTGAAATTAAATAAAAAAAACGTTATAAATACATTGAAATTTTCTTTTTACACTGAAAAATAACACTTTACATTATTATCGCCCTGCACTTGTCACACCTCTGTAGGGTCGGTATAAACAATATATTTTTTCTGAGTACCTACACAAAAGACAACGCATTGACATAATTGTGCGGAGCAAGACTTAAATTTTATGCCCGGCCTCCTATCTGAAGCAATACCCTTTTGGGAATGCCATCGCTGATATGTATTATACTTGCCTTCGCCCCCTTTTCGGTTATTAGGGTATTAGATAGATGGTAAAGAGCGATGTTGTACTCTTGACGTGCAAAAAATCTGACGTTTGACGCAAATTATCTGAATATATGTATTTAAATTCATTTATTCATATTCCCAACACCCCCTTTCTGAAGGCCGAACTTCAGCAGGAGCGGAGCAGTTTGTATTGGCCGTCTTGAAATCGCCATTTTGGATTTTTGACAGATGTCATTCGACTGCTCTCTCGACATTTATCCTAACTTGGCACTCGTATACGAACTAACAAATTCTATCTACACATTCTAACAAATTGTGCGAAATTGATTGTCGGACAAACAGATATGTACAGTTGCTTTTCTGAAGGCTTCAGGTAACTGAATGTCTGTAAAATGTATAATTATATTTATTGCAGGTATATATCAATCAAAAATCTGATTGGTATCATCAAACTCGGCTAAATGCACATTTGTAATATAACTAATGCTTATTTGCCGTGTAGTATGGAGACAACAAATGAAAACTAGAAATTCTACAAAAAGAAGAAAAATTTTGGAGGGAAAAAATTGAGACAAAACTAATCACATTCTATATGGACTGCCTTCTGCCCGAGCTGGTCAATCCCCGCCACTCAAAGAAAAGAATGATCCGGGATCAAGAATATGTGGAAATTTCTATAAAAAGAAAAAATCAAGAGGAGGCTGTCAAGGGAGACTTGCAACATCAAAGTGCAAATGCTTCAGTACCTCCTCCCACCGTAAAAAGAAGACTTAACTTAATATTGTCTTAGGTTTTAGTGTTTGTTACGAATAGTAATTAAACAACATTAAACGGTTTAAATCGCGTATATTTATCATTATTTTTGTCATGACGTTTCAAACACTTTGCAGTGATCGTGGTCACGGGGTGACGATCGGGGGGACTGCAAACTTGACTTTCCGTTTCCGATACTCGTTATTTCTCACGCACACTTTTGCATTTCATTAAAATTGTATAAATGGAAAACTATATATTTTTTATTTCATAAATGATTTTTTGTTAATTCATATACATCTCAACTTAATGTGTCTATAACCTCTGTAGACTATCCACGAATATCTGTATTATGATAGTCCACTTACTAACAATCTAAGAATCCACTGTTTTTATTTTAATGTCTAATTTAGTCACCTGTTCCAGTGCCACTCACTGTCTCACTTGTCTGCTATGTTGCATTAAAAGAAGCTTGTATAACATGTTCTCTACAATGTTTCTGCAGTCGTGTGTTTTTTATTAAATATCCCAATAATTAAACCCCTTACAATTGCATATATACACTCTTCTGCAAGTTTGGTAAAAAAATCTTATCCTGCTGTTTAGAAGTGGCTAGATCTACTTATATCTGGTTGGTCTAATTTTTACCATAGTTGGTATCTAAAAGCAGAGTGGTAGTAAAATAACACCATTCTGTTTACCACTGTAACTGAAAAATAAAAAGTACTAGGATGTATACGAACATATTTTCAACATTAGTAATTAATAGTTAAAAATTATATGATAGCAATAAAAAAAAACAACCTACTTTATTTTATTATGGAAACGTGTACAGTAGCATAGTTATAAAAAACTATAATTCATATTTGTGTGACGAGTCATGGTATTATGAATGGTCATTTTTAATCAAATCAAATCCATTTATTTCAGGTCAATTGTACCCATATTCACCGAATATAATATAATATTATGCTCATTCAATTTGATGATATTTTACTTTATTCTAATGATGTGTAATCTGATTAATCGCATTCCAAGATACTGAGAACAATGTTGATTCATTCATAAATTATCGTCCACGCGGATGCGAAGGGGTAATGAAATTTTTATAGGTAGTTTAATCAGTAGAAATCACTTTCGTTACTACGGAGTATTTAAAAACACCCCTATATCAATATATATCGTGCCGTTTGGGCTGTTATGTACCATCATCATATTCCGACCCACGTCTCACTTTATGTTGGTTTGGTGCAATACGTTTTCTCTATAAACACAGAAACTGCGACACAACAACATAGCAAAGAAAATTAAAAATAAACAACTTGAAAACATTTTTTTAAATTAAAAAGACTGGAATAACTCATTGATATCGGTTCAAAATGATCTCAATTTTGTGCTTATGACGTCGACAGGTTATTTGATATACTGATGACTACAGACTTTTCAAGAGAGATTATTATTCACATATTATTTATAGATTTTATCACTGGTTAACAATAACTTTCATCTATATTCACAGTTGCCACTTACATTAGTTGCTAGAAGCACTGCGATCATCAAGGCATTTTGGCAAATTACTTTTAGTAAGTTGACTGTAACTGGCAAACCGTTCGACCGATGTTGATGAAATTAAAATGAAACCAATTAAGAGTTAAACTGTACTAGCAACAAAATAATCTTCAAGATGTAAGGTTCAGTAAAAAAGTTATGTGTGGTCATACATAAAATAAATAATAGACAAGTCAATTTAGGAACCATCTTTCTTTTGGGAAGTCAGTTAAATATGTATAATATATATACCAATACATACATAATAATATATGCCAATAAAGTCGAGCAGACATTATCATATTGTAAAAAGTGAAACTTTTGGCTTTAGTTTTATGAGCTACTGTCGACCGTAAGGATAATTTTGAAAAGTAAATCAAATAATCAATTTCTTACTAAGAAATATTAGTAATGTTGATAAAAATAAAAACGTGACATCAATTGCAGTATATACAAAGTTACTTTATGTATCGAAATGCGTCACGTGAATAAGATTATAAAAAAAGTTGAAATCGTCTCAATGGTATCTGTGTTCGCGAATCTAATATGAAGTACACAAAATGTTTTGTTAAGCGAGACGCGTGCGCCGCTGCACATCGCGTCATTCGGTGCAGCGAGGATCGTTGCGCCGCATGGGCGGAGCTAGCGTGGGAATTATTTTTGACTGCCTCGACTTAAGTGTTAGTATTGTCATGAATAGATTCAGGCGTTACCTTGCGGAAATCCATATATAATTAAAAAGACTCTACAAGCGCGCGATCGGGAAATTTATTCTATTTCTCAATGTCTCTTGAGGATGCTTCGTGTAGAAGTGACAAGCGTCGAAAATTATTCCCTTTTGGCTGCGTGGTGTTTGTGACGTCACGTCGGCTTAACAGGAATGCTGTCGTAACACACCATTAGGTGCTTGGCGATAGATTTTCTACTTGCGACCACCCGGTCGCTAGCCAGGCGGGCATTCGCAAAATGCCCTTCCACCATGCGGTGAAGCTCAAGCCCGCGGCAGGAAACCAAACCATGGACCTGCTGCGCGGCAGTCCGTAGCCAATGCCACTGAGCCATCACTGCTTCATAAAGTATTGTATAAACGGATAAGCCTGCCTTGAATCTTATGTTGTAATTTTGTAAGCGGTCTGGATCTATTCAGTTTTGTCTAGTTTATGTGTTATTTATTTTGTGTACAATGTAACAAATTATAAATGGGATAACAGGTGATGTTTTAAGCGTTATTTTAAAGAGAAGTATAAAATAATATAGGTTTGTAATATATATATAGGAAGTTTGAGATATCTTTTTTTATTTGATGGGGTGGCAAACAAGCAGACGGCCAACCTGATGGTAAGCGGTTACCGTCGCCTATGTACATTTGCAACACCAGGGGCGTTACCAATGCGTTGCCGACCCTGTAAGACTCTTTTAACACCCTTTTTGAAAGAATCCATATTGTAGCTCTGCGGGAAAACGCTAGCTGGAAGATCATTCCACATTTTGCTTACTTCTTACCGCATACTAGCGGTCATGCCGGTATAAGATCAAACAGCTCCTGAGAGCATTCCCCGTTATATAGCCTGTAGAATACACAGAGCGAACCGATGTCTCTACGGAGGCTCAGTGGCTCAAGGTGGTCAGAGAGCTCGGGGTCGTCGACAATTCGGACCGCTCGACGCTGAATAGCATCGAGAGAAAGACTGGAGTAGTATCTGATCCCCAAATAATTTGGGTTTCCCAATAACCGATTTAGGTTGGTGTGTTCGTAGCGGTTCTTCCACACAAAAAATGAAACTAATTTCATTATTCAAACTCGGTGAAACTTTGCATGAGGCTTTGACCCTTATATCTATGTTTCTGGTTTATATATTTATTTGTTTAATTATTTATTTTATCAGTTAATGTACAAATGAGATTCTGAACAATTTTGTACAATACCAACATAATATTACTTTTTGTTTTATTATTTTTAATATATATTTGTATTAAAAGCGCTACAAAACACGCCTCGTACTCAAATAATGAAAATTATTTACTTGTACGATACATTATAATAATAATAATAATAATCCTAGACGGTTGGATCAAGGGTCAGATACAGAAGGCAGTGATACTCAACACGATACGCATTGTCCGATGGTTCCTCTCTCTTTGCAGCCCTACCCGCTGGTAGCTTGGGCTCTGCCCCGCTGCCGGCATGTTTCTTTTTTTTATATGAATGTGGTAAAAAAATTAAAATTATGTAATCAAATAAATTACGTGAATAATAATAATCATTTATCAATAACAAAATAAAGTTAAAAAAAATTACTTATCTAGAAAAAGAAAAAAGAAAAGAAAATACAACATTCTTTTTTCTTTTTCTAGATAAGTAATTTTTTTTAACTTTATTTTGTTATACGCTAATAACTAACACATTATGAAAATATCTGTGAAATATGAAAGTAAAGTGTTTAGTAGATTTTGATATCAGGTATCTAAAATATCTGGTAAGTACATTCCAAAACCGTCACCTGGGCAAGATCTCCGTCCCTGAACTAAGAGTTAACTTGTATTTCAGGGTACGAAAGATCTGACATCAAGCAACATGGGTCCGGAATGTATAATTTTGCGAAAAAAAAAATATCTAACCAACAAAATAGTTCAGATTATAGGTTGTTTCTTTCCCTTATTCCTCTAAGTAAATACCTTTGAAAGATTCTTAAAGAATCTGAGGAAGGGCATCGTATGAATTGTAATACTATTTACAAAGCGGCAATATGTTTCATATTACCTCGTTGAAGTTATATACTATTAGTAGGTTGGTATAAATAACAATAACTATGTAAAAAATTGTCTGTTTCAACTTCTACAATAGTTATAAAATAATTTAGATTGTTTTTTTTTACAACGACATAATCTGTATAATCTATAATAGGCAAAATTAAAAAATAATACGGCAGTAAGGATATTTTAACGTGTCAACATAACATGTTTCATAATTGTCTTCTAAAACCCTTAACCCATCGATGCGGTATCAGTACAACATGCTTTCTCTAACCATACCAACGACTACAAGAACGTAACACAATCTGGGTGGTATCAACTCAAATTTTCCACCACACCTTATCCAGGCTACGGACTGGCACGCTGCTTTAAGTAAGTATTTCAGAAGCCGTGTGATAAATAACGCGAACAAGACAAAACCTGTTGGTAGGTGCCTACGCAGAAAGTAGATTTTGAAATAACAATGAAACTCAAGGGAAACGATTTCTTTACCTACCAATTTTTTCTTATGTAAATGGAACCGACTTCAACTCAGTGTAAAATAACTTCTTGAAGTCAGTACTACTTTTGGTTTGTATCCTGTCTTACGTCAAAATACACCCATGACAGTATAAAGTAATATATATATTTATTAACACACTAGAAGCACTTTATTAACACACTTTGAAGCGCTCGTAGCCAAGTTTGCTTAGCCATTCTGAATCGATCAGCAAAGTTAAGCAACGTCCGCCGCGGTCATGACTTGGATGGGTGACCGCTGGTTGGGCATTACTACTGAGCGCTTCCGTGCTTCGGAGGGCACGTTAAGCCGTCGGTCCCGGTTGTTATCTTAGGATAGCAGTCGTTTCAGCATGGTGGTAGGGCACTTTGCAAATGCCCGCCTGGCTAGCTACCACCCTCAAGTTGAAAATCTGTCGCCAAGCACCTAACGGTGTGTTCCGGCAGCTGTCCTTGAGAGCCAGTAACTCTAGGTTAGTCTGAACAACATCCTCGACCACATCATCACTTACCATCAGGTGAGATAGTGGTCAAAGGCTAACCTATCAGGCATAAATAAAAAAAAATCTACGCCACTTGTTTCGTTAAGCAAATCCTTCATATTAAAGTAATCCTTTTAGATTCACAATTCAAAGCACTCCAGCTAAACAACGAGATGTAAAAAAAAACACCGGCAACAGTAATGAGAGAGAATCCCCCGTTATACATTAGCGATTCTCAGTAAAACGTCGGCGAAACGGCCCGGCCCGGGGTGGCTCCTAGTTTATAATATGTATAAATATGTACAATATATACATACCTTGTGCTACCTAGTTATACCAGTTTCTGATCTTCGACCACGTTTGAAGCGCTCGTAAGTAGTCGTTCCCTAGGTTATGCAATGTTCGTTGCGAATGCTACTTGGATGGGTGACCACTAGTGGCATTTGCTATGGAGGACTTCCGGTAATACATTATATTTTTCAATAGACATTATAGTACAATATACCAAAATTGCTAATTCCTAACTGGATTCGTTTTTGAGACAGTAATAAAAAAACCGGCCAAGTACGAGTTACACTCACGCACGAAGGGTTATTGATACAACAGATAATATAATTATAAGCTCTTCTTTTAGTTTTCACGAAAGGTACGGAAACTTTATCGTGCGGGTCCGAATCGTACTTTTTAGTATTTGTTGTTATAGCGGCAATAGAAATACATCATCTGTGAAAATTTCACCTGTGTAGCTATTACGGTGCATGAGATACAGCCTGGTGACAGACGGACAGATGGAGAGTGGCGTCTTGGTAATAGGGTCCCGTTTTTACCCTCTGGAAAGGATTAACATTGACAAAATTGATAGCCATCCATTTTAATTTTTTTTAGAGTAAATAATATTTAAAAAATTATATTACTCAAAGTAGTAACTCGGGATAGTTACCAAACCAAAATTTTGGTATTATAATTTTGTTTACGAGCTAGCGACCCTTGACATGCGGACTACAGATAGCGGAGCCTCGTTTATAGGGTTCCGCTTTGCCCTTTAGGTACAAAACCTTGAAAACGTGGAATTTGGCTATATTAACTTTTATACGCCTCTGGCCCTACAATGTTTTGAACAGTCCACAGTCACATATAAACGGAGAAGACATGCAAAGCATCGCCGCGAGCTTTCTCAACAAGAGACAGTCGTAATAAGAAGGGCCCCTGTTTCATTAATGTTCCTAAAAAAGACTAGCCGCGATGCATAAAAACTCGAGGGGGCATCGGCTCTTTCATCTCCGTAGGGTTACTTTCGTCTTAGAGGAAAAACAAGAAAACTCCCCGAATAATTATTAGGGTTGGAGATTGGACTCATTTAAAAAGCGGACTATGATGTTTTCTTTACAAGCTTTTCTTGCTCGGTGCGGATTCGAATCCAGTTTCAGACTTGACGAACATTTTGTACTCAAATAATTTGAAAATATGATATTCGCTAAGTATGCGATAGTAATTATAAAAAAAAAAACATAGTCGTCTTCAAAGTACTGCAGGAACTGCTGTGATCTTCCATCACTGATATAGACTGATTTACAGTCTTCACTACGTAGTATTATTCATTATTGTATGTTATTATGGTCTTTACTGTCATTGCTGTCACAAGTTTCAACGTGTTGCCCTGTTGGCGTCTGGTACAAGACTGCCGAGTGAATTGCTGAGTCTTGTGATGTTAGCTTCGAAGTCCCAGTTACAATCTCTAAAATTACTATAGACTAGAAGCGATCACAGACTAGAACATCGTCAATAAATTAGTGTTGCCAGTCGCGTGTAAGTTGCTTGTACGCTTGATGGATAAACTCTGTGAAGAACCAAGCCGCTGCAGTCTGTGCTCACACTCTGACATACAAATTAGTTCAAACGCGTAGTGGCTGACGGCCTGGCTACATCAAGTAGAAAATCTGTCGCCAAGCACTTAACAGTGCGTTCCGGCATCGGTCCAGTAATTCTAGGTTAGCCTGAACAACGTCTTCGTCCTCCTAATTACTTACCATTAGGTGAGATACTGGTCAAAAGCTAGCCCATCAGCAATAAATAATATATAATAATATTATCTAATATTATATTAATATATTATAATATAATAACACAATAATCAAACGCGAACCTATTTTGAATAAAAAATACAATACGACTACGGTTGTTTACACCATAGATGTCAGTTAAATATAAAGTGTTATAAGAAAAAAAATATAAGACTAGATACATAACTTCACCTTTTGCTTCTAAATTACGGATATCTTAGCTTTAGTTAATTGCGCTTCTATGAAACTTTCCAAAGACTCTGCGTCGAAATAACTTAGCAAAAACTGCAGAGTTAGCAACGCAGCTCTTAAAACTTGTGCTCCTATCAGCCATATAAAACAGGACGTAAAACGGTAAGGTCACTTTGTCTTCGCGTTTCAGTCTCAAATATCCGGGTGTATAGCATTCGGTACGTGGGTAGCGGGTCGCGGGTCTCACGTGCACCCCCACCCCCACCCTGTGCCCTGGACCTCAAGTCTGCTATTCAATATCACGACATGCTGGGTTGATTCTGCCAATGTTGTCATTCTCAAAACATACAAATTCAATAGCCATATAATATTCAATTCTTAGATTCAGTGAAACATAATAATATGTTTTCGCGCTTTTCACACTCTTACATTATTTTAGAGTTCCGTACTGAAAGGGGAAAACGGAGCTTTATTCATAAGACCCCCACTCTCGTTAAGTTCGTCCTCGTATCCCGAAGAAGCGTTGAAGTTAACCCTAAAACGAATTCAAATTCAAAATCATTTATTCAATTTAGGCATCTACGACGAGACGCTCTTATGAAGCGCAATTACAAATTTTATTATTGAAATATTCTACATTGTACTGCCACGTTTAGCAAAAAAAATTATAGAGCCACTGCGAGACGAACGGGCAATAAATTAGGGGCCATTTTTTTAAACTTCTTTTAACAATGTATTACACACAATCTAATATAGTAGTTTATGCAACTGTCATATAATATAGGGTATTAAAACATGAGTGTAGTTTTTTGAAACGAGCCGCAGGCGAGTTTCAAAATAAGATTACACGAGTGTTTTAATACCTAATTATATGCAGTTGCATACACTACTTTATTTAATCGCATGGCTATATTAAACATTTTTTACCTGTATTTCAACTCTCTGTGGCTATACGCTTTTCTTGATTTTTCTGGCAAAAAACCATTCGTCAGTTTCGTAGCTGTTTTTAGAATGTCAGGTGGAGTTAAATCATCAGTATCGTGGGTGTTGCTTGACATTTTTGCTACTAAAGTTTTATCCAACAAAATATTACTCAAATTCGTATACGTACGAAATAGCGCCAAAATGGAAAAAGTCTGTTATTGGTCTATTGGCTCATAACCAGCGCAGCGCGTTGCGCGCGCATCTCGCTCACCATAGATAATGTGTACTTAAATTGAATTGAAACCTCTTCAGAGCCGGAGTCCCTCAGGGCTCCGTGCTATCACCTATTCTCTTTGCACTGTATACCAGTGACATCCCACGCTCTCAGCCCAAAGTATTCCTAGCCCAATATGCGGACGATACCGCCATTTACACCACTGGGTGGCATATCAACAGACAGTCCTATTTCGTCATGCAACGGGCCGTCACCGAGATCGGTGACTGGTTCCGAAAATGGCGCATCGCTGTCAACCCAGCTAAAAGCACAGCTATGTGCTTTACTGAGAAGACACGCTCCCCTTACCCGAAACCGCTTATTTTGTTCGACGAACCCATTCCCTGGGTTCCTAGAACAAAATACCTCGGAATCACCCTTGATCGTCATCTCACCTTTAACGATCACATAACAACCGTCCGTAACAGAGCGGCCTTCGTAATGGGTCGCCTTGGTCCCCTACTTCGCAAAGAGAGTAAAATGTCTCTTAGTAATAAGAAGACACTTTACACTGCCTGCATCCGCCCCATCATGACTTACGCATCAGTAGTGTTTAGTCATGCTAGTGAGGCCCACCTTCATAAACTTCAAGTCATCCAAAACCGTTTTCTTCGTAATGCAACCGGCGCCCCGTGGTATATCCGGAACACCGAGTTGCATTGCGACTTAAACCTTCCCTCTCTAGCGCAGTTCAATAAGGACTGCGCCCGCCGATACTTTGATCGAGCGCCCCACCACCCGAACCCATTGGTTGTCCAGGCATCGAACTACTCGACTGCCTCTTCTATCCCATTTTTCAAACCCCCCCGTCGCCGACCACGGCAGGTATTAGACGACCCGGATGACCCCATCGCAGCCATTACATTGGCAGCTTTAGCGTTATCCGCAAGTCGTCGAGGTAAAATCCCCAGGTGTGAGGTAATCAGAGGTCACACAATCAAACACCGAGCTCGCCGGCGAGCTCGAGGCAAAAACAAGGTCACGATAAATTGCTCTCCAAATAGTCAAAGAGTATTATTCAGTAGGGCCCAATTGTGCAACACTGCAGTTGCACAGAGGCATTTTGCTCCGATCCCCCCCATGTCTCTCGACAGCGAGACAAGCCGAGGTCCGAACCACAGTGGTGCCCTTGAGCTCGCTGTCAACCCCTCCTATAATAGCGGTACGTTTTCGGCGTCCGCAGGAGACGGAGGTAGAAAGCGCTTTTCGCCTTCTACGCCCGTCTCGGGAGAAGTGCCTTCGGCACTTCTCCCTCCCGGGCTATTGTAGGGCCAGGCCCTCGCCCAAAACCCGGTGGAGCTGGACGACCGCAAAGGCGGTAGCCAGCATCTATGTCCTCCCTAAACAACAAACAACATCTTTGGTCGGGACACATTATACTTTAATAATTAAAAAATTGTTTTAAAGCATTGTTTTGTTAGGAGAACAATGCTTTAATTTAACTTTTTAATTTTCTTAAAGAAGTATGTACATAAAATATGCCAATAAAAGTCTGTATTTAATTTCATAATTAGAATATTACCGAATGAGATTATATAAAAATTATTACAATATTTGTTTAAATTGCGTAGGTGGCAGAGGCGGAATTGTCCAAGCATGTTTGTCGTTTAAGTAATCACAAACTGTGTAGTAGGATTTCTTAATCAAAATGATTTTCACATGGAACTTGAATTTTCCTTCTGTGAACATCGTAATATGGTTGGGAAATTAATTTGTTATTTTGTAATAATTGGGAAATTTATTATAAAACCACAAACAATTACCTAAAAATGACCTATAGCTACCACCCTCAAGTAGAATATCTGTCGTCAACCACCTAACGGTGTGTTCCGGCAGCTGTCCTTGAGAGCCAGTAATTCTAGGTTAGCCTGAACAACATCATTGACCACATCATCACTTACCACCAGGTGAGATAGTGGTCAAAGGCTACCTATAAATCATAATTTGTTTTTAGTGATTTGTTGATTAAGGCACACCAAAAATCTCAATTACCATTCTAAATACAATAAGACTACTGATACTGGACTGCATGTGAACATGAAATTAGTAGACTTGATCCCCTGGTCTAATTGACACCGCACCGGACGAGAGCCCCGGGGACTCTGCCCTCCTTGTGTGCGCTCCAAGCTCCGATTTACAACGTAGCCCGATAATCTTTTCTTGATGACGACGCGGTTAGGAGATATGGATGTGGGGTATGCGGATACTGAGTTCTCCACTTATAAAAGGGATTACTTAAATGTATATGATAGTTGTTTATTAAGGAAGTAACTAAATGTCACTTCATTATCACAATTGTAGGATAGTTATACGATATGTACGTACTTCTCTATACAAACATAGCATAATTAGTTATATATTGTATAGTTTGTGTGTGTGTGTGTGTGTGTATGTGTATATATAAGGTGGATATTAATTCATCAACAATACTGCGGGGGATGGTGTAGAATCGATAACGGAATGTGTTCCACTCATGTTTAATTTTCACTTACAAAAAAATCAGTATAACTATTTTCTAAGTGCGGCGCGTTGCCATTTAGTATGATGGCGAGAACCGCGCTTTACTCCATTCTCACACGTACGAACGCTACCCGATGTCAATTAGACGGTATCACTATGGCGAAACAGCTGTTTTGCCTTAGTGATAGATGAAGCTGTTTCACGTACCTATTCTGACGAACGCGAAGGCCTTACCGGCCAATCTAGCTACACTGCCGAATGCTTTGCATAATCGCCAATCGATTAAACTCTTCTAAATTATAAAAAATGTTACCTACATTCATTTTAATTTCAAGTTTACGTTGGTACGTACTGTATTGTGTTGCAGCTACTTAGGTATGCCGTATTGTGTTAAACCGCTACCGTGTCGTACGTTCTTTTGTCGCAAGCCGCCACAGACCGACTAGGCAGAATAGGTACACAAAACAGATGTTTATTGTGCCTAGTATAGCAGTTCATTGACTTCGCGTAGCAATCGTGCGTGTGTGTGAATAGAATAGATACACCGTGTTCGTAGACCGCGGTTGTCCTTGCTATTATTCCCCAAGCCAACGTGCCACAGCTTAAGCAATAGTACGGCCTTTTTGTGTATGTGAAAATTAATCTTGAGTGGAACACATTCCGTTATCGATTCTACACCATCCCCCGCAGTTTTGTTGATGAATTGATATCCACCTTATATAATATAGTATTGTTGTATGTAAGCTTGTAAAAGTATATTGTTAGTGTTTAAGTCATCTTCGTTTGTTTGTATAGAAAATTTTTCTGTTTAAAATTTTAATTTAGCAGTTTGTTCAACCAGACTGTTAATGTTAATTTAATGCACCCCCGTCTTATTAGTCCTATTTCCTCCCCATTCTAAGGTTGCCTGGAAGAGATCGCTGTTATTGATAAGGCCGCCCATCGTAACACTTAACTGTAATCCTTTATATTTTGTTTTGTAATAATGTAGTGGTGTGTACAATAAAGAGTTATCTATCTATCTATCAAATTTTTTTTTTTTTTTTTTATTGCCGATAGGCTAGCCTTTGACCACTATCTCACCTGATGGTAAGTGATGATGTGGTCGAAGATGTTGTTCAGGCTAGCCTAGAATGACTGGCTCTCAAGGATAGCTGCCGGAACACACCGTTAGGTGCTTGGCGACAGATTTTCAACTTGAGGGTGGTAGCTAGCCAGGCGGGCATTCGCAAAATGCCCTACCACCATGCTATAACGACTGCCATCCTAAGACAACAACCGGGACCGACGGCTTAACGTGCCCTCCGAAGCACGGAAGCGCTCTAGTATGTCACCACCGGTCACCCATCCAAGTCATGACCGAGGCGGACGTTGCTTAACTTTGCTGATCGATTCAGAACGGCCAAGTTAACCTCGCTACGAACGCTTCAAATCTAAATCTTATTGCACAGAAGATTATATCCAGGATACTACGGAGATGGTTGGTTATATACTCTTACACGCACAAGTTTTCGTATTACCTACCTATTATAATAATTATTGAAGGTTAGTTTATATTGTCCCCTTCACTGTTCCCGTGGTGGGGAGACATTTCCAGCCCAAAAAAAAAGGAAATAACGAAAGTGATTTAGCTAGGTTAGTACGTATTGTACACTCTTCTGAGTTGATTTCATTGACCTATATATACAAATAGGTATATATAGGTCAATGGCTAGGTTATATATTTTGACCGTTGTTTTTAATTCTCTAAATGTCTTATGTCGTTTTTAATTGGCGTAAGGCATACGAAATGTACGTTTACGAAATTTGCACTTTTATCATAGAAAATCATTGAATACAATACAAAACTCTTTGTTGGACACCATTAATTAAAAAAAACAATCTTAAGAATGGTATACTCTGAGACTATGGCATATGGAATATGGTACAATATTCTATGATCAATCTTTTCAGTCAAAGCTGTTCATCTGTGGAATTAATTACCGATTTCTATCAGGCAAGCTCAATCTTTATCCTTATTCAAAAGCCAAGTCAAAAAGTTTCACTTGTCCGAGTAATAACACCGATTCTGTTCCAAACTGCTTATCTCTTGCACTTTATCATCACAATTGTAGGATATGTATACGAAATGTATGTACTTATTTGCAAACATAGCATAATTAGGTATATTATATTGTATAGTATGTATGAGTATGTATTATTATATTAGTGTATGTATATAATTATTAGTATTTATGGTATGTATATTATGAGTATGTAGGTCATCTGTATGTTTTTGATATATATAATATAAAAATATTTTTTTTTGCTTAAATTTTAAGTTAGCATAGTTTGTTTTACATCACTTTTTATATTAGTTTGTTGCACGCCCGTCTTATAATTCCTGTATTTTCTTTCCATTCCAAGGTTGCCTGGAAGAGATCGCTGTTAGAGATAAGGCCGCCCATTGTAACACATGATTGTAACCCTTCATATTTTAATACATTGTAATTTAATGGTGTGTACAATAAAGAATTATCTATCTATATATCTACAATGGGCGGTCTTATATTACAATCATTACAATTATCTTATATTATATAAAAATTTCTTCCAGATCACCTTTGTATTGACAGCATCATATTTTAGGTTACATGGTGGTGAACAAAGAATCACACATTCTTTGTAAATATAATACTACTGGGATAGAGATTAAATAATGTTTATGTAGGTAATCACAGTTAATATTTAAAAACAAAACACAGTTCAACCATTATTAGCAATGTGTAACGCATCAAAAATAAAACAGGGTTTCTTGTTTTGTTTTTCGTATAAAGAAGGCTCAATTCAGAAAGAAGTAGAAGCGGCCACACGGCCTTTGGCGGCTCATCACCGTCATGTCCTTCATGTTATTTATGTATTATAGTAAAAGAGACAATGTAAAAAATGACTTGATAGTAGGTTTTTTTTATGTTATTGTGACGAGACTAGCTCGAGGCCCACCTGATGTTTTTTTTTTAGTTTTAATTTTATATCTACAATCCACAGACTCCAGGGTCCGTGACTTTTTTTAACTATGACATAATTTATTAGTAAACAAGAAATATGAAATAGGAAACATGCAACATTCTAAGGGGGAACAGTGTTAAAAGTTTTTTTTTTATCTTTTTTTTTCCGTTAATGTCATTAGCACCAGCATCCAGAGCAGACCAGTATCCTCTAGCAGCACCCGTTCACGAGTTGCCAGCCATCGCCTATCTCAACCATTTTTGAGGGAAGATGGCGACCCGACACACAACACCGCCGCTAGACAACACCTTTCTGTGAGCATGACCGCTCCGGATACCCATGCCAACGATTACAATTACAAAAATAATTTGGGACTACAATATAATAATATACCTACAGAAATTTACATATTTTGATATTCTCCCACGTCACATTTTAACAGGGCCACCTGATGTTAAGCGAACTAACCTCTGCCTATAACAGATGCATTTCGTCACAATTCACGAATTGCACTTTGCCCGTCACCTTGAGACATAGTTGTTAAGTCTCATGTACCTGTAATTTCAATCGCTCTCAAGAAGTGCTGCCGGAACACACCGTTAGGTGCTTGGCGACAGATTTTCTACTTGAGGGTGGTCGCTAATGCCCTTCCACCATGCGGTGAAGCTCAAGCCCGCGGCGGGATTCGAACCATGGACCTGCTGCGCGGCAGCCAATGCCACTGAGCCATGACTGCTTCAAAAACTGCCAGTCGCTACGCTGCCGTTCGCTGCCACTTAGGTGTGAATGGAGCCTTACCACCGCGTCAAACTTTATTTTTTCTGTAACTGAAACCTAAAAGATTTACAAGTTCAAACATCAATTTGTGTGTGTGTGTGTGTATACGTGCCAAGTGTACCTGTAGACGTATATAGTGCATACATCAATACACTTGACTTTCGCGATAGAATTGCTACCAATACTTCAGACAAGCCTTCGATGTTCCCTTAGGCTCAATGCACAATGGTCTAACGCTTTGACTGTGCTAGTGGGAATCGTGCTACATAATGAGTACAGATTCTGTCCTAGATCTGCTATCTAGGACAGAACTAACACTCAGTGGAGTATGCTTGTCTGTACACATAGAACTAACACCGTGTGACAAATAATACACCACCTAATTATCGACGGGTTCGAAGGTACAAAGTGACTGAAGTGTGTCTATTATAGTCACTATTCCGACCAAGGAACTGTGTAGTATGTAGCCATATGCTAACGATATACTATTTCTAAAAAATATCATGACTTCAACCATCGATTGCCCCGAAATCTTAAACAAAATCAATTTATACATAAATGCCTGAAATATATGCGAACTGCCCGTCTTAAATCTTCCTTCCCTTTGCACTAATGAATATAAGAATATTATTGACATTTATTATTTAGTAACCGGCTAGGACTCGCGTAATATTTACCGGATATTGCTCCGACCAGTTTCGAACTTATTTGAAGTTCTTCGTCTGGGAGTCACGATTGTGCACAGCGTCGAGCGCGGGCCTCAGCACGTAACTGGCGTTGAGACGGTTGCGCCGTAGCTGTCAAAGTCAGAGTTCCTCCGTACGAACTGTCACTCATTATTGATATTGTTTAACAAAATACTACAAAATATATACAACACTACAACTACTATTAAAAGCACTTAGACAAGTCATTGTACACTCACAGGCAGTCCAAATGCTCCAGCCCACTACTAGTACTAGTCAGCAGAGTGCACAGCATGCTGGCAGCGTGGCATAGTTAAATTGCAATTGACATTTT
Source organism: Plagodis dolabraria (assembly GCA_963854805.1). NCBI lineage: Eukaryota > Metazoa > Arthropoda > Insecta > Lepidoptera > Geometridae > Plagodis > Plagodis dolabraria. Next base: position 23,053,559 of record OY978459.1, read on the forward strand.
ACATAACTAGTCTGCCATGATTGAAATGTCAACTGGGCAGCACTTTCTTCGATTCAATCGGGTGATTTAACGATGTATAGTAAAATTTAGCTTATTGAGTACAATTGTAACTATGACTTTGTACAATAGCCCAAATTATGGGGAGAAAAGTGTATAAATATATAAGTTTAATTAAGTATTAGGACTCTTTTTAAGCCATTTAGCATCTAGATGTGGAGACTTCTCAAATGGGTTTTTCTTTACACAAGGAATTGCGTTCCCTTTATTATTAATACAGGCCTATTTATCAAATTACATAATAATTCGTTCAGCCGGTACGCTGGCATCTAACCTAATATTAATTATGGTAAAAATTTATTAAATGTTCAAAAACATAAATAACTTGCCGTCGGGTTTTTTACTTTTTTATTAATTTATAATTTCTAGGTTTCAACATACCTTTTTATACAAATTGTTCAGTTTTTGCTTCACAGTTTAAATTGTATTAGTGAGGCTGGAAGACCAAGTAGGTTGTATGTAATATCTGTGAGGTATCTGTAGGTAAATCTGAATACAAATGAAGACATTAGGGCCCGCACGGCGCGGTCACCGCTCGTTAGTCGGCCCACGGACCTAGTACCACTGGATAGGTCATGCGGGCTCGTGGGCGAATTAATGGCGCCCACGCGTGCCCGCGTCTTTTGATATGTTTACCCGTCTATCATCTTTTCAGGATATTTTTTGTCACACGTCTCCTATATTTAGTAGTCCCGGAGTAATTGTCGATTTCTACCAGTATCTCATGAATATACTTAGCAGCTTGTCACTCTTCAGTAGGAAATCAAACATATGGCTTGGTTGATTGAACTAAGACTGCACGATATTCGTTCCGTTATAAAATGAGAGAAAATAACAATTTCCACATTGGATATGATTTAAAAATTGTAAGGACGCGTATTGAGTTTTATCAATGGACATTGTTTTGAAGAAAGTTGCCAATGTCGCCAAGAACTACTACAGTTATTCCCTATTATGTTTTTTCTTTACCAGTATTTTTTATTTCAAAAATACAGGTCAATTGTTAATTTATTGTTAATTAATTCGTGTAAGACTTATAAAAAATACTTCTTTATAAGTTCGAAGAAATTTTTGCTGTCTTCGTTTTCCAAAATTATTATGCTTGTGCTCTGTCTTCACAGCCTATAGGTACAAACCTATTTGATGTTATTACTTAAACTATATTAGATCGTAATTGGACCCATACTTTCAGAACCGAAAACATTAAAAAAAATGGTTCATAGGTACTTTTTGTGAGTGGCACGAAAAAAAGGTGCGCACTTGGCCGTATGCTGGATAGGCAGGTTTATACAAAATTAAGGCAGCCTCATCCAGTTATTGTATAGAAACTAAACTTCACCCCTTGTATGCTTCCAAGCAACTAGTAATAATACAAGTTGTTTGGGCTGACCGCCGGACTTTTCACGTTAAACGTTGCTTGCATTGCCTTATCTCAAAGGGATAGAGCCTTAGGCAGGACTTGTAAAATGTAACGTTAATATTTACTGTACACTCATGAACCTGAAATATTATTATGGTAAAGAAGAAGGAAGAAACATTATTTATTTGACACACAAGAGAAAAAGTTACACAGAAAAAATACGGCCAAATGCGAGTCGGACTCGCGCACGAAGGGTTCCGTACCGTTAGCTATACAACATTAGACTTCATATTTTTGTTTTAACGCGCGCGAGTGCGCCTTGTACTTGGTAAAATTTTTGTAGGTACGTGTTGTTATAGCGGCAACAGAAATACATTATCTGTGAAAATTTCAACTGTCTAGCTATCACCGTTCTTGAGGTACAGCTTGGTAACAGACGGACGGACGGACAGCGAAGTCTCAGTAATAGGGTTCCGTTTGTACCCTTTGGGTCCGGAACCCTGCAAAAGTGAACTTGTATTGTATCCTAAAAAGAGGGAAGCGAAGGTTTCAAAGGTATGAGCTGCATAAAACGTTGCTGCCGAGCAAAACATATAATTTTTCACCTCACACCAGCGAGGAAAATGCTAGGTACAGCTTGAATAACTATAGTTTTGCATAGTGGTAGGGCACTTTGCGAATGTCCGCCTGGCTAGCTACCACACTCAAGTTAAAAATCTGTCACCAAGCACCTAACGGTATGTTACGGCAGCTGTACTTGACCAGTAGTAGGCCAGCCAGTAATTCTATGTTAGCCTGAACAACATCTTCGGCCACATGAGCCTATCAGTGGTCAAGTAAATTTTTGTTTACTTACTTTATTAATAGGAACTCCCGGACAAGAAACCTAACACCACCATGGCCTTTTGATGACCCTCCCGGTAGAATAACAGTTACAGAAGTCAATAATAACGATGACCTGACCCTATCTGTGGACTCCGATAATCTCATGACATCCCAGCGTAATTTGTTTAGTTATTCTAGCTCGACAATGTTGTTGTCAGTCCTCAATCCTCCCAGAGCCAAGGGTTGTTGTTTTAGAGTGTTAGATGGGAATCGTCCAGTGATGCTTCGCACTCCCTGCTCCACCGTTGCCTGGCCTGCTACCGAGGTCTGGAATAATAATAATATCTTTATTTCGCAAGTAATACATATACATTATTAGGTGCGTCGGTCACCGGACAAGGAAAAAATAAATAAAGCTGCTGGTCACTGGGATTATTATATTCTGCTATAATCTCCCACGCTTTGCAGCACCTTCCGATAATGTTCTCTCTTACAGCACCCAGGGGAAGGCATGGGGCTCCAATCTAGCCCGGCACCCCACGGGGCCTTTTTTTTTATAACCGGCGGTATGCCTTTATTAAACAAAATTCTATGAACTATATACAACACTACAGCTACTACTATGAGTCTGCTATGACTTATAGGTTGTCTAAATGCTTTTATTGTCGGGGCCTTTAGCATGAAAACGTCAAATTTGGGATGATTATAGTCTTAATATCCAATGTTCATCAACAAAGAATAAAAACGAATGCTAGTCGTATACCTTCTATGGGTCTTGAACTGCATTTAATAAATAAGGATTTTTTGGTACATCTGAACTTTGAGTTGGTTTAAGTCCAACTCCAGCTTGGCTGGTTTTTTATTTGGTACTTAGTTCTATGTATTCCTTAAGTCCTTGTCAGGATCTATGTAATCTCAGAATATAGACTCTTTATCTGCATAAACTTTTAATTTCGATTTATTGTACATATTCCGAGGGAACGCGTTAGAAACAAACTCGGGTGAAGCCGCCGGTACATAATCCCAATCCTTGAGTGTCATTGATTAAAATCCCTATCTGAACTGATGAGTGAGGAAGACGGGGTACACCCTGTTAGTCCTAATAGGAGACTATATATACATAAAGCTATGTATGTATGTACTTTGGTACTTAAGCCCTATTTACTCGGTTTGGTTTCTGAGAAACGGTTAGAGATATGACTCAGACTAAAATCAGAACTATCGACTTAAATATATCAATTGTAGATGTCGCTGATAGTACTCAAAACGCACAAAAGTTTTGATTATAAATAGTTAGTAATGGAAAAAATAATTTAAGCCATGACGTTTGTGATTGAATGTGTACAAAGCACATAGTTGAACTTAGAAGGTCGTATATACACTTCTATTTGGTGACCCTGTTTTAGAAATACGTATCGAATACGCTGGATTTCGCAACCCTATCCGCAAGCACAAGCAAGGCACGTCACGCCCGGCTAGACCTAAAAGGCGGCCTAATGTACTTTAATACATAGACTCTATTTACTGGACGGACGGTTGCCCAGAGAAACCGGTAGAAATGAGCTTCTTTCTAGCTTAGAGTTTAATTTATCGATGAGAAATCATTATTTTTGTGCACGACTATCCAAATAAAGGGGGTGCTATGTTTTCAGGGATCATGTATGTATGTGTGTTTGTGATTTTCTTTATTCCACCATAACTTCTAAACGGACTAACTGATTGTAATGTATGGGATATCGTCAGATTCGTCTTACGCCATATTGTGAGACAATATTTTTAATCTTCCAAAACTATCGAGTAGGGTATTTATTATATTATAGGGCTTTAATAACCGATTCCATAAATGTATATCACTTTTTAAATTTTAATAAAACGATAATAAGTAACGCATATAAATAATTTGCCTCTTCTTCTCTTTCTTCATTCTTATTTGTTTCTTAATTACTGAAGGTTTGAATCGAACGGTGAATAAGCTGTTTTCACGCTTATTATTCTATCTTCAGGTTTCTTACTGTCGCAAAGACAGAGAGAGGTTGTTGGGTTGTGAGCTTGGCTTGGCTAAACTGTGATATGCCACATGGTCTTTTCTTTTCAACCTTTCCTACAAGTTTATCTGGTCGTAAGGGTGGTCTGGTTGTCTTCAGGCTATATGGCTGAAAAGCTAGGGACTCTTTGGTAACAAATAGACGATAACCTGGTTTTTACGTTAACTTGGTCCTTTTGGCAGTCCACAGTGTACGCAGCTTTCGACCACATTTGAATGAAGTAAGTAGCTTTTACCTATCTTATGCTGGTTATCTTGTGGTGGATGGTCCGTGCTTCAACAGCATAAAGTAATATGAAGAAAACCAACGTTTGCAGAAGTCTCTTCTTGGTGGCGTTAGAGACTTATCTATTCTGAGAAATTTTTGTGAGTTTGCTCATGGATTTTGCTCACCATTTTGAGGCAGTCATTCTAGGTCAGCCTGACTATCTTCGATCATATCATCACTTACTATCTAGTAAGGGTGGGAAAAAGCTAGCCATATAATTAGGTAGCTATAAATAAATGAATAAACGTTGACGAATTAACCCCATCCTCATTTTGCAGCATTGCACCCAGACACACAATCTCGTTGACTGGCTAACTCTCGGACCTCAAATTTGTAAATTCGAGGTCCGAGAGTTAGCCAGTCCTAAATAGTCCAGCTCGACCTGCCATCATGTCTTTTGTTGCCATACAGCTAAACAGTTCCGTATAGCTAAACAGTAACATATCCGGATTTTCTATTTCCAGTACATTTGTTTATCCTTCGAGCAGGATCACGATACAACGTCGCTATCAACATCCATCAAATACTTTCTCGTCAACATTCGGAAAAGTAGTTATCAGTTAAAACATCTTCAAATCTTCGTCAAGTTCAACCACATACAACATGGAGAGTCTACTTCAGCGCCAACAAGACATTGGAATATGGATCGAGTCTATTTTCACCTAGTATTAGTTTATAAATATTGGCATTTGTCATAAACTATATGAAAAATTACTGTTATTAAACTTTTTTCCACTTAACTCAGTTTTATAAATCACTTGCGGATCAATTCACGCACAAATTAATATCACAATCATATTTTGACTAAACTCGACGTTTCGGTCAAATTGCGTTGACCGTGGTCAGGTTTTAGTTGTGCGTGATGATGAATTTGTACCGGTTAGTCATTTATATATAACTAGCTTTCCGGATGCGGCTCCGCCCGCGCGTATGTCGGTTATCGCGCAAAAACATTAACCTCTTTTTGCGCAGTTGGATAAAACTATCCTATGTTTTTTCCCGGGTCTCAAACTATTTCCATACCAAATTTCATTCAAATCGGTTCGGCAGTTTTGGCGTGAAAGCGTAACAGACAGAGTTACTTTCGCATTTATAATATTAGTACTGATGAAAAATTAACAAATACCAGTCATGTGCGACTCGAGACTGGACATTTTTTTCGGAGGAATTTTGTAAGTATTAAATCGTAATGCCTACAGAGACAAAATTACATTGAATAAGTTTAAATGCTAAAATAAGTTCATGCCCCTTACTATTATAGTAAGACAAGGCTACAAAATGAAAAAATAATACATGCCTGTAAATGTTTATAAAATATAGAAAGTTTAAAAAACAGTACTGAAAAAATTTACGTTCCGTTGGACTTATATATAGTAGGAAACCATCGGTGTGTGAGTCTGACTCGTGCTTGGGTGGTTATTTATTTTATCGATAACGTTTAGGTGTCTCTAGTGGACCAGTGTGCGCATCGATAAATTCCGAGCGCGTTGTCAATCGCGCGCGAGGAGCGCTCAGGAATTAACGGTGCCGCTGTCAAGGCGTACTGCGCGTCTCTCTGCATCAGGGCTGCCAGCAAAACAATATTTAAAAATTACTATGTACCAAATTAAATTGACAAACTTCAGAGCAGTATTAGTACGCATAATTAAAAGTAGGTAGTTTATTTTTCTAATATTAGTCCGTCGATACAAATAAAGTATTATATCTTATCCTACTGAATATAATTAATGCGAAAGTGTTTGTGGTTATAACTCATATATATCTTGGTCCCACTTTTCAGTGGAGAGCTATAATCACTAAATTTAACTGGACGATGTACTTAGTACTTGATAAAACTAAATTTTCAGCCAGTGCTTGAAATGTAAGTAAATAAAAACGTATACATACACATATTTAAAAATCCTAAGTAATAAATGTAAGGTTATTCAAAAAGTTTATACATGTTAACAAGAAAATAATACGGACATCATTATGAATAAAAATTATACTGTTAAAACTGATTTTACTGGAAAAGCTATTGTGTTTCTGTGTCTTATGATTCAAAAAGGCATACGTGGTAACCCTGAACAAATTGCGCGTGTAGCATACCTCCATCTCTAGCTTAGTCGTGAATTATACCGCGAGTACATGCGAACCTAGCAGAATGGGTGACCGTGCGGGGAGGATTTCGGGAGGCGGGGGCGGTGACGGGGGCTTAGGTTTCAGCCGTAGGTTTTCAGCCTTAGGTTTCAGCCTTAGGTTTCAGCCGTAGGTTTCAGCCTACAATACCAGGGAGGAAGACCCCCTGGCTGCGCCTCTGCGAAGACGTCAAAGGGGTGGGAGAAGGCGACTGAATAATCGCCCTCCCCCTCTCGGTGGTGAGTAGCGAGAGACAGATGCGGGGGCGTCTTCTCTCGCATTGCACGTACTCACCACCACCATCAGGCGGGAATGGCCGAGCATTCCTGGTCATTCCCGGGCCCCTCCTATCAGGAGGGGCATGCAGGCCCCGCTGTAAAGGTGGGCGGTCGTCGGCGAGGGACTGGACGTAAAGGCTCTGCCAGTCTCCCAGTCCTTCTCCAAACAGACGATGCTGGAATGCCGCTGGGTCGTTTAGTGGGTATACCGGTCTTCTACCGGGGAGTCCCACATACCCCCTCCATCCCCCGATGGGGGGGCATGCGTAATGCATTTTTCCCAGCGTCAACAAAAAAAAAAAAAAAAAAAGAGTTACTGGCTCTCAAGGACAGCTGCTGGACATCGTTATGTGCTTGGCGATAGATTGCTTACTTTATTTATTTATTTGCTGAAATAGGTACATTTGTGGTCTTATATCATATTCTATATTCAATCAGAATCCTGATATGTGAATATTGGTTCAATATAGGTAACCTCATACAGAAAATTGTAAAACCAATGCAATGTTTTTTGGAATAAATATTATTATTATTATTATTATATATCATATTATTTACTTAAACATACAATACATCATAATATCTATATCCCATAAAATTTTAATAGTTTGGTATTACGAATACTACAATTCGTAATACCAAACGTAAACACGACGTGACATTTTTTTTTTAGAAAATCTTCGACCGTGTAATAATTTTCCTCGACCAGCCAGTTCTTTAAATTAGAACAAAATCTATTATAAGGGAGGTTTACAATGAGATGGGGCAGTGAATTGTATATTAATGGGGCCATAGGTGGGCCAAAAGAAGCATCCGATGTTGTTTGGCTCTCTTTTTTATTCTAATATTTGTCAAGTCGAGAAGATTATATTGGCCAAATGGACGCCGTCACAATTGATCGCCATACAGGCTTGTTTTCTGGGCAGAACGGGCGCTCTGGGGCCGGCCACGCTTGGAAATGTCTCGTGTGGTCCCAATTCTCTTCAAGGTTGGTGGCCAAACGGCGCAGAGTTTGTGCAGTCGGTGTCGGACGGCCGGGGAATCGGCGAAAGAATTCGCGCTGCGCCAACACCACAGACGAATAATTACGCAAAAAAATAGACACGATTATTCCACGTTCTTGGGGAGTGTATCGCTCCAAGGCTTGTTCACTTGTATTCTGCATCTGTCTAGTCCACAAATTTCAAAACAGATTTGACATTGGCGGTCATTTGAAAAAATGAGAGCATCTTTCAACAGGGTGATTTCTTTTGGCCCACTTTGTAGTAGTTGTTCCTAAAATATACTTGTAGGGAAGGAATAGGCATCTAAGACGCACGTGAGTATTGGTTCTTTTATTCTCATTGTCGTTACTTTCAAAGAGATACATGATGCTCCTTACAATTTGGACTTTTTATAAATATAAATATATATTATACAGGGAACTTTTAGCGGTTATTTAAATTTAAACACTGGTTTACATGAATCAGTCCATTGCATACCAAACATTGCACGAATACACTTTTTTGGGGCAATAAATAGTGGGGTCCTACAGTAGACTACTTCACGCTGAAACGGCCAAACCGATTTTGTTCATTGACTAGGTCAATGATTTTGTTGAAATAGTTTAGGCGCTGGATTAACACATAGCACACTTTTCATCGTCACCATCATCACTATAGTATATTATTATAGTATAATATTTTGTGGTGTGAATAGCATTTTCTAAAAAATACAACACAGATTCAACTACATTATATCTATCCAGGATCTACTTACAGGTACTACAAAATTACGTATTGCACTAAGTTTTCTTATAAGTTCACTAACAAATCCAAAAAATCACATATATTGTTTTCTACAAATAAAGCACGCAGAGAAGCATAGCATGCCTATACTTTTCAAATAGATAGGTAGGTAAACATAGTGACGCGGCAGGCGGGCGCGCTTGGCATAAATGACGGCATTTCCCGAGGGCTGGCGCCGCGGGCGACCGAATTACAGAGGAGCTTGGACGGACGTGAGGCACCCCTGCTTCCTTTGTGTGCACGAAAAAATACGAACGCATCCAAAGACCTACGACGCGACGTGGCGCGGGAAATTCTCGGATGCTTTCCCAGCGAAGTTCTGTGCTAAAAGGTTTGATACAGGCTTTATTTCTTTTTGAAAATTTCGAAATAGAGCTTTTTTGGCTGCAAGTTTATTCTAACATGACGTTGATCAACACATACGCGATAACAACACGAAATGCATTAAAAAATTGTGTAAACTTACAACAGTTAGGTATATAGGTTATGTTACGATTTTATTTTAATCCAGGCACAGCTAGAATAGGTAACAAGAAAACATTGAAGTAATTTTGGGCGGAAAAATTTGGTGCTGTCTGAAACCTGAAAACGGAAACCTTTCTTTCTGGGTTTAATCCAACATTATGAATACTAAGTATTTACTTTAAAAAGTCGTACACCAACGATTCAGTAGACTGAGTTAATTAAAGCGCAGGCTAACTTAGCTTGCCTTTCAAGTTGATAAACATTTGCTGGTTTAAGCTCAAATTTTGCTAGAATATTTCGATTTTCTATGCATTTTTTGTAGAAATAAATTGACAGCGCAGGATTTTAATAGTTTTCCGCGAAGCTTCAACGTAACACTCAGCTTTCAGAGAAAACTCGGAATCACAACATGCATATCACATTTTTCGATTCAAGCATATTTTTTTTATCCACTACCTGCTGCATACATGCCAACATGCAGAGATTTTTCCACATTTCAAGTGAAATAGAAGTACGTTGCAATGTTACACAAGTCACTATTACTCCAACCAACGGACTATACGGCAAAATAATCACATCAATGTGATCAAACCCATAGATTTATTCAACACAATTCGTATTCAACTATTCCCGGTACACAATTAGGCGCGAAGCTTTTCCTTTATTCGTGTACGTGTGCTTTGCTTCGGGGTGAAGTGGCGGTTAGGAGGGGGGTCCAAGCCATTAGCACGGCGGCGCGGCGGCGACGTCGACGGCGACCGTTCGCGGACTTACAATGACATGCGGAGAGAGAAAGCTCTGCCTCGCTGGAGTTTAGGTTGTTTTTTGTGTGATTAAGGTGCGAGAGATAATTGTGAAAGGCGTGCATAATTTACGCGGGCCCGATAGACGGTCGCGATTGTTATTACGCGTGCGGATATTGGATTTGGCGGGAACGCAGCGCGGAGCCGACGGCGTCGCAAGATAATGCGGGGACACGACGACGGCCTGTAATTTAATAAGGTTAGTTAAGCACGTTCGGTTCGAGCTGGTTCGATTTGCTTTGCTATCAAATTAGGAGGGATTTTCGAGGCGAGGTGGGTGTTGTTAGTTTACATTCATATGTTTATTAATTTATTATTAATACTTTTGTAAGTAGGTTATTATGCCACAGCCGTGTGCTTAGGGGATCGTATCTATAACAACGATGTTCAAAAAGCCCCTGAAAATATGTATATTTTAAAAACACGTTGGGATTTTTTTAAACCTAAGCAATAGTTGAAATTATTGCTTTAGTAGGTAGGTATGTCAATGAAAGTATTCTGCGTTATTAGTTAGTTAATTTATTCATTGGTCACATACGGATACATATAATTAGAACTTAACATGGAAAACAGTAAAACTTACTTTATAAGCAATTCAGTCTCTTCTATGTGTTTTTCTTCAAGCTGCTACCGTTGATGTTTTAACCGGGTCAATTCAGATTCACCTCTTATCTCTCCATGGGCACTCAGTCTAAGAATAGGCTTTTCTAAAAAGGCCAAAAAACAGCTGTTGTAATTAAGCTCTAATGAAATATGTTATCAATGTAGCAGGAATTGTACTGTAAGTTTCATCACACCATCAAAATTAAATAGTGATTAACTATTACTATACATATATTGTGTATCTGTGTCCAAGATATCAAACAGCCTAAAAAATGTTTTCAAGCCCAAAATTTATTCAATACATTAAGAGCCAAAGATCGCTATTTGAGCTTTTTTTTTCAAATGAAGCATTTAGGAAATCACCTTCGGGCAGATCAATATCTTCTCCCTCGAACTTGATGACGATTTCATGAGAAAATTTTGTTTGAATTAATTTTCATAGCTTTCATTCACTAGACTCTTTTGTTTTGTTGCTTTTCGAAGCGAGGATCCAATTCTTAGTCGACACAGAGGACAACACAGAGCATTATTCTCTACGCTACTGTTGAAGCAACATAAACAAAAACCATGGAAGCAAGGTAAAGTTACAGGTTCAACTAAAATTGACTGACATATAGAGCAAAGGGCATCTTTAATATACATATTATCAAATTTAATGTAAACCTAGAACTTAAATTGAAACAAAAAAGTTGAAGCGAAACAGGTACATATTGGTCGGTTAAAACCCAAAAGTACCATATAACCATTGACCTCTATACTATTATCTCGATGCATATAACCAGTACTGGTGGTGAAATGGTTCCTAAACGCGTTAAAATTGTAATCACGTTATTACCATGCATAGTGGTGACGAGTGTGTAGCTGCGGGTGGATAAAGCACATCTAATCAATCAGTGACAACGATTTCGTGCCATCCCTATTCTAGAAGGGGGACATAAAAGGCACGATTGTGTTTGCGAGCGCGCTCGGGGGCTACCTAAGCGGGCATTAGCGAAGGACGCGTAGGTTACTCCGACCGTCCAACGTATTAAGAACCCTGGCACGACGGGTACGCCCGAATCGCGTGGTTCTGTCTAAAACGGGCAAGCTTCGTAATTTACGCGCGAGCGGTCACCGCCGGTGGTGATTACGCTAGCTCGTTGGCGTGTTGGTCGTTGATAACCCGACCGTTGCGAAAGCTCCAAGATATTCGGCGATGCACACGAGCGCCCGCCGCCCGAAATGGGTGGTATTGGCCCCTCTTCCAGTAAGGCCAACGTCGTGGGCAAGTCATTAAGGTGGCGTGTGCATGTCGGGACGTTGACTACGAGGAGGGTGGAGATTATTGCTGCCGGCCGTAGACGGGTGCGTTAACTTAATTATATATCTACCCAGTCGCTCTTACTGTTATAAAACTGGATTCTAAGATAAAATCTTCAGAATGCAGGCTCAGTTTACTGTACGAGTAAGTAACAGCCAATTTCTTGATTTCAAGTTGGTAAAAGAAAAAAAAAATCACGTGTCATATGAAACAGTCATTTGATATACATATGCGATAAATTTTTAACCAACCTCAAAAAAGGAGGAGGTTCTCAATTCACAAGTTACACTACTTACACTCCAATAACTGATAAATATTTTCTTATCTTGTTGATATAGTCGTTGACAAAGTTAATGACAATCGATTCCGTAAGTAGCAAGGGTCACTAAACAGAATGTTTTTTTTTTACCAAGATATGGAACCGACTTCAACACTCAAAAGTGTGAAATGACTTGTCAACTTGAAAATAACTTTGTACAATTATTTCAGAAAGATTGCCGAAAATAATGCTTGAAAATCGAGTCACGATGATTGATAAAAATCTTTTGATTTAAATCGTATATACTATATACAGCATTGTCTAATCCATAATATAACGTAGAAAAAACCTTATAGCGAAGCCCGGGGGCAGGTGGCATATCGCGTACGCGCGGCCGTCAGGGGACGTCAACCGCGCGCGTCCTGAAAGTGCCGCTCCAGATTACCGTACGCATGGACAGTAAAGAGGGTTGGGACTTTTGGGACGCGCATCCCGCGAATCCCATTTAAAGATGTCGGGATAATTTAGCGCTGACGAGGCGAAGGTCCAAATTGACGCGCCCTCGGGGCCGCCGTGTCGCCGCTCGATGTATCGATCACTGTTTTTCTATATTCTTCTTTCCAGGACGGCCTCGAGTGCACGTAAATAACTCCCATCCATTTTATTTCGCACTGCGACCTCTGGAAATCCTTAGCTTAAAGCAGTCTCGAGCGATAGTACCGCGTTGGGCGCCAATTTATCACACGTTGGGCGCCATAATGCTTCGGTTTATTTTACTCGAAAATTGATTCATATGGTTTGATCGATTTTAGTTGTCGTTGCAAAGCTGGCAGTATCTATATTTTACAAGTATAAATTAATTAATAAAAGAAAAAAACCCGACTGTAATTACCTATTTAGTTTCGAATAACGTTTTAACTTTTCTTTGAACATAAAACTGCAAGTTATATGTATTTATGGAATCGTGTTCTAAAACCCTTCATTTTGGTACCCCTCTCGATGGGTTTGGAGGAAGTTTTTTTTTATCTCACAAGATGGCGTCTAAAATCAGCCAGTTCGTTTTTTTTATCTATTTTTATGTACCTAGTGTCACTTTCGATATCAAGACAAATCTAACGATATCTTTTACACAAATCGGTTAGACCGTTTAGAAATTACGGTGGAATAAAGAAACTCACAAACATACATACATGAACCCTGAACACATTACTATTCATTTATGGGCAGTCGTGTAAAAAGAGACTTAACTCTGTTTTTTCTATTTTCAAAGGTAGTAAGTTGCCTTGAGCATAGGAATCGTTATAAACGTTTAAATTATTCCCACATTAATACTAAATAAAAAAAATGCATAGCAATGTAATCTGTCATTATTATAAAAAACCTCGTCGGTCGAGTGGTATAAAGCGATGAATTTAATTTTAGACTTTCGGAGTCCTGTGTTCTATCGCTAGTTGCGTCAGTTAATTAAGAAAAACAATTTTAAGTAGCACATCGTTTTGTTTGTAATTAAGGCATGGCTTCATCTCTCCATATTGTACGCCTTCATAGGCAAAGCATGATGATCTCTTATTTATTATGTACTTACCAACAAATTGAATTAAAGTATAAGATTACTCATGTTTCAACAATAAACTTATCTTTCTCTTTAGAGATAAATCTTCATCAGACCTGTAGAAGATTATAGGCTCGTCCTCTTTATGTGGGACCAAAACTTATTTTTCACTATCCTTTCGGAGATGTAAAAGCGTTTTTTTTATATCTGATAGGTTAGCCTTTGACCACTATCTCACCTGATGGTAAGTGATGATATGGTCGAAGATGTTGTTCAGGCTAGCTTAGAATTACTGGTTCTCAAGGACAGCTGCCGTAACACCCCGTGTGGTGCTTGGCGACAAATTTATTACTTGAAGGTGGTAGCCCTACCACCATGCTGTAACGATTGCCATCCTAAGACAACAACCGGGACCGACGACTTAACGTGCCCTCCGAAGCACGGAAGCGCTCAATAGTAATGTCACTAGCGATCACCCATCCGACTCCTGACCGCGGCGGACGTTGCTTAACTTAGATGATCGATTAAGAACGGCTAAGTAAACTTCGCTACGAGCGCTTCAAATTTTTTTTTAGAACATTTTCTATTTGAAAACTACAAAAACAAAAGACAAAATTTGGCAATGGCCTTTAAAGAAAAGCAATTCGTCAGTGCACACTTGAATGTAATCCTATAAGATAAGATAGTGACCGGGCGATGACGTACGTAGAGGAGTTAATTGGCACTCTGTGATTTTTTTTTTTTTTTTATGCGTGATAGGTTAGCCTTTGACCACTATCTCACCTGATGGTAAGTGATGATGTGATCGAGGATGATGTTCAGACTAACCTAGAGTTACTGGCTCTCAAGGACAGCTGCCGGAACACACCGTTAGGTGCTTGGCGACAGATTTTCAACTTGAGGGTGGTAGCTAGCCAGGCGGGCATTTGCAAAGTGCCCTACCACCATGCTGTAACGACTGCTATTCTAAGACAACAACCGGGACCGACGGCTTAACGTGCCCTCCGAAGCACGGAAGCGCTCAGTAGTAATGCCCAACCAGCGGTCACCCATCCAAGTCATGACCGCGGCGGACGTTGCTTAACTTTGCTGATCGATTCAGAATGGCTAAGCAAACTTGGCTACGAGCGCTTCATTAAATACGCGAGGAGCCCACGCTCCTGTCCCTAGGAGCGTGGGCTCCTCGCTATTTACTTACCCACACGAGCTTTATAAAAGCAGAGATCACGCTTTATATGTACAGCCATGTTCAGAATTTCAAAAGGCAATAATTATGCCGTTTAATTATGACTGCCGTGCAGCAGGTCCATGGTTCAAATCCCGCCGCGGGCTTGAGCTTCACCGCATAGTGGAAGGTCATTTTGCAAATGCCCGCCTGGCAAGCGACCACCCTCGAGAAGAAAATCTGTCGTCAAGCGCCAAACGGTGTGTTCCGGCAGCTGTCCTTGAGAGCCAGTAATTCTGGGTTAACACCTTCGACCACATCATCACTTACCATCAGTTGAGATAAAGGTCAAAGGTTTATATATCAGCAAAAAAGAAGTAAAAGAGCTTCACCGCATGGTGGGTGAGCATTTTGCGAATCCTCACCTAGCTACCACCCTCAAGTAGAATATCTGTCGCCAAGCACCTAACAGTGTGTTCCGGTAGCAGTCCTTGAGAGCCAGTAAAATTACAGGCACATATGACTCAACAACTCTATGTCTCAGGGTGACGGGCGCAGTGCAGTTCGTGACTGGAGGGTGACGTACCCAAAATACAAACGGAGCCCTATAATTGAGACTCCACTATCTGTCTGTGAGTCCGTCCGTCCGCACGTATCATGAGTCCCTGACTGGTAGGTAAACAGAATAAGTTACTAACCGAAATTCAGATATTTTGTGTAAAATGTTGACCCTAAACTAAATATTTGCAAGTTGGTAGGGCATTTGGCGAATGCCCGCTGCTAGGCTGGCTAGCTACCATCCTCAAGTAGAAAAATCTGTCACCAAGCACCTAATGGAGTGTTCCGGCAGCTGTCCTTCAGGGCCAATAATTCTAGGTTAGCCTGAATCTTTTATATTATCAAGGGTTCTTTCTCCTTACCGTGTGTGACGACATTGTCTAGAGCTCACTGAGTTGAAGTACACAAAAAAATTCTTTCATTTCTTTTGTAAAAAATGTCAAGAAATTTGCCGTTTCAAAAGTCAAATCTCTAAATCGTTTTAGTTACGTTTTAGAAACTTTTAAACCATTATATTAAACAAAAAAATATTTAAAAAAATTGTTACTTTTAACACGTAACAAATATAAATAAATATCGTTTTAATAACTCTTCAAATGCCAGTGGGGTTATTTCATATTACTGATATAAGTATACTTAGGAGTGGTTTGCCTATATTATAGTATGGGTGTTTTAAAATAAATCTACAAAATAAACTCGTTAAATAGTTATGGCTACATCCGTTTCCTCTCATTCTTATCCTTCATAATCCAAAATCATCATTATAATATCGGCAGATGCTCTCGATCGGCTCTTATCAATCCCTAATGCTCTTTGACCAAAGAGGGAGTGGAGAGGGTGGCTCGAGGGGGGTTTTAATTAGAGCGCGGACCTCGCGTTTGCCGGCGGACATTGGGCACTGAAGCAGTGACTAAGCTTTTACGATTATTTTAACTTTAACGATTTATTGGTTTTTCATTTTCTCTTATTCGACAAAATATGTTAAAAACTATTGTAGTAATATCAGCAGATGCGATCGGAGCATTTCAATAGGTAACGCACTTTTCTATGAAGAATCCGAAATTGAGTAACAGTTTTTTGCTTATGTCTAGGTTATGCCACTCTATTATGTTATGTACATGATCATGAAATAGGCGATATCAAATATATAGTTTTCTAAATATAAAAGCACAATCACGTGTTAAGCGAAAATGATATTTACCAATTAATGGAGCAAAAATTAACCCGCTAACCCCGAATTGGCGCTGGGTAGGCACCCATCTACAAAGATTATAGCTAGGGCTGCCATCACCTAAACCACCGATGCCGGACAAAATCTTTAAAAAACCCGGACATTTGGGTGAAATTGAGATTTTTTCCCGGACACCCATTAAAACATTTTCTTTTCATTTATACAGCTTTTTTGCGCAAAAACTACAGAGCTAGAAACATAATTAGTCACTCTTCTCTTTTTGAGGCAATCTGGTGATAAAAATAATGGGGAGCAGTGTTATTTGGCATCAAATTAGAAATAAATTATAATTTTTGGTTTTATAAATGATAAAATAACTATTAGTTAGAAACTACAAGCTACTATATTGTATAATTTTTTTAAGTCATCTCGTTTGGCTAATACGTAGATTAAGTACCCAAAACCGGTAAACCTTTTTTTTAAATGTAAATTACTTTGTAAATTAAATTGTCATGTTAGCTCAGTCGGTCAGAGCATACCCCGGCTAAAGGGATGGATGACGCGGGTTCGAATCTAGCACGTGACTATAATTTTCCTCTCATATATTTGTAATTTTGTAATGTAATCCGCAAAGCATCCGTTATTGCAAACAAAATATTAAAATCGTTTTACTTATTTCGGTATTTTTCAGATGTTTCAATTTATGCCAAAGTGATCTTTCTTTTCCAACAGGAATTTGGAAGAGTCAATGCAACTCAGGTCCTAAATATTATACATTATTTCGATCAAAGAAGAAACCGTGTGTTTGATTAGTGACTTTTTCTCCTTCGTCTATTGCTGCGAGACTAGCGAATAAACTCACAATGTAACTTGAGTTGCCAACTAATATCAAAATTATCATGTGTTCCGCCAGATTTCACTAGATGTTTTTAGCGTATGGTAATGAGAAAAAAGCGCTAAAACCCCTAGAAATGTTCTAGATCTAGCGCCAAATGCGCCAAAACGGCAAAACTGTGAGTGAATGATCGGGTTCGGCGGCATTTCTTTATGGTAGGGGCTGGCGCGGAGGTTCTGTTGTTGTAGATTTTGCACCGCCGGAGTTAACTTGTATGCAGCTTACGAATGAATTTTCAACTCTATTGCTTGTATTTCAATCAATCCGGATTCCCCGGACACACAAAGTGTCCGGGTTTTACCGGGACACTATTTGAAAACCCCTACCGGACGCCCCCCGGATGCCCTCTAAACTAGGACAAATCCGGGGAAACCCGGACGGATGGCAGCCCTAATTATAGCATAAAGTGTGAGGCCATCCTCAACCTTTATGATATAATTTGTACATTGGACAAATGCGTAGCGTGCTGTATATATTTAGAAACATAGAAGGATAATGACATTGTTGCGAGATTTAAGTGTTTAAATAAAACTCCTTTCGATCAGATTATGTCTAATTAAGGTTGTAGGCCACACCGTCTCTTAAGACTGTTATAAATAATAAAATTAGAGCACAAGGTTCAGCTTAGTCAAGTGTTCGAATCGGCACAAAATCGGGCGACGCGGGTCAATCTAACTCGTACAATCCCAAAAATCAATAAAAGGTAATCTTATGTACTGTTATTTGCATATATGGCATGATTGTGACCGTTCGGGACGTACTGTCCTGCGGCTTCGTGTACTTACGCAGTGTGTAGCGACCTTTATCTTGGCGTGTCTTTATATATAGGTACTACTGCTCGTATGTATTAGAAGTAAGGATCTGCTTTATTTTGGTTGGTAGCTTTATATTTCAAATATCCATGTAATGGCCCTTAGCTTCTTGATTGGCTTCAAGACGTTCTCGGAATACCATCTTAAAATCTGATACATTTTCTACCAACAAAAGATTTTTTTACAAATTTGTTTGTCCGTTAATTAGTTTGTTTGTTTACATAACTGGAGCTTTTAGCCAAGCGTTGGACATTATTGCTTTTTCCTGATGACGTAACCAAATACCATGTGGAAGAGATCGCGGGCGTGTCAGCTCTTTTTAAAACACTAGTAGCAGAGTATGCATCGTCGTTCTAAATCGATCATGTTCACTGCTGTTCAACGAGCTTTTACTCGATGCTGCTGTTACTACTCCGACTCGTATACTCGAATCTAATTTTACTATTTATTACAGTCATAGGAGACGGTGTGGCCTACAACCATAGTTAGACATCTGATCGAAGGAAGTGTTTTTATTAAACACTTAACTTTCGCAATAATGGCATTATCTTTCTATGTTTCTTAATAAATATAGCACTCTACGCAATTGTCCAATGTACAAATTATAGCATAAAGGTTGCACACTTTATGCTATAATCTCTGCTAGATGTGTGCTATTAAACGCTTCCGTGATTTGGAGGCGGTTGGTTCGATCGGCATCATATCTGTTTACCACCTTTGATGACCTCGTCACTTACCATCTCCTCATCACCTAAGGTCAAACGCTAGTTTATCGCACAAACAGGTACGAATTCAGCAACATTCTTCGTCCACAGTATTCCTGGAAGGCGGCCATTCCTCAAGCTCTATGCAGTGTAAAAAGCAGCGCTTTTGCATGGTGGAAGGGCATGTTTGCGAATGCCTGGCTGGCTAGCGACCACCCTTAAGTAGAAAATCTTTCGCCAAATACCTTAAAGTGTGTTCCGGCAGCTGTCCTTGAGAGCCAGTAATTCTAGGTTAAGCCTGTTACCTTCGGCCACATTATCACTTACCATGAGGTGAGAATGTGGTCAACGGCTTACTTAAAATTTTTAAAAAAGCGAGCAGCGGGGACTATTTTCGAAGCTTTTGTGAAGACTGAATGTTCATCAGCTAGACTTTATAACTATAGGTTTTCCTGAAATAAGACCTACCGTTTAGTATAAAATCTATACAAAACGTCAGTCAGGTCTCAAACCAGTGTTTAAGTTGATAGATACCTAGATAATATTATAAAACGTTAGGTTTATTTTTCATTCTTAGTGCTTCTAAATATGATTACAAGCACTACCGCGTGCTAAGCGAAAATCAGATTTAACATTTTTTTTTTGCTTATAATGTTTTTTTGCCGCCCTGGGAATTAAATTTTGTGCTCCCATAATTTGTAAAATATTCTTAGTGCTGTAAAGTATGCTTCTAGCTATTCTTTAGCTTTTTTTTAAATTGCTGCTAACATATTTTAGTACTAGGTATAAAGGGTGTGAATTGCGACAATCGCACCCACATTTCTAACTGTGGGAGTGGTTAGAGACGAAGAAACGAAAAAAACTAGAAGGTGGGCATCGAAGCGCCATCTGAAGAACTATCTTACACTGAAAAACGTGGGAATACAGCAAATCATTGGGGCAGCTTTTTTTCACGGTCTGATGTGATAATATAGAATCAAAGGCAAAACCTAAAAATAGTTTAGTTGTTCCGAAGTTCGAATTGCGAAAAATATTTGAAATATTGTATGATCCTCAAAAATAACTTTTCATAATTTAAGGTGAGCAATTTCCTTTTGTTCTATGCTACATACTCAGAATAGATTGTTCTCTATTCTGAGGCGATAGTAGTTTGCCCTTTCATAGTTCCCGAACTTCACTATTATTTATACAAGTAACACCATTTCACTTTCACTTCTCTGCCCACAATCAATAGAATACAAATCTGCCCACGCGATCTAAACAAAATTTTAGTTTCCATTACATAGTCCTTGTCCGAAAAGTTAACCGACGTGCATGCTAGTTGTTTTGGGTTATAAACGCCCTAGACGGTCAAAACTGCCTGACAAGCACGTAAATTTTTCGTTTTTGTCAAGCTAACTAACGTACCTATATACTTGATAATACTTGATGAAAAATTTCATTCATACAATGCTTGTCAAGCATGCTTGGCTAAGCATAACATTTACTAGACTCCGTCCCTTGGGAAGGTACTCGTATATCTGTCTCTTTAGAAATACGAATTTCGAAGCGCTCGTAGCCAAGTTTGCTTAGCCATTCTGAATCGATCAGCAAAGTTAAGCAACGTCCGCCGCGGTCATGACTTGGATGGGTGACCGCTGGTGACATTACTACTGAGCGCTTCCGTGCTTCGGAGGGCACGTTAAGCCGTCGGTCCCGGTTGTTGTCTTAGGATAGTAGTCGTTACAGCATGGTGGTAGGGCACTTTGCAAATGCCCGCCTGGCTAGCTACCACCCTCAAGTCGAAAACGAATCCTCGACCACATCATCACTTACCATCAGGTGAGATAGTGGTCAAAGGCTATCCTATCAGGCATAAAAAAAAAAAAAAAAAAAAACTAATGCTCATCGCCTTGTTAGTTTCTTTTTTGGTGTCTTGAACAAAGCAATTGTGAGTGCAAGAAACGCCATATCTCTATTTCTATAGAGACATTCTATATTTTTATGAACAGAATGTTCTTTAGCGTAAATTCATGATTGGATTACTATGACGACAAAAATTAAAATGAGGCGGATGCTTGACCAGCATGCATCGCATTGCGTCATGCATCGTCAAGCCGCTGTCAGGAACGCAATGCTTATCAAGGAATTTTGATGTAACCTATTTACATTACATTACACAGGAAAAAGACACTGGAATATAAATAACAATTTAAAACTTACAATTAAGTACAACAGAATAAATAACAACAGTTAAACAACTTAATTTTTTCCCAATTGTAAAAGTAGATTAACAATAAACAAAACCCGGCTAAGTGCGAGTCGGACTCTCAATAAAGGACTGAATGAAATTAAGGTACGATTTTAAGATCAACGTCAAATATACTCGTATTATTATCTTATTATCTTCTTGATTTAGCTAAACCAAGAACAGCTTGATAAAAAGAGCGCTTTATGTTTCTCCATCTTACCCATGATTTGACATTGCACTCTTCCTCTAAAAATTGTACCTCATATCTGTCAGTACTACAACAAGTCGTTCACAGAACAGGCTACACGACTATGGAATGCACTTTCGATATAAGGCGTGCCAACTGCCAAAATTTCTACAGATTTCTATTGAAGTTTTGAAAGGAAAGGAAGTTTTGAAATAACAGTGTTAAATAATCATCCATTATTTAACACTGTTATTAATCCCACGAGTAGTAGTAACTCAACCGATTCTGGAATCAATAAAATCATTTTTGTGCTTAGGATAGGCCTGGCTCACTCCGCACTGCTATAGGTACAGCGGCGTAACAACGTGCGGACGGAATTATTGTACGGCGCGTGTCGCGTCAGAAGAGATCAGAGCTATGCGATAGAAAGTGATGCGGCTTGTAGGAATATAAATATTAGGTACTCCGTGCTTTGCGAGCTGAAGTGCACTTTATTGCGTCGTCGCTAGAGTCGCTTTTGTATTGGAATGACTTTGCAGAGTGATCCTTCTGATCATATTATTCTGTGTCGACGATTCTAACATCTCGCTTGCAGTCATCGTAGTCACACTAGGTAAGGTTTTCTCAGGTAGTCTGTGAATGCAACTTAAATAAAGTAGTGTAATAATCGCGAAAAGCTACATTAATCGGTAACATCCTTTGTTGTGTCTGTTATATTACTGTCCGAATTTGTAAACCTCCCGCAACCCGTTTAAAGATTCAGCATGACCGCGGGCGACGGGCGACGTGGGTCCAAAACGGACCGCTTTGAAGATCCACCTTCATTAGCGCGGTCCGGTCGACCCCGCGGCGCGCGGGTCTGAAAGACCCCGCGGGTCTTACAGTACATACCCCGTTTGTCGTAACTAACCTAACTTGTTAAGGCTATATCTACAACTATGTTATTCGATCTCGGTGTATTGAGCTAAAGTTCTGAACTTCCAGTTTTGCTTCAGGGCAGGCCCTTGAATTACAAAAGTAACCCACAAGACTGATCCCACGCAGTTATTTATTACACTTAAACTTGGGATGATCCTGATAGAATATAAGTACATATCTCTGAAAATTGTATACATAATATTTAAATGTCTGTTAAACTATGATTACAAGCACTATACAGGGTTATTGGTAATATATGCTAACAACCTCTCAGGGTTGACATCTGCTAGTCCTAACAAACATTATGAGATATATTTTTTGTTTACAAAAAAAATGTCATTAAATTTTTTTTTAATTTTTTTGTTGTGTTTTTATATGTTTTTGATGGAATAACGAGGCCCATCTAATGTTAAAAATCTCTTGTACCTGTAATGTATTATTTTATATTTTTATTACTTTGCTTGACGTAAATATTCCAATGTTGCCGCGGTGAACGCTCTTGGCTCGGAGTAGGCATTAAAAAACAAAAAAAATATCTCAAAATGTGTGTTATAACTAGCAGTTGTCAACCCTAAGAGGTTGTTAGCATATTACCAATAACCCTGTATATCCACATGGCGGTATAGCTACCACCCTCAAGTAGAAAATCTGTCGCCAAACATCTAAAGGTGTGTTCCGGCAGCTGTTCTTGAGAGCCAGTAATTCTAAGTAAGCCTGTACAAAACCTTCGACCACATCTTCACTTACCATCAGGTGAGATAGTGGTTAAAGTCTAGCCTTTCAGCTATAAATAAATAATAAAAACAACTAAAATAACATTTACAGATTGTTAGAGTAACTTTTCTCATCTCCGCGCACCATCACCTATAACGGTTAAAGTAACTAGAGTTGTAGTTATTATTAGTAGAGATTAGATTATTATTAGATAGCCTAGTGGTTAAGAAGACACCCGGTGTGTGAAATCGGGGGTGTGGGTTCGATTACCACTCGAGGTGAGAAATTTTAAATTTTGTAACTGTTTTGTTAGAGTTTTTGTAATGGTATAGATGACTCTGGACACACATGTATTTCTTACAACAAACTATTCATATATACAGTACTACAATAATTATCTTAATCACAACAGTTTATTCACAGCAACACGTACTAACACTACGAAAGCAAATATTTTTTTGCATTATAAAACGGATGACATTCAAAGAAGTGTTCAATAACTTTTTTCAATGTACCTACATATAGGAAGACGTGTGATTTCCAACAGCAATTTGTAATACTGAGTTTGAGAGATTTACCATGTTGACAAGTGTATTTCTTAGTATTTATATGTAACTTTCTTTGTTCTGGTCTCAGACCGAATAAAAAGTCAAGACAGAATGTTGTGTAAAGAGCAGTGAGGCCGGTAAAACTACGCCTCGCCGTGTACAAACACCATTACACACACATATGTACAACGAAACTACGCCTTGACTCGTCAGTCGAACTATTGCGGCGTGGTGGCATTGGTGTTGCCGTTATTAAGCCTATAAGGTTTACCCTATTATTGGGTGATAATACACAACGTATTGCTATTAGTTTTTTTTAAATAGTTGATCAATGTGTTTTAACACTTTTAACCGAATTAAATCAAAAGGGAAGGTTATCAATTGGAATGTATTTTTTTAAAATACAGATATTGCGTCGTAGATGCCTACTAATATATATGCCTACGACGCAATATCATTATCAAATCGGTTCAGTGGTTAAATTGCAAATTTAAAAGATGGATTTCATTCATTCAGTCCATTTTCAACCGACTTCAAAAAGGACTAGGTTTTCAATTCAGTTGTATTTAATTTAATTTAATTTATTTGATTAAATCTTTGTTACTTCATAACTCCGTCATATTATTTTTTTGTTGGAAAGCTGATACCTTTAATTATGACTCATATTCATTTCATTGGTATTGGATTTTCGGTTTCGAAGATATTGAAGTAGATGATGTTTTTTTTCGTTATAAAAAAAACATATTTCCATTGTTTTTTTTTTGTTTTTAACGTTGTTGTGTGTTGTGTATAAAGTTGAATTATAACTATATTATTATTGATATTTCAAAGGCAAATTTAAGTTCCCTCTTAACTGTTCACGCTTTACTGGTCACTTACCAGTGTTACTGTTTAATTACTTTTTCATTTTCCGAATTGAGTCCAAAAATTAACAAAATTGGATCGAAATCATTCATTGGATTTCATTCAGTCCATTTTCAACCGACTTCAAAAAGGACTAGGTTTTCAATTCAGTTGTATTTAATTTAATTTAATTTATTTGATTAAATCTTTGTTACTTCATGACTCGGTCATATTATTTTTTTGTTGGAAAGCTGATACCTTTAATTATGACTCATATTCATTTCATTGGTATTGGATTTTCGGTTTCGAAGATATTGAAGTAGATGATGTTTTTTTCCGTTATAAAAAAAACATATTTCCATTGTTTTTTTTTTGTTTTTAACATTGTTGTGTGTTGTGTATAAAGTTGAATTATAACTATATTATTATTGATATTTCAAAGGCAAATTTAAGTTCCCTCTCAACTGTTCACGCTTTACTGGTAACTTACCAGTGTTACTGTTTAATTACTTTTTCATTTTCCGAATTGAGTCCAAAAATTAACAAAATTGGATCGAAATCATTCGGAAAAGTAAGAAGGAACTATCATGGCAATATTTTCAAATCGGTGACTTATGTATCGGCAGAGGTTACAGCTTAACACCAGGTGGGCTTTGTGCTTTTTTCCCCGATTGCATAAAACCCCGTCACTAATTAGTTACAAGAAATAAATGCATGTTTCTTTTTTTTTATTTTTTTATTGCTGATAGGTAATCCTTTGACCACAATCTTACCTGATGGTAAGTGATGATGAGGTCGAAGGTGTTAACAGGCTTAACCTAGAAATACTGGCTCTCAAGGACAGCTGCCGGGACACACCCTTAAGTGCTTGGCGACAGATTTTCTACTTGAGGGTGGTCGTTAGCCAGGCGGGTATTCGCAAAAATGCTCTTCCACCATGCGGTGAAGCTCAAGCCCGCGGCGGAATTCGAACCATGGACCTGCTGCGTGGCAGTCCATAGCCAAAGCCGCTGAGCTATCACTGCTTCAAAATCAATGTAAATTAAATACCCAGTAATGTTATTTTTGAAACACTTTTTCCATTCCCTTCCCCTACTTAACGACACTACTTTTGCCGACACCTTACATCGGAACCCTATTATTGTTGTATTAATACTGTTACGGCGCAAGGACTCGAACAATCTAGAATAATCTAACGTCAGTAAACAAGTAAAAGAAATCAAGAATGTACCTACTCTTCACACAAAAGGTTATAAAAAAAAGGGTCGCCTTTGTTCTCAGGCAACTAGTAAACAACCACAGAATAAGTAGTAGTTAACTTTCGTGGAATTCCATTCAAAGTTGTTTACGTTAAAAGGATGATTTATGGCCCTCATTGTTTTTCTATCTAGACTATTAGTGAACATTCTGGAAAATGTAACTTTTGAGTATAAATAGGGTCGGGTCCGGGCCGACCAGTCAGTCTTACTTTGAGTTCGAAACGATCAACAGTGCGATTATCTTTGGACCAAGTGCTCCAACCGCGAATAGTGAAGTACAGTGAAGTTTGTGAATAGTGTTCTGTGAAGTGCGAACAGTTCAGTGTTGTAGTGTTGTTGGAAGTGACTGTAGAACTGTTGAATAAAGGTGTCAGTTTGCCGAAAACGTATTGCATTATTTATCCCGAACCCCCAGCTCGTAACAAATTGGTGTCAGAATTGGGGATAAATAATGCCTGTGCTCCCAAAGGAAGACTTAGAGGGCATCCGAACGAGGAGCCAGCGGCAACAGGACATCGACCAACGAAGGTTTGGAGGGGCTACACCACCAGTGCTCTCCGAAGAACAACCAACTACAGAAACAACCGCCGCCGCTACATCGGGAACCCCTTCGACTATGGCTGCTCCAGCTGCGCCTGACTTGGCTGCACTAATGGCGATGCTTCAGGAGCAGGCCCGCCGCCAAGAGGAACAGCGACGCTTGGACAAAGAGGAGCAGGCCCGCCGCCAGGAGGAGCAGGCCCGGCGTCTTGAACAGCAGCTGCAACAGGACAAAGAGGAGCAGGCCCGCCGCCAGGAGGAGCAGGCCCGGCGTCTTGAACAGCAGCTGCAACAAGACAAAGAGGAGCAAGCCCGACGCCAGGAAGAGCAGGCCCGACGCCAGGAAGAGCAGGCCCGACGCCAGGAAGAGCAGGCCCGCCGCCTTGAGGAACAACTCCGACACGACAGGGAAGAACAGACCCGTCGCCAAGAGGAGCAGACCCTTCTGATGAAAGACCTGCATGCAACGTTTGGGAAGAAACTCCAAGTGGTGGAAGATCAGGTCCATCAGCATGAAAACCGTTTTGAGAAAGTGGAAGCCAGAATGGATGATATTCAAAAAACGCTGGGCGTTTTAAAAACTGGAGGCGGATTACCTGCGTCAGCACCTGCATCTGTACCGTCACCACGAGGATTTAAAGTACCACCATTCGACGGATCCTCTTCGTGGTCGGCCTACAAAATTCAGTTTGAGGCCGTTGTGCAGGCCAATGGTTGGACTAAAGCGCAGGCTATGACAGCGCTTACTCTGGGACTTCGTGACAAAGCCTTAACAGTTCTGGAGGCCCTTGGAAAAGACATAGCTTATGACCAACTTCTGGAGGCATTGGAGTCTCGGTTCGGTGATGCTCATCTGGAGCATGTGTTCCGCGCTCAGCTCAAAGAGCGAACCCAGCGAAGCAGTGAAAATCTTCAGCAGTGGGCGCTGGAAGTGGAAATGCTCGTACGGAAGGCGTATCAATCTTCACCGGCACTCATCGACGGAATCCTACTTCAAGCATTTGTAGATGGGATACGTGACTTAGAAGTGAGAGCTGCAGTGAGGCTGGGTCATCATGAATCAATAAAGGACGCCTTGGCCCATGCTTTGGAGGTAGAAGCTGTGCGGCAAGATCATCGATCACATCGTATTCGAGAGGTTACCACACAATCTTATCGCGACAGTCACCAAAGATTCAGCCCACGATGCTATGACTGTGGAGAAAGGGGCCACCTTCGATCTAGTTGCCCCAAGCGAACCATAGGAGAAAGAATGCAACCCCAGGAAAGAAGGCCAGTGAGTTCCGCTGTGCAACAGCAGCAGGGAAACGAGTAAACGCCAGGACTGCGGGGCGGGTGCTGGCTGGTGTAGAAATAGCCCCCAAAGTTTTCATCTCACAAGCCCATGACGGGAACAGCCTGATTATTAATGGAGAAATCAACGGGACACCTTGTAAGTTTACCTTGGATACTGGAGCTTCACGTACAGTCTTGAGTTCCCAACTATCAAAACGCATTATTGGGGACTACTACCGCAGCAACGCACAAATCCGTCTGCTAACAGCCACCGGTCAGCACATATCCGTCCAAGGCGAAAAGGAGGTGGAACTGAAGCTGGGTGAGAGAACTTTCTTGCATAATGTCATTGTTGCTGATATTGTCGATGACTGCATTCTCGGCTTAGACTTCATGAGGAAATATTGCTGCAAGATTGATGTGCACCAAGGAGTTTTGAAATGTGGATCAGAAGAAGTTTTTATAGAAGGTGGAGCATCAGGATTGGTCTACTGCCTAAAGAAGACAGTTCTGCTCCCAAGGTCAGAAACCATTGTTCCTGTAAGTTTATCTAATTCCTCCGATCATGGCAATCGATGCGTGCTTATTGAGGGTTCAGACGGTGATGTTCCATATATAATGGCACGAACATTGACCAAAGCTACAAGTGTCTCAACGGTGCGAATAATAAATCCGAGCAAAGAAGGTCAAATAATCAAGAAAGGTACGCTAATGGGCACATATGAAGAAGTATTCTGGATGCGTCAATGCCAAGAACCATTAGGTGGCAATTGCTCCAAAGTCACTAAGTTTGATGTAACATCGCTTTTGGATGGTTGTCGGGAAAATCTATCTGCAGAAGAAGTGGTAAAAGCTCAGAAATTGCTCATGAAGTACGGGGACATCTTCTCTAATAATGATGCTAACATTGGGAAGACTGGATTGGTTCATCACAAAATCAACACAGGAAATGAGCTACCTATTCGCCAACGACCCAGAAGACTACCAGTTGCGCGCGAGAAAGAAGTGGACACTATGATTAAAGAGATGGTGAAAAACGGTGTCATTGAACCATCATCAAGCCCATGGTGTTCCCCTGTAGTTCTGGTTAAGAAGAAGGATGGCACGACGCGATTTTGTGTGGACTACCGACGACTAAACGAAGTTACGAAGAAAGACAGCTACCCACTACCAAGGATTGATGACACCCTGGACACGCTCACGGGAATGAAGTGGTTTACAACTTTAGACCTGAAAAGTGGCTACTGGCAGGTAGAAATTGACCCTAAGGACAAGGAGAAAACTGCATTTTCCACGGGTAAGGGTCTTTGGCAATTCAGAGTTATGCCATTTGGATTGTGCAACGCTCCTGCAACGTTTGAAAGGCTTATGGAGCTCATACTCATGGGTCTAATTGGAGACGCCTGTCTAGTCTATTTGGATGACATCATCATTGTGGGCCGAACATTCGAAGATCACCTTCAGAATCTGGAACGTGTACTGGTGAAAATTCGAGGGGCAAATCTCAAGCTAAGTCCCAAAACGTGCACATTATTCAGACGCCAAGTGAATTATTTGGGGCACGTTGTCTCCGAAGAAGGTGTACAAACTGACCCAGATAAGATTGTCGCCGTGAAGGATTGGCCAACTCCAAGGGACAAGACACAAGTCCGTGCCTTTTTAGGATTATGCTCCTACTACCGAAGGTTTGTTAAGAACTTCGCCGATATTGCCAAACCATTGCACAAACTGACTGAGGAGAAGCGTCTGTTTTGTTGGGATGAAAAATGTGAGGCCGCCTTTGCTGAATTGAAAAGCCGTTTATGCGATGCTCCTATTCTTGGTTATCCAGACACCGAGAACGACTTCATAGTAGACACCGATGCAAGTAACACCGGGATCGGCGGTATCCTATCTCAACGAAAAGGAGATCAGGAGATTGTGATAGCTTACTTCAGCAAATCTTTGTCAAAACCAGAAAGAAACTACTGCGTCACTAGAAGAGAGCTACTAGCAGTTGTGAAGACCTTGCAGCATTTTAGCAAGTACTTATTGGGACGCAAATTCCATCTGCGGACTGATCATGCTGCATTAAAGTGGCTATTACATTTCAAAAACCCCGAAGGACAAGTGGCAAGGTGGATCGAACAGCTTCAAGAGTTTGAATTCGAGATCGAACACCGAAGTGGCAAGTCTCATGGGAACGCTGATGCGTTATCGAGAAGACCTTGTACTGAAGGCTGCAAGCACTGCGTTCGACAAGAAAATAAAGAACTGGTACCTGTTAAGTTGCTAAGAACGGATCTTAGTGATGAATGGAAAGGAGCAATACAAACAGCTCAACAGGATGACACAGACATTCGCCCCATCTTGGATTGGATTAACGGTGGTGTCAATAAGCCCAAGTGGAACGATGTTGCTGCAAAGAGCGTGACGACGAAGTGTTATTGGGCACAGTGGGACAGCTTAGTTATTCAAGATGGAGTACTGTGCCGGAAATGGGAAAATGCTCGAGGGACAAAGTGTCATCTCCAAATGGTGGTTCCTAAAGCAAAAATTCCTGAAGTTCTTCAACTCTACCACGACGGGTGCTCTGGAAGTCACATGGGCGTGAAAAAGACTCTGCTGAAGATAAGGGAACGCTTTTATTGGATTCACTGTCGCGACGATGTTGAGGATTGGTGCCGGAAATGCACTACTTGTTCTGCGGTGAAAGGACCCCAGACACGAAGCAGAGGTGCGCTTAAACTCTATAACGTTGGAGCCCCGTGGGAAAGAATAGCGTTAGACATAGCTGGCCCATTCCCTGTGACTGAAAATGGGAACAAATACTTCATGGTCGTCATGGACTACTTCACAAAGTGGCCGGAAGTGTTCGCCATTCCTAAGCAGGAAGCAACAACCATTGCTGATAAATTAGTTCACGAAGTCTTTTGTCGTTTTGGTGTCCCACTGGAAATTCATAGTGATCAAGGACGGAACTTCGAGTCTCAAGTATTTCAAGAAACATGTCGAGTTATGGGAGCTTACAAAACTAGAACCACTTCTTACCACCCGCAATCTGATGGAATGGTAGAACGATTTAATCAAACACTAGAAAGGTATTTGGCAAAGGTTGTTGAGAGCAGACAAAGGGATTGGGACAAGCACATTCAACCATTTCTTCTCTCTTACCGAAGTGCAGTTCATGAGAGCACATCTGTTACACCCGCCTTTGCGAACTTTGGAAGAGAATTAAGGTTGCCCGCTGATCTTATAACTGGCATTCCACCTGACGCTCCCCGCAGCATAACAGACTATGTGAGTGACCTACGCAGCAAAATGAATGACATTTATGAACATGTAAGAGATACCGGCCAGCAGATGTCCGCAAAAATGAAGACTCGATACGACAGGAAACTAAACAATCCCGGATTTACTGAAGGGTCTATGGTATGGCTGCATAACCCTGTACGCATTAAAGGGAAGTCACCGAAGCTTCAGCCAAAATGGGACGGCCCATACCTGGTTGTGACTAAAATCAACGACATCACGTACAGGATACGGAAAGGTTTACGAGGAGTCTCTAAGATTGTTCATGTGGATCGACTGGCGCCATACTGTGGTTCCAACTATGCTCGGGACGAGCATGTCTTAGGAGGGGGCAGTGTTACGGCGCAAGGACTCGAACAATCTAGAATAATCTAACGTCAGTAAACAAGTAAAAGAAATCAAGAATGTACCTACTCTTCACACAAAAGGTTATAAAAAAAAAGGGTCGCCTTTGTTCTCAGGCAACTAGTAAACAACCACAGAATAAGTAGTAGTTAACTTTCGTGGAATTCCATTCAAAGTTGTTTACGTTAAAAGGATGATTTATGGCCCTCATTGTTTTTCTATCTAGACTATTAGTGAACATTCTGGAAAATGTAACTTTTGAGTATAAATAGGGTCGGGTCCGGGCCGACCAGTCAGTCTTACTTTGAGTTCGAAACGATCAACAGTGCGATTATCTTTGGACCAAGTGCTCCAACCGCGAATAGTGAAGTACAGTGAAGTTTGTGAATAGTGTTCTGTGAAGTGCGAACAGTTCAGTGTTGTAGTGTTGTTGGAAGTGACTGTAGAACTGTTGAATAAAGGTGTCAGTTTGCCGAAAACGTATTGCATTATTTATCCCGAACCCCCAGCTCGTAACAATACTAATTACGTTATTAAATTGGTAACGTTATTTTTATAAGGTAATTTGATTATCATGGCAACACCGACCCACGCACACATGTTTGGAAAACCGGCCTCACTTCTCAGTTCACAACATTCTGTCTTGACTTTTTATTTGGTCTGAGGTTCTGGTATTATAATTATGTATGTGAATTTTCATAGAGAATTCGTCTTTAAGCCTGAACCGAGGCAGCGATACGTAATTGTGGTTCGGTTGAACCCGTGCTGTATGTATATTTATTTCTTAATTTTGAGTTATGTAATTAATATATATTATTTTTAAGGATTCATTCTATAAATCATACATTTTGGAAACACAATTACTTCAAATTTTCTCTATAGAAAAAAAAACCAAAGACATCTAAAAAACGAAATAAACCCTTTTTTTTAAAAAACAACATGTTTTCTATAACTTATACAGATTACATTTTTCCAATAGGTTTTTTTTTTACTATACGAAGGAAATACTCAAATTCACGCATGTTCCGCCCATTTTAGTCAGAGCCGCGATGCTTTGTCCCTATCCGTCTTTAGTAATTCTTCGCCCGTCGGACGGGGACGGATGATGGTGGCGTGCCTTACTTACGCACACATACGCGACGCGCCTAAAAAGCTCGGTGCATCTATTAGAGAATTACTCTCACTCCTTTGCAAAAAAGCGCGCACCCTATAACTGTCATTGGCTTTGAATTATATAGCTTATAATTACCTTTTTTTTCATACTCCTAGTAACATATTCTACTAAAACTACTTTGGAAATAAATTACGACCAATTATATATAAAAAATCAAATCACCCCATTTTTGCAAATGAGTGTATATTATTATAATAACATTTTTATTTTGATAATACCGTGTATCCTTTGCCTAGTCACACCCATCCAATAATATCCTTGGGATTTCGACTCATAGCAGAGTTTATGTCCTCGCTATAAACGCTGACTGGGCTATAACTGGCTGAGCCATAAGTGACGTCAGACGCTGGTCATTCGGTCCCGGCGAGATTATCTTAATACAGTCGAGTCAACCAGTCGACTGGTGCAAAGCGGACAGTTCGGTTTGGTGAGGGTTAACTCTGGCAACATAAGCAGCGTTGGCTTTGATTAGAATTAGTTGCCGTTGCCAAAATTGGAATATTCCAGCTTGGAAAATAGTGGGGATATTTTTCATAGTTCTTAAAACGTTTTTACTTGTGGAGAAGAAAATTAAACATTACTTGATGCTTAACTTATCAAATAACTTTGGCTATTGGCAACGTTGAGGTGATTGCATAACGATGTACCAATTATATAGAAAAATCTTATTAAGGAGCATGTTCCATATTAGTTTTGTTTATTTAACTCTAAGATTTATATTATAAAGTGTATGACTGTACACCGATTTGACAGTTTTATTTCCGTCAAAGACTTAAAAATCAGACGTCCCGTGGTTTGTGGTTAGTATTTTTATGCATTTAAACAAATATTAATGATTATTATAGTATATTGATTAAGCCGCAGTTGGCCGCTTTACCCTAGCCATTTTCTTTGAAATAATTAACTGCTCTCTCTTTAATAAATTTTCTACCAAATACTGCACCACAGAAGTAAATAGATAAGTAACAATACACGTGTAATAGTTGAAATATACAAAGTTTCGACCAAAACAGGTGGAGAGGCAGAGTAAGCATGGTTATAACGGCAGCGGGTTTGTGGTGTGGATAGAAAGGCATCATTTCAAATACTAAACCGAAAAATGAAGCGTGGCCGCTTTGCCAACTATGGCCGATTTGCCTCCTATGACCACTTTGAACTTACTCTAAGTCTTAATAGACCTGAAACTTTATTTGTCTAGCCCAGAACCCCACATGGTACACTCTGTACCAACACAGGAACTTATATGAATTATATGTTATCGTTCGTAATAAACTCGTTGGAAATAATATGGCCGCTACCTTTCGCGCAATCATAGTTTGCGCTCAAAATAAGCTTCAATACCCCACTCAAACGTGCCTAGAACATGAGGCGATTTTTTTTTGCTTTTTTCTACTTGAGGGTGGTAGCTAGCCAGGCGAGCGTTCGCAAAATGCCCTACCACCGTGCATGTCTCTATCAGAAAGCGATTGAAGCATGCGCGTTCTATCTCGGCATCCCATGCCAAAATAATCATCAAATATGCAACATCAAGTAGAGCAAATTTTATATGCAACTCAAAATAATATACCTAAACCGAGTTTTCAATTTGTTTTGATCAACAAAGTTTTCCTTTAATTAAAGTCGTTCAGTTCCCACTCGATACGAACTTACAAAGGATCTCATACACAGTGCCGCGTCACAATTTCCCCACATTTGTATCAAGTGGGCAAATAAAGAAGGAAACAAGTTAGATGGAGTGCCGGACCGCGTTCGCGACTAATTAACCCCACCCCCGACCGAGGGGGTCGATTTGACCCACACCACCCCAGTGGTGGGACGTGGGACGCCCGCAGAAACGAAATGGTTAAAAAATATGCAGCTCTGGAGACGCGACGCGAGCTTTCAAGAATTCCACGCGACTGAAGTTTTATTTAGTAGATTTTTCGTTTTATGCGACACGAGATTTTTAATTAGTAAGTTCTGAAGTCTACGAAAATGGGAGGATCTACGAACTAAGAGGAAGCGTCGTATTTTAGGATGTTTAAAATAACAGACTAGATTTTCGCAATTCAGATGATGAAAGACCCTCAACATTTACCTTCTCTGGACTTTTGTCATTGGCTTGGTAATGTAGTTCTTTAATACTAAGAATCTATACTTATAATAAAACTGTAACAGGTCCAATTCTGTACATGGAAGATATTTTGAAAAAAAGAAATGTACAGTACTCTGTAGCTGATACTGATGCCGAATCTGTATTTTTTTTATTTTTGTCTGTCTGTCTGTCTTTCTATCTGTCTGTCTGTCTGTCTGTCTGTCTGTCTGTCTGTCTGTCTGTATCGGCCGCGTATCACTCCAAAACTACCGAATGGATTTCAATGAAACTTAGCATGATTGGAGTTCATACTACAAGGTAGGATAATTTAGCTTTTTATCCCGAAATTCAGCATGGTTCCTTTGGGAGAGGGGATGAAAGTCAAAATATACACTTAGTTGTAATTTATTAACGCGTAGTCCGATGAAAGAACGTATGAAACGTTCTTTTTAGGGTGCCATACCCACAGGGTAAAAACGGTCTGTCCAGCTGTCCGTAAGTCCGTCTGTCCGTCCATCCGTCCGTCCGTCTGTCACCAGGTTGTATCTCAAGAACGGTGATAGCTAGACAGTTGAAATTTTCACAGATGATGTATTTCTGTTGGCGCTATAACAACAAATACAAAAAGTTGGCCAAGTGCGAGTTGGACTCGCGCACGTTAAAACAAAAAAAGGTTAAAATATGAAGTCTAATGTTGTACGGAACCCTTCGTGCGCGAGTCCGACTCGAACTTGGCCGATTTTTTTTAATTAGAATAGTGGTGCTTTAAAATAATTATCACGTAAATATTTCAAAGTCATCGGGTTTGCAGTTCAGAAATTACAGATATCACAACCTAAATATTACGTTCCAAATAACTTGACACCCAAAATGTACAGAAACCTTTGAACGTACGGCTCATCTTAAGCTGGCGTTTGCACTTTATCGTATTTAATAGATAGGTCTGTAGTCGGACCTCTCTAAAAGACTGATTTTTCAAACGATAAAACACAGTTTTTTTTATTACGATAACCACAACTTCCCTATGAATATTTTTCATAACATGCAATGCTCTAATCAGTCTAATCTATACCTATAACAGGTTGCAGAAGGCGGGTAGGGAAGCGCGAGG
This sequence comes from Plagodis dolabraria, assembly GCA_963854805.1. Lineage (NCBI taxonomy): Eukaryota > Metazoa > Arthropoda > Insecta > Lepidoptera > Geometridae > Plagodis > Plagodis dolabraria. Next base: position 23,089,092 of record OY978459.1, read on the forward strand.
GGTAAGACGCTTACATTTATCTATTTATACTTATAACAATACTGTAACAGGTCCAATTCTGTGCATTGCAGATATTTTGAAAATATGTTTTGAGAGCAATGTGTAGCTGATACTGATGCAAAAACTGTTTTTTTTTTTTCTGGCTGTCTGTCTGTATCCCGGCCGCGCATCACTCCAAAACTACTGAATGTATTTGAATGAAACCTAGCACGATTTGAGTTCATACTACGAAGAAGGACATACGATACTTATATCCCGAAATTCAGTACGGTTCTCTTGGGAAAGGGGATGAAAGTCAAAATGTACACTTAGTTGTAATCTATTAACGCGTAGTCCGATTTCAATCATCCTTTTTTTGTTACAATAGTGGTAATTTAATTATTTTCCCGTAAATATTTCAAAGTCCTCAGTTTTGCAGTTAAGAAATTTCAGATATCACAAACTAAATATTTCATTTTAAATAACTTGAACCGCGGAATATTGAGAAACCCTTGAACGTACGACTCATCTTAAGCCCACAAGCAGCCCGGAACCCCACGGGAAGCCCGACACCCCACGGACAGACCGGTATCCCACGGGCAGCCCGGCACCCCACGGGCAGCATGGCACCCTTATTTAGTTTTGCAAGCTTGCTACTATAAACTCTAAAATGTGGTACATTCACCACAATCAGTTTTTAAAACTACATATCTTTCTTTTGTTTTGGATACATTTCGGAGACTGCGCAATGGAAGTGCACAATGTTGTCTTAGGTTTTCGCGATTGCTACACTTAGTAATTAAACAACTTTAAACGTTTCAAACACTTTGTAGTGATCGCGGTCACGGGGTGACTGTCGGGACAAAAATAATGATAAATATACGTGATTTAATCCGTTTAAAATTGGAAGTGCACCACTTTAGTAGATTGTTATACAAGGGTCGAAAGGAATTGGTAACTTTCACCCGCGGTCAGCTCTCTACTTTTCATTTCGAATTTAAAGAAGGTAAAAAAGTAGCTTTTCTAAAAATCATTCATTGAAAAAATAACATACTTACTAAAAAAATATTGAGAGGTTAGAACTATTTGGGAAATTTTACGTAAAATTTTGTTTGGAATATTTACAGGCGCTTATGGCCCGAATAGGAATCTCTCTGCTTTTCACTACTAATATAAGGAATAACGATGTAAAAATAGTATGTTTTTTTATATTATTTAATAACCTGAGCAGTACCTTTTTAAAATTAATGCGGCTATAGTCCAAGTAGGTATCGATGACTTACATCCGTGTTAAACACTCTACTTTTCATTTAAAATATGAGAAGGGTAAAAAAATAGTAGTTGCATGGTGGTAGGGCATTTTGCGAATGCCCGCCTGGCTAGCTACCACCCTCAAGTAGAAAATCTGTCGCCAAGCACCTAACGGTGTGTTCCGGCAGCTGTCCTTGAGAGCCAGTAATTATCTTGGTTAGCCTGAATAACACCTTCGACCACATCATCACTTTCCATCAGGTGAGATAGTGGGCAAAGGCTAACCTATCATGCATAAAAAAAAAGTTTTTCTAAATAATTACTATAAATAAAAAACATAAGTAGAAGATACAAAGATACACTAGGAGTTAGAACAATGAAAATTAAGGAAAGTTTTAGTTAGTTTTTTTTTAACCTACACTTTTTACCTTATATTTAGTTACTACCCTGCCAAACATAGTTGTTTTTAATTGTTTTATAACAACAGAGTATTTTACAACGAAAAATTTTAGACATATAACTTTGTTAACACCAATGGTTACCATGGTTACAAGTCATTCCGGCCCAAGAGAAGGAAGCATTTACTATGAGTTTTTCCCGGCCTTAGGTGGGAAGGAGCGTCTCCCACCCGCTACTCAGATCAAACAAACACTACTTTCCGAAAATGAGAAATAAAAAAAAATCGATCTACCGTCAAACAAACCGCCGCCGTTTTAAAGTCGAAATTCTAAAGAAACGCACAAGGTACTTTGCTTCAACATTTATTGTGCGAACCGGGAAAGAACTCTCTGAGTTACTTAACTACTGTCTACTGGAAAATACAACCCGGGAGTTTTGAAATCCAATGTAGAAAGCTCCATTCTGAGCTATGGTTTACTATAAGAGTGCTTCACCGCAGACCACAGTGTTGCTTAATATGAGATAAACAGTGCACAAATGTGAATAATTAGTCTGCAGGTACGGCAATCGCGAACGAAGTCGCGGGTACAGCTAGTAATTAATAATATTATTCATTCGCAGATTAAAAATAATTTATAACAGTGAATCGCTTATTTTCTAGTGTTACCTATATAACAATCGATGCGTTAATTTGGAATAATTATACAACATAACATATGCACGTATAACACAAGCATTTCGTCCGAACGAATTGCATTGCGCCCCCATTAACACAGTTTTTAAGTCTCATGTCCTTGTAATGTGGTCGAAAATGTTGTTCAGGCTAACCTGACATTACTGGCTCTCAAGGAAAGCTGTCGGTACTCACTGTTAGCTGCTTGGCGACATATTTTCTACTTGAAAGTTGTAGCTAGCCAGCAGGGCATTCGCAAAATGCCTTACCACCATTCACTGTTACATTTATCATGCATTGTTTCTGGTATTATAATCATGCATTTTCGTAGGCAATTCGTGTGATTTGAAATGTATCTTTTTTTTTATACTGCACTGGGTAGCACTTGACCACTATCTCAATGAAGCGGTCGATGATGGAGCGCGCTTATCCAGAAGATACCTGTTCACTAGCGTTTAATCTAATTCTAATAGAGAGTTATATATCATTATAATAACATTTTTTATTCGCAAAATGCCCTACCACCAGGCAATGTTTCTTTAATTATTGTGTTAATAAACCTTTCTCATTATGTAAGATTTTATATAATTGTATATTCTTGCTGGAAGTATTATGAAATAAATGAAAATAACAACTGTCAAAATCGTTTCAACACCGTGTACCTAGTTATTAATGTGAACATGGACTTTACATCTATTTAAGCATAAGCAGTCTCGTAGGATACACGTTGGTACTTAGGTTTTTCTCTCAGAGGAAGTTTACACGTCCCCTTTCCTTACTCACAGATAAAAATGCACCTGAAACCCCCGCCACGGTCGCGCATGAAATTACCGCTCTTAAAATTCTCTCACACTGCTGAGTAGACAAGTTTGTGTCTCATACGACCAGCTTACACATACGAGTTCTGTCAAAAACTACTCGTACATAATTATACATTTTGTACAAAATACAATAATTTTATATGTGTTTTTTTTATGATAGATTAGCCTTTGACCTCTGTCTCACCTGATGGTAAGTGATGATGTGCTTTTAGATACTAAGATAATATACTACTTAGATAATTACTGGCTCTCAAGGACAGCTGCCGGAATACACCGTTAGGTGCTTGGCGACAGACACTTTCTGAAATCTGAAACCAGCTCAACTCAAATTACATTTTGGCGCCAAAATATTACGTCATTTAATAATAATCTCGTAACAACTTCTACAGTTATGAACCTAGAAAGCTGTAATTTTGCATGTATAGGGAACAAGTCAATAACGATGTTTAAAGTAGTTAAAAGGATAAGGATTGAAAAGTTTTTTTTCCCCTTCATTTTGTTTTCACCCCGTGTGTTGTCAAACTACCGGGATTCCGGTAGTCTGAAACAAAGGTTTAGTGTGAAGCTTGTATATATCCAATCGTTAATATTCAAACGTTGTTAGTAAGCTAGTATTCTTGGCCATACAACACATTAAACCGCGTCACTCTACAGTAACGGGAAGTTATTCAAATCTTGAAATGAAAATAAAAAACTTTCACTCGATACATTTTGCCGCGCAAACACTGGAAACTTACGTAATAAATAATCTCGTAACTACTTTTTAACAACTAAACCTAAACATCTGAAATAATTCAGGTGTATAGATTACAAATACATAATCATATCAAAAGAAGAAACAAACATGTTGGTGGTTTAGTTTAAAAAAAAATAGTTGCGATGTAAATCAGTTTTAGCGCCATTCTTAGAAAAAAATCGCGTTGTTTTAGTCTCGTTACTACTTTTAAGATATTTAACCTAACAATCTGTACCTAATAATTCATGGGTAAAGAACTACAGTAAATACTCATACTAGAAGGAAAATCAAAGATATAGGTGGATTAGTTTCGTAAAAAAAAAAGAAATTGCTGTTTCCCGCCATTTTCATCGTGTGTTCAAACCCCTTTTACTGTAATATTTTCCATGAAATGGTCTATTTTGATTTCGTTTCCCGTAAAGCTTATATGATGAGGATTGCATTGGTACCAAGAAGTTATTATGTGTATTATAAATTGCATCAAATAAAACGATTTAAAAACATGAAACCTCAAAATCTGTAAAAAATATATTTTTATTTCGCTATTTGGTCTACTCAAAATAAATTGATGAAAATGTTATTTTTGTATGATAGAAGTAATATATTGGGGTATGGAAATATGAGAGTTTGAAATTTAGGTATTGGAAAATGGCTTTTCACTTCAGTAGCTCAAATATGTAGGTTTTGCTGCCTGAAATCAGTGAGCAAAATACGATTTTGCTCACTGAGTAAGACAAAGTAATTTTTTAACAATTTTTTTTTCAGATAGCCGCAAATATCTTATTCATCCTTCATACACTTCGAAACATTCAAACTATATCTCTTGCCCTTATATATATAACAATATCCATTGATTAATTCAGATCAAAACAATACTAATTCAAAACTAAGACAGAAAGAAATGCGTCCCTAATAAATATTATATTATAATGTAGCTATTACGTACCAAGTTTTTAGGAACAAAATATCCAAATGAATATTAATTTTGCATCATAACGTCTCGATCTTTCTCCAAAAATTGGAATGTTTATCTTTATTTGGAAATTTGAAGTGAACGGAATAGTAGATCAATATTTTAACGTGACATGAAGAAGAAAAAGACGGTATCATTGACAATATGCTTTACAATGAGAAAAAATGGAACCAGTAAAGTGCGAGCTAGACTCGTTTCTGAGGGTTCCGTACCAGCACAGAATGTACCAAAAAACGTTTTTTTTACAGCCCAGCATAAGTGATAAAATCATTTTGTTTCATATAATATTATGGATAGATTGAATAGATAAAAAACTCTTTATTGTTACACCACTTTTAATATATATTTTAAGTATACACATAAAATAATAATAGCATAATGTCACAATGGGCGGCCTTATCACTAAAAGTGATCTCTACCAGGCAACCTTAGCATGGAGTTGAACAAACAAAACAAATAAAATATACCCTATCATAGAAAAATATGTACTATCATTATCAGACTATCTACACCACAGAAAAGAGAATAGTATTTTATATCTCCATGATCTACACAATACTACACAATCAGTACTAATATTATAAATGCGAAAGTAACTCTGTCTGTCTGTTACGCTTTTACGCCAAAACTACTGGACCGATTTGAATGATTGGTATGGAAATAGTTTGAGACCCGGGAAAAAACTTAGGATAGTTTTATCCAACAGCGCAAAAAGAGGTTAATGTTTTTGCGCGATAACCGACATACGCGCGGGCGGAGCCGCGCCCGTAAAGCTAGTATACTATACTAAACAATACTAAAGTATTAGTCTTGCTTGTTGTACAATGTAAATTGAACTATAGATGTCGCTCCATCCCACGACGGTTAAGAATAAAAGGACAAAAATGAGTCATGCGTCATGTCATGTTGGCTTAGCGGTTAGAGCATACCCCAGCTACCCCAGCTATAGAGGTGGATGGTGCGGATTCGAATCCCGCATATGACTATAATTATTCATCTTGTTGTATTTTGGTAATTGTACATTAATACTAGTTACTTGTTACTAATACATACTAGTATCGAGTAGGTCTACGAGTTACTTTCACCAATTTTGTCAGTTTAACCTACATTTTCTGAATAGTAAAACAAAGTTACACATAAAAATGTCCTCCAACGTGCAAAGTGAGTTGTGAAGCCCTGTTCAAGGGTTTGTTCGATTTACGGCCGTGTTTACGATTATGTCACACCCTGTTCACACGGGCCCAGGTGCACCCTTTCGGCAGATTAGTTTTAATCCGGGGGAAGCATGTTAAGTGTTGCTTTTTTTCCTAATGCTCCAGGGTATATCTGACCCTGGATTAATTGGAGTACGAAAAAAGCTATGCCTGTGGTGTTCGATTCTTACCACCCTATTTCTCGCCGCTTCAAACCAATGGTGAATTTAAGGTTTAGCGTGCTTGTTTATTTAATATTATCTCTTGATATCAGATAAAATTGAGGGTAGCCTTTCAGAAATAAAAAAATAATCAGTACTAATATTATAAATGCGAAAGTAACTCTGTCTGTCTGTCTGTTACGCTTTCACGCCAAAACTACTGGACCGATTTGAATGAAATTTGGTATGGAAATAGTTTGAGACCCGGGAAAAAAACATAGGATAGATTTTATCCAACTGCGCAAAAGAGGTTAATGTATTTGCGCGATAATCAACATACGCGCGGGCGGAGCCGCGCCCGAAAAGCTAGTTGTGCTATATTTTCAATATTTCTAATAAAATTTTCGAATTTAATTGTATGGGTTTTTTAAGGTATTGGAACCAACTTCCACACTCAAAATTGTGACATAACTAATCGAAGTCGGTACACGGTAAAAGAATGTGTTTCACTCCTTTTAGTGACCCTTACTACTTACGGGATCGATTGTCATTCCCTGTCAACGACTAGGTACTTATATCATCAAGATAGGAAAATATTACTCAGTTATTGGAATGTAAATAAAAAACAGCTTGACCGATTTTGATTAAATTTAAATGAGACCAAACGACAAGCATCAGCTTTCAAATGAAATAGAATTAATGAAATAGAATCTTATGATAGTTTCCTCCTATGAAATATTGTTAAGAGGTAAATATTTGAGCAATTTATTTTGTAATTTTAAGTAAGGCATTTCTTCCAAAAGCTGGAAATTGAAATTCCCTATAACGCACAGAAAATTAGCGTTTTGTTTTATTCTTTACCATCCAGGCCCCTTTAAGTTCTATCGGATCAATAAGTTGTTCTGACAAAAAATTTGCTTCTTGATAACGGTAACAAGAAATTCATTTACGCCTTTGAAATTTTTTCGATTTTTTAAAGTCTTTAAAGCCAACTCAACAACATTTTGAAAAAATTCAATAAGTGAATCGACAAAAAAAATGGAATTATCAAAACTGCTCACAAATTTTCACGAGAATCGATTGAGAAATGCGACCTGTAGAGGAGAACAACCGAACATACGAAAGCATTTTTGTGTAAGCTAAAGCAGTGACGTTTCGCCGGAACTTCGTTCTCGCTTGGTCAATAAAATTATACAAATATGGTGCAAAAAATACAAGTAAATATAGGAACATGATGTAAATGCCTAGTGAAGTGAAGGGATTCCCATGACCTCGCGACAATATCGATGTATCTACTATCTACCTAACCACGAGCGGAAGTGCGCTCGCGTTGCGTGCGTGAGGCAGTGCAAGAGGAGCGAGGGCGGGGGCGCGGGCGGGGACGGATGCGGTCGCGCACATTTGCAGAGATCGTATCGCGATGCCACCACCGCACCGGCGCGGCATCGGCACGGAACCACCACTACGCCACCGACAGACATCGTCGCGTCGCTCGCCACCGCGGCTCGCCACCTACACCACCTCCGGGGAGCGCGGGATCACGAGAGGAGGCGAAACCAACACGTCAGAGTTGGCACTAGTTTATACCACACCGCGTGTGAAAATGTCGATACTGTAAATATTGATACTTGGGCAGTATGGCTACATAAACAGGGCACATGGTATTCAATTTCAAGGTACACTACACTTCACTTAATTTTCACTACCTTATCATAATAGTATTATGCTAAGGTATTAGGTATTTAACATATTATTATGCAACTCAGACATAGAAGTGACTGAAAAGTTACAAAATATTTCTAGTATAATTTTGATCAATAAACTACCTGTAGATGGAAAAAAATAAAAACTATAACTAAACTAAAACTATTTTTTGTACATGCAGGAACGTTATCGTCTAAAGTAAAAATATCCACAATAACATTAGCGAAAATCTCATTTGATTGTGAGTTGTGACTGAACAAGCACGATGCCCACCGAATGTGAAGTGGTAACCTCTGCTTATAGCAGATGCATTTCGTCACATGTGACGAACTGCACCCATCACGCTGAAATATACAGCAGTTAAATCCAATCTATCTGTAATTTCAAAATTATCTACTGGCTCTCAAGGACTGCTGCCGCAACAAACTGTATAGCGCATTGGCGGTTTTCTAGTTGAGAATGGTACCTAATACTGTCGAGTATCTGCGAAACGTCCTTCCACCATGCGGGGAAGCTCAAGGTGGAGCAGCACGGCGGTGGAACTTGCGGTGTGGTGGTCAGATTACTGATAGGCTATCACTGCTTCCAAAAATTGGATAAGGTATTTTGCATGCCACACTATGATGGACATATTTTTTGTGAATAAATAATATCTCCCTAACCCTCAGGATTAATAGTAAATAACTAATTGGAGCTCACATTATACGTTACAGCAGAGTACATAGAAGTAAATGTAGGCCGCGATTTAAGGCTGTTGCAAATCTGCCGTTCCATAGCAAAACGCATTCAGCTGGGAGCGAAACGGCATGTTCAGTGACGTTATTAAATGTTGCTTCTTCTATGTAGGTATATGTTGTTATTGATATATTTTTTGTATTTGCTAGAGTTCAAATAATAAAACAGAAGTATATCATAGTTGATGTTCCTTAAAAAGCTCGGTAAAACTAAGTTAGGTACTAATATTTTGTATCGATATCGATAGTCATATTTTTATAAAGTTCATCTCTAACGGATGTTCGGTAGAGCGTCGCGTCGCGCGCGCAGTTGTAGGTCCCGCGGGCTTTGCGTGCGGGCGCATGACACGGCCGCCGCCGCCGCGCCGCACTGCACCGCGTAGTGCCGCGACTCGCGGCATTGTAATGAGGTCGGCGAGCTGAGGGCCTGAGGTGCACGGTGCCCACCTGGTGCATCGAGTATACGATGAGACTACTAATAAAGTGAAATTCTGCCCTTTAGGTATCAGTAGCATCATTTGTTTTGATTACAAGATAGCATATATTGATCATATGACAAAAATAATAATGACATTATTGCCCACATCGTCTGCTTTAGTAACTCTTGAAGTACTTCGGTACCAAATCAAATTATCATTGGTCTCATCGTCTTCCCAATCTTATCCTACTAACAAATACCTATATTACTTATGGCATCTGTAAGAACATAAAAACGGACACTAGAATATACTTACTAACAAAAAATATATTTTTACTTACGAAACATTTTTTTACACACAACCAGAGCACAATGGTAAAAAGTTTTGGTTTCAGTTCTATGGCGACCTGGCCACCTGCCTGACGTCAAACCATCCTTGGATATGCACTCGTTGGTTATATACCAACTACTCTTAGGGTAATCTGGGTGTTGAGATTAAACAAAAGACCTGTTATGCACCCAATATGCAGCAACACCCCACTACATCGATGTGAAGGGAGTCATGCTTCTCAGTAGACGTATTGTTTGTATTATCCACCTTTAACGAAATCGATCAAAGTACACGGAATGTTAATTATATTCTTGAGCCGGGAACGTTGCGGCATGCCCGATTAACAATGATTAAAAGGGTTTTTTTTTTACAAAATCGCAAAGTCTAGTACGACGCTACGTGTGTTTTTTTACAAAATCTTCACATAGTCAATATACAAATCATAGTGATATAACTATAATTCATTATTACATACAATCAGTAATTTATTAATACATAATTTGATTAATGTAATGTATATCTCCAACTTTAATTGCCTGAAACTGAGATGCATGATAAATAATAACAATAAATTTGTAACTGCAAATAACCTTGACTTCACCCCATAAAATTGCTTTAAATGTTAAAAACAACCACCTGTTGCCAACACTCTTCCCCAGAAGGCAGTTTGTTATCTAACAAAACATCCAGTTTGATCCGGTTACTGTCGGTTAGTTTAGTGGATTTACACCCATAGCGTGTTTTTGTTAATGCGAACAGGGACTCATAATATTCTGTGTCTGTCCTGAAAGCACTTATTGTGAAATTCATTACTTACGTGCTAGGTCAATTGTATTTTTATTCTTACCAAAGCGAGAATGCATTTTCAGTACTAAGTTACGTATTGAATAAAATTTACACATTTCAATAAAATGCAGAAGATAAGAACTAATTCATTTAGTAAGTTTTTTCGGTTGTTTGTTTTGTTACAAATGTTTGCATCTAGTTCTTGCCTTTTAAGCTTCACTAGCATGTCATTTGCTTCATTCTCGCATCTCGCCTAGGTAACAAGTAAATCCGAATAAACGTATATTGTGCTATGTCATTTATAACACTAAACATACAAACATGTCCACCACCAACATGCCCATCTAACATAGCAAAATAACATATAGCATAGGAGTGTCTAGGTTCATTTCAGATACAACAGCATGCAAAGATATTTTTTCTTTTGAGTAGGTTTTGTATTTATACAGGGTTATTGGTAATATGCTAACAACCTCTTAGGGTTGACATCTGCTAGTCCTGACAAACATTTTGAGATGATGTTTTTTTTTTCTTGTTTTTTATATGTTTTTAACATAATAAGTACGAGGCCCATCTAATGTTAAAAGTCTCTTGAGCCTGTAATGTTTTATTTCATATTTTTTATTACTTTGCTCGACGTAAATATTCAAAACTCTATTCAAATGGAGCTTCGGTCCAGAGTTGCCGCATTGAACCTTCTTGGCTCGGAGTAGGCATTTAAACAAAAAATATATATAAAAAAAATGAAACAAAAAAAGGTTTTATCTCTAAATGTTTGTTAGGACTAGCAGATGTCAACCCTAAGCGGTTGTTAGCATATAACCAATAATCCTGTATATATATTAAAAAATATATGTCCTTACAAATAAATATTGGCTTGTAAAAGAAAACTGTATATATTGCAAGATCATGTGATGTACATAACGAACGCTTCGCTTTTGTATTAAATTTTATTTAAGGCAGAAATTTATTCCTGGACGAGTCGTAAGAGACAACGAAGGGAAAAACACCAGTAGCGTCTTTCGAAGTACTGCGATCCCTAAGACACCTCTTCAATGGGGTTGCTGTTACTGGGATCAAGAATGAGCAATCAACATTATTCCCACGCATTAGGGTGGTGTTGCGATGCAGTATGCACGCCACACTTCGATAATCGATATTTCGCATCCATATCAATGGCATCATTAGGTGGATAACCAAAGTTTTGGCAATCAAAACTTGAAATAATTTACATATGAAAAAAAAAACTAAATTATGTCCTTAATTCTGATATTTATTTATACACGGTGTTTAAGATGACTTGGAGTAAAAATATTGCACTAAAACAAAGAAACCACTGGTGGAGGGAAAATTGCCCAGAATGTTGGCTGTATTACCTCTCTATATATTCATACAGAGAGGTAACGAAAACTATTTTGCATAAAATTCTAAATGAAAACATTTTTTTACCCGACAATTATTTTATGAACTTATATTATTTTCCCGCTTCTTTACCTTTTCCGACGACTAACACGATTTGTTGAAATTTTTGTCAAACGATTCCCACCTATAAATACCAATCCCTGAAGGCACAGGCGTCTACTGAACACTAGAAACAGTTCCAAACTATTAAATATTGTATATGCTATGGAAAAAGTATTTTGTGCGAGGTCCCGCATTTACTAAAATGAGTGGTCACATTACCGATATCGCATGTTACCGATATCGCGTGATTATCGTTGATAATGGCCGCCGAGAGGCGACCGTCTCCCACGCCCGCGAGCCTTGGATCCGATGCCCGGATAATTTCTACATTATGAATTTAGGGGTGGGGTGTTGAATTACTTTCTGCGTAGATATTACTTATTTTGGTATTTTCATTACACGTATTTATAAATGTCTGGGAAATAATTTTGCTTTGCAATAAAATTATTATCTATAGCTGCTTTTATATATTTTTAAGAAACAACTTTGTGAACATGTGAGTTATTTATTATATCAGTTACAATTCAATCATCGGTTTAACTAGCTAGGTTGGGTTATGTTATCTAAACTATATGTATTACCTCACTATCACCCATCGCTAAATTATTTAATTTCGACATAACGTAAAGTTTACAAAATGGGCAGTATTGATATGACCAGAATGAACAGCCTCGGGCGAGATCGAACCTTCTGAATAATTTACTGCGTTTTGATTGGTCATCACGAGCCTGCTATTTGCATAATTGCCCATTAGCAAGTTTTTGTTTACAGTCGACTTCGATTCAAACAAAAGCAGTGGTGTGTAGCTCGAGGCATCTCGACAGTTCAGGGAAGCTTATTTGCATTTATTTTATGCAAAACCCTTTGGCTCGATTAACCTTAAGCAAAATGCCCATTTCTGCTGAAATGTGCCTCGCAAATATCGAGATAATGATGGAGATATTTTGGAATTGTATGTGCTCATATTCACGGGGATGGGATTAGCGTTACCCGAGCGTGGTTCATCAATAAGGGTCCAAGCGAAATTCCACCTCGAATATCTTTGGTGGCCGTTTGTACGTAAACACGCAAAATCCCTCTGAAGGTACGCCGCCACCGCGGTCTCTAGACATGTGCGGGACATAAATTTGGCGAGCGTTACGTAGGTAGTAGGTACAGGCCGGTGGCTATGTGCCGCACAGTATATAAGGCGAGCTATGTGGCGAGCAACACGGGCGTCACTTATCCGCGCGGAGGATGCGGTGGCCGTCCGATCGCCCCCGGTGGTCCCCACCGGGTGGGGTGGGCACCCCCTCGCGATTCATTAAGTCGGGCGCGGCCGACGCGGCGGACGCGTCACGGAGTCTCCGTGAATTCAAATTAGAGCTGGCTCGGACGTCGTCGTGCAGTGGGGATGGGGTTGATTATAATATATCGAGCTAAGGAAAATATAAGAAATACAAAATGTAGACAATTCACTAATTGTGTTACATATCTGTATTCTATAATATAATCGAGCATGCTGCATGAATATATTCTAATTTTTATTCAACAGGTATTTCTTTTTTTTTTAATTAGTTATAGATTATACAGATTATCTTATTTAGATAATCTGTATGATATTTAATAAATTAATAAACAGACTAATAACTTATATAATACTAGCTTTCCGGGCGCGGCTCCGCCCGCGCGTATGTCGGTTATCGCGCAAAAACATTAACCTCTTATTGCGCAGTCGGATGAAAACTATCCTATGTTTTTTCCCGGGTCTCAAACTATCTCCATACCAAATTTCATTCAAATCGGTCCAGTAGTTTTGGCGTGAAAGCGTAACAGACAGACAGACAGACAGACAGACAGAAAGACAGACAGACAGAGTTACTTTCACATTTATAATATTAGTACTGAGTACTGATAATAAAAATATATTCACTAACTGGTGACTTCTACTATATTATACTTTCTCATAAATTTACATTCAACATACATACTTCTAAATTTAAAACTCAATAGGTAAGTAAGTGACGCATTGAAGCACTTAAATAAGTTGAAAACAACTCTAGACTTAATTAAAAAAGAATTAAAGTACCTACCTATATAAGTTCGCCTCTCTATTCAATCAAAACTAATCCTTACAATAAATATCGATACCTAAGAGCAAAACACGATTCCACCCCAACACTATCGCCCCTTTGTCTCGACAAGACAGACGCGAGCGCGCGGGTGCCGTGCGGGTGGCACGCGGGCGTGAGGGGGCGCGCGGGGCGGGGTGGCACGTGCCGGACGGAAGTCGCGCGGCCGCTCGAGCCGCACCGCGCTAAATGATTCAAAACTCGAACACCGAAGTACCCCGCCAAAGTACCTACAACATACCCTGCTCGGACTTGCAAGATTTATGCCTCTACCCTACCCAGCGATCCCTAGATTAAAGATGTCGCGCCTTTATTGAAATACGTTCAAATATTCCCGCTCCCCGCGTCTCATTCACATTCAGCCGCCGTACTCATTTCATTCACTTCTTTATTGTTTATTTTTCGATCTGTTTATTATGGCCGGGGGAGGCTTCCTCGTTAATTTCGATGCCGACTCAATCCCAATTTGTGGACGTAATGATGTAGCGTTTGTGCCTAATTGTGCTGATTCGATGGCTCGTTTCCAAAATGAGGGTGAATCTAAATATTGAGTTACCTTCGTACTTTTAATTACTAGACGCTTTTTTTTATGACATTCTTCTTCTTCAATTATTAGTTGAAAGTTTCACACAATGACGACTAAGGACATGTATGTGTTGACACTATAAATACGTAACTTGGTCCTTGATAGCTGGAGAAACGCAGAAAACAGATTTATTTTCTAACAAGTGGGTAGTTGGGTACAGAATTTGAACCTCCATTGTTTTCAAAAACAGCACCAAGAGCGCAAAGTAGCACAAGCACTAGACATGATTAGGCTAAGTTATAAGATAAATTGACCATCATTTAAATAGAACAAGTTAGTATGCAACGATTTATGCTATAAAATATATATAGCTCAAAAAACTCGATAATAATCGACGTTTTTTGAGCTACGGAACACGAAAGTATATAAGTGTTATGTTATAGAATAAAATTATATAAATTATTAGTTAGTAATCATAACAAAAAATGGCTTTTTATGTGTTAATAAGTTTTCTTTGTCCTTCAAGCTACTATCATAAATGTGTAATTATGGTATAAAACTTTCCATTTTGCTTACGGCCACGGAAATAAACATTATTATAATAATAATAATGTTAATAAATTATAATGTAAGTGTTATAATGTAATTATAAAAATTATAATGTCTGTAAACATTATTATAATAATAATAATGTTTATTTCAGTAACCAGAAAATACACAAAAACAAATTAAGCGACCAGAGATTCCTTTTAAGCAGAGAGTGCCTGTATTAGGAGTCCCTGCTCTTTCATAACATAGAATTTCTCAACTTGGAGTCAATTGACTTGAACTATTCTATTACATTTACATCAATCGTCATAATTCATAATATATGTATAGGTATAGTTATATATAGATAGTTTAATAAGAGTCAGTTTAAAAGTCAGTTAAGGCCGGATTTTGCAATAGTGCTAAGCTTAAGGGGTGAAATAGGAGCACACAGTTTAAATGTATTTTTTGATTTAGGACATAGTCATAAGTAGTAATTTATTAATAAACATTAGTTAGAAGTCAAATCATATGATAATTAAATATAATATGTTTATATACAGCTACACAACACAATTAGGTATGCTTCAATCAAATATTCTATTTCATCGCAGCAATTATGTATATTTTTTGTACTATGCACTTTGTTGATTATAAATCAATTACATAAATCATTGATACAAATAAAATAATTCTTAAAAATTGTGAACTACTTGTAAAGTAATTGTTTATTTGCAGTCTAAAAAATTCATCTAGCGAATAAAAACTTTGCTCGATGAGAACCAACTCTTTAGGCGCGATTTAAAGGCAGTAAAGCTGGCGGCTTCCGTAATGTTATCCGGCAGTCGATTATATACTCCCATAACATCATAGCGAGAAAGGGTGCTGCCTTTTGAGCGTAGGTAACTGTTGCTAGCTGATGAACTTGTAATTTTTGTGACTGATGGTCTCTCCAAATAGTTTTTTGTAACTGCTTTGTCTTACTAAGTTAACATTTTCGATACATTTAACGTCTCTGTTTACTAAGAAACATGACCCTCCATGAGTTATTCGGCTGCTACAATAATATGAGACTAACTTATGACCATGAATATCAGTTTTACATTTAATGAGATATATATAAAAAGTACCTTTTACGAAAGGGACGGATCAAGATTCAAGATACAAGAACAGGGGTTAACAATTTATATAAGTGTTACATTTAAGCTCTAAACGGTTTTACCTTTGAAGCTAAAATTCGCTAGGTACTCGTACGTAGCTTCCTCGCAAAAATCTGCATTTTATAGGTCACGAACTAAGGGCTCATAGTTAGTATATAAGTCCTATCTTTTTAAAGTTGGGAGCACGAAATTCATCATGAATTTTAATTAGATGTATAGAAAAAGTCTGTACTACAAATATTTTGAGAGGAATACAAAAAAATATGTTCGGTTTAAAAAGACTTGAATTTGAAGTTGTTTTTTTTTTTTAATAATTTGTGACACAGCTTTGACTTTGATCATTTATATAGGTACGCTACCCCCTTAAACACGTTCTTCGCTGCATCGCCACAGATAAATCAGAAAGTTAAGTTCACAAAGTATTAATTTGTTAGTAAATGTCACAATGTTTTATTTTTTTATAATGTATATTTATTTATTGTTTTTGTTTCTTCATACACGTCCGTAATGTTTGTCGGGAGTTCCGTCTAAAAACCAGCGCTTAGGTTCATTTTTGAACCTGGCAACTGCTGATACTTGACTCGTTCCCAGCATCACGCAACATTGCAATTGATTTAATGGTTGTATTATTTAATATTTATTTATTTGTGCCTCAGTAGAAGCTATGGTAGTGTTGTGTAATGCTGGAATAAAACTTCATTTCAAATTTGTCAGGTAGGTATATAATTTATTAAGTAGGTACGTCCCGCTCAGCACGAGTTGTATGAAAGGGCAGGATTAAGGTGGTTAAATTGAAGGTGAACGTTTGAATGAAAGTCATATGTTTTAAAGTTAAAAACAGTTTAGTGTAATTTAATCACACTACATTTAAAATGACCTACTGTATAAACTGTGTTAAGATTTTTATGATTAAACGAACAATGAGTAAAAAAGAGGTTCAAAATTGAAATAAATATGGAAATCTTGAGATAGAGAAAAGGAGAGGGAGATGAGGAGATGGAGATGAGGAGATGGAGATGAGGAGATTAGGAGATGGAGATGAGGAAATTTACCGTTGGGTGCCGGGCTAGTCTCGTGTTAACTTATTACTGTATGTTTTTTGTTTCTTAAGCATTCCGATAATTATGAACATATTTAGATGTTTTTTTTTATGGGTGGACTATACATCTAATTTGGCGCCATTTAAATTGCATCAAAATCGATTTAGTAGTTTTCAAGTTATAAGTTTTAGTGAAAATAGACCTGAGTGTAGGGGTTAACAGAAAAAAATATTTGTAGACATAGGTATCTGGATGATTTATTCGTGATAGAAAAAAGTATGAATTAACTTGTGGAAGGAGGTCCATAATAATGTAAGGTTATTGTTTTTAATCGCATCGTACTGACTTCAACAATCTATTTCATGTTATTTAGTGATGGCCTTTAAAAAAATATTGAAACTCGAATTACCAGTTAATTTCAACACAAATATCTTTGGTGAAAACCATTGCCCATAATTAATTTTTGAATATTTTAAAAGATTATCTACCAGGCTTATTTTATTGCCACAACGAAAGACTCACTTTCGTTTTTTTTTAAATTATAAACTCTTTTCTTTAGCAATTCCGATCTCTACAGCTACGATCCTCTCAGAAAGCAACATTCACGCAATGGGTGTTGGAAGATGACGAGTTGCTTACAAAAGCTGTAGAACTGAAGCTGAAAACCGTAAAACAGTTAGGTAAGCACAAGTGAATGGTTTTGCGAAGTTTTTATGCTTCTTGTTTTCGGGAGTTGAATAGTGAGCAACCAAGGAGCGGTGTTCCTTCTTTTTACCAAAATAATGCGTCCGCTCATACAGTTGCTAAAGCTAAAACTTCGGGGATGTAAATGTTACCTCATTCTCCATGCTTTAGCTCATGATTTAGCTAAATCATACTGTAAACAAAATGCTTCGTGGGCGAAATCTCACGGTAAACAAAACGCTTCGTGGGCGAATATTTCGCATTGCAGAGGAGGCGATCGAAAAATTTCGGCGGTTATTTTTACTTTTCACAAGATATTTTTTTTTAATGTTTCAGAACCTGTTCATCCGATCGCATAAGTGCATTAGCGTTGGAGGGAATGTTTTGAAAATCTATGAATATTATATATTTAAAAAAATGCAAATATCCTTAATTTCTCTTACAATTTTTGGGAGTAGCCCATCTGTTTTCACGGTTGTAAAAAAAAAGTTTGATACATCTCCACCATAATAACTTCATAAGAGGAAATATTCGTCAACCTGTTACGTTTTTTTAATATACAGTGCTTATTACAACAGACAGATGGCACAAGACGATTGAATAGTCTTGTACATGGCCCTTAAAATGGGTTAAAAATGTCTTCAAGACCTAAATAATCTTCACATACCAAATATAATCAAAATATGCTTGATTGTTACGTAGATAAGTAAATGGAACAAAACCAGTTAAGTACATTAAAAACTAAATTGTTAATATAACAACAGTGGTTTCGCATGATGGTAGGGCATTTCGCGAATGCTCGCCTGGCTGGCTATCACTCTCAAATAGAACATCTGTCTTTAACCACCTAAGGTTGTGTCCCTGCAGCTGCCCAGATGAGCACCTAAATTGAAACATGTTCGTATTAATAAATGCATGTCAAAGTTGCGATGCAGTTTTTTACAGGTGTTCCATACATTCTCTACCTTATTGATTTCAAATTGAAGATGCATTTACCTTTCACCTCAGTTTTGGAATAGATCTATTCCAGCTCAGTTTGAATTGAAAAAATTAAACACATTAAATTTGAAAAAAGAAATTGTATATAAAAAATAATAATAAAAAACCATAACATTTTAATTTTTATATATTTTAAAATTAAGGGGGTCAAAATGCGGGCCCCATAATTTTGAGCGAAAGGTTTACCTGAGCGTAGAGGTTAATACAAACCTATGGCTTATTAAATGAATCTCAAATATGAGATTGATCTGAAGATGCAGTTTTTGTTAGATTACACGTCAAAGCTGCATCGATCGAGCTCAACATTTAGTTTATAGTCTGCCAAAACAATCATCAATACTAACCATTAGGTAAGATTGTGGACTAAAACTAGCCTACAACAAAACTTTTTTACCATTATTAACCGATTGGTGGCAGACATACTACCAACAAGAGCATTTTTTTGGTAGGACGTCAGATAGGCGGCCAGCCATAAAATGAATGCCTAAACTTTCTACAATTAAAATTTTAACAAAAAAAAACGTTATCAAAAATAAAATACGCATTATTAGGGGTAACTCAAATATACTACTCGTCAGATCTCACTCAAATTTAATTGGGACCATATGACAAACACCAGCTTTCGAATGTAAAAAAATTTTATTAAAATCGGTACACCCTGTAATGATTTATGAGGTAGCAGACACAAAAAAATACAGTTGAATAGAGCCTCCTCCATTTTTAACCGACTTCCAAAAAAGGAGGAGGTTCTCAATGCGTCTGTATTTTTTTTTAATGTTTGTTACCTCAGAACTCTTGACTGGGTGAACCGATTTTAAAAAATCTTTTTTTGTTTGAAAGCTGATGTTTGTCGTTTGGTCCCATTTTAAATTTCATCAAAATTGATCAAGCCGTTTTTGAGTGACACTCTAATAACTGAAATATAGTCGTTGACAATGAATGACAATCGATCCCGTAAGTAGCAAGGGTCACTAAAAAGAGTGATAAAAAAATACCAAAAAATGGAACCTACTTCAACACCCAAAAGTGTGAAATAACTTGTCGAAGTCGGTACCATGCGCACAATATTGTGCAAGGTACTTTTGAACTGTCATGGTACCGACTTCAACAAGTTATTTCACACTTTTGGGTGTTGAAGTCGGTTCCATTTTTTGGTAAAAATTTTTTCAAGTCTGTTAACAATGTATATAAGGTCACTTTTAATTCATCAACAATACTGCGGGGGGTGGTGTAGAATCGATAACTGAATGTGATCCACACATTTTTAATTTTCACATAAACAAAATCAATACTAACTATTGCCTAAGCTGTGGCGCGTTGACTTTGAGAATGATAGCGACGACAACACTCGCGGCCGCCGTGGACAAGACTCATTGCCCTCGCAATGCGTAGGTAAACCTACCGAGTTCATTGCCCTCGCAATGCGTAGGTAAACCTACCGAGTTCGTTGCCCTCGCAATGCGTAGGTATACCTACCGAGATACCTACCGAGTTCATTGCCCTCGCAATGCGTAGGTAAACCTACCGAGTTCGTTGCCCTCGCAATGCGTAGGTATACCTACCGAGATACCTACCGAGTTCATTGCCCTCGCAATGCGTAGGTAAACCTACCGAGTTCGTTGCCCTCGCAATGCGTAGGTATACCTACCGAGTTCATTGCCCTCGCAATGCGTTAGAATACCTAGAACGTGTGTGTATGTGTGAGTCTTGTCCACGGCGGCCGCGAGTGTTGTCGTCGCTATCATTCTCAAAGTCAACGCGCCACAGCTTAGGCAATAGTTAGTATTGAATTGTTTATGTGAAAATTAAAAATGTGTGGATCACATTCAGTTATCGATTCTACACCACCCCCCGCAGTATTGTTGATGAATTAAAAGTGACCTTATATACAGCATACCTACTGGTATTAGAATATATTGTAGAAAGTTTAGAGAAGAATACATTCTAATTACTTATTCCTATGTATTGTTAGAGAAAACATACTGAATCAACCCCTCATGCATGTGATAAGGGCAGGATAGAAGCAATGAGTCTAATAGAAACCCTTATTATCATCTGAACTTTCCTATGAAGCAAAACTTTACTTGTAGTTCAATGTCACCATCAAATAAATATTATTATAATACGCCAAGTTCCAATTGGAACACAGGGTGGGTCGTAAATCGGCCAAGTGCACTGAATTAGGGTTGTCTGCGGGACTGATTCAGTCCTTTTGTAAATGGCTGATGCATAGATGTGACAAGATATGTACCTAATTATAATAACATTGTTTGTTCAAATACAAACTTGTAATTTTAGACATTGCTAATCATTTTCTCAAAAAAATCAACGCTGTATTTTTACCGGGCTTCCAAACGAGGTCTAATATCGACGATTTTTTGTAGTGTCCTCTTATTTCCTTTGTGATTCGATTTGTATGTTTTTCTTTCATCGATAAGGTGTTGGCCCCGTATAGTCCAATTTTTTTAATTTTTTTATGTTATTGTTACGGAACAAACTCGAGGCCCACCTGAGGTTAAGGGGACTAACCTCTGCCTATAATAGATGCATATCATCACAAGTCACGAGTTGCACTGCGCCTGTCACCTTGAGACAGTTGTTAAGTCTAATAATAATAATAATCTAATAATTCAATAAAAATATTTATTTACTAAGTATTGAGTTAACTAACTGAGCCAAAGGTTTGCTTTCAGGACGAGATGCCAAGAAAGGCAAGTTTGCTTTCAGGGAAAGATGTTAATAAGAAAGGAAAAATAATATAGGAGTCCACCCTAGATACCGATCCAGGATGAGACATTTTGTCCTTTGCGTCTTGAATCTCATGAAGAGAATTGGATTCAATGTGGATGCAAGACTTGGGTCCATGAGGCTTGTGCAAACATATCAGAGCTGCCCAACTAATATATTTGTGATTATTGCTTGGTATATGGGCTCATATTTTTGTTGGCCGGTACTGGAGGCCAATTATTTGAAAGTTAAATTCTCATAGTCTGCAAATTCCATGAATAAAGTTGATTATATCTAAATATATTAATAATTTATTGTTTTTATTTACAACACATGAGTTTGTTAAAGCATTTAAACTTATATTTAACGTCAAACCCTAGAGATATTTATTTTATCCTACATAAACCTTAAGGTGACGGTACTGCTGGACTCTCCCCTATAGAGGTCAATGTCGTTTCGAGGTTTTTTGACCTTATTACCTATGACATAGAGAAAAGACTAATTTAACTAAAAAGAGATTGATCTTTTCTCTATGCCTACGATGAACTTTGGTTGTTAGTTTGGTCGATCTAGAAATATCTTGAATTAAAAGAGGTGGTAGGTGACAAGATTATGCCAAAACTGTTCTCACTACTTATATTGACAAATATAATATCAATTATCTTAAATAATAATGTGAAGTGAAGATTGTGTATCGTAACAAAAATGTGAAAGGCATCTATTTATAAAACGATTTTCTACACAGAAAAGCAATCGGATATCATTTGTTGAAATCGGGGCTCTGAGCACGTAATGAAGCTCATGTTAAGTCATATCATATGACACGTTGAATAACTATATTTTTATATAGCTGATAGGCTAGCCTTTGATCACTATCCAACATGATGGTAAGTGCTGATGTGGTCGAAGATGTTGTTCAGGCTAACCTAGAACTACTGGCGCTCAAGGACAGCTGCCGGAACACGCCATTAGGTACTTGGCGACAGATTTTCTACTTGAGGTTGGTAGCTAGCCAGGCGGGCATCCACAAAATACCCTACCACCATGAACGTATTGTTGTAGAAAGTCAGTATTATATTTAAAGTAAAAATATTTGTCATTTTCATGTTCTTAATGTGCATAGCAATTTACAATGTGAGTAACTACTAAAAGAAAATATATTTATATACAAACACCATTTGCACTTTAAAGATTACATTCTGGTCGATTAATAATAGCAAATGTTTTGATTTATTACTTGTTTATAAGTATTTAATAAACAAATATCTTGACTTATTATAAGTATACCAGATAATTAATTGATTTTAGCACTACATACGGATATCAATATTTAACAACAACAAAAATGTTCAGAAAACATTAAATTAATATCTTAAAGAAAACACTTAAAATATAAAATATATCCATCCATTCACAGTAATAATTACAAGATATATTGTAATATTCTTTAAGTGTTATGTGTAATACAATTTAGAGTTTTCTTAAACTATTATTTGTAATTATATTCATACAGAAATAAAATGGTACTGCTTGAATGCACACAAAGAATGTCTTAACTCACCGTTGCCGTTATGATATGATAACCCTGTGGAGTCCTGCACCCTGCCGGAAAGAGGGAAAGTTCACATTTGCATAGCGCTCTCCCCAACTTTGCACAACTTCGTACTTTTGCACGGATCCAAACTTTTGCCTAACCCAACTTTGGCCATGGACTTTTCACTTGTTTTACAAGGATGTTCCAGTTGTTACGTTTTGGAAGTGAATGTTTAAATGTACACTAATTATAATTAATAAGAGAGGTGACATTTTATATTCACTGCTGAATAAGCACTTGCATGTCATGTATTTGTATCTTGTGCAAAACATGTGAAATAAAAACCTTGTGATGAAGTTATGGACATAGTGTATTTTATAAAGTTTAGCAGAAGATATGTTGGTGACTTGTTTCAGGAATTCAATACCTTATAAGGTACTTTGATTTCTATTATCAACAAATGTTTAATAGTTTTATGTATGCTTTATAAATGTTCTCAGCTATTCAGATCGATCTCGTATAAGTAGATATCGTAAATTGGAATCCTTGTATACATCTTGTATTGGAAGGACTGGGGTGTTTGAGACACCGATACCTCTGGTCAAGATAGTGGATGCAATGGCCTATATATTCCGGTCCACTTGGATTTCAAAGCAATCTGACTGGGGAGGCTGAGGCTCAATTCGGCCTCCTTGCGCATATTGCATGCACGTACCAATGAAGTTTGCTTTGTAGGCGGTAATCTGCGGGGGTGTATCGGCAGGGTGGTGGGTGGCGGGTTATGTACACACGAGGCCGAGGCGTCGAGGTAGGCAAATGGCCGGCGAGGCGGGCGCGTAGGCCGAGAGATCTCGAGCGATATCGATCCGCGGCCGGCCCCTGGCCCGCGGCTGCCCGGTCGGCCGTCGCCACGGACACGCGGCTCGGCGGGAGGGCGACGCCGCCATCGTCGTCACCGCGTGACAATAACACTCCTTTGTTTGACCCAAACAGAATGCTCCCCACGATCCCGAGAAAGGAGCTGTTGACACTGGCATTGACACGCTCAAACAATCGCCGCCGCAGCGCACCGAATCCCTCGAGCCTGTCGAATTGAAAACGGTGCTCTTTGTGCGCAAACATGTCATCACACAGCGAGGGTTTAGGTTAACTTACTTTTTTAGGTAAAAATTGGTTTAGTTTCTATGTGGAAACTGTTATGGGAAAACATATCGATATCGATAAAAAATTACCGCAAAAAATACCCCCGCACTAGGTAACGTCGCGACCGCGCGGCGGCACCGACGGCGGGTGGCGCAAATCACTCGCGCGGACTGCCGTTCTTCGAGAGCGCTCCCATTTACGCTGCGGTCGTTCGCCGTATATTTATTTTTATTTGTCGATAAAAAATTCACGAGTCCAGCTAGTCGCAAAGAGTACAAACCTAATGTAGGTACGCTTTAGCATTCTCGGTACAGGTTTTGTTAGCTAGCTCTACGTTTTATTTGTTTAATACGTTCGTATAGAAGTTCTCAGCAAAAAGTAAATAATTATAGAGTGATTCGGAGAGTTCACTCGTGCGGAGTTTACACCATGTGGCTAGTAGCTAAGCTATCCTGAAATGAAGCCTGGATGTTTATTAAATTATATTATTATAAACATTGTATGGAAAATTATGAATATTTTTAATTGTTGTTTTCTATTTCATAGGGTTCCGTACCTCAAAAGGAAAAAAGAAACTTATAGGATCACTTTGTTGTCCGTATGTTGTGTATATTGTATGCTGTGTCAATACCCTCTTCCTCAAGAATGCGTACCAACAGGGGAGTCTATGGTCTCTTCCAGTTCTATAAAAAACTTGAATGTCAACGCAGTCAAAAGATATGACCGTTTATGTCGCATACTTCTCTTATTTAGCGATTTCACAAGAAAATCAAAGACTTCATTATAGTACGTCCTATTGACCAAGACTTACAGTACATGTAAAGGATAAATTTCATTTTTTTTATATATAGTTGAATAAAGAAAAAAGTACATAGATATGCTATTGCAAGCTTATTATTTGCATTGTTACTTTACTTACAAGTTTGTATGCAACCGTAAGTGCGTGGGTCCAACTCTCTCGTTGGCTAACCTTTTATTAAATACATTGAACAAGATACGCAACAACACAGTACGGCTTACTTATATAAAATAAAAAATACTGTGTTGGTTTAGATTTCGGCTTAAAAATTTCATAATGATGGGTGTAGTAAAATTGGAAGTCAACAGCAACACAGCAGCTTAGCGGGTGTTGCTGCGCATTATGAACACAACAAATCTTAATACCCATTTTGCGGCGCAAACAGTGGTACATGTCGGGTCAACTTTTTAGCAAAAAAGTATCATCTAATGACTCAATGGGAGAACTTTTCTAAGAAGAGTGTACAAACAGTATTATTCGATGGGGTCATAATCCTAACGGGTCACAGTGTGACTCGTTTGCTGGGAGCGGTTGGGAACTGATGGCGGTTTGCCACCAACGAAAATATTTCAGAAGGGTAGGCATCTAAAAACTAATATAAAACTAAACCAAAAATGATAATGTATATCTGTGTTGTTTTTTTTTTATGATTTAGTACGATTTTTTTATTGATAATAATACGTTCATAGAGCGCTTGTTAGAAAAAAAAATTATATATTTATCATATGCATTATTTAAAATACATTTTAGTTTTTATACAAAATATGGCCCTTCACCTCTTCCCGCTCTTAATCTCTGAAAAACTGAATCCTATTGGTAATAGAAGCAGAATACGGAGTGACCTCATTCTTAGTATACAGGTAAATTTACTCAAATCAGTATGAAACAATACTATAAGGTATATACTATTATTATTATTATAGTAGGTATTGTAATGCACTGCCTGGTAACTAAAAACAGGAAGGTTTGGTTTCGATTCTAACTCGTGGTTAAAACTTTGTGGGTGCCAAAGGTGTGGATGACACGGGTTCGAGTCCCGCACATGACCTTAATTTTTCCTCCCGTAAATTTGTAATAAATCTTTATGCTCTAAAAATATTTAAATATTTTATTCGTTTTGCAGGATATAGCCACATTTTTGACCAAAACATAGTTTGAAATATGTGATTAATAAAACTATCGATATCGATAGAAATTGTCCCAGCGGGTTCAATTAGAAGCACAGCACGGTCTCGCATGAGTGGCGTCCGTAGTCCGTACGCGGCGTCGTTGCTTGCCACCCTCCCCCATCACGCCGGACCCGCCTCTCGAATCGATACTCGCGAGTCTTGTATCGATAACGACATGCAAGCTGCCCGAGGCACGTCTCTAGTGCGGCCGTCTTCGAAATCCGAATACGCTTGGTCAAGCGCAACTCAAAGCTCGGAACGCTCTAATTTACGCTAGCTCTGCGGTGTTCTCAGAAGCTGCCTCGCTTTTGCACTGAATATTACATACCTACCAAGCTTCGGCTTACATAGTCTACGCTTGTACATAAACTAGGGTACGAACACTGTTACTGTTTTATAATTAGAATCATAGTAAAATATCATACTTAATTTGACCGTAAAAATTATAGTCGAGATGAAGCAATGATAGCCGAGCGGTGATAGCTATGGACTGCCGTGCAGCAGGTCCATGGTTTTATCCCTACCGCTGGCTTGAGCTTCACCGCATTGTGGAAGGGCATTTTGCGATTGATCGCCTGGCTAGCTACCACCTACAAGTAGAAAATCTATCACCAAGCACCTAACAGTGTGTTCTGGCAGCAGTCTGGCAGAAATTACAGGCACATGAGACTCAACAACTGTGTATCTCAGTGTGACGAGCGCAGTGCAATTCGTTTTTTTTATGCCTTACAGGTTAGCCTTTGACCACTATCTCACCTGATGGTAAGTGATTATGTGGTCGCAGATGTTGTTCAGGCTAACCTAGAATTACTGGCTCACAAGGACAGCTGCCGGAACACACCGTTAGGTGTTTGGCGACAGGTTTTCTACTTGAGGGTGGTAGCCAGCCAGGCGGGCATTCCCACCATGCAAAACTCGTTACTTATGACGAAATACATCTGTTATAGGCAGAGGTTAGACCGCTTAACATCAGGTGGGCCTCGTGTTTGTTCCGTCACAATAACATAAAAAAAGACTAAGAAATGGAAAAACTATCTACAGGAAAAATCTGTCCTGGTTTTCAGCAAGTATCTACTGTTATCATTCAATGCAAGGGGCATTGAATGATAACAGTAGATACTTGTTAAAAAAATAAAATTATGTATGTAAATGTGTATAATATCCACAAATTTTTGGAGCGCAAATGTTTCGCCTCATATTGGAAACGATCGCGCAACTTCTTGCTATACGCACCGGACGCGTTTTTGTTACCAAGATCGACACTAGAGGGGTATACCTTGCACACTAATTGATTGTTGGGATTGCTGTTGCCACCGACCAAAGTACAAGACTTTCAACCAATAAATGTTAAAGTTTTTTTTCGGTGATATTTTTGCGTGAAGTGGTGTTGGATGTAAAGATTGTATGCGATATGCAAAACAAAATTTATAAATATAATGTATTAAACGTACCTGAAATGAGCACAAAATTGTATTGAAATGTACAAATAAATCTGTTTCATTTTACCTAATTCCAACTTCTTCTGTTACTTTGAAATTTTCAACCCCATTTAATTACTGGAAACAACCCTGCGATACTGACGTTCATGCGTTTTTTTGTCTATGACGCGTTGACACAGACAAGCTCGCTGATGATAAACGTCACGCCTTTAAATTTTTGAATTACATTTGGAACATATAATTTCGAAACTAGTACTAAAATTAATTAAGCTAGGATATGTAACCTAGTTCTATGTATCTGGTTACAAAATTATATTAAGTTTCCTAAAAACATATCAGAAATGAAAATCCAAGTTGTATGTGAAAAATACTTTGTTTAGTCAGCTAAGTTATGGATGTGTGGGTAGTTATCAAATTGTGTTCTTTTTAGTATTTACAATAATGTTCCTATAGATATAAGAATGCTCAAAGCTAGAATATTGTAGTCGCGTGTGGGAAAATTGGGATTATTTAACGACCAAAATGCTTGGACAGTTCTTCCTCTTGCCAAGCTACCTGTCATCTACGTGATTTAAACAAATGGGTTTTGTAATAATTTTAGAATACACATTGTTGAATGACATTTCACAAGAATAGCTCCGAGTTTCTTGCCCGTTCTTCTCACAGTGATTCTATAAAACATTTTTGCTGAACGTTGCAATAGAAATTAAATGTTTTCAATATTAAGACTTGTAATTCTTAAGTACTTCGTGTTTGTCCAAATTTAATTAATGATTTTGACTTTGAACCTATAAAAATAACAAAGCTTTATCCGAAGGAGAAGACGTATTACTGAACACTTACACTAGGAAGTGTATTTTGGTCACATGTTAATGTCAATTGTTTTGCTAGACATTTTTGGTCACATTTTAATGGGGGGTGAGCCTAATGTCATCTGTAATGCACAGTCACGAGTGACGAAATGTCGAACATCGAAGTGACGAATTGCACTGCCTCAATCACCAGTTGTTAATGTGTCTGTAATTTCATAATTACTTAATGGCTCTCAGAGATTGCTGCTGGAACATACTGTCAGGTGCGACAGATTTTTTACTTGAGGGTATTACTAGCATTTGCAAAATGTCCTTCCACCCTTCGTTGCATCTCAAACCGGCGCGGTGCGGTGGTGGATACCTATAACCATGATTGCCGGGCATCATTGATTCAAAAACACTCTGATCACTGACCTCTATCACTGAACTCGGTTTTCTTATTTTTAATTATTCGAAGAAGTTTTCTCAGACGACGGAAATATAGACTTGTGGATACTGACACTAAATTTCACGCGGCCTAGCAGAGTTGTCGCACAACTTGCCTATGCTTAAGTTCACACGGAATGATATCGTGATATTATTTGCTGAATATCAAGCAGGCTCGTCAGCGGTATCCT
This sequence comes from Plagodis dolabraria, assembly GCA_963854805.1. Taxonomy (NCBI): domain Eukaryota; kingdom Metazoa; phylum Arthropoda; class Insecta; order Lepidoptera; family Geometridae; genus Plagodis; species Plagodis dolabraria. The sequence goes on from OY978459.1 coordinate 23,118,003, forward strand.
TACTATGTTGTTAGAAACCGAGCGCTGGCCTAGTGTTAGGCAGTTTCTGATAAATTTTGTCAATGTGAATAACCTACGGCTATATTCTAAATACTTCTAGGTACTTATATAATACTTATTTCATTACAAAATTACAAATATACGAGAGAAAAAAATATAGTAATGTGCGGGATTCGAACCCGCGTCCATCCACCCCTTTAGCCGGGGTATGCTCTAACAAATTGAGTTAACATGACACAATGAATCATAACTTTAATTCTTGCTCTCGTTCTTCAACCATCTTATCGGGACGGAGCGATACCTATAGTTCAACTTAATTCGCCTAGCAGGCGTTAGTGTAAACTTAACAATATAAAAAATACTTATTTCCTTTCTCATACTTGGAAGGTACGCTTAAAGTTAAAATTATTTTGTAAACGTATACAAAAAATTACTGATATCTTCTATTGTGATCCCCAAGACACCTGCCAAGCGTGGGGATTATGGCTAATCCCCCCAATGGGGGAGACCTTGCTCAACGGTGGACGTTCTGTTGCGATGATAATACAAAAAGATTACTAGATATTTATTGTTTTGAAACTGCGCTCAAAATCAACCAATATTTCTAAATATGATTACAAGCATTAACGCGTGCTAAGCGAAAATCTTATTTTACAAATTATTGGAGTACAAAATCGTAGCTTGCGCATCGTCTCGTATGACGGTCAAAGTAATACAATTGGAGCACGAAATTTCGGCTTGAAATAGCGTGCCCAGGTGACCGAGTGGTTTAGGCGGGAAATCGGAGGACGTGGGTTCGATTCCCACCCGGGGCATAAAGTTTTGTACTCCAAGAATTTGTAAAATATCAACCAATGTTGTTTTTCTTTTAAGGGCTGTTGCAATACGGAAGTCTAAAAGAACTATGCACGACTCCCACTTGGTCATTATTATATACATCGCCATTAAAAAGTCAGTGTCCCATAAACTTCTCCTCGACAGAAACATACCAGCAATAAAACTTACAAAGAGATAAAACTATCAAAGTCACAGTAAAAGAAAAATTGCCAACGAAAGTGTTGAAAAGTTTTCAGTGAAAAGTGAAAGTCGACGCAAAAGTTGTGGCTACGGACTTTGTTTTCGCTCAACTTTAGATTCAATTTGTAGGGCGGGGGTGGTGCCACCTCTTTTCTCCTCCCTAGCCTGTGCCTAACAATAGGTTATGAATCTGTGGCGGAGTAATGGCGGGAAAAAGTTTACTATAGTTATCAAAATGCATACTAAACTTTTTATTTTTTTAATTTGTAAGTTGTATTTAAAGTAGGTGTTGCTTAAACCTTTACGACTTTGTGTAAAAGTTACGTTTATTAGAAGCTAATAGCAAATACGAGGTCGATTTAGAGCGTTTGAAAAGAAAACTACTAGAAGTTAGTTAATTATTATAATTTCTAAATATTATGATTACAAGCACTACCGCGTACTAAGCGAAAATCATAAATTTACAAATTATTGAAGTACAAAATGTTTTTCCCTGGGCGGGGCAAAACATTTTGTACTTCAATAATTTGTAAATTTATTAATTATTATAATTTATTTTCTATTTAATTGCTTGTATTCCTTGGTGCATGATGGCTTCATCTGAAAATCAGCGTCAAATGAATATGACACTCGATATCATGATGATTCAAATTTGATACATCCTTTGATAAACAAAATTATAATATTATTATATATGTCAAATTTTGTCTAGGTACCTGCCTACTTATATATTTTGTTAACCGCGATATGTATGTGGTAGGTATGCTTTTTGTTATGCATTTCGTGTCAAATATAAATGATATTTCATTCTTTCTTACTTTACTAGTTCAAAAATTAAAGCAGTAGGTATGTAGTTGTCTATATTAGTTATTAGATCGTACGGGTGATCGTACATATAACGTACCCTCTGCAAAATTAATGGGTATGCTAATGTTTAAAAAAAATAAAAATTAGACGTACAATTTTTGTACCATAGACATTTTGCGTTCCGTTTGCTACAATCAAATCTGTATTTATAATAGTGACATTATGCTATAGCATAACGTCACTATTATAAATACGTTCATATACCTCACGAAATTTTTATTATTTTCATTAAAAGAAAGATTTTTGTGTAGGTCTAGTTATATATTGTAGTTGCTTTTAAGCATACAAGCAACGCCATCTGTTGAGTTTTCCGCGAACCTCTTGAACTTTCCCTTAGAGCCGTGCGTGAAGAAGGTTTAGAAAACCACAGTAAATGGGAACTTCGTTACTCGTAACGTGCTTACCTCTGTATTAGTGGCATGGATTGTATTTTATCAAATGTTATTGTGCACAAGTGTGATTTGATTTATGGAACTTGTAGATACATATATAAATTATTATCTGAACGAATATTATAAAACCAGCCATTTGCCTGTAACAAAATCTTTGATTTGAATAATATAAGATCTCACACTGAGAACGGCCTGAAATGAATCTATTTGTTGAATGTTTTCATAAAAACATTATAATTTTTATATTAGGCTATCCACTGTGGCGACAAGGTGGGGTCTAACGAAATCAGGAGAGTCGCAAGTAGCTTGTACAAATTCTTAGCTGTACAATGTAGTGTTTACTAGGGCAGGCAAAAGCAGTATTCCGTTCCACAGGATTACGGCTCGCCGCCTGGTAGGGCATTTTGCGATTACTCGCGTAGCATACCACCAACCACCCAAGCAAAAACCTGCTGCCAAGCACTTAACGGTGTGTTTCGGCAGCTGTTCATCAGAGGAAGTAATTACAAGTTAACTTACTCCATTATGAGAACACCATAATTTATGACAATGTGGTCAAAGATTAACCTTACTTAAAAATAGGTGACCAAGCATGACCTATACCTGCTTCAACGTTTGTTAAGTATGCACGCCGTTGGTTGTTTCTTAAATATTGTTTTTCTTATCTTTTTCCAGCCGGAACGCCTAATGTCACCATACACTGCCATCATCCGTCGCAAAGCGAACCCCTTCGAGCTGGCTCACGTGTGCGTATCCTGGCTCATCGGGGCCGAATATGACGCGTACGTGGTCGTGGGATGTGCAGAAAGGGACACATGCATGGCGATACGATACAGAACCGAGTGTCCAGAGATACCCGATGATAGCGAGGTAATGTAATGTAAGGGGTTAAAGTATGAAATTGCCGATTTGTGCTGAAATCAAAATAATTACCATTATTATTTATACATTGTTGCCATCTAATAGGAAGGTGATTTATGCCATTGCCATAGAACATATAATCATAGAACTCTGGTGATCTAGATTCGACAAACTGTGTGAAAGCATTTTGTACTACCTCCTGGGAAGAAAACTTGTTATCACGTAGAAAATTGGTCAAATCACGAAAAAATGGTAGTCCGTTGGAGCAAGGTCTGGCGAATACAAAGGGTGATGAATTCCTGTAGAGTTAAAACGGTTTCTCGTGCTGTATGAAGTCTCGCGTTATCATGGAATAATGGTGAAGATCGATTCATGAGTCGGGGCTGTTTCACTGCTAGTTTTGCTGACAGTTTGTTTGACCAGATCAGAGATAGTGATATATACTAGATATAGTGTATAACACCATGCTGAGACCACCAAACAGTTGTTTTTTTTATTGTACCTTTTTATTGGTAAGCTTTGCTTTAGGACACTGTTGCGGCGTTTGACCTGACGTCAACCATTGCATTTTCGCTTACGGTTATCGTAATGAATCCACTTTTCATAACATGTCACAATTCGATCCACTATTCCTTCATTTCTGTCGATTCATAAGGCAACACAAGTTTCAACACGCGTGCAGATCAGTCACATCATGAGGCACCCATTTTTCATATTTTTCTATTATATTGATTTGACGCAAATTATTTAATATTGTTGGTAAGGCAACGTTAAACCATGCCACTAATTCCTGGGTAGTTTGGCTCGGATTGGCTTCCACCATCTCTTTCCATTCATCGTTATTCACCTGTATGGTCGTATGTTGGTTCGTTCTTCAAATAAAAGTTTCCATGAAAGCGTTTAAACCAAAATTGCACTGTGCGTTCATTATCAGTCCCCTCTCCAAACGCAACATTGATATTGCGAGGTGATTCTGCTACGTTAGTTCTGCGTCGGAACTCGACTTTAAAAATCACTTGAATTTTCGAAGTATCCATTATCTTGTCTAAGCTGACTAAGAAAAAAACTGAAAGTCGATAATCGAATGTTGCACATTTTTTAAAAGAATAAGCTCATAGGTACCATTTGAAAAGTGAAGTGTGATAGTTTCAAACCATGAAGGTTCTAAGTATGTCAATTCGTAGTTCATAATACAGTAAAACGGCAATTTCATACTTTAAGCCGTATTACATTTATTTCTTCAGTGCATTGATTATAATATACCGACTCGAGCCTTGTGGTTGAATTCGACGCGTGAGTGGTTATGGGCTGTGTAGATATGGACACGTGCGTGGTCGTGGGCTGTGCAGGAAACAACACGTGCATGCCTTTAAGATACGGAACCGAGTGTCTGGAGATACCTGGCAGACGGCAGTTAGGTAATATAAGTAATACATCTGACATTTTCGTGAATTAGTAATTCAAATTTTCAAATTCAAAATCATTTATTCAATTTAGGCGTCTACGACACTCTTATGATGATCAATTACAAATTTTAATATTGAAATATTCTACATTGTACTGCCACGTTCAGCAAAAAAAAATATAGAGCCACTGCGAGAAGAACGGGCAAGAAACTCGGGGCCATTATTTTAAACATCTTGTAACAATGTGTTATATACAATATAATACGACTATTACAATATTTGTTCAAATTACGTAGGTGACAAGCATCTTTGTCGTTTAAGTAATCACAAACTTTGTAGTATGATTTCTCAATCAAACACATGCAACTTGAATTTTCCTTCTGTGAGCATTGTAATATGTTTGGGAATTTTATTATAAAACCGCACACAATTACCTAAAGAGGACCTCTTATTTGTCTTTGGTAGTCTAAAACCTGGTACTGCTATTTTATATTTATTCCTAGTGTTGTAATCGTGGTTGTCACTATTTCATTTAAATTTACTCAAATTTTTCCGAACATACATAATATTTTCAAATATATACAGACTCGGTAAAGTTAATATATCAATTTATTTAAAAAGATCCCTTAGAGATTCCATAAGATCCATTTCATATATGGCTCGAATTGCACGCTTTTGTAAGATAAAGATTGTTTCCATCTCAGCAGCAGCTCCCCACAGCAATACACCATACGACATAATACTGTGGAAGTACGCGAAATAAACTAGCCGTGCAGTAGCTACGTCTGTTAACTGTCTTATCTTACAAACTGCATATTTAGCAGAACTAAGTCTTCCGGCTATATCATGTATACTCGTATGTGGATCCCACTGTAAAGTTGAATCCATTTTGATTCCCAGAAAGACTGTCGCTTTGTCAATAGAGAGTTTATCTAGGCCAAGCTTAATGTTTGGTTCAACATAAGGAACATTTGGTAAAGAAAACTTTAAACATTTGGTCTTTTTTGAATTTAAGAGAAGATTATTAGCGGCGAACCATTCAGAGATCATAGATAACACATTATTTACATGAATGAGTTCACTATCTTTCCTATCTACTTTAAAAATCAGAGAGGTATCATCTGCGAATAAAACAATATCGCAGAAATCTTTGACCATGCAAGGCAGATCATTAATATACGCTAGGAACAGAAAAGGTCCCAAAATTGATCCCTGCGGTACACCTATTTTTACCAAAGACCCGGAAGAAGTATTGCCATTTATTCCAACCATCTGTAGCCTGTCTGACAGATATGACTCTATTAGATTCAAAGCTTTTCCACGAATACCATAGTGTGAAAGCTTACGAATCAGAGTGCAGTGATCTACACAGTCGAATGCCGTGGAAAGATCACAAAATACGCCAATAGCATCATGTGAAGTCTCCCAGGCTTCAAGTATATGTGACATCAATTGAACACCTGCATCTGTTGTGGATCTGCTCTTAGTGAAACCAAACTGATTCTCATTCAATATATTGTGCTCATTAAAATGAGATAAAAGTTGTTTGAGCATAATTTTTTCGAATACTTTACTCAGAACAGGTAAGATGGAAATAGGTCTATAATTGCAAGGGTCAGATGCAGCCCCCGACTTCAAAATTGGAGTGATTTCACTTAGTTTCATTAAGTCGGGGAAATTTCCTCTATCGACACAAAGATTGAATATTGTTACTAAGTATGGTGCAACAATGCAAATTATAGACTCTGCCACTTTAACTGACATACCCCACATGTCTTCGGTGCTCTTAATATTTAAATTTTTAAATGTCTTTATAATTTCAAATATTGTTGTGTGTCTGAAAGAAAAGTCCGGCGAAATGCGGGGGAAATTATGTATTAGCAGAGTTTCTGCTACATCGGGACATGCATCCAATGACTTAGTGACTTCTAGGGGTAAGTTAGAAAAAAAATTGTCAAATATATTTGCCACTTGTATTGGATCAGATATTTGATTTTTATCAACATTTAAGACATATGTAGAATCTCTAGGTTAATTTTTCCGGTCTCAGTATTTATAGTATTCCAAATGGTTTTTATTTTATTTTTAGACTTGCTAATTTTATCTCTAATAAAAAGAGATTTAGATCACAAGCAAACACACATAAAAATTTTTGAATAGTTCCTAACATAATCATGAAACTGCTTGCAAGATGTTAAATTTTTCCTGCGATACCGATCAAACAAATAATCTCTACTTTTTCGAATACCTCTAGTTGCCCAATCACCCAACTTCAATTTTCCATTTATTTGTTTCTTAATTTTTGGACAAACTTTTTGAAACTCAATATTTACTAAAGAAAATAAGTTATTGTAGATGTCATTCGGGTCACAGTGAGAAAAACTTGTTATGCCAAGCTGAGCTTCTATATTGGTACCGAGAGTTTCTAGCCTACTGGTTGTTAACGGCCTATGTTCAACTTCACACCTCTCTGTTTCTCTAATTCCATCAAATTTTATCGCAAGGCCCTCATGATCAGACCTAACACCTTTCAATATTAACTTTTCTTTAATCTTACAGTGTGAGTATATATTGTCTGTACAGGTAGATGAAGTGTCCGTTACCCTAGTGGGCTCACAGAACAGAAATTTCAAATTAAATGACTTAAATAATGAAATAAGATCAGTCTTATTTTTAGAATTCATTAAAATATCTATATTAAAATCACCACATACAAATATGGGTTTTCTGCATTTAGCGATTTTCTGCAGTATACTTTCCATAGTGGATAAAAATTCTGCAAAATTTTGAGCACGACCTTGATCTGTTGGTGGCACACAACACAAGATGCCTGTCTACCTCCACACAAGCAACTTCACAGACACGTTCGACAGAACATCTGACTAAGTCACGGCATTCTTTAAATTTTAAGTTATTTTTTACAAGAATAATACACCTTCCTCCTTCTGCAGATGATCTGTTTAACGCACTGCCTACACTAAAATTCTTAACATTAAATAACATTGTATCTGGTCTTAGCCATGTTTTAGTGAAACATAATATATCAAAAGGATATTTATCTAAGAACATTTCAATTTCAATTATTTTGCCAAGGAAGCTATTTATATTTTGGTAGTACAGTGCTATGTCAAAACACTTCCCTGTTGTCAGACTTACAAGTTTAAACAGTTTGACTCAACATTTGTATTAGTACATGTACTAAAATCTGTATTGTCAATAGAAGACTTGGTTATATTTCCTATAACCGACTCAATATTATAAGCTACCAATGTAGCAATCAGATTCTTATATTTCTTAGGTAGGTACATCCTATAGTTAAAATAAATTTAGTAATAAATTTATTACAGTCAAAAAATAAAAGTTTGTCACTATGACGACATGTCATATTAAATAATATACTATTTAATGAATGAATATGCTCATTTTGATTTTTGTCAGTGCCTCTGAATAGGGAAAAGCACATAACATAATTTTAAATGCACTGAGGCTTATCAATGAGGTAACATTTGCTATTATCTGTATCCTGTCAATACCTAAACTTTGGCCTAAGTACACAATAACTATGGTATTCCTATCAATTTCAGAAGCCATAATTTTCTTCTCAATCTGTGCATAACAATTTTCGACAGGGCAGTGAAGTGAATTACCTAGTAATGAACCAACATTTTTGCCTATTGCATCTGAAAATACCAAAACCTTCGTAACACAACAATATCCTGGTTAGTGGTGATACTCGAGACCTCTGGTGTTGCGGATGTTTGTGGGCTACGGTGATCACTTACCATCAGGTGAGCCGCCTGCTCGTTTGCCCTCCTATACCATAAAAAAAATAAAAACTCTGATTCTCCCTCTGCGCTGCTTCTGTGCATGTTTTGTTCAATGGCAGAGGTGTATGGCAAATTGTTGGTATTGCATGGGGCTCTCTAGTTGGTTGATGGTGACCAAGAGACTTTGAGCATGCACACTCAATAGTTCTCACACTCTCCATATTGGTGGTTACGAGATCTATTAAACTTATAGCTTCATTGTAGTGCTCACTAAGATGGTTTTGAGCTGATAAGTAGCTAGAGAAAATATTTTGCAATAATTCCTCTTTATCTAGCAGCTCAGAGCGAAAACTCAGAGTATCATCATCATACAATTGTTTTGTGATTTCTACTTCATCCAGACAATTTTGAAGTTTTTCCTGTAATAGTAGCTTTTCTTTCACCAAATTCACATTTTTCTTGAAATAGTTTAGGTTTTTAAGTTGTTTTTTGCACTTAAACGTCAGTTTCTTAAGCTTAAAATACTTTTTGAATTCGTATTAATTTCGAAATCGTATCCTGACATCATCTTGGGGCCCGATATGAGGCATACGTTGTTTTGGGCTGTGTAGAGAGGGAGACGCATACATGTGAATAAGATTCACAACGTAATTTAAATTAAAAAAGATTAAAAACGTCCAGGCGGAGATACCCAATGACGAGAGGCTGTTAGTAAATACTGTGCTATTAAGGCTGTATATAAAGCGTGCGGGGTTATTAAGGGCAGTGCAGATAGGTACCACCTCCATGGCAGTCCAACACAGAACTGACACCCACATTGCACCATATGTTTTCAGGTCATAGATAGCAAACCTATAGTCTTCTAAGCTCAGAGCCAGACTGTTAGAAAGAACTTCTTTTAAGAAAAACCAATAATACTTCAACCCGGGAAACAAAGCCTCTCAGTTTGAACATGTTTGCGTGTCTATAACTACTGCTACGATCATAACCACGAGTAAAAAATATCATTCTGGTTTTCTTTTCCAGATCGTAGAAGAGCCTCCGGAGCCGACGGATGAGCCACGATATCGTCTCGTTCCACTGCCAGACATGACCTCCAAGTATTGCAAAGAGATGGAACAAAAAGAAGCCGATAAGCTACAAGCTGAGGCAGATAAGATCGAGAATGAAAGACTGAGGAAGATCGCTGTAAGCATATAATTATGACATTTGCAAAGTCGTTCCCAAGCTATGAAATATTTGCGATAGACTTTTGTAAAGATAACTTTCTTTCTACAGCCCTAATATAAGTATGAACAAAAGATGTATATGAGTATTACAAATATTTTTAACTGTGGTCAGCAATCTTGTTTCCTTGGAATCCTTAGCAATCTTGGTTCTAATTATTCAGGAATTAGAACAACCTCCAGAAGACAAAATTGACGGGTGGCGCACGCATGCCTGGGTCCTCATACTGCCGGGTTTCATGGACGTGGAAACGCCCTTCTTCATAGAGCCTAGTGAAGGGAAGGCGTACCCCCTGGACTCGAAGAAGTACCAACACATCGAGAGCGTATACAATCATGAGAATTATTACGTAAGTTCCTGCTTTCCAAAAAGTATTAGTTCAAAGCTCTCTTAAGGTTCAGGGAAGTATCTAGAAGGTTTCCATACCAGTTACCAACGTCAACGTCGTCCCTTCTGCTTTTAAATAAATGTGTCACTGAAGCATACTGAAGCGTAACATTTTGACTGACTTCAAAGGAGGAGGTTCTAAATTCGAATGTTATTTTTTGTGTGTGTGTTACCTCCTAACTCTTAATAGGATGTACCAATTTTAATGATTTTTTTATATACGAAGCTGGTTATACTTGAGGCAAAACAGTTGAATTGAGAATTACCTCCTTTTTTGAGGTCGGTTAAAAAGTGTTCGTTTAGGTTTATGGCCGGCCGGCTGCCTGACGTTTTTTTTTTTTTTTTTTTTTATGCCTGATAGGTTAGCCTTTGACCACTATCTCACCTGATGGTAAGTGATGATGTGGTCGAGGATGTTGTTCAGACTAACCTAAAGTTACTGGCTCTCAAGGACAGCTGCCGGAACACACCGTTAGGTGCTTGGCGACAGATTTTCAACTTGAGGGTGGTAGCTAGCCAGGCGGGCATTTGCAAAGTGCCCTACCACCATGCTGTAACGACTGCTATCCTAAGACAACGACCGGGACCGACGGCTTAACGTGCCCTCCGAAGCACGGAAGCGCTCAGTAGTAATGCCCAACCAGCGGTCACCCATCCAACTCATGACCGCGGCGGACGTTGCTTAACTTTGCTGATCGATTCAGAATGGTTAAGCAAACTAGCCTAACAAACGTCAACTCTCTTTAAGATTATTCTTTCCTGCTATAAACGCACTCACCTCTCGTCAAACAACTAGTTTTCCGGCAGCCATTCAAATGCCAATCAAATCAAAGCCAGGATGGAAAAAGATAACTTCCAGCTGGACTTGAACCCGCAACCCCCAGAATACCGTCCTGGTGCATTACCAATTATGCTATGGAAGCGGGTGCTGGACAGTCGAAATTTCTCCATCCGTTTGAATGTACGTCTTTTTGACGTTGGCGACATCTACCCAAATAGCAGAAGACTATTGACATAGGCTGGTAGGTTGATATACGGATCAACACTCCAATATCTTCAAGCTCACCAAGCAAGACTGTTCCGTCAACCGTCCTTTTGAGTGAGTTGCTTTTAGTTAAAGTTTATATAAAAACTAATAAATAGGGTAAGTGCACGAGAACTGCCCCTAATATTTATTTAATCAGGCAAACCTACAAACGGATAATGAAGGCCTCGGCAACCTGAACTACGACCTGGGCAACCTGACCTGCTGGGAACACCTCCTGGCAGGCGAGCCATTCCATAGGAGGAACTTAGTTGGCATAGATTTATCTGAGAAGAGAACAGCTATAGATAGTGAGAAGCATCTGGATATACCAGCTAGCTGGGTGGAGAAGTTGGATATCACTGCCGATGGTTAGTGCGTTATCATAGCTTCCTTAGATTTTTTGTTGTTTCAGATATACCTGGAATGTTTTAGGGGAGGCCTTCGTCGAAAGTTGTCTAAATTCAAATAAATAATGAATAGATTTAGGCGTTACTTTGCAGGTATCCATATTTAATACTAACCAATAATTCACAAATATTTAAAGAAATCATTAATATTTTAGATCAACACCTAAGCCTACGTGGCGTTCATGACGTTACGTAGGCTTAGTTAGAAAATTAGGCGGAACGGCCAAACCGGAAGAATTTTCGACACGTTTCCCTTCTACGCGGAGAATCCTTAGGAGGTCTTGACTCAAATTGTCGAAAATTATTCTCGATCGATCGCTCGAAGAGATGATCGCTCTGGTTATCGGTTACCTCTTATTGCGCTGTTGAATAAAAATTATCCTATGTCCTTCCCCGGGTCTCAGACTATTTCTATACTTACCAAATTTTATAAAATAATATATTGTTGTGCGGTACCTTTAGGTGTGCCTTTAGTCATAGGTGTAATAAAGTGATATCTGACTCCAACTATTCAGGTATTTTCAGAGTACGAGCAAAGATACGCCGGGAGCCACAAAATCATTCATTACAAAAAGGTGCTTGTGGACAAGTTCTCGCCTTATTCGGAACGCGACGGCATTGTGAAGAGGATCAGGACCTTTGAGGATTATGCCCTTACCATACCACTGTTTACGTAAGTTCATTCCTTGGCAGGCGTCTTAAGGATCGCAGTGTGAGATATCAGTTCCTCAGAAAGCGATGCTGCCCACCTTCTGGTGTGTTAATCTTAGTCGCCTCTTACGACACCCACGGGCAGAGATTGGGGAGTGACATTCTAGCCCGGCACCCCACGGTAATATATAACAAGAAATATTAAAAAGTAAACACGGGTCGTACGCCTGGACAGGGTTAACGAACTCTATTAAAAAAATGGTACATTATGTGTTACACTTATGAACTTAGCCGGTTTTATTCACCAACATAATATATTTCAGCTACGAATGGTACGAGCACAGAGTAGACAAAATGGAATCTATTAAGATAGACCACGTCAAAAAGGAAGTTCGAGAAATATTCGGGATCGGCAGGAAGGATCACCTTCTCAGTGAGTACTCCTCTACACTAGCACAGAATAAAAGACAGCGTTATAAATCCTACTAAGTTGATTACTTTTGTATCGCTTATAACATAATATGCATTAAACAACCGGAGTTACTACAGAGGCTCGCCGGCTATATATTATGTGTTATACATATATGTATATTTTTATTATGATATACGATCAACACTCACCAAATAAACGAAGCCATTTTATTTATTTTATTAGTACTACGAATAAATAACTAGTATTATTTTAAAGAGTTTACATTTATTTATTTATTTATTCTTTTGCACAAATAAGTGTACAAGGAGGACTTAATGCTATGTAGCATTTTCTACCAGTTTTCCTGGATGTGCAAGAAAATGGTAGTTTATTATCCTTCTCCATCCAAAATAAGTTCTATGTTTTCACTCAGCAGACGTCAATGCTCTTTAAAATAATACTGTTATAGTTTCACCGCCATGATCAGATGACAACCTGACAAATTTGTAAAAGTTTTAACATAAAAGTTTAATTATTATTGAAAATATATAGGAGCTATATATATATATATCATAAACTCTTTCTTAAAATATAAATGCCAAAAAATATTAAAATTAAATTTGAACTTTGGAGGAGAAAAAGGGTAAACAAAACGTCAATTTAGTGCATTTTCCTACTATTCCTCTCAGGCTTCGTTCCCTCAAAACTATGGCCCTAAGTTTTTTCAAACATCTTAAACCTTAAGTCCTGCTTTCCATTTCCAGGACACACATACGCAATAGAAGCCCCAATAACGTCAGTAGAAGGAGTACGTACCCTAGAGTTTAATTACTACGCACGTTTGGACCACCTCGCAAAACTGGAGTGTACGCCGCTCACCTTCAACGAGTACTATACTGATCGGGATGACAGGTGAACTACTCAATTATTATTATCTCTCATCACCCATTTATATACCGTTAGCAGCAGTAGAACAATTTGTGAATGAATGTTCACTATTTCCCTGGGAAGTACTGTCTAAGTTTTTCTACCGCCAAGCATGAACACAATAATGTTCGTGTTCCGGTTTGAAGCGTATAAAGGCCGGTGAAATCACAGGCACCTGAGCCCTAACAAATTTATGGCTCAGGGTGATGGGTGCAGTGCAGTACGACTTGTGACGAAATGCAATAATAATATGCATTTATAAAAATGGGCAGAGGTTACAACTTACCACCAGGCGGGCATCTTGCTTGTTCTGATGATAAAAAAGAGGTGAAGAACAGGCAGTACATAGAGATATTTAAGCAACTACATATCGCCAGATGTTTTAGTATAACGGGAGAGCATATTGCTCCAGGAATAGCTTCATACTCCGGAATATTTCAGGAAACCTTAACAGCAATCTTTCAAAGTAATCTACGTATTTGAAATTCTGAAGCAGTATTAGAGGAGCGGTGATAACTGTGGACTAGCCTTGCAGCAGGTGCATGGTGCAATTTTGTGCACCATGCACCAATTCTGTGCAACCTTGAGGAATCAGGTCATATTTGCCGGAAAGTGAACACTTTTCTAAAAAATATCTTAAAAATTTGCCTTTTTGAGACTCACTTCACCGAAGTATTTGTTCTCAAGCAAAGCCTCCGTGGTCTTTCTTTTTTACTGACCTCAAGTAATTTCTACGGTAGGTAGATCTTGATGTATTAACATGACATTGCAGACTGGAATCCAGGATGATAACATACACAGAAGGCACCAAGTCTGACCCAAAGCGTGCGGTCAACATCATCATAGAGACCTTCAGGCGTAACGAAGATATACCAGCTAAGTCAGATGTTTGGAAGAGGATCTTCCACATCCAAGACAATACAATAGAGCTTTTGTATCATTACGCTTATAACTTTGTAACGAATGATACCAGGAGCTTCATAAAGCCGAATTTGGCTGAGACTGGTGGGAAGATACTTTTCTACCCTGATAAAACAAATGGATATATTGTGAGTATATTTTTAATGGAGTAATTAAGTGCTTGATGTTAGGATTACTTTTGGAATGTACGTGATCTGCTACCAATAGTTATGTTAGATATCTACTTACTTGCCGAGGCAAGATGGTGAATGCTAATCTGTCGCCAAGCACCTAACGGTGGGTTCCGGCAGCAGTCCTTGAGAGCCAGTGAAATTACAGGCACATGAGACTTAACAACTAAGTCTCAAAGGTGACGGGTGCAGTACGATTCGTGATTTTTGACGAAATGCACCTATTATAGGCAGAGTTAAGTCACATAAAAAAATGCGACCCCATTTTACCCCACCTCGGTGGAGGATGCTCACGCGGGGGTTTTAGTGTTTTCAAGTTTCACACTTCCCCTTCGCCACCCAAGTGGCGCCCCCACCTCACAAAATCAAGACTACTTGGAAGAAAGCGCAGAGTAGGTATACACTTCTTTGTTGGCGTATAGGCCGCGCGCCCTTTGTAAGGATGAGTAGAAGTAAATTCTATTTTGTCATTGTTAGCCGGTTTAACTTGGTAAAAAATACCTGCGTTAAATTAAAACACAACAGTTGTCACTGGCGCAACGTCTGTTATGTAAAATTCGTGCTCAAAGCACTTGGTACAGTAAAAAATATTTCTCTATTTATATATTATCCCTTACCCCTCTATTTATGTTCATAAAGCTAGGGAGTGGGGTTTGCCATGATCGTCACGCTTGGCAGGCGCTTTGGGAACGCCGTGTAAGATGTGGAAGTTCTTCAATGTACTGCTGCCCTCTTTCTGGTGCCTATATCTGGTCTTTTCGTCGTCTCTTACCGAGTTACGACTCATACCATAGAGGAAAATATAGATACTGTATCAGTCCAATCGTCCACTTCAGAACTTCACCCATCAATGGGAGTTTCGCTGTATTCTCCATGCTTGCCCAGTGGCTTGAGAATCGCCTGGAAGGCATTGCAGTGTAAGATGTCAGTTCTTCAGAGGGCGCTACTGCCCACCTTCTATTATTTTTCCTTTTGTCGCTTCTTACAACATTCACAGGAAGATATGGGGAGGTGCTATTCCAGCCCGCACACCGCGGGGCATAGCTAAAATGTATATAACTAATCATTATTAATTTATTTAAGGAATCAATAATGATTTTTATTATTTTCCCTCCAGGCTGACCCATGTGCGAGACAGCCACGCCCCTTGGACATCTACCATGCGCTGTGTGACAATATGGACA
Organism: Plagodis dolabraria; assembly: GCA_963854805.1. Lineage (NCBI taxonomy): Eukaryota > Metazoa > Arthropoda > Insecta > Lepidoptera > Geometridae > Plagodis > Plagodis dolabraria. Next base: position 23,133,626 of record OY978459.1, read on the forward strand.
TGGAGTACAACACCACTAAGCACATCCGAGACCGCGAGAGCGACGTCAACGGATACCTGAAGGAGAGGCACTTAGAACTCGTGGAGCCCAAGTTGTTTGTTGCGTTGTTCGATACTGAGAGGAACGAGGCGGCGCAGAAAGGATGGCAAGAACAGGTGAAACCAACAATAAAATTACAAAGCAAGGTAGAATTTGAACCTCGAGAGCGGGGACGAATCCGCGATTATGCAACCATCCATTCCTGGATCTGGGACGTGTTCAGCCAATTTGAGCCGTAATTTTGAAGGAGTGTCATACTTAGTTCGAATTTGACTAATCTACACTAATATTCTATGGAGGAAAGATTTGTATTTTTGTATGTAACAAATAAATTTAAAACTACCCACTGAACAGATTTGAAAAATTGTTTCACTATTAGAATTCTACATTATCCTTGATTAACATAGAAAATAGAATATTTTAAAAAGTTCGTATGAAAACTTCGATAATGTAACCCAAAGCGTGAAAAAATACCAAAAAAATCGTTATATCGCGTACGTAGCGGAAATTTTTGACAATAGAGCAAAGTGATGTAGGTACCTACTACAAATTTTATATTATTTTATAGAGGACATCAATATCAACAAAAAAGTTTGCCATACTATTATGTCTTACTATAAAGCTATGTCACATTAACTACTTTTTTATAACTTTAAATTGATAAATTTTGATTTTTTTGTTAAAAATACCCTGTGGAAAGCCGGGTTGGGCCGCTAGTATAATTAAATTTTGTAAATTAATTCGCTTAACAGGCGCTCATGCCAAATTTACAATGTTAATTAGATTAGAATACCAATTATCACCCTAATTTGTTTATGTTTTGGTCCCATATTTTGCCCCCAAATACATAACAGTAGTGATTGCACACTACTGCTTCGATGCAGCATATTCGACAAAGCAGTGGTACCGACCAAGCGTGACTCTAAAATGGTAATAGAGATAAACTTCATTTCGTCATTTGAACTCAAGAATGTGCATCATTTTCGGAGGATTTTCGTCAGGATTTGGAAGGAATGGTCCTGGAAGACAGGACGAATCTAAACGTTGCTTGGTAGTATACTCACTTCTTTTCGGAGGTAGATACTGAAGAGCACAATGTGCAGCAAACACCTTACTCACGTCGGTAGTGGTATGCTTATCATACGGCGTATTCTTTCACCCTTTACGATATCCAACAGAAGATATGGAACAGTCCTGAAATGTTTAAGCAAACTGGAAATTGATGTCAATTCATCCCTTATTGCTCTTCAATTTTATTCATTCTTATTGCATTCAGATAGATAATACAAAAACCCTCAAATAATGTAAAAAGTGTCACATTTCACAAATATACAATAATATTCATATAATAATTTATTCAGTAAACCCAAAAAGCAGAAGTGACAGAACGAGCGAAGGAAGCGGAAAAATTGATCCCTAATTACTTTAAAATTCAGATAGATAATACAAAAACCCTCAAATAATGTAAAAAGTGTGACATTTCACAGTCTTACAATAATTTTCATATAATAATTTCTTTAGGAAACCCAAAAAGCAGAAGTGACAGAACGAGAGAAGGAAGCGGAAATCGACCCTCTCGCTCCATACCTCGCGCGCATGTTTGGTTGCGGCCGCGGTGCCGGAACACCGTTGACTGTGAAAGAAGCTTCGCTAGTCAGAGAACAATGCATCAACGACTTCAAGGCTAAGCAATTGGCTAGGCAGAACCTGGTGCAAGAGAGATTCGATGAGGTAAGTTCTAATTTCAAAAGGATCAAGGACCAGATTAAAAGTGGAGGTATTAAAACTCCCTGTCAAAAGAACAACTTAACATTCCAAAAGTAACGTCTCCCGCAGAAAAATTGCACGGGGGATGGATGACATTCTTGCCTGTGGGGGCACAGGCAAAATGGAGTCAATTGGAGTCACCTATTTTCCAAAGTAATGGAAAGAGGTCAAACCAATGAGGAATACACTGTCAAGTATATTTTGTAAATTTTATTTTAAATGTAACTTATCTGACTTCAACTACGAATTAAGTATACCTTTCGATTTCGATCAGCTTTCCTGTAAGCGCCTTTACTTTTACCGACTTCAAAAAAAGGAGGAAGTTCTCAATTCGTCTGTTTTTTTTGTGTTTGTTGCCTCTTAACTTTTTTCAGGGTATACCGATGGGCGTACCGATTTGATGATTTTTTATATTCGAAAGCTTTTGCTTGTCTTGTAATCACATTTAAATTTCAATGAGATCTGAAGTATTAGAGTTGTTCCTATTAATGCGTAATTAGCTTCGACTCTATTGATGATGTTCTCATTTTCACTTGTCGATGTAAAATGAAAGATAACCTTTATACGATGGTTTGTTTAATTTACATTTAGTGCATTTTTTGTTTAATGTCGGTGTTTTTATGTAAAAATTTTAACAAATCGATTATTTAACTCCACGCTTACTAATTACATATCTGGCTTAGATTAATTCACTGGAGAAATAAAATACTAGTGAAGTAAAGTAAAAGAGAGGATCAGTTTGTGTACTAGACTTCTTCCGGGTAATAATCACACAGAACTATCTGCGACATAGCTTTCGTAATCAAACCCATTCGCATGTATTGTAAAATGAAGAGCAAACAAAACATCAGTTTTGCCTTGACTTTGTCAAAATTTAGACAGAAGTATTTTCCTGATGATCCGCTACGTCACGGCAGATAGAAAAGTATTTGTTCTCTCTGTCTACTGAAGAGAAATTATCGGGGAAGGCAGAATAGGGATACACGTACCCACGGATTTAGGAAGGGAGGGGATATGCCGAGGAGGCGTGATACGTGTCGCAGCAACGAGTTCCAGAGAACTTGTTAGTTAAAATCGTAAATATCGTCGCGCCAGTCGCACTTTGTCCACGGTCGTGCAAACATCGTGTAATTACCACCAAATGCCAAGTTGTGCTGTCATTACGTGCAAGAACAAAAGTGATAAGGTGAACTATAGCATATATGGAATGTCATTTGACATGTAAATACAAGAATTCACATGTTATTATTTAAAATCCATCATAATTCCAAACGAAGTTAACAGAGCCGTTGAAAATGTTCCAAAGGTGACAAAAGTATATCATATTCATTATCGAAATCCATTGCACCTAATGTTATAAAATTGTTTACGACTCAACAAGCAAATGCCGCAATGTAGAATTGCGTTAACGATATTCTGAAAGCGCGCATCGTCGCGTAGTACGGCCGCTGCTATCGGCCGAGAGTTAGTGATGTGGTCGATACATTATAGAAATACTTATATCAATCAATACTTTAACGAGCCTGCTAAATGTTGTTTATAAACTTTAAAGTAATATTGCAAACGTTATTTGGTAAGAGACTATTTATAATAATTGACTGTTCTATAGTGGAAGATATTTTTAAAACGATCAATCGATACTGTAGCGAGCCTGCTAAATGTTGTTAATAAACTTTAAAGCAATATTGCAAGCGTTATTAGGAAAGAGACTACTTATAATAATTGAATGTTGTAAAGTGGAAGATATTTTTAAAACAGAACATACATTTTCTGTCAGTTTCCCAAAAGATCCAAATATTAAGGAAAAATGGATTGAAGCGACAGGCAGGGGATCTACCTGGCTACCATTTAAAAATAGCAGAATATGTTCAGCCCATTTAAGGGAAGAGATGTTTCAACCCTTGAATAAAAGTTGCAGACTTTTTGATTGGGCAGTCCCAAAAATAAAAGTTTGTCATATATTTTCGGTACATACCTTTTATTTTTTATACGCAAAATGCATGATATGAAATATAAAATGTATTATCTTTGTTATTATAGTCCGCCCACTAATGCTAGGCACCACCTGCGGTATGCGAGCGGTGAGGAGGGTAATCGAGAACTTCTTGAAATCTGGTGACGAAATCTTATCTGCAAGATAATATTTACTGCGTCTAGCGCAGCGCGTCGCTTACCCTCCTTGCCGATCGCATACTGCAGGTAGTGACTATAGTACGCCGACTACAGTTATTGCGTTTTCAATTGCATTCATAACTTTTAGGAATCGGAGAAAGTCGACTCAAAGGCATCTTGTTCTTTGGAGCTACATAATCCCCAAGAATGCGAATTGCCCCGAAACCACGACTGCTTTGACAGAAGTACGTGTGAAATTAATTAAAAAAATATACAAACGAATAAAGTTACATACATACTATGTGTTGTCAAGTATCATTTATCCAATAAATAATAACCTAAAACGGTTCAAACCAAGTGCAAGCTGTTTTATTTTATATTCAATATTTTTTCATATTATTTACTTACATTTTCATAAAATTTTAGGTGCCATAAAAATACCTAACGGTGTGTTCCGGCAGCTGTCCTTGAGAGCCAGTAACTCTAGGTTAGTCTGAACAACATCCTCGACCACATCATCACTTACCATCATGTGAGATAGTGGTCAAAGACTAACCTTTCAGGCATAAAAAAAAAAAAAAACATGAATTTTGAATATATGTAGCATGAAATGTTATTATATACTCAATTACTTATTCAGTTAAACTATGTAGTTTTTATTTCGATACCACTTTACCGATAGTATCAAGCCCTAGCGTACGTGTAAATGTATACATGTAGGAGTAATTTTGATTGTTACTGTGATGTCCGAGCGCTTTGCTTTCATTGATTGATTTGTCAGTGTGCATTGTAATGAGTTGGTGTGAGTAGCTAATGAGAGCCCTGCGTTCAGTGTATTACTTTAAGAGTTTATTGTTTCATTTGTAGGCGTGAAGCGCAGTGGGGATAGATAATTGAAAAACTGCGACATGCGGATCAGTAGAATAAATGCCTCGCGCCATATCCCCTCCCTTCCTAAATCCGTGCACGTACCCATAAGCAGAGAGCTACTCGAAGTTCTCAGATGTAGATTTTAGCTGGATTGCCAATGACAGAAAATGACCGCGTTGTAGTTTAATCTTTCCTTGGTTCATTTGACTAAAAATATTTCGTTTTTTTTCAGCTGAATACAGAATATAAGAATAAGAGGCTGTGGTATCTCGCGAATCAATTCATCCTCACTCCTGAGAAGGAGAGTGCTTACTTTGCTGCAAGGTATACTACCAATTTGTCTTTCCTGTTATATTTTTTTTATGTGATTGGGTGACGGTACAAGCACGAGGCCATAACAGATGCATTTCGTCACAGCCGACGCACTCTAAGACTCTCTCATGTGCCTGTAATTTTGAATTTCACCGGCCCCCTTCAAAGCTTCTTTTTTATGTAATTGTGGCGTGCGATGCACACCTAATGTTAAGTGGACTAACCTCTGCATATAACTGATGTATTTTGTCACAAGTGACGAATTGCACTGCGCCAGTTATACTGAAACATAGAGTTGTTAAGTCTCATGTGCCTGTAATTTTACTGGCTTTCAAGAACTGCTGCCGCAACACGCTGTAGGGTGCTTAGCAACAGATTTTCTACTTGAGGGTGGAAGTTAGCCAGGCGAGCATTCGCAAAATGCCCTTCTACCATGCGGTAAATCTCAAGTCAGCGGTACTCAAATAAATAATTTATAGTTGTAAAGGTAAGGTACACAAAAACTATTATATATAACCTTCATCTTAAAAACCATCACAATTTGTGACACTCAGACAACACAACATTTTCTCATTAATTATTTGTTCTCAATAATTTACCCACTGATAATGATTATATATAAGTATCATCTCGACGGTACTAATCAATTTCAGGATGAGAGGAAACAAAAAAAATCGTCGCGTTCGTCTCGGAATTCTTTTCTATTTTCTATACCTATTTATAAACATATTTTGAGTTACTACAATCCAGTTCAGAATCGTATTAACATCAAAATTAGTACAAAAGAAATTGACAGCAATTTGTTTTGTTTATCATACAAAATCATATAAATAAATGTATAAAAAAATTGTTTCAGTGCGGAGCTATCATTCAAAGTGCACACGCTTGAAGTGCGGCTGAGTCGGCATAAAGACCTCTCTGCTCCTCGGTTCAAGATGCTCATCGACTATTTGAACAAGCACCCGCTGCTCAAGGAATATAACAAGGCTAAAAATTATCATCACAAGCACAAGTAAATGTGTTTTATTTGTATAGTCATGTTCATAAGTGCATTAAGGTGCTAAAAATTATGTTCCTGTGATAACAGTGTATAAGTTTAGACCAGAAAGAATATAGCACCCGCCCTGATGATCAGCATCTGATATGCTCGAAACCCGGATCGACTTGTACGATCCCCAAAGTGAGTGTTTTTGTCGGTTATTGTATAATACGTAAAAAAGAATATCGGTCATTCACCCCGAATAAACATTCATGTTGAAGCTGACAAGACCTAAACCGCCATCACTATCGTACAGCGAAGGAGTAAAGACAGCAATGGTGAAATCTAAATGCTTAGGTGAAACATTAATTAAAATTAAAACCGACCAAGAGCGAGTGGGACTCGCGCACGAGTGGTTCCGTACCATTATCTGTAACCTAATCTTGCAAGTTACAGACACTTTCCGCAGTGTCCGATTGAGTTGCGTAGGCACGTTCCTATCCTAGGTAGGTAGGAACCCTAAATAGTGATCTCACTAATTGTTTATTTTTAAAGTAAATATACAACTAAATATTCGGTGAATATTTCAAGTTTCTACCTGTTTTCATAATTATTTTTAGCAAATAAACGGCGAAAACCTATTTTATTGTATGATAACCCCCTTCATTATTAATTTTCCTTTATTTTAATTCATTACATTTAAAGAGAACATAAAACTAAATATTCTGTGAACAGTTAAACCGTTTACCTGTCACCGTTATTAGTATCGAGCAAGAAACGGTAAAAAAACAAGTTTATTGTATGGGAGCCCCTCTTAAATATTTATTTTATTTTTCGTATTTGTTGTTATAGCGGCAACAGAAATACATCATCTGTGAAAATTTCAACTGTCTAGCTATCACCGTTCTTGAGATACAGCCTGGTGACAGACGAACGGGCGGAGACGGAGGGACGGACTATAACGGACAGGAATAGGATCCCGTTATTACCCTTTGGGTACGGAACCCTAAAAATTATACTCAACTGATCCTTCTAGATAAAGTTTAGTAGGTTAGTTTTATTATTATATTTTTGTTCTTTTATAAATATATATTATGGCTAAGTATATATAGATAGCTAACAAAGATTTTTTGTGGCAAGCGAAATTTAGAGTCATATTTGCTACAAATTTAAGATGACCAAGGCGAGTGTCGTAAATTTTTTTTAAATTGTAATTTCGAATACGGGCTTTATAAAAAAATACGATGCATATATAAAAAGCGCGTCATTTATTATCTTTGCGAATCATCTGAACTTATGAACACGACTGTCCAAAAGCAGAAATCCTTAAAATGTGTTCTATGTTTTATATAAATATATTATTATGTTGGTAATGGCGTATTTTGTTTTTTAAATGCAGCAAATCATGAAACTACTCGCCCGATGGAAGGCTATATTACCAAACCCGGGACTAAACAGATCGTACAGATAGTATGTTTTAATTTAACGAGTATATATATATAAATAAAAGTCAATTGCTGTTGTTTTTCTCGCTAAAACTCGAGAACGGCTGAGCCGATTTAGCTGATTTTGGTTTTGAAATGTTTGTCGTGGTCCAGGGAAGGCTTAAACGATGAGAAAATATGGTAAACTTGCGAGGAAGAAAGTAAAAACCACAATTTAATTTTCCCATATAAACTGTTCTAGCCATACTTTCCTATAAAACATTTGACGTTCGTCTGTTAGGCATGGGCCAGACAGAAGAGACGTAAGACGGAGACGGGGCGCGGACCTTTGTCTCTTCCGCGTCTCTTTCATACAAAATGTATAGAAGCGTCGCGACGCTAAACATACAGAAGAGGCAGGGCGCGGGCGCAACGCTTTTACGTCTCCGCCTTTTATTCGAAACACACAGGAGAGACGCGGCGGAGACAAGGCGGGGGCGAGGTCGGGGCGCGGGGTGGCATGCCCGCCGGGCGGCATGCCACCCCGTGACAAACTGACTGCGTCGCGTCCGCGACGCGTCTCTTCTGTATAATTCAAAAAGTCGCGTCTCTGCCTCGTCTCCGCCCCGTCCTCGACGCGTCTCCGTCTTACGTCTCTTCTGTCTGGCCCACGCCTTAGGATAGGTGATGCGAAGTACACCGGGTCTTAATAAAAATCGGCCAAGTGCGATTCGGACTCGCGCAAGAAGGGTTCCGTACCATTAGCTATACAACATGAGACTTCATATTTTAACCGTTTTTGTTTTAACATGCCCGAGTCCGACTCGCACTTGGCCACCTTTTTGTATTTGTTGTTATAGCGGCCTGTTGCCGCTATAATACATCATCTGTGAAAATTTTAACTGTCTAGCTATCACCGTTCTTGAGATACAGACTGGACTGGTGACAGACGGACGGACAGACAGCGAGGTCTCAGTAATAGGGTCCCGTTTTTACCCTTTGGGTACGGAACCCTAAAAACTATATATGTACATAATGTGGATGTCGTACATCTACAATAAGTGCGCCGGACGCCTTTCCATGCGCGACCGAGTCAGTGGACCTACAGCGAGTTTGCACACGATACGCAGCCAAGAGGCCCTTTGTGACAGATGTTCTACTTGAAGGTGGTTGGTAGCCAGGCTATTACCACTTATACGCTAATTTGCATGGCAATAACTCAACGGCCCTGGCGACGCCTTAGTGAACCAAGCATTCCACACAAAATAGCGTTTGCACGATCGCGACATTGCATTGCCTTATAAGGGCATAATTGATTTGTAGGTTGATGGATCCAACATCATAGAATAAGTAAGATTAAGCACTTGATTACTTACGCATATATTCGATATCATCACCGTCAGCGGGAAGACGTGCACTGATGAACAAACGACTCTACCATAGGACTCCACAATGAACGGCTAATAACTATTGGTCGGCTCCCCGTGATTCTGATGATGTCGTGAGTCCACCTAGATGCCACCAAATCTTCGTTTTCGTTTAATTTGGTAACCATCATGATAACCTTTCTTCCCCAATGATTATGCTACGTATCCACCACAACCTCATCATTTAATCATATTTAACATATATTATTTAAACAAAACATTCGGTAATAACAACAAATAGATCATTATTTGCAATAAAAATTTGCGTCACCAATTCACCGACTTCTATTCAGTTTCCCAGCATGTTGATCATAATTATAATGAACATGGACAAGAAGAAAATTATGGCATATGGTCGGTGCCCACGGACCCAACGTCTCTACACCTAACGGGTCAAATGTAACCCATACCGTGGATAGCATACTTACATACCGAGTGTTTTGTTTAAATAATATATGTTTAATATGATTAAAGTAACAAAATTACAAATTTACGAGAGAAAAAAATATAGTCATGTGCGGGATTCAAACCAGCACATGACTATAAAAAAAATGATTAGTTATAAATAATTATAAATTTATATATGATAAATTAAACAAACCATTGAAATTGTTTGAATGTATTATTTTCATTTATGTTTAATAAATAACAGTCGAGATTCGTTATCTACAATGAAATTAGTTTACAATTTTATATTTATGGCGATGAAAATAGAGTACATCAGTCCAAAAATTGAACATAAACTAGAAAATGTAATGGTGCTAAATTAATCTAATTTACTTTTTACCTACTCTAGGATATATATAACTAAAATTCTCTAATGTTTAAAATCATTTAATATGATCTTAAAAATGTCAAAACACCTCTAAAAATAAGGCTATTCAAGTTCTTTTCCCAAATTTAAATTTGTTGTTTTTATAATATTGAAAACTTATTACACTTTTATAGGTTTAGTTCCATAGGTTTCTCTTTTTATGTAATAGAATGATATAATAAAGTAAGTTCCCCCTACCGCTGCCGTGTGTTGCAAGAGTCAATCGAGAAAATTGTATTATATTGTACTGTCTTCTTCGAAGCAAAACCCTCCAACAAGATAAATCATTTTTCGTTTTTAATAACAGAATAGAAGAAATCTGTTCAATGCTTGGGTAATACCCAAGAAGGTTCAGACTTTTCAAGCTAGTGTTCCAATCGCCTGCAAATAAAGTAATTTCCCCTATCGACGTGTGTTGCACGAGTCAATCGGGAAAATTGTATCATATTGTACTGTCTTCTTCGGAGTGAAACCCTCCAACAAGATCAATCATTTTTCTTTTTTAATAACGTAGAAGAAATCTGTTTAATATTTAAGTAATATCCAGAAGGTTCAGACTTTTCGATCTAGTGTTCCAATCGCCTGAAAACTAATATTTTCCCCTTATCGATGTGTGTTGCAAGAGTCAATCGGGAAAATTGTATCATATTGTACTGTCTTCTTCGGAGTGAAACCCTCCAACAAGATCAATCATTTTTCTTTTTTAATAACGTAGAAGAAATGTTTCAATATTTAAGTAATGTCCAGAAGGTTCAGACTTTCCAAGCTAGTGTTCCAATCGCCTGAAAACTAATATTTTCCTTTATCGATGTGTGTTGCAAGAGTCAATAGGGAAAATTGTATTATATTGTACTGTCTTCTTACTAGATCTTTTTTTTCTTTTTTAATAACGTAGAAGAAATCTGTTCAATATTTAAGTAATATCCAGAAGGTTCAGACTTTTCAATCTAGTGTTCCAATCGCCTGAAAACTAATATTTTCCCCCTACCGCCGCCGAGCGTTGCAAGAGTCAAGCAGGAACATTGTTTTATATTGAACTAGTTTACTTCGGAGCGAAACTCCAATAAGATCGATATTTTTAACAATGTAGAAGATATCTGTTCAATTGTTAGGTCACCCAAGAAGGTTCAGACTTTTGAAGCTAGTGTTCCAATCGCGTGCAAACGAAGTAATTTCTCCCTACCGCCGTGTGTTGCAAGAGTCGATCGGGAAAATTGTATTATATCGGAGTGAAACCATCCAATAAAATAAATTGTTCTTTTTTAATAACGTAGAAGATTAAATTTGTTCAATGCTTCGGTAATATCCAAGAAGGTTGTGGATGGTTCAGGCTCGTGTTCCAATCGCCGGCACCGCCGAGTAGGTTCCCTCTGCCGTCGTGCGTCGCTAACGCCAGTCGGGAGAATTTATTGGCTAGTCTTCTTTGGGGAGAATCCGGTCGAGACAAGGGAGGGAGGGATATACTGCCTGAATCTGTAATAAATTAAAAATAGGTTAATATTTTACTTTATCGTCCCGAGACCCTATTAGCCACTGCCGTCCATCAGTCCGACCGATCTTTGAAATAATAGATATTCAGTTAAAAACCTTAATAGATACTGTATCAGCCGGATCGTCCACTGCTGAACACAGCCTCCCCTACTAAGGGGGTATTTGCCATAATCCCCTCGCTTGGCATCTTGGGGATCGCAGTGTAAGTTGGCAGTTCTTTAGAAGGCGCTGCTGCCCACCTTCCAGTATTTTTCCCTTAGTCGCCTCTTACGACACCCACGGGATGATATGGGGAGGTGCAATTCTAACCCGGCACCCCACGGGAAACCTTTCAGTTTACCTTATTGTTAATGTGGGAAGTCATATAATGACACTATTAATAATGTGTTGCAGTTAATGCTTACCAGAATGGTAGTCGTAGTTAGCGTGGTCGCTCGGGGTCTCCTGTCCGAGGCGCTTCCTGTATTCGCCGGCAAAGTATTCTATTAACGTGTCCATCATTATCGCTTGTTTTGAGAACACCTGGAAATTAACACTTAATAAGACTATCTCATCTTTACAATTTATTTTATTATTTTTTTTTTTATTCCTGATAGGTTAGCCTTTGACCACTATCTCACCTGATGGTCAGTGATGATGCGGTCGAAGATGTTGTTCAGGCTAACCTAGAATTACTGGCTCTCAAGGACAGCTGTCGGAACACACTGTTAGGTGCTTGGCGACAGATTTTCTACTTGAGGGTGGTAGCTAGCCAGACGGGCATTCGCAAAACGCCCTACCACCATGCTATAACGACTGCCATCCTAAGACAACAACCGGGACCGACGGCTTAACGTGCCCTCCGAAGCACGGAAGCGCTCAGTAGTAAAGTCACCAGCGGTCACCCATCCAACTCCTGACCCAGGCGGAACGTCCGCCTCGGTCAGGAGTTGGATGGGTGCTTAACTTAGCTCATCGTTTCAGAATGACTAAGCAAACTTCGCTACGAGCGCTCCAAGCTAATTTAGGGAGGTAGAGAAATTAAAGAAAAACTCCAAGACGTCATTCAAAATATCACCAGATATTTTGAATCGGAGCTTTTATTGAAACCTATCACATGAAGACCAAACCAATAAATGACATATAGTGCATAGGCTGTTAATTTATCCTTTGAATATTGAGGTCTTTCTGACAAAGACGTTTTCTGTAGAAGTCTGGAGTCTGGAACTGTGCTGGGTAGATGGAAATGAGCTTATCCCTTTTTATAGCCCGAAACATGTCTGGCAAAATGAGTTTATTTATTTTATTTTATGTTATTGTGACAGAACAAGCTCGAGGCCACCTGATGTTAAGTGGACTAACCTCTAGCTATAACAGATTCATTTCGTCACAAGTCACGAATTGCACTGCGCTCGTCACCTTGAGACATAATTAAGTCTCGTGTGCCTGTAGTTTCACTGGCTCTCAAGGACAGCTGCCGAAACACACCGTTAGGTGCTTGGCGACAGATTTTCTACTTGAGAGTGGTCGCTAGCCAGGCGGGCTCGCAAAATACCTCCACCATGCAATACCTGAAGTATTTTGGATACCCGTAGACCATTTTCGACGACCATGAACTGAAGGAACAGGCATGGGAGACAGTCTTCGTTGTCGTCTGACGGCAGGCCGATGTCCCACGATAACTCCTCGTATAGGAGACCCAGCAGGACTGTCTGCAAGAATGAGTAAACGAACCATATGAGCTAGTAACAAAGACTAGATCTAGAGGCTGTACGAATATGAGAACTAAAAAGCTAACATGCCACGATAAAAAACCGGGGTCCCATATATATTTCGCTGGAAAACTTAATACTGTATCAGCTGGATTGCCCATTGCTGAACACAGCCTACCCAATTTAGGGGGAGTGTGCCGTAATCCCCACGCTTGGCAGGCGTCTTAGGGATCGCAGTTTTTAAGATATAACTTCCTCAGAAGGCGCCATTCTAGCATTCTAGCCCGGCACCCCACGGGTCGGAAAGATCATTATATTTTTCTTTTACAGAGAGAAACGGAGGAATATTGTTCATTGATAGCTCTTTCATAGCTCGGGCGTATGTTACTGCGGTAATCTGTGATTTCGTTCTTTCTTAAATCACCAATTAATACTCGCACTTTAAAAGGTACCAATGGCAAACACACCGTTGAAGTTGATGGCAACAATGGAAATCTCATCAGGGTTCACAACAACCTTAGGTACCTAAGGCAGAGACTGCATTTTCCATTTTTTCATAGAAGAACGCAACACTGCAATACTATAGTATTTATAATTGTAACAATAAATACTCACACTCTGTGTTTTAATTTTTACTAGCTTTCCGTGCGCGGCTCCGCCCGCGCGTATGTCGGTTATCGCGCGAAAACATTAACCTCTTTTTGCGCAGTCGGATAAAAACTATCCTATGTTTTTTTCCCGGGTCTCAAACTATCTCCATACCAAATTTCATTCAAATCGGTCCAGTAGTTTTGGCGTGAAAGCGTAACAGACAGACAGAGTTATTTTCGCATTTATAATATTATATAGTACTGATTATTACCACTGGAGTTTATGGCTGCCAAGTGGGATGTGTATTTACAAATTATTGGAGCACAAACATTCCACTCGGCCGCCGGAACATACTCGTTCGAGCCGAAGCTTTGTGCTCCAATTGTATTATTTTAACCGTCGTCGTACCATCCCTAGATGGTGCGCGTTCATCAACCACACTACTAGACTTCATCTTTTGAAGCGCTCGTAGCCAAGTTTGCTTAGCCGTTCTGAACCGATCAGCAAAGGTAAGCAACGTCCGCCGCGGTCATGACTTGGATGGGTGACCGCTGGTGATATTACTACTGAGCGCTTCCGTGCATCGGAGGGCACGTTAAGCCGTCAGTCCCGGTTGTTGTCTTACGATGGCAGTCGTTATAGCATGGTGGTAGGGCACTTTGCGAATGTCTGCCTGGGTAGCTAGCACCCTCAAGTTGAAAATCTGTCGCCAAGCATCTAATGGTGTGTTCCGGCAGCTGACCTTGAGAGCCAGTAACTCTAGGTTAGCCTGAACAACAACAGGAAGGATGAGGTCATTTTTTTTTTGCCCTGGTCTGAAATCATAACCACGTCCTTAAATATCGCTCTGGTGCCAATTTAAAAAACTATGTGCTCTAATTATTTGCTAATATGATTTTCGCTTAGCACGCGACATATTTGGAAAATAGTTATTTGTTATACAAGAGTGCAAAGTTGCTTTTTAACCGCGTGTTCAATTTTGATGACCGAGCAAGCGAAGGATTCTAAAAAAAAATTAGAATCCTGAGCGTTAGCGAGGGAATCAAAAGAGCACGAGGTCAAAAATCTTTGCACTCGAGTGCAACACGTAACTTTTCATTCCACCTCAGCGAGGAAATGACTAAATGCAAAAAAAAAACGTTTTCTGAGAAATTTTTGGCTCCTTTTGCTAGTCGCCACGTGTTGAACATTTCGTACTGTTTTAAATACGAGTACTTCTCGCGTGATTGTTGAGGGAGAAAGCTCATTTGCGCATTATTAACAGTTTCAGTCAATTCTGTTGGCGTCAAACAAACTTCCTCGTCGCTAGAATCACTCATTTTAGTTTTTTCACTTGTTTTCAAGTTTCTTGTTTTTAATATAAGGTTTAACAATGACGTGAAAAAATGCCGCGTAAAGAACCGCGTACAAAGGAAATTGAAAAAAAAAAAAAAAAAGGTTCCGAGTCTGAGTTTTTAACAAATTAAAAAAATGTTGTATGATATATTCGGCACCATAGAGGTAGCAGTAAATAGGTTTAATGTTTTTTTTAATTCACAAACTTAGTGCACACGATGTTCTAAATTCAATTTACTTTATCCTTTAGAGAATAAAAACGGCTTTTCCACTCAGATATTGAAGATTAAAAATACTCTTTCCGAGATGGTGGGATGAAAAACATATTTGTATCACTAAGAAAACTGCTGGAGGTGTTAACTGACTGTTTAAATTGTACTTTGATGAATACAGCGAAAAAAAAGTAATTTCAACTCTTTACTTCTTTTTTTTTTAGTGGCATCCTAAAAAATATACTACGGTATATCTAACATCAAGAATACCTAGATACTCACACTCTCAGTGTCATCGATGACGTAAACGCCGTTGGAGTTGACGGCTACTAATACAGGAATGTCTTCATGTGTCAGGAGGCTCGTCAAGCTTCGGACCGGCTGTTCAATTTGTCCTTGGAAGAATGCGGCACTGAAAATAATTTAGGTTCAATTTGTATTATCCGTACATACATACATAAAATAACGCCTCTTTCCCGTAGGGGTAGGCAGAGACCACAGATTTCCACTTGCTACGATCCTTGCATATCTCTTTCGCTTCATCTACACTCATCCATCGTTTCAAAAATAAGCGTCGGTTGAGGGTCCCTACTGAAATAAACGGTAAAATGCGTGTCGAGCCACGCACAATGTAGGGTTCCGTAGAAGCCCGTTATCATAATATAGAACGACTCTATAGTTCTTCCTGCTAAATCTAAGTAAAAAGCTATTATTTCAATTGTAATTCGAAAATTAAACAAAATTCGTTTGTGAATTCTATAGGCAGATACTCTAATGAAAACGTAACGATAGCGCGATTCAGAATCCGTTGGTACATTGAATGTCATTTCATTTATTTGCTGTAGCATAAATAATTATTTTATTATAAAATAGTTGATATATATATGAAAGAAAAATAAAAAGTATACACCGATATATGCAAGTAAGCTTATAAATGGGCTATTATACTATATAACTAGTCTGGCCATAAATACTGTAACATAAAAACTACTGAGCGCTTCCGTGCTTCGGAGGGCACGTTAAGCCGTCGGCCCCGGTTGTTGTCTTAGGATGGCAGTCGTTACAGCATGGTGGTAGGGCACTTTGCGAATGCCCGCCTGGCTAGCTACCACCCTCAAGTTGAAAATCTGTCGCCAAGCACCTAACGGTGTGTTCCGGCAGCTGTCCTTGAGAGCCAGTAATTCTATGTTAGCCTGAACAACAACTTCGACCACATCATCACTTACCATCAGGTGAGATAGTGGTCAAAGGCTAACCTATAAAGCATAAAAAAAAAAAAAAAAAAAGTAGGTAACCCGCCCCCTCACCCCTGTCGCCACCTAAGGCGCGGCCAACTAGTTCCGCGCGCACTATACTTAGTTAAACAATGAGGGTGCTAGTTTGTTACCCGTAGGTCGGTAGGGTCCTCACGTGCGCTAAGTACTTGTGTCGCAGTTTCCGAGGCGGCGCGGCGGGCGGCCTCTGCGCCTGTTCTAGAAGCTTCGCCTCGGGACTTCCCTTGCGGCCCGCGGGCAGTAATTGCGCCCACCGCCCGGACCGCGCGTGTAGCGGGAGGTATTTGTCTTGGTGCTCTCTGGATATATTCAAAAAGTAATAACAATGTTAACCAATATTGGTTTTACATATATATTATGTACATTAATATACAATTCTTTAAGAAAAAAATTTAGCCTTAAAATGGTACCGTTTGGTCCCAATTAAATTTCTTCAAAATGCGTCAAACTGTTTTTGAGTTACACTCCAATAACTGAAAAATATTTTCCTATCTTGATGTCGTTGACAGTGAATGACAGTCGATCCCGTAAGTAGCAATGATCACTAAAAAGAGTGAAAAAATAATTTTTACCAAAAAATGGAAGCGACTTCAACACTCAAAAGTGAAGTAACTTGTCGAAGTCCGTATCATGTGCACAATATTGTGATAATATGTAAGTACTTTGGAACTATCATGGTACCGACAATTTCACACTATTGAGTATTGAAGACTCTACAATTTTTTTTTGTTTTATAGGGAAAATAATGTAACGATTAATTTATTTTTTCAATTAATACTAAACTGTCATATCTAGCTCATATTTTGCAACTATCCCTAACTTTTGTAGAAAATATATAGGCGTACCTCAAGGATCCGTGCTAAGTCCAGTTTTGCTTTTCACATCTTGTCAAACATTTGTGATTGTTTACTAACTGGTTTCTTGTCCAAACATTAGGATAAAATGAGGATTCATACTACAAATATTAAAATCACATTATCAGCCGGAAGACTAGCACTGTTGAACATAAGCATGCTTATATAATCATGTCTCAATGAACAGGTTTGACAATTTGTTTTCATCGGCTCCCTACCTCTCTCATATTGGTAACGGTCTAAATAAGAACTTACTTACCTGAAGAACTTTGCTGTATGCCTGTGTGGATCGTAAGGCCCTAGTTGTATCCTAGCTTGAAGGCCCCCCAGCATCACCGCTTGTGCACTTTCTAGGGGATATCGCCCGGTCACTACGTTGTGACGTGCTTCTTCGTAAAGCAGTTCTTGGATGCGAGAATCTCTGAAATAAGACAAAATACGATAGACCAATATGTGTTAATGTAAATAAACAACTGATCCTCGACATAAAGGCATTTTATATATTAGATAAAAATAAGCGTACAAATTTCATTAAATGGACTAGCAAAACTAATCGTAAATATATTCGTGACTGTAAGAAAGGTTATTTTTATATATATTTAAGTCCTTCCTTGCGTTCGACACCATATATTGTATCAAAAAATTCTCTCGTAGTGATCTGTTATTTCT
Organism: Plagodis dolabraria; assembly: GCA_963854805.1. Classification (NCBI taxonomy): domain Eukaryota; kingdom Metazoa; phylum Arthropoda; class Insecta; order Lepidoptera; family Geometridae; genus Plagodis; species Plagodis dolabraria. Next base: position 23,151,487 of record OY978459.1, read on the forward strand.
GGTTTTCCTGGCTTCCAGAACACAATCCAAAGATGGCCGTGGCGTAAGTAATAGACAAGCCGGTGGAAAACATTCCACTCTTTTGTCAAATATGAGTAGATAGTAGGTACATATGAATAAATTACGCTTATTACAATACCGGAAATCTTAGTGCCTTTTATAATAAACTATGTTTCTGTATAATCACGACCGAATAACAATACGAAACACATATAAGAAGTGACGTGGTCAAAGGTGTAGCTCGTCAAACTTATAGTCCATTGAAATGTTACAATTTAAGGACCGAATATTGAGAAAATATAATATAGAATATGATGAAAATTTTTATAAATAAAATTCTCACTTTTGCTTCTAACTTCTTTAATTTTTTACTTAGGGCAAAATTGTAGGCAAAACAATTTGCTACAAATTATGGCCTCACAATTTTTTTGTAAAACGCCTAGTTTCCGAGATATCTTGATATAAGTGCTTTCACCCCTTTTCCCAAGATAGCGGCCGGGTGACCCCACAAACTTGACGTTAAGCTTCTATTGAGCCCCCACACATGTCCCAAAAATAAAATTGCATCCTCTAAAATATGCAAAGTAACTTTTCAATGGATTACTAGTAAGTCCCCGGTTACTGTACACTTGGACGATCGTGGGCTTTTCTACAGAGAAACCACCATCGTACTTACTTGATGCCCTCTTCAAGATGCTTGGGAAAAAACACGTTTCTCTGTAGTCTCAACACGGGCTGATCCCGCGCCCTTCTTGATGGGGAAGCGTGCCCATATCTCGCTACCAGTTTCTGCCAGCTGCCCCATATCCTCCAGGGACAGTGGTGGGGCTTCAGTTGAATTTCTGTTGAGCAACAAATACTGTTTTATATTACAGGTTTCTTTGGAGTATCGATACAGGCTGTTATCTCACCCATTTTGACGGAGAATCGAGCCTATAACTCGCTACTAATTTAAGTCTGCACCGAGGCAGCGTTACGTTATTGTGTTTCGTTTGATCCCTTGCTGTATCTTTATTTCTTAATTTTCACTTATGCAATTAATATACCTATATTATATTTAAAGATTCATTCTATAAATCATACACTTTAGAAATAAGATTACTCAAAGATTCCTCGATAGAAAAAAAACCCAAAGCTACTCGTACGGCGTAAATACTTCACGGAAAGTCAGAGTTCAGTATTTGAATAATAAAAAACAACGTGTTTTCTATAACGTATAAACATTACATTTTTCAAATAGGTATTTGGTTTTATTATACGAAGGAAATATCGAAATTTACACACGTTCCGCCCATTTTAGCCTGAGCCGCGCGCGATGCTTCATACGCGGCGCGCCTAAAAATCTCGGTGCGCTCCTAAGTCAGGTGCCTCATATTTGCTACGGGTAGTCTGGTTTCAGTTGAATTTCACCAAATATCACTGTTTTATATTTTAAACTTCTCCAATTTCAACCCAAACTGATCTCTTCCACGCGTCTTGATAAGATGTTTATCTATATCTCACTACTAAATTCTGGTACCTGCTCTCTTTCCGCCGTGGGCAAGGGTGGGATATCAGTTGAATTCTAGAGTACTGAAAAATACGATACATACTTTATTACGTTCCTTTCATGTCTGGTATATATGTACTCTCTCAACATTATGTATATAACTCCAGCCAGCTGCCATGTATCCACCAAGGCCAAGGCACAATGGTAGGTTTTAAATTATATTTCGAAGTAGCGAAATTACTGTTAGAGAAACTTTGAACTTACGCATATTTTGCCAGATCTGAATGTAAGTTATGATGTTGATAACAGGTTTTTACGAGGCTACACGTTTTAAAAGGACGTATTGAAAAGGAGGAATAGATGTAACGAATTTTGTCGTGTGCCTAATGAGCAGTAACAACCTTATACTCGACACGAGTACTTAGTGGCGTGCTGCTTATCTGACACATTATTTTGTAGCATTTATTTTGACGGATCAGTTTATTATTATGCGTAAAAAACGGACTCTTATCTGTCTGTTATTAAATATATGTACTAATTTGTAGACCCTTTGCAATGACAAAGTCCCAAATCATCCAATATATAGTCGTCCAAGCACTAAGTTTTGTTTGGAGTCGCTGAATTATTGAGAGGACGGCAAGGGTAAAGATAGCTGGACCCTGGATTGCTCTGTGTAAAAATAATTTTATTTTCAAATTGTGTGGTGGTATTCCTTCGGGAGTTTAACTAGTGCTTGGTTGGTTTCACTATCCTATGACTTGTCAGAAACTCGCTTGCTCACAATACATAATTTAAACATGAACTTATATTTAGTAGAAGAACTCACCCAACAACGGACTGCACATCCATAAAGCAAACACATTCGCAGCTAAACTCCTCGTCGTTGGCTGCGTGAACCCCAACTCTTCGGTAGCCAGAACAGCATTCAGGAATCTAGCCGCTGTCACGCAGGCAGGTACTTCCTCCGAGCTCATCTCCATCATCAGAGCAATTCGCGACATGAGGTAGATGCAGGTCATTGGGTTCGATGATACAGTTGACGAGGATGCGGTACTGCCTGATGATCCTGAATATATATATATATATAATCACATTTTAATTTAGCTAAATTGGAAATTAAAGACATAGAGATATAAAAGCAGTGATGGCTCAGTGGCATTGGCTATGGACTGCCGCGCAGCAAGTCCACGGTATGAATCCCACCGCGGGCTCGAGCTTCACCGCATGGTGGAAGGGCATTTACGAATGCCCACCTGGCTAGCGATAAAACTCACCAGGCAATGGTGGTGAAATTGCACTGGAAGAACTTCCTCCACTTGTGATAGGCTCCGTTGTGCTGAAGGAGCTTGCCACAAGGCTGCTCGACGCGGTCTGATTGGAACAACTGCTCATATTTGATCCTGGAATAAAATAATTGAAGAATAATTAAAAGAATAAAATCACTGTCGCATTACGTCGTCATTACATAATTTTGAAGTCAATGTCGTCATAAGATGCGGTGCCGCAGGTCCAGGGTTCGATCCCCACCGCCGCTGGCTTGAGCTTCACTGCATGGTAGGAGAGCATTTTGAGAGTGCTCGCCTGGCTAGCTACCACCCTCAAGTAGAAAATCTGTCACCAAATACCTATCACTGTGTTCCGGCAGCAGCCCTTGAGAGCCAGTAAAAACAACTGTATGTCTTTGGAGTTTGAGTGCAGTTCATCACTTGTACGAAATGCATCCTTTATAGGCAGGGGTTACTGCTTAACACCAGGAGAGCCTAGTGCTTGTTCCGGCACAAAAACATTTCTACTGACGCTTATTGCTTCGAGATCCTGCTGTTGAGATTAAAATGGACAAAATGAAATTAAAATAGTACTTAAAACTTGCAAGTTGAAATGACACCATTAACATTTAAACTTGCAACGTTTGCCCATGCAAGCTACAACCTTGACAAACTGATACGTATGGAGAAGAAAACTCCTAGACTGGCGAACACAGACCGAAGAACGTTGCGCAGGTGAGACGCACCAGGCAGGCTGACAATATTGTCAGTTACACGGAGCTGATGCAAATAGCCATATCCTTTCATCATGGTAGTTGTTGTTTCCGTTTACAACTATCATTATGAATGGTTTCAACAGAGCCCGTCCTCTGTTATAACCCTTCATAATGATAGTTGTCAGCCGCTGCATGATGTTAATGAAATCTCTTCTACACCATAGTAGCCGTTGCTCTAGAACCAGTACGGCCTGCTCATACCTTCACCAAGTGGTTATTAACTCAACACCCGGTGAAAGTTTGTGCGAACCGTGCTTGTCCTCTGCTATCTTCAATCTTCTCGAATTGCACTGCAATAATTTTTAAGTCAGCTTGACTTGATAGTGGTCTCTGTGTAAAAACTAACGGAATATTCATAATTTATCTTCTAAAAATCTTACAGGCCTCTATCCAAATGGATGTCATCAGTCTACCCGCCTTGCCTGTGTGATTAATAGAATACGGCTACAGATTACTTCACAAGGTTTTGAACAACTTTACAAGCTATTCTTGGATATACGAGTAGGTAAGTATTTTACACTAGTACTTATACTATTTTTACAGTACAAACAATATCAACCATCACTCACGCGGCATAGAGCCCGCACCACTACATCACTACTTGTTTTGGTCCCATGTAATAAAGGGCGACCCTATTACCATATGTTAAGCACAATTCTACACACTGAATTGCAATTGAAAATATGATGTTACTCAATAGCTGTCCGACCCAAAAAACAAACTCAGTACTTCGGGACTCCAAAGTGAAGTGTGACAAGCTGACGATGGGGATTGGACCATGGATCTGCGGCACGGCAGTCCACACCTATTACTACTCGGCCATCATTGCTTCAAGAAGCAACATTCGTATTTCGACAGCGTGATATCTGACGGTAAACAGCAGCTCATGACCTCAGATCGTCACCTAAATTCCCTTTGGAGCTATTGCTTTTCTTGGCACCCGATTGCAGCGGTTTTTGCGACTGGACTTGCTTGTCCCACTCATTGTGCCGCATGGGTGTACTCATGGCGAAGCTGGATTGTGCAAGTTATTTAAAAGAGCCAAAAGTTAAAGTAGTGACTTCAAAGATACTCACCCATGACACTTTTCTCCAAGGAATCGGAACTATTACTCTCCTTAGAGTCCGGCTGCAGCGGCTTGTGCGGGTCATGCTTGTCCCACTCATTGTGCCGTCCCAGAGGACTGTACGACAAGTGCGGTAGCCGCTGAGACACGGAGTATAGGTGTGCGTTCACTTCCGCTTGGAGTTTCTGGCTTTGAACACTGTAGTACTCCTCACGAGATCTGAACTCACTGAAATGTTTTCAGAAAGTTTGCTTTACATTTACAAATTATTGGAGCACAAAACGGATGGAAATCGAACCCGCGTCCTTCGATTTCAGACATGCCTATTCCACTTGGCTACCGCAATCTTACTCTTTCGAGAAGAAACTTTGTCCTACAATTGTATTACTTTAACCGTCATAGAGGAAGCACGGAGGGACGTTGCGAGTTTGTTTTTTAGTCTAATGCTTATATAGAAATTTCTACTCACAACAACACACTGCTCTAGGGATAGTATATTAAGTAAGGTATGCTGTATCAGCCGGATTGATCACTGCTGAACACAGCCTCCCCTGATATCGTGGGCTTTGCCACAATTCCCACGATTGACAGACATCTTTGGGATCGCAGTTTAAGATATCAGTACCTCAGAAGGCGGTCCTCAGCAATCGGGTGTGACGATTGCTACATATGGATGTCGTAAGAGGCGACTAAATTTAAAATACCTGAAGGTGGGCAGGAGCGCCTTATGAGGAACTTAAACTGCGATCCCAAAGATGTTAGCGCTAGATAGATGCGGCATTCTAGCCCGGCACCCCAAGGGGCATTTAGGTATTAGTACCGCTTATTATTATCTTAATCTACCATTAGATAGTTGGCTTGAGGCTTAGAAAGGCTTGAGGACAAAACCGTATATATAAGGTGGATATTAATTCGTCAACAATACTGCGGGGGATGGTGTAGAATCGATAACGGAATGTGTTCCACTCACAGAAAAGAGAAAGCAATAGAAAGGTGAAGGGGGCGTGGCCCGCGAGCCTAACATACTCCTAAACAGGAGTATTTCCGTCAACGGACTATAATCCTACTGACAGTCGACCCGAGGTTAACGCGCCGCATGCATCTCCGTAAATGTATATGAAAATGCCACGTTGTGCTGTTATAGATTGCAGATTCAATAGCGATGTCACAAATGTAAAGAAAGTAGGAATATCCTATCACCGGAAAAAAATATAAACTGTTCCTAAATGTTTTATATTTCGCTGATGAACAAAGTCGGTGCAATGTGACATATAGTGACTGATGATTTTTTTTGTTGGTTGGTTTTTGGGTGGTTTTTGGGAACCTAGATTTGGACCAAAATGGGTTCGCAAGAATAGATTGGAGGCAGCTTTTGGAGTCTGAAAATATGATAGTTTTGTTCAGATTGTTTCATGTATAGATCATCTTAAGTAAATAAGTTATGAGAACTGAAAACTAACTATTCGTTATGTAATCCTAGAATATCCTAAAACTTGTTAATATTTGACATTTTTAATAACCACCACACTAAAATCATATTTTATCTGTGTTCATTCTGGACTAGACAATGACGAACCATCTTGTCTAAGTTCGGATTGGCTGATACGTTGTGGTGGCAACTCCTGATTGGTTGTGGTAAATATGGTGGGAAGTTTCATGAAGAGGCGACAGACACTTGGCGCCAGTCATTGCTATAAAACCAATGTCTCACCTTATTGAGCCTCTCTCTGTCTTGATTCTTCACAAGTGTGCCGCATCGAGACCTAGCTGATTAAGTTAAGTGTTCCATTATTGATTTATTTAGTGTAACATAACTGCTGTTCACGTGTTGTGTATGGGTTTAAGTTTGTTGGCTTTGTTCTTCCTAAATAGTAGTGCACATTTGATTATATCGTTGCGAATGGTAACTATAAACATATACAGAACTAATCCATGTGAACCTAATTAAAGTCCTCAATGTGTTCCTATAAATGTTGTATCTTTTGAGTTTACCTTATGATGAGGTTGGTGAACTATTTTTCAATTGTCTTTTCTCAGATTTTACCAAGGAACGATTTTAAAATAGAAATTATACTTGACTGAGCTGAGACTGCACAATTACTTTACAGATATTGTCAACTGGCAACTTTCATTACCAAATATCTGTCCCTCTCACTGAAAGGGATGGCTTGACAAAGTTCACAAGAAATTCAAACTTACCACTCTTTAGATAAGGTGTATTTTCAACTGTTATAAATTGGCTTATTAAACGTTTCAATTGGGCAAAAATGGGACTAATCAGGAAATCGGATTGTTTGTAGTGAACAATAAATATGTAATGTCACGTATCACTTACATGTGTTGAACTAGCTACGCTCGTTTTCTAAGGAAACTGACATGGCTGCCACTCTAAATAGTATTTATATCTCTATGGTTCCACTCATGTTTAATTTTCACATACACAAAAAGTATGTACTATTGCGGGGTATATATACTATAATTTTTAATTCACAAACTCAGTGCACACGATGTTCTAAATTCAATTTACTTTATCACTCAAATATTGAAGATTAAAAATACTCTTTCCGAGATGGTGGGATGAAAATGTTATTTTTCGTGTTCTCGTCTATACGAGGGTCATTCAATAAATACTTAGCCTATAAAAAGTAAACGAAAATTTTGGAAAAGTGGCAATTTATTTTTCAACATAGTCTCCTTTTAGTTCGATACACTTAGCCCAGCGATGCTCCAACTTTTTTAACCCGTCCGAAAAATAGTTTTTGTCAAACTCTGCAAAATGGGCCTCCGTGGCGGCGATGACCTCCTCATTCGATCCATATCTATTCCCGGCGAGTGATTTTTTCAGATTAGGAAACAGAAAGAAGTCACAAGGGGCCAAATCTGGAGAATACGGTGGATGGGGCAGCAATTCGTAGCGTAATTCGACCAATTTGGCCATGGCAACGGCAGACGTGTGAACCGGTGAGTTGTCGTGGTGAAACAGCACTTTTTTCTTCGCCAGATGGGGTCGTTTTTTCTTTAATTCGGCGTCAAATCGGCCCAATAAATCGGCATAGTAAAGCCCTGTAATTTTACCCTTCTCGAGGTAATCGATGTAGATCATACCTTGTGAATCCCAGAAAACGGTGGCCATAACTTTTCCGGCCGATTTTACAGTTTTCGCCTTCTTTGGAGCACGTTCCCCAGTCTGGATCCATTGTTTTGATTGCTCCTTGGTCTCTGGTGTGTACCAGTGGATCCAGGTTTCATCGACGGTCACAAAACGACGCAAAAACTCCGCTGGACTCCGCTTAAACAGCGCCAAACACGTCTCGATGTGGTCTCACGGTTGCGCTTGTTTTCTGGTGTGAGTAAACGCGGCACCCATCGCGCCGACAGCTTTCTCATGCCGAGTTCCTCGTGAAGAATATGATGCACTGTTCCTTCTGAAATACCTACAGTCTCAGCTAGCTCCCGAACCTTCAATCGGCGATCTGCTAATACGAGATCATGGATTTTTTTAATGTTTTCCTCCGTAGCAGCTGTTTTCGGTGCACCTGGACGTGGTTCATCAAAAACCGACGTACGGCCACGTGCAAACTCGTTGAACCAATTCTTGACGGTAGCCATCGATGGAGAAGAGTCACCGTACACAGCATCCAAGCGCTCTTTGATTTTGATGCGCGTTTTCCTTTTCAAAAATAGGAATCGAATCACCGAACGATATTGCTCTTTTTCCATTTTTGTAAAACCGATCGACACGTTTGCTTCCATAAGTTGTCAAATTAAAACAAATGAAGGGATTGGAATGAAAATTTGAAAAAAGAATTAAAAAAGAATGTGCTACACTGTGGTAAAACTCTTTTGAAACTACAGCACCCTCTGGCGATGAGGCTAGGTACTTATTGAATGCACCTCGTATGTTAGTAAGTACTTATACTTTTAATTGTATATTTCATCTTACTAAAACATGACTTGGGCACAAGGTACACAAGGTGGCTTATATGAATTCATGACTGTCACTACCTAAAATATTAGTTTGACTAATGGCAAATGTACAAACAGTGCGAGTCCAGTTACAAGCAAAAAAAAACGCTTTACCAAATATTCGCAGGGACTCTGCGCGTGATATTAGACATTACTAATTGAGTCTGGTCTTACAGAAGTGCGAAGACCTAATTTTAATCGGGTAGCGTTCGTACGTGTGAGAATGGAGTAAACCGCGGTTCTCGCTATCTTACTAAAAGGCAACGCGCCGCGCTTAGAAAATAATTATACTGATTTTTTGTATGTGAAAATTAAACATGAGTGGAACACATTTCGTTATCAATTCCTCACCATCCCCCGCAGTATTGTTGATGAATTAATATCCACCTTATATAAATAAAAATTACGTGTCACGTTGTTTGTCCGCGATGGACTCCTAAACTACTGAACCGATTTTAAATTTGATTTGCACACCGTGTGAAATTTGATCCAAATTGAAAGATACGATAGCTTACATCTCAATTTATAGCCGCAATTACCCGTGCAAAGCTGGGGCGGGCCGCTAGTGTATGTATATAATTTTTTTCGTGTGTGCCCATGGTATACTGAATGTGTGTTATTTGAGGAAAATAAATTATTACTTATACTACTGCCTACCGTAGGGCATGGCGGTATTGGACTTGTTGGCAATACCGGTATTATACCGGTATCAATATTTTCAAAAACCGGAATACCGGTATTTCGGTATTTTTTCGGTATTTCACTATAAATGTTAAAAACGCAGAAAAAATATATTTTCCATGTAATATTGTTTTAGTCTGAATAAATGTACCTAATTTATTATAAAAAGATCATCTTAAAACATTAATTTTTTTCATAATTTTTGGTATTTTCTTATGTTTTTTTTTATTATGACAATAAATAATCAAATATTTATTATTTATTGTAACAATAAATAATCAAATATTTATTATTTATTGTAACAATAAATAATCAGATATAATTTACAATTAAACTGACAATAAAAAGTCAAGCTCAAAAGTTTCTTTCAAAAGACATTTCTTAATATCGTGATTAATAAAGCACAACTGTAAACAGTCTTTGGATAAAAGTAGTGCCTGTGTATTATTTTATTATGTACACATTTTTGCTGGACAAGGTGCAGAAAAACAAATGGAATATAAAGTCTTGTCATTAAATGAAGCTCGCCCCGGCTTCGGGCGGGTATTTAGAAAATATTCTGTCGTCTATGTTCATATCAGGGATAATGTAGAATTCTAAAGATTAAATTATTTTTCAAATCAGTCCAGTAGTTTCAATGCAAACAAACAATCAAATCTTTCTTCCATATAATATTAGTTTGCCATATAATATAATAAAATAGTCCATATTACACAATTCGCCCCTGAAAGCTCTCTTTCGGATTCAACACTAGTTGAAGGTAAGGTCTTCTACAGTTCATCCAAATAAAGTCCTCTATTTCCGCCATTTTCGTGTTGTGTCGTATAACTGAATAATGTATCGCATCAGATTTCATCATCTTTCGGATCAGAGTCATTAGATTTGTTGTCTATCCCTTGTGATTAGTGTAAAAAATCATTTTATGTACTTTTCTCTTTTAGAGATTTCTCGATCGTTTTATTTCATTCTTATTAATTTGAAGCGGAACCGACACCTCGACGTTATCGCCACAACCAGTTTTGGCACTATCTGCTGATATTACCGAATGATCTGAGTAGGATAGATACGCTTTATGAAGCTTATTAAGTTTGAAAGATTTTAGAGTTTCTTACTTACCGATTATCTACTAAATGATAGTTTTTTCGTAATATTGTCTCGAAATCGAAAACTACCCACACAGTTCTTACTGTATTAGCTGGATTGTCTACTTCTGAACACAGCCTCCTTCATTAAGGCGGAGTTTGCCATGCTTGGCATGCTTCTTTGGGGATCGCAGTGTGAGATACCAGTTCATACACAGTTCATATCACTATAAAATACTCGGAAACACTGATTACCGTTTATACCACGTGCATGTGCGTAGTAATTGTGAATAGAAAACCAGCGAACCAAGCGAGAGCGCACAATGCAATTAAGAATATTCGTGAGATAAAAAGAGGCGTGCCATGGTCGGCGGGCGATATGCCAGTTTTGTTAAACTATATAAACAATACTACCACCGTATAAGTAATACCATATATGTACTCACAATTGCACGGACACATTGACTTCCAATCTTAAAATGCCATTTTTTATTAAGTAGAAATCAACGTTACCTAACTAGATTATGAACATATGTTTTTTGAAGTCGGTTTATCTATTAATTTGTAAAAGCATGAAAAACGTTAACTGCGCATTAATTTACAACCATAAAATTTAACAAATTGTTGATGTTATTCATATTGTCCATATATATATATAGAGCCGCCGTATTGGTTAAGCCTTTGATTAGTTTTCATGCATATAAACTTCTTTTTTATCATAATACCGAAACACCGGTATTTTTGATTCCAATACCGGTATTTGAAAGTACGCTAAATAGGCCGGTATTACCGGTTTTTCGGTAATACCGAAAACCGGTATCCATGCCTTACTACCCACGTGTTCATATTTAATTGTTGTTCTGTTGGATGTATAAATGCGCATCAATTATTCTCTGTGGAGGGGTGTGCCTTCGTGAGTGAATAGGTCTGAAGCTACCTAAGTACTGCTAGGTAATAGTTTTTTGGGTTGTATGCGGTCGATACTTCTGATGAAATGATGAATCTATAGTTACTCATAAAGCATTCTATCAGTTCGTCAATGCATATTTTTCGGAGTGAAAAATGTTATAATTGTAAACCGAGCTAGTTTTTAAAATAGATAGGTACCGATTTATTTAAAAATCCTTAATGATGAGGGGTTCTCAAGTAGACGCGTATATAAATATTATGTTATGTATGACCACATAACTTTTTACAGAGTGGTCCGATTTTGATTTATCTTTATTTATTGCAAAGGGTATACCTCCGATGTGGTCCATTATAATTTCATCAAAGTCGATCGAGTAGTTACTAAGTTATAGTCAATTAACTAAAGAATTTATGCGCATTTCTGGATGATTTAATTGTTTTTGCTATTGTCGACGATGAGCACTATTTTAGGCGAGTGAATAATATTATAAGCAGTCATTATCAAAAAAAAAAAAAAACATATAAATAATTAAACCGGCTTTCAACACTGAAAAGTATAAATTAAATTGTGCGGTTTCCTTTTTTGAAAAATATTTTTTTCACTTTTTTGGGTTGTCCGAGTTCTTATCCTCGAAGTCTTTCAAGTCTCTTTAATAGCCTGCTTCTCCGGCTTTGGTTCTGAAGTAACAAAACATTAGCTCCTCCAGCTTACGTCTTACGTGTCACCACTTTTTTCGTTTATCATTGCAAGATTATTGGTCGAAGCTGATGTACCAGCAGAGCTTGCGGGAGAGCTCAGTACCAGATGTGCCTCGGCACTCGGCCCTGGGTAGCACCCTGTACGCGTTACTATATTACGTTTCAGGATGTTGAATATTTAAGATGTACATATTTATTGATTAGATGATATTTTTAAAAAGTTTCATAATAATTGGGGCATTTATTTGTTACTGGGTCTATCACAAAGAGTTCTCGATCGTGCGCTCGAGAACTCTTTGTGATAAACGCGTCGAAAATTCTTCCGGTTTGGCTGCGTGGTGTTTATGACGTCACGTCCGCTTAACAGGAAAATTAGGCGGAATTGTCACTAGATATATTTTTGAAGTGTTTATTTAAAATATTAATTTAATGTGTTCATAAAATATTTTTAAAATATTTGTTATTATTAAATACAGATTTCCGCAAAGTAACGCCTGAATCTATTAATTAAAATTTTCTTTATGTATTGTATAGGTACCGTATTCTCTATAAAACGCACTTATTTGTATAGCGTTTGACGGTTGTGCGATTCGGAAACAAAATAAAGCAAACCCAGACTCGTATGTACGTATGGCAGGGTTTTTTATATATAAATAAGTACCTGACTAATATTTTATGTTAGGATACAAAACGGAACATATATAACATACAACAGAGAAAATTTAATTCTCAATTTTCAGTACGATGTACCTATGCATGCAAGAGCAATCTTACTTGTATTGGTATTCAGCTTGAATGGGATATCCTCGCCGTGAATAATCCACTGGAATGATCGTGATATAATTCCCGCTGTTCTGTACGTTTGGATTTTCTCCGTATGCACCCATATCTGATTGATGTTCCATGTGTTTAGTAAATTTTTTGTGATATTTTACATCGATATCCTGCTTTCTGAGGAGATGTGGATAATATTGTGATCAGTGATGTTGTGTTGATTATCGACCGGTTTCGAGGGTGGCTTGTGCGGCGCAAGCCCGGGTGGGAGATTATTGATCCTAATTCGCGCCAGAAATAGTGTTGCCAGTCTGCAAAATTGTGCCGCATTCGATACCGTAGATATTAGTGGTTTGGTTCATCTTTATCTTAATCATTTAATAAGAGAGGTGAGGTTGGCACGAATTCACCGTATAAATTTCGATGTCGTTTTGGAGGAATTTGATTTAGTATCGTTTGGCACGAATTTTAGGTCAAATACGGTTAGAAATAGTAGGATTTTGGTCTACATCAATACTCATATTAATAGATAATGTTTATTTTAAAAGAAAAACATCAAAAATATGTATTCTCATATTTTTAAATTTTTTGTAATAAGTATTTTTAATTCTAATCTTTTTAAAATAAATATATATTTATAAAAGGGGAAGGTGGTTGATACCACCCTAAGCGCAGGGATGGGGCTAGAGACGGTGGAAGAGTTCATTGTCCGCCTGTCAAGAAAGTTCGACAGCGCGGACAATGGACCTCACCAACACCTACACGGGATAGCCCCTCTTCACGCAAGACCGCCTGAGATAAAACCAAGTTGGCGTCCACTCGCCATAGAGCTGTTAATAAGAGAGGAGCCTCTGGAGGAGGAAGACGAGAGCAACACCTAAAAGGAACTACAGTTAATTACATCAGCACCAGTGAACATCTACCCTAAAAAGTAGGTGGCAAGCAAAAACAGAAGAAGATAAGAAGTTAAGAAGAATAATACCAGTAGTGAATTAGCACTAAAAAGTGCTGTCAGACACTGCGCAGAGCGACCATAACAGTGTAGCCTGCGCAGTGTAGAGTGACCGTGGGGTTGTAGCCCCACGAGGTACTGCAGAGGCCAAGAGCCACGGCTCGATGCCTCATCCAACCTTTTTTTTTTTTTTTTTTTATTGTCTTTAGGAAAATGCATTTACGCATACACACCTGCCGGTGTCGAGCAGGTGGTTATGTCGGGCTCAGGGTCAATATGGACCCCACTACCGACTAAAAACCTCATGGTGTTCCGTCGTCATCGACTAGTGACAGGTGTTGCGGGGTCACTCGCGGTCTCATCCGCAGCCCCCATCGACGTCGCTACCCGATTGAACGGGCCCAGCCTCTGGGATAACTAAACCCCCCCCCCATTGCCGCTTCGTGGGATGCCCCGGAACACGAGGGCATCCACACCTCATGAGGACCTAACCCTGATGGGGGGTGCCGGCCGTCCCCACAGCCGACACCCCAGGATCTCACTCTCTTTCCCGCTCCTCCACCTCCCTCTGAGAGACAATCGTCTCGCAGAACGAGGCCACCGCTTCCCACAACCTCTCGTCACCGTCCATTTTTACGATGATGGCCGGCAAGGAGAGGTCGGAACCCACAACCGCGATCAGGGATCACTGCGGTCCCGCTCCTCCTGGGCATGCCTCCAGTGCATGCTCGGCGGTGTCTTCCACGCAGCTGCACTGGTGGCAGGATGCCTCATCCAACCCTAGAGTCTGAGAAAAGGGTTGACGACATGCTGCTGCTACATACTCTAGCGTAATATAAGTAGCTATTTTTATATTAATGGTAAAAGTGGCAACCCTAAATGGCATGTTGGGCTGTTGGGCTGCAATTGTTTGACTGAAACATTCTTCTGTTGTCGTTTATGTCATAGAGTACGTTATCTATACTCCATAAAATATAGCTTGATCTCTGTGACAGCTCTCAGAAAAATCACGCCTATGAAGTCCTAAATTTCTTAATAGTACAGTCCCATGGACATATAGGTTTCTTCTTCTTCTTCTTCTTTCTTGGTTTTGGCTTTTATCGTTGTTTGACGATATTCTGTCAATGTCAAAGTATGACCAGTGTATGTTTATTTAGAAGTCTGGTACAAACAGGAAGGTAATTAATCATTTAATGGTTTAGAGACCTGTAAAGATATAATAGACATAATAGGTTAGTAGTTCACAGGCAGGTTAAACATCAAAGGGATTAAAGTTGTAGGTTGGAATTAATAAATAGATAAGGGAAGGGCAGGATGATTATATATACTTTTAATAAATTTTAAATACAAATATTATTGGTTTTTATAAACTTACTTAAAATATATACATAATATGGAGAGAAAACATAAGGTAGAAGAGAATTAAAGTTGGTGGGGCGGGGTATTTTGGGATCTAAAAAATCATATAAAGAATTTGTTAGTTTCGGGCAGCAAAAGAAAATGTGGTCTATTGAGCCTTTGTCTAGACCACATTCACATAAAGAATGGTCCCTGACCCTGATTTTGGCAAGAAAGATTGGGGTACAGACATGACCCAAACGTTTCATACATCCATGTACAGTCCGTACCTGTCAATGTCATACTTTATGGGCATGCCATAGAGTAAAGAATACCTTTCTTTGTAAGGGGCATGCCGATTAGTGATGGGCGACGAATGATCGCGACCTCAGAGTTTTAGATAGAGTTTTATTTAAAATATCGATAGTTCATACTAATGATATTTTAAATAAAACTTAATTTATCATTAATTTTACTTGTTCTCAAATAATAGTGAGTAAATTGAATCCGAATTCTCACCTACTCATGTAACATTTGGCTCAAAGGCCGTGCTACCACTTACCAGGCCATAAACTAAAAAAAGGCACGCCGCCATCTTGTTTGAAACGAACCGTTCTCCTCAGTGCGAGTGCCGACGCCTTCTATAAGCCACGTGTTTTCCGTTATCATTACAAAAGTAGAGAGGAAAAAGAAGAAGAAGAACACCTCTCAGAATAAGAGCGGTACTGCACCTACCGGCGATAACCATCTGCTGCGCCTAGAGTTGCCGTCAACACAGCTCTACGTTTCTCGCGTGGAGTACATCGCGCTCAAAACTAATATGAATTTGAGGGTTCAGCGATTGGAGTCTCGTCACAACGTGACCGTTTAAATCATTTGTGGTGAGAGTGCCGACTCGCGAACTCCATACATTCATGGAAGTTAAATTTTGGCCGAAGGGTGTCAAGTTCCGGCATTTCCTCGGTCGGAAACCTGACGCCTCGCGCAGCAGAAAAGACGTGATCATTAAATTAAAATTATTGTCATTATATAAACATATATATATATATATGTGTTAGTTTAAGGTATATATTTTATGGACCTGTTATTTATAATGCTAAGCTGCCTGAAATAAATGGTTTATTATTACTTTGTTTTTGTTACTATTGTTGTTAATTTGTTGGGTTTTGTCTTCGATCAGAAATACCTATATATAGGGTCGGCGCAAAAATACATCTCGATAAATAACAGCTCACTTGCGACGTGAGCTCTTATTTTGATTAGTTCGGTTGGAACACAGCCAACGTACACACGTTATTCAAAATGCCACAATGCGTATTTAAGTTCTAAGAATAATGCCCAAAAAAGCAATTTATCTTCCAGAGTGTCTTAATTTTGGTAAGTACATGTGAAATAAGTTTTATTTTAAACTTTAATTTAATCAATAATATTATTTGTTTAACAAAATTACCAATTTTTCACCACCGCTGAGAATGTTTGGCCAAGGCCAAATACGCGCCAAGGCGAATGTTTGGCCAACATTTAGTAAACAGAAATATATATGCATGGAGTAGATTTGTATTGTAATAAAGTACTTTATTTGTTAAGGTGTAAGGTTGATTTCACTATGAAAGTTATTTAACCTACGTCTTTTCAGTTTGTATCGTTTTCTATGGTGCATACTCGTAATATTTAAAGGATTTGTGACTTTATTACAAGGTGCTGTCGTTGTGATTAGGTTGAATTTGATAGCTTTTGTCTCAGTTCGTTAATAAATGAATGTAGGTGTATAAGCATATGTTTACGCGGACAGCATTGAGCTTTGATTTTGTATGTGACCCGAAATCTAGTTGTATTCCTGATCAAAGGGTTTTGTTGTTATTGTTAGTTTTTTGTTGGCATAATGCCAAAGAGAACGAAGAAAACTGTTTTGAACAGTCAAAGTCGTGAGTTTGTGATTCGCTTACGTGAATATTTTGAGCGAAAGGACCAAAATGGCGGACCGCTATTGCCGATGGAGAAAGTATGTGATAGAGTTGCAGATGCTCTTGGCATTGGGCGTGTGACAGTAATTCGCATAAACAAAGAAAAGTATGGCGAATCTTCAACCTCAGCATTAACTGAAGACGAAGACAAAAAACTTGCAACGCCAAATAAAAAAAGGAAAAAGGCTGCTCCTATCACAAACATTGACGACTTTGACGCCGCTGTTATTCGCAACCATATATATGGTTACTATTCACGGGGTCAATTACCTACATTGAAGAAACTTGCCACGTCTCTCAAAGACCTGTCAAGGGGAGCTTGCCATCTTTATCGAAAGTATTGAAAAATGTTGGTTTTTCCTACAAAAAAAGTTAATAAACAATATAAGTTACATAAGAAAAATTATAATGGAAAGAACCGACATTGCTGTTGCTCGAGTGAATTTTCTTCGAAAAGTCAAAAAAAACAGAAATTGGGACAATGTTGTGTTTCTAGATGAGACTTGGCTAAACGCCAATCATATCGTATCCAAAGCTTAGACCGATGATACTGCACAATCAACCACCAAAGTACTCGAAGGAAAAGGTCAAAGATTAATCATCACTCATGCGGGACGTCATCTGGTTTTGTGCCTAATTGCCCATTGGCATTTAAATCAACTAAAACCACTGAATACCACGAGGAAATGAATTATAAAAATGTATATAGTGGTTTTCAAAATTATTAGATAATTTAAAGGAGCCACGTTGCATCATTATGTATAACGCCCCATACCCAATGACCTTCTATACACAAGGACATATCAGGCGCACGCTGCTTACGGAACGGCAAAAGTGTGCTGTGTTGATCGCAGAGCCGTAAGGATGCCGAAGTGTGTCATAAAAAAGTGCCGAAGTAATACCCTAATCACGAAAAAAAAGATGGCGTGACCTACCACCGGTAAGTTTATTATATTTATCAAAAATAATACGCGAAAAAGTGTACAGAATGTGGTACAACCATTATTTTCTCAAATAATATCGTAAATTATAAACAAGTATGGCCACTCCTTTCTCTCCCACGCATCAGAAAGAGACAGATTAAATTATGTCACAAGCACACAGAAATGAGAACAATAGAGTCGCTCTGTTCTTAAAGTATTATGTCTAAAGGCCATTAATTTTTGTTACATTTCCATCACATTTTTAGAAGATTTTAAGTATACACGTTGAATATTATCGAAATTCGTGAAATAATATTAGCTGTTTCATTACTAGTATTACAAGCTAATATAGTCCTGTTGACACGATGTCAGTTTCAGGTGTTGTAAG
Source organism: Plagodis dolabraria (assembly GCA_963854805.1). NCBI lineage: Eukaryota > Metazoa > Arthropoda > Insecta > Lepidoptera > Geometridae > Plagodis > Plagodis dolabraria. The sequence continues at coordinate 23,169,759 of OY978459.1, forward strand.
TCATTATAATGATACTGAGCTTACATCATGTAAACCAAACTAACTTGCTATACTGTGCTTGTAATACCACCCTCGTGTACCGGGCATTAAATGTTAATACGTACTTCATCATAACGTAAATATTACGCAAATAATATAATGACAATTTTTTCAGCTTTCCTGTGCGAAATTATGAGGGAAAATTAGCGTAAGGTAGTAGCAAGAGAAAGATCTGAGAGAAGAATTTTACAAACCAAATAATTCAAGCGTTACTTGCTCAGATCATTTCCTTGAATCTGATGTATATTGCACTACTAAAGGGTTTAAACGTTTAAAAAAGAACGCTGTTCCGCATATTGAGGTTAGTAGTGACTAATATTACACAAGTCGTACCATTCAAGTTTGCCAATCGCATATGTGTAGCCGTTACTGCGACAGCGGCAAACATGACTACGTTTAGTTGTACATGGCCTCTTTCTCAAATATTAATGATTATTCTCGTAAATATTTCATTCAAATTAATAGCCAGAAAATTAATTTGACTATTCAATATTTTCCACCAGCCACTCAAAAAGAGTGGTTCCATAAACTAGTCGATTTGAATGACATATGCGGCTTATGCTATGCGTCGGAGTGAGTCTTTGTGGTAAATACCAAAACAGAAAACATAATAAGGCATTACAATAAACTAAGCGGTGGCAAGTTCATGCTCAAAAAGTATGACAATACCTTTTTTACATTAAAAGTACTGAAATCTCTTTCGAATGTCCAACATATTTACACAAGTTGATGCACAAACAAAAGATCAGTTTAGTCACAATTATGATTTGACCAAAGCAGTCATACAAAAATATATTGATGTTCGTTTACATTATAAGTATATGTCAAAAAGATACCTTGGATAAAAAGGCTAAGTCTAAACGACAAGTTTATAATAAATTATATTTATTCCAGGGCACATAGTTTCCCGATTATTTAGGGTAAACATGAATATATTGTTTAAAAATGTTTAAGGTCCTCATTTATCAAATTCGCATTCACTAAAACACTTACTTACTTATTACGAAATCTGATAAGTACTCGTAATATACAAAAATGTTTTTAATGTCATACCAATTACCTCTCAAAAAAAACAGCCCGTAGTTACTCCACTGTAGTCTCTGTTCAACTTAATTCCTAAAATCACCATATGCAGCTTCAACTGTTTATTCGTTTTACATTACTGTTTATAGACCGAGTGCATTGTAAAGGGCTGGAGTGAGAGCAGCAATGTATGAACATAGCAGTTGAAGCTGCATATGGTGAAGTTAGAGACATGTGCCATGGTTTGGCTTTGTTCTTGCATGGCGTGGTATGTCCTTGTGTATAGGAGGTCATTAACCATACCACTCGGTCCAAAAGCACAAAGCACCATGTAACGAACCACTGAGCATCTCGTTCAGTCCACAAATATTGAAATGTTGTAATTGACAAAATACTATATTAATATAGGGCAGAGGATAATAATATCTTTAAAAGAACTCATATACGTTTAATATCATACAAATTGTTGGCAAAAAATATCTACCAAAGAGGAATTATACAAGAAACTACGCAACCTTTTTCAAAGATAGTAAGGAGTTTAATAAAATGTATGGGAACAACTACTAAAGAGGATTTCTTCGAAAGACGCGAGCGCGATATTATACTAACTCGAGCGAGACATTTGCCTAAAACACATGACGTCATCAGGATGTGGGCTTCTGATTGGTGTATAAGTCAACCTCAACTTGGCTTCATTCCAAATTTGAATCAGAATGTGACGTCATCAGGGTGAGGCTGAGGTGAAGGCAAGATGAGGGCTTCTGATTGGTGTATAAGTCAACCTCAACTTAGCTTCATTCTAAATTTGAATTAGAATGTGACGTCATCAGGATGAGGCTGAAACGAAGTCAAGATGAGGGCTTCTGATTGGTGTATAGGTTAACCTCAACTTAGCTTCATTCCAAATTTGAATTTAAAATTGGAATAATACATATATATTATTTCCGATTGGTCGACAATTGGCTTCAAGTCACCTTCAGTCAAATAGCTATATATAGGAGATCGGCTTCATTTTAATTTCTTTATGTTCGTCCGTCGTCGAATAATCATCACCTGGTACAGTTGCGCCCCGATATTCTAGAATGTTCTGTGTCGCTCGGCTATTGTGGTAACTTCGAGATCGTTCTATGTCACGTACGGGAGTCAGTAATTATTGAGCTGAGTCGATACAGATTTGGTTTCGCGTACATTTAATTACAGCTACTGTATTGAGTGAGGATCTACATAGGAAAACGAAGTGTTTTCCGTGACAATATATTGATCCTCGCTGTGTTATGCATAACCCTATTGTCATTTATCTTCGGTCCTGGACTTTGAGACGATCCAGGGGTAGTATTCTTGCTCAGCAAGCAACCAGCAGTCTCCCAAAATAGTTGTATTCTTTTCTCTGGATATTGTGGCATGTCGAAGAGTGCCACGACCTCACTAAGCAATATCTGAGATTATGAATCAATTATGGAGGTCTATCTTTATATATGTATATATTCGCACCTGTAGGTATCACTTTTCCGATTCAATCCCCCTTTGCTAACCGATGAGAGTCCACCGCACACTTAGGGACAAACATGCACCTGGTCACATTTTGTTAGGTCTCCGGAGCCGTGACCACTCCAGTTCGTTTCTCCTAGGAAACCAGCTAGAGGGATAGGTATGGTACAGATTGCCTGACATACCGAGTTCTCTTGTAAGGAGCTGATTCTTTGGCTAAGGAAGAGGCTTACACTACACGTTTAAATGTAAATGTGGGAGACGGGTCCCTAGCTTTGTTTGACACTTTAGCTCGAATGTTAGGAGACTGTAGGCCTGGTAGGCTAGGCATATTTTCTAGGAAATCAAGTTACAAGTTTTACTGTTAGGAATAATTTAGGAGACTATCCTAAGGCTTTTAGGAATGGTATTGATAGATATAGTTTTCTACAATATAAAGTTAAAGCAGAACTATTGCTTTAATGTTCATTATTATCAGGGCCTACATGGGAGAATTATGGACAACGTAGTGTACCATGGTGCTCCTATGAGTAACTATTATGGAAAAACAGGTTGTTATAAGGGACAGTAGGAATAGGTTATGTAGGACATTTATATGTAATGCTTTAGGGATTTTAATACTAAGTCTAAGAATGTAATACATTTAATGGAAATAATTTTTGAAATATACAAATAAAGTAATATTTACAAAACTAATCAGTTCAGAGAAGGTGTCTAAAGGACATTGCTTTTATATTATATTGATATACCAAAATTATTTTAAATAACAGCAAAAGGAAGAAATTATAAATATAGAAACAAATATATACAATATAAATTCTACAAAACAATTATATATTCAGAGTAGATTGTCTAAGGACATACTTTAATAAGATATAAATAAATTTGATTTAAATGAATATAAAAACTCTAAATACTGAAATAATCTACCTGGTTGTGGTATTCAGATCAGAGATATTGTCTGAAGGATAATTTTCATCTACTTCATCTTGCTAACTACAATATTTAAGTTTGTTGATAACATTAGTTATTGGCTGGAGACATATGCTCCTTGGCTGGTTCGTAGCCAAAAATTACAGTTAGAGCAATCCATGGTCACTGGTTGATATTATCACCTATATACCGCGACACATAATTACAATACAACAACAGCTCTTTAAAAATCTAAAAGACATAGATCTATCTGATTGTTACATCAGAGTAGGCCAAATATAAACATACCTAATATAATTGGGAATTAAATAAAACAAACAAACAAAAAGATTTATAACACAAAATAAAAGTGAGAGAGAAAATAAATAAAATTATAAAACAATTTCTTAAAACTAAGCTAAAAATTAAGCAAAACTCTAGCATTGTGTTCCAAACTCAAACGACACTAAATAAAGGGGGGTTTTAAGCTAAAATGATGAACGGAGAACGTTGATATCTTAAAAGGCCTGTAACCCGGCCGCCCAGATGGTTGTAAGCCCATGGGGATTATTCTAGCTTCATCCTCTTCAATGTAAATAATCCATAGAATATTTAACATAGAATACTAAATATTGATTTTTACACTTTAGAGAAAACTTTCATCTCGCAGTTGCAAAAGTTGTATTACTTATAGAATCTATGGAAACTATTTACATTTCGTTCTAAAAATTTATTATATACTTTGTAACAGCAAAAATATTCATTTATATACTTCAGAGAAAACTTCTATCATGCACAGTTGTAGTACATAAAATATCTGTGGGAACTATTTTCATTCGGTCCTAAAATTACATATACTTTATTTTATAAATATCAGTTCGCCGCCTTAGTGCTTGAATAGCCAAACGACCAGAAAGCAAATTTTACAGGAGACATTAATTTTAGTTGCTTGATGCTTATATATGATTGGTATAGATAGACTCTTTTTGGAAATATACATATATCATTAAAATATTAGCCAAGTACTGCATATTTTCAATTTATACGTGGATGTTGGACAAAATACCTCAAACTAAATTGCGTAGATGGATATAAGGCACAATGATCAGAATTTAGGGCACTCATATTGAGTGTCTGTTACGTGCTTGTTTGTCTGAACAACCATCATTTTTAATATACAGCATGCTCAGTTTTCCTTCATTATAATAAGTGCCCGTGGGATGCCGGGCTAGAATGTCACCCTCCAGAACAACAACAGTAGTAAATAACCAGAAAATGGGCACACTGCGATACTCAAGACCCCATGCTAAGGGTGGGGATTAAAGCAACCCCCCTTAATAGGGAAGGCTGTGCTCAGCCGTAGACAATCCAGCTGATACAGTATTCGTTCATTATAACGCATACTGCGACCCCCAAAACGCCTGCCGTGCGTGGGGATTGTGACAAACCCCCATATTAGGGGAAGATGTTTTCTGCAGTGGATTATCCGGCTTATAATGTATTCATTCATTATATCGCACTGCGATCCCCTAGGTGCCTACCAAGCGTGGGGATTATGAGAAACCTCAATATTAGGGGAGGCAATGTTCAGGAGTGGACCATCATTAATTATACCGCACACTGCGATCCCCAAGATGCCTTCCAAGCGTGGGGATTATGACAAACCGCCATAATAAGGGCGGCTGTTTTCAGCAGTGCACAATCCGGCTTAAACAGTATTCGTTCATTATATCACACTACGATACCCAAGATGCCTGCTAAGCGTGGGGATTATAGCAAACCCCCCTTAATAGGGAAGGCTGTGCTCAGCCGTAGACAATCCAGCTGATACAGTATTTGTTCATAAGAGCGTACACTACGATCCCCAAGATGCCTGCCAAGCGTGGGGATTATGAGAAACCTCAATAATAGGGGAGGCAATGTTTAAGAGTGGACCATCGATTATCATATCACACTTTTCGATCCCCAAGACGCCTGCTAAGCGTGGGGATTATGACAAACCCCAATAATAAGGGAGGCTGTTTTCAGTAGTGCACAATCCGGCTTATACAGTTTTCGTTCATTATATCACACACTGCGATCCCCAAGATGCCGGCCAATTATAGCAAACCCCCCTTGAAAGGGAAGGCTGTGCTCAGCAGTAGACAATCCAGCTGATACAGTATTTGTTCATAAGAGCGTACGCTTCAATCCCCAAGATGCCTGTCAAGCGTGGGGATTATGAGAAACCTCAATAATAGGGGATGTAATGTTCAGGAGTGGACCATCATTCATTATACCGCACACTGCGATCCCCAAGATGCCTGCCAAGCGTGGGGATTATGACAAACCCCCATATTAGGGGAAGCTGTTTTCTGCAGTGGACAATCCGGCTTATACAGTATTCGTTCATTATATCGCACTGCGATCCCCAAGCTGCCTGCCAAGCGTGGGGATTATGACAAACCCCCATAATAAAGGAGGCTGTTTTCAGCAGTGCACAATCCGGCCAGTATTCGTTCATTATATCACACTACGATACCCAAGATGCCTGCCAAGCGTGGGGATTATAGCAAACCCCCCTTGAAAGGGAAGGCTGTGCTCAGCAGTAGACAATCCAGCTGATACAGTATTTGTTCATAAGAGCGTACGCTTCAATCCCCAAGATGCCTGTCAAGCGTGGGGATTATGAGAAACCTCAATAATAGGGGAGGCAATGTTTAGGAGTGGACCATCGTTTATCATATCGCACTTTTCGATCCCCAAGACGCCTGCTAAGCGTGGGGATTATGACAAACCCCAATAATAAGGGAGGCTGTTTTCAGTAGTGCACAATCCGGCTTCTACAGTTTTCGTTCATTATATCACACACTTCGATCCCCAAGACGCCTGGCGAGCGTAGGGATTATGACAAACCCCATAATAGGCGAGGCTGTGATCAGCAGTGGACAATCCAGCTGATACAGTATTTCTTCATAATAGCGCACACTGCGATCCCCAAGATGCCTGCCAAGCGTGGGGATTATGAGAAATCTTAATAATAGGGGAGGCAATGTTCAGGAGTGGACCATCGTTCATTATATCGCACACTTCGATTGCCAAGACGCCTGCCAAGCTTGGGGATTATGAGAAACCTCAATAATAGGGGAGGCAATGTTCAGGAGTGGACCATCATTCATTATACCGCACACTGCGATGCCCAAGATGCCTGTAAAGCGTGGGGATTATGGCAACACCCACCCCCCTGTGTTCAGCAGTGAACAATCCAGCTGATACAGATTCCGAACGAAAGTCAACTTTAAGAGGTTTTTAGCATTTTTCGATAACCCTGTATATATATTAATTTATATTATACTAGCTTTCCGGGCGCGGCTCCGCCCGCGCGTATGTCGGTTATCGCGCGAAAACATTAACCTCTTTTTGCGCAGTCGGATAAAAACTATCCTATGTTTTTTCCCGGGTCTCAAACTATCTCCATACCAAATTTCATTCAAATCGGTCCAGTAGTTTTGGCGTGAAAGCGTAACAGACAGACAGACAGACAGAGTTACTTTCGCATTTATAATATTAGTACTGATTATAATTAAAAGAATATTAAAATTTGCGATTTAGTATATTATATTTTATTTGAAGAAATATTTATACATATTTTTAAATATAGATTTCACATCATCGAAGAAGAATAAAAAATATTGTTTCAACAAATAAAATCAGCCTGTATGAACAGTGCACTCCTAATTCAGACACTAAAACTAAATAATTTCATCGAAATGTACAGTCGCGGTCAGAAAATGTTTACCACCATAAGGATTACAATTGCATGCACACATTTAGGTCACAAGTTCTAAATTATGTTTGAAAAAGTCTATTTCATATATTATGTTTTTTCTAATGACATGACAATCAATCGCTCTATAGATGGACTGACTACTATCAAGGTTTGATATAGGTATAGAAAACCTTCTTTGAAAAACGGGCCGAGTCTCACTCTCAAACAAAAGTTTCCGTTCTCCGACCACCATGCAATATTAATCGCGAAATGTTGAGTTCTCGTGATATAGCACTTATGCTATGTCCATCTTCAAAGAGAAATATTATTTCAGCCCTTTGCTCCAAGGTTAAACTTGCCATTTTATTTCGTTATGAAAAAATCTTTTGTAAAAATTTTCTCTTGTCCAAACGACGTTCAAACAATAATTTCTGATAAATGTCATTTCAACAAATAAAGAAATGAGTTTCATCATCAAAAAGTGATTAATAATTATTGTCTTTGTTATGCGTCATTTTGCATAATAACTTTTGAAAGGTTATAAGTAACTTGATATGGCATCTTAGACTTTAGAGCGAAAAGTGTGACATAGAATATAATTTCAAAACTGGTAAACATTTTCAAACCGCGACCGTACACGTAACTTTTTAAATCCAATGCACTGTGCATGTAACTTTCTTTAATAGTAAATTCTGTCAAATCTGAGCACTTTATTAAAAATGAGATGAGCTGGAAATATTATATAAATAAAACATTTTATAATAGCTGAATTGTACAACTACTGACAAATTTAGGAATTTATAAGTATATAATCTTTAATAACTGGTATGTGAATACAGAGTAGAATTGTTAGTGACTCAGCTGTTAGGAGAGGTAGAATATTATTAGGAAACTTCTTATTCTGCGATATTTATTTACGAACTAGGATGTGGGTATACATAGTTCTGAACTTATAGGTATCTAGCTGGTCTTAGCACTCCCGGAAAGAATTTAGGTTACTACAATGGTTCACTAGAATAGACGATCACACCTTGGCCAAATCTACTTTCAGTCTAACTCTCATTATTAGGTTAATGTATTCATCTAAAAAAATTATATTATATTATATTGTATTACATTATAACTTAGGTGGTTCAGTCTGTAGGTTCGACAGTAGGGTTGGTAACATTGGATAACAATCATCAGTAAACAATCGTTATTAAAAAAAATATAATATTTAAAAAAAAAGGAGGGGTAGTTTCAACCAACTTCGGAAAACAGAAAATTAGAAATCATTGCATGGCTTCAAGAAAAAGGAATAGAGACCAATGAAAGCCAGTATAATCCGATCGAGCTTATCTGCGCCCAAGTCAAAGATTTGTTTACTTCAATTTCAGTTAGATTTTTAAGTATTAAATACTGCATAATTAATGTTACTAAATATATGTTTTTTTTAGGTTACGCTGCCAGACACAACACAACGCTGCCTTTCACAGCAAATAAAATGTTGCAGTTATTAAAAAGTGCGGTCGACAATGTATCTGCCGAAGACTGGAAAAAGGTGGTAACCAAATGCAGAAAACTAATGGAGAAGATTGGGAGCGAGATGTCCGATTAGATAATATATGCGAACAAGAGTTCATAATAAATTTACAAGATTGTTCTAGCGATTCAGAAACTGATTCACATGTGGATTTGGGGTGTACTCCTATAAGAGAATAAATAATTAGTTTAATTTAGTGACGTATGTAATTAAATTAAACCCAATTGTATGTTACATTAGCATCGATAATAGTGTAAAACGTCGATAAATACTATCGTAACATTATTATAATTTCTTAATTAATATTATTTACATGTTTACATACTATATCTTAAATAGTAGTACCTGTACAACTACTCATTCGATTTCATTACAACATTGTTTGATAATCGGTTTTTCCACCACTATCCCAACTCTAAAAAGTCAATCTTCTATGTAAATAAATGTCACTGTCGCAGAGATCAAGCTATCTTTATGCAGTATAGTGCATTATAGTGAATTGATGCGTAGCATCTCTAGTACGTTTGTGGTATAGTGTTTTTTGTTGTGTATTTTCTTGTGATCCGACTTTATAATAACCATATATATAATATAACTTCTTGGTGATAAATTGGAGTTCATGATTCAACTGTGTAGTGTTGTACCTACTTTTAGCACATAATAATGCCGAAACGTGGACAAACATTAAAAAGTGAAACTCGTGAGCTTATCATCAAGCTGCAAGATTACTTTGAGCGTGAAAGGCAAAATGACGGAGCCTTGATACCTGTCCAACGGGTACAAGAGCGCGTTTCTCAGGCGCTTGGAGTAAGCAAACGAACAATAACAAACATTAATAAAGAAAAGTTTGGTCCAACTGGTATAGAGGAAAATATTTTACGAACTCCGAAAAAGAAACGCAGAACAAAACCTGTGACAGGAATCGATACCTTTGACGCTGATGCAATAAGGAATCATATATATGGTTACTATTCGAGAAATGAATACATTAATATGACTAAGCTTTTGGCATCTTTGAAAGCAACTGGTTTGTTTACGGGAGGTAAAACAGCTTTATCAAAAATTTTAAAATACATTGGTTTTCAATATAAAAAAACAGACGGTAGAAAAGTTCTTTTAGAACGTTATGATATAATTTTAAAACGAATATCATTTTTAAGGGAAGCGAAAACAATTGATAATTGGGATAACGTCGTATTCATTGATGAGACATGGTTAAACGCCCATCACGCGCTTTCTGATCCTTTGACAGATGATTCTACGTCAAAAGTACCAATGGTTCAAGGGACCCGGCTTATAATATGCCACGCTGGTTCTGCAAAATACGGTTTCATAGAGAACGGCTTACTGGCATTTGAATCAAAAACCACTACTGATTACCAGAAAGAAATGAATGCCACTATATTTAAAGAGTGGTTCCAGAATGTGCTATTGCCCGGTCTTCAGGAGCGTTCTGTAATATTTATGGATAATGCCCCTTATCATTCGGTGCAACTACAGAAAGCGCCTACTCAAAGTAATACAAAACCAGAATTGGTGGCTTGGCTACAAACAAACGGTGTTGATGCAGATATGCAAATGATAAAAGCAGAACTAATCAAATTAGTTAAAGACAATAAGCCCACAAAAGTGCGATATGAAATAGATGAATTGGCTCTGGAACATGGTCATCACATTCTCAGAATCCCTCCATATCATTGCCAGTATAATGCGATTAAGCTGCTCTGGGCCCAAATAAAAAATTACATAGCCTGTCACAATACTTCTCCACCATTCGGCACAGAAAAGATAAAGAACCTATTAATAGAAGCCTGCAGGAAAGTCACAAAGGAAGACTGGGCGAAAGTCGTCAGTAAAATAAAAAATGTTATTTACGAACATTTTGATCGAGATGTGAGAATTGATACTATCATCAATGATAATATAATTATACATGTAGGCGAAAACGATGACGAATACGACACCTCCTCAAGCGAATCGGAATCTGATTAAAATTGTTTGTTTACCAGTTGCAAGAGATTGTTATATTTTTAAATAAATATTCCTGTTATTATTGTACTTTTCTTTTCTGTATTACTTGAACTTTGAAGCAGGCCGAGCGGTAATAGCATGACTATTGTGCAGTATGTCCATGATTCGTTTGAAAATCTTAGGTGCTTATCAACATTTTTTCTACTTGAGGGTGGTAACTATCAAAGTGAGCATTCGCAAAGTGCCTTTCCGGCACTCGGTGAAGCTTAAGTTGGCTAGGAGGATTGATTCAGTGTTCCGGCAGCATCTCTTGAGAGCTAGTAAGTAGTTCATAAAATTACTAAAACATGAGACTACATCTGTCTCAGGATGTTAGGCACAGTGCAATTCCTCCCATGTGACGGCAGAGGTTCTCTTCTAATACCAAGGCCTCCAGTATGTACCGTAAAAATAACTAAAAAAATACTTATCTATTCGAAAAGAGCTAGTTCATTCCTCGTAAACAGGGACTAAAATAGCTTTTTAATCCCTGAGGGACAAAAAGTTATTTGAATTTAGAATAGGGATATTTTTAATAGAAGCTCCAATCTTCAAAGATAACAATCACTAACATTGTAGGTACGAAGAATTTACAGCCTTTTTTTTAATTAAATATTTTTATGTAAAATATAACAATGTAAAAATAATATACTTTCTCAAAAATTACATCCTGAGGCGGCATTTTCTGAGACTTTCTTATTCTGAAGCTTAAGCTGATAAATCGACAACTGTAACGGATGGTACCGGTGGTAAAATTGTTACGATGCACTTCCATAATTGTTCAAATATAAACATTAGCTATTTCTATGCTATGCCTTATTTTTTCTTATTATATCCTAAGATTTTTACTCTCTGATTATATCTAAATAAATAATTGTCGTATTCTAATTCATAAATTGCACTTATTTTCTTATACTGGGTGAAACAAAGTAGTGTCCACTGCGGGAGTCACATCCCTCGCTGCACTCAGGATTCTACTTTAGAATCCCTCGCTACACTTTTGATTCTACTCTAGAATAATTCGCTCCATTTTGGATTCAAAGAAACTCTCTTGCCTTTAAAATGGTTATTTGCTCTCTTGGTAAATAATCTACTATATATGCTTTCAGAAATAAGAATCTAGAAAAAAGTATTTTTAAAATTATGTTACTCTTGTCTTGTGACGGTAAAACGGAAATAATACTTTTTATTATTTCCCATCACTGTCATCCATGACTGACAGACGTCAGAATCCTCTCAAGACAAGAAGTAAGGCAAAAACATGCCCAGCCTGCCTAGCATGCACAAATAAGACGTATTTCACGCATGACACGAGAAGAGTATTTTTCTCGCGCGTAGAGAGAGTGGTGTACGATAGCAGCGGCCGCACCACGCTAAGATCCGTTAATTGAGATTATCTATGAACGATTCTCCATTGCGCTATTTGTTAGTTGAATTGCGAACAGTTTTAGGAAATAAGCAGTGATGGACTTTGTACTAATAAAATACCATACTTTTATAAACGATTAAACATTTTTTGCGTTCTCGACACTTCATTAGAAATTATGATGATTTTTATGATTAAAAACTGTTATAGTTGATGTAATTTTCAAACGAATGATAAAGGTGTAAATAGGATGGCTCTTTTGACAATACGATGGTTGCTTAAATGTTTTTTTTTGTTGATGAATGCTAAGTAGCGAAACAAATTTTTTATCACAGCTAGGTACTTAACTAGTTTTCAGTGTCACATCCATTTTTTCTTTATTAAACAATATAATAATATTTTATAGCAATATATTATTGATTACGAAACCCTAAAAAGAAGTTATTCATTTAGATTACTTTAAATGTTTACTGTTGCGAATTTCATAAAAAATTTAATACTGAAGTAGGTACTAAGTATATATTAAAATTTAAACTTTTAATACCTACTCATTTATTTACATATAATAGTTTTTTTGAGTTATCAGCTAAGTACCTATAATGTAATTACCTACATTTAAAATAGTTGAAAAAAACTACCTACGCTACCTATAGCATTATTCAAAGATTTTTATTTAAACTCACGCACACAGAGTTCGCGAGTTGTGTTCAAATTACGTTATTCTTATTGTATAGATTACACACACATATATAACGGGTCTGCTAACACTGGACGGAAAGTAAATTTGTACTAAATCGTCGATCGCCGGCATTATACCTAGACGCGCGAGAAACACTCGATTTATCTCGTCCTCAAAACTGAGGTAGAGAAAATACACGCAAATATTCGCAGATAAGTGTCAAAAATCGATTAAACGAAGGGCGCGCATGTTAGTGTTGGTCGACAAGTTGCCACGGGCAGCACAAAATGTACGTATTTAAACACGTAAAATAATATAATTGGGAATTAAATAAAACAAACAAACAAAAAGATTTATAACACAAAATAAAAGTGAGAGAGAAAATAAATAAAATTATAAAACAATTTCTTAAAACTAAGCTAAAAATTAAGCAAAACTCTAGCATTGTGTTCCAAACTCAAACGACACTAAATAAAGGGGGGTTTTAAGCTAAAATGATGAACGGAGAACGTTGATATCTTAAAAGGCCTGTAACCCGGCCGCCCAGATGGTTGTAAGCCCATGGGGATTATTCTAGCTTCATCCTCTTCAATGTAAATAATCCATAGAATATTTAACATAGAATACTAAATATTGATTTTTACACTTTAGAGAAAACTTTCATCTCGCAGTTGCAAAAGTTGTATTACTTATAGAATCTATGGAAACTATTTACATTTCGTTCTAAAAATTTATTATATACTTTGTAACAGCAAAAATATTCATTTATATACTTCAGAGAAAACTTCTATCATGCACAGTTGTAGTACATAAAATATCTGTGGGAACTATTTTCATTCGGTCCTAAAATTACATATACTTTATTTTATAAATATCAGTTCGCCGCCTTAGTGCTTGAATAGCCAAACGACCAGAAAGCAAATTTTACAGGAGACATTAATTTTAGTTGCTTGATGCTTATATATGATTGGTATAGATAGACTCTTTTTGGAAATATACATATATCATTAAAATATTAGCCAAGTACTGCATATTTTCAATTTATACGTGGATGTTGGACAAAATACCTCAAACTAAATTGCGTAGATGGATATAAGGCACAATGATCAGAATTTAGGGCACTCATATTGAGTGTCTGTTACGTGCTTGTTTGTCTGAACAACCATCATTTTTAATATACAGCATGCTCAGTTTTCCTTCATTATAATAAGTGCCCGTGGGATGCCGGGCTAGAATGTCACCCTCCAGAACAACAACAGTAGTAAATAACCAGAAAATGGGCACACTGCGATACTCAAGACCCCATGCTAAGGGTGGGGATTAAAGCAACCCCCCTTAATAGGGAAGGCTGTGCTCAGCCGTAGACAATCCAGCTGATACAGTATTCGTTCATTATAACGCATACTGCGACCCCCAAAACGCCTGCCGTGCGTGGGGATTGTGACAAACCCCCATATTAGGGGAAGATGTTTTCTGCAGTGGATTATCCGGCTTATAATGTATTCATTCATTATATCGCACTGCGATCCCCTAGGTGCCTACCAAGCGTGGGGATTATGAGAAACCTCAATATTAGGGGAGGCAATGTTCAGGAGTGGACCATCATTAATTATACCGCACACTGCGATCCCCAAGATGCCTTCCAAGCGTGGGGATTATGACAAACCGCCATAATAAGGGCGGCTGTTTTCAGCAGTGCACAATCCGGCTTAAACAGTATTCGTTCATTATATCACACTACGATACCCAAGATGCCTGCTAAGCGTGGGGATTATAGCAAACCCCCCTTAATAGGGAAGGCTGTGCTCAGCCGTAGACAATCCAGCTGATACAGTATTTGTTCATAAGAGCGTACACTACGATCCCCAAGATGCCTGCCAAGCGTGGGGATTATGAGAAACCTCAATAATAGGGGAGGCAATGTTTAAGAGTGGACCATCGATTATCATATCACACTTTTCGATCCCCAAGACGCCTGCTAAGCGTGGGGATTATGACAAACCCCAATAATAAGGGAGGCTGTTTTCAGTAGTGCACAATCCGGCTTATACAGTTTTCGTTCATTATATCACACACTGCGATCCCCAAGATGCCGGCCAATTATAGCAAACCCCCCTTGAAAGGGAAGGCTGTGCTCAGCAGTAGACAATCCAGCTGATACAGTATTTGTTCATAAGAGCGTACGCTTCAATCCCCAAGATGCCTGTCAAGCGTGGGGATTATGAGAAACCTCAATAATAGGGGATGTAATGTTCAGGAGTGGACCATCATTCATTATACCGCACACTGCGATCCCCAAGATGCCTGCCAAGCGTGGGGATTATGACAAACCCCCATATTAGGGGAAGCTGTTTTCTGCAGTGGACAATCCGGCTTATACAGTATTCGTTCATTATATCGCACTGCGATCCCCAAGCTGCCTGCCAAGCGTGGGGATTATGACAAACCCCCATAATAAAGGAGGCTGTTTTCAGCAGTGCACAATCCGGCCAGTATTCGTTCATTATATCACACTACGATACCCAAGATGCCTGCCAAGCGTGGGGATTATAGCAAACCCCCCTTGAAAGGGAAGGCTGTGCTCAGCAGTAGACAATCCAGCTGATACAGTATTTGTTCATAAGAGCGTACGCTTCAATCCCCAAGATGCCTGTCAAGCGTGGGGATTATGAGAAACCTCAATAATAGGGGAGGCAATGTTTAGGAGTGGACCATCGTTTATCATATCGCACTTTTCGATCCCCAAGACGCCTGCTAAGCGTGGGGATTATGACAAACCCCAATAATAAGGGAGGCTGTTTTCAGTAGTGCACAATCCGGCTTCTACAGTTTTCGTTCATTATATCACACACTTCGATCCCCAAGACGCCTGGCGAGCGTAGGGATTATGACAAACCCCATAATAGGCGAGGCTGTGATCAGCAGTGGACAATCCAGCTGATACAGTATTTCTTCATAATAGCGCACACTGCGATCCCCAAGATGCCTGCCAAGCGTGGGGATTATGAGAAATCTTAATAATAGGGGAGGCAATGTTCAGGAGTGGACCATCGTTCATTATATCGCACACTTCGATTGCCAAGACGCCTGCCAAGCTTGGGGATTATGAGAAACCTCAATAATAGGGGAGGCAATGTTCAGGAGTGGACCATCATTCATTATACCGCACACTGCGATGCCCAAGATGCCTGTAAAGCGTGGGGATTATGGCAACACCCACCCCCCTGTGTTCAGCAGTGAACAATCCAGCTGATACAGATTCCGAACGAAAGTCAACTTTAAGAGGTTTTTAGCATTTTTCGATAACCCTGTATATATATTAATTTATATTATACTAGCTTTCCGGGCGCGGCTCCGCCCGCGCGTATGTCGGTTATCGCGCGAAAACATTAACCTCTTTTTGCGCAGTCGGATAAAAACTATCCTATGTTTTTTCCCGGGTCTCAAACTATCTCCATACCAAATTTCATTCAAATCGGTCCAGTAGTTTTGGCGTGAAAGCGTAACAGACAGACAGACAGACAGAGTTACTTTCGCATTTATAATATTAGTACTGATTATAATTAAAAGAATATTAAAATTTGCGATTTAGTATATTATATTTTATTTGAAGAAATATTTATACATATTTTTAAATATAGATTTCACATCATCGAAGAAGAATAAAAAATATTGTTTCAACAAATAAAATCAGCCTGTATGAACAGTGCACTCCTAATTCAGACACTAAAACTAAATAATTTCATCGAAATGTACAGTCGCGGTCAGAAAATGTTTACCACCATAAGGATTACAATTGCATGCACACATTTAGGTCACAAGTTCTAAATTATGTTTGAAAAAGTCTATTTCATATATTATGTTTTTTCTAATGACATGACAATCAATCGCTCTATAGATGGACTGACTACTATCAAGGTTTGATATAGGTATAGAAAACCTTCTTTGAAAAACGGGCCGAGTCTCACTCTCAAACAAAAGTTTCCGTTCTCCGACCACCATGCAATATTAATCGCGAAATGTTGAGTTCTCGTGATATAGCACTTATGCTATGTCCATCTTCAAAGAGAAATATTATTTCAGCCCTTTGCTCCAAGGTTAAACTTGCCATTTTATTTCGTTATGAAAAAATCTTTTGTAAAAATTTTCTCTTGTCCAAACGACGTTCAAACAATAATTTCTGATAAATGTCATTTCAACAAATAAAGAAATGAGTTTCATCATCAAAAAGTGATTAATAATTATTGTCTTTGTTATGCGTCATTTTGCATAATAACTTTTGAAAGGTTATAAGTAACTTGATATGGCATCTTAGACTTTAGAGCGAAAAGTGTGACATAGAATATAATTTCAAAACTGGTAAACATTTTCAAACCGCGACCGTACACGTAACTTTTTAAATCCAATGCACTGTGCATGTAACTTTCTTTAATAGTAAATTCTGTCAAATCTGAGCACTTTATTAAAAATGAGATGAGCTGGAAATATTATATAAATAAAACATTTTATAATAGCTGAATTGTACAACTACTGACAAATTTAGGAATTTATAAGTATATAATCTTTAATAACTGGTATGTGAATACAGAGTAGAATTGTTAGTGACTCAGCTGTTAGGAGAGGTAGAATATTATTAGGAAACTTCTTATTCTGCGATATTTATTTACGAACTAGGATGTGGGTATACATAGTTCTGAACTTATAGGTATCTAGCTGGTCTTAGCACTCCCGGAAAGAATTTAGGTTACTACAATGGTTCACTAGAATAGACGATCACACCTTGGCCAAATCTACTTTCAGTCTAACTCTCATTATTAGGTTAATGTATTCATCTAAAAAAATTATATTATATTATATTGTATTACATTATAACTTAGGTGGTTCAGTCTGTAGGTTCGACAGTAGGGTTGGTAACATTGGATAACAATCATCAGTAAACAATCGTTATTAAAAAAAATATAATATTTAAAAAAAAAGGAGGGGTAGTTTCAACCAACTTCGGAAAACAGAAAATTAGAAATCATTGCATGGCTTCAAGAAAAAGGAATAGAGACCAATGAAAGCCAGTATAATCCGATCGAGCTTATCTGCGCCCAAGTCAAAGATTTGTTTACTTCAATTTCAGTTAGATTTTTAAGTATTAAATACTGCATAATTAATGTTACTAAATATATGTTTTTTTTAGGTTACGCTGCCAGACACAACACAACGCTGCCTTTCACAGCAAATAAAATGTTGCAGTTATTAAAAAGTGCGGTCGACAATGTATCTGCCGAAGACTGGAAAAAGGTGGTAACCAAATGCAGAAAACTAATGGAGAAGATTGGGAGCGAGATGTCCGATTAGATAATATATGCGAACAAGAGTTCATAATAAATTTACAAGATTGTTCTAGCGATTCAGAAACTGATTCACATGTGGATTTGGGGTGTACTCCTATAAGAGAATAAATAATTAGTTTAATTTAGTGACGTATGTAATTAAATTAAACCCAATTGTATGTTACATTAGCATCGATAATAGTGTAAAACGTCGATAAATACTATCGTAACATTATTATAATTTCTTAATTAATATTATTTACATGTTTACATACTATATCTTAAATAGTAGTACCTGTACAACTACTCATTCGATTTCATTACAACATTGTTTGATAATCGGTTTTTCCACCACTATCCCAACTCTAAAAAGTCAATCTTCTATGTAAATAAATGTCACTGTCGCAGAGATCAAGCTATCTTTATGCAGTATAGTGCATTATAGTGAATTGATGCGTAGCATCTCTAGTACGTTTGTGGTATAGTGTTTTTTGTTGTGTATTTTCTTGTGATCCGACTTTATAATAACCATATATATAATATAACTTCTTGGTGATAAATTGGAGTTCATGATTCAACTGTGTAGTGTTGTACCTACTTTTAGCACATAATAATGCCGAAACGTGGACAAACATTAAAAAGTGAAACTCGTGAGCTTATCATCAAGCTGCAAGATTACTTTGAGCGTGAAAGGCAAAATGACGGAGCCTTGATACCTGTCCAACGGGTACAAGAGCGCGTTTCTCAGGCGCTTGGAGTAAGCAAACGAACAATAACAAACATTAATAAAGAAAAGTTTGGTCCAACTGGTATAGAGGAAAATATTTTACGAACTCCGAAAAAGAAACGCAGAACAAAACCTGTGACAGGAATCGATACCTTTGACGCTGATGCAATAAGGAATCATATATATGGTTACTATTCGAGAAATGAATACATTAATATGACTAAGCTTTTGGCATCTTTGAAAGCAACTGGTTTGTTTACGGGAGGTAAAACAGCTTTATCAAAAATTTTAAAATACATTGGTTTTCAATATAAAAAAACAGACGGTAGAAAAGTTCTTTTAGAACGTTATGATATAATTTTAAAACGAATATCATTTTTAAGGGAAGCGAAAACAATTGATAATTGGGATAACGTCGTATTCATTGATGAGACATGGTTAAACGCCCATCACGCGCTTTCTGATCCTTTGACAGATGATTCTACGTCAAAAGTACCAATGGTTCAAGGGACCCGGCTTATAATATGCCACGCTGGTTCTGCAAAATACGGTTTCATAGAGAACGGCTTACTGGCATTTGAATCAAAAACCACTACTGATTACCAGAAAGAAATGAATGCCACTATATTTAAAGAGTGGTTCCAGAATGTGCTATTGCCCGGTCTTCAGGAGCGTTCTGTAATATTTATGGATAATGCCCCTTATCATTCGGTGCAACTACAGAAAGCGCCTACTCAAAGTAATACAAAACCAGAATTGGTGGCTTGGCTACAAACAAACGGTGTTGATGCAGATATGCAAATGATAAAAGCAGAACTAATCAAATTAGTTAAAGACAATAAGCCCACAAAAGTGCGATATGAAATAGATGAATTGGCTCTGGAACATGGTCATCACATTCTCAGAATCCCTCCATATCATTGCCAGTATAATGCGATTAAGCTGCTCTGGGCCCAAATAAAAAATTACATAGCCTGTCACAATACTTCTCCACCATTCGGCACAGAAAAGATAAAGAACCTATTAATAGAAGCCTGCAGGAAAGTCACAAAGGAAGACTGGGCGAAAGTCGTCAGTAAAATAAAAAATGTTATTTACGAACATTTTGATCGAGATGTGAGAATTGATACTATCATCAATGATAATATAATTATACATGTAGGCGAAAACGATGACGAATACGACACCTCCTCAAGCGAATCGGAATCTGATTAAAATTGTTTGTTTACCAGTTGCAAGAGATTGTTATATTTTTAAATAAATATTCCTGTTATTATTGTACTTTTCTTTTCTGTATTACTTGAACTTTGAAGCAGGCCGAGCGGTAATAGCATGACTATTGTGCAGTATGTCCATGATTCGTTTGAAAATCTTAGGTGCTTATCAACATTTTTTCTACTTGAGGGTGGTAACTATCAAAGTGAGCATTCGCAAAGTGCCTTTCCGGCACTCGGTGAAGCTTAAGTTGGCTAGGAGGATTGATTCAGTGTTCCGGCAGCATCTCTTGAGAGCTAGTAAGTAGTTCATAAAATTACTAAAACATGAGACTACATCTGTCTCAGGATGTTAGGCACAGTGCAATTCCTCCCATGTGACGGCAGAGGTTCTCTTCTAATACCAAGGCCTCCAGTATGTACCGTAAAAATAACTAAAAAAATACTTATCTATTCGAAAAGAGCTAGTTCATTCCTCGTAAACAGGGACTAAAATAGCTTTTTAATCCCTGAGGGACAAAAAGTTATTTGAATTTAGAATAGGGATATTTTTAATAGAAGCTCCAATCTTCAAAGATAACAATCACTAACATTGTAGGTACGAAGAATTTACAGCCTTTTTTTTAATTAAATATTTTTATGTAAAATATAACAATGTAAAAATAATATACTTTCTCAAAAATTACATCCTGAGGCGGCATTTTCTGAGACTTTCTTATTCTGAAGCTTAAGCTGATAAATCGACAACTGTAACGGATGGTACCGGTGGTAAAATTGTTACGATGCACTTCCATAATTGTTCAAATATAAACATTAGCTATTTCTATGCTATGCCTTATTTTTTCTTATTATATCCTAAGATTTTTACTCTCTGATTATATCTAAATAAATAATTGTCGTATTCTAATTCATAAATTGCACTTATTTTCTTATACTGGGTGAAACAAAGTAGTGTCCACTGCGGGAGTCACATCCCTCGCTGCACTCAGGATTCTACTTTAGAATCCCTCGCTACACTTTTGATTCTACTCTAGAATAATTCGCTCCATTTTGGATTCAAAGAAACTCTCTTGCCTTTAAAATGGTTATTTGCTCTCTTGGTAAATAATCTACTATATATGCTTTCAGAAATAAGAATCTAGAAAAAAGTATTTTTAAAATTATGTTACTCTTGTCTTGTGACGGTAAAACGGAAATAATACTTTTTATTATTTCCCATCACTGTCATCCATGACTGACAGACGTCAGAATCCTCTCAAGACAAGAAGTAAGGCAAAAACATGCCCAGCCTGCCTAGCATGCACAAATAAGACGTATTTCACGCATGACACGAGAAGAGTATTTTTCTCGCGCGTAGAGAGAGTGGTGTACGATAGCAGCGGCCGCACCACGCTAAGATCCGTTAATTGAGATTATCTATGAACGATTCTCCATTGCGCTATTTGTTAGTTGAATTGCGAACAGTTTTAGGAAATAAGCAGTGATGGACTTTGTACTAATAAAATACCATACTTTTATAAACGATTAAACATTTTTTGCGTTCTCGACACTTCATTAGAAATTATGATGATTTTTATGATTAAAAACTGTTATAGTTGATGTAATTTTCAAACGAATGATAAAGGTGTAAATAGGATGGCTCTTTTGACAATACGATGGTTGCTTAAATGTTTTTTTTTGTTGATGAATGCTAAGTAGCGAAACAAATTTTTTATCACAGCTAGGTACTTAACTAGTTTTCAGTGTCACATCCATTTTTTCTTTATTAAACAATATAATAATATTTTATAGCAATATATTATTGATTACGAAACCCTAAAAAGAAGTTATTCATTTAGATTACTTTAAATGTTTACTGTTGCGAATTTCATAAAAAATTTAATACTGAAGTAGGTACTAAGTATATATTAAAATTTAAACTTTTAATACCTACTCATTTATTTACATATAATAGTTTTTTTGAGTTATCAGCTAAGTACCTATAATGTAATTACCTACATTTAAAATAGTTGAAAAAAACTACCTACGCTACCTATAGCATTATTCAAAGATTTTTATTTAAACTCACGCACACAGAGTTCGCGAGTTGTGTTCAAATTACGTTATTCTTATTGTATAGATTACACACACATATATAACGGGTCTGCTAACACTGGACGGAAAGTAAATTTGTACTAAATCGTCGATCGCCGGCATTATACCTAGACGCGCGAGAAACACTCGATTTATCTCGTCCTCAAAACTGAGGTAGAGAAAATACACGCAAATCAAAAAAAATGTGACGGATTGTATTTCGTAGAAGATCGGTTTGGTCGAGGTTTCAAACCCCAGTGGGGTTAAGATATTTTTGCACTAAAAAATTTCTTCCGGATCGATTGCACATAATATCAGCAAGAATGACGGTGACTTGTGGTGGCTGTAACGAGGAAATAAAGCGTGGAAGTAAAGCATGCATTAAGTGTTCCAAATGCAAAAATAGTTTTCACCAAGTTTGTGTTAACTATCAAAGCAGCAAAGCGCTTCCATCTTCGAGAATGGTTGATGGATATGCCCAGATTGTGCCGCTAAGTCGAAACGGGGTGGCGACAACTCAAGCACCCCTATTAAGCCGGCCTTGACTCCAGACTGTCAGTCCAGTGAAGGTGAAGTTGATAATGAGACGGAGCCATCAAATCAGATTTGTGATCCACAGTCCAGCATTCTTAAAAATGACATCGTCGCTGCACTTATGAAGATGCTCCCACAGATGATATTTACGCAAATGACTAACGTCATCTCGCCCTTGGATGAGCGACTGAAAGAACTTCAAAACTCGGTCACTTTTCTCAGTGATAAATATGATGACTTTAGCACCAAGGTAGAAAAATTGGTGCTCGACAGTCAGAAGCATGATGAACAGATTAAGAATAGTCAAGAGGAAATAGACCACTTAAATGAGAAAATTAAGCTTCTCGAGCAGCAACTGAGAGATTGCAACATTGAGATACATGGCGTCAATGAGTTTAAGTCCGAGAATTTAGTTGACATAGTAAATCAGATTGCTGCTACTGTCTCACTCAAGCTTGAAGATAGTGACCTCATGAAGGTTACCAGAGTTGCTAGATTTAACAAGGATAATAAGAAACCACGAACCATTGTTGCAAAACTAGCGAGTCCTAGGCGTCGAGACGAGTTTTTATCTGCCGTTTCTCGCTATAATAAATCTAACCCACTAAATAAGCTGAACACTGGTCTTGTAGGCCTCCGCGGCGAAAGATCGGCAATATTTGTTGCTGAACACCTGTCTCCTGCTAACAAAGCCCTTCACGCTGCGGCACGACTCAAGGCGAAGGAAAACAAATATAAATTTGTGTGGGTCCGCGATGGGCATATATATGTCCGTAAGGACGAAGGCTCTCGCTATATACATATTAAGTCCACCCGATCTCTGGATAAAATAGATTGAGTCATTTTCTTCCATTCCCTCATTATGTTTCAATGTTTTTTTTCAGAACATTAAAAATTCATTATGGGTTTAAAAGTCTACTTACAAAATATTAGAGGCACGAAAACCAAATGTGTTGATATCTACAACTCTGTATTAAGTAATAACTATGATATAATATGTTTATGTGAAACGTGGCTTACTGATTCTGTATTATCTTCAGAGTTATTTGATGAACGATATCGAGTAATAAGGCGCGATAGAGACTCACATTTTCTTAAACTCTATGATAAAGATCATGGAGGTGGAGTACTTATAGCATTATCTAAATACATAGACTATGAAGTTTGCAATGATCACCAGAGCGATATTGAAGATCTATGGGTGCGTTTAAAAATAAACGGTCAGGTTATTAATCTTTGTGTAGTTTACATACCATCATATATTCCCATTGAAATATTCCATAAATTTTTAAATAAATGCTCTCGCTTTACATCATCTTCACCGTGTATGAAAACTATCATTATGGGAGACTTTAATATACCTGATACTCAATGGCATAGTTATCGTATAACCACTTCAACTAGGAAAAATGATAGATTACCATTACTTAAAGATTTTATGGACAAAGCTAATTTGAATCAACTTAATAATACTCCTAGTTGTTGTAATAATGTCCTTGAATTGATATTAACAGATTTAAATATATTTAATGTCAGTAGCACGATTTCCATAAGTAAGGAAGACATATTCCACCCATCGCTTGACTTCATAATTGATTTAACTAAAACTCTTCGAGAAAATACACTTGTAACTAAACTGAACTTCAGAAAAACTGATTATGCTAAGTGTATTATTGAAATTCAGGATATAGATTGGCATTATCACGCAGATTCATTAGAATGTAATGATTTTGTTCAACTGTTCTATAATAGACTTTGGGAAATCATCAATAAACATACACCATCTACGTCACATAGAACTAGTCGTCATCCACCTTGGTTCTCTAAACCACTGATCAGGGCAATGAAGGAGCAAAATAAATATCATCGCAGGTATAAAGTTTATAACAACCCTCGTGATTATGATCATTATGATTTACTTAGGGCTCGCACCAAGTCTCTGATGAGTCGATGTTTTAAATCTTATATTTCTCTTGTCGAATGTGACCTTAAAAATAACGTCAAAGCATTCTGGCGATACACTAAATCGAAACGCATTACCAATGACCTTCCTAAGGCAGTTAAATATATAAATGAAACAGCTACCTCTGGAACGGGTATATCAAACCTATTTGCAGCATATTTTGCCTCAGTTTACAACACTTCTAATGCAGCAGCTGTAACATATTCACCTGATTTTCCGTCTTCAAACTACACTTTGAGTACCTTAAGGTTTTCTGAATACGATGTTTATAAGCATATTAGGAAAATTGATGTCAATAAGGGCAGCGGGTTTGATGGAATTCCTCCAATATTTATTCATATGTGTGCCTCAGCTCTAAAAGTTCCACTTACCATGATTTTTAATAAATCACTTAGCGAAGGGGTATTTCCTGATTTATGGAAAATTGCAAAAATTACTCCGATCCATAAGTCTGGTGACAAAACTCATGTTACTAATTACCGGCCCATTAGCATATTAAACGGTTTCGCTAAACTTTTCGAAGGTATGGTCTACTATCCCCTTTACAATCACTTAAAGCATCAGCTTAATTCTAAACAGCATGGGTTTGTCAGTGGCAGGTCAACTCTGTCTAACCTAATGACTTACACAAATTACTTGTGCCGATCGTTTGACAGAAAATCTCAAGTAGATTCTGTATATACAGATTTTGCCAAGGCGTTTGACCACGTTAATCATGATATACTCTTAATTAAGTTACAACACATGGGTATTCATGGTAATCTTCATCGCTGGCTTCATTCCTACATAATGAAACGCACCCAGCTAGTTACCTTGTATGGTTTTGAATCAATTCCCTTCGAGCCTACGTCAGGAGTTCCTCAGGGATCGAATTTAGGCCCCTTACTTTTTTTAGCTTTCATTAATGATCTTTTGGAAAAGATAACTTGTCAATGTCTGGCTTATGCTGACGATTTAAAATTATACACTGAGATATCAAGTATTGATGATTGTATTCTTCTTCAGCACAATATCAATGTATTAAACAACTGGTCTAAAATTAACAATATGTCACTAAATATAAAAAAATGCCAATATATAACTTTCACAAAAAAAAAGAACATAGTAAAGTATAATTATTCTATCGATGATGTTGGGCTGGAGAAAGTCAACACGGTGCGTGATTTAGGTGTCTGGTTCGATTCTTCATTAAACTTCAAATTTCATCTTGAAACCATAACAGCTAAAGCAAGCCGAATGCTAGGTTTTGTCATGCGTACGGCAAAACCTTTTAAACAAATGGATACGCTTATAACACTCTATACATCATTAGTTAGACCACAACTCGAATACTGTTCCTCTATCTGGGCACCTATTTACAAAGTTTATGAGGATAGCGTTGAGTCAATACAAAAGCGATTCTTAAGGCAACTATGTGTCAAACTAGGGTTGAGGAAAGTTATTCCTGGATATGAAAATCGTCTGGTGCATTTCAAATTTCAAAGTCTTATACGTAGACGCAAAATCACTGACATGTGTGTACTGCACAGGACCGTCAATGGACTGTTTAGTGAGGAATTACTAATGGATATTAACTTTATCACTCGTAAGATTTCAATTCGTAAATCATCTCTTTTTAGTATTCCATCCTCGAACAATAATGTAGGGCATAACAACCCGCTTTACCGTATGTGTCGATCTTATGATCAGGTCTGCATCGATGTATGCAACGAACTCGACATTTTTCATCAAAACTTATCTAACTTTAAAAATTCTCTTCAAAATTTGAACTTTTAAACAGTATACATTCTAGACGTTATGTACCTTTAAATTAGTTTAATTATCTGCAAAGATGTGTACAATATTTAGTGTAACAAATTTACCATGTTCGTTTTAAATCCAAGTATTTATATATAAGCTTCTTTAATTTGTTAAATGTTTTTGTACCAAAATTATAAAAATAAAAATAAAAATAAAATAAAATAAGATTACCTCAGGATATCCACCTAATCCTAGTAAGTAAATGAATAATATTGGTGATAAACTACTAAGCATTTCGAAATTGCGACAAAGTTTTGCACTCGATGTCAGAAATTTACGCAAATAGCTATATTGTCCTACTGTATGCATTCTTGATCCTTGTGAGCTTCAATACTTGCACAACATCGCATCTCTTGGTAGTGACCAAGAGCTCCGTTTCAACTAACATATATTATGATTGTAATGAAACTGATTTATACGCAATATAAGATATCGACATTAAATGAAATGCAGCAAGTCAAGTGTAGTTTATATATTTTTATATTTACAAAAATCTTTGCTTTTTTTTCAGGGATTACCTACAATCATTTCAAGCACTTGCATGTGTGGTATAAAAGTGGAGACTAACACTTATTAAGAAAATAAAAAGTCTTTTGCGCTTCGCATTTTATTGTGCAATCTAAGAAACATAATAAATGCATTAGTGGTTCTGATTTATACTTCAAGAGTAAGAACTAAATGAACCTATCAGGTAGTTATGTAGTCCTGCTCCCAGCAAATTAAAGTACATTACGTATATTTTTATGTTATGACATGACAAGCTTCATAAGCCACATAGCCACATAGGTATATACTAATAAGATGTATGATGTACATAGATACTAATAAGGCACTATGACCTATCAAGCTCTTGCTAAAGGACTCCCCTGATTTCTCCCATTTTATATAATTGTGATTATTGTTCCCCATGCTACACCCGATTCCTGAATACCATCTATCCACCTGTAAGTGTCACTCCACCACCATAATTGAAGTGCCACCATTTTGATTGACAATTCACTATGCTCGAGACATTGGTTATTAGGTACCTATGTCTCCTGCCGATAGTTATTTTACTTGCCACATCGCGTTTCAAGCTATACTGCAGTACAATTTGCACACTATATTGTGATGGACCGACCAGTAGAAACTCAATCATAATTTAACAGTATAATAATGATCTATGCTACATTGAGAATGCAGCATTTTGCAAATCTTTATCTAGAGGCCACCACTTACGCACTGGTTTCCATAAGTATAAATTAACCATTTAACATGACTAGACCAGCCTTACAAAACTTCAGCATATACAAATATATATATTTAAAAGTCACATGTTAGGAGTCAACATCTATATTATGTTTCCATATGGAACACCTGAGAAACCATAATGTATATTGCCTATTGATGGACCCAATGTCCTCCAGTATAGAACATGATCATGTCCGTAATCCTTTAGAGAGACTGGTTGGAAAAGTTAATCAGTTTATTAAGGCTGCTTTATTTGCAAAATAATGACACAATTTAAGAAAATATTTTTTTTACAGAAAAGAAATTCTTCCTTCTATAAACAATAATGGGCGGAACTAAACCCTGCATGAGTGGACTGTATAAGACTTCAGTACTTCAGACTGGCGGGATTGAACAATTTTACTTCAGGGAGAAGGGCCTTTCGTATTTCTTTGTTATTGCTTCTAGGAGAACTTCGTTAAAACCAAACTATGCATGTTTTTATAAATATATACGTATATTTGGTGCTCAACTATGTAATGTTTATAATAAACCTATTTGATCAGCTTAATCCTATTAAGCTTGTTCATACATATTTTGCCTAAATAGAGGTATAAGCCACCCATAGAATGGAAACTATCTTTATCCTGCTTATTTTCCGGTCTTTACCACTACTCTTGAAAGTTCCCAATCTTTGTCCCTCTTGTGAACTTAAGCCTTGTTAAGTGAACTTAACAATTTTGTTCTTTATCCACACACTACCAAGAATCAATTTACTCTGTAATTTAGAAAAATATATCTGGATAAGCAAACAAGGCTGGACCACCCTGTACCTAGAAGTCTATTTTTCTAGAAAATTATAGTTTTAAATAGATTTGATCACATTTTCGATGAATATTAAATGAAATTTCATACGGTATGCGAGACAAAATAAGCATAGTTAATTATTTGTGTTCATATTTATGAATACAATGTTCTTTAGTAAAACTCTTTTTGATTTTGAAGTCAGGCAGGGTCAGCTTCTAAAAATATCTCCACAGTGAGAGCTTCCACAGGCGAGGCTCTTTTGTCCATGATACTCTTTTATCCCTCAAAATAGATTGCTTACAACTGCATCGGACTACATACGCGAGGAGCTGCATTGCCGTGTATTATAATTTGAACTCTTCAACAACTATAATAACTTCAACTACTATCAACTTCTTTTAGTATATATACTGTATGATAATTGGTATATTTTTCAAATATAATCTGAATATAACTTGTTGTTTGTTTCTTGTTCATAATTTAAAACTTAAAACCATGCACTTAAATTTGTATTGATTATATTTCGTAATCGCTTTATAGTTAATTATAAAAGATAGTAAAAATATATAAGGTACGTATCTACTACTTCTCAAATTATGTTGTTATCTCTTAAGTGATTTTGAAATTATGCCAATCCAATGCTCTACTATTCGGCCATCCATGTGGCCGCAGCTATGCTTGTATTATTTCTAACATTGAACACGTTTTGCTAACAAATACCTTCTTACCCTGCAGAACTGTTTTGTTAAGAGTCTTTACGCCTTACGCTATCGTTCAAATTTAGGCATTTATCGTAGCGCAGCGCACACGAGCACACCATTAGCAAGGATCGAGCGGTCAAAGACGATGTCGCATGGAATAAAACATTTTGATCCTTTTTGCAGTGTTATTTGTTTTTGATAAATAATGTGGAATGTTATGTAACTTTGTAAATTCATTTCTCATCTTTACAGTTTACACACAAAGTAGACTTAAATGAACCTAATAATAAACCTTTCATTGACTAACATTAGCACACCTATAACCATAGTCCATTGAAAAGTTACATGAGCTTTGCATTTTTTAGAGCACGCAATTTTATTTTTGAGACATGTATGGGGGTCTATAGAAGCTTAACCTCAAGTTTGTGGGGTCGCCACTCTTGTCCCCCGACCGCCATCTTGGAAAAAGGGGTGAAAACACGTATTTTGCGATATCTCAGAAACTATGCGTTTTACAAAAAAATCGTCAGGGCATAATTTGTAGCAAATTGTTTTGCCTATAAATATGTGTATATAACTTTGTGCCCTAAATTAAATATTAAAGAAGTTATAAGCAAAAATATATTTTTTACTCTCTAACTTTTTTTTATACATTTTACAAAAAAAATACCCCAGAACAATATTGTAGATGATGTTTTGAGGATTTTTTTTCCGAAACTCGCAGTTTAATTGATAAAACTGAAAATAATATCCACAATTTCAATACGTTTACACGTGACAAAAAATTTAGCACAACTAAGAGAATAAACTGAGGTAGAAGAAACAGCTAAGCTTGCGTATAATAATAATAGTCGTAGCAGGCAGATGTTCCTTTGTCCCCAAACGGTAACTCAGACCTTTTCTACCTGCTTATCCTTCGGTAAGTTATATTTGGTAAGTTCTATGGTAAGGAAAACAGTAAGGTATGAATAAGTGAATTTGCACGAATTAATTGTTTTTTAAGGATATGTTATTATATGAAAAATATAAATTAATCATTTCATTTTGACCGGATTCTCATGAGCATTGATGAACCTGGTCAACTTGGTAGCGCTGTAAGTGTTTAAAATGAATTAAATTAAAAAATCATAAAAAAAACCATAATCAACAAGATTGGTCTGAGGTATCTTTTTTGTAAAATGAGAAAAAGAAAGTTATAGAGCAAAAAAATATATGAAAATTTTCTCACCTTTTTGCTTAAATTTTTAATTTAGGGCAAAATGTTATATAATCATATTTGTAGGCAAAATAATTTGCTACAATTATATGCTGTAGAATTTTTTAAAAGACGTATAGTTTCCAACATATCGCGAAATAAGTGTTTTCACCCCTTTTTCCAAGATGGCGGCCGGAGGACAAGGGTGGCGACCCTACAAACTTGAGGTTAAGCTTCTATTGACCACCCACATATGTCTCAAAAGTAAAATTGTGCCCTCTAAGAAATGCAATATTCGGTTCTTAAATTGTAACATTTCAATGGACTACTGTGTAGGTATCTATATTCGATTATGTACTTCTAACCATCATTGTATATAGGCACATAACTTAGTTTTGTAGTTTGTATACCTGCTTTGTGCATGCATATCTTGGTTCATTATATTTGTATAACTGCCCCGTTGGCGGAGCGACTTTAGTGGTCGCTACGGAAAGAAAATAAGTTGCGTTTAATATAGAAGTCTTAAATTCTAACTCAGGGTCGGTACTAATTGTTTAATAAAATATATAACGTCTATATTATTATAAACATCTTTAATTTTTAACCAAATCAGTACACGGTACAGACCGTTAGATAGTCTTGCCTTAAATAAAATTATTTCTTAGAGGCATAGATCGTGCTTTTTGATGGCCAATTATTTCGTGTAAAAGACACGTGTTGTAAAAATTTATTACTTCGTTTCCATCTGTTTGGCCAAGTTAAAATATAAAATAATAAATTTGGCTAATATAAAATAAGATAAGGAACAAATGAGAAAAAATAAAATCATTTTTGCCTCTCTAGCTAGTTTCAAGTTTTTTCAAAACTTTTTTTTATATATAGAAACCACGCAACTTTTTGGTTTTTGCCATAGTATGGTACCGACTCTGACAAGCTATTTCACACTTTTGAGTGTTGAAGTCGGTTCCATTTTATAGTTAATTTTTTTTTTACTAAGGCAAAAACCAAAAAGTCATTTCCATTTTTTGGTTAAAAAATTGATCACTAGATTTAGTAACCCTTGCTACTTACGATATCGATTGTCAATGACTATATCATCTAGATAGGTAAATACTTTTCAGTTATTGGAGTGTAACGCAAAAACGACTTGACTGATTTTGATGCAATTTAAATGGGACCAAACTACAAGCATCAGCTTTCAAACCAAAAAATAATACTCAAAATCGGTTCACCCTTTCAACAGTTCTGAGGTAAAAAACATAAAAAATACAGACGAATTGAGAACCTCCTCCTTTTTTGGAAGTTGGTAAAAATTCAATTCCGATCAGGAAATAATAAATCCCAGTTAATAATGAAAAAGACATGGTCCCAACAAAAAAATCTTTACAATAATAAAAGCATACGCTTAGATCAAAACAACTCGGTCACGCTATATTTTCATTGCGCACCGTAGTTGCGAAACGTATAGGGCGCGGGACGAGCAGCGATGCGTCGTCCCTCCGCGAGCGCTAGGCGCAAACTGAGATGCAAGGCGTTGTGTTGTGTTCCGTAATTTATAGGTCATATTGAAAAAAAATTATAAAATACATTTTTCACTAAATTAACGACAAAATATTATTATCTATTAAATAAAAACTTCAACTAATGAATCGCATATTTATTTATTTGATAAAATACTAGATTTTGTAGAAATAACAAGAAATTTGAATGGTATTTTTGTGCCAAAAGTGCCCTTTCAATCCCTTATTTACTCAGTTTTAACATATATTTATCAAAATGTTATTAATGCACTCCATTGGTGGTAATATGATTGGTTTACTGATATTTTTCAATCTGTAAATTTAATAATGTTTGTTCGATAAAAAGACGGTTGAAGTCACACTGATGAAGAAATTTATGAAAACATGAGTTGGTAAAAAAAAAATTGTCGGATTTCAGTTGTTTTTTTTAATGTTTTGGTTAATGCACTCTATTAAAAAAACAATAGACTTTCTTCCTGCATCATTTAAAAAACAAAAACTTTTATACTTTAGCTGCAACAGCCTTGAGAAAAGGGCTGTAAAATGGCTTTGCTGGAATAAGGGCTCTTAACAAAACCTGTTACATTTTAGAAATAACATACCAAAGTTACGCCCGGTTTCTCGATGGCTATTCAAATAACAAATTAAGTAATCATGTGTCAAATCTCTTGTTAAGTCAAGTTCGGGTTGCAGGAATACTGATCAAGTACTTTGATTGTAATCTCTGATCAGTTAACACAGCAGTCAAATTTGAACACTAATCTCTAGTTAAATCGTAAGTTGGGTTTCTGAACGAGCAATCAAGCTGAAATGTCATGTCAACCCGCTGTCAAATCATTTGTTAGCTAATCTACCGAGATCGGACGATTAACGTGTAAATTACCAACTTTGCTCCCTATTTTGCTGTTTTCTCAGAACTTTATATAAATATCCACTTCTGTTACTATTAGCGGACTATTTTGACATTCCTGCAAAGTGATTAAAACGGAACCGTGAAAACATATCAGCCAAAAAGATTTCTGTGCACAATACAGAAACAAATAAAACTATACTTGGATTGCTCTTTATAGTGTAGGTGATTGAATCCTCTCTTTCATCTTTGTCATTGACTAGTAGCAGTGAAGATGAGCAACCAGGTCTAGTGTTTATCGCCAAATAATGTATCCCATGGAACATTATAGTGACGAGGAGTTCAGGGCCAGGTACAGGCTATTATACTCAACAGCGAGCATTTCTCGCGTTCCGTGTAATTTTTTCTCCTTGAAGTAGCCATTACAATAGAATTGAAAAATTAAACAATATCAAATAAATTGCACTCGCTTAGGATCAGTTTTTGGAAAATTCACCCAATTGCCGCCTTTTAATTTGTCAACATGACACGAAAGTGAATGAACGATAAATCATATTGAAGGGAAAAAGGGAGGTTGCCATATACAAAATTTACTTTCTCTGATCAGTTAACATTGATTTCTAATTAGTTAATTTTATCCTAATCGCCCTTTCAGCAACCCAATTTGATTTGACAGTGCTGTGAACTTAGCAGCTTTGTTAGTTGATCATAGATTTGAATAGCCGTCGAGAAACCGAGCGTTAGACTATATACCTATAGACAGTACCATTGCGTGGCTGCACAAGAAACAGCAATAGATTTTATGATGTTGCTATGTAAAAAATATTTCCCCGTGTTGGTGAAGAACGCAGACATTTACACTCGCATTAATGTAGAAGTCATTACTTGTTGCTTAGTAATTCCTTAGGAAAGCCATAACATAAGATTAGTATTCTTCAATATGAAATCTAATTTTGTAGTTGAGTAATGTACCTACGTTACTTAAGTAATTTCTTGACTATGAATTGACCCTCTATGGATGTTTCCCTCCAGCAATATTAAATAGCTGTATTTTGTTAAATGAAGGAACACTTGCAATTCTGGTAACTTTAACATAACTATTTCAATGGTAATTATATTTCTTAATATCACTTAATAACACATTTGTTTGCCAGTAAATTATTTAAAAAATGTGTTATTTTGTAATTTAATGTTTTTATATGTTTTCTTTATTGCTTTTAGGTTGGTCTGATTACAATTTTACCTGATGAAAGTACCTAATGATGAGGTCAAAGTTGCTAAACAGGCTTAACCTAGAATGAGAACTGGCTCTAGAGGACGGGCTAGAGACCCGGACGGACGGACGGACAGACTGCAGATTCTCGTCAATAGGGCTTCGTTTTACGCTTTGCATACGGAGCCCTAAAATGTTTTATATTTATTTAATATATATTTGGTTTTTTGAAAGACATTTTTATCAGAGAAAAATAGTCAAACATAATTTAATAAGTAATATGATTAAATAAAATTACAATTAAATAGGCAATGAAGTTAAATTGATCAGAATTGCATTGAAACAAAGCACAGCTACTGAATATAAAATAACAATGAAACTGCAATCATATAATATATGAAACATCCATCTGAGGTCGTTTCTTTTATTATATTATTACACGACTGCAAAACAAGATTTCATACTGAAGAAATCTAACCTCAAGTAATGACTAACCTAAGAAATTACTAAGCAACAGCTGGTAATTACTTCTTTATAAATGTGAAGTCTCACTACTCAACACCATCTGTTATTTTATAATAGTATGGGTAATAAGGAGTATGGAAAGGTTATACTACCCGGAACATATTTATTAAACAAACACTATCTTTACGTTTCACAGTCATCGATTTAGCCTATCCATGGGTTATAGCTTGAACTTGAAACGCGCTGCATGTAAACTGTCATTTTTATCATTCAGTTATTTTATGTGTTGGTTAGCAACCCGAAACTATATTAGTACATTCCGAAATGGACTCTAAGTTTACTGCCCCTTGAATAAAACTAGTTTTGTATGCATACTTCTAATTCTCTCTTATCCTTGAGACAGTGACTTCATGATTAAATGAATTCGTACTTCAAGATATCTGAAAGCGATAGCTTTAATTAGCAAAGCAGTATGATTGTCCAGCGGACTTTGTTTAAATTATTTATATTATTTAATTTATTTATTATTATTTAAATTATTTATATTTTATATTATTAAAATACAAACCCGGTGTATCAGATTTTCAACTTGAGGGTGGTAGCTAGCCAGGCGGGCATTCGCAAAGTGCCCTACCACCATGCTGTAACGACTGCCATCCTAAGAAAACAACCGGGACCGACGGCTTAACGTGCCCTCCGAAGCACGGAAGCGCTCAGTAGTAATGTCACCAGCGGTCACCCATCCATCTCCTGACCGCGGCGGACGTTGCTTAACTTTGCTGATCGATTCAGAATGGCTAAGCAAACTTCGCTACGAGCGCTTCAAAAAATTTCTTCATCTTTTAATCACCAAACGAAATGTTACATAAAACGAAGCCATCTGGTGGCGAAACGGAGTTCGCCGGGTTTGTTAGTTTATCATATAGGTCAGTAAGCAGTAATACAGCACTTACATATACATTGTGCAATGGTATAAAACCATTAGTTTGCGAGTCCAATTCGACAAGGCTGGTTTTTAGTTAAAAAAGACGTGAAATTTTTACTTGCCTTAAGTTACTTTTGACAAAACAAACTCTGGCAGCACTGTTTAACTAGCACTGACAGCAATAGGCATAAGGACTATGTATCCAGTTGCCAATACATTCAAAAAAAGGACTGACAGTGACATGACTAACTAAAGTGACATTTGACAATACTTATTTTGTAATTGCTTGCGTGTATTTTTGTTTTCAAACCAAAATAAATCAATAAACTATCCTTAGGTTTTCTTGTAATTTAATTTCTTCTAATCTAAGATTTTTAGTGAATTCAGTTGTGTTAGTAAAACACTACCATAAAATCATCATTCATGCAAAGAAACCTGTAGTATTTGGAGATCGTACTTAATTTCAAGGTATTTGGGTAACAGCTCGTATATTCCGGTATGTATCATCTTAGGATATAAACAAATACCTAATATTTATTAATATCTTGCAGAATCGCCCTAATACTTTTGATGTGTGTAAACCCTTTCAACATTGGGGCCGGATGGAGGTAAGACTGAGAGAATACCGCGCACAACGTCGCCGCAAAGAACTAATAGACAACACGAAAGAAAAACTAGAAAGTACGAAACAAAAACTAGTTTCTTTTTTATCATCCAAAGTATTCAAAATGAATAAAGAGAAGAGTGAAGACGAGATGTTACTGGTATGTTATCATTTTCTAAATCCTTGAGCTTCTCAGTTGTTGACTATAGATTGATATTATTTGTAGTAATGAATGAGCTGAATAAAAATATACCATTAATATAATTTTAATTAACTAAACATATATTACAGACTCAAAAGACACACCCCTCAAAATTTTTTAGTCAAGCGTACAATTACTGCCTACCCAAGCATTCATTCTTATTCTAATTGGGGGTGATATGTACTGCACTGACATCCCTACCATATTTTTAATTGTATTGTTCGCCTCTATGTGCCATTATCATTAAATCCTTGCACATCATAGATGTGAAAGGATTTAATTATCATAGATGTGAAAGGATTTAATTATCATAGATGTGAAAGGATTTAATTATTAGGATGACAATAATTAATGATAACAAAAGAATAACAGACAGAGCTGATATTGTCCATTAATGAATGAAATTCAATTGTTATTAAATCCTAATATATATTGAATTTCATTCATTAATGGACAATATCAGCTCTGTCTGTTATTCTTTTGTTATCATTAATTATTGTCATTTAACTCTTTCCTAGCCTTTTACACAATTATCGTAGTAATGCAAAACGAATGGCTAACCATTGGTGAATTCTGTATTATCCTAGCCTTAAACTTGGCACATTATTATTCATATTCTGTATATATACAGAGCAATTTAGTGTAAGGAGCAAAAGAGAGCTCTAAAAACTTTTTACATTTATTGCGAGACAACAGGTTCAGCCACTAAATATTGTTTGGATACACAGTGCTTCTTGATAGAGCTCAATATTCACAATGCCACAAAAATAGTCTTAGAAATCATATGAAGAGTTGTTTAGTATCTACTTTTTAGTAACTATCACAGAAAAGACTATGAACTAATTGCTTTTGATTGGTGCTTCTAAAAGGATTGTCTATAAAATCCATAATTATTGTGTCAACTCAATGCTACAAATTTCTTCCCGTTTGACTCTTAGGATGGACACTTTAAAACACTTAACAATTTTAGTGTTTCTTCATGCAGACCACATATTTATGTACTCAAAAAAATTAAGACATAGTATTTACAACATAAATATTGCGGCTACAAATGAGTTGACCAGCTTCTCTTTAACAATAACTGTGCAGTGTGCATGAATTAGTGGCTCCTTGAGTTAATTCATGAATCAAACTACCCACTCACTAAATCAACACTTTTTGTTGTAAGATTATGACGGCAATAGCATAAACTTAGTGTTTGAAAGTCCCTAAACAAAATTAGAATAAAAAAATAACCATTCCATTTCTCTCAGAATCAAGGTGCTGCCCTAAAGGATAAGTTCCAGGATGTTGTGTATACCAAATTATATCAAAACTGATTTAGCCAAGCCAAGCCATCAAAGATAATGGTTACAAAATCAAACTGTCTCCTGTTTGAATACCTATATAAATATCATTATGTACAAAAAAAATTAAAACACTGATTTTAATCATAATGTAAGATAAGATTAGTGAATCATAAATATATGCAGAAAACTGTAATCTATATTTTATTTAACACTATAACATTGATTGCTTAATTACATTTTATTGTATTAAAGATATCTTTGTCATGTATAACAGCCTAATTTCTAAGCTAAGAATTACGGTTGCTAGGGACTTGATATCCTAAGATTAGATAGATCTTAATACTACCAACACTAAAATAACTGATAAAATGTGTCACACTTCCAGATGGAGGAAGAAGAACTGCCTCCACCCCCACCGCCAGCTGTGAAAAAAATTCTTATCCAGCCAGAAGAACACCTCGATGTTGCCCCAGAAGTCAGCGAGTTAGAATCATTTGCAGAAGAAAGCAAAGAATCATGGAAATACTTTATTGTCAAATGGTCGCTGTATGCTATCATCTGGACGAGCTTATTTGCATACTTCATAACTGTGCAATTTGGTGCTGTTTTCTTTGCATTTTCAGTTCTACTAGGCATATATTTGAACACTCGAACAAGGCCAAAGAAAAAGGGTGAAGTCTCAGCATATAGTGTGTTCAATGAAAATTGCCAAAGTATAGAGGGAACATTGAAAGCAGAAGAGCTTGAACGGCAGATGCTATATGGGGTTGCTGGTGTAAGAGCTTTTTAGTTGATCTTAGCTGGGAATGTAGGCATTCTACCTTGTAGGCTGTATGTAATCTTGAGTATAAATGGTCTTCATTAATCATGTCTTCTGTTAAATTAAAAGAATGTAATATGTGAATTCTACTTGAAATTAGAGAGCAAATGAGACTATATTATTTAAAATATTGTTACTTAAACTTTCATGATCTGAATTCTGACATCATGTGAGCTTGTGAGGTTAGTCAAAAATGCTATTGTGACCTTAATTTGTGGGTGATTAGACCCAAAATTTTATTAAAACATGTTTATCTTATTATGCTTAAAGCATGATTAGGATCTAGATAAAATTTTACCTGTCCTTAAAATTTAATTGAATAATGACAATAACATTAAACAGCAATGATTGGGCAGTCAAACAATAAAATAATATAATTTTAACATATAAAATTAAAATAAATTACCTATTAGCTAAGTAGGTATACTAAATGGTCTGGCACATTGCAAGCATCATCCTGAAAAGGAGACTGAAATGAAACAATATTCCATCTTTACGAATTTTTAGATTTAAGCTTGTAATGGAATGCATTACTGAAATATATAATAAAAAAGGCACCAGAACTTTCAGAGTTAACATTTAGTGATTTACTTGATCCTGAAAGGGGATCAAAAGAAATAGTCATTCAGTGACTAGACTAGTTTTCGCTCCGTATCAGTTGTACTACAATGTAGTTCAACTGGTAGTGCAAATTATACATAACCATATTTTTAGTACTACTGCAATAATACAAGAAAATTCACTAAGTTTTAATACTGGTTACAAAGTGGATGTTCAACTAGTACAAGTTGTTACTATACTTGTAAGAGATTATTAATGCAATTACTATATGTATGAAACAATATTTCCATCTTGATGAATTTTTAAATAAAGGTAAGCTAGTAATAGGTATTTGCATTATTAAATTTTCAATTAAGGTATTACCGCAACTTCCTAGTTTTTTACTTTATCCTGAAAAGGGATCAAAAGGAATAATGATTCAGTGATTAGTTGTTATTAGTGCATTTGCTAATAATGTAGGTATGGCCTCATAAAGGACATTTCGGAAAAGCTTTTTGTATCGAAGCTATTATGTATTAGACAACATTATTTATTTTTTAATACAAATTGTATGTACTTTAAGGGACATATTTGTATGTGTGAATAAAATATTTAGATGAGAATTAAGATTCACAAATTTGTTTTTTATTGTGAAATCCTAAATCGCTCTGAACTAATTCGGTTTAAAAATTATTAGAGCACATATTTTTGTCCCGAGCGGGGATCGAACCTCTGATTTCGCGTCGTGTGCCTCGCCCCAGGAACATGCTCGTTTGAGCCGAAATATTATGCTCGTAATTATTGTATTACTTTAACCGTCATAGGGGACGGTGCCCGTTCATCAACCAGACTATTAGACTTCATCTGATCGAAAGGAGTGATTTTTAAAACATTAACTCTCGCAAGGTCGTCGCTACCATTTTATATTTCTAAATATGATTACAAGCACTGTCGTGTGCTAAGCGAAAGTCGTATTTACAAATTAGGGGCACTTGCATCATTCGTCGGTTTTACACTATTTTTCACATAAGTTTCATTGTTTTAGTTCATGGTAGACATTCAGGTGCATCAGGCTAGCACCATAAATAAAATACACCCAATTACATACCCCTTGTAAGTAGAATGGATAATTTTGGAAATTAATTTAAATGTAATCTGTATGGCGATTCTAAAATTACTATAACAATTTTATTGTTAAAGCGTCTACAACACTTTAAAGCTAATTTCGTCGAGGTAGATGTCCTGTTTATCATATATTATTACGGCATAATCGTATACACAGATATCATATAGTAAAAAAAAACACTAAATTTATTTTAAAAGATTTGCTTTATTAATATAATCACATTTAGAAATTGACAACAATAAATACATATAAATGCAGGTATTCACTATAAAATGCAACAAAGTTAACCATGATTGTATTTACAACAAATTAACACTAAAATGTTGTATGCATTACCCCAGCAAGAAAATCACTTCTGGAATAAATTGAGTTCTACAAATAATTAGTGCGTTATACGCTGTAAATGTGCACCGAATAAAAAATTTGTGCACCTTGCCGTTTTGTTAAAAAAAAAGGAAAAACCAATTCTGCTGGAGTAACGTTGTTCCAGCAGGAAAATTTTAATCGAATGATCGGAAAGAAAAATTAAGTATATGGGCAGATAGCTTATATTTGTGCGTAAATGTGCGCCAAAAATTAAATTTGTGCGTCGTAAGGTTTTCGAGATATTTCATTTCCTGCTGGAGTAACGTTTAGCAAAATCCATTTTCTCGAAAACCATTAATTGTGCAACAGTACAATAAAAGTATATTAGTAGCTCTTAATTTGTGCTTATTTGTGACACCATTAGGTTTTCAAAATTCTGTACCATTTTTATGTAATTATGCAATTATGAAAATAAAAAAAATATGTCTAGCGCTAAAACGAACAAACGGTTGTACTCACTAAAAACGGTATTTGGTTGTTCTTGTTATTCCATTCATAAAAAGTAAACTTATTAGACAAAATATACACGCATTTATCAATATTATCAATATATGTCGCAACCCACAGTGTCATAGTTAGACATCAAAATGCAAGAAATAGAATTAACTCAACATGTTTCAGTGTTAACCAAAAATTAGTGCGTTTATTGAAAAATATATACTGAAAATTTCAGCTTCCTATGTAAAGTATTAAAGAAGATTTGAACAAAAAACTAAAACGAAGCGAGATTACTGGTTATCCGATCAAATACGAAAGATAGCAAAAAAGCGACGGTTTCATACATATTGTATTGTTGCACAATTAATGGTTTTCGAGAAAATGGATTTTGCTAAACGTTACTCCAGCAGGAAATGAAATATCTCGAAAACCTTACGACGCACAAATTTAATTTTTGGCGCACATTTACGCACAAATATAAGCTATCTGCCCATATACTTAATTTTTCTTTCCGATCATTCGATTAAAATTTTCCTGCTGGAACAACGTTACTCCAGCAGAATTGGTTTTTCCTTTTTTTTAACAAAACGGCAAGGTGCACAATTTTTTTATTCGGTGCACATTTACAGCGTATAACGCACTAATTATTTGTAGAACTCAATTTATTCCAGAAGTGATTTTCTTGCTGGGGTAATGCATACAAAATGTTCTTATTTAAGTTTGGTTTATTAAATCTTTGAAACCTCAACATGCATAGATTTGTAAATATAAATTAAACCAAAAACATGTTTAAGTAATGTCATGTACGAAATGTAACTGCAAAGTTAAGAGGTATAATA
This sequence comes from Plagodis dolabraria, assembly GCA_963854805.1. Lineage (NCBI taxonomy): Eukaryota > Metazoa > Arthropoda > Insecta > Lepidoptera > Geometridae > Plagodis > Plagodis dolabraria. The sequence continues at coordinate 23,211,287 of OY978459.1, forward strand.
TTCCTCTTTTTTGTCATGATTTCTCTTATAGTCAGAAAGGAAAATAATCTACCATGCATCCCCTGTGTGAATCGACCTTTAGTAAGTCTCGGTACATAAAATCTTTTGTACAGTTATCCAACAATCTTATATACAAAAAATTGTACTATTTTATGAATATTTGAACTTAATAAAAAAAAGAACAATTATAAATGATCCATATGTGTAATATTAAGTATCAGAAAATAAAAAGTAGGCCATTCTGTTTTTTTATTACATAATTGATACGACTTTGTTTAATATTTTTTTTACATTCACTTTTTTAATTTGGTTTTACAATAGAAAGTAAATTAAATTCGTATTTGAGCAACATAATCGCCAAAAAGATGGAATAAATAAGAAAAGTAATAACATAGAAGGTAATTCAATCATAACTTCTGGTAACATTCATTTTTAACTACAAGTTTTTTCTATTTTATCTCAGCCAGCCTCTGACCACTATCACACCTGTTTATGTATATAGCGCTTTTAACTCATGTTAAAAGTGCTATATACACAAACAGGCTTTTGTTTTCAAAACACATGATAAACTTCATAGCATTAAAAAAATACTTAACTCGTTTTCTTTCGAAAATGACAAAGAGAGGGCACGTTCATGATGCTACGACGGTAACGCTGTGATTACTATGTGTCTAGTGATTGTAAAGAAGGGTCGTAGATGCGAGCTTCGGCGCATGGAGGACTTAAAAATCTAAGCTCCTGACAATGAGTTCCAGCAGAAGTCATTGACAGTATTTTTCTAGGCCTAGCCTAGATATTCATTTTCGGTACCAATATGTGACAGTGGTCATAAGGGCTACCATATCTTTAACCTTAACTCTTATTCCCTTGAACTATGTAATACGGTCTTCAGCGAATGCTAGACATGACTGATGGAATGATCATGTTTATATAACACTAAATGGTCTACTCGTATACAAATTAATATTAAAATGTCATTAACGGTTTGGGAATTCTAACTTGTTCCCGATTGCCACAAGCAGTGATGGCAACTGGGAGTAGTAACTAAGATTTATATTCCCAAATGCCACCACTAATGACGTATTATACGATGGCAACTTTGAAAGAATTGTCTATCTATACAAATGGTCACATTTTGCTAAATTTTACCTAGATAGATGCAAATAGACTGTTTACTATATTAACTTATGTTTCGTTCTTGAAAGGTTTAAACCCCATTATCACGTATCTTTATTGGATCTTTATCTTAGCAGGCTTGAACATTGGCTCAACAATATTTATGTACGATAAAAGGCTACACTTTGTAAACAGGCGGGGAGAGCCATCGTCTTTGCCGCCGGGTTACAAAGTGCAGGACCACCAAATCGCACAGCGAAGCCTCCCTTTGGTCCCATTAAACACATCAAGAGCGGTGCGGGCACGGCGCGAGTGCTTTCGCATTTCCGAGCTGCGCGATGACGTTTGACCTACGTCCGATTAGATGACGCACGCGCTTTAAACTACGAAAAACAAGCGTGTCTAATTTTTCGTACCTCTGACGTCACGAGAGCAATTTGTGTACACACACAGTAATGTAGTATAAAGTAAAAAACATGACACGCGAAATCAACGCACGCCGCCGAAGTATTCGAATGCACCTTCCCCGTCGCGTCGCAGACCGTTGTATCCACAGCCGACGACGCATTCGTGCCGCGTACTGCCGGACTTATAACTTAACTCCGACAAGTTATGATACAGGTTATAACACGCAAGGTAGCTCCGACTTATGCAATCTACTTGGATGTAGGTCTATGGTCGCATCGTACGCAGTGCGCTGCGAGGGCAGCGTGGAGCTTTAGTCCGTTCTTTAGTTTTAAAACTAGTTCGTGGCCGCAACTGCTTTTGTTGTGTTAGAAGCCTTAAAACATGGACTGCGAAAAAGTTCAGGTCGGCAAAGAAATATTATACACGTAACTACACGCCTGCACTAAGAAGTACCTATACATACCATAATTTCCAAAGCTATGCCGCATATTATACTTTGGAATATTTTACAAAAATAATGTTGTATTAAGATTTTTGACTATTTCTTTTGTACTTAACATTTTATGAAATCTAAAGACGACTAATGAATAATAGCGGCTTCGCATCAAGGTCCCCTTGCCCTTTTTCTCACGAATACGTTATAGAGTTTCATACAAAGAATACTGAACGGCTTAATTTGAGGCGATGTTGATACGGTGCCGGGAGTCGATCAGTGTGCGTCAACCATAATATGTGGTATAGTATTGAAAATTATAGTATACAACTTAATGCTAAATACTTACTGCTACTTATATGACATGGTCTACAGGAGGCAATGTTCTTTAAATTACGAATGAAGCAGCTATACATCGGATATATTATCTCTACATTACTTAATTTAATGGCACAAAACTTATTTTTTACTATAGTTATTTGTGGACAATATAAGGCACAGATAGAGCATTCATGAAGTTGTATAGTGTGTATCATATCCTATAGGCATTACATTTTATCTGATACTATTTTCAAGGGGCAGCGCAGACGAGCGACGGTTTTTTCTTCTGAAAAAATGGATAAGCAACAGTTATGTGGGAAAAGAGGTAACTAATTTCCACGGACAAAAAATCTGTCATCTGCGCAGCCCCTAACTGAAATCACTATTGACAATGAAAATATTTTCTTGTATAAACTTATTATCAAAGTATTAAAAAAAACTTTACTTAATATATTGTAATTCCAATTATCCGTCTAATTTACTTGTACTCGTATTTAATTATAATTATTTTAATTTATTTGTAATAATTGCATTATTACATAATGTATTTCTCAATAGAGAGTATGCATGTAATTGAAATATATGAAATAATATACTTATCTTTATTTTTTTCCAAAAACAGATGCGATTAAACTAATAGTATATTTTTTTGTATATTCATAGTTAAAGGTTAGTGAGAGGTAGCTATGTCATATTTTAAATAGCCATGTGTTCAACCTCGGTGAAATTTTGCATGTACATGTCCCTGAGCACAATATCCATGCTTCTAGTTTGGCAGTTTGCCGTGAAATTAAGTATGTACAAAGTTATTTCGAAAATTTTAATGTTAAGAGAAAAAATAAACTATAAAACGGTTAACTGGCAAACAAAAAGAATAGGTGCTTGCATAGACTTAACAACTGTAGGTATGTCTCATGGCGCAATGAAAAATAAAATAACGGTACCAGGTTTTAGACTTGCAAAGACAAATAAAAGGTTCTTTTTAGGTAATTGTGTGCGGTTTTATAATAAAATTCCCAAACATATTACAATGCTCACAGAAGGAAATTAAAATTACACGTGAAAAACATTTTGATTAAGAAATCATACTACACAGTTTGTGATTACTTAAACGACAAAAATGCTTGGAAAATTCCGCCTCTGCCACGCTATCACATGTCTCCTACGTAATTTAAACAATTATTGTAATAATTGTATTGTATTGTATATAACACATTGTAAAAAGACGTTTAAAAGAATGGCCCCGAGTTTCTTGCCCGTTCTTCTCGCAATGGCTCTATAATTATTTTTTATGCTGAACGTGGCAGTACAATGCATAATATTTCAATATTAAAATTTGTAATTGACCTTCATAAGAGCGTCGTAGACGCCTAAATTGAATAAATGATTTTGACTTTGACTTCTAGTTTGCCGTGAAATTAAGTCTGTTCAATTTTTTTTCGATAATTTTAATATTAAGAGAAAAAATAAACTATAAAACGGCTAACTGGCAAACAAGAAGCATAGGTGCTTGCATAGACTTAACAACTGTAGGTATGTCTCAGGGCGCAATGCAGTTCGTCCCTTGTGAGTCATGTGACACAATGCATATTCATATTCATTTATTTAATAAAGATATAGTTACATGTCAAAACAGTATATTATACTAAGGGCCTGTTTCAGAATGTTCGAGTAAGTTCTGTTTTTACTACCCAGAACATATTTAATAAATAAAACACTATCTTTGCGATTCACAGTCATAGATTTAGCCAATCCAGCAGTTAAAACTTGAAACGCGCTACATGTTAACTGTCATTTTTATCATTCAGTTATATTATGTGTTTCATAGCAAACCGAAACTTTATTAGGACATTCTGAAACGGACCCTTAATAGATAAAGTAGTGAACTAAGTTAACTAACATATCTAATTGTTTAATAATTGATACAATAATTACGCATATTATGGTTATTATTATGGCATCTGTTATATGTAGAGGTTAACGCTTAATGGGGTACGTACGGGTACGGTAATACGGGTGGGAATCGTGCGTGTTCCAACGCAATCACTTAAATAAGGTGTTATGCTCAAGGACACGCATTCAAACTTTCAACCAATTTAAACCTTTAATTTATAAAATATGACGATGAGTTTTATGGAAAAGCTACCTGAACTCTAATATAAGATCATATTAATAAATGCATCTTAAGGTTGAATTCGATCTTAAGATGTATTTTTTGACAGATGTTCCATACATTACACGATGAAACTGCATCTTGAGATCTATCTTAAAAGTTGCTGTTGAGATGCATGTATTAATACGAACCTTAAATCAAATGATTGGAAGACAAATAGTTATCTGAACCTTAATTAAAAATTTAGTATACAAAAGTCAGTAAAAACGTAACTGGAAAATATGGGTGTAAAAATAATAAATGGCACAATAATATTGCAGTAATTTTTTGATAAATATTATTATTTGTAATGTTAATTATTTAACACATGCATACCCCCTATTACTTACCACAACATTTTAATTATATATTCTTTATACTTACAAAAACAACGTATGTGGGCATCCATATTTAAATTATAAAGATGCCAATAAATATACAAGCGTTTAGAAAAGGAATGTAAAAAAAGACCTAGATGAATGCTTTAATTTGAATATCTACTACTTGAAATTAATGCTGGATTATTATTAGTAATTGTTCTGTAAACGGACTACTTACTTAAACGTATGTTTAATTTCTCTATTATAAAATTTTTTTATCGCAATATAATCTGCGTGCTCCTCCTTGTTGGAGGCGCAATGGTCACTCAACAAAATAGTAGTGAAGACTTAAAAGAAGTAATGCGCGACGTAATTCTATCATAACTAACGTAATTAAAATTTAATATTGTGATACAAACGGGCTTTAAATTAATACCTACTTGAAATTAAAGCTTCATTATTATTAGTATAGTAATTGTTTTGCGTACTACTTACTTAAACGTATGTTTAGTTACTCTTTTATTAAAATTTAAAATATAAATATAATCTGTCGGTCTTCAAGAGGACTTGTTGGAGGCGCAATGGTCGCTAGACAAAACAGTTGTGATGAGTGCAAAAAAATATTCTTTACGTTATTCTATGATAACCAAGGTTTTCAATATTTAATATTGTGATACAAACGCGCTTAAAATTATTACCTTCTTGAAATTAAAGCTGGATTATAATTAGTATAGTAATAATTGTTTTGCATGTGGACTCCATACTTAATCGAATATTTAGTTTCTTTTTATCAAAATTGATTATCGAAATATAATCTGCCTGCCTTTAGGAGGCCTTGTTGGAGGCCAATAATCGCTCACCAAAATAAAAAGTAGTGAGGACTACAAAAAAATAATGCGCAACGTAATTCTACCGTCATTAAAATTTGTTGACAGACCAACCATACCCCTAATATTATGATACAAATGGGTTATGTTATCCTCTTGAGGCCTAATTACAACCCGAGCCAAAGGCGAGGGTCGAATGTAGCCGAGTTTAATGACCAATACAATAATTCTTTTTCTTACAACGATTTTCAAGACTTAGCTTCTTACTAGTTCAAGGTAAACATAAATATAATGTTATAAACTTTGCTGACACTTGAAACAAAATGTACAGTTAATAGCACTAGATAGATTAGAGCGGTAACATAAAGTAAAAATGTGTTATATAAGCTGCATTATGGATCTAAGAGCGGTGCAATGCTTTATGAGCAAGTCTGCTGAAAAACTAGAAAAATCTAGAATCTAGAAAAAAAACCTTATATTTCTCAGCTGCGCCACAGAGAGCTCTGTTTCGGTACCTTAATTACTTTATATATGTATTTTTTTATGTATTTAGCAGAAAGATAAAATAACTTAAAAAAATGTATGGTCATATCATGGTGATATTAATACCTATTTATGATTAAATATCGGTATAAGCACGATAGATAGATTAACATCTTTTTGTTGCATTTAAGGATCATAAAAAAATACTTTTCAACACCCTTGCTCGTAAAGTGAGCTTTATTATATTGTTCTTAGGGCCATAAAGCGAACCATAACACCCTCGTGCATAATAATATTATACACTAGTGCGTAATAGCATTATACCTACAAAGTTAAGTTAGTACCTAACTGTAAATTACATGCGAGTAAACAAAGCATTTTCTATTTAACAATAAACTATCATTTCATTTCATTTAACCGGGTAATTTATCCCTACAAAGTTAAGTTAGTACCTAACTGCAAACTATATGCGAATAAACAGAGCATTTTCAATTTAACCGGGTAATACAGATTTGTAACAACAAAGAGGTTTAAGGCTAAACATATGTAATCAAACAAAATACATTTGCCACGCGCAAAAAATAAAACTTGCGCGCTATTTTCCACAATTTTCGTATGTTGTTTGTATCGCATTTGTAAAAATTTTTTTCCTCGCTAGGGTGTTGAAAAAGTGCGTATGAAACTCGCGAGCAACTTGTTCATTATACACTCGGCTGATTTACGCCCTCGTCTACGGCTCGGGCCGCAACCCACAGACTCGTGTATAATGAGCAACGAAGCTCACTTGTATTATAATATAAGTACTATTGTTATGTTTTAATTTAATTATTACTAAACGTAACAGAATCAATTAAATTGTAGTTGTACTTAGGTTTATTACTTATTATTTTATTTATCACATTTTTTTGGTAAAGCATAAAATCTCACGTCAAAATATTCAGAGTATCTTGGGGCAAGTGCGTGCTCTCTTCTTAGTTAGGAAATAAAGCTTGCATTTTGTAAAAAGAATAACAAATATTTACTAACGTCATATCTTAAAAGTAAATATTTACTATTTCCCGTGGTATAAGTAATTGCATTGTAAAAACCATTATTAACATATAATATGGAAAGAAAACTGAGAATGACTAGTGGAAGTGAAAACATATAATGCCAAGATAAATATTTTATCTATAACATTTAACAAGCCATTCTGACCGCACGGTTCTATTGCAATAGATATTAGTTTTCACTAACCAACGGTAAATATTTATACGATAAATATTATTAAACATAAATACTGTATAATTCATCACTATTATTTATGCACTTTTTTATAACTATTTGCACCTTAAAAAAATAACTATTCGTAAACGGGTCTGATTCCAGTGGGCGGTAATGGCAAAATGTTATACTACGATAAAAATATGCTCGTAGGAATCTTGGGGCAATATTGATAAAAATATGCTCGTAGGAATCTTGGGGCAATATTGATAAAAACTCTTTTATTAACATTTAGAAAAACTAACTTTCCATTTCGGTAACAAAATATCAAACTTCAGTAAACGATTTAAACCTATGTTGCACTTATTTATATTATTTATAGCACTGTTATATCACCTAACACTTTTTAAAAAATATTTATGAATTATTGTGTGTCATGTTATGAATTTGTTTTGTTTCCCGCAAAAGTCACGGGCATACATAATTCAATAATTTAGCTTAATTATTATATTAACATTATGAACTTAAATACTAGTATATTATTTGTTGTAATAAAGGTGAAAAGGTAATTACTTTACAATAGTAAGACATTTTTGGACACGCCTTTTCACTTGATTATTCGTGTTTTAGCTGCTAACTATTACAATAAAAATATGTATAAATGTCAAAGTTTTTTAGTATTTTCTCTTAAGCAGATATCTATAAACCGAACTTAGATTTATCTTTGCCATGCCTTAGCCAGAACTTGCCTGGGTATTGTTTTCTCAGTTTGTATTCAAATTTTGAATGAATAATCTGAATAAGTTACAATTAACGACCATGATGCGAGTAGATAATTTGCGCTAAATCCTTGTAAACGTATATTCACCAAGCACGTTTCTAGAAATATTTAGAATCATATCTAAATATTTCTAGAAACGCTAGAATTTGCTAAGCATCATCTTAACAAGAAACGTTCAGTGTTCTTTGTACTATACATTTTTATAATTACCTTTCTTTTAAGCTAAGGCAGAGATATATCTAAGTACGCTTTATAGAATTTATCCTCAGTCCGCCGCAACATGCGGCTGAGATCTCCTAAAGGCGCTACAAAACGACAACCTACAATAATTCGGACTAGGAACAAACGGATTCACATCTACCCCCCTTTTAACATCCGGTAACAAGAAAACTACACTTAAAGCTATAATCATATGCCACAACGAATGAACTATCTTATAATTCTGCTCGGTCTGCAAAAACGCATAACATATCAAACCTACAGACACCAAAAGTATACCCACTGGCATATACCTAGCATAATAACTTCTCGGATACCTCATTTTTCTATTTTTCCTAAAGTCTACATACCAGGACAATAATAAAACTGTTACGCCTACCGCTACCGGCAGGAAAAATGATATAAAAGAGTGCATATTCCATGTAGTCAACAAAGCGATTACTATAGCACCGATTAGCTGTAAAGAGGATCTAAATCTTTCGCTTATAATGCTCATAGCTAGCAAAGTCACCCAGAAAGACATTAGGCCGCAGTAAAAGTCACCAAATTGTAATATGTTACCTTTAACGATGCAGTACGCTACTTGTGATGGGGCGTCACACGCGTGGTAGAAGGTTGAGAATATCATCGTGAACATGTACATCATCGCTTCGGTGTAGTAGAGACGGATGCAGGCCACATAGAAAGAGAAGAAGAATAGGAGGTTGCTTAAGGTTAAAAGGAGAATGGAGACCAGCATGTAGGCTCGGCTGTCCATTCTTGAATCGTCGGAACAATCCCAACCTGGAAATTAGGAGAAAATAAATTATTTTTAATGCATTTTTACAACTTATATTTGGTTAGTATTTCATTCAATTTTTTTAATCATCGGATAAAATGTCAACCGACAAAATTTAAAACAAATTAACTTTTATTTCAAACAACCAACATTCCTTCTTTTTAAATTAGATGTGTATACATATATTCTCAGGAATAGTAATTATCTGATGATTGAAAAACTGGCCCTTATGCCTGGGCCTTGTTATATGGAGGTTAAGTATATTTACCCTTTAAGGGTGCAGTAAATTATAAACAAATTAAAATTTTATAAAATGGATTCGGTGTTATTTATCATTTAAAATGTTGACATCATTCACATTTTGATAACAGTTTTTAAATTTTTATTGGCATTAGATAGCCTTTGACGATGATATGATGATGCGGTCGAGGACGTTGTTCGAGCTAACCTAGAATTACTGGGTCCCAAGACCAGCCACCGGAACACACCGTTTGGCGACTGATTTTCTACTTGCGGGTGTTAGCTAGCCGGACGGGCTTTCGCAAAATGCCCTACCACAATGCTATAACTTAGTTTGACTGCTTCCTAAAACAACCGTGACCGACGCGACGGTTTTACGTGCCCTCCGAAGCACGTCATGTTTTTAATCGATAACCAACGTCAACAATAAATAACGAAGTGAGACATCGTTATACAATACTAAGATATGATGAATCTTAACTAATACTCTCGCCCCGCACATCGCCAGAAATTTCGGAATTAGATTAGAGAAAAAATCAGCATACAGACAGAGTCCAATGGGTGGTTCGTCCGTGAGGTAGACCAAAGAAAGGATGTTTGGATTTATTTAAAAATTACATTTGTATATGTTGAGATAAGAGAGTGAAGGAGTAAAGCAATTTGTCCCGACCCCAAGTAATGGAATATGGGCAGGAAGACAGTCATATTTCGAAAAAACCTAGCTATTATTAATCTTAAGCGTGTTCGTTATACTGTTTAAATCCATAATAATATAATAAGTCAATGTTAATGGTTAGGAACTCACCTCCGTATCCAGCAGAACAAGAACAGAAGGACATCACCAGCCCTCCGAAGGTGTTCAGCAAACAATTGCCGTGGTTACTACACCTCCCGCTCACACACGACGTGGAAGACACAGACAGCACTATACTAGCGTTGCACTCCGAAGTGCCTTCCCTAGTCTGATTCCAAGACGCACCAGACTCTGCTCCGTCCTTGTCTAACCCATCCGACTCTACGTAGTACTTTGTACCGTTGTCGAACGCGCGACAAGGACAGACTACCTCATCACAGAACAACCTAAAAGTCAAATACCACGTCCCACTATCAGGAAACGGTATAACATATTTATTGTGGATAGTTTCTGAATCGGTGCTATTCAAAACGAAAAACGCCGGCTTTTCTTTATCATTGTATTTACAGAGACCATTACGCAAAGGTATGCTCGTGTGACCGATGTCCAAGCAAATGACAGCTCTGATATACTGGTTGTCTTCGCTGAAAGCTAATAGCGATCCATTCTTCAGTTCTCGCTTGTATCCCATGTAATACTTCAAACTCATAACCAAACTTGCTTCGATTGCCAGACTTCCGCCAATGTCTAAAAACTGATTAACCTTAAAACGTAGAGACTTTATTTCATTTGATGTGACATTGATTACAGAGGTTGCGTCTTGCAGGTCCGTCGTAGGAAGACCATAGTCAAAGGTGAAGAATCGACCTTTATCATCCCGCATAAGATCTAGAAGCGTATGATTCTCTATAGCATCCTCTTCTTCAGTACCGAGATACGATTCACAATCTGCATACCTCGATGAATTTCCTCTAACATAATCTAAATTGATGTAATGCCAAGCGTTAGGATGTGGAGTAAAATTTATAATTTGGACACCGTCATCTTTGGGGTCAAATGCACACTGGATTAAATGTGTTTCTTCTGTTGGTATTGAGAGTGACTGCACTTTGAACAATATCTCTGTGTGGATGGAGGAAGAGTTAACTACAGTGAGACTAAGTCTGATTGGCTGAGCGTTGTCAACGGACATGCATTTGAAAAATGCGGGTATTTCAGTGTAATCCACGGTGATCCCACTGTAGCAGTCTATTAGTTCGATGTCCTCGTCTCTTTGGACTTGCAAGTCTGTATATAATATCGTTTGGCAATCTGCGACTAGACCTGGAAATAAATAAAGACATACTTGGTCAGGGTATTCACCAAATTAGTTGAAGAATTCTGCAAACGTATGAACAAATTGGATACATTTTAAGAAGGCTCTCACTTCAGAAGTGACTTAAATCAACCTGCTGCGTATATAAAAAATATAATGAGAGAAAGAAGTTTCCAAGACCTCGTTTCCGCAGATTTCATTCTGCAGCGTCTGGGACCCCATTTTGGATACTGGTGTGATTTTACTCTTATATGTTGTATTTCCCCGCGGGGTGCCGAGCCCCCTTTCCGCTACCAGTGGTTGTCATAATATGCGATTAAGGGTGGGTAAAATACCGGAAGGTGGGCAGCAGCGTCTTCTAAGGAATTGCGATCACCAAGCGTGGGGATTATGGCAAACTCTCGCATGATGGGGGAGGCTGTGTTCAGTAGACAATCCGGCTGATACAGTGTGGTATTATTATTATATCTATTTAGATATCAAAAAAACTTCAGCTATAACATTCAATATTATAATATAGCTCGTGATGTACCTCGAGACATTAGTTTTTATGTCCAGTTGGCCTAGTATTTTCACGTGCTATAGTGCCTTATAAGCATTTACATAGAATATCTAACACTGCCTTGTACCGCCCACCAAGCATTCCTCAAAAGGCATGCAACTTGTTAAAATGCATTTATTTTGTTCAATGCGTGTTATCGTACCTAGTTTTAGAAAACTCGAGAACTCCAGCACATGCTTGATTCAACAATAAGGTTAAATTAGTTAAGAGACGAGTGGTGCATGCAGGTAGGTACTCAAATTTCATTATGATTTGGGTTGCCACTTACGGTAATGCTACATCTTATGGTAACCATTATTCTGTGATCGCTACAAACTTACATTCGAACAATTGCTTCTGTACAAAGTTACAACGAAAGTAAAAATGTGAACTACGAGTGGGATTCAAAGCCACGTACCTATATTCTATATCCATCCCGTGTTTGATTTTTTTTATTTCTTTGTAATTTGGTGAGCTTATTCGCTTAGCAGTAGTTAATCTAAAAATTACAAATTCTATCTATTTTTTTGTACCATGTACCATGTATTCTTTATTTTTTGTACCATGGTACATTTAAACATATTTATGCTATTTAAATATATTCTGATTCTATTGAAATACATCTATTTTAATAATTGATTAAAATTTAATAATCATAATATTTTACACTTAAGGTGACTCTACCCGCCACACTCTCCATACAAACGCTCTTTCGTGATTATGGTTTCGTTAAAAAGTTTTTCCCAGATATTTTGAACTAATATGTATCTAGTACATTATATTTACGCTTCTATTCAAGTAAATTTTCAAAAATGTTTGTCTTGATTTCAGTATAATCTTCTAAAAATCACATTTTTTGCACAAATTCTACCTGAACTTTGGCCCATTATTATGTACTCATTAAATGTAATATTATAAAATCCATCGGAACAGAATCCTCGAAAATTTATTGGAAATTCTAAATATTGTAATTTTTTTTTACTAACTTGCAAGGCGTATTCAAAACGACGTATATCCTGAAGTAAGTTTTCTGAAATTTCCGTGTGCTTATTTTCGTTCAATGGTATCGTGTTCTCACCTTACTTGAGTCAACGAGCGGTATGAGGTACGCGGGTGACGAGTCGTGCAGGGTAGTTGTGGGACGCGGGGTGAGACGGAGGCGTTCATTGAATTGAATGATTTTCGCTGCAAAGGCACACTCGCTTCAGTCTATTCTATGTTTGCGGTGTGGACTGTGGAATTTGACTTGCGAGCGCTCACGGTGGTTTAGCGTATTTACCTATTTAATTTTTATTTGACCTAGCTATTTATACCGGACATATGTATTTTTATTGTCAACGGAGCGTAGCGGGCGGGCGGTGGTGCGGTGGTGTGACGGACCGGCACGTTTGTGCATTGCTTCGAGACTCGCCGCTCGCGCTCTTTAGATAAATAGGTTCATTAGCAAGTACCTATATTATTTGATATGAATGACGGGAAGTGGGAACAATAACATTATTAGTTTAAAATATGACACGTGTCATGAATGTGACATGAGTGACATGACGTTCAGTAAGTAAGTAGTAAGTGATCCATGTCCCTATGTAGATGTATTGTGTATGGCAAGTTGTAGGTACAGATAATATATATAATTAAAAAATATACATCATAGGTATTTCGGACCTTTTGTAAAAATACATAATTTAGTATTTTTAACCGACTTCCAAAAAAGGATGAGGTTCTCAATTGGTCTGTTATTTTTATTTTTTATATTTGTTACCTCAGATCTCTTGACTGGGTGAACCGATTTTGAAAATTATTTTTTTGTTTGAAAGCTGATGCTTGTCGTTTGGTCCCATTTTAAATTTCATCAAAATCGGTCAAGTTGTTTATGAGTTACACTAAAAAGATTGAAAAAAAAAATTCTACAAAAAAGATTGAAATTTTTTTTTTAACAAATGATGGAACCGACTTCACCACCCAAAAGTGTGAAATAACTTGTTGAAGTCGTTACCATGATGGTTCAAAACTACCTATTATCATAATATTGTGCGCGTGGTACCGACTTGGACAAGTTATTTCACACTTTTGGGTGTTGAAGTCGGTTCCATTTTTTGTAAAAAAGTTTTTTGCAATCTTTTTAGTGTAACTCAAAAACGGCTTGACCGATTTTGATGAAATTTAAAATGGGACCAAACGACAAGCATCAGCTTTCAAACAAAAAAGAATTTTCAAAATCGGTTCACCCAGTCAAGAGATCTAAGGTAACAAACATGAAAAAAAAAAAATTAAAAAAAAATACAGACTAATTGAGAACTTCCTCCTTTTTTGGAAGTCGGTTAAAAATGGAACCGACGTCAACATCCAAAAGTGTGAAATAACTTGTCAAAGTCGGTACCATGCGCACAATATTGTGATAATTGGTACTTTTGAACCATCATGGTACCGACTTCAACAAGTTATTTCACACTTTTGGGTGTTGAAGTCGGTTCCATCATTTGTCAAACATTTTTTTTATTAATGTATAGCCTATCTGACCTGATGGTGAGTAATGATGTGGTCGAAGATGTTGTTCAGGCTAATTTATAATCACTGGCTCTCAAGGACAGGTGCCGGACCCCACCGTTAGGTGCTTGGCGACAGATTTTCTACTTGGGCGTGGTAGCTAGCCAGGCGTGCATTCGCAAAATTCTCTACAACCATGCAAAATTACTGGTTCTCGAGGACACATAGCGGAACAGACTGGTAAGTGCTTGGCGACAGATTTTCTACTTGAGGGTGGTAGCTAGCCAGGCGCGCATACGCAAAATCCTCTACCATCATGAAAAATTAGCGGTTCTCAAGGACACATCACACATAGCAGAATACAACGACAAGTGCTTGGCGACAGATTTTCAATGTTCTACTTGAGGATGGTAGCTAGCCAGGCTTGCATTCGCAAAATCCTCTACCACCGCGTAAAATAACTGGTTCTCAAGGACACATAGCAGAAAAGACCGGTAAGTGCTTGGCGACAGATTTTGTATTCTAGGGTGGTAGCTAGCCAGGCGCGCATTCGCAAAATCCTCTACCACATGGATCTCAAGGGCACAGCGAAATATACCGTTAAGTGCTTGGTGACAGATTTTCGTCTTGGGCGTGGTAGCTAGCTAGGTGGGATTATGCCTGACCACCATGCTAACTGCCATCAAGCTACCACCCTCAAAAAAAATCCGTCGCCAAGCACCTACCAGTGTGTTACGGCAGCAGTTTTTGAGAAACCAGAAATTTTAGGCCTAATCCGCATCGACATCAATCTCGACCACATCATCACCAACAGGTGAGTAGTAGCTGTCTGATAATTTGATAAATCCTAAAACTGTAACTCATTATTATATTATATTATAACCGTGTCAGTTGCAAGAGTAGGTATGCCTACCTATTTAATAATAATGTCGGCTGATGAGAGGCGGCACTAGATTGTACAATTGTACTAGTGCCGCCTCTTTGAATTCAAATATCGAAATAATATTCTGCTGAGTAGGTACGTAACATTGTCACGGCATCGTCACGTGACTCACGTGGTGCGAACGCGGGCGGCTGCTGAGGCGAGGGGGCGCGGCGCGGCGTGCGCCTGCACTCGCACAGTTTTATATTTCAATTTACAAAAATACCGAAACGTATCGGTATTTTTGTAAATTGAAATATGGGCGAGCTGCTAGTTCTAAATAAAGTCATAAAATCTGATTATGTTGGCTATAATGTCTTTATACTTACCTATATATCTACTATACATGTCGACTTAATAAGATTATTCTATTTTGACCTACTAACGTTACCTCACTTAGTAAAAAAAATTTATAAATACGCATGTCATTGATCCCAGTACGTACGGTACATACCTAACTAATTATTACTTATGCATAAATAAATATAGGTAACTACTGTGGCACAAAATATATAATAGAATAAAATGTAAGTAAATATAGTTGTCCATGCGTCCATTAGACAGACGTGATGCGAACCGTTAGCGAGCGTTCATTACGCTATACATATAGTATACATAAACATATATCTGTGCTCGAAATCATGAATGACTCCCGAACTACCGAAGCAGCCGCGAGTGAGCAGCGGAAATTCCCGAGTTCCGGCCGAAGGCTCAGGCACTGTCTCTTTCTTTTCGCAGTGCTTCGCATTCAGACCAAGCGTTAGATGAAACAACATGCTTTTAGACCATGCTTGCGTTGTAGTTCGGTGGGTTGGGAAGGGGCCACTTAATGCAGTTAAATACAATTTGCAGCTATCACGTTTGCACTTGTCCTAAAAACAAAGATTCTAAAAGCTGCATTGACATAACATATATTCTTTTAATGTGTAGAAAGGGTTGTTTTCAAAAAAGTTTTTAAGTTTTAGTTTGAACATACTGTATTTTAAGGTGGCTTTTGGTAATTTATACATCAGTATTTCATATTTTTTATAATTCGATTTTTATTATTACGCAGATTGTAAGGTAGAACTATTTTCTGTTTTTCTGGAATATTCCTATCTTCATGGATTTCTAAAAAACAATTATAGATAGATACGAGTGGAATAGTGGTTAGAAGATTAACGAAAACACTTACTGAAAAACATTTACGGGAGCAATTAATTAACTACAGAGGTAGTTGGAAGGATTATCAATTGCAACAAATAGGACTGGAGGACAATGATGGCACTTTTATTGATGCCTGAGCGCATTGATGATTTCCAATGAACCTATTGATCACTGAGGCAGGCGTAGGTCGATCCAATATACTAATAGGGTTGCCGAACGGTATCAAGTTATATATGTTTATAGCTACTAAACGTACAATTGTACATAGTAAGCGATGGGAAAAAGATATCAAAACTGACCATCATACTTTAAGACATAAAACATTAAGAATTAGAATAGGCTTATTTTCAGTATGCGTAAACGATAATAGACCATCACAGAACAAACGTATGTTGTTGTTTCTTGCGTCGGGCCTGGCTCACTTCGCACTTTAGTCACAAAGCTAGAGGTATCCGTCCGCACGGGATTATTCTACGGTAGGTGCCGCGTCAGAAGAAGTCAGAGCTATGCGGTAGAAATAGAGAGATGCAGTGTAGGTGAATATAAATATTAGGTTCTCCGTGCTTTGCGAACTAAAATGCATTTTATTGCTTCATAGCTGGAGTCGCTTATTTATTAAAATGCCGTTATTGAGTGATCATTCTGGTTCTTTTTATTCTATGCTTGCGTTTAGATTTATGTACCAAGATATTATTAATGCTATGTTTGAGAATATATTGTAGTTAATAACTTGAATATTTTAGTTATATGCAAGAGAGAACTGGCAACCCTAGGAGTGGTAGTATGATGACTGATTAGATAATGTTGCACATAATGCGACGGAAGCCGGGGGCGGACAATCAGGTCGATGGAGCGCAAGGCCGCTCATCTGATTGTATCGACGCGGACGGGCTTGGATTCCGTTTCAGGACACTTGACGAGAACTAATGGAAATCTTCTTATTAGGTCTCAGTCTATCTATGTTTGCGTGTATACTGTGCTTAGATGCCCTTATTAAAATAAATAACAATAAATTACTGTAGGTGATTCTAGTTCTCACGTAATAGTATACAGAGTGAGATTATAAGTATTCACCAGGCAGTGGCAGACCGTTCGTTAGTGCAGTACCTACATCTTCCTCATGTATACAGGGTTATTGGTAATTCGACCTATTCCTGGTAGTGGGTTAGAGGGGGGGTCAAAACGAATAAATTTCACCCCGAAAAAATCAACCATTTCTGAGATAAATTAAATTTAAGTTTTTTTTTTAATTTGTCGAGGAAAGGTAACTTAATACTAATAATAAAAAAATAGATGGTTTTGATCAATCGTTTTTTTATTGTTACATAAGTAGCAGAGACATTAGGCAATATTTATGAGTAAAAAAACTAGCACTAGGTGTCCTCATCACGTAATACCAGACGGAAACATCGAAAAAAAATTATAATTATGACTAATTGGTTATCTTTGAATGATAATTAACTAAAAAAATGCCAACACACTTGGCGTGCAGATTATTAAAAAAACTACTACATACTTTTAGCTTTCTAATCAGGTATTACAACTTAAAATGAGTTCTAAAATTACAGAGATATTAACATAACTACAAAAACTATTGTTAATATCCTTGTAACTAAACAAATCTTTACAATGTAATTTTTCTAAACAATAATTAAAAACTTAACTTAAACTACTAAAGTACGTTAGAAAGTACTTTAGAGAGCCATATCAAACGTGAAATGTGAGTAGAGTCACAGTTCATGTTGGATATGGCTCCCTCTGTTTCTAATGCATATAGACGCATTCTTTTTCGCAATTCTGTTTTAACAACTTTACTTGTTAAAGTTTCCTTTATTTGGTTGGCCGCATTTATGATGCGTCGTTTTAGTTCTTTAAGCGTTGGCACCGGAGCCAGAGACTGATCATACACCAGCGACTTCATGTGTCCCCAAATGTAATAGTCCAATGGGGTCAAGTCAGGACTTCTGGCTGGCCAAGGAATAGGTCTTCCTCTCCCTATCCAACGACTTCCAGCCACTGACGCACAGTTATTCTAAAGTGCGCTGGACAACCATCGTGCTGAAAAATCATTGTCTGCCTTGTCTGTAAGGGCACATCTTCTAGTAGCTCATGTAGAGTGTTTTGTAAAAATTCTTCATAAATATCCCCTTTTTGGCACCTTTTTGACCATTGGTCTGAAAAAGAAGAATTGAACCCAAACAAGAAACGTCAGAGAGGATCTCAACGCCGTTTTTCAATTAATGTGTGGATGGGCGTTATCGACAACAATTTGATCGGTCCCCATTTCTTTCCAGATATTTAAAATATCCCGTCGATAACGCCCATCCACACATTAATTGAAAAACGGCGTTGAGATCCTCTCTGACGTTTCTTGTTTGGGTTCAATTCTTCTTTTTCAGACCAATGGTGAATGTTGTGGTAATTCGTAATGCCATCTTTGTCAAATTTAGACTCGTCAGTCCATAAGATTTTCTTTTAAAAAAATTAGATTTTCAATGTCTGCATTGAGCATAAAACGGAGACAAAAATCCACCCTTCTCAGAGGATCGCCTTCTTCTTGTACATGTACAGGAGTATAATGATACGGGTAAAGTCCCCCACTGTGCACCGTAGACCAAACTTTCCACTGTGATATACCCAACTGTGATGCAACTGCGTTTGTAGATAACGTTGGATCTTCAGCAAATCGTCGCAGGATTCCCTCTTTTTGTTCCACAGCATAGGTTCGTGGTCTACCAGCGTCACTCGTTCTTCGCACGACACTGCCAGTTTCTCGGATTCGCCGAAAAACTCCATCAAAACGCTTACATCGGGTCTACGACGATTAGGGAACCGCCGAAGGTATTCGCGGCGAGCTGCTGCAGAGTCACCCGCACAATAGCCGTAACAAAACAACATATTGGCGTATTCTTCATTGGAATATTGTTGGATCGAACGGCATCGATTACGTCCGGTCATGATGAAAACTTCACCACAACTCACAAGTCCTTTAACACGCCAAGTCGTCGATAAAGCAGTCGATCACAGAACCAGTTCACAAGCCAAGTCACAAATTGTAAGAAGAATCAGTCCGATATCAAGCCAGGTCAACAATTGGATCGCAATACGAGTAACAAGTGAAAACACGTCTGAACGATACAAGAAGTACGAACCGACTAACTCTACCTACTCTTCAACTAACGATTACGCGGCTGTGCTTAGTAAAAAAACCGAGAATTTACTGCTTGTGATCCCTCGATACATGCCGACAAAACCATGATCATTTATGGCAGGTAATAAGGTTCCTTATTCTGTGTTTGTTGACGGGTGCCCGAACGTAATTTCTATGAAATTTATACCTGGACGATTTTATAAAGCATTATTTTATTAAACCCTATGACCGATGTTAAGTTGTTATACCTCATTAGAAAGCTAAAAGTATGTAGTAGTTTTTTTAATAATCTGCACGCCAAGTGTGTTGGCATTTTTTTTGTTAATTATCATTCAAAAATAACCAATTAGTCATGATTATAATTTTTTTTCTTTGTTTCCGTCTGGTATTACGCGATGAGGACACCTAGTGCTAGTTTTTTTACTCATAAATATTGCCTAATGTCTCTGCTATGTAACAATAAAAAAACCATTGATCAAAACCATCTATTTTTTTTATTATTAATTTTTAAGTTACCTTTCCTCGATAAATTAAAAAAAAACTTAAATTTAATTTATCTCAGGAATGGTTGATTTTTGGGTAGGGGCTTTCGGGGTGAAATTTATTCGTTTTGACCCCCCCTATAACCCACTACTAGGAATAGGTCGAATTACCAATAACCCTGTATACTAGCCGCACCTTCTAGTGACGGGCACCTCTGGGCGCTCTCGGGAGCCCAGCGATTTTGCAGGGACACAAAACATTAAACGTGTATTAGATTCTTTAGCTGCTTATTGCACCTTAAAATACGCTGTGACAATACAGGGTTATTGGTAAAATGCTAACAACCTCTTAGGGTTGACTTCTGCTAGTCCTAACAAACATTTTGAGATGAATGTTTTTTTGACTTTAACTGTTATTTTTTTCTTATTTTTTTTTTGTGTTTTATAGCGTACTCCGAGCGAAGAGCGCCCGCATCGGCAACACTGGACTGCGCCGTGCTCCCTTTGAATAGTTTTGAATATTTACATCGAGCAAAATAATGAAAAATATCAAATACATTACAGGCACAAAAGACTTTTAACATCAAGTGGTCCTCGTGCTTATTCCGATAAAAACATAAAAAAAAACACAAAAATATATATTAACAAAAATATTTTTTTTTAAACCAAAAAATAATTAATCTCAAAATCTTTGTTTGGACTAGCAGAAGTCAACCCTAAGAGGTTGTTAGCATTTTTCCAATAACCCTGTATATATTACGTAGGTATGTAGGTATATATGTACCTTGTTGCTCCACCTTCTGCGTCCTAGGATCTTCCCACTTGATGTACACCAGCGCGTACCAATTCCCTGGCTTCGGATTCTGTATGGAGTAGCTCCGATTCTTCCCGTCAGATAGCAGTTCCAGAGTATGGATTGGCTCTCTTATGTCAGGGTCTATGAAGCTCTTGGGAAAGTCGTACCCATCGGGGTTGACCGCCGGGTAAGACCCATGTTTTATGTTTATTATTACTTCTTGTGGACTGCAGGAGCCTGTGGAACAGAAGACTGGATTGAAATTGTAAAACCTTTGACCGAGACGTTGGCAGGCAAGGCGAATGATAACTATCTCAAGATCAGCTGCCGGAAGACACAATTAGATGTCCGCGACAGATTTTTTTCTTGGGTATTCTAGCTAACCAGATGAGCTTTTTGCTAAATACCGTACCGCTGTCTGTGAAACTGAAGCCCAACAGTATTCGAACCAACCCTTGCCCCTGAGCTGTCTCCGCATTAAATAGTATTATCATATGAGCAAGTACCTTCCTTGAAGTTAAAAGCCTCTGCATAGACATACCGTCCAGAACACGTAAATATTCTGTGCACGCCGCAGGAGCCTCTAGCGCGGAAGCCATCGAATTCTATCAGAAATGCAAGGTCACGGCCTTAAGCACGCCGAAAAACCCGAGATTACCAAATGAATTCTTTGACTGCGATGCGTTCGGCTCCTGCTGAGCCACCTCTGGGTCTGAGCAATCTGGGTGCACCTTAAGGGTGCACTGCGTTGCCTTATCTACTTTAAACAACAACAATCAACAACCTTTTAGGTCGAAGGAAAGTAAAAGGTTCATCATGATAAAACTTTATTTTCTTATTTCCTTGTTTTAAGTAAACCGAATAAAAGTTGCACCGTGTGTCGGACTATTGAACAACTAACAAATATTTGTCATACCGGCTGTAAGGTTTTTTTAATGGGTTTCTGATGGAACGCGCACGATGTATTTCATGACAAGTGACGAACTAAAATGCGCCCATCTTCCTAAGACATATACGGCTGTTAAGAGCCATTTCACAAAATCACGCTACTGACGTTTAGGTAAATGCCAGCGCATCGCTTGCACGAGCGAAAGAAGTGACGACGGAATAGCGTGGCTGTGAATAACTTATTTTGATATTTGCACTCATTAATAAATAAATATAAGTTGTGATTTAAACAATTGTGTAAATGGAATGAGTAAACAATTATAATTTAGGGTTATGTTATTTTTTTTTCCTGCCCAACAAAACAGAGTTAATATCACAGTTAATTGAGATTAGATTAATTGGAGAATGCACTTTCTTCTGATATAATATCTGTTTGGAATTACACTTTATTTAACGCAATAAATCGTGATAAAATGCTTATATCATTCGTGGAAATTTGCGCAAGGTCTTTAATTTTTTTTCCATAATTACGATAAATTATCGATATTCTAGTACACCATGTGTCAAAAAAATTATATGCCTAATGTATTTGATGAATTTTTATACAAGAAATAGAACTCTGAAGTTGGCTATGTGTACGTTAATTCGTAAAACAAGGTGCGGGACATTGGTCACTAGAAAATAATTAAAGTTATGATTGTAAATGTAGTACATTAACTGAAAATAGAATAGATTATTCTATTTTTACCAATTATTCAACAATTTGTAGATCTTTCCTATGATAGTAAATTAAGCGCTTAAAATCTTCGATACACGCATCAAAACGCGAAATGGCTCTTAAATCTCATGTGCCTGTAATTTCATAATTGCTAGCTCCCCAAAACTGCTGCTTGAACTGTTAGGTGATTAGCGATAGCTTTACAACTTGAGGGTGTGAGCTAGCTAGGCGATCATTCGCAAAATGCCCTTCCATCATGCTCAAGCTGGCGGCGGTGGATCATTGGAGGTTTGAATAAACCATCCAATCATCTATTTCATGTAAATAATTAACAGAGACGTTGCAACACATTTCAACGGGTATATTTAAAAATAATGGACCCTACTCTTATGCCCGTTCATCTCGCAGTGACTGTTATGTTACTAAACGCAGAAGTAGTATCTTTACATAGAAAAAATCTAATTGCAGTTGTAGGTAACGCCTCCGTACGAATTTAAATGCCTGACTATCGAGTATATTAATCTTAAACGTTAGTGGTGTACACATTTTGTCCTTTAAATTTGTCAGTTAATAAGGCCAACTGGTTCAAAGAGTATGACGTTGTCTATTTTTATTGCAGAAATAGAAGGAAACAAGTTTTCTGGGAAATTGACTTGGTTGAGTACCTTAAAAGGAATAGCGCATAGAAACGTGTGCATATCAAAAAGAAAAATCTCATTTCTATGTCTTAATGTGGTGCAATTTGGATGCTTTTATAATTAAAGGGCTCCGCCCGCGCGTATGTCGGTTATCGCGCAAAAACATTAACCTCTTTTTGCGCAGTTGCATAAAAACTATCCTATGTTTTTTCCCGGGTCTCAAACTATTTCCATACCAAATTTCTTTCAAATCGGTCCAGTAGTTTTGGCGTGAAAGCGTAACAGACAGACAGAGTTACTTTCGTATTTATAATATTAGTACTGTTAAATCAAATCAAAATTTGTTTATTGCCACACAATAAATATAAAATGAAACAACAATGGCGACCAATGCACAAGAAAAAACAACATAAAAATATTTCTAAACGTACATTGAGAGATATGAAAAGATGATTAGATATTAAATAAATAATGTGGGCAAAAGGAGAAAAATTAAACTAAATTTAATTTCTATTTAAATCACATTACAGTTATCGATTACATATGAGATACAGTTAGGAAATGTGTAAAAATAAATGACTCTTGTTTAGAACAGCACAAAAACGAAGAGCTACTTAGTGAAATTTAGAAAAATCACGGTCCGGCGATAAACTACATTTCTACCCGGCCGGCTATTACCGGGTTGTAGTTTATCGCACTGCGGCATCTACGAAAAAGTTTTCAGTAATCAACCCCATTAGAAGGAGCACGTATTTGACAAATATGTTTGATCGTTTACAAGTGCACTTAAACGTCACGGCATGAGAGCCAAACCACGGTAATGTTATCACCGTGGCCAAACTGAGATCGGGGACATTTTGAAAACAACAGAAAAGCCATGCGGAGCTTTGATAAGCAATCTCTCCTTCATCGTCCCAATTACTCGGACAAATTTTAGAATATTGGGAAAACACATAAAAACTGCTTTTTCTCTGTTATAAAAGTTAAACAATCATGTAAAGCTATTATCAAAATGATGTCAATAACATGGTAAACAAAATACGTAAAAACAGTTCCCGAATGTTTAGTAATTGCTGCGAAAAATTGAGATCTCTGACGCCATTATTTTCAATTCGTCGTCTTAAGCATTGCAACCAACAGTCCGCAACCAGTAAAAAATAACTTTGGTTGAAGGCGCAAATTACCGTCAAATTTTATGTATAACTATAATATGTACATTTATTTAAATAACATATTTGTGCGTGCTCATCATACGCGTACGATAAAAAGTAAAAACAGTGAACTATCAGTACTAATATTATAAATGCGAAAGTAACTCTGTCTGTCTGTCTGTTACGCTTTCACGCCATAACTACTGGACCGGTTTGAATGAAATTTGGTATGGAAATGGTTTGAGACCCGGAAAAAAAAATGGGATAGTTTTTATCCAACTGCGCAAAAAGAGGTTAATGTATTTGCGCGATAATCGACATACGCGCGGGCGCAGCCGCGCCCGGAAAGCTAGTACTTTATATATAGGTAAGATCCTTAGCTCTACAAGGCTCTACTTGGTATATATATATACAAATTATAATTAATGTAAGTACATGAAGTGCATAGTAAACAATATCCAAACAGCTTTACAACTAAATTGAGATAACTTACGCGTTATCTCCGTCAACAAGCAGTTATCATTAAATTTATCAAATCTCTGTATAACATATGTCTTATCTCCAAACCAAACAGAATATAATGCGTTTAAGGTATATTAAACCTTATTTTATGGTGAGAGAGTCGATTTTTGTATGTGTGAACTACCTTCATAATTCTAATTAACTTTACCATACAGCCTCGATGGGTGGTTTGTGGTGTGTGTGTGTAAATGAAAAATTATAAAATACTGGACCAACTTCCAACACTTAAAAGTATGAAATAACCTGTGCATGTCGTTACTGCTGATAAAACACCGGCCTCACATTAGATTATTTTTTACAAGACTGCCCTAATAAGGGAAAGGTTTCAATTATGTTTTCAGGGTCTATGTATGTATAGTATATTTCTTTATTGCACCACAACTTCTAAACGGCTTAACCGATTATGATATATGCGATATCATTAGATTCATCTCGATAACCCAAGGTACATAAAAAAATATTTAAAAAAATGGCGGATTTTAGACCCCATATTGTGAAGTAAAAAAATTTTTTTTTCCAAACCCATCGAGTAGGGTATCAAAATAAAGAGCTTTAAAAAACCATTCCATAAACATATACAAATTACAGTTTTAATTTCAGTGGAACGATAAATCGCTTAATGAAAATAAATATATTTGCAGTCGGGCTTTTTACTATTTTAATTAATTTATATCTCTCTTTTTGTGATAAAGACTGCTTACAATATCATCAACTCGCCTAAAATAGTGTTCGTCATCGACAACAGCAAATAACATTAAATCATCTAGTTAAATTTTTCAGTTAACTGACTATGACTTATAAACTACAGAACCGATTTTGATGACATTTATATAGAAGAAAGAAAGAAAGAAAATATATTTATTTGACACAAACAACTTAAATTATGTACAATGTATGCAGTATGTGGGTACGCACAATGCAGTAAATAAGGTTAGGAGATAGTAGGTATACCAACATACATATTATCTATATATTTAAGCGTGTCAAATGGGATCCAGCTGTGGTGCACCTTGTGTAATATGAGACTACTTTGGAAGTATAACCTATCCAATAAAAAATAATGATCCAAATCGGACTACTCTGTAAAAACGTACGTGTCATTAAAAAATAATTACACGCGTCGAATTGAGAACCTTCTTTTTTGGAAGTCACTTAAAAAGTTATGCATTGTAATCCATAGGTCCTGAGTTTGATCGCTGGCGCGAAAAGTTGTTGCGTTTTTCAGACGAAGAATTTTTGGGTATCCAAGACCTGGAACCGTGCCTGTGCATGATTTTCAGCAGTAATAGGAAATAACGGAACTCTAGTTTGACTAATCAGTACTAATATTATAAATGCGAAAGTAACTATGTCTATCTGTCTGTCAGTTACGCTTTAACGCCAAAACTACTGGACCATTTGAATGAAATTTGGTATGGAAATAGTTTGAGACCCGGGAAAAAAACAAAGGATAGTTTTATCCAACTGCGCAAAAAGAGGTTAATGTTTTCGCGCGATAACCGACATACGCGCGGGCGGAGCCGCGCCCGGAAAGCTAGTGTGTTGATAAAATAAACCTGTGCACTGTCGTTGTTGCCGAGTGACTAACAAATACATCACACTTGTGCCCCGCGCGTGTATAACGGTGGGGGTAGAAACATTTTCTCTTTTTGTATGAAAATTCGACACTTCCTTCTCGTCTTAAGACGGTGAAATAATAGGATCGTAAGGATAAATTTGAGCTTAACTATACTTATGTATATAACTCATTTACTACGATAGTTCAACTGGAGAAGCATTTCCCGGCTGTAGGGACGGGACTTCCGGTTCGAATCCCGCCGTAGTTCAATTATTTATTTCCGTTGTTTTCGTATTTTTCTTTGCTTAGCGGGCATTCATTCAAAAATTACTGTTTTAGTTACTAATATGATGTTTACTAAAGTATTAAACCAAAAACTAGATAAATAATATATAATACTAAAACATTAAACCTAAAAATACTGTACCAATACTGTAATGTTGGTTTAAATAAAGTTTTGACAGTACATATTGGCATAGTTAAGGAAAATGAACAGATTTATAAAAGCTCCTGCGAGAACTACTTAGGTATTTAATTAATTAATTAATTTTATTAATCGATAATACCAATCACATCAAATTACCCACGTTGAAACAATTCAAGTGGAGGTATTTGTGTTTATGTATATACATAATTTGTGTTTGTTCAACTTATCAGTACTAATATTATAAATGCGAAAGTAACTCTACGTCTGCTACGCTTTTACACCAAAACTACTGGACCGATTTGAATGAAATTTGGTATGGAAATAGTTTGAGACCCGGGCAAAAACATAGGATAGTTTTTATCGATTTTGCGCGATAACCGACATACGCGCGGGCGGAGCCGCGCCCGGAAAGCTAGTGTAAATATAATTATTTTGTCCACTACCTCGCTGGTAGTTGGTTTGCGTAATCTAGTGGTGAAAGATAAAAGTGTGGTTACGTTAAAAAAAAATAGTATTTTATTTGTCACAAGTCTCACAAACACAGGAAACTTTGAGAGTTAGGGCGACACGATACTTATTATTTTAAAATATAAATATGATTATCATATAATTTTATAAATACATTATTATTGTAAGCCTTTGTGCATAATTTTATTACAAAATTCTGTAATTTCAAGTAATTGTTAATTGTTAATATTATATTCTAAGAATAATGAAACGTAAAATGATTATGAGATATTTTAAACACAAGGATTAGTCACACAAATAAATATATTATTATTATTGTCTACGCGAATAACTTTACAAAATTACGGTAGGTACCACGGTAGACGAGACTGCAAGAGAATGTCCGGTACCGGGGAAGGATGGCCCAGGGTTTGAATACCACTCGATGTTCAAATGTTTCCTGTCGTTGTAATTTGGGAACAAAATCATAGGTACGAGTTTAGATTCCGCGGGATGAGGATTCGCAGATCGTAAATCGTTTTTTTCTGGGAGGGTTCTACCGCTCCCCTTTCGCCCCTCTAGCCGACGAAATAAAGTATTATTAGAGACAATATTATATAAACAAATATTTTTATTTTAATTAAGTTATATGATTAGTATAACATTCTGCAGATCGTATTAAACCAAACAAAAGAGATTGTTCAAATAAACACTGAGTTGTACCTGCCTGATCATGATCAATGTATTGATTATTGAAGAAAACCAGACATTTGGATATGTAGTATGCATACACCTCTCTGAATTATTTATTATGTTTAAAAGAAACAGGCCAAGGTGAATAAAGCAGGCAAAGTATTTACCCATCGCCTGCCAAACGATATTCACTATATACTATATAGTATAAAATATAGTCGCTTCCCGCTGTCTATCCCTACTCCTATATATGATTAATCTTTAAAACTACGCAACGGATTTTGATGTTTTTTTTAATATATAGTGATTTTAGAGGAAGGTTTATATGTATAATACATACATAATATAATAGAGAAACACTGATAATTTTAGAGGTTTCTAATGTGATGCCGTAAATAAACACATTTTTTGCGCTTACATTGCAAACGCTGGCTGAACCCTATAAGGTAGATCAAAATAATGTACTACAGTATTGTACACTTTAAAAAGATCTACAAAATAGTCCTTCTCACTTTAATTATGTCTACCTCTTAGGGATAACTCACAATAACCATTTTTTATCCTTTACTTTTTACGAGAAATAATGACTTATTTACGAAGATACATTGTGCATCTAATATAGATTAATATGACCCTCTACAGCATATAATTTCGACTATTTTCAAAGATATTACAGATTATAAAAAAAAGTGGGGCTATCGGTTTAAGATCAATAACAGATACAAAGAGTCCATCTTAGCTTTTGCCCACGACCTTGCAATTCTGACACGTAACCCAATACAATGTCAGGAACTTCTACGAGAAGTGGATGAGTTCTGTGCGTGGACTTAAGGGTTGAGAACAAAACCAAGTAAATGCCACTGTCTGTGTCTGGGTAGACGGAATACCAAATTTACCTCTTACGACCCGGGACTATTGATAGAAGGAGAATGTGTTTCCACAATTGCTGAAGCTGTGCCATTTAAATTTCTTGGTATAGAAAGATAGATCACAAAGGACGCACACCATCTTTAGACGCAGTTGTTGATAACTTTCTAAAAGACCTTAGTATGGTAGACCAACAACCACTAAGTAACATTAAAAAGGCTTGGATATACTACAACTACTTGACAACACGTCTGACTTGGCCTTTTCTAGTATACGACATTAATAAATCCCTTTTAACAAAGCTGGAAGTAAACGTCATAAGGACATTGAAGTCATGGTTGGGGCTTGCACTTTCGGCAGACCCATCTACATTATTTAGGGATCAAACTAATTTTGGGACGAAATTAAAAAAACCATCCAAGCTCTATAAACACCTCAGAGTTACCAAAACGCACGTCTTATCAAAATCTCAGGACGATATAGTCGCATCTCTCCCAAAAGACAAAAGTGCCTCCGACCTTGATTCCAAACAATTTATGATAGGTGCTCAGTCTAGCAAAGCGGGTTTTGTGTCAAAAAGAAAGTTGACAACAAGACGAAAATGATAGCTATAAAGTACATGCAATGAGCTTAGAAATGCAAAGCGAATGGCTAACCATAGGTGAATTTTGTATCCCTCTGGCGTTAAAGTGGCGTACCTAGATATACGATTGGTCACCTGCCTTATTAAAATTTTATTGAAACGCCTTTCAGATGACCCTCCCAGACCAAAGTAACTTAGTAAGATGGGGGAAAACCACTGAAAAGTCTTGCGTCATTGGTCAGGAGGCGATAGGTACAGCAAGGCACTTACTGGTAGGATGCAAGGTGCTTCTTGATAGGGGTCATTATTCACGTCGCCATTATAGAGTCCTCGAAATCATACGAGAAGCGGTGAGTCTCTCGGTAGTTAGAGCAAAAAAAGGTTTGACCATGAACAAACGACACGTCGATATTGTAAAAGAAGGGTCATATACAAAATCTAAATCCAACCCTTACTCCATCATAGGTGAAGCTCCCGATTGGACTCTTTTGATGGACACGTATGAAAAACACTACAAAATTCCTGAGGATGTTGGTGTTTCGTCTTCCAGACCAGACATATTTCTATACTCAAAAAATCTAAAACGCATAGTACTTATAGAACTTACTGTGCCGTGGGAAACGAACATACCTAAAGACCACACAATAAAAACAAACAATTATTATGACCTAACAAATGAATTAACCAAAAACGGTTATGTGGTTAATTTATATGCTGTAGAAGTTGGAGCAAGGTGTATACCAGCAAAATCCCTATATATACTTAAAGACCTTGGCCTGCCAAGAACAACCGTAACTTCCATCCTAGAACGTGCATCTAAGGCGGCATTAGTAGGATCTTACCAAATTTGGTTAGGTAGAGGAGGAGGCTTGAGCGGGAAGGGGAGAATTGATATATCATAAAGAGGCCTCTTAACCCTGCTCCTGGTTTGCAAGCCCCAGGCCCCTCTAGCCTCTTCCTCTGCAACGCTATGGACCCGGCACCCGTACGGTGAATCCATGGAATGCTAAGTAAAGTGTCTCTCTTAATATTGCGCCAGTGCGAGGTCGGGGCGGGTCGCTAGTGTTTTATGTGACTGTTTTCGAATCAATTTTCTAGAAGGCAACTTTTTAGAAACTAGAACCAGCTTGCCAATAATTATCATCATCATAAGCCGTAACATATTCAAGGGTTCATTATATGCCCGTTGAAAGCCAGTCGACAATAACGGCTGTTAGTCAATTACATCCAGAGATCAGAGACGCGGGGAGCAGATCCTGCGTCGAGTCCTATAGAGCAGACCTATCTTCAATCTCAACTATTGGTTCGTCAACTAAAAGTTAATTGCATCAGAGCTAAGTCGGTGACTGGTTCTTTAATGAAATTCATCGTTTTGTATATATATGTATATATGGCTCTAAGAAACTTCTTACTTTTTCTACTTGGAGGTGTTGCCTAGCCCAACAGGCATTCGTAAAATGTGCAACTACTGCGCAGAGTCGGTGTCGGGCCACCCGTAGGCCTGTAAATAGCCAAACGACTGCAATCCTAAGACAACAACCAGTACTGATAACAACTTAAGACGTTCCTTCGTACAAAACATTGTTTGACCATGGTAGGATCAGTAAGATCAAATAGGCAAGCTCAGCTACGAGCGCCTCAAAACGACCATCTTCTAATATGAAGGTATAAGCAATAATATACTCGCTACAACGTTGATGTTCCAGTCCAATGGCTAATTGGTATAGACCCTATATGAATGAAGTTATACACCTATTAAATAGGCCTTCTTCAAGATAGTCACGCCTTGTATTAGTTATGTTCTTACCCAGTAATATCATTGTAGCGTTTCTAAAAAAACACTCCAGCACTGAACAATTTGAAAACGTAAAAAAAAATCCTATATCTTTTTTGAAGCCTGCACCAAGGCAGCGCTACGTAATTGTGGTTCGTTTGATCCCTTGCTGTATCTTTATTTCTTAATTTTGAATTATGTAATTAATATATATTATATTTAAAGATTCAATCTATAAATCATACACTTTGGAAACACAATTACTTACTATTTTCTCGATTGAAAAAAAATCCAAAGTTACATCTAAAAAACGAAATAAACCCTTAGTATGGCGTAAATACTTAACGGAGAGTCATCCGTATTTGAATAATAAAAAAACAACATGTTTTCTATAACGTATACACATTGCATTTTTCAAATAGGCATTTGGTTTTATCACACAAAGGAAATTCTCAAATTCACGCATGTTCCGCCCATTTTAGTCGTGAGCCGCGATGCTTTGTCCCTATCCGCTTTAGTAATTCTTCGGCCATCGGACGGGGACGAAAGCTGTTGGCGTGCTTTACTTACGCACACATACGCGGCGCTCCTAAAAAGCTCGGTGCGCCCTTAATGACTCCTATAATTATTTTTACACATAACTCAGAAGCGAGATGGCCCTTTAGTTCTACAAGATTTTGTTACGTTTTTTAAAGAAAACGTATACTCACGTTATTTTTTTACATTTTCTAGCTTGAGCAGGAAGAAAGTGGAAGAGAATAAAGAACAACAGAATCGTTCTATACTACGGAACCCTACATTATGCGTGGACCGACACGTATTTGACCGTTTTTGTGTAGTACTAACAATTTTGATAGAATCAAATAACTTCTGAAAGTAGGAACAAATTATCAGAAATGTTAGGCGCGATTAGTGTCGTATCGTACGAGTATGGCCAGTATCATTACACTTAAAGTACAGCAATCTCACTCGGACGTCCAAAGATATATGGTGCGCCGGGATTACCAGTTTTCCACCGCTCTCAGAAGTTCTGTGGAGTCCCTCTTTACCCGGATGCGTTATGCCTTGCTGTTTTTGCTGTAAAGCCTTTTTATCTTATCTTATAATATCGTGTAAGCACCTAAATTTCGATATAGTATCAAGTCAGTACCGGCTAATTTGTTCTGTAAAGTACCTACTGGTAACGGGTTTTTGTGTCGAGGAAAGTATATAATCTTTCAATTTCTCTCAGTATATTCGGTTACGAAGAATTCTTTCCGAATTCAGTTTCATCATTCGGATTTGGACTAAAGGCGAATTCTTGGCGAACAATTTGGAGTATAGGTTTCGCTTGATGACCTTAATAAGTGCTGACTTGGTGGTGCGCAAGTGGTGTTGCACTACCTTCGAGATCCTTTTTATGAAGCTGACCATATTCCGAAAGCTTTAGACTACACTCTTATCTCATTTTGGTCCTCCATGCTGCTAACGATTTCCTCTAAATTTACTATGGGCATGGGACTCCACCGCTTGGATAATCTCTACCAATCCGTTGTTTATCTCGTTTACTGTTGCACTTTCGGCAATGCACTGGAAGTAATGTTATTGTACTATTTGAAGGCCTGCGGTTATGGTTTAGTGTGACTATCAATCATTCGCCATTGCGCACTTTCGTGAAGTAGCACACCATACTAACGAAGTAACTATTGAGTATTCTGAGACTGTTATATCTTCGTGAATAAAGTAAGTTCTATCGGTTGTAAATACCTGGCGCTTTTTGTTTGGAGACGAGTTATAGTGGTGCACGGTTAAGCAGTGTAGAATTGGGATGGTTGGAGAAAGAAAACCGAGGATGAAGACATACTATTAAAATCTCTTCTACAATGAACCTAAAACGACAGCTTACACAATGAGCTTAGACATGCAATAAAGACTAACTATGGGTGAATAATATATCATCTTAGCCTTAACGTGGTACACCTTGATATATGGTTGGTCTGCTGACTTATTCGACTTCTTCTAATCTTAGCAATATAGATGACCCTCACAGACAAGCGTAATTTAGTAGGTAAGAGGTGGAAAAGCAAACAAAACCTTGCTACAACTGTTACAAAGTAATATGTAAACTACTGTACTGTGTTTTGAAGCGCTCGTAGTGAAGTCTGCATAGCCGTTCTGAACCAATCAGCAAAGGCAACGTCCGCCGCGGTCATGAGTTGAATGGGTGACCGCTGGTGACATTACGCTTCCGTGCATCGGAGCGCACGTTAAGGCGTCGGTCCTGGTTTTTGTCTTAGGATAGCTGTCGTTATAGCATGGTGATAAGGCATTTTTCGAATGCGCGCCTGGCTAGCTACCACTCTCAAATAGAAAATCAGTCGTGGTTATGATGGCGCGGGTTGGAATCCCGTACATGACTATAATTTTTCCTCTACTTGTAATTTTATGAAGTCAATATTCACTCCTAAACATTATTTTCGAAACTCTTATGATGGACATATGAAAATCACTATAAAATACAGAAGTATGCTGGTATTTCTACATCCAGACATCTACTCAAGGAAACTCAGATGTATAGTACTTATGAAAGCATACCTAAATACAACATTATGAACACAAACAAATGTTATGATTCAACAATTGAATTAACCAGTTATGGCTATGTAGTTCATTGATACGTATACTGTAGATGTCAAAGCCAGGGGTATACCAGCAAAATTTATCAATAACCTTTCATAAGAAGACAACTGTAACGAAACTGACAACTTGAAGAATAACCATAACACTCTAGAAGTAATATCAAAGGCAGCATTATGATCTTATCTTATATTAGGCAAGCGAGTAGACTAACAGAATGCAGGGAGTGATAATTTTAGACTATAGGCTTCTTAAGCCTACACTGAGCCTTAACCTTAACAAAATGTTATACCCCGGGTGGGCACAGCTGTCCTTGAGAGACAGTAATTCTAGGTTAGGCTGAACAATAACTATGACTACATTATCACATACCATAAAGTGAGAGTAATTTCTTTTAACCCAAAGGTGTGCTCCTACCATTTGTAGAAATGATTTTCGATTAGCATGCAATAGTGTCATGTCATATTTAGAAACACTGTAAACTTCTTGGCGACATATTTTCGAATTGAGGATGGTAACTAGCCAGGCGGGCACATGCAGTATGCCCTACCACCAAGCTTTATCGACTGACATCTTCTGACAATTTTTCACTCTGACGAAGCACTCAGTAGTAGGTTAAGCTGTTCTTAAGTCGACACCTTAAGCCATTTTCAAACTTTGATTGCTAGGCATTTTTGAGCTTTAGTGTCTAGATCTTATGATACGTTTTTATTTGCTATAGAGATTCACTGAATACTTGATTTTAGTTAAAAATAAGCAATACCAATATTAGTTTATGAATACATTTTTTTCCAAACAAAGAAGTCTGGACACACAATGAGCGGAGAAGACAAATGGAGTAATGCAGTTATCATTTGGTATTCCAGAAACGGAAAAAGAAAAAAGGTAAGACAACCTAAAAGATGGGATGATGCGATTAGGGAAATAGCAGGAAAATCCTGGATGAGACTTGCCAGAGAGAGAGAAAACACTGGAAGAGTTTGGAGGAGGCCTTTGCCAAGAGGCAAACAGATTGTGATGAACAGTAGTAAAATTAATATTAAGATAATTTGTAAAATATCCCCTAACCATAATATGTATTCTCCGGCCGGCCGGAAACGCCGCATCTGTACAAACCGGCCTGCCGGTTGGTGGTCAATAGTCGTGTTTGCAAATTCACTATAAAATCTGCGTTAGTCCAATTTTCATATGGCAAACGGTTTTCGAAAGGATGGATCCTTGGTTATACGAGAAAAAATCCATATTTATCTGAGATAACAGAAAGTATGTTTAATATTTTTATGAAATCTGAAACCAGCTCAAATTACATTTTGGTGCCAAAATATTACGTCATTTAATAATAATCTCGTAACTACATACTTCTATAGTAATGAACCTAGAAAGCTGTAATTTTGCATATACATAGAAAACAAGTCAATAACGATGTTAAAAGAAATTAAAAGGATAAGAATTGAAAAGTTTTTTTTTTATGTTTTTTTTTATTTGACCCTCTTGTGTGTCCAGAACGAATTTTCGGACGTCTAAAAAAAAGGTTTAGTGCGAAGCTTGTATTTATCCAATCGTTATAACTCAAACGTTGTTAGTAAGCTAGTATCCTTGGCTATACAACTCAAAAAACTGCATCACGTTACGGTAACGAGAAGTTATTCAAATCGTGAAATGAAAATAAAAAACTTTCACTCGATACATTTTGCCGCGCAAACACTCACCGATGGAAACTTACGTAATAAATAATCTCGTAACTACTAAACCTAAACATCTGATATAATTCAAGTGTATAGATTACATGTAAATAATCATATCAAAAGAAGAAGCAAAGTCGTAGGTGGTATAGTTTTTGAATAAAAAAATAATTACGCTTCCATAGAGTTTTCCCGCCAAAATTCTTTAAAAAAAATCGCGTTGTTTTAATCTCGTTACTACTTTTAAAATATTTATCCCAACAATCTGTTATAATTCATGGGTAAAGAACCATGGTAAGTACTCATATTAAAAGAAAAAGCAAAGCTATAGGTGGAATAGTTTCAGAAAAAAAAAATAAAAAAAAATAATTAAAAATTGCTGTTTTTCGCCATTTTTGTCGTCTGTTCAAACTCCTTTTCCTGTAAAATTTTCCATAAAAAGGTCTATTTTCATTTCTTTTTCCGTAAAGCGAATATGATGAGGATTGCATTGGTACCAAGAAAATTATATGTTGATTGGAGATTACATCAAATAAACGCGATTTTAAAACAAAAAACGTCAAAATCTGCAAAAATATATTTACATTTCGCTGTTTGATCCACTCAAACTAAATGAATGAAAATGTTATTTTTGTAGGGTATAGGTGATATATTAGGGTATGGGGATATTAGGGTGACATGTTAAGGTAATGAAAAACAACTTTGTACTAAAAAAAAACGTGACGGGGCGTCAAGGGAAAAAAAAACGTGGACAGTTTACGCACAAATGCGCCATACCCGATGTACAGATTCTACATAATAGGGGTTATGTAGCTGTCTGAAATAAAGGCTATAAATAAATTAATAAATAAATACAATAATATAATATAATAAAAAACTAAAATTTATTCGACAGACACCAATTTGCCTTAAAGTTAACAGATCTTGCCCTATTCCCGATAAGCATTCACCCTAAATTTATTACATGTATTCTGAAGGATGTGAGACAACAATCAAATATATCTATATTTAAAATCCAATAATAACAAAAATATAATGTCACTAGGGTTAAGCGACAACTCATCCAAGTCAAAGCCACAGCGTGCATTGTTTGACTTGTCTGATCGGTTAAGAACGGCTATGCAAACTTCACTATGAGCACTTCAAAATTGTTTGGTGATAAAATACCTATGTATGTATAACATACTTTTAAGTAAGCACTGAAACTCATTATATAAAAAAATAATTAAATGGGTACTTAGTATTTAACATATAAATAAAAGAACAGATTAGTCAAATTCAGAACCTCCTCCTATTTTGAAGTCAGCTAATAACAATCAAAACTTGTTTCGTTGTTCTTAAGTTTTTGTGCATCCTTAGAGATTAAAGTAGGTTTTTTCATTTGATCTTGGTAGAAAAAAAATATACTTATTGAAAACACATGGATTTAGGTTCATTGGAGTGCTGTTCACTGTTCACACACACTTTACATTTCAGAATGGCTAAATCCTTACGTGCAATATATGCATTATAAGCACAAAACAGAATACACCCTAGTATCATAAAAAGTATTTTTTTACAGGAAACAAGACTTTTACTGCCATAGGTACCTACTCAATTAATGTTGTCAAAATGTTGTTAATAAATTAGGAGCCAATCTAACAACTTTAGATTGTTATCGTGTTGCATTGTATATGTATTGTAACTGCTGCAGCAGTTTGTATAGATTATGTATTTGTAAAATTTTGATACATCACGGACAGACATACCAATATTATTCAAGTGCAGCTCCTCAGACTGAAAGGTGAAGCGGGCATCCGTCACGTCTCTCATAACAGGATAAAACACAACAGAAACAGTGCGATAACTTCTGTACATATATACATCTGTGGCTATCTGCCTGGTCACTAAATGATAGTCGTCGAGTATTACTGTCCGAGTTTTCGTCAACTGCTCAATAATCCGCTTCCTGTTGCCTTCCTCTTCGGCTTCCTTATCGCCGCTAGTCACGATGGTGCACAAGTAATAAAGTAATAGGTGCAAATGGGCCTTCATTTCGAAAATTTCGCCTACCTTGTGCCTACGTCCCAAACAATCAGGACACTTTGATAAAATAAATATTTAACTAGGGTAATTCACTTCATTTCGAAGACAAAGTTCGCTATCGCCGACGACCGCACAGATTACATGGACGACCGACAGTCAGAATCAAAACAATTTCAAAAATAATTTGAGGCGAACAATAATTCAGACAGGTGTTACCATATTTATAGCATTGCCATTCTAGCTTGCTGAAATAATTCTAAATAAGTAGTTCTTACGTGACTGTGCGGTTTAAAAAAAAACGTCCAACTGGGGGGCGAAACCCACGCACCCTGGGTTTCACCCAACACAAACAAGGACTTCAGAATCTTTAGAATTGCGTTCCTCAACTAGTTCCAAGTGTAATTATAATATTTTTATAGATATATATATATAAACAATAATTTACAGATAACATTTTCCTTAATCTACCGTTAGTGACCAAAATACTGTTAGGTTTTGCCTTGTTCTAATGCACCAGTTATAAGGCTTTTTAGTACCTTGAATAATAAACAAACAAGCCATACAAACAATTTGAAACCAGACACCATAATCTTTTTAATGACCACAAAGGACGGGGTATTGAACAAGCAGGAGGAAATTTAATTCATCTTGCGATATGTTAACAGCTAAATTGTGGAAGTAGTACATGATGTTTCTTTCACCAAACATCATAAATTATTCCCTTTATATTTATCTAAATCCAAATAGGTAATTAATTAAGATAAAAACCAAATTTTTATTTTTTTAGGGTTTGGTACCCAAAGGGTAAAAACGGGACCCTATTACTGAGACTACACAGTCCGTCCGTCTGTCACCAGGCTGTATCTCAAGAACGGTGATAGCTAGACAGTTGAAATTTTCACAGATGATGTATTTCTATTGCCGCTATAACAACAAATAGTAAAAATAAATATATAAGGGGGGCTCCCATACAACAAGCTTGTTTTTTTAACGTTTCTTGCTCGATACTAATAACGGTGACAGGTAGACGCTTTAACTATTCACAGAATATTTAGTTTTATGTTATCTTTATATATAATGAGTTAAAATAAAATAAAATAAATAATTCAGGGACTTCTATACAATAAAAGAGATTTTCACTTTTTATTTAATTTTAAAGTGTGTAACTTGCATGATTAGGTTACAGATAATGGTATGGAACCCTTCGTGCGCGGGTCCCACTCTCACTTGGCTGGTTTTTTCTTTTTCATATTATTATTATCGGTCTAACATTTATGTTTTAGAAATAATAACTATGCGGTTTTTTTTTTATTGCAGGCAGGTATTTTGTGCCAAAATCGGGTAATTTAAGGTTTCTATGTGGAAAAATGAAAATGGGGATCCGGCAACACTGCCTATAGTAGTAGGATTAGAAGCATAGATCACATCAGATAGAATACATACCATAGAATATATAGTACATACTGAAGGAAGGCGCTAGGAAGTCCTGTTTTCTGTGAGTGGATGTAGCCGGAGGTGACACCATATTATTGTTATCGTGGTATCTGTTTAGCAAATTATGAACCGAATTTTTGAGTAAATAGAGTTATCATAATCAAAATTGTTTGACAGTTAAACAGATGTCACAAACAAAGAGGGATGTATATTCTAAGAAAGTGACTACTGAATCGATTCATATCGAATAAGCGAAAAGAAACACGTTTCAATAAATAATTATTGCTCACAGACAAAAAAGCTCGAGAATATATTTAACCTGTGGTTTGCCAAATAAAATTTGTTATGCTACAACTGAAATTTCAAGTTTAAATGATAATAATAAACATTTGCAATATTTCAGTTCCCTAGAAAAAGCTGCTGTCCACCTTCGGCTGTGTTAACCTTAGGCGCCTCTTACGACACCAACGGTTAGAGGGGGGGGGGGGGTTGACATTCTATCCCATAGGCATAATCTTACGATACTCAATATTGCCTTAATCTGGGGTACAAAAAATTTGCGCATTATCATAAGCTACGAATACTAAAAACATATTGGAATTTTGCTTGAAATATATACTAGCTTGTATCTTATCAAGTTATTGTTATCTTATCACTCACTGGTTCCATTACTCGTCTAGACCTGATAATATTATAAGCTTGCGTATGCACCTTTCTAGTTATTTTTTCTTCATTACTCATTTTAATAACAGTATTAGAAAAAAACATGTCCAAATCAGAATAATGGCAATACAAATATGTTCATTTATATAACTATTACGCCATCTACTAAGTATAGTCAAACAATTTCTTTTTTAAAGTAAACGCCTCATTGAAGCAACATCAAACTAGACACTCTAAATAAGCCCACAGCGCCCTGTGTAGTCGACGAGCTGACCAGAGTCAGCTCAACCAGCGCACTCAAGCGTGCCATAACCAGACATCACTAGTATGATTTTGACTTGGGGGTCTGTTTCATTCATACAAGGATGATATCGGTTGTGCGTGATACGTTAGGTTTAATAGTTTTTTGGGGTGATAACTTTCCACCACTACAATACGGTATACTCTTTAATTGAGTACTATAACTTCCGCCTCTACGCTACGGTACTTACAATGGAGTATATTAATAAATCCGGTTCGATTCTTGGGGTTCAAAATTCAATCTCATGAATTGATCCACTATATTGGTCCGACCAAAGATTGATTTCTTTGCTTCGAAAAATCGATATAATTAATAATCGATTCTCAATCAGCCTGCCGCATGCCTATCCTGAGAGATACAATTCTTTGGAATGTTGCCAGAACAGCCTCGGTGAGCTAATTTTCGGCCTTTCTGTCATCAGGTCGGTTCTGCTTTGGCCTCTCGTCAAAATCGGCCTTACCAACATTTGTAACTCCATTCATTACTATCTCGATCTTCTGGAACAAATAAGTCTATCTTGCTTGCACGCATGTGATCACGAGATTTATGAAATACGTACTGCGCTATACATACTATTGAAAATTAAAAATTATTGAGTAGCATCGCGTTATTTATTCCCAACGCATCATTGGTACTATTATATACAGCACGCATTTTGGCTGACGAGGACGCACCAAAAGCACGCGTATATACAGGGTTATTGGTAATATGCTAACAACCTCTTAGGGTTGACATCTACAAATTTGTCTCAAATAATATGCGAGTTACATCATTTTGAACTTGAACTTACCTTATCTCGGCCTAGGCTAGGAACAAAGTAATTAGGAAGCGTGGAGTCGCTTAGTTTGTTTTTTATTTGAGAATGGTAAATGGATCAATAAGGACATATAATTACAAACGGGCAACTGATAGTATTTAATATAATGTGAATGATTCTTCTAGCTAAAAAATAACGAATACATTAGTTAAGAAACAATAAAATTAACTTGATTATAATAATTAAATTATATAATAATAATTAATTTAATTATTATGATTATAATAATTAAATGGCTTTTGATATACCTGCATAACATTAGGAACAAATGTCTTATCATTTCTTGTAACTGGAGCGGCGATCACAACTCAAGATAATATTGTGTTTTCCCCTTTCTTTGATTCCCCTAGCTAAAAAAAACTAATAGATTATACCTTAACAAAATTTGAGAAAGAAAATACTCGTCCTAGTGTCGAAGATACAAACATATGTTTATACATAATACACAAACATATAAATGCCGATTTGTCGAAATAAATTACTAGCAGTGCTGTGTCATCAATTTGAGCATTGTGGTAAAGACTTGACATGAGTAAAACCGTTCGTTTGTTGTCCATTTTGACTAAAACACTCGTAAACTACGACAAAATCAATCAAATAATAATTTGAAAAATGGCATAAAAGTACTACGTCGTGGTTGCGGAAGGGTCAAAATTGCCCTATTTGCGTTTGCGCTCGTTTACCTGCTTGCACGTGTTCCACCCGACTAAGAGGAGGTGCGAAGAAGGGAGGGTTATTCAATGACTACAGTTACTGATAAGTTCGATTGCATGCGACTGCAGGTAAAAAAAATCTACATCAAATAAAATCAGCACGGTCAAATTGGCCCTACCACATCCTCGGCGGGTTAATACTTTAACTTTACCTGTATATTTGGTATGGCTGTCTTTTTTATTTTGTTAAATCCTTTCTTCGTGACATACATATCCTGTTTACAAAAATGTTCCGAACAAATGACACTAGAGGTGTTTGGTTCATAAAATTCTTTCACTCTGTTTCGTGATATGTTAACCTCCATTTCTCCCTTTGTATTTCATTTTGTGGAAAACTAAAACAAACGAAGTATTTCAAAAAGATTACAAAAGTGTAACGCACAAAAATAATAAAAAGGGAATGACGACTCCGTATCCTCTCATACAGGCCTTGTTCTAAAGCACTAGTTTCGTTTCGTTTTTGCTCATCGAAGTCCGAGCCAGAGTGAAAGGGATAGATGCGTACACAATGCGTGGTTGCAAATGAAGAAAAATATTAGTAAATATGCCAATAAATATACAAAAATATTAGTAAATATGCAAATAAATGGATAACAATGCAATACTTACTCGAAGTTCGATACGCTATCCTGTTTTTGCACTTTTAACGTACAATTCTTGCATGTTTTCACTGCACACTTCGGCATTGTAACACGTCACACAATTGGAGCGGTCACACGCGACTGAGAGCAAAACAAGGCATACTACACCATTTATGCCTTGATTTGACGGTGCCGTTTTCGAGCGCCGATCGGGGATCTACCCTATATTTCATCGCAGAGTACAAACAAACATTTCGAGATAAAAAAAAAAATTCGTTTTAAAAAAAAAATTATGTGTTTTCTTTAGAAAAATTTTTTTGTTTGTGAATTATTTTTTATTTTTTGTGTACTATATGTGTTTTTGACGGAATATATACAAGCCCCACCTGCTGTTAAAAGTCTCTTGTGCCTGTAATGTATTATTTTCTTATACTTTATTACTTTGCTCGATGTGATTGTTTTAAACTCTATTCAAAGGGAACACGGTGCGGTCTAGTGTTGCCGCGAAGGACACTCTTGGCTCGGAGTAGGCATCAAAATACAAAATAATTCAATTTTTTTTCAAAACATAAAAATATGAACGAAAGCGTGATTATCTCAAATCGTTTGTTAAGACTAACAGGAGTCAACCCTTACAGGTTGTTAGCATTTTACTAATAACCCTGTATATTATAATGGTATGCGACTGCAGAAATTAGTTGAAATATTATTGTATAATACATTGTCGCTTTTCTAAAACCACCCAAGTAGCAATGGACCTTTATCGAACTTAACTGCAGCCGCTGCGCTGCTAGGAGATTACTTAGAAAATTTGTTCCCACATTTTTTTTCCTTAGTTTGAAGACATTTGAATATGTTTGTAGAACATATTTGGTACTCGTACGGAAATGGTTAAACATTGTTATTTTATATGGTAAAATAAAATCCACGGTAGGTCCCATATATTCAAAAAATCTATGTATTAATATTATATATATTATGATTATATTATTATATTAGGTCTCTGGGACTTTCTGGAAATGTTGTCGATAAATTTTTTGGCGAATAACGATACATTTTTGAAGTAAATTTACCAATGAAAAATCATCTGGCATTTACAAAATATGTCAACCAATATCTGTATAAGGCTTGATGGATTTTTAATATATGTAAAGGTAAGAAATATATCTAATTTATCGTAGATTTCGAGGGTTTCATGTTTTTTCGGTTATCCACATGGAATATATAGTGTGATACGAAAACTCTGATGTGCTAGTTCAACTTGCACATAGCTGTTATATATCTCTATCGAATAATCCTCCCTAAAATAGGCCCGTTTAATGTGGTTTTTGTTCTTTTTTGTATTTAGGTGCTGGCAGCACTACTCCTCCGGTTCGGCGCGCGCATGTAGTATTTTATTTTGTTGTATCGCTCGTGTATCACTCTTTCGTATAAAAATCCAAGTGTACATTAAAATAAAGTTATGGCTTCGACGGCAAATTCGAAGCAAACCTTAAACGGAGACTGTTCCTCGCGTCCGTGCAAAAAATATAGAATGGAAACAAATAAAGTTACTGTTGTTTTGGGTGCTCAGTGGGGTGATGAAG
Source organism: Plagodis dolabraria (assembly GCA_963854805.1). Classification (NCBI taxonomy): domain Eukaryota; kingdom Metazoa; phylum Arthropoda; class Insecta; order Lepidoptera; family Geometridae; genus Plagodis; species Plagodis dolabraria. The sequence continues at coordinate 23,254,723 of OY978459.1, forward strand.
GCAAAGGAAAAGTAGTAGATCTTTTGGCTGTGGATTCCGACATCGTTTGCCGCTGCCAGGTTTGATTTTTCCATTTGTTTTGTTTGTTAGATTTATAGCGTTAATGTTATAGTTCTGTCAATCGACTATAAAAATATATCTAGTTTATATTTGAGGTTATAAATTAGCATGGCTTTCCCAAATAATTAGTCCGTTTTCATAAAATTATGGTTGTTCATAAACTGAATACATATTACGTGATAAACTTTTGCTGCTGGCACCGCGCCAACTTTTGTTTGAAAACATGGGAATACAATGTTTTTCTACAGATTTGTGATTACGCTCTATGTGCCAAGAGTTAGCGGGAAACTGTCTATGAACGTTCAATGATGCGCAAATACCACCAGGGTCTCATTACGTAACCATAAATATTAACTATTTTGTTTATCCCTGTGTGTCATGAGACTAGTGGAATTAGCTTGAACATTGAAAAATGTCACATTGTGTGTGTATGAGATTAGAGTTTAATGCTGTACATCTATTGTGGATTCTAGCCAAGGTCTGAGCAACTTGCTGTAGTGGACAATAATGTAACAATTACATCTTTGATCTCATAAGTTTCATGTTGCTAGGGTTTGATCTAAATCAAATTTATAAAACTGCAACATTAATTGTTAGAGCTAAAATAGCTCTACAAGTATGAGTGCAAAGATAAAATTTCTTTCTACTTTTATATTATTATATCAGTCTTATATAAACTATGACTATGACTAGGAAGGCCAAATCCTAAAAGTTTGTAAGATGGAGTAATACCACCAAAAATCTTGCTACATTTTGCAGCTATCTCATTCTCCCACATGCTTGAAGGCTTGATCTTATTTAGGTTATTTTTAGTATTCAGCTTCAGTCAGAAAAGTTTGATTGCCTTTTTTAACTCATTCCCTGTTCATGAACCATGCAAGCTCAAGAAACGTGCTTGGAACATATAAATATGTTCATTGGCCATGTATACAAACTAGAGAATTCAAATTGGTGTAAAAACCTGGGTGTATATTTTTATGTATCCAGGTTTTCATTTCTTATTACTATTTTCAATGAGTATGCATTTGACGTCAGTTATTACACGACAGCCCAAAAAAGGAGAGTTATGTTTTCAGGGTTCATGTATGTATGTGTGTTTGTGAGTTTCTTTATTCTACCATAACTTCTAAACGGCTTAACCGATTTTGTTGTAAGGGGTATCGTTAGATTCGTCTTGATAACCCAAGTGAGACTAGGTACATAAAAAATAATAGAAAATCAAATTGGCGGATCTTAGAGCCCATATAGTGGGGTGAAAAAATGTTTTTCTTCCATACCCACCGAGTTGGGTATCAAAATGAAGAGCTTTAAAAAATGATTCTATAAATATATAGAACTTGCAGTTTTAATTTCAATGTAACATTTGATCGCTCAATGAAAATAAATAAATTGCAATTGGGTTTTTTAATTTTTAATTATTTTTTTCATTTTTCATTCATTCATCATGACTTAAAGGATGTGCTGTTGATAATTTGGTAACTTTAATAGTTATATGAAGGAACCGAGTGAATTTGTAATGGAGTTCACTTATATTTACAAATATTTGACATATACACTATATATATGTTTTATTAGGTGAAAATTGTTATTTTAAAATGCTAAGATATACTTAAATATTCAAAATGTGAAAGATTGTTTGTTACTTCATCATGCTTAAACAGCTTGATAGATTTGGATAAACTCTGGGCTAGGAATAGCTTATATACTTACAAGTATACATACACTTACATATAGGCTACATTTGATCCCAAAAAATCATGTTCCACTTTTTGGGTTAAATAAAGCCTGAAACTGAGAAAATTACTGTGACAACAAGTGATACTTTGACAGTTGTCACAACTAAATCTATTTCAGTGTAGTAATTTATTTGGGTTTGATTGTGTGAGTTTATAATATTGAATCCTGAGTTGATGTCACTACTTATACTTCTTAAATTGAACATATAAAACCTTCAGTTGAGTTGATGAACAGAATAAAATAATATTTTGCTATTCAGTAACCTGCTCATTTGGTACATAACAAGTTTGGGCAAGTCGCTATACCTAATCAAAAACTTGATGTGTACTAGATCTGTTCATATGTAAGAGTAGTAGCAATTTATATCAATTTAGTTGTAGATAACACTGTGAATTGGCTGCGGTGCCCCAGATACATGGTTCCATCCCCAACTCCAGCTTCACTGCATGGTGGAAGGCAATTTTGTGAATGTTTGCCTGGCTAGCTACCACCCTCAAGTAGAAAATATGTCGCCAAGCACACAGTGTGTTCTGTTATCAGTGCTTGAGAGCCAGTAAAATTTCTGGTACATATGACATGCTGTTTGTCTCAAGGTGAAGGGCACATTGTAATTTGTTACTTGCAAAGAAATGCATATGTTATAAGCAGTGGCTACTTTTTATCATCAGGTGGACCTCATACTTTTTCCATCACAATCATATTAAAAAATATAAAATATATAATGATGGATATCTAAAGTGAACATAATAGAATATTTGTATGCATGTTGGTTTTTTTTCATCTAGAGATGATCTCAAAATATTTTTATATTATCTCATTCGGTAATATTCTAATTATGAAATGAAATACAGACTTTTATTGGCATATTTTATTTACATACATCTTTAAGAAAATTAAAAAATGAAATTAAAGCATTATTGTCCTAACAAAACAATGCTTTAAAACAATTTTTTAATTAATAAAGTACAATGTGGTCAAGATCCAGGAGGTGAGTGCGCTGTGCGCGCATCGCGGTGTTTTTTTATATTGCATTTTATTTAATGTAGCTACCTATACCTATAGCCATGAGATTAAATAAAGTAGTTTATGCAACTGCATATAATTAGGTATTAAAACAATTGTGTAATCTTATTTTGAAAACTACAAAAAACTACACTCAAGTTATAATACCCCCTATTATATGACAGTTGCATAAACTACTATTAGAACTTACTGTATCTCAGGGGTCGTCTTATGTAATTAAAACAAATAAATAATACAACTTTATATATGAATTATACAAAAACTAGTTAATTTATATAGATTAGTAGGAGCGAGAAATATTATAGCAAAATATCATTATAAGTTATTAAAAGATGCATGTCCTTGAGCCTAATATCTATGCTCCTGTTTTGCCAGTTGTCTGTTTAATTATATGTTTTATCTCTTAATCCTCTATAAAAGTTTCTGAAACAGCTAGCTTATTGCCCATATTAATATATCCTGTGTCATAGTAGTAATATCATCCAAACAAGTGTTATAATGTTGAATTAGATTTCAATGCAACTGCTTTTTCAAATTAAAATTTAATTTCATTGTCAGGCATGCTCCTTCCCTACCACAGCACTGTATCGATACAAAGAACTGTTATTTGAACTAATGTCCTATCCTGCCTTTTTTTTCAATATAAGTATTGCAAAAATGTTATATTCAAGTGCATTTTAATAATTGTAGGATCTAAAATGTAAATATTATTACAGTAAATAAGTCTATTCTTACCTATACATAGTTTGTATTAGATATACAGCAATTAAAATTTCCATGAATTTACATAGAGTTCTTACAACACTGTACATCACCCTATGGTTTCAGAACTTTTTATAGAGGATCCATATCATGGGTGTAACTAACGTCCTAGAACGCAAATGCAAAGTGGCTTTCGTAGTATCGTATCAAATTTGTTTAGGTAGGGTATGTGCACCGAGGAGTGTAGTGGAGTATTGATAACATTCAAAAGCACAACACAATAACATCGGAACCTTAAACCTACGCTCTGGGTTGCAAGTCGCAGGAATGAGCTTTGATGCCATAATCCCCAAAACCAAAGCATCTTGGGGATTGCAATGTAAGATGACATTTCTCCAGTAGGCCGCATTTTCCCTACGTTGATTCTTGTGTCTGGCACAGGAAGATTTAGTGGGATGCAATTACATCCCGGCATCATAAGCTATAAATCTCAATGACAGAAAGAAAAACTATCGTAAATCCTTTTTTGAATATTAAAAAAAGAAATATTTTCGTCAGATAACTACTTGGTTCATTTCATGACCAAACGCTGATATGGAATACAAACCCAAAACAATTATCATTAGTATCATTACTACATGTAACTGCTTCAAATTCCACTTGTTTAGATAATATCTGATAAAAATGATGTATCACAGTGAAGTGTCTATCTTTGCTTCATCATTGCAACATGAAGTGTTACGATAAGAAAATGTACAATATTATTTGTTTCGCAGTATGTGATTTGATGACAGGTGACCTTGCAATGCAAAATATATCTCTTATTATGTTGATAGTATATTGTGTAGCCTTCAGTATCATTTCACCTGATGTGAATAAGGGTCCAATATGGTACAAGGACTTTACCTAGAACTGGAATTGACTCTCAAAGACAGATGTTGGAAGGTTTTTGGTGATTTTTTGATATTTTCTACTAGAGAGTTAGTCAAGTGTCGGAAACAAAATGGCCTGTTAAAGCTAAATTGCAGTGAATTCCATGTCCGCGGCATTAAGATATTATTAGTAGGTACCATATCTCAATGGCCCGCGGCAGGTTTCGCTATGGCAGTCCTTAATCATTACCATAAGACAGTCACTGCATCATCACTGTTGTCTGTGTTCACAAAGAATTGCGTTTTCACTTCAAAAGCGATTTAGGTAGGTACTATAACATATAAGGTAATAAAAAAAGTGACTGAGAATTTCCAGATTCTTGACTGCATTTACAATTATTACATACACATGGTCGGTAGCGGCAAACATTCTCGAATTAACTTCTTTAACACTTTATTGAGGATTTATTATAAGTATAGATTTTCTCCAATCATAACTATCAATCGATAGATATGCCCAGAAACGTATTGCTTAGCATTTCATGGGTGGTGCCAGGTCCATCGCCTTGCTTAAAATCGTCATTTCAAGACCGTACCTATGGTTTTGAAATTGAAGAACGAAAGGCGGCGTAGCGATATATCGTAATCACATTGCAGGCTGTAGCACACTGAGCTAAACCTTATTTCAACATTGCATCGGTTTCTTTGATTTTTGTACTGGCCGGCGTCATTTTGCTTCTGATTTGGGTGTTAATAATTGACCCCCCGAGGAGTGCCGGACTATAATAGCACCCCCTTAACTTCCTATGGTAGTCATAACTGGCGACCAAAGGAAAAATGCCAGAAGGTGGGTAGCAGCACCTTAAGAACTGCCATCTTACACTGCAATCCCCAAGACACCTGCTAAGCGTGGAGATTATGGCAAACCCCCTCCTCTTATGACGGATGTCTTTGTCCAATGGTAGACGTTATCTCTGTTGATAGTGAATGACTTTTATTCTTAATATAATCTTATATTTATTTTTACTTATTCCGATGTTTAATGTTTATCATCAAATCCTGGAAATTAAATTTGATCCACTTCCCGGTTACCGAGTGAGCTGAAATTTTGCATACATGTGTAAATCGCGTGATAATGAAATATTATAATGACGTGGTGCTGATCTGATGATGGAGCTGGAAGGTGCCCAAAGGAACTTCGCAATGAAAGGACAACTTCATCTAGGCTGGGCTCTTTTGAATTGTCTTGACGAATATTTTTTTAAATTTTTTAGTTCTTTTCATAAAAAAGAACATAAAAGCCTGTTTTTTTTTTATAGAGAAAAGCTTGTTTGTACTCAGATGTGTGGTTCATATTATTCGTCTACAATTTTATTATATAGGACAAGGTTACTTCCTTATGCTGAATGTCACCGGCTACATTTGATATGAGCAACCTCGGGAAAATTTTATCATTTCCATAACAGAATGTACCTACAACATTATTGAAGCTAAACATTGATAATTGCCTACAGTCTATCACTGAGTGAGTCAACACGCGTGAGCATTATCTGGTGGAAACTGATACATACTAGGTACATCCACCAGTTTGAGCAATTGCTGTTATAACATTAATATAGCCCAATCAAAAATTGTCTTAAAGTTTTATGAAGAGCAAGAAATGTATTTCCCTATTTTCTTCCTAGATCATGCCTCTTCAGCTAGAGCAAAATATAAATCTATGCTTGATATAGATTTCATTTTTTCCAGCAATATAAGTATTATTAGTAATAATACTTATATTGCTGGAAAAAAATAAAAAAAAATTAAATACCATTGATTTATATAAGAAAGGAAGATAGGGTTACGCTCCACGACAATATGTGGAGAAATTTTAACAAAAGCATTTTTTTTTATTTGTTATTTTTTATTGCTGATAGGTAAGCCTTTGACCACAATCTCACCTGATGGTAAGTGATGATGTGGTCGAAGGTGTTAATAGGCTTAACCTAGAATGACTGGCTCTCAAGGACAGCTGCCGGAACGCACCGTTAGGTGTTTGGCGACAGATTTTCTACTTGAGGGTGGTCGCAAGCCAGGCGAGCATTCTCAACATGTCCGGAATGATTCGCCGCGGCGGGATTCGAACCATGAACCTGCTGCGCGGCAGTCCATAGCCAAAGCCACTGAGCTATCACTGCTTCATAATGCACACAGCTACACAACCTTGGTATATGATACGTTTTAAAAAAAGACAAAGACAGGTAAACCAGTATACAGTACTTACACGTAGGTACATACGCACACTATCGAGACTCAATCAGGAGACGTCGCCTTATTTGACATTGCCATTTTCGAGGTGCATATGAAGTTTCTCTCGTTTTTTATAAGTTCAATTATTATAAATATAACCGTATGAAAATCTATAAAAAAAACCCTTTTTAATTACTCGTTTTTACCGCTATGACAGGACCAATTAACAAATTTGAAAAGAGGTTGACGTAAAGGAAAATAACAGGAGAATAATTAAACACTTTTAATTTTTCTTATTGCAAAAGATTGTATGTGCAATGAAGAATACAGACCTTTCAACTGACAAAGGTGCGCCGTTTCATATTTTTTGAGTGTAGTTGCAACTCCACGACGAACCCAATAGATATGTTTGAGCGAGCGCGAAGCGTCTCCAATTCAGCTTGGGCAAGCATGTTTTCGTATGTCTGTCCGAATGTCCAGCTGTTCTCCTCTACAGTTTAAGTCGGTTAAAATTTCAAACCACGAATCTTGAAATTACATTATTTGGAAACAACTAATTCCGTACAAAAAATAATAAGCTTATTTGCTTATCAGTTATCTATCATTTATCAGGTCTTGATGTGATATTTTAACCTTTATTATAATCTGAGTCTGATATTCCTAAATGACAACTAGTCATTTTCTTGATAAGGGAAGCCTCGCCCATAACTTCGCCTTGTGAGAATGTAAACACTATTATTCCAAGAAAGTGACATCATTGGCCGACGCACCTTCTCTGGCATACAGCGCGGACTATTATAGAGGTATATCTGTTTTCTCTTTTGGTAGGGAACCCTAATGAATTACCTCATAGAATTATATTGATTACGACCCCCATATCCAATAACGTCCTGATAATTCTATGAGGTAATTCATTGGGGTATCTAAGTAGATGATGTAAGTACTTCAAACTGACGTTATGAGAAAACTTTGTGCCGGTAAATACATGCCGCGTGAATTCAATTCAAAGACACGCCAGAAAATATATTCAAAGGCACCGCCCGTCAGTAACTGTGCCTGCAGACGAAGCAATCGCGCCGCGTTCCGCTGTAATCAACTCAGGCAAATAATGGGAATTAGAACAAAGCTGTGATTAGGATAAGCAAGATAGTTCGACTTGTGTAATATACTTAAATATAGTATAGGTCTATGTGGCGCATCGTCATAATCTGTCTTGTACTGTGACTGGAGTAACCTGGAATACTGGCTCTCAAGGAATTAAATGCATGTTATTCCTTAGTCGATATTTCTAAGTCGGGAACTATATGACAGACAAAATCATAGGGATCAAAGAATCTATGTAACAAACACCATCACAACCTATGAAGGGGCATGATTGGTAATAAATGATATAAAATGTATATATATGTAATACTAGCTTTCTGGGCGCGGCTCCGCCCGCGCGTATGTCGGTTATCGCGCGAAAACATTAACCTCTTTTTGCGCAGTCAGATAAAAACTATCCTATGTTTTTTCCCGGGTCTCAAACTATCTCCATACCAAATTTCATTCAAATCGGTCCAGTAGTTTTGGCGTGAAAGCGTGACAGACAGACAGAGTTACTTTCGCATTTATAATATTAGTACTGATAATTATAAATACATAACAGTATATGTACTTGACAAAAAAGTAGAGTTGCTCACGTCTCACCATAACAAAGTAAGTTTAAATTACTATTACTTTGGTTACAATTGGTTCGTAAAATGTCGAAACATTGTCGCATATTGTTTATTTAGTTTCTATTACAACATTTACAACACAACTTGCAGAGAAATCTATTATTTTCAAGTTGAACGTATACAAATAATAATTTTCTCTTATGAGATTTATGTACTGTTAGGCAATATCTCTTTCCATTACTACTGGCTGGTTCGGTTCAATTAGGAGCTCGTGACTAAAACAAAACAAGATTATAATAATAATAATAATTCTTTATTTCGACCAACTTAGATCATACAATATTAAATTTAAACAAAACTTACAATGGTACCTTCCATTGTAAGTTTTGTTAATATTTTCAATCAATTAAATAGAAGAGACATTGCAAAGTATTAGTTTCTATTTTATTAAAGCTATATACATAATTTAAATAAAGGAACGTGAATTTCATTAATGTCACGTTATAAGTAAAAACTTCGGAATATATTAAATTAAATTGAAAATATGAAAATAATTAAATGTCGATAAAAATAAAATAACAATAATAAATTATGTACTTATAAAATATGAAACAAAATACTTAGCATCATCAATTCCATGTCAATATAGCTCAAAGTCAACTATGTCCTATTTATAGTATAGATTAAGTAAGGTATATTTATTTAGTGATAGCCGAGAGGTAATAGTTATGGACTGCCGCGCCATAGGGCCATGGTTCAATTCCCCACCGGTGACTTTAGCTTTACCGAATGGTTGAATGGCATTTTGTGAATACTCGCCTGGCAAGCTACCACGCTCAAGTAGAGGATCTGTCGGTACCTAACAATGTCCTTGAGAGCCAATAAATTACATGCACGTGAAACTTAGCAACTGTATGTCTTTGGGTGATGGGCGTAATGATGATAATGATATTTTTTTTTTGCAAGAAATGTGGTACAATAAAGGTCTTAATGCGTCACAAACCCAATAAAATAAGGTTGAATATCCATGCGCGTTGTATCGTGGCAGCTACGACAAATCATGGGCCTTAGTTTTGTTTTATTCCCGATAGGTTAGCCTTTGACCACTATCTCACCTGATGGTAACTGATGATGCGGTCGAAGATGTTGTTCAGGCTAACCTAGAATTACTGGCTCTCCAGGACAGCTGTCGGAACACAGTGTTAGGTGCTTGGCGACAGGTTTTCTACTTGCGCGAAAATTCGAGAAAATTATACTCTATAGTCTATATAGTTCTGGATGGCATTGTCCGATGCCAGAATCTTCAACACGGATTTGTTAAGGGAAGTGTGTTCATAGCGCATTTCATTCGAACGTAGTTTCGTCATATTTTAAATACGAAGTGCAACTCTGTGATAAATTTTGCTCGCGTGTCCTTAACCTTAATATCTGTATGCTTCTGGACAAAAAAAGTAAACCAATTTCCGTCAAGCTTGAACACTTGATTTGTTAAATATCAGAATATCAGAAATAAGAACGACGAAGTTTCTATGGAAAGAGCTTCGTACATCCTAAATTTAAAAAAAAAATGTGATACCCATCGAGTCTATTCCTCACCAGGAACCCTACCACCATGTAAACGTATTTTTCATGTTGTTTCAGGGCGGAAATAATGCTGGTCACACGGTAGTTGTAAAAGGGCAAGAGTTCGACTTCCACCTGCTTCCCAGCGGCATCATCAATCCGAAATGCAAATCTGTCATTGGTGAGTTTTTTTACATTTTTACAGTTCTAATGTAGCCTTTGAAAATCGAAGTTCTTACTTTATCGAGGTACAGCGAAACATAAGGTGACGCCGGGTTCACAGCGAGCGCGCGGTCTACAGTTGTAACTTTCGAGTTCACTGTGAAATATACAATCGCTTGGATGAATGCACACGCAAGTAGAGAATGCAAACCTGCACCCAAATGCCAGCCACGCAGTCCCGCGGTACTAATCAACCTCAATATCCCGCGGTACTGTTCAAGAGACCAGTCTGGTATAACAATAAGAAAAAAAACCGTCAGATAAAATTGTTAAAGATGGATCAATATTAAACTACGAAAACTAGAAGCTTTCAAAGACAGAAACATAATGAATAGTGTCTATTAAAGGCTTTGCGTGAACAAGATGCTTGGAAGTAAACAGTAAGCTCTATGAATCCAGTTATTATCGAAATTAATTTTCATGTTTTCCTATTTATCAAATTCTATATCACAAAAGTAGAAATTATTATTTTGTCTAATAATATCCGGACTCCATCAATCTTTCATAAGTGCTTTTAGAATGTAATTCATTCATTCATTTATTCATCTCGTTTCAATGGCTAATCATAATAATATAAATAATAATAAATAATTGAACCTGAGATGATGTTTGCCCAATGGGAGGCCACCTGCACGGCCCTGTGAGATGCATACGTGAAGTCATCTTGTGTGCAGGTGGTCGGGCACTGGGGACATGACAGTAGGTGTGCCATATTTTGCTCAGGGGCACCACACTCACATTTCACATCTAACCTGTCCCTTACTCCCCATTTGGTCAGGTTAGTTTTACAACGACCAACTTGGGTACGGAGTCTGTTGAGCGACTTCCAAATTGGCCACTGCAGTTCGTCACCAGGAGGTAGATGTTCCGCTGGGTTGTAGGTTTTAAGATGCTTCCGTATTTTTAACCGAATTCCAAAAAAGGAGGAGGTCCTCAATTTGTACGTATTTTTTATCTTTGTTAGGTACCTCAGAACTTTTGACTGGGTGAACCGAAAATTCTTTTTTGTTTGAAAGCTGATGGTGAAGCTTGTCGCTTGGTTTAAATTTCATCAAAATCGGTCAAGCCGAGTTACACTCCAATAACTGAAAAATATTTAGCTATCTTTATGACATAGTCATTGACAATCAATGACAATCGATCCCGTAAGTAGAAAGTATCACTAAAAAAGTGAAAAAAAATTCTTGTTGGTAGCGAAAACATTTGTTATTTCATACATAACACAAGCGTGGATTGGGGAATACCCGTGCAGCAGTGAAATAGTTACATCATCTAAATCGGGGACGCCCCTTTATTATTCACATATAGAATACCGCAATGTAATCTTTTAATTAGGCATAATAAATACTATTAACAGAGGTATGTATTTAAGGTGTGTTCGATATACACTATGAATACAATTTTATTTATATATTGTATTAGCAACCCGCCAAGTTACAACGTTCACAGCTTTTTGTCATTAGACAATACATACATGTTTTCTATAGAGGTCACTCTTGAAAGGTTATTGGTGACTCTTGACATTAAATTAGAAACCTCTAAAATGATCAGTGTTTCTCTAGTATGTTATGTATGTATTATACATATAAACCTTTCTCTCGAATCACTCTAATCTAATCTATTAAGGGCGCACCGAGCTTTTTAGGCGCGCCGCGTTTGTGTGCGTAACTAAGGCACGCCAACAGCATCCGTCCCCGTCCGACGACCGAAGAATTACTAAAGCGGATAGGGACAAAGCATCGCGGCTCTGACTAAAATGGGCGGAACATGCGTGAATTTGAGTATTTCCTTCATATAATAAAAATAAATACCTATTTGAAAAATGTAATGTGTATATGTTATAGAAAACATGTTGTTTTATTACTATACAAAAACGGATGACTCTCCGTTAAGTATTTACGCCGTACTAAGGGTTTATTTTGTTTGTTAGATGTAACTTTGGTTTTTTTTTCAATAGAGAAAATTTTAAGTAATCGCGTTTCCAAAGTGTATGATTTATAGAATGTATCCTTAAATATAATATATATTAATTACATAACCCAAAATTAAAAAATAAAGATACAGCAAGGGATCAAACGAATCACAATTACGTATCGCTGCATCGGTGCAGGCTTAAAGAAAACTGCATCAAAATCCGTTGCGTAGTTTTAAAGATTTAAGCGTACATAGGGACATACAGCGGGAAGACACTTTGTTTTATATTATGTAGTGATATATTACATATTTTTGAAGCAATAATAGCCGAGCGGTAATAGCTATGGACTGCCGTGCCCCAGGTCCTTGGTTCGATTCCCACCACCGGCTTGAACTTCACCGCGTGGAGGAGGGGCACTTTGCGATTACTCACCTGGCTAGCCACCGCCTTCAAGTACAAAATCTGTCTCCAAGAACCTAATAATGTATTATTATATTTATTTATTGCAAATTCATATACACGAATCATAACAGGAATATCCTAATTCAATAGTGTATGCAGCATATGATTAAAGAGAAAATAAAAGAGTACAATAATTTAAGTTTCTAAATATACCTTCACTAAATAACAAACGAATAGCAATCATTTAAATTACAAACAACATTACAAATTAAAATCCATGTCAATCTTTAAAAATTAAAAATTGATGTCAATAATTACAAATTAAAATTCATGTCAATAATTAAAAAACAGCGTCCATAATTATAATACAATTAAATATAATTATTATTAATAAGTTTGTTGTGGTAGCTTATTTTATTTAAAACTATTCAAAGAGTTTCAATTTGTACATTTTTTCATCTAAGTATAGGGGGCTTGCCTGGGTCTTACATAATAACGATAGAATGGGGTAGAAAAAGATGGGGCAAAAGTAATCAACCACTGTATTTTATGTCAATGAAAAGTGGTGGTTCTGCTTGTGAAATATCTTTATTTAATTCATTGAAATTTATTCCATCAAGTTGAGAAAATGATATAGGGCAAGTGACCGCCACCAGAGTTGATGCTTTTCGTGTGGTCCCATTTAAATTTCATCCAAATCGGTCAAACCGTTTTTGAGTTACACTCCAATGAAAAATTGCCAATGAATGACAATCGATCCCGCAAAGGTGAAGGAACACTAAAAAGAGAGAAAAAAATGTTTTTACCTAAAAATGGAACCGACTTCACTACTCAAAAGTGTGAAATATCTTTTCGAAGTCAGTACCATGCGCACAATATCGTGATATTAGGTACTTTTGAACTATCATGGTACCGACTTCAACAAGTTATTTCACACTTTTCAGTGTTGGAGCCGGTTCCATTTTTAGGTAAAAAACAAAATATTCTATTGAGAGATTCAAATGAAATGTAACCCTCACCATACGGGGTGATTTTGTGCCAGTAAAATAACAAACAAACAGCTATACAAATATGGTGACGGGCGCAGTGAAGTTCGTCACTTGTGACGAAATGCGTCTGTTATATGCCGAGGTTTCCGCTTAACATCACGCCAGTCTCGAGCAATGCTCGCACAATCGCTCAAACAACCGCATAAAAAACAGTCTACAACTCTATCACGCTAATACTAACACCTATTCTGTGACTACGTTATCAAAAACTTTACACGCGCTGCTGAGATATCACAATCGTAACATAAACTAAATCTTATGATATGACCTATACATTCTAATTCGTGTTTTTTTTCACGTGATTTTTATCTGTTTCAGGCACGAGTTCATACAGTCATGCATTTGTCATAACATAATAGATATAAATCGCTGAGACTACACAAATATCTAGTTCTAACCAGTTACATATGACTGTTTGAACTGTAACTATCTTAGTATGATTATGTTGTTGATGACTACAATCAGGGTTAGATTTCATTTGAATCTCTCGACAGAATATTTTTTTTTAATGAATAATGGAACCGGCTCCAACACTGAAAAGAAAATAACTTGTTGAAGTCGGTACCATGATAGTGCAATAGTACCTATTAAAATCACGATATTGTGCGCATGGTACTGACTTCGAAAAGTTATTTCACACTTTTGAGAAGTGTAAGTAGCAAAGAGTAAAAAGAGTAAAAAAATTTAACCAGAAAATAGAACCGGTGTCAAAACCCAAAAGTGTGAAATAACTTGTCGAAGTCGGTACCATGCGCATATTGTGATAATAGATACTTTTGAACTATCATGGTACCGACTTCAACAAGTTATTTCACACATTTAAGTGTTGAAGTCGGTTCCATTTTTGGTAATTTTTTTTTTGACAATTCTTTCTTCTGGTTCGATTACAATTAAGCTCGACCCAAGCCGGTTACTAATAATAACTATGGACAAAACTCGCGGCAGTGTTTTTGGCTCAAGCTCGAACCTATTGTCCATTTGTAACAAACTTGACACTAGCAGATGATTCACCGCCTCATTGATTATTGTGACTGGATGTGGGATATTATTTGTATTTAAAAAACAAGGCGGTAATTTCGAAACGGGAATCCCACTGACTAAAGCGAAGAAGTATGGAGATAAACGGAGATAGCCTATGACAGTGTGTAAATTAGGCTTAAGTATTAAGCAGATAATAGTGCGTGAATTCGTTCGCGTCATCACGTCGACGAGACGTCTTACTTTGCTATCGTAACACAATTGGAATTACTGTGTTTACTCTTCGCTTCTTTCCTTTTTTTTTATGTTATTGTGACGGAACAAGGTCGAGGCCAACTGATGTTAAGCGGACTAACCGCCTCTGTCTATAACAGATGCATTTCGTCACAAGTCACGAATTGCACTGCGTCCGTCACCATGAGACATAGTTGTTAAATCTCATGTGCCTGTAATTTCACTGGCTCTCAAGGACTGCTGCCGGAACACACGGCTAAGTGCTTGGTGACATATTTTCTACTTGAGGGTGGTCGCTAGCCAGGCAGCCCTAAAAATGTTTCAGTGGTCAACTCAACCCTCATCTTGTTCATTTGGAGCGTATCTTGCAAGCTAAAAACAACCAATGTGTAATTGAAGACGATATTCTCAGGTTTAGGGCTAGGTGCCTAGGTGAATGTATAATTCGGGGGTATAATCCTTGTATATATAAAAATTACGTGTCAACTTGTTTGTCCGCGATGGTCTCCTAAACTACTGAACAAATGTGAAATTTGATTTACATTAGGTGCCGTCACCTTCCTTAAATAAATGCTCGTTGATAAAATGAAGTAAATATAGCTTGATTATTGACCGATAACATTATACTATAGATCCTTGAAGAGCTGCCAAATGGTATTCGTGAATATTTTGTACCTAATACCTATGTATACATACGTATTTGCAAGAATCTATTCGCGTCATATGCAAACTTGTTGCAGACCGTGGGATTGTTTGATGGTGCGGAAAATAGTCTTGATATTTTTATTTTTCTTAATAGTTTTAACGCGAATAGGTATAGTTTAATATTTTTTCATTAGCGACGCTCTATTTCTATTCTATCACGGGTTTTTAAGGTTTATGTTTGAATGGGAAATGTTGGGCTCAGTGGGGCGGCAATTTCTTTACTTTTATCCTGTTTTGCTGGGTAAAATGGGGTTATTTGGACACGAATTTTTGAGATAAAAATAGAAACAATAAAGCTATAATAAAGTGTACGTCATTTAAACCGACCTAACCTTTAGGAATTCATAGCTGTCACATAACATTTAAAATAAGTATGTTAAACAATAATTTAAAAAAAGAATTGGTGCCCAAATAGCCCCGTTGTTGGGGCTTCTTGAACACTTAAACTTCGTTTGTGGGAAATCTTTTACTTTGCATGTCAGAAGATATATTTTTCCCGTAAGAGTTGATTTAAGAATTAAGAAATTTATGTATCTTCATGTAAACACTGACAACCAGTAACAACAAAATACAAATTAACATCAACCTAACCTTACTCTCGTGACACAGGAATGAACATTTTGACATTTTACAAATTTACGAGAGATCAAATTTAAGTCAGGTGCGGGATTCGAACCCGCGTCCGTCCAACCCTTTAGCCTAGGTATGCTCTATCTATTTGAGCTAACATGACAATGAGTCATATATTTTTTTTCCTATCGTTCGAATCCCGCACATGACTTACACGGTACCATCATAAATTTGAATTATTTCTTGGATGTCCATTGCATATCTTCCAATTCTTCTTCATTGAACTTTACCAAAAGATTCAAGAATATTTTAATATTGGCTTTAGGCCTAGTTTCACCATACTCTGTTATTTATTTGACGCCTTGTTAATCCATTTAACGGACTGTTAACTGAACCGAGTGTCCCACCAACTATTAATGGATGATTAATTCAGTTAACTTCATAGAACGTAGACTGATTTAACAGCTCTGTTATTTTTAAAGAACCATTAGCTAATGCCTGATTTAGCGTAAACAAACATGGTATGGTGAAATTAGGCCTTAATGTCATTAAAATCATTAGTCAATAATTTTTTAAATTTGTTCTTGTGTTGGTTAGTATATAGAGAAAACATATAGGAACACGCATAAGATGAATAAGGAAACGAAAACAATTATAGAAGAGTAGGTCTTGGAGATTCAGATAACTCATGAAACTTTTTTAAAAGCTTGATTTAGTCATGTGTACCCAATAGTGAAGGCAATGGCACAGATAGGATTAAAATATTTATTAAATCTAGGCTTTGATTATATGGGCGACTAAAGCCGTGAGGTTACTTAACTATATCTCTTATAAAAATTCGAATCGCCACCTTATTTACACGCTCAATAAAAATCGTCTTCTTGTTCATTTTGTATAAAAATGTCAACCAAAACAGTCGCACTGCGTACTGGCATTGGGAACTTAAGAATGGTTCCTGATCAGTTTGAGGCTTTATGATGCGTCGTAACCCCGCGTATCGAATAATATAAGTGAAGCGCTATCGCCGACACTCAAATTGCAAATAATCGTGAAGTTTTAACTGCTGATAATAACTTTCAAGCAGAATCATTCGGAGTCCCGGAATGCACTTATTCTCTTTTTTGAAGGATGCAGCGGAATTCGGAACTAATTTTAAATTCACAAAAACATCTTGACCACGTGGCAACATTAACCAATAGCTAAGCTCCAAGACGGGGATAGAGTAAGTTATACCGACAAAGATATTGGATTATACTGTCTACAAAAACGCTTTCATTACATCACGTTTATCTGTTTTAACCTATTTCCAAATGATGTTGTAAATTCGTCTCTAAATTCTCAAAATTCTTCTCAATATGTTTTTCTTTTATTTTTTTATGCCTGCTAGGTTAGCCTTTGACCACTATCTCACCTGATGGAAAGTGATGATGTGGTCGAAGATGTTGTTCAAGCTAACCTAGAATTACTGGCTCTAAAGTACAGCTGCCGGAACACTGGTAGCTAGCCAGGCGGGCATTCGCAAAGTGCCCTACCACCATGCTGTAACGACTGCCATCCTAAGACAATAACCGGGACCGACGGCTTAACGTGCCCTCCGAAGCACGGAAGCGCTCAGTATTAATGTCACCAGCGGTCACCCATAAAATTCGCCTACTATTTTCTCTATGAGTTCAATAATGTCTCTTACAAATATTTTTCATATCCATGCCAATGTACCCACGACGCGGAACGATACGAGAGCGAATAAATATTGCGAAAAGATCTACCAATTACGATAGAGCTATATATCTAAGAAATTGCCAGAATGTTACTGACGTAGAGCATCCCTACTATCATATCATATTATTGTAACGATTACGTGATTTCACATACTTAGTTTCGATTGAGTCATTAGGACGACATTTGTATTTATACTTAGCGTTATTTTTTTGCATAAGCAATTTTATAGTATCCTTAAGCCAAGCGGCTGGGCTTTCTTTGAGTTTTACGTTTTGTAAAGGATCGTGACTGTCTTTAATGTTGCCACTTAGTCGTCAACTGTAACGACATTAAGTTACAGGAGACCAATCTATTTCGCTTGTTTCTCGTAAAAATTACTCCCGATTCATACCAAAATTTCGCTGAATATTTGGGTGATGGTGATTTTGGGTTTTGATTTTGGAGGTCGAACTTTATATGAGATGAGTATGGTGATTATGAAAAATTTACAGATGAACTATGGCGTTGCTTAGCAACATGCTGTGACACAATACACAAATCATGTTAAGAAGGATAACAAACTGGGGCGATAATTTTAGCATTTATATGCTATGCTGATAATGGGCTTAAATCATGTAGCCTTTCGGAGTACGTTCATATTAGACCTAATTTATCAAATTGCCATCTATTTTTTCCGATACGATTAATAGCCACATAGGAGCACAGAATAAAGGTCAACGTAGACGTATCGCCTCGCCACAGTATAAACGTTTCGCCTGGTTTCATTCTCCAGAGTAGGTCACTCGCGTCGCGAGCTTGTTCGGAGTCTAGGCGATACGGGCGTTTATAAATTCAAATTCAATTCAAAATCATTTATTCAATTTAGGCGTCTACGACGCTCTTATGAAGGTCAATTACAAATTTTAATATTGAAATATTCTACATTATACTGCCACGTTCAGCAAAAAAAAAATTATAGAGCCACTGCGAGAAGAACGGGCAAGAAACTCGGGGCCATTCTTTTAAACGTCTTTTAACAATGTGTTATATACAATAAAATATGACTATTACAATATTTGTTCAAATTACGTAGGCGACAGGTGATAGCTTGGCAGAGGCGGAACTTAACAAGCATATTTGTCGTTTAAGTAATCACAAACTTTGTAGTATGATTTCTTAATCAAAATATTTTTCACATGCAACTTGAATTTTCCTTCTGTGAGCATTGTAATATGTTTGGGAATTTTATTATAAAACCGCACACAATTACCTAAAAAGGACCTTTTATTTGTCTTTGCTAGTCTAAAACCTGGTACTGCTATTTTATATTTATTCCTATTGTTGAAATCGTGGTTGTCACTATTTAATTTAAATTTACTCAATTTTTTCCGAACATACATAATATTTTCAAAAATATACAGACTCGGTAAAGTTAACATATCAATTTCTTTAAAAAGATCCCTTAGAGATTCCATAGGATCCATTTCATATATGGCTCGAATTGCACGCTTTTGTAAGATAAAGATTGTTTCCATCTCAGCAGCAGCTCCCCACAGCAATACACCATACGACATAATACTGTGGAAGTACGAAAAATAAACGATATCGGTACAGTGGTGTCGATTGGATCAGTAATCGCCAACCATACATACAGTTCCTAGCCTGAAACTTCTAAGTAAAGCTTTGTTTTGCACTACACTCGTTACATAGGTTTTACTCTGATACGTATCAATAAATACGTACTTACTTACGAATATATATGACTTTCAAGTATGAAGTCCAGATCATGACAAATAACGACCAAGACATTGCATAAATTAGAGTTAAGCTACTGTAAATCAACCTTGAAAACATTGAAAAAACTATAACTCCCATCAGTACCGATAATATCCAGTACCGCTTAATGCCAGGCTGTGTCACGTTGTACCGTGGCAGATGGTAACCGTACACCCTGGCATCAGTCGAAATTAACATTTATTCTCAAGGTCCATTCGATTATGGCGAGCGGGGATCGTTCTACCTTTGTTATTGTCAGAAAGTAAACTCGGTGGTATGGTCTTGAACGAGGTTTAAGTCTAGTAAAGTATTAGACTTGGAATAAAAGACTAACTTTTGAGTGAATTATTACTCTAAGGGCCTGTTTCAGAATATTCGAGTAAGTTCCGGTTTTACTACCCAAAACATATTTTAAATAAAACATTATCTTTGCGTTTCACAGTAATCGATTTAGCCTATCCATCGGTTAAAGCTTTAAACGCGCTGCATGTTAACTGTATTTTTTATCATTCAGTTATTTTATGTGTTGCATAGCAACCCGAAACTTTATTTAGGACATTCTGAAACGGGCCCTAGTATTTGAAAGTAGTTTTCTATTTAAACTAGGTATACGTTTAGGTTTTATTTAACCTTTTTTTTATTGTTTTAACCACAATCTCACCTGATGGTAAGTGATGATGTGGTTAGAAGGTGTTAAACATGCTTAACCTAGAATTACTGTCTCTCAAGGACAGCTGCCGGAACAAACCGTTAGGCGCTTGGCGACATGAAAAATGTTTTTCAGGCTAAAGTAAGTTAGCCTGAACAACATCTTCTACCATATCATCACTTACAATCAGGTAAGACAGTAGTCAAAGGCTAGCCTATCAGCTACAAATAAAAAATCGGCCAAGTGCGAGTCGGACTCGCGCAGGAAGGGTTCCGTACCATTAGCTATACAACATTAGACTTCATATTTTAACCTTTTTTTGTTTTAACGTGCGCGAGTCCGA
The DNA here is from genome assembly GCA_963854805.1 of Plagodis dolabraria. Taxonomy (NCBI): domain Eukaryota; kingdom Metazoa; phylum Arthropoda; class Insecta; order Lepidoptera; family Geometridae; genus Plagodis; species Plagodis dolabraria. The sequence goes on from OY978459.1 coordinate 23,275,111, forward strand.
CTCGCACTTGGGCAACTTTTTGTATTTGTTGTTGTAGCGGCAACAGAAATACATCATCTGTGAAAATTTCAACTGTCTAGCTATGACCGTTCTTGAGATACAGCCTGTTGACAGACGGACGGACGGACAGCGAAGTCTCAGTAATAGGGTCCCGTTTTTACCCTTGAGGTACGGAACCCTAAAATGAAACTTTTTATGTGAAGCTTAATAATTCCGTTATTAAAGACGCGGGATAAAAATATTGAAGAATATTGTAACTTCAATTAGTACCGACATTTACCACGGACGTAACCAGACAGTGTCACGTAATTACGTTGTGTCGTAGCAGATGTCAGCCGAAACGTTAGTCTTGGCTAGCATTACTCAAGATTATGATTTTTTTGTAAATTTCTAGGTCATTTTTTAACCTTTCATCTGGCATGAAAAATGTATGAATAAAACAACAATAAAATACTATGAACTATATACAACACTACAGCTACTACAATAAAAGCATTTAGACAACCTATAAGTCATAGCAGACTCATAGGCAGTCCAAATGCTCCAGCCCACTCCCAGTTGGCAGCGTGCCCAGCATGCTGGCAGCATTGCCCCGTTGAATTGCAATGCGTATTCGTTGAGCCAAATATGTTTTTTTTTTTTTTTTTATTGCTGATAGGCTAAGCCTTTGACCACAATCTCACCTGATGGTAAGTGACGATGCGGTCGAAGGAGTTAACAGGCTTAACCTAGAATTACTGGCTCTCAAAGACAGCTGCCGGAACACACCGTTAGGTGCTTGGCGACAGATTTTCCACTTGAGGGTGGAAAATTGATGTGCCAGCATTTTGATAAATTAAATTAATCAAACAACAATTAAACTTTGATTTGAACAAGCTTCCGCCAGTTGGAGTGTTAATCATATGTTACAGCTGTTTTCTGTTCAAAACATTAAAATGAAACCTAATCCAACTTCTAATCTTCAGTACTAATATTATAAATGCGAAAGTAACTCTGTCTATCTGTTACGCTTTCACGCCAAAACTATTGGACCGATTTGAATGAAATTTGATATGGAAATAGTTTGAGACCCGGGAAAAAACATAGGATAGTTTTTATCCAACTGCGCTAAAAGAGGTTAATGTTTTTGCGCGATAACCGACATAGCGCGGGCGGAACCGCGCCCGTAAAGCTAGTTATATATAAAAATTAAGTGTCACGTTGTTTGTCAGTGATGGACTCCTAAAGTACTGAACCAATTTAAAATTTGATTTGCACACCGTGTGCAGTTTGATCCAAATTGAAAGATAGGATAGCTTACATCTCAATTTATAGTCGTAATAACCCGTGGGAAGCCGGGGCGGGTCGCTAGTATTTCTATAAGAAGCATTGCAATTAGATATATAAAATTTTACTTTATTTTCTTGTTTAACACAATAATCATACCAGCAGCAGTGGGAAAACTGTAATTGCCTACGACCGCACAGTAATGTTATACGAACTGTTGTGTGGACCTATTCAGTTATCTTAAAAAAACAACTTCTGGACACACACTCATTTATTTTATTTCAAAAATAAAATTATTAATTTACACTTGACTTAAAAGTTCCCGCAACTCACTTTTGGTACTAATTTGGGCAGTGGTGCCACCTGAAGGGTATACTGGTACTGAGTCTGGTGACTCCCGGAGTTATCACAATAAATCTGAGCACTTAATTTTGGAAGCCACCGTTTATATAGAGAAAAATACTTCTGACACCGCGTAAATAGGTTTGTGAGGGATTCGGGCCTAGGTCAGCAATATATTAGGTGTAACAGGACGTATTGGTACCACAGGTGTAACATTACTGTGCGTAATAAAACATGGTAAATACTTTTTTAATGAGATTTGACGTCATTGGGCTGTTTTTGTTTCATGATTCTTTAAAGCCGCTCTAGAACGACAGTAATTATACTCGTATTAACCATAATTTTTTGCCTGATAATTTAACAAGACCCAACCAAGACTGATATTCCATTGCCGATGTTTTCAAGACTATGCACATCACTATATTGAATTTGGTTCATTTCGATGACGTTTGATGGCCATTAAAATGCTTTCAGTTTCGGAATAAGACATGCGACGAATGTTGTACATTTGCTATCAGCGACATTAAGTATGCTAGAGATATTTGTTTTTGCTCAATGCCAATCTATTTTGAGATAATTTTAGTTGCGAAAAGAAATGTCGCTAGTTACGTTCGACTTACGTAATATTTCGTGCTGAATTATAATCAAATCATTCAGGCGGAGTTTGGTTGAATAATTTTTACCGCCCCGGTTTTTCTGTTCATTCGCGTATATTTATAGAATTTGCTAATGGGAAACAGTAGTTTTAAAAGTAATAGGTAGCATTATTTATTTGGTGTTGGGCATTCTTTGTACCTATCTACTACAGCTCAGTTTCTGTTAGTATTCTAACATGGTTAGTAAATAATAAAAATATGGTTTTCAAAGTGGCAGAGCATGCCCGAACCCGGCCACAGGGAAGAAAGGCCTCGGGTTCAAATCCCGTTCTTAGTTAGAATTTTCCTTTCTTAATTATTTTGTATATAATATTAACAAATATTTTAAGATAACTTCAAAATATTTCAGAAAAACATATATAAATTATAATAATATAGTGACAATTCCTTCTAATTATCCCTCTAAGCCGAAGTGACCTCATAAACGCCATGTAGCTTAACCTGAAGAATTTTCGACACGTTTGGCTTCTACATGTAGCGTAATCTGGAGGCCTTGACTCTGAAGCTCACGGGCGAGGAAATTCCTCGATCTTGTGCTCGTACCAACAGATAGATATATTTTATATTTTTCAAATATTATTCTTAAATATAATATTTTAATGGTTTCTCAGATGTTTTTTTCCATATTTGTTATAACTAAATATCCCCTGAATGTACAACCAGGTCAAAATACCTTTGCACCTCGTCGGAATGCGTTAATCCTCTAACTTCGTCGCTTCCCCACGTCAGGTTCAATTTTTTTTTTCTTTGATCGATGACTGGATCTATATACAGCACTCGGGGACTCCCCGCTCATGGACCGCGGTAGTAGAGTGAAATAAGCTTTGTGGGAGGCAACTCGCTTCTTTTGCAGTATTTTTTACATCGGCTTCAATAAATGATGTGGTAGGAATCGCCCTTACCCCGCATAACTTGGCCATCGATTAATGATTATGAAACATACACGGAATTCGGTCTTCGAAGCATGTGTTATAAAAATCTGTCGCGTGCGGATGAATGCGTTTCCTACATACCTACCAAATGAGCCGTTGAAGAAGTTAACAACATGTCAAGACTACATTATGAAGTAGAAAATTTATGATAGTATCAGTTTATAATGGTCTTCGTTACCTTCATTATGCAATTTTTTACCTCCCTATAGTCGTAGCAGCATAAACATAAAATTAAATTAAGTACTTTACTAATTAAGTACATTTACAAATTATTGGAGCACAAAATTCTTGTCCAGATCGGGATCATATATTCGTGTTGTCTTTGTTTGTTTCCTAATTGTGTGGTGTTTTTGTGTTTGGTAATTTGCAGCCGCTGGTAGCGGAACGTCCTGCGTTGTTTTTAGGTCTTTAGTGTCAATAGTAAAAAAGTTATCACCATTTAAAGTCATATTTTCCAAAATTTCGTGTATTTTTTAATCTAAAAATTCAGTTTCGACCTTTTTAAATAGCTCCACGCATCAAAACACGCGGGCCGCGATCCTCGATCGTTTCCCGTTGGATTGAGCGCGATCGGAGCTATACTTTTTTAAATATAACAAAATAATAGTAACATACCTAACTTTAAGCTCTACAGTCAATTTTAACCTGTATACCTGTCTCCAGTATTGGCGCCGAGTGCCTGATATCGGAACATGCTCGACTTGGTAGAAAGAAACTTGTGTTCCAATTTAATTTCTTATTGTCTTAGGGGACGATGCCTCCAACAACCAAACAATTAGGACTTTATCTGATCGAAAGAAGAGCCTTTTCAAACACTTAACCGTCTCCAAAAAATATATCGCTACCCTTTTATTTCTAAATTTGATTACGAACACTAACGCATGCTTACAAAATATTAGAGCACAATTTCAATTTCAACATCCTCGGGATTCCGAGTGCCGAATGCCTTCACATCTAGGATCTAGGATCTAACATGCTCGACTGAGCCACATCTTGTGCTCCAATGTTATTATTATAAACATTCAAATTAATTACAGGAAACGGCGTGGTGATCCACCTGCCTGGTCTCTTCGAGGAGCTGAAGAAGAACGAGTTGAAAGGCATGAAGGACTGGCAAGGGAGATTGATCATCTCCGACAGAGCGCATCTTGTCTTCGATTTACATCAGCAGGTAATTATCTATTCAACTGCATACGCTACACTAGGAAAACTTTACTGACACGCTTCGTCCACGTGCACCTGCGTATGATTTGATTGAATCGTAGGTAAGATCTACGAATTAGATAGATAGATAGATAGAAAACTCTTTATTGTTACACTACTTTAGAAATATAAAACATTACACATTAAATTATAATAACATAGTGTTACAATGGGCGGCCTTATCACTAAAAGTGATCTCTACCAGGCAACCTTAGGATGGAGTTGAACGAATAAAACAATAGAGGCGGGTGTAGTCCAAATACATAATCAAATTTCATAAAAACATTTTAAAATAAAACGTATTTTAGTGTAATTTCTAAACAAATATATAAAAAATAGCATACATATAGGTTTTTATAATAATTAAACAGATACAATTATAAACATATATATATATATAAACATATACATAGCAACATACAGAAATAGATAATGATATATACATATACCTATAAATTATATAAAAATATAGTACATATTATAATATTATCTCATATATAGCGAATTACCCTATACAAAGTAATATTTATCATCATCATCAACAAGCGGATGACGTCCACCTTTGAAATAAAGCCTTACCAATATGGGGGGCTTTTGCAATAACTCCCAGGCAGGGCAGACTTTTGGGGATCGCAATGTAGATGGCAGTTCTTCAGAAGGCGCTTCTGACCATCTTATTTTTCCTTTCGTCGTCTCTTGCGGCTCCCACAAGAAGATATGGAGAAGTACAATTTTAGCCCGCCATCCCTCGAGTCGTAACTACCCCTCAATATTTTATAATAATTTATACTTTAAAGGTTACACTGTAAGTACATATGCAAATTATTTGGTCGAATATTCTGTAGCTGGGTAGGTGATTCTACCTAGAGCGCTCCACACATACCTAGCTCTTACTCTGGCGATATAAACTGACTGATTTATTGTGAAACGTATACCTTCTTATATAACTTAATGCAAAGTTGCGTAATCCGGGAAGTATTGTATTGTAAGGTTTTGTTTATCAATCCCAGAGGTAGGTGCAATGGCCTCGATATAATGTTGTTATGAAATATCAATTGTAGATAAGAAAGTTAAACATAATCAATCATACAACAAATTCGAAATTGTTTTTATTCTCTGAGTTTGGATTCAACCAGCCAATCTTCGCCCGAGTTGCGACTCGGGCCAAGATCGGCAGCAGATTAGCCACTGATGAGTAGAAATTAATATGCTCCAACTATTCGATCGCGCACGGGTTAAACGCTCACATGCTAACATGGGCATACAATTGTAAAAAAAACGGTACATAGTTACCTACCGTCTATTGATGGTTCCGTAGCGTTCCTGCCCTTAGGTTCCACCAGAAATGTGCGAGAAATTGGGCGGTGTGCGAGCAAAAATCCACCAATAGGATCACTTTATTTTCCTAGCCTCGCTGAACGCAGCGATTCTATTGGTAGACATTTTCCTCGCACACCGTTCATCTTCCTCGCACATCTCTGGATACGCTGCCAAGCTTGAAACTGTAATAATTAGCTGTTCGAAATGTACACATAATATTTGTAATAATTATCGATTTCCTATAATATAATAAAATAATAATAATTGACCGAGCGAGAATGAAGTTCGAGCGAAGGTTTTGGATAATTTTAAAAATATCGTACATCTGCCATATTGAAAAATTTACAAAAATATTACATAACTTTTTAAATACCCTTAAAGAAGAAATTTTTTTGTCAGAACAACTTATTCATCTGATAAACTTAAAGGGGCCGGGATGGAAAAGAATGAAAAAAAATGCTAATTTCCTGTGTCATATCAAATCACAAGGAAATTTCATCAGCTTTTAGAATAGGTATATGTAATGGTTTTTGTTAGCCCATTCAATAGAATACGTAAATATTATTAGCTACAGGTTTACTATGCCCAACTATTACCAACCATTTCACCCATCAGAGCGTGCGCAGTAAACCTTTATTTAATTGTAAGATATGCAAGAGCAGGTTTTAATGCTAGAATAAATATATTTTGAAAAAATCTGTCCAAGTAGCTTTACTTGAACAGATTTTTGATACAAGAACACTTGGCACTTGATAAACGTCAAACACGCCGTTTACAGCCTCCTCGAGGCGAAAATTTGCACAGGCAAAAATTTTATGTGCCCCGTGTAGTGTAGGCGCGTGCGCTTAGGTAAATCTTCGCTAAGTAGATTAAATTTTAGCGACTTTTTGATGTCGCCAAATTTTCGTCGGTTGTCAGATATCGGCTGCTATATGTCGTGTCACTTCACATTACGGAAGTGCGCGAAGACATGATAATTACAAGACAAGTGTTATGTACATATGTTTGTGCTTTCCTGTATTCTTGTTGGATTGTTTTTGGTTTAAATTTTTTCTACTTTATTTTTTACGCGGGATTAGAGAACAATAATGTATCCAGGAAATTTTATATTTTTTCAAGATTTATAGAATTACAAAAACTTCGTTGCCGAATGTCAATTGAGTTTGACAATAATCGACGTACGGCTATGACACCGTTTAGGGGGATTACATCGGCGAAATTTTCCTCTGGTGAAAATTTATTCTACTCGCCTAAACGCACCCCTGACACAGCTTATAGAAATTTACCATAGTATGCATGCTGTGGTACGTGCGTGCGGGCGCGCTTAAGTACAAGCCGCGTTGAGTATTGCTCTATGAAGTCAAACTACTTGTCTGGTTTTACTATGGTATAACCGCAGGCACAAAAGAAACCGTCACCGTGCGGTGTTTCAAATCTTTAAAAATCGTTTCAAGGTTTCATCGCAAAATACAGAGAAACTGACTTTCAAAAGATTTCTCTACTGTACTTTTTTGAACTTGCCCCTGACTTAAATCTGATACTGATATTGTCCAACAATTTGACGACACGGTTCATTGAATAGAAATAACTGTTACGCTAACTTGTTAGTTGTAACCACTAATTTTGTCTGTTGAAAAGTCGGTCCTTCGAAATGATTGTTACAGAGTTCTTGCGGGACTGTGCCCTATCTATGTTATGTGTTGTTTTTCTTAACTGGTTTTTTGTTGCTAGGATATGTGACTGGATTCGAGAATTAGGGGCGTTACTTGTTGTGTTGTAGAGATCAGAGTTCCAGCTGATACGTGATGATTTGAGCAAAGTTAAATGTAACTTGTACATAATTATATTATTGTAAGTACCAAATAATAGTACATGACTGCAGCGGCCAGCAAAGGAGGCATTGATGGACGAACGTGTAAATGTGGGCCGAGGCGAAGCCGAGGCACACATAGGTAAGTCCATCATTGCCTAGTTGTGGCCAAGGCTTGTATAGTGCTTTTCTCAAATAATGCGCGGAAATTAAAACAAAGTAGTACCTAGGCAGAATTTTTTATTTGAAGATACAGTTATTAAATGTACAATTTATGAATTTTAAAGTGGACTTTCCGGGGATTATGTTGGTTTGGGATAATTCTAAAGAGGTGAAGAATTTCAGGTGGCGTTGAATTAAATTCATCACACTCATTGTCTTCACTTGAACTCATTTTGTCGAAACAATTACTTTCAAAATCCATGACTATCAACAAACAACAATAAAATTCCCCGCGATAAAGTGTTCATTCGTTTTTTTTTTCAATAAACAGCGTTCTATTTGCAAGCCAGATCGAAATTTAAATAAAACCTTTGATAAGTTACCACCTTGGTTGCCATGCTTCGAAGATCGTTCCATTTTTAAATTACACGACACAAAATAAAGATCAATTTAAGACGACGAATTGAAAATAATGGCGTCAGAGATCTCAATTTTTCGCAGAAATTACTAAACGTTCGGAAATTATTTTTACGTATTTTATTTACCAAGTTATTGACATCATTTTGATAATAGCTTTACATGATTGGTTAACTTTCATAACAGTGAAAAAGCTCTCAAAAACTGCTCTTAAAAAACAGGGATTTGCATTTTACCGGGAGTCTAGATCGATTTAAGCCTCTTAAATATATTTTTAGATGAGTCTTAACACACACTACAATGTGGTAATTTGGTTTCTGAAAATTTGCTATAGTTTTTATTTTAATCTATAACTACTGTTTAGGCGCATACGGCCTTTTAGCACAAGCTATGTCACGTGCGAATTACTATGTGATCTTTCCTCCCCACGCGGAGTGAATAGTATATGGGGCGGTACCCGATTTTAATTGTTTATCACTGCGTCGTCTTAAGTATGCATTACCCCAGCAAGAAAATCACTTCTGGAATAAATTGAGTTGTACAAATACTTAGTGCCTTATACGCTGTAAATGTGCACTAAATAATAAATTTGTGCACTTTGCCGTTTTGTTGAAAAAAAGGAAAAACCAATTCTGCTGGAGTAACGTTGTTCCAGCAGGAAAATTTTAATCTAATGATCGGAAAGAAAAATTAAGTATATGGACAGATAGCTTATATTTGTGCATAAATGTGCGCAAAAAATTAAATTTGTGCGTCGTAAGGTTTTCGAGATATTTCATTTCCTGCTGGAGTAACGTTTAGCAAAATCCATTTTCTCGAAAACCAATAATTGTGCGATCTTACAATAAAAGTATATTAGTAGCTCTTAATTTGTGCTTATTTGTGACACCATTAGGTTTTCAAAAATCTGTACCATTTTTACGTAATTATGCAATTACGAAAATAAAAAAAATATGTCTAGCGCTAAAACGAACAAACGGTTGTACTCACTAAAAACGGTATTTGGTTCTTCTTGTAATTCCATTCATAAAAAGTAAACTTATAGACAAAATATACACGCATTTATCAATAATATCAATATATGTCGCAACCGACAGTGTCATAATTAGACATCAAAATGCAAGAAATAGAATTAACTCAACATGTTTCAGTGTTAACCAACAATTAGTGCGTTTAATGAAATATATATACTGAAAATTTCAGCTTCCTATGTAAAGTATTAAAGAAGATTTGAACAAAAAACTAAAACGAAGCGAGATTACTGGTTATCCGATCAAATTCGAAAGATAGCAAAAAAGCGACGGTTTCATACATATTGATGATCTTCTTTAATAAGTAGTATTAATGGAAGCTCTTGTCCGTACAGTCGCACATAAAATACTTAAAGAGGAATTTGTGTATATTTTCATAATAGGTATAGTTTAGATTTTTATTTTGACGAAATATTTTTTTTATTGTATATTCCTACGCTCAGGCAACTTATAAGATATCAAATGAAAATGCAGGTTTATGCTTACATTCTTTTGTATGTTATTATAGGTAACCTACCTACTAGTAAGTAAATTCATTTTATAGTCTTACCTTTCAGAGTTTCCAGGTAATCTAAAAAAAGTTATCTCTGGATGCGTTATTGACGAAATCATTCAACAAAAACAGCACAATATATCCTATTCGTCATATGAAGTATGTACATGAACTTATTTTTCGTTAAAGAAAATTACACACCGTCCATTCGTCACTGCGACGCAGTCGCGACTGTCTGCGTACTGAGCGCGGGCTGAGATCGACGCGCGTAGGTATAACTCCGTTTCTATGAAGTTGAAATACTGTATAGATAACATTACCGTGCTATATCAATCAGTCTGTTTCCCATGATTTTATAGCTGTGCGAACTTCAGACTACTTTTTCGTTGCAATCGTAGGTATAGGTAAGTTGAACAGATGGTTGATATTTTAATGAATGTACCTACGAAGCAATAACAACTATGTACTATTATTTATTCTGTGATATGATTAACTAATTGCATCATCTAACAATCGTAAAGCTAATAATAATTTGTCTTTGGACTAGCAACTAATGAAAAACAACTCCATTAATATACCAAAAATACATTCATTTCATAAAAATGTTTGATGTAGTAATGTAACCCGAATAAATTTGTACTACTCTTTATTGTGTAAACTATAAATAACTAGATACACCACGGTACTTACGTATAAAAAAACCTTTAATATAAACTCAATATAAAAAGCCGATAAATAATTTCTTAACAGTTTTATGCCACAATGTACCCAGGCACAATATGTGTACACCTGTTAGTTCAGCAAAGTTAAGAAGATCATCAATATGTATGAAACTGTCGCTTTTTTGCTATCTTTCGAATTTGATCGGATAACCAGTAATCTCGCTTCGTTTTAGTTTTTTGTTCAAATCTTCTTTAATACTTTACATAGGAAGCTGAAATTTTCAGTATATATATTTCATTAAACGCACTAATTGTTGGTTAACACTGAAACATGTTGAGCTAATTCTATTTCTTGCATTTTGATGTCTAATTATGACACTGTCGGTTGCGACATATATTGATATTATTGATAAATGCGTGTATATTTTGTCTAATAAGTTTACTTTTTATGAATGGAATTACAAGAAGAACCAAATACCGTTTTAGTGAGTACAACCGTTTGTTCGTTTTAGCGCTAGACATATTTTTTTTATTTTCGTAATTGCATAATTACGTAAAAATGGTACAGATTTTTGAAAACCTAATGGTGTCACAAATAAGCACAAATTAAGAGCTACTAATATACTTTTATTGTAAGATCGCACAATTATTGGTTTTCGAGAAAATGGATTTTGCTAAACGTTACTCCAGCAGGAAATGAAATATCTCGAAAACCTTACGACGCACAAATTTAATTTTTTGCGCACATTTATGCACAAATATAAGCTATCTGTCCATATACTTAATTTTTCTTTCCGATCATTAGATTAAAATTTTCCTGCTGGAACAACGTTACTCCAGCAGAATTGGTTTTTCCTTTTTTTCAACAAAACGGCAAAGTGCACAAATTTATTATTTAGTGCACATTTACAGCGTATAAGGCACTAATTATTTGTAGAACTCAATTTATTCCAGAAGTGATTTTCTTGCTGGGGTAATGCATACTCGTCTTAAGTATAGTCTGCGCATAGACAAATTTAAATTTACTACTGTACAGTTTTTTTTTCTAAGCTCAATATTTTCATTTCTCAAAATCAAACCCGCGTCCTCCGGATTTCGCGCCTGGTGCCTGCATATAACTGTTTAATTCAGTAATGGAGAAGTAGAAGACGCCATATTCGTTCTCTTTTCCATTACGTAAGAAGTTTTTTTTTTTAATTGCTGATAGTCTAACCTTTGACTACTATCTCAGCTGATGGTAAGTGATGATGTGGTCGAAGATGTTGTTCAGGCTTACCTAGAATTACTGGCTCTCAAGGACATCTGCCCGAACACACCGTTAGGTGCTTGGCGACCTATTTTCTACTAGAGGGTGGTAACATATTTTCTACTGGGGTGGAGGGTGGTAGCTGGCCACTCGGGCATTCGCAAAATGCCCTACCACCATGCAACTCTAGTACCTATTTACCGTGTTTAATTGAAAGCGAAGAATGCAAACGTAAGTCAATTTGGACGTTGATTGCTGAACATTATTTGTTGATTAGATTCAGCGAATGAATTCTCGCTAATGAACTTTTATGAGGTAATTGTAAACTATATTTTTGTAATCAACGAATCGGTCTACGAATCGAATGTTTTAATGATAATCGACGAGACGATGTCGGGTAATTTGATCTCGTATTTTGAGGCGGCGTTATTTAAAAAATTTAAAAATTTTTATTCTTAACGTTTCTATAGTATACATCATTTGGCATAATATCCCCCCTGCCCCAATTACTTTTCCTTAAACGAATTTGAAGCGCTCATAGTGAAGTTTGCTTAGCCGTTCTGAACCGATCAGCAAAGTAAAGCAACGTCCGCCGCGGTTCTGACTTGGATGGGTGACCGCTGGTGACATTACTACTGAGCGCTTCCGTGCTTCGGAGGGCACGTTAAGTCGTCGGTCCCTGTTGTTGTTAAGACAACGAAAAACGACTGCCATCCTAAGGGATGGCAGACGTTTTAGCATGGTGGTAGGGTGGTAGGGTAGTGGACGGTCATTTTATGAATGCCCCTCTGGCCAAGCACCTAACAGTGTGTTCTGTCAGCTGTCCTTGAGAGCCAGTTATTCTAGGTTAGCCTGAACAACACCTTCGATCAGTTACTATCAGGTGAGATAGTGGTCAAAGGCCAACCTATTAGGAATAAAAATAATAAAAAAAAAGATTGGGTGTAACGATATCTTAGCATAAATATACAAAATGGTCCGTCATGTTTTTCAGTACTACGTCTATATTATTATATACTCTTCAACTTGTTTGTCTTTATAATTTTTTTTATGTACTCTATATTATTAATTAATATGATTTATGCGCTTGTTATTTTATTTTAAATAAGTAATGTGTCTGTATTATGACTACGACATTATATGTTAATTATATTTATGCGAAGTAAATTATAAAAACCATCATTCCAATGTACGATTACGCAAAAACACCAAACATGTTATGTCATTTGAAATTAGGTATCCCGTGTTATAAGAGTCAAGATAAAAAGTAAACCTCTTCCTAGACCTTAGAGTAAATATATATTGTACTGACTCTCCCTACTTGGGGTAAGGGCAGGAAGATGACGAGGCTATTGATCTCTTGAGTTTCGATATTACCTGCAGAAATTTCACGGTTTCGGATGATTTCATTCATGTATGGCTTGAGTTAACATTGTAGTAACAAATAAGGCTGATTTGTCATTAGTCACGTCTTAATTACTACTGTTCATTATGAGATTCAAGGGCGTATGACACATGTACACTGGTTACAGTCTCGTAATAATTTTATTACCGAGAAGAAATATAATGTTCTTACATCGTTTCTGATAAAGACAGGCTGTTTAGAAGTAAGATAACGAAATGATGTAACGATATGAACTGGACAGGATTCAAATTCAAAATCATTTATTCAATTAAGGCGTCTACGACTCTCTTATGAAGGTCAGTTACAAATTTTAATATTGAAATATTCTACATTGTACTGCCACGTTCAGCAAAAAAAAATTATAGAGTCACTGCGAGAAGAACGGGCAAGAAACTCGGGGCCATTCTTTTAAACGTCTTTTAACAATGTGTTATATAGAATATAATACAATTATTACAATATTTGTTTAAATTACGTAGGTGACAGGTGATATCTTGGCAGAGGTGATATCTTTTTCCAAGCATTTTTGTCGTTTAAGTAATCAGAAACTGTGTAGTAGGATTTCTTAATCAAAATATTTATTTATAGATATTTATATAGATTATTATTATTATATAGATTATTAACTTGAGCGTTATGAGCCTCGAAACATTTTCATATAATGAAATGAAATGAATTTATTTATGACGTTAACAATTTACAACAAAATATTTACAAAGACATGTGACAGACTTAGAAATAATTGCTTTGCATCATACATTGGTCCCCAACTCAGCATGTGCTGGTTTAATTTAAACCAGCGCTGGTCTTCCGTTGGAGCCATTTCGTGACGTCACGGAGGATCAAAGATACAGCAGCTCTAACCTTATAACATAAGCATTAAATATTACCTACTAAAAATACAATTACAGTGAAAACAAGAATCTTAAAAAATATATAACAACCTATAACCAATGAATTAGCAAGATATATTAAGAATAAAATAACTATAGTAAATTTACTTGAACATACATAAATACTTTTAAATTATGTTACATACTTAAAAACGACACTTAAATTGCATTTAAATTACGTGCTAGCTGCAACTTACTATAAAGTTTTCTCGGGTCATAACTTTTAAATGAATAATGTTTTAAAATTTCGGCATCATACAAGCCTAGATAATGACGAGATCAATCGGTATTATGTTTAATTCTGGATGTATAATATCAAATGTTTGTGAATTTCATCAGAGCTTCGAAGCTTAATGATTAATCAGCGTATTCAGTGTTATATTTGTTGGTTAAATATATTATGATATCATCAGTACTTATAATATTATAAATGCGAAAGTAACTCTGTCTGTCTGTTACGCTTTCACGCCAAAACTACTGGACCGATTTGAATGAAATTTGGTATGGAAATAGTTTGAGACTCGGGAAAAAACATAGGATAGTTTTTATCCAACTGCGCAAAAAAAGGTTTTTGCGCTATAACCGACATACGCGCGGGCGGTGCCGCGCCCGGAAAGCTAAGTAGTACATAATACTCTGGCATAGGATAATTTACATATTTATTCGTAGCGTTATCTGGCAGTTCAGTTGTGTTTTTTAATACTTTCATAAATTTTCTTGTTTCACCTAACAAAGAGTTTTTTTTATTATTCTTGTCAAAACTGGTATCACTTTCTTTCGCCCGATACTAACTTGAAATTGAGTTCTAGAATACTCTCTATATACCGTATATCCATACCCTCACCCTAGGATCACGTGTCCCGGGATTCTTGGAAACACATATAAACACGCCACCAACGTTCGAGACCTGAGAATAGAGGTTTATGCTCTTGTAATGTGCCTCGGTACCAGATTTGTACCAGGGACTCCAAGCTTCTCAGGCACATCCAATTCTAACTTACCTGTGTCTATGTTAGTTGGCAAGTGATGACTCAGAAACTTCATAAATAATTATGAGTATTTTTAAAGTCTTGCTTGGGTTAAACCAAATCGCACAGTATACCTAAAACAACATATTAAATAAAAACAAGCAACTTGAATGAAATCACACACTTGTTTTGGGTAACAATGACTAACCGCGGCGATGACAAGATGGCTTTTTTGTTGTGATAATTTTGCAAGACCAAATTGGTTTATTATGGTAAATATTGAACAAGAGTTGGAATAATAAAAATAAAATATGTACATATACTTAAGTGTGCATACATACATACATAAATATCAATAACCACCTTTGAAGCTTCCCCTTTTATTGTGGAGTGATGGCTTAGTGGCATTGGCTATGGACTGACGCGCAGCAGGTCCATTGTTCGAATACCGCCGCGGGCTTGAGCCTCACCGCATGGTGGAAGGGCATTTTGCGAATGCACGCCTGGCAAGCGACCACCCTCAAGTAGAAAATCTGTCGCCAAGCACCATACCATAACGGTGTGTTCCGGCAGCCGACCTTGAGAGCCAGTGAAATTACAGGCACATGAGACTTAACAACTATGTCTCAAGGTGACAGCCGCAGTGCAATTCGGGACTTGTTGATGAAATGCCTCTGTTATAGGCAGAGGTTAGTCCGCTTAACATCAGGTGGGCCTAGAGCTTGTTTCGATAAAATAACTTAAAAAATGGGAGGTTTGCCATAATACCTAAGCTCAGCAGGCAGGTGTCTTTGGGATCGCAGTTCTTGAGAAAGTGCTGCTGGCCCACCGCTACCGCTTCTACGATATAGCAATAGAAAAAAAGTAAATAAAAAGACACGGTCTTCGCATGGGGTCCTCCGTTTATATTTAAATTTTATTTATAATTATTATTTGCCAACACTAACACATATTACGTGAAAATTTTAGCTACCCATTACGATTGCAACCATACAGCCCTTTAAAGATCGGATGGATAGCCGAGGCTTATAGTAATAGGGTCCCGTACGGAACTCTAAAACACCAATTATAATCGCGTATCGTAACAAATGAATAAAATAGCGCTGTCTTATAATGAAATTCCTTTGCTTCAGGTTGACGGGCTACAAGAAGCAGAGAAGGGCAAGAACTCCCTGGGCACGACAAAAAAGGGCATCGGGCCGACGTACTCCTCCAAAGCTTCGCGCAACGGCATCCGAATAGGTGACCTGCTCGGCGACTTCAGTGTGTTTGAGGAGAAGTTAGTATTACACATTTACACTTTTAGATTTTCTTGAACTAGTTTCGAACCCGCGTAATACGGCTTTAGGCGTCGGGTGCTTTAGCCGCTCAGTCTATGAGTCTTCCATTCAAGACGAACATTTTGTGCTTTACATTTGAAATTTGTGATGTAGCGCATGCGATATGGCTTGAAATAAAATTTAGAAAAATAAGTTTATATTTTTTTATTACATTTACTCTTTGACTAAAATCTCAACTGGAGTCTAAAATGCCACACATCAAGCGAAGCCGTTAGCTTAGCGAAGCCAACTTCCTTAAGCTTAGCGTACACACAGATAGCGCAATTATGCGAGTTGAGCAAGCTTAACTATCTGGATTCACACCGAAAACGATGGATGATTTCGAGTTAGCTGATATTTGATTGTGACGGTATTAGCACGAGGTCTACCTGATGTCAAGTGGTAACCCATGCCTGTAAAAGAAGCAATTCGTCATATGAGTTATATTTAATTATGTTTGACATTGTATTCAGTAACTTATTTGCTTATTTTATTGTTATAAATGATGTTTTTTTCAATATTGACATTTTATTATTAATTTGTAAATCTTATCATTGGTAATTATGTAATAATATTCTGTTATTAATAATCTAATTAGTGTAACTAGAACTATTAATTTTGGACTTAAAAAATTTGCATGATTATATGGTAAGAATGTATGAGAACTATTTTGTAATTTTTACCATCTTGTACACTACGTTCTACAAATAAACTTATTTGAATTTGTAACTGGCAATTGCCGTACTAATTATGTAAATAAATAAATAAATATGTGACGACCTGTACTGCGCCCGTCACCCTCACGCATACAGTAGTTTAGTCATGGTATCTAGCCAGGCGAGAATTCTCAAAATGCCCTTCCAAAATGTCGTGAAGCTCAAGCCGGCGGCGCGGCGGTTGGGATAGAACCATGGGCCTGCGGCAATGCAGTCCAAAGCTATGGGTAACCGCTCATCTATTATAACTTCGACTAGTTGAGTTAGTTCCTTTAGCTTAGCTCACGGCGTAAACTGAAATATGAAAGATACTGTAGCTTCATGAATTAAGCTGTATGAATTCATTTAGTTCAGCTCAGCTTAACTTGCGGTTTTGCCTGCGCTTTATAGTCGCCTTTTCAAATTGTAAATATGGATTTAGAAGAAATTACAGGCACTGATCAATGAGACTTAACCACTTCATATCGCAGGGTGATGGGCGCAGTTATAGTTCATCACTTCAGACGAAATTCATATGTCATAGGCATAGGTTAAGAATGTGATTTTACACTGCGATTCCCGAGACGCCTACCAAGAGTGGGGATTATGGTTTACTCCCCCCCCCCCCCCTTCTTATGTGATGGTGGACGCTTTTGTTCATCTTTTAGCTTGTGTGGAAGTCACAATTATTATAAAAGAACTTGGTTTTCTGAAACAAAATAAAACAAAGAATTTAGATGAAGGTGAATATTTTTTTTTTTGTATTACGAAGAGAAAAGTTTGACAATTATGAACGAAAAATGATATCTGGCAAATGTCCACCACGAGCACGCTGACAGATGTCGATTCTTTCATCAAAGTTTTTTATCAAACCTATCAGCCATAAAAAAATAACGTTACCGTTTTAACACTGTAAAACGATGATAGAAGTATGGAATAATTTGTGGGCTCCGCACTTGACTTAAAAAAAAATGTTTCCTCTCGTAAATTTGTAATTTGTGGAAGTTGGACCATGTTAATGTCAGGTCGGTGTTTTAAAGCAGCGTGGTACCGACTTCAACAAAATTATTTCATACTCTTCAGTGTTAAAATACGGAAAATATTTAGATCAGAGTGTTAGAATATAGCCTAGTCAAAACGATTTTTTTTCCGCTATTCCAGGTTCCGAACTTTAGCAGCAAGCTACAAGCGTATGTTCCCTTCTCTCGAAGCTGACATAGAAGGCGAACTGAACCGGTATCGGGAATACGCGGACAAGATCCGCCCTCTAGTCAAAGATACGGTGTCGTATTTACACAAGGAGATTCGGAGCGGGAAGAAGGTGCTTGTAGAGGGCGCTAACGCCGCCATGTTGGATATTGACTTTGGTAAGTTGAAAAGACGGTGAAAGTGATGTGAGGGAGAAGACGGGTGACTCCCGCTCCGGATCCATTGGCTAGGATCCGGATATATTGGCCATTGCCATACAACGCGGCCATGCCAGCGTTATGTGTACCTTTATACCCAGTGCGGTCAGGGGTGGGTTATTTAGCTAGTTTTAGGAATTATATATTTTTTTTAATTTAATTTGACTATTAATTTTGTAACCTAGTTGATATTATTGTAAGTTATGTTAAATTTAAATCTATATAACGATTAAATACACCATATTGAAACCAGTAGATAAGTTATGAATTTGATTGTGATATCACACTAATATTAGGTATATATATAATAATAATATGTCATATATATAATCAGTAGGGATGTAAAGATACCGATACCGATACCGATATATCGGCCGATATAATCGGCAGGCCGATATATCGGCAACGCCGATACAACACGGCCGATATCAACCAGTTCTAAAAGCGCGCGAAACGAACGACGCATGCGACGTTGCCGCTCTTAACGTCGTCTCAACGGTCGCTTTGGCCGACCAACACACTGTATGTACCCCCCCCCCCCCGCTCCAGTGCCTGCTAAGCTTTGGTTGAGTAATGTCATGTTTCGCTCTTGATTTACGTGACGACGTGATTCATTCTGTTTAATTATTCACACTGACTAGAGAGGACAGTTATAGTGTTTTATTTTATATAAAAGAAAATGGCAACGCCATTAAAACGTACAAGTTCCATCTGGAATCATTTTCAAATAAAACAGGATGGGGAAAACAGGTTTTCTCGGGTATCTGGTCTGCTTGTGACAGTTTGATAAAAGAAGCAGAAGACGACGAGCCTTTATCAAACATGTCTATTCAGCCTGAGCAAGAAGAGGTAGAATCTTATTTAAGATTTCTAAACATTCCAATCAAACAAGATCCGAAGATCTATTAGTGCCAAGAAGACAAATATCCAAAATTAAAAAAGCTTGCACAATAATATTTGTCTTATCCATTGAGCTCAGTTGCTTTAAAACGTCTCTTTTCAACTGCAGGCCTGACACAAAATGATTTGCGAAACAGATTATCTGCTGATAATTTGAATAAACTTTGTTTTCTTAACAAAAATCTACCAAAAGTAAACTTTAATTACTGACTTTATGTATCTTTTTTAATAACTATGTGATTGATTTTATTTGAAACGAATAAATGATTCTTTTTTCCATTCTCATTACTGATTTTATATTAATTAAGTATTTTTCCTTCACAGTCTTCAGGACCTAAATACATATGGTGTTTCATACATATGAAATAACTTTGAAGGAAGACAGGTGTATGTCTATGTACGAGTATGTGTGATGTCAATTTCTTAATAACTTCCTTCAAATTTGTTTAACATACACGCATCACTTATCTACTAAGCCATCAATATCGGTATCTGTATTGGTATCGCCGATTATTTTCGTTAATAATCGGTATCGGTATCGTATCGGAAAAATCATGTATCGTTACATCCCTAATAATCAGTACTAATATTATAAATGCGAAAGTAACTCTGTCTGTCTGTTACGCTTTCACGGCAAAACTACTGGACCGATTTGAATGAAATTTGGTATGGAAATAGTTTGAGACCCGAGAAAAAACATAGGATAGTTTTTATCCAACTGCGGCAAAAACAGGTTAATGTTTTTGCGCGATACCGACATCCGTGCGGGCGGAGCCGCGCCCGGAAAGCTAGTATGTCATATAATTTTTATAATGTTTCTTTCTTAACAAAATACAAATATAAAAACCTGTTCAAGTAAATCTTATTTAGAACTTCAAGTTCTAACCGCAGGGTTGCGATTTAATTAATGTTGGAAGGGCATTTTGCGAATGCACGCCTGGCTAGCAACCACCCTCAAGTAGAAAATCTGGCGTGAAGCACCTAACGGTGTGTTCCGGTTGCTGTCCGTACACATACAACAGTGAACATCTTCGACCGCATCATCACTTACTATCACGTGAGATAGAGGTCAAAGGTTAACATATTAGGCATAAAAAAGACGTCTGCCAATCGTGAGGATTATGGCAAACCCTCCCTTGATGGGGGAGGCTTCGTTCAGTAGACAAATCAGGCTGTTACAGTTCAGTACAGAATAATTGAAATTTTTTCGTTAAGCAATGATAGCTCAGTGACTTTGGCTATGGACTGCCGCGCAGCAGGACCATGGTTCGAATCCCGCCGCGGGCTTGAGCTTCACTGAATGGTGGAAGGGCATTTTTGCGAATGCCCGCCTGGCTAGCTACCACCCTCAAGTAGAAAATCTGTCGCCAAGCACCTAACGATATGTTCCGGCAGCTGTCCATGAGAGCCAGTAACTCTAGGTTAAGCCTGTTAACATATTCGACCACATCATCACTTACCATCAGGTGAGATTGTGGTCAAAGGCTTACCTATCAGCAATAAATGTGTATTTTTTTCAGGTACATATCCGTACGTGACGTCATCAAACTGCAGTATCGGCGGAGTGTGCACCGGACTGGGGCTGCCTCCGAACGTGATCGGTGAAGTGCTGGGCGTCGTAAAGGCGTATACGACACGCGTCGGCGACGGACCATTCCCTACTGAACTTAACGATGTGAGTCACATGTTGCATCTAACGTTAGTGTTATATGTACTAATATTATAAATGCGAGAGTAACTCTGTCTGTCTGTCTGTCTGTTACGCTTTCACGCCAAAACTACGGGACCGATTTGAATGAAATTTGGTATGGAAATAGTTTGAGACCCGGGAAAAAACATAGGATAGTTTTTATCCAACTGCGCAAAAAGAGGTTAATGTTTTCACGCGATAACCGACATACACGCGGGCGAAGCCGCGCCCGGAAAGCTAGTATATTATTATTATAAATGCGAAAGTAACTCTGTCTGTCTGTCTGTCTGTTACGCTTTCACGCCAAAACTACTGGACCGATTTGAATGAAATTTGGTATGGAAATAGTTTGAGGCCCGGAAAAAAACATAGGATAGTTTTTATCCAACTGCGCAAAAAGAGGTTAATGTTTTTGCGCGATAACCGACATACGCGCGGGCGGAGCCGCGCCCGGAAAGCTAGTATGTACATACTTACATATAAAAGTAGCAACGTATACTCAACTCCTTGAAAGTATAATAAAAGATTAAATAGTTATATAAGTAGGTAAGGTTACTGGAAGGTGGGCATCAGCGCCTTCTAAGGAAATACCATTTTACAATACGATCCCCAAGACGCCTGCCAAGCTGTTATAGCAAATCTTTAATGTGTTTAGCAGTGGACAATCTGCCTGATACAGTTAATATAAAATTATAAAGTATATGTAGAATAATGAGCTCAATCTTTACTTAATCGCTATAACGTAGCATGATGTTCTAAAAAAAATTACCCACAATGCTATAGAATAATCCTATTTTAGTCATAATTATTGTCATTCTAAATGTTACACGAATGTGGGGTTTAGGTGAACAGAATAGGAACTACCATCTGTATCAGCCAGATTGTCCACTGCTGAACACAGCCTTTTGCGAATGCCCGCCTGGCTATCGACCACCCTCAAGTAGAAAATCAGTCGCCAAGCACCTAAGGGTGTGTTCCGGTAGCCCGTGAAAGCCAGCGAAATAACAGGCACATGAGACTTAACAACTCTGTATCAAGGTGACGGGCGCAGTGCAATTCGTGACTTGTGACGAATAGCATCTGTTATAGGCAGAGGTTAGTCCGCTTAACATCAGGCAGGCCTCGAGCTTATTCCGTCACAAAAACATAAAAAAATCCTCCCCCATTATGAGGGGGTATGCCATAATCCCTACGCTTGGCAGGTCTGGTATCATAGTGTGAGATAGCAGTTGCTCAGCAAGCGCTGCTGCTAAAATACCTTCTGGTATTTTACCCTTAGTCGCCACATACAACGCCCACGGGTAGAGACATTCTAGCCCGGCACCCCACTGGCAGAACTACCAGAGCTTACAGAAATTTAAATCTACATAATTCTTACAGAACCTATTTCTACAATGCATTTGGTTATGAAAGTACCGAGAATTTGTAATTTCATAAAGAATCGACTCTTGCCTCGTGTGTGATAATTAGTTAGATAATTTGTCTAAGACGGAAGATGACGTCATTTTAGCAGTCTAGAGGCATATGACGTCATGTCACATTTCTAGGTTCATGGATGACGTTATATAATACTTTTGCAGCTAACGTCCCGCCTAAGACACTTGTCCCACCGCCGCGCCGACGAGAAAACGAGTAACTATCGACTATTTTCTCGCTCAAGAAACGCACAATAGATATACATTCCGTGTAAATAAGAGAGATGCATATACTAATAGTTGATAGCTGTCTGTTCACACTGCCGGCGAGCACTCGCTTCACTAGTTCGTCGTAGCCCAGCTACACAACTATCGGAACTACGCACTCGCTCCCCGCGGCTCGCCAACTCGTTTCTAATTCTAGCTCTACTCGTTCATCGTTTCCGGTGAGACAACTGCCTTAAGGGCGCACCGAGCTTTTTATGCGCGCAGCGTATGTGTGTGTAAGTAAGGCACGCCAACAGCATCCGTCCCCGTCCGACGGCCGAAGAATTACTAAAGCGGATAGCGACAAAGCATCGCGGCTCTGGCTAAAATGGGCGAAACATGCGTGAATTTTAGTAATTTCCTTCGTATAATAAAAACAAATACCTATTTGAAAAATGTAATGTGTATACGTAATAGAAAACACGTGGTTTTTTTTTATTACTCAAATACTGATGACTCTTCTTTAAGTATTTACGCCGTACTAAGGGTTTATTTCGTGTTTTAGATGTAACTTTGGATTTATTTTCTATAGAGAAATGTATGATTTATAGATTGAATCCTTAAATATAATATATTCTGATTAAGTGATAGCTCAGTGGCTTTGGCTATGGACTACCGCGCAGCAGGTCCATGGTTCGAATCCCGCCGCGGGCTTGAGCTTCACCGCATGGTGGAAGGGCATTTTATGAATGCCCGCCTGGCTAGCGACCACCCTCAACTAGAAAATCTGTCGCCAAGCACCTAACGGTGTGTTCCGGCAGCTGTCCTTGAGAGCCAGAGTAATTCTAGGTTAAGCCTGTTAACACCTTCGACCACATCATCACTTACCATCACGTGATATTGTAGTCTAAGGCTTACCTATCAGCAATATAAAAAAAAAAAAACCTAACTCAAAATTAAGAAATAAAGATACAGCTGGGGATCAAACGAACCACAATTACGTATCGCTGACTCGGTGCAGGCTTAAGGTATTTTTGGCGTTCGAGCCCCTTTTTTCTAGGTCAAGTCTTTGTCACGCCTACATTATACAATTACTTCGGCTATTATAAGAAGTTTGACGTCTACACTACAGACACAGCATTATAACTCTTGTTGCCAAGTCAAAGATTTCTTAGAATCGTAATTTATATCGTCATTGAATTGATTGAATTATTTATAAACAAACAGTACAATTTTACTTACACACTCAAAAGTGCGAAATAACTTGTTGAAGTCGGTACTGTGATAGTTGAAAAGTACCTATTATCACAAAATTGTGCGCATGGTCCCGACTTCGGTCAAGTTATTTCACACTTTTGGGTGTTGAAGTAGGTTCGGTAAAAAAAAATCTTCACATGTTTTAGTGTCCCTTGCTACTTGCGGGACCGATTGTCATTCATTGGCAATGACTATACCATCAAGATAGGAAAAACATTTCAGTTATTGGAGTGTAACTCAAAAAACGGCTTGATCTATTTTGATGAAATTTAAATGGGATCACACGACAAGCATCAACATTCAAATAAAATAAATCATCAAAATCAGCTCACCAGTAATAAGTTCTGAGGTAGCAAACATAAAAAACGGACAAATTGAGAACCTTTCCCTTTTTAACCAATTTCCAAGAAAGGAGGAGGTTCTCGATTCGTCTGTTTCTTTTTACGTTTCTTACCTCCGTAACTCTTGACTGGGTGAACCGATTTCAAAAAATATTTTTTGTTTGAAAGCTGATGCTTGTCGTCTAGTCTCATTTAAATTTTATCAAAATTGGTCAAGTCGTTTTTGAGTTACACTCCAATAACTGAAACATATTGACCTATCTTGATAATATAGTCGTTGACATTGAATCACAATCGATCCCGTGAGTAGCAAGGGTCACTAAAAAGATTAAATTTTTTTTTACCAAAAAATGGAACCAACTTCAACACCCAAAGTACGAAATAACTCGTCGAACTCGGTACCATACGCACAATATTGTGATAATAGGTACTTTGGAACTATCATAGTACCGACTTCAACAAGTTATTTTATACTTTTGGGTGTTGAAGTTGGTTCCATTTTTAGGTATTTTTTTTAATCAATTAATAACACACATACTAACTTTCTAATTTATATTATTTTTATTATATAAAAGCTAAACAAGGGTGGAGTCTATAGTGAAAATAATATACCTAGCATAGTTTTGATTATATAATAGTAATGAAGTTAATAATTAAAGCCCAGTGTGTACCTATACACTGGGCATTGATTATTAACTTCATTGTCTTAGACACTGGGTACGAAATAATAAGCATTCAGCTAGATTAATTTAAAAAAAAATAAACATTAAAATAATACCAAAAAATGGAACCGACTTCAACACCCAAAAGTACAAAATAACTTGTTGAAGTCGGTACCATGCGCACAATATTGTGATAATAGGTTCTTTGGAACCATCACGGTATCGAGTTCGACAAGTTATTTCAAAGATTTCAATGTTGAACTCGGTTCCATTTATTTGTAAAAAAAACACCATTTTCCTAATATTAACACACATACTATAACTTTCACCATACTAACTTTCACTACTTACGAAATCTATTGTCAATCAGGAAGTCATCAAGATAAGCGTAACGAGTCGATTTTCTAAAAGTTAACCCAGAGCATGTTTTATTTTGTTGTGTATGATATTCGTTTTGATCTTTTTCTGTGTGGCGCTGCGTAGGTCGCAAAAATTCATACACAGGTCCTACGTCGACGAGCTCTGCGAGCGCACTGGCGGTCAAGTGAGCGAGCTCTGATACCATGAATTCATGTTAAAAAATCGTATAAAATTAACATGATATCTTTTTAACATTTTTATTTATGATTTAATTTCTTTTATTGATTATTAATGCATTAAAAAATAATTTAAAATTAAAGATTGGTAAAAAGGGAGACAAAAATCGTTTTTAAATTCGAAATAGAGGTAACTTTAGGATTTTTTTCTATCGAGTGAAGTTATTTATTATGTGTATCAGATTTATGAATTAACTCAAGAATATGCTTAAAAATAACTTTTTTTTTTTTAGGTTAATAGCCGAGTTTTTTCTTTGAGAAAAGTTAATTCTTGTATGGCGTTTTCTGGCCAGGAGCGCCTTAACAACTATACCTCAATGTGACGGGCGCAGTGCAATTCGTGCCTTGTGTCGAAATGCATCTGTAATAGGCAGAGGTTAATCCGCTTCACATCAGTTGGCCCTCAAGCTAGGTCTGTCACAATAACATAAAAAAGTTGACATTAAAGCTGAAAGACATCCTTTTGATTTTAAAGAAGAATTCAGAATTCCTGTTTAATTTCGCCCTCAGAGTGTAATGCTTTTTTCAC
Organism: Plagodis dolabraria; assembly: GCA_963854805.1. Lineage (NCBI taxonomy): Eukaryota > Metazoa > Arthropoda > Insecta > Lepidoptera > Geometridae > Plagodis > Plagodis dolabraria. Next base: position 23,300,934 of record OY978459.1, read on the forward strand.
AGTACGTATATTTTACATTTTGTAGTTATCTTCTACTTATATATTATGTACTAGCGACCCGCCCCGGCTTCGCACGGCTGTAACTCTGGTACTAATTATAGTACTGAATGTCTTTATATACAACGTCCACAGCTTTTCTGTCATTCGACATTACAAACATGTTTTCTTTAGAGGTCACTATTGAAAGTTTAAGGTTTGACCCTTGACATCACATTAATAACCTCTAAAATTATCATTGTTTCTCTATATTATGCATGTATTATACATATAAAACTTCCTATAGAATCATTATCTATTTAAAAAAAACCGCATCCAAATCCGTTGCGTTTTTTTAAAGATCTAAGCATACATAGGGACAGACAGCGGAAAGCGTCTTTGTTTTATACTATGTAGTGATATATTTCGCCGTTGTTCAATAGCATTGTCAAGTTACTAGTGAGTACTAAACTTTTACATGTCTGGGCGTACAGAAGACGTCATTGCGACGTGTATAGGCCGGCAACTGACGTCACTTTACTTTTCTAAGCCCACGGATGACGTCATATCAGGTTTGAGTAGCGAATGTTGCGCTACAAAGTATTTTTGGCGATCGAGCCGCTTTGGAGTCATGCCTTTGTTACGCTTACATATTACTACAATGATCTTGGCTGTATTACGTCGTTGCCGGAATATTATTAGTCTTGTCGACAAGTCAACGACTCCTTGGAATCGTAATAGATGTAATCAATGTGTTTTTCAAGACGTAAAGTCTTTGGAATCGTTCCAATCTCTTGATTTTATGAATAGTAAATCTTACATTTTGTTTTTTAATACTGGTTGTAAAGTAACTAGTAAAAACTGGTTACTGCTGGTTTATTGTTGCTTCGTCGAAGTATATATTCAGGTTTGGAAAATACGGACTTTGTTGATGACGTGGGTCAATAGCAACGAAGTAAAATATTCGGCACTCGTTTGTAAAAAAACAGACTATATTAATATATGATGCCCGTCTGGCTAGGTAACGACCCTCAAGTAGTAAATCTGTCGCCAAGAACTTAACGATGTGTTCCGGCAGCTATCGTTGAGAGCCAGTTATTCTAGGTTAGCCTGAACAACATCTTCGACCACATTATCACTTATTATCAGGTGAGATAATGCTCTAAGACTATCAACTATTGAAAAAATATGCTGTGCATGGATTGTCTGGCATCAAGGCGTCCTGCGGTCCGCACGATCGAAAGCACGCACACTGTGAGCATCATTTGCGGTTTATATATATTTTGTGTAAATACGGGGCAAGCCTGCAAGGCAAGCGACCAATGGGTATGTGACTTGATCACTATTACAATGTTAAATGGCCGTCGTCTGCCCTACTTATTGAGCAATTGTCCTGCCCAGATCGCTGACTTGTTTCTATAGCCGACAAATGATGTCTGCACAGTGTGCAGTCCGCAGAGTGCTTTCAGTGTGACAAATCGAACCCTCATGGTTTTGCAGGAGACTGGACAGTTGCTGCAGAACAGAGGCCACGAGGTCGGCGTGACCACGAAGCGAGTGCGTCGCTGCGGCTGGCTCGACTTGATGGTCGTTAAGTATACAGCCATCGTCAACGGATACACCTCGTGAGTACCGCAATTACTAAGGGCCCGTTTCAGAATGTCCTAATAAAGTTTCGGGTTGCTATGCAACACATAAAATAACTGAATCATAAAAATGACAGTTAACATGCAGGGCGTTTCAAGCTTTAACCGATGGATAGGCTAAACCGATGACTGTGAAACGCAAATATAGTGTTTTATTTATTAAATATGATCTGGGTAGTAAAACCGGAACTTACTCGAACATTCTAAAACGGGCCCTAAGTCTAATAATATCATCTATCTAACATTATCTTTCCATTTTTGCATGGTGGAGAATTTCACAAATGTCCTTCTGGCCAGTCTGAAGTAAAAAAGTCAAGCACCCTAGGCTGTTCCAGCAGCAGTCCTTAAGCGCTTGTTTCCATTCTAGGTTAAGGTGAAAACGCAAGTTTGTGGCGGGAAATAGAAATATAGAAGCTTAGCGACATCATAGCGAGAGTTAAGTGTTTGTAAAAGCACTTCTTTCGATCAGATGAAGTCAAGTAGTCTGGTTGATGGCCGCGCACAGTCCCCTATGACGGTTAAAGTAATACAATTGGAGCATAAAGTTTCGGCTTGAAAGAGCATGTTCCGGTGGCTGAACGTTTTAGACATTCGGTGCGAAATAGGAGTATGTGGGTTCGATTCCCTTAAAAAAGAATTGTGCCCCAGTAATGTGATTTTCGCTTAGCAAGCGATAGTGTTTGTATGATTACAAGTACTTAGAAATACATGTGTTATTCATTGTTCTTTTACAGATTGTGCCTCACAAAGTTGGACATTTTGGACACGCTGAAAGAGATCAAAATCGGTGTTGGGTATAAACTGAAAGGAAAAAAGATTGATTACTTCCCGTCTTCCATTTCGGATCTTGGAAGTGTTGAGGTAAATTATCTAATATCGTGGTGAGACATTTTGCGAAAGCTCTCCTACTAGCTACCATCTTCCAGAAAATCTGTCGTCAAGCACTTAAAAGTAGCAGACGTCAAAGAGAGTCAGTTCTCATTCTAGGCCTGAACAACATATTAGAACATATCATCACTGCCCAACAGGTGAGGTAATGGCGAAAGGCTAGATTATCAGAAATAAAAATATCCTTATCGTAGCATTCTCTAAGGAGGACGGGACAGACGTCAGACAGGCTATAAACTCTAAGCCAAAACTGGCCAATTATAAAATCATGTTGCGTCGAAGATATGACGGACAAGTGGATCAACGTCGTCTTTGGAATGCTATCATTTATATGTAACTAGCTTTCCGGGCGCGGCTCCGCCCGCGCGTATGTCGGTTATCGCGCAAAAACATTAAACCTCTTTTCGCGCAGTTGGATAAAAACTATCCTGTTTTTGCCCGGGTCTCAAACTATTTCCATACCAAATTTCATTCAAATCGGTCCAGTAGTCTTGGCGTGAAAGCTTAACAGACAGACGGAGTTACTTTCGCATTTATAATATTAGTACTGATTAGCGGCCCGCCCCGGCTTAGCACGAATAATTACTATAAATAAATTGAGATGTAAGCTATCCTATCTTTCAATTTGGATCATATTGTTCACGGTGTGCAAATCAAGTTTAAAATCGGTTCAGTAGTTTAGGAGTCCATCGCGGACAAACAACGGGACACGTAATTTTTACATATAAAGATATCTGCTACATTCAACTTATTCATCAACATCAGCCGGAAGACTTCCACTGTTGAACAAAGATCATAGAATGTTGCAAGGGACGGCTATTTGCAGCTTTTAACCATTGGCTATACGACTTTTACGATGTCGTCAGTCCACCTAGTGGGGGGCCTACGAACTCTACGTCATCCGGTGTAATGTGGTAACCACTCGAGAACCTTTCTTCCCCATCGGTTATCAGTTCGTTGAGAAAAGTAGCCTGCCGATTGCCACTTCAACTTGCAAATTCTGAAAGCTATGTCGGTGAATTTGGATCTTGGGTGAATATCCACGCTCTGGATTTTATCACGCAAAGAAATTCCGAGCATAGCTCCCTCCGTGGCTCGTTGAGTGACTGAGCTTGTCCATAAGAGCCACATATAGTGTATTACTTCGCAAATATCTTAATACTTCATTTATATTAAAAAGTCACAAACCATTTTCTAGTCTTTTATGCTAAGGGCATAGAATACATTTTTGTTTGCAACCACCAGGTTTTTTGGCATTTGCCAATGTGCGAAGAATGTAGGTACTGTAGTTACCTTTTACGACGACTAATTAGATTCATATAATTTGTTATTTCATGTAAAATCCAATTCATTAAAGAGAATAGGGTCCTTTGTTGAAATATATTTAATGCTGGATAACTATTGCTCTTGATAATGCGATTCTAGAATATAACGAAAGTCCGCTAGAAAAACTGTCCAATGAAATTGTAAATAATATTGATTTTGCATCGTCTTAAATTTCAACTGTCCAATTTCAAAACTTCTATAAAGTCTCCAGGATTGAGGAATGGCGTTTTGTACGTCATATGAAGAATTTCTTTTTTGTTATTTGGACTGTTTTTTTATTGTTACTTATACATTTTGATTATCCAGGTGGAGTATGTGACATTGCCTGGATGGGGCACCAGCATAGAGGAAGTGCGGGAACTGGACGCGTTGCCTGAAGCAGCGCGTGGTTACGTGCGAGCCATTGAGGACTTCTTGGAGATACCTGGTGAGTATTCATCCTACTTATAGATAGTGCTATCCACGAAGACTCGCCCCTCTCTTTTTCAACCGAGGGATTCGCGGGGTGCGGAGGGATCTGACGTATCTGAGTAGCCTAGTTCACATTTCGTTAATCGAGACATGGCAAGAAAGTTGCTTTACTTCGACTAGGCGAGAGTGGGCCGCGTCTTCGTGGATGGCACTATCTATACCTACTGAGCAAACATTGCATATATGAATTTTAAGGACAGTTTTGCCTTCAGTTTGGAGTTAGGGCACTTTGCGAATGCCTGCCTGGCTAGCTACCCTCAAGTAGAAAATCTGTCGCCTGCACGTGTGTTTCGCCAGCTGTCCTTTTGAGCCAGTTTATCCTGAACTACATCTTCTACTACATCAATACTTCCATCAGGTGAGATAGTTGTCAAAGGCTAGCCTATATAGCTATAAATTAAAGAAAATATTGCCAGCCCACCATCGCAAGCAATTCTTGTTGAACGACTCGTTGAAATAGTAAAAACTATTTTTTATTACATTCTTAAAAATACCTAGTATTTGTCAAAAAAGGCATATTCCCGGTATGTACCTAGTAATTTGCTCGTAGTGAAGTTCACTTAGCCGTTCTTAACCAATCAGCTCAGTTAAGAAACGTCCGCAGCGGGAAAGACTTGGTTGGGTGACCACTACTGACTTTGCTGAGCGTATTCGTGCTTTTGGCACGTTAAGCCGTCGGTCCCGGTTGTTGTCTTATGATGGCAGCCGTTATAGCTTGGTGTTAGGGTATTTTGCGAATGCCCGCCTGGCTAGCTACCACCTTCAAGTAGAAAATCTGTCACCAAGCAACTAACGGTGGTTTCCGGCAATTGTCCTTGAGAGCCAGTAATTCTTGGTTAGCCTGAACAACATCTTCGACCATATCATCACCTACCATCAGGTGAAATAGTGGTCCTTAGGCTAGACTATCAGTAATAGATAAAAATAAAAACTTTGTAAGTCGCTATAAAATAACCAGACATCTACATTCCACGCTGTCAATTTTACAAATTCTGTCAAATTCATGATCGTCTCATAATAAAAACTGGAACAAACACAATTTTATCTACAAGTATAAATCATTGACCGTTTTTACGGATGTAGTGCATGTTATTTATAGTAGAATTTTAACCAAATTCAATTGTTTCAGTGAAATACATCGGCGTCGGCCAAGGTCGGGAATCCATCATTAGCCGGGACCCCACCGTCTGTTAAATGTAATGTTTAGTATATGTGTAAGCGCGGTTAGCAGGCAAACTGATTTTATTTCATTAACACCCTTATTATACGGTACAAATTACAACCTTATCACGAGTACATAAGGACCACAAAAAATCTAGGTTATTCACAGGGCGGTATTAAAATTATTGACAGTGACTTCTAAAGTTACTATTTGCTAGGTTTTCTCGTGTCGTTATCTCAAACGCTTACGTTCCATGGTGTTTGGTGACCTATAAACAGTTTGCAGGCCAGCCGCGCGATTTAGTGAACAATTTTAATCAAAATAACATAGTTATATATTGAGGAACTCGAAATCAATCTGTATGGTGCCGATACCTGAAAATACGAATGTTTCATTGGTCGCATTTACCTAGACTTTAATCCGCCATCTTGATTTTTTTGACAGCTGTCATAAATAGTTTATGTAACAAGATATATGTTCATAATCGTAAAAAAAACCCAGGCATGTAAATTTTTTTTTATTTCGTTTTCAATTTCGGCACCATATGGCTTAAAACATTACTGTTGCAGCTAGAATCGTTAATGAGTTAGTTCCTGGCGGTTTGCCTTGATAAGAAAAAAAACCAGTCCCTTCAGGGCCATACAAGCGATTCGTATCTTTTATTAATTCATTGCCGACTCTAGACTTCAGCAGTCCCTAGTAAATTATTCGAGATCCAAGCTTTTCAACTGAAACTGAGGTGCCGGTTTTGTAACCATAAATAAATAATCAGTATTTGTACTTACGACTTTCTATAATTTGCCGTCGGTGAAGAGAACTTACCGTTTCTATTGTTTTGAGGTTAGCCTAAACATTTGACCATAGTAATTTTTTTCTTAGGACCTCCATATTTATTTTATTTATACACTTAATCGAATTTTAATTAGATTGTTAATTATGAGCAATAATTTGAATGCCTTGTTATAAAAACGTTTATTTGCCACGCGTTTAATTACACAAAAGTATAAAATGTAATATTACAAAGTAGGAAATAAAAAAAACAGTAAAATGTATGTACTGCGTTGTATACTTATGTCCAATGTTTGATATGTGGCTTTAGAAACACGTTGGCGTATTGGTTCAAATATTTCCCATAATTGGATCAAACAAAAGCCTAAGTACACCGTATTAGTTCTACTTCATTACAAAGTATACTATGAAAAGACCATTTTTGCTTAGAAACACCAATCGAAAAGTTATTAAAGTTTAAACAGACTAAAGAGCGATGTGCGTATCAGCGTTCCCACTCGAATTGAAAATCAAAAAATGTATGTCAGCCTAAAGATGTAAAAAAGATGCTGTAACATTTTTGATAGAGTAGAAGACAACAAAAAACTTTGATTAGACAGGATATCAACCATTGCAGCTTAGTTAATGTAACATAGAACAGAATGCACACTTGAGCTAAGGATTAGCTATATATACTATGCAGTAATGTAACTAAATGCCCCTAATCTGTACAAAATGCGTCTCCCGGCTTTTCCGTACAAACCGGGATCCCGGTCGGCGGTCGATGTCGAATTACCCTGATAATTGCCTATATACGATTCTCATAATTCAAACCGTTTCGTTATCATTCTAGTATAAATGTTTGTTTAGATCAATTCCAATGAGACTTCTCATTGGAATTTATCTAAACAAACATTTATACTAGAATGATAACGAAACCGTGAGCATGGCAAATAATGAGTTATCCGACCCAGGCTACACAGACATGTCACATACTAACCACTTCTCTATTGCCAAAATAATGGTGATTGAAACCGAATGTGTTTTTTTTTATAGATACATGTCACATAAACAATACGGAACGGGATTAATTCCACGATTTTGGACAGTATCTAAGAGAAATTGAATGCAAATAAATAAAATTATGCTAGTTTTCGAGATTTCGTTTTATTTCTAAACTATAAAAGATACAGCATCTTTTTAAATACTTAGGCTGCATATTCTTTAGACAATTCGCGCGCGACCGAAACCGCGTTCAAGCCTAAAAGGTGGCAATTTTGTTTTGGTCCAATGGACCAAATATTTGTACGAATGAACCCAAAATGACATTATGTATAACAAATAAGCAGTGTTAGTACAATATTATTGTGTACAATTTTAAATGTCCTATTGTATTCTTTTTACAATATATAGTGCAGCAATAATTAAATATCGTAAATAATGTATGTTTATTAATTATTGAATATAAAGTATAGACAAAACGGAAAATTAATTTATGACAAAAAACTGCATTTTGGTGTTTTTTTTTTATATTTAAAAATCCTTCGAGAAGCACAAAGCTGTATTCAGTAATTTTATTTAAAGACCTTTTTTTAGTTTCTAATCTATTTTAACATTGAATGTTTGATTTTGGTAATATTTTTAGTACATAGGTTATTTTCATTATTTAACTATTCCACAGCGTATTTCGCCATAAAGCACTATACATACCGTATTTCGCTATAAAGCACTATACACACCGAAGCTGCTGAACCCACGCTTCTTTTGTATTTCAAGGGTATAGCGTTTTTGTTGTTGTTAGTTCGTGAAAGGACGCTGTAAATGTGGTTAGTTGCTTCGATGCAAGGAGCTCTGTTGAAATTCATGGTTATTCTTTATTTCTCAATTGATATAGCGTTAATTTTTGCCGTTAATTAATTTTAACTATATTGTGTAACACATCTTACTGCGAATTAACAAACTGTTCTATTGTCTCATTCCAAAGATGAATACTTACATTTGAATCATGGCGCTTTTTAAAAATTGTGAGGTGTGTTTTTATGTGATATATCTTTATTATTAAATGTAAATATTCATTACCGTTACTATTATGCCAATAAAACGATGGTTTATTCTTTTATGTGTGTCTTTTTTTACAGTCTAATTTTATTTAAATTAAGAAGTTGCAGCGGCCGGCGGTTGAACTGTCAAACGATTTTCTACTGTCTCGCTATATGTGTAGGGTTCTATGAATGTTCATCTGCTGTCGTAAAGCACGTCACCTATCAAGGTATATGTGTGCGCCCTCATTTCTTCCCTATGTGAGCTCTTGACTGTCTACTGGGATGGATAAGTAAAAGTTGTACATTTCGGTGATCACCATTAAGTATTGTCCGTCAGAATTACACAGATTTAAGTACATAAAGAAATGACGGTGGTAATGAGCCGCGCGACATATGCAAGTTTTTCAAGAGATGCCATACGTTGTAGTAAAAAACAGTAAAAGTTGGTTCAACAGTAAGACTGACGGCTGTTGCCACTTCGGTGTGGACTTGGCTAAAGATTTACGTACTGTACTTAATGAGAAGCACTGGTTCCCGCGTGGTCTTCCATGTGACGTCAATCAAAGCCGCATTTCTTTACTTCAATGCATTTTCCAACTCCAGTGTGTCGTGTTATGAGTTTACCTTACTATAGATGTTTAGAGATACTTACGACAAACATTGATTTGTAATTAGATGTCCTGGATAGTCAGCGGGCACCAGCGAGGACCTTATGACCAGGCCGTCTTGGTGCCGATGGCGGCTAGTACCTATTAAATGGAATGCTTCGCTAAGGGGCACGACTGATGGAAACAAGTTTTTATATTTAACAAAATAAAATTTATTAGGCGAAAATTACATTGTCTTTCACCTGTTGTTGCGAAAGCGCAAATATATGGAGATATAACATTCTGCTTCGCTATATTATTAGGGGGAAATGTACACAATATATATATATATCTATGCCAAGCTGATTTGAAATGTCATATAATAGGGCTTTTGCCCTAATAAAACGGCCTCCTCATCTTCCCCATATAGCCGTCCCTTACCACCAGAACCATTTCATATCACCTTTGCATTGGTAATTACATATTTATCTCTAAGCTATATTATGATAAAATTTGACTTACAAGAGCTCCAAAGTTATGCACGTTTTACCCGGCTACCACACTTCGACTGTGTATCTTGCTGGCTAAGGGCACTGACAGCCGCCATCTTGTCCCCCCACCCATAGTACTAACTACCGTCATTTGACGTTTTAATTAGTAGCGGAAGTATTTATTTTATTTCCCATTTAATCGATTTTGTACTTTTAATTTAAGGTTTTTAATATTTTAGATATTTTATAATCGCGTTCGCGACACCTGTGTCATTTTACGCCGTGCACTGCAGCTTACTACTACGCGCGGGGAAAGCACGATATTTTAACGCGCACATGGGGGTTTGAAATTTGTTTTAAGGTACCTTTTGTTACGAGGGACGAAGCTCCTGTCTTTCATGTAAGCCGATCCTCATTCTCCAAAATGATGTCTTCGTTTGCTCCATTCAATCGCTCCTGGATTGGTATGACACCATTTAATTCTAAAGCCCAATTTGAGTATACAATTTCAAAGAGGAAAATGCTAATCTATCAAATTTTCATATACATAGCCCTTGTAATAATAACAATAATCATCAAGTGTCCGACCCAACTTCATAATGCCGATAACAATTAAATGAGGATTATTCCTAAATTAATTTATATTATTACCTGACCAGGAACAGGTGTTAGATAGGATTTCATAATGAGCCTGGACGGTATAAAGGGAATATTTTGAAAACCAGAGATTGTTTCCAATTTCATTGACAAAACTTCTTATTGTTCTTAAATGGTTAATAATCTGTTAGACACGAAATAATTTTATAATAGGGATAATCACAGGATATTCAGAGATCGCCTCGTTATCTTTTCCAGCTTCCAGAATGCCGGGAAAAGCAGGACTATATTATTAAACATAATTTTTGATTCTAGTATTTACTTTTTCAGAGCAACATATATTCTGGCGACAATCTATCTCATTTCTATCAGGCGCTTATGGGCTTTCAGACCTTTATTCACATTCAAAACGTTAGAATGTCTTTGCCGTGACACTCACTCAATATTACTAACTAATTAAAACATGCCAGGCTTGATCTTTCATACTAAATTCAGCGAATAAAACATTTAGGAGGCTTCCATTTATTTATATTTCATACATCCCTTAGATTAACATAGATTTTTAGGTGCTATTTTGCAAGTTTATTATAATGCTTTGCCAGCCTGTTTATTTAGGCGCTGGCTATACGGCTATACGATGTTCTTACTACCGATTACATATTTCTTATTGGAAATATAATGCAATAGGATAATAATACTACAAGTGTTTGTGTGTTATCTTTTGGAGCGATCCAGTTTGAATCGTTTTCTCATATAAAGTACTTACCATGTACCATATTTCTCTGTAGCTGCTGCTGCTTACAATTGTGCTAGCCCTATTGTGTCCAGCGCGTAATGTGGTCCACGAATCAAAAAAGTTAACTGTTGGTCTTATACGAGTTTTCATATCTATTATTAAATGGCTGACGGGCACATGCAAACGCCGTGACAAGGCGTAAATTATCGCCAAATCGACGTACGTTTTCTTTCTCTCGTGGTTCAATTAATTTCTACCTCGAAGCATCCCGCGTATATCTACTAGTAAGTATGTCTACGAGGGAAGCTTTCTTCAGTATTCAAGTAAAGTGCCAGGCAAAAATGATCAAAGGAATCCGAAAAAGAATTCGCCACGTCCCTTCCCACGACTCTCCGCTCATACACGCCACGCTTTCTAGGTTAGCCTGAACAACAACTTCTACCACATCGTCACTTACCATCACGTGAGATAGTGGTCAATGGCTAACCTATCAGGCATAAAAAACAAAAATAAAACTGGCCTTACCATTCTTCCCAGGGCCGCCTTTTGAATTTTTTATGACATTACCAAGGCACTCGAATGGAAAAGGGCTATTAGAAGCCTTTGGTTCAATTTCCGTAATATTTAAATATTTATAGTTAAATATTTATTCACCAGCACTTCAGCGTCGTAGTTAGCATGATGGAAGGAAAGAAAAAAAAATGTTTTGCTGTTTTGTAAGCAGAGTTCGTTCTACCCTTAGGCATATGCACAATCAGGAAAGGAAGAAAAAGACTGGCGCGCATTGAGTGTGCAAACAATACCATATATGTCCCAAAGGCGTGTAATTCGAGCGAAGTAAAGGATTTTGTTTATATGAACTAGCAAAAATACTCAATAGATGCTTATCAACCATTGGTTACAAATAACGCATGCGGAAGTATGACATTTCGTGAATGTCTGCCTGGCTAGATACCAAATAGAACAGCTGATAAAGAAATGATCACGGTTTTCCCCTCTCTAGGAAATACGTAGGTAGTCTGGGGGGGGGGGGGGGTAATCTTGGCAGCCCGGGCATACGCTTCAGGTACAAGTCCTGGCGGTGGACGCCCGGGGAGGATCTCCTCCAGCGCTTAGGAAGCTGGTACTCGAGTCTCTCTTGAAAATGTGCTGGGATGACATCCGCACCTTTCCAGGAAACAAAAGTAGCATTGTAACTCAAATGTATATGTATCAACCTAAATTCATGTTATGCGACTATTAAACACGCGAGCAAAGCCGCGGGAACAGCTAGTATTAGAAGTAGTTTCACGGGATTCTAGGCACATAAAATGAGAGTAATACAATATGTGACATGAATTCTTTATTTATTCGTTCAATACATCTAATAATTTCAGTCAGTCAATTATTTTTTTTAATATACAGTTGACATATTTTTATACAATTGGATTCTACAAATACTACAATTAAAATTATCACACGTATCCTTTTCTAAAATCCATAGTAATAATAAACAATTACATTGATAAATAAGTTTTAAATGATAAAATTTAAATTTATTTCCAATTATATAGAACCAGGTGATCATAAAATATTGCATATAGAATTGAAAACAAATACATTTACATATGATGAAATAAAATTATAAAACGATTATTTTGTTAATATAAATTTGTTCATCACTATAACATTATAATTCATATATCACAAAATAAAATTTGTATTTTGAGGATGTGAATCTGATTCGCACGGAAACAATACAGGGGCACAGGGAGAAATAAGCTTTGGCACATTTTAGACATTTTCACACTGGGAATTCCTTTACCATAAAGATATTGTAGGAAAAAACGGCAAACACACCATATTGATATATATAATTCAATCAAAACAAGTGAATGTGTAAAGATCATAAATTAATTTAATCTTTCGTGTGTTTTTTGTATAAATAATTCTCATTTAAAAAAGGGGCACTGGTGCCTCGCGCGTGAATTAACGTTGTTAATAAGAGCGCGTTCCACGTATTGTTTTATGCAACAACAAGCAATGTGCAAGAATTGCACTCATTCAAAAAAATAACCTAACTAGTATTAAAAGTATTTTCATAAAAACTAACGTGAGTTGACATACTTATTAACTACATATACCGCCTAGAACTCACGGGGTTTAGTCGTTATCTCCGACCGGTGTTCGAGCAGTACCGGCACCAACACCGGTCGGAGATAACGACTCAACACCGTGAGTTCTAACCGGTGTATGTAGTTAATAAGTATTAAGTTATTTTTTATTTACACATCTACAACATAGTTATATTCTTTAAAAAAAAATTTGTTTCGACTCGGGCTTAAGTGTATTTTTTAAGCTTCGAAAGCATTCTAGGAATACAATTGTAACCTGTGCGAAAAGCTTTATTGGATAATTTCACAGTTCATTGACTTTGTAACATTGCTTGTTATTCCCATTTTCACTGGAATACAGAATCGCGCTTTTACGAAACCCCTCAAAGCCGTTTCAGAACCCTTGAGCCTTGTAACTGATTGCCGCGCGAATCAGACTTACGCCGACCAGAAATATATTCTATTAAGTGGATAAAAATTTCAATTATTATTTACTACACATTTAGAGCAGAACTATTATATTATACATATATTCACCATCACGAATAAAAACAAATACTTTACATAATGTTCAATATTATATCAGATAAGCTAATCAGTTAAAATTTGCTTTGTAGCGGGGAATTACATCTTGCTAATAATGTTAATTTAAGTTATAAACGCCGTAATATATTCTCATTAAAATTAGAAACTTTCGTCTTAGAGAAGACTACATACATTAAAATATATGTATTAACATTTAAAAGATTACATTTTGGCTTATACACGTATGTATAGCATTGTATAAGCATCCTACAACTCAGTAGGTATTTAATAATATTGCAATGGCACGGTGTATATCAAATTAAAATTACATACTTATTATTAAAGCTTGGATCTATTTATAGAAAGGTTGCATAAATGGCATAGCCTATAAAACTCAGGTTCGCTTAGCTGAGCTCTACTATAGTTTAGCGTGATCGGTAGTCAACTCAACCCACATACCTACTCAGTTCCGGGTAGAGATTCCACCTAAATAAAATATATTATTTTATTGAGTAATCTCTTCCCAAGTGCAGTTTGAAAGAAAGCAGAGCCAGCAGTAAAATTAACTATTATCGAATGCCTTGTTCGTTGCTGTGACATGAGCGTCGTGCAAGTTTTAGAATTGATCCTCGTTATATGAGCCTTGCATGGTTTCAAAGTCCCCTTTTTTCTATAGGGCTTATTTTAATTGCCTTGATCTGGGAAACCATGTTTTGAACGAAACTTTAAAGAGATTTTGCGTGCGATACGACGGTATTTTTTACACGAGTCACTACTGCGCTAAAGGCTTATGTGTATGTCTCCAGCTTACTCAATTGAAATTTCTTAATTCTGAATATGCCAATATTTAGAGCCGATTTAGTGCAATTATGAATACCAACTCAAAATTTAGGTGCCAAATAAACTTCGATGCTACACGTGATTATTAGTGTGTTAGCTGGCGTTATGGTCTCCAGCTGACACATGCTGTATATACGAAACGGCTGAAGATGTGATTATATACTATAGCCAGAGATTTAGCGCATAATTTGTGCCAGTGGCACAAAAAAATTGAAAAGCCCTACTTGAAAACTGTAGTAGTAATGACCCGATTACAACGTGTAAGCTGGAGACCACGTGTCTACAGCTGCTCATCTGTATCTTCTGAACGAATGGGCCTACGACTTTGTTTAATATGTCAAAATTTAGCGCCAAATTTGTGCCATCGGCACTAAAATTTTCAAGTCTGTGGCTATTAAGGTTTTGGAGCTACAAGCTCAAATAAACGTGTAAGTTGGAGACACATGTCCCCAGCTAGCACATGCTGCACAGCTCAAACGGGAAAGGCTAGACTACTGTTTAATAGCTAAAAATGTTGGGTAGAATTTGTGCCATCGGCACCAAAATTTTCAAAACAATGGGCCTCATAGTTTTTGCGTAATAAGCAAAAACATTTCTTCCCGCCTAAATATTTAAATATTTCGTTGAAAACGTTACTGAACGCGGCGTTGCCGTCCCGTTCGCTGTAACTGCAATCTGTTTTGAACCTTATTTCTATAGAGTTAGAACTTACTTTTTGCTTTCACGTTAAGGATATGTGGAAGAAGTTACAAAGAAACAGTAAATGTATAGACTAGGAGAAGGTGTTGTGTAGTTTGACAACCAAATAATGCCAATATTTACAAGATATGTAGGTAGGTATTTTTTCTCTCAGAATGTTGACCTATTTACTAGATCTTTATTACAACCTCTTTGTTTGACCAAGATATTGCATTCTAATCTAATCCTACACTCTACATCTATCAGTGATAACTGGTTACGAATATACTGTAATTTTATAATTGGAAAAAAAAAGATAATTGTTCGTAATTCTGTTATGGAAAACCAACTAAAATTAAGTGATATATAAAAGTTCTTAGTTTGTTTGCAAAAGTCCAAATTGGTATAGCATTTACAAATCATGATCTAGAAAGACAGTAGTACTGCAATCGCAAAAAAAATAACAGGCCACGTTTGAAATGATTGTATATGTATACGCACACAACAGTATGCGAAGCTACTATTGTTTTTAGAAGCGGAGTGCATCACTGATGGTAAAGAGTGATACCAGTAATTAAAAGCTTTTTCATAAAAGTAGGTGAAATTTATGTTTTGATTTTGGGGTACCAATGAATTATCTTAAATTGATTTAAACATCTTCTTTACATAGTAGCTTGTGCAATTCTTTTATACCTGATAGGTTAGCCTTTTACCACTATCTCATCTGATCGTAAGTGACGATTTGATCGAAGATGTTGTTCAGGCTTACTCAAAATTACTGGCTCTCAAAGACAGCTGACGGAACACACCATTAGGTGCTTGGCGACAGATTTTCTACTTGAGGGTGTACGCACATTTTTTTTCGCGAGAAACGCACGCGGCTTGCCAATGTATACCGTTTTCAAAACAGCGGCTGTTTTGTGTGTGATTGTGTTCGGTGCGGTCATCGTTATTTTGGGCGTCGGACGTTCATTGGGAGTAAGGGAGCAACGGTTTCCTGTCTGCGGGCCTCTACGTTACCATCGGGCTCAAGGGACGATTGATGAAATTAAAATTCCTTAATCTACGACTATTTAACTTCAGTTAACATAGGTTAGGGTGTTTTGCACTAAGCCCCCTTCGACGGAGCGACTAGCGAACCGTTAAGGGGTAAGTTATATATATCGGCTTGTGTCTTCTTGTGACATTCTAGGAAACCAGTCGAATACGCCACGACTTCTTGGTAAAGTGTGGGACTACGGGACATTGAAAAAGGGCCCCCCGCCCATACAGTAAGCCCTCGTAGCGAAGTTTGCTTAGCCATTCTGAATCGATCAGCAAAGTTTAGCAACGTCCGCCGCGGTCATGAGTTGGATGGGTGACCGCTGGTGACATTACTTCTGTGCGCTTCCGTGCATCGGAGGGCACGTTAAGCCGTCGGTCCCGGTTGTTGTCTTAGGATGGCAGTCGTTACAGCATGGTGGTAGGGCACTTTGCGAGTGCCCGCCTGGCTAGCTACCACCAACCAAGTTGAAAATCTGTCGCCAAGCACCTAACGGTGTGTTTCGGCAGCTGTCCATGAGAGCCAGTAATTCTAGGTTAGCCTGTACAACATCTTCGACTACATCATCACTTACCATCAGGTGAGATAGTGGTCAAAAGCTAACCTATCAGGCATAAAAAAAAAACAGTTAAATTGCTAAGAAAAGTCTCGAAATATATACTTTTTGGATTATATTTTCATTTATTTTTAGTTGCTAATGCTTACGTATGCAATTTTTAATCCAAAGAATAGGGAAACCCATTAAATTTTGGTTCCATCCAGATGTTCACCATAACTGATGCCACCGGACTGAACAAGGCAACGCCATGCACTTGGAAGTAGTGTTTACGATAGACGAAATCATTTACAGCCAAACGGTGTCGTAGTAGAACGGTGGAGTTCTCTGGAAGGTGGTTACTAGCCAACTTTACGTTTATAACCTCAAGACACTATTTTACCGGAACATTAGTAAAAATAAACTCACCATAATCTCGTCTGGTTCAAGAGTAAGTTTTTCGATAATTTAGATGATATGGCGAGAATCTTTTACATAAGACGGGGTTTTACGTACGAGCGTTAAGTCCTGTTAAATACTTATAACTATGTGTTCAAGTCGCGAAATTCCAAAGGTTACTGTTCCATTCGATGTTTTCTTATCCTTCATCAGATCTCAGAATTTCATGTCCAGAATAAAGTGAATGAGCCCAATCAAATACACCTAAACAGAGTGTACTTGCTATATGCATGCACAGGTCCCTACGATCTAGTTCTTTTCCGTCATTAGACCTCAGGAGTTTATTTAGGTACAGAATATGCTCACCGAGTCTAATCAAATAAGCTTAAACACGGAGTAAACATATTCAATAACAGATGCCGTTAAAGTGTTAAAGGTACCACCGAAGCCGGACAAAATCTTAAAAAACCCGGATATTTGGGTGAAAGTGAGATTTTTTCTCGGACACCCATGAAAACTAAGTTCATATATTTTTTCATTTATACAGATTTTTTAAAATAAATATGATTACATCAAGAACTTTCGCGTACTGTGCGATTTTATGGTGGCCGAGGTGGTTTAGGCATCCGACGCAATATCGGAGGACGCGGGTTCGATTCCCGCCTTGGGCATAACATTTTGTAAATAATGTCTCCAATAATCTGTTAAAAAGAATAAATTAAAATTTTTGTTTTATTATATAATCTTCACTTTGAAAACTATCGCGAGTTTTTTCCATATTAACTTATTTTTTTAGCCATTCAAATAAGTTAATAAATAATCAATAAATTAATACCTAGTCAGAAACTATAAACTACATAGGTAGTATCAATTTTTTTAAAGCCATCTTGATGTGTTACGTAGATTAGGTACCCAAAACCGTAATACTTCTTTATTTAAATAAAAAATTGGGAATTTGGAAAAGTAAAGCAACTCATGCCCTTAAATTTATACTTTATTTCGATCAGATAAACCATGTGCCTTTTATCCTTCGTCCTTTGCCGTGAGACTAGCGAACATAATAAACTCACAATGTATCTTGAGTTGCCAGCTAATATCAAGATAATCTTGTTTGTAATGTACGAGGGTGAATCAAAAAGTTCTTAGAAGTGCATATATATGAAACCTTTTTGGATCAAGTTCGATATTCAAATTAAAGAGTGTCTATCACACTATATTTATGCAGACTGTCACTTATTTTTGTCAGTTCGTTCGCATGTAATAAATTTTTTTGTGCAACGAGTTGCTAAAAAGTCAAAATTATGGATAAAAGTGAGTTACGTGCGGTGATAAAATATCTCAGTTTGAAAAAAATGTCTACGAAGGAAATTTTTTTGGACATTCAGCAGACATTAGGGGGTGATGCTGTACCCTATTCTACGGTTGCGTACTGGGTGGCTGAATTTAAAAGAGGTAGATCAAGCTGTAAAGATGACCCGCGTTCTGGGCGGCCTTCAACCTCCGTTACAGAAGAAAATGTCAAAAAGGTTGAGAATCTGGTTTTGGAAGACAGAAGAATGACTATA
The DNA here is from genome assembly GCA_963854805.1 of Plagodis dolabraria. Taxonomy (NCBI): domain Eukaryota; kingdom Metazoa; phylum Arthropoda; class Insecta; order Lepidoptera; family Geometridae; genus Plagodis; species Plagodis dolabraria. The sequence continues at coordinate 23,319,301 of OY978459.1, forward strand.
AAACATATAGCTGAGATCCTAAAGATATCTTTTGGTAGCGTTCAATCCATTTTAATTGATTCACTGGGGTTCAAAAAAGTGTCTGCAAGATGGGTGCCACGAATGTTAACCGACGAAAACAAAAAGCGACGTTTGGAAATTTCCAAGCGTAATCTCGAAATGTTCCAGCGTGATCCGGATAATTTTTGCCGTCGTCTTGTCACCATGGATGAAACGTGGGTCCACCATTTTGATCCTGAAACTAAAAGACAAAGCATGTCTTGGAAACGACCATCCTCTCCATCCATTAAAAAATTTCGAGTTGCTCCTACCGCTGGCAAAGTTATGGCCTCTGTGTTCTGGGATAGTGAAGGAATCCTTTTTATTGATTACATGCCAAAAGGCCAGACGATTACTGGACCCTATTACGCAAATTTAATCCCGAAAGTGCGTGAAGCGATTAAAGAAAAACGTCGTGGAAAACTGTCGTTGGGCGTGTTGTTCCTTCAAGATAACGCTCCTGCTCATCGATCGGAAGTTGCGGTCAACGCAATCCGCTGTGCTGGCTTCAATCTCCTTGACCACCCACCATATTCTCCGGACTTAGCCCCAAGTGATTTTCACTTGTTTCCAAAATTAAAAGAGGAAATTCGTGGAACAAAATTTCACGATAATGACGCGGTTATAGCTGCCGTAGAGGACTTTTTCGAGAGTCAAGAAAATATTTTTTTTTCACAAGGAATAAGGAAGTTAGAAACGCGTTATTCTAAATGCATTGCATTGGAGGGAGATTATGTAGAAAAATAAAATATTATTATTTAAATCTTTGCATTTTTTAATATTGATTCCAAGAATTTTTTGATTCACCCTCGTATGTAAAGTTTTCCGGCAGATTTCACTAGACGTTTTTAGCGTATGGTAATGAGAAAAAAGCGCTAAAGACCTTGAGAGAAATATTCTAGACCTAGCACCAAATGCGCCAAAACGGTAACAAAGTGAGTGAATGACCGGAGTCGGCGGCAGCCCTGAATGGTGGGGGCCGATGCGGACGTTCTGTTGTTGTAGAATTTGCAATTATGATACATATATATAATACAATCTAGTAGGATACCGATTGCGGCATGAAGAGTGCTGCCGGGCTAAGAATTCAGTCAGTCATTGAATCTCATTTCGAGTTTCAAGGTGGATCCACGGTGCAACGTTGATCGAAAGCAATATGGTAAGTTCAGTTCTCTTATATTTACTAATCAAGACCAGGGCACAGATTACCTACTAATATATATAACACTGTCCTTTCAAAGAGAAAAAATACCTACAAATTTAATCGCTACCACTCTCAGATCAGTAAACGCAAATACGTGTCTAATGCGCTAGACTTAGTGTTACTTTCGCTATGTACAGCCCGCGATGATAGCAGCATTCACCATTGACCATCATAAGACTGATGCGCTTTCTTAGGGCTGACTTACCGAATCAAAAATAAAAGATTCATAAAGTAGCTGCAAGCAAGAGACGCGTGGACGTGCAGCGAATTTATGTATCGCTATATCATATAATTTTATAGAACATATAATAATACGTTAAGCATATATTTCTTCTAGTAAAACATTGGTCAACATAGGTGTCATGTTTTCTGTTGCCGCTTGATAGTAAGTGTCTGTCACGTCGCTATTGACAAATGTTTTATTATATGTTTATTTAATATTGTAATTTATAATCTGTTGACTGAATGACTTATTTTATAATTTATGTAATTTATTTTTAGGACCATGTAAATTTGTTTTTTTTTTGATTAATTATTGTAAATGGTATGTCCGTAATAATTAATAATAAATAAATAAATAAATAGTTAAAACTTTCCGCTTTGATTTCTGGTCTGTGTGTATGGAATGTTTGGTTTCTAATGTGTGTGTGGAACACACTTTTTCTCGTTTGGTAGAAAAACACGAAAAGCGGGTTAACAGGACAACAAAATACCGAATGTGTAAACGAAATAAGAATCGCATTAACAGAAGAAGAGAATACCGATTTATCCAGTAAAACAGGAAACGAGTTAAGAGAAGGACATAATAATGATTAACCAAGCTTAACAGGAGAGTAAGAACTCCATCTTACCGCCGGAAATACGACACAGGAAATTAAATTATATAAACATAATACTGACCAAAATCCTAGCACTAGTAATGGCTGCAAAATATATCTGGAAATCAGTTCAAAGAAGCAATGAAAGAAGACAGTTTGAAGAAACGTTTCAAACTGGCAATTAAAAAAAGATAAAAGATACATACAATACAATATCATGACATGCAAACACAAATGCACTATTAAAATAATTGATGACATTTAATACGTTCCTTTGGGAATATTGGACGACCTTCAGGATATGAATATATAAGAAACTAGCTTTCCGGGCGCGGCTCCACCCGCGCGTATGTCGGTTATCGCGCTAAAACATTAACCTTTTTTTGCGCAGTCGGATAAAAACTATCCTATATTTTTTCCCGGGTCTCAAACTATCTCCATACTAAATTTCATTCAAATCGGTCCAGTAGTTTTGGCGTGAAAGCGTAACAGACAGACAGACAGACAGAGTTACTTTCGCATTTATAATATTAGTACTGATTATCAGTCCAGTCGAAGAAAATGTATATATACAACTTTTTTTTTATTGCTTATTGGTATGCCTTTGATCACAATCTCACCTGATGGTAAGTGATGATCTGGTCGAAGGTGTTAACAGGCTTAACCTAGAATTACTGGCTCTCAAAGACAGCTGCCGGAACACACCGTTAGGTGCTTGGCGACAGATTTTATACTTGAGGGTGGTCTCTAGCCGGGCGGGCATTCACAAAATGCCGTACCATCATGCGGTGAAGCTCAAGCCCGCGGTGGGATTCGAATCATGGACCTGCTGCGCGACAGTCCATATCCAATGCCACTGAGCCATATATCTTTTTCTAATACGCTACGCGCAACGGCTGCCTGGTGAAACACCGTAATGCTTATTTTCACAGAATATGTTGACGACACAGAATTGTTGAATATGTTGTTAGTATGGCAGATTGCCATATACGGTTCCTGTTTTCTAGTACGGAACCCTAAAATCTGTTATTTAGCTACTAAAATATGTAGGTATTTACACTTACTAAGTAGGTATCTATAAACCACAGAACAACGATCGGGCCACATCGCCTCCGCGCGCGCCCCCGCGACACGCATGGATTTCAAAGCTCTGTGCTATAAACTAATATTTAACATTTTATTTGTTCACATTAACGAAATACACTACGACCTTCCCTACCTAAATTTAAAAACAGACTGCAAAAACATCGCGCTTTATCAAATAATACAAACAACAGCAAGCTAGTGAGATAGGTACATACCTGCTATACATTCGAGTAGGTACGCATGCATGTAGCGACTAGCGAGTTAGCGACCCGACGAAACTCGAGTGTGTTCGAGTACTATGGTACCGAATGTTTCCGAAACCGATGGGAGCTTTTTATACTTATACAGCCGAATGAAATAGGCGCTAACTAGCTACAAACGTGGACTTCCGCGTAATATATCCTTATTCAATACGTCGGATTTTCAAAACTCTAAATAGTTTCATTTTCGAACGAAAACTGAAAAACCGCTATAGCAACGATGGGAAGATAGTTTTCGAAACCAGTAACGTTTTAAAACGACCACTCGTAAATAGTGACGGCTTCAATACCTTTGATATCCGGAAAGCATGCATAGTATAAAATATTTGTCAGATTATATTTAAACCTTCATGCTCCTAGCCTATGTCTCAACGGCGTTTATTTTGTATGAAAGCGATAATAGGTTCCAACCCTATAGAAATAAGGTTCAAGACAGATTGTAGCTACAGTTATCGGAACGGCAACGCCGCGTTCAGTAACGTTTTCAACGAAATATTTAAATATTTAGGCGGGAAGAAATGTTTTTGCTTATTACGCAAAAACTATGAAGCCCATTGTTTTGAAAATTTTGGTGCCGATGGCACAAATTCTACCCAACATTTTAAGCTATTAAACAGTAGTCTAGCCTTTCCCGTTTGAGCTGTACAGCATGTGCTAGCTGGGGACATGTGTCTCCAGCTTACACGTTTATTTGAGCTTGTAGCTCCAAAACCTTAATAGCCACAGACTTGAAAATTTTAGTGCCGATGGCACAAATTTGGCGCTAAATTTTGACATATTAAACAAAGTCGTAGGCCCATTCGTTCAGAAGATACAGATGAGCAGCTGTAGACACGTGGTCTCCAGCTTACACGTTGTAATCGGGTCATTACTACTACAGTTTTCAAGTAGGGCTTTTCAATTTTTTTGTGCCACTGGCACAAATTATGCGCTAAATCTCTGGCTATAGTATATAATCACATCTTCAGCCGTTTCGTATATACAGCATGTGTCAGCTGGAGACCATAACGCCAGCTAACACACTAATAATCACGTGTAGCATCGAAGTTTATTTGGCACCTAAATTTTGAGTTGGTATTCATAATTGCACTAAATCGGCTCTAAATATTGGCATATTCAGAATTAAGAAATTTCAATTGAGTAAGCTGGAGACATACACATAAAGGCTTTCTCTCTCTATTACTACATTACATAGTATCGTTTGAAAGATTTGAGTAAATCGCTGAGCTGATCACCAGTCATTCTATACTATACATTATGGTGATAGAGACATAGTCGAAAATGGTTTGACATTAATATTGCCGGCCGTGGTATGATTTGAGCCTAAATCTTAGTAGTGGAGTCATTAAGCTGTGCTGTGATGTACAGTAAAATAGATCCTTGTTTACGCTGATAAAACTAATACACAAATTATTTTCTAATATACAAAGAGATCACATTCAGTGTATCTGGACACAGAACTAAACTACCTACATTTTATAACAAATTGACGAATACCCGAACACTCAAACCCAAGGGTGCCTTCCCCAACAGCCAGAGATGTGGTTGAAGCAGTTGAAGTGGACACTTATATAAAGAAATGGTTGAGTTGTTTACTCACTTTTATGAGATCTTGCTGGGATTTATAAAATAACTTTTACCAGCACTACATTTTCATTACACGTTACTTTAAAAATTTCAAGTTCCTTTTAAGGTTAGTGTCTTCGTAACGCTTCCTTTAGAAACTTAGTTTCATCATATTTTTAATATTCAAGTGTATAAGTCCAAACTCGGTAAAATCCGTATATCATGAGTTTTTATATTTTATTAATAATTTTGAAAATACATAATTTTATGGAAACTAGTAGCATAGATTTTAGGCCCCAGGACATGGTATGCAATATTTCACCGATTTCACACTTGGTCTTTAAAATATGACCAAACTACATTTGTATGGAAAACGCTATGTATATTATGTGCTAAATCGTTTTTTGTTTTTTTTTTGTGCCTTATAGGTCAGCCTTTGACCACTATCTCACCTGATGGTAAGTGATGATGTGGTCGAAGATGTTGTTCAGGCTAACCTAGAATTACTGGCTCTCTCAAGGACAGCTGCCGGAATACACCGTTAAGTGCTTGGCGACAGATTTTCAACTTGAGGGTGGTAGCTAGCCAGGCGGGCATTCGCAATATGCCCTACCTCCATGCTATAACGACTGCTATCCTAAGACAACAACCGGGACCGACGGCTTAACGTGCCCTCCGAAGCACGGAAGCGCTCAGTAGTAGTCACCTGCGGTCACCCATCCAAGTCATGACCGAGGCGGACGTTGCTTTACTTTGCTGATCGGTTAAGAACAGCTAAGCAAACTTAGCTAAAAAGTTAAAATCAGTTTGTGGGTTGTCGAGGTATAAGGTCTTAAAATGATTTATTAGCATTTTCTATACTTTCGCAAAATTTATACTATTGTAACATTCCATACATTTTGTAGCACATAATATAAAAATTGAAACACCTCGCATTTAGTAGCAAATCATACACTTTTTATTTGGTATTACGAATCATTAGTAGTTTATTTACTATTCTAGCTCATTTTAGTGTCAGTATGATAATATATACTATTGTACAGTCAAGTACAGTCACTTTACTTCAATTTCCATACTCTTTATTTTATATCTTATCAACCTTCTTACACGCTGTCTCAAGTGCTCTCTATGATAGATTTTAAAACAAAATTATGACAAAGATTTGATTAACTATCATTGATGTCAATGTTGTTGAATCCTGAAGCTAGATAACTCTGAAGATGGAAAATATTAAGTTTATTTTAATGAGTAATGGTAGAAAAGTGTTATGGAAAGATGGTTACCGCTATAACAAAATTAAAACAAATAAAGGTGGAACTGAAATATGGCGATGCTCCGGTTATATGTGCAGTGGCTCTATTACTTGGTGTGTAACTGATGGGACAGTTACAAGGGAGGGAGATCACCAATGTATCCCAAATATGTCTCAATACAAACTGGAAGTAATTATGGAAGGCCTAAAAAAAGCCGTCTGTGATGATTATCGTCCTATTCCAAAAGTGTTTGACGAATTCATGAGGAGTTACAGATCTGACCCCAAATATGATGACGTTATACCATCCTTCGAGGCAGTAAAAGATACTCTATATCGCATTAGAAAAACATATTACAGGGTTCACCGTTGCACATTTAAACAACTTCAAGATGTTATCATTCCACAAAGACTAGCTCAAGACTTTTTGTTATTCATGGACGGAGCTTCTGATAAAATTATTGCTTTTTGTAGCATGGAAGCACGACATTCTATGGCAAACATTTCTCATTATTTCGGCGATGGGACGTTCAAAGCCGTTCCCAAACCATTTTCACAATTATATACCATCCACGGGGATATCGGAAGCGATGGTAGCTGCACTAAGATCATCCCTCTCATCTTCGCCTTATTGCCGGATAAACAACAAGCTACCTACATAAGATTTTTTCATTTGGTCAAACAACATTTACCTAATATGACACCATCAATTTTTCAGTCAGATTACGAACTTGCAGCTATGAATGCATTTGTAACGGTATATCCAGCTGCCGATATCAAAGGGTGTCATTTTCATTTCGCTCAGGCCCTTCGCCGAAAGGCTAAGAAAATGAAGATCACTGAAGTTGGAAATGGTGAACAAATTTTATCCTTGTTTACAGCGTTGGCTCACCTCCCAGTGACACATATACCTGAAGCATTTTTGACAATAGAGTTTGAAGTTAAAGAAAACACCGCAATATGGGATGAATTTATCAACTATTTTGTCAAACAATGGATGAACCGCGATATTTTGTCAGTTATCAGCTGCTATGGGAATAGACACCGAACTATTAACGCATGTGAGGGTTGGCACAACCGCATTAACAGGACAGTTGGAAGGGGCCGTCCTAGTTTATATTTTTTAATATCATGTCTACGCAAAGAAAGCATTGATTTTGATTTTCGTATCCGGCAAAATAACATATACGTAACCTTCAACAGAAAACGCCAGAAGAAAATGAAAATCATTGATGAGCGGCTGACGAAAATAACGAATGATTATTTAGAGAATTCCATCACACTAAAAGAATGCTTGGAACGGCTTAGTAAAGTGAAATTCACGTTATAACGTGAATTTCACTAACTTAGGTACTATTACAAAAATTAAGAAGTAATGTTCGGTTAGTAATAAGTATTACAAGGAATTTAAGTTTTAAAAGTTTTGCGTGATTGTACTTTTAGTAGAAAAAGTGATACATTCTACGATAGTAATTAAAGTTTTTGTCTAAACGCTAGCAAATGTACTGTTAATAAAAAAAGTTGATATTTTGATAAAGTGTATGATTTGCTATTAAATGCGGGGTAATATTATTTTTATATTATGTTCTACAAAATGTATGGAATGTTACAATAGTATAAATTTTGCGAAAGTATAGAAAATGCTAATAAATCCTTAAAATACCTTATACCTCAACAACACCCCTTAAGGAAGTATTTCCCTTCAGACCTTATAGCTCAACCCACAACCGATTCAGCACATAACACAAACTGAAAAATTATATTTAAATAAGTTCACTTCAATAAAAATTACAAGAAAATCTGATCATGACATGTTCGTCTAAAAACATACATACAAATACCCAATGCTCTGGCCCCCCACATTCCTCAAATACTATGATTGGCTTGTTCAAAACCAGATGTTGTCATAACTTATACTTAGGCCCTGTTTCAGAATGTTCGAGTATGTTCCAGTTATCCTACCTAGAACATATTTATTAAACAAAACACTATCTTTGCATTTCACAGTCATCGATTTAGCCTATCCATCGGTTAAAGCTTGAAACGCGCTGCATGTTAACTGTCATTTTTATCACTCCGTTATTTTATGTGTTGGTTAGCAACCCAAAACTTTATAAGGACATTCTGAAACGGGGCCTTTATGTGTTCCCGTATTCGTCAGTTGTTTAATAAATCTATATATCTACTAACTAATCAATTACACATTCTTAACCTTACGTTACATAGAACAATAATTACACAATTTTACATCAATAAAATATTACATAATAGTGATTATATTTATTCTATTGTCTTTTATTAGACCACTAAATGCAGTAACACCGATAATAAATAAGCTAAGATCCACCGAAACATGTCAATCGACAATTTAATTCTTTATGTCATAAAATTATGAAACAGATGCCATTTCTGTTTTTTTTTTAATAATATGTATGAAGCGACTGAGTATTTACAATAGCCCTGATCGTGTCCAGTGAAACTATTAAATACGGTATTCGTATCAAAACGACTAAGCAAAATGATTAACTAGGCAAATCGATCAATTAGAAGAATGTTCATTCTAGGTTAAGCCTGTTAACACCTTCGACCACATCATCACTTACCATCACGTGAGATTGTGGTCAAGGGCTTACCTATCAGCAATAAAAAAAAAAAAAAATAAAATGTCAGCATTTTAATATGTTCATGCAGCTATGAGACTGAATAGCAGAATGTGAAGCATTGGTGGAAGGGTATTTCACTAGCTTGGCTAGCTACCACCCTCAAGTAGAAAATCTATCGCCAAGCATCTAACGCTGTATTCCGGCCATATCCATAAGACCAACAACATCTTAGACCACATCATCACTTCCCATCATGAAATAGTGGTTAAAAGCTAACCTATCAGGTGAAAAAATCCTATTATGACTATATGTATATCTGTGAGTCTAAGTACGTCAGAATTATAGATTCGTTATTTTATTGAAGAACAATTTATATCCTCTATATTTAACTAACAGACTTTAGTTAAATAGTTAGTAAAGATTGGAGGCTAAGAAATTATGTAGTAATATTTGATTACCTTATTATATTCTTTTTAATCTATGCCAAAACAACCAAAAGCATAAGCAAACAACAACCATATTGTTTGCTTATGCTTTTGGTTGTTGGCAATTTGAGCCTTTGACATTATGATACAGTGTTATGCTAAGGCGAAATGTTTGGTTAGTCGTTTTCCTTAGCAGATTTTACACGTTTTTGACACTATGCTACTTGGGTGAATAGCCATTTATAGACCTACTGCTACTTTGTCGATTTACGTACTTGGTCTTTTTGCTTAGCTGACGTTCCGATACGGTTAGAAACTACTGACAAAAAAAATGGACAAGTTAATTAATATGAAGTTTTGGTATTCAATTACAATACTATCGAGGTAATGTAAAATTACATGTTATACATAAAATTACATTACGTGTAACTTAAATTTTGATAACGAGCACACAAATTCTGACACGTGCAAAAATCGTGTTTCAGTGCGACTATAGGGTCGGATTGTACATTCGGCAAATTTGAAGATCTTTCCTTCGTATCATACATCATGATAACAATTGTATTTCATTCATAAACGCCCGAATTCGGGTCCATGTGATGCTAACGGTTTAAAACAAAGTTCGAAACTCAACCATCCATAGCTATTACCACGGTAATGTTATCTATACAGTATTTCAACTTCATAGAAACGGACGAAACGCGAGTTATACCTACGCGCCTCGATCTCGGCATGCGCTCGGCCCGCAGACAGTCTCGAGTGTCGTGATTACGCCGCAGTGACGAGCGAATGGTTTGTTGTTTTTTAACAATAACCGCGCGATTTTTTCACCAAAAATAAGTTCAAGTACATATTTACATATAAAATATGACGAGTAATATATATTGGGCTGTTTTAAGTTACATGAATTCGTCAAAAACGCATCCAGAGATAACTTTTTTGATTACCTGGAAACTGAAAGGTAATACTATAAAATAATTTTACTTAATACTATAAAACAATTTTACTTACTAGTAAGTAAATTTTTTTTATAGTCTACATATAGTTGACGGTACATAATGTGTGTCTTTTTAATGGACAAGTATTTCCTTTTGTCCCGCGAAAAAAATGTCTCAATTAATAAAAAAAAGTGAATAGAGTGAAGGAAAGTGATTGACACGAGTGAAATAGGTAGTAGTTATAAGCAAGTTATAATAATATTTATTAAAATCGTTCTTATAAATTGGCGACCGAAAAATATTTGTGATACGCACGAAATGCTTTATTATTATATTTTAAGGTATTAAAAATCCACATTCTAATAACTACCTGTTAATAGAATGTGGATTTTTAATACCTTAAAATATAATAATAAAGCATTTCGTACGTATCACAAATATTTTTCGGTCGCCAATTTATAAGAACGATTTTTTATTCAAACATTATCATGGTTTTTTGTTTAAATCTACATACTGGTCAAGAAAAAAACACGCATTTTTAGTGAACACTTCCTGTTCAATTCACAGAGTATTTTATTTGTCTATATAAAAAATTATATTTACAATCACAAAACTAAATAGAAACACAAAGTAGGCAAATGTAATTAAAATGCTGGAGGCGGGCAGCCCTATCGCATGTTTACGTACAGCGCGGCTGTAGGTACTTATTTCGAAGACAGAGCCGAGTTACACTACTGTATAGATAATATTACCGTGCTATTACCGTTCGATTATCACTGCCTCAAAAACTATTTGCTTTAACTGTGATGGACGTCAAGATTGTCCACGTTCCAATCGCCTTTCGTTTCGGAATTTTGTAGAATAGATGCAAAAATGATTTTTTTGCAACCATAAAAGTTAAAAACAGTATATGGTTCTTTAATTTGTCAGTTGTTTTTTATTACTTTATTTCGGCCTTCTAAATCTTGACAACAAACTAACAAGTACAAGCAAGTTTCATTTTCATCTACGACACCCACGTCTTTTTCTACAATTTTAAAAGTTGGAAACAGTATGTGATTCTTTAATTTGTCAGTTATTTACCTTTATTTAGGCCTTCTCAATCTTGACAAGAAACTAAAAAATACAAGCAAGTTTCATCTACGACACACACAACTCCCTTACCTTACGTTCGTCAAACAATTCAACATCACATTGATAGTATCACCAGCCGAGTTTTCCATCACTAATCTAATCCTAGTCAAGTTCTTTCTTACTACAAAAGTAATTTTAAATGTCATTATTTTAATCTCTGGGAAGTCTTATATTATTCAGACGACGCAGGCAGGCCATGATATTATGCTGCATAGCATTTAATTCAAAAGCACATGCCGAGCAGGGTAGGCTGCTGCGCACGTGTCCAGCTCTGTTAATTTGTTAAAAAAATTGCTTTGCGACACGGTGTTGTGCTGTAGGTAAAGGCTTGTCCCCTGCGAGTGTTATCTCCAAACACTACACAAAAACAAAACTTTGGTCTATGGTCGAAACTAAAAAAAAAATCTCAATGATTTCAAAAGCAAAGATATGCCTAAGCTTTGACATTGTAAAAATAATGCACTTGCTTCACAAGTGTGTTGCTGTGTGCAAGTTTTTGCTCAATGTTTAGAAAAAACATTGGGACAGGAGACGCGCCTTTAGATACATTCATATTTTGCGAACCACATTTTGCGTTATTTTACACGCTTGTTTCTAAGTTTTATTAAACAAAATATAACTCATTTAATTTTATATGGCCAAAGATTCGTCCCCAGCATGCATATCAATATCTATTTCTTATCGTGCCAGCAATACATTTCAAATTTAAGTATCCTACCTTTACCCATAGAAAAATACTACTCCATAAGATCACGCGCATGAGTTAAAAACCAACCATTCTTATACCCTACCTAAAAATCCATTTTCACACAAAATCAGTCGTAAATATCTTATCACTTCGGGACAAATCGCCATTTTTAATTTAGACTCCTATACATAGTTAAGCAGAGTTGGTTGAAGAGGTAGTACCACCACGTGGTAGGGAGGGCAACAGTGACGTCACCGTGACCTCACTCGACGTACGAACGGTTTCTGTATTCAATTCAACACCCTTCCCGCTACCTCAGCGACCGTAAGCTGTTATTACATATTTAAAATAAAACGTTTAAAATTTAAAATAAATTGAAACCAATAAAATTAATTGCTTTGTTATTTCAACAAGCTTAATGTCTACATTTCAAGCTCAAACTGATAAATTATAACATATCTTTATAAATTCATAATAATATATACGTCTAGTAAAAACGATCCTGCAATCAAAAACCGATCTTTGTGGCGTCGCCAAGAAACTGTAATACCATTTTCAAAATAATCCAGGCGTTACTATGCATTAAACCTTAATCCAATTTTTTAAGGTTTAAAAAAATAAAATTAATTCGAATGGCATTGCCGCCAAAATTTGCAACTTAAGTACACCGAGCGTCACGAGACGGCAACGCGCCAGAAACACTTCGTAACCCAGACATAACAATGTACATTTCTGTTGGAACAAATTGGTCACCAATCGGCAATTTTTCATATCGTCATCCTTGTCTGTCGCGATTGAACTTCGTTCATTAGAGCGAGAAACACTGTGAATGCGTAACAGCCCAACGCGGATGCTGAAGAGTAACTGAACCAGGCTGAAAAAGACTATATCTGCACGACAAAAAGGTATAGCGATATGGAAAATTGTGTGCTAGTTAATCCGGTTCAGCCCTTACATACTTCGTCTTAGAAAATATTTTCTCTAGTTCAAAGCCTCCATCATGCTTCGGCAATCCTGCATGACTTTGATATTGTAATAAAAAAAATTTAACAAAAAATGGAACCGACTTCAACACCCAAAAGTGTGAAATAACTTGTTGAAGTCGGTACCATGATAGTTCAAAAGTACCTATTATCACAATATTGTGGGCATGGTACCGACTTCGACAAGTTATTTCACACTTTTGGGTGTTGAAGTCGGTTCCATTTTTTGTAAAATTTTTTTTTTCAATCTTTTTAGTGTAACTCAAAAACGGCTTGACCGATTTTGATGAAATTTAAAATGGGACCAAACGACAAACATCAGCTTTCAAACAAAAAAAGAATTTTCAAAATCGGTTCACCCAGTCAAGAGATCTGAGGTAACAAACATAAAAAAAAAAAAAAAATACAGACGAACTGAGAACCTCCTCCTTTTTTGGAAGTCGGTTAAAAATAAACGTACGCTACACGTGACACGCGAAACGCGCGGCGGCTTCACCAAATATCACGTGCCCGATACGTTTCTTTCACTTAAACCTTTTTGTGCTGTTGGTCAAAATCGAGAACTTTAGAACATACTTCTAAATTTTACCCTTTCGTTGATTTAATAGTATACAATGATACATGTCACTTTTTCTCCAAAACAGCCCTATCTGGATACGCCTTCTTTTTCAGCCCAAACAAAAAAGATCCTTACCTCTTCGATATATCTAATCTCTTCCGTTAGGGGAAATGTTTCTGTCCCGTTTACTCTTAGACTTAGGTGGCGCGCGATGCCGATCGCGTTTCCTGCTTGAGGAGGAGCAAGATGACGAGGGGCTGGAGTCTGGAGGTGAGCCGGCTTCCTCCGCGGTCAGGCCGATGGTTTGGGAGTCTGGGTCCAGGACAGTGTTCCGGAGCACACGTCGCTGTTCTTCTGTGTGTTGAGGACAACGGGTAGATCTGCAATGAAGCATTAGATATTTCCGCTAAGTTACTTACTTTGTCATTGTATGATCTTAATAACCAACATTTTTAAAGAAATTTCATCAAAATGTCAATGTTAGTAATAACAGAGGCACAAAGTAACATTATATACAACTAGCGGCTCGGACCGGCTTCGCACGCCTATTTAAAAAAAAAAACTACTTTTAAGAAAATATTCTATAGCCATGTCCATCAGGGTTTTAAATGGAATGGAAGAAGAATGGAATAGCATTGTAATGGTTAAAGAATTTTTCAAATCGGTTTAGTAGTCTTTAAGTTTATTCGTTACATATAAAAATACAAATCTTTCCTCTTTATAATATTAGTGTAGAATGTAGATACGAAAATTTTCGTAGTTGTAGGTTATTGCTAGTGTAAAGCATGCATCAAGAAAATAATTTACAAGTTTGCGTTCAATAACCAAGATCCCTAGACGCTGAAGATTTTATGAGCCTATAATTATTACTGCTACAAACTTGATTATTGAAATATGAAAAAGATAGTACTTTGATGGCAATCGGTTTGCATTTATGTATGCTTAGATCAAGATCTAAGCAAACATAGGAAGATTATGATGCCGTTTTTAAATAGATAGAGTGATTCAAAAGGAAGGTTTATATGTACAATATGTACATGCATAATATAATAGAGAAACACTGATAATTATAGAGGTTTCTAATGTGATATCGTAAATAAACACTTTTTTGTGCTTACATTGCAAACGCTGGCTGAACCCCACGAGATAAATCAAAATAATGTATGCTACAGTACTCGTATTGTACACCTTGTAAACAAAAAAGTCCGCAATGGTAATATGTATGTCTCTAAGGAATAACATACAAAAACAATTCTTTATCCTTTACTTTTTACGAGAAATAGTTAATGGTTTATTTACGAAGCTATTTTAAACAATACATCATTAATTCTTATCCAATTAAGTACCATAAATACATTGTGCATTTAAGATCAATATGGCCCTTAACAACATTTAATTTAAATGAATATTTTCGAAGATATTTCAGATTATTTAGTATCAAGCATTGCACCCGTGCAAAGCCGGGGCGGGTCGCTAGTTTATCTATATATTATTATTTCATTAATAAGTAGGTACTTGTACTCGGATATCTGAGCAAATTCCACTTGAGTTTTAATAGTATTTTAGAGGTTTTTTTTTAAAATTTTGCTAATGAGACTCATGTTTTATACAAACAGTCTATCGCACACTATTCACTATGACAAGGTACACAATATGGGAATATTTTCTTGTAATTTCATTCGTTCTTGCGATGCCGTCAACAGATATGTTAACATATTAGGTCTTAAAATAGGATCTCTTAAATTGTCTTGCAGTCTCTGAATTTAAATACATTATGCACGTCAGGGGGATAAATAGGTCGTCTGAAAGGCGGTGGCTGCGTCGCCGACAGAATTCCGTAATTCATTACTTCAATAAAGATCTCTACACAACACAAATGTACCTACTTCCTGAAGGCAGAGGACATTACACAACCATATTTCGTTAGACGGTTTGGTCCATTGTGGTAGGATACGAATCAATGGCAATCTAACGGACTCTGTTCCAGACAGCCGCGGGCTTTAACCGCATGGTGGAAGGGCATTTTGCGATTGCCCGCCTGGCTAGCGACCACCCTCAAGTAGAAAATCTGTCGCCTAGCACCTAACGGTGTATTCCGGCAGGAGTCCTTGACAACCAGTGAAATTACAGGTACTTGAGGCGAAATTAGTGGACTAACTTCTACCTATAAAAGATGCATATGGTCACAAGCCACGAAGTCTTACTTGATAAGCCTCAAGTACCTCTAATTTCACTGGTTCTCAAGAAGTCCTGCCGGAACACACCGTTAGGTGCTTGGCGGCAGATTTTCTACTTGAGGGTGGTCGCTAGCCAGGCGGGCGATCGATGCGATGACTTGGATGGGTGACCGCTGGTAACATTACTACTGAGCGCTTCCGTGCATCGGAAGGCACGTGAAGCCGTCGGTCCCGGTTGCTGTCTTAAGATGGCAGTCATTATAGCACGGTGGTAGGGCATATTGCGAATGCCCGCCTTGCTAACTACCACCCTCAAGCAGAAAATCTGTCGCCAAGCACCTGACGGTGTGTTCCGGCAGCTGTCCTTGAGAGCCAGTAATTCTAGGTTAGCCTGAACAAAATCTTTGACCACATCATCACTTCCATCAGGTGAGATAGAGATCAAAGTCTAACCTATCATGCATAAAAAAAATTAATGCGTTGACTTACCTAGTGCAAAGTTTCTTAGTGTGTTCAGAGACGACGCCGCATATCTGCAGCAGTAGGTTTTTCTTCTCGTTCGCCGACATCGTCTCGTAGGTGGCGCCACCGTCGTTCGCGTCAGAATTCTGCGTGCCGTTGTTGTTCCTGTTTCCACTGTGATATAAATACGCTGTGACTGATAGTGTGGAGTGTGTATTGGAGGCCTAAGTATGTGAAACAGCAGTTTTATGGCCACAGATTTCTGAACTAGTATTAGAAGCGCTCGTAGCGTAGCTTGCTTAGCTGTTCTTAGCCAATCAGCAAAGTTAAGCAACGACCGCCGCGGTCATGACTTGGATGGGGTGACCGATAGTGACATTACTACTGAACGCTTCCGTGGTTCTGAGGGCACGTTAGGCTGTCGGTCCCAGTTATTGTCTTAAGATGGCAGTCGTTATAGCATGGTGGTAGGGCATTTTGCAAATGCCCGCCTGGCTAGCTTCTCAAGTAGAACATTTTTCGCCAAGCACCCAACAGTTTGTCCCGGCAGCTGTCCTTGAGAGTCAGTAATTCAAGGTTAGCCTGAATCACATCTCCGACCCCATCATCACATACCATCAGGTAAAATAGTGGTCAAAGGCATAAAAAAAATAGTTAAATAATAATTTTCTCGTAAGTATTCCTAGGTGTTTAATACTCTAGCATCTATATGGATTATGAGAAATCTTTTTACACAAATTCTTTAGGAGCTACAATTAGCGCTATTATTGAATATAAATGTTATAGGGCGTCGTCTCTGTGTTGTCCTCAAGATGAAGATAAATAGATAATGCTAAAACTCTATGCCAGAAATACAAGCTTTAGATTATGTATCTACTGTAAGAGTGTGCAGTGTAGTAAATGAATTAATTCGCAATGCATGGCTATATTGTAATTAAATGCAAAATTTTATTATATAATTAGTCTGAAAATGCCAACAGCTTTTTTTATATTATTTCTGCAATGACGCATGCTTCGCGGACTACATCACAAAACTACAACGAGAAGAAAAACCACACTCATGTGCAAGATTTGAACCAGCACTATCCACACCAATAGCCAGGTATCTTTATGAGTTGTACGATCTGACAGTCTATCTAAGTTCAGGAATCAATACAGAATATTATAATTCTATTTACAATTTGAACACTATATCTAATTCCGCCAGCTATAATAAAGTTGCCTGATTCTTCATAAGAATATATCATACTCAAAATAGTTTAATCATAAGTCAGACGTGTAGTAATTAAATGATTCTTACTTGTGAACTTTACTAGGTTTCCTATTGTTGTTATTCTTGATCTTCCTTTTCCTCCGTTGCTCGGAAGGCAGAGGGCCTCCAGCCCAGTCTGCATCATCTTCATCATCACTGAGGAGTCCAGCATAGGAGGTGGGCTCTCGGCTGTTGGATGCAATACGACGGGATGCGATTCGGGAACTGTTGCGGCCCATTCCTGAAAAAACATAGGCCAGCTTTCAAC
Source organism: Plagodis dolabraria (assembly GCA_963854805.1). Lineage (NCBI taxonomy): Eukaryota > Metazoa > Arthropoda > Insecta > Lepidoptera > Geometridae > Plagodis > Plagodis dolabraria. Next base: position 23,337,015 of record OY978459.1, read on the forward strand.
CACTATCTCACCTGGATGACGGCTGTGATGTGACCAACAATCGAAAAATTCTAATACCATGTGGAGATGCTTAATGCCTTCAGCTTTGATAAATGTATGTATGAATAAAAAAGGCGTGGTTAAAACTATTAACATTTTTGACAAAAAATTGCCTAAATCAGCATTCAAACCATGGTATTGATGGTTAACTATGATATTTTTTATTTTTTTTAATATTAATTTGTAGTTCTTTTTTGACCCTGTAAAACACTTTTGCCTGTTAACTTAAGAGTCAGACATTTATATAATTTATACAAGAACAGGCCAGTTATATGCAGTTATAGTCAGCAAGCAAATACTACAAATTGAGGAAATGTAGTTGCAAATTTCAATAAAAAATTACTGAATAAGCAAACCTCTAACAGGTTGGTGTGTTAGCTAGCCAACTAAGTTAGTGTAGCTGTACACAACAGAGTTCTTTAGCACAAGAATATACCCAAGGGGTGTAGGGTCGAGTCTGCTGCAATGTGTTGTTGCATTCAACAATAACTCAAACACTAATCTTTGTTAGAAACATTTACTTTGTTGACTGTTGATTGAAAACATTTCACTGCTAATTTCCTGATTTGTAGAGTTCTTTGGTTGAAATGTGGCCTCTCTCATTTGTCTCCGATTGGGGGTAAATGTTTACATAGAAGATCAATTAGATATATACACATGCTACAGAAAGCATGAAACAAAGAATTTTGTTTCAAACATTGACAAAAGTTTTGTTATAGAAAAACACTTGCAGCAGCCTAGGCTTTCTTCATGGAAGTAAACCATGACACTGCTCTATTGTATTTACAATATGCATTCTTTTGTAATGATAAATTAGACTATAAAAAAATATATACCTCTATAAAGAAATAGCTGATAGGTCAACAGCATCTTATTTTTCCTACAAATGAATAGGCACTTACATACCAAGGCCAATGGACCATTCCAATAATTAAATCAGTTTAGAGGATGTACCTAAACAAATTATGTTGTCATTTATACTTTTTTAATAATATCATGACTAAACATTGGCAAAAATATGAGAAGATTGATAGAACAAAAGACGATAATATGCTTTGTCTTGCCAGCTCAGAGGCATCAAAGTTTATGAACAGGTCCTGCATTACTTACTCTTATAGGCCACTTACCCATGCATTTTTCCAGGTGTGGAGCGAACCTAGTAGCCGACACAGGCCTCTCGCAGTTAGGACAAGAACAGTTACAATCAGGAGTCTTTTTCATCATTGAGAACCCAAACACGTCGCACTCCGGTGAATTTACTATCTTGTACATATCTTCATCCTCCTTTTCTCCTTCCATCAGCTCCGTCAGACCAGTCTTCATCCCATGGTGAAACTCAAAAACAACGCCCAAAGTAGCATCATCACACAAACTATCAAAAATAAAATTAGCCGCTTCCTCCGCTTTCCCATCATCTTGCATAATTTCAAAAAACTTTATATTTAAATCGTTCATACTTAATTCACTTTTAATCGTAGTCATTTTCATGTAATATATTTGTTTTGAAAATAAAATGGGGATAAATCTGCACTGCACATGCACAATCACGATTGATTGATTACAAATAGTGATGGGACACAATAATAAACAGATGCCATTCAACTCGATTAAGAATCGATGTGCACTGATCGTTTATTTCTGCGTGCCTTTCTCATATATATGTCAAATGAATGCCAAGATTATTTTATTCTGAATAAATCGATGATACCATTTTGAATGATATTTATTGTCACACTGTGTGATATATAAACCCTACCCCACTATTATGAAATAAATTGCTTAACAAGTATGGAGGACAGAGGTAAGGAGAGTCATATTATATGGCAGAAAACTATCAGCTGTAGCAATTGTAAACGAATTGAAGTATGCTGGGTTAAAAAAAAAAATCTTGTCGTCTAAAGTAGTTACTTATAGAAAATGTCTACTACTTGCGCAATACAAAGTAATGTAGTAATTATAACTTTAAGGAATAATACCCTGATGCTAATGTGGCGCCACTCTAATTTAATGCATTTGGATGGACATTATTTCATGTACACAGATGATTCCCCTTACCTCTACCCTCCATAATAACAAGTTAGATATTTACCAAAGATAACAGAAGTCCCTATTACATGAAAATCACACGATCGGACGGTTCGTGGCGGGGCCGGGGCCAAAAAGACCGATTTGTATCATAGTATGTTTGATACACAAATCAGACGTTTGACACAAATGCACAGATGTCAGTCATCACCTATATATTATGTACCTGTACAATATGCAGGTACTAAAGTTATTTCTAAAAAAGTTATAGTTATTCTGCTTATTTTGATAGAAATTGAAACAGACATGCATACTCACAAAATTACAAATTTATGAGAGGAAAAATTAACTTGGATTGGAGAGATTCCAACTCGCGTTATCCACCCCTATAGCCGAGGTATGGTCTGACAGACTGAGCTAAATATTATAAAAATCATAACTATAATTTTAATGTAATCCGCAGAGCATGCATTATTGCAAAAATAAAAATATTGAAAATAACGTTTACACCCAGTGAAATACAAACAGTATACCTAAAAAGACTTAAGTTTAATAAAGAAATTTTATATCACTAACTTATTATTGTTTAAAAGTTAAACAATAATAAGTTGACCATGACATGTACTCGTTAAACTTATGGCCTAAGAAAAAAGTCATGTAAAAAGAATTTAATTAATTGCAATTTAAATCCAAAATGGGGTGCCTCATAGTTTTTTCAAAAATCACAAATAGTGGCCTCGAACTGTGGGCCTTATAAGTAAGCTCAAAGTCGCACAACGAGCTATGGAGAGGCCCATGCTTGATGTTTCGCTACGCGATCGAATCAGGAATGAGGAGATCTGTAGACGAACGAAAGCCACCGACATAGCCCGGTGGATTAGCGAGTTGAAGTGGCAGTGGGCAGGGCACATAGCACGCAGAACTGATGGTCGATGGGGCCGAAAGGATCTCGAATGGAGGCCACAAACCAGCAAGCGCAGCGTCGGAAGACCACCCACAAGGTGGACGGATGACATTACTAAGGTCGCAGGAAGGCGCTGGATGCAGGCTGCTTCCAACCGTTCTATTTGGAAATCGATATGGGAGGCATATATCCAGCAGTGGACTTCTTGTGGCTGAAATGATGATGACGATGATGATGACAAATAGAAAACATCAGATTTTTGGAACATGATGACAATATTGCATTCATAATAATGTGAGTATATAAGGTGGATATTAATATATCAACAATAATGCGGGGGATGGTGTGGAATCGGTAACTGAATGTGTTCTATTCATGGTTAATTTTCACATACACAAAATCATCAATAACTATTGCCAAAGCTGTGTGTCCACAAACGTGGTGTATCTACTCTATTCGCAATTCACAAAGTTTACTTACCTATATTATTTTTCATTTCAAATCTACGTATGTACCTACTATATTGAGTTGCAAGTGACTAGGTATGTTGTATAGTGTTAAGCCGCTACCGCGTCACGCGTTCTTTTGTCGCAAGCCGCCAACGACCGATCAGTGCAGAGTAGGTAAGTAACAGCTGTTTTGTTGTGCCTAGCTTAGCCGGTCATTGACTTCCCTTGGCGTTGGGTTGCCGCTATCATGCCCAAAGACACCACGCCACTAGTTAGATGATAATAATAAGTACTGATTTTGTGTACCTATGTGAAATTTAACATGAGTGGAACATATTCAGTTATCGATTCCACACCACCCCCCGCAGTATTGTTGATATATGAATGTCCACGGTATATATTTATTTCTTTCAAAAACGTGCATAACATTAAAAATAATAATTATTATTAATAATGTTATTGTATTAATTAGAATACTATTAAATAATATTCAGTTCCTTATATGCATATCAAACTGCTGAAAGATTTCAATCTGAGATAGGCGGTACAAACTAAATTTCTTAAGTAAAGGTTAATAAGGTAAAGGTTTCAGTAATTTTAGTACCAATATGAGCTACATCAGCCAGAGGACAGCTACTATAATAGTATAAGAGCTTCTCTAGAAAGTGATTTAACAAACCTAACAAAAGAAGTTATTGTAAAAATCGCTAATTTTAGGTGTATTACATACCTACAAAACAATATTATGTTTTTAAATCGTATACTTCTTTTTATTGTGTAAAAATGTGGACCATGAAGAAATTTGATTTTTCAAAAAAATAGTAGGTGTTTTAAAACAAAATTCAAAATTTTATTTTGAATCGAGTATTTAAAGTAGTTTTCCAGACAACATACATTTAGTCAAAAGTATCGGGTATGGATAGTGTGTTTATGGTTCCAAATTACAGATTTGTAATTTTTGTTGTTGTTAGATTGGCACAACTGCATTTGTTATTTAGATGAGAACCAAAACTGAAAATACGACGCGAATATCGATCAAAAGTCAAAATCATGTTAACTGTTTTCTATGACTATCGCGGTGTCGTGCACTCGGAATTCTTGACGGAAGGTCAAACGGTAAATCATTAATATCATTTAAGCGATATGCGGGGTTTAAGAAGGCAAATTCTACGAAAATGACCAACATTTTGTGAAAATAAATTTCTTGGATCTTGCACCACCTTAATGCGTCTACGAACAAGGACTACGTGCACGAGTTTTTGACCAAAACTCCATAATATGGATCTAGCTGACTTCTTTCTTTTTCCTAAAATCACCACTTCGTGGCACCCGTTTTCAGTCGGTAGAAAACAATATGATGTATGATATTACTGGCAGGTACAACTATCACCGCCATCAGGCGGGTGTATCTCTGTAAATCTCGTCACTACAACTTGTTTTAGGTTTATTTTAACACTAAGTATAAAACTAAAACTAGTAAATGAATTTTGTAAATATTTAGTTGGAAGACTCAAACTTTCTGAAATTATAACATACGAGGGCATACTTACTTATTTTCGTTACTTACGTTGAATACAAACTAGCTTTCACCTGTCGGTTCCCTCGTGTGGAAATTTGTAACAACCACACAAACAAACTTTTATATATTTAGCATCACAGGTAGAAGCAAGTATAAAATAATATATTAGAATAAAATAACGTATTCTACTCCATTCGATATTATCGTATGAATTGGATCATATTCCATCCCATCACTATTGCCAGCAGGGCAGGCAAGCCAGCCAGGGTGGATAGTACCTAGGTACCTACTAGGATAAAGGTTGCCCGAGGTCATGTTAAGATTTCGCAGAAGGGATGATTTTGCAAGCGGCTGGGTGTTGCATGAGATTGCAATGCGCATGTCAGTAAACCCACGTACTTTATTTAAAACTGCGCATGTGTGGCCCGGGATTCTAGCATACGTGTACCTATTAATAACCGTGGAATTAATTTGTAATTAGGTATACCTACCAACTCTATAATCTATCATATCATACGAACTTTCGAAAAGTATAAAGGTACCTATAGAAGATTTACAGAATAGTGCTGCAATCAATGATAATTTTATAAACATCGGTTGTAATGCTGAAATTTGGCGTATGATGTAGAACCTACATATATATAATATTATGTATGTATAAATAAATATATATATTATATGTTACTTCACCGAGGTAATTTTAAATAAAACTGCGACTACAACCACTTGTATTTGTATACTAATTGATTCATTTAGCTAGACGCTACGAATAAATATGTAAAGAAGTGTAACTTTCATTCAGTTAACACTTTGATTTCGGAGTTAAGAATCATCAATCTCATAATTAATAGTTCAATTAGTTTTTGTGAATTGATTTGGCGCTTAGATATGATCACATCCGATCGGTCGCGTCAATGTAATGTTGTTGCACCGCACGGTACACCTGTTCAATAAGTAAAACACCACATTCATAATAACTCCTACTGGTAGGCTGGAAGTGAAACAAATGTTCTAAGCAGATAAAAAGACAGTACAAAGGTAGTAAATTATTAGCTTGGAACCTGACCTGACTATGAAAGAATTTTGGCTAGAAGTAGGTACTACAAAATTAATTATTCTGGAAACTCAACCCCTTAAGAAGGATTGTCTTAAGAGTCCAGACCAATCTTGTAATACTAGTCCAAACATTCTCAGTACATATTTCTGAAGATTTTAGAACATTGATTTTATCTTATTAACATCGTCTATCATAGTGAGAGAACACGCTAGATTACAAAAAAATAAAACACACCATACTTTTTAAACTAAATGCACCGTGGGAAACAATCATACCTAAAGACTACATGATTAAATCTGGATTAACCAAAAATGGTAAAGTAGTTAATTTAAATGCTGTATGTAGGCGCAAAGATTATTACCAACGAAATCCCTTTAGAGCCTACTAGTCAAGCACAACCATAACTTACATCCTAGAACGTATCCAAAGCGGCATTAGTGGGTAAGGCAAGGGAGGAGGCTCGAAGAGTGGAGGGGAGCATCGATGACATCGTATAAGGGATCTTAACCCCTAAAGCCTCTTCTTCTGCATTGCGATGGGCACCCCCACTGTGAATTTATGGAATGCTAAGTAAATTTATTTATTTATTTATTTCGTACACAACACAAATTACAATCATTACAGTTACACAGAAACATATTAAAGGTTAAGAACTAGATTATAATCCAAAACATGTGTACACAGAGAAAAAAGGATTTGAGGTAAATAGTAAATAATTACTTATACCTAATACAAGAAATTGAAAAAACATGCATACTACGCACAACCGCGAGCTATAACTCATTTTTGGAGCTATAGTTCGATGTTTTTAAGTAATAATGATTATATAAATATTTGAAGTCACGCATACAGCTGTTTGAACTTTTAACAACTTTACATGATCAGTACAAGTTTATTTATAAGTCCTAAGAAATCAAATTCCAATATGTACTACATGATCCCCAGTTTACTTACTATTGAAAACTAAATAAAGCATGTAAGTTCCAAGATCTACATTTTAAAGTACTTATAACACTTATTAATTACTTACCTCATGAATTAAAAGTCACCCACATAGTACGGAATATTCTTGAATTTTTTATGGAGGTATTGTACTTGGATACATGCCTTCCAAGAAAATATTTGCATTAAAACATTTTTAAAAACAAAAGCACACAGTTGTTGAAACAAAATGGTCTTTGTCACTCCTGAAAACTTGACAACATAACAAGCGACTTTTTGCAATGACACCAACGTAAGGGCATGCAATGATCAAAACTTTTCGGTAATCGATTATTTAGGCCCGCTCACCATTGTACGTGGTCATGGAATTCGCGATTGTACAATAATATTGTTACTTTATTATTCTCATTGTTCAATATCTTTATATTGTAAAGATATTGAACACCTAGGCTTCCATATATGACCCCTTAAACAAATTTGTTACGCGTAAACTAATTTTTTAATATATTTGGTGGTTTTAGATATAATTTATGGAAGCACGTGCAGTGCATTGGCCTACGCTCCTCCTCGTTTCGGTTGTCACTCACAGTGTGATGAGCAATGATGGCCTATCAGTATTTTTAAGTTAAATATATATTACCACATTAATTTATTTCAACAAAATATCATTTATATACCCAATATCGATTAAATTTGCACATTAATTACGCCCCATCACTAAAAATTAAGTCGTGGTAACTTAGCCAATTAGAACCAATGATTAGAACGCGTTTTGGAGAATAAATACCTGATATTTTTTTCGTTCACACCAAATAGAATTGCTTGTCTGAAGAGTTTCGATGGTTGCCGATGGCATTTTATATTTGGGTTACTTTCTGGAAACGCCGCGGCTACTTTTAAGGTGTGTGCACACCAGACGCGGGGCGTGCGCGGTAGGCGGCGCGTGGCGGTCCCGCGCTGTCTGAAATGTACGGGATTGTATGGAGACGTTCACACCGAGCACCCGCGCGGGACCTGCGCCGCGCGCCGCCCGCGCACGCCTCCAGCGCTGCCAACATCACCGCAACCGCGCTCCTCGGTGTTACTAGTTTTGTTGATAGTTCCGATGTTTTCATTAGGATAAAATCAAAGAACTACTATTTAATGATTAAGTTACTTTTTCGAAGCTCTGCTATGTATAAATAGGTATGCGTGCGGTTGTGCTTTAAAAATGTAAGGTTGGTAATCGGTTTTCAAATCTAATCATCACAGCGTGTAGTAGTCTAAAATGTTTAAGCTAAGGCTTATTACTTTTATATAGTTGTGTAGAAGTATCGATTCTGATTTCAGGTTTGATATATCTATTGAATTTTTTGTCGATTCAGTTTTTAGAAACTTTTAAAAATAATAAGAATAAGATATATGGGGTTCTAAAACTTTATAACGATCGTATATCTGCCATGTAGAAAAATAATTGACAAAAGTGTTGATTAATTATTGTGTTTATTTTAAGAATATTTCGGAGCCGGTTACACTTGGATTTTAACTTCATAGTAACTTTGGCTTTTCTTTATGGACTACGTTTCATACTGATTGGAAGATTGATATTGTTTGGACTTTATTGACTTTGGTTTTTCCATATGGATTTTGTTGCTTACCTACTGATTGGAATAGGTAATTTGGTATAGCTAATTGAGGAAGAAATGAGTGCCGGACCAAACAAATTAAGATAATTACCAAGTGAGCATGAAGCGTCTCCGTTTCACGTTGGACAAAAATGTTTTCCTATCTGTCCAGGTGTTCTCCCCTACAGGTCGCAGTTCACAACTGAATCTCGTGAAAATATGTGAGTAGGTTAGACAATTGCAAAAAATAATATTAGTCGAATCAATTTTTATATTTTTTTACCAAAACGGAGGTGATTAAAACGTAAAAAAAGGACAACATAAAGGTCGGACTTGTGCACGAAGGGTTCCGAGTCATTATCAATACAAAATTAGACACTGTGTATATGCAATCTTTTATAACAGACTTAAAAAATAGTAGGACGTTGTACTCACTATGTCTGTATTTTCTTTTATGTTTGATACCGCAGAACATTTGACTGGGTGTACTGATTTTGAAGATAATTTTTTACCTGAAAGCTGATGCTTTCCGTGTGATCCCATTAAAACGTAAAAAAAAGGACTACATAAGGGTCGGACTTGTGCACGAAGGGTTCCGTGCCATTATCAATACAAAATTAGACACTGTGTATATGCAATCTTTTATAACCGACTTAAAAAATAGTAGGACGTGGTACTCACTATGTCTGTATTTTTTTATGTTTGATACCGCAGAACTTTTGACTGGGTGTACTGATTTTGAAGATAATTTTTTACCTGAAAGCTGATGCTTTCCATGTGATCTCATTAAAATTTGAAGACAACTCTTTTCATATCATTTTCTTTGACGAATTCATGTGTTACTTTCAATTAGGCGTTTGTAATAATTTATTGTTATTTTACAACAAAATATTCACAAGAAAAAGAACAATAAAGTTGTATTTTGCAATAATCGTGTTATAATAAAGCTTATTCGATTGTGATGTAGCTCATGTTTCTTTCGGAGTAGAAGACCTTGTTTTCTTAACTTCAACTTCTTCTTAATGTGGTTTCTGCGGTCTTGCCACAATTTCGCCAATGTCGCGTGGATAGAGAAAAAACAAACGAAAAAGAGATTGATCGGTGGCAGGCCACTGTATGGCTCAAAATGTGTGTCAATTTGGCATCCGAGTAAAGTTAACCTGAAAGGAACAACACAAGACATATACAATACAACACAATTTATCTAACTACGAAAACAAAAGTAAATATAACTATTTATATAAAATTTATATAATAAGTATAAAAATAAATAATTTTATAATATATGATACAATATATTCAAAGCCTGATCTTATCGATTTGAATAAATTTACTTAGTATATATATATATATATATATATATACTAAGTAAATAATATTTATATATATATATATATATATATGGTGGAAGTAACTACTTTACAAATCTTTTTGAATTTAAAGAACCATGGTCTTGTAGGAATAATACTTGTGGGTTGTAGCGAGGCATACAATTTTCCACACACTCAACCTGCATTGCATTTAGGGGCCGATGATTTCATAGCTCCTAATATGATGCGCAGACATTTTGACTGGATTTTGGAAAGCTTATCAAGTGCAACTTTATTGCCAGGATCTAGAAGGAATGTTCCATAATCTAAGTGGCTGCGTATGATGGAATTGTATAGGAGCTTTTGATAAAATGGGTGGGATCTGGGGATCCTTTCTGGAGTATGGTGGGCCATACTCCAGAAAGTGCTCTGATTATATAAATATTTTTTTCACATTTGGAGATAACATGGTTAAAATGAGGAACTCCGGTCAATCTAGTATCAAGCCAAACACATAGATTCAAATAAAAAATTGAATTAAAATAAAAATGTGTAGACCGTTTTATGGCATTTTGACGGAATAAGCTCAAACTACGTAGTGTCCAGAGGTAACCTCTACCTATAACAGATTATTATAGGTGTCGAACTGCACACTCTTCATCCTGAGACATAAATAGCACATTGTTATGTATCTGTTATTTTAGCGGCACCGATGTCCTTGTGATCTTCCTTCCACCAAAACTGGAACACTGTAATGCAAAGATTACTGGACCTTAACTTATCCTGGACGACAAAAAAGACAATGAGTTCTATTGTTGCTAAGATTTTGCGAAAGGTTTTTCTAGATCATTGCGCAATTTGTTTATGTAATTGTACATACATATAAAGTACTAAATCGAGCGTGAAAATGAAAATTACTTAAAATAATAAACGGTCAGCCTCACCAAGTTTGAACTTTAGTTAGTATGTTCTACCTAAATCGATTGTAAATTACTTCTAAGCTCCGATATCTCTTTAAACAGCTTTGATTCATTTTACGACTTTAAGGACATCTAATAGTCCATTAGTACGTAAATTCGCCATGCGAGAGTTGCTTTCTATGCGCACAACGCGGCGCTGCGCGCTCTCAGTTCACCGAGCGTCGAATAGCTCAATGTCACGTCACACACAGTGTAACTAAAACAGTTGATTGACTCCAGGAGGTCTACTCCCAAAAACTAAGTTCAAAGTTTCGTTTGAAGGATCGCACCTTTTCTTACCACTAAACACTTTCGGATCCAAATTTCGATCCGTACTTCGTGAATTGACATAATATTGCCCGTATTTTACCCTACTCCCAAATGTTATTTGGAATTTATTATTTCGAATTTAGACATTAAGTTGATTATGGATTAATGATAATCTCATAATACTTTCTTCGTCTGTCGTAGAGTTATCGTTTGCTGCGAAAATACTTTGCCTCGACGATTGGATTCCATTTTTACACATTTTCGTTTTTAACTAAGAAGCTATGTACCTACCAAGTATAAATGAGCACCTACACCGGCATGCTATTTCATAGGATAGTTTATACATTGTACATTTTATCCCTCATTTGCAGCGTACATCACAAAAATGAAATTAACTTATTTTATACCCGTATAATGGTGATGCGCTTGGTGGAAGAAATAGTATGGAGTCTGAACATGAATGTAGGTATATACAAGAGTCGCCGTTACAACATATTAAATATTTCTTGTCTGCCCCCCTTATTAAGAGTGCAGTAACTCTGTTGAAGCTATTTCTGAGCAAAACGCGGTTAAAGAAAATATTTTTATATTTGTTGCTGTTTCAACACTGTGAATGTCATATCAACGTGTCGTATATCAAATGAAAGTAAAAAACTTAGAGAATAATATCGTTAAATGCATTAAGATAAATATTAAAATTTAAACTAATAAATGCAAAAAATATCTTTATGCTTAGTAACGGCAGTGGAGATGAGACCAACAATCCTAAACATAACTGCAGTAAGTACCCTAGTTACTGCACTTATTATAACCAAAATGGCTTAATGTGATTTCGCTTACCAACTTTAACTTTGAAATAAGTGAACATCTTACCATAAATGCAGTAACTATGCATTTATATTAAGAACTGCTTAACATTGAAGTATTATTAATATGCCTCAAAAATTAATAATCAATGCAAAAACAAGCCAAATAATTATAATATTGGGCTTGATACTAATAATTATATTATATATTAGATAAATAATTATTCTTTTATTCACTAATCAACATAACGAGCGTCAAAAACAAATCAGGTATCAGTGTTAACTTTCTTGAAAAAAATTTTTCTTACAAAATATCACTATTTGGCACATTGTGAGATCAACATAGCCTATCATTCACAAATTACTTATCTACTAATGAAAATACTATTAAAAATGAATAGAGATCAATTCTATTATACAAAATAATTTCTTATAATTAAGTTATTATGAGTAAGTAAAGTTCTACTATAATATTTTACTTCGGTGTAATAGTTATTATAGTAGAACTTTACTATTTAGTTAAGGCACATGTGAATAAAATACACACAAATCGTGTATCTTTAAGTTGTCAATCATAAAATTACCTAAAACAGAAATTATACGTCTGTAACCATCTCAGAAACGGGTAAGTCTTACCAAAAAGACCTCCTAGTATGTGGCATGAGAGATTTGGAAATACTTTTATCCTTGCACTCTGATGTAATTACATCGCGGTTCGTTTTTTGTCTTGGCTCTGGAATCAATTGACTTAATTGAATTTTTGGTTTCAGGAAGTTTATTACTTGCCACTCGCAATCATGCCTCAGTTTGTAGTGCAATTTAAAATCACCTCTTCTAACCTTAACAGCCATGATATCTTTGAGGAATATTCGTGGCATTTGGTTGCGAATTACGTGGTGCAAACTTACGTCTTCATAATCGTGAAAATTAGTATAATCCATGACCTCAACATAATTTTTCTTACCATTCGTCATTTTTACTGAATCTATAAAGTCCTCAAAGTCATATAAATTTTTTTTCTTTTCTCAACACTGTTTCCACTTGGTGGTGAAAGTGATCTGCGGACATAAACGTGTGCCCAGGTTCAAAATACTTTATTGATATTTCTTCTGATGTAATGAGTTTACTGTTCACTATCTGAACTAAGAAGCACATCTAAGCCCAATTCTTGTTTTGAGCATTGCAGTTATCTGCCCACAGAACAATATATTTTGTATCACGTTTAAACATGAAAAAAGAACGGAACGTTGAAATTATGTCCGCTTGATTTCGTCCAGAAGTTGCTTCATTCCAGAGATCAGCGTATGGGAAATTGTCTTTCATATTAGATCCCAATGGGACGAAGCTTTCATTGAATGCTATTAGTCGAAGACAAAATATAGCTATTTTAAATTGATCCATTCTGGGTAGCATAATTACCTTCTGCAAATAAATATTTTCTTTGTCATTCAAAGAGGTAGTGAAATTCACGTCATTCTGATATTCTTCTCGAAATGTTTGATAACGTTTCTTATGGACCTCATTTTGAATACATATTTCACATGTTACTAGATCTTGCTGACATTCATTATTATCTTTATGCTGTTTATGCAAGGCATATTGCTCGCACTCTTCATGGCCTAAATAAGTAAATGAAATATTCATTTGCCTTATGACTTTGCGATAAGTTTCTAAAGATACTGGCCAGTCAGAGTATTGTTGCATGTACTGTTCGTACATCTTTGTTACATTTACATCACTTGGTAAGTAGAGTCTGTGCGGAGCATGTTCTCGGTGGTAGTGAGATATAGACGGTTGAAAGCTTTGGATGTGTTCTTTGAGTATATTTCTGTCTATTAAATTCTGGCGTTCGTAGTGTCCACGTTTATCTTGCTGTTCATCGACCGCGTTTTTCAAAGCCAATAGAAGTCGTCGATCATTTTTGGGATTGTAACCAAGAGTCGTTAAAAAAAAGTCTTGCATACTTCTACTCTGTCATTATTACCATTAAAGAAATATTCATAACTTATTTGTCTCTTTAGATTGTCATTTTCATTGCCAGTAGTTCTTGATTTTACATTTTCAGGTTTTACAAAACCTTTAATATATAAACCTTTTGCTTCCCAATTCATGTTAACGTAACGTTTATGTATATTCATCCTCATTTCGTCTGTAAAATTTTGTGTACATTTTTTCCGACATTTATCACCACACGGATGTTTCAAAGACAATTTCTCAATTTCCTTTTCTTTTTTTTTGCTTAACTCGTTCTGATAAACATTTTTCAAACTTACGCCTTTTTCTTGGTAAACCTGCTTTTGTAAATCCTTTTTCATTACTAAACACTTGTGATATGCCTTCTCCTTCTTCTAGCTCTACATCAACTGTGATTATGTCAGAAGAACCCACATTGTCGTTAACAAGGTGTGAATCAGTGTCAAACTGGTGCATGCTTTGGAATATCATAGCATATTCTGTATGAGGACTACCTAAACCAATAGTATCAGCAATGTGTGATTCTTCTTGATTTAACACGTACATTTGGGTTTTATTTTTAGGTTTGTTGACGTCAACTACTACGTTTTGGTTATTATTGTTCTTTACACGGTCTGAGCAGTCAGAATCAGATTCAGAAGAATTTGGTACATAATTTTTATCTTTCACGCTGTCATCTGAATTTTCAAATTCATCGTGTTTCGTAATCGATAAGTTTTCTTCATTCGACGATAAACTCATTGTCTCAAAACATGTTAAGTTTGTTTCTTCATTTGGTTGAAATTTGCTTAAATCATAAGACTGAATAAACTAAACTTCTTTGAAATTTGCTAAACTTACCGAGTAAAATTAGCGCGAATGACACTCACTACCATCAGGCTCAGAGGTGACGCCGCGACTGAACAATCTGAACACCATGGCAAATAAGGCAACACACACATTTACCCTTCCCCGCGTACACCGTAAAGGGTCTAGTCTCTAGTCATAACTGCAGTAACTCGCTAAATATTAACACTTCTCTTCAGTATTCAATTGAAAACATACTTACGACTGTCTTATAATAACTGCAGTATCTATAGTTAATATATCTTTTAAAAAAATCATAATTAAAAAACCTAAGGGCGTGTAACGATAAGCGCAGTAACTTATACATACTGCACTTATAATAAGTAGTACGTGGGACGATTCCGAACATTTACGTCAAATAAACGCAGTAACTACAAGATACTGCAGTTATAACTAGTATATTGTATGAAAATTAGACTAGGTAACCGCAGTAACTTTACATACTGCGTTTACGTTTAGTTTTTTTTTGTTTTTGCTTTATCAAATATAGAGTAACTAGACTTACTGCGCTTATAGTAAAATAATTGAAAACTGAAAGGCTAGTTACTGCAGTTATGCTAACTGAATTTCATGGTTCCTGAAGGAATTTCGGTACGTGAGTAAGACCAAAATAAAGATCTTTTTTTCGTGATTATGAATATGTATTTAACTCAATACCGTCAAAAATGCTAGTTACTGCACTCTTCGTAAGGAGGGCAGTTGTGTTTTCAAGAATAATATGTTTACTTAATTTAGGTACACGTTGCATGGTTGTTCGTAGAAAGCAGCGCGAGAAACAGGAACTTCGAAAAAGAAGGGTTACGTGTATATTGGGTCTGCCTCTTCAAAAATAAAAACATTCTGACAAACGTTGTATTGAACACATGGGCTTATCTACTAATGTAAGGCTCATGGTTTCATTCTTGTTTTCATATTACTGCCATGACTTATTATGTCTTCCAAAATCTTATTTATCAAAATCTTGGTCATTACATTGGAGAACCAGTAGTCGGTCAACTGGATCTGGTTTTGCTAAAATTCAACCTATGATTCCGAACAAACCGTGGTTTGCCCGGATGAAGTTAAGCAAACGTTTTACATCATCATTAATCCGTATGAGGTTGGGTCATTATTGTACTCCTACTCATTTAAAAAATATTCATGTTAAAGATTCTTCTATAAGTGAATGTGGCTTGGATGAGGGGGATCTCAATCATATATTCTTTTCATGTCCCCTTTATAACCATGTAGCGTTTTATTTATGCCTTGAATCTTTAAAAGTTTCCTTTCCAACTTACATGCCTGAACTTTTATCGTCTAATAATATTGATATTTATATCATGTTAATTTTAATCATTCCTTATTCAGTAATATTTTGTACTTCTCCATAAATAAAAATATGTACATATATGTTAGATATTTTCTATCCTATATAATATTATATAACTACGTTAGTTATTCTGGTCATCACTTTTTGTTATCAAAATTTTGTCTTTTATTGTCTTGACGTGAACTGGCACAAATGTCAATTTGACAATTGCCAAAATTTAAAAACAAAGTTGTAAGTAAATTGTAAATATTATAATTATCAACATATATGTACCTAATCTGTTGAAAAACAATGCCATTGTTACAATGGATACAAGAAACACTGAACAAATAATTGAAATTGTTAGGAAAAATAAATGCATTTATGACCACACAGACAAGTTTTATAAGAATGTGGCATATAAATTAAGATTGTGGGAGAAGATTGCACAGCAAATAAAAATGCCAAGTAAGTTGATCAAATATATATTGCTACTACTACTAACTAATTATTGTCGAAATAAGCCACAAACTTTTCTCTAATTCTAAAAGCATCATTGTTCCCACGTTGGTCATAGTATCTGAAAGATGAGAATGCACTACTATGGGATGTTTCTGGGCTGCTTGTATTGATTGATTGTTGTATTGGTGGATTTATTAGACCATCTCTTACTCGCACAAAATTGTGTAAGCAGCATGCTGCTTTTACCACATGGATGGCGGTCTCCACTCCACATTCCATAGGTTTATTAAAGACTCTCCATTTTTGCGTTAAAATTCCAAACACGTTTTCAATTATACGTCGCGCCCGGCACAATCTATGGTTATAATTTCGCTTGCTTGTATTATGTGCAGAGACTTCTTTTGGATAAGGTCGCATTAGGTATGGTTTGAGACCAAATCCTTCATCGCCTATTAAAACATGTGGTACAGGTTCAATAGATCCTGGCAATGGTTTTGGTGGCAATATCTCTTTTCCAGCAATGTACTGTTGGAAAAAAACGGAATTTTCAAATATTCCACTATCGCTGTGACGTCCATAGCTGCCAATGTCAACAACTAAAAATTTATAAAATGGATCAGCTATTGCCAGTAAAACTATTGAAAAATATGATTTATAGCAATAATAGTTGGAACCACTATTTGATGGGCATTGTATTTTAACATGCTTTCCATCTATACTACCAACACAATTAGGGAAGCCCCACAATTCACGATAGCCTGCCTCAGATTCCTTCCATTTCTCTTCTGTTGGTGAAGGCATATAGATTGGTTGCAATTTGTCCCAAATTGCTTCACACACTTCTTTTATAATTTTCGAAACCGTGCTGCATCCAACACGAAAAGAAAATGCAATTGTTTTATATGAGTCTCCAGTTGATAAATACCTTAAACAAAAATAATTAAATTGGTTTACTGGGTAAACTATAATTAGTATTCTATTTTACAGGTGCTGTAGACAAAGCCAAATGGAAATGTTTAAGAGATGGCTACTTGAAATATAAAAAAAATATTGTTGGACAAACAGGTTCAGAACAAAGAAACTATTCATATTGTTGGGCTGAACATCTATCATTTTTAGATGACAGCATCAAACCCAGATCAACATCATCCAATATATCCCTAGTAACTGAAGAAAATATACAATATGACCATGACTATGCTGGCCTTAGTACAGACATTATGCAAACAGATATAATATGCCCAGAAACTGCCAATTTATCATCACCAGTTACAAGTTTCATAGATGCTTGTGACCCTTTACATAGCATAGTTACACAATGTACATCACCAACATCATCGGAGGCTACAACTACTCCTGTAGACGCCCGACGCCAAAAACCTGAGACAGATGTAGAAAAGGCCCTCAATTATTTAAAAAATAAAAAAAAAGATGTGTATGATGGTGTTGATCACCTATTCTTAAGCTATGCCAGCACTTTCAAAAATTTGACGCGTTATAAGCAAGCACAAATAAAAATACAACTTGCAACATTGTTTGCAGAGGCTGAACTCAGTGAATTAAATAATAATTTACAAATGGTACCACAACAAACATCACATCCTGATGTGCCAAGTTCGAGTAAAGAAAGCAACCAATTACCAGAAGATCTCAGTAAACACTGATAGATTATGATTTTATATTGTTGTAAGTCAATCAATGCTGTGATTGTTATGTAAGTGCAAATTATTTAATTATTAATTATTATTGTATAAAAATGATCTGATAGGTATTTCAGATTGTTGCATACTTGTATCATTTTAAAGTGCTTGTGAGCAGTTCTGCTTAATATAAGGTTGTTATTATAATTTCAGTCAATATTTTATATTACTATTGTTGTTTAAGAATCTAAGATACTGTTACCTATGATTATTATTTATACTGTATACCCAGATATAGTATTAGAACAAAATGTCACTACTGCCTTATATTTTTAACTGACTTTAAAAAGGAGAAGGTTCTCAATTCATCTGTTTTTTTGTTTTTTTTTTTATATTTGTTACCTCAGAACTTTGGAACTTATTTCAACACTCAAAAGTCTGAAATAACTTGTCGAATTCAGTACCATGTGCACAATATTGTGATGATAGGTACTTTTGAACTATCATGGTACTGACTTCAACAAGTAATTTCACACTTGAGTGAAGTTGGTTCCTTTTTTTTGTGTTTTTTATTATTATCTATTTAGGTACCATTCTACACTGATATTTATGGCTAAGGTACATAAAGAATCTATGTTGAGGTGTCATGATCACTTAATTAATGGTAAATAAATAGAAGGATGCAGATGACATAGAATTAGGCTGTGATTTTAAAAGACTGATGTTGTGAATGACTTTCAAATATAAGTAATATAAGTTTGAATCATTTCATTAAAATGTTACACTGTTATTAAATATTTTAAAGACCTTGTGATCAGTTCTTCATTAAAAGAGACTGTAATTATAATTCTACTCATGTTATGTACATGAGACTTTTATAATTATATATAAAAGACTATTATAGTTATATATAGTATAAGATTCACCTAGATGTAGTATTAGAACAAAATGCCACGGTTACCATATACAAGTATTTTATTTTTATTTTTTTATATTAAGGGTCTGTTTCAGAATGTACGAGTAAGTTCAGGTTTTACTACCCAGAACATATTTAATAAATAAAACACTATCTTTGCGTTTCACAGTCATCGATTTAGCCCATCCATCGGTTAAATCTTGAAACGCGCTGCATATTAACTGTCATTTTTATCATTCAGTTATTTTATGTGTTGGATAGCAACCCGAAACTTTATTAGGACATTCTGAAACAGGGCCTTAATGTAGGTACCTTACATTGGTTTATTGCTTAGGTGCAATGCCCTAATTTAAATTGAATGTAATAATTTAAATTGAATCAGTGTTGCTAAAGATGTAGAATAAGGCTCTGATTTTACTTACTGATATTGTTAATGACTTTCTCATTTTAAAAGAAATACAAAGCTAAATAAATGCCAACATAGGTAACCTTTTTATTATTGGGTGATTATTAGGTACATTAAAATATCTGTGATTTATTAAACTTACAATAAAGAATACAAATTTACTTATGTTTTGTGTATGAGTCACTTCTTCCACCTGAACTAAGATGAAAACAGGGATATAATTTATCCCTCCATTTCTTCCCATGGGTGTCATAAGAGGTGACTGAGGGATAAATACCAGAAGGTGGGAAGCAGCACCTTCTGATGAACTGACAATTTTATATCATCGGGACAATTACAATAACTGGAAAAAATTAACGATGCCGTATAAATCACATAGTACTAGGCACAGAACTGCCACTCTTTGCTTCACAGTCCGCATACTCCTTGTACACAACTGTATAATTTGTTACACACTGTGCTTCCGCCTCACATTAATAAATTATGCGTCCCTGCACCCTGTCCTGTAGTATGTGAGAAACACTGGGAGTTGAATATGGTGGGCCATCACACCAACACAGAGTACGAGAATGATTGCGTTACATAAGAGGTCCGTTTTGCTTTAGATGCATTCGCACCTGTTGCACACTGGTATGCGAATTCATACAGCAATCTTAAGTGGATAGATACAAATGAATGGTTGTAGGTGGTAAATATTAATGTAAACACATGATCAGAGAAAACCTGAAAGCTTTTATGTAACATTATAAATATTTTTTTAATATCAAGGTGCAAGACTGAGTTAAAGTTTTGGTAGGTACCTACCAAACTATATGACCTGAGGAAACAATATGACCTGAGGCTACGTACTGGTATTTCACAGCTCTCTCCCTATGAAGGAATTTTTGAGTATTCTATATTAGCTATCCATTTTTTGGTCTGGGTGCGTTCTGAAACACTCCAATAGTATTAAGAAGTAATAGTGCAACTAAGAATCAAAACAGCAGGCGGGACATGTTCACCAGATTAATGAGAGTAAATTCAGATTTTTTATAAGAAGATTGACTTTGGACGCTTATTGTTTTCAAGGACAGATACAGAACAACTCAACTAGTTGGTTCAGTTCAAAATTAGTAACAGGCCAGATTCGAGAGCAAACCGATTTGATAGGTTCAGGATAGGACAAGGAGCACCAAAGTCCACCTAGTCTTGCGGCTAGTACCCACAACCCTACAATATCTTTATTTAATGTGTGACCCAGAAACCAGAAGCTGAGCTTCTGGAGGGAGCCCACCTGGAGTCTCTTTCAGTAACAGAACTGACCCAGAGCACTGGACTTGAGTTGGTTAGGTTAACTCTAACATTAAGTTTACTTTAAAGTTAGTAGCCTGATACAGTAATTTTGTTTACCAGATGAGCTTTTCCACAAAGTACAACATACTTTAAATAATAGCTTACCTTAGACAAATTGCAAGTCTTTCTCTTGATGTAATTGCTTGTCTATAGTTTGTATCCTGTTTTTCAATTTCTTCACACAATAACCCATGTAAACAATCAACAGAATTTCTTGTCATTCTAAAATAAGAGAAAAACCTATCCTCGTCACTTTCCAATTCCCTGCAGAGATGATTGTACTCTCCGTACAGCTTTCTTCTTTTGTTTACGTCGTGCACCCAGGTCCTTTTTTTGTGACTAAGAGCTAATAGGAGCAAAAATTCTTCTTCATCAGAATCTGACATTTCACTGGTTGGTATATTCAATAAATACTATACTGTTCTTTAAAGTATTATGTTGGCAGGCACGTACTTAAAGTGATTCAAAATACATTTATTATGTCGGTACAGTGTTTAGATAAAACTTTTTATAAGAGTTTTTCCGATACTATTAAATACAACTAAGTACTCGATACTTTTCCTTCGATACTTACCAAGTACATTGAGCATCGAATCATTCTTGCGATTCCTACTCAGTATTGGAATGAAAGTACTTGAACAAGTACTTATTCAATGAATATCGTTATAATATTTATGATTGCTTCCTTGTCAATGAAATAAGCGCGTTATTGAATAAATTCTGTCCCACTATTTGCCAATATTCCACAGCTACACAGTACGCGGCCGTGCCGACCAATTTCTCTTTCTTTCCTTATGATTAGAAAACTTTTTATGACAGTTTTCCAACACTGAATTAAATCAAGAGGATTGATGTAGATTTATAACTTTATGCTAGTTTATTGCACCTCAATGACGTAAATCCTTTAACACCTATCAAAATTTGTAAAAAGGGGAGATTTAAATCCATTTTTTGCGGTTTTAACAAATTCACTGTACGGAATTTTATTGTTCTTTCAAACCGAGTTAATGTCTACTTTCCAAAACTGGAGTGACTATGACCCATGCAAGAAACAGTCGGTCGGAAAAACATCTTAAGCAAGCAGAGGAAAGTTAAATAACTTTCTATGTCGCGTTAGTAATAATTTATTTTTATCTTTCATAAAATTTTCATTAAGCTAAAAATATATCACTGTTTTAATAAATCTATATCATATAGTATGATTGTTCAAAAATAATGACAAAAGCACCGACGAAACAATAAAATGTCATACTAACCCTGCTTACATTAAGCATATAAGTGGTGGGTTCATTTTCCCACAAAGTTGAAAAATATATATAAATACTTTTAGGGTATTAATTATTTTATGTTATTGTGACGGAACAAGCTCATGGTCCATCTGATGTTAAGCGGACTAACCTCTGTCTATAACAGATGCATTTCGTGACAAGTCACGAAGACCTTGAGACATAGTTATATAGTACATACCTAGACTGCGCGCAAGATACGTCTACGCGTTGTACAAGCTAAACTCACCGCTAATTCAGCTTGATACATACTTTGGCGTACGCAGACTTATCGCGTGCGCACAGTAGTTAAGTACATGATGATATACTGTAATTCATATGAGTAGTATCGAATAAGGATTCGAGTACTATTCATATGCGGATGGGTATTGATACTTCTTTGGTGTCGGAACATCCATACTTTTTGAGACTCTTTTTATATTGAGCTGATAGTAGGTATGATATGATATAGTAATAGGTATTTTAATAGTCTGTGATGTTATATTATTGTGATGTAACAATCACGAAGCCCACCTGATGTTAACAAACAAAATGTTAAAACCTCTACTTATTACAAATGCATTTCATTACAATTCACAAACTGCATTGCGCCCATCACCCTGAGACATACCTAGTTGTTACGTCTCATGGGCCCGTAATTTTACTAGCTCTCGAGGACTGCTGCCGGAACACACTGTTAGGTGCTTGGCGACAGATTTTCTCCTTGAAGGTGGTGGCTAGCCAGGCGAGAAATCGCAAAATGCCCTTCCACCATGCTGTGAAGCTCAAGGCGGCGGCGGTGAGGATCGACCCATGGACCTTCTACACGGCAGTCCATAGCTATTACCACTCGGCCATAATTAATTCTAAAATGATGCTTCCTTCCGTATTCTAAACCAATATCCGATAACTGACGACATTAATAATAATGTTATAATTTATTATGATCCATCTTGGATGTTATATACGTAACCTATTCGAACTTTCGAACTAACTGGTTTAACCTTACAAACTCGGTAACTCTCCGCAGGTATAACATCCTCTTGGGATCTAAACATTATTTAAAAATAAAAACTTTATTATTTTGCCGTATGAACCTACCGTATACTTAATAATTTAGCTAAGACCTACCTAAATAGTAGAATACCACAGTGGTATACTGTACGTGTGGAAAAATAGCTTCCACCGCGGCGGGCCCGCGCCACCATTTTGAATTCGGTGTGAACGCCTACCGCGCGGCAACTGCCCCGCGCCCGCCAGCCACGCTACCGACAGGCGCTTGGTGTGCACACTCCTTTACGGAGACTCAAGCGGCGTAAGTAGGTATGCTAATATTTGAGCCGTTTGGTCACGTTAATGTTATAACATTACCGTTGTTTGGTGTGGATACATAGGGTCCGTAGGACCGGCCTATATACCTAGGCCTACCAGGGTCTTTGGGTTGCCTAAATGCTTTCAGTGTAGTAGCTACAGTATTGTATATAGTTTAGTTGTGTTTTATTAATAATAATAAGGCATATCCTCTATAAAAACCATTTTAATTATAAGTAGGTACATAGGTAAGTATAACGAGTGGCTACCAGTGTTACCACATTACACCGGAAGATGTAGAGATGGTAGGCCCCCACTAAGTGGACTTACAACATCGTAAAAGTCGCGGCTAACCAATGGTTACAAGACTTACAAGTGGCTAATAGCCGTTCTTAGTGGCGTTCTATGGAGGAAGTTTTGTTCAACAGTAGACGTGTTCCATCCAGCTGATGACAATGATTGTAATTATAGTGCTCTGTTCCTCAGAAGGCAGAACCCACCTAATACACCTTCCAGTACTTATGTACCTATTAATCATACTCTACTCTCTATCACTGAATTTCTAAGGTCACAACACAAGTCACAACCACTTGCAAATTGCAAATACGACAACCTTTGACACAAACACACCAACGGTTAACAATTTCAAATTTATTTTTGACTTCAGTGATGATAATTAATAACAAATATTTCAAAAATACCTTATGGAAACATTCAATTAATATTTGGAATATTTCTCAACCTACAAGCACTATCGCTAAGCGAAAATTATATTTTAGCAAATTATTGGAGCATAAAATGTTATGTCCCGAGCGAGAATCGAACTCGCGTCCTCCGATATCGCGCCGGATGCCTAAACCACTCGGCCACCTGGGTACACAATTTCGAGCCGAAATTTCGTGCTCTAATTGTACTAACCATCATACCCCTATAACCATCATATCATACGGTTTAGGCATCCGACGCGATATCGGACGACGCGGAAAACGTATGATTTTCGCTTAGCGCGCGATAGTGCTTGTAATCATATTTAGAAATATAGAAGGGTAGCGCTAGCGACATCATTCTGTTAGTGAAAAAGCACTTCTTTCGAGTATGAAGTCTATTAGTCTCGTTGATGGCCACGCACTGTGCCCTATGACGGTTAGTAATACAACCATGAAATTTCGGCTCGAAAGAGTTTGCCCAGGTGGTCGTATAGTTTAGGCATCCGACGCGAAATCGGAGGGCGCGGGTTTGATTCCCGCCCGGGTATTTAATTTTGCGCTCCAATAATTTGTTAATATTTAGAAGTTGAAAAGGTTCAGATCGAACTTTACTTGAGAATATTGAGTTTTGTTTCTCGAACCGGCCTTTCCTTTATTTTTAATTATTACATTAATATTTATAGAAATTTGAAGCGCTTGTGACCTAAAC
This sequence comes from Plagodis dolabraria, assembly GCA_963854805.1. Classification (NCBI taxonomy): domain Eukaryota; kingdom Metazoa; phylum Arthropoda; class Insecta; order Lepidoptera; family Geometridae; genus Plagodis; species Plagodis dolabraria. Next base: position 23,361,755 of record OY978459.1, read on the forward strand.
GCTTGGTCGTGGCGTAAATGCTAAGCTAAGCAAAAGAAAAGCTAAGCAATGACACGGTTTAAGACGAGAAGGAAGTGTCGAATTTTCATACAAAAAGAGAAAATGTTTCTACCCCCCTAAACAATCACCGATTTTGATGATTTTTGGAAAGGTTACAGATATTATCAATATTGAGGTTTGTAAGTTTTGCCTTTTATCATTAAATTATAGGAATTTGAATTAATGGGTTTTTAAATACCGATTTTTTCTCAAAAAATGTATCTCTAGTTTGTGAATTGTTTATATGAAAAATAATGATAAATAATGAAAAAGGAAAACCTATAAACATCGTTTGTTCTGTCAGTTATAAAATAAGACCAAATTTTTTGGATTTGATTAATGTTTACTATAGGAGAAAAGTTTTCTCCCAGAACTCAAATTATGCGGAAATTCTAAGTCAAAACTTGAAGAAGCTGCAATTGTCCTTATCGCACAATTCTGTTCGGGGGGCAGGGTAGCTGCACAGAATAAATCATAGTAGTTAGGTAGAGGTACTTGCATTAGTGATGTCAATATGCATTTTCGATATATTAAATGGTGAGTGATGGGAAAAAATCGATGGTGTAGATATTTCGATTCTACGAATATTATTGTTTTCTGAATATTACATTTGAATTATCGAAACTAAAAAATATATTATAGACGTACATAACCCAATATATAAATATAAAAACATGTTCACACATCAGTTTTTACCTATTAATAAATTTCATATTTTTACCTATCCTTCTAAGTATATCTTTGTCGTGAAATCTTAGCTTACATTATGCGAACATTGATTGAGCCGACGTTGTAGATATTATATAATGTAAATTAAATGTCACAGCACATTTTGTAGCAAATCTAGTAAAGTCTCTAAAGTAAGTAAGTATAGGATATTTGTTCTTCCATACACATCAAACATGTTTTTTTATAAAATGGATTCATCACACAATAAAAAACGAACAAAAATTAAACCGACTTCTAATACCAAAAAGTTTGAAATAACTAGTCAAAGTCGGTACCATGACAGTTTGAAAGTATGATCTCCATATTGTGGTCATGGTGACTTCGACAAATTATTTTTCATTTTTTAGGTTTCATTATGTTAAAAAAAAAGTTAACCCTGCCACTTACGGCCGGTAACACAAATCATTCGATTTGTGTATACCGGTCTGACACCACAATCGGATCCCACACCGTTCATTTAGAATATAAAATTGCAAGACAATACAAATATAAATACAATACAAATACAATATAAATTTTTCGTTCCGGTCTGATCCCACTCATTGTTTCATGGTCCAGACTGATAATAGTTATAGCTTGGGTACGTTATCAATAAAGGAAGAAATTTATGAAACTATGCTTAACACGACAACACACATTGGTACACATACCAATATAAGAATACGCAAGTTACCAGGAGAGCAGAAGTTCATAGGAGTTTCATACTGTAAATCTTGTTACAGAAAAACATATTTATAAAATATATTATTAGCTATTAGATAAGTTGTGATTATAAGTTATGAAACTCACGCAGAGAACTCACTTAAATTATATTAACTTAAGTTCATCAGTAAATAATCAGTATATGTACATACATAAATGTGGCTGAATCGATAACTAAAACATAAAAATCATTATCTGCTATTTTTCCTTAAAAAAATACTTTGAGTTACTTCTTTCTTTTATTTTTAAATGTACTTACATAAGAATAAAACAAGCTGCTTTAAAACGATATCACTCTTTATTGTAAAAGTTCAACTAAGATATCGAAACTAACAATCAACATTAGGAAAATAACTATTTACAAACAATATGGGTATATTTTTATAACCATTTACGCATGCTTAGCGAGAATATAAAAATAATGTTTGATGGAAAAAATATATAATTAGGACTGGGATCGGATCTCACGATCACAGGTACCTGTAGTTGCAGGCTCGAATCTTGCCAGTAGCTAATGCTTTTTCCATCTAACAGTATAAAAACAATATTATATTAAAATTGTTCATACAGTTGGCTGTATATCCGCAGGTCATACCTATATAATTTTTTAAACCTTCAGCCAATTTACCTTAGAAGAAAGCATATAATTAACAAACAAGCAATTTTATGTAAAATTTGTAATAAAATATATAAACAGTATAAATATTATAGAGCATGCCATATAGTCGATTATATCTACGAAATATTATTTAAAGATGTCAATAGCTTCCAAAATAAACAATAAAACGAGTTTGCCTAAGAGTAACAATTCAGACTACAAAGTAAGACAATAAGTAATCAACAACATTAAAATATGCAAAACTTTTCCAAAAAAACCAACTGTGATTTCAGCTTTTTGCAGTTGATCTGTAACATGGTAAATTCATTTATTTCTTCAAATTATTTTGTGAAACTACGCTTCAGTGATTATTGCCTTGTTTTATATTGATTGTTAAGTAATATATTTAAGTTGGCATCTTTTTCTAAATAATTTAACAAAGCTGGTATTTATTGTGGTGCATTTTAATAATGTTACTATATAATTTAAAATGCCAGCATTCCATAAAATGTTCGATGATGTTCCTTATATAGTACACAATATGTTTACGAAACTTTAGTCTTCTAGCCATTGAGTCACCATGTAGCCATTAAGGTCTTGTACTTCTGCGAGTTTCTGGTAAGTCCTCGATATTATAACAGCAGTCTTCTCCGATGTGACCTTTTTCAAGGTACAGGTTTTTTATGCTTTCAATTTAGTATTGTTGACAAGTACTTTATATACGTTAGTAGCTTGTAAGCGTAATAATTACAGGACGATTGTAAAAAGCAAATGCTCACCTTCGTCTCTATTTTTTTCTAAGGACCAACAAACAGTTTTACAGTATTTTCTTAATGTAAAAGTATTATTATTTATAATAATAATCGTGAGACCAACATCGTTTGTTCAGTTTGGATTATTCAGTTGATAAACTAAAAAGACGAGAACCATAAGTTTATTTTCTAGTATGTTTACAAAGAAGAAAAAACAAAAGAAATCATATGTATACAGCGTAGTAGATATGATTTCTTTAAACTTCTGCCCTTCTGGTACTTTGTAAATTAGTTAAATCCCACTTTAAATAATAAGTGGGATCAGAACGGAAAATATTAATAATAGAAAATATAACTGATAACATGTGGTATATTTTCATGGGATCGGACCGGAAGACACCGATTGGGGTGTGGCACCGTCAACAGTGAAATTATCAAGATAGGTAGTCGTTACACTGCTCGGTTGGGAGTAACTAAGAAAACCGCTGAATTATAATAATGTTAAGGAAATCTGGAAGGTGGATGGATAGTAACTCTTGCCCTATCAAGTACTCAGGTAAGTACATTAAATTAAATGACGTGCAAATGACATTTGTCTATGTATTTTTTTAATATATTATACTCTGGGACCATAATTCAATTATATTTGTAATCAATTAAAACATGAAAACATTATGTGTTTTTTATGAATTGTTAAAGGTTTCATATCAAAAGGAAGGCAAATAAAACAATGAAATAATAGTTCACTAAAAAATATAATAACTAAGTCACACCGAAATACAATAACCGACTTCCAAAATGGAAAGAAGTTCTCTATTCGTCTGTATTTATTTTATGTTTGTTACCTCAGAAATTTTGACTGGGTTAACCGATTTTAAAAAATATTTTTTGTTTTAAATCTGATGCTTGTCGTTTTGGTCCCATTAAAATTTCATCAAAATCGGTTAAGCCATTTTTGAGTTACATTCCAGTAACTGAAAAATATTTATCTATCTTGATGATGTAGTCGTTGACAATGAATGCCAATCGATCCCGTAAGTAGCAAGGGTCACTATAAAAAGACAGTTTATTTTAAATCCAATAATGGAACTGAATTCAACACCCAAATGTGTGAAATAACTTGTTGAACAAAATATTTCACACTTCTGGTGAAGTGGGGTCCAGTTTTTGGTTAAAAAAATTTAACTGAAGTCGACGAGAAGTAAAAGTAACCAGCAGCGCGCGGGCGGTGGTGCAGCGTGGAGCGGCGACGCGGCGGCGCGGCGGTGCAGCGGCGTGGAGCGGCGGCGCGGCGCGGCGCGGGTGCAAAGAGAATTCAATAATGACTCGACTGGACGACTGTACTGTAGTACCTATACATATTATATGTTTATGGGATTTGACTACGGTGCGGGGCGCGGAGTGCGAGGCCGGCGTTTAGCGGCGAGACAGCATCATTTTGTTAAAATACCTATTTTTCTGTGGGAGCTTCTCTTCAGCGGCCTCTTAAGAAGAAGTATTGACTTATAAAAAGTAAAACCTTCAGCACATTGGCTTCGCACCGATATTGAACAGGTATATAGTATACCTTACCTAATAATGTAATAATACCTATGAGCTAAATTTTACCTACATTAACTACACTCGAGAGCAATGAATCCGGGTCACTTAAAGAATCCTAAAAATCTCGGAAACTAAAAATGCTAGGTTAATGCAATAAATTGTATTTAATAGACAATGTAATACTCCTTAAATGAAGGTATTAAAACTTCTTAGTTATTGTAAAGTTATATCATAAAAAAATCAAATTTGAAAAAGGGCCACTTTCGAAGATGGAACTACGAAATTACAGCATTTGGTTTTGCTTTTGTTTGTAATCTGTCATTTATGTGGGTACATAAACCATGTTGATAGTGCTCTATATTCATTATTCAAGCTGAAATTATGTCGTTTACGCCTGAAGAATGCACCAGAATACTAACAATGCTGGAAACCGGCCGGAGTCAGCGCGATACAGCCAGGACTGTCGGTGTGTCGCTGTCAACAGTACAAAGAGTTCTCCGACGTTACGAAGAAACTGGTTCTAACCTATGCAGACCAGGAACGGGCAGAACCAGGTGTACCACAGCACGAGAAGACCGATACTTGGTGAAAACCATGCTTCGAAATCGCTTTCTCACAGGAACTGAACTCACCAATCAGTTTCGACGCCTCGGAGGAAGTAACCCAAGTGCATGGACAGTAAGACGTCGGCTTGCTGAATCTAACTTAAAACCCCTTAGACCTGCAAACGGCCCTAAACTGGAGCGTGGGCATCGTATTTCGAGACTAAGATATGCCCAGAGCCACGTAAATTGGAGTATTGAAGATTGGTCAAAAGTTATGTTCTCCGACGAATCAAAATTTATGCTCTACAAGCACGATGGAAGACACAGAGTGTATCGAAGACCAGGGGAAAGATTCAAGCAAGCATGCATCGAAGAAAAAGTAGCCTACGGTGGTGGGTCTGTACTTGTGTGGGCCGGAATTTCTTCTGAAAGTCGCACAGAGCTGGTGATCATAGAAAACGGCTCTTTAACTAGCGTAAGATATGTGGAAGAAATCCTCAATGATCACGTTGGTCCATTTATGGTCAATTTAGGTGAGGATGCTATATTTATGCATGACAATGCCCGACCTCATACAGGTAGGATTGTGAATGACTACCTTCAAGAGATGAACATTACTCGTATGGAGTGGCCAGCGCGCAGCCCGGATATCAACCCGATCGAGCATGCTTGGGACGAGCTAGGCAAATGCGTAAAACAACGAAACCCTCCCCCAATCACGCTTCGTGAGCTCAAAATTGCTCTCACAGAGGAATGGGAGAATATTCCCCAAAATCGTATAAGGAACTTGGTGTACAGCATGCCAAACCGCGTAAACGCAGTAATGGAAGCACGAGGAGGCAATACGAAGTATTAAAATTCAAGAAAATCGTAATAAAGTTCAAAAATTTCATGTTTCCTAATTTTGTTTTAAGGAGAGATCAGCAGTTTTTTTCTTTATGTAATTTTGTGTTAATAAAATGTATGGTGACTCATATTTTTTTTACTTTCATTTAAGGAGTATTACATTGTCTATTAAATACAATTTATTGCATTAACCTATCATTTTTATTTTCCGAGATTTTTAACATTCTTTAAGTGACCCGGATTCATTGCTCTCGAGTGTATTACAATTATTTGCAAACCAACGGCTTTAAAAAAAAGTTAAGTAGACACCTACTTACTTAAAAAAAATATTGGAATAAGAGGACGTAGAAATGTCTTAGGATAGGTAAATGATTTGCTTTTCCTGGTAATGTACCTATCAAATCTCAAATTTTCGTACCTACAATAATTAACCAACCAAAATAAGAGAAAATGATATGTTCCTAGCGGTATTGCTATTTATTTTCTTGCAGGTGCAAATAGGAGAATACAATAATTTCCTCAGGCACTTTAAAGTTGATTCCCTCACACCTCCCAGGATACTAGTCAACTCCCTCGCTTCGCCCTAGAATCCCTTCTCAGTAATCATTGGGATCCAGAATGTCACCCGGTGACTTTATATCCGTGTCCTTTCCTTACTGCATAATGTACAATAATGAACGTGAAGAACAAAATACCTAAATCATGTCTTTTTAACGATTGTTTGTAGATACAAAAATTTTATTTAGTTTCCATGTTTCCAAGTGATAAGTCGGTAGGTAGTTATATGTAGGTAGGTACTTTCCGATATGAAACGAACCAATGGCATTGAAATTAGTTAAGATAATAACCCGTTTACTTATTAGTATGAGTTCTTTTCAAGATTTCGTTAGTGCGTGTTGTGCTCTCTCCGTTCGTCGTTGTCTTGCGTGAAAACATCAGAATAAAAGGATAAAATGGTAGGTAATCAACTAAACTTACTTTATTTACTAGATATACATATTGATTTACAGTTCTTTGTATCCTGCATGTAGACGTGTAAATATTACAAGACTTTAGTGTCACTGAAGTCTATAAATTCTGCTATAATATTCCGTCACATAAACACGTTTTATACACATATTTCTTCATCCTTCATAGATACTTACCTATCGCTTGGTCGATGCGACGCGTGATCGCTCGTGACGCTGCCAACTGGGAGTGGGCTGGAGCATTTGGACTGCCTATGAGTCTGCTATGACTTATAGGTTGTCTAAATACTTTTATTGTAGTAGCTGTAGTGTTGTAGGTATAATTGTTCATAGTATTTTGTTTAATAAAGGCATACCGCCGGTAAAAAAAATTAACCTAATTAACCTATCTAAATGCTAGAATTTTGGAAGGCTATCTGCGTATATATACCTAGGTACAGTACCTATCTTAACATTTTAGCATTGATATTGATGCAAATGTGTAAATGATTCAGAAGTCCAATACGTGCCTACTTACTATTATACTTATGTAGGTATACCTACTCGTAATTAGGTGTAAGGTGGTTCTTTGCGTAGTTAAACCTTCATTCATACATTTTCAGGCAGAGAAATAATCGATGTTTTTAATTGAAATTTTCGATATCTTTATTATTATTTTTTACTCCGAAAGCAATGGTAGCACTTGACCACTATCTCAATGCGATCGATGATGGAACGCGCTTATCAAGAATATAGGTACTTATTCACTCGCTTCTTGAAGACCCACATATTGTACTTAACCGGAAACATAGCCTCAGGCAGAGTATTCCTTACCCTGGCGGTTAATAAAATAAAATAAGTTTAAATAAAGTTTCTGTTGGCAAAATACATGAACATAGGATCCAGTCAGCTTCATAGACAGCACACGCATGGTCTAGGAAAAACATGAGTCTTCCGTACGATTCCTAACCTATGCCAAATTTTAACCCAATCGGACGCCGGAAAGTGAATATTTACAAATACCTACTATGCAAATAAAACTGATTATAATTTGGAATATTACAAATTACCATCACATCGGGTATTCCAAATTAGCAACATGATGGGTTGTAACACTTGTAACCTCATATTATTTATTTATAAATATACAAACTGAACATCAAAGTCATAGTCACTGAACATAAAATTAAGTTTTGCTTAATGAGCCCCCACGGGCCCAATTTAGCTATTTACACCAAACGGCTCAAATATGTAACCACTACCGAGATTAGCATACTTTGCGTCGCTTGGAGTCGCTCCGAAGTAGCCGCGGCGCCAGCTCTCACCCTTTTCAGAAAGATGTGACGCCGCTAAAGTGTCAACGCATGCAGTAGATAGATTTTACACTTTTCCAACGGGGCAATGCTGCCAGCAAGCTGACAACTGGTGTCGGGAGTCTGCATTGACTTGTAGGTTGTCTAAATGCTTTCATTGTAGTACCTAGCTGTGGTGTCGTATACAGTTCGTATCGTTCTACTTTGATAATAAAGGCATACTACCGGCTTGAAAAATTATATATATTTCCTAGTATATACTAATTAAGAAAAATGACATAATTCTCAAGCAATATGGGAAAAAGACCAGAGTATGGGCAGCAGTGAGCAGCGTCTTCTTTAGAACTGTCAACAGTTAAAGGAGGCTTGTGTTCATCTATAGTCAACCCGGCAGATATAGTAAACCTGATGTCTTGATAAATCCAATTTCATTCCCATACAGGTGGTGTTCACAGCGCGTGGCCTTATGCCCCCAGTATTCACGCCCCTCAACGATGACCTCTCTGTCAACTACACAGCCATTCCTGCATACGCCAAGTTTTTAGCTGACAATGGAATTAAGTCTGTCCTAGGTAAGTCTGACAGTAGACTTTCAGTCGTTCAGAAGTCTGAGACACCTTATTGTCATATTTTTTATGCATTTGGGGCGTTTGTTAACTACGCAAAGCTAGGAATAGGTATTCCTCATTCACCAAGGTTTTGACTGACAATGGAATCAAGTCTATCGTAAACATATGATTGTACCGTCTACTTCCAGTCATGCAGAAGTCTGGGCCACCTGGTATACAAAAAAATCCAAAATGCGTAAGCGCTACCGTCTTTACTAATTTTTGACGTTTCTATAAGCCTTTCCTGAATTCGTTTAAGTTTTTTAATGACAGTGGAATCTCTAAGGTCCATCTAGTTAAATATGTACAGTCCACTTTCAGTCGTTCAGACGTCTGAGACTCCACTATATAGAAAAATCTGAATGTGTGAATAATTCCTTCCACCGTCCCATTTTTCGCTTGTTTCTGTCAACCAAGCAGCCATTCCTGCATACACCAAGGTTTTGGTGACAATGAAATAAACGGTTGTTTATCAAGCATATAAATCTGATACTACAGATCGCTTTAGTCAAGGTCGTTTAGATGTTTGACTTCTCTGCCAACTAAGCAGCCACCATTCTTCTTCATTCTTTTGCGTCTAGGAGTTAAGGTAAATCTGATTCATTAGATACTGACCGATACGTATACGTGGTATGTTCGTTCGAAGTACTTGATGCGCATGACTTGGATGGGTGACCGCTAGTGACATTACTACTGAGCGTGCGCAAGCTTCGGAGGGCACGCTAAGCCGTCGTCGGTCCCGATTGTTGTCTTAGGATGGCAGTCGATATAGCATGGTGGTAGGGCATTTTGCGAAGGCTCGCCTGGCTAGCTACCACTCACAAGTAGAAAATCTATCGCTAAGCACCTAAACTGTTCCGGCAACAGTCCTTGAGAGCCAGTAAATTTACAGGCACATGAGATTTACCAACTGTATGTCTCAGGCTGACGGCCTTAGTGCAATTTATTACTTATGACGAAATGGATCTGTTATAGGCAGAGGTTAGTCCGCTTAACATTAGGTGGACTTCGTGGACATAAAAAAAGAGCTGAAATCGTTACTATTACATGCATGTGTTCTTCTTTGTTAGTAAAAGACATATTTAAACCACATAGGTAAAGTTGGTACTAGCTTTGCGGCCGCGCGGCCCCGCCCGCGCGTATGTCGGTTATTGCGCAACAACATTAACCTCTTTTTGCACAGATGGATAAAAACTATCCTATGTCCTTTCTCGGCTTTCAAACTATTTCCATACCAAATTTCATACAAATTTGTCCCGTAGTTTTAGCGTGAAAGCGAGGCAGAGAGATAGACAGAAAGTTACTTTCGCATTTATAATATAAGTATGGATTGTACAGTTGGAGGCACGACCGGAGAGCACATGTCCCTTGCGGTGGCTGAGAGGAAGAAGGTAGTAGATGCTTGGGTTGCTGTTGCCAAGAATACAAAGCTCCACATCCAAGTACAAGTTGGTGGAGCTCCTCAAGCTGATGTAGCGGATTTGGTGAGTCCATGACATTCCAAGTCTGTTTGTGTCAACGTGCTTAGTTGGTGATATAATCTATCTGATCTGATGCCATGCTGGATTCCGTGGGATGGGTATTATGGGATCAACCCAAATAATTAATATACTGTTTCATATGTTTGTACCCTATGGGGTGCCGGGTTAGTATTTGACCCCCAATATCTTCCCGTGGGAGTCTTAAGAGGTGGCGTAGGTAAAAATACCAGAACGGAGGCTGCAGTGCCTACTGAAGAACTGCGATTTCATGCCAAGTATGTATGTATGCCAAGCGTGGGGATTATAGCATACCCCCCGTAAGTTCAGAGGTGCTATGTGTAGTAAAGTTCTACATGAACACGACTAAATAATAGTCGGTACATAACTTAATATTCATTGGTAAAATGTAAAATAGTGTGTAAATGTAAAATAATAAAACTCCTATGGTTGTCTTCTGACAGTCCTAACATATATTATTCTTGTATGCCTGATTACTCTTGTATAGGTAAGCCTTTGACCACTATCTCACCTGATGGTAAGTGATGATGTGGTCGAAGATGTGGTTCAGGCTAACCTAGAATTACTGGCTCTCAAGGACAGCTGCCGGAATACACCGTTAGGTGCTTGGCGACAGATTTTCTATTTGAGGGTGGTAGTTCAGGCGGGCATTCGCAAAATGCCATGCTATAACGACTGCCATCATAAGACAACAACCGGGACCGACGGCTTAACGTGCCCTCCGAAGCACGGAAGCACTCAGTAATAATGCCATCAGCGGTCACCCATCCAAATCATGACCGAGGCGGACGTTGCTTAACTTTGACGGCTAAGCAAACTTCGCTACGAACGCTTCTTTTAGCTTTACATATGTTTTGTGGATACCAATACCGCAGTGTTAATACCTACCTCGAACCAGTAATGTACAAAAACTACTATGTTTAGGGTAATATGTGTTTAGAGCGTGAAGCACTCTTGCAAGTGAAATTACTGGGCAAATGAGACATATGATCTCAGTGGCCCAATTATGTATTTTGTTGCAAACAAAAAAATCGTAGAACACGTATAAATTAATTAAAAAGGTAAAAAACCCAACTGCAACTGATTTATTTTCGTTAAAGGTTTTATTTGTGTACCTAGTGTCACTTGTGCTATTAAGACGTATCTAACGATATATCGTACATTATATAAAATTGGTTAAGCCGTTTAGAAGTTATGTTGGAATAAAGAAACTCACAAACAAACGACTATACAATACTTTTCGTGGTACCATTAAAGGAACTAATTTAATGGTACCACCGCAAATGAACCTATACCTACATGAACCCTGAAAACAAAACACTCCATTTTTGGGCAGTCGTGTAAAAATGGCAGTTTTACGATTATGTATTCACACTTGTTACCAACTAAAGCTGTGTTAAAATGATGGACATTATTAAATAACAGTTTAAGTAAGTGTAAGTATCAGCCGGATTGTCCACTGCTGAACACAGCCTCCCCATTAAGGGGGATTTGCTATAATCCCCATTTGCTTGGCAGCGTCTTGGAGATCCCAGTCCTCGAAAGGCGATTCTGCCTACCGTCCGGCAACGAATTACATAATTGGCCAGCAGGTCTTGGAGTGGCAAGTGCAGTGTCAAGCAAAAAGTGAACATTGACATTGCTACAGCTGTATTAGACGCAGTTGTTGGCAGGCGACTTTTTAGTCCCATTACATCACTTTTTAACATAAAAAACATAGATACCTCTGGTTATGCAATTATTGCGAAACAGTTATATTTACTCCTACGTATTCATTTTGTTTTGAATATGTTTGTATTGAAAGTTATCTTTGTTTACCTAATTTTGTAAAACATACATAAATGCTATATCATTCACCATGTCATTCGTTATGTTATTGGTCTTTATTTTATATCTGTAGATAAAGAGACGTTGCTATGTATCTAGGTAGGTAGTAGCATGAAATGAAACATTTTCCATCATCTACAATTAAAGAAATACAATGTTTTGTTTTCAATCCACTAAGTAATGATCAGTACTAATATTATAAATGCGAAAGTAACTCTGTCTGTCTGTCTGTCTGTCTGTCTGTCTGTTACGCTTTCACGCCAAAACTACTGGACCGATTTGAATGAAATTTGGTATGGAGATAGTTTGAGACCCGGGTAAAAACATAGGATAGTTTTTATCTGACTGCGCAAAAAGAGGTTAATGTTTTCGCGCGATAACCGACATACGCGCGGGCGGAGCCGCGCCCGGAAAGCTAGTACTATATAAATGGAAAATTATGTTTGCACACCTTACGTCCTGGATCACAGAATATAGGATACCCACTGAGTTGTTAAAGAGAGAGTTATATAACAGTAAATTTTGGGTTCTAGTTTAGTCTTAGTAATATAGTTGTTATCTCGGCGAGTCTTAAACTGAGACAGTCGCGAGTTGAGAAAACCAAAAAAAAAATTTTAACAAAAAATGGAACCGACTGCAACACCCAAAAGTGTGAAATAACTTGTTGAAGTCGGTACCATGATAGTTCAAAAGTACCTATTATCACAATATTGTGGGCATGGTACCGACTTCGACAAGTTATTTCACACTTTTGGGTGTTGAAGTCGGTTCCATTTTTTGTTAAAATTTTTTTTTCAATCTTTTTAGTGTAACTCAAAAACGGCTTGACCGATTTTGATGAAATTTAAAATGGGACCAAACGACAAGCATCAGCTTTCAAACAAAAAAAGAATTTTCAAAATCGGTTCACTCAGTCAAGAGATCTGAGGTAACAAACATAAAAAAAAAAAAAAAAAAATACAGACGAGCTGAGAACCTCCTCCTTTTTTGGAAGTCGGTTAAAAAGTGATCTTATTTCTTTTCCCAATTTGGACACTGTTCCTAGACAGCAAAATATTACAGGCAAGCCAACAAAATATTTAATTTTTAACAATATATAATTGGAAAAACACTTAAGTCCTATGGAGTATGGCCCTGCGTGTCATCTGTCATCGTGTCATTCGTCACAGTTACATCGAGATATATAGAGGTGAGGTCAATGCACAGTTATCGATAACTAATTAGAATTAGTTACCAGAGTTATAAATAATTCTCGCGCGGGAAGTTGAAATTGTTTTGATGAAATTTGGTAGTTTCAGTTTCAATATAACCAAATTCAAAGATAACCAAACGCGGGAGGATCATCTACTCTATTTATATAGCATGGAACCCTGTAAGAACGATTAAATATAACCCAAAATTCATAATGACCGAGGAACTCTTAACTCTTTGTCATGTAGTCATTATATTTTTCCAGGCAGCGTACTGTCAAAAAGTAGGAGTAGATTCGCTTCTGACGCTGCCGGAGCTGTACTTCAAGCCAGCAACCGTGGATGAACTAGTTTCTTACGTGGAACTGGTCGCAAAGGCTGCTCCGAAGCTTCCAGTCCTTTACTACCACATCCCTAGCATGAGCAAGGTTGAAAGTAAGTGAAGTTTCATCATGGTTGACCATTCTTGAGTCCCAATTTTATAGAACTTAATAAACCCACCAGTTGAAGATCAGAAGAAGTGCCTGAACAAGCATTTCAGTAGAGGGTGAGGGTGAGGACGTGGTAATGGTTATGCACGGGGATTAGGGAAAATTGGAATGAAAGTTAACGTAATTTCTATGATGAAAATATTTTTTATCTAGGGATATATTCATATGATCAGATGAGGGGACGAAATCTTAAAGTCCTAGTCCTCATTAGGTTTGAGAATATTGACAGACTTTGAAGGAGGCCTTTACTTGTGGACGGGTTCTTGCAAATACATAAATAAATTAAACACATTAGTGTTATTTCATTCTTTATTGTAAATAGGTTTGCAAGAAATAAAAGGCTTTTTGATTTAATTTTTATTTATTTAATTTATAGTATTCGTATGCCAGCTGCAAATGTTCTGACTGGTATGTTCTGCGAACAACTCTATATAAGAGCAATAAAGTCTAGAAGTCTCCCGTTAGCCCTTTAAAAATGAGTTAATTGCTTTATAAAAATGGGTTAACGCTTTATTTTATTTGTTCTGCGCAAAACATTTCTGATTTGGTTGTGATGAGTCTTTTAGTTCACACCTATTTATCAAAATGTTTTTTAAGAATCTAACGTCGATCCTAGGCACTTCACGTAAGCTGGGCTGGGGGTATAAGATCCGATAGCGTAATACCCTAGATAAGATTGTCAAAGTATTACCGACAATATGGCGAAATTTTCTGTGACGTGAGCTATCTTTGTTTTTATTATTAGCATAAACATAATAATAATCATTATCTATATTATGTAACTATGATTGGCGTCTTACATTCGTCAAGCACGAATGCTGCTGCCATAATACCGACGCTTGGCAGGCGGCTTGGGGATTGCAGTGTAAGACGCCAGTTACGACACCCACGTGAAAATAACCATTCTAACCCATAACCCCTAGTTGCTACGAATTAATAAATTTAACATTTAGTAATTTTTTGACAGATGCATCTACAGTTATAATAGATGCATCAGTACCTACCTATTAAACATTCTTTTGTTTGCATAGTGGTAGGGTATTTGAAAATCGTGGTTGATTCAGAATACAGTACAAACTATTCAAAACTAATATGTTCTGGCAGCATTAACTCCAGTCTCCAGATCACATCATGACTTAACAAGACGTGACAACTGACATGAAGGCTTATACTTGTTTCAGTAAACATGCCAGCGTTCGTCAAAGCAGCTACTGCTAGAATTCCCAACTTCAAAGGCATCAAGTTTACCTCGAATGACCTCAGTGAAGGTGCGCAGGTACTGAGAGCGCTGCAATCTGGACAGGAAATGTTCCTCGGTGCAGACACTGTAAGTGGATTCTTTACTTTGTAGGTGTGACGTTTACCTTCTAATACCTCGGTGAAAGCATGTGGGTGCTGAGAGCGCTGCATCCTGAATAGCAAATGTTCTTCTGTGCTAATACTGTAAATGGGTGTCAGGAACTGTTGCTCGGGGCTTCTAATTTTACTATTATGTCCCCCGTAGCAAGCCAAACCAAAGCTGCGCAAATATTTCTAATAGGCATGGCTGCTAGCGGTGGTACCCATTCTGCAAAAAAATCGATTGAATGTAGTAGACAGAGGACACTTCCAAATTTTTTATCACGACAAATCTTACCATATTTATAGACAGCGTAGTTAAGTACCTAGTAATTGTATCCTCATTGCCGAGTAGTTTTCTTATATATAATGTACTTTGTGGTAACATGCACTTTAGTACATAATTTAATCATCTGGGGCGACAAGTTTTAATCGAGATTTAATGTTTTCCTATAGGCTTAACATTCAAGAGCAGCATTGTAAGATTTGTAAGTAACTAAAAAATTAAAGAGGTACTTAGCGCTAAATGAATTTAGGCTCTATCGATTTACTATCATAAATGTTAAGTAAAGTAAAATTGAGTCGCTTATTATTATTTAACTATGTACCTAATAATCTAAAACGTATTTATCTATTTCTTTCGAGACAGCTTGGTTCGATTTGGATCAAATTTCGAATATAGATAAGATTTCGATTTTGAAATTTATCCAAATCGTTTAAAGCTGTCTCTAAAGAAATATATAAATACGTTTTAGATAATTAGGTACATAGTGAAAGTCTATGTATAAATATATATTTTTAGTGTTTCAATTTATTTTAAAAATCAATAGACATAAGCTTTCAAAATTACAACGAAAGAAAAATTTTGTACTACAAGCAAGATTTGAACCCGCAACCCTATAGCTGGGACATGCTTTGTCAATTGTACTATCGTAGTGAGTGAGTCATAGCTCAATTTATCCTTTCTTTCCTATAGTTTAACCGTCTTAAGTGAACAGAGCGACAACTGCAATCAAACTGAAATGATCTTTTTTTTTTATTTTATGCCTGATAGGTTAGTCTTTGACCACTATCTCACCTGATGGTAAGTGATGATGTGAAGATGTTGATCCGGCTAACCTAGAATACTGGCTCTCAAGGACAGCTGTCGGAACACACCGTTAGGTGTTTGGCGACAGATTTTCTACTTGAGGGTGGTAGCTAGCCAGGCGGGCATTCGCAAAATGCCCTACCACCATGCTATAACGACTGCCATCCTAAGACAACAACCGGGACCTCCGAAGCACGGAAGCGCTCAGTAGTAATGTCACCAGCGGTCAACCATCCAACTCCTGACCGCGGTGGACGTTGCCTAACTTTGCTGATCGTTTCAGAATGGCTAAGCAAACTTCGCTACGAGCGCTTCAAAAAGACTTCTTCAAACAAGACTAATGTTTCAATTATCTTTAAAGTTTAAACTCGGTCACACTCATTGACTTGTATATATAGGTCAATGGTCACACTGATGCAAACCAATGTAACAAATGTAATATTTGAATTGAAAAATGAGTCTTATTTGTAGTTCATTTCAGTACAGTGTTGGAATGTGTGCAGCACTTCAATTAAACTTCAGCATAAAATATTGATAATATTGATTGACACCTCAAGCGCGTTAGCTGTACCAGGGTGACAGCAATATGGGAAGGTGGATTTCTTAGCCAACTTGAATTACTTCTCGTAGCTTATGAACTCCTATTTTTCGAAGACGGAATTGAGGTAAATTTTAGGATTTCTTATAATAACTAGAATAGGTGCGTGGAGACCGAACACCGTCCAATGGAGTGTGTAACGTCCACATCCACATTGACATTGACTTACATCATAATTTTTGCATTAACTCCTGCAAATATTTACTTTCTACTTGTGAAGCGCTCGTAGCGAAGTTGGTTAAGTTTTTTTTTGACAGCAAAGTTAAGTAACGTCCGCCGCGGTCATGAGTTGGATGGGTGACCGCTGTTGACATTACTACTGAGCGCTTTCGTGCTTCGGAGGGCACGTTAAACCGTTCCGTTAAGTCGGTCCCGGTTGTTATCTTAGGATGGCAGTCGTTATAGCATGGTGGTAGGGCCTTGATCCTCGCCGAAGTGTACCACTTCGTGGCGGCGAGGAGATCCCGCGGGGAGCCTCCAGCGTGGGAGGAGGTCACGCGCATGCGACGGCGGGCGTGGGTCGCCCTGTTGAGGCGGTGGACGGAGGACCTGGCTCCACCGGTCCCTGGACAGAGGACGGTGGATGCCATTCGCCCGATCCTCCGGAGGTGGGTAGGGCGGCGATTCGGGTCGCTGACCTTCCGATTGGTGCAAGTGCTTTCCGGACACGGATGTTTCGGAAGGTATCTGCATCACATCGCGAGACGGGAGGCGACCCCCGCCTGTCACGAGTGTGGAGCGCCAGAAGATACGGCGCTCCACACGCTGGAGGAGTGCGCCGCGTGGAGTCCCATGCGGCACGCCCTCACAGCGGTCATAGGCGCAGATCTGTCGCTGCCGAGCGTGGTTAACGCTATGCTCGGCAGCGATGGATCGTGGCAGGCGGTGGTCTCTTTCTGCGAAGCGGTGATGGCGCAGAAAGAGGCCGCGGAGCGGGCGAGGGAGGACGACGTCCTCGCGGACCCGCTCCGGCGTAGACGAACTGGGGGGAGGAGAAGGCGATTCGGGCGCCTTCTCGCTCTTTCCTAGTGCTGTGCGGATCATCGGTGGAGAGTCGGGGGATTCTCCACTGGCTTGCACGATCCCACACGTCTGGGGGATGGCCTCAATGAGCCGGGTCATCCCTCCATTGGCCGGGGCCCGTCATCGGTGACGGGCCGGCCGCCGGGGCGAGATGGTGACTGCTAACGCTACCCCATTTCGCCCTACTAGGCGGCAGACTGCTCATCCCGGGTTTTTAGTGGGTAAACTCACTTACTACCCCCCCGTGGGGGTAGTAAGGCCCTTCACGGTGTGTTCCGGCAGCTGTCCTTGAGAGCCAGTAATTCTAGGTTAGCCTGAACAATATCTTCGATCACTACATCATGTGAGATAGTGGTCAAAGGCTAACTTATCAGGTATAAAAAAAACTTTCGTTGTATTTTGTTGCTTATTGGCTTAGCAGGCGGTAATATAAAAACTACAATGTTACAATCAATAGACTTATTTCGAGCAATGACAATTTGTTGCTAATTACACAGCTGATCGCTCCAGCGGCTCTTCTCGGCATCAACTCCAGTATCGGCACGAGCTTCAACCTGTTCCCCCGGCTGGCTCAAGATATACTGGACGCTGTTGAAAACAACGACATTCCCAAAGCGAGGGCTTTGCAAGAGAAACTCAGTTTGGCGATCGAAGCTCATACTGTTGAAGGTAAGGAACTGCAACTTCTGGTACACCCTCATGTGTAAAATCTAGTAACGAAAGACAGTAGAAGCAGTGATAGCTCAGTGGCTTTGGCTATGGACTGCCGCGTAGCAGGTCCATGGTTCGAATCCCACCGCGGGCTTGAGCTTCACCGCATGGTGGAAGGGCATTTTTGCGAATACCCGCCTGGCTAGCGACCACCCTCATGTAGAAAATCTGTCGCCAAGCACCTAACGGTGTGTTCCGGCAGCTGTCCTTGTAAGCCAGTATTTCTAGGTTAAGCCTGTTAACACCTCGATCACATCATCACTTACCATCAGGTGAGATTGTGGTCAAAGGCATACCTATCAGCAATAAAAGAGGAAGGGCATAACGGGTTGACCCGTTCAAAATTCGGAGTAGCCCGACTGGGGAAGTACCTCCACCTTACAGAAGATCGCAGCCAAATAACACTGCTTTAATGTGGTGTTGTGTTCCTGCGGTGAGTAAGGTCGCCAGAGCTCCATGAGGAAGCGCTGTGCTGGTAGTGTTTGGGGATCAGCGGTGTGGCACCACCATAGTGTTGTGCAGGCGCGGTGTGTTGTTGTGGCGGTCAGGGAGACCCGGTGAAACAGCTGCCCGCTGGCTGCCCGCAGGTTGTAGGGGTCCCGAGCCCAGGGATCACTTAATCTCCGCCCTGGGAGGCTGACCCGCCGCTTGCGCATAATCCATGGTATAGTTGGTCGTGCCGGAGGAGGAGACCGGAGTGGACCCGGCCGTCTGTATCATGGGGGGACCGGGGGCCCTTCCGGCTGCCACACCAACAAACCGTTTTACCTGTCCAGCACTCTTGGCTAATAACACTGCACTTTATCCCTCTCGCTACTGGCACAGCGTTTCCTCTTAATCTCTTCAATCAATCCCTTTTTTTTAATGCCTCAGAAAAAGAAAAGAAATGGTTTTTCAGCGGCCTCCCCGTCCACACTATCAGTGGACTTTTGTAACATCAGGGGACTTCACGCAAATATCAATGCAGTTCACCAACATCTTGAGACTGCACAGCCGACCCTTCTATTTCTAACGGAGACGCAAATATCCAGCCCTGATGATACATCGTATTTACATTACCCCGGGTACAAGCTGGAGCACAATTTTGTGCGTCGTGCTGGGGTATGTATGTACGTCAGGGAGGATATTTGCTCTCGCCGTCTCCATGGCCTAGAAGACAGGGACCTGTCGATTTTGTGGGCGCGTGTAGATCACGGTGGCCACACCAAAGTTTACGCGTGCCTTTACAGGTCCCACAGTGGTGACGCGGACACAATCCGGTTATTTGAGCACCTGCAATTGACGACTGACAAAGTACTGGTGCAGTACCCCTCCGCGGAGTTAGTGATATTAGGAGACTTCAACGCTCACCACGTTGAGTGGCTTAGTTCTCGGTCCACTGACTTTGCGGGAAGAACTGCTCACGACTTTGCCCTGGCCTATGGCTTCTCACAACTGGTTGTTTCTCCTACGAGAATCCCAGATATTGAGAGCCATACTAGTTCCTTACTTGACCTTCTGCTGACTACGCGACCGGACAACTATGCAGTAACAGTGGATGCACCACTCGGGTCATCGGACCACTGTCTCGTCCGGACGCAAGTGCCGTGCGCCCGACATGTTCCGCCCCGGCCTCCCGGAAGGCGACGTGTATGGCACTACAAGTCAGCAGATTGGGATGGATTGCGAGATTTCTACGCATCGTACCCGTGGAGACAGCTTTGCTTCGCATCAGACGATCCTGACACCTGTGCAGCTGCCGTCGCTGAGGCGATACTGGCGGGAATGGAATGTTATATTCCAAACCCGCTAGTAGCAGTAGGGGAGAAGAAGCGAACGTGGTTTAATCGGCCCTGCAAAGATGCTAGACAAAATAAGCAAACTTTGTATGAGGCTTGGACCACGGCCCGAACTAATAAGGACCCTAACATCTCTGATGCGAAACGCAAATTCAACGCTGCTTCCAGGTACAGTAAGCGAATGATTGCCAAGGCTAAGTTCGATTTCGTCAGCAGATTTGGTGAGAGGCTGACTAGCCTTCCCTCTGGAAGCCGTGCTTTCTGGTCTCTTGCCAAAGCTGCTGAAGGAAACTTTTGCCAGTCGTCCTTGCCACCACTCCGTAAGCCGGACGGAAACTTGGCCCATAGTGCAAAGGAGAAAGCTGACCTTTTGGGCTCTCTCTTTGCCTCGAACTCGACTTTGGATGACGGGGGCGCTACACCGCCTACCATCCCGCAGTGTGCTAGCTCCATGCCGGAGATAAGCATTACCCAAAGGGAGGTCCGGCGGGAACTGCTTTCTCTGGACATCTATAAGTCGAGTGGGCCAGACGGCATACCGGCAGTGGTACTGAAACGGTGTGCTCCTGAATTGTGTCCAGTATTGACGCGTCTTTTCGCACTTTCCTACACCAAAAAGGAAGTCCCGTCTTCGTGGAAGACTGCCCACGTGCACCCTGTGCCCAAAAAGGGCGACAGATCAGACCCGACGAATTACAGGCCTATCGCCATCACCTCCCTTCTCTCCAAAATCATGGAGCGTGTTATCAACACGCAGCTTTTGAGATACCTGGAGGATCACGAATTGTTGAGCGACCGACAATATGGCTTCCGCCACAGTCGCTCAGCTGGTGACCTCCTAGTGTATCTCACGCACCGTTGGTCACTCGCCATCGAGAGTCAAGGTGAGGCATTGGCAGTGAGCCTAGATGTGGCGAAGGCGTTCGATCGGGTCTGGCACAGAGGTTTTCTAGCGAAGTTACCATCATACGGGCTTCCCGAGGGATTATGCAAATGGGTTGCCAGCTTTCTGTCCAGCAGATGCATAAGAGCCGTAGTTGACGGTAGCTGCTCTGATAGCATGGACATAAATGCTGGCGTCCCGCAAGGCTCTGTGTTGTCACCTACATTGTTCCTACTACATATCAATGATATGCTGTCTATTGACGGCATTCATTGCTATGCGGACGACAGTACAGGGAACGCCCATTACACGGGCCGTGCAAATATCCCTCGTTCCGAGGTGGAGGAAAACCGCGAACGGCTGGTGTCTGAAATCGAGAGTACACTAACATGTGTCTCCGATTGGGGTCGACTAAACCTAGTCCATTTCAACCCCACTAAGACTCAAGCCTGCGCGTTCACCGCTAAGAAAACCCCATGGTCTGTGGCTCCACAATTCCAGAACACCTCTTTGAACTACACTCAAAGCATCGGGATCCTTGGCGTCGACATTTCCAGCGACGTTTTGTTCCGAAGTCACTTGAAAGACAAGGTGAAGCTGGCTTCCAAAAAGCTTGGAGTGCTCAACAGAGCGAGGCAGTACTTCACATCGGGGCAAAGGCTGCAACTTTATAAGTCGCAGGTCCGGCCTCATATGGAGTACTGCTGTCACCTGTGGGCGGGAGCACCTGGATACCAGCTTGGGCCTTTAGACTCGGTTCAGCGACGTGCCATCAGAATTGTCGACGATCCCGAGCTTACAAGCGGTTTAGAGCCCTTAAGTCTAAGGAGAGACTTTGCCTCCTTATGCGTGTTCTACCGTCTGTACAACGGAGAGTGTTCTGAAGAATTGTTCGACTTGATGCCCACGGCTACCTTTCACTATCGCAACTCTCGCCATCGACAGGGAGTCCAACCTCACACATTGGAACCAGAACGGTATCGAACTGTGCGGGCTCAAAGGGGTTTCATTCCGCGGACGCTTCGATTGTGGAATGAGCTCCCTGCCGTGGTTTTCCCGATGGAGTATAGCATGGGGTTCTTCAAAAAGGGCGTGAAGAGATTTCTTCAGGGTCGGCAACGCGCGAGTGATACCCCTGGTGTTGCAAGCGTCCATAGGCTACGGTAACTGCTTACCATCAGGCGGGCCGTATGCTTGTTTGCCAACTTAGTGGTATAAAAAAAAAAAAAAAAAAAAAAAAACCAAGCAATATATAAATGTATAATTGCATATTCCAGAAAAGAACGAGTTCACATTCTAACCTATAGCCTACCAACATCCTTGACCGCAGCATCTCTTACAATCCAGTGAGAAAGAGCTCAAAGGCACATAATACATAACAATAGTTTCTGATTGGCTAAGTTGTTAGGCAAGTATTTAAACTAATTGAGATGACATGAGATTTTCTGTATCAGCCGGATCGTTCACTGCTCAACACAGCCTCCCCTATTAAGGGGGTATTTGCCATAATCCCCATGCTTGGCAGGTGGCTTGGGGATAGCAGTCTAACTTCGGGATGGCAGTTCTTTAGAAGGCCTGGTGCCCACCTTCCAGTAATTTCCCTAAGTCGCCTCTTACGACACCCATGGGAAGATATGAAGGGTTTTTAAACTGGAACCCCAAAGGGGCGATGATACATGAGATTTAATCACCTCCAGGAAAATTTGGAGTTTCTGAATACGGTTGGATGTTTTTTTGTATATTACAAGCAGCAGTGCGCAAACACTGCTGTTTAGGTTTGAAGGGCACTGTTTCAAGTGAAATTATCGGGCATTCGAGATTCAAAAACGAATATCTTGAAGTGTCGAGCGCAGTGCTCTGTTACACACAATGTACACACTGTTAATGTAATGGATAGACGTGATACCATCAGGCACCGGCTTGCCGTAGCGATACTTAATAACATTAAACAAAAACATGTTCTAAATGCGACCAGGGAAAGATCGAGCCAGATGAGCAACATGCCACCACTTACGTCTACCTGGTTTACTACATTAGGCGCGCACGAGGGCTTCATACTATGACAATGTCCTGATTACGAGAGATATTGCGTGTAAACTACCAACAAGAGCATTCCTAAGCACGGTTGGAGTCTGACAGGCATCAGGCCATTAAACTGAAACTTATCAGTACTATATCAGTACTAATATTATAAATGCGAAAGTAACTCTGTCTGTCTGTCTGTCTGTCTGTCTGTTACGCTTTCACGCCAAAACTACTGGACCGATTTGAATGAAATTTGGTATGGAGATAGTTTGAGACCCGGGAAAAAACATAGGATAGTTTTTATCCGACTGCGCAAAAAGAGGTTAATGTTTTCGCGCGATAACCGACATACGCGCGGGCGGAGCCGCGCCCGGAAAGCTAGTAATATTATAAATGCGAAAGTAACTCTGCCTGTCTGTTACGCTTTCACGCCAAAACTACTGGGCCGATTTGAATGAAATTTGGTATGGAAATAGTTTGAAAACCGGGAAAAAACATAGGATAGTTTTTATCCAACTACGCAAAAACAGGTTAATGTTTTTGCGCGATAACCGACATACGAGCGGGCGGAGCCGCACCCGGAAAGCTAGTATTTTATAATTGTAAATGTCTGTGTGGTCTTTTCTATTGTTGAGAAGTCATGTTGTACTCACTACAAATGATGAGTGAATTATGTAGATGATGATTTTCAACCAAGGATCATCTTGAGGTCTCAGATTCGATGTCCAGATCCGACAGTTATAAGGACTTATATTATAGGGAACCTGTTCGTAATCTGGGAATATTGGTTGATGGCTCACCTAAGACCAAAGACATTTAATTCGCTAAACAAGACCCAGATGTCGAAACACCTTCGCTAATTGCACTTCGTTATTACACAGGAGCAATAGTTTGCACTTTGCATACAAAGCAATGTATCATTTTCAATAAGTAGTTTATGAAGCAGTGATAGCTCAGTGGCTTTGGCTATGGACTGCCGCGCAGCAGGTCCATGGTTCGAATCCCGCCGCGGGCTTGAGCTTTCACCGCATGGTGGAAGGGCATTTTTGCGAATACCCGCCTGGCTAGCGACCACCCTCAAGTGGAAAATCTGTCGCCAAGCACATAACGGTGTGTTCCGGCGGCTGTCCTTGAGAGCCAGTAATTCTAGGTTAAGCCTGACCTTCGACCACATCGTCACTTACCATCAGGTGAGATAGTGGTCAAAGGCTTACCTATCAGCAATAAAAAAATAAATATAATAGTAGTTTATGCAACTGTCATATAATAGAGGTGTTTTAATACCTAATTATATGCAGTTGCATATTATACTACTTTATTTAATCTCATGGTTATACGCTTTTCTTGATTGTTCTGGCTACAAGACTATGCGTCAGTTTCGTAGCTGTTTCTAGAATGTCAGGTTAAATTTTCATCAGTATCGTCGGGGTTGCTTGACATTTTTGCTACTAAAGTTTTATCCAACAAAATATTACTCAAATTCGTATGTACGAAATAGCGCCAAAATAGACAGTCTGTTATCGGTCTATTGGCTCGGAACCAGCGCGTTGAGCGCGCAGCGCGCTATC
This sequence comes from Plagodis dolabraria, assembly GCA_963854805.1. Classification (NCBI taxonomy): domain Eukaryota; kingdom Metazoa; phylum Arthropoda; class Insecta; order Lepidoptera; family Geometridae; genus Plagodis; species Plagodis dolabraria. The sequence goes on from OY978459.1 coordinate 23,386,397, forward strand.
CATAGATAATGTGTACATACTTAAATTGAATTGAAACCTCCTTGGTCGGGACACATTGTACTTTAAAATTGTTTTAAAGCAATGTTTTGTTAGGAGAATGCTTTAATATAATTTTTAATTTTCTTAAAGAAGTATGTAAATAAAATATGCCTATAAAAGTCTGTATTTCATTTCATAATTAGAATATTACCGAATGAGATTGTATAAATGTATATACTTTTTTTTGTGTTTTAGGAGCGTGGGTGCCAATAATGAAGGCCGGTATGGCAATAGCGACCGGCATCGAAGTGGGCCCGCCCTCTCTTCCACAAAGACCCTTGTCCCCTGAAGCCAAACAACGAATCCAGGGGAAACTCAGAACTCTAGGCCTAGCTAAGTAAGCCTTCAAAAGGATTACATCAACATTATCAAGTTCTTGCCCTAGATAAGTGTTTTATAACTGCAAGAAGTTCTCTGAAAGGTCATGCTGAAAATGCATTTGGATATGTTTGAATTATCATGATAGTACCATTAAGATATTAAAACTTTACTATATTTACTGACTGACTTTTATTTTTGTTAAACTTTACATCATTGATATCGGACATTTAACCGACTTCAGAAAGAAGGAGGTTCTCAGTTTTTTTAATGTTTGTTACCGATTTATAAAATTATTTTTTATTTGAAAGGATATAGGTATGTATCTACTTTAAGGTAGGTCCCATAGATATTTCATAAAAATCGGTTCAGTAGTTTGATGTTAATATACAGGATGTAAACTTTCAGCGCGCAGCGAGGCAGTAAGGGGCCTTATCCGTTGCAGCTACTCGAAAATGGTCTTAGGAAACTATCCATAATGTTTTATAGAATTTTGATCCCCATTCACAGATAAAAAAAAAATACAGTCAGCAAGAAAATAGCCATTTTACACGAAAATATTTTTGATGCCAATCGATCCTGTTTCTAATACTGATCAAATAGTTCTATGGGGCCAACGAGAGGTGTTATTTTCTCGATGTATGGGGCCAACGATCGCTGGAGTTACTCAAAAAGTCACAAATTGCAAAAAACTTTTGCCGTACCTACATTTGTATAAAAAAATGACCCGAACTGATTTTCTACACTGGGCGTCGGTACGGTACCATGATTCAAGTCAAGACACTGATCTCACGTTATCATGGTCTGACTTATACAATTATAGTTTTTGTAGGTTCGGTTTTTATTTTTAGATATTTTTTTCACTGCTTTTAGTGATGATTTTTATTTAGGTCCTGTTTACAAGATTATTGTCTCTCACCTTAATATCGACAAAAGTTTCGATTACTTACTATGTTTGTATATCGACTGCTACTTAAAAATTACTCAACCGATGTTGATGAAATTTAGATAGCGAAATTTGGAGGTAGGTATATACTCTACCCAGAAAAAAAGTAATCATCAAAATCAATTCATAAAAAGTGTTAGTTTGGTGAACAAGTGTTAATTTTTTATCCCGAACCCTCAGCTCTTGTGACCTCAAGCTTGATCCGTCACAATAACATAAAAAAGAGCACTCCAAAGTTAGACAAAATACAAGAAAACAAAGTGTCACAGCACAGAACTCTCGAATCCCTACTATGGTGTGTGATTTAGTGTTCTGTAACGTCTGAACAGTGAGGTGTTTTAGTGATGTAAGTAAAGTGTGAAGTGGCTGTAGAACAGCGAATAAAGTGTTTATTTGGTGAACAAGTGTTAATTTTTTATCCCGAACTCTCAGATTGTATCAACAGTAACTTTAGAAATAACAGACTTCCAATTCCCGCCAATAATTGGCGAAATAATCACGCAATAAACATAAAATAACATTGTCGAATTGAGGACATCCCCGCATTTTGAAGTCTGTTATTTTTAAAGTGACTGATGATACGAGCTGAGAGTTCGGGAAAAAAAATTAACACTTGTTCACCAAACTAACACTTTATTCACTGTACTACAGTCACTTCACACTTTACTTACATCACATAAAAAAACAAACAGTAAAACACTGCACTGTCCGGACTTTACAGAACACTAAATCACTCACCATCTCGTCTTATCGAATGCAGTCCTATTGCACGGAAATATTATCTATCAGTACTCAGTACTAATATTATAAATGCGAAAGTAACTCTGTCTGTCTGTCTGTCTGTCTGTCTGTTACGCTTTCACGCCAAAACTACTGGACCGATTTGAATGAAATTTGGTATGGAGATAGTTTGAGACCCGGGAAAAAACATAGGATAGTTTTTATCCGACTGCGCAAAAAGAGGTTAATGTTTTCGCGTGATAACCGACATACGCGCGGGCGGAGCCGCGCCCGGAAAGCTAGTATTAGATAATATTACCGTGCCTATTGTGTCTTCGAACGCACTAAGTACCCCCTCATGATAACTCGGCGTCGCCTTTTGTATTGCCATGCACGGTAATGTTATCTATATAATATTACCGTGCTATTGCTCTGTATTGTTCTCATTTCCTTGGTCATTCTCATTAATCATCACATCCTAAGTAATATACCCGCCAAATTAAAACTATTTGATATCAATAATGGTGTCAAATATATTTCTTATAAGTTGTAGGTAGGTACTATTCCAACCTAACCTAATTCACCCTGCTCCACCTCCTGGAAACCAAACAATGAGCTTACTTCTCACGTCGATGCTTAAAACATTCTAACCTAACCTAATAGCCGAATAAGCATTAGCCCACTACTCATGTCAGCGTTTAAAACATTTAAGTAACTAATTCTGTCCGTTCAACCATTGCACAACGCACCTTCCAGAAAACAAATGATGCGCCAAATGATGCGCCAAATGATGAGCTAAATGCCACTACTCATATTGATGTCATCAAAACGTTACTGACTTCATAGTAGTACTACACACAAAATGACTCCCACCTTAACATACTAACCCCACATTAACGTATTTTTTTTACTGAGGGTTGGCTTTAGGAAGGCGGGCAACCATACATGCTTAATCAAGGATTTTAATACATACATGCCAATCTAGTGCCTTTTTTTGATAATTACATTCTATAGGATTCAAAACAAGGTTTTGTTTAACATAGTGTATTTATTTTAATTTAACAATGAAACAGGAATTAAACATATTATTAGGTATTATTTCATTGTAGTGTGTCCGTACCGAATAGTCGTATAAAATCAGACATACTCTTCCCATGGAATTTGTAATACAAATACAGTAAAGCTACATTCGCCGCATACAGTGGTCCAGTTATTTTGTAGTCTACATACTATTATTAAAATTCCATTGCCTTGTATTCCTTTTTAAAAACGATAAATGGTAACCTTTAGGATGACGACCATACAAGTCAAAATATTGACCTATCCTACCCTTGCTATCGATGTGTATCGCTAGACGCTACCCAATAGGAACCCGGTTTGGAGTCGGGGTCTAAGTTGCTGATTAAATACGAAGGCATCATACATTCATAATCTGTTTGCTGCATATACGCTACTTTGCACTAGTATTGTCAAAATTATTGCTGTTACTCTGTTCATAATATTTTATCCTTATATCAGCATGTTTCCAATGCTGCGCATGTGGAAGTTTTGATATTTTTTTCAAATCATATCCATTTTTATTAAATGCGATGAATCATCATCGGTATTCGTTGATAAATATGTCGATCGCCCCCTCAGGATGTATCCGAGATGCTGTTGATGAATGCTTCTTCTTTTTGTCTGTCGTAGACATTTCAAAAAAATCATCTAAACTCTCTGAATATTCTAGGTTTCTTTTCCTTTTTATTTTTGGAGAATCTTTAATAACCAAATCCTCACTATTATCACCGGACAATGGATAATAATATTGCTTGTTTGTATTTTCTTCATCAATGTTAAATATGTTCTGAAACAACAGAACATAGATTGCAACAAACATGAAAAAATATCTGCCAACGTCAATAAAAATATAACAAGGATTTATGAATAAAAATTGTGATCACTTGAAGCATTATAATTGACTCAGAATACATAAAAAAACGTTTTTTTTTCGCTGAGTATATTAAAAGGATATAAAAGTTTCGATGGTTAAGGCCCACCCACATTCTTGGTGGTAACTCTTCTTATATGATGTTAAGGGGGTCCTAGACTAACAAAGCTTTATAAACGTGAGTAAATTCAGGTAAAGTTAAAAAACACCATGCACACAATAAAATACATAAAACTGACTTACCTCCATTGTTACTTTCTCACAAAACTCACTAATCACATAAAACAAAGTGCTGTTTGTTACTTCACTGTTAGAAGAACTGTGATACAACATTTTCAACTTCGAGTTTATATATCGAACACTATCTCAAAAACATTTATTTTCAGTGCATCATCGTTCGAGTTGAGGGAAGCAGGTTGGCACTTATCCTAATGGCTTCATCCTTACCATTTTTATAAAAAAGAAACCACTCAACATTTTTATCAATTCAAATTGAAATTCAAATTCAAAATCATTTATTCAATTTAGGCGTCTACGACGCTCTTATGAAGGTCAATTACAAACTTTAATATTGAAATATTCTACATTGTACTGCCACGTTCAGCAAAAAAATTTATAGAGCCACTGCGAGAAGAACGGGCAAGAAACTCGGGGCCATTCTTTTAAACGTCTGTTTACAATTTGTTGTAAACAATATAATACAATTATTACAATATTTGTTTAAATTACGTAGGAGACAGGTGATGGCTTGGCAGAGGTGGAATTTTCCAAGCATTTTTGTCGTTTAAGTAATCACAAACTGTGTAGTAGGATTTCTTAATCAAAATGTTTTTCACGTGTAATTTGAATTTTCCTTCTGTGAGCATTGTAATATGTTCGGGAATTTTATTATAAAACCGCACACAATTACCTAAAAAGGACCTTTTATTTGTCTTTGCTAATCTAAAACACGGTACCGTTAATTTATATTTGTTCCTAGTGTTGTAATCGTGGTTGTCACTGTTTAATTTAAATTTACTCAATTTTTTCCGAACATACATAATATTTTCAAATATATACAATCAATAGCAATTTATATCATATTAAATATATATCAATAGCAAACGCACCATAAACATTCTTTATTAATATTATCATCTCAAGATTCTGTGGTGTGTTGATAACGTAATAGCTTTTAAAAATGATCAGCTACATTTACACACTAATCAATTACAAGTTACCAAGACGTTGAAATGTGTATGTATATTAAAAAAAATCATTCAAGTTTGCAAAGTAGCGTATATGCAGCAAACAGAATACCAATGTAATGCAATGCCTTCGTATTTAATCAGCAACTTAGACCCCGACTCCAAACCAGGTTCTCATTGGTTAGCGATACACATCGATAGCAAGGGTATAGGTCAATATTTTGACTCATATGGTCGTTGTCCTATAGGTTACCATCGATCGTTTTCAAAAAGGAATACAAGGCAATGGAATTTTAATAACAATAGACTACAAAATAACTGGACCACTGTATGCGGCGAATATAGCTTACTGTATTTGTATTACAAATTCCATGGGAAGAGTATGTCTGATTTTATACGACTATTCGGTACGGACACACTGTAAAATGATATAATACTTAATAATATGTTTAAATCCTGTTTCATTGATAAATAAAGATGAATAAACTATGTTAAACAAAACCTTGCTATTACCATTTGATAAAGAATGTAACTATAAAAAAAAGGCAATAAATTGGCATGTATGTATTAAAATCCTTGATTAAGTATGTATGGTTGCCAGCCCTCTAAAAGCCTACCGTCCGTAGAAATACAGGGTTATTGGTAAAAAGCTAAAAACCTCTTAGGATTGACTTCTGCTAATCCTAACAAACATTTTGGAATAAAAAAAATATTTTGCATAAAAAAAAATCTTTTAAATATGGGTACTAAAAATTTTAATATAATGTATATTTTTTTGTGTTTTAATGCCTACACTGAGCCAAGAGCGCCCGCCGCGGCGCTCTTGGCTCAGTGTAGGCGGTCCAGTGTCACCGCGGACCGCGCAGTGCTCCCTTTGAATAGAGTTTTGTATATTTACATCGAGCAAAGTAATAAAAAATATGAAATAATACATTACAGGCACAAGATACTTTTAACATCAGGTTCAACATCACATCAGGTGGTTCTCGTACTTATTCCGTGAAAAACACATTAAAAAAACTCAAAAATATTTTTTTTTTCCTAAAAAAAAAAAATCAGCTGGTAAGACTAGCAGAAGTCAACCCTAAGAGGCTGTTAGCATTTTACCAATAACCCTGTATACGTTTATGTGGGGTTAATAAGCATGTTAAAGTGAAAGTCATTTTGTGTGTAGTACTACTATATATGAAGTCAGTAACGTTTTGCTGACATCAATAAGAGTAGTGGCATGTAGCTCATTTGGCGCATTATTTGTTTCATGGAAGGTGCGTTGCGCAATGGTGGAACGGACAGAAATAGTTTATATGATTTAAACAACGACATGAGCAGTGGGCTGATGCTCATTCGGCTATTAGGTTAGGTTAGAATGTTTTAACTGAAATCTCGATCAGTTGAAGGTAAAATCCGAAAGTAAGCTTAATAACACAAAACTTATAACGTAAATTGAAACTGTAACATTTCTGGTCCCTCTTGATAAGGTTTCGCTATTCTATTAATATAATATTTTCATACACATTGGTACGTAACTTAAGATATTTAGGTAATTTAGAAACTTTTCGATTTAAGTATATCGAGATAATATTAAGGAAACGTGTTCAGACTTTTCTTGACATTAGAAAATATGATCAAGATTAATATATAATTTTCTTACTGCTACAAACTAAATACATTTTGCTGAAAATCTGTTCAAGTAAGGTACTTGTCAGCGTACAAAGTAGAGTGTTTGCCAGTTTTAGTTACAGCTCATAAAATGCCACTTAATCCTGTTAAGATTGCGAGCAACTGGTAAATGAGCAACGCAATGTCGCTTTTGTAGCTATGTACTACCTGAGGTCTACCTGATCAAAATATAAGAGTCTTATGGTTGCCAAATCAGTGTTTTCAACTCATTATACTGAAAATAGTACATATTCTGTAAATATTATTAAAAAACACGTCCAGGTATGACGTGATTTATCGCAATTCAACTGAATTTAACTATATTTGCTACATTATGTACGTTTAAAATAATATTTCTAATGTCTATTTTGTCTATAATGTACCCGCAAGCTGAGTTGGTTATGTCAGCGTTTAGTCAACTCCGGAATGGGCTTATTTGGCAGACATCAAATAATTGTACTTAACTGAAAGGTACTCTACACATCCATATGTAACTATAACTACATATTGAAATTTTACCTTCAATCTTTTGGTGTGTAACTCATTGTTCTGCCAGTCTAATCAAACCAAATCACTAATAAATGAACAACAATACGCAAGCTATTTTTGGTAAAAGGTAAACAAACATAGGGCACGAATACTTTTCACCGGACGAGTCCTTGGTAGCGGATACTTCAGGAGCTTCGTCCAAGGAAGTATTAGATTAGTAAAATAAGTAGATAAATAGGTCACCTAGCACGGGCGGGTTTCACGATATTGCAGGCTATAATATAGCAAAACAAAACCTGATAACTTTCTTATTAATCCTCTAGTTCTCGTGTTTAGTAATGTTTAGTATGATGTTCACGCATTTTGTATGAAAATATTAATGTAATTGCCACGTCGGAGTGCGCACTGAAATGATCCTTAGTTCAACAGCCTTTTTTTGATATTCGTACTCGCTGACAGCGAGTACCTAACTCTATACTTATTTCACATAATATTTGTCATTTTATATGTAATTAGTATGCACCTTGTTAACTTTGCCTGAGAATAAATTGTGTTCGTAGACTAATACCTACCTGATAATGTCACATGGAATATGCACCTACTGATAATTCATTGTAAATGAATTGACGTCAATAAGACTGGTTATACTGGTATGGCAATATACATATAGTTTTTAGTGTATTGTATATTAAGGCTCTTTAAGATAAGAGCACCTAGAGGTATACCTCTATCTTTAGGTGTAGAATGTTAGAGGAAACTAAAAAAATCTAATTTTATAATTTTAACCGTCATCACAGAATAAACGTGACCAGAAGAATCACTCTGGATAGTCATTCCAAGAAAAAAGCGACTCTAGCTGCGCAGCAATAAAGTGCACTTCAGCTTGCGAAGCACGGAGTACATAATATTTATATTCACCTACAAGACGTCCCTCTTTCTATAGCCATGCATAGCTATGATCTCTTCTGACGCGGCACGCACCGTAGAATAATCCCGTCCGGGGGGATGTCTGTACCTAGAGTGGGGAGTGACCTAGGCCTGCCGTCATAGGGGACAGCGCGATCATCAACTAGACTAATGGATTACATCTGACCGAAAGAAGCGTTCTTTAAAGACAACTCTCGTAATGATGTTTTGAAGCTCAAAAACGGCAGAACGCAAACCTTACCGCGGCGTGCATGGTTTGTAAAAGTGTACCGTACGTCGCAACTATAACTGGACACGACCGGATGCGATCATTTCTAAGCGTCAAAACAATTTAACCAATCCATTTGAATTTGGAAGATTGTGCGGGCGATGCCCCGACCACCCACCGGAGTCCGAAATCAAAGCGTTTACTGTATGAGAGTGATATGTATTCGCATTATACCTAATTATGAGATAATTTTGTGATCACAGTGTATGTACATAGTGTTGAAATCATAATTAGAAATGTAGAGGGGTGACTTACAGAAGTTCTTCTTCACCAAAGGAAACAAACATACCTTAACATCACACAACTAAGAAAAACAAACATTATGGCCTAACAAATTAATTAAACAAAAACGGTTAAGTGGTTTATTTATAAGCTGTATAAGTTGGAGCCAGGGGTATACCAGTGAAATGCCTATGTTACCTACTTAAAGACCTTGGCCTGCCAAGAACAACTAAACTATCTGTTCTTTGTTATGTAACTTTCATCCTAGAACGTGTATCTAATGCGGCATTAGTAGGAACTTACCAAATTTGGTTAGGTAGGGGAAGAGGCTCGAGCGGTGAAGGGGAGCATTGATATATCATAAAGGGGCCCTTATCCCTACTCCAGGGTTGCAAGTCCCAGGCCCCTCTAGCCTCTTTCTCTGCAACGCTATGGACTCAGCACCCGTGTGTGGTGAATCCATGGAATGCTAAGTAATTGGTTTTTACCCTTGTAGTGTAAGTTTGTTACCAATTTCATTAATCATCTATTGACCAAGCTTGGTGCTAAGCTAAACTCTCTCTATATAACAAAAATGCAGGCAATACATCTGGTTCGCGCAGTAGAGTTTCTGTGAAGTATACTTCAATCGGGAATGCTACAGCTCAGATTTGCTTGGCCTCTGCAAATTGAAAATCTTCACGTGGACCTTACCAGATGAAAGAGTAAGGTATTTCTTCCATAAATTATTATACAATACTGATGATAGGTACAATATATAAGCTGCATGCATGCATGCCGCTACTCGGCTTGAATAGGTTGCTGTACATTAGTCGCAGAACAGGGCTCCCTATTAACTGAAAAGTAACAATTGTTGGACATAACTTTAAAACTGTTAACTGTATCATACACAGTTTGTAAATTATGACATTTAACAGTATATAGTGCTGTATATGCTAGGCACTTCACAGCTTCAAAGACAGATACGTGCTGGAAAAAATTGCTCCTAAAAATATATTTTTTTATAACCCTGTATAGCACTGCCTTTACTTATATGCTGAACTCAGCACATACATAGACACACGAGATAATAGACCTCACTATTATTATTGGTTCTGTTAATATAACTATAATATTTGTATGATATTTCTACACGAAAATTTAATCTTATATTTACGTGGCCTCCATCACAATGTCTCCGTACATCACCTAAGGGAACGGGGGTGGCTGAAAATTAGCGCTATTCGGAGTGTATATTTCTTGTAGCTTGCTTTGTTTCCTCAATTTTGTTTTCAGTTAGGCACATAGTTTAGTTTTAAAACGGAAGAGATTTTTGTTTTAATTTTTAGCTACTGCGCGGCTAATTTAAATATAGATGGACAAGGACATAAAAAAATCATACATAAGAACATAGACACATCTCCTTTTTTTGAAAACAATAATAACGAAATTGTTTGGTGGTACAGAATCCCCTTTGCGTAAGTCCTAATAACGCTTGCCGATTTCGTTATCGAAACTACTATGTAATTCTAATGTTGTATTAAAACACAAATTAGAATAACTAGTTTGAAAATTTTGTATATAAACTTAAAATTTTTCAATGTAATAAAGTTGCTTTGAAGTCGATCTTCATGATGACAAAGATATCACCTTTTTTAATCTGGCTTGTGGGGCTCGTATTAAGCATTGAAGCTACAGATGACATCACAAAGGTATTTAAGTTATTTTTACTTTTTTTAAGCGGTATGTCATTATTAACAAAATGCTGCTAAATATATACACAACTATAGTTACTACGGAAGCATAACAATCTACAAGTGCAGACTCACAGGCTGTCTAATTTGTGTAAATAAATATTTTTTTAACATCCATAGAAAATGTGGCATAGTCTTTTAGTAGGCGTATATTTGAAAATTCTTGACTTAAAAAGGAGCTTCTAATTGGACACATATATATATTATTAGAACTACAATATATTCACATATACCTAATCTTACAAGGGGTTTTTTTACAAATATATAAAAATGTTTAAAAATTTCTATTTATTTATTTACCTTCATTGTATTCTGGATGTAAGTTCATTGCGTTTCTTATGGAGATTTTGACTTTACAAAGTTTTGTTAACACCGTTGACCACATCATCATGCCAATCCACATGCGATCAAAGGCTCACCTATCAGCAATTAAAAAAAACCTCAAAGTCAAAATCATTTATTTAATTTGAGCCGTCATGGAGGCTGCTATGGAGGTCAATAACACATATAAATATTGAAATATTCTATATTCCACTGCCATGTTCTTAGAGCCACAGCGAGAAGAACGGGCAAGAAATTCGGGGTCATTCATTTAAAACGTTTTTAACTATGTATTACAAATTACACATATCAAATGCCTAGGGATCAAGTAGGTATTTCCACGCGGTAGTGCCAAGCTGTAGCTCTACGGGTTACAGCTGAATGGATCGGCACGACCGGGGCAGTACCACTCTCCCACATGATATCGACGTGAAGTAGTGGCTTTGCCATTGCGTTTCGATCGATTTGTGGGAGACCCGGAGGCCCAATCCCCCTCCCCCCCCTAAAGGAATATGGCGGCACAGTTTCTTCTAATCTGAACGGAGACCACTACCATCTGGAGACTGCTAAGCCAGCCTTGCTCTTTTTGACCGAAACACAGATATGCTCTCCGACAGACACTTCATTCTTCACATACCCTGGGTACAAACTGAAACATTCCTTTTTGCCGCGGGCGGGGGTGTGTCTTTACGTCAGAGAGGATATCTGTGCTCGTCGTCTCAGCAGCCTTGAAGGACGGGGCCTATCTGACATTTGGTTGCGCGTAGAATGCGATGACCATCCGCGAATCTCCGCGTGCCTTTATAGGTCCCATATCAACGGTAATGCCGAAATATACTCGAGAGCAATGAATCCGGGTCACTTAAAGAATGTTAAAAATCTCGGAAACTAAAAATGATAGGTTAATGCAATAAATTGTATTTAATAGACAATGTAATACTCCTTAAATGAAAGTAAAAAAAATATGAGTCACCATACATTTTATTAACACAAAATTACATAAAGAAAAAAACTGCTGATCTCTCCTTAAAACAAAAATAGGAAACATGAAATTTTTGAACTTTATTACGATTTTCTTGAATTTTAATACTTCGTATTGCCTCCTCGTGCTTCCATTACTGCGTTTACGCGGTTTGGCATGCTGTACACCAAGTTCCTTATACGATTTTGGGGAATATTCTCCCATTCCTCTGTGAGAGCAATTTTGAGCTCACGAAGCGTGATTGGGGGAGGGTTTCGTTGTTTTACGCATCTGCCTAGCTCGTCCCAAGCATGCTCGATCGGGTTGATATCCGGGCTGCGCGCTGGCCACTCCATACGAGTAATGTTCATCTCTTGAAGGTAGTCATTCACAATCCTACCTGTATGAGGTCGGGCATTGTCATGCATAAATATAGCATCCTCACCTAAATTGACCATAAATGGACCAACGTGATCATTGAGGATTTCTTCCACATATCTTACGCTAGTTAAAGAGCCGTTTTCTATGATCACCAGCTCTGTGCGACTTTCAGAAGAAATTCCGGCCCACACAAGTACAGACCCACCACCGTAGGCTACTTTTTCTTCGATGCATGCTTGCTTGAATCTTTCCCCTGGTCTTCGATACACTCTGTGTCTTCCATCGTGCTTGTAGAGCATAAATTTTGATTCGTCGGAGAACATAACTTTTGACCAATCTTCAATACTCCAATTTACGTGGCTCTGGGCATATCTTAGTCTCGAAATACGATGCCCACGCTCCAGTTTAGGGCCGTTTGCAGGTCTAAGGGGTTTTAAGTTAGATTCAGCAAGCCGACGTCTTACTGTCCATGCACTTGGGTTACTTCCTCCGAGGCGTCGAAACTGATTGGTGAGTTCAGTTCCTGTGAGAAAGCGATTTCGAAGCATGGTGTTCACCAAGTATCGGTCTTCTCGTGCTGTGGTACACCTGGTTCTGCCCGTTCCTGGTCTGCGTAGGTTAGAACCAGTTTCTTCGTAACGTCGGAGAACTCTTTGTACTGTTGACAGCGACACACCGACAGTCCTGGCTGTATCGCGCTGACTCCGGCCGGTTTCCAGCATTGTAAGTATTCTGGTGCATTCTTCAGGCGTAAGCGACATAATTTCAGCTTGAATAATGAATATAGAGCACTATCAACATGGTTTATGTACCCACATAAATGACAGATTACAAACAAAAGCAAAACCAAATGCTGTAATTTCGTAGTTCCATCTTCGAAAGTGGCCCTTTTTCAAATTTGATTTTTTTATGATATAACTTTACAATAACTAAGAAGTTTTAATACCTTCATTTAAGGAGTATTACATTGTCTATTAAATACAATTTATTGCATTAACCTAGCATTTTTAGTTTCCGAGATTTTTAGGATTCTTTAAGTGACCCGGATTCATTGCTCTCGAGTGTAGATCAATTCGTGGAGCACCTACAGATGGCTACAGACTCCGTGCTTGAGCAGATCCTCAACGCAGAGATCGTGATACTTGGAGATTTCAACGCCCACCATGCCGAATGGCTCGGTTCGCGCACCACCGATCATGCGGGGAGATCTGTTCACGACTTTGCTTTAGCGCATGATCTGACACAACTGGTCACCTCGCATACGCGAATCCCAGATGTGGATGATCATATACCTTCCCTGTTGGACCTTCTGCTGACCTCTCACCCGGACAACTACACAGTATCCGTTAACGCTCCCCTCGGATCGTCGGATGCCGGTTACACGCCCAACTCGACCCCGTTTTGTAGGTTGTCGTTGCGTGTGGCACTATAGGTCAGCAGATTGGGACGGGATGCGGTCCTTTTTTGCATCCTACACATGGGGGCAAGTTTGCTTCTTGCCGGATGATCCAGATGTCACTGCAGACTATGTTGCTGATGTAGTGCTTCAGGGTATGGAACTCTTTATTCCATATTCTGCAGTGCCCATCGGTGGCAGGTCACAGCCGTGGTTTGGTCGCTCTTGTAAAATGGCCTCTGGACATAAACGGGAGCGTTACCAAGCTTGGGCCGATTCAGTGGCATCTAAGGATTTAAATACCAGCGATCTCAAAAAGAAATATAACTTTGCCTCCAGGTCCTTCAAAAGAGTAATCGCAAGAGCGAAGTCGGAGCATATCGGCAGAATTAGCGAGAGATTAGCCCGCCTTCCTTCGGGAACACGTGCGTTCTGGTCTCTTGCCAGGGCTGTCCAGGGGAATTTTTGTCAGTCATCCCTACCGCCCCTGCACAGAGAGAATAACACACTGGCCCACACCGCAAAGGCGAAGGCCGATCTTCTGGGCTCTCGTCTAACTCGACTTTGGATGACCAAGGGAACTCACTACCGACTATATAACGGTGTGATATCTCGATGCCGGATATAATTTTCCGGCAATGTGCAGTACGTAAAGCACTGTTCTCCTTGGACATTCATAGGTGGAGTGGGCCAAATGGCATCTCTCCGATAGTGCTGCAGACTTGTGCTCCAGAGTTGACACCGGTTCTAACGCGTCTTTTCCGGCTCTGCTACTCATCAGGCGTTGTCCCAAAAACATGGAAGACGGCTTTGGTGCACCCGATCCCTAAAAAATGTGACTGCTCAGATCCGTGTAATTACCGCCCTGTAGCCATAACGTCTCTGTTCTCCAAGATAATGGAATCCATTATCAACAACCAGCTCCTGCAGTATCTAGAGGAGCACCAGCTGATTAGCGATCGCCAGTACGGTTTTCGTCGTGGTCGCTCAGCTGCTCATCTTTTACTTAGTATATCTTACGCATCGATGGGCGGAGGTGGTGGATTCCAAGGGTAAGGCGTTGGCGGCTAGTTTGGACATAGCGAACGCCTTTGATCGGGTGTGGCATAAAGCGCTTCTATCGAAGCTTCCTTCCTATGGGCTTCCCGAGAAATTGTGCGAATGGATCTCCAGTTTTTTGGCAGATCGGAGCATTAAGGTCGTTGTCGACGGTGCATGCTCCGACTTAAAGCCGATTAATGCTGGCGTTCCGCAAGGCTGTGTGCTATCTCCGACTCTATTTCTCTTGCACATGAATGACATGCTGCAACTCAGTGATATTCATTGTTATGCGGATGACAGTACCGGAGATGCCTCATACACCGGCCGCGCTAAAATCTCTCGGGAAAACGTTGTCGAGAGTCGGAACAAACTTGTGTCTTCAGTCGAGACCATGTTGTCAAATGTTTCGAAGTGGGGCCAATTGAACTTAGTCCAATTTAACCCCAAGAAGACACAAGTTTGTGCGTTTACCGCTAAGACATCCCCTTTTGTCGTATCCCTCCGTTTTGAAGACACTCCCCTTGCTATCTCAACCAGCATCGGAGTACTTGGTGTCGACATATCGAACGTCGTTCAATTACGCTGACTCTTGGAAGATAAGGCTAAGTTAGCCTCTAAGAAGCTTGCTGTGCTCAGAAAGGCGAGGCGGTACTTTACGTCTGCCCATCGTCTGCAACTTTATAAGGCTCAGGTTTGACCTCACATGGAGTACTGCTCTCACCACTGGGCGGGAGCTCCCCAGTAACAGCTTCTTCCATTTGATCACATTCAACGCAGAACGACTAGAATCGTCGACGATCAAATTCTCTCCGGTCGGCTCGACCCTTTGGCTTTGCGTAGAGATGTTGGATCACTCTGCATCTTTTACCGTATATAACACGGGGAGTGTTCTGAGGAACTGTTCGATTTACTACCTGCAGCTCAATTTCGCAACCGGACTTCCTGACAAAGCATGATGTTTCATCAATTTCATGTCGACGTCTGGAAGTCCACAACCTTGCGATTTTCACCGCATTTTCTACCTCGCACTGCCATATTATGGAACCAGCTGCCCGGTGAAGTATTTTCTATGGTAGAAACACAGATTATAAATTATAATAATATTACAATAAACATACAAAATATC
Source organism: Plagodis dolabraria (assembly GCA_963854805.1). Classification (NCBI taxonomy): domain Eukaryota; kingdom Metazoa; phylum Arthropoda; class Insecta; order Lepidoptera; family Geometridae; genus Plagodis; species Plagodis dolabraria. The sequence continues at coordinate 23,402,061 of OY978459.1, forward strand.
CATTTTTTTTTCGTTTTTCTGCCATTTGATTGACGACAACCTTATCAATATTGCAAAAAGCTTTTCTTTATTGTTACACTAGCTTTCCGGGCGCGGCTCCGCCCGCGCGTATGTCGGTTATCGCGCAAAAACATTAACCTCTTTTTGCGCAGTCGGATAAAAACTATCCTATGTTTTTTCCCGGGTCTCAAACTATCTCCATACCAAATTTCATTCAAATCGGTCCGGTAGTTTTGGCGTGAAAGCGTAACAGACAGACAGACAGACAGACAGAGTTACTTTCGCATTTATAATATTAGTACTGATTATATAGGGATTCGTTGTTACTAACATAGTAATTAAAGGGAACTTAAACATAGTAATTAAATTAAAAACCAGTCTGGATAACTATATTTCAAAATATACATGATCCCTAGGCACTTTTGGTGTGTTATGAATTAAAATATTTATATAAATGACGTAGGTGACAGATGCTAGCTTGGCAGAGACGAAATCGTCCATCACATTTGTCGTTTATATAATAACAAATTAATTATAACAATTTTAAATGTATTTTAGGATTACCTAATCAAAACGTTTTTACACAATTCCCTAAGAAGGACTTGTATATGTCATTGCTAATCTGAAGCCTTAAGTCACCGCTATTTTATTTTCTATTCTAGTGCTATAATCGTGATTGCCATTATTAATTTGATTATTTTTTACACAAACACATATTTATATTTATTAATATTGATTTCAAATATATTATACATAGAGACTTGTAAAGTTACTTTGTTTTTTGTGCTTAAATTTTTACTGGGTGAACCGATTTTTTTATATTCGAAAGCTGTTGTTTGCTGTCGTGTAGTTGTCCATTTAAATTTGATTGAGATTTGATGAGTAGTATTTGGGTTATCCGTAATAATGCGTAAAGGTTTATGGACTTTTAAGTGCATTTTTTGTTTTAGAATAATTTCTGTTTGTAATAATTTTGTAAGACAATATTTGTTTTTATCTCAGCAGCGGCTCTCCACGGCAATACACCCTACCACATGCGCGGAACAAATTAGCCTAGCTGTAGCTACGTCCGCTAACTATTTTATTCAATGCATATGCAGCAATACTAAGTCTTCCGGATAGATCATATATTATGATGATTCCACTGTGATTCCCAAGACTACAATTGCTTTAGCAAATTGTCTAGGCCAAGCTTAATGTTTGGTTCAACACAAGTAACATTTGGTAATGAAAACTATTAACTTCTAGTCTATTTTTTAATTCAGGTGAAGGTTATCTGCGAATTAAACAAAATCGCAGAAACCTTTCACCATGATATGATATACGCTAGAAACAGAAAAGGTCCTAAACTTGATCCTTGCGGTACTCCTATTTTCACCAAAGATCCGGTAGAATTATATTTCATTTATTCCAGCCTCCTGTAGATTATCTGACAGATACGACAACAAGATTCAGAGTTTTTCCACGAATAGTAAGAGTGCTCTACACTTTCATGAGTACTTGTTTCTGGATTTCAGAACCCTATTGTAGGTATGTGGGTGATCCATGATCCATGGGGTTTGGAACTTGTTTAAGATATGCATCTTGATAAGGGCATATTGAAAATATAAATTTTACAGCAGAATCAGCCCTCTGCACTTCTTAATAAAGAAAAGAACACAATAAATGCCTCACTTTTACACGCACAGCTATGTGCTAAACTTGTCACTGACAAGAAGAGCGGGGCTGGCTGAGGTGGACAGGCGCACGGCACCCGATCGTGTGCGGAATCGGTTTAAGTTTAAATTAAACCAGCTCAGTAAGCAAGAAAAAAATCCTGCCTTTCTTTATTTACCTTTATTTAATCATGTAACAATCTGGCCCAAGTAAGCATTCCCAGCTAACATGATCTCATTCGAGCACGACTAATAACACATTTATATCATTTCAGAATGAAAATCTCACCGGCGTCTTTGTTCCAGTTTTGTCACCTTTTTGTGACGGTCAGTGTGGTGTCAACCTTGCGGTTATACCCAGATTCACAAAGTTCTTGGCCGAAAATAAGATAGATGGAATTATTGGTAAGTGTTATTTTTAACAGAACGTGATGTCGTGCCTTCATAAGAAATAATTAGCCAAAAATATTAGAAACTGCCTATTTTTCGAATCACAAACTCTTACTTACAATAATCTTTTAACTAAATGATAGTCAAAATATTAGTAGGTAGATCTCTTGTCTCTCGAAGCACTAGTGTGCAATTACTACTGTGTTTAGGCGTGATGGACACTGTAGCAAGAAAAATTACTGAACCAACGAGACATATAAGAACTAAAGCCTTTAACCTACCCTAAGCCTTTGACTGTATAAGAGATATATAGGTAAACAAATTAGGTCAGCGTGGTCAAAACTCAATACAATAAGCTATTGCTTATTGTATTGGGTTTTGTTAGTATTGTTTGGGAGCTCATGAGCAATAGCTCATGAGCTGAAGGGATGATTACAGCCCTACAATAATATTTTAAAGCTGTAAAGGTGGCGTAGGTGGCTTGTGGCAATAAAAACTAGCACGGGTGTAAGTATACCCCTTTAATTACTGGCGGTTAGCTGACGCATATAAAATAATAAATAAGTATACAAATATAATATATATACAAATATAATATATAGATTTGACAGCTGTCATAGTATTGATATATTCACATATTACTCTCTTGTCGGAAGCGACAGATGTCAAAATTATGTCAAAGTGGCTGGTGCAGAAGTGCAGAAGTGCAGTAGTTCATCTAGCCTTGATTTTCCTTTTGAGCTGATCCCACAAAACCTCATTGGTGTTCAAATCCAGGCTACTCTCTGGCCAGTCCATTGAATGTCAAAATCTTGCAATACTGCCGTAGATATTAATGATATTTTAAACTAAAATCAAATTGAATTTGTAGTTTTTGTGCTAGAAACTTTTGGATACGAGCGTGTTATTTTTTGCTCGCGAGTATAATTATATAAAAAAGCTTGTAAGTGATTGAGGTTGAACCGACTTGGAATATGGATAGTTTAGGTCCTGCTCCCACGTAGGATACTCTTCACTTCGTCATAGTAGAGAGAGCCTCACTCTTTCTACTATGATTTTGTCATTGTCTAGGTTACTGAAACCGCGTGCGCAGTTAATTGATTACAGAATTACAAATATATGGCTTTTTAAATGTTATTTATTATGTTTTAGTAGCGACCACAATAGAAGGTGAGTCTGAATCGATGTCATCGGAGGAGATAATGAAAACCGTCAAAGCATACATGAAGTCGGCAAAGGTGAACAACCTAAAATTGATCGTGCAGCTTCCAGGCCAATCTTCTCCAGATACCTTAGCCGTGGTAAGACATTGTGGATACCTAATATTCGATATAGGAGGAAAATTCCTATCATACAAAGAAAAAATGTACTAATTTTGATTATCTTCGAAACGTATTTTTTTTAAATATACGCAAAACTTAAATTTTGCTAGCCGTGGTAACTATTCTACGTGATTATGGTATTTGCGGGTTTGAAATCATATTGCTTGTATTATCTTGCTTATATATATGAACCCTAAAGACCCTTTTTTATTTATTGTATATATTACTGCAGCTTTGACAATCAAAGCATTTATATAACCTAAAAGCCATTACAGGCTCACATAGAGTCCAAATGCTCTAGCGCGCTAAACACGCGTCGCATCGACCAAGCGCGCTGATGAGTTTTGGAAAATACGATGAGCTCCTGGTTCCCACGGACCCAACGTCTCTGCACTAAACCGCTCAAATATGTAACCACTTGGTTTTACCATAGTCTTACGACATTTTTTTGTATGCTTCACAAAAACTATATGTTACGTTTTACACTTTCACTCATCAAATGAGTTTGCTGCATTTAGTTTAAAGAATAATAGAAATTAATTAATTAAACCCATATATATCGTAAAATAATTAAAATCAAGTTTAAATCCGTTGCTGGAAAGTACGAGTAACTTTGTAAAGATAAACATGACGGATTTGTCGTTGGAACAGTAATGCTTCGTATTAAATGTCACGTCAGAGTTTGCGAAACGAGTGAACTATTTGTTGTGACGTCATCAAAGCGCCGAGCGATTCCTTTACCGCTTGTGGCTTACAAGCGGTAGAGGTGTGCTTAAGTGACGTGGAGGTATCCATTTTTTGCAGTTAGATCAAGTTATTATTACTATAAGAGGTGAGAGTTCGCCCCCAGACCGTTTGAGTCAATCCGCCGAAGTAGCTGTAGCGCTAGCTCTCACGTTCGTTCTGACGTAGATGTGATGGCACTAAGGTGTCCACGCATATATATAGAGTCCCACAACAAGGCAGTGTATTCACCAAAGATGTGCTAAAAATGAGTACTATCAGAAGAAAAATATCTACCAATGGGATCAATGCATTTCTTAGCCTTGCCGAGGCCTTCTGATTTTTTTTCCTCTTGATGCGCAGCTAAGGTCCGCCCTCAAATTCACGTATTCAGAGGTTTGCCGTCAGGTCTATTACCATAGTCACCATTCGGTTCGAGAATAGCTGCAACATTGGTGCTGGTAAAAGCTCGGTGGATGATATACTCGTAGTTAAGGCGGGAAGTTCGACTAGCACTTCGAGAGCAGGGCCGCTACTACAATTCAACTAAGTTTCGTTTTTCGTGTTACGAGTGACACTTTAGACAACAAAAATCGAATTTGCGGTAGGAAGTTCGACGTTTCATATAATCTATGGTCGGATCGCATCGTTCACCACATCGTGCCCTCTAGGGAATCTCCCATACTACTCTGAGAACTCTATTATGTCTCAATAAATTTTAAGTCTTAATAAAGATAAATTAAAGAACATTTTCACATGGTAAGAGTGATACTCATATGTAGTTAGGGCACAGCAAGAGGTGTCGCTACTATTCTAGAAGTTGGATACTCGTATTTAAAATTTACGTTTATTTCTTTATTCTCCATAGGTATATAATATATCCTCATTAGTATTTGTGTCCTTTCTGCATATTTAGAACTTGACTTTGACTACTTACCTATGATACAAACCATACGAATCCAATTTAAAAATATCTTATTCAGTATCTACACAGGCAAATGCTTGCTAGTATATGCTACGAATGTTAAACAAAAGTTAACCAATACGTGTTTTGCGGATACCTTTCTTTCGGATCCGAAATTCGAAACTTCGACGAATTAGAGTAGATGGCCTGGCCGGCCTAGATAGGCCATGGTGACCGGATTGATGAGCTGCAGTACCACACTGGCAGTTATGTGCTACACATCTCTGTGAGTGAAACGGTTTGAGGCCTGGTGACCGCCGCCAGGGAAGGTGTTCATACGCCGCCGTAACGAGAATATGTGCACGGGTTGTCACAAAGAAAAGTATAAAAAATTTAATAAATGTGATGTAAGTATTTTTAATATTGTTAAGTTTGCAATGACGCCTGCTAGGCGAATTACACTACAAAATTACAAATTTACGACAGAAAAAATTATAGTCATGTGCGGGATTCGAACCCGCGTCCATCCACCCCTTTAGCCGGGGTATGCTCTAACCAATTGAGCTAACATGACACAATGACTCATAACTGTAATTCTTGCTCTCGTTCTTCATACAACCATCGTATTGGGATGGAGCGACACCTATAGTTCAACTTGCGTTGTACTACAAACAAGACCAATTTTGCAATTGGTTTTAAACTTGTAAATGATGACGCAACCTTATAATTTTAATATTGTTAAGTTTGCAATGACGACTGCTAGGCGAATTACATTACAAAATTAGTGAGTCATTGTGTCATGTTAGCTCAATTGGTTAGAGCATACCCCGGCTAAAGGGGTGGATGGACGCGGGTTCGAATCCCGCACATGACTATAATTTTTTCTCTCGTAAATTTGTAATTTTGTAATGATGTAAGTAATAATTTTTTTACAAGTACACTTTAAGAGCCCTTTTACATTTTGCAGCCCTCTCACTTCGACATTTAGAGATAACTTCAAATAGAAAAAAATTGGTAATGATTTTTTCAAATGTAGTATCACATTATTTTGCTTCTTGCGACTATAGATGTTCTCAAAATATTTTTATTTTGTAACATGTTGAGTTCATTTAGATTTAGAGGCCCAAAGTTTTAAATAAATAAATTACGCGTTTTGGATCCCCCATTACAGATAGCAACATGAAAATTCGTCGACAACATCTATAGTTGCATGCAGCGAAATAATGTCAGAACACATTTAAAAAAATCATTACCATATTGTAGCTATTTGAAATTTTCTTTAAATGTGCGAGTGAGAGGGCTGCAAAATGTAAAAGGCCTCTTAAGGTGAAAACACGTTTGCGGCTGGAAGTTCAAACAATCGGTTGTTTGTTCGCTTTTGTTACATTTGTTACAGCTTTGGTAAGAGATCATAGACACATTAAAAATCGGCCAAGTGCGAGTTGGACTCGCGCACGAAGTGCTCCGTACCATTAGCTGTACAACATTAGACATTAGATTTTAACCTTTTTTTAACCACCTTCCAAAAAAGGAGGAGGTTTTCAATTCGTCTGTTTTTTATGTTCGTTACCTCAGAACTCATGACTGGGTGAACCGATTTTCAAAATTGTTTTTTTTGTTTGAAAGCTGATGCTTGTCGTTTGGTCCCATTTTAAAGTTTATCAAAATCGGTTCAGCCGTTTTTGAGTTACACTCCAATACCTGAAAAATATTCACCTATCTCGATGATATTATAGTCGTTGACAGTAAATGAAAATCGATCCTGTAAGTAAAAAGGGTCACTAAAAAGAGTGAAAAAATTTTTACCAAAAAATGGAACCGACTTCAACACCCCAAAGTGTGAAATAACTTGTCGAAGTGTGAAATAACGCACGATACTATGATAATAGGTACATTTGAACTATCATGGTACCGACTTCAACAAGTCTTGGAGTCAGTTCCATTTTTTGTTTTAACATGCGCGAGTCCGACTCGCACTTGGCCAACTTTTTGTATTTGTTGTTATAGCGTCAACAGAAATACATCATCTGTGAAAATTTCAACTGTCTTGTTCACTACCCACCGTTCTTGAGTTCTTGAGATACAGCCCGAAGACAGACGGACGGACGGACAGCGAAGTCTCAATAATAGGGTTTTTACCCTTTGGGTACGGAACCCTAAAAATTCGCCCTGCTGTTTACCCGCAAAAAATAACAGTTATAAAATTATCAAAAACTTGAATTGCTAATGTAGTATCCGAATCCCATGAGCGTCATATGGTTAAGTATAATAAGTTACACGACCTAGCTGCAACATCATAAAATATTTAAGTTTTTAATTCACCGCCTAGACTTCAGCTTAAGCTACATAATAGAAATTTACAAATTTGCACCGCCAGATATTTGCGTATTTTTTTTAAATACTCGATAGGTTATCCTTTGACCACTATCTCACCTGATGGTAAGTGATGATGTGGTCGAAGATGTTTTTCAGGCTAACCTAGAACTACTGGCTCTCAAGGACAGCTGCCGGAACACACCGTTAGGTGCTTGGCGACAGATTTTCTACTTGAGGGTGGTAGCTACCCAGGCGGGCATTCGTGAAATGCCCTACCACCATAACGACTGCCATCCTAGGACAACAACTGGGGCCGACGCGACTGCCCTCTGAAGCACGGAAGCGCTCAGTAGTAATGTCACCAGCGGTCACCCATCCAACTCATGACCGAGGCGGACGTTGCTTAGCTTTGCAGATCGGTTCAAAATGGCTAAGCAAACTTCGCTAAGAGTGCTTCCCCCTTATTAGGGGAGGCTGTGTTCAGATTCATTGGACGATCCGGCTGTTTTAGTATACATGACAAATGATTTGGGTTCGTAACCATTTTCCATATTAAACGTTACATGTAATATTTTTATTACAGGCGAGACTATGTAATTCCCGTCGTGTGGCAATTTTGTGCAATCCTGTACTACGGAATGTGCGGAAGACGACAATCCAAGACGTCATAGACTATTTGAAGTTCATTTCTGTGGCTGCTCCCTCAGTGCCGATACTATTTAGCTACGACCCCGAAAATATAAAAATTAACCGTAAGTTTACATTGCGCCGTATGTCTTATACGAAGGACGTTCAATAAAAAGTGAGAATGGGTATGTTATCGGTAACTTTTATTATATGTTAGTTTATTTTCAGATATGGTCTTGAAATATATTTAGGTATTCTATGCTAAAAATATCTTTCCTAAAACCTACATCCTGAGGCCCTAAAAATTTAACAACGACTTGTTTCATAGTTTTCGAATCTCTGTCGTATCAGACTCCTTCAACCTTGGAAAGCGGCAACGTCAGATCAATATGGAGGATGAACAAGTATTTCGAAGCCAGCATATTGAATTGCAGCCATAACCCTGGCATATTTAATGTCGCCTGACGGCGGATCTGCGAGCCGGGACGTTATCTTGATGGAACAAAATAATTATTGCTGTCTTACCGCGCGCCAATTCTGACGAATTTCGTTGAGGTTGACATTTTTTTTACTTGATTTGCACAAAATGAGCTCGTAGCAGTACCTTTACGGTCAACATATACTATCATGATCTCTTTGTTATCCGAGAAGGAGAGCCTGAACGACTCGCTTTAAATTTCTTAGGGTATGGCGACGACGGTCTTTTCCGAATTCCAAGTCATATGGAGTAACTTTGTTTCTGGATCGTAACGGTGAAGACACGTTTTATCTATGAGAACAAATCTAGGGAAATACGATCACGAACGACCACAATCTTATAGATGCTCCAGAAATATTCAGCGTAATTTGGCAGCGTACATGGGTATTCGGTAAGCATTCTGGGGAACCACCTGGGATAATTTATTCATCCCCAAGATGAATAAAGTATCCGCTGCTTGGCTGGCACACTACTAGCAGAATTCCTTGATTTTTGTAGGATGATATGAATGTTTTCTACTTTTTGACCATTTTTTCGGTCACAAGGTACCGTTGTGGAGTGGAGCGAGGGTCATCTATGGTTAATATTCTTTCACGTTTTTCGGCGCACCAACGTGCAACATTACGATGGAGCATTAGCTCCTAAAGTGTCCTGTAAGTTTTGATCAAATCGTTCCGTAGTTAAATTTTTCAGGCAAAGAAAAATGTGTAAAAAAAGTTATAGAGCAAAAAAAAATTAAATTTTGCGTATATCTTCTTTAATATTTAATTTAGGGCAAAAAGTTAGAAGCACATATTTGTAAGCAAAACAATTTTCTACAAATTATATATATCCTAACATTTTTTTGTAAAACGCATAGTTTCTGAGATATCGCGAAATACGTGTTTTCACCCCTTTTTCCAAGATGGCGGCCGGGGGACAAGAGTGGTGACCTCACAAACTTGAGGTAGGAGCTTCTATTAACTTGTCACACCACAGATGTCTCAAAAATAAAAGTGCGTCCTCTAAGAAATGCAATATTCTGTCTTTAAATTGTAACATTTCAATGGACTACTATAACCACGCGCAATTCTTTTTTTAAAATTAATCCGCCTAACCTAAACTTCCTTGGGAATGCTCGCGTTAACCCGCTGTTTCTTGTGAGTAATGTGCGCAAGATGATCATTTGGCGCATTCTTTCACGTATAACAAACTTTGTATTGCCAGGAACTGTAAAAACACGTGCAAGTATTAACAAAGCGTACAATGCAGCAGTACTACATACCGTCTTAACCCCATATCTACATGTATTCGCTAATCCTAAGCTAATGTGAGGTGTTTTAAGGACATATACCCGCCAGTCAAAGCGTGAACTTTTATATAAACTCAACTTGTTATTAAAAAAAAACTCGCATGTAAATATAGTAGTGTATTATTAGACCTATTGTTTCTGGCTTAAATCCTTTTTCTTTTGGACTAATAATTATTTTTTTACTATATAGCGTTTAGTATATAGCACTAATTTTTAGGAGTTTGAGCCAGTTATTCGTAGCTCCAGATTTATTTAAAAAGTATTACTATACTTTTTAAATATATCTGTATAAATAACTTCCATTTCATCATTCATTATATTCCCCATGTTTGTGGTGCAATAGAAATATGAAAAACATGCTTATTTTTCTTGAAAGAGATGCTTAAAGTTGAGTCTTTTTTTTATCTAAAATTACGAGTTTTTGAGCTAGTGTAATTTCAAAACTGTATAATTTAATGAAAATCTGATGCACCACAAACCTAGATATTAGGGTAGTGTTTACGTAGGTAAACAATCATTGAGTTTTATTCGCTATTATTAAAATGAGATTGGAGCTGCGTTTTGTATGGGGGCGTTCGTCTAAAATATACCCTTAAATCAGCATGGTACCGACTTCCACAAGTTATTGAAAAACATTTTTATTAAGAAATCTTACTACAGTTTGTGATTAGGTACTTAAAACGACAAAAATGCATGGCCTGTTTCGCTTCTGCCAAGCTATCGCCTGTCATTACATAATGTGAACAAATATTGTAATACTTATAATAGTATGTAACACATTGAATAAAAGAATGGCCCCGAGTTTCTTGCCCGTTATTTACGCAGTGGCTCTATAGATTATTTTTTGCTGAACGTGGCAGTACCATGTAGAATATTTCAATATTAAAATTTGCAATTGACGCTCAAAAACGTCATAGACACCTAAATTGAATAAGAAAGAATCAGTCAGATGTTGGTTCCGTTCATTACCAGACAAATAGAAAATATTTTAATATACCAAAATATAGAAGCCTTTATATTCTTTCTTTTTTCTTTAAATTGTAATACCAAAAAATAAATGAATCGGCTGTTATGGAGGAAAAAATATGGGACTACGAAAAGTCAATTCCTCGAAATATGTACCCATTGCTTGCGCGCATACTTCCATCAGAAGTTGTACTTTAATTAAATGATTTAGTATGTAATCTCATTCTGATTAGTGAAAAAATTATGAAACGACTATTTGTTATGTTTTTAGAGTTTTACGAATATTAAAGATAATTATTTTGTTTTAGTCGACTTAGCCCAATTTTGGCTGAATGCAACCGAGCAGATTAATAACTTCGGCGGGGTGAGATGTCCATTGGAAGATGCTTTAAGAATGTCTGTCTATATCACTACCAAACGCAACCAGTATATAATTGTATCTGAATTTGTAAGTATGCCTTTTCAATTTATTTGCACAACATTGAAAACGGAAGTAGGGCATGCAATTATCCGACCAATTTTACTATTCGGATATTTCGGATACACCCTACTCGCTATTCGGATAAATCTGGATATGGATATTTCGGATAATACTCGTAGTGATAAAAGATTTATATCAAACTAACAATAGTGCAGTAACAGTATTGTTTTTTTATCCACTGTAATGTTGAAACAAAAACAGTTTTTTGCCGTCGGATATAAAAATTTTATACTATAAGCTATGTAGTGTAATTTTATTGTATACTTAGTACATAGTGGTGCGCTACCGGAGATGCAACTTTTCGTACCTTTATTACACGTTATGGTACGTCGTGGATTTAACATTGTTAATTCCCGAATGTATTGAGAGTGATATACCTAAGGTTAATTTTAGTATATGAAAAATTTAGTATTTTGCAAATATTTAGCAAAATACCAATAACATGCTATAATTGAATTATTGCACGTTTTGCGCTGAAACAAACAGAAAACTATCTGGGATCGAGGACCCCGTGTATAGAAAATAGCGACAAAATTTGTTAATAAAATTATTATTACCAAAATGATGAAAGTTTTGGTAATTAAATTACCAAACAAATGTTAATAACTTTCAGCTATTTTACGTATTGACTTGAAACCAACGTAGAACGGTCCGCTATTGGTGTCCGCAATTAACAAAACAAAAACTACGGATACATTCTGAAAAACAACAAAGAAAATGCAAAAAATCTCATTTCTTCTGTAATGTTGAAGCAATGACAGTTTTTTGCTGTCGGGTCTTTTTACACCCGTAAAAAGTTTGAACTATGCTAATGTAATTTTACAATACGAATCTTATGCAAAAAGTAACAAATCTTCTAAAATCCCTATTGAAAGCTCCAAAATACACTTAACAATGTTACTTATCGAGCTATTTTAGTCTTAACACTTAAAAAACAAACTAGAATCAATTAGCTCTTTTGTTACTAAAAGGTTAACTTTAGTAGAAAACAAAATACCAAAAACTTTTAACACGACTCAACAAATTACAAAATGAATTATCTTATATAGAACTAAGAAATCACTGTAACCTACTTAATAAAGAAATGTTATAAATGATAGAATGGTATTTATTTTTCAGTCATTTCAGACACATTATTATTAAGTGTGTCCTACATCATAAAAAGGATATTTAAAAAAAGAACATATAAATAAAAAACATTATATTTTAATAACTTAGACTAGAGAATAACTTTTATCTACTATAAAGTTCCAATAAAAAGTTACGTTCACTAAGCGATTACACGACTTACAAATAGAACTAATCACATTACATATATCAATAGTCATTTATTAAAGTAAGTTACGAGCGGCACGTGGTAAGAAGTATGATTAAAATTATTAATAAACCATAAAATAAGCAGAAAATAAATATCCGTATTATTCGTTTCATCCGAATAATGACACCAAAGATATTCGGATAATATATAAAACGGATATCCAGATAATTCGGATATCCGAATAGCATGCCCTACACGGAAGCAACGTAACGATCGTAGCGGAGCTTTCGGGCTAACAGACGCTAAATTAGCAGTACACTGTCAGCGACTACGAAAATCAAACAAACCAGCTTTGAAGTAAGGATAATTTTAACTCACACCGGCAATTAAGTTAATATTTTCAACCGAAATGCGCCAGAATCACACAAAATCTTACTAAACACAATAGTCCATTGAAAAGTTACATGAGCTTTGCATTTTTTAGAGGACGCAATTTTATTTTTGGGAAATTTTTGCTTATAACTTCTTAATTTTTTATTTTAGGGCAAAAAGTGATATAAACATATGTGTAGGCAAAATAATTTGCTATAAATTATGCGCTGTAGAATTTTTGTAAGACGCGTAGTTTCCGAAATATCGTGTTAAATAAGTGTTTTCACCCCTTTTCCAAGATGGCGGGCGAGGGACAAGGGTGGCGACCCCACAAACTTGAGTTTAAGCTTCTATTGACCACCCACACATGTCTGGAAAATAAAACTGCGTCCTCTAAGAAATGCAGTATTCGGTCCTTAAATTGTAACATTTCAATGGACTTCAAGGAGTACGGGGTTTAAGGCGAAGGGTAAGGGCAACTACATTTTATTTTACTTAAAAATGGAATTGACTTTAATACTCAAAAGTGTGAAATAACTTGTTGAAGTCGGTACCGTGATAGTTCAAAAGTACATATTATGACAATATTGTGTGCATGGTACTGACTTCGACGACATCAACAAGCTATTTCACACTTGAGTGTAGAAGTAGATTCCGTTTTTAGGTAAAAAAAAAATTGATCACCCTTTTTAGTGACCCTTGCTACTTACGGGATCGATTGTCATTCACTGGCAATTTCATCAACGGCTTGACCGATTTTAATGAAATTTAAATAGGACCACAAGACAGGCATCAGAATCAATAAAAAAAACACATCAATATCGGTTAACCCAGTAAAATGACCTGAGGTTACAAACATAAAAAAACCGACGATTTGAGAACCTCCTCCTTTTTTGAGGTCGGGTGAAAAACGAGATGTTATTAAGCCCGTTTCGTGCCGAAAATATAGCGTTAGTTTCGAAATAAATATTCCTGTATGTAGCACGCAGGTATATATATAGGAAGTTTGATATTCGTGTTTCTAATGCATTTTGTTAGTTCTACTGTATCAGCCGTATCGTCCACTGCTGAACACAGCCTCCCCTTATTAAGGGGGTATTTGCCATAATCCCCACGCTAGCGCTCTAAAAATAAATCTTCGAATACAAAACAATATCGATTACAGTACTGAACATAAAAGCACAAAAGTGAACTTAATAATCATAACGTTTAAATTTTAATCTTCGTAACTCCATTAAATAATTCACGCGCCGCCGTATATATATAAACATATCAGCTAGCCTTTCCATGATTTATTTATTTACTAAACTCAAACTACCAGGAGAGCTGAGAGTCATGGGAGTTTAACACTGCAGATCACATTATAGGAAAATTAACATTTGCAAAATGTATACATACGGGCTAAGGTTATGTTATCGTTTTAGCTATGATTTATGAATTTTTAAACTTACAAAATCGACAGACCATAATGTTAAATAGAGAATATTTCAGATTTTGCCTGGTAGGGCATTTTTCGAATGACCGCCTGGCTAGATATCACTTTCAAGTAGCAACATCTGTCGCCTTCAATCACCTAACGGTGTGTTCCGGCAGCTTGCTGAGTGCAAGTAATACTGGTTAGCCTGAGCAACATCTTCGACTACATTGTCACTTACCATCGGGTGAGATAGTGGTCAAAGGCTACTAGGCTAGACTACTCGTATAAGCTATAAAAAAAATGATACTTAATATGCCCGTTTCCTAGATTTCAATTTTAAATTCATAAATTTGAATTTTATGTTTTTTTTAAATGTTTGTACTCCATTTAATGAGTACCTACTAGACGATGCCACCCCACGGAATAGGGTGCAAAACAGACACACTCCCCGATCAGAGTGAATTTACTGCACATGTAATTTTCGTTTCAGTACTCACTCCTAGCCGCTATAAAGGCTGGCTTTACATCCTTTGTGACCATCGCAGCCAATGTATTCCCCAAACTGGCGGCGGGGATAAAAAATAATTACATGAATACTACAGGCCAAGAATTTCAGACCACATTAAATCGTAATATCAGAGCAGTTACTGGTTATAAACAATACGACCAAAAACGTAAGTACCTATTACAAGCTTTCCGGCCTTAGCTCTGCCCGCGCGTATGTGGGTTGACGCTCTTTTTTGCAGTTGGATAAAAACTATCCTATGTCCTTCCGCGGGTCTCAAACTTTGTAATCCCTGAGGTATTAAAAGTTATTTGAATTAAGGGTATATTTTAGACGAACGCCCCCATACAAAACGCAGCTCAAATCTCATTTTAATAATAGCGAATAAAACTCAATGATTTTTTACCTACGTAATCACTATCCTAATATCTAGGTTTGTAGTGCATCAGATTTTCATTAAATTATACAGTTTTGAAATTACACTAGCTCAAAAACTCGTAATTTTAGATAAAAGAAAGACCCAACTTTAAGCATCTCTTTCAAGAAAAATAAGCATGTTTTTAAAATTTCTATTGCACCACAAACATGGGGAATATAATAAACTTTCTATACTTTTTAAATAAATCTGGAGCTACGAATAACTGGCTCAAACTCCTAAAAACGAGTGCTATATACTAAACGCTATATAATAACAATTTTAATTATTAGTCCAAAAGAAAAAGGATTTAAGCCAGAAACGATAGGTATAATAATACACTATATTTACTTGCGAGTTTTTTTTAAATATCTAGTTGAGTTTATATAAAAGTTCACGCGTTGGCTGGCGGGTATATGTCCTTAAGAATGTGGATATTGTTAGTAAAAGTTCCAATCACAGGCTTTTTAACCGACTTCCAAAAAAGGAGGAGGTTCTCAATTCGTCTGTATTTTTTTTTTTTTTTTTTTTTATGTTTGTTACCTCAGATCTCTTGACTGGGTGAACCGATTTTGAAAATTCTTTTTTTGTTTGAAAGCTGATGCTTGTCGTTTGGTCCCATTTTACATTTCATCAAAATCAGTCAAGCCGTTTTTGAGTTACACTAAAAAGATTGAAAAAAAAATTTTTAACAAAAAATGGAACCGACTTCAACACCCAAAAGTGTGAAATAACTTGTCGAAGTCGGTACCATGCACACAATATTGTGATAATAGGTACTTTTGAACCATCATGGTACTGACTTCAACAAGTTATTTCACTCTTTTGGGTGTTGAAGTCGGTTCCATTTTTTGTTAAATTTTTTTTTTGTTTTTTTTAATTAAATATTTTAATTGAATATTATTATATTTTTACAACCTTTGAAGCGCTCGTAGCGAAATTTGCTTAGCCATTCTGAATCGATCAGCAAAGATAAGCAACGTCGGCCGCGGTCATTATTTGGATGAGTGACCGCTGGTGACATTACTACTGAGCGCCGTCGGTCCCGGTTGTTGTCTTAGGATGGCAGTCGTCATAGCATGGTGGTAGGGCACTTTGCGAATGCCCGCCTGGCTAGCGACCACCCTCAAGTTGAAAATCTGTCGCCAAGCATCTAACGGTGTGTTCCGGCAGCTGTCCTTGAGAGCCAGTAATTCTAGGTTAGCCTGAACAACATCTTCGACCACATCATCACTTACCATCAGGTGAGATAGTGGTCAATGGCTAACCTATCAGGCATAAAAAAAAACCTAAAAAATTATATAGTTTTTCGAAAACTACAAACGATGTTTACTGAGAATATTTCTAATTCTCAAGCTGTCAATAAATCGACAACTGTAACAGATGGTAGTGGTAAAATTGTTACGATGCACTTCCATAATTATTGTTCAAAAATAAACATTAGCCTCTATTTCTATGCTATGTCTTATGTTCCCTAATTATATTATACGATTATTAGGGCATTTTATATTCCCTATTAATCTTACTATTCCTATTCATAAGTTGCACTTACTTATTTTCTCATAGATGATGAAAAATATAGTGTCCACCTTGGGAGCCAACAACTATTTTAAGCTCGAGTTACTTTGAATCCCTCGCTACACTCAGGATTCTAATCTAGAATACTTCGTTCCAGGTTCCAGGCAGAGTTTAAATATACCAACAGCAAGTTTTTTTTATTTTATTGTGACGGAACAAGCTCGAGACCCACCTGATGTTAAGCGGACTAACCTTTGCCTATAACAGATTATTTTCGTCACAAGTCATGAATTGCACTGCGCCCGTCACCTTGAGACATAGTTGTTAAGACTCATGTTTCTGTAATTTCACTGGCTCTCAGGGACTGCCGCCTGAACACACCGTTAGGTGCTTGGCGACAGATTTTCTATTTGAGGGTGGTTGCTAGCCAGGCGGGCTTTCGCAAAATGCCCTTCCACGTTAAAGCTCAAGCCCGCGGCGGGATTCGAACCATGGACCTGCTGCGCGTTAGTCCATAGCCACTGAGCCATCACGGCATAATGTAATATCTTGTATCTTTTGCAGTACGACACGTGAGATTTTTCAAAACCGCCCTCAAGATTATTTATGGCTTCCAATTTGGAGATGCCCGGTTCCCATCGAATGGTACCACGAGACAAGAATGCAGAGACATGACTGAAAGGCTGCAGGCACAAGGAATTACGTGTGCGAACCCAGAATACTAATTATCCTTACAATATTACGAGAGGAAAATAATAGTCATGTGCGGGATTCGAACCCACGTCATCCACCAAAGCAATAAATATTTTTATTATTATTATTGATATACTACATTTTATTGTTCTGTTTACAGCTACATTTCTAAATATGATTACAAGCACTATTGCGCGCTAAGCGAAAATCACATAGGTAGGTACCGAAATTTTTAGATCACACAATTTGTAAATGTGGTTTTTGCTTACAAGCACTATTGCGTGCTAAGCCAAATTCACATAGGTAGCGAACATTTTGGAGCGCATAATATGTAAATGTGGTTTTTGCTTAGCACGCGATAGTGAGCTTAACAATTATTGGTAAATGAATGCTTACATTATGATGAGCGTTTTCTGTATTGGGTGGTTAACCTTAACACAAATGTTCTAGGATAAATATATCATTTTTTTTTCTATTATTGAGACGGAACATGCTCTAGGCCCACCTGATGTTAAGCGGACTAACCTCTGACTATAACAGATGCATTTCGTCACAAGTCATGAATCACACTGCGCCCATCACATTAAGACATAGTTGTTAAGTCTCATGTGCCTGCTCTGTCTCATGTAGGTACACCTACACAGATGATGCGGTCAAAGGTATTAACAGACTTTAAACGACGCTACGATGGTCAATTACTAATTTAAATATTCTACATTGTACTGCCTCATTCAGAAAAAAGAGCCACTGCGAGGTAAACGTGTAAGAAACTCGGGGCCATTCCTTTAGACGTCTTTTAATAATGTGTTACAAATAATATTATAAAATTATTACAATAATTGTTTAAATTACGTAGGTGACAGGTGATAGCTTGGCAAAGGCGGAATTGTCCAAGCATTTTTTTTTGTTTAAGTAATCACAAACCGTGTAGATAGGATTTCTTAATCAAAATGATTCTTCAAATTTTCACGTGTAACTTGAATTGCCCTTCTGTGAGCGTTGTAATATATTTGGGAACTTTATTATGAAACCGCACAATGGAATACATATATTTTTCTGCTCGCAGGATTCTAAAAAGCCTCCTCACCGTCAAAATGTTGTTTTGTTCCTTTAACCACAGATCGTCGTCAATTAGTAGATAGTAAGTAATTGACTGACTAGATTGTCGATTAGTAGTAATTGACAATCTAGTTGGTGTTACCTACTCAATTGTGTGATATGTTTCAGATTATTTAGGAAAACCGTAAACACTCGTGCCCCGTGGGGTGCCAGGTCAGAATTGTACCTCCCCATATCATGCCATGGGTGTCGTAAGAGGCGACTAAAGGAAAAATACTGGAAGGTGGGCAGCAGCGACTTCTAAAAAAAAAAAAACTTTATCTTACAAAAGCGTGCAATTCGAGCCATATATGAAATGGATCCTATGGAATCTCTAAGGGATCTTTTTTTAAGAAATTGATATATTAACTTTACCGAGTCTGTATATATTTGAAAATATTATGTAATGTTCGGAAAAATTTGAGTACATTTAAATTAAATAGTGACAACCACGATTACAACACTAGGAATAAATATAAAATAGCAGTACCAGGTTTTAGACTAGCAAAGACAAATAAAAGGTCCTTTTTAGGTAATTGTGTGCGGTTTTATAATAAAATTCCCAAACATATTACAATGCTCACAGAAGGAAAATTCAAGTTGGATGTGAAGAATATTTTGATAAAGAAATCTTACTACACAGTTTGTGATTACTTAAACGACAAAAATGCTTGGACTGGTTCGCCTCTGCCAAGCTAGCGCCTAACACCTACGTAATGTAAATTAAGTATTGTAATAATTTTACTATATAGTATGTACTTAACACATTTTTAAAAAACGTTTAAAAGAATGGCCCCGAGTTTCTTGCCCGTTCTTCTCGCAGTGGCTCTATAATTTTTGTTTGCTGAACGTGGCAGTACAATGTAGTATATTTCAATATTAAAATTTGTAATTGACCTTCATAAGAGCGTCGTAGACGCCTAAATTGAATAAATGATTTTGACTTTGACTTTGACACTGCGATCCCCAAGACGCGTGGGGATTATGGCAAATACCCCCTTAATAGGGTAGTCTGTGTTCAGTAGTGGACGATCCGGCTGTTACACTCGTAAACGGTTTGTAATGGTGTAAATAGTTACAAACAAGTTTATTTATACATACTTTTATAGCACTAGGTATTTCACGATATAATAATAATTTAATTCTATAACTCGGTTGAAGTCAATACTCAATACATGATTGTTGCGAAACGTATGTCTTTGTTCGTAGTACATTGAAACCAGTGACATTCTTTAAAATATTTTCAAACAATGAATGTCCCTTACTATATCGTGTACTATAGGTATTTATGAAGACAGTTTATTTGTTAAAATGTATTAAAGTTGATTATTCTTGATAATCATTAAGGGTACTTATCAAATATTTAATGAGCTAAATATGAACATAAAATCATATGCCACAAGCAAATACTGGTACGTATCACAGAATAACAAACTTATTTGACAGAAAAAAATATATAATAATTTGCCTCTGGATATTAAGAATTTAATGGATAAGAATTTTGAAAATATTAAAAAGGATTTTTGTTTAAAATATAATAATTGAAGCGCTTTAACATTTTTCATTTTATCGTAAATTACCTTAGTACTATTTTATTTTGTATGAGTCAATTTAATTGTTTGGAAGGATTTACAACGAAATGCAAACCGTTTTTTTTTATAATCTTAAAAATTATTGTGTGTTCTCATCACACGATTGAGTAAGTAATACTAAGAAAAAGCTTTAATAATTTGAATTAATATTTTGGAACTTATTACACTTTTTTTTCCTTTTTTTTATTGATGGGAGGTAAGCCTTTGACTACAATCTCACCTGATGGTAAGTGATGATGTGGTCGAAGGTGTTAACAGGCTTAACCTAGAATTACTGGATGTCAAGGACAGCTGCTGGAATACACCGTACAGTGTTTGGCGACAGATTTTCTACTAGAGGGTGGTTGCTAGCCAAGCGGGCGTTGTACAAAATGCCGTTCCACAATTAGCCCGCGGTGGGATCCGAACCATGGACCTGCTGCGTGGCCGTCCCTAGCTAATGCCACTGAGCCATCACAGCTTCAAACTTAGTATGTAAGTAGGCATTTCTGTGGATATCAGTGGGTACTTATGACAAAGAAAACTTAAGTTTTATTTATTTATACTATGTGCTGTAGAAAAATATATTGTGTGCTCGAAATGGGCAAACTGTTTATCCAATTGTAGTAATAACTATTTACACAGTTTTGAACAGTATAATATATTGTACTGATTCTGATTCTTAAGGAATTTATTTATATTACTAGGTATTTTCAAACAAGGCGAGAGACTTATTCTAGTTAGCCAGTTATTCTAGGTTAGCCTGAGCAACATTTTCGACCACATCATCACTTACCATCAGGTAAGATGGTGGTCAAAGGCTCACCTATCAGGCATAAAAAAAAGCTTGAGTGCGAATAGGTAGCCAGTAAATAATCCTATTTACCATAGTGGGTAAATTTATATGTATATCTGTGTTGGTAGGTACAATATAATAATAATAATTCCTCGTATAAAATAATAATAATTCTTTATTTCGACCAACTCAGATCATACAATATTAAATTTAAACAAAACTTACAATGGAAGGTTTGTAATATTTTCAATAAATAAACTATAAGAGACATTGCATAATATTATTTTCAATTTTATTATACCTATATATACTACTTTAAATAAAAGGAACAGTAGTTACATTAGTGTCAAGTTATAAGTTAACACTTCCGAATATATTAAATTAAGAAGCAGTGATGGCTCAGTGGCATTGGCTATGGACTGTCGCGCAGCAGGTCCATGGTTCGCATCCCGCCGCGGGCTTGAGCTTCACCGCAAAATCATTTTGCGAATGCCCGCCTGGCTACCCTCAGGTAGAAAATCTGTCGCCAAGCACCTAACGGTGTGTTCCAGCAGCAGTCCTTGAGAGCCAGTGAAATTACAGGCACATGAGATTTAACAACTATGTCTCAAGGTGACGGGCTCAGTGCAATTCATGACTTGTGACGAAATGCATTATAGGTTAGTCCCCTTATCATCAGGTGGGCCTCGAGTATGTTGTTCCGTCACAATATACTATGACACAAAATACTTAGCAATATGTATATGTAGGTATATAATCCGTTGTCAAACAATCTGTCTGTCTGATTGTCACAGGCTTAACAACTTTGCACATATTTTTCCGGTACTCAAATTTTATCTCTACTCCTTACACTTGCGTTGTTTGACTTGTTCATGTGCAAACCATTCATTTTTGATTATCACTATTGTCTATATTTAGTTATAATGTTTGTATGTCTGTCTTCTCTATTAGAAATTGGAAGTTAGACTTTTCAGCCACGTCAAAATTTTTTTAATCATCGTGCTGGAACAAGCACGTTCACCATCTGGTGTTAAGCGGTAACCTTTGACTATAAAAGATGCAGTTCGTCCAAAGTGGCAAACTGCACTGCACCCATGACACCTTCAAACCGGAACACGGCCGCGTTCCAAGCCTCAGAGTGTAGTTGTTTGGTTGCTTTAACATATTCCAAGGTTTGGAACGACTCGGTTGTTTCATAACCGCAAATATGAGTTTTTGGCGGGAAACTAGTAAAATATGTAGACGTTTTATGACGTTTGAAAGACAATAATTACCGTTATCTGCAAAATAAAAAGGAGTGCCTATAATTATCTCATCAAGAAAAGTCAAGTTCATGTCAGTTCAACCTTTTAACGACCGCTTTTGATACTTAAAAAGTTGCGCTGTACTCGAAGGTTGTGAACGATGCGACGTTAGAGTGAAAAGTTGCACTCCGAGTGCGCTCTAACCTACATAGGTTCTGAACGTTTAGGTAGTCAACTAAAATCAGCAAGTCTCTGCATCAGCTTCGTAAAAAATGCGTTCGTACATACGTCTGTCCGGATTTGTATTTCCGGTTGTTTAATATTTTTTTTTTACATCTGCACCGTTTAGATATCCAAAAATTGATTTTATAAACATACAAATATAAATTGCACCTGCTTAAAAAAATCCACGAGAATCAGTTGAGAATTGCGAGAATTACAGAGAACAACCGGAAATTCAGACAGACATATAAAAGCATTTTTTCCCTAGGTGAAACGGGGACGCTTCGCTCGCGGTACGCGCTCGATCGGTCAATAATTTAGGTACCTAAAGACAATAATGTACCTACCTTATCAAACAATAAGGCAAAATAAAAAATACTGAATGTTTCATTCATTGATTTTTTTATTTTTCGCTCTTCAAGCATGACCAAGAGAAGATTACCACTTATGTATTCTGTTCATGTGATCAAGACAACAGGTACATTGTAAGTAGGTGTGTAGTTAATCAATTCAATGGATTGGCGTAGAGGTGAAATAACAAGGTTAAAACTTTGGAAGTCGTTGCTGTCGTTGATTAGCCTCGGTCCATGCAAGACATATCAGTGCGCAAATGTAACAGATTAAATAATAGTATCTATCACGCGAAGAACTCTGGAGAACTATCATGTGAAAGTTGGACCTCCCTACTCTCTTGTCGCAACGCAAGATATACTGATTTGAACATAGTTAAAGAAAATTGTTTTAGTCAGTTTATTTTATCAAGTTATGGCTGCCTTTGTGTTGACAAGTTTTGTGGTGTTTTATTTAACTGCTGATGGAAATGTAAGTACCATATGTAATTAATTTTTAGTGCAAAATCCTTGACCGCGATCACTACCAGTCACCAGTATAGTAACGCAGACTTAGTAGTGTCCAATAAAATTATTGTAAAATGGCTTTTCGTGCCTAGAAATTATGGTTGTGTTTTCTGTGCAAATTATAGCTAACAGCTGATTTCTCAGCAACAACTGGAGGAATATATTGGTAGTTTTGTGGATTCTGCATGAAATGAATTGAGTTAAATCAGTATCTTTTTAAATATCTTTGTGTAAACATGATAGGACCTTACATCTTCCTTTTAAATTAGGTAGGTATGTATCGTATTTTACAATGTTTTTAAAAGCCGTAATTTTTACAATTTACTACTCTGATTCTTATTTGAAAGAATTTGTAAGCTGATCTAATTTTGGTTACAGGCATTAAATGTAAAAGGGTTGATACCTTCTGTGTTCACTCCATTTAATCAAGATGGGCAGTTGAACATGGAGGTAATACCCCAATATGCAGAATATCTTAAGAAGAACAAGATTGATGGTGCACTTGGTACGTATTGAGCCCTTATCTAATACTGCTAAATTCTCTATCTGATCTAAAGCTAAATAATCTATATACTACACATTTTTAACTTAAGCTTATTATATGCCTGAACCTTATTCTGGTTTATTCCTAACCAAAAGGGTTAGGTTCGGAATAAATATCGTTTTTTTTTCAAGTTCCTTTTTTTTTTTTTTTTTTTTTTTGTACGTGTGGAAATGCTGTTACGCATTCCCGCCTGGGGGAGCAGGCGGGATATGACGGGCTCGGCTAAAGGCGCCCATACCGTCTAAAACCCCACAGTGTTCCGACGTCTTCGACTGATGACGGGGGGCGCGGGACCGCTACTATTCTACCGCAGCCCCCATCGACGCCGCAGCCCGCTGTAAAGTGGCGGGCCCTCCTCGGTGAGGGGTGTCAATAGGAACACCCCTCCGCCTCGTGTTATGCCCCCCGAACACGAAGGGGGCATCAACATCACGAGAGGACCTATATCTGAGGGGTGCCGGATGCCCCCGCATCCGACGGCCCAGGCCCTCTCAGCGGAGACGGAGTGCGGGCTCGGTTAGCTCGCCTCCGTGTCCGCGCTCTCCGGAGCGGAAGAGAGAGAGGGTTTCTCTCCCTCTCCCGCTCCGCCGCCTAAGGAGGCTACTGCCTCCCAACATCTCTCATCGGCGACCATCCCGGCGAGGATGGTCGGCAATGAGAGGTCCCCCCCCACGACCGCGACCAGAGCCTGTCGCGGTTCAGCTCCTCCTGGGCATGCCTCCAGCGCGTGCTGGGCGGTGTCTACCGCGTAGCCGCACTGATGGCATGCCGGGGAGGCTTCTCTTCGGGCGATGCGATGCAGGTAACTCCCGAAACAACCATGTCCCGAGAGCACCTGCGTCAGCCTAAATGAGAGCCTCCCATGTCTCCGATCGATCCACTCTCGAAGAACGGGCTGAATAGCGACGAGGAGTCGTCGACTGCTATTCCCCCTCTGAATGGACCCATCGAGGAGCCGTTCCTCCCACCTCGCGAGAGCCGCCGCCCTGGCGTTGTTGCGCCATTGCGCTAGCTCCCGCGGCGCCGGTCGCTCGTCCCGCTCCCGCGCACGCACTCTGCGGCGGTAGACTGAGGCCAAGACTTCGGCCTCAAGGTCCCATGGGAGCAGGCCGGCGAGTGCGCAAGCCATTTCGTGAGAGATTGTCCGGTATCCCCGACAAACCGTTGGGCCTGCAGTCCGTTGGGCTGCAATCAGCAGGGCGGTCTCCCGCCGATTGAGCCCCCCGGACCAAATGGGGGCTCCATATAGGGCCATCGAGCTGACCACCGCTGTATAGAGGCGGCGGCAGCTGCCCTCTCCACCCCCAATGTTGGGAAGGAGCCGGCTCAGAGCGCCAGCTGCTCCCATCAATTTGGGGGACAATCGCCGCATGTGCGCCTCGAACCTCCATCGGCTATCAAGGACGACGCCGAGATACTTCAACGTCGTCCTGACGGGGATGGAAGTTCCTCCCACCACTATGGATGAGCCTGCAGGTGGCGCCCGCCGGCGACCAAGAAAACAAATGGCCTCCGACTTGTGGAGCGCCACCTCCAGCCCCAGCTTCCTGATCCTGGCCACGACCATCGCGACACCGGCCGTGGCGAGTATTGCCGCCTCCCTGTAGGTATCGCCCCGGGCGGTGACGAGCGTGTCGTCGGCGTAACAAACGACGCCAACGCCATGAAGACCGCCGCCCCGGAGGGCCCAATCGTACCCGACGTTCCACAGCAGGGGCCCTAAAACTGACCCCTGAGGGACGCCGCGCGCCATGGGGCTCCGACCCACCCCATTCGTCGTAGGGAAGACCACCTCTCTATAGGAGAGGTAGTCCTCGACGAGTCTGCGCAGGTACTGCGGCACTCGGTGGTACTCCAGACCACCGAGTATCGTGGTCCAGGGCAGCGTGTTGAAGGCGTTGGCGATGTCTAAAGACACCGCCAACATCACGCCGCCACTGGAGCACGCCTCCTCGGAGAGATCGCGGACGCGGGAGATGGCGTCCAGTGTCGAGCGACCTCTCCGGAACCCGAACTGGGTGGGCGCCAAGTCCGGTCCGGACGTCTCGAGATGCTTGACGAGGCGGGCGGCGATCACCCTCTCCAACAGCTTTCCCGCCTCGTCAAGCAGCACAATCGGACGATAGCCCGAAGGCTCGTCCGCGGGACGTCCCTCCTTCCTGATGAGGACGAGTCTGCCCCTCCTCCATCTCCTGGGGAACTTCCCCTCCCGAAGGCACCTGTCAAACAGGGCCTTGAGAGCAGGCGCGAGGTGCTCCAAGGAGAGAGCCCACACACGACCCGGTATGCCGTCTGGCCCGGGTGCCGTGTTCTTGACCCTCATCCTTAGCACTGCTGCGCCCAGCTCTCCTTCAGAGACCGGGGCAGGCTCCTCCTCCTCCACCTCGGCGAGACCGGTTGACGAGGGAACGGCGAAAGGTGGTGAGAAATCGTCTCCCGGAGGACCGGGGAACAGCCCTCCCACCACCCTCCGGAGAACAGCCGGTTGGAGCGAGGCAGTCATGGGGGGTGCCCATGGGCGCAGCTTCTGCCGCGCCCATAGATACGGGCGGCCCCACGGATCGCGCTCCAGCCCCTCCAGCAGCTGCTGCCAGGATCGCCGCTTCGCCTCATCAATGGCCACACGAAGGACCCTCGAAGCGTCTCGGTAGGCGGCATACAGAGACTCGGACACCTCCGTCTCCTGCCGCCTTCGCCTACGATACCGCTGGTATCGGCGGCGCCTCCTCACGCAGCGTCTTCGGAGTTCGGTGATCTCCTCTGACCACCAGTAGACCTGGCGTCTGGACCGTGGGGCTGTCGCACGTGGCATTGCGGCGTCGCAAATACGCGACAACGCCGCACACAGTCCATCCGCCAACGCATCCACGTCTACGGGGTCACCCTCCTGAGGAGTGCCATTCCACGCTTCGACGAGGGCCGCCTCCTGCAGCAACTCGGTGTCGAGACGCTTCAGGGCCCATCGTGGACCAATCTCACCGGTTCCCTCCCTCACAGCGTCCGCCGAGGACGGGCAGACGCTAAACCGGATATACCGGTGGTCGGAGAGCGTCTCCTCGTCCACCAACACCTGCCAGTCACGAATTTGACAGGCAAAGTCTGGGGTGGCAAACGTCACGTCGACGATTGATCCACCCCATTGGCGGACACAGGTATTCTCACTCCCGGTGTTCACGACGCAGAGGCCCACCTCGGCCAGCCACTCCAATACGCTGACACCCCGCGGACAGGTTCTTGGTGACCCCCACGCCACGGATTTGGCGTTGAGGTCCCCCAAGACGATCACGGGGCGTGGGCGGGTCTGACCTATAAAGGTCCCCACCTCGTCGAGAAGATCCTCTAGCTCGTGTCGGGGCCGGTTTGGGGAGTGATATACACTTATCACGAGGACGGGGCCCACTCCTGCCGCCACATAACCCCTGCCTCGTGCTGCCACTACAAGAGGGGGGGATCGGGCCGGTGACTGGGTGGCAATTGCCACCAAGCCGTCAAGGTCCCCCACCCAGTCACTTCTAGATGGGACCGAGTACGGCTCAGAAATCGCCGCCACTTTAATCGACCGCTCCGCCATGCACTGCAGAAGTAAATCCTGAGCGCGGGCGGAGTGGTTCAAGTTCGCCTGGAGGAAGGTTAGGGCCATACTAACCTACCTCCATAGTGTCCTCTCGCCCTTTGTTAAGAGGAGACGGTCGCGGCTGGGCCTCGGCCTCAGTCGCGACGGCCTTCCGCCGGGCCCCTGACTTTGACGGGGGCTTGGCACATGCCTTGCCCCCGGAGAGGTGGTCCGCTGGCTTACCCTCAGCCGCACAAAGTGAGCAGCGGGGGGCAGCGGAGCAGTCCCTGGCCTTGTGAGCCTTTTGCCCGCAGCGATAACACTCATCGCTGCGGTCAACCTCGGCATGACACTGGGCCGCCACGTGGCCCAATGAGAGGCAGCGAAAGCAGCGACGCGGCCTGGGGTCAAGGATGGCGACTCGCGCCGCCACCCAGCCCACTAAAACGCGCCCACTGGCCGCTATCTTTTTCGCAGCGGTAACGGGGCAGCGCACAAATGCCGTCCCCATCCCCGCCGGTCCTCTTCTTATGGCCCCGATCGCCACAGCCACCACGGGACACCCGCCCTGGATTGACAGCGCGTTCGCCAACTCTTCTGGGGTGGCTGAGTCATCCAGGCCGGTGACCCGCATGTCAGCGGTGGCGGTCGGTCTGGATATTTTGACCTCGGTTGCTCGGTCTCCAAACACCTCTTCAAGTCTCCTGGCGAGGACATCCGCTTTTGCAGCATTTTCCTCACCAGGAACCTCTAAAATCCGAGCCCCAGTGGCCGCCGTCCGGATGGTCAACGGCGGCAGACCCAACTCTCCGAGCTTGATTTTCGTCTTGGCTTCTGCCAAGACGCTTTTGTACGTCACTTCTTTCTCCGCCGCCCCCGGTTGCAGCGTGATAACCACGGCTGCGGTCCGGGGAGAGCGGAGTTTGGCTGCGCCCTTGGCTTTGGGCGGGAACTTCTTCTTCGGCGGTGGTGGAGGCGGGATCGGTGTCGGATTTGGCGCCGGGCGAGCAGGTACCTGCTCTTTGGTCGCTACTCCTCTGTCCCTCCGTTTTTCCATGCCGCGTCTGGCCACTACGTGCCACGCCTCGGTCAGAGGAGGCGGGGCAGGGGCAGGCAGCAGTGCTGCGGCTGCAGGAGCGGGGCCCTTCGCAGCCTTTTTGCCCCTCTTCTTTTGCCCCGGGGTGTTTGGCGGGGCGGCTCCGCGACTGGTTGCCACCACCGGTGGCATCTCAGAGCCAGCCTTCTTCTTGTGCACCGGAGTTTTCTCAGGGGCGGCTCCGTGGGTGGTGGTCACTGCTGGCTGCAGCTCAGTAGTTCTTCACCGATCTGCGGCGAGAGGGGGTCTGAGGGTTTTAGCCGGCAGTAACCGCTCCTCCAGGCCTTCAAAGCGGGCGTTGATCATGGTGCCCACCTGCACCATGACCTTCCGCATCGCTTCGTCGCTCACGATGGGCGTAGGGGACTGAGCCACTGGCAGTGGCTCCCTGGCTGACCGCAATTCCTCCATTTGGCGACGGAGCTCCTTTAGTTCCGCCGCCAGCTGCTGGTTGGCCTTGACCAGCAAGGCCATCTCCTCGGGCATCGAGCGGGCCCGCGATTCTTGGAAGGACGCTTTGATTGTCATCGCGGCGTCCTTCAGGGCCTTCACGCTCGTGCCCTTCAAGTTTTTGGACTTAGTGGCCACCGTAAGGACAGTGTCCACCGAGTCCAGGAGAATCTTCTCCAGATGTGCGGCATCGCAGTCGCCCAGCCTCAGACTGGTGGCCGGAGGCTCCGGCACCTTCAGAAACTGGGCGGCCGTTGATGCCGCCCCCTTCTGCTGCATCTTCTTTGCCAGCTCCTTTTCGGCAGTGAGCCGCAGCTCGTCCTCCCTCGCTCGATTCAGCTCGGCCTTGGCTTTCGCCAGGCCGACATACTGGCCGGTCGTGGGTGGCCTTCCTCTGCCGCGTCCTTTACCGCGTCGAGCGGCCGGGACCTTTGGTGACGGTAAAGGGTCACTGAGGTCCCCATCGTCCTCCTCCAATCGTCTCTTCCTCCTCCTTTGGGAGCCGCGCGACGACACGGTCTCCCACGTCATTGCGTCGGACTCCGCCTCCGATAAATTCGGAGACGGGACCCGAAGCAACTCGTGCAGTGGGGTCACTCCTGCGCCTGCTTGGGACGCAGAAGAGACACCCGCTGCCTCCTCCTCATTCAGGTCCGATGACATGCCATTTATTACATTTTGTGCAGAATCAGTGTCCGTTATCTTGCCAGTTTCGTTGGTGCGCGGGCCGGAGCCCGCGAAGCGGTTGTTGCCCCCCCCAGATACGGTGGGGCAGCCTTCTTGCGAAGGGTGGGATTCAAAATCACCCAAAATCCTAACCCCCGACGGGGTTAGGATTTTGGGTCAGGTTAGGAATAAACCGTTATTCTTTAGGTTTTGTATATAATTTTTTTTTCTCTTGAGGTCCAGAGTGAGTTTTAATTATTGCTATTTTAGTTTTTAACTTTATTCATTTATATTTAACTTCAATAATAATCAAATAATGGTCGCTATAGTGACTATTATTTGATGATCAAATAATCAGCCCCACTAACAGTTCTTACGTGTGCAATAGAATTTTTATATCCATCACCCACAAAAGAAATTGGTCTATCTGATTTATTATGTCATCAGAAAACATCCAGGTAACTTTGTAAATTTCTTTGCACATAGTGCTTTTTGTTAGAATTTGGTGTTGCAAAGATGATGGCCTTAATCCTAATGTAATTAGATACTGCGTGCTTCTAGATACTGTGTTGCTGTGCTTTTCGAATGTACGTAAAAATGCGTCTTCTTCCCCGATTTTTGCATTAAAACCTTCCAGTAAGCTTTTCAAATCAAATAATTTATTTGCTAAAATACATGTCATATAAGATCTTATATTAATTGTTAAGATACAATGTATTTAGTCTACACGCAGACGTGTACAAAAATCTTTAAATTCTTTAACACTATAAAAGCAGTTTATAAGAAGCCAGTGAGTCAAAGATCTTTTAAATTTGTTACCATCCAATATTTTGATATATTATATCTGATTTCATCAGCCGCTTCCGTTGGGGCGTCAGCGTTTCTGATTGTAGCGTTGTACAATCTACTTTTAAACGAATGACGCTTTGCATCTTCGAAATCGCATCCAAGTGAAGAACGCGTGAGACATACTTTTAGTCCACAAAAATTTTATATTTTGTGCAGTAAGATTCAACACTGACATAATTATGAAAAGTTATGGCATGTATACACATCGTCGCAGACTACTGTACCTATCACAGCATCATTTCTTAAGTAGTAACTATATGATTATATTATGCATTTCCTAGTGGCTGGTACTGCGAGCGAAGGACCTAGCCTCAGTATGGCTGAGAGGAAAGATCTGCTAGACGCGTGGCTGAATGCGGCTAAACCTCTCGAGTTGAAGGTCGTGATGCATGTTGGCGGTCTACCGATGCCTGAGGTCTTGGAGTTGGTAAGCAGACTGGAAATAGTTATTTGTTATGCTAGGCTGCAAAGTTATTGTTTGGCGAGAGTACTTTGGTTGAAACCTGACGAAGAGAAGAATTCTAGTATTGAACCTTGAGTGAAGTGAGTGGTTTCATTCTTAGTGTAACGAGGGTTTACAAGGTAATATACGTAAAATAAATTTCCTTCCGCGTATAACACATTTTTTCACATCACTACAGCTAGGAAAATGTTTATCTTTGTATATAAAAACTAGCATTCCGGGCGCGGCTCCGCCCACGCGTATGTCGGTTATCGCGCAAAAACATTAATCTCTTTTTGCGCAGTTGGATAAAAATTATCCTATGTTTTTTCCCGGGTCTCAAACTATTTCCATACCAAATTACATTCAAATCGGTCCAGTAGTTTTGGCGTGAAAGCGTAACAGACAGACAGTCAGAGTTACTTTCGCATTTATAATATTAGTACTGATTACGTGTCACGTTGTTTGTCCGCGATGGACTCCTAAACTACTAAACCAATTTTAAATTTGATTAGCACACCGTGTGCAATTTGATCCAAATTGAAAGATAGGATAGCTTACATCTCAATTTATAGTCATAATTACCCGTGCGAAGCCGGGGCGGGCCACTAGTTTTATTATAATAAGTACCTATGTAATGTACATATAGATGGTATTGATCTTGCATTTTTTTCTTGATAGATCTTAAGCATTGTACTTTAGCTGAGAAATAAATGATTATCTATTATTATTATAAATGCCCGTGGGGTGCCGGGTTAGAATTTGATCTCCCCATATCATCCCGTGGGTATCGTAAGAGGCGACTAAGGGAAAAATACTGGAAGGTGGGTAGCAGAGCAGCGCCTTCTAAAGAACTGTCATTTTACACTGCGATCCCCAAGCCACCTGCCAAGCGTGGGGTTTATGGCAAATACCTCCTTGATAGGGGAGGCTGTGTTCAGCAGTCGACGATACGGCTGAAACAGTAATTATTATAAATATAATAAGAATAGACTATACATGTACTAACTAACTACCTACTACTTACTTGTCTCAGTGGGTCAGTGCAAACTGTTGACCGCAAACACAACTGAATCACCTGCTGGTAAGTGACGATGTGGTAGAGTATATTGTATTGCCTGGCTCGCTTCCCAATCCTTGGTTCTCAAGGAAAGCTGCCGGAACCAGTAAACACCATAATGTGATTGCAGTGACAGTTATTCTCGAGGGTGGTAAAATCCAAAGAATCAAAAAGTTGACGGGTTTGCATAGGCGTAAAATATAGGCGTTATATTAACATGAAAAAAATATTATCATTTTCATTCTTTCGATAAGTTTGCTTTTACGTTTTAGTCAGGAGTTTTAGCTCAAGAGGATAAGTTTTATATTGATTGCGAGGTGTTTTAGAGAACTATCAAAGAAACATGTATAACTTATACATTTTATTTTATACCTCTGTTCATCCGAGCCGTATCTTTTGTTTCAACTACATTAGCATAGTAGATATTAGCTTAAGCTCAATATATGTAGTAGGCTACAAATAAATGTGTATTAGGTTATTAAAAAGTCGTTGCATAACTTGCAAGTATTATCACTACAAAGTATAAAACAAAGTCACATGTATAAAATAACAGAGAAACACTGATAATTTTAGAAGTTTCTAATGTGATGTCGTAAATAAAAACATTGTTTTGCGCTTACATTGCAAACGCTGGCTGATCCCTACGAGATACATCAAAATAATGTACTACAGTATTGTACTCACTAAAGCGGGCTACAAAAAAAATCCGGGGTGGTATATGTCTATCTCTTAGGAATAACCCACAATAACCATATTATCCTATATATATTTTTTTTATGTTATTGTGACGGAACAATCTCGAGGCCCACCTGATGTTAAGCGGTATCCTCTGCCTACAACAGATACATTTCGTCACAAGTCACAAATTGCACTGCGCCCGTCACTTTGAGACAGTTGTTAAGTCTCATGTGCCTGTAATTTCACTGGGTCTCAAGGGCTTCTGCCGGAACAAACCGTTAGGTGCTTGGCGACAGATTTTCTACTTGAGGGTGGTCGCTAGCCAGGCGGGCACTCGCAAAATGCCCTTCCACTATGCGGTGAAGCTCAAGCCCGCGGCGGGATTCGAACCATGGACCTGCTGCGCGGCATAGACGTCCATAGACAATGCCACTGAGCCATCACTGCTTCGAAACAGGCATATTTATTACGAAAAATAATGACTCATTTACGAAAAGATATAAGTAATACTGCATTAACCCTTAGTCAATTAAGCCTTAGATACATTGTGCATTTAATATAGATCAATATGACTCTTTATAACATGATCAATAATGAAAACGAACAATTAAGAATTTGTAGGTTTTATGTACCTAGGTACGTGTTACGTTTCTACGTGTATTTGGTTTGTCTTTATTGTAAAAACTGTAGTCCAAAGTGTTAAACATGTGATTGTTGTGCAAAATATATCTAAGTTAAAAAGCTTTCAAAAGTAAACCATATACATAAGTGAGTTGGACTGAAGCTAAGGATCCCGAACTGTATTATATGAAAGAAAATAAATTATCATGACCGCACAATATCCGAAGTCATCGCTCTTGGTTGCTTTTATTAAGCCACAGGACTACTCAAAACTAACGTATGATCTACATAGATCTCAAATATATTAAAAGGTTCTTAATATTCTAGGCAAAGTACTCCGAAAAGGCAGGTCCAGATGCTATCTTGACCCTGCCGGAGCTGTACTACAAGCCAGCAAACGTGGAAGCATTGGTAAACTACGTGAAACAGATCTCTGATGCTGCCCCGTCACTGCCAATCCTGTACTACGACCATCCTTCGTTGAGCGGCGTGAAACGTAAGATTGTATATGACATATTAGGTACCATATTATGTAAAATTTTTGAGAGCCAGTAATCCTAGGTTAAGCCAGTCAACACCTTCGACCACATCATCACTTACCATCAGGTTCTCATCTGATGGGGAGATTGTGGTCAAAGGCTTACGCTATCAGCAATAAAAAAAAAATAATAATTTACCTACATTTTGAATCCCTAAGCGTGTTCCATTATTCATCTTAAAAAAAACGATACAGGTACCTTTTAACAGTTTTTTTATTTTTGGTCAATAACTGGATAAGTATTGGTTTTCCCAAAAGTTCATGTAGGACTTTCATGCAAACTTTCAGCCCTTGTTTGATGCCCTTATTAATTACTGCTCTTATATAATCCAAGTAAAATATAAGCTAAAACATATATGTAAATATCTTTGTTTAATTATTCATTCTATGATAAAAGACTTAGAGGAATACCAACATTATTTATTGTAGGAATCAAAATGACTTCCTTCTTCCATGACGGAAATTCACTCAAGAATATTGACAGAACAACTAATAATATCGCTCTCTTCAAAGATTTACACTTTTCAAATACATTTTGAATCCCTAAGCGTGTTCCATTATTCATCTTAAAAAAATCGATACAAGTACTTTTTAGCAGTTGTTTTTTTTAAATTTTGAAAAATAATGTTTCTCAATAACTCTTACAAACTTTCAGCCCTCGTTTGATGCCCTCATTACTACCCTTATATAATCCATGTAAAATTTAAGCTGAAACATAAATTTTAAAATGTTTGTATTTATTAATTCATCCTATCATAAAAGACTTACCTACAGTATTTTAAAGTTAGAAATCATAAAACTAAATCGATACTTTCAAACCCCTAACTTCAAATATTAACATATATTTTTGAAATAACTGCCTTATCTTGAGACCTTGAGACTGAATCTGTTCTTTCCATTAGAAACATACATGAAAAATCCTAAATTTGCATTTTTAACCCCTACGACTTAATTCGTCCCTATCGTAAAAATTTTCATACGAGTACATCACGTTTTATTTTATGTTGAATTATTTTTTTTGTGTCTTAAAGTCATTTTAATGAATTTTGTATTCCTGTTACTTCTACTTCAAAACTTTATTAAAACACTAAGCTGTATTTTCTTATACTTGGTAAGTGATGATGTGGCCGAAAATGTAATTCAGGCTAACCTAGAATTACTTGCTCTCAAGGACAGCTGCCGTAACACACCGGTGCTTGGCGACAGATTTTCTACTTGAGGGTGGTAGCTAGGCAGGCAGGCATTCGCAAAATGCCCTACCACCATGCTATAATGACTGCCATCCTAAGACAACAACCGGGACCGACGGCTTATTGTGCCCTCTGAAGTACGGAAGCGCTCAGTAGTATGTCACCACCGGTCACCCATCCATGTCATGACCGAGGCGGACGTTGTTTAAGTTTGCTGATCGGTTCAGAATGGGTAAGCAAACTTCGCTACGAGCGCTTCAAACTATGAGGTTCTATAACACCTGAACTAGTTTCTAGGAAAGTCATTGTCGTATTTACCTACTTTTTATAAAGATCAGAGCTGCGTATCCAGCTAATTATCTTTGCGATCTTCCATATATCAGGGCTACGTATATAGTCTTGTTGAGGTCTATGAAGGAAGAGAGTAGATATTTCATGTTCCTTGGGTTGGGTATGTCAGTGGTTCTTTTTCTACATATATTGGGATATTGAGAGGTCATCATGACTCACCGATAGTTTTCTTTTAAGTTTCCTTATTACTTCCATATTGGGCTAGTTTAGATGTTTCTTCATCAAATTTTTGAATTTTATTCTTCTTATGAGAGTATAGCCAGGTCCCGTGTTTTTTTGAAGTTGTAATTATTAATTTTGATTTTTAATTGTGGTGGTTGGACATGTACATAATATAATCTCAAACCAAATCAATTGTTTATTTGCCAGAATAAGTACAATACAATTATTATAATCGTTATGTCAAGTACAGCATTCAGCCTGCAAGCAGGCGTGCAAATATTAAAATTATTTTTATCTATAAAATTTATTGTGTACTTAATTTAGTCAATCCATAACAAATGATTACTAAACATTATTTCTATAATTATAACTAAGATACTCCTTAATACTATAAAAACATTTGCGCAACAGCCAGTCTCTTAGTTGTTTCTTAAGCATTTTCCTTCTACAATTTTTAGCATGGTGGTAGGGCACTTTGCAAATGCCCGCCTGGCTAGCTACCACCCTCAAGTTGAAAATCTGTCGCCAAGCACCTAACGGTGTGTTCCGGCAGCTGTCCTTGAGAGCCAGTAAATCTAGGTTAGTCTGAACAACATCCTCGACCACATCATCACTTAGCATCAGGTGAGATAGTGGTCAAAGGCTAACCTATCAGGCATAAAAAAAAAAAAAAAAAACAATTTTAATATTATTAGGTAAATTGTTATATATAGATATACATATATTACTTTAATTTTTTCTTACAATTCACTTTGATTTTTTATAAGACATCTTACATCATAAATATGGGATTTATTCGGTAGAAAAATGTTGTATATGTGAAAAGAAACTGTTTTAATTTTTAGTAAACATGGCGAAGTTCTTCCGACTGGCGACGAAATCCATCCCAAACTTTAAAGGCATCAAGTGCAACTTTTTAACAGCTGTTGACATATCTGCACGCAACGAAGTGAATGATGATCAAGTAATATTCATGGCAGGATATGTAAGTTAAAAAAAACATCGCAAAATTGATGAATTTTCTAATATTTAGATATAGATATGCAATTCTGAAGCAGTGATAGCTCAGTGGCTTAGGCTATGGACTGCCGCGCAGCAGGTCCATGGTTCGAACCCCGCCGTGGGCTTGAGCTTCACCGCATGGTGGAAGGGCAGAAGAAAAAAAAAGAGCCAGTAATTCTAGGTTAGTCTGAACAACATCTTCGACCACATCATCAATTACCACCGAATAAGAGAGTGGTCATAGGCTAGCCTATCAATTATAAATAAAAAAAAAACCTGTAGAATGAAAAGAAGAATTTATGCCTCACGATGTTATTAGAAAGACATATAAGTTTATCAAAGACTACGAGAAAATGACCCTTATTTCCAGGCAACAACAGCATCAGCGTACATGATGGGCTACAACTCGAGTATGACTGCGGTCTCCAACCTGTTCCCTGAGCTGATGCTGGAGATTCAACAAGCTGTGCAGCAGAGCGACGTGACGAAGGCCAGGGAACTGCAGCAGGAGCTGAACAAACGTGTCGCTGCTATAACTGAACAAGGTACAACCATCGTCACGCCTCATCTTCTTCTTACCATCGTCCCACTGGTGTGGGGTCGGTACATAATGTCTTTACATTTATCAAAAACATATTTTCGATAAGAGCACACGGGACAACAAAAGGACATAATTGTAAAAGTAGTGGCTTCAGTTTTCTAGAATAGTCAATTCAATTCAATTCTTTATTTGCACGAATATGGGTACATTATGATCTTAAAAATATTGGTAGTTCTCCATATCAACCTCATGTAAGGTAATATATAAAGGTATGCAAATGTTATAATAAATATAAAATGTCATTTAAAAAATTATATAATGTGAAAATTATGTCATTAATATATTGAAGCTATTTAGTATCTATTATATAAAATTAAAGAAAAAAAATCATTATTATGTTGCAACTATTTAGCATGGTAAATGTAGTATCTACCAGGATGCTTTCTCCAGGAAGTCTTTTACTGAGTAATAACTCTCGCTCACTAACCACTTCTTCAACTCCGTGTTAAATCTGCGACCTCGTAATTCCAGCAAATCTTTTGGAATGGAATTATAAATGAGAGGTGCCATGTAAGTACAGTTTTTCCTAAACAGTTCCAACTTGGGTCCCGGCATTTTGATATGCAGTTGCGTGACAGATCGTTGATTTATGCTTTTATGAGCGGCTGCCTGCCTGACTCAAAGCTTCCTTGGTAATTGTCATATAAGTGGTACATCACAAATCATTTTTATATATTGTGTAAAGAGGGTCCAAAGATAAACATTGGTGTAAAAGTTTTAAATATTTTTTAAGGGTTACCATAAATCTCACTACCCCTTATCTAAGAATGACAACGAAACCAAAATACCTTTATATTTTGGCAAGTGGGGTATCGCCGTAAAGAGGCCATTGATTAAAAAAATTAATTTTCATATTATATTTCATTAAAAAAATTTAATAAATGGGGAGCCATCAAAGTGGTACATTTTATACTGTTTTTGTTACGGGGTCTTTATAAAGAAACCTGAAATTTCAGTATAGGATATGCATGGTGGTATGGCATTTAGTATGGTGGTAGGGCATTTTGCGAATGCCCTGTCTGGCTAGCTACCACCCTCAAGTAGAAAATCTGTCGCCAAGCACCTAACTGTGTATTCCGGCAGCTGTGCTTGAGAGCCAGTAATTCTAGGTTAGTCTGAACAACATCTTCGACCACATCATCACTTACCATCAGTTGAGATAGTGGTCAAAGCCTATCGAGCATAAAAAAAATATCCTCTACTAATTAAAAAAATATAAAAACTCCGATTTATAGTGTCACTGCACTATAAATTGAAGCAGTTATCAAAACCAACAAGCAATTATTTTTGCACGGGTGTTACAATGCGGATCCCTATAAGAGGTAGACCCGTCTTGCAGTACTTTTGCAGTATTTTAGATACTTGTATCTTTACAGGCGAGTACGTCCCATTCGTTAAAGCTGCCATGGAATACATCTCCGGAATCGAAGTGGGAAGCACAAGACATCCCAACACACGTGTTACAGAAAAACAGAAAAAAATACTTCATGAGAAAATTCAGAACTTAGATTTACCTGTATCAGAGCCAAGAGATTAACTCTTATTAATAAATAACTATTACATACGTCAGTAAATGACAATACGAATAAATTTTCAATATACATATTGTTTTTAATATATTATTTAAACACAAATATAATTTATTCATAATATTTATTGTTATTTTACTGTATTATTATTTAATTATTTGTGTAACCCCCTTAGGAATAATGTGATAGTGGCAGATCCATTTTTAAGTACAATTTATTGATTACAAGTAATTACAACACGCGCAAAAATTACAATTTTGAAACGCTCGTAGCGTAGTTTGCTTAGTCGTTCTTAATCGATCGACTAAGTTAAGCAACGTCCGCTGCGGTCTTAACTAGGATGGGTGACCACTATGGGTACTAGGTGTGGCATTACTACTGAGTGCTTCCGTGCTTCAAAGGGCACATAAAGTCATCGGTCCCGGTTGTCTTAGCATTGAAAACGTTACAGCATGGTGGTAGGGCATTTTGCGAATGCCCGCCTAGCTTCACCTCATATTTTTACACTTATACACACAGTCAGGTGTTTGTCGACAGACATCTCTGTCGACAAACACCTGACTGTGTGTTCCGGCAGCTGTCCTTGAGAGCCAGCAATTCTAGGTTAGCCTGAACAATACCTTCGACCGCATCATCACTTACGACCAGGTGAGATAGTGTTCAAAGGCTCGCAATAATCGGATATAAATAAAAAAACACAACATCGTCTTCAAAGTTTTTATACTTTACAAGTCTACCACCTAGTGTTACACACCTAGTGTTAAAATAAAAAGTACAGAAAGCAGTTGAATAATATCAAGGAGTTTGTAGTCACGGTTGCGTCCTGGTAAATATCCGAGACACTAATTCCTTCTGAGTTTTTTGGTGGTTTTCATCTTTAGAAATGTTTAAAACAACTTTATTGTTTAAGATATTATGATTACCTACACAAAGTAAACCATTTATTTCCAGTTTTACGACAGTAACTATATTTGTATCTATTACAATGTTTAAATTTTTTTTTCTTTGTATCATCCATTCTTTCTTATCCTCCATCGATTCATCCTACATGTTCATTGTTCGGAGTTTCTCTTCAAGAACGTGGACTTGCGACTCTTTCAGACGAGTCAGCGGCTTCCTCGGAGCTCCAACCTTTACCATGGATATGATCTCCATGGCTGCCTTCATCGCAGGTACAAAGTCTCCTGAAGAATAAAAGCAGAATATGTTAATACATACCTAGTTACGAGTACTATATTTTTATATTTGCAATAATTCATGCTCTGCGGATTACATTACAAAATTACAAGAGGAAAATTTTCAAATTTACGTAAATTTATAACTTTGAACATACTTAGTTGTTGAATTGAATAGTTTAAGGTACTACGACATTTATTTTTAAACCACTTTAAAAAAAAGGAGGTTCTCTAATTCGACTTTATTTTTTTAATGTTTTTTTTTTTCTTTTTTATGCCTGATAGGTTAGCCTTTGACCACTATCTCACCTGATGGTAAGTGATGATGTGGTCGAGCATGTTGTTTAGACTAACCTAGAGTTACTGGCTCTCAAGGACAGCTGCCGGAACACATCGTTAGGTGCTTGGCGACAGATTTTCAACTTGAGGGTGGTAGCTAGCCAGGCGGGCATTTGCAAAGTGCCCTACCACCATGCTGTAACGACTGCTATCCTAAGACAACAACCGGGACCGACGGCTTAACGTGCCCTCCGAAGCACGGAAGCGCTCAGTAGTAATGTCACCAGCGGTCACCCATCCAAGTCCGCGTATGATCCGCAATGACCGCGGCGGACGTTGCTTAACTTTGCTGATCGAATCAGAATGGCTAAGCAAACTTGGCTACGAGCGCTTCAAAAAATGTTTTACTTCAACTTTCTTTATGTGTGTTACTTCAACTCTACAGGGTGTACTCATTTTGATGATGTTTTTAATAATCTAAAGCTGGTGCTTGGCTTGTGGTCCCATTTAAATTTGAGTGAGATCTGACGAGTAGTATTACAGTTATCCCTAATAATGCGTATATTATGTTTGTAGAGGTTTTTTGTTACAATTTTAATTATTACCTCTAAATTGATTTATACATAACAACTTATGCTACAGATAAGTATTGAGATAGCAAATGAACGAGCAGAGAAACCGGACATTTGAACTAGTGTTGACCAAATGCAAGGCCAAGGCAAGACTAAGCTGGTTTTGGTCTTGCTATAAGAAGGCAATCTTCTTGGCTTTAGTCTTACAAAAATGCAACAAGAAGATCAAGATTGCAAGATCAGGTCCAATTCGAGCAACACTTTGTAGTAGTCGACTTACAACAACATCCGTGAAATTACAGACGCATCTACGAAATCGCAGACGAGCTCTTTTCCACCTTTTGCTTCTGGCGGGTTGTTGTATGGTCTGCGATATATCAAATGTCTTTGAGTCCTTAAGATATGTGACTAATTTTCTTAGATAGTGGTGATGGTATTGTTATTTTATCTTGTAACTTACCCTGAGCAGCAATGCAATCAACTAGTCTGTTCATCTTCTCCTGGTTAGCCCTTGCAGCGTTGACTTCTCCACACTTCACAGCATCCACTATATCCCGTACCAAGCCAGGGAACAAATTAGTGACTGTAGCTATACTGGAGTCGTGCCCCATTAGGACGGATGGAGCTAAATGCTGAAATCATAATGGATCCTCTTTCTCAATGTCCTCACGTTCCATAACTCTACAACCTCATGCATATCGTAATTGCAAACGGTAATAGCAGTTACTAGGCGGTTTTTTTTGATACCTGATAGGCTAACTTTTGGACATTATCTCACCTGATGGTAAGTGATGATATGATCAAAGGTGTTGTTAAGGCTAACCTAGAATTGCTGGCTCTCACAGCTGCCGGAACACACCGTTAGGTTCTTGACGACAGATTTTCTAATTGACACGACGGCATAACGCGTCCTCTGGGGCACGGAAGCTCAGTAGTAATGTCAGTAGCAGTCACCCCTCCATCTCCTAACCGCGGCGGACGTTGCTTAACTTAGCTGATCGGCTAAAAGTGGCTAAGTAAACTTCTCTAGAGATATATGAGAGATGTGCTACCACCAATTATTTATTTAGTAACTTCCGCGTTCCAGTTCCTCTGTTTCAGCAACTAATTAGCTCACATCAATGTAAAAACTTGTTTTCAGGTTTGTTGTAAGGACGACCTCATTTTTAATAATGACACCAACCAATAGAAATGTTATTAGTACCTAAGTATCTAAAGCACGTAAAGCACTCTGTATCTGTTATACAACTAAGATTTTCCCTTTATAGGGGATATATTATCTTCTGTAAAGGGGATTTTAGTAGTAGCAAAATTGCCTTTAAAGCTTTTAATACAGAGTTAAGAAGATTTCAACCATAAGTATAGTGATAAAATATCCTTGAATTGGGCAATCATGTTGAGATCGCGCCTTTATGGGTTTTAATCCCGCATTCCTCTTTGCAATGCAACAATCCAGATCGTATGTTGAATAAAGCATAGGAAATAACAAAACAAAGGACGAAACAAAATAATATAAAATGTAAAGAACTTACATGATTAGCTATGAAAACTTTTTGGTCAGGAGCTAGCTGGTCTGCCACTAGGGTAGCTACACTGAGGTCAGCCTTCATGCCTTTGAACATCGGTATCCTGGTTGTCGCCGAGGAGAAGAATTCTTTCATGTTCACTAAAAACAATACTTGATTAAATAATATATTCAACAGCCGCATAATGTACAAGGTCGAAACCTTAAAAATAAGGTTGAAGCACAAATTACATAATACTTCAATAAAATTAAATAAAAGTTAAAAATTGCAACTCAATATATTTCGTTACTTATTAAAAAAAAAAAAAATGGGTAAACCTATGTTTACCCATTACGATTCAGAGCAATGATGCAACAATCAGATATTTCTATCAATATATTTAGAGAGAAATACGATCTCCAGTGCCTTGGCTGATTTGTCTCAAAATAAAAGGAAA
Source organism: Plagodis dolabraria (assembly GCA_963854805.1). NCBI lineage: Eukaryota > Metazoa > Arthropoda > Insecta > Lepidoptera > Geometridae > Plagodis > Plagodis dolabraria. The sequence continues at coordinate 23,444,500 of OY978459.1, forward strand.
ATAGTATAATCAAAGATTGTCACCTTACATGGATCAAAATTATAATTAAATATAAGTACAGATATTTTCCGTTTAAGCGAAGGAACATTGCTCAAGAAAACGAAGTGTTACAAACGGTTCAAGTCATAAAGCTTCATACAGCCTATATTATATTGTGCTAATAATTTGGTAAATAGGTTCTTTGAAAAAGTATTCTCGCATATCGTATTACCCGTTTAGATTGCAAAATTATTTTAATCAAAATATTAGATTTAGTTTTAAATATATTTATTATTATATATTTAGTTTTAAAACGTTTTTAGATTAATTTGAATTATCTACAACGTGCTTGTTCACGTTTTATATTTATTTTAGCCTTTGACCGATATCTCACCTATCAATATGTGGTCTGTATTATACTCATGGCTCTCCAGCTCTCACTTGCCGGAAAACACCTAGTGTTGTGGTTGCGACAGATTTTCTACTTGAGGGTTGTAGCTTGCCAGGTGACATTCACAATATGCCCTACCACCATGCATGCGGTGAAGCTCAAGCCCGCGGCGGTAATCAAAATATGGAAAAATATTATGCATGGCTTGACAAATATTGGCTCTTATCCATCAACTTAGACGTGAGTGCTGTTCTTTCTGTACTAAGGTTCGTATAAATAAATGCATCTCAATATTGAGATGCTTATTCAATTCAAATTCAAAATAATTTATTCAATTTAGGCGTCTACGACGCTCTTACGAAGGTCAATTATAAATTTTAATATTGAAATATTCTAGATTATACTACTGCCACGTTCAGCAAAAAAAATATATAGCCACTGCGAGAAGAATGCACTGAGAAAAAAATGAAATGTAGCGAAGTCTTTTCACAATGTATGTGTAGTTTTATCTAAAATACGTAATCTACAGCAGTAAAAATGTTGGATAATACAAAATAATGTTGAAGCGTATCAACACGTCACTAAGTTACAACATGTTGTGTACTGATATTGCCGTTAAATACGTACCCGTCTGTCGGGTCCGTCAACAAGACTCAACATACGTAACCGATATAGGCAGATACATGCTAGGAAGTAGTCCATGGATATGACGTCACAGATAGAACATTACATTATGCTGTCGCATCTTTATAAATGTACTCCAACATTAACAGGATGACACAAACGTCTTGACTAAAAAAAATAATGTTTCAAGTAGTTTGCGTCGTGACTATAAGTAGATCGTCTATTTATTGTAAGTATTAGTCTAGTTATTTGGAAACAGACTCCTACTGTGAGTAGGCAACAACAAGGTATAAGTAGACAATCTCCTATATGTACGTAGCTTGATGCATGATGTAGGTACGTAGAAAACATTATTAGTTACATTTAAGTAGACTGCGCTAAGACTCCTTACTGTACGTAGGCCGATGCACGATATAAGTAAGCGAATTATGCAAGCTCCTTCCAGTACGTAGGCTGATGCATGATTTGGTAAGAAAGATCTTTACCACAAGTGAGCAGCTTCAAGGTTGACGTAGAAAAACTATTTACCGTACGTGAATTTATGCGCAATAAATTTACGTAAAATTCATTTAAGTAACCTACTTACTGCGCGTAGGCCTATGCGTGATGAACGTAGGGAACATCATTATACGTTTTTAGACATACTGCATTTGTACATTATTTAAATGTTGCGGGCGCAATAATATACTGTTCCCTCGACATTTTAAAGATTGTTTTACGACAGAAGATTAGTGTTGCCAGATGCCGAATAAAAAAATACGAAAGCAGTGTTTCATAAACGCTGATTTTCGACCATTGCTTATTTCAATATTTCTTCATTTACAATCAATTTTGCGCTCGTACTCATGTTCGTATAAATTACAAACAAATCAATTGTTATACGCGTGCAAATAAATAAAAACTAGTTACTCTGCACTGAAACCCCATATTTCGATTTGGTACTTCTTTAGTTATGTCTATTATGTGCATTTGTACTTTTAGTTTGTGCCTCATTTTTTACATCAAATACAACATATATATAACGTTGCTTGTATCGGTATCGTTACGTGGTGTTTTCATCATAATAGTTCAATAAGAACAGAAATAATAAAAAGTAATACATTGATGAGATGATTTATAGTATACTATTGACTATATAGAATAAAAAATTGATATAAGGTTTTTTTTCTGTTATTTTTAAAAATATATTTGGTATATACCTACTGCATCCCGCAGTATCATTCACGTAGGCAATAATGAAAAGTGATGATAGTCATGATGATTATGATAGTAAGAAGTTTGCGTTGTGTTTATCTAAGACCTAAACTATCTATATATCTATTTATATTTCAGTTTCATCCAAAGTGGTCCAGCAATTTCAGCGTATATATATATATATATACAAATATACATTCTTGTCCTTACTTACAAACCTTAGTATTTCTAATGAATCGATTCAGGCGTTACCTTGCGGAAATATAATAATATCAAATATTTTGAATATATTAAAAAAAACATTAAATTAATATTTTAACAAAACTCCTAAAAACTATCAAAATATAACTAGTGACGATTTCGCCTAATTTTCGACACAAATGACGTGACGTCACAAACACGTGAGTCGAGAAGGTGCGATCGTGCACTCGTATAGTCAAGACCTCCTGAGGATGCTTCGTGTAGAAGCGACACGCGTCAAACGGTTTGACTGCGTGTTGTTTGTGACGTTACGTCGGCTTAGCAAGAAAATTAGGCGGAATCGTCATTGGATATATTTTTATATTTTTAAGTGTTTTATTAAAACTTAGCATTACTAATGTTACTGTTCTTGACCAGGAAAAATTACATATTTTTTTATTTATAACAGCATTTAGCCACATTCTCACCTGATGATTTTGGTATTTCCTAATCTAACCAAACTAATTGTAAAACAGAGCTTTTGAGGCTGTAAGCAAGTGTTCAGTTTTTTTTTATAAATATTTAATCTAATACTACTAAACATGGATTGTTTTGTCTACATGGATAAAACCGCGGGGAGCAATTGTTATTATAATAGTTTTTGAAAAGTCTAAACAATGCATCAATGATATCAAAGTTAATATTTAATTTTATTAATATTAAAATATTTTTTTGTGAATACTCGGCTGATTTTGATTTACACGCTGGCAATACTGGCTGGAGCGTAATGCAACAGCTATAATATTAGTTTTCTGCGAGACCGTGGGAATCGCGTCACGCGCGCATGTAAATGTTTTCAACAGTGATTATTTATAAAAAATCTTTTATTACAAAGTTTCCAAAATCAATTTATCACCAATCAAATTTGAATAAACGAAAAAAGGGGTTCAGTCGCCCCAAAGTGGGTCTGTGTGTATAAAGAAAGGCCAAAGACACAGCCTGGCTATCCGGCAACCAGTGAATTCAAATGCTAAACGGCAACATTCACAGGTAAGCGACTTTGTTGTTTTTTTAAAGTCTTAGTTATAAATGATTTAGTCAAACGTTGAACAAATGCCTCCCTCTATTAAGAAAGGGGGCTATAATTGCAATAATTTTATTTCATTTCATTTGCCATAATGTCCATGCTTGGCAAGCAACTTTGGGAGCACGTTTGTAAGATGACAGTTCTTCGGAAAAGGCAGCTGTCTAAGTTGTGATATTTTCCCTTTTGTCGCCACTTGCAACTCCCACAGAAAGATATGGATGGTGCAATTTTATCCGGGCATCCCAAGGCCGGTTGAAAACAAATATATTTATGTAAATGAAGTCTACACAATGTTACAGATGCTACTTTATTAGAAGACAAATTGACTTGGCTAAAAATAATATTGATACCTGACACTGAGTACAAAAATCCTCGAGAAAGACTGCTGATACTGGTGTTAAAGAAATATTATGAGAATAAAGAACACATCCGACTACCTATGACTATCCAACTCTCCGATAACCCCAAGGTATATTTTGGTATGTTAAATTTTCAAACCTACATGATATTTTACTTTCATAATTCATATTTATGTTTCATATTACTTTCAAAGTGGAATTATTCGAATGATCTGTTATTGATTGCAGATTTTACAAGATCTCAACCATATATATCCAAAAAATAATGAGGGGCTTTTCTTATAACTCCAGGGACTAGTGCTAGTGGTAAGTACTTTAAATACCCTTAGAACATACCCGACGACTACAAATAAGCTGGAAACGTAACGCTACAAGTGCAGCACAATTAACTATTGTGGTATAGCGAGTGTAGTCTGACATTAATAAGGTATTGTTTCCTTCTTGGTAATACTTTTTAGGGAGTGTCATTTTTATTTAACAAATTTCGTAAAATATTTATTTATTCCAGATGGTGAATCTGAAACTGTAACTGTGCGCCGCACTGCTTTGATCCTCGCATACATTGTTGATTCCGCATAGAAAAATAAAATGTATATGGAGACCATGTCGAAGATAAATTTTTCAAACTCCGTGAAATGTTGTACGCATGTCTTTTAAGCCTGATATCTGATGTTTGACAGTTTTCCACCACGTCCTTAATAATGTCATGTGCCACCTTAGGCTGGCTACGCTCACCTGTCTTTCAACTTAAATTGATAATTGATAATGGACCTAAATATTTATTTTTATTTCAGAACAATTTTGTATATTGTTTTCAATAAAAAGATCACAAATTGATGATAATACATTTTTATTAACCTTATGTATTTATTAATTTAATATGCTTATTTACTGTCTTATTACAGGTGCAGCCTGCATATAGAATAATTACTTAAATCGTGCATAAGCCTCTGTACAGCTAGGTTGTATACGTAAACCTTAGTGCAGTTTACTAATGGTTTGGATCTTTTCTTCGTATAGAATGCATCAATCTATGTAGAGTAGGGTGCACAAATTGTAATCCAATGCGCATAAATAAACCAGGAGCAACCTTCATATAGTAAAGAGGTTTACCTTTGTATACTACAAATGGTGCTCTTAATAACATCTTAAGCGTAATAATGGTCCAGGTTTATGTACATATGTAATATCCATACTCTACATAGGCGAATGCATGATAAATATATAAAAAATCCTTACTATTAGTAGGTTGTGCCAAAATTGACGTAGGCAACCTCCTTACTATAATACAGCCGATGCATGATACATATGAGGATCATCCCTACAGTAAATGGGCTGCACCACGATTGACGTACGCAACCTCTTTACTGTACGTAGGACGATGCATTATAAATATAAGGAACATCCTTACTATAAGTAGGCTGCATCAAGATTAACGTACGCAATCTCCTTACTGTATGTAGGCCACTACATGACAAACGTATGGAAAATACTTACCATAAGTAGCCTGCATCAAGATTGGTGTACGTAACCTCCTTCCTGTAAGTAGGCTGATACATGAGATACGTAGGGATCATCTTTACTATAAGTAGGCTGCATCAAATTTGACTTACGGTACCTCCTTACTGTACATAGGCCGATACATGACTAACGCAGGGAACATCTTTGCCATAAGTAGGCTGCAACAATATTGACGTAGGCCACCACCTTACTGTACGTAGTTCAATACATGGTAAACGTAGGGAATATCTTTACCATAAATAGGCTGTACCAAAGCTGATGTAGGCAACCTCCTTACAGTACGTAAGCTGACGCATGTTAAACGTCAGAATCACCTTTACCATTAATAGGCTGTAGCAAGTTTGACGTAGACTACCTCCTTATAGTAAACATAATAAACGTAGGAAACATACTTATCGTAAGTAGGCTGCACCAGGATCTACGTAAGTAACATCCTTACTTTGTCAAGATGTTACATACTTATTTGCATGACAGTACATCATTGAATGAATGAATGAACGAATGACTTTCGTACATTATTGTAATGTACAATGCTCTTTACAGCAAGGCCATTATACGTCATGTTGTCTCATCTTTATGTACGCTAGTCACGTTTTAAACAAGAAATACGTATGTTGAGGCTAAAAATACGTATGTCAAAACATGAAATTTTTCTCAGTGTGGGCAAGAAACTCGGGGCCATTCTTTTAAACGTCTTTTAACAATGTGTTATATACAATATAATACGATTATTACAATATTTGTTTAAATTACGGAGACAGGTCCTTCTGTGAGCATCAGCATTGTAATATGTTTGGGAATTCTATTATAAAACCGCACACAATTACCTAAAAAGGACCTTTTATTTGTCTTTGCTATATAGTCTAAAACCTGGTACTGCTATTTTATATATATTCCTATATAGTGTTGTAATCGTGGTTGTCACTATTTAATTTAAATTTACTCAAACTATGTAAATCTTAAGATGCAGTTTTGGCGTTTGATTTATGGAGCATCTGCCAAAAAAAGCATCCTAAGACTGATCTAAACTTTGTGATGCATATATTAATACGAACCCTAGTCATCCCTGATTATAACACTGGTTATCGTGTGACCAAGGAAATGAATGATGATTTATTTAAAAACTTCTTTGGAATCTTACCGTCAACTCCGCTCATCATAGGAAAGTGGTAGTAAATAAGAGGCAACGATGGCGCAGCATTGGATACCGTCTCCAGATAACTCACTAGCTGTTCCACGGTCCTTGGCTTGTAGTACAGCTCTGGCAGTGTCATTATTGCATTTGCTCCTACTTCTTGGGAGTATTTTGACTGAAAAATGAAAATAGTAATTTTGGTGCTTAGTTGACTTGCACAATACCTTTTCTCCAAGCTACATAAGGTGCACTTATTCCTAAGCCCTTCACAGTCTGTTCAGTAGCTATCATTAAGACCTGCAAGGCGATTATGTTACTTGATATTGGAAGATTGTAATCATTTAAATGTCAGAAAAGGTTTCGTTCCGCTAACATTTATTAATAAAGGCTGGCGGAACGAACTCAAAACGACTCGGTAGTTGGACTTGCAGTTGCAAAATTGTTCTTATTCCTGAAGGCTACCCGAAGCCGCCTGCCAAGCTTGGGGATTATGGCAACCTTCCCCCCTTAATTGGGGGAGGCTATGTTTACAATAAATATTATATAATTATATAAAATAAATATTATATAAAGGTCTAAATATACTATACTTACTTACAGGTATGTGAGTAAGTGAACAAAAGCTTGTCTATCAGTTATATGAAGCATTAAAGTACATTGCCGATAGACAAGCCTCTCACCACCATCACGATGTCTAGGTATGGTAATGATCAATATCATGAAAGGGTCGTAATTTTAAGGTGGCATGAAGGCCTCCAAAATAGCCTAGACATAGACTGCAGTCTTACGATAAAAACCAGGATCAACGTGTCCTCTGAAGCTCGGAAGCACTCAATTATAAAAGCTACTATCGGTTACCCGGCCAAATAACGAGCAGATAACTACTTTGTTGCTTAACCCAGTGATTGGTAAAAAAGACCATGCAAGGTCCATTACGAGCAGTTCCTAACTTACCAGCTCGATGACATCAGGTATCGGTGCCCCACCTACTTGAGAGATGACCTGAACACCGGTTACCTCCGCGGCGTCCACCCAGGCCTTCAATAGCTGTTTCCTCTCTGCAAGGTTCAGCAAAGCAGCCTCTCCTGTGGTGCCTCCCACTATAAAATAGATATAGAAAATACCAAGTGTGGATATGGATTAGTGGTTCATAAGGTTTTAATATTAGGTGGATTGACAAAATAGGATGAAAAAAAGAAAAAAATATCTCTAAAATATCTACGTGAATAGGTACTCAATATAATTGCAGAACTGTATTTATATAGCGGTTTATTCATAGGTATTTGCTGAGATTCGCCCTAAACCTGATGCTAAGTGGTAATATCTGCCTTAAACTGATGCCTTTCGTCACGAGTGTATTGTGCCCTAGGGATGCCTGTTACGATACGATATATCGGAATATCGATACAGCACTATACGATATAGCGATATTTTGACCATACGATACGCTTCGATATATCGCATTCTTATAAAAATATCGCATTACCGTATCGTATCAAACTATGTCGGTGATTAATTTGTATAATTTTAAAGTTCCTATTACATCATCACTAAACGATAATAGACAGTGCCATTGAATATATTGTTATTAGTAATAATAGAATGATAACGTCGACAAATTTGTTTATGGAACAAGAACAGCCGGCTTTTGTTTAGACTTGGAGGTAGATTTAAATAAATCTTTGGACTTTGTTGTACCGTAATAAATGTTTAGTTTATGTTCTCCTTTTTCATTCCGTTCGAGTTCGAGCAACAAAACTTTTATTTCAAAATCATTGCAATGGCACCGCATGAATTTTTTTTATCAAATCAGATAACGGTGGAGAGTGTAAATTATGTCATATGTTTGTAAAGACTAAAAATAATACTACGAATTTAAAAACTCATTTAAAGAGACATGATTTTTTTTTGTTGAATAAAACTATTTAAATACATATAATTATTTGTTTCTTTTTAAAAAAAATAAAAGAATATAGTAAAACTACTAAATAGATAACCCTTTGCACGATATATACTCATTATATCGCATATTAATTGAAAGGCATGCGATACGGTTACGATACGATATATCGATACCAAGGAAATCGATAATATCGCGTATCGATACAACCAAGTTCGATACAGTTAAGATGCGATATATCGATACAATACACTTTTTTGGGCATCCCTATTGCGCCCGTCAACCTGAGATATATACAGTTAAGTCTCATGTGCCTGTTATTTTACTGGTTTTCAAGGACTGATGCCAGAACACACTATTAGGTGCTTGACGCCAGATTTTCTACTTTACTACTTTTCTATTTCCTTCTTACTAAAGTTATTGAATACCTATACTTATGATTCCTTATACCCCTAACAGTCCAAAATATAAAATAATACGTTTACCTGAATTGTATTAAAACAAAGAATATGTAAATTTGGTATTTCAGGATTGACTGTGCTATAACTTATTAATATTGCGCAGCATGCCACCACTCACGTCGATATAGACTCGAGATACTGCTCCACATTAAGCGTTCAACGAGACTCAAATCGAAAATCTAAAAACCGTGTGCACCCCATCAGTTTTCTTTACAACAGCCAGTGTAAAGGATAGCACGGCCTAACTCCAACAACTACCTAGGTACTCAATTTGACTAGATGCGTGCAACCCGATAAGTTTTGGTGACAAGGGTAAAAGCTACCGTCTACCTTTTTTTATGCTACAGTTGAGTCTCATGTGCCTATAAATTCACCGGCACCATTGAAACTGGAACACAATTATGTGAACATTACTGCTTGGCGGTAGAAATAGGTATGGTGGGAGTGCTTCCCACAAAGAATTGTACTTCACTACTACTCGCCTGTTGCTGTCGGTACGTGTGTCTAAGGAAAGAGCACGTCCATCTAGAAGTAATCTATTTACTCTAGCCTTGCATAGGCCTAAACTGTAAGTATTCCTCGGGGAAAACCAGAAGGAGGCAGGATGTTCTAACTTTGGGATCGCATTAGAAACGTGCGTTCTAATTTTTAGAACTACTACGTTGTGCCGTACTTTTGCTTGTCCCGTATTTGGAAGTTCTCCATGGGGTGCCAAACTAGGAATGCAACACGCCATATCTTCCTGTGGTATTCGTAAAAGGCGACGAAAGGAAAATATACCAGAAGGTAGGCAGCAGCGCCTCCTGAAGCACTTCTACACTGCGATACCCAAAACCCCTGCCAATAGTGGCGATTGTGGAAAACCCTAATGGGACGGGGGAGACTTATTTCAACGGTGTTGATGTTAATGGAGGCGAGGAAATTTGGCCATGAATATGGTGAAAGTCTTGCTCCCAAGCTTCTAATATAGCACTGGAACGCTATTATACGAGTCTCCTATGCTGTACCTCAGACCGTAGTAACTATCGAGTTAGTTTTATAGGTTCAGCCTTACCCAGGATACCACGCACTTGTTGATCATTCAAGTAATCCATATAGTCGGGTATAACTTCCAAATTCACATTCCCGGCATCGTCCATTGGCGTGAACACCGGCGCCAAAATACCTTTGATGTCGAAAACCTGGAGGTAAAAATTTTGTTGTATTTAGAAAATGGAACAAAAATAATTACATGAAGCAATGATAGCCGAGCGGTAATAGCGGTAATATATATGACCCCGTGGGGTGCCGGGTTAGAATTGTACCTCCCCATATCATACCGTGGGTGTCGTAAGAGGCGACTAAGGGAAGAATACTGAAAGGTGGGCAGCAGCGCCTTCTAAAGAGCTGCCAACTTACACTGCGATCCCCAACACGCCTGCCAAGCTTGGGGATCATGGCAAATACGCCCTTAATAGGGGAGGCTGTGTTCAGCAGTGGACGATCCGGCTGTTACAGTAATAGCTATGGACCGCGTTGCCGCAGGTCCATGGTACAAGCCCCATCGCCGGCTTGATCTTCACCACATGAATGATGCGTAGATTGGTGGTGTCGATGCATTGCCCTGCCCTTATGAACTTTATTGATTTACTCTTTGAGGGTTACAGTGGTTTTATGTCTATATATAGTATATTTACATATTTTCTAAGTCTGACATTTTTTTTATATTATGGGTGACAAACAAGCAGGCGACCCGTCTGATGGAAAACGGTAACCGCCGCCTATGGACATCTGCAACACTAGCTGCGCTGCCGATGCGTTGCCTGCCCAGAGAGGAATTTGTAGATGCCCCTTTTGAACAAATTTAATTTATAGCCTTCCTGCTTGAGAGTTTTGTGCACTCATTGAAGAAGTTGTTGCATTCATGTTTTTTTTGTGCTTGACAGGTTATCCTTTGACCACTTCTCACCTGATGGTAAGTGATGATGTGGTCGAAGATGATGTTCAGACTTACCTAGAATTACTGGCTCTCAAAAATTTTTGAATAACAATAAAGAATTTTATAGCAATGCTTATGACAATTGTATGCAAATAATTATTTATAACTACTTAACTTAAAAACTGGTAAACCAGATATAACCAGTTGGTTATATCTAGATGAGTTGAACGGAGGTGATCAAAGATCTACCAAAAGTTACGTCATTTTGCACTGACTGAATAGATTGAGGCGTTACGCGCGGGAATCCATATTTAATATAAATAAATATGTTAAACCTATTTTTAGAAAACATTAAATACGCGATCAATTAAATACACGATCGAGAAAAATCTCGATCGTGCGCTCGTAGAGTCAGGACTTCCTGGACATGCTTCGTGTATAAGCGAACGCGTCGAAAATTGTTCCGGTTGGGCTGCGTGGCGTTTGTAATGTCATACGTCGGTTTAACAGGAAAATTAAGCTCTATATTTTTAAGTGTTTTATTAAAATATTAATTTGATGTTTTTTTAAACTACTTTTAAATTATTTGTTATTATATTTTGGAGTGTATTATTTGATGGAATGTTAAAATTATTTATCATTATTCATGATTTCCCCATGATCCCCCGAGGTGTGCCGGGTTACAATTGCACCTCCCCATTTCTTCCCGTGTGGGTGTCGTAAAAGTCGACTAAAAGAAAAATACTAGAAGGTGGGCAGCAGCGCCTTCTTAAGAACTATGTCATCTTGCACTGCGATCCCCAAGCCGCCTGCCAAGCGTGGGGATTATGGCAAATACCCCCTTAATAGGTGTGGCTGTGTTCAGCAGTGGACGATCCGGCTGATACAGTATTCATAATTTCTGCCCCATGGGGTGCAGAGTACATCTCCCTACATCATCTTGTGGGAGTAATAAGAGTGACGAAAGGTAAAATACCAGAAGGTGGGCAGCAGCGCTTTCTGAAGAACTGCTAACTAACACTGCGATCCCCAAGACGTCTGCCAAGCGTGGGGATTATGCAAAATCGGGGAGACTTTGTTCACGGGACGATATGGTTGTTGGTGTGATGTTAATGACGTCTACCAAAATTTAATCCAATCCCAAGTAACACGTAATCTGTATATTCACTGAAGTAAAGACTGATTTACGTTTTAAAATCAGACTATCACTTTAAAACAGTTTTGACTTAGTTTAAATGCTTTTGAGGAGAATGTGGTAAAATGTATAATGCTTGAAGCCATTGTATGGTCGAAAAAATAAAGTTAAGTGGCTTATAATCATACTAAAACATTAATTACTTTTAATATACAACACCTTAAACAGCTTTTACACTGACAAGAAGGTTAAGACCTTATATTAGTACATAAGAAAACCTAATACATTAAATAAACGTTGTCAAAATATACTATAGTGAACTTAAATATATTAAAACATTTTTAAGATTAAACGCATTTTTATGATCTTTTCTCATGCTTATTTACTGCTAAGCATTAGCTAAACATTTAATAAAGTTTTAGCTCTGTTATCTTCTTACATTATTGTTACTTTAAAGCTTTCAGCACTATTTAGATAAATAAAAATGAAATTTTATGACTATAGGTCATAATTTGGCCACAAAATCATGAGTGGTATGATTATTTTCATTTGTGCATTAGTATACTCATTGGTAAATTTATGTCGCACGTGTAACGTTGTTGTCATGAATAAACTTTGGAAAAAGACTAAGAGAACAGGTGGAGTAAAGAGAAAGATGAAAACGGAATATTCAAACTTTATATCTGGTTTAAGTAATGAAAAACGTGTTCCAAACAATGATACTCTTGATACACAAAATACAGAACAATCGGTAGTTGTGTATGAGCCAAGCACTAGTCAAGAAGTTCCATCAAGTGGTTCCGTAGTACATTTTAGATTTGAAACTGAAAATTATTTTGCAAAAGTGTTATCAGAAGGTACTTCTTTCTATAAATATATATAAAATAAAATAACTTATTATATATTTAAACCTTGTTAATTTTTGTGTAAGAAATATTGTTTATTTAGGTGTTTTAGTATTTCGTTACAATTGTTCAAATTATATATGTTTACAGATTATATAAATAAAAAATCTCTTGTGAATAATAGGTCTATCAATTTATATCCCATGTCCCTCTGCAGTTGTGCATACGACGGAGTAAATTTTCATCTGTTTCTTTCTTTCTACTGGATCCAAGAAAAGTAATTATAAGTTCTCTAAATCATTAATGCTGTCAATTGTTTTTAGCTTGAAAGAAGAATTCTCGGTTGCTTTTTTGGCATCCCCTAAATTGACAACAGATTGATCAAGATGGCGGCTTATTGTCCTTGTATGGCTTTTTCAATTGTTGTTTCTATTTCAATTATGAAATTGCTCAATCTATAGGAAAATTTATTTTACATATCCATGATTTTGTTTTGGTTTTCTATAATTGTATCCAGTTTGTGTGTGTCAGGCTGAGGTGGAATGACTGGCTCCGAATTTACTGCTATTTCATTTGGGTCTCCTAAAAGCCAAATAGTATTTTCTGCTATTGGCTGCTGCTGAAGTTGTGTTACAACGGATGAATTTGGTTATGAATGGATTATCTGAAAACAAAGACAGAGCGGTTTGATACATTTATTTTTTAAATTTAAGTTATCGTGGTCACGCCGGTGTTTAAATTAATAAAAAATTAAAATACACAAGATTTAGCGAATGAGCGCGCGTTGTCACAGGGACAGGAATCAAGTACTAATACAAATAGTAATGAATGAAATCAAGACTGCGCAGCGCAACCGCTCATTTCGCTAATACTATCCTTCTCACTCCCACCCACCTATCATGAGGTCGCACGTCCCGTTCGTTCTATTCGGGCACATGATTCAGGGAATTCCCCAACTCATTTATTGTGATAGTGATTTTATTCTTACACTTGTCAAATTACCTAACTGGAGACACATAAAATATGAAAGACGTTGAGTAGGGTACCATATGATTAAGGGATTCTAAATTATTATTTCGGTACCCTGATTAACACTATAGCAATCCATTTTTTTGACGTTCAAGGGTAATGAACATTATAACATGCCTAAAAAGTGTTACAATAATGCTAAAGATATCACTTAGATACTTTATAAGTAGGTTGAATAACTTAAGCGTTTTTTTTTACTACAATAAGACTGACAACATTAAAATATGCTAGTTGAAAGTTTAAAACATTAATATTATCTGACGCCATTTGCTTTCTGTTTTCTCTAATATAAAAAATAAAATTATAACACCCAAATGAATGAAATACTACTTATTATGTTTTTCTTGTAAGCGAAGTACTGATAGAAGCAATTTTATCAGTTAAAACTAATCAAATCGTTAAAAAAATGACAAAAGGTGTCATATGTCGATTCTAAATTTGTCCCGATTTTTATTAAAAATGCATTTCTGTGAGGGCGCGTGAATTATAAACCACAAACTTATATATATTTTCACATAAGACTAATACCCCCAGCTCATTTGCATTCAAAACAAAATAAAATTAATACTTACCTTATGATAAATCATTTTCAATGAAGACACATTAAAACATCTCCGCACACAACACCATGCACTGCAATACACTTATCAAAATAATCAAATCGGACATAAGTTTCGATAAGTTTTTTGAAATACTTTTATACATAGAAAATAAAACGTTCAGCCTTAGAATAAAACGTAACTTTGGCATTGTAATTCAAAAAGCTGTTTAAAAGCTGTACTAACGTTTAACAAAATGCTTTTTACATTAGAATATGTTATCTAACAACTTTACTAATGTCTGTCTTCAATAACATTATAAGCGCTGGTTAGCAGCACCAATAATATTTAATAATGCTCAAAGCCGTATTATTTGGGGCCCAAATTGCGCTTATAAGACACTTATAAACTTTTATACGGCTGATATAGTGCTACATAGGCTGCTCATATACTGCTTTTCACGTAAGTCCATGCTGTTGTACGCTTCTTATAATGTTATTTTGTGTTACTTGGGATGTAATGAAAAAATCAATTTCAATGAAATAAGTAATTTCTCCATAAATCACTTATGAGTCACATCGAAATCCAAAATTTACAATTATAATTATTTTTAACTGAATAACTCGTGAACTTTCAAATTCAAATTCAAATTCAAATTCAAAATCATTTATTCAATTTAGGCGTCTACGACGCTCTTATGAAGGTCAATTACAAATTTTAATATTGAAATATTCTACATTGTACTGCCACGTTCAGCAAAAAAAGTTTATAGAGCCACTGCGAGAAGAACGGGCAAGAAACTCGGGGCCATTCTTTTAAACGTCTTTTTACAATGTGTTATAAACAATATTATACAATTATTACAATATTTGTTTAAATTACGTAGGAGACATGTGATGGCTTGGCAGAGGTGGAATTTTCCAAGCATTTTTGTCGTTTAAGTAATCACAAACTGTGTAGTAGGATTTCTTCATCAAAATATTTTTCACGTGCAATTTGAATTTTCCTTCTGTGAGCATTGT
Source organism: Plagodis dolabraria (assembly GCA_963854805.1). Lineage (NCBI taxonomy): Eukaryota > Metazoa > Arthropoda > Insecta > Lepidoptera > Geometridae > Plagodis > Plagodis dolabraria. The sequence goes on from OY978459.1 coordinate 23,459,819, forward strand.
AATATGTTCGGGAATTTTATTATAAAACCGCACACAATTACCTAAAAAGGACCTTTTATTTGTCTTTGCTAATCTAAAACATGGTACCGTTAATTTATATTTGTTCCTAGTGTTGTAATGATGGTTGTCACTGTTTAATTTAAATTTACTCAAATTTTTCCGAACATACATAATATTTTCAAATATATACAGACTCGGTAAAGTTAATATATCAATTTCTTTAAAAAGATCCCTTAGAGATTCCCTAGGATCCATTTCATATATGGCTCGAATTGCACGCTTTTGTAAGATAAAGATTGTCTCTATCTCAGCAGCAGCTCCCCACAGCAATACACCATACGACATAATACTGTGGAAGTATGCGAAATAAACTAGCCGTGCAGTAGCTACATCTGTTAACTGTCTTATCTTACAAACTGCATATGCAGCAGAACTAAGTCTTCCGGCTAGATCATGTATATGTGGATCCCACTGTAAAGTTGAATCCATTTTGATTCCCAGAAAGACTGTCGCTTTGTCAATAGAGAGTTTATCTAGGCCAAGCTTAATGTTTGGTTCAACATAAGGAACATTTGGTAATGAAAACTTTAAACATTTGGTCTTTTTTGAATTTAACAGAAGATTATTAGCGGCGAACCATCCAGAGATCATAGATAACACATTATGATGAATGATGAATGACTCTTGTTAAATGCAACGTTACGCGGCCATTTCAAATTTCTTTTTGCATCACTCACCGTACAATTTTTTCCACGCGTTTTCTCATTGTCTCCACAAACCAACAAATTGTTCACTATAATTATATCTATATTGAGTTTATCTCCTGGTATATCACTTTTTTACGATCAATCTTTTTCAGTCAGGGCTGTTCGACTGTGGAATTCACTACCGATTTCTATCAGGCAAGCCCAATCTTTAAACACGTTCAAAAGCCAAGTGAAACAGTTTTACTTGTCTGATTAATTACTGTACGAAGCTGCTTGTCACTTCATTATCTCAAATGTAGGATAGTTATACGATATGTACGTAATTATATACAAACATAGCATAATTAGTTATTTATTGTATAGTGTGTGTGTATGTGTATATATAGTATTGTTGTATGTAAGCTTGTAAAAGTATATTGTTAGTATATAAGTCATCTCTGTTTGTTTGTATAGAAAATATTTCTGTCAAAAATTTTTATTTAGCAGTTTGTTCAACCAGACTGTTAATGTTAATTTAATGCACCCCCGTCTTATTAGTCCTATTTCCTCTCCATTCAAAGGTTGCCTGGAAGAGATCGCTATCAGTGATAAGGCCGCCCATTGTAACATTTAACTGTAATCCTTTATATTTTGTTTTGTTATAATGTAGTGGTGTGTACAATAAAGAGTTATCTATCTGTCTATCTATCTATCACATGTATTTACGTAATATATTTGTACTTACTTTATACTTTATTTGTACTTACCATGTTGATATTTTTAACTTTATTTCAAACAATACACTTTCTAAGACTGCTGAGGTTAATAGTCAAGACAAAACTAATTGCATTACACTGAGTAGTAGTATTATATGCAAGGAAGTAACCGCAAGTATAATTAGGTCAAATTGATAGCTATAATGCAGAATAATGAACTCTATGTTGAAGTATTTAATGCCTAATTTCGAATGATGTATTCGTATATAGCTAATGAAAAGAGTTCGACCTAAATGCTATCAGTGTTGGATTTAAGTGTTAAAAATTGCACAACTATTTCATAACGTTATTTTTTTTAGTAGAATTAATGGTGTTCTTTGTTCGTTCAATCCAAATCTAGGCTAGCCTGAACAACATCTTCGACCACATCATCACTTATCATCAGGTGAGATAGTAGTCAAAGGCTAGCCTATCAGCAATAAAAAAATAAAAAAAACACTAATATGTCGCTTGCATTGTACTGTATCAGCCGGATTGTACATTGCTGAACACAGCCTCTTCCATTAAGGGGAGTTTTCCATAATCCCCACGCTTTAGTTAATGATTTGCTATAGGCTCGCCCTGTATTTCACATGATACAATAAATTTAAATACAAATTCTCCTAGACTCGAAGTTAAGAGTTTGAAATAAATACGAGAGTTAATGAAATTTGATCTGGAGATCAATTTTCCTTAAGTATCTTTCTTTGAAGTTATGGTTTATTAAAAGGAGGAACATTGGTTAAGCTTTTAACACTCACAGACACTATTTAAAAAGCCCTGGTAAGTAAGTCCAACTGTGTTTTTTTTTTATTTCTAACGATACCATAATAATTTAAGAGTTAAAGATGCAGTGTATAAATGGGCTACAAAAATGGGGATATGCATGAAGGATGGGTCTCACATCTTGGTCGCGGACTCGCAGGACTACTGAACTGACTGTGGGTCCAGGGTGCCACGTGCGCGACCTTCCTTGACTGATGGACGTATTACATATTCCCGCACCGCTCTCTCCGTTCAATCCAATCCAAGCAGTGTTGGATTTCGTAGTATAATTATACTATTTGCACCATTTTTTCATGGTTTGTATCGTGTAGTATGGCAATTTAACTATAGTACGCGAAAATACCATATATTTTTTATATTTTTTATGTTATTGTGATGGAACAAGCTCGAGGCCCATCTGATGCTATGCGAATTAACCTCTGCCTATAACAGATGCATTTCGTCACAAGTCACGAATTGCACTGCGCCCGTCACCTTGAGACTTAGGCTAAGATTGAGAGACAAGTCTAAGCGTGATTAGCGCTTAATAAGCGTGAAAAAACACGTTAATGAATACAGATATAAGTTCAACTTAGTTTTAAAAAATTTTACTACTGACTGTGAGACTGTGCGGTTATAATTGTAATTCAATTAAGCTGAACAAATGGTGAACTTTTTTTTAATACATTTAGTTATATCCCGACCATCCGGGAATTCCCAGGGGGTTAATGTAGAGAACTCTTGGGATAATAGAAAATAAATATGTCGAGAAATCAGAAACCCTATGCCATACCGGAGGTAATGCCTCCGGATATGTGGTGGAGAGATGCATAGCTCATTTTCTATTACATGTATCGGAGTAGTTGTAATATAAAACCGCCATTGATTCTCATAGACTGATTCTGGATTTTATCTAATTTATACGAGTAAAATGTACATGCCACTAGCATCATAGAGAAAATTTCCATAATCCATTCCACTTCTTTAAATTGAAATATAAAGTCGCATGAAATTGTTTGGATGGACTCCGCAGCTAGAACTTTAAATATATAGGGACCTTACCAATTAACTCACATATTTAAAATGTGTTTATAATTTATACCGTATTTATTATAAAAGGGAACGATCTAACCCACCCCATGATATTTTTCAGTACAAACAAGTTCCAAAGACATGTCATTTATTTTAAATCAGTTGATTCCCGATTGACGCCTTTCTTGTAAATGCACACATTATTTTCTGCAAGAGATATATTTAAAGACAAACAAGTCAGTAAACGTGATAGTCTATTTTAAACTAGTTGCACGATATATTTACCCTCTTCGATACTTCTACATGTCGCGTTAAGAAGCACATAAATATTTGCATATGGATGGTAATAATATGTTCACAAATATTTACTGTCGCTATGTTATACAGGGCGTCCCACGGCGATGCCTCATGGAGGGAAAGTACCTTTAATATTGTAGATAGAACATTTTACTGAAAGAAGACATTATTAGAATTTAAAAACAATTTAAATTGCATTCTTAGATGTTTAAATAATGTGAAATTTTGAATTATTTCTTTATAAACAGCCTGCTGCATTGCGATGGACAAAATAATTTACACATCAAATGTTAAAAATCGTGGTCTTCCTTTTATTTCTGACACAATGTTATTTAGTCAAAAATAATCTTTATGATGAAGCCTTTCGATCGGTATGATAAAACTATAGGGTGATTATTTTTCTTGTGGAACGGGTTCGATTTCCGGTTCAACCATGTAATTATTTAAATATGTAAAAATGCAGTTTGAATTGTTTTTTAAATTCAAATAATGTCTTCTTTCAGTCAAATGTTCCATCTTCAATATTCAAGGTACTTTCCCTCCATGTGGCATATCCGTGGGATGCCCTGTATACCTAGTTAAGGAGATAGTGGATGGCCATAAGCGATCCCTTAACCTGCACTTCTATATAATTAAGCAAATGCTTTAAAAATATATGAAGTAACGCGTTTTATTGGAGGCTTTGTGTACATCTAAGAAATAACCAATAGATTTTTGGAAAATTCTAAATGAATGCTTGAAACTAGGTCGCATAGGTTATCAAGGATTGATTTATCAAGATCAGGATGTCTTAGCCAACTTTGGGAAACATTCTAATCATTAAGTAAGAGTTATATTGTCATAGTCTGGAGTCTCTGGTTTTAATGCATTTACCAGTTTATATTTTTGAATTGGTACTTCTAATTGCATTCTAATTGCGTATTATATGTTGTAAATGTAAGTGGTTGTGCACAAACATAATCTGGTATTAGTTTATGCAATAGCTTATTAACTATGTAGTTATTACGATGTCCACTACCTGCAATAAATTTCACTAGCTATTGATGACTCATTCATTGTAGATCACTGTTGGAATCAATCTTCAATTTCATCCCTATATGTTAATCGATGACTCTCACTTATTTTGTTTGTAAAATTTTTGCTGGGGTAGTGTACTGCCTAAATAGTTAACGCTAAACGCTGCTCAGTAATCGCTTATGACAGTCCAGTTTCCCAATAATATTCAGGTGTAAATTTCTGATTAGGTTCTTGGGATATTTCTATAAAAGTTGTGTCGGCTGCCTCATTAATGATCTTTATAAAACTATCGTAAGCTTTGCAATTCATTTGGTCAAGTAAGACTGTAAGCTCATTTTCATTACGTAATGTATGCAGAGACCAGTTACTCGTAGCTTTTTTAGTTTCTTCTTGTAACCCATTCTGGTTATTGTAGTTATCAGACATTGAAGTATCGCATAATTCTGATAAGAAGGTGGTCAATAACAAGCATCTCATTCATAACAGCCGAATCGAAGTGTTACGCTAGGGCTGTTGAAACTGTTGAAATATCTGGGGAGGTCTTCTGTAGCATATTACTTATAAGGTATACACGTGTCGTGCTACCATCATTCAGTGTAACGTACCTATTTATTTTCCATTACGTACTCCAATATTTTTTTGTACCTTTGGGATCTGTTTTGCATGACCAGCTGGAAGAATGCCATTGTAATAACCATCAATTAATGTTTTGTATGAAAAAAGTTCTTCTCACTCAGTATGACACGTTCTTACGATGAAGAAGATGGACAATATCAATAAATAATATTATCAAGATATTGGCAGTCAAAAACTTAATATACGTAGGTACCTACTCTTATCTGTATTTATACATTTGAAATCTGTATGTTTATTAAGCGTAGTCAATTATTATGTTCTATGGCGTAATGTAAATAATTTCTTTGAGACTAATTCGAGCAGTACCTACCTACCGATTATATAATAATAATAATTTTTATTTGTCATAAAAAATGTTACAGTTATTACTTGTTGAACACATTGGCTCCCGAACTAGTTAATAAAAACTGTGTTTCGAGTGCCAGTGGCTTCTCCCATCTAGATTTACTTGTTTAGTTGTTATGCCTAACTTACAAGAACTGAAAATAAGGTAAGTTAAGGCTTAAGGAATATAACTCCTTCAAAGTACTTATTCCAAAGCAAAAAACTGATGTTTTTCTGAATTCGAACTTATGGCCCGATGGTATTTCTTTTCGACGTTTCGTTGACTTTCGTAAAAATACTAGGCCTGGTGAGAAGAACGAATTGAATAACGTAAATAAATAAGTATGGATAAAGGTTGTATTTTTATGAGCTTTAACTGTAAGTCGGTAACTAGATCTATCGATTGCATAAAATCGCTATGTGGACGGGCTGATATCGTCGCACTTCAGGAAACTTGGTTGCTTCCAAATAATATCTCGTTCCTGGGCACCATTGACAATGAATTTGGCTATACTGGAAAGTCAGCGGTAGATTTGTCTGCTGGACCACTCCTGGGAAGACCATAAGGTGGTGTGGACATTTTATGGAGGAAAAACGTTTTTCCATGATGTGAAGGTAATAACGTGCAGTAGTGATCGTCTTGCGGCAGTAAAAATTACACTACCTTGCCAAAAATCTTTCGTCGTGTTTTCAATATATATGCCTTGTGATTGTGCTACTAATTTAGTTGAATTCACGGAGTGTTTGGGTGAAATTAGTGCGATTATTGAGAGTTTAGAGGTTGAAAATGTATACATGCTAGGGGACTATAACGCACATCCTGTCGAGTGCTTCGGTAAGCAACTTATTGATTTCTGTAGTGAACAAGATTGGGTGTGCGTAGATTACGAAAGACTCGGTGCAGATACACATACCTATGTCTGTGACGCGAGCGGCAGTAGGCGCTGGCTAGATCATTGCGTAGTAACGAAAGCGGCGTTGAATACTGTTACAGATATAAGTGTATATAGAGATGTTTTCTGGTCGGATCACTTTCCTCTTGTAGTTCAATGTAATATTACAACACAAATAGATAAATATAATGAAATATGTAATTCTTTATTAAAAGACATTGATTTCCTTAGTGAATTAAATAAATGTGGTAATAAAACATGCAGTGAATATTATCATAAGACTATTATAAATCAAATGTATGGCAATATTATTGCAATTCTAAAGCATGCGTCAACCGTGAGTCATTGTGAAAAAAAGGTAACAAAACCCTTTCGCGTGGTAGGTTGGAATAGACACGTCAGACATGCTCACGGGGAGGCGCGTCGCGCTTTCCATTTATGGGTACTATACGGGAAGCCCACAAGGGGAATATACTATCTTAGTATGAAAGAAACCAGAAAGGTCTTTAAGGAGAGGTTAAAATGGTGTCAGAATAATGAAGATAGAATTAAAATGGACATATTAGCCTCACACCATACCTCTAAAGATTTTAGTACTTTTTGGAAATGTACCAAAAAGCTTAATCTAGCTGATAGCGTACCTGTGAGCATGGATGGCGTGTGTGAATCAGGCATAATTGCAAACTTATTTAAGGAACAATTCCAGGTTGAGCCCTTAGTATGTAATCAACAGCAAGATCTCTATACTGAGATTCATCGCGCTGATGCTATCTCTCTACACGAAAATTTTCTTGCGAAAGATGTTGCAGCGGTTATAAAAAACATGAAAAGAGGCAAATCACCGGGGCACGATGGGCTCAGTATAGAGCATCTGCTACATGCTGGAAGTCACCTTCCCAGAGTACATGCCATGTTGTTTAGCCTTTGTGTTGGACATTCATATCTACCTCGAGATTTGATGAAAACTATTGTGGTACCTATCATAAAAAATAGAACTGGCGATGCCTCCGACAGGTCCAATTACAGACCTATATCTTTAGCTACAGTTGTTGCTAAGGTGTTGGACAGCATGCTTGACAGTCGCTTATGTAAACATCTAGATCTTCATGAAGCGCAGTTTGGTTTTCAGCCCAAGATGTCAACTGAAGCAGCGATCGTGTGTCTAAAGCATGCTGTTCAATACTACACTAGCAGAAAAACACCAGTCTTTGCCTGTTTTTTGGACTTGTCGAGGGCATTTGACCTTGTATCATATGATATTTTATGGCAAAAGCTCTCAACTGAAACTAAAATACCTAAAGAGCTTGTTAATGTTTTCAAATTTTGGTATGAAAATCAGGAAAATACGTAGAAATAAGTAGTAAGATGGGCCGGTTCGTACTCTGATACATACAAATTAAAATGCGGTGTAAGACAGGGCGGTATAACTTCACCAAAGTTGTTTAACTTATATATCAATGGATTAATCGTTGAACTCAGCAGGGCTAAAATCGGATGCTCAATACACGGTGTAAGTGCTAATAAAATAAGCTATGCTGACGATATGGCTCTGCTGAGTCCATCGATTAACGCCCTAAGGAGCCTTTTAACCATTTGTGAGACATATGCGGTGAGCCATGGACTTAGGTACAATGTTAAGAAAAGTGAGCTCATGCAATTTCCAAAAGCTACTCAGTTCCCCCAGTACAACTTAACGGGACTCCCCTTCAATGGGTTAAGCATTTCAAGTACCTGGGTCACGGGCTCACCGAGGACTTGTCAGATGATATGGACATCGAAAGAGAACGTAGGGCGTTGTCAGTGAGGTGCAATATGTTGGCTCGCAGATTTGCTCGATGTACAGCGCCAGTGAAGTTGACATTATTCAAAGCGTACTGTACGTCTTTTTATACATGCAGTCTGTGGGCTAAATATACACAGAAATCCTACAACGCCCTACGTGTCCAATACAACAACGGCTTTAGGATGCTGTTGGGGTTGCCGCGTTATTGTAGCGCATCAGGTATGTTCGCGGATGCGCGTACTGATGACTTCTATGCCATCATGCGGAAAAGAGTAGCTTCACTGATGAGCCGCATGCGTGCTAGTACCAACAACCTCCTGGCCGTCGTAGTTGAGGATCTGTACTCCAGCTACATGAGGCACTGGATGGCAGTACTTAGGCCTATCGCACAGTTGGTGACTAAATAATATATTTATTTATGTAAATTGTATGTAACTATTATAATAATATTATTTAACCAACATAGCAATATATATTAAATGTTACTAACACTATGGACATAAGTCTGAAATAAATGTTTTATTATTATTATTATTAAGTTTATACAGCAAGGAGCGACAAAATATCTATATATATATATATATATTGTATATGTACCGTATATATATATGTGTGTGTGCACGAAGGGTTCCGTACCATTAGCTATACAACATAAGACTATTATTATTATTATTTTAACCTTTTTTTGCTTTGACGTGCGCGAGTCCGACTCGCACTTGGCCGATTTTTAAGTTTTTATTCTGTGGTTTAGGGCATACCTCTTTCTTAGACGGGCAAAATCATATTGTAAATCCAAACCGCCAGCATCGCGAGCTTTGAGAAACTGGATAAACATAACGATCTAATGTTCATTCCGTAGATTCTGACGTAAGACGGTAGCGAGAAACCCAATCTTACCGTTTCACATACTGTCTCACCCTGTGCTATCAGACTTTCGTCGCTTCGCCGCATATAAATCTCAGGATCTGGAGATAACTTACAATATTTCTTTTCCTGCAACTCCAATTCCACAAGCTTAATGATTCCATGTGACATGTCAACTTCCAGTGGCCGCTGGCACCTCCAACCGAGCTCTTTTTAACCGACTGCAAAAAGGAGGAGGTTCTCAATTCATCTGTTTTTTTTAATATTTGTTACTTTACGACTTTTGACTAGGTGAACCGATTATGATATTTTTTTATTTGAAAGCTGATGCTTGTCTTTTGGTCACATTTGGATTTCAGCAAAATTGGTCAAGGCGTTTTTGAGTAACACTCCAATAACTGAAAAATATTTTCATATCTTGATATTTTCATATCTTGATGATATAGTCGTCCACAGTGAATGAAAATCGAACCCGTAAGCAGCAAGGGTCACTAAAATGAGTGAAAAAAAAACTTTTGATCGAAAAATGGAACCGAATTCAACATTCAAAAGTGTGAAACAACTTGCCGAAGTAGGTACCATGCGCACAATAATGTGATAATAGGTACTTTTGAACTATCATGGTACCGACTTCAAGAAGTTATTTCACACATTTTAGTGTTCAAGTCTGTTCCATTTTTTGTTTAATTTTTTTTTTTGTGGTTTACTTTCTATTAGTCTCTTTGCACTGTAATCTTTGTCGAACTGCAGTAACATTAATAAATGAATGAACCGCAATTTATAGGAATAATAATAATAGGCACTCTTGTTATATAGAAAAAAAATATCAGATTTAAACATTTTTATACCTTATACAAATTGTTTAGGCAACATCTCAGATTATTAAGTTATCTACTTCTACTTTTTTTTCATTCTCTTCCCCTCTCTTCCCACCGTTATCCGTTCCAGTATGTAAAAAGGTATTATTACCAACGGCATATTTACCGTTTTTTTGGTTAGTTTTGAGCTCTCGATATTTCAATAGTGGTGTGAGTGACAATCACAAAAATAGCATCGCCTTTCCGAAAAAAACGTACTAGAAAGAGGGTAGACCGATTCGTCTGCTCTTAGTAATAATAATAATAATAATCTTTATTCGGAACTTCAACATATGAACAAAAAACAAATGAAAAACGATGACACTCGCGAAAGTTTTAGATAAAAAAAACTGTGTTGCGAATATCAACGCCCTCCTCCTTAGCAACTAGGGTACAATAGTGCCTACCGTCCACTCGCATAGACTTCAGTTTACCCGTGATCATGGCGCTTGCAACAGTGCCGAAATATCGAGAGCTCAAAACTAACCAAAAACACGGTAAATATCCCGTTGGTAATAAAAATTATAATGTTACTGACCGTGACAGTTTAAAAACTCGCAGGTATACAAAGTTACTATATGATCCACTCCTCTTACTTGTCTTTCTATCGATCTATTTTATTTTCTCATCATTCTATTCATTTCCCGTATTTTATAATTTTTCATACTGTGTCTTCATCATATTATCTTCCTCCAAACATTCCATTATATTCGTTATTTCACTATTATTTTTAATAATCACACCAGCTGCTCCACTTTCACCCAAATCTAACCCGTCCTCCATCAGTCAGTTAGTGTTGTGTGTCGAGACTATACAAATGTTAATCAAAAGTGGGTAGTTGGAGAAAATACCCGCCCTTCAAGACGTTGACACCCGCCTCTTCGGTCCGCTCGTGACATGATCTATGCAACTTGGTCAAAACGTCGAGGTAAATAATATATTTCTTTATTATCGCGATTAAGTCCCGTTAAATACTTATCCGTCCTCCATGACAAATAGAACGCTTGCGTTCAATCCTTCAATCCTTCACCCGCTGCACCCGAAGTGCAAGGTTTAGTATCTTCCCAGAATAATAGCTACCTAAACTAAATGGTTGCGTAATATACAGTAAACGTCCATACTCAATGACGCACACGTTTTTTATGAAAAATCAGGCTTTTTAACCGACTCCTAAAAAAGGAGGAGGTTCTCAAATCGTTTGTTTTTATGTTTGATACCTCAGAACGTTTGACTCGGTGAACCGATTTTGATAATTCATATTTTATTTGAAAGCTGATGCTTGTCGTGTGGTCCCATTTAAATTTAATCAAAATCGGTCAAGCCGTTTTCGAGTAACAAGTTTAAAAAAAATATTGGTACCGACTTCAACACTCAAAAGTGTGAAATGACTCGTCGAAGTCGGTGCCATGCCCACAATATTGTGATAATAGGTACTAACTGTCGGTGAAGTCGGTACCATGAACTATCATGGTACCGACTTCAAGTATTTCACACTTCTGAATGTTGAAGTCGGTTCCATTTTTTGGCACTTACCTAATTTTTTTTATCAGGACTTTAATTTTAATCTGTTAACCCGAGACTCGTTTTATAAGTAGTATGGAACCCTAAAACTTCATGTCTAAATAATCAGAACGGTAGGTAGGTAATTAAGAAGTAATAGGAAAACATTAACGTCTTCATAATTATTTATGAGTATTATCACTTAATTATCGTTTATTTACCTACGAGTATCTCACATTTCATCGACCGGTTTATTTAATTATAACTACAATGCCAGACGATCAGTATAATGACCTTGATTTTGATATAGATACTAAGAAAAAAAATATCTCTTGCTCTACATAATATTATGACTTCACAAACTGAAACGCCTACTACAAATCTTAGGAGCTTTCAGGTCATTGAACTTTGTCCATGACCAACTCGACTGATTGTCATTGCACGTGTAGCTTGCATCATATGCGGATGCCAATGGGTTAAAGCTGTGCAATATTATCTTTATTTTCAGTTTACGTTTCAGATTCGTTGCGAGCGGACGTAAAGTGCACTCCATGTACAAGTGTTTACAAGAAACGTGATTTATTTTATTATTGTACGCTGTATATTCTTTAAAACATACCAGTGAAAAAAGTTAAAAGAGAAGTCATTTTGACAAATGCCTATATTTCGAAATGTCAACGGTGAGAAAGAGCGGGAACACGAAAGAGATCGCAAAAGTCAGGTGGTGAAAAATGGCGCCAACGGCCGAATAGAAGAAGTGGGTCACCTTTTGAACTATGGCAGCAACGAGAGGAGAGTTTTGGTTATTTATACCGGCGGAACCATTGGAATGGTGAATAATCCAGATGGATGTAAGTAATAAGTACGTTATAATAGGGAATACGATAATTAAGTAGGTACTTTCGTCATGTTTTATACTTAAAATAAACAAAGCAAGTGCAAGTTGAACCTCCCTTTTTAAAAGACTTTAAAAAAGAAGGTCTCATTTTATTGTGTTTGTTACCTGAGGTAACAAACGTTTGAGGTAACTTTTTGCAAGGTGTACTTACCGATTTTGATGATTAATTTATATTCGAAAGCTGTTGCTTGGCATGTGATCACATTTGAATTTCAGTGAGATCTAGTATTCGAGAGATCGAGTAGTAGTTGAGTTATCCTTAATAAAAGGTATTTAATTGGCTTCGACTACATTGATGATGTTCTCATTTTCTCTTGTCGATGTAAAATGAACAAAAACCTGTATGCGAGGTTTGCTTCTCGAATAGCAACTATGCTTTAAAATTTATCAAGTAAGCAGATAATGTCATAATTATACTTAATACTAAAAAACTGGCCAAGTGCAAGTCAGGCTAAAATCTACAGTATATTTTTACCGTCGCGTCGGGTGTATACTTAATGTAATATTATTGTATAGTTGTAGTACGCTACCGGAGACGCAACTTTTGATAGGTAAGTAGGTATATTGTACACGCTATGCTAGGGGAATCCGGAGTGGTAGGTAGACCTAAGGTGGATCTAAGAACATGAAAATTCCAATAATTTGGATTCGCGTTACAAAAGACCGTAAAAGAAAACAATGTTTGTTTGTTTCTGATTACAACTTCAAAACTACGTTATAAATTTGAGCATTCAGTTTCTGTTGGTTAAATAGAGAAAAAGACTCCCAAAGAATGGAACCGACTCCAACACTCAAAAGTGTGAAATAACTTGTACCTATCATGATGTATAAAAAGTACCTAATATCACAATATTGTGCGTATGGTAGGTACCTACCTACCGACTGCGACAAGTTATTTCACACTTTTGAGTGTTGAAATCGGTTACGCTTTTAAGTAAAAAAAATGTTCACGCTTTTTAGTGACCCTTGTTATTGTTACTTACGGGATCGATTGTTATTCACTGTCATCGACTAGGTATATTATCATCAAGATTGTATACTATTTGTCAGTTATTGGAGTGTAACTCAAAAAAGGGATGATCGATTTTGATGAAATTTAAATGGGACCCGTTAATTCAGTTTTCAAATAAAAAAAGAATTATCAAAAACAGTTCATCTAGTCAAAAGTTCTGAGGTAACAAACATAAAATAGACGAATTAAGAACGTCCCCTGTTTTTTGAAATTTGTTACATAATAATATGATACATAATAATACATTGCACGGAAATTTCAGATACCTAATTACCTAGCTTAGTTTTGAGATAGACCCCGTTCCAAAACTGTTCTAAAATGTAGGCACAACTTTGATGATGAAAAATGTTTTAATAATATTTGTACTGTTAGTTCTCAATAAGCTCTGGACGATGATACCCCACACAATCTTGACATCAAGCGGAACGTCTACTGTTGCACAAGGTCTCTCTCATTCAGGGGTTTCGTCATAACCCCTTGGCACACGTCTTGGGGATCGCAGTAAAGTTTTCAGTACTTCAGTAGGCGCTGTTTCCCATCTTCCGGTATTTTTCCCTTATTCGCCTCATACTAATTATGTGTCGTATGAGGCTAGGTTAAAAAAAATTGACCTTTATTCTTCTTTAGAGACATTCTCATGAGCGAAGGAAACAAAAGAGAAATGAATTTCTACTACAAAATTTGTCTCTAAGTCAACGATTGAAATAAAATATAACAATTATATGTTTGTAATTATTTTTTTATAGTTGATAGGCTACCCTTTGACCACTATGTCACTTGATGGTCAGTGATAATGTCGTCGAACATGTTAAATATCATTGCTTTACCTTCTCTTTTTGATTCCTTTAGTTTATTTCCTTTGCATCGTGGCATATAGGTAAAAGGTAATTATGGTTTTGTACACTTAATTAATAATCTTTATCGTTTAATTTAATACCACGCTGATAAAAACTGTTTCTATAAATAAAATTTAATCTATTCGGATTTTTGCGTGATGATTTGCAATCTACCTGCCTATTTAAGTAGGTACTTAGGATATATTATGCGTAACGAACCGGAATGCTACTTAGAGAGCCTTTTTTATGCCTGATAGGTTAGCATTTGCCCTCTATCTCACCTGATGATAAGTGGTCGAAGGTGTTGTAAAGGCTAACCTAGAAGTGTCTATATGAAACTATCTATTACAGGGTTATTGGTAAAATTCTAACAACCTCTTAGGGTTGACTTATGCCTAACAAACATTTGAGCTTTTTTTTTACTGTTTTCTTTTGTGTGTTTTAATGCCTACTCCGAGCTAGCGGAAACACTGGACCTCGCCGAGCTCCGTTTGAATAGAGTTTTGAATATATAGGGTGATTACGTCAGTTTTCGGCCTTTTAGCGGAAACACGAACTTTAAGATACCGCCAAAAAATAACTGCAAGGATTATAATTACACAATATATGTTTCTTTGTAGCTTATATATTGTAGTTTTCCATCACAAAATTTCTTGACTTGAGCTTAGTTATTTAACTACATAATTTTAATGGTAAAAGTGGTGAAAACGCTAGTTTTCGGCCGTATGTGTCAGTATTCGGCCTCATATATTTTAGTTTTCGGCCACTGTGATATGACTGTTTAAAATTAAAATCTTCTAAATAAATTCACATTAAAAATAAGATAATTTGAACTCTTTATTTCGAATCGATTTAATTATTCATCCAGCAATAGATTCATGACAAGACGACATGGATTTATTCTTTAAAATTAATTAAGGGCAGTCCGTAGTAAGTACAAAATTGATACGAGGACTTATATTCCTTATTCAATTTACTCACAAATTTCATGAAAGATGTCAGAGAGTTTGTTTAGTTATATTATCAAGAGTTTCGTTGCCATAATCAACATCAGCTTTTTTTTAAGTATACCTAACTTAATAAAGCATTTACCAAGGCAATATACACTTCCATTAGATACTGCTCTTTGTCATGTTATGATTAATAATTTGAGAGACTTTATGACTTTTATTTAATTAACAGTCATAAATTCTCTCAAATCATTAATAGTTCTAATCGTCAATATCACAATAAAAATAACGTTATAGTCAGGTACCTCTCTCAATTCTATTTAAATAAAATGTCCCTTGTATTTATATCTTAGGCATTTTAATAAAACTGTCATTATATGCATGAGTTATTATTAAAATGTAACATTTATGGGATTATTTTTGTTTAAACTCTTCTTAAATAAGTAATACGTATTGAACCTAATGCTTCAAATTACTTCTAATCATGAAGTTAAGTTTAATGTTCTTGTAAAAAACTAGTCATCAATATATAATATCTTCATAATTAATTTTCAATTAGATTTAATCATACATTGCATTTGATGGATTTATAATGCATATCTTAAAATTTGGGCCCTAACATCTTAAATTATACAATTTAGAGCAGATGTCACAACTAATATTCTTTAATCGTTTTCTTCTGCGTCGCTTCTTAAAAATATAGCAATTAGCTTTTCTTCTGTTGCTTTTTATTTTCTTTTGACACATTTCTTTTCAAAACTGTTGTGCTCCTCGACTGCTTTAACGGATCTTTTACTATTCACTTCATTTCAGATTTTCTCGCCATTAGTAAAAGTGTAAAAGTTGGTAAAGACCAAGAAGTTGGTAGACACCAACTTCTTTTTTCCAGTTTTAGCTTCTCTTTATCCTCGTAAAACTGACGCCATATTACAGCTGGTATAACCAAATATTTTCTAAACGCTTCTCGATGTTTTATTTCTTTTACAGAATCTTTTTAAGTAAAATTTGATGTTCTGGTTTGTGTCAGTGCTTTTTGGATTGATGGATTGAGTAAGGTTTGATGTTGTAATATTCGTTTCACAGTGGTCTTGCTTCACTTTTTTGTCATAATTTCGTTTGCTGCATGATATATACTGTAAAATTACAGGTACACGAGACTTAACAACTTTGTCTAAGTTATCTAAATATGATGTTTTTTTAAAAAACTTAAGAAGTAGGATTGCTGGACGTGATCATTTTGTTTTTTTTGGATTCCCAGTCTTATAAAATTTTTTTTGGACCGTGTCTGGTAAATCTGATTTCTTTAAAGGAAAACTACACTTTGGTAAGTTCAATAATCAATGCACGAGATATTGTTTGACTTCATTTATGATAAAAGAATTAAGCCGCGCTTTAGTTGAATCAGTAGTTCTTCCAGAGATAAGATCTTGTATAGAAATTCCGTTATGTCGGCAAACTTCCCTTATAGACATTTTTTTCTCTCTGAAATTCCTAAGCGCCAAGATCACAGACTTCTTTGAATATTGAGTTATTTTTTGTTTTGATCCTGGAGGTGCCATCTAGACAGACAATTTTTAATTGATACACAAATCTAAGCCTAAATCGTCAGTAGTTTCGTTGTTTGAGTTTATTTTATTATTCAGTGTTCACGCTTTATCATTTAGTGTTGATTTACGTACTCCAACCCAAAACTTCTAAAAAAAAGCTTGAAAACAATGAAGAAGACATTTATGCAATAATAACATATATTTTTATCGGCATTAGGAATTTTTTAGCAACATGGCCGACAAATTGATGTCTCCATTCAGTTTTCGGCCCAATTTTACTCCATACATTTTTGATAGGCCGAAAACTAACTCAAAATATTGTCGCAATTTTAGATTTCGGCCGTTACTGAAATAGAACTGTTATTCATCTATTTCGCCGTATTTAATGCGGCCGAAAACTGATAGGATCTTTAAGTGTATGGCAATAGTAAATTGCAAAGGAGTTTTATATAGCGGACCTATATGAAAAATAAGAGACCAAAATAATTTAAGTAGTCATAAGCTAGTATTCGGCCCCTAGGCCGAGAACTAAAATTTTCAATAAATTCATATGTTAATATTCGGCCGTCTATTTTTTTGTAGTTTTTGAAGTAATATCGCAATAAAAACAATTGGTACCTTATCTTCATTTATTTCTTCATTGACTATAATTTACATCTACATTGTTTCCCGTAACCACATCAAATAACTAACCTTGAAATGAATCGCGCGTCACTATTTTTTTACTAAATTTATGCACGCAGTGACCATCCTGTGCCGGTGTCGTTTTTAATTATTTATTATAAATCATTTGTACATGCTACCCGCGTAAATAAAAAAATCTGATGTTGTCCAACTATTTTAAGTGATATTGAACGTAAAGAAGAATGAAAAAGTACTATAAAAACTCTATTTTCTTAATTTTACTTTAAGACTTCCACCAAAAGGCCGAAAAGTAACGCCGGCCGGCTAACTAACGCAATGACCCTACATCCAGCAAAGTAATAAACAATATGAATACCAATAACCTATATTAATACTAATAAATGTTCAAGTTTCTTAGATCAGAATGCATTCTTTGTCTCACTTATACCAACATAGAGCAATGCTTTGTACCTACTTACGTCCTCTATTACGTAATGTGTGGTCTTACTATCAACCAATATCATTAATCACTGTCACGGATCAAAATTTATGTCAGTTTGGGCTTAACTTAATCCTCGTATGCTGTAGTCCTTCTATGTCACAGTCGAGTAAATACCTACCGAAAAGTCCTTGTATGCCTCCTACCGTGGCATACAAAGACTTTTCTGCAGGTATTTTCTTGTACATTTTCATATTATTCAGTTTGCAATAACACCTGCTAAGCGAATTATATTACAAAATTACAAATTTACGAGAGAAAAAAATATAGTCATGTGCGGGATTCGAACCCGCGTCCATCCCGATACGATGGTTGAAGAACGAGAGCAAGAATTACAGTTATGAGTCATTGTGTCATGTTAGCTCAATTGGTTAGAGCATACCCCGGCTAAAGGGGTGGATGGACGCGGGTTCGAATCCCGCACATGACTATAATTTTTTCTCTCGTAAATTTGTAATTTTGTAATTTTCTTGTACAGTCGAGATATTAAGTTAATTGGCAAATTTACTTTAGTTTCATGAATTCACGTCTAGCTGAGAAATAATAACTGGTGTCAGGAAACTTACCGTAACCACTTGGATATCACGGCCTTTTCCTAAAAACTGGTGTACCTATATAATGTAATTGTGTAGTTCATTGGTATGCGTCAAGACAGCTAGCTAACTACTTTTGATAAAATTAAATTGATTATAAAAACTAACGTGGTTTTCACTCATTTCAGTAAATAATACGGGATAACTCACGTGAATCAGTCAGATAGCTCCGACTATAGTTTCAACCACATTCAGTGGTCTTTTTCAAGGAGAGCTCGGGACGCCCGCGTTGACGTCTCGCTTAGCACTCAAAGGTTGAAACTATAGTTGGAGCTATCGGACTGATTCACATGAGTTATCCCGTATTATTTACGAAATGAATAAAATTAAAATTTTCATTTGGTTTTACAGAGATCAAAGAGACCTTAAAAATGGCACTTATTTTATTGAGATTCGACGTTCATGTTTTGCCTGTTTCCTTTTAATTACACTACACGATTCACTGAGAGCTGGTAGCACGAACTTAGCAACCAATATAGCGCCCATGTCTTATGCATTTTTACGGCTAAGGGGAGTGGATAGATAAATTAATGTTTTCTGATACTCGTATTGAGGTACGAGGCTGATTCATTCACTCAAAGAAGTATTTACAAAAAAACTAAATCTTTGACGCTCACCCAGCACTGTGGGCATACGAAACATTTGAACATAGTCATCCTTAGGTATAAGCACCAAGCTTATACATAATGAGCTCGGCACTTTTACCCAAGAAAGACTTGATGGGACAAGGAGCCACCAAGATTGTAAAAAATCTGTGTAATCAAATCTATACAATTAAAATTTTACGTACTAAGGTATTTTTAGGTTTTGAATAGCCAGAAGATATGCACTAGTTTGCCGGTCGCGGCTCCGCCCGCGCGTATGTCGGTTATCGCATTCCGACCTGTGCCGCCACGCCGTGCACACCTGTCTACAGCTCCGCCAGTATCTCCCAGTGAGACCGCAATAGTCCCCGCACTATTGCCGTCTCACTCGGGTCATCGTTCCGACGCTAGTTGCAGACCAGTGCCTTGGAATACGCAGTCCTGGCGAAGTTTTGTTTTCTGTGCAGAAGCTGAGCAGCCACCGACCGCCGTGCAACGTGAGCTACGAGCTCGCCGTGCCGGCGCGCAGAGGCGCTCTAAGACGTCAGGCATTACCACCTACCCAAGTCCCTTGTTTCGGACGAACAACATCATATCGGGCTGGTGGTCTTGTTTTGACCGCACTTTTCGGTGCGCATTTCACCACTTTACTACCCGACACAACATAGTAACAGCCGCGTAACAACACACTTTGTGCTGTTAAGCGACGTCGTTCAGGCGTGGGGTAGCGTCAGCCAAACCCGTCTGAACGATCAAATCCGCCATTTGCTGCGGTCGCAGTGTGACACCCTACGGTGACAACGGCCACTGTTGTTGTTTTTGGTTTAACCTTGCACCGTGGCCTTTCCCGCTTCACGGGTCAGCCGAAGCAAGCTGGGCTCCGGGATTACTGGCCTTGGGGTCGCCCCTAGTCAACCCCGGAGTAGCGCTTAGGAGCACCCCTCTCCGCCGAGAAAAAAGCTCGGAGAGGGTACACAACTAGGGCACACCCTAGGTACACACTCCCTCTCACACAGTGAGCTCACAAGGTGTGTGAGGGAATTCAAACCCTTGATAGGGCGTCCTGAGTATTCCCCTCAGGATGCAGTCCCGTCCCTCTAACGGTGAGGTGCAGGTCCTTCAGACCTTCGCCCTCCGCCACCCCGATCTATACGTTGCACATATGCAACTGCTTGAAGAGGAAGAGAATGCCCGCCTCACGGACACTCTCATCGCTCCCTCCGAGACTTCAAACCCGGAGGCCAGCGTTCCTCCCTTGACCCGATCCTATTCAGAGGATAGCCCTACTTCGCCCGCTCCCGGGCCCGACAATAGACGCACGGTGGCAGCCCCTCCCCGTGAACGGTCTCGCTCTCGCTCACCGATCGGGAGGTCAGCGAGTACCCGTCCCTCCTTCGCCATTGTCGAGACCGTTTCGGAATCCGAAACGGACATGGAGGTAGATCAGGCCGGCGCCTCACGCACGGACTCTGATTCCGATAACGACGGTTACACCGTCGTAGATCGCAAACGCAAGCGCGCGCCCAAAGCCGCTAGTTGCGCCACTTCCGCCCCTCCCGCCAAGGCACCCGCAAAGGCCCCCGCCTCCGGCAAAAAACCGACCCCCGCCCCGCGCCCCGCGTCTCCTCCCTCCGCTCCGGTTTCAACCGCCGCGTCCCCTCAGGACGCGAGCGCACGTCGCGAAAAACCGCCTCCGCCTTTGTTCATTCAGGACAAAAGCAAATGGGACATGCTGTCCCGCTTAGTTTCGGATCGTGGGATCCATTATACTAATGCCCGCTCCACGCAGCAGGGCATTAAAGTCCAAGTGCCCACTAGTAGCGACCACAGAGCGCTAACAAAGCTCCTCCGTAAAGAGAGCATAAGTTTTCACACTTATGCGCTCGAAGAGGAGAAAGTCCTTCGCGTTGTGATTCGCGGTGTGCCTAAGGAGATACATACCGATGCGGTATGTGACGACCTTAAAGCACAAGACTTCCCAGTGCATGCGGTTCACCGCATGTACAGCGGGAAGGACCGCAGTCCATATGACCTAGTACTCGTAGTACTAGACCGTACACCAGAGGGCAAGGCCATTTTTAATTTAAAAAAGGTCTGCGGCCTCTCTGGGTTAGACGTACAAGCCCCATTTAAAAATGGAAGTCCCTCGCAGTGTCACAACTGCCAATTGTACGGTCACGCCTCCCGCTTCTGTTTCGCTCGCGCTAGGTGCGTCAAGTGCCTAGGCGATCACGCGACAGCGGCGTGCACTCGCACTCGGGACTCGCCGGACCCATCCAGCTGCGTTCTATGCGGTGCTCAAGGACATACCGCGAATTACCGCGGCTGCCCAAAAGCACCACGCATAAACCACAGGGTGGCAAGGCATAGGCCGACCCGTCCCTCACATGACCGTTACCAACGGGTCAGCCCTAAGCTGTCGGTAATACCTGCTTCACAGGTAATACCCGCGCCGCTCCCCGCCCGTAACGCATGGTCTAAACCACCCAGTATGGTAAAGACCATCACTCCCGCCCGCGCCCCGGCCCGCGCGCCCGCACCCGCTCCCGCCCGCGCCCCGGCCCCTGCCCGCGCACCGGCCCCGGCTCGCCCCGCGCTCCCGGCACCCGTTGCCAACTCCGTTCGCGCCCCTCCTCCCCGCGCCATTCCTCGGCCACAAGCCCCACCCATGCCGCTGATGGATGCCTCTCTTCAAGAGGACATCAAACTAGTCAGCGACCTGGCGATGTCTATTGACATCAACGAAGTCCGCGAGCTAGCGCACAAGATGCACTTCGCTCAATCCCCAGCGGACGTGATCCAATATACATTGGAACACGCGAATTTACTTAGCGCCCTTAAGCGCTTCGTTCCCCAGGCCCCTCCCCAGTACAACCACTATGGGTAGTACAACCGCACGCACGAAACCGCGCTCAGTTTCGTTAGCGTCATTCAACGCTAACGGTTTCTTTAGACAACGTGACCTTGTCCACGACTTTTGCTGCACCCACCTTATCGACATTATATGCGTGCAGGAGACCCTTCTAAAACCGGGGAAGGCGAACCCTAGGTTTGCCAATTACAGAACGGTACGTGATGATAGAGTGAACTCCCGTGGGGGAGGCACTCTTATCTATTACAAAAGGTCCCTGCACTGCATCCCCCTACCTACCCCGACTCTTGTTAATATGGAAGCATCTTGTTGCCTCCTAGCTATGACTGGTCATCAACCTATAGTCATAGCGTCCTGTTACCAAGCTTGTCAAAAGCCGATCGTCCGAGCTGACTTAGAAGCATTGTTCTCATTAGGAAGCGCCGTCCTTCTGATTGGCGACTTCAATAGTAAGCACATCCTATGGAATTGTAACGTCAACAATCCCAGAGGCATTGCACTTGAAAAACTAGTCGCAGAACTTAATTTTGACATAATTGCGCCAACTGAGCCCACTCACTACCCTCATACGGAAGACTTTCGACCTGACTTGCTTGACATGGCACTACTCAGAGGCGTAACACTCCAGTTACGCTCCATAGAAGTGGTTCACGAGCTTCACTCTGACCACCGACCCATTATACTGCGACTAGGTCCCGACCCAACAACAGACCTCCCCCGCCCCACTAAGACGATAGTGAACTGGAAGCAATTAGGCGTTGCCCTAAAAGCTATCAGCTCACCGGACCTTGACAAGATCCCTGACGACATCCTGACTAAAGATGACGTAACCCTTGCGATCGATTCGTTCACTAATCACCTCTCCACCGTAGTAGGTGCATCCGCAAAGGAGGTCATGGTGCCGGACGACCGGCGCCTTGTCATTCCAGCGGATGTGAGACGATTAGTGACGGAAAGTAAAGCAGTGACCCGACATTACGACTCTTACCCCAGTAAAGAGAACAAAACTAAGAAACGCCACTTTGAACGCATGGTTCAAAGTCGCATGTCTGAGTTGCGTGATCAACAATGGGGTGACAAACTTTCAAACCTCGTGCCAAGCCACCAGGCTTATTGGGACTTGGCGCGAGGTATGAAAGGAAGTAACTACAACGACATGCCTCCCTTATACAGACCAGTCCCACTAGTCCCAGCGTTCTTTGACGAAGACAAAGCTGAGTGCCTAGCTGATAGCCTAGAGGCTCAGTGTTCCCCTAACGTAGATCACGTTGACCAAGCTCACCTCGATTCGGTGGATGCTGAAGTCGAACGTAAAAGCTCTGTGGTCACCTCTGAACTCCCACCAATCACCTTAGCGACTTACGCTGAGGTGGCGAGACTGATCAAGGCCCTCCGACCGCGCAAATCCCCCGGTGCCGATGGCATCTCCAACAGGGTTCTTAAAACCCTCTCTCCTCCTCTCATCCATCTCCTAGTCAGCATCTTCAATGCTGCTATGAGCCACTGCTTATTCCCGGACACCTGGAAATGTGCAAATGTCATTGGCATTCACAAACCAGGCAAAAGCTCATCTGACCCCACCAGTTACCGCCCCATCAGCCTCCTCAGTGCCTTAGGCAAACTTTACGAGCGGTTACTTGCAAACCGTCTCCAGTCCCATGCTAAGGAACACCACCTTATCCCAGATGAGCAGTTTGGCTTCAGGCCCGGACACTCATGCGTCCAACAGGTGCACCGCCTCACGGAGCACATCATTGAGGGCTTTAACAAGTACCCCAAACCCCAGACAACGCTAGCAGTCTTCCTCGACGTAGCGAAAGCTTTTGACAAAGTCTGGCACAATGGCTTGATTTACAAGCTATACCAATTTGGCGTGCCAGAACGTCTTGTGCTCATCCTACAAGACTTCCTTAAAGCCAGAAGCTTTCGCTATCGCGTGGAAGGCACCCTCTCCTCCCCCCACCCAGTCAGAGCCGGAGTCCCTCAGGGCTCCGTGCTATCACCCATTCTTTTCGCGCTGTATACCAGCGACATCCCACGCTCTCAGCCTAACGTCCTATTAGCCCAATACGCGGATGACACCGCTATTTATACCACTGGGTGGCATATCAGTAGAAAGTCCATTCCCGCCCTCCAACGGGCCATCACCGAGATCGGTGACTGGTTCCGTAAATGGCGCATCGCGGTCAACCCAGTTAAAAGTGCAGCTATGTACTTTACTGAGAAGGGCCGCCCCCGTTACCCGCAACCTATAACTTTGTTCGACCAACCCATCCCCTGGGTTAGTAAAACAAAATATCTCGGAGTCACCCTTGATCGGAATCTCACCTTTAGCGATCACATAACAACCGTCCGTAACAGAGCGGCCTTTGTAATGGGTCGCCTTGGTCCCCTGATTCGCAAAGAGAGTAAAATGTCTCTTAGAAATAAGAAGACACTTTACACTGCCTGCATCCGCCCCATCATGACTTACGCATCAGTAGTGTTTAGTCATGCTAGTGAGGCCCATCTCCATAAGCTTCAAGTCATTCAAAACCGTTTTCTTCGTAGTGCAACCGGCGCTCCGTGGTATATCCGGAACACCGAGTTGCATTGCGACCTAAACCTTCCCTCTTTAGCGCAGTTCAATAAGGACTGCGCCCGCCGATACTTTGATCGAGCGCCCCACCACTCGAACCCATTGGTTGTCCAGGCATCGAACTACTCGACCGCCTCTTCTATCCCATTTTTCAAACCCCCCCGTCGCCGACCACGGCAGGTATTAGACGACCCGGATGACCCCATCGCAGTCATTACATTGGCAGCTTTAGCGTTATCCGCAAGTCGTCGAGGTAAAATCCCCAGGTGTGAGGTAATTAGAGGTCACACAATCAAACACCGAGCTCGCCGGCGAGCTCGAGGCAAAAACAAGGTCACGATAAATTGCTCTCCAAATAGTCAAAGAGTATTATTCAGTAGGGCCCAATTGTGCAACACTGCAGTTGCACAGAGGCATTTTGCTCCGATCCCCCCATGTCTCTCGACAGCGAGACAAGCCGAGGTCCGAACCACAGTGGTGCCCTTGAGCTCGCTGTCAACCCCTCCTATAATAGCGGTACGTTTTCGGCGTCCGCAGGAGACGGAGGTAGAAAGCGCTTTTCGCCTTCTACGCCCGTCTCGGGAGAAGTGCCTTCGGCACTTCTCCCTCCCGGGCTATTGTAGGGCCAGGCCCTCGCCCAAAACCCGGTGGAGCTGGACGACCGCACAGGCGGTAGCCAGCATCTATGTCCTCCCTAAAAAAAAAAAAAAAGTCGGTTATCGCGCAAAAAAATTAACCTCATTTTGCGTAGTTGGATAAAAAATATCCTTCCCCACATCTCAAACTACATATTTCTATACCAAATTTCAACCAAATCGGTCCAGCAGTTTTGGCGTGAAAGCGAGACAGACAGACGGATAGATAGACAGAATTACTTTCGCATTTATTATATTAGTATGGAGTATGCTTTTACAATAAAATGATTGTTGAATCACTTTTCTTTACGAGTATTCCCTTCATGGTCTAGACATTCATGTGATAGTGGGACTTTTCGGTAGGCATAGTTATAGTTACTTGACCAGACTTTTGAAGCGCTCGTAGCGAAGTTTGCTTAGCCATTCTGAATCGATCAGCAAAGTTAAGCAACGTCCGCCGCGGTCATGAGGTGGATGGGTGACTGCTGGTTGGACATTACTACTGAGCGCTTCCGTGCTTCGGAGGGCACGTTAAGCCGTCGGTCCCAGTTGTTGTCTTAGGATGGCAGTCGTTACAGCATGGTGGTAGGGCATTTTGCGGATGCCCGCCTGGCTAGCTACCACCCTCAAGTTGAAAATCTGTCACCAAGCACTTAACGGTGTGTTCCGGCAGCTGTCTTTGAGAGCCAGTAATTCTAGGTTAGCCTGAACAACATCTTCGACCACATCATCACTTTCCATCAGGTGAGATAGTGGTCAAAAGCTAACCTATACCAGGCATAAAAAATTATATATATATTACACAGCGGGACTGTATGGTACGGGGAGTAAGCCATGTTTTGATACTTCGAGGGGCTGTGCATACCGCTGTTTCATCAGCTACTGAAGGTTATATTGTTAGTGACATAATAACAATGTTATGCAACTGGTATATGTCACCCAAGTCAAAGAATAAAACCAAGCAGTGTTCGATATATATGATGTGATTAGTATTCTTGACGTATTTTGTTTATTTACTTTTAAAATTATCAAGGTGTTAATTAGATCAGCTCACTTATACACACCTTCGATATGCAAATGTTGACTTATAGTCTATGCAATGATTTGCTGAAGACAGCAAATACGTACTTGATCGTATAGGTACCTGTATATACATATATATTCATGGTATTGTTGCGTAGCTCGAACGGGGCCCACGTGGTGTCTGATCTCACGCGATAACCTCTGCCTAAGTAGGTATAACAGATGCATTTCGTCATAAGTTGTGAACTGAGTTGCGCCCATTGCCCTGAAACATTACAATTACAGCCGGATCGTCCACTGCTGAACACAGCCTCCCATATTAAGGGGGTATTTGCCATAATCCCCACATCCCCACGCTTGGCAGGCGTCTTGGGATCGCAGTGTAAGTTGGCAGTTCTTTAGAAGGCGCTGCTGCCCACCTTCCAGTATTTTTCCCTTAGTCGCCTCTTACGACACCCACGGGATGATATGGGGAGGTGCTAACCCGGCACCCCACGGGGTAACCCGGCACCTCACGGGGTAGGCACTGAAACATACAGTTGTTAAATCTCATGTGCTTGTAATTTCAAAATGACTGGGTCTCAAGGACTGCTGTAGGAACAAAGAAGCCACACTGTTAGGTGCTCGGCGACAGATTCTATACTTGAAGGTGGTTGTTAGCCAGACGAGCATTCACAAAATGTTCTTCCACCATGCGGTAAGAGCTTAAAACTCGTAAACTCGTTTGAAGCGCTTCTAGCGAAGTTTACTTAGATGTTCTTAACCGATGAGCAAAGTTAAGCAACGTGTGTGAGAGCCAATAATTCTAGGTAAGCCTGATCAACATCTACGACCACATCATCACTTACCATCAGGTGAGATAGTGGTTAAAGGCAAACCAATTCAGCATAAAGAAAAAAAAACTTAAGACAGCGGTAAGGATCGAACCATCAACTTTTTTTATTTAATGTGACGGAACAAGCTCGAGGCCCACCTGATGTTAAGCGGACTAACCTCTGCCTATAACAGACGCATTTCGTCAAAAGTCACGAATTGCACTGCGCTCATCACCTTGAGACATAGTCTCATGTGCCTGTAATTTCACTGGCTCTCAACACCAGGTGCTTGGCGGCAGATTTTCTACTTGAGGGTGGTCGCTAGCCAGGCGGGCATTTGCAAAATGCCCTTCCACTATGCGATGAAGCTCAAGCCCGCGGCGGGATTCGAACCATGGACCTGCGGCACGGCAGTCCATATAGCTACTGCTGCTCAGCTATCACAGCTTCAAAATCTACGCCTACGGTAGTTTTTGCTCATAGTTTATATGTAACTAGCTTTCCGGGCGCGGCTCCATAGATTTCCAAATAGAACGGTTGGAAGCGGCCTGCATCCAGCGCCAATGCCGGTTTCAAATCCTGAGCTAGCGAAGTAGTATAAAATTGTTTATGACTACTTTACAGTACCTACTGACCACAGAGAGGAGTGAGATATTTTCAACATTTATTTCACCTATGTCAGTGACAAAAATATTAGGATTTAGTTAAGAAACACAATAATAAATGAGTTCTTTCTAAACCCAATATCTTCCTATGGGAGCCGTAAGAGACGATGAAATAAAGTGTGCAGCAATATTGCTGAAATCACTGTTCCTCATGCTCTCAACAAAAATTAATGCTGCGAGTTTTTTTTACACAAAAATCGCTCATTTTGTTCTAGAGAGGTGGATATTTTTTTTCTCAACTTCTTTATGCAGCTTATCACTTAAAAAAATACGATTAAGTGTTGAGGTGAAATCAAAAATTAACTGTTAGTAGTAGCTTGTTAAAGTAAGCGTATTACTCTGTGATCGTTTTTATAACGTTTCTGCCATCTGTGGCAAGATCATTTAAATCTCGAAACAACTCTGTGGACCTGGACTCCACAAACTTGTCTAAATGCTTTCATTGCAGTTGTTCAAGCCAGCGCGGTGGAGCTCGAATAATGAACCCATAGGGGTTACAATGGGGACCCAAACGTTACAGGCAGGAATATATCTATGCGGAACAGTTGATATATTTTATTTTTGCCTAGTCTCTAATCAAAATACTAGTATATAATAAGCTTACATGCAGAAGAAAAATAATATAATTATGTGTTTTACATAATTCGTAGTATTTTGTTCATAAAGGCATAT
This sequence comes from Plagodis dolabraria, assembly GCA_963854805.1. Classification (NCBI taxonomy): domain Eukaryota; kingdom Metazoa; phylum Arthropoda; class Insecta; order Lepidoptera; family Geometridae; genus Plagodis; species Plagodis dolabraria. The sequence goes on from OY978459.1 coordinate 23,488,031, forward strand.
CGTCAGCATAAATAAAAGTATATAATCAGTATTGAATATTATATTTTATATTTTACGTGTGACTAAAGTATCCCTTGAAATCTGACACTAAGCAGGTTTAACTTTAAATTCAGTGGCCAGTGCGTTAAACCACCAACATCATTTTCAAACCTATATAATTAATGCTTAAATTGGTAACTGTATTACTCCAATGCACGCAGCTTGCTCGCTGTAGTAAAGACATACCGTATACCTACGCTATCTAACCTTATATCGATTTCATATCAATCGGACAACTCCGAGTTCCCATATAGAAACGATAATAATATATTACGATATCGCTTTTCTTACAAAGGTTACATGCTTATCAGCACATCCTAATAAACATTTTCTCTAAGATAATCATTAATGACATTGTGAATTGTGATAACATATAGTTACATATTTCTTATCAACTAAGTACCTAGTTAAAGTGCTAAGGAATTTATAAATAAATAACATAAGATTCAAAATCTATTACTTCCTTGTAGATAAGCCTTAAGACTTCGCAAATAATAGAGTATAGGGTAATTTTAATGGGACCATTACTAAACGATATCGGTAATCGAATCTATATTATATCGATAGTCGATATGTAGTACTGTAGAAGGATATATATGACAATAGTTTTTTTTCACAACTTCATCACATCAACAGCAGGGAGATGTCTATCATTGAATAAAGGTCTCCCCATTTTTCAATGGAGGTTTGCCAAAATCCCTAAGCTTGACAGGTGTTTTGGGGATCGCAGTGTAGGATAATAGTTCTTCAGAAGATATTGGGGCTGCAATTGTAGCCCAGCACCCCACGGGCAGTCCAGCACCCTATGCATTTTTTCTGCTTATATTTTATTTAACACAATCTCAGCTGATAGTAAGTTATGATGTTGTTGGAGGTGGTGAACATGCATAATTTGGAATTGAAACTGGATCTCAAGGACCGCTGCCATAATTCTCCGGAGCATGGCGATTGTTTTCTGCTTGAAGCAAGTCAACAAGGGAAATCGCAACATGCCATAATCATGCATACTCTAAAAGAAAGCCGGTGCCAGAACACAGCGTTAGCTAGCATGGCAAGCATTTGGAAACCGTTTTGATTTGGTGAAACTCAAGCCCATAGAAAGACATGAAACTAAAAAATAACTTGTAAAACGAAGTCAGGTAGCAGGTTCTTCTACAGAACTGTTAACACTATATTCTGCAGTCAGAAATACGCTTTTCAAGCATGGGTATTGTGAGAACAGCCATATGTGGCGTTGATCTGCTATGAACAATTAAGCTGACAAAGTATTGTTTACTTTTTTCAGTGCTGATACCACAGAAGAACGTCTTCGAAAAGCTGATTCGGCAGTTTCCCCAGCTCCACGACAATGTTCTCTGGGAGAAGAGAGCCCATGACGACCCGGCATTCAACAGATCCTTCCTTATTTTACCAAGTACGTGCACAGATCTGTTATACTACACAAAGATCTTGTTTGATAGTCACAGCATTTTCAAAAGACGAATAGTCCATAATACATAGTACATTCTATAGATTCACATCAAATTTAAATCGACTCAAAGAAGTTATAAAGTAAACCAAAACTTCATAGAACTTCATACTTAATAAGGGCGGAGGGTCAATGACGACTACGACTTTCTATATGTTGGGCATTAGGAGTTTAAGAATGTTGCGTATAAGAAAGAAGTAACAACCTAGTGTCAACGGTATGTTAGTGCAGATGTTGAGTGCCAGCAAATTCTAGGCTTGGCCCATTAACTTCTTTGGCCACATCATTCCTTTAGGTGAGATTAAACCAACGCACTGTTAGGTGCTTGGCGACAGATTTTCTACTTGAGGGTGGAAGCTAGCCAGCAAAATGCCCTACCAACATGCTATATCGACTGCCATCGTAATACAACAACCGCGGCCGACGGCTTAACGTGGCCTCCGAAGCACAGAAACACTGAGTAGTAATGTTACTAGCGGTTAGCTGATCGGTTGAGAAAGGCTAAGCAAACTTCGCTACTAGCGCTTCAAAAGTAAAATCTAAGTTAACGACAATAAAAAATATACCAAATCGGATGCCATAGAAATGTAGTTCTACCAACGTATGGCTACGAGATCTGATGATGAATGAGAAGGTAAAGTACATAAGTCTAATGAACTCCGCCTGACCACAATGAGAAGAAAAATAAGCTATTTGAAGAATGCAAATGCCACGCCGGAGGCACAGTCTAGGCTTATTATTGTGCAAAAATAATTTGGAATCCTCAGCAGCGTCCTAAAATGATTTTCGTCAAAAGAAAAATAAAGATGAAATTGCCGAGCCAGCCTCCAACCTCTCACAAAAAGAATTCCAAAAAAGAAGAAGATTCTGAGTGATTGTATGTTTATTTTACACTTAGGTTTAGAGTACAGAAAAACATTTAGTAGTAAAAAAAATATTAAAAACCTTTTCTAAGCAATTGCACAAGAAATAGTCTTACTCTCATGTTAGGAGGACATAAGTAAAGAAGATGTCTCTACGGGTACAACCGCCATCTAACTCCCAAGAAAGTAATCTAAACCACACTAATAATAATGTAATATCTGAACTGATATCTCGAGTGGCTACGTCGCAGACGCATGCCTTGCAGATAATTTATATGTTTCTGGCGGTCTCATATAGACAAAGTCAAGACAAGAGTTGCACCTTCCACCTCTCCTTGAAAAATCGTTTTTCTTCCAAGAATATTCCAGAAATGACAAAAACTTAACCCAGAAAATTGTATTACGAGTATATTATACGTGTATACTTTTTTGCAGAAGCGGGCAAAATGCAGTGGAGAATATTATATCAAATAATTGAGTATGAGACTCTGTTAGATTCTTCAAACATGACTGAGGCGGACTGGATAACGATTGCCAAGGATATTCAGGTAACTACATGGAAATAATGGTTCTTTGTGAAAGGAGATGCTATTGTCTGCAATTGGTATTGATTCTCTGGAGGCGGTTAAACATTCAGCATCCTACCGCAAGATTGAGCTACACAAGTACACAGGTAAGTAATAGAAGTTGTGATGGCCCAGTGGCATTGGCTATGGACTGCCGCGCAGCAGGTCCATGGTTCTAATCCCGCCGCAGGGTTGAGCTTCACCGCATGGTGGAAGGGAATCCTGCGAATGCCCGCCTGGCTAGCGACCACCCTCAAGTAGAAAATCTGTCGTCAAGCATCTAACGGTGTGTTCCGTTCCGGCAGTAGTCCTTGAGACCCAGTGAAATTACAGGCACATGAGACAACAACTATGTCTCAAGGTGACGGGTGCAGTGCAATTCGTGACTTGTGTCGATATGCATCTGTTATAGGCAGAGGTCAGTCTGCTGAACATCAGAAGGGCTTCGTGTTCCGTTACAATAAAATATTAAAATAACAGGGTGGTGATACAATCTATAACTTCTGTTAAGATATACTGTACTGTAACAGCCGGATCGACCACTGCTGAAAACAGCCTCTCCTATTATGGGGGTATTTGCCATAATCCCCACGCTTGGCAGGCGTCTTGGGGATCGCAGTGTAAATTGGCAGTTTTTTAAAATTCGCTGCTGCCCACTTTCCAATATTTTTCCCTTAGTCGTCTCTTACGACACCTACGGGATATGGGGCGGTGCAATTCTAACCCAGCACCCCACGGGGGTTTTAAGATATAACTAGTCTCGAATCAAGATAGATACCGAGAGCTCTTAAAATTTTGACATCTGTCATCTGAAATAAATATCAAAATATAAATTATGACATTAACTTTTAATTGTAGCCCAAATTTAAAATAGCGTACGGAAAAAAACGTTGTCAAGTGTTACTTTAGCAGCTGTCACATCAAAGGTCTATTTTGCGGTAATTTTCAAGTTAATTGCAATCATAATATGAAATAAAAAATAAATTTCATAAATACAATACAAATGTAACTATGACTGCAGTTACGTCAGAAACCTACTTTCAGGTAATTTTTCAGTCAATTGCAGCTTAAATGTTTATTAAAATAAAACAGTAAAATGACAACATCAACTATCATTTTGATAAATGTCAAAGGTAATTTGTTTTGTTTGAAGTCTTTGTAAGATATCTAAGTATCTTACAAAGACTTTTGTACGAATAATCTAAGTAGATTACGATACATATGTAAATATGGTGGATAAAATACGAAAACAAATTCACACGCTTCGTTTATATAAAGATGTGTGGAGTCTACTCACTTTTACCACTAATGTATCCCATTGCCTCCGCTATGGAAATGGTAGGGTATTATAAGGTAGCAGCCGTTTTATTTGTTAATTACTCTTATATTGTCAAATTGTTCCGTGGCCTTGTTTATAACCCGCAAGTGTCAACGTGCGTGACGTTGTACCTACATACGCCCTTCACTACGGTTTAAATCACGCAAACACTGCTGTCACTGCATACATTACAAAAGCTTGGTTTATTAACTGAAATACGAGAATATGCACTGTTTGCGCGCAAACGATGTGAACCGATATGTAGCCGCGCTTATAACATCTGCTAACTGTCAATTTGCGACATTCTAACCACAACAATAAAAATCTCCTCATCTATCTGTCAAGATTTGAGTTTGACGTTTGTGCACACATTGCACTACCACTTTTCTGTGAGCGTTGTTTGCGGCCGGAGGTGACGTCATAGATGACATCATAATGCTATTGTGGTGTCTGTTTAGCAAGTTATGAACCGACCGTGTGCGTGCATACAGTGCAAATAGCGCATATTTGCGTGACTTGAACCATAGGGCTTGTATACACTGTAGTCTTTGCCTGCATATGTTCCGTGCAAGTACCTCAGTGTGCGTCGTCGGCATGACTTGTTTGCATTGCCAGCCAGCAGCACCAATTTTTCCACTATGCAACGCTTACGAGAGCACTGAGAATAATCAATATAATTAGTTAGGTATACAGTGAAATAGATATATATTTGTGTTGTTAAAAAAATATCTTTAGTTACATGTAATTTAAGTCATACCGTTTAACACTAATGTGACAATGTAAACAAACTTAACAAACACATCCATAATTGTAAAAAATAAATAAATTATTCATAATTATGGTATTTAATAACCATTCATCAGATTTTAAAATGTTAACTGACCAAAGTTACATAATTATCATATGGCATTTTCGTAAACAACCAACATTCGTTATTTTTAAATTGGTTAAGTACATTTACACACCTATACATTTATTCTTCTGAAAAGTAATTACTATCTATTGTTTAAAAAACCGAACATTTGTGGCCATGTAGTCAAATATGATAGAATGTAACTCAAAATATAAATTGAAAATGCTTGCAAAGATAAACCAAGAAAAAATTTTTATTAAGGTGCATTGGGGCAATTCCGATAGAAATATCTGCTAGATGACTAGAGGTAAACATTTCATTTGATTATTCGGGAATGTTCTGTTTTACGAGTCTTACTGTTTTAGATCTGCATAGATATTGGAAAAGCCTATGAAAAGCATAAATTATATTTTCAAATATATTGTTGAAAATGCCTCAAAATATAAATTGAAAATGCTTGCAAAGATAAACCAAGAAAAAAATTTATTAAGTACCTAAAAATGGAATCGACTTCAAGATTCAAAAGTATGAAATAACTTGCTGAAGTCGGCGCACAATATTGTGATAATAGGTACTTTTGACATATAATGGTCCATTATTAAGTTAAAAAAAATTTCTCTGTTTAGTGACCCTTGCTACTTACGGGAACGATTGTCATTCACTGTCAACGACTATATCATCAAGATAGAAAAATATTTTTCAATTATTGGAGTGCAACTCAAAAACGGCTTGACTGATTTTGATGAAATTTAAATGAGACCACACGACAAGCATCAGCTTTCAAATAAAAAAAGAATTATCAAAAGCGGTTCACTCAGTCAACAGTTCTGAGGTAACAAATAAAAAAATACATACGCATTCAGAACATCCTCCTTTTTTAAAGTCGGTAAAAAAAATAGCTTAGTAGCTCAAAATATCTGTTGATTTTCTTACGCTATTCTATATAGGCAATTTGTATGTGTTTCAGAGGCTCTACGAACAGTATGACGGTTTCGTGATTTTACACGGTACTGACACTCTGTGCTACACGGCATCCGCCTTGTCTTTCATGTTCGAAAACATTGGGAAAGGCGTCGTTCTTACTGGATCTCAGGTGAAGAACTAATTACAATTTACACTATAATTTCCTTGTGATTTTACTGTATAGGTTACATTTGATAATCAAATGGCTATGTTTCCAGCAGACACATTTTAAATACATTAAAAAATCTTTTAAGAATGTGTACGCAAGGACTCAAGAAGAACAAATTAGTAGGACCTACTAGCATTGTCACCATCATAATCTAGGTGGACTGACGACATCGTAAAAGTCGCGGGTAGCCAATGGTTTCAAACGGCTAATAGCCGTTCTTTGTGGCGTTCTATGGAGGAGGCTTTTTTCAACAGTGGACGTCTTCCGTCTGTTTATGATGACTAGCATTGTCACATTCAAGAAAAACCCAGGTTTGGCCACCAACTCGCCTGCTGTCAAGCAAGGTATGGCCGAAGATGGAGTACGTCGATCTATAAGTAATCTATTCACTTTAACCTTGAAGATGCTTCGATTGCATTCTCAGGATAAACAGAAGTTGGCAGGGAGTTCCGCACACGGGGCTGCATGCATAAGAAACATGGAACGAAATCGTTGCGATTTAATTTTAGGACCTACCACGTGATACGGGTGGTATTGTGCTGTCATATTGCTTGTCCTGTATTAGAGGGGGGCGAGAAGAATTAGTTCGTGAAGCTCTTGCGCAAATTCGCCGAAATGATTGACTGTGGAGGGCGCTCCGAAGTGAACAAGTGTGTCCCTTTTTTTGTACCTCGGTACAAGCGCGATGAATATATACACACTTTGGATCTACCCGCAAAACTTGTGGTATGTGTATTACATGGTGTTCAACCCTCGTTGGAAGGATTTGTCATAATAGTAGGCTAAGGAAACATACCCACGTGCTGGTATGTTTCCTTAGTCTCCTCTTACGGCACCCACAGGAAGAATAGGGGTGACATTTTAACCCGGAACTCCACATGATTTATAGTATAAACTGTAAGTCTCTCATCAATACTTCCTAGAAATGTTTCGATATGTTTATTTTCTTTTTTAGATACCTATATTTGAACCCCGAAGTGATGGAGTAGACAACTTTGTGTCGTCATTGCTTGTGGCTGGAGGCCTGAACATACCTGAGGTCACAATCTACTTTGGGAGTATGCTTTTTAGGGGTAACAGGTGAGAAATCAATATTTGATTGAGAATTTACTATCTTTAATTCCATAATGAAAATAATATAATATTACACGATCGCACGCTCGAAGACTCAAGACTTCCTGAGGATGCTTCATGTAGAAATGAAACGCGTTGAAAATGGTTATTAATATTCGTTATTGTTTTTCATTACCTACATAGGAGCAATACATGTCATCATCACAACAACCGCACCCCTTCCTACCTACCATCCCTTTGGGAAAAGCATATAATATCCCTTTCCCAGGGGATGGTATTTTACGGTCAGGTAATTTTTCGCCCAAAACCTGGGGCTCACAATGAGACCCTTCGAATTTTCGAGGTTCCGTAAATCTATATCGTATCCTTATAGCCTTCTATTATGAGGACTTTGCTTTTGAAACGCTGATAAAGCCTTGTCAAACAGAAATTGAACCGAATACGAGGCGAAGCGTTTTGATTTTTTTACTTCTAGAAAGGCGAAACGGCTCGGTTCGCTTTCTGATTGCTGTGAGTTGACTACACGTAGATTCAAAGGATTCCGTAATTTATTAAACATGAATTCTTCAGCACGCATTTGGTTCGCTATCTGTTTGGCAAAGTCTTTGAGTTCTCGGCATTGAACTTATAGAAAACGAGAGTAACGGCACCTCGAACATGGCAATGTTAAATCAGGCGACGACGTCTCCTGCTTTAGTCTCAGTAGTGTGTGTACAACGCGGTCTCATTAACCAGACGCTTGACCTTGTGATGTCATTTTGGCGCTCAAGTACGGTGTGTACCGACACTTGGCGTGCGAGAAAAGGGAATGCGGGGGGAAGCGGGCGGGGATCCCCATTCCAGCCATGCGTCGAATTAATGTGACCGCGTTGTATGTGCGTCTGCTCCATGCTTGTGTACCTGTATTTGTTCGTACAACGTATCATATACAATGGAAGTGTGTGGACATTTTATTGTCGTGATTAATATCACGAGCGTGCACCTTCTTCCCTTTCTATATAAATCAATGGTTCTCAACGATACATTTTCGTATATTCTTTAAATATATGTACAGAACGAAGCTATCATTTAAAATATTATAGAAAGGATGACTATATTATATGTGCAAAGTTTGTAGGTTAAAAATAAATTAATGGGCATTTTTTTGCTTCAGAACAAGAAAAATATCAACCAATAACCTTTTCGCGTTCAATTCTCCGAACTGCGTGCCATTAGTAGAAGTTGGTATTGGGTTTGACGTGAATAAAACGGCAATCTTCAAGCCAAATGTCATCGAGAAGTTTCAGGTGCACGCCAATATGTCAAAGAACGTGGGGCTGCTGCGGATCTTTCCCAGCATCAGCACAGCCGTGGTCAAAGCCTTCTGTCAACCTCCAATTGAAGGTGAGAGACTGAGTCATAACGCACATTTTTTTTTCATTTTGTAACACACAATTAAAAGGACCAGAAGGTTAACTCCGTATAGTCCTTCCAATAAATAAGCGACTCTTACTACGAAGCAATAAAGTGCACTTCAGCTCGCAAAGTACGGAGTACTTAATATTTGTATTTATATAGAAGGCGTCTCTCTTTCTATCGCACAGGCATGTATAACTCTGATCTCTTCTGACGCGGCACGCACCGTAGCATAGTCCCCATCGGACGGATATGCCGATGCATACTTGTAGCTTTGTACCCAAAGTGTGGAGTGAGTCAGGACTGGTTACGAATAATGTGTTACTTTTATCATTATAGTATCATCCACCCGTTGTTTCTACACAGTAAACGGCTATAAAAGGTATCCTTTTTGTTAAACCGCAGGGCTTCAAGAAATTATACTTATGAAAATTTTATGATGATATTTTTCATATGTATGTTTTGTGATGTTTACTTAATATGATGAAATGTATTACACCATTTCGGAGATACGGTGTAATGATTTGTTTTTACCACAGAAAAGAGAAAGCAATAGAAAGGTGAAGGGGGCGTGGCCCGCGAGCCTAACATAGTCCTAAACAGGAGTATTTACGTCAACGGACTATAATGCTACTGACAGTCGACCCGCGGTTAACGCGCCGCATGCATCTCCGTAAATATATATGAAAATGCCGCGTTGTGCTGTTATAAATTGCAGATTCAATAGCGATATCACAAATGTAAACAAAATAGGAATATCCTATCACCGGAAAACATAATAAATTGTTCCTAAATGTTTTATATTTCGCTGATGAACAAAGTCGGTGCAATCTGACATATAGTGATTGATGATTTTTTCTATCGACAAAATGTTGTCGATAAATTATTATTGTTAGTCACTAAATGTCACCTCATTCCAATATCTGATTTGGAGCTTTCTTGTTAGACTTACAGAACAATAACCATCTGTTATGCTGCTTTTAGTGCATATAGAACTTTTATCAGGACGTAAAAATAGACGTGTAGATCAGAAGGTTAACATAATTTAAATTACCAAATTATTCAAATATTTACAAGAACAGGCAAATTTTAAAGGTTAGGATTTCAACTTAAACTCTTGTTTTGTGGCTCCTTTAGGCACCACCACAATTTCGGCAATGTCACGTAGATAGACCATCAAACGAAGGAGATTGTTTAGTTTTAATGAGTTATGTCCGGTGAGAACTGGCCAAGGCAAAATTGGTGCTGAAACATAAGATATTAGTTCATCTGTCTACTGGACGAACACAAATACACACACACCCTCACACATACACCCTCACACACACACACACACACACACACACACCCACAAATTTATTATATATAGGGGAATAGGGGAAATATAGAACACCTGGGAACAACTTTTTGATAAGTTATATAATATGTAGAGAGAAGAGTTTATTTATAACCTATTATTTATTTATTTAGTGTAACATAACTGTTGTTCACGTGTTGTGTAGGGGTTTAAGTTTGTTGGCTTTGTTCTTCCTAAATAGTTTGCCCATTTGATTATATCGTTGCGAACGGTAACTATAAACATATACAGAATTAATCCATGTGAACCTAATGTATTATGTTTATTAAAGTGCTCAATGTGTTCCTATAAATGTTGTATCTTTTGAGTTTACCTTATGATTCCCTTTTCGTAGAAAATCTAGTAAGATAGGTAGTTAATTACTAACTCAATATATCTCAATCATACTAACTTAACTAATAGTACCTTATTACATGGAATCGCATCCTGCCAAACATCTTATAAGTTATTGAGCCTATGTATTTTTGCTAACTGCTCTCTATCTTGGCAATTCTCACAAATTCATCTGCAATTTACCTCTTGTTATATATACCACGACTTCGACCTTGACCTCGCCTTTTATTTTTATGAACCCCTATCTGTGCCTATCTCTAATACCACCCTTTACGCGAATTTCATGTGTTTGTAATAATTTTACTACAAATAAGCAAGCCTATTATAACATATTATTAAGCTGTGAAATTAAGCTGTGCTTCGCAGTAATAGCTTTATTTTATTTTTATCGTCTTTTTCTTATTCAGCATCATCATTGCTGAAGGTCATGTCTAGGTCTGAAGTAGTGTTAATCGCTCGATGTACTATGCTCTTCCACATGCTTCTGTTTTCAGCGGTCTTTTAAGCTTTTGGTATAGAAATACTAGTGAGCTATATGGTTCAGTCAAGATGCTTAGATGCCTGTCATTACTACATATTCAAATGATTATATAAAACCGCATGAAAACTTATTATAGCACAAACGCACAGCACATCAACGCATAACCTATAAATCGTTTTAGGTCGAAGGAAAAGTTTATCGATAAAATGTACTACATCACTGGCTAGGATACCACTTTTTGTACCGAATAAATAAATAAAATAAGATCAAATTTGACTAGCTAACCCAATAAATATATTCTCGTTACCATTTTTTGTGCAGTTATTTGTGAACTATTTTTCAATTGTCTTATCTCAAATTTTACGAAGGAACGATTTTAAAATTGAAATCATACTTGACTGAGCCGAGACTGCACAATTACTGTACAGTTATTGTCAACTGGCAACTTGCGATAGCTTGACAAAGTTCACAAGAAATTCAAACTTACCACTATTTAGATAAGGTGTATTTTCAACTGTTATAAATTGGCTTATTAAACGTTTCAATTGGGTAAAAATGGGACTAATCGGGGAATCGGATTGTTTGTAGTGAACAATAAAGATATAATGTCACGTATCATTTACATGTGTTGAACTGGCTACGCTCGTTTTCTTAGGAAACTGACATGGCTGCCACTCTAAATAGTATTTTATATCTCTATGGTTTTTACTACGAAATTACATGATTCATCTGTATTTTCCAAAATATTAAATTTACTATAGACTACCATAACTTTTTTTATATTTATATGTTTGCAATAACACATGCTTTGCGGATTACATAACAAAATCACAAATTTACGAGAGAAATTCTTTTTTTTAGTCATATGTGGGATTCGAATCCGCGTCCATCCACACCTATGGCCGGGGTATGCTCTAATCCAATTGAGCTAACATGACAATGAGTCCTGTTTGTAGTAAAACGTTAGTTGAACTATAGATGTCGCTCCATCCCAATACGATAGTTAAAAAGACGGATAGGAAAAAAATAGTTATGGACTCTTTGTCATGTAAGCTCAATTGGATTAGAGCCCCAGATACCCCAGCTAAAGGAGTGGATGCATGGACGCAGGTTTGAAGCCCGCACATGATTTAAAGTTTTCCTCACGTAAATTTTGTAATGCTATAACTTTGTTCAAAATAATTGCTTTAATTTAATTTTATTACAGGTGTAGTATTAGAAACTTACGGAGCTGGAAACATACCGACAAACTGGCCAGACTTGCTAGATGTCTTAGAGGCGGCAGTCAAGCGAGGAATCATCATGGTCATCATCACACAATGCAGCACTGGATCCGTCGCAGCTTTGTACGAGACTGGGAAGGTAGGGGGATATTTATTCACCCAGGTCAATCCGATAACACTACATTATAAATAACAGACACGAATGTCTTAAGATTTTTTTATGCCTGATAGGTTAGCGTATGACCACGATCATATGGTACGTGATGATGATTGAAGATGTTGTGCAGGCTAATCTAGAATGGGTTTCAAGGACATCTGCCTGAACACACCGTTAGATGCTTGGCGACAGAATTTCTACTTGAGGGTGGTAGCTAGCCAGTCAAATGTCCTACTACCATGCTATATCGACTACCATCCTAAGACAACAACCAGGACCGACGGCTTAATGGTTGGGCATTTTGCGAATGCCCGCCTGGCTAGCCACCACCGTCGAGTAGAAAATCTGTCGCCAAGCACCTAACGGTGCGTTCTGGCAGCTGTCCTTGAGAGCCAGTAATTCTAGGTTAGCCTGAACAACATCTTCTACCACATCATCACTTATCATCAGGTGAGATAGTGGTCAAAGGCTAAGCTATCAGACAAAAAAAATAACGTGCCCATCGAAGCACCTGCACGCTCAGTATATGTCACTAGCGGTCACTCATCCAACTCATGACCGCGGCGGACGTTACTTAACTTTGCTGATCGCTAAGCTAGATACCGCTACGAGCGCTTCGAAAAAAAAAATGAAAGAACTATTCCGGATCATACCATTGGATAATTGTAAGAGAAGACAAACAGAAAACAATACACTTATGAGCAGCATGACATTGCTCACGTCAACGTGTGACTCGGTCTTTTCTTCGCGAGGAAGACTTCTTGAGATATGCATTTGGGAGGTGTGCTTATATTTTTGTACCGGTTGGAATCACAGCTCAACTTTAAACAGACCCGTAACTTATCATATTTACTTGCTTTTTAGAAAAAGATCGAAGATGATCGATTACGATCATCAAATGGGAGGGTATGGAATACAAGAACTGCTATTTTTTTGTTACATAAAAACAGTCTCTGAACGAATGTGTATTTAGTATTCCGTTGGATCATACCAGAGCGGATACGCACCAGGAGTTCCAAATGTACCAAACCATGCACCGTGAAGTTTGAAATAACTATAATGTTACTCAGTCAGGAGTTGTGCTGGTAGTGGCCGTAATTTGTTCGTATTCCAGTATGCAAGCATTAGTATGCAGGCTTTACTCACTGCCCAAGAAGGAACTTTTGGTATTTGCAGTGCAAACTGAATCATATTCAGTGATCAGTAGTTTTTATTAATATCCTCCATTGTCTATCTATATTGTCCATCACAAAGATATCCATTTCAATTGAAAATTGGCCTATGCCAATCCCGTTTGTGAAACTGGGAAAGGGATACGTTATGAATGTCTCACATTATGTGTCTCAGAGTTGTTTTCATATTCCAGCTAATGGCAAAATATGGAGTAGTGTCGGGGTCCGATATGACACCAGAAGCAGCGCTGACGAAGCTGTCCTATGTTCTAACCAAGACTGAGTTGAGCTATGAAGAGAAAACTAAGGTTATATTATCTTTAATATTTCAAATAAAATTCTCGTGAGTTTTGCACATATTTCAATACTCTAATCCAGCAAAAACCCTTATGTTGGGGATTGAATACGTCTCGCAGGTTTCGAGCATATTAGATGCTCATCATCAACGCGAGTTCGCAGCTGCGTCTGTGAGCTAGAAACCCGGGTTGTGTTCGATCCCTAATGTGAGTGTATTTGCCAGTTAAATTATAGTATTTTAATAATCTTTCTATTTTTCTTATCAACGTCAACTCTTCAGGCCGCCATTCAGGTGGCGCAAGAGAGCACATCTTGGAGAGCAGTGGTAGCGCAGACTGCACGTCCCTCAGTAATGAGGATACCTCTAACGAGGAACGTTTGACAGCCTTTGAATGGTAACTGGGATTCGAGGACAGCTGCTGGTTGTTAAATAGGTGTTTGGTGACTTATTGTCTTCTAGGAGATGGTGGCCAGCCAGGTGGGCATTCGCAAAATGTCTTACCATCGTGCTATAAAGACTGCCATCCGTTAGGATGCACTTGAGAGCCTTCAGAATCACGGAAGCGCTCGTCCATCCAACTCATGACCGCAGCGGATGTTGCTTAACTTAGCGAATTGGTGAACTACGCTGATGACCTTTTCTGAACTTAGCCGATAGGTTAATAACGGTTTAAACACTTAGTTTTTAGATACCTGCAGGTTTTTAAGATACCAGCAAGCCACTTTTTAAAACCTCTTCATCACATCTTTTCATATTCTTCCTTTGCCGTGTATATATTGTGATATTGGGGATATTTATTTGTTTACAAAAGCACATCCAGATTTTTTTTTAAATTCGTAACGAGTATTTTACTAAAGAAAAAAGATCACAGTATGGTAATTTATTATACCAACTTCCTTGCCACAAAGTAATTTATAATAAAATATAAATGTAAGCAATGTAGTTTTTATACAAAGATGAATAATATTTACATGCCTGCTTGCAGGCTGAATGCTGTACTTGACCGATCGATCTTAATAATTGTATTGTATTTATGCATATAACCATTTGATTTGATAGTTAAAATAATGCTCTTATTCTAAAATTTTCAGATGATGGCGACAAATATCCGAGGAGAATTGACGAACTTGGCTTCAATGGCAATCGAGGTAAACATTATTTGTACTATTAAAACTCACGCACATTTTTATTAATTGATTCAAACAAGTTATTCACGTGATCTTTAACACTTACGTGTTGCCGATATAAGGATCGACAATTATTAGAAACCCCGGGCGTCTATATGATTCCTTGTGAGTGTGGTGACTGTTACACTGGTGAAACTGGAAGAAACGTGTCTACCAGTCTAAGTGAACATATCCGGTCCATGAAAAAAGCTGATAGTAACAGCTCAGCGGTGGCAGAACACGCCCTGGCCTCCAGCACGGCCCACTACATTCGATTTGACAAGACCCGAGTACTAGCGAGGGAAAAGTTATATATTCCTCGCAAGATCCGGGAAGCCATCGAAATAAGTCGGCGTCCGAATTTTAATAGAGATAGTGGGTGGGCGTTATCACAAAGCTGGAAGACGTGTCTTCATGGAACGGTACAAAATGTTAAAAAGAAAGTCGAAGACACAGTGAGTTTCGCCTGTCGGACTGCGAGGATTTTATCAGAAGAGAGCAGCAGCAGCAGCGATGAAGATAACATCTCGCAGGCGTGTCCCAACATGCAGCAGTCACCACCCCGCACCCCGCAACAGCCACCGCTGTCGTCCCGAGCGCTACGGGCCGCCGCCCGCACTGTGAAACGGGCTGCGAAAGCGATCGAACCGCACTCCAGATCCTGAAGATGGCTTCCTTATGAAGCCGAAACAATTGTCGATCCTTATCTCGGCAACACGTAAGTGTTAAAGATCACGTGAATAACCTGTTTGAATCAATTAATTATTTGTACTTTTTACCTACTTTATGAGATGAGACATCTCCGTCACATAAGAGGACGCGACGAAGGTATTATAGACTGGGATATTAGCCTTATTAGGGGTTATTATTTATAATTTAGATTTAGAAGCAGTAGAACTCTTAGTACGAGTTCGTCAGGGGAAGTACTGACACCACACCCACTCGTATTTCTGCCGCCAAGCAGTATGTTATAATTACTTTGTTCCGGTTTGAAGGGTATGAGTGCCGGTGAAATTACAGGCTCATGAGATTTAATAACTTTGTCTCAGGATGATGGGGTAAGTGCAGTTATACTTGTAATGAACTGCGTCTGTTATAGGCAGAGGTTGCCGCTTAACATCGGATGGGTCTCGTGCATGTTATATCATGATAGCATAAAAAAATCGGGTTCATTGTAGCTCAAAATATTATTTAAAGCGTAAGTCTTGATATATCCCGGGATATAGTGCGGGATATAGTTCAGCGCAGTGCAAGTCGCCACTAGTGATGAAATGTGTCTGTTACTGGCAGAGGTTATCGTTTAACACCAGGTGGGCCTCGAGCTCGTTCTATCTACTATCATGATAGCATTAACATTATATTATTCTTGAAAATTTCATTTACCAAAAATGCATCGTATGGAGCACTATTCACGTCGATGTGAGTGGGTTGTTGCTGCACATTGTGCACACAAAAGGACCTCTTACTTTTTAATATTTCTTTAGTATTGTTCTTCATGAAAATTTTCTGAAAATTGATTTTGTTTCTAGGACCAAACCCTAAAAGAAGCTCTTGGCAGAAGTCTAAACATACAGTCCCCGAAGAAGCTGTCGGAAGTGACAGAGAAGGTTGTCACTTCTTTACTGCTGTACGGCATCGACAATGACGATTTGACGGTTGTCAAGAAATTACTCGGTAAGTTATTGAGTTAGTAGCAGTTATAGCCCTGACCTGTGGCAATTGGCTATCGTACCTACTTAACTAAGCCATATGTAAGACCTTTAGATGATAGTACATTTGAGCTGAATAAATTAATATGAATATCGACTGCCACGCATAAGGTCTATGGAATGATTCCCGCCCCATGTAAGCCAGCTTTGTGTTAGATTTCGACGAATATCTCGCACCAACTCTATGGATTTCATTGTAATGTGGTAATGACTCGTGTCGGTGACTTTGGTCATTTTGGTTATTTGGCGAATATCCACGTTTTTGAAGCGCTCGTAGCCAAGTTTGCTTAGCCATTCTGAATCGATCAGCAAAGTTAAGCAACGTCCGCCACGGTCATGACTTGGATGGGTGACCGCTGGTGACATTACTACTGAGCGTTTCCGTGCTTCGGAGGGCACGTTAAGCCGTCGGTCCCGGTTGTTGTCTTCGGATAGCAGTCGTTACAGCATGGTGGTAGGGCACTTTGCAAATGCCCGCCTGGCTAGCTACCACCCTCAAGTTGAAAATCTGTCGCCAAGCACCTAACGGTGTGTTCCGGCAGCTGTCCTTGAGAGCCAGTAACTCTAGGTTAGTCTGAACAACATCCTCGACCACATCATCACTTACCATCAGGTGAGATAGTGGTCAAAGGCTAACCTATAAGGCATAAAAAAAAAAAAAAACGTTCCGGATTTTATCGTGTAAAGAAACTCCTAGCATAGCTCTCTCCATATTATTTGTACGTTTTTATCACAATAAACAAATTTGAATTTGAATGGCTCGTTGACCGACTCTGAGCTTGTCTATAACGACCACAGTAAAAGACCAGTCAAAAAGTTCGAAAAAATAACACTAACTAAGAGGCAGAAGGAGAACAGCCAGTGTGATGACTTGAAAGCTTGGACCGGTAGACGGCGCCGCTGTTCTAAGCAGAACAGCTCAGGAAAGAGTTATTTTTAGAAAGATGGTCGCTGAAATCTGTTAGGATATGGCACAGGAAGAAGAAATCAACTAAATTGAAGGCAAGCACATGCATCGATGCATGATAACATGGTGAAGCGGACCATTCATCCGCCTGATAGTAAGCATTCATGCCTGTCCATAACACGTGCAGGTCACCATCCTCGTTCAGATTGACAATGCACTGCGGTCATCACTCCCCGACCTTAGTCTCGTTTACCCTGTAATAGTACTTAGTAACCTACAAAAGTGCCGTTACACCTATACACATAGTAGGTAGTGTATCTACTGCTTTGAAAAATAAAACTGACACTGTGGTAGGCTCTTACTGAAGAAACGTACCAAGACGTTTTCGGTTCGTGCTTCTTAATTTCCAGCTTACAACCTCTGCTTCCCACCTTCTGATATTTTTCCCAGACATCCACGGAAAGAATTTTTTTTTATTTTTTTATGCTTGATAGGTTAGCCTTTGACCACTATCTCACCTGATGGTAAGTGATGATGTGGTCGAAGATGTTGTTCAGGCTAACCTAGAATTACTGGCTCTCAAGGACAGCTGCCGGAACACACCGTTAGGTGCTTGGCGACAGATTTTCAACTTGAGGGTGGTAGCTAGCCAGGCGGGCATTCGCAAAGTGCCCTACCACCATGCTGTAACGACTGCCATCCTAAGACAACAACCGGGACCGACGGCTTAACGTGCCCTCCGAAGCACGGAAGCGCTCAGTAGTAATGTCACCAGCGGTCACCCATCCAACTCATGACCGCGGCGGACGTTGCTTAACTTTGCTGAACGATTCAGAATGGTTAAGCAAACTTCGCTACGAGCGCTTCAAGGATATACTAACACGGCGCCCTAGGGGTCAATTCTTTAAGGCAGTAATTTCAGTAAAAAGCCTTGATTTTTGTTGGCCATGACATGATAACTATTACGTAGACGGCCGAAAGGTGCATTTAATAAAATTTATTAATATAAAATTTTCAGAAATGGGTGCAGATGTGAACTCTCAGAACTCTGACGGCAAGACCCCACTGCACGAAGCCATTCATAAAGGAAACTTGCCCATCGTCGAGTACCTACTCATGAACGGAGCTAATGTTCACATGAAGAGAAGGTAATTATTATCCTCTTCTCATAATAATTTTTTTTTAGTCTTCCTTACTATGAAGTTTTTTTATTCATGACAGGTTAGCTTTTGACCACTATCTCATCTGATGGTAAGTGATGACGTGGTCGAAGATGTTGTTCAAACTAACCTAGAATTACTAGCTCTCAGAACAGTTACACCCTAAGGTGCGTGGTGACAGATTTTCGACTTGAAGGTGGTAGCTAGCCAGGCGGGCATTGGAAAAATGCCCTATCACCATGCTATAACGAATCCCATACTAAGACTACAACCGGGACCGACGGCTTAACGTGCCCTCCGAAGCACGGAAGCGCTCAGTAGTAATGTCACTTATATAGCGGTCACCCATCCAAATCATAACTGAGGCGGACGTTGCTTAACTTTGCTGATTGGTTAAGAACGCCTAATCAAACTTCGCTAGGAAATTACTTTGTTAGTTTGGAAACCTTAGTGTGCGAGTCCACACATTGCCGGTTGATTAAATTTGTTGTTAATAATTATTAGCATAATCAATAGTATGTAGACACTTGTTATTGAGGTTCTTAAGAAAGAGCAAGTACAAAAAACCGGCCAAGTGCGTGACAGTCTCGTTCTTTTAGGGTTCCGTATTGCAACAACCTTTAAAAAAGTTTGTTGGTTAAGATTACCTTAAAACTACATTTTGAATCTAGCGTTATTCGTTTTGGTTTATACCAAAATTGCCATAAAATTACACATTATCATATTAGTTTACTTTTAAATGTAGTCAGTTATTAATTTGTTATGTATAGCCTTATATTATATATAGCCTCCATGAAAAAATAATAGTCAAATTTTCGTCCAAAGCCGTCTTTGGGTCCACGTTTGACACAAAATATGGATAATATTACAATATAAGGTCGCAACTCATTCTGTTTAAGAGCTAGAGATTGCCTGGCGCCGTGATATAAAAGGTTGGACGTACACACAGCTAAGTCACATACAGGCTGCGTTTTGCCCTTGATGGTACAGAACACTAAACGTAAAATCCAGTTTCTTGAATGAGGATATCTTTTACTTTTAACTTATCGTTATTAGTCTATGCAATTCACCATTCTAATACATAACTTTTATATGAACTTTTATATGGACATAATAAAAAGTGGAGGGTAAGGGTTTTTAAGAACTGTATGTCTCAGGGAGATGGACGCAGTGCAGATTGTCACTTGTTCCGAAATGGATCTGTTATAGGCAGAAGCTACCCCTTAACATCATGTGGACGTAATGCGGATTCCCTCGAAGTCCCATCAAAATAGCGTTTCGTTTCCTAGTAGGGTTATGGAATTGATGTGCTAGGCAAATAAAAATAATTTCTTGGTACTCTATTTCTCAACAATATTGACTTGTTTTAAATACGATGATACGCACAACATGTGTAATCATAAGGTACGTGTTACCACTTCAATTTCTAGTTCAGGTGAAACACCTCTAATAACTGCGGTCCACAAAGACGATCCTAACATGATCAGTCTTCTCATGAAGTGTGGAGCTCACTTAGCTACAGCAGACGCAAAGCCTGTTGGAGAGATGCTGACGATGGCCATCAAGAATGGAGCGTTGCGAAGACTGGAGTCTTTAAAGATGGCTGGAGCTGATCTGGACAATCCAGATGAGCTTTTACAAACACCTTTACATAAGGTTAGTATTATTCGGGCACTATGACTCTAGTATTTGTATTCTGTCATGTAAAAAACACTAAGCCAGTGGGGATATGTCGAGGGTCTCCAAGATTGTAGCCTTGTGGAAACTGGAGTCTTTAAAGATGGCTGGAGCAAAACTGAAAAGTCCAGGTGAGCTTTTACAGATACTTTTGCATAAGGTTCGTATTTTTAGGTACTTGTACTGTATCAGCCGGATTGTCCACTGCTGAACACAGCCTCTCCCGTTATGGGGGAGTTTTCCATAATCCCTACGCTTTGCTGGCGTCTTGGGGATGGCAGTGTGAGATATCAGTTCCACAGTAAGCGCTGCTGCCCTCCTTCTGGTGTCTTTTACGACCTTTACGACGGTTAGAGATGAGGGGATGATATTCTAGCCCGGCACTCCACGCCTTACTCACCAATACTTGTATATTATCACGAAGCAAACACAGCTGTAGACTGAAGTCTTGAAGGTGACTGGTGCTGATCTGGACACTCCAGATAAGCTTTTGTATACATCTTTGCTATGGTAGGTATACTTCAGGTAGTGGTTCGGTACTGTTCTTGGATTACATAGTGTAGCACATACTCGTACAAAGTCATACAGATATATGATTAAGAAAGCCGTTAAGAACGGATCCTTGTGCAGACTTCCTTGTACAGTCTTTGACGACGGTTGTAGAGACTATTGCAATAGGTAATTATTTTAGGTAGGTAATTTGTATTGCAATAAGTACTTAAGTATTTTAAATAGGTACTAGTATTGTACTTGGCAATACTTGCAGCCAACAAAGCTAGTTGGATAGATGCTAACCACGGCCATCAAGAATGGGGTTTTCTACTTCTTACTACCAAAAGGTCCAATTTAATTGAAAAACCGAATCTGAAGTTGAACAATAAAACTAATCCATTATAAGAAACTAATTTATATTGTTATTCTAACTTTGATCTTAGTACCAAAATAGTTAACTTTATAACCAAAAATCACCATCATACTTTAGCCAATAGACGTTATGATAAAGATTTTCAGTGTGATGATAGACAAAAAAAAAAATTTGTACATACATTTGGTTATAAATATAACCATTACATATTATCGGTATTTCATTTTATTGAGATCATGTATATATATTCACAGCTGATCCTGAGCTGTTAAGTAACTATTTAATAACGGCATGAAAAGTAATTCCCTTTGAATCAGAAGGGATAAGCATTAAAATGTTGTAAGTCCCTTTGAATTAAAAGGGATAAGCATTAAAATGTTTTTTACAAGGGTTAGTCCTAGATAATGATGTCAAATAATTACAGCCAATGATAGCAATATTAACACCAAAACCTCCAATAGCAATTCCTTTTTTCTTCACGCGAGTTTTTCTTGAATCAACACTCTTGGCGACGAAACGCACTTCGCGTAAATTATTAGGACTGGATATTATGGTTCTTCTAGTTGGCTTGGTTAATTTTATGTTTGACTCGAGCAATGGCGGAATTAAATGTATTTTTTCAAACACTAATTTAAATGTTTTTTTTTTCGTTCCAGGCTGTGCTCTACAACAGTCCAGAAATCGCTCAGTATCTCATCGACATCGGAGCAGTCAAGGATAGAAAGGACATCCTTAGTTTTACTCCTTTGGATTATGCTGTCAGATTACAAAGAGAATTACTCGTGAAAATTGTTGGGTAAATGAAACTGTTAATTATAACAAAAGTGTATATTTATATAAATTTAGTTTTTCTCATTAAAAATATTTAGGTATCTAAGTATGTTTTTGTTTCATTGTTTAAGTAACTTGTTGCACAGCATTTCGTTATCAAGTTTAAGGCCAGAGCTATTGGTTTATTCTTAATTGTATAGTCTTGGTTTTGGGAGGTTACCGCCGAAAATGGCTCCGTCCTTCCCTTATAGCCATTCCAATCTTCGTCTGACTGATAGCCAAGCGGTAATAGTTATGGACTGCGGTGCCGTAGGAGCTTGGTTCAATCCCCACTGCAAGCTTGAGCTTCACCGCATGGTGGAAGGGCATTTTGCGAATGCTCGCCTGGCTAGTTACCACCTGCCGCCAAGCAAGTAACAATGAGTTACTTGCTACTACGGGTGACGGATTTTTATAGTTTCAAGGACAGTGAGTCCTTGAAAGCCAGTAAAATTACAGACATTACAATCTCACGAGACTTAACAACTGTATGACTCAGAGTTACAGATGCAGTTCAATTCGGGAAGAAATGCACCTGTTGAAGGCAGAGGTAAGTCCGCTTAACATCAGGTGGGCCTAGTGCGAGTTCTGTCATAATTCCATAAAAAAAACAGGCCATGTTTGAGTCCGCTTCGTGCTAACAACTTCAAACTGACTAAAAGAGAAAAATACGTTATTTTTGGATCAGACCCCCTGGTTTGTGAATCCGATACGTCCTTAACCGGTATAGCAAATGAGTCACAAAAGCACGTTGCTCCATTATTTTTGAGTGTAGTTGCACCTACTACTGCCTATGTACCCAAGCGCTGATATGGTATGCGGGTGTAAATGTCATATGATGCCTTGGGCAGGACAGACGTCATGTAGGTATACAAAGTTTACTCGTACAAATGCGCATCAATATTGTACTAAGTCAAGAGGCTCGCTTTTATTTGTGAACAGGTATATATAACGATATTTAAAATAAGATTCCATTGCATATATTATCTGTGGTTTATAGTAAATACTTAGTGTAAATAAAATTATCGGTGCCCACGTCGATGAATTGAACAAAGCCAATTCAAAAAAACCGACGACGGTTCTATTATTTCCATTGTTTTAGGTATAAGTAGATATAATGTTCGTATATAATACTACCAAATTGGTTGCAATAAAACATATAATAACTAGTAACCCCAAGTACACTGACAGACGGAGACAAACAGAGCTGTTATGACTATCTCCCTCGGACCGGTTTTTGTTGTGCATGTGGCTGGTTCTGGTGCCATACCAGAACGGTATATGTATGAATATTGATTAACACACAAGATTGAATAAGTTTGTATGGCGTAGTCTAGTTGTATAATATATAGTAAAATGTATAACATATAAATCATCTATGACTGTAGTGTTTCATGACGTAGTATGCGTCAAAACGTCACTATTGGAGTCAAAAATGGAAAAAACAGAACTATTGGAGTCTTTCTAGATTTCGCCAGGGTTTTGCCACTATTTCTTTTCCCATCAATCTGTATAAACTGGAAGGGATGGGTGTTAGAGGCTTTACTGACTCATAAGCTATCTGAACGGAAGCAGTGTGTAAGGGTTGGTCAAATGCTTAGTGATTTATAATTCATAAACTTAAGGGTTCCCAAGGGCAGCTTAGGTCCTACGCTATTTACAATATATATAAATGACATATATGACCTAAAATACATAATGCTGAAGGAATATGTTACGCTTATGACAATGTCATTATATTTTATGGAGCAACGTGGAGATAGGCCCAGTGACTCAATCCACGTTGCTCCTGTCTTTGGTAAACATATCTATATGGATTCATATCAATCTTCTAATGCGCAACAACACTAAAACTGTACATATATTATATATCCATCAAACTGTAGTTTTATCTCCGGACTCAATTACATCTATTCATAAACCGTCTTGTGATAAGACATTTTGCATTGGTGAAAGTAGATTTAATTTAATATCTAGGCGTCTTTGTAGACGAATATTTAAACATTAGTAAATATATTGAAGCATTCACAGTTCGGGTTACGTGATGTGGCATGATTCATTACTCTTAAGTTAATAATGTAATATACTAATTTCAGTTCGGTACTTGTCCGTGGAACGCCTCGTAGAGCATGTATTCCAAGGGTGAAAAAAATATCCCAATCCAATATACGGGCCATAGTTCAGATTTTTTAAATTTGTGGGTGGCGGAAAACGCAACTCGATCGTCCTGATGTTCTACAGGCAAACAATTAAGCATTAAATTACAGAACACTCGCAACACAGATTATATAATAGTTAGTATATATATATATATATATATATTCAACCTTGTGATTTTCACGCCATTTTCTACCTCGCACTGCCATATTATGGAACCAGCTGCCTGGTGAAGTATTTCCGGACAGTTACGGACGACTTAGGAACCTTCAAGAAGAGAGCATATTCCCTCTTTAAAGGCTGGCAACGCATCCTCGAGACCTCTGGTGTTGCGGATATTTGTGGGCGACAAGGTGATCACTTACCATCAGGTGAGCCGCCTGCTCGTTTGCCCTCCTATCCCATAAAAAAATATATTTGTTCCTTACAAATTAGGTGTATTAAAGATAAGATTAAGATAAGATTAAGATCTACATTAATTTAAAATTACCTTCAATATTATATTCTAATACTATAATTTTATATTTAGGTCCCTAGTTTTTATGTGATATGCAGTAACCTCCTGAATCACGGAAAATGCGTGACTTTTACGTGGCTCAAATGGGGAAATCACATTTTTTTAAGAAAAGCATAACTTTTGTAATACTAAACCGTTTTTCTTGAAAGAAATATATATATATATATTTGAATTTAGATTTAGTTTCGCGAAAACTTAAAACTAAAAAATGGAAGGCAATAAGACGTGACGTCATCCAAGGCTACGTTTTCACTCTTCCCTGAATCCCCTGAGCCAAACCTTCATATTGGTTATAAACTTCTTGCACTAGATCTTGGGTTGCCATGGATCATCTATGGCTACAGAAATGAGGTGTAAATCAAGGAGATTTCAATCGCAAAGTTACTTTATGTCTCTACCTACACAAATAAATTAACGTGGTAAATTGTAAATATTGTAAGTAGTGTTTCAGATTTGTGTTGTAAATAGAAAATAGAGAAAAGTAAAATACCGGAAAAAATAGAAGAATGGCTAAAGAAGAGAAATGTATGTCCAATAATTATGGCAGCAACGAGAGGAGAGTTTTGGTTATTTATACCGGCGGAACCATTGGGATGGTGAATAATCCAGATGGATGTAAGATCATAAAATTTAGAACTATTGTTTAGTTAGTATCCTACCAACATCCTCAGAGCAATTATCCTTCTTATAGTTTGACAGAGCCAACATCATTAGAAGTAGAGAGCTCAATAAATAGGAACATATTTTATGTCCTTCTATACCACACACTGCAATTAAATGTATCGCGAGAAGCATGAACACCGAAATGCACTAAGATACCTACGAGAACAGAAATTTATTGCTCAAATTAAAATGGCATTAGGGAATAAGGGAAATTAATAGATAGGTACATTCAAGATATTTATTTGCTAGGAAACATGGTAACATATAACCTATATAAAAATACACGATAGAACACATTTAAAATAGCACATTTCACGTACGTATGTTATTTGCTTGGCAATCCGCCATTCGCATATTCGCCATTCATATAAACTAATACATATTCTGTGAAATTTTCATTTGGTTACTTCTTGTCTTCAACAAAGATAGGGCAGATGTATGTCCGGAGGGACGAACGGACGGATAGCCAAGACTTAGTAACAGAGTTCCTTTTTTAAGTACGGAACCCTAAAAATGATGATGCAAATCTGAAGGGTATTAATATATAACGCAGGAAAACTGGCTATTCAAAAGCCTGGACATTATTGGACATTAGGCTCAGACATATTCATGCAAAATTTCATCAAGTTTGAACATATTATATGACTATATTTATATGATTTCAGTTTTAGCACCACAAAAGAATTTATTTGAAGGAATGATTCGCACATATCCACAGCTGCACGACAATGCTCTCTGGGAGAAGAGAATCAAGGACGATTCTGCGTTTGACAAATCCTTTCTTATTTTACCAAGTATGTATAATCTCAAAGATAGGTTAGTTCCATGTAGGGTGGTTGAATTGAGAGCATCTTTAAAAATATACAGTTAGTATAGGAAGGATTTATATCGATATATACAATCCACTGGAAGACACCGTAGTTTGCTGATAGATTTTTTATTAATTAATCGCTGATATGCTAACTTTTGACCGCTATATCACCTGAAGTGATGGTGAAGATCGAAGATGTTGTTCAGGCTAACCTAGATTTTCTAACTCTCAAAGATAGCTACCGGAATACGTTAGGTGCTTGGCCACAGATTTTCTGCTTGATTCTCTCGAAATGCCTTACCACTGCCTTCCTTTAGCAGCGCTTTCTGAGGAACTGCTACACTGCGATCACCAAGACGACTGCCAACGATTCGAGCGGAGCATCTCTGCTTCAACTTCGAAAAAAATGCTTTCGTATGGCCGGTTGTTCTCCTCTACAGGTCGCATTTCTCATCCGATTGTCACGAAATTTTGTGAGCAGGTTAGATAAGTCCATAATATTTTTGTCGTTTCAGTTTTTGGAAATTTTTCAAAATAACGGAGATAAACATTATATGGTGTTGAAAGTATGGACGCCTGCGCCTAATTTAATGGCAATGTCCATACGCACGTCAGTTGCCTTAAAGTGATAGGCTCTTTCTCTCTCTCTCTCGTATAATAAATTATTTATTTTCCATGTTTTTGTAGCCAGTATATTAATTCAAGACCAATACATTACCAAGTATGTAAAGTTATTGTATATTTACTACTTGTACCTACTTATTTCTGATACAACTAGCCTTCGCTATTTTCTTATTTACATTACATACATACTTATCTTGATTTTTGGATTTCTTGACCCATTCTCCCATTATCATGCGCAGTGAACCTTTATTCAATTGTAAGTTATGCAAGGGTAGACTCGAGAGGTCTGCAGCTTGGAGAACCACTAGTAATTAGTCCTAGATTTTATGTAAACAATGATTGCTGTAGAGGCGTTAACAGGAAGAAAATTGGGAAATATAATTATATGGAACATGCTTAAGGAAGGATTCGAATTCAGTTGCAGCAGTCCATAGCTATTTGAACATCATTGTCCTCAATTTCACAACCCTAATGTTACGGTTATATTTACAGAAGCGGGAAATATACAAAAAAGGATATTATACCAAATCCTTGAGTATGAGACCCTTTTGGATTCATCCAACATGACCGAGGCGGATTGGATTACGATCGCAAAAGATATTCAGGTATTCAGAATATTCTCCCTTGTACATAAAATTAGCTCCTAGACTCCTAACCTCATGTTTTTTTTTATATAACTTATAGGCTTACCTTTGACCACTATCTCACCTGATGGTAAGTGATGATGTGGTCGAAGATGTTGTTCTGGATAGGCTAGAATTAATGGATCTCAAGGACAGCTGCCGGAACACACCGTTCGGTGCTTGGCGACAGATTTTCTACTTGAGGGTGGAACTAGCCAGGCAGGCGGGCATTCGCAAAATGCCCTACCATCATACTGTAACGACTATGCCATCGTAAGACACATATCTATTCTCACTATTCTCACTAGAATATCAGTACTAATTTTAGTTTCCAAAACGAATTTTTTCAATATTTTTATGTTTGCAATAACGCACGCTCTGCGAATTATAGCCTCCACCCTAATACGATGGTTGAAGAATGATAGGAAAAAATTGAGTTATGAATCATTTTCATGTTAACTCAATTAGATAGGGCATACCCCGGCTAAAGGGGTGGATGGAAGCGGGTTCCAATACCGCACATGACTTAAATTTTTGCCTCTCGTAAATTTTTAATTTTGGAACGAAAATTTTAATCTTATTAGGAAGCTTATATCGTGTTGCAGAAGTTCTACGAAAAGTACGACGGTTTCGTGGTCTTGCACGGTACTGATACATTGAGCTACACGGCAGCCGCCTTGTCCTTCATGTTTGAACATATTGGCAAAGGAGTTGTGCTTACTGGTTCTCAGGTGTGTTATAATTTGATCAATTGTTGCTTTTTTAGATTCAGATTAGACTGTTTTGGAACCTACGAATAAATATTTAAAGAAATGTAAGTCAAACACAAAAACAGCAGAATGGAAACAATACCGCGGCGGGAGTGGTTTAAGAAGTGTACCGTGCGGAAACATTTTTTGACGTGACCAATCGGAAGCGATCATCTCTATGCGCCAAATCAATTAACCAATGCAACTGAATATGGAAGATTGTGCATATTTTGTTGATTATGAAAAAACAAAAATCTCTTTTGCGTATTACTGATGATAAACCTTTCATAAAAGTTACGAAGCGATTATGAATAAGGGGCTAAAGCGTTTACAAAATCCTCGACGAAGTTTTTAAAGTTGTTATTTGTTTTATAGATACCCATATTTGAACCCCGAAGTGATGGAGTGGACAACTTTGTATCTTCACTGCTTGTAGCTGGAACTCTCAATATTCCTGAGGTTACAATATTCTTTGGAAGTATGCTCTTTAGAGGAAACAGGTAGGTGATAATTATGGAATAATTATCTTTAACATTTTATTTTCGATCTCATCAAATAATTATAGAGTTAAAAATAACTGAACAGTGTTCCAGCTGCTATTGTTCGGATCCAATTAGCTATACTTAACATCATCTTCGACCTTAACAACGGGTGATATACGAGTATGTCACAATCTGCACAATTGTTGTACTTATTGTTTATACCTCAATAAATGGCACTTATTACACGACTACCCAAAAAAGGAGTTTTATGTTTTCAGGGTTCATGTATGTATGTATGTTTGTGAGTTTCTTTATTCCACCATAACTTCTAAACCGCATGACAGATTCTATGCGGTATTAGTTATATTTTATTCTGCCCCGTGGGGTGCCGGGTTAGAATTGCACCTCCCCACATCATCCCGTGGGTGTCGTAAGAGGCGATTAAAGGAAAAATACTGGAAGGTGGGCAGCAGCGCCGTCTAAAGAACTGCCAACTTACACTGCGGTCCCCAAGACGCCTGCCAAGCGTGGGGATCATGGCAAATACCCCCTTGATAAGGGAGGCTGTGTTCAGCAGTGGACGATCCGGCTGTTACAGTATAACGGATTTTAAAGTATGATTGGTATATCATTAGATTCGTTTTGAAAGCGCGGGGACACTAGGTGCATAAAAAGTAAAAAAAAACTGCCAGGTTTTAGACGCTTTATTGTGAGAAAAAAAAAATCATCTCATACCCATCGAGTATCAAATTTAAATAAATCAAACTTTTCCATAAATATATATAACTTGCAGTTTTAATTTTAATAGAACGATAAATCTCTTAGCGAAATTAAATAATATGCAGTAGGGGGCATTTTTGCGAATGCCCGCCTGGCTAGCGACCACCCTCAAGTAGAAAATCTGTCGCCAAGCACCTAACAGTGTGTTCCGGCAGCTGTCCTTGAGAGTCAGTCATTCTAGCTTAAGCCTATTAACACCTTCGACCACATTATCACTGACCATCAGGTGAGATTGTGATCAAAGGCTTACCTATCAGTAATAAAAAAAAAAAAAAAAGTCGGGTTTTTAATAATTAGTTTTTGATGTACAAACTATTTTAAATAATTATTTATAATTTGTTTATTGCTTCAGAACTCGTAAGATCTCTACCGATAACCTCCATGCGTTCACGTCTCCTAATTGCGTGCCTCTAGTGAAAGTTGGTATTGATTTTGAGGTTAACAAAGAGGCGATTTTTAAACCGTACGAAATCAAAAAGTTTCGGGTGCACGCCGATATGTCCAAGAATGTGGGGTTGCTGAGGATCTTCCCCAGCATCAGCACAGCCGTGGTTCAGTGTTTTTGTCAGCCGCCTGTTGAAGGTGAGATATCTATAAGTACGTAAGATAGTTTCTAAAAAGTTTAGACCTTCTTTTTTAACCGGTGGGTGGTATGCCTTTTTTAAACAAAATACTACGAACTATATAGACGTTAAATTGTATATGTTGCCATCTGTATATGTGTCTATACAATACCTAGGCAATGTATAGAATAGCTGGGGCGTCCAGGCATTGTATGAAATATTATTGTCCATTACGTACTTTACCTAGGTAATGAATACATATCAGGGATTGTATAGGGTATCTACTGTTGCACCGGCATTGTGTAAAGAAAATAGATCTTGATCTATATTTACCAATGTTAACCAGCCTACAAAAAGATGGGCAAATGAAACATGTTGGTAAGTACTATTACATAAAATCAACTTTATTAAAATTGACAATTAAGGTGCTCTTTAAAAATAAGCATTAAGAAAAGGGTACCTAAAAGTATTATTATATTACTACAGTAAAATCACAAAAAAAAATAACGTGAAACTTAAAAATCTAGCCTAACCATGGTTGCCGCCCGCACGGCCGGCGTCCCCTCCTTCCTTGCTCTCGTCTTCTACGTACATTACCGGCTGCACATTCGGTATTGTATAGAATACCTGGCCAAAGTATAAAGTAAATAATATTTCATACATTCTTACACGTTTTTCCGAATACCGGATTATACAGATTACCGGTAACATATATGCTTAGGTATATTTTGCATAATTCATTTATTATAACTTTAAAGTGCACGTAGCGGAGCTTCCCTAGTCGTTAACCAATCAACTTGCAACTATGTGGGTTCCCCAAGGGCTACCGACCGGATCAGCTGGCCGGGAACTGCTCGTTGTCACAGATGGTACAGGTTGTATTGGATAATGCAAGAACAGTGCAAATCAGGAATAAAGTTAACCAGAAACAGTAAAAATCAGGAACACGATGATACAAAACAGAGAAATTTATTTTTTACTGTCAAATAAACATAAAAGCAAGAAAAAAATATCACTTTCACTTATGTAGTGATATTTTTATTTCCTATTTTTACTTCTGCTCACAATGAGAGCTCAGGTGGGATTGCGACATATTGGGCAACTGCGAGTTGTGGCAATTGTTTTTAATTTGAATGAAGAATGGAAGTTTGAAAAATATATGTGGACAGTAGCCAATTATGAAATGTGGTTATAATGCGAGGTTGACTTCGTAACAAAATAGGGAAAGCACCGCCTTGGAAGGTTTACACTTCTTTACTGAGCTCTTCCGTGTTCCAAAGGGCCCATTAAAACGTTGGTCCAGGCTAATGAGATTGTGTTCAAAGTAGTAATGAAACTCTACAAACAACCAATTATGTGCCCTAGTGGATCTGATTGACCAACCATTATAACGTAATAATAGAGTACCACTGCTTATAGTTTCCGTAGAACCAGGGTGAACTAGGTATGGTTATATATGGTAAGATTATTTCTTCTTGCTTTTGTATCTAGTCCTGTTTAGTTGATCGAAAGTACAATAATCCTTTTTAACATTTTATAATAATAATAATAATATATTTATTATCCAAAAAACCTAAACTTAAATTAGATACTTATGAATAATTAAGACTTATTGAGTTACCAATTTAAGCTATTTCTTAAGATACAATGGTGGCTCCACACTAGGCTCAAGGCCCGTGTCGTGGAGTCCTATATTTATTTGATTTACAAATTCGTACTTAAACGTTTCAAGGAGGTTTTGCAAAAGCTACTATACCATAATATTAAAAATAAAATGTAAATTTCGAGTGAGTGTGTTAGTGTGAGACTGTATCGGGGAGTTCGTGAGATAGTGTGCAATGAGTGTGTGAGGGTGTGTGTGTTGTGATGAGTGTGTGTGTTATGTATGAGTGTGTTAGGATCGTTTATACTGATGTGTCTTGTGGGCTTACAAGTAGATGATGTCTTCGGTTGCATCATATGAAAGGGTTTTCATAAAGCACATCACCCTGAACAGTTAAATACACTGTAACTAAAATACAGCCCATTGATTGCGGGACGCTTGCAGGCGACAGGTGTCATCACATGGTACTTTAAAATAAAAATTATCCTAACTTCGTCATTACTGACATTTCGACGTCTTTGAGTTTACGTGAATACGTTAAAAAACGTTATTGTTTGAAAACTACGATTATTGACCAAGTTGAAGAGAGCATATACCCTCCTCAAAGGCCGACAATGAATCCTCGAGACCTCTGGTATAGCGACTATTCGTGGGCGATGGTGATCACTTCCCACAAGGTGAAGCACGCACGTTTGCGCACCAAATCATAAAAAAATTAAAGCTTGAAAAGACTGTCCTGCACAGGTTTGTCAGTGCGAAAGAGGAAACTCGTGTATAGATATATATCTTCTGGCAAGAAATCTAACAAAAAATATAATGGCATAATGGCGACTTTTCGATTACGAATTTACATGTCGTCCATTTGACGTCATCGTCAAATAAATTTCAATTATGGAATGAGGACGTCCAGAAAAACCTTGATATCAAGTTTCAGCCAAATCAGAGTAACTTTCTTAACTTGGCAGACGACATCGAAAAATCAATTCCAAAATCGGAATAAAGACGTCAAGAACAACCTAGATTATGAATTTCAGTCGAATCGGAGTGAGTTTCTTCACTTGGCAGGCGTCATCGAAAAATGAATTCCAAATTTGGAATAAAGACATCCAGAAAAACCTATATATCGATTTTCAGTCAAGTCTGAGTTACTTCCTTCACTTGGCAGACGTCATCAAAAAATTAATTACAAATTTAGAATAAAAAGCTCCAGAAAAACCTGATATTCGATGAAAAAGTGATATTGTTACCATCTAAAGCTGTTAGGTACTAATCGATGGATTGAGTTAATAGTAGCTAAAGTTAGAACAAAAGTGAAATATTTAATTTATATATTTGAATTGTATATATTCTAAACATTAAAATGTTGCTGAGTGAAATGTTCTTCTCAACCCAGGTGTAGTACTAGAAACGTATGGAGCTGGCAATATACCGACAAACCGGCCAGACTTGCTGGACATTTTAGAGGCGGCAGTCAAGCGAGGAGTCATTATGGTCATCATCACGCAATGCAATAATGGCACTGTTGCCGCTTTGTATGAGACAGGAAAGGTAAGGCGTCTCAGATATTGTTCTGTAACCATTTATATATATTATTTAATATCTAATAGGGTAGTATTTGACCACTATCTCACCTGATGGTAGGTGATGATGTGGTCGAAGATGTTGTTCAGGCTAGTCTAGAATTATTGGCTCTCAAGAACGACTGCCATCGTATGACAGCAACCGGGACGTCCGAAGCACGGAAGCGCTCAGTAGTAATGTCACTAGTGGTCACACATCCAACTCCTGACCGAGGCGGACGTTGCTTAACTTAGCTGATCGATTACGAACTCGTAGCGAAGTTTGCTTAACCATTCTGAATCGATCAGCTAAGTTAAGCAACGTCCGCCGCGGTCATGAGTTGGATGGGTGACCGCTGGTGACATTACTACTGAGCGCTTCCGTGCTTCGGAGGGCACGTTAAGCCGTCGGTCCCGGTTGTTGTCTTAGGATGGCAGTCGTTACAGCATGGTGGTAGGGCACTTTGCGAATGCCCGCCTGGCTAGCTACCACCCTCAAGTTGAAAATCTGTCGCCAAGCACCTAACGGTGTGTTCCGGCAGCTGTCCTTGAGAGCCAGTAATTCTAGGTTAGTCTGAACAACAACTTCGACCACATCATCACTTACCATCAGGTGAGATAGTGGTCAAAGGCTAACCTATCAATGATAAAAAAAAAAAAAAAAAAAAAAAAAAAGAACAGCTAAGTAAACTTCGCTACGGGGGCTTCAATTAGGTTAGTCTATCAACACCTTCTCATTAGGCACACATACATACATTATTTACATAGCTGATTATTTAGCCTTTGACCACTCATCTGATAGTAAGTGATGATGTGATCGAAGATCTTGCTCAGGCTAACCTAGAATTACTGGTTCTCAAGGACAGCGGCCGAAACACACCGTTAGGTGCTTGGCGACAGATTTTCTACTTGAGATAGCTAGTCAGCGAACATTCATAAAATGTCCAACCACCATGATATAATGACTGCGACTACAACCGGAACTGCTAAAGGGACTTTTCCATATTCAGACCACAACTAAGGTGGTACCGTCTGTGGAAATCGACTACGTACCTACCTACTCGCGGAACATGAGTCATGACGAACTATTTTTTTTATTGCTTAAGCCTTTGAGTAAAATCGCACCTGATGGTAAGTGAAAATGTGGTCGAACGATAGAATTACTCTCTGCTTACTTCTAATGTATAAGAGCGAAGGTATATCCGAACTAAGAAAAATCACCATGGCAGCTCAGATAGAAAGTACATGTCTTCGCCGCAGGGATGGATGATCGTAGGTTCACATAATGGTCACGATTGAAATGGTTCCTTTAGTCGTATTTTTTCAAATTATAGTTTTACTAAATACATATTTTAGTTCCTGGAACAACATGGCGTGGTATCCGGAGCTGACATGACTCCTGAAGCTGCGTTGACAAAATTGGCATATGTTCTGTCGAAACCCGAGTTGAACTTTGACGAGAAAATCAAGGTAACTCATCCTATCCTAATAAAACCATATAATGTAAAAGTATGTGTATATATTTATTTAAACAGTCGAATTTGGGAATGAAAATTCCTACAATTTTGAGATTTTTTACAAACAAGAGAACATAATTTTACCTCCAAAAAGCAAGGCAAGCAGAATCAAGAGCTTTTTAGGATACTGTACAAACAAACGCGCCCCTTTTACTAAACCTAGTTTTGTTTTGGTTCCATCGTAAATAACTTGTGTGTAATCAAGCGCCAAACCTTGTGTGATTATTGAACATAATCTAGAGTAGTTAAAATAATATAAACCGGCCATACCAAGCCAATTATAATCAAATTAAAGTAAAAAGAGAAGTTGAGTCCGTATGGACCGGGGAGCTTAATGTATTTTCCAAAACTTATCAGAGCGCTTAGTCGATGTGACACGTGATCAAAATGTTGGCGCCTATTTGGTTCAACTAATAAGCATAGCAATTCAATGGGGCAAAGGGCACGCTGCCAACTGGTAGTGGGCTGAAACATTTGGACTGCCTGTGAGTCTAAATACTTTAATTGTCGTAGCTGTACAGTTTTATATAGTTCGTAGTATTTTGTTAATAAAGGCTTAACGCTGGTTTAAAAAGTTAAAATAAAATCTATACATAATTATTTTTTGGTAAATATACCTACAACAAATGTATTGCATGTTAGTATTAAAGGAATACTCGTTGTTGCGAGGAGGGCTCGCACTTGGCCGGTTTTATTACAACTATGTTAAGCACGCTACTTCAACTTTGTTCACAAGGCTATAGGAACCTTAGAGATTCCTTTATTGATATCAATGTATGTATTTAATAAAAATGTTCGTAAACTTATATAATTTGTTTAAATCATATCCTAATTTCCAGATGCTAGCAACAAATATTAGAGGTGAATTAACAAACACAGCATCACTTGTGTTAGAGGTAAAATAGCATAACTATCATTAGCTATAAAGACGTAACATTTTGAACATGACCTCTTTGACCAATGTTGCTTGCACTATAGCTTGACACTCTCTGTATTGTGCTATAAGAATTTTCTCTCGTCAGAATACTAATATAATCTACTGTTTCTAGAAAAACCATCTCAAAGAAGCCCTAGGCTCATGTCTAAATGTACAGTCTCCAAGGATACTGTCCGAAGTGACGGAGAAAGTCATCACATCTCTGCTCCTGTATGGAATCGACCACGATGATTTGGCAACGGTCAAGAATTTACTGGGTAATATTTCAGACAAAAAAACTTAAAAATATAACGTCTACTTAAAAGAAAAATTATATATGGTAATATATCTTTTGAAGTGTTTTTCAATAATATTAAACTTTAAATATCTATTTCTAAAATACGTGTTTCATATTATTAAATACTTATGTCTACAAAGTAACGCATGAATCATTATCCCTCTTGCATCTATCATTCTTTCTTCTTAGCATTTTTTATCCTCTCGTGATGGTACAAGCACGAGGCCCACCTGGTGTTAAGCAGTAACCTCTTCCTATAACAGATGCAGTTCTTCACAAGTGGCTAACTGCACTGCACCCTTCATCCTGAGTCATGATAAGTCTCATATTCCTGTAATTTCACCGGCATCCTTCAAACTGGAACACAGTAATGTGACCTTTACAACTTGGCGGTTGTAATAGGTATTTTGGGAGTACTTCCTCAGACGAACTCGGTCGAAGAGTCTACGGCAATATAAAAGCCTTATTTTGCTTGGATTCAGTAACATATAGCTTTGTAACATATAGCTTTGCCTGTTTTGCCAGAAATGGGAGCAGATGTCAATTCGCAGAGTTCCGACTGCAAGACACCTCTGCACGAAGCAATTTCTAAAGGGAATCTGCCCATCGTCGAGTATCTACTTAAGAATGGAGCGAACGTTCATATCAAAATAAGGTGAATACCAGGGGCTTCTTAATAATCCCTTATAGACTTTTCAGTCACACGGCCCGCCCCTTTACAATTTTTGAGTGAAGTTGCACCTCTTACCACAGTGTAAGGATTTGTATATTTACTCGTAGCTACTGTGCTTCTACTTGCCCATGGGGTGCCGGGCTAAAATGTCACCATTAAGTGTCTATTGCTACTTATGAGTGCCGTAAGAGCCGACTAAAGGTAAAAAGGTAAAGTAATAGAATGGGGGCAACAGTGCTTTCCGAGGATCTGACTGTGATCCCCGAAACGTATGCCAAGCGTGGGGATTATGCCTCCCCTCCACTTAAGGGTGGGCGCAATGCCAAAATTACGCAAAAGAAGTATTTTCAAACACACTTTTTGATGGTAATGAACGTAAATATCACAATTAAAACAATATAAAAGGCAGGGGATAATCTTGAACAAGTACAGTAATCGAATAAAAATTAAAAAAAACACCTCATAGCATAGTTAAAAAAATTAACAGAATCTGCGCTAAAAAAACTGTTTTAATTCGAATGCTCAGAATTTGCTCTTTTGAAGCGCTCGTAGCCAAGTTTGCTTAGTCATTCTGAATCGATCAGCAAAGTTAAGCAACGTCCGCCGTGGTCATGACTTGGATGGGTGACCGCTGGTGACATTATACTGAGCGCTTCGGAAGGCACGTTAAGCCGTCGGTCCCGGTTGTTGTCTTAGGATAGCAGTCGTTACAGCATGGTGGTAGGGCACTTTGCGAATGCCCGCCTGGCTTGCTACCACCCTCAAGTAGAAAATCTGTCGCCAAGCACCTAACGGTGTGTTCCGGCAGCTGCCCTTGAGAGCCAGTAACTCTAGGTTAGCCTGAACAACATCCTCGACCACATCATTACTTACCATCAGGTAAGATAGTGGTCAAAGGCTAACCTATCAGGCATAAAAAAAAAACTTATCAGCGTCAACCCCACTTTATTTTTTATGAAAAAAGAGACTAGACTATTCTAATGTTTTACTCGAATAATCGGTTAATTATTTTATTACGTGTTTATATTTGGCACAATTACATAAAACATCACTAAAAACTATACCCTGAACTTCAATCATCAACAAAAACGTGCAATTTTCAACTTTCGTGCGATGGAGCAAGCGGGAGTGACATTTTTTTTTCTGGCATTGGGCGCACTCTTAACAGGCTGTGTTCAGCAGTGGACAATCCAGGTGATACATTCCACTCAAAGAATATAAAGAGGCGAGCATGGATTGGACTTTGTAAAAATCAGCATAGAACCACAGTTCTTCTCCAGAAGAGAGTCAAGTTCACACTACATTAAAGGATTAAAAAAGGGGCTAAATATTAAAGGATGAATTCAATCAAATTCCAAAGTGATCAAGGAGAACTAGCTTGCAAAATTCTGAATGACAATAAAACTGGAGTTACCAAAATTTGGTCCACAGACTACGAAATAACCCCTGACTGTTTGCAGTTTGAAGAGAAAGTTTAGATCCATCAATCGCGGGTTTTTGATTTTTTTAAATTGACTGCACTAGAAATGCACTCACGCACCCTCTATCATCGGTAATCGGATACACTCAATTGAAGTTCAGTTATCCGATAGCATCAATTTGCTTTTGATTGTGTGAACAAGCACAAGGCCCATCTGATTGTAAGTGGACTAACCTCTGCCTATAACAGATGCATTTCGTCATAAGTGCGAATTGCCCATCTTCCGTCGCCCTGAGACATATACTTGTTAAGTCTCGTGTGCTTGAAATATTACTGCATGGCTCTCAAGGACTGCTGCCGGAAGACACTGTTAGGTGCTTGGCGACAGATTTTCTACTTGAGCTACCAGCTAGTCAGGCGAGCATTTCCAAAATGCCCTTCCATGCGGTGGGGATCGAACCAAGAACCTGCGGCACAGCAGCCCATATCTGTTACCGCTCGCGCATCATTGTTTTTGATACTTCATTGTTCAGGTAGCTTCTGGAGTTTTTACTGCAGAAACCTGATAACGCTTTTCATCGCCCTTGTCGTTTTACCATAAGTCAACAAACTGCATGCATTTTGATGATGCAATGGAATCTAGATTGAGATCGATGTGAAATTATTACGGTGACAAAACACAGAGACTACGAATTTGAAAAAAATAGATAAACTGTCTCTATACCAAAGACGTTTTAGTAATAATACTTACTTTGAAGATCCTTTCTTACACAATCAAATTTCTAGTTCAGGAGAAACTCCTCTATTAACTGCGATCCAAAAAGATGATCCCGAAATGATCAAACTCCTTATGAAATGCGGAGCCCACCTGACGACAGCTGACGCGAAACCAGTTGGGGAAATATTGAGTTTGGCCATCAAAGGCGGCGTCTCGAAAAGACTGGAGTCGTTGAAGATGGCTGGAGCAGATCTGGAAATTACTGATGAGCTTCAACAGACTCCATTACATAAGGTTTGTTATAGAGTTCCAATTATATTTTATACTTTTATAATGGCTGATGCTATCTTTTTTTATGCTTTATATTCAAGCATTTGGCCGCTATCTCACCTGATGGAAAGTGACGATGTGGCCGAAGATGTAGCATGCTTGCGTATAAGATACCTATTCACTCTAGACTTGAAGGCTCCCGAATTATACTGTTCAGGAAACAAAGAGGCGGGCAATGAGTTCCTCTCCTTCGCTGTATGGATGGTAAATGTTGAAGTGATCAAAATCTCCCCTGGACCTGTTCCACTTAGAACGGTGATTTTTTTAAAAATTAGCAAAATACTGGATTTTTTCAATACTGAAATTCACTTTTACCTCGTCGGGGCCTCCGCTTGTGTTCACGCCGAAGGTTGCTGTGGTGATCTTCAATCATAATCATGAAAATCTCCTTTCGTGCTTAAAAAAAATATTTATAGACAGTTTAATAGTACATGTCAGTTTTCTAATCAATAATTATTATTGTAAGTAAAGCATCTTTTTAGGTTTGTTGAGAGAATATAGCGGCGTAGTCGCAGCCGAGTGAGGACCATCCCGCATACTGCATACCTACCGCTGCCACCTTCATACTAGTCAAGCTGGTTACGTTCTGAACTTATACCACTCTCCCCATACAGCTTTTTGCGAGTGCCCTCAAGACAAGATACTGAGCTATTTCAGCACACAGTCACAATTCGTGACTTGAGACATAGTTGTTAAGTCTCATGTGCCTGTAATTTTTTCTGGTTCTCAAGGACTGCTACCGGAACACACCGTTAGGTGCTTGGCGACAGATTTTCTACTTGAGGGTGAACGCTAACCAGGCGGGCACTCGCAAAAAGCTGTATGGGGAGAGTGGTATAAGTTCAGAACGTAACCAGCTTGACTAGTATGAAGGTGGCAGCGGTAGGTATGCAGTATGCGGGATGGTCCTCACTCGGCTGCGACTGCGCCGCTATATTCTCTCAACAAACCTAAAAAGATGCTTTACTTACAATAATAATTATTGATTAGAAAACTGACATGTACTATTAAACTGTCTATAAATATTTTTTTTAAGCACGAAAGGAGATTTTCATGATTATGATTGAAGATCACCACAGCAACCTTCGGCGTGAACACAAGCGGAGGCCCCGACGAAATATATCTGTTATA
This sequence comes from Plagodis dolabraria, assembly GCA_963854805.1. NCBI lineage: Eukaryota > Metazoa > Arthropoda > Insecta > Lepidoptera > Geometridae > Plagodis > Plagodis dolabraria. The sequence continues at coordinate 23,528,188 of OY978459.1, forward strand.
GGCAGAGGTTAGTCCGCTTAACATCAGGTGGGCCTCGAGCTTGCTCCGTCACAATAACATAAAAAAACATTCGGAAATTAACAAAGTCGAATCCATATCGTACCATAGCGTGTAATATACCAAAAGTTACGTTTCCGGTAGCACACCACTAATCTATAGGTATTTAAAAAAAAACGCTCGCTTAGTACTAAAATTTTATACCCGTCGGCAAAGAACTGTTTTGGGTTCAAAATTGCAGTTTTTCGTAAGTGATTATGAAGTCTATCGGAATATAAATTAAGAAAACTCTTTCTTTACAGGCCGTGCTCTTCAATAGTGCTGAAATAGCTCAGTACCTTGTTGATAACGGAGCGGTCAAGGACAAAAAAGATATCCTCGGCTTTACTCCTTTGGAATATGCTGTAAAACTAAACAACGACTTACTTGTGGACATTGTCGGGTACGGGGAAACCAATAGAGAGGAAAATTCTACCTGATCATGTCTTTATTTATTATTCTGATTGTATGTACACTCAACTAAATATAATCGTAAAAACTAATTAATTTTGAAACTATACAGTTTTGTGCCTTTATTATTACTTATGTACTTAAATTTAATAAATGTTTTTAATCGTTGATGAGGGGTTATTTGTGTAGAAATTGATGTTGTACGTATTACGTCCGTACTATGTATGTTTTTTATGTACCTATACATGTACATAAATAGGGGTTGTTCCTTTTGTCCGTCAACTCTTGCTATTACTGTATCAGCCGGATTGTCCTCTTCTAAACATAGCCCCTCCCTAGTAAGGGGAGGTTTGTCATTATCCCCACGCATCGCAGGCGGCTTTGGGATTACAGTGCTAGATGGCAGTTCTATTGAAGGCGCTGCTGCCCACCTTCTGGTTTTTTCTTTAGTCTTTAGTCATTCAGTTTATGATTTGTTAGACACATATATAAAGTTGTGTTGGTAAATAAGTGGTATCCTGAGAATCAGAGATAATAAAAAAACAACACGTACGTGAGAATTGTAATAATTAGGGTTCAGTGCTTGACATTGGGACAAATTTAACTAAAATCAAGATGTTTGATCGTCCTAACTTTAAAGAGCTTTTGAAACATACTAGGTAGATGGTACAAATCTCATTTTCATAGAATATGGGTTATATTATATGCTATGGCAGATTCCCTGCAGAACAAATGGTAATAAAAACAAACAGTTGAAAACTAAAGGGGAGAATATTGAAGAAACTTTTTTTAACAGTTTTTCTCTATCGTAAACTGTAAGACCCGTTTATAAGCCATAAACTTGTAATTCTTTTGTACACGCTGAGATATACCAGCAATTATTTTTTATATTATAAACTGTCCAAGAGAGTGTCACGCACGACTCACGACTCGCGGTAAAGATCCCTAACTGTATGACTATATACACTTTTCGGACCCTAACCTTTTTATTCTTAGGTATAGCTACACATTGTATAATAAGGGTTATTATAAAAAAATCCTTATACTTTTAATAATAGCTACACTTATTACACTTGTAGGCAGCAGATGGTGGCTTGGGATAGGTGGAATTTCCCAAGCATTTCTGTCTTTTAAATAATTATAGAACTATAGGGTATAGGGAATACGCTTTTTCGGTTCGGTTTAAAGAACTTTATTACCATCAAAGACAGACTGTCACTTACGTGGTAACACAATTTAACTATTACATATTATATGTTCGTCATCGCAAAAATGTGAATAACATAAAATAAAATAACAGCGCTTATTTAGATTTACAAGCACGCACTATGACCCCTTTCTAGCATTTCATTTGCTTGTTAACATTATTCATTGTTAATAATATGTTGATAAAGTAGTTTTTTAAATGCATGAATTGAGTTTACATTTTTTATATGTGAGGGTATTTTGTTATATAGCCGCGCTCCTTCAACAGTAAGCATTGTTTTGCCGTAACTCGTTCGATGCTTGGGAATGATAATGTAACTAGCTCGTCTCGTTCGGCGGTCGACAACATTTTTTTGTTTTGTGAACTTTAATGTCGTATGAATGTTATTTTTTAAAGTTTTTCGAATAAAAATGCATACGTTGTACATATACATATTTTTGATGCTCATTAATTTTGTTTCTTTGAATATTTTTTTGGTTGGTGTTAAATAGTGGTAGTTAAAAAGAGTTTTAATAACTTTATTTTGAAATCGTTGAAGTTTATTTAGTCTTGTTTTTGTAGCAGATCCCCAGATTTCGATTAGGTACAATAGTTGCGGTTTTACTAATGCATTGTAAATTTCATTTTTTTTCAAATCCTTTAAAGGGACCTACATCATCGAATCGCCCCCTTATGACACGGAAATTGCAACTTCTTATCACTCTGGGTTTTATTTGAGTTTATGCCATAGAATTCCCTATAGGAGAGACCATACACGATACAACAAGTCTGTAACATTGAAATGCAGGTTGAATTTTCCTTCTGATTTGGGTGTTTAGTAAACATGGGAGTTACGATGTTTACTAAACACCCGAAAGATGTAACGTCATTAAATAAACCTTCTGTATATTTTGTACCCTCGGTATGCAATTCCGACTCGTCCTTTTACCAGGGGCTTAAAAATAAAGGCTATCATAAGCAAAGCTAGGTTAGCCTGGATTACCGAAATCGTCGATCACATCGTCACTTACCATCTGGTCGGATAGTGGTCAGCCTTTATAAGGCCATTACAAGACAGCTTTTATAAGGCTGCCATCGAAACTTGGATTTAAAAGATAAAATACGACATAAACTGTCACTTTGACAGCTGTCACAGCAGTCAAATTTCTATAGACACATAAATTAAACGTCAATTTGAAGTTGAAAAACGAACCGAAAAATACGACATTAAGGCCCTTTTTCAGCTGTCACACAAAATATATATAGCATACACCTTAACTTTTACCACAAACTGTTATTAAACAGTCAGTGATAAAAGAAGATGTCTGTTGTTTTGACTTTTGACAGAATTACTGCGAAGTTTTTCTCTATTAGTAGCCTATGCCTGCTGGAAAGGAATTAATTTTGTTTATACTATACTAATGAAACAAGCACGTGGCCCACCTGTTTTTAAGCGGTAATCTCTGCTCTTAACAGATGCAGTTTGTTCGTCACAAATGGCGAACGCCACTGCGCCCCCTGAGACATAAAGTTATTAGTTGAGATATGCCTGTCATTTCATAGATAAGGGTACATGACCCTTTAAACCTGAACACAGTAATGTGAATATCACTCCTGGGCGGAAAAAAAATATATGGAGGCAGTACTTTCTCAGACAAACTTGCGCAAAGAGTTGTAATGCTAATAAAATATCACAAAAGAAATATGACCCTACAGCTTTTTCTAAACATTAAAACTATAGGGAAAGAAATAAAAATGAGACCCCTTCAGTCTTCCTATCAGTAAATAGTAGATACATATATTGGGAATAAAATTCTAACTAATAAGTTAGACTCTTGGTAATGGTCGGTCAAACTAAAATAGTTATAAACTTTAAAAAAGTCTTATTTCCTAAATCAGCATGATGCCGCTAGCTATTATCCGTAAGATTTAGTCAGGACTGCGAGATTATTCAATAATATTGGTATGTATTGTTCTTGGACAGGGCACGGAGTATATCTGGTACAGTCTCGGCCGTTTCTTCCAGACAATATCGCATCTTCGACCGCTGTTGAGTTGATGAAGTTAGATATGAGCTTGTTGCTGAAACAAAGAAATAACTGGTATAAGTCAATGATCTTATATAATAAAAATATTTTTTCTCTCTCTTATATAAGATCATTAGAAGGTATTTTTAAAGTAAGTAGCGCGCTGGCTTTCAGCTATGTGCTTATCGATTATTTACAGCATATCGAACTAATTTTACGGCAATTAGTTGGAAGCATATGATATATTATGCTAAGAGTTATCAAATCAGTATGTTCAACTCTATATTACTGAAAACGTACATATACTATCAACACTATAAAAGTAATATGTAAAAGAATAATTATAATAATAATAATAGACATGACCATTAGCCAACAAGTTCGGCGGTTACACCTCTGAAATCCTTTTTAGCTGCTTGTATGAGACAGTGGACCACAGTCCTTCGTCAACCAGGTAGTAGCGATACCCCCTCTGGCCCGCAGGACTTTATAAGGATTGAGCGGGGCATCTTCCAGGGTGACAGTCTGAGTCCATTATGGTTTTGCCTAGCGCTGAATCCTCTTAACACTTTGCTGAAGGATTCAGGGCTAGGCTTTCGGCTTCGTAGAGGGGGTGAAGTCAGTAGTCATCTGCTGTACATGGACGATCTGAAGCTGTTTACTCCGAAACGCCAAGACTTAATGGAGCTACTAAAAACTACATAGGTTTTCAGCAATGCCATTAAGATGGAGTTTGGTGTAGATAAGTGTGCGGTCTTGCGTGTACAGCAGGGGAAAGTTGTAAATTCTCCAAATTTACAGCTTTCTGAGACAATGACTTTCAGATCTCTTTCCGAAGTTGAGACCTACAAAAACCTCGGTATGTCAGAGTCATTGGGTATTTCGGTAGAGGACATTAGGAAATCGATAAAGGAGCGCTACTTTTGCCGCCTGACAAAAGTACTTAAAAGTCTTTTGTCTGGTGGCAACAAGGCACGTGCCTTTAATGGTTGGGTGATGCTTTTACTGATATACTCTTTTGGCATACTGAGGTGGACGCAGACTGAGCTGGACGCTCTGGATAGAAAGGTTCGTCAACTGCTCACTTCACATCGCATGCTACACACGCACTCGTCAGTTATGAGACTGTACATTACACGGAAATGGGGAGGTCGTGGCTTTTTAAATGCCAAGATCCTTCACAACCGTGAAGTGTGCAGTCTCAGGGATTATTTCCGTAACCACGAGTGCGGAATGCATCGCGATGTCGTGGCGGTTGACAAGAGCCTCACACCGCTCTCCTTGGCGAACGATAACTGGCGCAAACCAACGATACTGAGCACCGATGACCGCAAGGCAATATGGAAAGGCAAGGAGCTGCACGGGAGGTTCTTCCGGGCCCTAACAGGGCCTGATGTGGACTTACTTTTGGAGACCTCTTTGGAGAAACCGAGGGTTTGGCCCGTGCAATTGCAGACGAAGTAATGATGACGAACAACTATCGGAAATATATCCTGAAGGACGGTACGGTCGACATTTGTCGAGCATGCCGCCGTCCCGGAGAGTCACTCAGGCATATCATTTCCGGTTGTTCTCATCTTGCTAACGGTGAGTATTTGCACAGGCACAATCAAGTGGCCAGGATCATCCACCAGCAACTTGCCCTTCAATACGGCCTTGTCAAGTCAGAGGTTCCGTACTACCAGTATACACCGGCGCCAGTTCTCGAGAATGGTCGTGCATTGCTCTACTGGGACCGCTCTATCATCACGGACAGGACTATTGTTTGCCTGATATCGTGGTGGTCGACCGATCCCAACGCCAGGCAGTGCTCGTCGACATCACCATCCCACATGATGAGAACCTCGTGAAGGCCGAGAAGGACAAAGTCAGCTAGTACCTTGACTTGGCTCACGAGGTAACCACCATGTGGGATGTTGACTCGACGATCATTGTCCCGATAGTCGATTCGGCGAACGGCCTAATAGCGAAGAGCCTCGACCAACACCTCAAGAGGCTCTCACTCGACGGTTGAATCAAGGGTCAGATGCAGAAGGCAGTGATACTCGACACAACACGCATTGTCCGGAGGTTCCTCTCTCTGTAGCCCTAACCGATGGTAGCTTGGGCCCTGCCCCGCTGCCGACGGCATCCTAGTTTTAAGTTTTTTATAATATTTGTTTATTTTTTTATATATGAATATTGTAAAAAAAAAAAATATGCTATAAAATAAATGACGATAATAATAATTGCAGTAAGTAAACTTGTATTTAATGATGTGTGTGTGATTCTCGCGCATTTAGGACGAAAATATTAACGTAATTGCCACGTCCGTCGGGGTGCACACTGATATGATCAGCATTAGCTTTCAAATAAAAAAGATTTATCAAAATCGGTTCACCCAGTCAAAAGTTCTGAGGTAACAATCATAAATAAATACAGACGAATGAGAACCGCCTCCATTTTTTTAAGTGGGTTAAATAGTTGTATATCTCAAGGGTGGAGGATTATAACTATAGTAACGACAATTATAATTAGGTAAGTACTTGGTTATATGGACGACAGTTCTAGTCAAGTGGTCGTCTTGTTGCTGCGCAGACCAGCACGCTATCCTCATGGTGCACCCTCGGAGGCTGTTCCCGTCCGACACCATCTTGTTCGCGAAGTTTAGCACTGCGTCCGCACCAAACTCCGTGTTATCTAATACTGTAATAACGTGAGAAGTAATGTTAATATTAAAATTTATGTCCCTTAAATATTAATTTCTCTAGATACTCAAATTTTCATACATTTATCTCTATGAATAGAGAACAATCTTTATGTTGACTCTTCACATAAAAAATGTCTACTCTAAAATGGAACCAACTTCAACCCTCAAAAATGTGAAATAACTTCTTGAAGTCGGCGGCGGCCATGATAGTTCAAAAGAACCTATTATCACAATACTGTGCGCAGGGAAAGGAACATTTTCAGTTGTTGGAGTGTTACTCAAGAACGGCTAGACCCATTTGATGAAATTGTCTGGGACTACAAGCAATCAAATAAAAAATATTCATCAAAATCGGCTCACTCATTCAAAAATCATTTAATTATGTGACAAACATAAAAAAATACTACAGTCGAATTGAAAACCTCCTCCTTTTTTTGAAGGAAAAATATTATATCTTTGTTTGTACATTAACCAAGGGATAGGTGAGAAAGTAAGGGTGTAGACACCTTATCTAAAAAATTGAACTTTTTAACATGTTTGTATGTTTAGAATACCAATATAATATTTAATTAGTGCACTCTATAATCGCATGTGGCGTGCTGGCTTAGGTTGTACCACCCAATATCCTCCATAGGGTAACGTTAGAGGTGAGGAAAGGGAAAAATACCGGCAGGTGGACATCAGCGCCTTATAAATATTGTTTCACCATTGAACAATGTCACCATTAACTGCGATCCCCGAGACGTCTGCCAAGTGTGGGTATTATGGCAAATCCCTCAATGGGGGAGCCATTTGTTACGGATTGGTTCCCAGTTGCTACCATCATTTTGATATATGCTGCCAGTATGAGTTAACACTAGACAAATGTCTGCCTTCATGGAAGACTGTCATAGCGTGCCCAACGTTTAAAATCAAAGTCTGTATCGAAGCTATATTTAGATTTAAAACTTTTGGTTGGATAACATCTAATACTGAGTCTGTAATAAACTGATAAAGCTATAATGACTTTTGACCGCGACACCATACGAACCCGGTCTAAAGATATGAATATATATTAATCTCTACGCTCAGGTCAATTTTTGCTCAAAATTATGGGGCCCGCATTTTGACCCCCTTTATTTAAAAATATACAAAATTGTAAAATAGATCTGTTATTTGTTGTTTGTTGTGTTTTCATCTAAGTGGGGATACACATAATGCCTACCTACATATCTATCATCAACAAAATGTCAGAGTCATGTCAGTTTTGGTTTAACGATCGAACGCTCTACTGTAAGGTTGTGTACGACGTTATAGTGAAAAATTGCTCTCCGAGTGCGCTCTAACCAAGGTTTGGAGCGTGCCCCAATGTCAATTGGCTCTAAGGATGAAGACAATCTTCTTCTTCATATATGTCACAATAATAGAAAAATATAAGATTTAGGGTGCATCCCTGAATTGAGACAAACATCAAACGTAGAGTCATCGTCGAGAACTACACGATATAATCAATTTCATTTACTTATTAGCCTTACGCCATTTTGACGACCACTAGGTACTCGCCTAGCGTAACGTGGGACTAGCACTGCTAATAGTAGTGCGCGGCTGATGGTCTAACGCCAGTCGTGTTGTCGCTGCGTTGCGTTTCGTCTTCGTGTGCGGAACATGTACAGCGGCTATTAACCTACAACTAGTAGGATACAATACTCGAGTCGCTTGTCAATTAAAAATACCTTGTGGGAGAAGGACCTAAATATTAAACATATTGTTTTCATAGAAAAAGTTTCATACCAGCAGTATTTAAAACCTTTTTGTATGCCGTATCAAAACAATGAAATTCTGTATTTGAACGGCGATGCCAATTAAAAAAACGTCAGTTGTATAAAAGAACATGGAAAAATATTAACATTGGGGTTACAAAATAAAATTTTCAGTGTCCATAGTATGAATATCTCCATTTAGATTGGGCCGAGATTCAGTAAAATTCCGTAAGTACTTCTGTTTCTAATCGATATAATTTTATACATACACGCTAAATAAAAATCAAACCTAACTAAACTTTACGAGCCTTCAAAGGCCTCATGATTTTCCAATATCTAGATATATCTTGCTAAAGATGTTTGTGATGATATAAAGTAAAAATCTAACCAATTTTTTTTGATAACTTTCATGATCATAATAAAGAACAATTCTATTCTGAGTCTTCAAGATGGTTTTGTATCTAATTACGAGATCTTATTTTGAAGCTAAAAGATAGCTGTTAGTCTGATCCTAGGATTATATTAATGAATATTATGTAGGTATTCATTGCGATTGTGCGACCTAGTTTGTAAATAATTTTTCTCTTTTTCCCAATAATCCTATTGGCGTCGCTTTTTATATCTAGTTTGAGTGTATTAACTGGATTTAAATGAAGAATAAAGTACCTATATGAAGAGTGTATGAAGTGTATTCTGACAAACACTGTTAAACTCTGCAGGTCATGGAGCAAATGTACCTCATTGAGATATTCATTGACAAGGTGAGCATATTCGTGTCTGATGAAAATGACAAAAGCAGTGCTAACAAGAACCTCATCATCAAAATAAAGTTCGGCCCTAAAGTACAATTCATCATCAAAGAAGGTCAGTTAGAAAAAAATGATAAGAAAAAGGATGATATTATAGAACTTGACGAGAATGGTCGCAGAAAATATAGTAGAAGTATCAGAGTAGGAAAATCATATCTCTTTCCATCCTACTCAGATACGGTACTAATGATCTTGGCAAAATTCCCATTAGAAATAGAAGTATGGAACGATGATGAAAATGAAGTCCAGATATTTGTTGGCATTGGAACTATGATTTGGGATACCCATTTCTACCATATGTTGAAAGAGACAGCAGATGCAAGTAAATTACATGAACCCTTGAGTATAAAAACAACAACTACTTTATATGCAGAGTGTTGTTGCAAGCAAGCCGGGGAAATAAGTTTCATTTTACGACTAAGTGCTTTGGGAGATAGTATAGTTACAGAATTTCAACAACTAATGAAAGATCCTGAAGCATTTGTATTTAGAACGAATAAAGCACCGAGTATGTTTCAATGCAAACGCATTGAGGGTGATGATCCGAACTTCTGTATGGTGGGTTCTATTTACGAAACTACTACACTTGAAGATCCTGATGTACTTCGTCGCGCACAAAACCAAATAGAAGTTTGCACAGAGATGCAAAGCTGTGGTGTAAGTGGAAAAGGCGGTGATCCTTCTTGTCTACATCTTGACAAGGAAATATCTAAGAAAAAGAAACATCCCATTGATAAGATAAGAATGGGAGATATTACTGGCCCATGTGGAAATACTAACTGTCCTTTGGCACACAAAGTGAAGGATTACATCAGAGCGCTAGAGACATATAAAAAAGAAGCAGCTGGTAAGGTTACTGGAACAAAAGACGATGCAACGAATAAAATTTGTGGATCTTGTATCTGCAAGGATGACCGCAATCATCGGGAAGAATGTCCAGAAAAACAAGATCAACCTATGACTACGTGTAAAGGCTGCGGAGGTGCCGCTCATAAGGGAGAGACTTGTGAGGAAAGGAGAAAAAAGTTATATGGTACTGGTGCTACTCCACCAGAAAGTGTTAACCAAGTTGCTTACGTTTTCAACATTCAACAAGAGCCTGATTGGAATCAATCTGTGTATGGTAAAAATTTTATTGTTCAGAATGTTGCTCCTGAATATAATATGTTACCTGAGTTTGGAAAGTCCAGTGCTAGCCGATCTGAGGGATGTAGATGCCAAAATTCTCATTCCGCCGCAGTGAAATCCACTTTTAGTGACGCTGGAAGTGGCCTTGATGTTTGGTCTATACAGAATATACAATCTACTCGAAGCATGGGAACGAATAATCCAACGGTTTACAATGTAGATGTGAAAAGTACCAAAGATAAAATACCCAACACTTGTACAGATATTCCAGAAGATAAAGATTGTAAATGTGACCCTCCAAAACCAGCTCCACCGTGTAAAACATTTGATTGCGATTGTATCTCTGAGATGGCAAACATAGAATCCAGAAAAGCTCACAAACCATACTGCCCTTCCTATAAGCACAAAAGTAGCTGCCCCGTCACCTTCATGAATGAAGACGAAGAAGCAAAGTTAGTTGAAGATGAAGATGAAGCAGAGGCACTGCCATACGGCTTACCCCCAATCCAACTCGGCCCATGTCCTATAATGGGCAGACCTTGCACCGTTCCAGATGGTTTTGCAAGGATGTATAGAAATGCTGTTCTACCTACTTTACCTCCAAGCTATAGTGATGCTGGTAAAGTTTGTTGCTCAAAAGAGTATGACCGAATAAAGAAAGCTCTCAAAGAATATATGAAGTACGAGAAAGATAATGACTTCAGGTGTGTAAATAGATTTAACGTGGATACTGAAAGAAGGTGTTGTGATAAGGAACAAAGACTTTTTGCTCTTATGGGTAAGAGCTGCTGCGGATCCCATAAAATGTCAATACAGGACAAGTATAAAGAAGAAAAAAAGTGAAATCTCGAACGTGATTGCATTGATGTTTTATTTTGTAACCCACTGTATTGAACATCTAAATACAACATTAAATCAATTTTTAGTTTCTTTGATTTGTAATCATGAATAACCTTGGCGATATTTTTTAATAATTAGCGTAGTATTTTACCAATACTAACTCCAGAAATCAAGTGGGTCTGTCTAGGGAGGCGTAGGTAGATATTTTAGTTCCTTCATATTTATGATAGTATAGGGAAAACAAGCCACCATTGCTATGTAGTTGAAACTACGATAAGTTATCTTCTTTGATAGGTACTTAACTCTTTAAATTACAGGCATGCCTATGAAATCATCTGTATGCTTTACTGCTTTTATGGCTTTCTACGTCTATTGCATTACAGAAAAATTAAACAGTATCCGTTTCCGACTGCTAAAGAATTAGCGATTTTGCGTTGCTGTCATCTAAGATAAGGCAAATCAATCTTTAGTACGATTTGGTGGCATCTCACGTCTTTGAAAGAAGATGGGTGAATTTGATTCTAATGGAAAGAAGAAGAAAAAGAAAACTTTATCTTCAAAGTATAATTACACATTTGGCGATGTTCACCCAGGCAAGTGATATGATTATTTTGATGCACATCTAACATAGTTACTTAACGTAGTATTATGGAAATTATAACAAGCTGAAATTGTAAAGCAGAAACAATAAATTCCCAGTATCAGTCTACAATTCGTTTCAACATCTCGTATATATAGGAGCTGCACATTACTTACGTGGTATATACATGCATGTAACATGACCAACAAACGTATTTTTTATGTGTATTTGCAGTTCAATTCATTGTTAGGTTGTGATTTATTGTTTAGATTTTTCTTGGTTCATAATCTTGTACTAACTGGTAGAAAACACAGTCCAAGATAGACATACCTTTTCAGTGTTTTCTTTATTTTAGGTTTAAATTATGGACATAAGAGATGCCTTTATTTGCCGACGGGGTTGCCAATACCTGGCCGTATGGGGTGGCTTTGGAATGCAAAAAATGATTATGGACTAAAGGTATATAAATAACTTATAGCTTAGATTGTATTTCTTAAACATTAATATTTTTTTAGTGCCAATTAGATGTTAGACTAAAATCGCACCTGATGGAATGAAAGAGTCTAAAATGTTAAATCAGCTCTCAAAAATAGTTACCGGAAAACATTGTTAGGTGTTTGATTTTCTAATTGATGGTGGTATAGCTAGCCTGAGAGGGCATTCACAAAATGCCCTGCCATGCACCATGCAAAGAAATTGAAGTACGCATTAAACAATGGCGATTAGTGCTGTATTGGTCATCTCATGACACATGATGGACAGTGAATCTGAATAATTTCTAGTGAAGTCACTAAACTTCGTATTTTGTGATAAATAACTCGCTTTAGAAAAATAAGTATGACTGTATCTATTTAGAATTGAACTACCCTTTCATCTGTAATTAACACTAAATAAGTACAGAACCCTTAAAAATAACCATTCAATAGCGTTAGATTGAGCTAGAATGTTGTCTTGGCAACTGACGACATAAGTAAATCAGAAAAAAACCCATAAATAGTATGTTCATATGTCATTATTTCCTGAATCTATTAATTCCCAATAGTTCAGTTGATCAGTTCAGTTGACTAAGCTAGTGAGATTTATTATCTCTTTTGTTCAGTTAATTGCAGCAAACAATTTTAATTTACTTAAACTGCTCATACTTCTCAAGTTATGGATGAAATAGGTACATCATTAAGCTAGCGCTATGCTGTTTATGGACTCCTGGTACTTAGACAGTTTGTATTACTGACCCTGTTTTATTTTCATCAGATTAAAAGAGAACAAATCTTAATGAGGGTCGAATCCCGCACGCACTCACCGAGGCTAGATAAATAAAGTGATCCTATAAGTGGATATTTCCCTAGCACACTGCTAATCTTCCTCGCATATCTCCGGTGGATATGCAGCCTTAGTTCAGCTTAAAAATTTAATCAACCCAGACATAGAAGTCAGGTTTAAAAGTACTTTAATTTACAACTGGACTAGTAAGAAAATTAGCTCCGTAGTTCAGTGAACTGGCTAACTGAACTACTGAACTATTTCAGACATTTGTGTCGTTAATCCTGTATCAGATCTTTAGGAATCGGGAATTTTAGCAATTTTATACATTTTATCATAGGTTTCAAAATATCAGAAAATTATAAGATACAGATTTCAATATAATTCATAATAATATTTTCAGCCACGTCGTGGATGGCACCCAGGTGCAATAGGCAAAACAATCGCAAATATGATGTCATTCAAATGCGCTAAAGGAGCACCTGACAAGGATAAGAAAAAGAAAAAGCGAAAATCGGGTCAAGAGGCGGGAGCTGATTCCGAACCAGAAGAACCTTTGGTGCCAAAACCAGCTCTCAAGGTGCAGAGAAAAGGCGATGTTTTTACCATTCAGGTAAAATTTATGAATACTTTCAAAATCAAAACTAGACAAAAATTCATGTTTTTTTCAATTTAATATCGTGTTTTCAGGTAAATCCATTGAAGGATCTGGAAGAAATCCAACCAAACGAAGATCCTTATGTAAACTGTGACCCTATTGTTTTCAAAATTATCAAAAAAAGAAGTCCCGAAGAACAAGCCAAAGTAGAAGCTCGCAAGATGGTCAAATTAAAAAGGCAGAGAGACGAAGAAATCAGAGTGGCATTAAAAGAAGCCTCGGAAGATATATGCATGTGCGCTTACATGGATGTGTTCTGCAATGATTTGACAGCGATAGATAAAGTTATAAACGCTTGTCCAACGTTCAAAGAGCCCGAGTGTTTGTGTAAAGATGAATCTATGAGCTCTCTTTCCAGTAATGCCTCATGGGACATTGAATACACGCCACCTTTCGGTTGTTTTGATTTGGCATCTAAGAAAATGAAGAATTTTATTCACGTGGATACTCAATATATTAAAGCTGATACGGGAATAGTAGATGCACCGAAAGTTAAATGTAAACAGACATCCAGTGCGCCAAAGACAAAGAAGCCACTGAATAACAGCTGCTCGTGTCGTGGAATTAAATAGAAATTTTAGTTATTGTTGTAGATATAAGCCAGAATAGAGTTTTGTGAAAGTATTTTTCTTTGATTTTTTTATTATTGTTTTTATGTAAGAGGTATTTAAAATTTCATTTTTAAGTAGTTCAGAGTAGAGCCATGGATAAATAGGACAAGAAAAATATTTCAATTATTTTAGGAACATAGAAGGGCAGGTCTGTCATAGAAATTAGAGGTGATTTAAAGTAATGTAGTGGGGCTTAACAAAACATTATTGATAGAAAGGCGTTCTGTCTGTTGAATATATAACAACATTTTAACATCTTACATAATTCATGTAAAATTTCCATAGCGTCTTGTATCATTCGTCGTTGATACAAGATGGGCGACATAGAAGGCGACGAAAAAAAGAAGAAAAAGAAACCACCGTCATCAAAGTATAACTACTCATTCGGCGATGTCCACCCAGGTAATGTTAAGTCATTAAAGCAAAGCAAAAAGGTACCCTTTAATTATGATTTGAGTAATATTCATATTTCTTACCCATTCATCTAATGTATAATGAAACAATGTAACTAACTTACCTAACTACTTAACAATATTGTTTTTAAATCAATATCTACTTAGATTTATTTAACTGTGATTAAATCAAATAAAAGATATATTGGCATAACTAAAAGAACTTATTAATTTTCAGGTATAAATTTCGGTCACAAACAATGTATTTACATGACTCCGGGGTATCCGGTGCCTGCCCACATGGGTTGGCTTTGGAGTGCGCAAGATGTGCCAGGGATGAAGGTAAATACGTTATAGTTTTCTGAGATGACATTAAATAAAGATGGTAAGATGGTATTAGGCATCCGACGCGATATCCGAGGCGGGTTCGATTCCCGCCTTGGGAATAAAATTTTGAACTCCAATAATTTGTTTGATATGATTTGCGCTTAGCACGCTATAGTGCTTGTAATCATATTTAGAAATATAGAAGGATAGCGACATCATACCGAGAGTTAAGTGTTTGAAAAAACACTTCTTTCGATCAGATGAAGTTTAGTAGTCTGGTTGATGGCCGCGCACCGTCCCTTATGACGGTTAAATTAATACAATTGGGGCACAAAACTATCGGCAGAAATGCCAAGTGTCAGGTGGCTGAGATGGTGTTGGGCATCCGACGCGATATCGGAGGACGCGGGTTCGATTCCCGCCTTGGGCATACAATTTTGAACTCCAATAATTTGTTTAGTAAGATTTTCGCTAAGCACGCGATAGTGTTTGTAATCATGTTTAGAAATGACATTAAATGTTAAAATTTTATCATTGATAGTACAGTACAATCTGTTATCAAGGATAAGCGCTAAGAGCATAATATATCTTTAAATTTAATATATTTACCAGTTTCCAGCATCGTTCGGACTAACAAGAACCTTAAAGCAAAATTTAATACTATCAACGCCATCATGTTATAGGTCGTATAGATCTTGAATTAGAAAGTTTGGCAGTGAAAGAGGTGAATATAAGAAGAGTGCATGTAGCAGAGATATAAATATTAGATTTCTATGTATATATCATGTTGGCTTAGCAGTTTGACCATACCACGGGTTGGATGCTGCCGGGTCAAATGCCGCACCTGACATTGTTTTTCCTCTCGTTGTAATTTTGTAATGTAGTTCATGTGTCATTGCAAAAAAACACAATATTAATGCGTAATTCATTAGTGTGGTTAGGGCAAAGATAGAAAAGCAGAAGTACGCTGCAGAAGGTATAAATAGACTGTGTGAATAATTATTTGTGTACGAAAGGTAAAAGACAGGAAAAGAAAGAGTATTTCGTGAAGAAATAATAGAAAACTTAATAGGACTAATATTTATGCAATTTTAGCCTCGTCGTGGTTGGGCACCAGGTATGATCGGAAAAAGTGTTGCTGCTAAGATGACCTTCAAATGCGCTAGAGGTGGCCCTGATAGAGATAAGAATAAAAAGAAGAAAAAGAGAGGAACCCAACCGGGAGCTGATCTTGGTGCTGGGGACTCCGAGCCTGAAGAACCTCTTGTGCCGAAGCCAGCACTTAAAGTTCAAAGGAAAGGTGATACCTTTACCATACAGGTAAATGATAATATTAAAGGGGCAACCTCACAAGAAATTAATTTGCATATTAAATAAGGTATTTTGACTTCTGATAATGAGTATCTACCTATAACTGTGATGCATATTAAGTTTAAATCATGTCACAATCACTGCGGTTAGAAAAAAAAACTAACTTGCTTCGCTACTTTCTTTTAGTCCTTTACAATCTCAACACTATGGTTAGTGATGACGTGGTCAAAGGTGTTAACAGTCTTTACTTAAAATTACTGGTTCTCAAGACCAGGTGCAGAAACACACCACAAGGTGCAATGACCTCTGTGTGCATAGGATTTTCACACCGCTATGCAAAAAGCCCTTCTAACGTGTGGTGAATTTCAATCCTGCGGTAGAATTCGTAGCATAGTACGAACACCTGCTGCTCGGCAATCCATAGCCCAATGGTAATGGTCCATCACCGCTTCACTAATAATTTACCTTATTTGTATGTTATCAGGTTAATCCACTAAAGGACCTTACAGAGATCGCAGACAATGAAGATCCCTACGTTGACTGTGATCCTCTCGTCTTCAAAATCATCAAAAAGCGGAGTCCAGAAGAACAAGCAAAAGTCGAAGCACGCAAGATGGCCAAACTAAAAAAACAAAGAGATGCTGAGATAAGAAAATCGTTGGCTGAAGCCACTGAAGATATTTGCCGGTGTGCATATATGGATGTGTACTGTAACGATCTGTCAGCTATAGATAAGGTTATCAATGCCTGCCCGACTTTTAAGGAGCCTGAATGCATTTGCCGCGAAGAATCTTTAAGTTCTCTATCCAGTAATGCAACTTGGGATATAGAATATACACCACCTTTCGGCTGCTTTGACTTGGCTCCGAGGAAAAGAAAAAACTTTATTCATGTGGAAACTCAATACTGCAAAGTAGATGCTGGTGTGGTCGATCCACCAAAAGTATGCAATGCAAACAAGACTTGTAACAGTTCCTCACCTAAAAAATCAAGGAATAGGTGTTGTGGCCCGTGTCGATGATACTAAATGGAGATATGTTAAAATTCTAGTAATTTTTTTTAGAGAAAAATTGAGTATACAATTTTGGACTATTAAATATTTATTTGTATATATTTACATTTTAATTAGATATCTGAACTGTCTGACTTACGCCAAAGCCAAATCTTGGGGTACAAGGGCATTTCAAATACGTACAAATGTGTTTGAAATGACAAATTACAAAATTTAAGTCCAGATCAAAAACAGCAGAACACATAACTAACCGCGGTAAGCGTGGCTTAAACAGTGTACCGTTCGGTCTCACACAATTACCTTGACGCGACCATTCAGATGCTATCATTTCTAAGCGCCAAATCAATTAACCAGTCCAATTGAATTTTGAAGATTGTACTAGTTTTGGTATTGTGAACTTGATGAGTCCGAATTAACGTATTATTAAACTGTATGAGTAACACTTCTTTACATATTTACTTGTAGCATGTAACAGTGATACGATATACTATAATGATAGCTAGTCAAACGAACATTCACTAAATTCTCTACTACTATATTTGAGGCTCAAACCTACAAGATTTATACCACAGACCCTAGTTTTGATTCTTAGATTTATTTTGCTTTTAGTCGCCCCTTTTACGGCAATTCCCACGATGTTGCTCTTATTTAATATTTAGACTGAACTAGCATATGCTCTACTGGTTTATTAGAATTAGGGCCCGTTTCAGAATGCCTTAATAAAGTTTCAGGTTGCTATGCAACACATAAAATAACTGAATGATAAACATGACAGTTAACATGCAGCGCGTTTCAAGCTTTAACCGATGGATAGGCTAAATCGATGACTGTGAAACGCAAAGATAGTGTTTCAATTAATTATTTTTTATTAAATATGTTCTGGGTAGTAAAACCGGAACTTACTCGAACATTCTGAAACAGGCCCTTAGTATACATAGTATAGTAGTTATTCACGCTTGGGCCATTCCGGAGAAAGAATCAAATGTAAAAAGATTATGCAATCACTTAATTGGTATAGTTTTTCATGTAGTTCACTGTTCACAGTTCACATTTATTTTATTTTATGGGATAATAGAACTAATGAGCAGGCGGTTAACCTGGTGTTAATAATTACCGCCAATCATAGACATCCGCTACACCAGAGGTATCTAGGATGCGTTGCCGGCATTTGAGGAGAGAATGTTCTCTTTAAGATTCTTAAGACTAATCTATTTATCTATGATCTTATGGTAGTTCAAATTGTTATTATAAATTAAATTTTGCATAAATTTGTTAGGATTTTTTAGAATTAAGAGATTGTGTAGATTCATTTACGCCGTATATAGTTATCACGCTGCTCATTTGCCGCATTCAGTTATTTTAGTCACCTATTCAACATCGAACTGGAAGATAATAAAACAATATTAATTCTCGTTACATACTGTCGTTCACTCACAAAAATATTTTTTCAAATAATTTTGAAAATTCACATCATTGCAACGTCCAACGTCGTCAACTGACAAACAAGAAGCTGGGTATTACATCGTTAATTAAAGTCACTTTATAATAATATTATTATGAGGATATTAACATACTTCTCGAGATTCTGTAGTCAGAATTAGAGGCCATAAAACTCTTCATCACTAGCGGTAGAAGAATTGTGGTACCAACAACCACGGCACCGCCCAGAACTAGGGATGCAGGGTTGATGTTCACTGTTGGGAGTTCCTGGAAGATAATTATACTATGGTTTAACAATCATGACCGTAGCTGGCAAGTAGTAATACATTACTAAACTGGCATTCCCATTATTTTTACCTTATTCCACTCATGGTCGGTAAAATGGATATGAATTTAACCCAGTTAATCGCTGGCCTATTTCGTTTACTTCTCGAAGTATAACTGCTACTATTACTGCCAATAGTAACACGCTGTTCCCGGTTGGTCAACCCATCAACGAATCCACTGGTAATTTTATACTAGATGATAGACACTGGGTAGACACTAGACAATGGAATTTAATTAAATGTCTCAAATGAGTATCTAAAGGGAAGTTTGTATTGTAGATTTTTTTCGGGATTTCCTCAATAGTTTTGAATACAGAATGAAAGGCATTTCAATCTAAACATTAAGATGATTTGGAAAACCATTTATACGTAGTGCAGTCCTTTGATTGAAAGCTATAATACCATAGTATAAACAATTCGGGACTACGGACCCACTGGGTGGAACTAAGGGTCCATGGTCCAACTAGTGAAAGAGGTGAGATCACTGACTCTTCACCCTTAAATAGTCATATGCGCGTCTCAAGGTGTTCAAGGTCAAAGGTCGTAGCAAATATTTCAATCAATTTGTAGTAAATATCTCGCTTATTTTGCTATAAATGATACTGGTTCATTATATAAGTTGTATATCATAAAATTATCTACAAAGAGTTCGCAGCGATCAGCCACAGATGGCGTAATCTAGGCCAAACGTGAATCCAGTTACTAAGTTGTACCTACAAATTTATTTCTTCACCTAATAAATATAAGTAGTTTTTAAAAATCTTCTACTGTTTACTAAACAATAGACAACTCCAACTTAAATGATTGATAACTGTTAAAAAAATTCATATATTCTTTTGATAATACTTACTCCTTATGTATTACGATTTTATGAACAAAGGAGGTAATAATTAGCCACAAAAAGTCAGATTGAGATGTCTCAGCTCTCACTTTGACAGTTGCCAAATTATTCTTTTTTTTGACTTCCTTTATTTAATTTTGTGACGTGGAGAGTGATTCAATAGGTTCTAAAATATAATAGCCCTTTACTGTCGTGTGAAGTCTTCGCTGCCTTCCTAAGAATAAAGTATGGGTTGTAATGAAAATATATACTTCCAAGATCTACATATGTATTTTAAATTTTTAAATACGCCTGTATTTAAAAATGTAAAATACATCCATATATGTGTTTAGAAACCATGCCTTGTTTATTACTCGAATGCACCTTTTTGTACTCTAAAAGCTGCACTAAATCTGCAAAGTTTCCCCACATAATTATTATTACCAACGGGATATTTACCGTGTTTTTGATTAATTTTGAGCTCCCGATATTTCCGAAAAAACGTACTAGAAAGAGGGTAGACCGGTTCGTCTGCTCTTAGTGCCTACCATCCACTCGCATAGACTTCAGTTTACTCGAGATCATGGCGCTTGCAACAGTGCCGAAATATCGGGAGCTCAAAATTAATCAAAAACACGGTAAATATCCCGTTGGTAATGACCGTGACAGTTTAAAAACTCATATTTCCCCACATAATAAGGCCATAGCTTACATTTGACAATTGTCTAAGTGACAGTTTATGTCGTAATTTTTGTTTTGGGTTTATATTATATGTCTATTGCCAACTTAAAATTAAGTCTAGGATGTGAATAGCACTTACAGATATTCCAAAAGTGTCAGCAGTTTTCTTCACTGGTATCGATATGAACGGGATCGAAAAGTCCAAGTCCACCTTCAAGAGAATATTAAATTTATATCAGAATCGTTAAATACTCACTTGCGGCTATTATAAAGTAATAAGATTTCATCACATCAACCGCACTGTTGAACAAGTTTCCCCAGGTTATGGCGAATTCCGCCAATCGAGGAGTGATTGAGGGAATTTTTCATAATCCCCACGCTTGACAGGCGTCTTGGGGATCAGTAGTCATTTCTTTAGAAAGCGCTGTTTTCCGCCTTGTATTTTTCCCTTAGTCGCCTCTTACGACACCTAATAAATAATAATAAATATAAAGGGTAAATGGGCATGGCTCCGTGTGTCCCTTTAGATTTTCTACTTGGGTGGAGCTGTAACTGTATGAGTTAGTCGATTTTAGTACATTATTAACAGTCAATAAAACCACTTAACAACAATTATTTTATCATGCCCAATTTGCTTATTTTTTAGGTTATGATTTCATGTTTTGAATAATTTCACGTTTTCGATGGAAATAGCAATGGATTTTCTATGGGTAAGTATCGCATGCATTGATGATTTGTTGGTTCAGAACTTCTTCTCGGGATATAAATGCCCATAGTTTAGGTTTACAGCAATATTGGTATGTACTATATAGTCTGGTCAATATACACATTTAAAGTTTAAGTCAATTATTATGAAACTCTGTATTTAAGGGCTGTGGATTTTGTTAATAAAGAAAATAAAAAATAAATAAAAAAGCTACATAAATTCCCACCAAGCAGAAAATCAGTAAGATCGTTTACAATATGATTAAAAATAAAATTTGAAAGTTCCCCATCATTCCCCTGTATGTTTTTTTTTTTATTCAAGGTCAAAAGTAAAAAAATGTGTATTTCGCGATTTTCACCAAAACGGAAGTTTTATCATAACAATACTTCAATCAAAAAATTTAAAAAAAATTGTAGATCATAAAATTATCTACAAAACATATGTATCAATACTTTTTTTCTACGAGCCACCGGTTTTGAGATATAATCATTCAAAAAGTTGTAATCGTCATAGTATGCACACGTTTCCACGTCACCTATGAGGTCCGATAATCAACAATCCGAAATCCGAGGAATTCGGTAACCATTATGGCAGGTGAGTCACCCTTTTCATCTAACCAGGGTGTAAGGCGGACTGAGCTACCCAGACACATCTGTGTGCACACCCGCGGCCTCCCGCTGCCGAATTAGGAAGTCGTCTACAGCGCAGCGTGGTCTACACGCTATTAAATAAGTGTAAGACTAAGTTAACATATTTTAGCATAGATTTCAACTATAGAAATATTATATATATACATACATGGCGAACTCATACATATTTATTATGACGATTACAACTTTTACACCTCTTTGAATCGTTATATATCAAAGACGGTGGCTCATAGAAAAAAAGTATTGATACATTTTTTGTAGATACATTTTATGATCTATAATTTTTGTTTGATGTATTTTTATGATAAAACTTCCGTTTTGGTGAAAATCGCGAAATACTCACTTTTTTGACCATGAAAAATAATCCATACAGGGGAACGATGGGGAACTTTCAAATTTTATTTTTAATCATATTCTAAACAATCTTACTGATTTCCAGCTTAGTGGGAATTTATGTAGCTTTACTCTTATTTTTTGGTCTAATTTGACCGGACTAATAATAATATCACTAGTAAATACTGTTCAATAAAAAAATAAAAAAAAAACATCACTTGTAGTGTGCACAACATCATCTGATGATGATGTAAATGTGTACTGGAATAATGGACACATAATATGAATTCATTCATGGTAAGTATGTAATATTAATAAAATATTTTATTATTTTGAATTAATATTTGTTTATTTTGAATATATGTTAAATAATGTTGAACTTTACATCAATAGGTAAGTATCAATTTTGTTAAAAGGCTTAAAAAAGGTGATGGTAACCTGCCAAGCCTTTGTACAATAGTTTGAAATAAGTACTTGACAGTGTCTTGTAATTTTATTATTGTTAATAATATTATACGACCCCGTTTCAGAATGTCCTAAAAAAGTTTTTGATTCATGGTACCACGGTTAAAAGAAATTAGCGTAGTACCATTGAGTCAATGGTACCACGGCAAAATAAATTGCCGTGGTACCACTAAAGGGTAGTCCCTTTTACTTTATCGTTCATTTGCCGTGCTACAATTAGATAGTTCTAATTGTAGCACGGCAAATGAACGATAAAGTTTCGGGTTACTATGCAACTCATAAAATAACTGAATGATAAAAATGACGGATAGGCTAAATGATGGATAGGCTAAATCGATGACTGTGAATCGCAAAGATAGTGTTTTATTTATTAAATATATACTAGGTAGTAAAACCGGAACTTCCTCGAACATTCTGATACAGGCCCTAACAATAATTAATATTATTGATCTAATAAATAAAAAATTAGTGTATAGGTTTGAGCAGCATAAAAACTGCGATGTAATCTGGAAAAAGATCTAGCAAACGGAACTCGCCTGAATTTGTTGCTTTCGCTAATTCAACACTTAGGTACGTTTAAGTTCTATGACTTAGGTAAGTGTGCTTTACTATATTCGTTAGGTCCATCGTTTATGGGACGTTGGTAGAACGATTTCCATCAAGATGGAGTACGCGCGAGAAGGGGCGTAAAACTGACAGACATCAGGAATAAATCTGATTGCCACGTGGACGCATGCTGTACCTAACAAGAACATTCTTTAAAAAATACTAAGCTATAGAAAGGGGTTGAATATATCCTTTATGTGAAAAATAACTAGTGCCTAAAGAAAAATTTTTAAGTTTAGATAGAATTGTCAGATTTTAATAGAGTAGAAAGAAATGATTGTTATATTGTACTATACCAAAAATAAATGTTTTACTTACTGTTATGTCCCGGTCCTCGAAATTGAAGGATAAGAATCTTCCATCTCTTCCTCTCTGACACGCGACCAAAACAAAACCGCAACAAATCACTAAGCTTTTAGCTAACATTTTTATGTTATGTCCAATAAAGCATCTACATGCCTGTGGAAATGCAAAAATTTAGCACTTATAAAATGCTAATATGATATAAATTTATATGTCATACGTGCTTTACTTATGACATATAAAAGCTGGTTGCTTCATAAATGAACAATAATTTTTAACTACAAAATATTGATGATTGTAAATTTAAATATGTTTTATGTAAACATTACAATATTAAAGTTAAACTAGAAGTATCGCGACCGTTACATGAATATTTAGGATAATTTTTTTTTCTGAGACTATAACATTTTGATGAAAATTACCTCTATTCAGAAACTGTTTGTCAAAATGTAGCCAATTAACTAAGGTGGTGTCCCTTTGGCAAGCGTCAGACGTTTGGGTCCATATTTATGTGGTGAACGGACAAATATGGACGGAAGTCACCGTGCATGACCGACGCATTTTCCGCGTATTGTCTTTGTATTACTGTGAAGAATGACGAGTTAGAGCGCCAGTATTGCGGGGCAGATGGCAAAGAACTATTAATATACAGACTGAACAGGCTATTCATTTTACATTAATTGAAAGGTGCACTTCAATGAGTTCTAGATATCAATCACGTCAGCATTATTGTTAGTTTCCGTTTTCATAGAACAGCGGTGCGGTAAGTATCAGAAAGCACACGTTTTTCGCCTTACCCCAACCGATCACCTGAATTGTCCATCATGTTAGTCAGTTAGTAATAAATGTTTATTAGCACCCAATTGACCACCTAAGTTGTTCCATTACGAACAAAAGATACTAAACAAACACTTGTGAACTCCCCTCCCCCCTCATATCTTCTAGTGGGAGTCGTAAAAGACTATCAGATAAGGTGGCAGCGCCTTCTGAAGAACTACTATTTTATACATTGCGAATGTCAAGAAGACGTGCTGAAGACCAAAGCTTTCAACCAGTGTGTGTTGCCAGTGATGACCGATGGCACCGAGACGTGATCCTTATCTGTGGCCCTTATAGACAAGCTCAGAGTCACTCAACGAGCCATGGAGAGAGCTATGCTCGGAGTTTCTTTGCGCGATAAGATCCGGAACGTGGATATTCGCCAAAGAACCAAAGTCACTGACATAGCTTTCAGAATTTGCAAGTTGAAGTGGCAATAGGCAGGCCACATTGCTTGACGAACTGATGACCAATGGGGAAGAAAAGCACTTAAGTGGGTACCACGTTACACCGGAACACGTAGATTTGGTAGACCCCACACTAGATGGACTGACTGACAACATCGAAAAAGTCACGGGTAGCCAATGTTTACAAGCGGCTAATATCCGTTCTTTGTAACGCTCTATGGGGGTGGCCTTTGTCCAACAGTCGACTTCTTCCGGCTGCTTATGATGATGATGATGTCCAAAAAAAAATTAATAACACGTGGGCGAAGGCCCGAGCGGCAGCTCGTTGTATGTATCAGAAATAAGTAGGTAAAAAAATACAATAATTTTAACATATAAGTAATTTAATGATTATAATACTGGCTACAGAAACATCAAAAATAAATAATTGATTCCACGAGAAAAAGATTTTATCACTTATAGGCAACCGACGCGCGTATCAGGATCATTGCCATTAAGTTTAGCGCAAATGGTGAGATGCATATACAAATAGTTGAAGCGAGTGCTCGCCGGCAGTGTGAACAGTCAGCGATCAACTATTTGTATATGCATCTCTCTTATTTACACGGAATGTATATCTATTGTACGTTTCTTGAGCGAGAAAATAGTCGATAGTTACTCGTTTTCTCGTCGGCGGTGGGACAAGTGCATAAAGGAGAACAACCAGACATACGAAAGAATTTTTGCGTAAGTTAAAGCAGAGACGCTTCGCTCGAACTAAGTTCTCGCTTCTCGCAATAAAGAGGATAAGATTTTTATATGCAACGAATAAACTTAAAAACTACTGGACCGATTTGGATGATATTTGGAATGGAAATAGTTTGAGACTCGGAGAAGGACATAGATATAAATTTACATGTCATACGTGTGTGGATAGTTTTTATCCAACTACGCAAAAAGAGGTTAATGGTTTTGCGCTATAATCGATAAACGCGCGGGCGGAGCCGCGGCCGGAAACCTAGACATTTATAAAAATATAATTTTATATAAATACGTGCCAGTTCTAATATTTGCTAGAGCTACTTTATTATAGTGTTTACACACATCTTGAACACAGTGATGATTTTGTTAACATACCGTGACATGTTGTCTTAACAATTTCGTGAAGTTTAATTGAGTGTTGAAGCCTAACGAATTGACCATATCAATCAAATAATTATCACAATTTTCACACTTTTTGAAGCAGTGAAGGCTCAGTGGCATTGGCTATGGTCTGCCGCGCAGCAGGTCCATGGTTTGAATCCCGCCGCGGGCTTGAGCTTCACCGCATGGTAGAAGGGCATTTTGCGAATGCCCGCCTGGCTAGCGACCACCCTCAAGTAGAAAATCTGTCACCAAGCACCTAACGGTGTGTTGCGGCAGCAGTCCTTGAGAACCAGTGAAATTACAAGCACATGAGACTTAAAAACTATGTCTCAAGGTGACAGGCGTAGTGCAATTCGTGACTTGCGGCGAAATGTATCTGATATACCTAGGCAGAGATTAGCCCGTCAGACATCAGGTGGATCTCGAGATTGTTACGTCACAATAACATAAAAATAAACATATATGTCTGCACCCTGCACTATACATATCTTGTGATGTGGGTTTTATTGCCCGTGGTTGCCTTGAGTACTAAGTGAGTTGGACCCCGGGTACTTTGTACTAGTAAACTATACGTTATTTACGCTTCACCTTAGACCAATAAATAGGACCATACGCACCACAGCTCACGATAGAAGAACCATGCTCCACAATAGCTTATGTAGGTATCTCAGAATAGAGACCAAACCAGAAACCGCCTACAATCTCTTTCGTATGGAGCAGCTTGTGTCCAAAAATTAAACATAGGTCCTAATCTATGTCCCGCAACAGCCCTTCTTTCCACCCGCAAGCGGCAGAAAATATATTTTTTGTGAAAATTGCTCACTGAATTTATTACGTGAATATGTGAAAGAATCGAGTATGTATGTGCCAACTTTCTGAAACTACTCTCTCAAAAAATTATCACTACATTGTCAATTTTTAACAATATTAAAATGATTGGAAGCTGTATAATTATTAAGTTTGACACCTTTACCATATATAGGTACACGATGGTAATGGGGATAGGTATGCGTATGTATTTACTTTGGATAGTTAAATTTGGTAAACATTTTATCAAACAATTTTTTAGCAAAAAATGGAACCGATTCAACACCCAAAAGTGTGAAATAACTTGTTGAAGTCGGTCCATGATAGTTCAAAAGTACCTATTATCACAATACCGTGCGCAATGGTACTGACTTCGACAAGTTATTTCACACTTTTGGGTGTTGAAGTCGGTTCCATTTTATACAAAAAAAAACTCAAAAAAGGCTTGACTGATTTTAATTAAATTTAGAATCGGACCAAACGACAAACATCACCTTTCAAACAAAAAAGAATTTTCAAAATCGGTTCACCAATCCAGAGTTCTGAGGTAACAAAAAAAAATTAGGATGAATTTAGAACCTCCTCCTTTTTTGGAAGTCGGTTAAAATATACATCATTAAGATACTCTCAAATGTTTTGAAATAATATATAATTACTAAAAGGGAAGTATTACGTTCCCTGTGTCGCTGTAAAATTAGGAAACTTCCGTTTTGTACGTTGTGTTATGTTTTGTGGATATTTTACAGCTACACAGGGAATTTAATAATATAACAAGTTATGAATAGGTTTGTTAAGCGCTCGTAGCGAAGTTTGCTTAGCTATTCTGAACCGGTCAGCAAAGTTAAGCAACGTCCGCCTCGGTCATGACATGGATGGGTGACCGCTGGTGACATTACTACTGAGCGCTTCCGTGCTTCGGAGGGCATGTTAAGCCATCGGTCCCGGTTGTTGTCTTAGGATGGCAGTAGTTATAGCATGGTGGTAGGGCATATTGCGAATGCCCGCCTGGCTAGCTACCACTCTCAAAATGAAAATCTGTCGCCAAGCACCTAGCGGTGTGTTCCGGCAGCTGTCGTTGAGAGCCAGTAATTCTAGGTTCACCTGAACAACGTCTTCGACCACATCATCACTTACCATCAGGTGAGATAGTGGTCAAAGGCTAACCCTTCAAGCATAGAATACGTATAACAGGTATTTGATACAGACATTAAATAACTCATTTTTTAATAAATCCTTCTATTTAAAAAAATATCTAATATAAAAAAAAATCAGCAGTAACGCATAAGCTCCATGAAACAGGTAATAACAAAACGTTTTGTATTACGTGTCAGTATTGCAAGGTCGTCAGCAAAAGCTAAAATGGGCTCTGTGTATATGTTATTGATCTTAAACCGATAGCCCCACTTTTTTCATGGCTAATTCAAGCTTCTCAATTAAAATATTAATTTTTAGGGTTCCGTAACCAAAGGGTGAAAACGGGACCCTATTACTGAGACTTCGCTGTCCGTCCGTGTGTCACCAGGCTGTATCTCAAGAACGGTGATAGCTAGACAGTTGAAATTTTCACAGATGATGTATTTCTGTTGCCGCTATAACAACAAATACAAAAAGTTGGCCAAGTGCAAGTCGGACTCGCGCACGTTATATCAAAAAAGGTTCAAATATGAAGTCTTATGTTGTATAGCTAATGGATCGGAACCCTTCATGCGCGAGTCCGACGTCCGAGTCGCACTTGGCCTATTTTTACTATATTAAATGCTACTATATTAAATGCTACTATATTAAATGCTACTATATTAAATGCTACTATATTAAATGCTACTATATTAAATGCTACTATATTAAATGCTACTATATTAAATGCTATTGGTGACAAGCAGCAACCTTGGAACAAATCCACATTTTATTGCAATAATGTGTCAGTATGTCCGATTTTTTAGTCTCCAGAACAGACCGAACTTCGGTGCGTTAAATCGCACAATGTATTAGTTGGTGACAGATTTTTATCACATTTTATACTAACTTGGTTGCTAGCCAGAACGGCGGAAAATGCCCTACCACCATGCTATAACGACTGCCAACCTAAGATGACAACCGGGACCGATAGCTTAACCTACCCTCCTCCTAAGCACGAAGCTAGCGAAGTAATGCCACTAGTGGCATTACTGAAAGCTTGGATGGGTGAGCTAGCTCACCCATCCAAGTCATGACCGCAGTGGATATTGCTTTCTTAGATGATCGACTAGGTAAGCTACGCAACGAGCGCTTCAATACACCTTTTACTGTTACACTGTTTTGCGTGACGCTGCACTGCGCCTATCATTTCCAGTTATCAGCTACAGCAGTAATTGTGTATAAAAAAATTGTTTATTATTAGATATATGCAATGATCCCAATGGGTTCAAGGCGGCGTCATTCGTCACCGAAACAGACCCAGGAAATCTTGATGATAACTTGATGGCATTAGGGAAAAGGGAGACCAGAGATGACCTAGTGGCAATAACTTTGAACTGCCGGGCAGGGTTTTATAGTTCGAATTCCGCAGCACACACGAATATAAAAAAAAATCTAATTTCCCTCATGATTTTCAAATTATAGAGCTATATAGCCGATTTCGAAAGTTTGTAATTTCAAGGTGTTCGTTATATTCTAAATTAAAATCATTTTGTCTCACTCTCGCAGCAATCGCATTTCCTCACTGTTTTCCAGCAAGAAAAGCTGCATGTTGGCTGTAAGCTGCAGCTGAAAACAGTAGCAATAATAAAAGTAGGAATTTTATTTCCTAACCGTCACATCGGTGTGACGGAGCAGGGTGATGGTAAGGCGGCCACGGAAAATTTGGGTGGTTTTTTTATTACAAAATTACAAGAGCAAAAATTTAAGCCATGTGCGGGATTCGAACCCGCATCCATCCACCCTTTTAGCCGGGTATGCTCTAATCCAATTGAGCTAACATGACAATGTGTGACAATATTTATTGTTTATTTAATTATTTATAGCTGATAGGTTAACCTTTCTTTTTCTCACTTGATTGGTAAGTGATTATGTGGTCGGAGATGTTTTTCAAGCTAATCAAAAATTACTAACTCTCAAGGATAGCTGCCGGAGCATACCGTTGGGTACTTGGCGACAGATTTTCTATTTGAAGATGGTAACTAGCCAGGCGGTCATTCTCAAAATGCTCTACCACTACGCAAAAGTGGTAGTAGATAGTTCCACCACCGTTAAGTGGGATTTAAAGGATTAAGATTTACCTTCTTCAAGATACGAAGCAAATCTAATTTTACAGGCTTACGACATAATAATTTTTAAGGCTGTGCCCAAAATAGCATTTGAATAAGCGCATGCAACGCGTCTCCATTTTTCGCTCTGATTGTTTTTGGCATGAAAATTTTCTCAAAACAATTACATCTGGCAGTTCATTGTTAGAAACTCAGGGCCAACCCAACCATCTTATTTAGAATAAGTTTAAAACTAACTTGTAACTCCACACGATCTGTTGCCTCTAGCTATATTGATTTATATACCTACCTACCTACATTTAATTGGAATTTAAACACCAAAAACTGGCCCTAAAATACATTAAAATTTTAATGTAAAATTAAAGCATATTCACATATGTATTCACACCTACCGTAATATATTTACTTTTGGAATAAAACATTTTTTAGTTTTATAATTATCACTCTTTATTTGAACAAACCGCAGAAAAAAAGTAAAATATTTTATTTTATATCGGTTTGTGGATTTCAGGTTCGTTAATATCAGATAAAGCAATCCAATGTTTGGACAAACAAAGATAGGAAACTCAAACTTTGTGGGTTTTATTTTTGTTATAAGAGGGTTTACAGCCGACCCTAAATCCGTGGCTCACATGGTCAACACCAAAGGTCTCGAGGATGCGTTGCCACTGTTGTCAGCCTTTGAGGAGGGAACATACTCTCTTCTTGAAGGCTCCTAAGTCGTATCAGTTCAGAAATATTTCATATGGCAGCTGGTTCCACTTTGTGGCAGGGCGAGGCAGAAAATACAGAGAGAACCGCATGGTTGCGGTCTTCCTGACGTCGATATGAAATTAAATGAAGCATCATGCTTTGTCGGGACGTCCGATGGCGAAACTCGAAAAAATAAAGAAAAACTCGCAGTGTGAGTCCGGCTCACACTGCGAGAAATACAATGAAGATACTTGCATAATTTTCTTTCAGATTGGTACTGGTTGCTGGGTGGATTCAACACATTTACATAGGTGATTAAAACCCAACTTCTATACCACCCGTATACTTTAATGGATAACATCCCAACTTGATGATTATTTATATATTATGTTCGGTAGTTTTTCTCCAAGTTGGTCCCATTTAAATTTCATCAACATTGGTGTTGGTAAGTGAAAATGCAGTCGAAGGTGGTAAGCAGGCTTAACCTGGAACGAAAACTCGCTCTCAAGGTCAGCTGCCAGACCACAGACGCTGCTGGGTGCTTGGCGCCAGATTTTGTACTGGAAGGTGATAGGTAGCCGTAGTGTGCGAGGCCAGTCGCACTCGGGCGGTTTTATTATAACGTAGCAAGTTAATTTTACAAATCGCGCATCACGTGCATGGTATATAATAAACATCATTTCCAGACTCACTTCTTTTGTAATTGAAATCCAGTAACAACTTCTAGAGGAAATAAGCCTCTATTTCTTATTTTTATAAATAAACACATCTCTAGATGTTGACAACACAAATACAGTAGGTACCTACAAAAAAGTGTTTTTGGGTTGTTTTGGGTCAATAAACTTTTTGGTAACAGTAAAACTTCAGCCGCAGTTCGGAGTCTTCGTCCAGTAGATGGCACTAGGCTTGCCCTAATATATATATAGCAAAATTTCGATGTTCGGCGCCTCTGCCTCCATTTCGGGGTTTATATGCTGCCGCATTTTTTTCATGCCTCAAATGCACGTTGTGAGTTTAACCAACCGAGTGCCCCAAATTCATATGTTATTTCATGTTATTTAGACTTTGATTTGTTCCAATGGAACCAATTATAATAACAAGAGAAACGGAAGTTTAGAATAAAACATGGTAATTAATGTTTTAAATTCTTTAATTATACCTGGTACAAGATCTACATATATTATAGTCAACAATTAACAAACGAAAGATATATAAAAGTCGCAAATTAACTGACAGAACAGAACATTGCGACCAAAAAAAAACAGCATTAAAATTTCGTTTCAATAAACTAAAAATATTTTCATTGCGAACTCGCAAAATGATATTCATTTCATTGTATGAATGTGTATGTTTACCAGAAAAGGTGTTTTGTTTGATTTTTATTGACGTTTCAATTCAAATAGTTTAACTCAAAAAAATTTAACCAAAAAATTGAACCGACTTCAACACCATGATAGTTAAAAAGATTATCACAATACCGTGCGCATGGTACCGACTTAGACAAGTTATTTCACATTTTTGGGTGTTGAAGTCGGTTCAATTTTTTGGTAAAAACTTTTTTTCACGCTTTTTAGTGATTTTTGCTCTCACGGGATCGATTGTCATTCATTGTCAACGATTATACCATCAGAATAGGTAAATATTTTTCAGTTATTGGAGTTTAACTAACTAAAAAACTTAATTAAACTTATATGGGACCATACGACAAGCATCATCTTTCAAACAAAAAAGAATCTTCAAAATCGATTCAGCCAGTCAAAAGTTCTGAGGTAACAAACATAAAAAAACAGACGAATTGAAAACCTCTTCCTTTTTTGGAAGTCGGTTAAAATACTTATATTCATATAATATAATTTGGGTCATTGGACGTCTTTTGATATAGGGAGAAGGGGAAACTGTTTTTTTTTAAATTGACTATTTCGTGATTAAAATGCTGGCACATATTTGGCTCAACGAATAGGCATTGCAATTCAACGGGGCAATGCTGCCAGTATGCTGGGCACGCTGCCTACTGGTACTGGGCTGGAGCATTTAGACCGCCTATGAGTCTGCTATGACTTATAGGTTGTCTAAATGGTATGTAGTATTTTGTTTAATAAAGGCATACCGCCGGTAAAAAAAAGGGAAACTTGCCTAATTTGTACTTGTTCCTAAAACGTCCCTTACAATATATCCGGACCATAGAGATATAAATTGCTTTCTCTTTTCTGTGATCCGGACTGACAATAATGTAGCGACGCAAGTGATAACAAATGGAACTACATACTAGTCCGCCAGTCATTTATGATACAAGTTTGCGCAGCTACCTGCTCCTTAAAAATATTGAAAGAGTAAGTAATTTCACCACTTTCATGTAATTTTTTTGCCATTTCACAAACATATTGAGCAAACGATACGGCGCAAAACCGATCTTAGCAGACTATGATCTTATTGTATATATTTGAGAGTTATTCGTTTGTAGGGAATGACGCTAAATTATGTCACTCTGTTTCGCGGGTAATTTGAAATTTCTTAATGTAGTGCGTCTTATTCGTACTCAATACTACATCATAAAATACCGGCACGAACTGAGCATAAAGGTTTCATTTCGTTTTTCATTTACACAGTTAGCCAGGCCTAGGAGGAAGAATATATATTCTTCCTCCTAGAGCCAGGCAGACATTCGCAAAATGACTTATAACTACTGCCACATTAGACTACAATGGGGACTTACGACGGCTTAAGAACGTGCGTTTGTTTTACCGCAAGTCAAATTCTACGCGATCTATATTACGCGGCGAGCGGCTCAGCTCTGACGCACACTACGATAGTATCTCTGTGTGCAAGAGCGCTATGATGCGAAAAATATTGATACTTTTATTTATTTATTTGAATTTTGAATCGGAATCGGTTATTGTTGTGAATATAATTATTTACTATAATAAAACTGTTTACAGGCCAAATCTGTAGGTACATTGAATATTTTTTTAAATAATGGTTGCGTTATATTTTATCTATATAGAAGCCAAATCATTTTGTTTTCGTATGTCTGTCTATCCCTTCAAACGCTGGCAGTACTTTAATAAAACTTGGCATGTCTATAGCTTAAAGTCTGAGATGATGTCAAGTGCGGGCTGCACCAAACAATAAGGAAGTCTTATTAAGGTTTCCGTAGGTAAACACAGAAACTTTATCATGAAAACTTACGTTGTTTTGACACATTTTTTATCATAAATAAGGAAACCTTAGTTTAGTTTTGCCATGTGCGTTTCGCCATCTGTCTGTATGTTACAGCCATTTTATTGAGACACTATTAGCACTAGGAGATTGGAATTTGAATATTACGAGTTGCTCTCATATCTAAAAAGATACCCCATCAATTGGGGTATAAAATGAGGTTTCTTGTTTGCTTTGCGTTTACGAAATATTCAGCAATAAGCTAACTTTTTTTTTTGAGTTGCATGTCCCTTCTAACTCACGAAGGCCAAAATTTAAAAAACGCAAGTTCCTATTTGT
This sequence comes from Plagodis dolabraria, assembly GCA_963854805.1. NCBI lineage: Eukaryota > Metazoa > Arthropoda > Insecta > Lepidoptera > Geometridae > Plagodis > Plagodis dolabraria. The sequence goes on from OY978459.1 coordinate 23,562,122, forward strand.
ACCTTAATGTACGAAATTACAAACAAGATTATAACGACGATCTAGACTACTAGTTTACAAGCCATAGCTGACCAAGTTAACGCATAGTTCAGGCCGCGTGAACTCTAAACAAATTCCATAGTAAGAGTCAGAATCTTACCGTAGAAAACTTTGATGGCGATTAACGTAAAAACTAGTAAAAAGTTAGTGCTGTTATTGCTTATATTCTAGAATAACATATAATTATTATTATTACTTTTAGGTTTTTAAAGGCGCGTGTTAACTCGCGGGGCGTATCAAGTATATGTAATAAAACACAACGTTTTAGCAAAAACATTAAAAACTGGTGTCTCTTATTGACATGGAGTGACTTTTCCTGGGGTCAATGAGTTCTGGCAAAAGATAAGATTCATAAAAGCTCAATAATCTCGGCTCCATTTTTGTTGACCAGAATATGTCTTCTCTTGTGATTCGGTTTGATTTCAGACGGTATTCTAGTCCTGTCCACACCGCAAACAAGCAAATGTTTCTTTGGCTGAAATAAATCGTATGTACATAATTACTTATTTTTACAAAATTAGAAATAAAAACAATTAAATTATAAATTATTGGTGTTATCACCTAATGTGGAGCTCATGTTTCTAAATTACTGATGGGTCTATCCACGCACGAATTAACATCATAATAATATTTTGACTAACCTCGACGTTTCAATCAAGTTGCATTGACCGTGGTCACGAGTAGACTGAAGAAGCGGGTGTCATCGTCTTGAGGAGCGGCGGGAGCGATTTAAATCTACCCCCGCTTGGTTTTTGTAAATGTCTTTCACTGTCACCTCGACACACTACACTAACAGTATCGGAGCTTGCACGCGACGGCAAATTACGATTCGAGCACTTTTTTATTACAGGATTCCACGATGTAGACAATTTAAATCCATCTTCCCGATTGTAATTTTTGTACTTCTTAATTTCAACCGCTTCACGTACAATTCTAGAGTAATAATGCCGTTCAGTGGAGAGAATTTTAGGGTCATGTAGCTCGATCCAGTGGTTAGGCCCTGACTCCAGTAAGTGCTCAGCTATTGCAGATTTATGTGTGTCCGATTTTTCACAGCTGCGATATGCTCTTTGACCCTTTCTGCAATAGTGCGTTTAGTCTGTCCTATATATGAGCTACCACAGCTGCAGTCAATCTTGTAGACACCAAGTGTTTGATATGGAATAACATCTTTTGCTGTTCTCACATGGCGTGCTAATTGAGATAACGGTTTATATACAGCCTTTATAGAGTAGTTTTTGAGTGCCGTTCCAACTTTATCCGTTATCCCTTTGATGTACGGCAAAAACGCTGGTTGTCTTTTGACAAAAGATGGTTCAGTGATTCAAAAGACAACCAGCGTTTTTGCCGTAAATCAAAGGGATAACGGACAAAGTTGGAATGGCACTCAAAAACTACTCTACGGATCTGGCGCATATTATGCAGTACTTATTTTTTACCATCATAAATAAAACTTTACCTGTTTTTGGCCCAATAATCGTAGCAGCACCTGATGCGGCGGCATAATTAGTTCTATTTGATCTTTTAGACCGACACGCGTTAGCCACAACTGTGATCGCAGGAATCCCATCTATAATATCTCCGTTTTCAATTGCTAGTTCAGTTTCTTCCTTAGCCGCCTCTCTCATACAAGTTTCCGCAGCAGCTGCCCACCAGTCACCATCACTGTGGCACTTCTTGTAGGTTTTAGGGTTTAAATTTGGTAGGTCCATTGCAGTAAACAACTCATTTAAGTTGGTCTGTCCACTGCCAATTAACATTGCACCAGTCAAAGCAGCATGAGTTAAACTCATATCATCGGGTAAATTGTCACATGAATTAATTTAAAATTTTTCGTTGCACATATTACATTGGAAGAAGATGACTGACTCTAGACCAATAAGCTTCTCTTTTATAATTTGTATATTACTTAGTGTACCTAAGCTAACCTAAGGCTGGGTTGTGATCTGATAATGCTTTCAATCTGTCAAAAAAGTGATTAAAATCAAAAATCCTTCGGCCTACAATCCGGAATGGTGAGCTGGTTGATGCATTTGATTCTACGCTCTGAAAAAAATAATTGAAATCACACATACATATTGGTAACCTTAATACTCTTAACTCCAGAGTGCTTACAAAATTGGGCTTTTTTGGTTTTGATTGGATATTAATAATAAAAATGCTACTCATACTTCCGATCTGTATTAATTTATGTTTCATGTTTTTTGTTTCATTCAGGTAAATTCAGACATTCTAATTATTATCAGTTTGAGTACTTACAATTTGATATTCCTCTGTCGCACTTTGCATTTGAGTTTTTTCCTGTATCTCTTCCAGACCTTCTGTAAGCGACGAAAACATTTCCTAGAATCATAACGAATACAAGTTTAATTTTAAAATCCATTATGTTTCATTATATCACTAAGATATATTTTTAATATAATATGTACTTACACTACCATCATTGGGCTCATTTAACTTTACTTCATTTGAATCATTACATTTTGGTGCATCATTAGAATAACTTGATTGTTTAGCTTCTGGCTGACTGACTTCCGTCAAACAATGACTTCTTTTTATTTTACAAAAAAATGGGCATACCTTCTGGTAAATATAAGTAGATATCCAAATAAATGACGCGCTAAGATAACTGTAAATCTGTCAAAACAATTAAATATTGTGAAATAATATTAAACATAATACCATCCAAACCACACTAGTCTAGTGCAAAGTGATATTTAGGTACGACGACGAGTGAAGCGAGGAGGAGTTTATGCGCGCACTCAGCGAGCGAAGCGAGCGTAACACGGCAGCGGCCGGCGATGCGCCAGAAGAATTTTAGAGCATAAATGCTCTAAAATTCTTATCTACTAAAACTTGTCATCAAAAATGTACATACTTAACCTCAAAAGTTATATCTAAGCGAAGCGAGCGTAACACGGCAGCGGCCGGCGATGCGCCAGAAGAATTTTAGAGCATAAATGCTCTAAAATTCTTATCTACTAAAACTTGTCATCAAAAATGTACATACTTAACCTCAAAAGTTATATCTTTTTGTTTTTGATTATGTCTTTGCAATGACTCATTACCCTGTTTCGGAAGAGGTATCATGGGGGAGGGGTACAACCACTCCCCCCCCTTTTCGCGTGGCACGATACTAGACCCTTACCATCATAACATATCATGATATAACTGATAAGCTGGCTCTTTTTGCTTTCCTAGCACAAGCCAAAGATTTATTGTTCTTACTAGATGAGAACATTTTGCGTTTATTACCCATATCTGGAAGAAAATAAATTAAGACAGTAAGTGACACCATCACGTAATAATCATTAAATGCATTAATAATATACATACGAAATTAAATATTATCAAAACCACCTCAGCTCAATAATAACAAATACTTTTAAAAGTATCTTAAAAAAAACATTAAATAATATTTAAATAAAACACTTAAAAAAGCATAAAATTATAATATATCTAGTGACAATTCCGACAGATGTATAATTTTATGCATTTTTAAGTGTTTTAATTATATATTATTTAATGTTTTTTTAAGATACTTTTAAAAGTATTTGTTATTATTAAATATGGATTTCCGCAAAGTAACGCCTGAATCTATTAATTACTACTTCAGCTATTCACACAAAACAAATTCATCACCAATATCCATACAATATTACTTACCAAGTATCAATTTGAGCTAGGCACGCTTGCGGCTAAGGTCATTGAACCGTATCGCCTGCAGACACAAAACGGTACGCGCGGGATGCGGGGGAGGGGAAACCGGCAAGCGACACGTGCTCTCGCTGGGAAGGCCCGGTGCGTACTAATCGAACAATGGATGCGCGCAAGATTATAAAGGTTTATTTGAAAAAATCGGCTTAAATTACAAAGTCCCTAAAACGTGCAGGAAAAAATATTGAAATATTAAGCAATATCTGTTGTTCTATGAAATTAGACTGCCAATTACAAATACTTTCGGGAACTAGGTAAAAAAAATTGTTAAAGTGGACCGATAAACTCGTTTTTATGCCACGACAGTATTTTATTTCTGACACATAATAAATAATATATTTGTAATATAGCTCTGTAGTGCACTTTGAGGCTTCATGCTCTTCATAATAAAGGTATCATATAAAATACTATGTCACGTTAAAATAGTTTTATTTGACCTCAAAAACAGCTCTGCGACAGATTTCCGGAAAACACCTTGCATAAATTGCTTTCGGTTAGAAAAACTGTTTACAAATTATTATTTTTTTCACTGATGTGCACTAATATAGAATTAGACCTTTCCGAAATCGTATTTTTCATAGAATTTACTGCTTGTACTGTCACGATATTGACTCTGAAAAAACGCAGATATACGAACTTTTAGCCGTGAATCGAATCCTTGCTCTTAACGTAGGTACCCTCCGAAACATTTTTCAGAAGAAAAATCAGTAGTAAAGCCACTAGAAGTCACCCATCCAAGTCATGGCCGCGCCGAGCGTTGCTGATAGGTAAAACATATACTTCGAGCGCTTCAAAATTCTCTGAATATTTTGTATTTGAACTACACATCCTAGGTCGTCATGGACAAAGAATATAAACAAACGCATTCAAATAAAATCAGGTCAATAATGACACCATTCAAGACCCACTAGAATAATCACTTACCATTTCTTCCCAGTTTGATACCATCTTGCCCAGCACCGTGTCGTTTGTCACAGAGCATTATGCAATCACAACACATGACGATCTCTACAATGGCGTTTCCACACGTCATTGTTTTGAGGCAAGCTTTGGAACGCGAAGTATATAGTAGTATGCGGACGAGGAACCCGGCAGTGGTAGCTGGTCTTCCAAGATGGGTGCAGTGGAAGTACTTTTGGTTCTGGTGGTGGTGGGAAGCGCGCAGGCTGAGTACAGGAATGATGGGTAAGTTTTTTGCATGTTATAAGGTGTTACGGACGTCGCCCGTCTGATGGAAAGCTTGACGACTGTCCTTTACAGATGCTGTGTCAGTACGTTCTGCTTGACACTGCACTGCGCTCGTCACTCCGAGACGTTAGTTCATGTTTGTATATCTGACAGGATTCTTCGCTGCGTACGTAAAACGCGGTGTGTTTTTTTTATGCCCGATAGGTTAGCCTTTGACCACTATCTCACCTGATGGTAAGTGATGATGTGGTCGAAGATGTGGTTCATACGTAGCGCTGGAACCAAAACTCAAAGGACCTAAGTCACAATGGATCTAACTCGTTCTTGTATGAATCAGTAGACTTAATAATATTATTTTTATATGCCCAAATTAGAATGAACAAAAGATTGAAGCAGTGATGGCTCAGTGGCATTAGCTATGGACTGCCGCGCAGCTGGTCCATGGTTGGAATCCCGCCGCGGGCTTGAGCTTCAGCGCATGGTAGAAGGGCATTTTGCGAGTGCCCGCCTGGCTAGCGACCACCCTCAAGTAGAAAATCTGTCGCCAAGCACCTAACGGTGTGTTCCGGCAGCAGTACTTGAGAGCCAGTGAAATTACAGGCACATGAGACAAAACAACTATGTCTCAAGGCGCAGTGCAATTCGTGACTTGTGACGAAATGCATCTGTTATAGGCAGAGGATACCGCTTAATATCAGGTGGGCCTCAAGCTTGTTCCGTCACAATAACATAAAAAAAAAGATTAAGAAAATATATTTACTGATTAGAATTAAAATTAAACAATTTACTCAGCTAAAATTAATCAACTTATGAAACAGCGGCTCCAAACTAGGCTCCAGGCCCTTATTGTGGATACCTAAATAATATCGATGTATTTGATATCTGACTATCTACTTTAATATATAATATCTACTTGAATATGACTGCCGTTTGGTTTTAGGTATAACGCGAATTGGCACTCTGCGTTTTAGGTACGAAGCGAGCGAGCGATCTAATACTGGTACCTAATACCCACCAAGATTGACTCTTGCTGAAAAAACCAGGCTGGCATTGCAATTGATGAAGTAATTGCAACAATATATCCTTGTTTAATTGCTGTTAGGCTAGCTTTTGACCTAATAGCAAGTGCGATGTGTTCCGAGATGTTATTCAGGCTAACCTAGAACACCTGAGCGCCATGCCATCACTCACGTATGTTTTTTTTATGCCTGATAGGTTAGCCTTTGACCACTATCTCACCTGGTGGTAAGTGATGATGTGGTCGAAGATGTTGTTCAGGATAACCTAGAATACTGGCTCTCAAGGACAGCTGTCGGTACACACCGTTAGGTGCTTGGCGAAAGATGGGGTCCGCGTGAGATGGGGTGTTGGTGCATTTTGGGCGTACAATACGGTTCCTGACAATTTGAAGCCCTGATTACCCAATACAGGAACCCGTTAGTATACCCGTTAGGTGTACCTGCTACAAAAGTTCATGTACATAATTACGACCAGTTTACGAAAAATTATAGTCACGTGCGGGATTTGAACCCACGCCATTCACCCCTATAGCTGCGGTATGCCCTGACCGCTAAGCCCACATGACATTATATGACTCTAATTTGTCCATTCGTTCTTAACTATCGTATGGAGATGGGGCGACCGACATATATAGTTCAACGTACTCGTACTGTTACACCTAATATATTGCTGACCTAGGCCCGAATCCCTCACAAACCTATTTACGCGGTGTCAGCAGTATTTTTCTCTATATAAACGGTGGCTTCCAAAATTAAGTGTTCAGATTTATTGTGATAACTCCAGGAGTCACCAGACTCAGTACCAGTATACCCTTCAGGTGGAACCTCTGCCCAAATTAGTAGTTAAAAGTGAGTTGCGGGAACTTCAAAAGTCAAGTGTATATTAATAATTTTATTTTTTTTATAAAATAAATGTGTGTGTGTCCATAAGTTGTTTTTTTTAAGACAACTGAATAGGTCCACACAACAGTACGTTGTACCACACAAACAAGACTATTCCAATCAGCTTTAAATTTGTTAACGACTACTAATGTATGTTTCATTTTTAATATTACCTTGTAGTGTTAGAGCAGAGATATTGAACCTACCTACCCTACATGCTAGGGATAAGAGTAGAAAGAAGAAGAAGCAGAATATCTTATTACAGTTAGTACTGTTTCATGTTGAAAAACCACCAAGACTTGTCCATCCCATAATTCAATCCGGACCTAGCAATTTGCCACAGCACCAACCAACAACGCATTTTTCTAAACAAATAATTAATATCTAACCGACCCTAGCTTCAATTTCAGAGGCTTCATGCCGAGCTACCAACGCACGGAGGATCAGCTGGCTGAGCCGTCAGCCAGGGTTGAGAAGACCAGGGATGATAGAGATAATCAACCGCAGCGAACAGAGCGGTTTGGGATATCAGCGTACGGGGGGAGCGGACAGGCAAGTTTGATTTTGATACTAAGCCCAATAATCTTGATATTGGCAAGAAGAATCGCACTCACTTGGTAGCTTGGTACTTAGGTGGGCGAGCATGCGCAAAACAAGTGAAGTACTTGTCCTTTTAAGCTATTGCATAGCTTCTATCGCGGGCCTTGAGCGTGGAGACCGAATCCAGAAATTCCGTAACGAAAATAACCTAACACCTCCCACTCCGACCGGCACAGCGGTTATACTATATTTGATCAGCGCCTCTACAGTGCGTAAAAGGAACAAAATTTTGGCAGACAAAAAGGTTTTGATAACTAACGTGTCGAGATTTATAATTGCATAAGTTGATAAAAAATGCTATGTAATAGCTTTACCGCGGAAGTCTCCAAATGCCACACGTCTTTTTTTTACAAGTGAAGTAATTGTTTTTTCTACTATCCACAAGTTCTTTTATGTAGAATATGGATAATCAATCACGTAAGTGACCTACAGTTCCCATGCATGCAATGTAACAGCAGGTGATTTTTGACAACATGTTTTTTTCAGAAGAAAAGAAGCGATCAACAGCGAGTAACCGTGTGTCCTGGCAGCTTTCTTAAAGAGTCAGTAATTCTAGATTTGCCTGAACGACGTCTTCTCATCATCACCATCAGGAGAGAGACTATCAAAACCTAACCGATTAGCAAAATAAAATATATATTTTTTATTAAGTATTTTGTTTTGTAATATTCCAGGGTGCCTACGGAAGTACAGCTCCAGGGCTCTATGGGCCTGTGAAAATAGACCTGGGAGGAGTGCTTATCGGCTCCATCATAGGGTTTGGTGCTGTTATCATCCTTCCCAAGATAATCCACGCGCTGTCCTACAGCTACGGTGGCGGATATGGACGAAGTAAGTTTTCTATTTTCATAAATTGTTAAATGAGCGAGTGCAAAGCGTCCCCGTTTCATCTTTGGCAAAAATGCTTTCGTGTGTCTGTCTAGCGGATATCCAGATGTTTAATTTCCTCCTTCGATAATTGTATTTATTAGGGCGAGTGAAGGGATCACTATCCTATTAATATCACTATCCCACAACTTAAACATTTTGTAGCTCCTTTTGCTGAAAGACTATCACGCTTTTAGATTTGTGCTGTAACATAGTAATTTCAATTCATATTCTAGATGTGTTATATGTCAAAAAAACTATAATTTTATAACCATTAAATGAACGAACATCAACATCAACAATTTTTTATTCATCGGTTATCATGTTATTGTACTGCTAACGCCATCTGTTAGAAAACGAAAGAGCTATAACATCGCTGTAACAATTTGACTCATATCGTAATTAAACGATTAAATACTAGATGACACCGTTGAATCTAGAATCTGGTTGTTAAATAAACGCGAGCAGTCACAATGATCAGCTTTTTGCTAATCATTATGACGAGTAAGTTTTTGGAAAATATAGGCGACGGTATGGGGTTTGAAAACCTAAAAAATATATTTCAGTCCCAAGGGCTTCAGGTAATAGAGCCATTAATAAAATTACGTAGTTCTACGAATAGCCTCCTCGGAGTATTAAATATTTACTTGTATTCAGAAAAGAATATATAATGTAAATAAGTAGGTACCTACTTAGGACATTTTGACAACGAATCCGTGCTGAAGTTTTTTTCATAATAATTTGAAATGCAGTTGATTACAAATTCTTTTTTTAATACAGGAGTAAGTATTAAGAATATTAATTCAGAGAGGACTCTGAAATAATTTTCTTATAGCTTATAGGCTAGCTTTTGACCACTATTTCACATGATGGTAAGTGATGATGTGGTCGAAGATGTTGTTCAGGCTAACCTACTGGCCTAATAATTACTGGCCCTCAAGCACGCGGCCGGAACACACCATTAAGTGCTTGACGACAGATTTTCTACTTGAGGGTGATAGCTAGCTCGAAAACGCTCAGTAGTAATGTCACTAGCGGTCATCAATCCAACTCATGACCGCGACGGACGTTGCTTAACTTAGCTGCTCTATTAAGAACGGCTAAGTAAACTTAGTTACGAGCGCTTCGAAATTAATTAATGCCGTATCGGTATCGCTTCGACTCTGGACTAACTACAAATGAGGCAAGCCGACGGACAACGATGCTGCGGGTGCTGTTACGTGTGCGTCAGCATCACTATTACTCCTCACAGGCAGCACATTAGTAGCAGTGCCGGACTGCTGCGCAGCAGGTCCACGGTTCGAATCCCGCCGCGGGCTTGAGCTTCACCGCATGGTGGAAGGGCATTTTGCGAATGCCCGCCTGGCTAGCGACCACCTCTAAGTAGAAAATCTGTTGCCAAGCATCTAACAGTATGTTCCAGCAGCAGTCCTTAAGAGTCAGTGTAATTACAGGCACATGAGACTTAACAACTATGTCTCAAGATGATGAGCGCAATGCAATTCGTGACTTGTGACGAAATGAATATGTTATAGGTTTAGTCCGCCTAACATCAGGTGGGCCTCGAGCTTGATCCGTGACAATAACAAAAAAATATAAAAACACCGGCCAAGTGCGAGTGGGACTCACGCACGTAGGGTTCCGTACCATTATCTGAAAAAAAAAAAACAAGTTTGTTATAATAAAAACCCTTAAATATATATTTTACTTTATTTTTAGTATTTGTTGTTATAGCGGCAATGAAAATACATCATCTGTGAAAATTTCAACTGTCTAGATATCACCGTTCGTGAGATACAGCCTGGTAACAGACGGACGGACGGACAGCGAAGTCTCAGTAATAGGGTCCAGTTTTAACCCTTTGGGTACGGAACCCTAAAAACATTATTTGTTATCCTTGGGAACTTATTTTCAGGTTTAGAAACGGACTTTGGCCAAGTGTCTGAGTGGTTCGGCAAAGTGGACGAGACTCTGAACCGGTACAACGTGGACTCCGCGTCGTGCATGCAGCGACTGACATGCTCCTATGTGCAGCTGGCTAACGAAAACGTGGTCACTGGAAACGTGACGGATTTCGATTCTATGCTGTCTTCTATATCTAGGTAAGGATGATATGGATTCAATAGTTGTCGAGATAAAACACTTTTAAATTTGATAGCTGTAATCTGATATGAAGATCTCTAAGAGGTCTATAAAAGTTTGACAGATGTCATGAAAACTAAAAGTAATTGAGTACATAAAATACGACACCAACGTTACTTTGACACCTGTCACAAATCACACTAGTCTATCTGACATAAACTATCACTTTGACAGCTGTCACACCTTACAGCTATCTTAATTTATCTATAAAATTCTTTAAAAAATCCCAAACAAGAAACGAAACTGAAAACAGCAACATCAACTGTCACTTTGACAGCTGTCAGTCACATCTTAGGTCTTTCTTCAGAGTTAATCCAATAGCAAAAGTATTATTTGTAATATCGACGAAGCAGTTGATTTAGTTCCAACTCTAGTGCAGTGGGTGGACGGGGAAACTTGAATTCCCCGTCCACCCACCAGTGGGAAAGTCCAGTGGGTGGCCGGGGCATCGCCCATATCTCCTTATACATATAAAGATAAACTTCGCAGCCTATGTATGTATAATACATACATAAGAATAAGTTATCTTTATGAACTCTTCGTGTTTTCCAAGACATAGCACAGCGCCTGGTCGATGTTGACGCGTTTTTATTATGAAATTCAGAATATAAATATGAAATATATTAGGGTTGAATTGGCTGGTCACTTCTCCATACATACGTTGTAGGGTGATAACTCCCTTATTTGAGAATTTAGGTCCAGAATTAAACATAATGCCGATTGATAACACCATTATCTAGGCTTGCATGATGCCGAAGTTTTAAAAAGATAAGTTCGAAAACTTTATTTGAAAATGTTTCTAGGCTCATAACTCTCATGTTAATTATCTTATGAAAAAAAAGCCTAGATAATAAAGAAATCAATCGATATCATGCTTTGTTTTGGACCTTAATCTTCAAATAAGGGAGTGATCACTCTAGGACGTTTGTATGGAGAACTGAAACGCGACGGATTTTTGAAGCGCTCGTAGCGAAGTTTGCTTAACCATTCTGAATCGATTAGCAAAGTTAAGTAACGTCCGCCGCGGTCATGAGTTGGATGGGTGACCGATGGTGACAGTACTACTGAGCGCTTCCGAGGGTACGTTAAGCCGTCGGTCCCGGTTGTTGTCTTAGGATGGCAGTCGTTACAGCATGGTGGTAGGGCACTTTGCGAATGCCCGCCTGGCTAGCTCAAGTTGAAAATCTGTCGCCAAGAACCTAACGGTGTGTTCCGGCAGCTGTCCTTGAGAGCCAGTAATTCTAGGTTAGCATGAACAACATCTTCGACCACATCATCACTTACCATCAGGTGAGATAGTGGTCAAAGGCTAACCTATCAAGCATAAAAAAATAAAATAAAAAAAACTGACCGGCCAGTTCACCCTTAGAAAGTGTATTCATACGCTTTCCGTACAAAAGTACTTTTGTCACATTTCGATTTCAAATACCAAGTGTTGAAACTTCCGGAAATTTTGCATCCATCGTATATTTACGTGTTCGGTAAAATTGTTTTGGGTGAGAATTCTTCTTTACACATTTAGATACAGCGGTGCTGATTCTACAGGGTTATTGGTAAAATGCTAAAATCCACTTAGCGTTGACTTCTGCAAGTCCTAACAAACATATTAAGACATTTTTTTTTGTTTTGTTTTTTTTTAATTATTTTTTTTTGTTTTAAAGTCTACCGAAGAGCACCCGCCGCGGCAAGAATGGACCGCTTTGTTAGGACTAGCAGAAGTCAACCCTAAGAGTTTGTTAGCATTTTATCAATAACCCTGCATACTCATTAATTCTCTGTATTACAAATGTGATAAAACTACGTTGGTACAGAAATTACTTAAAAATGTTCCACTCAAAAACATTAAAACTGCTAATGCATAGATAAGGCTTTATATTGCGGAAATCCATAGTCAATAATAACAAAATTACAATAAAGTCTACACAATCGAAACGAAACGAAAATTCTTCCGGTTTAGCTGCGTGGCGTTTGTGACGTCACACCGGCTTAACAGGAAAATTAAGCGAAATAGTCACTATTAGATACCTTTAATTTTTTAATAAGGGGTTATTAGGTTTCGGTTTGAAGGAAAGGGTGTCTAATGTAATTATTACATTAGTAAATAAGTAAAAAGCAAACACAATTTTTTCTTAGCATCCGTCAATTTATTAATTTAAAATACAGATTCGATCTCATAAAAACTGTAATATTTTAAATCGGCTTTAAAATCACAACATGCAAGAGCCTGGCTTTGTCAACCACCTTCGTGAAAAAATACTCGTGGAGCACTCAATGTGTCGAATCACCGGGTCCACGGGTAATAGCTCCGTTGCTTTACTATTCCAATACTCATTAATGTCATACTCGTTTACGCATAATTATTTAATATTTCTTTTATTTTGTTGCAGCAACTCGCTCGTCCATCGGATGCTGTCAGGCACTTCGATCTACGAAGCAATATCGGCTGGTGGGACATCCGACACGGATTGTCAACAGTTGTACCCGAAGTGTAAACTCGACAAGAAAACGGTGGTCAAAGTGCTGACTCAACTCGTTCCTCCTAGTTGAGATATTTGATCTTAGAAATAAATATTTCACTAGAAGTTCCAACTCTTTTAATTATTTACCTTTTATATCTTCCAGGTGTTGTCAATGCGATTGTGCGATTATTAAGTGAATTAAGCAACACTTCCATCGCAAGTTATATGGTTTAAGATCTTTTCATCCCACCATCTCGGAAAGAGTATTTTTAATCTTCAATATCTGAGTGGAAAAGCCGTTTTTATTCTCTAGAGGATAAAGTAAATTGAATTTAGAACATCGTGGGCACTAAGTTAGTGAATTAAAAAAAACATTAAACCTATTTACTGCTACCACCATAGAGGACCGAATATAATTATACCTTAGTATTATTTTGTTATAATTTAAAGATTATTCTGTAATAAAATTATTCTGTCATACATAATGTAGTAATTAATACCTAAACTGAAATAAACCTATCTTACCTATCTTGTGATTGTAAACGTTTTTTTTTTGCATTTAGTCATTTCCTCGCTGAGGTGGAATGAAAAGTTACGTTTTGCCCTCGAGTGCAAAGATTTTTCACCTCGTGCTCTTTTGATTCCCTCGCTAACGCTCAGAATTCTAATTTTGAATCACTCGCTGCGCTCGTGATTCAATTTTACAATCCTTCGCTTGCTCGGTCATCAAAATTGAACACGCGGTTAAAAAGCAACTTTGCACTCTTGTATAACAAATAACTATTATTTCTCTTAAGAATATAGGTACGAGTACATTCACTTAGCAGAGAACTGACAGGTTTACTTACTTGTACATTTGTATTGCAAACATAGAAACGACCTATCTAAAACTGGATATAATTTATTTATTACATATTGTTTACGTACGTAAATATTAAACTGTAGAAAAAAAAACAAAGAATAGAATACAATAGAATAACATTAAACAGTTGCTAGACAACAAAAAACGCTAAGCAATTGCTACATATATCGCGAATAATATAACGTTTGGTCGCGCCACTGTAGTAATATTACCGTGGTCGCGCTATCACATTGTGTGAAAGAAAATTATCAAGATGGCAGTCATCATAGTATATGCCTTTTGCCAATGCCCGACTGGCTTGTTACTACCCATATGTATAATATCTGTCGCGAAGCACCTATCGAGCTGGCACCTGTCCTTGAGAGCCAGTAATTCTAGGTTAGCCTACTAAGTACATCTTTGACGATATTAATTACCACTTACCATCAGGTGAGATAATGGTCAAAGGCTATGAGCAATAAAAAAATGGTACATACTAGTACAACACCTACATATATATTCACATGTTCAATTCGTAAGAACTAGCGACAGCCACGTGATCGCGTTGTACTCGTATTACACTCGTATGCGTCTTATTGCGTCGTCGTTTCAATTAGCAGCCACCGCACAAAATCATGAGATGCGATTTAATCGTTCGACTAGCTAAAATCTCTGCATCTCAAAAAAGGTTTGTTTTTCTATTTATTAGGTACTCGATTCAATCGTGCGACTAGTTACACTCTTTTTTTTCTCAAGAAAAGTTTAATATCTAAGTACAACACCTAGTCTACATTTTGTGCTTGTTTTTTTGTATGTTTCAGTTTGTTCTTATGAAATATATATTTATTATATAAAAAAATGAGCATGTAATTTTAATTAAGAATGAATATATAATTAAGTAAAATATTCATAAATTTTCTCTAATTATAATTGAAGAAATTATTCATCCTAAATTATTAATTGAAGAAAAAGCTATTATTTTTCGTTCTAGTCAACAAGTTCAAAAACGTGAAAAATAGAAATAAAGGTCCTAAAAATATGAGCGAAAGCTCATTGGATTCGGAATCACCTCTAGAAAAATGTTTTTGAAGGATTTTGGTGCAGGTAAAAAATTTCAATTGTTATTAACAAAATAAGACGAAAATAATGATATTTAGTATTTCGTTAATAACTTGAAAAATATTAATATTCAAGGAATTTGGATAAAAGTTAGTTAAAGAGGAAGAAATTTCCGACAAAAAAGTCCGTACTCCCGGAACTCTATCTCTATTGATTATAATTTTAATTTAACGTTGAAAATAGGGCTCCGCGCGGCTGTTACGGCATGCGCGCGCCACCGCTAAAATGAGTTCATCAGATAAAATATTTTTTTTATAACATAAAATGTAATTTTAAAAATTTGAAAAAATTCTAGTATCTTCTTAACACTTGAAAGAATCGAGCCCCGTTGGAAAAAATGTTTTATCACCATTTTTCAAAAAGTTATTCAATTGTTAACTAACACATTTTTTCCTTATCTCCGTTATAATAAATAATGGGATAAAAGTTATAAATAATTGGCCTATAAATTTGAAACTTCATGGAGCCCTTTTGATATATATACTTTATAAGATCCTGCGATTAATGTTCATAATAGTTTATTAATTTGTTAATTATGATTTTTTATAACTATTGCAAAATAAATATCTAAAATAAGTTGATAAAAAAAAATATCAATTAATTTTTAGTTATGCCTGTTTTCACATTGAACAATGGCAGTAATTTACATAGGTTATAAATTTTTGACGTTATTTGTTTATGAAATTGTTTTAAGCAAATAGTGAAATTCAATATTTTTGAAAATTTTTTTTGCTAGTTTGTTAAGAGAAAATTATGATTAAAAAAATGTTTCTTCATTTTAATTTTTAATTGTTTAAAATCGTTTTTTTATATTGCGATTATTTAAATAATTAGTTAATTACTAATTTATGTGAATAGATGGTAATACCGTACTATGTACGAAATAATCCGAATCCCAATTTTGAATTACAACATTCGGTTATTTACAAAAATATAAGCCATAGAGTGATAAATCAGGTGTAATCTTCTCCCAAATATCCTTTAAATAAAACACAATACCAATAATATATAATTATGGAAGCATATAAAATTTAAAGGGTAATTTCTAATGTGAGAAAACTGTAACAGTGAGCGTGAAATCACTTCCCGACTAATTTCACCGGCGATGCAGTCCAGATTGACGGGATGACTTGTGAGAAAGCGAGACTACACAAAATGAATGAGTTAGATAGGGACAAACGCATTTATATCGTTTCCTTCCATAAAAACTTTGCTGTACGAAATTAACCGCTGTACGGTAATACACTCCTCTCCCCTAATAGATCTTTTTAGATCTTTCTCCGCTCCGCGCGGCAAATTAAAAATAAGTGAACTCACCTAATTCACTCGCTTTGGATACCTACCTAAAATAGTGTTCAAATTTCACAATATGAATGGAATGTTCGATATTTCCATTTTTTTAGTTTAATCGAAAACCTATGAAAATTTATCATCCTGCACTGAACGTTTCAGAATTCAGCCGAACTAGAGCGCGTTCCAAACCTCGGTTAAAGCGCACTCGGAGTGCAACTTTTCACTCTAACGTCGTTCACAACCTTCGGGTAGAGCGCAACTTTTTAACTATCAAAACTGGTCGTTAAAATGTTGAATCTTAAATTGACATGACCTTGACATTTCTCGTTGAGAGAATTATATGCACTCTTTTATATTTTGCAGATAACGGTAGTTATTGCTTTTCAAACATTATGATAAGTCCATAAATTTGGCAAAATTACCCGCCAAACACGATATATTTGAGGTTATAAAACAACCGAGTCGTTCGAGTAAGTTAAAGCAACCAAACAACACACTCTGGCCTTCGGTACGTGGCCCTAAATAAGTGTAGAAGGGATTCCCTACACATACACAAACGTAGTTTTCCGTTTCACGCCAAAAGCGATGTTAGCGATGTAATCGCAATTCCTAATCAGTGAAATCTACATATTTTATATAAATCATTTTTGTTTATGCGCTTTGACAACGAGCCAAACGTTAGCACATGAATAAAGAACCGTACAGAAGGAAAGCTTCACCGCTACACACACAGCTATAAGTGTGCACCTTGTCACGACAAGCCGCGCGGGGGTTGCAGGGGCGCCCGCTCGGGTACAAAACTGGATTGAACCAGCTCAGCTTGGGGACAAAGTTAAGGTGTGCCACAAAGCAATACGACGCAAGCGATTATGTAGGTAGTTTGATTTATCACAGTATTAATATTGTATCGTAAAACCACAATAGAACCAGACAAGTTCCTAGTTTTTGTTACGTAACGGAACAAGCTCACCTGATGTTAAGCAGACTAACCTCTGCCTATAACAGAACAGATGCATTTCGTCAGAAGTCACGAATTGCTCTGCGCCTGCCACCGAGTTTTGACCTTTTTGTGAAAAAATTATTATTAGGTATTTTTAAAGGTTAATAATGAGGTCGTCTGCCAACTGGATAAAGTTCTTCCGATTTGGCTGAAAATAAAAATCTAGGTTGTTCTGGACGTTCTCATTTCGAATTCAGCACTTTTTTCCCGATGACGTCTGCCAAGTGAAAAAAGTTACTCCGATTTGACTAAAAATCGATATCTAGGTAGTTCTGGATGTCCTTATTCCAAATTTGGAATTTATTTTTCGATGACTTCTGCTATGTGAGAAAAGTTACTCCAATTTGGATGTAAAACCGATATCTAGATTGTTCTGGACATCCTTATTTCGAATTTGGAATTTATTTTTCGATGACGTCAAAAAGTGATAAAAAACTTTGATGAAAGAATCAACCTCTGTCAGCGTGCTCGTGGTGGCCATTTGCCAGATATTGCTTTTCATTCATAATTGCCAGACTTTTCTTTTAGTAATACAATAAAAATTTGAATCATATTCATCTACATTTTTTGTTTTAGAAAACAAAGTTCTTTTTGAAAATTCCTTTAGCAGCGAGCGAAAGATATTTCTCTTTAAGGCTTCTGTACGAGACTTTCTTACTAATCCCAGTCCAATCTTTCGTTCATTTGTCGTGGTACCTTTACATGGTTCCGGTGAAGGTACCGTGCTGTTTAACCGAGGTAATTTGCATTGAATCGATAAAAAAAGAGTCAATTTGTCACCTGTCACGTCTAAGATCTATGATCCGTAGTAATTTTTAGAATATTTGGCACCCAAATATTAAACTAAAATCGAGGAATTCGTCATCACCTGTCACTTCGACATGTGTCTTGTCTGTCCATTAGGCCGTCCGTCCGTTCGCTTGTCTGTGCTCATTACCGAATTCCAGTTATTTATTCATGTGACGTTAGTATGTCGCCTCTTAGCCGTGAGCTAGTGAGCGCGATTATAAACATTCCAAGTTGTTAGTAGCATTCGACCGAGGTGTATAATATAATAATAATGTTCTACGGACTTAACTGTCAAAGTTTTTTTTACCGGCGGTATGCTTTTATTAAACAAAATACTACGAACTATATACAACACTACAGCTACTACAATAAAAGCATTTAGACAACCTATAAGTCATAGCAGACTCATAGGTAGTTTCAATGCTCCAGCCCACTCCCAGTTAGCAGCGTGCTCAGCATACTGGCAGCATTGCCCCGCTGTATTGCAATGCTTATTCGTTGAGCCAAATATGTGCCAGCATTTTAATCACGTGTCGCATCGACCAAGCGCTCAGATAAGTTTTGGAAAATACGATGAGTTCCCGGTCCCCACGGACCCAACGTCTCCACACCAAACGGCTCAAATATGTAACCCATACCGAGGTTAGAATATTTGCGCCACTTGAATTGCTCCGCTGAAGTAGCCGCAGCGCCAGCCCTCACGTTGGATTTGGAAAGATGTGACGGTGCTAAAGTGTCTACGCAAGTGCCGTCCCACACTAAAGGGCGTCCTAACTTCCACGGAACCAGAGTCATGCCGTCAGGTCTTTTGCCATCGTCACGCATCAGACTATTCGGTTGGTGAACAGTTGCAATATTGGCGCTGGTAAAAGCTAGGCGAATGATATCGTAAAGGCTGGCGTGGCGGGAAATTCGAACAGTTCTTCAAGAGCAGGAGAGGCTATGGTGGCTGAGTTGATCAACTGCTGTACCACACTGGCAGTGATGTGCAACACAACACCTTGCAATCGAGCGTAAACTAATAGCTAGATGAAAAACGGCCATGGATCTATAAGGCTACAAGTTTTGTAAGAAGGAATAGCCTGTAACCAAAGACCAAATCCATAAACAGAAACAGCGAGAACACGAACACGATCTGCGATGCTAGAACACGTATTTAATAGATCTTTCCGTGCTAGCTCGCAAAGGGGCCGATCCAGTCCAGGGAATTTCAGTATTTGGACAAGCCAGTCTCCATGTGTTTTTGGCCTCAGCTAGATATGCTAACCTCACAGGGAGGGAAGCTTGCACCCAAGCCCTATCATCCATCTCAACATTAAAAACCGACAGTAACGTATCTTTTACTAAGTTGTCTAAGCATAACAAAAGCTCACTGTGTTGCCATAGCTGACAACATCTTATATAGTATGTAAGTTTAGGAACGAAAAGGCAAAATCTTATTATTGTAAAAACCATATTCTAGCCATATTATAAAGGGTGTTAATTTTGAATAATCTGCTAGAAGCATTTCTAAACTTTTGAATTTGTTCTTCGACAAATGGTGATAAAGATTCATTAAGAATCGGTGAACCCAAAAGACAGAGCGAACTTTTTTCTACTAATTTTATATTAGGTGCAAGTACCTAAGTAGAATTTTCAATAATCGAAACTTTATCCGAACCAGTATCACAAACTCACATTAAATACAAATTCACATTTGGAATAATTTACTTTAAGACCAATAAGATGAAAATCGTCTATTAGTACGCGCAAGTCATTCAAAACCGTGTTCGCATCGCCTCCTAAGTTAATACCAAACATTAAGTTTTTATTGGAGACGTTGAGTTATTGAGTGGATGGCAAGGCTAAAGATAATAATGCTATTTTGGTATGTTAATTTTGACGGTTTGCCGTAGCATTGCCAAAGAAAAGGGTATAATTACGGAATTGTATCTTTCACTTCAGTCAAAAGAGTTGAATGCATTTTTAACATCTACGTTCAAAAACACTTCTCCACAATTTTGATCAAGAAATGTGCGAAGTGAATTTATAGCAGCCTCATAGCCAACCCTGTGAACCAAAACCGAGTTGCAGTGGTTGAAAAAGATTACTTAAAAAAAGCAACCTTTTTTCTACAAACTCATTTGGTGGTTGGCGACGAGAAGTGGTGCCTACTGCAATAGGCCTAATACCACCATCTTTTATATCTAGGGCACATAAATTCGCACCGTACATAATTTTGGTAATTTATTGTTGACCTGACCCGACAACATCAAATTTATTACTGAAACGGAACGGTGCAGGCCACTATATTCAAAAATGGCTTTTGGCGTGAATCAGAAGGAACAGAGAAATTAAAGTGACTGACATACCTAGTTGTCAGTGTCATCATATCATGTCAGGCATGTAATTTTTTCGTCATGAGTTGCGGTATGTAGTTGCATGCTAATTTACCAAGAAAACCTGTGCAGAACATAAGGTATTTTATGTACCTACATTTTCAGTGAAAAGTGAGATCATTGGGTTCACCATATACTAGTGGAAACCGTAATTTACAAAGATGTCTCAAACCGAAGAAGCTAATTCAACTACTCCAATAGACATCCCCTCAGCGGAAAGTGCTCTGCCCTCAAGTGTGGATATAGAAGCAGCAGATAAACTGAAAAACGAAGCTAATGAATTCTTCAAACGTAAGTTTCAATACCTTTATGTACCAACTCATTGTAACCGATCGTGATATGAATCAATGTAATTGACATAACCTACATTTTACAGGTCAGAACTATAATAGAGCAATAGACCTGTATACAGCAGCAATTGAGAAAAATCCTAACAATGCTGTGTATTACGCAAACCGGAGTATTTCCAACCTGAGGCTGGAGAATTTTGGTTATGCTTTGATAGATGCTTCAAAAGCTATCGAGTTGGATAAGACATACACCAAAGCATATTACCGACGTGCAGCGTCTCACATGTCTCTTGGCAAACACAAACTAGCACTCAAAGATTTCGAATATGTAAGTAAATAAAATATTTCGGCAATAAAACCTGTCATGATGCATCCATTTATGGTTATCCCCTTATCTGTCTCAACAGGCCTGCCAGTAACTCCATCGACTGTTGCAACCGGCAGGCCAGTTAGCTAATTACGGGTGTTATTGTGACACTTCTGTAAGTCCAATTATTGTTAGAATATAAATGCTTTTCGAAAATAGGCATCAGGAAATATCTTCTATTAATTAAAGAAATTTGTGGGGAAAGCCACTGAAAAGTCTTACTGTACTTAACGGGAGGCGATAGGTACAGCAAGGCACTTACTGGTTTGATGCAAGTTGCTCCTTGATAGGGTTCATTATCCACATCGCAATGACAGTCCCTGAAATCATATGATAAGCGACAAGTCTCTCGGTAGCTAGAGAAAAATAGTTTGACCTTAAACAAAACATATGTTCATTTTGTAAACGAAGGGTCATCTTCAAACTCAAAGTCTTACTCCATCAATAGTTTTCAAAGGTTGGTTAAGTTATGTTATGAAAAAAAAACATGTTACCATATGATAACAGTGAGTATATTAAATATTGAAATGAAACTTGAATCCAGCTCAAATTACATTTTGGGGCCAAAATATTATGTCACATATTAATAATCTCGTAACTACGACAAGACAACATTAGAGTAATAAAATCTAATGTTGTCTTAGGTTTTCCCAATTGTTACACATAGTAATTAAACAAGTTTAAACGGTTATTATTATTTTTGCCCCGATGTTTCAAACACTGCAGTGGACAAAAATAATGATAAATATATGCGATTTAAACCGTTGTTATCATTATCTATGATGCGCATGGATTATTCCTAATGCCTGGGTTGCAAGGCTCTTGTCAGACTTAGGCCTCTTCCTCTGCAATGCTATGGACCCATGAGTCCAGCGCAGCATACAATTCCTAATAGAGACCTACCACCAGTTTGCAGTTCTCTACAACAAGAGTGTCTTGGTGCGTACCACTGTAGTTTCAGATAGTATGCCTTGAAGCAGCAATGAGCAAACCTTTGTGTGAAAGATGCTGTAGCAAGTGAACTTACTACACAAACAAGACATGTCTAACATCTAGGAGTGACGAGTGCAGTGTCATGCAGAACTAGAATGGTGACACATGAACTGTAATGGACAGGCTTGATATTTACCATCAGATGGGTGACTTGTTAACAGTAGGGACTAGTAGGGAATGCCCTACTATCAGTACTAATATTATAAATGCGAAAGTAACTCTGTCTGTCTGTCTGTCTGTTACGCTTTCACGCCAAAACTACTGGACCGATTTGAATGAATATATTGTATGGAAATAGTTTGAGACCCGGGAAAAACATAGGATAGTTTTTATCCAACTGCGCAAAAAGAGGTTAATGTTTTTGCGCGATAACCGACATACGCGCGGGCGGAGCCGCGCCCAGAAAGCTAGTATAACATAAAAATAAGTAAATAAAGTTTGTGTGCCAAAGTAATGTGCATTTAGCCTTTACATGAAAAGCTGAGTATAATTTGTAACACTGTGTGTAATTCTATATTCATTTTAATTTTTAGGTAACCAAAGCGAGGCCAAATGATCAAGATGCCAAAATGAAGTACAATGAATGCAATAAAATAATCAAGAAAATTGCTTTCGAGAAAGCTATTTCAGTGGACCAGAGGGAAATGAATATAGCTGATAGTATCAACTTTGAATCTATGTGTAAGTATCTTCAACTGTTACACATCAAGAATTCGTAGGCCTCAGACTGATTATGTTGCAACTTTTTTTTAATGTTATTGTGACGGATCAAGAATGGGGCCCATCTGATGTTAAGTGGTAACCTCTGCCTATACTCTTATAGGCATAGGCATGCTTATTCGAAGAATAAGACATATTAGACGAATTACATTGCAACTATAGACAAAACTCTCCTAGTAGGTATAAGTAGTAAAGGCTTACAGCAGACATTATTCAAATGTTTGAAGTTAGTTCACAAGTGACAAATTGCACTGTACTCATCACCCTGAGGTATACAGTTGTATCATGTGCCTGTAATTTCAGTGCCCAAGGGCTGATTACATTAGATTCGGTTTGACACTGCCTGTCCTATGCGTTACAGTAGTTTCGGTGTCTTGTCCGTTACGGTAGTTTCGGCTTGACACCGCCTGTACTGTCCGTTACATTAGATTCAGCTTGACACCGCCTGTACTGACCGTTACAGTAGTGCAAGCTAAATACTGTTTGTCCTGTCCGTGACAGTAGTTTCGCCTTGACACTGCTGGTCCTGTCCGTTACAGTAGTTTCGGCTTGACACTACACTGTGCTCGGCACTCATAGGCATTAGTCTTTCTATGTTTTGTTCATACAGATATTTCACTAGCAACAGAGCCCTTCACGGTTAGACACAGTAGGTAGTAGTTGCACACTACGTGTTCGATGC
The DNA here is from genome assembly GCA_963854805.1 of Plagodis dolabraria. Taxonomy (NCBI): domain Eukaryota; kingdom Metazoa; phylum Arthropoda; class Insecta; order Lepidoptera; family Geometridae; genus Plagodis; species Plagodis dolabraria. The sequence continues at coordinate 23,585,507 of OY978459.1, forward strand.
AGAATATCTAACATGGCGGTGTTATCCATCAAGATGAACTCCTGAATATACCTATCACCTGGTAATATTATTTTTTAGGAATTATGATAGCTTACAAAAGATCCTTTGTTGAATACCTATCATTTAAAATATCAGCAACCTCAGAGATTGAACAATCAAATAATTCAGCTTTATTGCCGCTGTTTGTGTGTGGAATGTATGATCTGTTGTGTTTGTGTGTCTGCGTGTGTGTGTGTGTCTGTATGTGTGTGTGATGTAAAATTTGATCGGGCCCGCAATGCAGCGTGGTGAATAATAATAATATAATATAATAATAATAATCTTGCTAGTTAGGCGTTAATCAAAACCAACGGCTATAGTACATTGTGTATTAAGGGCGGTAAGTAAGGAATTACGATCGAGGCTCTAGTAGAAGCCCGAAGTCGAAGGGCTTTCTGAGTCAAGGTTCGTAATTCCCGTCCCGCCCGTGAAACATACAATGTTACTCATCACGTTTGGGAGTAAATAATTATGAATTATAGTTTTGATACACAAGTCAGCACACTGCACACCTATTATTACGAAATACGTGAACTTTTTTAAGCGCATGGCGGGCTTTTTGCCCACGCCACAGATTATATAAATGTTTCGTTCAGAAGCATTAAGGGCAAATACTTACGTAGGTATACCTACAACAATGAAGAAGTGTAAAAAAAAACGACGTTTTGATACAAAAACTATTAAAATCGATTATGAAGAACATTAGTTGAGTATTTAAGTAACATGTAACGTGATTGCAATGAAATACCTGTTTAGATAACATTTTAAGTCAATTTTTCAATTGCGTGTAAACTCCTTGCTTGAACTTGTATGATCAGTGTGCTGTGCTATAAATTAAAAAAATAAAATTACTTACCAACCTTAGATTTCATGACAAAAAAAGTCGAGGGTTTTATACAGGGCATTACGGCTTTTTTTTTTTTTTTTTCGCTGGGAAAAATGCGTTACGCATACCCCGCCCATTGGGGGATGGGGGGGTTATGTGGGACTCCCCGGTAGCAGACCGGTATACCCACTAAACGACCCAGCGGCATTCCAGCATCGTCTGTATGGAGGAGGACTGCGAGACTGGCAGAGCCTTTACGTCCAGTCCTCCGCCGACGACCGCCTGCTTTAGAGCGGGGCCTACACGCCCCTCCCTACGGGAGGGGCTCGAGGGCATTACGGCTAAGTTAACTATATATGACTCTATGTTTAGATACTGTTAACGTGCTTGTGAGATGAAATAGTACATAATGCAACAAGTGCGCGAAGTTGTTTATTACAATCGAGACGGGTTTTAGATCGAAGATTGAAGGCCAAAATGGAGTAGAGATTGTAATAAACAACGCGCACGAGTTTCATACGACGTTTTTCAACACACTTGCGAGGAACGAATACGAAAATTTCGATACGAAAATATTTTCTTGATATTTTTGTAGTAATAATAATCTGATTAAAAAGGTATATAATTAAATCTTCTAAAGTTCTACTTCAGTAGGTAAAAACTTTTTGGTTTGTTTTTATATGGAAAACTAACGAAACAAACTACAATCTCATTGGTGAGAAGTGTGGAAACCTTGTTTGTTTTTTCTATTTAAAACACTATTGCGGTAAAGTAATAAAAGCACGAGTGCGTATTAGACTATATTATGCCACTAAAATCGGTGCATTTTTAGACCTGTTACGAGCGAGTGTGTTGAAAAGATTTTTACTGTTGTTACTTACTGTTTTCAGGCTGTTTTTCGTAGGTCTGTTTGTAGGTTTGTACATTCTTTTTTTAAGCCTGATAGGTTAGCCTTTGACCACTATCTCACCTGATGGTAAGTGATGATGTGGTCGAAGATGTTGTTCAGGCTAACCTAGAATTACTGGCTCTCAAGGACAGCTGCCGGAACACACCGTTAGGTGCTTGGCGACAGATTTTCTACTTGAGGGTGAGGTCACCTATCTCACTCATGACCGCGGCGGGCGTTGCTTTACTTTGCTCATCGGTTAAGAACAGCTAAGTAAACCGTGCTACGAGCGCTTATAAATATCGAATCATAAATTCTACACGTAAGAGCTACTACACTGCAGCGAGTGAAAGATGCGCATGCGCAGCCCGAATGTGCAAGTACTTATCGCTGTAGACACGGTGGAGTTCAGGTGGCCTTAGCCACCAAGAGGCTAAGCTAGACTTATTCAAACACTTTAGGCATCCACTCTGATACACACATATATATATATATATATATATATATATATAGACATTTACTCTGGTACAAAATGATTAGTTTATGACAACTTGACAATGACTTTGTTTTAAAGACGTTCCATATAGATTGCACTCTTTCATAGAAGAGCGATTTTGCCTGTTTGTCTACATGATATGTTACGGTTTCTTTCCATAAGTTCAGATAGTTTTGAAAACATATTAGGATTATTTTTTAACATTGGCTGTAGATTTCGTTCTTACCCATTAAAAAGGGTGATGGAAAAACATTGATTGGGTGTTTCCCGGTTTAAGAGTCTTTACGCCTTGCGCTATCGTTCAAATTTAGGCATTTATCGTAGCGCGGCGCACACGAGCACACCGTTAGCAAGGATCGAGCGGTCAAAGACGATGTCGCATGGAATAAAACATTTTGATCCTTTTTGAAGTGTTATTTATTTTTGATAAATAATGTGGAATGTTATGTAATTTTGTAAATTCATTTCGCATCTTTACAGTTTACATACAAAGTAAACTTAAATGAACCTAATAATAAACCTCTCATTGACTAACATTAGCACACCTATAACTATAGTCCATTGAAAAGTTACATGAGCTTTGCATTTTTTAGAGCACGCAATTTTATTTTTGAGACATGTATGGGGGTCTATAGAAGAAGCTTAACCTCAAGTTTGTGAGGTCGCCACCCTTGTCCCCCGGCCGCCATCTTGGAAAAAGGGGTGAAAACACGTATTTTGCGATATCTCAGAAACTATGCGTTTTACAAAATATTCGTTAGGACATAATTTGTAGCAAATTGTTTTGCCTGTAAATATGGTACGTATATAACTTTGTGCCCTAAATTAAATATTAAAGAAGTTATAAGCAAAAATATATTTTTTTACTCTATAACTTTCTTTATACATTTTACAAAAAAATTACCCCAGAACAATATTGTAGATGATGTTTTGAGGATTTTTTTTCCGAAACCCGCAGTTTAATTGATTAAACTGAAAATAATATCCACAATTTTCAACACGTTTACACGTAACAAAAAATGTAGCACGATGTAGTAAGGGAATAAACTGAGGTAGAAGAAACAGCTAAGCCTGCGTATAATAATAATAGTCGTAGCAGGCAGATGTTCCTTTGTCCCCAAACGGTAACTCAGACCTTTTCTACCAGGTTATCCTTCGGTAAGTTATATTTGGTAAGGAAAACAGTTAGGTATGAATAAGTGAAGTTGTACGAATACATTTTTTTTTCAGGATATGAAAAATATAAGTTAAACATTTCATTTTGACCGGATTCCCATGAGCATTGATGAACCTGGTCAACTTTGTAGCGCTGTAAGTGTTTTAAATGAAATAAATTAAAAAATCATAAAAAAAATCCTCAAATGATAATCAACAAGATTGGTCTGAGGTATCTTTTTTGTAAAATGAGAAAAAGAAAGAGAGCAAAAAAAAATATATGAAAATTTTCTCACTCTCTTTGGTTATAACTTCTTAAATTTTTAATTTAGGGCAAAAAGTTATATAATCATATTTGTAGGCAAAATAATTTGCAAATTATATGCTGTAGAATTTTTTGTAAGACGCATAGTTTCCAAGATATCGCGAAATAAGTGTTTTCACCCCTTTTTCCAAGATGGCGGCCGGAGGACAAGGGTGGCGACCCTACAAACTTGAGGTTAAGCTTCTATGGACCACCCACATATGTCTCAAAAGTAAAATTGCGCCCTCTAAGAAATGCAATATTCGGTCTTAAATTGTAACATTTCAATGGACTACTGTGTAGGGATCTATATTCGATTATGTACTTCTAACCATCATTGTATATAGGCAAATAACTTAGATTCGTAGTTTGTATACCTGCTTTATGCATGCATATCTTGGTTCATTATATTTGTATAACTGCCCCGTTGGCGGAGCGGCTTTAGTTGTCGCTACGGAAAGAAAATAAGGTGCGTTTAATATAGAAGTCTTAAATCCTAACTCAGGGTCGGTACTAATTGTTTAAGAAAATATATGACGTCTATATTATTATAAACATCTTTTATTTGTAACCAAATCAGTACACGGTACAGACCGTTAGATAGTCTTGCCTTAAATAAAATTATTTCTTAGAGGCATAGATCGTGCTTTTTGATGGCCAATTATTTCGTGTAAAAGACACTTGTTGTAAAAATGTATTACTTCGTTTCCATCTGTTTGGCCAAGTTAATACCTAATATAAAATAAAGAACAAATAAGAAAAAAAATACATTTTAGCCTCTAGCTAGTTTCAAGTTTTTTTAAAAACTTTTTTCTTATATATAGCAACCATGCAACTTTTTGATTTTTGCCATAGTAAAAAATTTTTTTACCATAAAATGGAACCGACTTCAACACCCAAAGTGTGAAATAACATGTTGAAGTCGGTACCATGATAGTTCAAAAGTACCTATGATCACAATATTGTGCGCATGGTACCGACTTTGACAAGTTATTTCACACTTTTGGGTGTTGAAGTCGGTTCCATTTTTTTTACTATAGCAAAAACCAAAAAGTCGGTTCCATTTTTTGGATAAAAAAATTGATCACTAGTTTTAGTAACCCTTGCTACTTACGATATCGATTGTCAATGATTATATCATCAAGATAGGTAAATACTTTTCAGTTATTGGAGTGTAACGCAAAAACGACTTGACTGATTTTGATGCAATTTAAATAGGACCAAACGACAAGCATCAGCTTTCAAACAAAAAAATAATACTCAAAATCGGTTCACCCTTTCAAAAGTTCTGAGGTAAAAACATAAAAAATACAGACGAATTGAGAACCTCCTCTTTTTTTTGGAAGTCGGTTAAAAATTCAATTCCGATCTGGAAAAATACCTTTACAATAATAAAAGCATACGCATAGATCAAAACAACTCGGTCACGCTATATTTTCATTGCGCACCGTAGTTGCGGCACGTGTAGGGCGCGGGACGAGCAGCGATACGCTAGGCGCAAACTGAGATGCAAGGCGTTGTGTTCCGTAATTTATAGGTCATATTGAAAAAATTGTATAAAATACATTTTTCACTAAATTAACGACAAAATATTATTATCTATTAAATAAAAACTTCAACTAATGAATCGCATATTTATTTATTTGATAAAATACCAGATTTTATAGAAATAACAAGAAATTTGAATGGTATTTTTGTGCCAAAAGTGCCCTTTCAATTCCTTATTTACTCAGTTGTAACATATATTTATCAAAATGTTATTAATGCACTCCATTGGTGGTAATATGATTGGTTTACTGATATTTTTCAATCTGTAAAACGAATAATTTTTGTTCGATAAAAAGACTGTTGAAGTCACACTGATGAAGAAATTTATGAAAACATGAGTTGGTAAAAAAAATTTTGTCGGATTTCAGTTGTTTTTTTTATTGTTTTGGTTAATGCACTCCATTAAAAAAACAATAAACTTTCTTCCTGCATCATTAAAAAAAACAAAAAATTTTATACTTTAGCTGCAACAGCCTTGAGAAAACGGCTGTAAAATGGCTTTGCTGGAATAAGGGCTCTTAAGGGGCGGATTTTGTTGTAGATAAGAATCCCACTTGCACGTACTTATTTTTACTTCTTATAATTTTGTAAGCTTTTATTCACTTAGCAGATGTTCATGTTACAATTGCAAATTTAGTAATTTGAGCCATTATAAAAAAAAAATATCTGTAATGTACTAGCTGGATTGTCCACTGCTGAACACAGCTACAGCCCCCCATTAAGGGGGGTTTGCTTGGTAGGCGTCATGGGGATCGCAGTTTAGGACTCTTACGACACCCACAGATAGCAATTAGGGTGACATTCTAGCCCGGCACCCCACGGGCGGTCAAATTTGAATCTACTTCTACAAATTTCAAACAAAATGACTTTTCTTAACTGGTATTTCGATAACGAAATATTACAATATATCTTGCTATCTTGATTAATAATTTAGATATAATCATAGTGTTATCATGCACATGACCAATTTATTGTTGATTAGAATTATTTGTGTAACCTATTTGAAACGTAATGGTGAATTTTATAAGAAAACTTTTCTGCCCTTCTAGAAGTGGAAGAACAAAATTTGAAGGTACTAAATAATAGCTTTTCTTAACCTTTAACTTTATTTATTGTGTTTGCATTTGACAGAGTGATCATTCAAAATTATACTGTGTTGTGTGGTGTGGAAGGTTGGATTTAGGATGATGATCTTTTGAACTATTAATACACACAAATTAGAATAAAATTGTTTAGTGATATTTAGATTTTTATAATTTGGACAAAAACTGTTTTCTTTTTAAAGTGTGTTCATATATGGTACGGAACAAAACCTTATTAGTCAAATAAATAAAAATAATCCAGATAATTATAAATTTTTGCCTAAGATTATATTGGGGATACACCATAGAGATATAAAATACTATTTAGAGTGGCAGCCATGTCAGTTTTTTTAGAAAACGAGCGTAGCCAGTTTAACACATGTAAATGATACTTGACATTACATCTTTATTGTTCACTACAAACAATCCGATTCCCTGATTAGTCCTATTTTTACCCAATTGAAACGTTTAATAAACCAATTTATAACAGTTGAAATTACACCTTATCTAAAGAGTGGTAAGATTTAATTTCTTGTGAACATTGTCAAGCTATCCCTTTCAGTGAGAGAGACAGATATATGGTAATTCCCCTAATATCTGGTGAAATTTGCCAGTCGACAATATCTGTACAGTAATTGTGCAGTCTCTCAGTCAAGTAAAATCCAATTTTAAAATCGTACCTTGGTAAAATCTGAGCATAGACAATTGAAAAATAGTTCACAAGTTACTGCACGCAAAATGATTACGAGAAAATAATTATTAGGATAGCTAGTAAAATTTTACCGTTTTTTATTTATTTATTCGGAACAAAAAGTGGTATCCCATTGTCAAAGTAGCCAGTGATGCAGTACATTTTTATCGATAAACTTTTCCATAGGCTAAAAACGATTTAACGATTTAATTTTTAGGTAATGCGTTGATGTACTGTGCGTTTGAGCTATAAAAAGTTTTTATGCGGTTTTATATAATCATTTGAATATGTAGTAATGACAGGCAAGTAAGCGTCTTCAATATATTATATATATTGAAGACGCTTACTTGCTCGCTTACTATAGCTTACTAGTATGTCTATACCAAAAGCTTTAAAGACCGCTGAAAACAGAAGCACGTGGAAGAGCATAGTACATCAAGCAATTAACACTACTTCAGACTAGACACGACCTTCAGCAGTGAAGATGCTGAATAAGAAAAAGACGATAAAAATTAAATAAAGCTATTACTGCGAAGAACAGCTTAATTTCGATATATGTTATAGGCTCGTTTATTTGTAGTAAAATTATAACAAACACATGAAATTCGCGTAGATTAGACATAGGCACAGATAGGGATTCAGGAAAATCAGGGAGACCGACACAATAATAACTACCAGCTAATTAAATTGATAATCATTTTATTTCCATTGAAACGAAATGTACTTATTGCATAATCGGCGATTGCTATTTCTAGATATTATTATTTAGCAAAAACTGAAAACAGTATATTTATGTATTTCTCTATTACACATTTTAACAAATGAATTGAATGGCAGCCAATGAGATATTCTCCTTATTGATGATAACGAAAATCTCCAAAATAGACTAAGTCATGACCTAAAAGTTCGCGTGTTCGGTTCCGTTCACGTCTACGTTGCTGCAACACACCCCGCGATGCTGCAACGCAGCCTGCTGTACATATGAACTAATCCAAACGGAAAAAAAGAAAAAAAATTCATGTGATGTTGTCAAAGAAGCTTTGGTCTGTCATGGTGAAAGAACACTGCTTGAAATCCCTATCAATTCCATTCAAGTTGAGTGTGTAGAACCTCCTCTTAGCCTTCGCAGACACTGTCTCTCCGATAAATTCCTTTTTAAATTAGCTTAAAACTCAAACTGTTCTTGAAAAAAAATCGATTGTTTACTGACATTATATAACTCATGCAATAAAGCCTCATCTGAGAACCTCCTTTGTCTCCTCCGCAGCTATTTACAATTCACCCTTCTTCCTTATTCCCTCCTTCAGAATCCTGTTATGCCTTTGTACTCATCATCCTACGAATCATTCGTTTTCAAACCTAACATTATTTTGGATTTTGGTATTGATAAAAACACAATAGAAGCTAATAAGGTTTTAATAAATAAATTCTTCACAGAATACAAGGTCTGGACTGCCATGCAGATGCTTCTAAAAATCTAGATAGTCCAATTGGTGCTGTAGTTTGGATCCCATCTACGAGAATAATTTTCAATTATAAATGTCCTTCTACCACTTCCGTCTTTTCAGGAGAAGCCATCGCAATTCTGGAAGCCATCCTTTTTGTAATATCACACAATCTGAACAAAACTATCATATTTTCAGAAACCAAAAGCTGCCTCCAATCTATTCTTGCTAACCCATTTCGGTCCAAATCTAGGTTCCCAATTGTTTTAAAATAGGAAATGGCCTTTACGAATGTAGCTCTCACGGCAAAAATGTGATCCTTGCCTGGATTCCTGGTCACGCCGGTACAGTGCGCAACGAATCTCAAGATCAAGATATCTGTTCGACTTTAAAACCATCTTTAAAAAAACCTTGAAACCAGAAATGGCAAATTTCTAGAATATTAAAAGCTAAATTCTATGGTAACATTCAACCTGAGATGCCCAATAAACTCTGGTTCTCAATATTCCAAAACGCTGATAAAGTGACCACCTCTACAATATGCCGTCAGAGTCGAAACTATTCCTGTAACCCAGTCTTCCTGGCCAAACTTATAACTCCCTCTGTGAATGTGGTTTGGACAAAGGAAATGTGAAACACATATTCTTCTGTTGTCCCAAAATAAACTTTCTCTCTACACTATTACCCCTAGAGATATCCCTCGTCCTTTCTCCCTCAAACGTATCCTCTCCTTAGTATTTATCCATATTCAAATAAAGCTGTAAATTAACTGTTCATATATTATATAACTTAACCAAAAGTTGTTCCCAGGTGTTCTATATTTCCCCTATATATAATGAATTTGTGTGTGTGTATGTTTGTGTGTGTATATATATTTGTGTTCTTCCAGTAGTTAGATGAACTAACATCTAATGTTGCAGCACCAATTTTGGCTTGGGCAGTTCTCACCGGACATGACTCATTAAAACTAAACAATCTCCTTTGGTTGATAGTCCATCTAACTACGTGACATTGTTGAAATTGTGGTGGTGCCCACAGAAGCAACAAAACAAGAGTTGAAGTTGAAATCACAACCTTGAAAGATTGCGTGTTCTTGAAAATATTTGAATAATTTGTTAATTTAATTGATGTTTACCTTCTGACCTACACGTGTATTTTTACGTCCAGGTAAAAGTTCTATTTGCACTAAAAGCAGTGGGACAGATGGTGCTTGCTTTCGTAGGTCTAACAGGAAAACTCCAAATTAGATATTGGAATGAGGTGACATTTAGTGACTAACAATTTATCGATTTGTCGATGAAAAAATCATGAATCACTTATATGTCAGATTGCACCGACTTTGTTCATCAGCGAAATATAAAACATTTAGGAATAATTTATTAAGTTTTCCGGTGATAGGATATTCCTACTTTCTTTACTTTTGTGACATTGCTATTAAATCTGCAACTTATAATAGCACAACGCGGCATTTTCATATACATTTACGGAGATGCATGCGGCGCGTTAACCGAGGGTCGACTGTCAGTAGCATTATAGTCCGTTGACGTAAATACTCCTGTTTAGGAGTATGGTGAGCTCGCGTGCCACGCCCCCTTCACCTTTCTATTGCTTTCTCTTTTCTGTGGGATACACTATTTTTGCCTAAGTGTATTTTACTTCTATATATATTATATTAACAGCTGGTGTTAACTTTGGTTTTTCAATTTCAACTGATTTTGTGTTCTTTATATTGTTATGGAAATTCAATATGAGTACAAGCAGAAATACAATGTCTCATTTGGATAAGATCTCAATATCACTGCACCAAAATACGGGGATGAGATTGTAGAGCCTGTTATCATTTCTCACAGACTCAAAAAGACCTTAAATGAGCAGGTGTATTCATAATTGTATTTTCATTTTATATTTCAGCTATAGAAGATGACTACGAAGGACCACAATTGGACGAAGACGGTAAAATATCGCTACGGTTCGTCAAAGAACTCATGGAATATTACAAAAAACAAAAGAAATTACACAAGAAATTTGCTTACAAGGTAAGGAATCTGCTTACCATCTTTCAAAATTCTGACAGAAAGGATAGTGCATGGTGTAACCCGGATTAGTAAAGAAACAAACCTTTTTATCACACTTCCACGTAAATAGTATCTAAACATACAGGTTAACTTGGCCGTAATGTTTCATATAAAACCCTCGAGCTTTCTTTTTGTCGTGAAATCCAAGATCTGTAAGTATTTATTTTTTTAATTTATGGCACAGCACACTGGTCATGTAAGTTCAAGCAAGAAGTTTACACGCAATTGCAAAATTTACTTAAAATGTTATCTAAACAGGAATTTCATTGCAGTCTCGTTACAAATTACTGAAATACTCAAGTATTGTTCTTAATAATCGATTATAATAGTTTTTGTATCCAAACGTCGAATTTTTTTACACTCCTTCATGGCTTTATGAAACATTTGTATAATCTGTGGTGTGGGTAAAAAGCCCGCCATCCGTTTATAAAAAAGTTCACGAGTTTCGTAACAATAGATGTATTAAAGATTCATATATATTTACTCGCAAATGTGATGAAAAACATTGCATGTTTCACGGGAATTACGGACCTCGACTATAGCCCTCAGTCTTCGACTTCGGACTAATAAAGCCTCGATCGTAATTCCTTACTTAACGCCCTTAATACACAATGTACTATTATCTAACTTGCACACTACAGATAGTCTATGTTATGGAAGTGAGATGTAATGGTTAGCAGCGCCACCTTATTCGTTAAACTATGATTAGACCATTCGTTTAATCACATATTTATTTACAATTACAAACACTACCTTGTAATTATATGTGATTGAAAATCACTTTTATAAATTTTTGCAGCGCAATTCATTCATTTCAGATCCTAATCAACGTTAAAACCTACCTAATGCAACAGCCTCCACTGATAGACATCAAGGTACCAGACGACGCAAAATTCACAGTCTGCGGCGACATCCATGGCCAGTACTACGACCTCATGCATATCTTCGAGATGAACGGTCTACCATCGGAAACCAATCCTTACCTGTTTAATGGGGACTTCGTAGACCGAGGGTCTTTCAGTGTGGAATGTATCTTTGTATTGTTTAGCTTTAAGCTACTGTTACCAAATCACTTCTTTATGTCTCGAGGTAAGAGCTATTTTGGTTATTTCTTTTTGTACAAGTCTTTTGTTGGAAACAAATGTTTACCTATTTTTTATTGCTGATAGGTAAGCCTTTGACCACAATTTCACCTAATGGTATGTGATTATCTGGTCGAAGGTGTTAACAGGCTTAACCTAGAATTACTGGCCGTCAAGGACAGCTGCCGGAACATACATTAAGGTGCTTGGCGACAGATTTTCTTTCTACTTGAGAGTGGTCGCTAGCAAGGCGGGCATTCGCACAATGCCCTTGGTGAAAATGGTGAAGCTTAAGTCCACGGCGGGATTCTAATCATGGACCTGCTGCGCGGCAGTCCATAGACCTTATCATTGAGCCATCACTGCGTTGAATTACCTTGCTCGAATGCTTCGATTACCGTTTCAATGGAGACTTTTTAGACCGGGAGTCTTTCAGCAACTTCATGTTGTCTAGCTTTAAGTTTCCGAATCAGGTCTGTATGAATGGAGTTGAGAACTGTCACTTTGGCTCTCTACAAAATGAACGGTTTTTATCAGAAACCAACTCTTTTTCAATAGACTATAGACCTGAAGTCTTAAGGTGTGAAGTGCATTTATACAAATTTAAAGTTCACAATCCGTAAAGTGTTTTGCGACAGATTTTCTACTTGAGGCTGGTAGTTAGCCAGGAAGCTATTCCCAAAACGCCTAATAGCCACGCATAATTACGTGTTCTAAAATTAAATGAATATAAAAAATGGCGGAATTTTGACAAAAGTAATGTCACTAACTACATATATATCGAAAGACGTAAGAAAATCTATTTATAAATTCAACTCATAAAGTATCGTTCATACGTAGTTCATACGCCTAAAACGTAGTATTTACAATTACAACGATAGGAAAAAATAGAGTCATGTGCGGGGTACGAACCCGCGTTATTCGCTCCTATTCCCAGGGTATGCTGTAACCGCTAAACCAACATGGTATATGATACATAACTCAAATTTTTCCTCTCATTCTTTAACCATCGTATGGTAATGGAGCGACGTCAATAGTTAAACTTACGTTGTACTACAAACAAGAATATTTCTTGCAATTGGCTTTAAACTTGTTAACTTAGTATTACTTGCTCAGGTGCCTAAAGAGCCGGTTGATGGAGTGATGGCCTCAAGAACTGCTCAATTTCAAAAGTTCAAAATAAAATCAATGATCTTTCGCAGAGCATGCGATATTGCAAACATAAAAATATTAAAATTATAGGGTTGCGTCAACATTAACAAGTATAAAGCTAATTGCAAAATTAGTCTTGTTTGTAGTACAACGTAAGTTGAACTATAGATGTCGCTCCATCCCAATACGATGGTTGAAGAACTTACAGCTAAGTACTAATAATTGTAAGTGCACAAAATTATTGTTTCAAGTAGGAAATGAAAACGTAGTACTCTGGTTGATCCCCTATGATGGTTAAAATAAGAAAATGGCATTTTATTCTCGATACATAGTAATTGGCTCAACAGAGTCAAGACTCTGTTGAGCAAATTGCTCAATGCATAAATAAAACACTAATGCGGTAATTTAAGGTGGATTGCTTAAAACTATGTTTATTTAGTTTAATCGTAGTGATTTTTTTTACTCCAATTTTTCAGGAAATCACGAGACAATAGACATGAATCGTATGTACGGCTTCCGAGGGGAAGTGATGTCAAAATACTCTGCGCAAATGGCGGATCTGTTTACCGAAGTTTACAATTGGCTCCCTCTAGCGCACTGTATCAACAGTCGTGTATTGGTTATGCATGGTGGATTGTTCTCGAATGATGACATCACATTGGACGATATCAGGGCAGTCGATAGGAATAAACAGCCTCCTGAAGATGGTAAGTGTGTGTTACTTAGTAGAGTGTTTTCATGATAAAGAAAATTTTTACCAAATAATGGAACCGACTTCAACACTCAAAGTATGAAATTTACTTGTTGAAGTCGGTACCATGATAGTTCAAAAGAACCTATTATCACAATATTGTGCGCATGGTACCGACTTCGACAAGTTATTTCACACTTTTCAGTGTTGAAGTCCGTTCCATGTTTTGGTTAAGAATTTTTATTCACTCTTTTTAGTCACCTTTGCTACTTGCGGGATCGATTGTCGTTCACTGTCAACGAGTATATCATCAAGATAGCAAAATATTTTTCAGTTATTGGAGTGTAATTTAAAAACAGCTTGACCGATTTTGATGTAATTTAAATGGGAACAAACGACAAGCATCAACTCTTAAATAAAAAAAGAATTATCAAAATCGGTTCACCCTGTCAAAAGTTCTGAGGTAACAAACATAAAATATAAAAAAAACAGATGAATTGAGACCCTTCTCCTTTTTTTTGTCGGTTAAAAAGAGTCAAGGTGGTAGCTAGCCAGGCGATCATTCACAAACTGCCCACCTACCATACGGTGAAGCTCAAGCTGGTGGCGGGGATGGAATTATAGACCTGACCTGCGACATGACAACCCTACAGCCGCTCGGCTATTAATGTTTCAAAAATATGATAAAATAGATTTGAAAATGATGGACCCGAAAATGGTTTCGCCATGTTTGAGTGAATTTCACCAATGTAATTTCACTATCTTAAAATATAGAAGTATAGTTAAAGCTGTTTCTGTGGTTACAGAAACAGCTTTGAAATACAAAAGTTACGACAAAGTTTTTGTAAAGCAAGAATATGTATTCGTAATACAAAAAAACTATCAATTTTTGTGTTAGTGATATGATAATAAAAACAAATATACTACCCATAATAAAGTAAACGAAAAGTGTAAGCTGAGGTCCCTTTCTATGATTGCTTATAAAAATACCTTAAAACAATGGCTACTGGAACTTACCTACGACGAAACCGAGGAATTAATTTAATTTTCACAATAATATTTATCTTGGACTCTGTTTCTCTCATGCACCACACACAACACATCACGACACATATATATATACACAACACATATAAAAAAGCACACATATTATCCTTTTACAAAAGCTCACGTCGTGTACTCACAAATAATTACATAAGTTTCTTTTTGTATAATAACATCTCACTCTATTAGTCTACTTTTTAAGCCTTCCAGTAATATATTACCTTTTATAAGAAATTAGCTAGACAAATAAGACATTTTTTTACTTAATTTTGCTGTATTGTTAAAATCGCCCTCGAGCTCCAAGACACAGGCCTAGTGCTTAGTTTGGAGTTTATTGAAAATCAGTTTTACTCTGTAATCCATTTCAAACAATGTAAATTTATCTGCATAATTTTGGTAATACTTATGGTAATAAAGACATCTTGTATCTTGAATGAGGATGCGGTGACTAAAATTGAGAAAGGTATGTTAAGATGGTTTGGACATGTAGAGAGAATGAATGAGATGAGACTGACTAAACAGGTATACGTGGGACAAGTGAACGGAAGTGCGTTGGAAGGGGAAGACCTAGACGAACGTTTCGAAATCAGATTGAAGACGTTATGAAAAAAAGGACAGGTCAGGTGTACCCTAAACCGACGCTCATGTATGAAAGGATTGATGAATGTAGATCAAGCGAAAGAGATATGCAAGGATCGTAACAAGTGGAAATCTGTGGTTTCTGCCTACCCCAACGGGGAAGAGGCGTGATGTTATGTATGTTTACATGTATTTTAAGAGCACTTAAAAATATAAAAATATATAATCTAGTGTAAATTCCATCTTATTTTCCTATCTTCTTTATTTTTAAAGTATTTTAAGAAAACATCAAATTAATATTTTAATAAAATACTTAAACAATATATCTAGTGACAATTGCGCCTAATTTTCCTGTTAAGCCGACGTGACGTCACAAACGCCACGCAGCCAAACCAGAAGAATTTACGACGCATGCTTCTACACGAAGCATCCTCAGGAGGTCTTGATTCTACAAGCGCACGATCGAGAATGAATGTTAAATAGATTCGAAATCGTGTTTCAGGTATTATGTGCGAGCTTCTTTGGTCAGACCCGCAACATATGATGGGTCGGGCGCCGTCAAAGCGCGGCGTGGGCTGTCAGTTTGGACCTGATGTTACCGCTAACTTCCTCGCTAAGAACAAACTGGACTACATCATCAGGAGTCACGAGGTCAAAAATGAAGGCTATGAGATCATGCACGATGGAAAGTGTATCACTGTGTTTTCTGCGCCTAATTATTGGTGAGTTTTAGTCTGTTTCTTCCTGTAATTATTCCACCGTAGGGTGAGTCAGTATAACTAGTACATTACTGCAGAATCCAGTAAGTGAGCCTTCCTGGCCAAGTATGTGTTAATAAAAGTCATACCAAAAAGAGTGATAGATATACAGGGTTATTGGAAAAATGCTAACAACCTCTTAGGGTCGAGTTCTGACAAACATTCTGAGAAAAATATGAATAATAAAAAACACAAAAATTTTTTTTTTTCAAAACAAAAGAAAAACATCTCAAAATGTTTGTTATGAATAGCAGAAGTCAACCCTAAGAGGTTGTTAGCATTTTTCCAATAACCCTGTATATTTGGAATTTCCCTCCTATAAAGATGTAAAGGCATACCGCCGGTAAATAAAAAAAAATAAAGATGTTATATTATAATCGCTAAAATCTGTCTGTGTTCTATATCTGTATCTGTATTATGGTATAAGTTTTTTTTTCTAAGCAGATCTAAAGAGGATTAACTACTGTCCAGTAAGTAAATTACATACTTATTTACTGGACAGTAGGAGATTACAAATACAAATTTAAAATCTTGCTTCATACTGGACAGTTGTGTATAAGTCTCTGGTAGAGTTAACTTTCTGGATATTTTTTAGAGATGTTATGGCAACATTACATACCATTTTTGAGAAAATGTACATTACTTACGCTATGTTCTTTTGCTAGCCTTCAAAATCAATAAAAAAACTGCCTGACATTTTTTTTCATGTTTTTAATTTTCAGTAAAATTTTTGTATGACCAGGATTATGATCATATACGATTTCCCAAAAAAATGCCAGTAAGTTGTATAATTTCAATTTTCATTTCGCCGTTGCATATAAAAATAATTAAACAGGACATGGGGAATGGGGGTAGACGCGAAACTTGCCGACCATGATCAAATGACACTTATATCCGACCGGCATTGTTGCAATCTATGACGGGGGCTCCGACATCTGAGAGGAATATCATATATACTAACAAATATTTAGAGCACAATATTTACATGTCGTCCGAGAATTGAACCGGTGTCACCACGGTTCTATGCACCAAGTGCCTTTACCGTTTGGCTATCGAGAATTTGGGAGGAGATTTTCCACTGTAATATTATTATTTTAAATCGGGTCGTTGAGGCTATCCAACGCGTATTAGATGGGTTTATTTTGCTCTATAATATCTTAAATGTGATATTAGTATGGCAGATAGACTTGTTGTATTGTACTTTACATCATAAAGAAATATTAACGAATATGTTGTATCTTTTACAGCGATACGATGGGCAACCTGGGTGCTTTTATCACAATGAATGGAAAGGATTTAAAACCAAACTTTGTTACTTATGAGGCTGCGGTGAGTGTTTTTTTTTTATTGCTTTGGTTTCGGAATCGTCGAATCGAACTAATAGTTAATATGAAGAATATATATTTTGTATTTGAGATTTAATGAACTCTTATAGAATAATCCTTAGTTGTTAAGTGATGATGTGGTCGAGGAAGGTCGGCAGGGTTAACCTGAAGTTACTGAAGGTAAGGACAGTTACCGGAATACACAAATAGGTGCTTGGCCACAGATTTTCTACTTGAGTTTGGAAGCTAGCTAGCCGAGAATGCGCAAGATGTCCTACCACCATCAGTTTATGCTCAAGTCTGTAAATTAATTCGAACCACGGACCCCCTGCATATCTGTACATATATTGCCAATGTGTCATGAATGCTTAAAAAAATCGTGACCGCAGCGGACTTCACAGCTACCATGCGCATCGTAAAAAATTATAACAGTAGAAATAACAATATTTTCATCTCATCGTCCAATGCGGATGAGGCGCTGCTTCCCACCTTCCGGTATTTCACCTTTAGTCGCCTCTTACGACACCAATAGGTAGCAAGAGGGGTAGGGGGGCTTGACTTTCTAGCCCGGCGCCCCAATATATAATGTATAATTTGTTGCGCTTGGTAATAATATATATTATATGCGATGTCAAAAAATTATTCTAATGAAAACTGTTTTATTTTCAGCCACACCCAGACGTGAGGCCGATGGCGTATGCTAACTCACTCTTCAACATGATATGCCAATGACAGGGTTCCCCTAACACGGACGTAAACTAATGTGCGCCTTACTGGTTTTGTCTTCTACTACGAGTTTTCCGTGCGGATTCGCCAACGATGGCGAGTATCGTTCGAGATATGTTTATGTCTTCTGATTTCTGGTCCAAAATGTATCACTGAAAATGTTGTTACAATGTTTTGTTATTAGTTTGTTATTGCCGCACTCAAAGACGCAAATTTGCATTAAATTACTGTCAAAAGTTGTATAAAAGAATCGATTTAAGTTGGAAATGCAAAAATAAATTTACAGTTCTATCTTGGTTGAACTAGGCTTGGTAACAATTTTACATAATAATGCTATTCGCGAGTTTAAAAAGATATTTTCGCATCAAATTGCGAAGCTGTTCAATACAAAAGCGCGTTTTTTCTATCACATACTATAAAAGAAAACCTAAAATGGTCATAAGTATTAAAAATTACATCTGCCCATTTCAAAGGTTTCAAAATATCAATAAGTAATAAAATAAATATATTAGAAATCATCAAAAAACCTATCTCCTGTATTACGCAATCATATACAATAGAAGCAATAAGACAAAAAAAAATTTAAATTTTGCATTTCCTCGCCATAATTTAATTTTCAATTATCATTAAGGCGAATTTTGCCGACGTTCGCCTTAATGATAATTAAAAATTAATTTACATCTTGAGAGCGGCAGTAAGGCCGATATCTATAAGCTGACGCCAGATTATCTCTATTTACTTGGATAATAATCGACTTTCGACCTTATGACCTTAACACTCATTAACATCAAATTGGCATCAAATATTTTACTATCAATTTCGTACTATACAGTTTATTTTGAACTTTTTAGCGCCTTCTAAAGAACTGCCAACTTACACTGTGATCCCCAAAACGCCTGCGATGCGTGGGGATAATGGCAAATACTGCCTTAATAGGGGAGGCCTGTGCTTAACAGTGGACGATGCGGCTGTTACAGTAATATAAAAAGGTGGTCAAAATAAAGATAGTGGCGCCCAGTGGAATACGGCAGAGAAAAAATATGTCTGGCCCATAATGCAAATGGTTTCATAGACTTTTTCGAGAGCAATAATAATGCGGTCTGATACAGCCAACATCGCGGAGGCGGAGTCTAATAGAGAGGCATATTTTCCACATATCCTTCATGTAGTTAGCCAATCCCATAAGGAATATAACTCACTATAATGAACGTATTGTAACGGTAAAACTCGTAATAGAAGATTTGTTTTTACGTTACAGTAAATTAATGTTATTTATAGATAATTATGAACAATTTTAGAGTCAATTACTGATCACACGTTTGGTTGCTGCGTTAACAAAAATATTAGCGAAACATTAGGCATAATGTAACGTAACTGCACAGTGACTCTAATTGACAAGGGGACGAGTTTTCACTCGGATTCGCGAATGTTTCAAAGGGTTTTGTATGAACGCTCAGAATCCAAGTGAAAATTCGT
The DNA here is from genome assembly GCA_963854805.1 of Plagodis dolabraria. Classification (NCBI taxonomy): domain Eukaryota; kingdom Metazoa; phylum Arthropoda; class Insecta; order Lepidoptera; family Geometridae; genus Plagodis; species Plagodis dolabraria. Next base: position 23,604,890 of record OY978459.1, read on the forward strand.
TCTTGTGCGAAGTAAAATCACTACGCTTTTATGCATTACATAAGTTACAAAAACCAGGGCCCAAGCGTCACACGCTTCCATAACCGAGACGCTCTCGGACCAAAAAAAACCAACGGTTTTTGAAATAAATCCTTATGAATTATCAGTTCGATAAGTTTATACATATCTACAATTATTATTTCAATAAGGTATCAAAATGATTACAGTTTTAGGGTAGTATTTCTAACGTAGAACATTTTTAACGTAAAATTAGCCGTAATTGTAAGGTTCGAAATGTTCTTGGGGGCTTTTTCGCTCCTCGGAAAAGGTCTATAAGATTTTGGGGCCTTAGGTAACTTAGGAATTTATATTAATGTAATACAGTGGAATTGCATTCTTGCGATACAGCTAGATGTGTCCTGGCGACTCTAGTTTAAAAATATAAGTCATTTTTAACACGATTTTATTGTATGTTAAATTAGAAAGCATTGAAAGTAAGCATTGGAATTACTTAACGGAACAATATCTTCTAAATGTTCGGCTTCATGCAATCGTCTCAAGATCAACTCGGGTCATGAAGTGTTTTGTTGTTTTTTTTGTACCTATCTTATTGTGAGTGGATAAGATTACAAATGAGTATCAAAGTCAACATCAAAATAGTTTATATTATCCGATTTTGGCGTGAGTGATGTATTTCTATCTCTATATGTTAGGTGAAATGACATATTGTCTTTTATTATTACTGCCGATAATCTTACCTGATAGTATACGTGATTATGTGGTCAAAAAGAAGGAGAACCTAGAATGCGAACTGGCTCTAGGTGCCTTAAGACACGATTTACAGTTAGGTGCTTGTCGACAGATTTTCTACTTGACCTAGCCCGTCAAATACCTCCGTCATCGTCTAACGACGGTCATCCTAAGACAACGACCGGGACCGACTGCTTTAGGTGTTCTCCGAAGTATGGAAGCTCAGTAGTAAATGCAACTATCGGTCACCCATCTAAAATGTGTGACCGATAGTACCATAATCTAAACTTAGTTGATCGGTTTAAACGGACTAGGCAAGCTTGGATATGAATGCTTAAAATGTTTATTTTTATACCCACATAGCTTTGATCTAATAGGATAAGGTTTAATTTCGATTTTTACACCATTTTCTGATGACAATGAACACCTAAATCAATGTTTGGCTTTACGCAAGAACAGAAAATAGCACGCGTCAAAAAATGTAGATCGTAAAGTACTCTAAACTTATAGTTATGAAGACACACGTTTACTACAGTGCACCTATGGCAATAATAAATGATAATAAATACATACAATACAAATATTATATACAAAATGTCAATATCAAAAATTTCCAAAGCCTAAACGATTTTTGAATACACAAATAAGACAGAAAAAGTCAGCCTGTATTTCTAAAAATATCTAAAACGAATTCTAAATCTCCCCCTGGGGACCAGGTAAATTTTTGAAATGACACAGACCTACATTTATAGTGCAGTGTGCTTTAATTATCTTTATGGTTGTCGTACACTTATCCAACCGGTGCCGTATTGACATCGCCTTAACTCAAGCCGTTCAGTACTTTGTACGGAATTCCATAGCACAATGCACACTAATCAACGCCGTAACATGCTTTGTAAATTTTTTACAAAGTTACAAGTACATCGGCTTACCCGTCCGGACTGGCATCTTCTACAGTAGTTTGCTGCGCAGTAGGTACTCATATGAGAATAAAAATAATAAGAAAATAAGAAAATATACCCATATAAGAACTATCGAGTCATCAATCATTGTTCTAATGTTGATACATATTTGTTTTTTTTTTATAAATTAAACATTTTTCTTTAAATTAGTAAATCCGTATTATCTATAATCTCTATAATCATTTTTATATGATATTCCCTTGATATGTATACCATTTTTAAATGATTGTGATGAAATTAAAACATGTTTCATTGTGCTGTTATCGATTATGTCTATGAAGTTTCGCTCAATTTCTTTATTTATGTATTTATTATAGTATTGTTCTTATTAATATGGATGGCTCTTCGCTTCGCGGCGCGTGTCCGTGTATTTATTTTGTTTGTTAAAATACGGCGATGTGTAAAGCTTTTCGCCATATTGGCCCAAATAACCCAATAAAATATAAACGGCGGTTTCGTTGTCTTTTCGGTAAATAACTCAGATAAGCCAAGTGTTTTTATCCCCTGTAAGCGAGCTTGACTGCTTGCGGCACTATTTTACAGACGTGCTTTCAGCGTTGTATAATATGAAAGAGTCTTTTTTGGAATGTTGTATTGGTATGTTTGAGTTTTTGCTGTTTCGGTTCGTGTTATGACGGCGTGTTTGTCATGTTTTCAAATACATCAAATATTTGACAGCGATGCCGCGCCAAGTGAAGAGCCCCCACTATGTTTTTTTTAGCGACGGCTTATGTTTAGTTGAATTTCGTTCTTATGAAACGTATGTAATGTATAAAATATGTAAAATGAAATGTTGTTTTACACATTAAGGTATCTTGTTCATTTTATTGCATTTTTTATGAAGAAACATCGAATGAAAGACGTTATGCATTTATAGTATTTTGTTTGGCTTTTAAACTTTTGTGTTAAAATCCAGATTAGTTACCATATTTTTTATTCCGCTTCTTTTATTCAACAAACTTCTTTGTTCGCAATACCATCAACTTGTAAAATTGTAGTGTAGGCGTTTTTTATTTAGAACATCCAACTTTCAACTATATTTAAAATTAATATAACAAATTGCACTTGATGGTTGATTGGATGCGGTTGTTAGCGCTCGGAATAAGCAGAAAATGTTGTTAAAAGAAAGGTTACGAAACTGTATCTACTTCGTAACTGGTTACGTAAACGGCTAATGGTAGTTTCAAATTATAACCGATGTTTTCATCGGGGTATAGCCCGGTTTAGTAAGGAAATGAATTGAAGGTGGTGCTGTTAATCATTGGATCTCACTTGCACACTATAGACTGACTATGGTGAGCAAGTGAGATAAAATGATTTGCGGCGTCATCTTCGATTGGTTTCATTATTGAACCGGGTTCTACATTAATATAATTTTCAATCTTCAATAATTAATAGCTGCAAGGATAAGAATGTATTTCTGAAATCGTAAATATTATGTAAATATTACTTATTTTTATGAAGTCATCACATTGAACAATTAACACTTTAACACATAGAATTGATATGTATTAAATTTTATAAAAATAATACTCGGATTTTGTTGAACGCGGGTTATGATTATTGCATTTTAGTCATATTTTTATATTAGTTTAATTATTCTGCCATTTATTTTGTATAATAAATTAGTTTTGTTTAATTTCTTAATAATTATTATACATACTTATATTCTTAGTCGGTTGACGTAAATATTATTTACAGAACATTTCGTAAACTTTCTGAGAATAGTGAAAAAGGCTTTATGAGTGATTGAAATATTGAATTAGACCAGAATATAAACTTAGGTTTTGGTCCATAGATTCACAAAGCAATGTTAAAGTTGGCGCACTCTGATCTACCCGGTGCCTTATCAACGTCGCATCAGCAGAAGTCGTTTAGTGTTCTTTGTACTGAAATCCATACTGTGAGGCACTTATCAGCCTCCACTCGAGATAAGTTTACTCGACAAGAAATTAATGTAGATTAAAAAAATAATGCTAAACCCACGTTTTTATGCGCCCTAAAAATAATAAAAGTAATCGAGAAATGCTCGAAATTTGAGTTGCAAGATTCCACCCGAAACTACAGATAGCCAGACAGACAAGATTGTTATATAATAATGAATTGTTATAGAGTTGTGAGCTTTCCTGAAAGTTTCAGCCACAACATATCGGGAAGTGGTAAAAATAGACAAGGCGACGTTGATGCGGTGCCGATGAGTAATTTCTACGTTGCCCTTTAGATAAAAATGTTGGCTTCTTAGTAAAATTTCACATACTTATCAGAAGTAGCCGAAGCATAGAGTAATTTTCTTTTTAGATCGCACCAACAGTACAAGCTAAGCTTTATAGAAATACATGATAGATATTCGAAAAGGTGCTCTAAAATTGGTAGGGTAAGGTTGAAAATGCCGCGTAGTTGCTTATTACAAGCTATATAATTTTATTATTAGTTAATTTCAATGCCCCTCTGCAATGTATTAGGCATACGAAACGGTTTACCGATCTGCACTGAAATATACACATATTTACAAACTCAAGTTTTTGTGCTTAATAAAAGGCAAACTGTAGAAAGAGAGTACCAGCTACCAATCTACGAATTCATATGTAAAGAAGTGTGACTCTCATACAGTTCACGCTTTGAATTCAGACTCTTCGAGTTCACAAACCTCGCACAATCGTTCAAATTCAATGGGATTGGTTAATTGATTCGGCGCTAAGAATTGAACGCAACCGATTGTTTTTGTTGCGCTGCACGGTACACCTTTAAAAACCACGCCCATCGCGGTAAGGTTTAGGTTCTGCTGTTTTTGAACGTAACTTACAATTCTTTACATAATTATTCGTAGATACCAATGTAAAAAAGGGCAAATAATGCTTCGTTAAAGAACTGAATGTAACAATGTACTTGTTTATATAAGTATTTATTACAAGAGTTTAATTCGATAGTCGCATTCTTCCTTCTAATTGTCAGACCTATGACAGCTTCATTTATAAGTGGCTTCATAAGTTGACGAGTATGTTCCGGTGGCCGAGTGGTTTGCGCATCCGGCGCGAAATCGGTGAACACACTCGGGATAAAAATGTTAAGCTCTAAACATTATGTGCTCTATTAACTTGTAGATGCGAGCTTCAGAAACAGAGAGCAGAGATAATTAATCCTCGGTCGGAGCGCAGCTCGAACGCAGCCAAAAGGTGAAACTAGACCTAAGGCGATTACTGTACAGTGTACCTACCTTCACACTGGTTGATAGTAATCAAGCTATTGGCATAAATGGTTTCGGGTCATTGGCCTCTATTAATACTCGAAGGCAATTTTAAATGTATAAGAAATTAAGCATCGATCAGCTCGTAAACCAAGAGATATTTTCAGGTATTTAATCATGTCCAGCGCATTATGTACCTCCATACTGTTTCTATTGCATTGGGACTCAGTTGCGTTGTCACTAGCGTTGTCAGAAAGACGATTTGTATTAGACATTTTTACTAAAATTCCATGATCGCCATATTGGGCTGCGTTCGAGCTTCGCATGGAACAAATTATGCTTAAAGCTAAGGTTATTTGTCTACACTCAAAGCAATTTTAACTCTGTCAGAGGTGTAGCTTGAACGCAGCCCAGATGGTAAAACTAGACAACGTCGGAGCATAATTTCTTCCAGACAACATTCAATCATATTCCTGTGAAACAGCCAGTCAGAGAACTTTCTTTGCCTTACTGTAACTTTTCAGAAAAGTGGGCCATCTGCCATGTTTCAGATCTATAGGTTGTGATTGGTGCATTATAAAGGGTCTCTTAAACGATGTGTAGCAATTTCGCTCCTTGTATATTATTGCCTATGATCATAGTAAAAGCAGAAAAGTAGTTTGACTTCCCTACTCCAGTCTGGATACGCAGGGTAGGCTCATCTCGACGTTTTATATAGGTTTCTATGTTATATTGCACATTGAGGGCACACACATGTGTAAGCCTAGTATGGTACAACTCTGAAGTCATACTACTTCTTTGGTTTTACTATGCTATTATCTGTGTCTTGATAGTTCGAGCGGCATAGATGGTGGTTTCAGTATTGGCGTCGTGCTACCGAATAGTAGTCATCTTGATAAGAAAGCGTCAAATCTAACTCGACCAATATCAGGCGGAAGTGGAATGCAGCACTGAATAATTATTGTGTAAGCTAATTTCACCCAAGTTGTATTGATGTAAGCTGTATCTAATGATTGTTTCCGCATGCAAAACTTAATAATGTAGTTTTATAATACGTGTTAGCTCATACAATTACCTAAAACTTTGAGCGTCAGCACGTACTGAAAACATGCCCAGTATCTGTGAGGGTTTACGCTAGTAAACTTAACTATGAGCGAGATTTCAACCCTCGGCTTCTTAAGGCGGATACATTTGGGTTATGACTCACTCACTACGATAGCTCAATTGGCAAAGCATGTCCCGGCTATAGGGACAGATTGTCGCGGGTTCGAATCTCGTCCGTAGTTAAATGTTTTCCTCTCGTAATTTTATACGTTCATTGTGTCTGTACGAACTGCGCACGGTAACTATTACCGCTTAGAAATTAGTATGTAAAATGAATGTGCCTGTTCAAATCCAATGTATGTAAAATTCAATTGCATGGGCTACACATCCAGCTACACCTTTTAAGTAACAGCCTTAATTGAGCTTTAATCACCGGGAAGATATATAGTTTCCTTTCGCGTTTATCCTTTCGCTCCTCAGCACGCTCAAACTGCATAGGCCAAAATCTATGAACCACCGAACTAGTCATATTTCTGCCTTAAACTTGGTGATAATTTGTTTAGCTCAGACTCAAATTTAAAATTATAACGTAGCTACTGAGCTATATTGTATGAATTTTATTTTTAAACTAATTCATATTTCGCTTTATAGATTAAAGTCTTAAGCCGAGCACAACCAACGATCAAAGTTAATCTGCCAAATAGACCACACCATCGCATTAAGATTAAAATGCTCAAAAAGCATAAAATATTATGTAAACTTAGTTAATACTGTAATTATGTTAATAATTAGGATGTACATTGTAATGAGATACAAGCTTCAGATGCACTTTGTGAATGCATATCGTATCCTGTTTTGATCACTGCAAAGGTACAAGTGTGAAATATAATTGTCTATTAACTGCCATAGATATATAGGTCATTAACTGCCGCTCCTGTAAGTAATAATACTTGATACTTTGGCAAGTTCGTGTTCGGAGGCCATCTTGATTTTTGAACTTGTCATGGATGTCACTTGGAATTGAATGACTGTGTGACAGCCATCTTGAATGCGCCATCTTAGTTTTTTGACACCAGTCATAGATATTTTGACATTTATTCAAAAACGTATATTTAATGCGGAAGGTACACATCTAGCGAAGCATGGAGTAGGGACCAGTATTATTGAGCGACTCCTGCTAAGTTTATTGTACTAACTGAATGATTAAACGCGATACGATATGCTAAATCACAACAGACCTACTTGGATTATTTATCCAAAACGCAATCAACTTTATACACTTCTTGCTAAAGTTGAAATTTGGTTAAATAAAGCTATTTTAAGAGAAGTACGTATCTTAATAATGAATTGGTGAGAACGAGAAAAGTCTTGCTAACGTTTAATTGCCAAGCATATCAGAGTGTAGATAGGTTTTGGTGTTGAACTCAAATAAATTGTTAAATTTAATTGCCTAGTTTCATTTTAGAGATAAATCCTTTGAACACGATCTCTATTAAGATATAATATCAGTCCAATTAGGCACTTTCATGGGAGTGTAAATGTGACAGATAATTTCTGATAACATAATGAAAACATGAATGAACTGCAAAATACAGTCGGCAGGTTAGAATCAGTTTTCTAATGCGTATCATCGACGAGGTAATTTTTATTTACTATTATACAGGAAATTTTATAGTTACATTATTGTTGCGTATGTGAAAGCAATCTAACATATTGGGATGTGCATACCTTTTGCCAATTTTCTTTGGACTTATGTTAACATAGTTCTTTTTAGTATTTTTTTTTATCTGAAGTCATGGTGCATTTTGTTTCACCACCAGCTTTACCTATTGCTCCACTATGCCAATAAGGTGATCACGATCAAGAGTCACCTTCGTGGAATTTTGTAGTATGGTTTATTAAACTGGGTTTATAATAGAAACTAATCTAGAAGAAAGTGGTGCCTCTAAAACTCAGTCATACACTATTTCTGTCCATAGTGGCTCTATTTCGTTTCTTCATTTCACCGGATTAGGTGTAAGTAGCATTTTATATCTCTATAAACTAAGATTTTTCGTGAGGGTGCAATAAAATAATGGAACGTATAATGTGTATAAAATAATTTATTAAAATATAAAAGCTTACGTCGTACAGAATATCCTTACAATAATAAACTTAAAATGTATTAAATACTTAGGAAGCATCAGTTCATAACTAAATAAAGTCGTTTCTGATATTCTAAGTTCTACCTGTTTGACTAGTGTCAAATAGTGTTGTACTAAATTGTAAAATTTCGTGTGTTGAGTGGTGAATAAGCACGGCACTTTTCTATAATCAGGCATGTTTAATATTATGGTATCAGTTTATTATGACAGTTGTAGAGAAATGCACTAAAATGTGCATACTTTATGTATTGTCAAGACAATATTTTGTCGTGCAGCGAGATTTGTCGTACGGTACGAAATAATTTGTCGTGCGGTGAGATATTTTGTCATACAGTGATAAATATTTTCACGTGCAGTGAGATATATTTTGTCGTGTAGTGAAAATTGTATTGTCGTGTAAAACAGTCGTGAAATATCCTTTTCTTGTTATTATTAGGTAGCGTATTAATTATTTATTGATCTATAATTATATGATACATAGTTATGTGTCTTCTCTACATTAAATTTAATTTGATGATGTTTCATAATTATAACGCATTGGAATAAAGGGTAAGAACATTAAAAGCGTAAAAATTGTGTCGTGTCTAAAATTTATTTATTATTTATTTATGCCTTTGAATAGCCTTTGGTTAGCCTTTGACCACTATCTCACCTGATGGTAAGTGATGATGTGGTCGAAGATGTTGTACAGGCTAACCTAGAATTACTGGCTCTCAAGGACAGCTGCCGGAACACACCGTTAGGTGCTTGGCGACAGATTTTCAACATGAGGGTGGTAGCTAGCCAGGCGGGCATTCGTAAAGTGCCCTACCACCATGCTGTAACGACCGCCATCCTAAGACAACCGGGACCGACGGCTTAACGTGCCCTCCGAAGCACGGAAGCGCTCAGGAGTAAATGTCACGAGCGGTCACCCATCCCAACTACTGACCACGGCTGACGTTGCTTAACTTTGCTGATCGATTCAGAATGGCTAAGCAAACTTCGCTACGAGCGCTTCAAAAATATTAAATAAATATTGTTATGTTATGATTTGAGTTAAGGTCGTCTTATTCACATTTTTATTATGTATTGTCGTGTCATTACTATATATTATTATCATTTAGTGTCTAAGACAGTATCTGCCACAATGCACAGATAAGCATCACAATAATACTGCTCCTGAGGAAGGCGCCTGAGCTTGGCTCTTCGCAGTTCTCATCATGGGCTACCGTGATGAAGTAAGGCTGGTGTAACTCCTCACGGTTGGCCATGTAGGTGTTGATCGCTGTGTTATCTGCGGGGGCTAGGCTTCTTTCACGGCTCAGCTTCCACGCTCCAACTGGAAACAAACGAAAAAGTTACAACTGGTTGTGAAGACTCCTCGTGACTCACCTCTAACTGTATGAATTGGATCATCACCGTCCGACATTAAGCAACTATGGCGTAAAATTATACATTAAAACGATTATTATCCAGATTCTAAACTTTACGTGGTTCAAATATTGCGTGGAATTGAGCTTCGCATCATGGTGAAAGGGCATTGAGAATTGTTGCCTGGGTAGCTACAATCCTCTAGAAGAAAATCTGCTGCTGAGAACTGAGAACTAAACTGTGTATTCCAGCAGCTGTCCTTGATAGGAGTCTGTTCCATTCCATCTTAGTCTGCTTAAATCTTCGACCATATCTTCTTTCCCAGCTGAGATAGTATTTAAAAGAAATATTGTAAAAAGTGACGTGTGCGAGTCGCAAACTCGGACGGAAAACTCCGTACCATAAGGCACAATATGTATGTTGTTTTTACAAAATAATCCTTATTATTTAAGGGTCCTCACTAGATATGTTATCTAGTGAGGACCTGAGACCCTATTACAACATCGCTGTTTGTCCGGGCGTCATTTAAGGACTGGTGTAACTTAAGGCTGCACCGAGGCAGCGATATGTAATTGTGTCCCTTCCCTTGCTGTATCTTTATTTCTCAATTTTGAGTTATGTAATAAATATATATTATATTTAAAGATTCATTCTATAAATCTATACCTATCATCTATTTTTCATCTTTGGAAACACGATTACTTAAAATTTTCTCGACGGAAAAAAAAACCAAAGTTACATCTAAAAAATGAAATAAACGCTTAGTACGGTGTAAATAATTAACGGAGAGTCATCCGTATTTGAATAATAAAAAAAACAACATAGTTTTTTATAACGTATACACATTACATTTTTCAAATAGGTATTTGTTTTTATTATACGAAGGAAATACTCAAATTCACGCATGTTCCGCCCATTTTAGCCAGAGCCGCGATGCTTTGTCCCTATCCGCTTTAGTAATTCTTCGGCCGTCGGACGGGGACGGATGATGTTGCCGTGCCTTACTTACGCACACATACGCGGCGCGCCTAAAAAGCTCGGTGCGCCCTTAAAAACCTTTAAGAGTAGCTGTTACCTCGATTTGCCTAACAAATAACACGTAAGTAATCTGTTTTTTTTTTTAATTTCATATACATAATGTTATGAAGCCGGTGGTTATTATTACATATTGTCCAAAATATACCTAAAGCTTATTTAACCTTTAACTGGCGAAAACCTCTTTTAGCCAAGTTTTAATTCTGGTTTTCACTAACTTCCAAAAAGGAGAAGGTTCTCAACTCGACTATGATTTTTTATCTATATTTGTTACGCTATTACTCCGCTACTTATTAATTGGAAGTTTCAATGATTATTTTTTGTTTGCTAGGTCTTGCTTCAGTGGTGATCTCATATAAATCTTATCAAATTCGATTTAGTAGTTTGGGTTTTTTAATCAGAATAACTGATATAGGCCAGTAAATATACTGGCCATCAAAGTAAATAAAATCAAATAGCGTTTCATATTAGCGGTATTTTTTAAAGTACCTAACAGGTAATATTCATAAATTTTTCGTGGCAGTTGTTGACTATAATAGAAAAGATGGTAAGGCCACATAGTATTCGGATGTCGTTTTATCTCAAGGAACCCTGTAAATAAAAACTGGTATCGCTACTCACTTGATCTTTGGAAGGCATTGATGTTGGAGCAGGAGTACGCCAAAGAATAGCTATTGTAGTTCGTTGTCAGCACGTACAGCGACGTGGTTACAGTTTCTGGAAATAAAAAAGTTTTTAAATGACTGAAATGGATTTTTATGCCTAGTGCGTAAAAGCTTTTTAGGTATAAGTACAGAAAAATATTTTATTTGTTTTTTATATAAAACTGTTCAAAGAAGGTGTTTTATATTCACTTGCGCAATTTGGAGCCCTTACAGCGTAATTTGCTTCCCGATCAGTTAAGTTAAGCACCGTCCGCTGCGGTCTTGAGTTGGATGGGTGACCGCTAGTAACATTAATACTGAGCGCTTCTATGCTTCGGAGGGCATGTAAGCTGTCGGTCACGGTTGTTGGCTCTGGATGACAATCGTTATAGCATAGTCGTAGGGCATGCCGGTCTGTTCACCCTCAATTAGAATTTCTGCCACCAAGCACCTTACGGTGTGTCAGTTGTCCTTGAGAGCCAGTAATTCTAGGTAAGCCTGAACAACACCTTTTACCACATCATTAATTACCATCAGATGAGATAGTATATCATATATCAGCTATAAATAAAAGACTGTATATAATACTAGACACTCCACTTACCTCCTGTTGGACTTCCGACAACTGGCAACACAACGGTAAGCTTAGCGCTTCCGTCAGTCGAAGCAATCGTGGCATTCCCCTGAATAGTCTCCAAGGTTCCGTTGATGACTTCCCAGTTCAGGACTGTCACTACTCCGGTTGCCTCGTTGAGTGTGTAACGAGCTCCGATGCAGGTGCTCGTCTGGTCTTCGTGGATTTGTGGATACCTCTCGATCTGGTACCAGGTGCCTTCGTACTGTGAACAGAGGTAATTGACTCAGTACTATTTAAATAGCATTTAACAGATTCTAAACGAAAACATAGATTATATTTTGGATGGAAAAAGATAACTTCAAGTGGACTTAAACCCGCAGCCTCAGAATACCGCCCGCTGGAAGTTGCTCCAGGTTTTCAGGGCGTCCCCCTGTAGTTTTTAAGTCTTAGTATCTCTAGTTTCGGAGTCATCTTGGGGCAAGAGCAAACTAGTTTTTAAGAGACTTGGTGTGCTGAACAGGGCAAAGCGGTACATCAGTGACTTATATTATACGAAGTACAAGTTCCATCCTCATATGGATGTATTGCTCCCACTTGTGGAACGTTGCGCCGAAGTATTTGTTGCAACCTCTCGACTCCCTACAGTGCCACTAGAATTGCTGACGATCCTGAACTAGCTGACCTGAACAGTGGTTCCACCACTTAGCATTCGAAGAGTCATGTATACTGTCGATTGTATAATGGGAATTGCTTTGCCGAGCTCTGAGTTATTCCAATTTCACCATCGCACGTCTCGATATTATCTTAAAGCTCATCCTCGTATTTTGAGGCATGGACGTCCCGCACCGTTTGATACAGTAATTTTTGCCATTAACCGTAAAAATTAGAAATTTTATGTAACTTCTTTTATATAAGTAACTACTTATGACATGAGATCTTATAAAAAAGGAGATTAACACCTAAAAGGTCGGCAACGCATTTACTGTACTTGCAGATGTCTATAGGCGACGGTAGCTGCTTATCATCAGGCGAACCGTACTACTGATTGCCGCTCATAAAATTTGTAAGATATTTGAAACAGTGATGGCTTAGTGGCAATGACTCTGGAATATCACGATCAAGTCCACGGTTTGAATCCTGTCGTAGGCTTGAACTTTACCGTGTGATGGAAGGGTATTTTTAAAATGACTGCTTTAGTAGCCATCACACCACGCTCAAGTAGAAAACCTCTCACCATGGCTTGCGGTGTGTTCCAACTGACATCCCTCAGAGCTAGATAGTAAGTAAATAAAGCCTGAACAACATCTTCGACTGTATCATCACTTTATCATCAGGTAAGATAGTGGCTAGCCTTTGAGCAATTGAAGAAGACACACTGAAATGTCATTAAACTGTTAGTCAGAAGTTCCCAAAATTACTCACCGCTTTCACATCAAACGAGCGTTCAACCGGGATCAAATCATCACACTGTCCAGGCAGGATGACCTGTTGTCCAGGAGCAGGATAGTGGAAGCAAGCAGCATCGGACTGGTCTACTGACTGGAAGAACTGAGGGTACAGCAGTATGTTGGACTCGATGGTAGGTGCCATAGCCGCCTGAGCTGCCGCGGTCAGTACACGTGCTTTGCTGTGTTTGGCACTCCAAACTATAAATGGTAAAAAAAACGGGTGTTACAATTGTAAGGGCAACCACAGTCTGCATTGTCCGTAGCATTGCGATATGCATGACACTGTGCTAGCTTAGGTAATTTTATTTCCTAAAGACGCGTCTTCTGCATATGTTTTTCCCGAAACACTAAACAAAATAACAAAACATTTCTGTATGGTCGAAACAAAAACTTGGTTTCATGTATTTCCCGCTTTTCGTGGCTAGTGGAAAACATTTCGACCTTGAAATTTAATACTACCTACTAATGTCGTGAATAGAAGAGAAGCTTATATTCGGTTAATTGTGATAAAGGAAATTAAAAGATGACAGATGTCTTAAGCGAGGCTAAGAGAGGTAATCGTTTCATGTTTCTCTGCTCTATGATACATATTCCCGTATTTCAATTATGAACCGAGCGTTTGCAATGTATTCAACATTTGCATGATTTAAACCGTCGTGTAGGACGATAATTAATGAAATGTACAGTGCGTGTTTTTTGGAACAAAGTTTTGTATATAGGCGCGTCTACGGGTACGAATCGAAACAAAGTTTTGTGCGGGTATGAGTTACGTTTTATGTAGTTACGAGTTATGTTTTGTGCAGTTACGAGTTATGTTTTGTGCAGGTATGAGTTCTGTTTTGTGCAGGAACGCGTTCTTCTTTTGAAGAATGGGTTGAAGGCCAGATAGCCGCATTATAATGTATACAAATACTAGGCAGATAATGTTAATTTATGCAACTATTTCTTGAAGTTATCCTCGAGAAACAATGACGTTGGTGAAGGTATTCTGTAAATTTGTTATTGACAGTGAATTATATTATGTAGGTACTTATAAAGGAAAAATCGCTAAAATATGATCTAAAACATTGATATAGATAGAACAGGTAAGCGTATGACGGTGGAAAGGAGATAGATTTTTTTACCTAAAATGGAACCGACTTCAACATTAGGTAAAAAAAATATTCACATTTTTTAGTGTCCCTTACTACTTACGGGATCGATTGTCATTCACTGGCAATGACTATACCATCAAGATAGGAAAAAAAATTAGTCGTCGGAGTGTAACTCAAAAGAGGCTTGACCAAAATTGATGAAATTTAAACGGACCACACGGCAAGCATCAGCTTTTAAATAAAAAAAAAACCATCAAAATCGGTTCACCTAGTAAAAAGTTATGGGGTAACAAACAAAAAAAAATACAGACGAATAGAGAACCTCCTCCTTTTTTGTGTCGGTTAAAAATGAATAAATTTGTGCAATTTATATTCTTATCTACTTAGTTATTATTATATGATTTAATGTAGATATAGCTTACTTCGTCTATATTCGGCGCCGACGTTCTCACAAGAGTACAACAGGGCGTAGCTATCGTAATCCGTGGCCAGAATCCAAGTGTCTGTAACAAAAAAAACATAAACCTTCAATAAAATGCTTATTGACATTAGAAACGCATGGTACTGGTACCCACTGTAGAATTTCATTTGGCTACCAACGAAATTCTACAGTTTTGAAGCGCTCGTAGCGAAGTTTGCTTGGCCATTCTGAATCGATCAGCAAAGTTAAGCAACGTCCACCGCGGTCATGACTTGGATGGGTGACCGCTGGTGACATTACTACTGAGCGCTTCCGTGCTTCGGGGGGCACGTTAAGCCGTCGGTCCCGGTTGTTGTCTTAGGATAGCAGTCGTTACAGCATGGTGGTAGGGCACTTTGCGAATGTCCACCTGGCTAGCTACCACCCTCAAGTTGAAAATCTGTCGCCAAGCACCTAACAGTGTGTTCCGGCAGCTGTCCTTGAGAGCCAGTAACTCTAGGTTAGCCTGAACAACATCCTCGACCACATCATCACTTACCATCAGGTGAGATAGTGGTCAAAGGCTAACCTATCAGGCATAAAACAAAATAAAAAAAAACAATTTGTTTATCATCTGGTATCTGCTTCGTATACACGGCGGTCCTAGTCTACTCAAACCAACCTTGAATTTGTCCATTGACAGTTCTTCTCAGTCTGCCATCAGCTAGCACTTGCACGGTGGCAGTGCCCGTGGTAGCAGTTCCATTGGCCACCACGGTGTCTACCGCCTGGTAAGTGTTCCCTGTCCCCAAGGTGTACTGCGAGCTGATGCACTCGCCGCGGTATTGGTCTACTGGGTACCGTTCGATCTCGTGCCACCAGCCAGCAAACTGTGGAGTAGCGTGGGGGTTAGAAAAACACGGTTCTTATGAGGCGTCTCAAAAATAATAATACCTTTAATATTCTCTATTTATGATAAAGTGATGTAAGATCAACATAAGAAAGTTTCTGGCGTGCAATATTACAAAGCTTACATTGATTTATAAGCATTAAAAGCTTTTTATTTGCATACGATAAAAGAATTGTGAATCAAATATAATGTCAATTTAACAAAAAAAAAAATTTTTAATTATTTTTAAATTATTTTATTTAATTATCATTTTTTTTATAAAAATATATTTTCAATTAATCAAGTGAAACAACTACCTATTACGTATTCTTGGACCAATAGGGACTTTACTTAAAAGAAGGCTAGACTTAAGTTGCAGGAACTTAAGTCTCCTATTTGAATCCCCTGTCTGACTGAGTCGAGAAAATCGGGAGGGTTAAAAAAAAGGACAGAATACTTTCAAATGTCATGACGAGATTTTTCAAATCTGAAAAATCTCAACTAGGTATAACAGTAAATAAACAACTAACAGAGCAGTTTTTATTAGAACTAAGTTCTTATTTTATTAGAACTTAGACTTCAAGGAAAAATTGCCTTTCATAAGAACATTGTTGATAGTTCTTACTTAATATAATAGGAACTTATTTAAGGCACATCCTAGATATAACATATGAATGTTATTGCTTAATTTAAATTATTTACTATTTGAAATTTAATCAATAATAATTATAAATACTTTTACTACAATTGTTTTACTAATTGACATTTAATGAATATTGTATTACTATTATTATTAATTTATAAGATGTGTATGTAATGTTAATGAAATTATAATTGTCCCGAATGTAATATGTTTAATATAATAATGTTTTGAATTTAATTAATGTCTGTATGCCAAATTGGTGAAGCTAGTTCTTTGTATATAAAATATGTAATATCTTTTGTTTGTACCTAGATTCACAGACGAATAAATCATTGCATCATATTCTTGACCACATTAGTGATTGTGAGACATCGGTCAAAGGAAAGCCCAACTTAATACAGCCGGAAGACGTCCACTTTGGAATATAGGCCTCACACTAGAGAGGGTTTGCCGTACGCTTGGCAGGTCTTGGAGATCGCAGTGTATAATGTCAATTCTTTAGAAGGTGCTGCTGCACTCCTTCTGGTGTTTTTTCTCCTCGCCTATTACTACTCCCACAGGAAGGTATGGGGGAAGGGGGCGCAATACCAGACTAGCATCCCAGGGGGTAAGCCTAAACTTAACGTGTTATAAAGACTTACCCTCGAAGCATCGAAATTGGCAACACTAGCAACATTATCATCACACTGTCCTCTGAACAGTGGCGCTGCGTTGAGATTGAGGTCAGGCACGTAGAAGCAAGCCTCGTCAGTCTGGTTTGTGCTTGTGTAGTACTGCTGAGCGAGACCTTGGGTTTGGGCGATCACGTTGTTGATCGCGGTGTTGGCCTGAGCGGTCAGCGATGTGGTCCGACTGAGCTTCCAACTGCTAACTGCGGAGGAAGAATAATAATAAACACTTTAGAAGAACATTATGCACGACTCGCAACTCGCAGAAAGGCAGAATTGGAGAGATGCAACGTCTGTCGAGGGGCGCTCGTTAGTCGTCGCCCGCAAGTACTGTTTGATAGACGTATCTTTAATAACTACCTACTCTTTATCTATCGATGTTCTGTGTTTAATTTTGTGAACTGAAATAAACTTTTAAATCGTTTAACATCGTTTGATTGTGGTACAGTGAGTGATAGAAGAAATAGAACTAAGTAGTTAAAAACATAATCATTTCTAGTGATATTAATCCTAATCTAACTAAGATACCACAAGATAGTGTAGGAAAAGCCGGTACTTTCACGCAGGTTTATGAAGTAAATAAACCTACTCGATGTTTGATTTTACCAGGAAGAACTATAATTTACGATGATATCATAGGTGTAGAGTTGATCCCATTTTGTCAAGTCGTGTCCGAGTCGAGAATTCAAAAGGAATGTATTTTTTCATTTCCATGTCGGAAAGTTACGTTTTTATATAGTTTTTTTTTATAGAAAATGTTTGATAGTACTGGCAGTCACAAAATAACTTAGCTAACTGACATGGAATAAAAGTTTCATATAATAAAGTAAAGGAAACCTGGAAAATTATAAACGAACATTTAAGAAATAATAAGAAACAGAGCATTAAGAAAAACATATAGTCAGTTATAATTAAAGATGGCACAGTTATAATAAATTCTAAAATTATTGCAGACTAGTTATTTTTTTTTACTCGCAGTCTGACATTTCAATCTGAATATGACATCAATAGACGTATGAAATACTTAGACTTCACAGAACCATTAACATATATTCAATTTGACGCAGTAAATTATAAAGAACTAACAACATGAATAAAATGTAAATGTTTCATAACATGCTACTTAATTTTAAAAATAATAATAAATAATTATTTAAAATAATGCTTAATAATTTTTTATTAATTTATAAAAATAATTAATAAATGTAATAAAAAGGCTCTTGTCAACGATTTTTTAATATAGATAGCTTAAATATCATATGTTAAACATTATAAAAAAATAACATACCTTGTCTGTTACCCGATGGTAAGTTCCGGCAACTGTACACCAAGGCGTAGGTGTTGTAGTCAGTAGAAAGGATGTAGTAGTTAGCGAACACCGTAACTGAAATCACATAAAAAAAATATAATTATATAAACTGCATTATTAGAACACATAAACATCTTTCACCAGGTCTCTTTCCACCTCAAACCAATATTTTTTTAAGAGATTGTGATGTACCACGTACGTCGCCCACCCCATGTTAAGCGGTAACTCCAGATCAAACAGATGCATATCGTCACACGAGACGAACTGTACTGCACCCATCACCCTGAGACATACAGATGTTAAGTCTCACGTTCC
The DNA here is from genome assembly GCA_963854805.1 of Plagodis dolabraria. Lineage (NCBI taxonomy): Eukaryota > Metazoa > Arthropoda > Insecta > Lepidoptera > Geometridae > Plagodis > Plagodis dolabraria. Next base: position 23,623,328 of record OY978459.1, read on the forward strand.
TGTAATTTACTGGCTCTCAAGGACTACTGCTGGTAAACACTGTTTGGTGCTTGCCAACAGTTTTTTTTCTACTTGAGGATGTTAAGAAGCTAGGCGAGAATTCTCAAAATGTCCTTACACCATGCGGTGAAGCTCAAGCTTTAGCACTTGTGATCGAACCATGGACCTAATGCATCTTAGTCCAAAGCTATACTGCTCGGCTATTACTGCTATAAAAAAATCTTATACAAATTATCTCACTAACTAACTTCATAAGATATTAAAGTAGTCATAGATGTAAACAGGCTAGACCTAATACGAAGATTGACTATTAAGCCATTATTAGTAGCAGTAATAAGTCCATATTATTATAAGTATTAATAAGTCCATATTATTTGAGTCTTATTTCGTCCAGTTCAGATTTTCGCTATCGCGCATTAGACGAAATATCCTTGTCTAGAACTGAGAGATACATCTGTCTAGCTAACAAAAATATTGGGAAATGGATTTTGGCACAGTACATATTTACTTATAGTAATTTCTTTTGGAGCGTAATAATTGAATGTAAGGTAAGCTCTTATGTCTATAGGTTTTAATAGACCTACCGCCTAATAATAGGTAATACATGATTTTTTTACCTCCATTGACCACGAAGGTGACGTTGAGTAGCCCAGAGCCGTCATTAGAAGCTACTTCCGCATAACCCAGCTGCTCCAAAAGAGTTCTCTCAACAACTTGGGTATTCCTGACTTCGACATTTCCATCTCCAAGGCTGTAGTAAGCCCGGTCGCAGGTACCGAACTGGTCGTTTTGCGGGTATTTCTCGATTTCTATCCATCTGCCTAAGTACTGAGGGCACAAAAAAACGATTATGTATAATTTTTTGTCTAATAATACTTTATTGCTTAAAGTACGACGCAGAATTTTGTTAACGAACAACAGACTAATCATCATACCTCTGTGATACTCATACAAACTTAAAAAGTACTGCCCTCTGATACTGTATCAGTCGGATCGACGACAGCTGAACAAAGCGTTCCCCATTAACGGTGAGTTTTCCCCATTAACCATTGGCAGGTGTCCTGGCGTTCGCAGTGTTCACACCCACGGGAAGACATGGAAGGGGGGAAAGGGTTAACACCCCACGGACAAAGCTTTGCTCGCTGAATCTTTTAGAACCACACATGAAAACAATAGAAATCCATTCATAAATAGCCCACTTGGGCCACAGCTTACACCAGGTTTACTCGCAAATTCAATGACCGTATATGCGCGTTGTCCGATCATTGACCTTAAAGCGGACTCGCTTTGATGCCTTATCCTACGAATGTGGGGTCGGTACAGTATACACTCTCGTCATCACACTAATCGATAAGTTGTAGACAGATCTTACAATAGCAGCATTGAAAGATGGAACTCCTCGAATGCTCTCATCACAGGGTCCAGGGAGCTCGATCACCGCAGGCAGTTCGTCAAACTGAGGGTAGTGGAAGCAGGCATCATTGCTCTGATCGGTTTCAGAAAAGTAGCCCTCAAAGAGGTCGATGTTGTCTGAGACAATCTCGTCGATGCGGTTGTTGGCGGCGGCGGAAAGACCAGCGCATGAGCGGGAAAGTTTCCAACTGTAAACTGTATAGAAAAAATAATATTAATAAAATTTATTGAATTTATCGTCGCATGGATTTTTAACAATACTCCTTACATGCGTGTAACGTACACATAAATATCTAACTCCACAATGAGTAAAAATGCATGTCGTTTTATTTTTAAGATGTCAGAAAAGTTTTACTCTATTAAATTTTTACGTAGATTCCAAACCATGAAATTAGGTGAGATGTATTTTTTTTATTTCTGAATCACGTTATGATAATAACAAAAAAATAGACTTGAAAACACATGCACGTTTCTCATCTTCATTGATTAAAGTGGTAAAACGTGGTGGGACCATGGGCCCTGCACCCTATGTAATAAACAGCTGATAAAATGTATGTTGGCATACAGAAAGAGAATACGGTATTACGTAAGATAGTGAAGATACTTACTTTGCTTGTTAGTAGCGTTAATATTCCTGCATCCGTAGACAAGAGCAAACTCGTTGTAATCGGTGCCCAAAATGTAGAAAGTATTCAAAGGTACTGCAAAAGAAAGTTTCATTAATCATTCGGCATCATAGATAACGAGAACAATAGAAAAGGAGAGATATTTATATTACTGTGCTTTTGTATTGGTACACCAATGAGCTTTACCGGATCTCCGTAATGGTAATAGACTGCAAGGAGACCTGCCATATATGTGCAAAAATTACTCAAAAGATGAATCTCATAAGCACATTTTTGATATAATTACCGACAGAAGATCCTAAAGATTTTAGAATATTTTAGGACATTGTTGGAAAACCTAATTTATTTAATGAGGAGAAGCAACACCTGCAAAGGTTAACGGCATATAGCTTTAACTCATATGGCGATAGGAATCAGCTACCTATTTGGATGTATTTTATCAAAGATCTCCCATTATGATATCATTTCTTTGATCAAGAGATGGACGCTATCATAAGATATGTAAAATCATGTATTGGTTTTCTTGTTCGTTAATGAAATTCTAGCACTGGTCACTGTGGTCATATGAACCGGACACATGGCCGAGAATGACCGAGGGCTCTGTCTAGCAATTGAAATCATTCCTGTAAACGACCTACAAAACCAAGGCATTTACAAGATTTTACGTCGTAGTTAAAAAGCAGTTTTGTTGGTATGTCGGACCTAGTGAGTCTTACCGCCGAACACCAAGGTAGTATGGTAGGTCAGGGGTTTTTAGTAAGGGAATTACATTACCTACTTTATCAGCTGAAATCATCAAATTTTCAACTCGTGTTTATGGATAAAAAAACAGAAATGACTGGTCAAATACTAACCTAACAAATCAGCCCAACAAATGATTTTACATAGATTAATAAGGAAGAATGTTTTCCGAGAAGTCTTGTCTTTTACATTTATTGAAACCAAAAGTAATTTTAGTCTTGCGCCTTAGATAAAATTATACTTATTGCGGAAGGTGTCCACGCGCCACTGATTTCTTAAAGTCTGTTAAAAAAAGAGTGGACTTGGATTTCACTTTGGGACTGTGATATATTTAATGATAAATAATATCAAGATATGCTTTAATTATGTATCTATATAACAACGATAAATGGAAATTTGTTATCGATATAGTAAATTCAAATTTAAATCCATTATCTTTCTGAACATACTCTTTTAACACAATGACTTTTATAATTATTTAGAAGACCCTATAAAGTTCATTGGAATAACAAAAAGCATGAGGTTAAAGTTCCTTACTTCCAGTGATGTTAGCAGTTATAACGCCACGTCCGTCATCAGATAATGATCCGGGGATGAGGCTCTGTGACTGAAGCTCTTGGCTTACTTCTGTCTGGGAGATGACGACATTGTTCTGAGGTCCAACGGAGAATTCCGTGGCAGAGCACTCTCCCACTTGTAAGTCTGATGGGAATCTAGCTACCTCATGCCATTGTCCAGTAAACTAAAACAATAAAAAATGACAGTTTTAGAACTTTTTGTGGAGCTTTTATCACAATCTCATCTGACAGTCAGCTCTAGCTCTCAGATGGTATGGTTGACTATAGTCAGCAAGTGCTGGAACACATTGTACATGGTTTGGTGATAGATTTTCTAATAAGGGTGGTATGCTTGCTTATATGCCTGCTACCCATGCATTAGCAAAATGTACTACCACCCTGCATAATGGTAATTATAATCTTTAGGATTATCTCACAAATGAAAATATGTTGATAGTTTATAAAAAAAATGGGCCAAGCATTGAAAATTAGAGCCTACAAAAGAAATCTATTCCCTAACCTATCTCTATATAATATAAAAATAAAACATAGCGCATTTTGGAGTTTAGCACTTACTGTGGTACTTATTCAGGACTTACTGTGACATATTAACATGATTGGAACTTGACTGTGACTATTTTTGTGTATTATTTACTTCACGAATAGCCAATGTGCAGTAAAAAGAAATAAAGAGATTACTACTAACCGCATTAGCGTTGAAGCCGGTAACAGTTTCAACTTCATTAGCCGGGAAACATTGTCCGGGTAACACTACATCTCCACCAAGATTATCCGGGTAGTAGAAGCAAGCTTCTTCTGTTTGCCCACCGTCTTCGAAATACTTCTGATCCAGGACTTGGACTTGGTTGATAGCGTTGGCGATGGCTGCATCTGCTACAGCAGTGAGGTTGCGAGCTCTACTTAGCTTGAAACTGTTCACTGAAATCGAAAGTACCCATATATCAGCAGTTCTCTTTCTCTGTCACTCTTGTTTAATTTTATCGTAATTCCAGCTTCATTCTTACGTTCTTTATATTGTTTTGTTTTTTATCCTTAATAAGTGAACCTATGTTAACGTCTCCGAAAACTATAGCTTTATTTAGTTGATATAATTGTGTATCTAATGTTCCAGGATTTTTTTTTAGATATTTGTGGCTCCTAGACCTTTAACTTCCAATGACGAAAATACCTGACGAGAATATATATTTATTACATCTAAGAAACTTTTGATCTCTCTTGATTCACAAATGTTCTCTTTTGGATGAATTTGATGACGACTTGTAGATTTTCTGATAATATTAGTATAAGGTCTATAAATATTCAACTTCAAGGTTACATGTGCTATATGTTGCTGTATGTAAACAAGATTCTCAAATTTGTATGGTTCACTGACAGAAAAAGCTAACCTACTTCTAATATTGAAAAATAATAAATAACTTTTGAAAGTTGATGTCATGCCAAACACTCTTCAGGTTACATTTTCATGTTCTTACTTCTACAAGTTATTTCATACCATGGTGATTCAAAACTCGGACCTTTCTTGATCCCGACGTTCACAAGTTATTTCAAACAGATATTTCATTTTATTAGATTTGATTTTATTTTTTCGTTGATGCATGCAACACAGTTCTTCAGTTATAGGAGGACCAATTGTGTTATTTGCCACCGACAAGGGTCGCTCTCGGAAAAAGACAGTTATGAGGTCACCGAGGTATAGACTGAAAAATTCAGTATGACAAATGACATGTTCACGTTTCAGTAATGAAACTTGGTAATATATAAAGAACAAATTACCTGATTTTGTATCCGTATAGTACATTACTAATGATGTAATTTGGTAATGTACGAGAACTAATTTAAAAAGTTTCTTTTCATATTCAAACGTTCTACGGTTAATTATTTGTAATATTTTTGTCTTTTACCTCAATTCGACCTTTTTGTAAGTGAATAAAAAGAGAAAACATTATTAAACGATGTATTGAGAAAGTAACAAACCTTGCTTATATTCTTCGTTTATATTCTGGCAGGAGTAAACTAGAGCGAAGTTATCGTAGTCCGTTGCAAGCACCCAGTAGTCAGTTGTTACTGAAAATAATATAAAAATAAACTAATGTGACATGTGTCATATAAATTAAAGATCATAGATACTCTTTAAGTACTTCACGGAACATATTGTACTACTAGCATCGATTTAAATAAAAATCGACCAAGTGCGAGTCGGACTCGCGCACGATGGGTTCTGTACCATTAGCTATACAACATTAGACTTCATTTTTTTTTGTTTTAACGTGCGCGAGTCCGACGCACTTGCCCAACTTTTTGTATTTGTTGTTACAGCGGCAACAGAAATACATCATCTGTGAAAATTCCAACTGTCTAGCTATCACCGTTCTTGAGATACAGCCTGGTGACAGACGGACGGACGGACGGACGGACGGCCGGACGGACACTGAAGTCTCAGTAATAGGGTCCCGTTTTTACCCTTTGCTTTTTTGTTTTTACCCCGTTTTTACTAGGGCAAAACAGCTGTTTTGCCCTAGTATGAGAATGTAAACCGCGGTTCTCGCTATCATACTAAAAGGCAACGCGCCGCGCTTAGAAAATAGTCATACTGATTTTTTGTATGTGAAAATTAAACATGAGAACACATTCCGTTATCGATTCTACACCATCCCCCGCAGTATTGTTGATGAATTAATAACCTTATATATTAATGTAATATAAACTTACCAGTGACATTGTTGACAACAAAGGTAACTAGAAGCTTAGCGCTGGTATCATTGGTAGCGAGCACAGCTGTTCCAGTCTGCACGTCCAGGACCTGGTTGAGGACCTGGGTGTTCACCACGGAGACCACCAGGGTTTGCAGGTCTAAAGCGTAATTGGCAGTTCCGCACGTGCCTCCTTGGAACGGAGCGGGGTAAGATTCAATGTCAAACCAGGTGCCCATGTACTGTAAATGAAAAGATGGTTAATTTCGATTAGAGGAAAACAATATGGAAAACATTATTAAAATGGCAAACATTTAAAACCACGCGTCAGATTGCCTTGATGGCAATTCAGACTTTCGAGGCTTCATTTGACAGTTTTAAAGAAACATTTGTCATTGCATACAATACCTACTCTACCCTTAAAAGCAATTAGGTACCTAAAGTAAAATAATAATAAAATCACCATTTGATTAGTACATTACACGAAAATATAATAATAAGTAGTATTACTTGCTCAATGTATAATAAAGACGGACTCAATATAAAAATTAAATTTATATTACATATCTCTATGACTCAATGACACTCTCAGTGGGGTATCGGGTTAGAATTGCACTTCCCCATATCATCCCGTTGGTGTCGTAAGAAGAGATTAAGGTAAAGGTAAAAAATATTGGAAGATGGGCAGCAGCGCCTTCTAAAGAACTGCCAATTTACACTGCGATCCCCAAGACGCCTGCCAAGCGTGGGTATTATGGCAAATACCCCCTTGATAGGGGAGGCTGTGTTCAGCAGATCGGCTGTTACAGACAGAATACAGAAATGACACTTAACAAACTACGTTCTAAATTTAAAATTAAGATACTGGGTAAAATGGCCAGTTCTAAAACATGATCAAAAACGTGATTCTATATCCAATACCATTATTAAGTAAAACTTTAAACTTACCCTCACGGCATCAAAGTTGGTAACAACAGTGATGTTGTCATCACATTGGCCTCGGAAAACAACCGGCTTGCCTTCTTCGGGCTCGGGGAAATAGAAGCAGCCTTCAGGAGTGCGATCGACAGTTTCGAAGTATCGGTCGTCGAGAACATTAATATTGGCCATTGTTTGGGTGATAGCCGTGACTGCTGTCTGAGGTAGACTGTTTGTACGAGACAACTTCCAACTGAACACTATGGAAAAAAAGAACTTGTATCAATCTATACTTAAAATGCAGTACAGTAAATCGTTAAACCTATACAGGGTTATTGTTAATATGCTAACAACCTCTTAGGGTTGACATCTGCTAGTCCTAACAAACATTTTGAGATACATATTTTTTTGTTTAAAAAAAAAAAAAAAACATTTTTTGTGTGTTTTAATGCCTACTCCGAGCCAAGAGCGTTCACCGCGGCAACACTGGACCGCACAGTGCTCTCCTTGAATAGAGTTTTGAATAGTTACATCGAGCAAAGTAATCAAAAATATGAAATAATACATGACAGGAATAAGAGACTTTTAACATTAGATGGGCCTCGTACTTATTACGTCAAAAACACGTAAAAAATAATAATTTGAACATATAAAAAAAATATATCTCAAAATGTTTGTTGGGACTATCAGATGTCAGCCCTAAGAGGTTGTTAGCATATTAACAATAACCCTGTATAAGAGGGTAAGCTTACTAACTAACTAGCCTAAAGGTACAGTCGCGTGCATTAATAAGTATACAATGTAATTTTTAAACTTGCGGCAAATGCTTCTGTTTCTCTCTACTTATGTACACAGATGTATTTAAAATCAAAATATAAATTAGTTTTTTTTACTAATTAATACTGATGTTTAATTTCGATTTAGAAAAATTTAGTGACATCACATTATTATGAAAATTACGAACTATATACTTGTTATTGCAGACGACTGTACCTACTATACTTGTAAAGTATGTCTGCGTGTATGATAAAGCTTAAATTTGAGACATAAAAGTCTTTGTATTTAACCTGATATGTTAAGATTAGTATAATTTTTATTTAAATTCATTGAGAAAATTCGCAGGATGATGCCTAATTTTAATAATGTCAATAAGGAGATCGTTGTTTGTTTCGTACATTTTCCTTATAGAAACAAACTAAAGAGTTTTTTTACCTACTGAGTTAAAACTTTAGATAAATTAAACATAATAATTTAATCAGATTATTAATTGCTATCAAAAAAATTAAGTAATTTGCATTCGTTTTGTTTTTGTATATAATCAACAAATTGACTATGGATTCAGTTAATAAAAATCAAAGTGGTTTTAGATAGGACGGATTTTTAATATTAAACTCAGTGCGCCATTTTAAAATAAATACTTTCTTATCGGAATGATCGTGTTTGTTCCTCGCCACTGTGTTTTAAAACGTCTTATGACACGCGTGTGGAAAGTTGATCATTACACACTCGGTCCCCTTATCATTTATCCTGATTTTAATATAAATAAACCCGATTTGAAAACATATAACCTCAAAATCTGTAAAAATATATTTTTATTTCGCTATTTGGTCAAAATAAATGGATGAAAATGTTATTTTTGTATGATACAAGTGATATATTGGGGTATATGGATATGAGGGTTTCAAGTATAGGTACTGGAAAACGTCTGAGTAGTTAGCAAAAATGTGACGGCGCGTCGAGAGATGAAAAATTGAAAAATGCGGAGCAAATGCGTGGACTGGTGCAGCCTAACCTGTACACACGGCGGACAGGCGAGGTCGATTTATATCGCTTCGTGTGAACATCCCACACTTTTATCATAATGTACTAAGAGTTAAAAGTTTGTTATATTTATTACCTCTTCGCTAAAAAATATGTAAAATTCGGTAAAAAAATATGTAAAATTCGGTAAAAAAATATGTAAAATAATGAATATCGTGTAACCGTCGACAATATAAGGTTTCCTTTTTGCTTGATAGGTTAGCCTTTGACCACTATCTCACCTGATGGTAAGTGATGATGTGGTCGAGGATGTTGTTCAGACTAACCTAGAGTTACTGGCTCTCAAGGATAGCTGCCGGAACACACCCTTAGGTGCTTGGCGACAGATTTTCAACTTGAGGGTGGTAGCTAGCCAGGCGAGCATTTGCAAAGTGCCCTACCACCATGCTGTAACGACTGCTATCCTAAGACAACAACCGGGACCGAAGGCTTAACGTGCCCTCCGAAGCACGGAAGCGTTCAGTAGTAATGTCACCAGCGGTCACCCATCCAAGTCATGACCGCGGCGGACGTTGCTTAACTTTGTTGATCGATTCAGAATGGCTAAGCAAACTTGGCTACGAGCGCTTCGAAATTTAAAATAAATATTTTCATGTATATTTTAAATTTTGAAGCTGCTAGCCAAAGTTCATTATACAAAATTGGCGGTTTCACGATTACATATATTATACAGTTGTTCCTGACAGCTGTTATTAGCTGAAGATTCAGCTACAGCTTTATTTACACATTTTTAATACATAAACCTAATTTTGTATGTGATTTCTATCAGAATATTTAATTTTATAAAATGCGTAATTGGCCATAACAAATGCGAGTATTACTTTTTTAGTATTCAGTTAAAAGTTTGTTATATTTATTACCTCTTCGCTGATCGGAGTTAATGTTAACACAGCTGTACACAAGAGAATACGTCTCATAATCAGTATCCAAAATCCAGTATTCACTTTCAACCGGAGCTGAAAAATAAAATATTTGCTAATTATATACGAGTAAAATACAAAGTTTTATTAATATATTTATAAGTGATTTCTAGGTATTTTTTCAAAATTTATACTAATTATAAAGCCTCACAGAGAGCTGAGAGCTAAATGATCATTTACCAATTAATAACGAATAACGAAATATTACAAAAAAACAACTGTAAGCGCATCCTTGGAATCGCTATTTTACTTCCAGTCTACAAAAATATTTCAAAAATATATATTTTATATGTTCACTCCCCCGTGGGGTAATGTACTGTATCAGCCGGATTGTCCACTGCTGGACACAGCCTCCCCCATTGTGGGGGGTTTTGCCATAATCCCCACGCGTGGCAGGCGTGTTGGGGATCGCAATGTGAGATATCAGTTCCTCAGAAAGCGCTGCTGCCCACCTTCTAGTGTGTTACCCTAGTCGCCTCTTACAACACCCAAGGGTAGAGATTGGGGTGGTGACGTTCTAGCCCGGCACCCCACGGACACCCCCGAGGGGTGCCTGGATAGAATTGCAACCATGTCTTCCTGTAGGAATCGTAGGTGGCGACGAAGGGTAACACATTAGAAGGTGGGCAGCAGCGCCTTCTAAAGAACTTCCTGAAATATTATATGATCAAGACGCCTGCCACGCGTAGGTATTATGGGAAACCTCCTCTTGGGGGAAGCATTTGTTCAACGTTGGACGTCATGGCTGTAATGGTATATTTTGAATGCAGTGTACGTTCTACTTACTAACAATTTTTATATGACTTACCGTTCGGGAATGTGACCAACAGTTTACCGCTACCGTCGACTGACGCCACTCTGGCGGAGCCTGTGATGGTGCTGAGGGTCTCGTTGACCACTTCAGTGTTGAACACTAGAACGGTGCCGTTGTCGCCGGGAGAGTAGTCGGCGTCGTTACACGTGCCCAGCTGGAACTCGGTCGGGTATGTCTCTATGAGACGCCATAGTCCGAGGTACTGGAAAAAGACATATATTGGATTGGAAAATGGAACCGATTTCAACACTCAAAAGTGTGAAATAACTTGTTGAATTTTAAACTATACTACTTTTGAACTATCATGGTATCGATGATAGTTCAAAAGTACCTATTATCGCAATATTGTACGCAATATAAGTTGCTGACGTTTTTAACCGACTTCAAAAAAGGAGGAGATTCTCATTTCGACTGTTTTTTTATGTTTATACCTCAGAACTTTTTACTGGGCGAACTGATTTTGATGATTTTTTTTATTTGAAAGCTGATGTGTAGTCCCATTTCAATTTCATCAAAATCGGATAAATCGGAAGATCGGAAAATCCTCAAAAACAGCTTGACTGATTTTAATGAAATTAAAATTGAATCACAAAGCAAGCATCAGTTTTCGAATAAAAAAAGAAACAACAAAATCGGTTCACCCAGTAAAAAGTACTGAGGTATTAACATAAACAACAGATGAATTGATAACCTCTTCCTTTTTTTTAAAGTCGGTTAAAAACACTAACAACTGACATTAGGTTGACTCTTGTTAGCCCTAGCAAATATATTTAGTTGCGAATTTTTATTAAACCTCCTCAAGATATTTAAAAAGTTGTGACTCTATAGTCTGTTTTTTTAAAAAAATGAGTACCGAAAATTTTACTGCATTGTTATTGGCCCACGTAATCAACATAAAGTCCGTTCCACACAAACTCTCTAGTTACATGTAGGTACATTCAGTTGAGTTTTCGATTATCTGCGCGTCGAAAAATATTGCTTGTAACGAATCAATACCAAAGTAGCAACTATTGAATTAGGGTAAGTAAATATCGTTTTGAAAAAAATGTTGAAGCTAATTCAACAAATCGTGATACGCTTGCCGACGTATCACTGTGAGCTCAACCCAATTGAACTCGTTTGGTCTCAAGTGAAGGGTTATGGCAGGAAGTAACAAAAAATATAAAATGTATGAAGTCTGAACTCTTACAAAGAGAAGCTAAAAGTGGATAGATAAAAATGGTGGTCATGTCTCAATCATGTATTAACCAATATAGAAACAAAAATGTACGGAGTCGACAATCATGTACAAAATATATTAGAGCAATTTATTATTGACGTATTTGCAGAAAGTTCATCAGATAGATGACGATAGTTTTTAAGATTACAAGAATTGTAGTTTCTTTATTTGATTTATATGTTCTAGTGCATAAAATAATATATACTATTGCAATATTGTTTTATATCATAAATGCGAACAAAAAAGTTATGTTACTAAGTATGCAGATTTAAGTTATAAAATAATAAAGTTATTCTACATAAGTATAATAAGTAATTTCTACAGTAAATTTTAGAAGTATTCAATATGAACGGGCCTTAACAATTTCAAAACAAGAACAAAGGCACCAATGACGGCAATTACCCAATTCACTCTGTCAATATCGGAAATGTGCGAGAGACATACATACTCGGTACTCGTTTGTTAAAAAAAACAGACTATAGTAAAATGGCCGCTTTACTCGCACGAAACAATAAGAATCATTTTTGCTATTTTGTTTGCTATTAGATATAGAACTAAAGATTGACAAACAGAACAAAAATTGCATTTTTACATTTTTGTTTGGTTTTAAGTAAAGTAAAATAGAGTAGAACAAAAATTGCTTGTTATGTTAAATAAAACTGGCACTGTATATAAAAACTGTTATACCCATGGAGTGTCGGTTTAGAATGTCACCACCCCATTTCTTCCCGTGGGTTTCGTAAGACGCGATTAAGGGAAAAGTGCGTGAAATGAGCAGCATTCTACTTCTCACGTGAATGTGAGTAGGGTGCAGTTGTGTGCATTAAACGCACAACAGAGTTATACTAGTACCCTGCCAGGATTTCACACAGTATGTTCTTGTGCTCCTGTCTTACATGTTGTTAGCGTAAACATAGGGGAAAGGCGTACAAAATAACACAGGTGGACCTAACGACACACCAGCTTTATTTCTTAAGCGTAAGCTGTTTAGTACTCAGAACAGACGCTAGAGGTCCGCCTAGTTACCGGGCAAATACTGTCGCAATGCCAGTGATGCCCGCGCGACGGTGCGACGCGGACGGCAAGAACAAAGTTTTGTGTAGATACGAGTTCTCTTCGGACTAATTTTGCTTCGTCATAAAAGTGAGTAAATTATAACTATTGTAACATTGTGTTTGTGTATATTTGTTGTTATTGAACTAAAAAATTATACGAATGTGTTTGGATCTCGATTTTATAGTTTCTTTCTTTAGTATTTGTATTCAAGGTTATAAAGCTTTATGGCGGACAGAATGACATACCGCTTGAGCGGGTAATATGACATCCTATGTCGTTTGACCCAACATTTTTTTTTCTTGCAGCTTAAGTTCAGGGATCAATCACCATGCCACGAAATTATGTCAGAAAGACGGACCGCCAAAATTGGGATAAAATCTCCATGGAGAAAGCTATTGCTGCTCTACATAATAACGAAATGGGCTGGTTGATGGCTTCAAAAGTCTATGGTGTTCCACAAGCCACACTTAGAAGACATGCACAGCAACAAAACAAAACTATAGCTCCAATGGCTAAGGGTATGGGCAGGTTTAGAAGCGTCTTCACCATGGAGATGGAACGAGAGTTGGTTGAGCACATAAAGCTTTTAGAAACGCGACTGTTTGGGTTGTTTGCAGAAGTTAATCAAATACCGCACAATTTTAATAATCAAACAAAAATGGCAGGCCGGGAATGGCTGGCTGGATTTAGACGCCGGAACCCAGACATATCTTTGAGGAAACCTGAAGCTACTTCTGCTGCAAGAGCCCAAGCTTTCAACAAACCGCAAGTAGCTCTTTTTTTCAACACATATCAAGACGTCGTTGAAACCAATAAGATTCTTCCATATAGGTTGTATAACGTTGATGAGTCAGCTCTATCAACTGTTCAAAGACCGCAAAAAGTATTTGCTACCACAGGCCGAAAACAGGTTGGGGCTTTAACTAGTGCTGAAAAAGGGTCTCATGTGACAGTCGTTTGCTGCATGAGTGCAAATGGACATTATGTGCCGCCGTGTTTAATTTTTTCAAGAAAACTGATGAAACAAGAGTTGATTGATGGAGCGCCAACTGGCACTTTAGCCATTGCACAAGAATCAGGTTGGATGACAACAACTGTATTTTATAAGTGGTTGGAGCATTTCCAGACTCATGTGAAAGCAAGCCCTGAGGACAAAGTGCTCTTGATTGTGGACGGGCACATAAGTCATAAAGGAATTGAGAGCTTAACATTCGCAAAGGAACATGGCATCATTTTATTGTGCTTGCCACCACATTGTACTCATCAGATGCAGCCTTTAGACGTGTCTTTTTATGGGCCATTAAAAACATATTTCAACCAAGAAGTGACTAGTTGGCTTAAAAATCATCCAGGCAGGGTTGTAAAAAACTTTCAAATAGGCCTAATATTTAACAAAGCCTATTGCAGAGCTGCCACAGTCCAGAATGCAGTCAATGGATTTCAGAAAACAGGTCTATGGCCTGTAGATCCACATGTGTTCCCTGATCATTTATTTGAGCCGGCTGAAACAACGAACATTCCTGAACAGCATGAATTGGCAGCAGAAAATATGAGTCAATTAAATTGTCCAGTCGTCCTATCAACTCAAGCTGATGAAGACATGCCTGCTGCGGAAATTTGGGACATACCATCAACTTCCCTGGTTAAGGAAATTCCACCCACACCATCAACATATCGTGATTGCACGACTTCAAATCACACTCCAACTACATGCACATCACAAGAAGTCAATCATTCGATACCTCTTCCTTCCACGATTGTCACTGTTCCAGTCAGTGTGTCACCTGTACCGAGAGGAACCTTTGTGGCTGGGCAAGGGAAACGAAAACAGCGCAAAAAACCAACAGTGCTGCTGCTTACCTCGACACCAAACATGGAAGAAGTAAAATCTAAATCAGCTCCTCCTCCTGTTGCAAAGAAAACTAAGCGAAAGGCTACGAAAATTTTAAATTTCAGCACGAGCAGCGAAGAAGATTTTAGTTCTTTACAAACTTACAGTGCAAACAATGATGACGAGGATTGTGCTTGCATTTATTGTAATGATTTGTATTCCAGGTCCAAGCCAAAGGAAGTTTGGTTAAAATGCATAAAATGTGGCAATTGGGCCCATGCACATTGCGCAGACGTTCCAAAGAAGACAAAGTCCTTTATTTGCGAGCTGTGCAAGTAACGACTTACTTTCCTGTATAATTTTGATATGCTGTTTTACCCCTGTTACCTATGTGGTTTGACCCACCTAGGGTGGACAAAACGGATTTTGTTTGATGTTTTGTATTTCTTTTATATTTCTTTTTAGGTAGTATTTAGAGAAATGATCTCTTTAATTTAGGTAAATAACAAACCAAGGTATGCGAAGGCTGATTGTTTTATAGAAAATAATTAATAATAAAAGTTTTATGATTGATTTGGCAGAAGGTGTGTCATTTTGTACGCCCTTCCCCTATTAGTCTCAATATGTTCTTGTGTTTCGTCCGGTGTGTTAGAGAAAACATTTTGTATGACCTTGAAAATGTGCCCGGTGAATGGCGATAGACTCGCCCCCGTTACATGGGACCAAAACCCAATTGGTGAAACGCGGGTTTAAAACACACCTCTGCCTACTCCTTCGGGGAATAGAGGCGTGATTGTATGTATGTCATCAGATGGTTGGGCTATAATGAGTAATGGTGTTATTGTAATGTGAATATGTGGGGCAAGCAGATAGACACATAAACCCCATCCCTGTTGAAATCATAGACTTACTTTAGTGGTAGAAATTGCAATATTATGTTTTGAGAAAGGAAGTGCTGAATGAAAGAAGAATGACTCAAAATAAGTACATACCCTGGTGGCATCGAAGTTTTGAACAGCTGCGATATTGTTATCACACTGCCCAGGGAACACAACTGGTTCTCCAGGACCTAAAACTGGATAGTAGAAACAGCTCTCATCGGTCTGGCTAATAGGTTCATAGTAAATATTGTTCAGCACATCAATGTTTTGAGTAGCATTGTTGATAGCACCGATAGATGTCGCTGACAATTGTTTTGTTCTGCTCAACTTCCAACTCCACACTAAAATAAAAAAAAACAATACTTTATCATCCTCTGGTCTCCTACCCTTGGGGCTAAACGGAGGCCTATTATGTGACTCTGCTGTTTGTCTGTCTAGCCGTCCGTTGATACACGGGCTCATAGTCCTCGTAATGGTACATGTTACGAGCTACATACATTTCCAGAATGTAATTGCAAAACTAAATATTCAATTATTCATTCAATTATAGCAAAAACACAAACAAAAAGAGGGAAATAGGGCGCAGTCTAAGTGTTTAGTTGTAGACTCAGAAGTTCTGGACAGTCTAGCGTAACGGTTGCAATATCTGCACCGGTGTTTATATATAGAACCAAACTAGATAGAAACTGAAACTCTTCACGACTACCCCGTTTAAAACCAATAATTATTTATATTCCATTAAAGTACCTTTTTTATTATCGTATAAACCGTAGAATAAAACAGTAATAACCTTGCTCACTCAGTAATAGTGTTTTTATCGAACCTAACTACATAAGCTACTAACTTTGAATACATTCCATAAAATAGATAAGATGAAGAAAAAGGATATTCAAAGGATAAGTAGCTATCTCTTAGGCAAGCATGGTCCATCTTGGTTCACATTTTTAACGTCAGATGCTCATCATCAAGGCGAGTCTGCGAGCTCCCGATGGGCACGTGCCCGTCGTGATATGCTCGGAACCCGGGTCGACGTATTCGATCCCCAACGTGAGTGTTCTTGCATATTTAATTTTTAATACTCAAATAATGTGTTTTATCATCTCATCCATTTTAAAAGTTGTACTCAAAGGTGGTATAAGCCTAGAATAAGAATAGAAACTGCCTCTCAAGGACCACTTCTCGAATACCTTTACGAACTTGAAGACCGATTTTCAAATTAAATGTGATGTCTTGATTTGACAGGCGGCGGGGATCAAATCTGCCTCATGCTTTACTGAGTGATTCATGTAAGAAAAACCACTAGCTAATATTGTTAAATAGCTTCTTGTATTACACTAGTTAAATTCAAAAGTTCAAAAGATCCCTTTGTGTTGTGCCATCGGCTCATTAGTGCAAATTTGGATAAACTTTCGTTTAATATATCGCAATGTTGCATATGATATCTTACCTCCTCTGTAAAGCCCGTTTGGCTGATTAACGCAGCTATAAGCCAAAGCATAGTTTTCATAGTCTGTGTCTACGATCCAGTATGGAATTGTTATGGCTGAAAAAAACATTTTTTTTATAACATAAATAGATAGGTATGACTTAAAAATATTGAGTGGTGACCATTTTACAATAAGCACTACTAAATGAACCTACCATGTTTTCATTTTTTGAGTGTTTTTTGTCAATCCTCAATTTTACACGACTCAATTCTATTGGATCAACCTTCCAATAGGTTTAAATAAATTACTAGAAAATATTTTGATCAACCAAGTTCAACAAGTAGAATCGTGTTAACCTGCTATAAAGATATAATACAAAGTCAAGAGATTAATACAGAAGTTAAACAAGCTCATTCCCCATGGTTCAAATATGGAAGAGTTGATACTTACTCGTGCCGTTAGAATTGAATACTAGGTTTAATCGTGCACTGTTATCATTGGAAGTGAAACTAACAGTGCCACTTGTTACTCCAAGCGACTCGGCTATTACATTGAAAGATTCGAAGTTGAGATTATTAGCAGCATTGAGTGTAAATTCGTGGCTGATACATTGTCCTGTTTGTTCCTCTTTAGGATATGCTTCGATTTCATGCCATACTCCTTGGAACTGGAATAAAAAGAAAATATTAAACGAAATATATATGCAGTTCTTAAAAGTTTTATTATTACTAATATGGCTTCATATACATTAGTGTGTTGCTGATTTGGTGCCCAAATTTAACAAATTTGGGTTGTACAATTATGTATTCAAATGATGATGTAAAAAATGTATCTTAAATCAGATTTTTTTACATCAACAGCTACGTAAATTAATTGAAATTTAATATAACATAAGTACCTACCTATAATCACAAATATAACATAATACTAGACGACTACTTAAATAAACTATACCTGGCTGAAACTGAAGTTTTGTACAACATCAATGTTCAGATCACAAGTTCCAGGGAATACAACAGGCTTGCCAAGCTCAGGCTCGGGGAAGTAGAAACATCCAGCCGCACTCTGATCCTGCGTTTCATAGTATCTATCATCCAGAACATCGATAGAATTGACAACGTTGTTGATTAGTAAATTCGCAGCAGGTGTTAGAGACCTATCTCTACTCAGCTTCCAGCTGCTCACTAAAACAACAAGTTACAAGTTTATTAGCTAATTTCGCAAGTGATTTACGCAATAAATTTTAATACGCACTTCATTGATATACTGTTTTACGAGACGAAGAAAATAAAGATTTTGAAAAAGGAATTGTCAAAACAGAAGTCAAAATCTTACCTGATTTGTACTCAGCATTAAGATTGACACAAGAGTAAACCAGAGCGTATGTGTTGTAGTCTGTTGCGAGGACCCAGTATGGAGTAGTCACTAAAATCAAAGAAGAGTTATCAGATATACAATACATTTTATTCAGTTTTAATGTAAATATGTCTTTTTAACTTTCAACAGCAAACGATGGGAGAGAAGTATAGGCCTTTGTGTGGGGTGTGTGTATTGATCATTCATCTTGTGGAATCGTACCTCCCTAACGGTTGAATTGATATTTATATATTTCTATTCCAGATCTTATTATAGATTCAATTGTTCTTAGTTACATTTGACTAAAATCTGATCAAACGCTTTCAACAAAAATGATGTCAACGTCAAACAAGATAAAGTAACTTTTAACAGGTTACCAGTCCACAAATCTGTGGCACATGCCACTTGTGAAGCATAAATAGCCCCATGCACTGCTGATTAAGTAGACCACGTCTTCCATTACTTACAGTTGATTCCTCCTACGGGGAAAGTGACAAGTAGCTTAGCACTCGTGTCATTTGCATCTGCAAGGTCTAGAACAGCAAATCCATTGATAGTGTCCAAGGTCTGGTTAATCACTTGTGTATTGAACACGTCCACGACTGGTCCATCGTTTGTAATCAACAAGTCGTAGTTTGCATTTCCACAAGTCCCAGTTTGGAATGGCGCGGGATACCTTTGGATGTCATGCCACAGGCCCATGTACTGAAAGTGTAAACATAATATAATTTTCAAAACGGCGGGTTGATATTATTTCCTGTACCAGTCGGGGTATTCCGTTGACTATGCACTGCAGATGGAAAGAGGAAGCGTTAGTAAAAACCTTGATGACATGTAAATGATAATGTCAAGTAAAATGCACGAGAATTTGAAATTCCGAGTATGCATTACGAACCTAAGCAATATTATATGTGCCACTCTAGAGCAACTAAACTGAATGGCCGCGAGTTAGAATCCCGCACATGACTTAAATTTTTCCTCTCGTACATTTATAATTTTGTAATGTAATCCGCAGAGGATGCGTTATTGCAAACATAAAAATATTGAAATTATAGGTTTGCGTCATCATTTACAAGTAAAAATAAAAATAATAGTACTCGTAATATTAAATAATAGTAATAATAGTATAGTAGTCTTGTTTTGTAATACAACGTAAGTTGAACTATAGATGTAGCTCCATCCCAATACGATGGTTAAAGAACGGTAGGAAAAATTTGAGTAACTACTCATTGTCATGTTTACTCAATATGTTAGAGCATACTCCGGTTAAAGAGGTGGAAGGACGCGAGTTTGAATCCGCACATGACTTAAATTTTTCCTCTCGTAAATTTGTAACTAAACTAAAAATAGATTTAAAAGAAATTTATGGACGGTAAAAGTTAAAATCACAGTTGTTACGTACACCAACAGCGTCAAAGTTGGTGACTACAGTGATGTTTTCATTACACTGTCCACGGAATACAACCGATCTGCTGCTGTCCACTTCTGGGTAGTAGAAACAACCGGTATAAGAACGGTCAACTTCTTCGTAGTAGCGATCGTTCAACACGTCAGTGCTGTTCACCACTTGGTTAATCTCGTCCAAAGCGGCTTGAGATAAGCTGTTGGTCCGACTCAGTTTCCAACTGTACACTGAAATAAAATATCGAAACATAAATACTCGTACAAGTAATGCTGGGCACGCTGCCAACTGGTAGTGGGGTGGAGCATTTAGACTGCCTGTGAGTCTGCTATGACTTATAGATTGTCTAAATACTTTTATTGTAGTAGCTGTAGAGTTGCATATAGTTCGTAGTATTTTGATAAATAGATAAAAAAAAATGCATGCGTATAAATACTCTCAGTACGGTATTTGTGATGGCCGATTACGTATTTTTTTATATAAAATAATCTGATCGATATCACCGAAAACATTGAGTTTACGTTCATTTTAATGTCTGAATAAAGCTGACTTACAGTTAATAATACCTTGATTGTAAATGCGTAATTGTGAAACCGCCAATTTTGTCTCATGAGTTTTAGCTAGGTCTTTTTTTTCATTTTAATAATATCATTGCAAATGTTGTGAAGATCATCTCGATGTATTTCTAAATAAATACAACGCACCAATGATATTTCTTTTTAATCATATTAAATTTGTGTTACAAACAGATAGGGTAACATGGTACTATAAAATGGTTTCAAATTTTTCTAAACTTTATACTTTGGTTCGCTGTGTAGGTCGTGAAATAGGAGATTACACATTGTCGAGTAGGAAAGTTCCTACTTCTACGAGAAAAGGGTTAACAGTGTTAAAGTATTTGCTTTGTAACTTTTTTGAAACTTACAAAATTAATTATTTAAAATTAAGGAGATTACACACAAATTCCATATGGTTAGATACATTTAGATTTAGATCTAAAAACTGTATCTTTATTAAACAATATTAGAGTCTGATTTTTGTGGTCATGTATAAGGTACTTTTTAAATCTGCACTTAGTTGATCAAGATGAAACTAAGTATTTATTTCATATAAGAATAGAATGTTAATTTAAAAAAAACTAAATAAATTCTGTTCAATCGGGTAAAATATATATAAAATAATGAATAACATGTAATGTAACCGTCGACCATATAAGGTTTCCTTAATTGAAGGAAAGTACCTCGTTTTTTCTACTCAAAAAGCCTCCTTTAAGTGGATGTTATGACAGAAAATTTAAAGAATTGGATTACTTAAAATGAAACGGGATTATTCCATCAAAATTGCTTTGGTTTACGATATATTAGTATAGTTTCAGAAGATCTATTTTACGTGTTTGCTACGGTAAGCTCGTGAAAATGGCAAGAGGAACAGAGCAATTACTGAAATAACTAAGATAGATAATGTAAAATAACGTACCTCTTCTTTGATCACTGTTGATATTGAAACAGCTGTAGACCAATGCGTAGTTGTCGTAATCAGTAGCCAAAATAAAATATTCACTAGGAATTGGAGCTGAAAGGAAATAACTTATGTTTTTAATTTAATTGATAGCATGATACAAATATTGGACAGCATGATAGAGAGCAGTCGATGTCGCCTGTAGATACAACACATAGAAGATGCTCCTGGATTTAGTATGCATATGAAGAACTTAATTTTTTTACGAATATGAAACCATTGATCCGATCGCGCTCAAATTCAGAGAGCTACCCACATTTATTGATGCCAGGAAACACTGAATTAAAAAAAAAAACTATCAGAAAATACTAAATTTTGAATTAAACTTACAAACAAATGTACTACTTTTAATATAAGCTGCACCGACAAGAGTCTAAATCTTAATAGTAATAGTAGTTTTTAAGGAAGGCGTTGGTACCTGCAACACTATTTTTCTCAATAAGTTTCGCGGTGACCATCGTTTTGATTCCATTGCTTAAGTTCCAAACAAATAATTGGAATTTGAATTCATAAATTGAAAGTATTCTTAACTAACTCACACCTTAGAGCGGGTCAGCACAATCATGTCTTTTATACCATCTGACTTTGGTTTTATGACCGACGGCCTGCTTAACTTGTTCCTTTAAGTGACTAATTATTCTTAAGTACTTTTATTTATATTATATATAATTTATATTTTCTTACCACCAGGGAAAGTGACCAGCAATTTTCCAAAGCCATCGCCAGCTAGCACTGCTGAGCCGTAAATGGTGCTTAGGGTTTGGTTGACGACTTCTGTGTTGAAGACCACAACAGTACCGTTTTCACCTAGAGTGTATGTTGCATCCCCACAAGATCCCAGTTGGAACTCTGTTGGATATGTCTCTATCAGGCGCCACAGACCAAGGTACTGCAAGAGATACATCATTATTATTCTGTTTTAATTGTCTCTGGAAAGGAACTGTAACTCTAATTACGTATTTCTTTTGCTATAAGTTGTGTCTAGTTTGTAAGAAGCTCTATGTCATCTAATTTCTTTTTTGTAGCAACAAATCATTATTCTATTCTTCTAAACTATAGATCCACTTACTCTAGCAGCATCGAAGTTAGGGAGACCAGTTATATTAGTGTCACACTGTCCAGGGAAGATGACCGGTTCTCCAGGATTCGTATCCGGCAAGAAGAAGCATGCTTGATTGCTCTGGTCTATCGGTTCATAGTACATGTTGTTTAGGACATCGATGTTTTCTATAGCATTGTCGATGGCGATTCTGGATGTGTTTGATAGTTCCTTTGACCTGCTGAGCTTCCAACTCCACACTGTTAACAAAAACAAAACTGAAATTGTAAGAATTGGCATCGTGGCAGTTGTACTGGTCAATATAATTATGTGAGCTATTTTTGGCAGTAGATACTTACTACCTGAACAACTGGAAGGAGTTCTGATTTAAAAATAATATTACTGGAATTGGGCTATAGATTGTCATACTAGTAATCAAATAGTTTATTTCTAAAAACTGGGTTCGTAATATGTTACATGTATAATTGCATAAACTTCACTATTAAATGTGTCTAATGTTTATCCAGTTCTGCTTTAGTGTTCGAGTTTGTTCAGAAGTATAGATTCATCTCCTAACTCAGAAGAAAGCTCTTGAATTATTCAAGCAATATTGAAACGAATGGCTAGACCTAGACCCCCGTCTGTATGTTCAGGATTTATTCCTGATATCTCGTCATCGGGGATTACAATTTTGCGATAAGATGTGTGTCAGTCAAGTTCTGAGACAAGTGGCAGGGTTACATAATAGTAATATTAGTTTTTTATCGTTGGCAGCCCAGATCAGCCTTTTTAAATTGCCTCTATCTCACCTGTTTGTAAGTGATACCCTGATCGAAGATGTTCCATTACACTATACGCCTAGGAACAGGTACTATCTCTCAAAAACAATTCATGTTAAGCGGTGTCAGGAGATCAGCGATAATTTTCAACTAACGTGCTTGGTAGACAAGCAAGCATTCGCAACTTAACGATGCCATGACTACCTATGCTAAACTTGACATTCTTGAAATATTTGCTTTATGTTCTATCTACATCGGCATCCTAATTGACTAATATGAGTATTATCTAACGACTTCTAGAGATCCTTGGAACATTTTTTTCAACCGTTCAATTGCTATCCTGTGGTGAATTACTAGTTGTTATAATGCTTCTGTTAGCACTCGTTCGTCTGCATGTCTTGTAAGAAACTGTTGGCCTTCAATAAATTGATGTTACTTTAGGATGATTTAAGTGAAAACCAAATTACCTCCTTTGAAGTCAGTGTTATCTTGTTGGTCCACACAGCTGTAGGCCAGTGCGTAGTTTTCGTAGTCGGTGTCTACAATCCAGTACGGGATCGTTATAACTGTAAAAAAAATTTTTTTCAAAATATTATTAACAAATTGTACACCAACTTAAACAATTTTGATACCGATTTCACTTACGTTATATTTCCGAATAACCAAAAAATATATCAGGATCATAAATCCTGCCCATAAGGATATCAGAAGATATTGAAGTAGATGTAACTTTGGGTTCTGAAGTTCTGATGTTATAAAATGATAAGGAAATATTTGTTCCTGGGGAACACTTACGCCCCGCGCGCGTAACGGAGTGTTAATTCAACTCTGAGCCTTATTAAAACGTTATTTTCTTTGATCTTTGTATTGGCCGGCCACGAGCTACTGATTTGGGAATTGGGGAGCTATTTTGTATGAGCTTCTGAATGATTTTATGCCAAGTAGTAGATATTGGAATATATATCGTTTAAGTACTGATACATATAGATGCCTTCTGCTGGGTATATAGTTAACTATACTTACCAGTGCCATTGGATGTGAAGACCAAGTCCATTCTTCCAGTATTGTCGTTGAAGCTGAAACTGGCTGTCCCACTGGTGATGCCCAAGGATTGTGCGATCACGTTGTAAGAGTTGAAGTCAAGCGAATTGTTAGCATTAAGTGTAAATTCGTGATTGATGCACTGACCACCTTCTTCTTCTTTGGGGTAGGCTTCGATTTCATGCCATACACCTTGGAACTGAAAAAAAAAAAAAAAAATTGTGTATTGCAGACAGGCTGGCCTTTGACCACTGTTATATCGTAGTAAGTGATGATGTGGTTAATAGTGTTAATAGGCTTAACCTAGAAGTACTAGCTCTCAAGGAAAATGAACGGGCATATGCAAAATGCCCTACCACCGAGTTATTACGGCTGCCTAAATAAATAACTGGGACCGGCTTAACGTGTCCACGCTGCTTTACTTTGTTGATCGATTAGGTTAAACTAGGCAAGCTCCGTTATGTTGAGTCCATAAAAAACATAATTGTTATGTAACAGGTTGTATTTTTCAAGAAGGAGAATATGCTTCTGACCATATGGTTCATAAAACTGTACATAACATTTTGATTGATTCATTGTAATAGGGAAACTAAAAGAAATATATTTTTTTCTACGATTGGTCTTACAGCGTAAATGGTACAGTGATAATTAAGAGATTCAGGCGTTATTTTGCGAAAATCTATATTTAGTAGTAACTAATGATTTAAAAATATTTAAAAAAAACATTAAATAAATATTATAGAAATAAACTTTTTATTATAAAAATATAACCATTGAAGTAATTGTCCTCTTAAAGCAACGAGCCCAACAGGAAGAAATTTCCGCGCGTTTTGCGTTTACCTGAAGCATCATCAAGAGATCTTGACTCTTCCAGCGCACTAATGAATAATCGTGTGCAAGAAGAGACCTCCTATGTTGTCTTTTTTATTATTATTAGACACAATAAAAGTCGATATAACAATTGACAATTTATTGTTTCAAGCACCCTTTGACCACCCATTTGGGCGTTAAAGGCTTGGCGATATTTTTTTAAATATTATGTTTAGTAAAACAATAGTAAATCTCACCAAAGACATATTGAAGTTGTTCACAACGGTCAAATTAACGTCACAACGGCCGGGGAACACAACAGGTACCCCAGGTTCAGGCTCGGGGAAGTAGAAGCAACCGTCTCGACTCTGATCTTGAGGAATGTAGTATCTATCATCCAGAACATCAATGGTGCCGACGATTCTATTGATCTCGGTGGCGGCGAAAGTCGACAGAGTTTTTGATCTGCTAAGCTTCCAACTGGAGACTGGAAATAGTTTGTTTGTTTATTAATTCTTCATAACAGTGTTAACAAATACATACATAATGAATACATAATACTACATAATATTCCTAATTTATAATCAATCTAAACCTAAAAAACATATTATATATGCATGCCATGGGTTCCAAACTAGGCGCAACGTATATCTTGGTAATCCTTGATAATTCTTTAGGTATTGTAAATATTATATCTTCTTATTTATATAATTTATTAATAGAATTATAAATAATAATAAATAGTTTCGGCGAACGGCCTAATAGCGAAGAGCCTCGACCTCAAGAGGCTCTCACTAGACGGTTGGATCAAGGGTCAGATACTGAAGGCAGTGATACTCGACACGACACGCATTGTTAGGAGGTTCCTCTCTCTGCAGCCCTACCCGACGGTAGCTTGGGCCCTGTCCCGCTGCCGGCGGCATCCTAGTTTTAAGTTTTTTATAATATTTGTTTTTATAAATGAATGTTGTATATATCTAAAATTATGTAATCAAATAAATGACTTGAATAATAATAATTACAAATTAAAGTGGCAAAATAGGCAATTGAATAGTGATTCTCAACACACTTCAAAAACGACAATTGACTGATATGGTTCCCTTATGAGTTTAAGTTTTCCCTGTTTTGATTGGTCCTCGTTTGTGGTATTGATAGACTTGGTAAGTTATGTATTTTGTAACAGTCTCCAAGAAGGAGAAGGTGTTCAATGCGACTGTTTTTTTTTTGTGTGTGTTAGTTACCTCATAACTTCTTACAGGGTATACCAATTTTGATGATTATTTTTTATTCGAAAACTGATGCTTGTCATAAGATCCCGTTTAAATTTAAGTGAAGTTTGACGAGTAGTATTTGAATTTTCCTAAAAAACTTTTATTCTGAATCTAATAAATAATAATTCGTATTCAATAGGCTTCAAATACATTGATGATGTTCTCGTTTTCACTTGTCGATTTAAATTAATAAAAAAAACTGTATTAGATAGTTTGTTGTATTTACTTCTTAGTGCATTTTTTCTTTTAGAATATTTTCTGTATTTAGTTTATTTATTAAAAAAATACAAACCTTAGTTTTACCTTAATTTTTTGCCTTATTTTTTCAACTAAGATATATTTTGTTGATTGCATATTTTTTATTATTACAAAAATATGTCTTTTGTGGAGTAGAGACTTGTTAGGTTTCTAAGGTACTGCATGACAACTAAATTTTACGACACTGATTTTTAAACTTTCGTGAACTGAAACAGGGGTAGATTTGAATCGATCCCGCCGCTCCTCAAGAAGATGACACCCGCTTCTTCAGTCTACTCGTGACCACGGTCAATGCAACTTGATCGAAACGTCGAGGTTAGTCAAAATATTATTTTGATATAAAATTGTGCGTAGATATATAATGATTTAGAAACAAATATTACGACGTTATTAAACACAAAAAATTTCAATTGAAGTTCTCTTACCAGATCTGAACTCCTCGTTGATGTTTGCACAGGAATACACGAGAGCGTATGACAGATAATCGGTTGCCAAGACCCAGTAGGATGTCGTTACTGCAAAATAATCACAATTATTAATAATACACAAAATGATAACTAATAATAATAAATTAAAATAAATCTTAAAGTTTTAATTATTATCATTTATATTTAGGGCAAGCGAATCGAGCCCTATCACTATCCCACAACTTGAGCATTTTGTGGCCCCTTTTACTGAAAGACTATCACGCCTATAGATTTGTGCTTTAACACAGTAATTTTACTTCATATACAGATGTGTTATCTGTCAAAAACATATCATTTTATAACTATTAAAAAAATAACATTAACAATTTGGTATTAAAAGCATAGAATGTTATTGTACTACTGATGCCATCGGTTAGAAAACCAAATAATTATCATCACTGCAACAGAACTAAACTCAATACTGAAATACATCGGAGTTAATCTAATTAATACTAGATGGCACCACTAGAACCAGATTGTAAAATAAATGCGAGCCCTCACAAAGCTCAGCTTTTTTGCTAGTAAATGAATTATTATTAATAACACGATTCGCAGCTCGGCTTGCCACGCTTTGTAGGCATATTGGGGAACGCAGTATAAGATAGCGTTTCCTCAGAAGGCGCTTCTGCCCACTGGCCTCTTACGATACCCACGGGAAGAGATGGGGGGGGGATGTTAAATCCTAGCCCGGCACCCCACGGATATCCAACCTTGAATGACTTCGCCCGAGTGTCCTCTACGAAGAGTAATTTTTGCTTGGACTTACAATTAAATCCTTGAACGGGGAAAGTAACCAAAAGTTTGGCACTCGTGTCGTTGGTTTCAAGAACAGCAAATCCGGTAATCGTGTCCAAGGTCTGGTTAATGACTTGCGTGTTGAAAACGTCTACCACCGGCCCATCGTTCGTGATCCTCAAGTCGTAGTTTGCGTTTCCGCATGTGCCTGTTTGGAAAGGCGCAGGATACCTTTCAATATCATGCCATAATCCCATGTACTGAAAACATATTTTTGAATATTACAGCTTGAAGTTATTGCAAAATTAGAATAATCATCTCAATGCATCTGCATTCTGCAGTGCGCGAGGAACGGACAGAATCGTACGTTGTTTAGCGCGTATTGGTGCACGTTCTGGTCTACAATTTCATTCTAGAATTATATAAGTCCATGACTGCGCCGCGTGCGGCTCTTGCGGTGCGTCTGGGAGCGCGTTGTCCTTTAATTTGTGCGCTATTGACTCGACAATTAAACTGCTATAAAGCCTATTTTACACTACTAGGTAACGCTGCTTTTAATAAAAGACGAATTTTCTAAGAATCATAATTATACTGTAATAAAAATGACATTAAATATCAACTAATACATAAATAGCCATAATTTATACAGTAGAACAAAGACCTCTTCTTTTTGGGGGGGGTTTGTCATAATCCCTACTTTTTGCAGGTGTCTAGGAAATCATAAGTTGTAAGATGGCAGTTCTTAGGAAGGCACTGCTTCCCATCTTCTGGTAGACGACTCCCACAGCAAGATAAGGGTGGAGGCTTCAATTCTAGCCTTTGTGGGTGGAAAATTTAACTAGCTAAGCAATATTCTGTTACTTACACCAACGGCATCGAAGTTGGTTACAACTGGAATACTTTCGTCACACTGTCCAGGAAATACAACCGTAGCATCCGCGTTTGGTTCTGGGTAATAGAAGCAAGCAGCGGCAGAGTGATCAATAGTCTCGTAGTAGCGGTCATTGAGGACAGTTATATTATTGATAACTGTATTGATAGCGATTACTGCTTCCTCTGTTAAATTGGTTGTTCTGCTCATCTTCCAACTCCAAACTGAAAGGAAAATGAAATGAAAAATTAAACCATAAGCGCAGCTAGGCTGCAGCTTTCGTAGCAGAACCTGCAGCTTTTGTAGCGGAACCTGGAGCTTTCGTAGCGGAACCTGGAGCTTTCGTAGCGGAACCTGAAGCTTTCGTAGCGGAACCTGAAGCTTTCGTAGCGAAATCTTTAGCTTTCGTAGTGGAACTTGAAGCTTTCGTAGAGGAGGTTTCAAAGAGTTTTCTAGGTATGCCTGAACAACATCATCATATACCATCAGGTGAGATAGTAGTCAAAGGCTAGCCTATTAGTTTAAAAAAAAGGAAGCTTTAAGCCGTGATAGCCAAGCGGTAATGCTATGGACTGCCGCATGCGTGCCGCAGGTCCATGGCTCGATCCCCATTGATGGCTTGAGCTACACTGCATAGTGCAATGGCATTTTGCAAATGCTCGCATGGCTGCTATCATCCCCAAGTAGAAAACCTGTTGCCAAGCACTAACTTAGTGTTTCAGCAGCAGTCTTTATGATATAGCTCAAGTAGAATATCTATGCACAATATAGCGCAATAAGAAAATCTGTCGCCCTGCCTCACTTTGTGTTCCAGCAGCAATCCTTGAGAGCCAGTAAATTACAGGCTCAAGGAGGCTTTACGACTGTATGTATACTTATGGGCGCAGTGCAGTCACTTGTGATGAAATGCCTCAGAGGTTACTGGGCCTGGTGCTTGTTACGTCACAATCCTATGAAAAACAGTAATCAAATAGGTTTTAGGCAATGTTCACTGCGGTCATTGCTAGAGTAGGGGACCGCTAGTGGCATGCTCGGAGTTAACGTTAAGCCGACTGTCCCCCATATTGTGTTAGGAAGGCAGTCGTTATAGGATGATGGAGGGATTTTGCGTATGCTGCCATCTTCAAGTAGAAAATCTGTCACTAAGCACCTAACGGTCTGTTCCGGCAGCAGTCCTTAAAATACAGTTTCTATTCTTAGCTAAGCCTGGACGCTCAAACGGCTGGACCCAATTTATTGAAATTTGGTATAGAAGTAGATGAGGTGCTGTATTAACACATAGAACACTTTTTATCAGCATCATCATACATCACAACGCGGGTGTAACCGCGGGCGCAGTTAGTTGGTAATAAAAATTTTTGATTTCTTGAGGCAGTTGCAATGATTCAATAATATATAATTCAATGCGCAGTTGAGAAAAAATATTAAGATATTATACCTCTTCTTGTAGAATTGCTTTGATTTACACATCCGTAAACCAAAGAATAGCTTGTGTAATCAGTATCCAAAATCATTAACTCGAATAGAACAGGAGCTGAAAATGAAGGCAACATTTCTGTTATTCGTAATTTAGATAGGACAATTCAATAAAGGAAGATACCTTATTTAGTTTGAATAGGAATATTTTAATTATTTTGATTAATGTATATATGCAACATTATCGCATGAAGCAATTCCTTGAAGTTGTGGTCTTCAATCAGCAGGTAAATAATATCAGGCAGATAAAATTTTGATCTACCCACATATTTTAAAA
The DNA here is from genome assembly GCA_963854805.1 of Plagodis dolabraria. Classification (NCBI taxonomy): domain Eukaryota; kingdom Metazoa; phylum Arthropoda; class Insecta; order Lepidoptera; family Geometridae; genus Plagodis; species Plagodis dolabraria. Next base: position 23,653,563 of record OY978459.1, read on the forward strand.
CAGACTTTTATTTTACAACCAACATTGGTCTTATTTATAATGATTCTGTATAAATTTATTCTTATGAATTGTAACTATCTGGTGATTGAATAACCAGGCCCAACTAATGTGACTTTAAGCTATTAATTGAGTTGATTTTATTTAGCAGGATATACTTTAGTTCTATTTATTTAGAGGAAAATCTACTGCTTATCTGAATCACAGAAGAAAACCTTTTTTGCGTTTTAAATCATGATATAATTTACTGGCTAAGGAAACAAAACAAACAGGAGGTTTTATTTTTCATGACAACAAAGAGATCCATTATCGATTCTAACTTTTCTGTCAGTGTAGAGTTGTGACTTATAGAAAAGATATATGTATGTTATAACCTAGGTTATAACTCTTCACTAACAGAAAGGTCAGCAAGTTATTATGCCTCCGTAGCATCTGGACAGATTTGCAACAAGACAGATTAGCAACTGGATAGATCGAGTACATAACATAAACAGCAATAGAGCGTGAGAGGCTTGGCGGCGCCACTTTCGTTTCAATTTGTTTCATTATTAAACTATTACTGCTTTAAAGTTTATCTATGATGGCTTTAAATTCCAATTTTGTTTTCTTTTATTATGGTTGGCCAAAGTTGAAAAATATTTAGAAACATAAGGCCAACTATAGGTCATCGACGATATCATTACAATAAGTAATAAACAATTAGAAACACATGTACACAACATCTTCTTTTATGACAAAAATGACATTTATGAGTGATATCAATTATTTATGAGAATAAGAACAATTATTGACAAGAAAAACAATGCACGTACCATTTTCTATATCGAATCAAAGAATCAAGTATCAACTTACATCCCGGGAATGTAACCAAGAGTTTTCCAATGGTCTCGTTTCCAATAGTCACTGCGGTAGCTTCTCCAAAAGCTTCACTAAGAGTCTGGTTGACCACTTCGGTGTTGTAGACTATCACTGTTCCGGTTGGGCTTAATGAGTATGCAGCTTGATTGCAACCACCGCCTGCTTGGTTGTCTGATGGGTAGCTCTCGATAAGGCGCCAGCGGCCTAGATACTGAAAGAATACATACATTTAACTTATTTATTTCTTTAATACGTCATAAGAACGGCAATGCCTATACTCAGTATATTGTTATACTTAGAATAGAGTGAAGTGATATATAAAATTATTGTTTATCACTTGGTGTAAATTGCTGCTGTCGTAAATAAATTATTTTTCATTTCATTTCATTTCATTTCAAGTGAACCACTGATAAAATTATTCATTGATTGAGCGATCAACATAACTGGAATAATTTACATTTAAAATTAAAATTTAAAATTTAGAAATATTGAGGTACTGACATATAAATTAAATTAATTTAAGGTGTCAAAAATAAGATCATTAATGAAATTAATGGAATATTTTAATATTTTATTTGTGCAATAACGCATGCCCCGCGGATTACATTAAAAATTACAAAATAACAAGAGGTAATATTATATCACGCTTATGACTATAATTCTTCTTCGTAATTTTGTAATAAATTGGCTCTCAATGTCAGCTGTCAGAACAGACTGTTTGGTGCTTGGCGACAGATTTTTTACATGTACATCTTAACATAAAAAATAAATGTAAATATTATACCACAAAATAATGTACATACAATATCAGCCGGATTGTCCACTCCTGAACACATCCTCCCCCCATAAATTAATTATTTCCCCCATTAAACAATTTGCCATTATTCCTACGCATGGCACGCGTCTTGAGGATCGCAGTATAAAATATCACTTCCTCAGAAGGCACTGCTTCCGGTATTTTACATTTAGTCGCCCCTTACGGCACTCACAAGTAACAAAGTAGGGGTGACATTCTAGCCCGGCACCCCACGGGGAAAAGGTATATATAATATATGTCGGGAATTCTACTGACTTCTATAAACACTTCAAAAGACAGTTACCAAAAGAAAAGTACTTACTTCAGCTGCATTGAAGTTCCTCACTACAGGCATATCATCGTTATCGCATTGGCCAGGAAGTATCACAGGCTCTCCAGGTGCAAGATCAGGGAAGTAGAAGCAAGCGTAGTCAGACTGGTCAATAGGCTCGAAATAATTGTTAGACAACACTGTCTCATTAACCATAGCATTGTTGATGGCAGTATTTGCTGAGTCAGATAGCTGCTTTGTGCGGCTGAGTTTCCAGCTGTATACTGTAAAATGAAGGGAAATTGTTAGTTTGAAGATACTTTGATAGTTTAAGCGCTCGGAGTAGAGTCTGCTTTTACTGTCATTACTGCGACCGCTTGTGGCGTATCCTATTGATCACTTCCTTGCTTCGGACTTTAAGTCGTTGGTCACGGTTGGTGTCTTACGATGGTATTCTTAATAGTACAGTAGGGTTTTACGATTGCCTGCTTGGCTCACCTTCCAAAATGTCTGTCGCCAAGCACCTAACGGTGTGTACCGGCAGCTGTCCATGAAAGCCTGTTCCCATTCTAGGTTATGCCTATTTATCATTTTGGACTACACCATCACTTACCATCAGGAAAGATTGTGGTCAAAGACCTATTTTAAGGCCTGTTCTTAATAGTCAAAAATGTTAAATGACAATAAATGAGACAGGAGTAATTTCTAAATTAAATACATATTCTATAACAGCCAGATCGTCCACTGCTGAACACAGCCTCCCCTATTAAGGGGGTATTTGCCATAATCCCCACGCTTGGCAGGCGTCTTGGGGATCGCAGGGCAGTTCTTTAGAAGGCGCTGCTGCCCACCTTCCAGTATTTTTCCCTTAGTCGCCTCTTACAACACCCATGGGATGATATGGGTAGGTGCAATTCTAACCCGGCACCCCACGGGGTCCGGCATATAGCAAATACATATTACTAAATTTAAAAGAAAAACATGACAGGAAACTTCTGAGAGTTTTGAATAGTAATGAAACAATAATGAGAAAAGTATATACACATTACTCACCTGTTTTTAAATAATCGCCTGCGTTAACGCAACTATAAGCCAGTGCATAATCGTTATAGTCAGTAGCGACGATATAGTACGGGAAGGAAGTGTTTGCTGTAAAAGAAAACATACATTTATAACAATAATTAATACAATCAATTTCCATTTCACTCTCTGACCGTTGGAGCTCACTTTAATTATTAAATTTATATATATATGAAGTATGTAAATAACAAATCCAGACGAATTTCAGCTTTGCTACCAATTTTCTATTTATCATCTGTGCCGTAATGCAAACGAATTTATCGCTATAAGGCTTCGCAGGGACGGCGCGCTCGCCGCCCTCAAACCGCGGGGCTTACGGCGAGCGCGCGGCTACACCTGCACAAGGCCTCGTGAACGCAATTTGTACTACGCAAAGAGACTTACTTTTACCAAGAATGATAAAAGAGATCTAATCAAAGAATATTTAATAACCACGCCCTTTCATACAACATTGCTGGAGTGTTGTAATGTTCCAAATTCAAAAAACGCTCCTAGAATGGATTAAATTTTCTTTGTCCGTAAATTCGATACTTCGCGTGTTCTTTTTTCGAAAATAATGACAATATTTCCATGCATGTTTGAGAAAGACATATTTCACACGAAAGTTACTCTATAGGTAACGCGTGGTATCATCGCAGCACATGTAAAAAAAATTTTGCTATTCGTAGAGGTCCTTCTCAACTTTGTATATTCTATTGTTATTTGAGGCTTGATTATAATATTATATTGCTGATGATGCACCAAATCATATCAAATACTTACTGTTTCCTTCGACGACGAGGTTGAACCGTCCGTCGGTACCATTTATGAAGGTGAGCTCGCTTCTAGACGTTCCTAAGAGCTGGTCAACAACACTTCCAGAGACCAGGGACAGGCTATTATTGCTGGAGATGAAGAATTCATGGTCGACGCACTGACCGGGCTGGAAGTCTTTAGGGTAAGCTTCGATTTCAAACCATCGACCGGCGAACTAGGAAATAATAAATATTTTTTATGCGAAAGATCCGTTTTATAACTAATTACAGTTCAATGTTAATTTCAGGCGGGAAACGAACTCGTACTTGCGGTTTTATAGGCTCCGTGGTCACTAAGATGATAAAATTAGATGTAAATTTTCTGTTTTCATTTTGTTACTATCTATTTAATGGATGTAACTCAGATGGTTATATTGGAACCGAAGTCGGAACCGGGGGTGTTAAATCTGATTTATGGGAGTCAGTCGGGACTGGAGGAGAAGTCAGACGTGGAGTACATAATTAAGAGCAAAATGAATGCAATGTGTGAAACAATTTAGTAACCAGTTTCTTTAAATAAGTCAAATATAAATGATATTATACCTACGTAGGTTAAAGCAACTCAAGAGACTTCATCAGCACCAAATTGTATATCATCAGTACTAATATTATAAATGCGAAAGTAACTCTGTCTGTCTGTCTGTCTGTTACGCTTTCACGCCAAAACTACTGGACCGATTTGAATGAAATTTGGTATGGAGATAGTTTGAGACCCGAGAAAAAACATAGAATAGTTTTTATCCGACTGCGCAAAAAGAGATTAATGTTTTCGCGCGATAACCGACATACGCGCGGGCGGAGCCGCGCCCGGAAAGCTAGTAGTAAATAAAAGTTCATCAGTACTAATATTATAAATGCGAAAGTAACTCTGTCTGTCTGTCTGTCTGTTACGCTTTCACGCCAAAACTACTGGACCGATTTGAATGACATTTGGTATGGAGATAGTTTGAGACCCGAGAAAAAACATAGAATAGTTTTTATCCGACTGCGCAAAAAGAGGTTAATGTTTTCGCGCGATAACCGACATACGCGCGGGCGGAGCCGCGCCCGGAAAGCTAGTAGTAAATAAAAGTTCATCAGTACTAATATTATAAATGCGAAAGTAACTCTGTCTGTCTGTCTGTCTGTTACGCTTTCACGCCAAAACTACTGGACCGATTTGAATGAAATTTGGTATGGAGATAGTTTGAGACCCGAGAAAAAACATAGAATAGTTTTTATCCGACTGCGCAAAAAGAGGTTAATGTTTTCGCGCGATAACCGACATACGCGCGGGCGGAGCCGCGCCCGGAAAGCTAGTAGTAAATAAAAGTTCAGTAGCTTTATCTAACTCAGCGGATTCATATATTAGGCGAGCATTTCTAAAAAGTTTCTCTTTGCCTAAACCTGGTAGATACAATAAATATTGGCGAACAATCAAGTACATAATTTCAAATTGAATTTTCTCTCCAAATTAAAACTATAGTCGCAGCTATCTGACTTATTCACGTGAGTTATCCCTTACCATGTACTTACTTAATTGACGTTTCTTAATACTGCAGTGTGTAGGTACTCACCAAGTCGAGATTAAAATCTGAAACTACATTAATGTCGTCATCTTCACATTGCCCTGAGAACAACACCGGTTCTCCAGTAGGCTCTGGAATAAAGAAGCAACCGTCTCGCGTCTGGTCCATGGTCTCGAAGAATCTCTGGTCAAGGACAGGTATGGTGGCCATAGCTGCGTTAATTGCCGTGTTGGCGGCGGCAGATAAAGTCTTCGAGCGGCTTAGCTTCCAGACGGTGACTGTTGGAAAAGTTTATGAATAAAGTACTTGTTCACCTAAAGTAATAATATATTGTAAAACGAATGCATAAAAAAGACATTTTAGGGTTTTATGCATGAGTTATAAACCCAGATTTTCACTTTAATTGGTTATGAAACAAAGTAAATAATACTTTGAAATCACCTGATAATTGAACTATGTTTTATTTTGTGCGTCATTATATCAAACAAAATTATGTCGGGGTATTTTAATAATACCTCTAAGCTTCCTACACTGAAATATGTTAAAAACTGAACCTCTGTAAGCAATTTTAAATAAAATGTCATATACATGCACTTGTGCTTAAAAACCAGGCTTTTATCCATTACAGAATAAAAAGACGTCTTAGTCCGCTTACGCTGGGCATAAACAATAACTTTCCAAGCATGAGAAGTGAAAAGTAAATTTTTGTTTCGCAGTATGTTAGGTACATTACAGTTGCTAATCTAACCGTGAAAACGAGAATTTTCATTAAGGTATATAACTTGTAAAGATTATTTTACACACAATTTGTGTTTCAGTGGGCTCAGACTAGGTCTGTATTAACACAATGGGAAACACCCTTTTGGTTTCTGATTCAAAATAAATCATGACATATTGGATGTTAAGCGATGTCATGCCACAACTGTGTTTCTCATGCAGTCTTGCTGGGTCTTACAGAATGTCTGGACGGATTTTATTGCGCGAATTACTCAAATGTAACAAAAAGTCAGAACAGACCCTTGCACTACGAAGGCGCGTCCCTCCATATATTTATTCTGTCTATTCTAGTCCTTTTTTATTCTGTGCCCAAGTGATGTCACTTCAGTGAATTTTTACATTCGCCCTAGACGAATCGAAAACCAGTAAAAGTACACCTGACAGTTAAATTTGTTGCCGCAAAATGGACTAAGAATTTTCCCCTGTCAAGTGAATGACATAGTCAATAGTCATTTGACAGTACATTGTGTGGCATAGCGTGGGTATACATAGTAAAAAAAAAATTTGTTCAAATTAAGTCCTTTTTAGCTTACAAAGTATATTCCAAATGTGTCTTGATTTTATTCAATAATAAATGGACGCATAGAATCGGGAAAGAATATGACTACTAGTTACTCGATGCTCGTTCGGAAACAAGGCAAACGCTGAACGCTTTGGTGGGAAATTCAAAGTTTTATAACTATTTTAGTTTTGTTGCTAGATCGAACGATTTGGCTTGATCACGTAAAACGCGAGATTCGGAGAAGAGTTTTCATAAGGTCTAATATTTTTTTTAATACTTATTGAATTATTTACATTTGCTGTGGGTAAACTTAATCAATATTTTTTTTTCCAACTAAACTGTCAACTATAATAAGAAAAATATGATTTTACACCATGATCTTGTATGGTTACTAAACATAGCTACCAGAGTGAAAAATTGATAAAATTTTGCATTTCTCAGTCAGTTTCGAAAATCACTACAAACTATAAATAACATAAACACATCTAAAATAATCTTTAAAATAAACTGAGATATTAAATTTCGTAATTTCAATGGCAATAAGAGACATATTACATTTGCCAGTATTAAAAAAAGAACGACCGATGTCAGCTGTTTTTCTATAAAAGAAACTTCGTATAATAACATATCTACTACAGTATGTCTAGTCAGTGAAGTCTCATAAACGTACGTGTCGTTGATTCTTATATTCATAGGGCACATAATATATTTTCTATTGCAATCAGACAACTTTTTATAATGGACAGACAGTGCAGATGACTACTATAACAATAACATTTGGTAATCAAAAAGCCGTTGCAGGTTAATAGATAATTTAATAATATATTTATTGATAAACATATAGGTACAAAATTTGACGAAAATCTGCCTTTTGTAAACTGTTACAAAAGGCACTCTCTTCCATAAGGTACGAATGTTTAAATATGTGGACCTTAATAGCTATAATTTTAGATTGTAAATTGCATTCAAATATACTTTTGAGAGTAAATACATACATATTGTAACTGTTTACTTTAGGGAGAATAGAAAATAATTAAAGTGTGAATACAGATACCAAAACTATTACCCCAATGAAACCAGCATGGTATGAAATTTTACGACAGCTGTTTTTTATGTCATATACAGTTTTTTTTATTAACTGTATATCTACTTGTTCTAGCTATTTATTGTATATTATATATTTATTTATATGTGTCATCATTTACAAGCTTAAAGCTAAATGCAAAATTAGTCTTGTTTGTAGTACAACGTAACTTGAATTAAAGGGTCAATTTATCCCAATACGGAGAACGATAGGAAAAAATAGAGTTATGACTCATTGTCATGTTAGCAGTCGGTCAGAGGATACCCCGGCTGAAGGGGTGGATGATGCGGGTTCGAATCTCGCACATTACTTTAATTTTTCCTCTCGTAAGTGTGTGAGGTATGAATGTGTGTTTGCGGTGTGTATGAGAGAGTTAGAGAGAGAGAGAGAAATATGCTTCAGTTCTTACTTTGCTGTTGGTAGTCATTGATATTCGTGCAGGAATAAACGAGCGAGTAGGATGTGTAGTCGGTATTGATGATCCAGTAGTCCGTCAACGCGGTAGCTGAAACAATTAAGATTTCGCAGACACTTAACGTCAAAATCAAAATAATAACAAAAAAAACACATATTTTCAAAGAAATGGTTCTTACTTCAAACATTGAAAAGTATAAAATAAATTGTGGAAGTCAGCAGACCATGCAGATTTAAAACACCAACCTCAAATTAGCATAATCCGACTTCCACAAGTCAAGTTTTTCTAAAATAGTATTCATCGTCGAAAATATTAATTCATAAGGTAAACGAATACATTTTTCAGTTAATTCACTGGAACTTAAAAACTACTCAACTGATTTTGGATGAAATTGATATGTGAAATAAATGTTTTCTTGATAGCTGTTCTTGAGCGATACCTTATAGGTTACGCCAGTTTACTGCCCTTGAACACAATTAATTAACAACGTCAATTAACAACGTGCTATATGGTAGCATGATGTGTACAATATCAACCAATGCAAGTTTGACTTTTTTCATACTTAAAAATATTTTATCTTGAATAAGGTTCGATTTATAGATAGTTACTATTTAGAAGAAAACATGTATATTCAACCAGTATAATTAGAACAAATGATTGAAAAAAAAAGGTTTAAATTTTAGTTGGTACATTTTTATCACTATAATATTTTTTAAATGATAAATTGAAAAACCGCTTGTGGCACTGATACATGAATTTTCATAAAAAAATACATCATTTGACTTACTTTTAGTTAAAATGATTCGCTGGAATTTACGATAATTAGTTACATTTCTTGCAAGTGATAGCTATTATATAGGTATATCATTCTTACCTAAAGGCATATCAAATTGTTTTCAACTAGTACGCTCCATATTTTCATTACAAATATTTTGATCACAACATTCGTAAACGCTAAGCAGTCGATAGTGTTTTAAATAATATTGAGAAACAATTTCTTTATATTTCAATCAGATTATATTAAAAGTCGCGCAATCAATTTGAAATATTTGAAGATTTTTGAGTGATATGAATTAAATTTTATATACTAACTGGCCACACTTTGATACTGACAGAAAAACGCCAAGCAGAATTAAAAGCCATTTAAAGAAGAAGAAGAAGTTTTCCTTTGGAACGAAGGTGAATATAGAAGGTTTTTATACATTTTTATATAATCAAATTTGATGCAATCCACCCTTTCTCTTATTCGTTATTTATTTATTTGTGTGTGAATATTAAGGTTTCGTTACAAAATCACTGTATATGTCAAATCGTACATATATCGTTAAAATAAAGTTGATTTAAAACGTCTTTCACAGATTTCAGATATTAAAATTTGGTGCTGTCCAGCTCTATTATATGTATTCTCTTGAATAATAACTATCTGATGATGATAATTCCGCAACCTCATGATTGAAGAGCCATGACTAGTTGTCAAAATTATACGCTTTATATAGCTTGGAATGGTTACATAATGATCAGGTACTTACCATTAGTACCTGCGATAGGGAATGATACAATGAGTTTTCCTTCAGTTCCAATCGTGTACGCGTATCCATCGATGACGTTTAAAGTTTCATTGATGACCTGTGTGTTTCGTACCATCACCCCGATAATTCCTGGGGAGTAGTCTGCTGTGGCGCAAGTACCGTCTTGGAAAGGTGTGGGATAGGACTGGATGTCGTGCCATGTGCCTAAGTACTGTAAAAAAAACCTTTTCTTAAAAGTCAGGTATGTCTATTTGTAAAAAAATCGCTCTTGTTTGATTAATGCTGCGTACGCGATTGATTGTGACACACGCGGATTAAAGATATCGCTATAGCTCATTGAGTTAAAATCATATTGGCAATATGTTGCTAAGCTGGTTGCAAAGTTGATGAAATTTAAGTGAAATAAATTAACTTACACTTAAAGTAAATCAATGGGATGATATCTACCTACTACAGGAAACAACAATAAATGATTAAACTCAGATTATTCGGTAAAAAGTTTATTATAAAAAGTTGCGCCGCGAAAAAAACAAATGACGTAGTGTCTAAAGGCTTACCCATCAGCAAAAAAAACACGCAGAAAATATTAGTACATTGTGTATTATGGACGGTAAGTAAGGAATACGATCGTAGAAGAGATCGAAGAACGAAGCTCTAGTAGAAGCCCGAAGTCGAAAACTGAGGGCTTTCTGAGTCAAGGGTCGAAATTCCCGTACCACCCGTGAAACGTACATTGCCTTTATCATATTTGCGAATAAATAAATAAAATTATAAGACAGAAAAAACTTATTGCTGCATGGATAATATCTGCCGGTGTTGCTTTTAAATCACACTCATCGGACGACAACGGCAACATTTTTTATATTTTTTATACTTGTTTTCAAATACAAAATGAAAATAATTATTAATTTAGCTTTAGTACACAAGTCAGCACAACTAAACTACTATTATGAAATACGTGAACATTTTTAAGCAGATGGCGGGTTTTTGCCCACACCACAGATTATACAAATGTTTCGTTCAGAAACGTTAAGGGCATATACTTACGTAGGTATACAGCCATGACGGAGTGTAAAAAAAAATTCGACGTTTTGATAAAAAAAAATGTTAAAATAGTTTATTAAGAACATAAGTTTATAAGTAACATGTAGCAAGATTGCAATGACATTGATGTTTAGATAATTTTAAGACAATTTTTCAATTCCTTGCTTGAACTTGCATAACCTGTAAATTTAATATGGGGCATTACGGCAAAGTTAACCTGTAGGTATGTTTAGATACTGTTTACACGCAATAAAAAAATTATAACTTACGTTTACGTTTCTACTTACATTTCCAGCATTAAAGTTCTGGATAACAGGTATGTTCGGGTCACATTGGCCTCCAAATACACGAGGTTGATTAGCCACAGGATCGGGGAAGTAGAAGCAGGCGTTGTTAGACTGGTCTGTCGTCTGGTAGTACGCATTATTCAGATCCAGGATTGAGTTGACGACCTGGTTGACTTCAGCCTGAGCTGGGTCTGACAACTGTCGCGCGCGACTGACGATCCAACTGAAGACTAGAAGAAACTTTGATTATTACCTAGACACGTGGAGACTGGCGAGACTTAAGGCTAGAGCGCTCGTGGCGCTTTTACATACAAACTTATTTCTAATAGTAAGTGTTCAAATCGTTGAAACTGCATGCATATAGCTTCTGGTTTGCCAGATTTCCGTAATATTTAGTATTTTCGAAAATAATAAAAAAATATTTTTGTATGGGATTTATTTTGAAATTTCGGTATAAAATACAAAATAAACGAAAAACTGGTAAACCAAAAGTATACAGTATAGTAGACATATTGCTAAGTCTAATATCTATATTAGACTTAGCAATATGCATGCGAAATAATACCGAGTTTGAGCACTTGGTATTTAAAATATGACGAAACTGCGTTTGTATGGAAAGCGCTCCGTGGACTCTATTACTACGTTAATTCGGATACAGAGCAGCAGTTTTTGCGTTGACTATTGTCGACAAAACAGTCAGTGAAAATTCCTACCGGAATGTTTTTTTACCTTTTAATTTTTTTATGTATCCACAGAATGACATAGTGGCCTGATTGTGTAGTGAAATAGTAATGGATGCAACTTAATTTTACTTGTTATATATTAGTATATTATGATACTCATTATACACGAGGGTGTGGGTTGCAGCCCGAGCCGTAGGCGAGGGCGTGAATCAGCTGAGTGTATAATGAGTAAGTTGCTCACGAGTTTCATACGCACTTTTTCAACACCCTTGCGAAGAAAAAAAATATATTGCACAAATGCGAAACAAACAACATTCGAAAATTATGGAAAATAGCGCGCATGTTGTTTTTTGCACGCGACAAATGTATTTTGGTTGTTACAAATCAGTATTACCCGGTTAATTTAAAAATGCTCTGTTTCCTCGCATATAATTTGCAGTTAGGTACTAACTTAACTTTGTAGGGATAATTCTATTACGCACTAGTGTATAAAATCACTATGCACGAGGGTGTTATAGTTCGGTTTATGACCCTAAGAACGATTTGATAAAGCTCACTTTACGAGAAAGGGTGTCGAAAAATATATGTATGCGTTTTTAAAGCCCAAATTCCTACCAAATTCTTACACCATCGCTTCGAAAACAATTCTCATACTGCAGTTCAAATATGGGAATGAAGTTTATTTTACAGGTATCTACCATACAGAAGTTATGTTTGCTATTAATTAATATATCAACGTATAAAGAAAAATGCACTAAGCCTTACCTCGTCTAGTATCGTTGGAGAGATTTTCACATGAGTACGAAATAGCCCACCGGGTGTAATCCGTGGCAATGATGTACAGTTCCGTTGTTGCCGTTACTGTAAAAAAAACATAGGTATTATTGGATCATCGTTTTGATTCCAGATTAACTATATATTCCCCTAAAAGTTATTAAATAATGGTAAAAAATCAGTGACACATGTGCTACACTTTTTGAATCACTGTATAGGGAACGCAGTCGCGTTTACACAGCGACTTACCATGTTTCGTATGTATGTAAATCTCAACGTCTACACGGCGACACACCTTGTCTAAATAAGTATGTCCATAAATATCTTTTAAGATGGCAAGAAACTGTCCAAAAATCATCATAGGGACGAAAAATGGAGTCAAAGTTTAACTAATTACAGCAGAGTGATCATTATTTAGCAATAATTCAAAAGAAAAACTCTTAAACATATTTTATAATCGTTATAAATTATATCATCAATATTTCATGAATTAGATATTAGACTGAAACTAAATTTACTTGACTAATCATTAAGTATCGCAGCCACAAGCAATATTATATTATTAAATAATCAGGTGAAGGAAGGAAGGTGAATGAAGAATGAAGGTGGTTTAAATCATAGGGCAATAAATTATAATATTACATATATAAATACAGACCCAAGGAACCCTAAGGAACTGCACTATAATTTACAGAGAAAAGAATTTAGAGAAAAAAAAACTTAAATTGCACGTTTTCCAGCCCATGCTCGGTTTTTTTTTACCAGCGTTTTGCTTTTATTAACAAAATACTACGCACTATGTACAATGCTACAGTTACTAAAACAAAAGCATTTAGACAAACTACAAGTCAATGCAGAGTCACAGGCAGTCCAAATGTTCCAGCCCAATACCAATTGGCAGCGTGGAATAAGGAATTAATTAAACCTGGAATTATTTTGTAAAATAAAAATAAAATAGGTAACCCACTTAAAATATGTGTTACCTAGTTTTCTGTTAATATATTAATAGTCTCATATAAATTTTCCATACGTATCAATCTGTTCATATTCATTACATAATATTTGATTCGCGGAATTCAGCTTTATGCTATGTGTGTAACCCCGTGGGGTGTGAATGTCACCCCCACATTTCTACTCACGGGTTTCGCAAGAGGTGACCTAGGGAAAAATAAGGGTGAGAAGCAGATACTTCTGAAGTACTGAAAATTTCTGCTGCAATCCCCAAGATGTCTGCCAAGCGTAGGGTTTATCGCAAGTACCCCTAATGGGGCGAGCTTTTGAAAGGTAGACGGTGAATTTGAAAGGGGGGTTATATAAAACATTATGCCACAATATATTATGAAGATAAACATAACGCGTACCTTGATATAATAAAAAGCCTAAGGACAAAATAATGATTAGATGTTACAACAGTATACGGTAAGAATGTTCTTTGATAAGGATTTGGGCGCGTTAGTAACGTGTTATCTATCATCATACATAATCCATTAAGTATCGTATGATTTGATTAATATTAGTCACATAAATACTTATTAAATTCTACGATGTTTCAAGACTGATAAAACGAGGTAGATCCGGGATTATCGCACTGTTAAACGTTTTCAAATTCATAAAAGCAAGTTTATGCCAAAATATTGCAATATATCATTTAGACGCAAAACCATAATCGCTATATTAATATATCGTTCATGTAAATTTGACAGTATACGTTAAATAGTTACTAAAATTATTCTAATACTAATACTTGCATAATGAATAACCTAACAAAATCACTATAAATTAAAAAAAAAAAACTTTGGCGAAGGTATGTATGTGTGTTTGGATAAGATTGCCATTCATTAATAGCCATTAATTAAAAACGCCAGTGTCTTGCCGTTTACTTTAACCCACATAAAAATAATTAGCCCGGTTGTTCCATTCCCGGAAATATCATGTGTGAGACAGTATCAACTCTAAAAAAGTCATAACACATATAAATAATCTGTCACAAACAAAATAATATAAATTTCAGCTGAATCAATCAAACCAATTGGGTAGTTACTGGCTATTTTTCAGTTTATACTACTAATAGAACAAGGAGAAATAACTTCTCGTTATTCTACCAATAGAACTAGAAGGAAAAATAATTCTTAGTTGTCCTAACTATCAAAAAAACAGGATAAATAATTCCCGGAAATATCAAGTCATGAGTGAGACAGCATTATATTTGTTTTTAAATAAAATATCGTAGAATATATAAATCATCTTTTACCATTTGGTGCGATAAATAATTCCCGGATATATCATATCATGAGTGAGACAGTAACATATTTTTTAAATAAAACATCGTAGGATACATGAATTGTCTCTTACCATTGAGTGCGATAAATAATTCCCAGAAATATTATGTCATGAGTGAGACAGCATCATAATTTTTAAATAAAATATCGTAGCTTAATTATCTCTTACCATTGGGTGCGATTTCCAGTACAACGTTTAATTTCCCACTGGTAGTATTATCGAAGACAGTTGCGTATCCTCCAATAGTGAACAGTGTTTCATTGATGACTTGGCTATTGACTACATCTACTACGATTCCATCTTGACTGCTGTACTGAGCTCTATTGCAGGACCCGAGGGCATTTTCTGAATAGTAGCTAGCGATCTCATGCCATACTCCAAGGAACTACAAGAGAAATAACAGTTTAAAATAACTTTTGAAGCAGTCATGGCTCAGTGGCATTGACTACGGACTGCCGCGCAGAACCCCGCCGCGGGCTTGAGCTTCACCGCATGGTGGAAGGGCATTTTGCGAATGCCCGCTTGGCAAGCGACCACCCTCAATTAGAAAATCTGTCGCCAAGCACCTAACGGTGTGTTCCGGCAGCAGTCCTTGAGAGCCAGTGAAATTACAGGCACATAATTGGCGGCGCAGTGCAATTCGTGACTTGTGACGAAATGTATCTGTTATAGGCAGAGGTTAGTCCGCTTAACATCAGGTGGACCTTGAGCTAGTTCCGTCACAATAACATAAAAAAAACTTTATAAATGAAGTTCCAATTTTTGGTGGAGTGTGCCCGCAACAAAGCTGAGAGAGATAAGATACTGACAGATTTGAATATTACTGTCAATAATATCGGTATTTTTTATTGTTTATTATCTGTACCTAATTCCAATGATTTATAAGTTAGTACATTAACTCTAAGTACAATATAGAACATTATAGAGAAGGTAGATAAAAGTGGGTGCTGTGCGAAATTTTAATGTTATATTTTTTGTTTTGTTTGTGTTTATATATAATGAATAACGATCTATGAATAACGATCTAACGGTTTATATATTGTGAGAACGTTCCAAAATCGATGAAGAATAAACAAAATTAATTAAAAGTTGAGGTAATGGAAGTGCTTCTTGACTATATAACCTATCGGAACAGAGTACTTGATTTTTTTTTATTGAACGTACGGTAAGCCTTTTAACACCTTCAACCACATCATCACTTACCATTAGGAGAGATTGTGGTCAAAGGCTTAACCATGAACAAACAAACTCGCAGAAAATATTATTACACTGTCTATTAAGGACGGTAAGTAGTAAAAAAAATATTTAAATGCGATTTTCCCGTAGCCCGCGATAGTGCTTGTAATCATATTATTATTTAGAAATCATGAAAAGTTATATATATTTTGACTAAAAAGATCTCAGCGATAAAACTACGCATTGAACATTTCATTTTAGTTTTGAGGTATTTTTTTAAATCTTGATGTCACGTACCTTTGATTGAAAAGCAGTATTATAAAAGACTTTTTAATTTCTATTTATTATGATTAGGTACAAGCACTACCACGTACTAAGCGAAAAGCATTAATTTACAAATTATTGGAGTACAAAATGTTTTGCCCCGGGCCGGAATTGAACCCGTGTTCTGCCGATTTCGCGCCGGATGCTTAGACCGCTCAGCTACCGGGGTGTCGGCTATGTCACCGAAATTTGGTGCTCCTTTACTTTTTAATTATTAACCCTACCATATTAATAACCTAACCGATCTATAAGGACAACACAGCAATTTGAAGTGCATTTTTAGTTTATTATAGGTAAACTGCGATATCGCGGCAATAAAAAAATAGTATATGATTCACTTACTCTGCCAGCATCGAAGTTCTCAACAACAGTTATATCTGGATTGCACTGTCCTGCCAATACCACGGGTTCGTTTGGCAAGATCTGTGGCAGTACGTAGCAAGACTGTTCACTGTGACTGATTTCCCTCAAATTATTAGAGTTGATATCAAGAATATTGATCAACGTGTTGTTCATGAGAGCTGGTATCATAACCGAGGCGTAAGTAGGCTGTCTACTCAGCTGCCAAACGAAAACTGAAAAGAAAATGATTTTTATTATCATGGCATAAGGTCTATTACACGTACGTTTTGCAATTTTGTAGTTCATATAAGGAGACAAAATACAGCTTACATGGTTAGCTTTCAATAGTAAATGGTTTAATCATGTTAAAATTTTACAAAACTGAACAATCTATCGTTGGAACTTGTATTGAAGCGCTCGTAGCGAAGTTTGCTTATAGCCATTCTGAACCGATCAGCAAAACTAAGTAACGTCTGCCTCGGTCATGAGCTGGATGAGTGACTGCTGGTGACATTACTACTGAGGGCTTCCGTGCCTCGGAGGGCACGTTAAGCCGTCGGTCACGGTTGTTGTCTTAGGATGGCAGTCGTTATAGCATGGTGGTAGGGCATTTTGAGAATGCCCGTCTGGCTAGCTACCACCCTCAAGTAGAAAATCTGTCGCCAAGCTCCTAACGGTGTGTTCCGGCAGCTGTTTACACAACAAGTCTTTCTCTTACATTACTTATTGTATTATTTTATCATTACATTATTATAAACATTATAAAGTTACTTTCTAAATGCCGCCATGAGTTTTTTTCCGAAATAAATAAAATTTTAAAGCTTTTAATCAATATTTGTTAAAAAGGATATAAAGTTGTTTGGCGCGAGTTACTTTCATTGAAACCTGAGGACGCCAATGAGTCTGGAATTGAACCATGGGAGAAGAGAGTGGTTTAAACAAAGAATTCTGAGTGTAACGAGGGCTCTAAAGTTACTAGACGCAAATAAATTATAGATAGCGGAACACTCAATTTTTCACCTTACAGCAACTGTACAGCTTAAGTAATTATAGTAAATATTCCTAACATATATTTGGAAATACTGAAAGTAAACTACATTTTCTGGAACTGTCATAAAAGTTCGAGTATTAAAAACTATGCCCCGCTATTTAGAAAACAGGAATAAATAAAACGTACAAGCCTAGTCAATGATATGTTCAATACTTGAACACAAAAATCACCGAAATCGAGCAATATTAAGAGGTAGAAAAGAGCTTTTTCTTTTTCTATGGAGAAGTACGCGCTATATAATCCTCTTAAGGTACAATAATATATTATATCAAATATTGGCTAACCACTAGTTGGACTCACGATAAGGGTCCTGAACTGAGTAAAAATTAACGTTTTTGTATTACACCGGAACGCTCAGCATGCTCTTTCAACTCTTATTTAGTCGAGTGTTTTATCTGAGACCACAATACTTACTTTGTCTTTGGTTATTGGGAAGGTTCACACATCGGTAAGTCAGAGCAAAGTTGCTGTAGTCGGTCAACATCACCCAGAAATCGATGGCTGAAAAAAAAGGTGACTTTTAATTCCATATGTTTTATAATATTATGTAACATATTATACATTTAAGATATCATATAAGGAGACAAGATACTATCTCACACGGTTAGCATTCGACGGTGAATGTATAATCATTTTTAAACTTAAGAACGATAAATCAAAATAAAAGTCACTAAGCTCAGCGGTCTCATCCACGCAGTTAATGGATTAACAAATAGGATATTTTCATAATTATCATCACTCATCGATGGTATTTATAAAAATATCATATTTCTCCAGAATATAAACCATGTATATTCCAAATTTCATTCAAATCGGTTTAGCCCTTTAATCTTGAAGAACCAACAAACATACACACATCTCTACTCACTCACAAACTTACGAACTTACGAATTTTTAATAATAGAGGTACTAGGTTCTTACAAAGCATACTACTCGAAGACGTACATTAACTCAAATAACTAGTAGTCGGCCTTTATGTGTAAATTTTGTCAGTATTTAATAGTGATATATGAGTGCGGCAGTACGGGGATGCCAGGCAAGAATATCACACCGCCCCCCCCCCCCCCTTTCCTAGCTGTGTGTGTCGTAAGAGGCGACTAAAAGTAAAACATCAGAAGGTGGGCAGCAGCGCCTTCTGTGGAACTGATATCTTAAACTGCGGTCCTCAAGACGCTTACCAAGCGTGGGGATTAAGGCAAATCCCCCTTATTGGGGGAGGTAGTGTTCAGCAGTGGATTATTTGGCTGATACTTACAGTACAGTTATTCATATGCTTTCCATACCAACATACTTTCAACATATTTAAAAATACCAAGTCTTCAAACTAGCTGAAATTTTAAATGTACTTATGTCCTAGATCTTAATATATGCTTCTGGTTGGCCAGGTTTTCGTTATTAGAAGCAGTGATAGCTCAGTGGCATTGGCTATGGACTGCCGCGCAGTAGGTCCATGTTTCGAATCCCGCCGCGGGATTGAGCTTCGCCGCATGGTGGTAGAGCATTTTGCGAATACCCGCCTGGCTAGCAACCCCCTCAAGTAGAAAATCTGTCGCCAAGCACCTAACGGTGTGTTCCGGCAAGAGTTTTTGAGAGCCAGTGAAATTACAGGCACATGAGACTTGACAACTATGTCTCAAGGTGACGGGCGCAGTGCAAGACGTGACTTGTGACGAAATGAATCTGTTCTAGGCAGAGGTTAATCCGCATAACATCAGATGGGCCTCGAGCTTGTTCTTATAACAAAAAAAAATTATTCAGCAATTAACGATTTCGCTGATAAAGAACTTAAAAGTAATGACTGTTAATTACTTACGCGTGCTTGAAAGTGTAGGCATGTTCAAACTAAGTCTGGCAGTTCCTGCTGCCACTGTCGCTGTGCCATGATGATCTTCAAAGAAATTTTCTCTAATAGTCTTATGGTGCACTGTGATGGCACCACCAACTGTTGCCAGGTCTAAGGTGGAGCAGTCTCCACCTTGGGGATGGTCTGCTCTTGCGAATTCGTACCATGATCCTTGAAACTGTAACAAGAAATTATTACTTCCATAAGCAATTAAATGACGTTTGTATGTCGCTAAAAGTGCTGAAAGAGATTACCTGTAAAACTATTTTACATATAGCTGACAGACTAACCTTTGACCACTATCTCATCTGATAGTACCTAAGTGATGATGTGGTCGAAGATGTGGTTCAGGCTAGCCTAGAATTACTGGCGCTCAAGGACAGCTGCCGGAATACACCGTTAGATGTTTGGCGACGGATCTTCTACTTGTGGGTGGTGGTTAGCCAGGCCAGTATTCGAACAATGCCCAACCACCATTTTCTAACGACTGCCATCTTAAGGCAACAAACGGGACTGACCGTTGACCGTGCCTTCCGAAGCACGGAAGCGCTCAGTAGTAAATGTCACTAACTCACTAGCGGTCATCCATCCAAGTTATGACCGCGGCGGACGTCTAAGCAAACTACGCTACGAGCGCTTCAAAATATACTATTATTGAAATACAAAGTACAATAAAAAGTTAATGGTACTGAAACACGATCACTTTTCGAACCCACCAGCATCCGTCCCTAGGCAGAGACATGCTCTATCAATTTGAGCTGCCAGTGATGGTGAGTAATAGTTCGAATTTATCCTATCGTTCTTGTTGTTTAACCGTCTGTTAAGGGGGACGGAGCGACATCTTCAGTCAAATAGAATCGAACTACAAACAGGACTAATAAATTTTTATACATTTGTTTAGAAACTATAGTAAAATTCGTTTTATTTTTAAAATATTTTTATGAATTTGTAATTCTAGGTTAAGCCTGCTAACACCTACGACCACATCGTCACTTACCATCAGTTGAGATTGTGGTCAAAGGCTTACCTATCAGCAATAAAAAAAAAAAAAAAACTTTTTTCATTGTTAATTGTTAGACTACACCCGCCCCAACTGTTTTGTTTATTCAACTCCATCCTAAGGTTGCCTGGTAGAGATCACTTTTAGTGATAAGGCCGCCCATTGTAACACTATGTTATTATTATTTAATTAAATGTTATGATGTAAACTTTAATATTTTATATGTGGTGTAACAATAAAGAGTTTTCTATCTTCTATCTTCTATCTACTAATAAATTTGCAGTTAGTTAAAATGACGTGGTGCCGTCATGGTAAACAAGACATAGACTTGCATCTTGGCATCTTATAATTATAACAATCCCAAATCCCACTTGTGGTTTAAATGTTACTTTTCGTTGTTATTTTGTAAGCTTAAGACCTAGTTTCACCATACTCTGTTATTTATATGACGCCTTGTTAATCCTTTTAACGGACTGTTTTTTTTGTTCTTATGTTGCCGTAGGTCCATTTTGCTGGGACCAAACCGAGGGTTTTGGAAATATTCCAATATCTTTTGTATCTGTGATTTGATTCTTAATAATAAGTTTGATTCATAAATGTTCAATCGTATAAAAAAAATATAAAGAAAGAACAATAACGACATAATTTTTTTTGTTACATTGATTTTTCCTTGAACTGAACCTAGTGTCCCACCAACTGTTAATGGATGATTAATTCAGTTAACTTCATAGAACGTAGACTGATTTAACAGCTCTGTTATTTTTAAAGACCCATTAGTTAATGCCTGATTTAGCGTAAACAAACATGGTATGGTGAAATTAGGCCTAAATGTAACTGCCAAAATGTATAAGAGACATAGATAATAATGACACCTTCAAACTAAAGAAATTTCTAGTCGATAAGACATATATATATACATACTATAAATGATTTTCTAAATGATAAGGACATCATCATCATAATATATAAAGCTCGATTACCACTGACTGACTCACTGACTGACTGACTGACATAAATGTTCTCCTAGAAGGAGGCGAGTAGGACGACAATGATGTATGGCAAAATTGTAGGGGGGGTTTAGGTGAGTATGAGAAAAATCGAAAATCATAAAAATGACGCCTGCCAAGTAATGATGGATGACGTATCTCGAAAACGGTAAGAGATAGATAGGGGGTGTTTGAACAAATGTCATAGGGAATAGGGAGAGCAGTCAAGTGACAGCTGTCAAAAGTGCTCATCTCATTCTTCATAGTGCATTTGGAGTATTTTCCTTACATTTTCGACTGTATTTGGAGTTTTTATGGGATTTTAGACTAATTTTAGAGTTACTGTCATACAAGAAGGTATAGCGAGCCCGAAGGGCGAGCTTCTGGTGAGGCCGAAGGCCGAACTTTCGGCCCGCGAGGCCGAAGGCCGAGCGGATGGTGTGCGAGCCCGAAGGGCGAGCGTTTGGCGAGGCCGCAGGCCGAGCCGTGTTAGTGTCTTGCGAGGCCGAAGGCCGAGCCATATTAGTGTCTTGCGAGGCCGAAGGCCGAGCTCCGAAGTGACATGCCCCTCTCATTCTTCATACTGCATTTGGAGTATTTTACCATACAAAACCGACTGTTTTTGGAGTTTTTGTGGGATTTTCGACTGAATTTGGAGTTACTGTTATACATGAAGGTATAGCGAGCCCGAAGGGCGAGCTTCTGGTGAGGCCGAAGGCCGAACTTTCGGCCCGCGAGGCCGAAGGCCGAGCGTATGGTGGGCGAGCCCGAAGGGCGAGCGTTTGGCGAGGCCGCAGAACGAGCCGTGTGAGTGTCTTGCGAGGCCGAAGGCCGAGCTCCGAATTTACATGCTCCTCTCATTCTTCATACTGTGTTTGGAGTATTTTACCATAGGTTACCGACTGTTTTAGAAGTTTTTGTGGGAGTTTTGACTAAATTTGGAGTAACTGTCCGAGGCCGAAGGCCGAGCTCCGACTTGAGAGTATTTTCCACATCTCCGACTGGTCTCCATGGTAACTGCCCGCGATAACCAAAGCACCTACGAGTGGGATTTCTTTACCAAAGTGTATCACAACCTTGGTACGATTTTGACCGTACCACTTTTTTATGGCAGTAGGGTAAATCTGGTTTGGTGGCTACAGTATGAATCTCTATTGTATTCAGAGTTTATATGGGATTTCATACTTCTATTGGAGTTATAATTATTTTTTTATTTAAATGTTTAAGGTGCTTTTATGACAGTTCGTACTGACTCAAGATAGATGCGGGCCGCTTGCGGCCCGCACACTGCACGAAAAACTAGTCTCTTTATATAAAGCTCGATTACCATACACTGACTGACTCACTCACTGACTGACTGACTGACTCACTGACTGACTGACTGACATAATTGTTCTCCCAGAAGGAGTCGAGTAGGAAGAAAGTGATGTATGGGAAAAGTGTAGGGGGGGTTTAGGTGAGTATGGGAAAAATCGAAAATCATAAAAATGACGCCTGCCAAGTAAAGACGGATGACATATCTCGAAAACGGTAAGAGATAGATAGGGGGTGCTCGACCAAATGTCATAGGGGATCGGGGGAGCAGTCGAATGACACCTGTCAAAAATGCTCCTCTCATGCTTCATTCTTCATTTGGAGTATTTTTCTTACATTTTCGACTGTATTTGGAGTTTTTGTGGGATTTTCGACTGTTTTTGGAGTTTTTGTCCTATAACAGGGAATATTTTGAAATCTGTCATTTTTTTTTTAGGCTCAGATGCTCCTCTCATTCTTCATACTGCATTTGGAGTATTATACCGTACATTTTCGACTGTATGTGGGGTTTTTGTGGGATTTTCGACTGAATTTGGAGTTAAGGTCCTACATCAGTGTATAGCGAGCCCGAAGGGCGAGCTTCTGGTGAGGCCGAAGGCCGAACTTCTTGTGAGGCCGAAGGCCGAACTCCGGCCCGCGAGGCCGTAGGCCGAGCGTATGGTGCGCGAGCCCGTAGGGCGAGCGCATGGCGAGGCCGCAGGCCGAGCCGTATTAGTGTCTTGCGAGGCCGAAGGCCGAGCTCCGAATTGACATGCTCCTCTCATTCTTCATACTGTATTTGGAGTATTTTACCATACAAAACCGACTGTATTTGGAGTTTTTGTGGGATTTTCGACTGAATTTGGAGTCACTGTCATACGTAAAGGTATAGCGAGCCCGAAGGGCGAGCTTCTGGTGAGGCCGAAGGCCGAACTTTCGGCCAGCGAGGCCGAAGGCCGAGCGTATGGTGCGCGAGCCCGAAGGGCGAGCGCTTGGCGAGGCCGCAGGCTGAGCCGTGTTAGTGTCTTGCGAGGCCGAAGGCCGAGCTCCGAATTTACATGCTCCTCTCATTCTTCATTCTGTATTTGGAGTATTTAACCATATATTATCGACTGTTTTAGGAGTTTAGTGGGAGTTTTGACTACATTTGGAGTAACTGACCGAGGCAGAAGGCCGAGCTCCGACTTGAGAGTATCTTCCACATCTCCGACTGGTCTCCATGGTAACTGCCCGTCATAACCAAAGCACCTACGAGTGGGGTTCCTTTACCGAAGTGACTCGGAACCTTGGTACAACTCTGACCGTACCACTTTTTTATGGCGGTAGGGTGAATTTGGTTTGGTGGTTACAGTATGGTTCCTTATTGTATTAGGAGTTTGTATGGGACGTCGTATATCTTTTGGATTTTTGAAAATTTTTTTTAATGTATAAGGTGTTTTGATATAATTTAATACTGCATAACGATAAATGCGGGCCGCTTGCGGCCCGCACACTGCCCGAAAAACTAGTTGAATTATATAATTACAATAATAGAATCTAATTATGACAAGCGCGAGTAGGTAATAGGTATTAACTATTAAATTGTGTAAACGATAATGATATAATATGATGATAATGTAATATATACTCGTAACACCATTTTTAAATTATTATAATTGTAACCCATGCAAATCACGGCGATCTAACTTCATTATATTATTCCAACACGACACATATTATACCCATGTTTTGCAAAATAAATATTTTGAATTTGAATTTGAAACTATCTACTTAATATCATTTGCTAAAACTTGCTCGTAAAATCTCCATTAGATCTTATCAAATTTGATGCAATTATCAACGCGAACTGCAAGCGTGAAATATTGCATGATCAAGAAAGTATTATACGAAATCAAAGTCGATGAATTTTCCCGGTGTAATATATAAGTTTTTGTTTATCAAGATAAGATTTCAGGGGATTTTCTTTATCACTGGGATTTTAAATCTTTCTTCGTTCTAAAAGGCGATTGTTTAATCCTGTATTATTTTGCGGTAATATGACCACATCAATCTCAACTAATACGTCCTACATTTTAATTACATAAATTGATGAAACGTGCTTGTCGTGCATCTGATGGTAAATGTTGCCGCCATTATATATGCGTTACGTTAAGGCAATGGATAAGGGCAAAAAACAAAAACTAGCTGTTTTTAAGCACGTTTCCTGGCGAAAATATAGCGTGTGAAACTTTGAAATAAATATATGTTGTAACACTTATCTAATGGTTCGCTATTCAGGTTTAAAATGTATTTTGTTAGTTATAGTAGGATAGAATTAGCATCCGGAAGTATTTGTCGAAACTTTCAATTACCGAGTTTTCAGTTTTTTTATTGAAGTGTATTAAATTCTTTTGGTACCAAACTTGGATCATTCATTCTTTAAGATTGTACGAATGTTTTCATGGTCCATTTATTCGATTAGTAAAATCGGCCAAGTGCGAGTCGGACTCGCGCACGAAGGGTTCCGTACCATTAGCTATACAACATTAGACTCCATATTTTAACCTCTTTTTGTTTTAACGTGCGCGAGTCCGACTCGCACTAGGCCAGCTTCTTGTATGTGTTGTTATAGCGGCAACAGAAATACATCATCTGTGAAAATTTTAACTTTCTAGCTATCACCGTTCTTGAGATACAGCCTGGTGACAGACGGACGGACGGACGGACGGACAGCAAAGTCTCAGTAATAGGGTCCCGTTTTTACCCCTTGTACGAAACCCTAATAAAAACTAAGAATTTAAGAGTAAGGTTAGTTGAGTAGAACACTAAATCTTTTTGCTCGCATTTATGGCTAGAAAAATGCTCTATCACCATACTTGAGATAAGTTCTGCGTAATGTGACAGAATACCAGAAGGATCTAGAATGATCCCAAGCCATTCCAATATATTATAAGCAACTCTAACTACGAAACAACAAATTGCACCTCAGCTCGAAAAGCACTGAGTGCCTAATATTTATATCGTCTCTCTTCCTATAGCATAGCCACGCATTGCTCTGATCACTTCTGATGCGGCGTGTACCGTAGAATAATCCTGTCGCATGGATACGTTGATGTACCTACCTGTAACTTTACTATATTCTCTATTCCTCTCTCCACAAAGGAATCTTAATTTATTAAAGACTAGCTTTCCGGGCGCGGCTCCGCCCGCGCTTATGTCAATCGCGCAAAAAACATTAACCTCTTTTTGCGCAGTTGGATAAAAACTATCCTATGTTTTTTCCCGGGTCTCAAACTATTTCCATACCAAATTTCATTCAAATCGGTCTAGTAGTTTTGGCGTGAAAGCGTAACAGACAGACAGACAGACAGAGTTACTTTCGCATTTATAATATTATATATATATACTAGCTTTCCGGGCGCGGAACCGCCCGCGCGTATGTCGGTTATCGCGCGAAATCATTAACCTCTTTTTGAGCAGTCGGATAAAAACTATCCTATGTTTTTTCCCGGGTCTCAAACTATTTCCATACCAAATTTCATTCAAATCGGTCCAGTAGTTTTGGCTTGAAAGCGTAACAGACAGACAGACAGACAGAGTTACTTTCGCATTTATAATATTAGTATAGTATATAGTATTAAAGATAATGAGATACATAATATATTCCTTTACACGTTTACCTGTGATGTGAGGGACTGGTGCCTGAGTTAGGTTTGAAAACCTGTTTTACAGGTCACCAGGGCACCCTTATCATACTTAAAGTACAGAGAGATGCCTGGCATTGTATAATCTCTGACAACAAAATGACAGCTGTCAGGCACAATATGTGGTAGACAAAACAGCTTTTCTACATGTAGAAAATGAGTCCCCGTTATGTTCCGTCGGACAATGATGTTATTGTGCTGGAATAAGCTCAGGCCCACATGATGTTAAGTGGACTAAACTCAGCCTATAACAGATGCATTTCGTCACAGGTTACGAATTGCACTGCGCCCGTCATATTGAGACATAGTTGTTAAGTCTCATGTGCCTGTAATTTCACTGGCTCTCAAGGACTGCTGCCCGAACTCACCGTTAGGTGCTTGGCGACAGATTTTCTACTTGAGGGTGGTCGCTAGCCAGGCGGGCATTCGCAAAATGCCCTTCCACCATGCGGTGAAGCTCAAGCTCACGACGGGATTGGAACCATGGGCCTGCTGCGCGGCTGTCTATAGCCAATGCCACTGAGCCATCATAGCTTCAAAATAATTATATCAAATTAATTATTTTGCAATTAATTTTGTTGCAAGCAACATATTTTGTCGTTGAACAACAATTCAATAAGGACGGAGTGTAAGAAGATGTTGCGTTCTTACGGTCCGATCTAATTTAATTGTTCTAACAAAAGTCTAACAGCTCAAAGTATCGGTAGCACATTGTGAAGAATTTCAGAATATGACACACTTTTGATTACAAGTAGCATATTTAATCGTATGATCAAGTACGTACATTAAGGCTCCAATTTTATCATCCATTAAATTGATTAAATTTATGAAAATATTGATTTATATCTCGCTACACCTCATTACGTATCAGAGATTATAGGTTACTGTGTTTTTATGTGCTTGCCGGTATAAGTAACATGTTGTTATCAGCAATAAAAAATATTCTGACTTTGTTTTAAATTGAATTGGAAACAAGAATTTAACGCCGCCCTTTCTGAAAAGCTTTAATTAAGAATGAAGTTAAAACAACTTTTTGTAGCCATCTTTTTTAGTTCATATTTTACAGATAAGTTATTATAAATTAGTTTATTTAATTAATTATTTTAGAAATTAATATTTTATATACTTTTTTAGTTATTATTTACCGAAAACTTTATATAACATCTACAAAATGTGCAAAATATTTGTATCTAATCTGTTTATTGTTAATAGGTAAACATAAAGTAAATCATAAAAGCACAGCAAGTTCTCAACCGTGCACTCGAAAAGTCAAGTCCTTCTGAGATAGAATTTTCTTCTTGTATTATTCAATTTTCAATTCGTGCAATATTCTTCCGGTTTGGCTACATGGTGTTTATGTCGTCACGTCGGCTGAACAGAAAAAATAGGCTAAACTGTCACGGAAACTATTTTTGTTTTCTGTAAGTTTTTTTTCCAGAATATATATTTAATGTTTTATTAAAATATTTAATTAGTACCTGTTTTGTTATTGTGTTTATAATACCATTGTACTAATTCCCTCCTGATATTAAGTTTTTATTCGGTCAATGTGTTGAGGGTGCCTAAGCATAGGATGAGTAAGTTTATTACATAGGTATACATGTGTATGGTAACAAAATTTTGTTAATATAGAATGGGTACCCATTCTAGGCTAAGCCTAAAGAGCATCTTCAACTACATCATCACTTACCATCGGGCATGATAGTTGTAGAATGCTTTATTGATAACTTTAACCCGTGCTTTACTGTTTCTGATGTAATACGGGGATAAATAAGCCACGAGAATCTTTTTCTTTTTATTAGTTTTAGCCAAATCTACTGGCGAAAAGATTTTAACATAGAACATTTCACGATGTATCGTTTAAAAAATATACATATTAAAAAAATCTGTGAAATATAGGTGAATAAAGGAACATGGGTGAAAGGAACACTTTTGCACCCGTAACACATAATGGAGTAGCACATTACGGAATACACTATGCCCCGTAATAAGTTAAACTCTTATATTTAAAATGGGTTCTTGGGCTCCCGCAGTGCACGTGTTAAACTTATTGAAGAAACATTTTTTTTACCTAATTCCAAATATAGGGGAAGGTTGAAAAGACGCGTATTTTTTTATTTGGGTTCCGTCTAGAAAACGGGCCGTATTACTAAGCCTTAGCTGTTCGTCCGTCCGTTCGCCCTCTATTAGTCTCTATCTTTGTAGTGGATTGTCTAAAAAATTAAAAATAAAACAAAAAAAAAACAAAACTAACTGTAATAATTTTGATTGTTTAAAAAAGTTAAAAATAAAACGGGGACCCAATACTAGTGACGTGTTTTTTTAACTGTTTGTTCTTTTTGCTCTATTGCTAACACGGTAACACGAACGTTAGGGTCCTAAGGGTATGATAATGGACCAATATCTGACGTACAATAACAAATAATGTAAACTAGTTTAGTGCGGGTCAGACTCCTGCTAAGGATCTCGAACTGTATTTAAAAAAAACCAAAACACCGAAAAAATAAAAAATAAATACAAAAAAAAATTACCAAAAAATGGAACCGACTTCAACACCCAAAAGTGTGAAATAACTCGTTGAAGTCTGTACCATGATAGTTCAAAAGTACTTATTATCACAAAATTGGGCACATGGTACCGACTTCGACAAGTTCTTTCACACTTCTGGGTGTTGAAGTCGGTTACATTTTAGGTTAAACATTTTTTCACTCTTTTTAGCGATCCTTGCTACTTACGGGATCGATTGTCATTCATTGTCAACGACTACATCATCAAGATAGGGAAATATTTTTCAGTTGTTGGAGTGTAACTTACAAACGGCTTGACCAATTTTTTGATGAAATATAAATGGATCTACACGACAAAAAAACTTTCAAATAAAAAAATCGCAAAATCAATTTACCCAATCAAAAGTTCTGAGGTAACAATAATAAAAAACAGGTAGGCGCACAATATTGTGATAATAGGTACTTTTGAACTTTCATGGCGCCGACTTCAACAAGTTATTTCACACTTTTGAGTGTTAAAGTCGGATCCATTTTTTTTATGTACCTAATACAGGACCCTTTTGTTTATATAGACTAATGAGTTTTGAAATCCTTTCCTTATATTATTCACTTTGACTATCGGAAACTTACTAGTTCAGCATTGAAGTTGGTCTGCAACTGTATGTTATCGTCACATTGTCCACTCTGTATGATTTGTCCCACACTCACACCGATTAGTCCAAGACTTAACACTACAATATTAATTATTTTGCACATTATGAGATCATTATTTACCCCCGGCCGCTGCTCAATAACTAAACTAATCAAATGTCGAATTATCTACTAATATATCACATTTATATTAATTCTTATCATTCTATTTTTTATCATAGTGTTCGTTAATCGCAAAAAATATTTGTCGCTGATATTTTTTTGGGCTTATTGCTATTTTTTTTGTGTGTTTGTTCGTATATTGATCGTGTTTTTGGTTAATTAAAATCAAACCAATTTATATTATGATTTTAAAGCACTGCCTTCTTCGTCTCTTTTTCAAAGTTTTACCAGGTGGCCTATAACTATAGTACGGACCAGAGACATATTTCACTGAGGAGAGGATATTTTTTTTCCCACATTACAATTGCATTATTCAAGGTTAGTTTTTGTATTAGTTGCAAAAATATGCTTTTTTAATATTTTCCAAGCACACAGGTCAATTGTATCCACGATAGAAAAACCTTTCTCCATATAAAAATAGGCATAAATAAAAATAGTCAAACTTTGGTCATAAATTTGTTAATTCGAGAGTGAAAGAAAAGTTTTTTAAAGCTACATGGAGCTTTAACGATCCACCTTATCATTTAGCGACATGTGAAAGGTTGATCAACGGTCTTTGAAAGAAGTCTACGAAAAGAAAAGTATTTTTTGCAGCTCAAAGCTACTTTAAGCTTTTCAAAATTTTGATAAAACACTGAATTCTAATATAATAAATCAGAAGCCATAATGTTATAAAAGTTTTTTTTGTAATACGTAATTGACAAAATCTCATAAAATCTGACCATCAGCATTCTAACTACTTTCAGGCAAAGTCGGGAAACAATCCGTGTCTAGCAAAAATTCGTCACCATTTTATATTACGACCTAGCTAAATCAGATAGCTTCAATTAAAATAATAATACGGGAAAACATTTTTTTGCTGAATGCCTCTTCCTAGGAATCCCCCAAAAACAATTAAATGGATGACTAATTGAATATTTGGTTTTAGGGTATGTACATTTCCTAAAACAACTAATGTTCAGATCTGGAATCTGGAACTAATTTTTAACCGACTTTAAAAAAGGAGATTCTAATTTTTTTTTATGTTTGTTACCTCAGATCTTTTGTCTGGGTGAACCGATTTTGATAACTCTTTTTTATTTGAAAGCTATGCTTGTCGTTTAGTCCCATTTAAATTTCATCAAAATCGGTCTAGCAGTTTTTGAGTTACACTCCAATAACTGAAAAATATTTTTCCTATCTTGTTGATATAGTCGTTGACAGTGAATGGCAATCAAATCCGTAAGTGGAAGGGTCACTAAGGAGAAAAAACAATTTTTAAGCAAAAAATGCAACTGACTTCAGCACGCAAAAATGTGACATAACTTATTGAAGTCGATACCATGAGCACAATATTCTGTCAACAGGTATTTTTGAACTATCATAGTACCGACTTCAACAAGATATTCACACTTTTCAGTGTCGAAGTCGGTGCCATTTTTTGCTTAAAAATGTTTTGTTTACGAGTAATAGACCCGTGGTAATATGGACGGACAGAAATCCAAAGTGACATCTACAGCGCTCCATGTTGCTAAAATTATTTTTTAAATATGATTTTTTTTTGTTAGTTCAGCTATTCTTGGGCTTATTCAATTTCAAAATTGTTTATTTCAGATATCATATATCCAAATATATTAGTTATACACCCACCTTAGCACTATAAATACTGGGTAAGCCCCATGTATCAACATAAACATTATAAAAAAATACGAGATAGAAAAGTTATAATCCTTTGCGGGATTTGTAATGTAATCAGTGGAGCATGCATTATTGCAAAAATAATAATATAAAAGAAATATAAACATTCATTATTAAACTAGAATGAAATGAAAAAACACTTAATACAGGTCTTTAAAAGCTAATTAATAATAAGCTTCACAAACGCTTATCAATTCGCAGAAACTCAGCACTCATCTCACACGATATAAATACTTACATTTTAACCATACTATCAGTACTAATCAGTACTATAATATTATAAATGCGAAAGTAACTCTGTCTGTCTGTCTGTTACGCTTTCACGCCAAAACTACTGGACCGATTTGAATGAAATTTAGTATGGACATAGTTTGAGACCCGGGAAAGAACATAGGATAGTTTTTATCCAACTGCGCAAAAAGAGGTTAATATTTTTGCGCGATAACCGACATACGCGCGGGCGGAGCCGCGCCCGGAAAGCTAGTATATAATATTGCATAAAAGAATTTAATAACTTTCAAAGTCATCCAGCCAGGATCACCATTTATCTTAAAACTATTCATTGAGACTGCTCCAATGAGCCCAGGTACAATACTGCTGCTGTAAGTTGGTAAGGAGTTAGGTATCAGTTTAAGATTACCACATTCATGCAATGCTTTTAAAATAACATGATAACAAAATTGATCGGACCGGTGGAAGTTCCACACATCCCTTCACCAAATAAAAATGGCTGATGATCTTAAAACGGTTAAACAGATTCTCTTGAATCATAGCTAAATACACTCCATCAATCCACCGTTCAATAAAAATATCTTAATCAAAATGGTTGATACGTTTCATACGTTTGAGAGCCAAGATCCCATAGACTATATATGCCGCGGCAGCTGTCCTTGAGAGCCAGTAATTCTAGGTTAAGTACTTTAATTCTAAAGGTTCTCAACAAAATAAGGTTCAATATGAATTCAATAACAATTGAGGATTTATAAGTGTCGTGAAAGCATTGAAAATAATAAACTCAGGAAAAGTTGCCGGGTACGATACGGTACTGGTCGAAAGAGTTATTAAATTACATTCTTACCTGTTATCTCTGAAAATATGGGGCATATTAACATACGGGAGGCCCACACTTGTTGAATAAGGTACGTTTGGTAGTCTATGGAGGTGCTTCTCGTATTGCCAACATTAATATATGGCACTAGAATTGTTGGTATGGATGAAGAAGGATCAAAGTCGAATTAAAGCAGCTGTGATGAGAGGTTTGAGAATAAACTAGAAGTATGTGTCGTCTGACTTTAAAAGACAGAGCGATTAACATCATGATAAGAGTGTTTTGCGCGATTTTCTTTATGGTGTATGTGACAGGTGTGTCAATGCAAGTGAGTACCATTAGGTTGGTAAGGGATCAAAGACAGACCACGAACTCTCGGCCTCGGGCATATAACATACGATCTATTGAATAGGTATTTTTTCTGTAGGTAACATATATCTAAAATGGTGCCATGGGATGTAAATTGCACAATGAATAAAGAATTTGTACATGTGTGGGTGAATCATCTTAATGAACGAATTAATAACGAGGATACATAAAATACGTAATTGACAATCATCAAAGGTGTAATCAACGAAATGCTTATCTTTGCATGATTGCGTTAATCTACTAATAATTGATATTGTATTCTAGGAATTGAAATACATTGAATCTCTACCTTGTTGATAATAGTATTATATTTTACTAAAGACAGTGGGCATGTAGGTGTTTATCAGCGAGCTTCAGATTCATAGACCGTATATATCTAAAAAAGATTTGATAGTGTAGAATTTATTGATAATGCTTAAATGATTTCGATAAATCAGCTAATAACTACATGTCAGCTATAAATACTAGTGAGCCATAATATTAACTTCCTAGTGCCATAACATTGTATTGATTGCAATATAAAATGTGGTCAAGTTTATGTAGGACTCCCGCACCGAGGATCCCGTACCTCTGTAGGTACGGGAGGGGGTAAATACAAAATAAAGTGTTTTCTGTAAATCTGTTTGGGATCTCAAGGATTACCCCAGTTCACAGGCCGGTTGCCTATTTGTGGTTTTACATCAGGGTTTTCTATTGTTACAAAAGCTGTAAGTTCTAGCTAGGTTTGCTACTCGGGGACCCGGAGATTCTTTCAGTGTGCTACGTATGGACTCTCGCTAAGTGCACTACACGAGGACTCTCTAAGGGCCATACGCGTAGACTGTTGCTAAGTTGATTGAAAAGGCAACTCCCACGATGGTCAGTGCCTAAGTCGCTAATCGGTCTGCTCAGCTTCGAGCACTCAGGTAAATAATGACCACCGGGTAGTGTAATCTGTGCAACTACGAATCTTGAATTTCTTCGGTCACATCTCAAGAAAAGAGGATTCGATGGAGAGACTAGTGGTTCAGGTCCAAGTGGAAGGCAAAAGATTACGCGGCCGATAACCAACCCGCTGGACTGACCTGATATTAAAAGCAACTGAGTCTACCATGGTCCAGTGTACTCGGAACGCTTCGAACCGACAGAATTGGAAGAACATCGCTAAGAGGGCAAGGATTATTGGGGACCTAACCAATGCCCCTGCGTGTACAGCATCAGCGCAGCCACGACCACTCTGACAAGAGTGCCCGACTGAGAAGAAGGGTAGTGTAATCATGACGTTACTACTACAAGGCACTCAACAGACTTACCTGTATTGATAGACAAAGAGACTACGCTGTTGGAAAAGACCACGCCCTGAACCTCTTTTCTCGTGTATAACTCGCGTGGGAATAAGACACTACATGTTGCTAAGTGTACTGCGCATAGACTCTCCCTGTAAACTCTCAGTAATGGTGCCACTCATAAGAGATAGTTGTCTTTACGATTTTATTACCCATTGCTTATATTAACTGTCACTTAAAGTTTAAAATAAAAGAAAACAATGAGAAAACTTGACACATGAACTTGACGTATTATCTTAGAAACCTCTCTCATAACGTAAATAAGTAATTAAATCCTTAATAACTATTTTTTTACTTTTGTTTTATAGTTGAATCACGCTTTAGTCATAAAAATAAGGTACATTATGATAAGTAGGTTAAAGTTACGATCACGTGACATTTTCCTGTCATGCAATTTTGTCTGATTCTTTCTAATGGTGGGTAGACGGGGAATACAGGTTTACCCCTACACCCATTTCATTAGAGTAGGCACCAAATCAATACAAAAGAATAATTGCTAAAACGCATGAATATTTATTTTGTTATTCGATTAACTCTGAAGACAGGTCTTAGATGTGACAGCCAAAGTGACAGTTGATGTTGCAGTTTTAGTAGTTTCGTTTCTAGGTTTGGGTTTCTTTTAACTAATAAATAATATCAAAACAGATGTTCAATGGCACAGATGTCAAAGTGACAGTTGATTTCGTATTTTTACTGACTGCTTGCTTGAATAACTACAACCCTAGAAAATTTGTCACCAGGCACCCAACAGTCCTCAGCCCTTGAGATATAGTTAAATTACAGATACATGAGACTACATTGTATGTCTCAGGGTGACGGGCACAGTGAATTTCTTCACTTGTGATGAAATACATCTGTTATATGCAGATGCTGAAATCAGGTACTCGTGGATGTGCCTTAAAATAATATAAAGAAATAAGACGTAATCTTGTTGAAAAGACGTACCTGTTGAACATTATAAGTTATATATAAACATATATATGAATGTATAATAGAATGAAATAGATTATTGAAGCCCTTTGACAACGATAAACTCGCTTATTCAAACAGTTAATTTAACTAATGCGATCACCATTGTACACATCAAGACCCCCTCCAACAAAAATAAAGCAAAGTATACAACAACGCGTGGAAAGTTTAAAGGAAGAGAGTGATCAGCAATTTGGCGAGTTTCAATTGAGTAAATGCCTCCCTGCGGTCAACCTCTTGACAACAGACGCGTCTGGAATGTTCTCTAGCAACAATGTAAGAACAATGTTTAAC
Organism: Plagodis dolabraria; assembly: GCA_963854805.1. Lineage (NCBI taxonomy): Eukaryota > Metazoa > Arthropoda > Insecta > Lepidoptera > Geometridae > Plagodis > Plagodis dolabraria. The sequence goes on from OY978459.1 coordinate 23,688,942, forward strand.
TGTTATGTAATGTTTAGAAATCGTTTCAATATGGATATTTATGATATTTACGTGATTTGGGGTTTCATATAATCTATGGCAGATTATATAAAAAATATCTGTAATTTTAAAAAGAGGTTCCATAAAATAGGTAGGTACCTACCTTATGTAGGTAGGTACCTGTTTTTATGGAACCTTTTAGTAAAACTCGATATGTTTATTGGTTTATTGCATTTATTTAAATAAAAAAAAGAAGATAGGTACGCTCTAATATCACGACAATATAATGTGTAAAATATGTAACACAAGCACATAATGCACATAGTACTTCCATTGAAAAGGATACGTTTTAATGAATGACAGAGAGAGAAAGATATTTCAGTAGACGCAAATACCTACGTACACTACTGAGACTCTGAATTAGGAGACGTTACCTGATTTGACATTGCCATGTTCGAGGTGCAGTTGCCATTTCTACCGTTCTGTATAAGTTCAATAGATTATTTCAATATTTTTTGGTTTTCATTTAAGTAACTATGAAACTAAACATGCAAGCGTCAAACTGGGTGTGATTATATGTAAAAATTAAAAACTATCAAGTTTAAAAAAAAGAAAAAACAAAGAACGATCGTGCTAAGGACTCGAATTACATTTTTTATATACGTATATCGGGTGGTTAGTCCGTATATCAAGAGTCTGCCTTGGCGGGTACTTCTATAGTGTCAGATACTCTTGAAGCTTTAGTGTAGTATATAGTACTTCTGTAAAAATGCGTAATGGGCACTGTAGCAGATGAAATATCTGGACGAAAAATACATAAAAATACATCTCGAGTGATGAGCGCAGTGTTGAGTATCAAGCAGAACGACAGACTGCAATAATTGTAAAAAACGGAAGTGCCACTGTCCACCTGGGAGGCAACTTGTCTCATGGCAAATTTTATTCATTCTTCACCATGAAATGGGGCAAAATCATGGTATTCTTTTTTTTATGTTTTCTGTTATAATACTTTCTATTCACTAACTTTAAGCGACATCAAATAAAACGTCTATATGCTCTAAAAACAGAGAGTATGGATCGCATGATCAATGTGATTATTCTTGAGGTAGATATTTACTAAGATAATCTTGACATACAATATACCGCCTATAGTATTTTTATCTTAAATTACCATATAAAAGAAAGTTTGGTCGATAAGCCAGCGTATCGACCAAACTTTCTACACTTTTGACGATTTTACTAAAATTTGTTAAAATGTATATATAAAATTATTTCAACACCCTTGCTCGTAAAGTGAGCTTTATTATATCGTTCTTAGGGCCATAAACTGAACTATAACACCCTCGTGCAAAATAATATTATACAATAGCGCGTAATAGAATTATCCCTACAAAGTTAAGTTAGTACCTAACTGCAAATTATATGCGAGTTAACAGAGCATTTTCAATATAACCGGGTAATACAGATTTGTAACGACAAAGAGGTTTAAGGCTTAGTATATGTAATCAACCAACATGCATTTTCCGCGCGCATAAAAAAACCTTGCGCGCTATTTTCCATAATTTTCGTATGGTATTTGTATCGCATTTGAGCAATATATATTTTTTCATCCCACCATCTCGGAAAGAGTATTTTTAATCTTCAATATCTGAGTGGAAAAGCCGTTTTTATTCTCTAGAGGATAAAGTAAATTGAATTTAGAACATCGTGTGCACTAAGTTTGTGAATTAAAAAAAACATTAAACCTATTTACTGCTACCTCTATGGTGCCGAATATATCATACAACTTTTTTTTAATTTGTTAAAAACTCAGACTCGGAACCTTCTTGGTGATCTTTTTCAATTTGCTTTGTACGCGGTTCTTTCATTTCCTCGCTGAGGTGGAATGAAAAGTTACGTGTTGCACTCGAGTGCAAAGATTTTTCACCTCGTGCTGTTTTGACTACCTCGCTAACGCTCAGGATTCTAATTTAGAATCACTCGCTGCGCTCGTGATTCAATTTTAGAATCCTTCGCTTGCTCGGTCATCAAAATTGAACACGCGGTTAAAAAGCAACTTTGCACTCTTGTATAACAAATAACTATTTTCCTTGCAAAGACTTGAAAAAGTGCGTATGAAACTTGTGAGCAACTTGCTCATTATACACTCGGCTGATTTACGCCCTCGCCTACGGCTCGGGTTGCAACCCACAGCCTCGTGTATAATGCGCAACTTAGCGCACTTGTATCATAATATACTATTTACATATGCATGTAGGTATTTCATAGGGTCACAATAGGTTAACGATTGTTTAATTTTAAAATTAAACCTTAATTTATTCTTGACGTTTAAAAAGCTTTACTTATTAATAAATGAGTATGTGAGTATATCAACGAATTATAATTTATATTTTGATGTAAAGAAAGGCGCGCTTATCGCCATATTTTTAATGATATTTTTCTTCGATAAACCCTGGTCTGATACTCCAACGTGATTAATATTGGGGTAGGTACTGTTCAAAATAATTCAAAACACTAAGCATTTCCAGTGCTTCGGAGGGTACGTTCGGGTGTTTTTTTATTTTTTTATTCCTGATATGTTAGCCTTTGACCACTATCTCACCTGATGGTAAGTGATGATGCGGTCGAAGATGTTGTTCAGGCTAACCTAGAATTACTGGCTCTCGAAGATCTAAATTATCCGTGCAGAAGACAAAGAAAGAAAATTCATGAAAGCGATAATTTTTATTTCCCTGTTTTCTCCTCGCAATCTCTCCAGCAATTCGAAACGTTGATTTCATTAAATTTTCTTCCTGTTTCTCGCGCATAGTTTCCTCTTAAGCCTTTCGGTCCCGGTTGTCATCATAGGATAACACTCATATTTTTACGCTATTAACTGCATTACCTACTGTTAAATAAAAATCCAATTAAATTAAAATTTCCCTGCATAATAAATCGATCGGAGATATTTTTACCGACTTGAAAAAAGAGGAGGTTCTCAATCGGCTGTATATTTTTTTAACTCTTTATAGAGTGTATCGATTTTGAAGATTTTTTTACACTGAAAAGCTGGTGCTTGTCATAAGGTCTCATTTAAATTTGAGTGAGAACTGACAAGAAGTATTTGAGTTATCACATAATACGTATTTTAAGTTTGAAAATGTTTTTTAAGTTAATTTTCTTATGTTATTGTGACAGAACACGCACGAGGCCCACCCGATGTTAAGAGGTAACCTGTGCCTATAACTGATATTTTGTCATGAGTAACGAACTGCAGTGCGGCCTTCACCTTGAGACATACAGTTGTTAAGTCTCAGTCTCACACTGTTAGGTGCTTGGCGACAGATTTTCTATTTAAGGATGGTAGCCAGCTAGCATTCATAAAATGCCTTTCCGCCATGCGCTGACGCTCAAGCCTGCGGTGGGGATCGAACCATAGAACTGTAGCCCGGAGTCCATAGGTCTTACCGCTTGGCTATCATTGCTATTGCTGATAATAAAATCAAAAGTACTTCTCTACAGACTTATCAAACTACATGAACATTCCAGTCATCCGCTACAGAGCTATGTCATTCATCAGCGTTACAATGATTATAAACATATAGATACTGCGTACCTACTTGTATGCATAGAATATATACGACTATCTGTTATTCTACAATATCTTTGTATTATTATAAACGAAGAGAAAGTTTTCATAACATAGCAAGTCGATGCAATGATATCATTCATTTCTTTTCTGCATGAGAAAGTTATGCAAAATCGTGGAAGTTTTTGAAATAAATTTCCTTTGCCCAAACCTCTTTTATTGTTTTTTTACATGATTATTGGAGAAAGGGCGATCAACCTTTATATTGAATATGTATATACGATATACCCGTGGGGTGCCGGGTTAGAATCGCACCTTCATCCCGTGGGTGTCGTAAGAGGCGACTAAGGGAAAAATACTGGCAGGTGGGAAGCAGCGCCTTCTAAAGAACTGCCAACTTACACTGCAATCCCCAAGACGCCTGCCAAGCGTGGGGATTATGGCAAGTACCCCCTTAATAGGGGAGGCTGTGTTCAGCAGTGGACGATCCGGCTGTTACAGTACAGTTATACGATATATACAGGGCGTCCCACGGATATGCCACATGGAGGAAAAGTGCCTTGAATATTGTAGATGCGGAACATTTTACTGAAAGAAGACATTATTAGAATTTAAAAAAAATTAAACTGCCTTCATATATACTTAAATTATTACATGGTTGAATCGGGAATTGAACCCGCTACGCGAGAAAAATCATTACCCATTAAAATTATGTAGCTTTATCATACCGATCGAAAGGCTAAATCATAAGGATTATTTTTTGCTAAACTTTACCTTTACTTTTTGGTACTTTCTCTCCATGTGGCATATCCGTGGAACGACTTGTATACGGTGCAGAGTTGTGTTGCCACAGAAGCAAACAACAGTCAAATCTTCCCTGAAAAACCCTTTATGACTCTTGCCTGAAAAATATGCACGCTAGTGGACCGTCCCGAGCGGATGAATAAAGAATCGTACACAAATAATAAAGGACTAATATGTTGTTGTCGACTGTTCAACTCCACCGGACTTAAAGCGAAGGATGGCCCTTTTATAGCCCTGGAGGGGGAAGTACCGAAAGAACTTCTCCCGAGACGGACGTAGAAGATGTGCAGCGCCTTCTACCTCCGTCAACTGCGAGCGCCGAAGACGAACCGCTGCTAAAGTAGGAGTTGACATCGGGCTTAAGGGCCACACTGTGGTATGGATCTCGGCTCGAGTCGTTGCTAGAGATGATGGGGAGTTTGGAACTAATTGTCCCGGTACAACTGCAGTGTTGAGAGCCGTTGAGAGTGGTCCCTACGGATATTTACTCTGTTGTAGACTGTTTGGAGAGACACTAATCGGGACTTTAAGGTTATATATTCATTTTTTTTTCTATTTGTACCTCTGCGGGATCCGCTGCAACTACCGTGCGTCTCTGACAGTGACAGGTAACACACACGCACTGCTGTGCATTCAGCAGTGAAGCTTTCATTCTGTACCATTCTTTATTATGATCCCCGTCGAGTGGGCGAGTGATCGCCCGTCGCATTCACTCACTTATGGCCAATTACAAATCTATTAGAATTTAGAACTACACACTACTACTACTCACTCATCGCCAAATCGTTTCTAGTTTCTAGCTGCTCATTGCTCGTCACTGGCACAGTCTAATTCTAGGTTAGCCTGAACAACACCTTCGACCACATCATCACTTACCATCAGGTGAGATAGTGGTCAAAGGCTAACATATCAAGCATAAAAAAAAAGTCAGACTAATCCCTTACTTAAATATTGTAGTTAATTTAAAACACACACAACCAAAATTAAATTATAAATGTCAAATTCAAAGAACAGTAATAAAACCAGCACATTTTTTTAGTAGGTACAGCTTTAATCTGAGAGCCAACTAATTTGTTTTTTTTTTTTTTTTTTTTTTTTTTTTTAATCTGGCAGCACCTAACGCAGTTAGGTGGATTAAATACATTTGCGTTATGAAGCATTATGAAGAAACGCAAATTACCTTTATCCAATTGTAAGCTATGCAAGGGAAGACTCGCGGGGTTAAAGCTGCTAATGCCACTATATTATATATAATATATATTATATATATTATATATATTATATATAATATACCAACTAACTTGTTGGTAGTTGATGAAGTGGAACAGGAGATAAAGAGTTAACACTTGTTAGTGGCAAACTAACAAAAAGCCTCTGCGGAGAAATCTTTTATACTTAACGGCACCATTTATCTAGCGGTTTGAATGAAATTGAACATTATTTGAACATAGACATTTGCGTTATGAAGCATTATGAAGAAACGCAAATTACCTTTATCCAATTGTAAGCTATGCAAGGGAAGACTCGCGGGGTTAAAGCTGCTAATGCCACTATTATTATGTAATTAGTGGCATTACTGATTCTACTAACAGTGTTACCCCGTGGGGTGGCGGGCTAGAAGTGTTTCTTTTAACACAAGCACATAATGCAGCTATACCCATCCATTGTATATGATACGTTTTAATTAATGACAACGACAAGAAACCAAAGCACTTAGTAGACGCACATACCAGCCAGTAACTCTAGGTTAGTCTGAACAACATCCTCGACCACATCATCACTTACCATCAGGTGAGATAGTGGTCAAAGGCTATCCTATCAGGCATAAAAAAAAAAAAAAAATACGCACAGTACTGAGACTCAACCAGGAGACGTCACCTGATTTGACATTGCTATGTAAGAGGTACGTGTCCAGTTTCTCCCGTTTATTTTATATTCAATGTAAATGGATTAAGTTATAAAATTACGGAATTTCTCGAAAATAAAATAACTGATTGTCTAAAAAAATGTCTAGTACCTTTTTTTAACCATATCCTTGTTGGCACTTGAGTTTTGATAAGATACGGTGCAACTCATTTCGTTAGATAAAAACTAAACAGGCCTCAACTTTGTGAATCGTTTTGGATGTTGAATGTTTATTTGGTAAACGATTTTGGAATGTATTTTTATAATAATTATATAGGTTCGTTTTACTTATCTACATTTTAAAATCAACTGCAAAAAGGGTTATGGTATTCGAAAGTTTGCATGGTGGAGGCAATTTGCGAATTCTTGCCCGCTTCACTACCACTGTCAAGTAGAAAATCTGTCGTTTGCCACCCAACGGTGACTTACGGCAACTTTTTTATACCTTATAGGCTAGCTTTTGGCCACATTCTCACCTGATGATAAGTGATGATGTGTTACTTGTTACGAAACGCATTTGTTATAGGCGGAGGTTACCGCCTTATGTCAGGTAGTTCGTGCATGTTCGTAAAAATAACGTAATAAAAAGAATCCTGAAATTATTAATCCGGGAACTGTAAGGCTGAGGTCTGTAATTTACCAAACATGCCTGCAATTGATCGGAAAACCATAATAAGTAACCCGAGTAACGCGTAAACAAAGTCTTTAAAGCTCAATTGTTTAATTCCAACATTTTCTAGAGAATTCTGAGTCAGTACTTAGAGCTGTTCGAGGACCACAGTCTAGAAGTATCCACGACATCCTCGCAAGCAATCACTTTAATTTTGTCAATTAAATTATCCTGCGATCAAAACTGAGCCAGGGACGTATTAAGGAAGAAGAATCGAACTTCTAAAATCAATTAAATAATACTTTAGAGAAAATAGATTATTATATGATACAAATAGTTTTTAATGACTCAAGCTATATATGTACAGAGTAAATATGAATCCATGGGTTCCCGAACTAGCGTCAGCTGCGTTGCACTTCTCCATAATAGTTATGACACTGGCACTTACGTCGAATATTGACTATCTGCTTGCAATATATCTGTATTCTGTATCAGGAGGTTTGTCCACTGCTGAACACAACTTCCCCCATTTAGGGAGGTTTTGCCAGAAACCCTACCGGGCATCTTGTTACCTTTAGTCGCTACTCACGACACCCACACTAGTATTATTATATGTTCTATGCCACAGGTAGAATTTGGGGTGGTGACATTCTCACGGGGCAATATTTACTTCATAATATTTGATTTTTTCGACGTGACCTCTCAAGCTTAACATTGCTCGACGAACTGATAACCGATGGGGAAGAAAGGTTCTCGATTGGGTACCACGTTACACCGGAAGACGTAGAGTTGGTAGGCCCCCTACTAGATGGACTGACGACATCGTTCGGCTAATAGTCGATATATGTGGCGTTCTTTGTTCAACAGTGGACGTCATCCGGCTGATGATGATGCTGATGATGAATATTTACCAAAAATACTAATTGAAACCAAACGTGAACAATATGGCATTTTATAGACGTTATCATACCGCACTAAATAGTTTTACTTGAACAGGTTTTCAGTAAAATATATTTTGTTTGTGTCAGTAAGAAAATTTTATGTTAATTTTGATCATATTCTTTAATGCCACGAGCATGTACCAAAATATATTTATTTAAATATTTTTTTAATGGAATTATATTGAAAATTTTAATCTTAATTACGTTTGTAACGTAAATATCTGAATTATTTACGTATAATTTATAAAAATATAATAATAAAATAGCAACACAGTATCAAGACAGTCAAATTATTTCATATTTTGGATTCTAGTAACTAGTTTTTACACAACTGCCCCATATCATCCCGTGGGTGTCGTAAGAGGCGACTAAGGGAAAAATACTGGAAGGTGGGCAGCAACGCCTTCTAAAGAACTGCCAACTTACACTGTGATCCCCAAGACGCCTGCCAAGCGTGGGGAATATGGCAAATACCCCCTTGATAGTGAAGGCTGTGGTCGTGTACGAGTGGACGATCCGGCTGTTACAGTATAGTACAATACTACTAGTTTTGTGATAATAAGCTTTTCTTTCGTATATTACCAAAAACGATATCACCATCGCGCGCCTAACTTTCTGAGAGATAACTGCTTTATTTCAAGAAACTATGTCAACCCTCCCATAATCGGGGATGCCTTTGTTCAATGATGTACGTATTCTGGCAGTATATGGGGTAGATGTAATCTGTTTGTGTGGGGATCTGTAGCAATATTTTTATATTGTTCCTAAATATAATTTTAACCACTGTATCATGCTAAGCAAAAATTTCATTAACAAATTCCAGTACTCTAATACTGTTAAAATTAGAGCACAAAATTCGTGTCTATTCAGTCAGTCTCGATAGCCGAGTGGTTAAGGCACTCGGTGCGTAAAGCCAAGGGATGTGGGTTCGAATACCGCTCAAGATAAAAATTTTGAAAGCTGTTAATGTGTAACGGTCATTTAAATATTATTAGCGGCTCATTTATTACTAAAGCTTCTTCTTTACTTATTAACCGACTTCAAAAAAAGGAGGAGTTTCTCAATTCTACTGTATTTGTGTGTGTTACCTCAAAATCTTTATAAGGTGTATCGATTTTGATGATAGTTTTACATTCCAGAGCTGGCGCTTGTCATGTACTTCCATTTAAATTTGAGTGAGTTTGAAGTAGTTTGTTAAAAAAATAATTATATCCTCAGTTGAATACAGAATGTTGACGTAGTGATTGACTCACATGGGAAAATGGTTATGTCACTTATTCAATGCTAGCTTTCCGCTTTTACTCGCCTTTTGCTTTATCCAGCAATACGAACAGTCCTTTATTCATATGCCGGTAACTGTACAGGTAACTGAGATCTCCTGTAATCATTATTTTGTGGCATGACTGTACCGTTATATCTAACTGTAGGTGTGGACCAGCCTGCGTAACAATATATCTTATATCTTCTTATCCTTATTTTTTAGTACTGATAGCATATAGTGCGCGCGGAACGCCTTAATAGTTAGCCGCGCCTTAGGTATGTGAGCGGCGGGATGGAGAGACGAGGGCGCTTCTCAGTGTACGTATATTACTTCAGTGTGTGTGCGTACCAGCGTTGCGAGCAGTAGGCAACCCGCCCCTCGCCCTGTCGCCACCTAAGGCGCGGCTACTAGTTTCTTGCGCACTATAGCCTATAACCATTATCTTATATATTGACAAGTGATGATAAAGCCGCGTGGGGTACCGGGTTAGGATTGCACACCCTCATACCATCCAGCAGTCACTTCACTGCATTTTTTTTCCCTTTTTTTAATGATCTATCATTTAAAAATAATAATAATTATGTTTATAATGAAAGAACTTAAGCTATGAACTTACACATAAAATATTAAATCATAATATAGTATGTATCATTATTATACGAAAAATGTAAGTCTATTCATGATCACTGAGACTCACACTAGGGTGACCTGTGTCGTGAGATTCAGTCCCTTCCTTTTTGGAATTACTCTATCAAAGTTAAAAATATAAATAAAATAGTAACTAAATAATAATGAAGAAAGTAAGTTTACATTACAAAGGCACAACTACGTATTTATAAAATAATAGACAACGATAAATAATACAGAAAACAGAAATATCTCAGGTGGTGTATTGTGTAAATAGATATTTATTATATATATATTGTGTGTGTAGATACGTGTGAGTTAATTAAGTATGTGCTACTTATAATATTTAGCGAAGCCTTTTGAAGCAATGATGGCCGAACAATAATAGATATGGACTGCCGTGCCACAGGACCACGGTTCGAACCCCACCGCCGGCTTGAGCTTTACCGAATCGTGGGCATTTTATGAATTCCCGACAGGCTATCTACCAACCTCAAGTAGAAAATCTGACAGCAAGCACCAAACAGAGTGTTCCGGCAAGCAGACCTTGAGAGCCAGTAAAATTACAGGCACATGCAACTTAGCAACGTTGTCTCAGTGTAACGGACGCAGTGCAATTCTTTACCTAAGATGAAACTAGCTTTCCGGTCGCGGCTCCGCCCGCGCGTATGTCAGTTATCGCGCAAAAACATTAACCTCTTTTTGCGCAGTTGGATAAAAACTATCCTATGTTTTTTCCCGGGTCTCAAACTATTTCCATACCAAATTTCAGTCAAATCGGTCGAGTAGTTTTGGCGTGAAAGCGTAACAGACAGACAGACTACTTTCGCATTTATAATATTATAGTACTGATGCATCTGGACCATCTGTTATAGGCAGAGGCTAGTCCTCATAACATCAGGTGGAATTGAAGTGCTTGTTCCGTCACAATTATATAAAAAAATACTATCCTGGCTATGCTACACTCAAGGAGAAAATCCCCCAGGCATCTAACGCTATGATCCCACAACTGTTTTTCAGGGTCTGTTAAGTGCTTGGCCACATATTTTCTACGTGAGGGTGATCGCTAGACAGGCGGGCAATCGCAAATTGCCCTCGAACCAGGAAACTGCGGCACGGCAGCCCTTGATTATCATTGTGGAATATATATTGCTTGAACAACATATTTGATCACATAATCACTTAAGAACAGGAAAGATAACGTTCGAAGGCTAGCGTATCAACCGTTTACTAGCTAGATTCCCGTGACATAAGAACTCTGTTTTGTCCATTGGGTACGGAACCCCAAAACATACCTTAAAGATTAGACTAAACAATCGCGACATCTCTATTTTCTTAATGACGTCATCGAATTTGAAAACATCGTCCTGACTACGTCCAACTAATGCCCATGACCTCTGTGCCGCACTCGGCAAGCCTATATAAGCAGAAGATCACACACAATGCTGCCAGTTATCATCCGACATCTGAACCGTACTGACCGGCAATCGACTTAACTAAACATGATGCGATTTTTGATCCTGGTGATTGCGGCGGTGGCTACGGCCGAGGTGTCCCACGACGGACCCTGTCCAGATATCAAGCCGGTGGCGAACTTCAACGTTACTGCCGTGAGTTATTTTACAACTTTTTTAATTCGTTATCTATAATGGAAATTTGTGTACAATTTTTTTCACGGGTTCAGAGAATCACCTGCGGGAATTGTCCAGAAATATCAGTGAGTCCCTTAAATATATACTCCTAGAGCTATGGTATTATTATTGACGATCTTTCGCGAGCAGGGATGGCAAAGTAGGTAGAACTGTAGCTAAAATTATCCTATAAAATATGGGGCAACATTATATGTCTACTATACGTCTGCGATAAATATATATATATATATAGTAGCGATAAATATGGTAAAATCTTAAAACTTTATAAATTTTGGATTGATGATAGTCATAACTGCTTATGTAAAAATCTACAATTGTGCATAAGAACTATAGGAAATTTTTCGAATGATCGCCTGATTGGCCATCACTGTTTTCCACTGTATGCAGTGGAAAACCAGAAACCAAGCAGCTAAATGCGTGTTCCAGCAGTATTATTGAGAGTCCTTATACCGTGCTTATCCTGTTTGAACTTTTTTACAAAACAAACGTTAATTATCAGCAATCAAAAACTGTGTAAGTTCCCACAGATTCATACTTTCAGATAGGTTTACAGATTTTCTTGTTCATGTTCATAAAGTATTTTATTTAGTTTTATAATTCTTCATTAAAAATATTTAATGCAATTTATGGCTCATATAATGTATTTCAGCTATTTGTCAAATTAAAATAAAAACCACACAAAAAATAAAAAAAATAAAAATAAAACATACTTTGAGCTGGTTTTTGCCAAAACTAGTAGTGTCCATACAACCAGGTTCTGAAGGATACGTTTTAACATATAACCATTATAGTTCGAGAAAATCGTCTGTGTCTTTTAACTGCATATCCTGAGAATCAACCTTCCTTATAATGGGACATAATATGTGTTTTCATGGGACATGAAAATACTTCATCAGGTATAATAGGGTGGTATTTTTTAACTACAGTAACTACATATTCCAACTTTCTAAGTAACACCTAAAGCTAACGGCAAAAGCGAGTATCGTGAGCGGTTTATCTTGTACCTGACAAACACGCCGTTACAAAGCTTCATCTATTAATTTATCTATCTATTAAGACTAGCACACACGTTTTACCCACTAAAGGTACGGAGGTAACACAGCCGTTTATAAAAACCCCTGAAATTACTCTAGGATTCAAGGTAAAAAGTATCCCATGCCCTTATCCACGATCTATGCTATGTAACAAATTTTACCAATATCTTTTAATAATAATAACAAGTAATAAAAAAACATTAAATTTATGTTTAAAAAACTTAAATATATAGAAAATATATTAAAATATATAATTTTGTAATAAAAATATATTACTTATGCTAAGCCTTCATGACGTCATAAACACCACGTAGCAAACTGGAAGAACTTTTGACGCGTGGTAATTCTACACTACGAGTAAATATCCTCAGGTCTTGACTCTTCAAGCGCACGATCGAGAAAGCTAACGCTTTCTGCAAAGTAACCCCTGAATCTATTCAATATCTTTTCAGTCGTAACAACGATAAGTGGCCTCGAAACACACGAGATTTACTATGGTATTACTATTATTTCTCTTATATAGCATAATATAAAAATGTCTTACCAGATCTCGCCTTTACTTGAAAAGGGGATGTTTTGTCCCTTGTCTGGCACCAACACTTGCGTGTGCTTTACTGTATGGAGTCCGAATAACAGATAAGAATATGTGGTGGTCCCAAGGAAGTATTGCACAACAATACGGCCACCTGGTATTTAGTGTCTATTGTTATCTTCGTATTGAGGTTTATTTGAACAAGATGTTGTCAAATTTAAAGGCGTATTCTCAATGTTATGGTCTATGAAGTTTTCAATATGTGAAAAAGTGAAAAAAATGATAATCTGCCATAGTCTATGTTGTTCAAGAAATAGGATACCCTCATATTTTTTGTTAATCATATAGGTAATATGTTTTGTTAACTAAATAATATGCTATCCTATATTTTTTAATCATCAAATAATAATATGAATTTTTTTTTAATCAAACTAAATACTATCTCGTATTTTTACTCTAAACAAAAACGTAAGAAAAAATTATATTTTTTTATTGAAATAAAAGCATAGAGATGATAATTACCACTTTTGAAAAAGATGGTATAGTTCGATGTATCTCGTTAAATTCAAAGGAATAAGCCGTTTTATTTTATTGAAAGCTAGGAATAAGCAAATAAGGGGATTTCACACACATTAAGACTAAAATCAAGGTGGAATAAGAGGAAGAAAAGCAAGTTAATTATTCGCGGAATTAAGGGTGTGCGCCGTACTTGCTATAGGACAACTTAGAAACTAGCATGCATAAAATTAGAGCATAAATGTTTTATGAAGCTAACTTTATTTTAAATTTGAGTTTAATAGAAATCGGGAAGTGTAAGAAGACCTTTATGTCTCTTCTTATCTTTGAAGTAAGCGATGGTGATGCTTTTTTTTAAATAAAATATCATTTGATATCTTATCACTTTTTTTATCGAAACGTGAGTTGTTTGAGTATATTTGGGATTATCTACACGGAATATTTGTTTATCAATCGATGCCCCCTTTTCACGCAACACACCTAAATTGTTATACGTAAAGATTCCTGAATAAAGTAAATTTATATCATTAATTAAATTTATATCATTAGCAAAGTTCGCCTTTAATACATTGATTTTTTTTTACCGGCGGTATGCCTTTATTATACAAAATACTATGAACTATATACAACACTACAGCTACTACAATAAAAACACTTAAACAACCTACAAGTCATAGCAGACTCATAGGCAGTCCAAATGCTCCAGCCCACTTCCAGTTGGCAGCGTGCCCAGCATGCTGGCAGCATTGCCCCGTTGAATTATAATGCTTATTCGTTGAGCCAAATATGCGCCAGCATTTTGATCATAATATAATACATTTATTAATAAATGTTATAAATAATAACAAATATTTTAAGAAAATATAACGCCTAATTTTCCTGTTGAGCTGACGTGGCGTCACAAACGCCACGAAGCCAAACTGGTTGAATTTCTGACGCGTGTCGCTTTTACGCGAAGCATCCTCAGGAGGTCTTGACTTTACGAGCGCACGATCGAAAAGTTTTCTCGAGAGTTTTCTAAAAAATTTTAAAAATATGTGTTCATCATTGCTTCCAACGCCGGCTTCAGCTTCAACACATGGTGCAAAGAGCATTTTGCGAATGCCTGCCTGGATTTGCTCAAGGCCAACCAGAAGGCAATCGAAGCGGCTGCTTTCTGATCAAGCAAAATTTAATATAACGGTCACGCCAACTCGAAAGAAGAAGAAGAAGGGTGATAGGCGCAGTGCAGAAACGCATCTGGGCCTCATTGACGTATGTAGTCAATCCCTTAAAAAATATGTATAAATTTATCTCAAATGTATATATATATAAATAAATAGTCTCTATTTTTTATAAACAAAATATCTAAATATTATTATCACTTACGGGAGCTCCCGACTTCGATATTACGTATATTATCGATTGCTCCCGATGTTTCGATGCAGTTGCATGCATCATGATCGCGGGGTTACTGGAGGTACGCGTAGCAAGAGACAAAGAAAGAGGGTAGACCGTTTCATCTGCTCCTGATCTTTGTCAATCGCTCGTTTCTCCATTTACGTCGTTCCATTTAAGTTGTTTCGTCACAATGAAATAAAATAAATAAGCTATTGAAAGATCGGTCAGCGGCGTAAAGTCGAGTTTTTTTACTGCACTTATGGACTTTTGGAGTTAGCGACATACAATCAACACATAACGATTGCATATCCATATAAGACATAAAACTCATAATTCAAAGCATTACTGAGAACGAATACTAAACATCGATAAACTGTTTGATTGATTATTTCAATCGATGAATCATTTCCGGCTAAGCTACACCAATTTATCAGTACATTTGTCAAATGGTCTTCAATAATGGAACGTTACGGCCGCTCGCACTTGGCCACTCGTTTGAGAATTGAATCGATTTGAGGTAATCGAGTGTATCATCGAATAGGTTGATCAGCCGTGAAGGTTGAACTTGAATCGGGGTAACTGCACCTGCACATTTCATTGTAGAATAGGTGCCTGTTACGGTAGGAAATCATTTTAAATGTTAAGTGCCTCTAAGGAATGAATCTTAACTAATATTAGGTATAAAGAGGAAATATTTTATTGTTTACCTACGTGCTTTGAACAGACTCTAAAACTACAAAACCGATTTGAAAAATACTTTCAAATTTAGAATTCTACACAATTTCTGATGAAAAACGACGATAGCATATTTTCAGAAAAGTTAGAAAATTATGAAAATGAAAACTTCGATAATATGACCTAATGTGTGATAAAATACCAAAAAAATCGTTGTATCACATATGCTGCGGAAGTTGTCAATAGAGCAAAGTGATAATTATACTACAATTTTATAGAGGACATCAATATCTCCAAAAAAAGTCTTCACTATTATTTATCTAATTTTTACAGTTATGTCGCAATAACTACTTTATTATGTGTTTAAATTTATGATTTTTTAAATGTTTGTTAAATGCCCTTGCGAAGCCGGGGCGGGCTGCGTGTACTATAAAACAATAGTATGTAAACAATTGTTTATTTACGATAGAAAATAAACAATAGTTAAACCTATCGATCTTGACTTACCAAATGTTGACTTTACCAAATGTGCTCAAGCCTTCAACGTCTGCTTGCCGCGTGACTAGCTAGGCAATTTTGTACTTTGTTCGTAACAAAATCTGATTTAAATCCTTTGATTTATTAAATGTATTAAAATGATTATATATATATTCACATTTGTTAGTAACTAAAATTATTATTTACAAAGTTACCAGTATGTTAAGTTTTTCTCTTTAATTTTTGTATTATTATCGCTTCTTACCTCTTTTTATCCGACATCCAAAGGAGGTTTATAAATTCACAGAGCTGTCGGAACACACCATTACGCGCTGCTATGACGTCATATTTTATACTTGAGGGTGGTAGCTAGCCAGGCAAGCATTTGCCCTGAAATCCGCGGTGGGTCTCAAACCATGTGTACACTTGGCGGCTGTATACCCAAATCCACTGGGTCATTAAAATCCACTCTAAATTCACTGCTTAAATTATCTGTTGTGTTTTATTAGTTTGTCATATTTTAACGCAAGTTTTTTGTATCAATATTTCTCAAGAAAATTTTTAATAATGAATTTTTTAAATTTAATTGGCAACTAAACTTATGACTTAGCTTAAAATTACAGATTCGTAATATAAAACTAACACTTCAATTCTAGTAGATGTAAAATGTACAAATAACATGTTTTTTTTCCCTTGTAATTGTGACGGAACAAGCATGAGGCCCATCTGATGTTTAATGGTAACCTCTGCCTATAACAGATACATTTTATCGCAAGTGACGAAAGCACTGCGCCCGTCACGCTATGACCTACAGTTAAGTCTCATGTGCCTGTAATTTTATTGGCTCTCAAGGACTGCTGCCGAAACACACTGTTAGGTGCAGGCCAGCATTCGCAAAAAGCTCTTCCATCATGCGGTAAAGCTCAAACTAGTGCTGGGGATGAACAAGCGAAAAATTGACCATAGCGATTACCGCTCGGCCATCACTGCTGCCAAAAGTTATAATAAATAGATATAGGTAAATTTAACATTATTAGAATTAACTTCGTTTGCTAAATATAGATATATTTTTATCCCGACATTTTGAATAAAAGGAAATATGTACTATATTATTAAATATTTTTATATATAATTGGATATCATAAAATGTACCAATTTAGGTTTTTTGTGTTGATGTGACAGATCAAGCTCGAGGCGCACCTGATGTTAAGCGGAGTAACCTCTGCCTATGACAGATGCATTTCGTCACAAGTCACGAATCGCACTGCGCCCGTTACCTTGAGACATAGTTGTTAAGTCTCATGTGCCTGTAAATTCTTTGGCTCTCAAGGACTACTGCCAGAACACACTGTTAGGTGCTTGGCGACAGATTTTTTTACTTGAGGGTGGTCGTTAACCAGGCGGGCATTCGCAATATGCCATTTCACCATGCTGTGAAGCTCAAAACCGCGGCGGGATTCGAACCATGGATATGCTGCGCGGCAGTCCATAGCCAATGCCACTGAGCCATCAGTGCTCCGAGGTTTGTGTAGAATCAATGTTCACATTTTAAGCCACAATATTTGACAAGAACATGCTACTACCCAAATTTTAGCGATCGAAAAAACCCGTAACAAGAAGTATTGGACATTACGTCATCGGCTATCATGTAGGCTTGTCCATCTGCTTTATTGTTCTTATCTGTTTACCATGTAAATACAACGACAGTCTGAGTGTTAAAACAAACGAATGAATTTTATGATGCTAAATAAACTTAAATGTTTTCGCTAATTTTGTAGAAGTCCATTATTGGCTTCTGCGAATATGACCTCGTCGCCAAATTTCTCGCTAAGTTCAATTAGCTCCACATAAGCCTTTGATGTAATCGTATTTAGTATAATATAGTGCTGTTTTGTATTGTTTCATGTTTCTTTTCCTTAAGAGATAGGCAAAAAACTTTATCCTAAAATTGTACAAAAATCGGCCAAGTGCGAGTCGGACTCGCGCGCGATGGGTTCCGTACCATTATCTATACAACATTAGACTTCATATTTTAACCTTTTTTTGTTTTAGCGTGCGCGAGTCCGACTCGCACTTGGCCAACTTTTTGTATTTGTTGTTATAGCGACAACAGAAATACATTATCTGTGAAAATTTCAACTGTTTAGCTATCACCGTTCTTGAGGTACAGACTGGTGATAGACGACCGACGGACGGACGGGCGGACGGACTGTGAAGTTTCAGTAATAGGGTCCCGTTTTTACCCTTTGGGTATGGAACCCTAATAAAAAAGGAGAATGTCTGATTCCTCTTTTCATTTAACCAAGTGGATTGTAGTGTTGACTATTCAATTATTACGAGGTGTCATCGGTCGCCTTTATGGTATGCCTCTGTTATATATGATATTATGTTTATCGAAATAAATATTCATAGTTTTTGGTTCTTAATCTTCATTAATTTTTATACAGTACAAGTAGAAAGAAAGTTTATTTCTCTCGTAAATTTGTAATTTTGTAATGTAATTCGCCTAGCAGGCGTCATTGCAAACTTAACAATATTAAAATTATAAGGTTGCGTCATCATTTACAAGTTTAAAACCAATTGCAAAATTGGTCTTGTTTGTAGTACAACGCAAGTTGAACTATAGGTGTCGCTCCATCCCAATACGATGGTTGCATGAAGAACGAGAGCAAGAATTACAGTTATGAGTCATTGTGTCATGTTAGCTCAATTGGTTAGAGCATACCCCGGCTAAAGGGGTGGATGGACGCGGGTTCGAATCCCGCACATGACTATAATTTTTTCCCTCGTAATTTTGTAAAGTAGAAAGAAAATGTATTGCAGGTAAATTGATCGATGTTTACATAAACACCCATGAGACGTCATCAAAAAACCCGTGGTCGCGGACCACCCACGACTTTGGCTGTTATCAACATGTCTTTTAGATATCCGCAATTCTACAAAAATAACAATATATGACTCACTATCGCAGTTTAGGCAATTGACGTTCGAATGCGACAACGCATTAACGACATATGATATGAAATATATATTTTGCTGCTGATAGGTAACCTTTGAGCAGAAACTCACCTGCAGATAGGCAATACTGTGATTGAAAGTATTAATCAGTATTATCAAGACTGTGAACTGGCTCTGAAGAAAAGCTGCTGGAACACACCTTTTCTACTTAAGAGTTGAGTTACTACCCAAGCAATTCATAAAATGCCTTACTACCACAATATAACGATCAACGAGCCATCCTTGAAAGACAACCAGGTCCACTCCGAAGTATGGAAACGCTCACGGGTAAATATCATTAGCGGTCATCTATCTAATTAATAACTGCAGCAAACGTTTGCTTAACCTAGTTGACCGGATAAAAAATATCTAGGTGCTTGGCTTAGAGTACTTCAAATTGCTTATAAACCACAAAAAGAGAACAAAAAAATAATAAAACTCGTATTCTATTCCAGTACCAAGGCACATGGTACGAGATCTCAAAGTTCCCCACTCCTGGAGAGACGGGTGGCAAATGTGCTTCAGCTGAATACGTCCTCGATGGTGAGATCGTGAAAGTTACCAACAGGCACGTGGTTGGTAATGTCCAGGCCATCGTTACAGGGACAGCCAGGCTAGCAGAAGACGCAAACAATTCTGGGAAGCTTGTAGTAGCGTTGAACTTTGGAGGTAAGCTAAAATTCCAACTATCTTGAAGTAATATGTATAAGTAAAAGTCGTACCTCACGTCATCAAAATAACTGGCAAATGGGACTTTTAGATTAGACACGAACATCGAAGGTTTCCTGCTGGCCAATTACGTAAGTTGATACTAACAAAATCTGATTGAAATCATAGAAAAATTGCAGTTTTGTGACTTATTCACGTTTGTGATTTACAAAGGAAAAACCTTTCAAATACTTGTCCTAGCATCGCAGATCGTGCTCGTATTTTCCCTGTTTCTGTTTCGGAATCTGGTCTTTGGTTACAGGCCATTCCTTCTTACAAAATTGGTAGCCTTAACCTTCGCTTTTCGTCTGATTATTAGCTTACGCTTGGGTGCAAGGTGTTGTGTTGCCCTTCACTGCCAGTGTAGTTCTGAAGTTGAGCAACTCGGTCACCATGGCCTCTCCTAATCTCAAAGTGCTGATTGAATTTACCGACAAGCTAACCTTAATAATATCATTCGCCGAGATTTTAAGAGCGCCAATGTTGCAGGTATTCTCGAACCAAATGGTCCGATACATGACGGCATGACTCTTGTTTCGTGGAAGTTAGGCTGGCCCTTAGCGAGGGACGCTACATGCCAGCGGGCTCGGACTAGCAGCCCAAGTATGCTAACCGCAGTAGTGGTTACGTATTTGAGCCGTTTGGTGTACAGACGTTGGGTCCGTGGGGTCCGGGAGCTTTTCCAAAACTTACTTGGTCGATGCGAAGCGTGATCAAAATGCTGGCACTATTTGGCTCAACGAATAACCAATCCAACGGGGCAATGCTGCCAGCATGGTGGGTACGCTGTCAACTGGTAGTATATAGGCTGGAGCCTACATGTAGTACTACACTGTACATGTAGCTTTGTGCCTATAATACGGAGTGAGCCTAACCTGGTAAAAGTAGATCGCTCTTAAAATCAGGTCTAATTCTAATTTGAGGACTGTTATGTAAGGGCCTTAAGTAAGGACTTTGATTTAAAAGCGAACATATTTTAATCTTTTCAGAACTCACCCGAGAACAGCCATTGGACGTAATCCTCACTGACTACTCGCAATATGGCATCGCCTACAACTGCAAGTACGACGAGAAGAAGAAGACTCATCAAGGTAACTAAAGAATTAAGCTTACTTGACAGTTTTGTAGAATAGCGATACATACTAGATGCCTACTTTAGAAATACCCCTAACCCCGAGATTGGTTTAAAGTACAGTCATTAGCATAACTTGGGACTTTCTAGACGCCCCTCGTCTCGAATATATTTTTTGTTTGTTTTTTTTTTGTTATGAGATTGTGACTGAACACGCTTGAGGCCCACCTGAAAATAATCAGTAACCGAACTACACTACGCCCATCACTCTGAGACATACAGTTGGTGTCTAATGTGCATGTAATATCATTTATTATCTCTCAAAGACCGCTACCGGAACACACTGTTAGGGGCTTGGCGAAAGATTTTCTACTTGAGGGTGGTAGCCAGGTGATCGTTAGTGAAATTCCCTTCCTCCATGCGATAAAGCTCAAGCCGGCGGCGACGGTGGTGGGATCGAACTTTTGCCTGCGATACGGCAATCCATGGCGATTATCGCTCGGCTCTCAATGCTTCGACATTGAATTTGTAAGATAATCTTTATATTCCTGACCTTGTTCCAGTTTCTATGCATTTAGTACAATATGTCTCACGAAGCGTTCGTAGCCTAGTATGTTTTGTTATTTTTACCCGGTTAACTCAACAACGTCCGCAGCGGACATTGCCGAGTATGACTGGGATGTGTGACCGCTAGTGGCATATATACTGAGCGTTTCCTTACTTCGGTAGCCTTCTTTAGCCTTTAGTGTCGGTTGTTGTCTTAGGATATCAGTCATTACAGCATGGTAATAAGGCACTTTGCGAATGCCCTACCACCTGGCACCTAGCTACCAACCTCGAATAGAATATATTATTATATCACCAAGCACCTAATGGAATACCGGGTACTCACCGGATACACTCTTAAGACACAAACATATTTCGACAAGCTATGTTTTTTTCTGACAGATCGCTTTTAGAATACTTCCTAGTCAAGTGCTATATATATATTCATTGCCGGTAAGCTACTATAGACCAAAATACCGCCATGCAAACTTGCTGCCACGGATATAAATTGCGTTGTTATGTGTACTATATTCAGTAACTTCACTACTTACGTTGACGTGAGTTGCGTAGTACCTACTGTTGTACAAGTACATAGTAGGGCAGGGCAATATTTACCAAATGAGCACGCCCATTTGCTCAGTATTCCTTTGAGTCAGATTGAAGGCCATGGACATTAGTTAAAGGTATTTACTTGAAAACAAACTGTGTCACGTGGCTGTATGTTGTTATCGATTACAATTCTGATAGCTAAGTTTTGTTATCATATTCCCAATCGATGCTTATCTGATACTTTTACGGCCTACATTTTAAGTAAAATACATGGTTTTGGTTATTTTTGGTAAATTTCGGTACTCATCAAAAGGTATACGACGTCAGGGTGGCTATAAAAGCAGAGTTTTTTTACATTACAACCAAATTTATTTCAATAAGGTTATTCCAGTGTGTTGTTAGCAAAGTAAAGGGGGATGCCCATTAAACTAATGGAAATAGGCCATCTGATTTTTTTTGTGTCCTGACTATTTCTTTTTAATTTCCTGTATAAGTAGTTCAATTTTATCATCAGTAGTAATTTTTCATATTATTACCATAGTTTAAGAGTAATTTAACTTAATAATCGAGACATAAATGTCCTGATTATTAAAGTTTTAATAAATTCTACACCTTGATAAAAAAATTACGTATTATTGTGTGGCCCTATTCAGTTGCCTTATAAAAAACAACTTATGGAAACACACACATTAATTTTATTTCAAAAATTAAATTATTCTATTTACACGTTTCCACCAAACTTACAAGTTTCCACAACTCACTTTTGCTACTAATTTGGGCAGAGGTTCCACCTGAAGGGTATACTGGTACTGGGTCTGGTGACTCCTGGAGTTATCACAATTCTGAGCCTTAATTTAGGAAGCCACCGTTTATATAGAGAAATATACTGCTGACACGCGTAAATAGATGTGTGAGGGGTTCGGGCCTATAGGTCAGCAATATATTAGGTATAACAGTACGTCGAGATTAGTGTTGCTAGATAAACCAACGTGGTAGAAAAAAAATATATATTCAACCTGCTAAAGGTTGAATATATAAGAACGGTTTCTCAACAACAACTTAATTTTCTAAAATAAAATAAAACATATGATTTAGATGAAGATGATTCAAAATTTTATTGTAATACGAAGAGAAAAGTTTGGCAATTATGAATGAAAAATGATATCTGGCAAATGTCCACCACGAGCACGCTGACAGATGTCGATTCTTTCATCAAAGTTTTTAATCACTTTTTGGCAAAATGGCGGGTTTATTTCGTTAATCACGTGACGGATTTTGAGTTTTAAGGCTGCAATCGATTAGATTGGCTCCGTATGGACAGTGTCCTTAACAAAGCCCCACAAAAAATAATCCAGTGGTATTAAATCACATGATCTGGCTGGCCACTTAACCGCTGAATTTCGTGAAATTATGCGATCGGGAAATTTCGTTTTCTATAAATTGATCGTTTCATTGGCTGTGTGACATGTGGCACGGTCCTGTTGAAACCGCATGTCAATGACCCGTAACCGCATGTCATCCATAAAAGGCCAAAATAGCGGTCTCAGAAGGACGATTATGTTGTCCGAAAATACCACGAATTTTATGAAATGTTACTTTAACAGAACCACCATTTTCACCAAATTGAATTCATTGTAACAATTGCCAAATCATCTTCTACGAATACGTCATGCTGTGGGAAAAACAAAGTTCTTGTTGAAAAACCTTTTACATATTATTATAACCTCAGGTTTTCTTCCTTAGGTTTAAATAAAAGTACACTCGCGCTTAATAACAACTATTCCAACAAGCAAAAATAACAAGCAAAACCTAAATTATGTAGGATGATTACAAAACGTAGCTGTAATCGCGATAATACTGTATCAATATTGAATGTCCCGCAATAGACTTGGTTTGCTTCTACGATCTTCTGTACAAATGTATTGCCAGTTTCTTCCTGGATAATGCCATGGTGGAAGGGCACTTTGCAAATGCCCGCCTGGCTAGCTACCACCTTCAAGTTGAAAATCTGTCGCCAAGCACATAACGGTGTGTTCCGGCAGCTGTCCTTGAGAGCCAGTAACTCTAGGTTAGTCTGAATAACATCCTCGACCACATCATCACTTACGATCAGGTGAGATAGTGGTCAAAGGCTAACCTATCAGGCATAAAAAAAAAAAAAAAAAAAAAAAAATGCCTCTAGAGCTATCATTTTTTATATAAAATCTAAGCCTGTTATAGACCTAGTATATGATAGGAGCCTGAATATACAATTTATTTAAATTTAATAAAAATAAAATTGGCTCAGTTTTGGAGGAGAAAACAGGGTAATACAAAAGGTCAATCTCGTGATTTTTTTTTCTATTCCTAGCAAGAGGTAACATCTCTTAAGACTACTAAAAATTACGTAGGAGAATTGCTAGAATTTGGAGTCTCATTTATATTTAAAATAAATAATATAAATTAACTTATTAAAAGCCCGTTCAGGCCAACCGTGACTCAAATGTTCAGCCAACGTCATCATGTTTCAGTAAAAACAATTATCAATTATTTTAACTTATCAATAGTACGAAGCGACCTAAATTCTCGCCTTCGAAGAAACTCACCTTATCAAACAATTGACAAAGTGCCGATTTTCTTTTCTCAAAAATAAAAGTCGTGATAAGACGGTGAGACATAATGCAATGTTTCACTTTGGTAAAAGATAATACTAGCTTCCCCCTGCGGTTTCTTTCACAGCTGATATGCTAGCCTTTGACCACCATTTTTTTCGAAGCAGTGATGGCTCAGTGGCTTTGGCTATGGACTGCCGCGCAGCAGGTCCATGGTTCGAATCCCGCCGCGGGCTTGAGCTTCATCGCATGGTGGAAGGGCATTTTTGCGAATGCCAGCCTGGCTAGCGACCACCCTCAAGTTGAAAATCTGTCGCCAAGCACCTAACGGTGTGTTCCGGCAGCTGTCCTTGAGAGCCAGTAATTCTAGGTTAAGCCTGTTAACACCTTAGACCACATCATCACTTACCATCACGTGAGATTGTGGTCAAAGGCTTACCTATAAGCAATAAAAAACAAAAAAAAACCATCCCAGCTGCTGGTAAGTGATGATGTGGTCGAGGATTACAGATTTACCTTGAAGGTTCTCTCACATCTTATTTACAAATTTAAAGCTAACTGCAATATTAGTCTTGTTTGTAGTACAACGTTGAACTATAGATGTCGCTCCATCCCTATACGAAGGTTAAAGAACGAGAGAAAAAATTAGACCTATGAACCATTGTCATGTTAGCTCAGTCGGTCAGAGCATACCCCGGCCAAAGGGATCGATGACGCGGCTTCGAATCCCGCTCATGACTATAATTTTTCCTCTCATAAATTTGTGACGTAAGGCACCTACTATCTTTCAAAATCAGCTGTGAAGTATCAGCTTTGAAAATATTTAACAAAACCTGACTTATATCACAAAATATTTTAATTCAAAATATGTACTAAAAATTAAATAAACCAAACCATCGGAAACTGTTTTTGGTCATTATACGCCGACAAATGGAAATGAGAATAAAATACCTATTATTAAGGATAACTCAAATACAACTTGTCAGAATTTTTCTCGTCTCGAAATTTAAATGGGAGCACTGGACACGCACAAGCTTTCGAATATTAAAAAAACATCAAAATCGGTACACCCTGTAAAAGTTATTAAGGAACACACAAAAACTAGTCCAATTGAAAACCTCCTCCTTTTTGAAAGTTTATTTTAATTTTTTATGCCTGATAGGTTAGCCTTTGACCACTATCTCACCTGATGGTAAGTCATAATGTGGTCGAAATGTTGTTCAGGCAAACCTAGAATGACTGGCTCTCAAGGACAGCTGCCGGAACACGCCGTTAGGTGCTTGCCGACAGATTTTATTCTTGATGGTCCATCAAGAAGAAAGATTCGCAAAATGCCCTACCACCATGCAAATGCCCTACAAGTCTGTGAAAAAGTAACAAACAAACATCACATAATATTAGCGTGATCGATACCTTTTCAAAACGCCAATTTGTTCGTTGTAGATAAAATAAACTACACAATACTTCCACGTACGATTGATCATACATTCTTAACGACATGAATAATCCTTCAGATAAGCACAAGTGAAGATAGCAAATATATTTGGGTTGTTCTATACAAAAGAATGTTAGATACCTCAGTACCATATTACAAAACAACCAACTGTGATATCGACCCGGATTTACATTTTTATGATTAAAATCTTTGCCTTATGCTTACGATTAGTTCATAGATGTATATATAGTTTGTTTGCTTGTATATTACATAAGTATAGCTCATAAATTATTGAAAATAGAGCAAAGCGATGTACTATAATTTTATATAAGAAATCAATATCTATAAAAAGTACGCAGTATTATTAGTCTATTACAGTTATGTCACAAATCTCACAATAACTACTTTGAAATTGTTTTAAATTTATTCTTTTGAAATTTTAAATTTTTGAATTTTATATATTTTTGTTAAATACCCGTTTGAAGTCGAGGCGGGCGCTAGTTAGTTAATAAATGTATAAATAGTTTGTTTGCTTGTATATTACATAAGTATAGTTCTTATGATGTGATTTTATTGGTTAGAATAAAAAAAACAAACATAAAACATCCATGACAAATTTCAATCTAATACCGTAAAATAAGCAAAAATATTAGCTCAGTCCCATATACCCCTCGATTAAGAAAAATAATTTATTTATTTATTTACTTGGAAGACCAACAGCCATTATGTCTAATAGAAGTATGTATCGAAGTATGTATCGAAGCGCTCGTAGCGAAGTTTGCTTAGCCATTCTGAAACGATAAGCAAAGTTAAGCAACGTCCGCCTCGGTCGAGAGTTGGATGGGTGACCGCTGGTGACATTACTACTGAGCGCTTCCGTGCTTCGGAGGGCACGTTAAGCAGTCGGTCCCGTTTGTTGTCTTCGGATGGCAGTCGTTATAGCATGGTGGTAGGGCATTTTGCGAATGCCCGCCTGGCTAGCTACCACCCTCAAGTAGAAAATCTGTCGGCAAGCACCTAACGGTGTGTTCCGACAGCTATCCTTTAGAGCCAGTAATTCTAGGTTAGCCTGAACAACATCTTCGACCACATCATCACTTACCAACAGTTGAGATAGTGGTCAAAGGCTAACCTATCAGGCATAAAAAAATGTATGAATATAAACAAATTAGGTGAAACAATGAAAATAGTGTGAACTATACTTAGAGCTTTAACATGTATAACTTGCCATTATAAATATTATGCCCTAATAGTTAATTCTAAATATTACATAATTAGCCGAAAAAATCCCTGGCCAACAACTGTCTAGCCGATCCGATGCTCGTACAGAATAGATCTATATCTATATCCAGACGTTTACTGAGTACATTGAAATTATTGGACGCTCTTAACAAGTCTGAAAATATTATATTGTTTAATGCACTAAATAACGATTAATACCCTACTCACGTCGACGTGAGTGGGCGTTAACATTTTGATAAGACAACAGTTGCCGTTAGGCAGGCTGCCATAAAATCCGTAGCCAAAACTTTATAAAATATGTTTGTACTAATCTCACATATGTGGTAAAAAGGTTGGAAGTGAATCAATCACAATAAATATATTTCTGATACTGAATAAAGAAAGTTAGTTATCAACGACATTCTTCCTCAAAAATTTTTTTTTCCGACTGCCTGACAAAGTTTAATAAAACTTATTGTTGTAAACTATGGTATAAGCAAAGATAACTTAAGGATATAGACAATTATTAAAACATATACCTACACTAGCTTTCCGGGCGCCGCTCCGCCCGCGCGTATGTCGGTTATCGCGCAAAAACATTAACCTCTTTTTGCGCAGTTAGATAAAAACTACCCTATGTTTTTTCCCGGGTCTCAAACTATTTCCATACCAAATTTAATTCAAATCGGTCCAGTAGTTTTGGTGTGAAAGCGTTTAGTACTGATTTTTAATTAAGCTCTGAGGTCGTCCAACTCGGTCAACAGCTCGCAACAGAATGACTCCCATCCCCAAATACATTCTCGACGCGCTTGATCCAGAGGAAGTCAAAACAGTTTCCTTTCTCAAAATAACCCATATTTACGTATCCAGTATTTTAAACTCAGACTGCAGGTGTGGAAAGCATAGGAAATAAATAAATTGTATAGATATAAATTGCCAGTTTAAAAATGTCGAAAAATAATTAAATACCAATAAAATAATCGCAAATTAAAACCTTAACTAAACATTTTTATTTTATTTCAGACAACATGTGGATTCTGTCAAGGACCAAGAAACTTGAAGGTGATGCTAAGGCAGCCGTCGACGCCTTCCTGAAAGTCCACTCGAAGGAGATTGACGCATCCAAGTTGGTAACCACCGACTTCTCCGAAGAAGCATGCAAGTTTGAGAGCACTACTACAGTCACAGAACCCGCTAAGGCTGCCAAACATTAAAGACTACACTAGACATAGCATTTCGTAACCAAACCATAAAGTCTTTACTGTAAATGTTCTAGAAACCTGCTGTTTCTGGTAAACTTAGAAAAATAATTCATACATTTCTTACTTCATCGAAATTTTTACTTTCTATATTTCTCGAATATTAGTTTTGTATTCGTAATGGTAAGTCGTATTGGTTAAATTGGCGTAAAAGAAAAACAGTAACTTAAGCTGTGATTTAAGTGTGCCTATTACACTTTAAAATAGGTGATGGTGGTGAAATGTCTTCACTATCACTCCACACTATCATCAATTCATCACCTTCACTCTATATGTTTTTAGGCCTTATCACCTAAAATAGTTTGTTAGTTGGTTTAACCTATCTACTATATTCCTTTTGCATTTTATCTTCAGTATTCTTTAGTTATAAGTTATACTATGTTCTAAAAAACTTAACTTCGGTAAAAAACCTTCCTAAGTTTGAAAGAACTTGATTACAACTATTTGTTTTGTGGTTAATAAATTATCGTGTTTTTGTAATTAAATTATTCGATATGTGATAACAGATATTGGCAATGTTGTTGATTGTAATACTTATTGGTGAATACATTTTATTTTAATTATTTGCGTGCTTTCTTTTTATTTCTAATAGTCATGCATTTGACTAGTGTCTCCTGTTATTTTCAAATGTTTTTTTGACCGAACAAGCTTGAGGCTCACCTGTTGTTAATCGGGCTAACCTCATGTGCCTGTAATTTCACTGGCTCTCAAGGACTGCTGCCGGAACACACCGTTAGGTGCTTGGCGACATATTTTCTACTTGAGGGTGGTCGCTAGCCAGGCGGGCATTCGCAAAATGCCCTTCCAACATGCGGTGAAGTTCAAGCCCGTGGCAGTATTCAAACAATGGAGCTAATGCTACTGAGCCATCACTGCTTCTACACATAACTGCTTGGTGAGAGACCGATGGAGCTCAACATGCTTGCCATGAAGATAACTATTCCTCACAACATTCATTCTGCTTGACACTGCACTGCGCTTGTCATTCAGTGATGTTGGTTCTTATGTCTCGTTTTACCAAATTGTAAATTCAGAAGCAGTAGAACTTGTTGTGCGAATTCATCTTGGGAAGTACCTACCAGAAGCACTGGCCAACATACCTATTTCTACTTTTAAAGGGACTTACTTTTGAAGGATATGCTGAAATTACAGCACATGAGACTTAACAACTGTAGGTCTCAGGGTGATGGGTGCAGTGCAGTTCACCCTTTGTGACGAACTGTATCTGTTAAAGGCAGAGGTTACCGCTGAATCCAAGAGGGCCTCATGCTTTTTCCATCAGGACAGCATAAAATAATATTAAAAAAATCTCTTGCTATGGTGCCGTTCATGATTAAACACAGTAACGTCAAGCACTACTGCTTGGCGGCAGAATATCTGACACTCCTATGATACCAACCAACATAGACTCTTGCTGAAGGAAACTACCACCTGATAATATAATAATTTATTCAGACGCAAAAACAGGATATTTACAAAATAATAAACTTAAGTTAATGACTCTGTTGAGTCGATGACTTCGACAACTTCGTCTGATTGTCCGACATTAGAAAAGGCCTCCTACATTTCTTTCCACTTTACTCGGCTTAGAGCTTTCCTTGTCTATAATTTTCCTGCTATATTTTTTTACCTCTGAATCTGCCTCGTTTCCTTTTTCTATTTCTAGGGTACCAAAACACTATGCTTTTGTTCCATTTTTGATGCGTCTTACTGTATGTCCTGTCCATTGCCATTATAGTTTCCATATTAACATTTTATATGTAAGTGTGGATACCACCTGGTACGGATAATTTATTCCTTTGTATCTTGTCCGATGAAACGAAGGTGAAGAAGGCGTGAGGTTTTTGTAGATCGACCGTACTTTTTCCGGGATGAGGCTTGTAAAAAAACCGACAAGCTTTACGCCAAAATCACACAACTTTACGCCGCAATATTTTTCGAAACATTGAGTTCAAATTTGTTGACAAAACTTTTTCTGATCTCTACGCAAAATACCGGTTATGCACAAAAACTTTTTTCGAAAACACGCACTGTACCAAATTTCATTGGTTTACGTAGTATAACTTGCTCAGTAGTTGTTTCATTGCCAGTGTCTCGTCCTCTCTACCCACGCGGGGGTGAATGTTGGATTCTTTCTGCAAGTCTTCTTTCTGTAAGACCATATAGACAAAAGTCGTATATTTTCGTGTTTAATTTTTCGTTTCTTTCTATAAGCTTCTTTACTAGACGTAACTACTTCTTATCAACGAAACCCAAAAGGTAAAAGCTGGTATTAAGTCCAGATTTGATTTGAAAACAAAGAATTGTTGTTTTCCAGACCGAACTTGAACTTAATACAGCTTAGGAAATGGTGCTGAATCTTGATGTGAAATATGCAATTCGACAATCCACATTCGAGCTTAAGTTTTATGATTTAAATAAACTGAGTATTGCTTAGCATTTGCATGCGAGTGCCTTGTAAGTAGATTGCAATACTTCCAGCCTCTTTGCCAGTGCCATTTCAGCGCCGGGATGGACAACCAACATCGGGATATACCCAATTATAACGCGCTGTAAAATTATTACAATTTATCTCGCATGGCCATTATTTATTTAGTGGCAGTGTATACAGTATACCTTGTCTGTTTATTTTAATTCTACACATTTAAGATGATCCACAAACATGCCTGATGTTTGTGGATAGAAGAGAATATGTAATATTGTAGAGAGAAGTTTATTTTTATTTAGAGAGGTTACTGAAGAATATGTGATCTACATTTCCTTCATCCAAACCACATTCACAAAGGGATCCTTCGGTGCACTTTGGATTTAATACGTCGCTCGTGACTCATGCCCAACTGAAATAAACTAAGTTGCTGACTTTATTATGTATTACGCGTGGGCCTACTACGGCCTATAGGTTGCCAAAATACTTTCATCGTGGTTGCTGTAGGAATATATATTATTAAAAAAGCTGCTTTTTCAGTATTTTTACTCTGTGTGTTAGTAACCGAATAAGGCAAGTAAAATAAAAATAAACACGGATTTTTATTTACCTAAATAATTTAATACAATAGAATATTATGGACATATTATATATTTGATAGGACTTTTTTCAATTACAGCTGATAAAACAATAGGTTTGACGAAACAATCTGTAATCTCATATTAATAACGAAATGCACCTGCCTTTTGGAATATTTCTCGAAAAACAGGTAATATTATGGCATAGACAGTACTCTTAAATCCAGAGATTTGCACGACTAATGTCAAAAAAGGAAAATGTCCATAGCCAAAATTGGATGTTGTTGCCCACGCTTTTAAACAATATAAATTAAGCACTTGCTGAAAGACGCTAACGTGAAATCATTATTCTTGTATCTAAAACTTGGGATACATTGGAATGAAATTTCAAATTCATGAATTATCACATTATACATATATTAAATGCATATGTGATATAAGAATGGTTTGAACTTTACTGTTACGTTTACAAAATTATACTAATTGAAAGATTCCATAATATTTCTTCACCAAAAATTACTTGAAAACGAATCTATATCTTGCTTGATGTTGAAAGCGCAGTTATTCTCGCTGAATTCCTTGAAGACAAAAGACTTCCTTTGCTGAGCCAGTTCTGGGTACTTGGAAAGAGCGTCTTCTATTTTCTTTAGGAGTGAATGGGAATGACCTTCTAGCTTTTCTTTGGTGCGAGTAAGCACCCACGCATACACTGGAAATAAAAAAATATATATATGAAATATGTAAGTTGTTCGGTTTTAGGTTAGTTTCCCACATTTTATGAATTCACGGCTTCTCACAAGACAACAAATAATAGATTCTCCGGAAACGGTCTGTACGTGAACACAATTAGGTTATCTACGAAGGCGGTCCATGAAATCTTCTAAATGCGAATATGACATCAATGATGGAATAAGTCAATCCTATGTTCCAGTTCCACAGATGCCTAATTTTTACAATTGGGAGTTTTCATAAGGAAAATGTAACGAATTGACTAGGTTACTTGGTGATTCTTATGATTGAAAGAGAAGTTAAATAAAATATTTTACCGGCGCAAGTTTCAGAAACAAATGTTTCTTATTTCAAAAAATATCTTATAGGTTGCGTGGTGGTAGGGCATTTTTAGCCTGCCTCGCTAGCTAACGCCCTCAAGTAGAAAATCTACCGCCAGACACCTAATGGTGTGTTCCGGCATCTGAGCTAGTAATTCTAGGTAAGTCTGCACAACACCTTTGACTTACCATCTTACCATCAAGTGAGATAGTGGCCATAGGCTAACCTAACAGGTATTTAAAAATAAAAAGGGTCCAGTTTCATAAACATTTGTTATATAATTTAAATGGTATATACTTTAAATAATTCAGACTTTTTGACCACTGAGAGGGTACCGACGTAGGAGTATCAGGCAAATTGTACTTATCACAGGACAGCTCAAAGGGTATTCTTGAGAGTATGTAATTCTAGGTTATCTTGAACAACATCTTCGACCACATCATCACTAACCATCAGGTGAGATAGTGATCAAAGGCTAACCCATTGAGCATAAAAAAAACTCCCACATTCTAACATCAACGTAACACTTATGTGTACCCCCTAAAGCGCCCTAAATCGGAGATATTTTTTAGTATACACACCATAATGCATTTTGTCCTTTCTTCCCATGTTTTTGCAAGTATACGTGATGGCGTAGTTGTCGTAGTCTGTGCTTAGTATGACAAATGGATACTGAAGGACATTATCTGAAAACAGAACAGATATTTTTATTAATATACTGAACAGTTTGAAGCAGAGCTGGTCCAGTGGCAATCGTTATGGCGCAAGAGTAATGTTGTAAAATGTATTGTCGCAAATAATTGAGTAAATTTAAATGAAACACGTGACAATCACGTTTACAACAGAGGAATGAAAATATAAAATAGAAGTGCCAGGTTTAGATTAGCAAAGACATAAAACCGTTTCAGGTGTGCGGTTTTATATTAAAGTTCCCGAATATATTACAATGCTGACAGAAGGAAAATTCAAGTTGCATGTGAAAAACATTTTCATTTAGAAATCCTACTACACAGTTTGTGATTACTTAAACGACGAAAATACTTGGACGATTCCGGCTCTGCCAAGCTATCGTATTTTAAACAAATGTTACGTATAAGTAATTTAAACAAATGTTGTTAAAAGAAGTTTAAAAGAATAGCCACGAGTTTCTTGCCCGTTCTTCTCGCTGTGTCTCTAGTCATTTTTTTTGCTGAACGTGGCAGTACAATGTACAATATTTCAATATTAAAATTTTTAATTGACCTTTATAAGAGCGCCTACGCCTACATTGAATAAATGATTTTATATTTGATTTTGAGAGATCCATGGTTCGAAATTTTAAACCCTACCGTAAGTTTGAACTTTATGACATGGAAGACACCGTGCGGGACAGATTTTCTATCTGCGGATCTACGAATAAATATATTTATTCGTAGGTGGATTAACGAATAAATTATTTATTCGTAGATGCGGATGTAGAAAATCTGTCTCGCACGGTATCTTCCAGCCGCTGTCAATGGTGTCGATTCTATACTGTACTGTGCTGTTACGGCCGGATTGTCCACTACTGAATACAGACTCCGCCATTGGGGGGTTTGCCATAATCCCCAAGCTTGTCAGGCGTCTTGGGGATGGCAGTGTAAGAGAGCAGTTCCTATAAGGCGCTACTGCCGACCTTCCGGTGAGCTTGATATGGTTCTCCGATTCACCCTGCATAGAACGATATGCTTCAACGAAGCCACGCAAAACCTATGGTCGCTTTAGCGAAATAATTATGTATTTTACCCTTAGTCGCCTCCTACGACACCTACAAGAAGAGATGGACATTCTAGCCCAGCACGCCAAAGCTAATTTTGTACCAATTCTCTAATATTATGAAGCAGTGATGACTAAGTGGACAGTAATAATATATATAACACAGCTATGGACAGCCGCGCAGCAGGTCAATGGTTCCAATCCCGCCGTGGGCTTGAGCTTCACCGCATGGTGGAAGGGCATTTTGCGAATGCCCGCCTGGCTAGTAACCACCCTCAAGTAGAAAATCTGTCGCCAAGCACTTAACGGTGTGTTCCAGCCTGTCCTGGAGAGCAAGTGAAATTACAGGCACATGAGACTTAACAACAATGTCGCAAGGTGACGGGCGCAGTGCAATTCGTGACTTGTGACGAAATGCATCTATTATAGCCAGAAGTTAGTACGCATAACATCGAGCTTATTGTTCCGTTACAATAACATACAAAAATATACCAAAATTCAAATTCGTACAATATTTGCGAATGATAATGTTATTTTATCCTTAGCGGGAGTTTTTTTTTACTTTTGTGTACAATATTGTGTATGTTTAACGCTGATTTAGGCTAACTAGTATTCGGTCATCAGTTACTAAGGTTTTACTAAACTAGTGCAAATGTTAGTATTTATAGAATA
This sequence comes from Plagodis dolabraria, assembly GCA_963854805.1. Lineage (NCBI taxonomy): Eukaryota > Metazoa > Arthropoda > Insecta > Lepidoptera > Geometridae > Plagodis > Plagodis dolabraria. Next base: position 23,723,740 of record OY978459.1, read on the forward strand.
ATCTAATTTTTAGAATAGCCACTTTAAGCTGCGTTTCCACCAGAGATGTGCGATGGAAATGTGTCGTGCCAGGATGTCTAGCTATGCTGTAAAAATGTGTGGGGGTTTCCACCAAAGCTGTGGGATGAAAATGTTCCTACGAGGATGTGTAGCGGAGCTGTGAAAATGCGCATTAATGTGGTGCGAGGTGCTGGCTGGTACAGTATGCGCAAACCTCGCAACACATCCATCTCAACACACAATTCTCGCAACACATCTCTCGCACACATCTCTCGTACACATCCCTCGCACACATCCCTCGCTTGTTTTGTATGCGCAAAAATCTAGCTCCGCTGAGCCGTTTCCACCAGAGCTGTGCTGACCGAGGCGAGGTAAATGAAGCGATTCTATTGGTTCTTTACAAACACATTCCTCGCTACGCATCCTCGCACATCTCTGGTGGAAACGCAATCTAAGATTTTACATGAAATAAAATTTTACTATGAACAGAATAAGGACAACAAAAGTTTGAATTTTTAATTTAGATTTTAACGGTACTTATTTTTGTGATAGAAGCTTTTGATAATATTTTTAGTTACCCCCACTTTCATAGCTGACGATGAACTTTGCTCTGTTCCCGGCATCAAACGTAGGGTCCACCCTTGCGAAGTAGGTCTTCTGAGTCCGGTTTCCAGGGTTCACGTCAGGGACCACGAAGGTCTCTCTCAGGGTGTACCCGAGGTTATCTTCCTGGAACTCCAAGGTGGCGCAGTCGTTGATAGTGCGGTTGTCACTCGCGTAGCTGGCAACATTGTACCAATGGCCTGAAAACTGGAGATCGAAAGTTTTAAATAACAAAGACCAGGCACGTGCTTATCTGACTCATACACCTAGGGTTCCGTATTAGTCCGCTGCAGTCATGACTTGGATGGGTGACTCCTAGTAGCATTTATTACATATATTATGTATGACCATTGACCATACAAGCTCATAACGCAGCGCCTTACGTTATCTTCGTGGAAGAATAGTCAAATGGTATTCTGAATTCCACTTCCTATTAAAAATTTTACGATACCTCACGAGCGAGTTATCTACGTGTTTCCGACTGTTAATATAACGTGAATTTATTAATTACTTTGAATCATTGCCTGGCTCTGCTGGACAAGGAAGGACAGCTGCCGGAACACACAGTTAGGTGTTTGGCGACACTTCTTGAGGGTGGTAGCTAGCCAGGCGGGCATTCGCAATATGCCATACCACCATGCAACGATTGCTTGTAATGGAGAAATAGTGGTAATATTTATTATATTTGGCGACCGCATTTTTGGTGGATACTTTTATTTATTTCTTTATTTGCTGAAATATATATAATTATCGTATCATACTCGTATTATAAAAATCAATCTTCCTATTTTAATCAGAATCCTTTTTTTTTAACACGACTGCCCAAAAAAAGCAGAGTTATGTATTCAGGGTTCATGAATGTATGTATGTTTGTGAGTTAAATTATTCCACCATAACTTCGTAATGGCTTAACCGATTTTGATGTATGTGATATCATTAAAAACGTTTTGTTATTCCGGGTAACATAGGCTAGTGAACGTTTTGAAAAACTTAAAGTCTGAGCCATGGTTTATGAAATAATCAGAAAAAAATTATTTTTTTTACAAACAGTACAAACAGAAGGTATTGTTCCCTTATTAAAAGATAAAGTTGGTATTTGTTCTAGAGTAATGTTGCGGAAAATTATTAACATTGGGCTTGGTAAATGATGCTATGGGGTCATCTGAAAATTCACACGGCCAGCGCTACGTCGTGAACAACTTGAACCAGGAGAGTTACCGCAAGCCGTCTTCGTTGAGTTCGATGACAAAACAATACGTGGCAAGACAGTCGGTTAAGGTGTCAAAATTGAGCCTAGCACTGTCAAATTTGACGCGTTACGGGGTCAAGGTAAAGTCGAGCCCCACATGCTATTACTGATATTATGTTGGGCTGTGTGACAGTGCACAACCTGCATGGAACGACACTGGACAGAGCCACGGTAATATATTATCTATAAATATTACCGTGACAGAGCCGTTGTGGATCTTGGCGCTAAAATATTTGCCAAGGGCCAAGCTTATGTCGCTGTTAGTCGAATCAGACAGCAAGAAGGATTGGCAATTGGAGTTTTAAATCCACGAAAGCTTATCAACGAGCCCCATGACAAAAAGTCTCTGCAAGAACTGAAACACCTCAGAGATCGTTATATTAATGACCAATGATTCATTAATCAAAAAAATATGTTTTCGCGTTATCTTTTGCGCGATATTGATTTCCAAAAAAAATAAATTATCTTTTGTGGCACATAGTGCATTTGCAAAAATATTTTTTTATCACTAAAAGGTATAAAATAAAAACAAATAATTAAAAAAAATAAAAAACACGCCTGCCGTACATACCAAAAGGTGAACTAAAAAATTACAAACAAGTAACAAGATTTTAATGTTGAATGGCCACAAGGTAGGTACTAAATAGATTATATTTACTGTGCAATTAAAACACCATTGTGACCAAAAATGGAAAACTCATAACCAATTTTTTTTTATATTTGTTTAATTATTTGTTTTTATTATACCACTAAGGTGGCAAACAATCATATAGCCCGCCTGATGGTAAGCAGTTACCGTGGCCTATTGACGCTTGCAACACCAGGGGTAGCACTCAAGCGTGTCAACCCTGAAGAAACCTCTTCACGCCCTTTTTGAAGAACCCCATGTTGTATTCCATCAGGAAAACCACGACGGGGAGCTCATTCCACAATCTGAGCGTCCACGGAAGGAAGCTCCTTTGAGCGCACAGTACTAAACCGTTCTGGTTTCAATGTGTGAGGCTAGACTCCCCGTCGATGGCGAGAGTTGCGAAGTCGTGGGCATCAAGTCGAACAATTCTTATTAATAATTATTAATAAACAATATCCCCATCTCTTCCCGTGTGTGTCGTAAAAGGCGACCGGGGAAAAAATACCGGAAGGTGGGTAGCAGCGCCTTCTGAGAAATTTACACCAATAACCGCGATCCCCAAGACGCCTGCCAAGCGTGGGGATTATGGCAAAAACCCCCCCTATGGGGGAGGCCTTTGTTCAACAGTGTACGTCTTCCGGCTGATGATGATGATGAATAAACAATAATTATTTCATATTATACCTTAATTGCAACATACAATATTATAATCATATATATATCCCATAAAATTTGAATAGATATTACGAACATTAGAATACACGTCCGTAGACCTTAAAACCGGCCAGGTGCGAGTGGGAATCGCGCACGAAGGGTTCCGTACCATTATCTGTAACCTAATCTTGCAAGTTACAGACACTTTAAAATTAAATAAACGGCGAAAACCTCTTTTATTGTATGGGAGCCCCCTTTAGTTACTTTTAATTCAATTGTTTAAAGCTTTAAACTAAGTAGGAAACATTATTTAAAAACGATATAAATATGATGCAACGATAAATCGCAATAGTGTAATATTCTTACCCATAATTGTATTAAAATGATAAGGGCAAAAAAAAATATGATAAAAAATGATATATATCATCAAAATCACATCCCTTAACATAATACAAACACTTATCGATGATCTCATTTATGATTGGGTAAATTGAAAAACATTGTAATGTAACAGTGATAAATATGACATACTTAATTTTATACCTCTTAATATTATGCATTTTATATATATAAATATGTATAATGTATAGGTATTTATTATGTACGAATATCATGATCATCAACCGCAATGCACCATTGAAAAGGGGTATTGTGAGCAATTTGACATGATCCCCACGCTTGGGAGGTATCTTAAGGATGGCAGTAAAAGTTGTCAGTTCCTCCGAAGGCGCTGCTTACCACCTACCGGTATATTTCCCTTAGCATCTTAAGACACCTAATGGAAGAAATAGAGGATGACACGAATATAAAAACACGAATTTAATCGCTATAACCGCTGCTGTTCCTACGTAATACAATGTTCCTATATTTATATAATAAACTTAATATCATCAGGCTATAAATCAGATTGCAAACTGTCCTTAATACAAGAAAATTATTCAAAAATTTGAAAACAAATTTTCTACACGCGATTGTCAGCCTGTCAGAGAATATGATTAAGCAGGTTGAGGCGCTTGTAGTGAAGTTTGCCGAGTTGTTCTTAACCGATCAGTAATGCACGTTAAGCCGTAGGTCCCGGTTTTTGTCTTAGGATGGAGTTAATATAGCATGGTGGTAGAGCATTTTGCGAATGCCCGCCTAGCTAGCTACCACCCTCAAGTAGAAAATCTGTCGCTAAACATTTAACGGTGTGTTCCGGCAGCTGTCCTTGGGAGACCGTAATTCTAAGTTGCCCTGATTGCCTTCGACCACATCATCGTTTACCATCAAGTGAGATAATGATCAAAGGCTAGCCTAGAAGGCATAAAAAATGCAAGTAAAATTATCTACCACTATGATCTTAAACTTATGGTTGGAATCGTTACTATGATCGCCCAATTGCCAGTCGCCACTGAATATAGGCCATTTCAGTTGTCACGAGTCAAGTTGAAATTCAAGGACAACTGCCAGAAAGGTACATTCCGGTAACAGTCCTTGAAAGCCAACACTTATAAATACTGGTCGAGAGCATGCCGAACCATGCTTTGCGAAGACTTCAGAAGCTCTTAGTATCGAACCAGTAAAGTGCTAAATTGTTATTTTATAATAGATGACGATCAAAAGCTGACCTATAAACTGATAAAAAACTCAGTTTGAAAATCCAAAATTATTTACAGATTATCTACCTATCAAGCTTGACAGGTCTATTTGATAAATAGTTTCGATGTCACGTAATCTGAGCTACTAAAACAAACTCACCTTAGTATAATCTAAATTCTCTTGCAGTTTCACATCCGGGCAGTCTCCAATCAATGTATAAAACGTTGTCCTTGAAGACTGCGCAGTTTGTGTAGACCCATCTTGACACTTCACATTGCACCATTGGAGAATCAGACACACTATTGTATAAACTATCATCGTCCAAAACTGACCTTAGAATTTTAGAATAGATCTAGGTTTATTTGACTAACTCTGTCTAAGATATGACTGCGAATGCGAGGGTCCCACCCACACGATAATTATTCAATCGAGAAACCCCTTGTACATGATTGTATGATATAGTTAGACATAGTGAATTGGATGCAGAATATCATTGTAAGGAGGATGTGGGAGATTATTCCTGATAGGTTTCATGGAACCTGCATCAATTTTATCCTGCGTCATCAATTTAGCTAATTGTTGTAGGATATGCTCAGAGAGAGATTTGACTTTGTGACTGGGATTGATGATAATGATAAATAATACATAATTTAAATACCTATGTAAATTATAAATCAATATATTAAAGTTAATATATGAAAGTGATACTGAGAAATTTACTGTAGTTATAGCTTATTCAAATGTAAATTATGATTTCCAAGTCTTTACAAAATTACAAATTTAGGAGAGGAAAATATTTAAGTCGGGGGAGGGGTTCAAACCCGCATCCATTCACCCATTTAGCAGGGAAATGCTCTAATCCAATTGAGCTAACATGACAATGTGTCCATAACTCAAGTTTTTCTTATCGTTCTTTTAAACCATCGTATTGGGATGGAGCGACATCTATAGTTCAACTTACGTTGTACTACAAACAAGACTAATTTCGCGATTAGCTTTAAACTTGTAAATGATGACGAAACCCTATACTTTTATATTTGCAATAACGCATGCTTTGCTGATTACATTACAAAATTACAAATTTACGAAAGGATTAAGATTTTTTTTCCCAAGTCTTTTCCCAAGACCTTACTCTATAATATATTCTGATATTGTTTTTGTAATTAAAGAGAAACAAGGAAGTTTAAATACTTATTAAATTTATTTATCCTCATCAGTGTCGGTGTTTATAGCTTGCACATGCGCAGTCCAGTGGTAATTACACATGTGTTGCCTCTGCTCTACTATTTCCAAAAATGCTATGTTTGCATTTGGTATAGTGTTGAGCTCCATTGTAGCTCTTTGATATAATTCTTCTGCAAGGAACGGTTCTCTTGAAAGGATCCACGCTGAAACTGAAATATTGTGATAAAGATAATTTCTTCTGAGCCGATAGAAGCGGAAACAATTGTCCATCGTGATATCGATTCTTAATAAGTTGTTTAAGACTTAATATAAATATTTTTACAGTCATTAAATACAAATACGAGCGTAAATTTTAATAATTGACAATTTAATTAATTTTATAATTTAAGTGAAGTAATAACGTCATTAGATGTATTCTGCACAAGTGTAAACTCGGCAAAGCGGCTGCTTAGCTGTGAGTTTTTATACGTTAAGAAAATATTTTATCTGAAATTGTTTATACAGGGTTATTGGTAAAATGCTAAAAACCTCTTAGGGTTGACTTCTGCTTCTGCTAGTCCTAACAACAATTTTAGAATATTTTTTTTCGAATGGAATATGAAATAATTTTTAAATCATGACAGACACCTGTGCTGCATTAGCTGCATTAACTTAAGTAAAAGTCTGTCCGATAACAACTGCAAAACTGTTATATCAGTGGCCTGCCCGTAGTCACTTCAACTTGTAAATTCTGAAAACTATGTAGATGACTTTGGTTTTTCGGAGAAAGTAAATATGTTGAACCGGGTTTTATCCTGCTGAGAAACTTTCAACATAGGTCTCACTGTAGCTCATTGAGTAACTCTGATCTTGTCCATATGGGCCACAGTTAAGAATCATTTTTAGAAAGCAAGTGTATAATAATATATAATATATAATACAATCTCGATTTCGTGACCATCGGTTTTTATGCATGAAATTTTAGGTAGTCTCTAGAAAAACCCAGAATGGATACTTTTTCAACGTAATTTTGAAGTATATTAATTTTTTGAAAAATATACAACACTAAAGCTAATACAATAAAATCGTTTAGACAACTTATAAGTCTTTGAAAAATAAAATACATAACTCATTTTCTATACAATACAAAATATCCCCGTGGAGAGCCAGGGTTGAATGTCACCTCCCCCATATCTTCCCATGGGTGCCGTAAGGGGTGACTACGGCAAAACTAACAGAAGAGAAGCAGTGATTTCTCAAGAACTCACAACTTCTACTGCGATCAAGAGTGGGGATTATAGCAAATCTTCACAATGAAGGAGACCTATTCCTTGTTAAATGGTTAAAAAAATCCTTTGATGTGATGATGATAATGATTAAAACATTGAACTGGTCTATGTAGTAAAAAAAAATATAATAATATAGTAGGTACTTACTATATTTGATACCCAATTCCGCTCTACTCCTGCATCCATACACTACTGCGTAGTTAAAATAATCAGTCGATATCACAGTTAGAGGTATACCCACTGGATCTGAAATAAGTAAATTGCTGATTTAATATTAAGTTTTTTTAATTGCTAATAACAGGCTAAGCCTAGAGTCTGGCTCTCAAAAACAGCTGCTGGAGCACACCCTTAAGTGCTTGGCGATAGATTTTATACTTGGCGGTGCTGGTTAAGCAGGCAGTAATTAACTAAATACCATCATGCAGTGAAACTCAGCCCATGGAATTCAAACCATGGACCTTCTGCGTGGCAGTCCATGTTAGAATTGCTTTGAAACTAGATGGACTGCACTAACTGATCCCCTAGAGTTGTCCAATACATTTTTTATTGCTTAATGGGATCCTATGAATTGTAGATGAATTAGTTACTTCATAAATATTTTTTGTGTTTTTTTATAGCAAATTTCAATGGCACCTAATTGTATGTGATGCTGTGGATAAAGATATGGTTCAGGCTTATCTAGAATTACTGGCTCTTAAGCTGGTAAACACCGCTAGGTACTTAGTGACAGATTTTTAATTGAAGGAAGGAGCTAGCAAAGCGGGCATTTGCAAAATGCCCTACCACTTTAACGACTGCAATACTAAGTCAGCAACTGAAATTTTATTGACAGCTTAACGTGCCCTCCGAAACACGAAAACGCTCAGTTGTAATGCCAGTAGCGGTCATCCATCCACGGCATGACAGCATAAGACGTTGCTTAACTTAGTTGATCGGTGAAGAACGATCAGCTAAATGTGTAAGTACATAGTTTTTATTTAATGATAGACCTCAAGTTGCTTGCGAGAGCGGTTTCCGACCAAAAAGGCCAGCCTTTTCCAAGATGTACTTTTTTAAGATACTGTTTTCTGGACTGTAGCGTTGTAGTAAGTTCAGTGCATTAAGAGTTTTGTCAGTATTTCGTTGCTTTTAATTTAGTTACTCTCTCTTTGTGCAGCATATATTAAGCAGTTTACATTCCATTTGAAACCAAACAGTTGACCAATGACAGTTTGAACCTATCGTTGCAGTTTACATAGTTTTGTTCTACATACCTATATTGTTTTCTTGAATTGAAAAAACTGCGTCGTCACCAGGATAGTAGGAGCTGTTCACGTGAAGGATGAACTGGATACCGTCCCTGACAAAGACATGTTTAATCTCTATCCTGCGGCCGCAGTATTGTATAGTTTTGTACGCGCAAGAGCCATAGTCTTCGTACCAAGTCGGGAACCGGGCTATCTCGTACCACTGTCCGAGAAACTGAAAATTGGAAAACAATTTGTTCGGATCACCACATTCACGAATTCTTTGTAATTATTAATAATAAATATGTTAATCCTCCCTTTTCTCTGAAGTGGCTTTTCTCTCAAGCTTTCAATTAAAATAATATTTAAAAATATATATAAAACCCGTTATATATTCTAATATTTTTTTATATAAGTAGGTATATTTGTAACTTGAAATTCCACTGAAAAAGAAACTATGTTTAAGTCTCAGAATAAAACCGTTCGGGTTATAATATGTGGAACAAACCAACAGAACGGAACTTTTGTTAATATTAACTTAATCTTTTTATTTTATTTTCACTAAGCATAATCGAATCGGTTTTATTTATAAGAAACAATTTAAGGTAATTTAGCACAGTTGAAAAGTTTTTCCGTGCTTCGGAGGGCACGTTAAGCTGTAAGTCTCGGTTGTTGTCTTAGGATGGCAGTAGTTATAGCATGGTGGTAGGGCAATTTGCGAATGCCCGCCTAGCTAGCTACCACCCTCAAGTAGAAAATCTGTCGCTAAGCATCTAACGGTGTGTTCCGGCAGCTGTCCTTGAGAGCCAGTAATTATAGGTTAGCCTGAACAACATCTTCGACTACATCATCACTTACTATCAGGTGAGATAGTGGTCAAAGACTAACCTATCAGGCACAAAAAAAAGAAAAGAATTCGGCAAAAAGCAAATAAAGTCTGTATAAGTACTAAAAGTGATTTTATAAAGAGTGTAAAAATATATGACAAACTGCACTAATTGTAGAACAGACAAATAGTTTTTGATGGACCATGTGTATTATGGCATAAAAAAACTACAACTAAATAATACAATTAAATAATATTATAATAATGTAAGTAATGAATTCATTTTGAAATAATGTAATTCAATACTAACCATTCTAATAATGTAATTTAATGTTTGTGTAATTCGTACGGGTATTGTATCCATAATTTGCACGCCTTGAATATTCTGATATAGAGCAACATGGTCAAGTCCCGCACATGATTATATTTTATCTCGTGAATTTGTAATTTTGTAATATAATACGCATAGCTTGCGTACACACGTGGTACACACAGTGCAGAATGTTTCGGCTTAGGTTTCACGGCCAGCCTGATCCATCCCGGAGAATATTCTTGTTGGTCATATTCTGTCGTCACGGCATGACAGTCATTTAAAGCAACCTTCTCACATCCGACAGGATGATATTGAACAGTAAAATGCTTATCACCATAATAAGACGACATAGTGACTATTTCCGTTTCTGTTACGATGATGAAAACATTGAGGAAAACTGGCGATATGAATATCTTAGAACATTCCAGTGAACTTAGCGTCACTAGGTCTAGTAATGTTTCAAAAGAATTTAATCGTTAATTGACATCGATATCACGAGTCATTCACAATTATGTATTTCGTATCAGATTAAAGCTGTTTGAGGTATCATGTTCCTAAAGTAGATCCTACTCAGTACGTAATAAAAACATGTTTGGTAATAGGGGGCCAAATATGTACCTTAAGCGGTTTTTATATGACACAAATAATGTTGTTTAAGTGTATGACAAAAGACAAACAAAGATTTTCTATGACAAAAGTATAACGAGAGGAAAATTGTAGTGATAACAAATATTTTTAAAAGATACTTTTAAGAAAACATTAAATAATATTTAAATAAAACACTTAAAAAAGATTAAAAATATATATCTAGTGACAATTCCGCCTAATTTTCCTGTTATCTACGTGATGTCACAACATCACGCAGCCTAACCGGAATAATACCCGACTAGTTTCGCTTCTAAACGAAGCATCTTCAGGAGGTCTTGACTCACCGAGCGCACGATCGAGACTATTCATTACTTTAAAAATTATAGTCGTGAGCGGGATTCAGACCCGCGCCATTCACATCTATAGCCGGTGTATGCCTTGACCACTAAACCAACATGAAATAAGACGTATGATTATTATTTGTGGCATTTTATAAGATAGTTAGATGACTTTAATTTTTCCTCTCATAGTTATTTTTATTGTAAGCAGCGGAGCATGCGCTTTTGTAAAAATAAAAATATTTAATAATTCTCTATTTAAGTTAGTTATGTATGAGACCTTATATTGAATGATAATTAAACGCCAGATATATTTCTAGAGTTATTGTATATATTTAATTTTCTGCCTGATATAAGCACGTACTTGAGTTGTATACAAATCAGCAATGGCCGATAAATTTATCAATTGATTTAATTTATTTGCAATACAATTTTTTTTTACTATGTATATTCAGATGACTTTTCTGAGTGCAATAAATGTGAGCACATAAGTCACTAGGTGCCGCAATTACTAATACTCATCTAGAATTTGTGACTTAACTTGAGTTTAGTAATTCTATATATGCATCTCAAAGTTGGATCGATCGTAAGATGCAGTTTTGACATTTAATGATGTATGAACATCTTACATAGTATATACAAGTGAGCTAAGTTGCTCATTATACACGAGGGTGTGGGAGTGTATAATGAGCAAGTTGCCCACGAGTTTCATACACACTTTTTCAACACGCTTGCGTGGAAAAAAGTATATATTGCACAAATGCGATACAAGCAACATACGAAAATTATGGAAATAGCGCGCAAGTTTTTATTTTGCGCGTGATAGATTATTTGAAAATTGACTTACTATGTAATGAAATATTTTTTCATCTTCACTTGATTAGCTTTAAGCTTAAGATTAAACAACTGGCTTAATGTGACATTCTCATTTCGTTTTAATTATACTCTGTGGTTTTTAAGAGGAAAATAAGTATTGGTTTAATTATCCATGTGTATACCTACTTTATCTGTGGTGTGAATTTAATACTGTACCTAATTGTGTTTGTTGTTAGACTGTGATTAAGCATAATATATTGATTATCATGATCACTTGAATCATTATTTGATGTTATTAATACTGTAAGTATATTTTATAAGTAATTTAACTGGTCATGTGACATTTGTTGAGATACTTATATAAAATAGTTTATATTATGTGCTTTATTTATATGTGTAAAAACATTGAAGATTTTATTATACTTATTGCCATACGTGAGCTTGAGATCACACAATTGTCAATTATAAAGAGTAATGTGTTTGTGAAGGTAGTCGCTTTGTCACCTTGTTTGTTCACTCACTGCGAGTAGCTTCAGTGTCTGTCGGACCACCGTGCGGAGCGGACCTCTAGTGGTATCGAAATAGTCTTTAATGACGAAGTGCTGCCCGATTCAGTGTCTGTCGGACTGCCGTGCCGAGCAGACCTCCAGTGGTGTAGAAATAGTCTTTAACGACGAAGTGCTGCCGAATCAAGATGTTGTGAAGTTAAGTAATTTATTATACTCTTTTTAGGTATTATATAACGATGAATATGTCAATCAATAGTTGATAAGTGTAAATGAAGTGTATATAGTAAGTAAGTATCACATTGTTAAAAGACATTTAAAAGAATGGCCTCGAGTTTCTTGCCCGTTCTTCTCGAAGTGGCTCTATACAACTTTGTTTACTGAACGAGGCAGTAATGATAGAATATTTCAATGTTAAAATTTCATTAGAGCGTCGTAGACGCCTAAATTGAATAAATGGTTTTGACTTTGACTTTGACTTTCATTATTCTAACTAACACGCGCGGCAAATGTATGTTGATTGATTACATATAAACTTTGTGTATTAACAAATCTGTATTACCCGGTTAAATTGAAAATGCTCTGTTTACTCGCGTATAATTTGCAGTTAGGTACTAACTTAACTTTGTAGGGATAATTCTATTACGCACTAGTGTATAATATTATTATGCACGAGGGTGTTATAGTTCGATTTATGGCCATAGGAACAAAATACTAAAGCTCACTTTACGAGCAAGAGTGTTGAAAATATTTTTATATTTCCAATAACGCATGTTACATTACAAAACAACCAACAATTTACAACGTAAATTGAACTATAGATGTCGCTCCATCCCCATACGATTGTTAAAAAGAACGATAGGAAACATTTCTGTTCTGGACTCATTGTCATGTTAGCTCAAATTGGATTAGAACATACCCCGGCTAAAGGGGTGGATGGACGCGGGTTCGAATCCCACACATGACTTATATTTTTCCTCTCGTAAATTTATGGAACATCTGTCAAAACTGCATCTTAAGATCGATCTCAATTTGAGATACATTTATTAATACGAACTTGAGAAAAATAATTTTTGACAGTCCTTGGCCATATCATACCTTAACAAAAGATGAGATTGTTGTAAAACACTTACTAGATATAGAAAGGAAAAAACTTAATACCCTTACATGTGTTTGTGATAGAACAAGCACAAAGCCCACCTGATGTTAAGCGGTAACCTCTGCCTATAATAGATGCATTTCGTCAAATGCCGAACTGCAGTGCGCCCGTCACCCTGAGACAAACAGTTGTTAAGACTGATGTGCCTGTAATTTTACTGATTGTCAAAGACTATTGCCGGAACACACTGTTAGGTGCTTGGCAACAGATTTTCTACTTGAGGGTGGTAGCTAGCCAGGCGGGCCTTCGTAAAATGCCCTCCCACCATGCGCTAAAGCTCATGTTGGCGATGGGGATCGAACTATGTACATGCGGCACTGCAGTCCATAGCTATAGCAGATTATCATTCTTCAGATTTATACGACATTCCTAAAATATTATTCATAGATAAATGTGTCATGATCACATATTCTTGAAAAATTACAAATCAGCACACAAATGTTTTATCAAATATCTGATCTGAGGATACGATGCGAGTTGTGTAAGATAAGATATACTTTAACAGCGACCACTAATTGAAATGATTTACCAAGAAAATAACAGACTGTTTGACTACATGTATAAAAAAAACTCATTTCGGTACGATTTTTTGGTGTTTTATATCTATCCTTATATTATACTAGCTTTCCGGGTGCGGCTCCACCCGCACGTATGTCGGTTATCGCGTAAAACATTAACCTCTTTTTGCGCAGTTGGATAAAAACTGTCCTATGTTTTTTCCCGGGTCTCAAACTATTTCCATACCAAATTTCATTCAAATCGGTCCAGTAGTTTTGGCGTGAAAGCGCAACAGGCAGACAGACAGGCAAACAGTCAGACAGACTGAGTTACTTTCGCATTTATAATATTAGTACTGATAGTACTGATTTCTTTACTCCAATCTATGTAATAATTTTTTCGTGTCCCTAAGTTGAAATTGGAGTTCAAATATCATGAAATGAAACTTTTCATGAAGATTCTAGCAATAATGTCAATGAGAAAAAATAATTAAATTATGACAAAAAAACGTTTCTTCTTTTCCATTTTCTATAATGGCATTAACTTGTATTGTAACTCATATAATTAAAAACTGTTATACATTAATTAAACTTCAATAAAATGCTTTTTCAGTTTCCTTTATTTAATTACGGCCACAAGAAATTATGCTTGGATATTTTTTTATTGTTGTAGCCCACAGAGAAAAACTGAACTCATTGAGATGGCAAACTGATAAGTGTGAGTTGAAGATGAATAGATGTTTTAGCCAATTGGCAGGTCCTTTGAGCAAGAGGGGAACTTGGTGGGTACCACTGCATTACCTCATTTTTTGCCTCTAAGCAGTCGTTTGCATTTAGGTTTGAAGCCAAGTGTAATTACTAGGCTATAATTTTCTCTCATCTTTCATAGGCAATAATAATTGTTTTTTGGAATGACGTCTGCAGTGCTGTGTAAAACTAGTAGAACAGTGTCACTGCATCAGTAAAGAATTGCTTAATTTTATATAAGATAGTGACCTTACTTGTTAAGTTGGTTTATGTCAAAATATACACTTTAGGTTAGGAATCTAAAATATTGGTCTGTCAAACCTCCATAAAACATATACTGAAACAGCCCCTTCTTAATGATATATATAATGCTGCTGCATTGTTGGATCTGTGATAAAAATAGTCAATTGTACACACACTTACGGTTTGAGATGCATAAGCGGGGCCCAACATGCTAAGGATGGTTTATATAACGGAAAATTATAAATAAAAACTAGGAGACGGAGAAATGTCTAGAATTTCTGCTCCTTGGTATAAGAAACATTAATTTTTCTTAGATTTATTTAAACATCATTGAGGCACGCTAAGTTAATACATGGATTTTTTCGGATGGAAAAGATAACAAATTCAAATTCAAATTCAAAATCATTTATTTAATTTAGGCGTCTACGACGCTCTTATGAAGGTCAATTACAAATTTTTATATTGAAATTTTCTACATTGTACTGCCACGTTCAGCAAAAAAAAAAAAATATAGAGCCACTGCGAGAAGAACGGGCAAGAAACTCGGGGCCATTCTTTTAAACATCTTTTAACAATGTGTTATATACAATATAATATGACTATTACAACCAGGGTCTTGAAACCGCGACCCCAGAATATCTTCCTAGAGCATGTACAATATTCATATTACGCCATCCGTCCACAAGGACTAAAGCTTTTTCTGACTTTTCTCTTTTTTATAGCTGATGGTAAGTGATGATGTGGCCGAAGATGTTGTATAAACTTAACCTAGATTTACTGGCTCTCAAGGACAGCTGCCGAAGCACACCGTTACGTGCTTGGCGACAGATTTTCTACTTTAGGGTGCTAGATAGCAAGACGGATATTCGCAAAATGCCCTACCACCATGCTGACTGTTAAAGTGGGGTCAGCAATACGAGTTAGTGCTTATCTTTCGCTCTGATATCTAATTTATCTACTAACAACTTTTATAGACATATTATAACACTTAAAACCGGCGCGGACTAACGGCATGACATGGCACAGCATGCTTCGGCAGCCTGAAGCATGCAGAAGCCCAGCCAATCTATAGCATATTCCCAGACTTAATGGTGTCAGTATGATTGACTGGGATTTAGTATTAACATCCGTTTCTGCTGAAGATGAAGAGAGACAAAAACGAACTACTAAGTTGAAGAAAATATATACGATAATTCTTGTGATACAAAATTACTAATTTACGAGAGGAAAAATCAAAACGGTGGTTAAAGAAAGATTTGATTTTTTTATTTAAGACTCATTGTCATGTTATCTCAATTGGATTAGAGCATACCCCAGCTAAAGGGGAGGATGGACGCGGGTTCGAATCCCGCACATGGCTTAAATTTGTTCTCTCGTAAAGTTGCAATTTTGTATTGTTATCCGCAGAGTATGCGTTATTGCAGACATAAAAATATTAAGATACTACTTGTGTCATGATTCGACGTGCGGCGGCATCCTGAGCTTTGGCCTCATTGTATCAAAATAAAGTAACATGATTTCTATATTCTTTGTTATAAAGTTAAAATTAACTTGACCGAAAAAAAATGCCATGGCGTCAGTCAGCGCCGGCACTTATTCACACAGTCCATCAACAACTTCTTCAGCATTTCTCTTCCCTTATATCCATCTAAATTTAACACTGTTTAGCTGATTTTATTTCCCTCATGTCATGCCCACGCCACGCTCATCTATTTTTGTTTTGGCGGATAGGCTAACTTTTGAACACAATCTCATCTAATGGTCTAACATCATAGTGATGATGTAGTCATGAAAGATGTTGTTCAGGCTAACCTTGAATTACTGGTTGTTAAGAACAGCGGCCAGAACACACTGTTAGGCGCTTAGCGTAGAATTTTATTATCGAGGGTGGTAGCTAGCCTGTCAAGCATTCGCAAAATACCCTATCTCCATGCTATAACGGACTGCCGTACCAAGATAACAATCGGTACCGACGACTTAACGTGCCCTCTAATTAAGTAGTAATGTCACTAGCGGTTTGGACGGACGTTGCTTAACTCGGTTAAAAACGGCTAAGCAAACTTGCTACGAGCGTTTCAAAATCTTGACACTTACCTTTTCCAAATCAAAGTATTTCATAGTTTCAACCTCAGCACATGTTCCAAACTGTATCACTTGGCTTTCACAGGCATTTGTAATAATAATAAGTAAAAAACACGAAACACTTAACTTCTGATACATTTTTGATATTTGTGTTTTGTAGATACATCACATTCTAACAATTTGACTGAATTTGAGAGGCTTGCTTCATCTTACATTTATCTCTTATCTCATATTTGTCAAAGAGCCATGATATGTGTGGCTGTAATGTGCAGTAAGGACTCATGTAGTAGAAACTCACGTCTCTGGCGGATTTTTGATACTTGTAGCTGGATTTTGTGATCATTCAACAAGGGTATTCGCGAGTTTAAAAAATAATATTTACCGTATTATCTCAATGTTATTGGAGACGAATTCACATTCCATAAATTTTCACTAAGCCGCCAGAAGTACTAAACAAGTATACATACCACTGGTGACATTACTACTGAGCCTGGCTAGCTACCAACCTCAAGTCACACCTAGCGGTGTGCTCTGGCAGCTGTCCTTGAGAGCCAGTAATTCTAGGTTAGCCTGAACAACATCATCTTCGACCACATCATCACTTACCATCAGGTGAGACAGAGGTCAAAGGCTATCAGGCATAAAAAAAGTATACATTAATTTAAAAAATTAAAAATTCCGATTGCTATTTTATTGGTTTTCCTTTGGCATCCGAGATAATGAGAACAATAGAAAATCATTCATAAATGGACGATATCGTCCAAGCCGATGCCAAAGTAGCCAATTGTCACGGTCATTTACACTATAGTTATTATTAGAAAAGAAATATTTACCTTGTTTTTAAACTCTCAATGTGTTGGTACTGTTGCAAGCGCCATGGTCACGAGTAAACCGAAGTCTATGTGAGTCGGTCGGCACTAAGAGCAGACGAACCGGTCTACCCTCTTTCTTGTACGTCTTTTCGGCATGGCGACGCTAATATTGCCACTGTCACACACCACTATTTCAAAATTCGACATGCAAAATTAAAGACGTGATGATTAAGATCGTGAACTATTTGTAACACTTCTTCGGTTCGTGCGTATGTCCACAGTATTCCATGTTCTCAACAGTTGAAACCTATCTTCCCTATTGAAGTTTCAATACTATTATTTCGATCGCTTCTCTTACCATTCTCGGTATGCAATGGCGTGTAGTCGAGAGTACCTGTAGGTTGTGTAACTCAATCCAGTGGTTTGAACCAGAATCCAGAAGGTGTTGAGTTATGGCAGATTTTTCAATATCGAGAGCTCAAAAGCAATAAAAAACACGGTAAATATCCCGTTTATAATAATAACTATAGTGCATTTTTATTTATAATGCCTGATAGGCTAGTCTTTGACCACTTTATTCATTTTATACATTCATTCTATTTATTTTCGTAAAACGTTCAATTTAAATTAAAACTGTAAGTTATATAATTTTATGAAATCGTTTTTAAAGCCCTTTATTTCGAAACCCCACCCGATGGGTTTGGAAGAAAAAAGTTATCTCACAGAACGGCGTTAAAAATCCGCCAGTTTGTGTTTTTTTTATATATAAGGTGGATATTAATTCTAGGTATACAAAACAACTGTCTATTGTGCCTAGTATAGCAGTTCATTGACTTCGCTTAGCAATCGTGCGTGTGAGGGAATAGAGTAGATCCACCGTGTTCGTAGACCGCGGTTGTCCTTGCTATTATTCCCAAAGCTTGCTATTAATCCCCCGCAGTATGGTTGATGAATTAATATCCACCTTATATACCTAGCATCACTTTCGTTATCAAGATGAAACTCACGATGTTTCATACGCTGGTAGCTTTCCGAATTGTAGTCCTCGCGAGTCTGCCCTTGCATAGCTTACAATTGAATAAAGGTTCACTGCTCGTGCTAATGGTAGAATGGGTCAACAAATCCAAAAATCTTGATATGTAAGTAATGTAAATAATAAATGATTTTCTTCGACTTATGTTCAAGAAAATCAATGACACGCGGGCCCCAGCGAAGGCTAGTTGTATCAGAAATAAGTAGGTACAAGTTGTAAATATACAATAATTTTATATACTTGCTAATGTATTTATTTCGAAATAATATTCTGGCTACAAAAAAATTCAAAATAAATAATTGATTATACGACAGAGAGAGAGCTTATCACTTTTACGCAACTGAGGTTCGTAAACGAATTTCAATTCATTTTTTAAATATATATTTTTACGGAAAATTGTCAAACCAGAAGTATAGAGACTAGGCTTTCGACTGGATGTTAGGACATGTATTCAAAATTTCAACGATGGATAAGAACGAGGAACAAATTAGAGTTATGAGTCATATGTCATGTTAGCTTAGCGGTCAGAGCATACCCCGGCTTAATGTGTGGATGGCGCGGGTTCGAAGCGCCATGAAGACACTTAAACATAAAACACATGAGGATATTTTCTTTCAAATATAAATAAACAGAACGATTGAAAGTCCATACTGCTTGTGCTGTATAGATATAGTATGATCTTCTTATCCATCTTTTAAAATTTAAACACTTCTGAATATACTTGCTTCTGAAGCAGACGCTACTATCTTATGAAACTAGATGAAAATCTCTGATAAGTTACTTGTGTTCATAATTTTTGATAAAAATGTATACATTTTCTTTACTGTTGATAGCGCTAGACTTTGACCACAATATCAATAAGTGTTAACCATTGCGAAAAAAATCCTATGGCAATGCAACACAAAAAAAATTAAGGCTGGAGTACACATAGCCTTTTTCATACAAACATAGTTTCGTCATCATAAATATTCGTCATTTTAAATACCAATAGTTCAAACTGGGTGAAATTGTGCATGCATGTCCTTAAGACTAATAATTATGCTTTTGGTCAAACAATTTTTCGATTTATATTTTACTAGCTTTCCGGGCGCGACTCGCGACTAAGGGTTCCGTACTATTAACTGTAACCTAATCTTGCAAGTTACTGACACTTTTCGCAGTGTCCCATTGAGCTGGGTGGGTCCGTTCCTATCCTAGGTAGGTACGAACCCTAAACAGTGATCTCACTAATTGTTTATTTTTAATCTAAATATTCGGTGAATATTTTAAGTTTCTTCCTGTTTTCATTATTATTATTTTTAGCAAATAAACGGCAAAAACATCTTTTACTGTGTGAGAGCCCCCTTATTTATTTTATTTTCATTAATTATATTTAATAAGAACATAAAACTAAATATTCTGTGCTTAGTTAAAGCGTCTACCTGTCACCGTTATTAGTATCGAGCAAGAACCGGTAAAAAAATCAAGTTTGTTGTATGGGAGCCCTCCTTAAATATTTGTTTTATTTTATTTTTAGTATTTGTTGTTATAGCGGCAATAGAAATACATAATCTGTGAAAATTTGAACTGTCTAGCTGGCACTGTTCTTAACATACAGCCTGGTGTCACACGGAAGGACGGACAGCGAAGTCTTGGTAATAAAGTCCCGTTTTTACCTTTTGGGTACGGAACCCTAAAAACCGTAATCAGTGTCAAAATGTGCGTGGATATTCCTGTTTGCCAATCCTACCGCATATTGAAAAGATATATCTACACCTATGAGCGGCATGCTCTCACGACAGCGTAAGCAGGATATCGCTGCACATTGGGTGCGCAATAGCTTTTATCATCTTAATGTCCTGATCAACTGATAGGTATTGAATATACTACCAACAAAAGTATTTTGAAGGAGTGATAACGTCAGGCGGGAAAGGATATAAAATCAAACCCAAAAAGGAAAAAATAAATCACATGTGATTTTCATCAACACTAAGGAATGTTGATGAAGAATATGTACCAACCCAACATAAGTGGAAAAAGGATATGCAGATGATAATCTGCCGGAACTTAGGGCCTTTAGAAACCAACTTAAATTCTTATGTAACTACTAAACCGAAACAATTTTCATTTAAGTAACGTTATGTAAATAATCTAAAAACTGCATCAAAATCCACTTAAAAGTTTACTGAAGTTCCATTTCAAATAATATATTCTAAGGTAATCAATTTAGCTCGTGAGGTGTCGGGCTAGAATATCACTCCGTCTTTTTCCGTCGCAGGCAGCAGCGCCTTCTGAGGAACTTACAGTGTGCTATCTTACACTGCGTTCCTCAAGACACCTGCTAAGCTATTATGGTAAACCCCCCTTTGATCGGGGAGGCCGCGTTCATCAGTAGACAATCCAGCTGATACAGTGCCTGATAAATGTTGGGTTAGAATTGCAGGCCGCCATGTCTTCCTGCGAGTGTCATTAGAGGCGACAAAAGGAAAAAACTAGAAGTGGGCATGAAGTGGGCAGCAGCGCCTTCTAAAGAACTGCCGCCTTTCACTGCGGTCCCCAAACCAAGCGTGATGATTATTGCAAACCCCCCATTGATCGCTCACTAGTGGACTGTATGCCATAACAGTGATAGCTGATAAAGTAATATATCAGCGAGATAAACACCCCATACAAAATCGTCATACAGTAGAGAACCTTACTGAAGCCGCAAATTCATATTCACTCACTGCCAATAAAAACTGATACGGCAGAATCGTACTAAGGTTCTGAGTCATTTCGGTCATAACGAGCAGTTACCATGGAGACCAGTCGGGGATGTGGATTTTTTTTCAAAACTGGAGAATTTTCACATAGCAAACCTTGATCGCTTACTTTATGATCGAAAAAATATTTTGTTCTTAATATATTAATATATAAATTATCCATAATAATATAACAAAATCAATGAAATATTTTTTTATAAAAGATACTGATTAGTTACAGTTATAACTCAATAGCTTCATCGTTCTCTGAATGAAGTTTCCGGAATAAATTTTCCGCAAACAAAAAATTCTTAACTCTATAAAGTAAGCCACTTTTTTCGTCACGTCTCATTTGTCAGTTACCTTCCGTGGTTGTTACTTGTGTTGTGCTGTGACAAGGTTCTAAAATGTTAGTCCTCAGTTTGATTTTAGGATTGCTTTGGTTCAAAGTGGAAGCTGTTGTTAGGAACAAAACCTGCCCTGAAGTTACACCTAGAGAATTAGATTGGAAAGAAGTAAGTGTATAAGCTGGATTGTGCACTGCTAAACACACTACTGCCGTGGGGTGCCGGGTTAGAATTGCATCTCCCCATATCATCTGGTGGGTGTCGTAAGAGGCGACTAAGGGAGAAATAGTGGAAGGTGGGCAGCAGCACCTTCTGAAGAACTGCCAACTTACACTGCGATCCCCAAGCCGCCTGCCAAGCCCACGCTTGGCAGGCGATTATGGCAAATCTGGCAAATACTCCCTTAATAGGCGAGGCTGTGTTCAGCAGTGGACGAGCCGGCTGATACAGTAAACACACAGTACTGTATAAGCTAGATTGTTCACTGCTATACACAGCCTCGCCCCTAAACCCCTTAAGTCCCTTTTCTACAATCGCCATGCTTGGCAGGCGTCATGGGGATCTCAGTGCTCCCTCCTACGACAGTAAGATATGGGGGGAGGAGTGCACTTGGTATTGGCAGAGGCTTCATAGTCAGTTTCACACAGTGGTAGGGTCTCTAGGACTAGAATTCTTCGTCTGAGCGTAGCGAATGTTTCAAGCTTTTATAATACAGTACAATTATTTGAGTTAATTGATATTAAAAAATTAAATATAAAATTACTACAGGAGATATTAAAAATCAATTTATTTCCACAGAACTGTAGTAAAGGTTCGAATTTCAAAAACCTTGATTAAAGCACTTTTCCATGCAAATTTTGAATGATACACAACGCCTTTCAGTTTGTGAGATGAAAAAGTATTTTATGAGAATAAAGTTCTTTAAACCTTACCCAAAAAGTATTTGCAGTCAGTTCCCAATCATGTAAATAAGTCACAGTCATGATGTAGTCATGATTTAGTAAGGTCGTGAATACAATTACTAAAACTTTATAGCTTGGACAAGAACAAGACAGATATTTTTTTCTAGATTTTTGTACTTGGGGCTAACATCTAAATTACGAAAAAATATACACATGGAAAACTAATTAACAGCCTAATGGCACCGAGGTAGAATGTGTGTTACACAATATATATTCAGAAGTATATACAGTTGAGTATACACATCTGTACTTTCGACTAACAACTAAGCAACCGGTCCGTGTAAGTCGTAGATAACAGTGTGTACACCCCATATTTATTACTAGCTTTCCGGGCGCGGCTCCGCCCGCGCGTATGTCGGTTATCGCGCAAAAACATTAACCTCTTTTTGCGTAGTTGGATAAAAACTATCCTATGTTTTTTCCCGGGTGGCAAACTATTTCCATACCAAATTTCATTCAAATCGGTCCAGTAGTTTTGGCGTAAAAGCGTAACTGACAGACAGACAGACAAGAGTTACTTTCGCATTTATAATATTAGTACTGATAACAACATAACATTTGCCTACACTCTTACATGTTCACGAATACTCAAAATTACACATTTAGGTTCGAAGAAGTACATTTGCAATTAACACAAAGTAACTAAGATACCATAATTCAATTTGTCTACCCCTTAGCAATTGTAGGTTATATCTCAACAACGTTCGGTTGGTTGTTTTAAAAGTTATTTTGTATGTATGATATTTTGAATTTTGGGCCCCCATTTTTACCCCTTACATTATCAAATTTACTAAAATCATTTTTTTTTTATTTTATATTGTAATTAATAATATATAATAATAATAATGCAGAATATTGGGTTAGTTTGTAGTAATTGTAAGTTATTTAGTTAAATATGTTAATTTTAGTCAGAAATATCTATTATTTATTATTTTTAGTATATTAGTAAAGTTTTGTTTATTGACTGATCTAGGATACATCTATTCCAGAACTGAGGTGAACGGTTATTATATACTATATTAATAGTAATTAAACAACTTAACTTAACTTTAAACGGTTTATATCGCGTATATAAATAATAACTCGTGTGACAAATAAAACCAATTAGCCACCCCGTGACCACGATCACTACAAAGTGTTCGAAACGTCACTCAGGACAAAAATAATGATAAATATACGTGATTTAAACCGTTGAAAGTTGTTTCATTACTATGTGTAACAATTGCGAAAACCTAAAACAACATTTATATACCTACATAATATATAATGTTGGCTTAGGTTTTTATTTGCACACCCTTGTCATGGTACAATTTTAAGGACATTTTTTGTAAAGCGTTACAGCTGCTGTATCTGTACAAAATTCTTGTGAATAAATGATTAGATTTATAAATATGATTTGTTAGTAGCTGTATTGTCAAGACCATATTCAACAAAGTATGTAATAGTACTAATGGACATCTAAGATTGAACAATTCTAGGTGTTCTAGGAAACGTTCCAAGGGCAAATACCAGATTGGGCGGAGTTTCTGTAGTTACCACCCCTGTATACCCTTGTATTTATGTAGTTGCCTTAGAGTATCAACTGTCATTCCAGGTTTGGTCAATTTACCATCTTTGAACAGAAATTTAAGGAAGATTGGCCAAAGTCTAGTAAAAATGAACTCCACTTCAGAATGTTCATAATAATTTTCTTCCCTTTGATGTTATCAAAGGTTTTATAAAGTATTTACTAAAAAGTGCTGTACTGCAGTAACAGCCTGATCGTCCACTGCTGAATACAGCCTCTCCTATATTAAGGGAGTATTTGCCATAATCCCCACGCTTGGCAGGCGTCTATGGGGCATCGCAGGGCAAGTTGGCAGTTCATTAGAAGGCGCTGCTGCCCACCTTCCAGTATTTTTCCCTTAGTCGCCTCTTACGACACCACGGGATGATATGGGGAGGTGCAATTCTAACCCGGCACCCCATGGAGCAACATTAACATTACACGAAAAAGTACCCTTTATAATTTCTTATTGCATTCAGATGGATGGAACATGGTACCTTGCAGCTGTGGCGACTGATTTAGACATCCAAGGGGACTGCGCCATGGTTATCTTCGATCACCAGGACACTCTGGGGGTGTCCATCAAATGGGTCATCAACAATACTGCTAATTTCTATAATGGGTCTGTGGCGTTGATACCAGACCCTAATAGCAATAGCACAGGAGACTTACTTCTGGTTACTTATAATGGTAAGCTTTTTATACTTATATTTTGCGCAGTTGGATAAAAACTATCCTATGTTTTTTCCCGGGTCTCAAACTATTTCCATACCAAATTTCATTCAAATCGGTCCAGTAGTTTTGGCGTGATAGCGTAACAGACAGACAGAGGATTACTTTCGCTTTTATAATATTAGTACTGATGGTAACCCTTGGAATATTTTAACTCTTGGTTAGTACTGATCAATCTGAACAAAAATAATAATAGGATGGACTGAAAACTCTAACTGGCTGTCAAGGACAGTCAGAGTCAGAATTAAAAGTATAGGATGGCATATATTTTATTTTATAGAGGTAGCCCGAACCAAGTCTGGTACATAATTCAGAACTCCAGTTTTTTTTTATTGTGACGGAACAAGCTTGAGAACCACCTGATGTTAAGAGGACTTACCTCTGCCTATAACAGATGCATTTCGTCACAAGTTACGAATTGCACTGCGCCCGTCACCTTGAGACATATTTGGAATTCTCATGTGCCTGTAATTTCTCTGGCTCTCAAGCACTGCTGCCGGAATACACCGTTAGCTGCTTGGCGACCAATTTGCTTCTTGAGGGTGATGGCTAGCCAGATGGGCATTCGAAAAATGCCCTTCCACCATGCGGTGAACTCAGTCCAGTAAATAACTTAGAGTAGACGTGGGACCTTATATATATATATATATATATGACCATCCTACATTTAACATTATCATACACATATTCGAAGGTCATACATTTTTGTAAGGGATTGTGAAGGAATACGCATGAGATGTTTAGCGGTAATCTTAGCCAAACAACAAACGCGTTTTTGTTAGTTTGCTTAGCCATTCTGAAACGATCAGCAAAGTTAAGCAACGTCCGCCTCGGTCAAGAGTTGGATGGGTGACCGCTGGTGACATTACTACTGAGCGCTTCCGAGTTTCGGAGGGCACGTTAAGCCGTCGGTCCCGGTTGTTGTCTTAGGATGGCAGTCGTTATAGCATGATGGTAGGGCATTTTGCGAATGCCCGCCTGGCTAGCTACCACCCTCAAGTAGAAAATCTATCGCCAAGCACCTAACGGTGTGTTCCGACAGCTGTCCTTGAGCCAGTAATTCTTTCATTCTAGGTTAACCTGAACAACATCTTCGACCACATCATCACTTACCATCAGGTGAGATAGCGGTCAAAGGCTAACTATATCAGGCATAAAAAAAAAGAAAAAAAAACGCATTTTGTTACAAGTGACAAACTATATTGCGCTCATCAGCCTGAAAAATACAGTTGTTAAGTTTCATGTGCGTGTAATTTCATAATTACTTGTTAGCTTTCAAGGATTGCCGCTGGACATACTGTCATATGTTTGGCGACAGATTTTCTACTTGAGGGTATGCCCTTCTACCATGTGCTTTACATGGTTACTGGTTATATATATGGTTTCTATAACAAATTTTACTGTTAGTAAAAGAAGGTAGTTATATTTTCATAAAAACTAACGTGAGTTGACATATTTATTATCTACGTATACCGGCTAGATCTCACTGTGCTCATCCTTGAGAATGAGCGTCTTTACTGCTCGAAAACCGGTCGGAGATAACGACTAAACAGTTACCTGTTTCAGACCAAACCTTCTATCTTTAGCAGTAACTTATTTTAGAACTTAGATAAATAACATAACTGACGCGATAAGTAATATTTTGTGGATAAAGTCTAGGGTAGATATAAGAACAAATATAATTGGTACGTGGGATAAAGTGAATGTGAATAAAAGGGGAACATTTTTGACCACAAGTCATGTGACGTAGTACTACCTAGTTTTGAAGCAATAACGGTCGAATTACTTACAACCACTATGGCACGGTAACGTTATCTATACATTACCATGATTATGGACTTGGACTGATATTGTTATCACACATCTATATAGTAACCACGTCGAGGTGTTTTACTACGTTGTCATAGTGCAAGTGAATGGCTGGCTAACCTAATATATCTACCACTCTCGAGTCAAAAAGCACCTAACAGTTGTCCTTCAAGCAGTTTGCATTATAGTCTTAGTTGAACAATATTTCTTACCACATCATCACTGACCAACCTGAACGAACAATAAAAAAACTGATTTTGAGGAAACATTACCTTTGGGTAGTTTGATGTGGATAATCTATTAATATAATTCACTAGCTTTCCGGGCGCGGCTCCGCCCGCGCGTATGTCGGTTATCGCGCGAAAACATTAACCTCTTTTTGCGCAGTCGGATAAAAACTATCCTATGTTTTTTCCCGGGTCTCAAACTATCTCCATACCAAATTTCATTCAAATCGGTCCAGTAGTTTTGGCGTGAAAGCGTAACAGACAGCCATACAGACAGAGTTACTTTCGCATTTATAATATTAGTACTGATTAAGAGTTGATACAATTATTTTTCAAGAATCACTAGATTAAGAGGCACTATTAGTCAAATGCCTTTGCCTAGAAGTATCATTCAGTATATTATATATCCATAATTGAACTGATATATCTATAATTAAACTTGTTTTATTTCTCTTTTATATGAGTAAGTTTTAGTTTTCGCTAGTTAAATTCATGTTTAAACTACGCGCACAAACGGAGGTCTATATTTAATTTGTTAACATTCAGTTTCAGCTATAGTACATTATCTTAAAACATTGTAAGATCTTTTCACGTCATGATGGTAAAAATATTTTTTTTTAATGTAATAATAATAATATTTTTCTGCAGACCAGAGAACGGAGACATATTCATTCTTGGACATCAACTACGAGCATTACGCAGTTGTTATCGCTTGCTATAACCATGAAGATGGAAACAGCAGTACATGTAAGTATTTCACATCTGTAAAGTGCATTCACTTGTAGCACCTACCTGATTCATTGTTTACTTTACTACAAGCGCACACAGATACATCAAGTCACATTCTCACATCACTACACGACACAGCACATTAATAAAATACCTACTCAGTACTTAGTTTATACTGCACAGATTATTCACACAGCCTCTTATATGATATCCTAGTACATGTATATTCGCTTCGTTGTCACAGAGTTATAAATTATAACGTATTGGGTATTTCCTGAAGCGGCAGGTAGATGATATTGTAAATAGATATTCAGGATATATCTTTGTTTGTTGATTTGAATAATCAGACTTCATTAAAAATGTTCTCAATTCGGATTTTCCTCAAGCTCTTCATACACAATTTAATACAGTTTTTTTACCTTAATAGACAGTAACAAAGTAATTTGCTGGTCGGATGCACGCTGAATGCGGTGGATTGGAAAACCGCGTGATGCTTTAGTGGACCAATTAATTCTTTGATTAGCTATTTTTTGTAGAAACAAATATATAGTGGAAAATGTAAAGGTACCAGCTGAAGCGGTATTTTCTTGTATAGCGCTCTCTCAGATACAACCAATTGAAATGGGTTAAATTGTATTTTTTTTATGTTGTTCATGATATTGCAGTAACCCCGGCCTATAGCAGATGCAGTTCCTTACAAGTGACGAATTGCACTGCTCCCTGAGACATACAGTTGCTAAGTCTAAAGAGCCTGTAATTTACTACCTCTCAAGGACTACTGCCCGAACACACACGGTTAGGCGCTTGATGACAAATTTCTACTAAAGAGTGGTAGCTAGCCAGGCGAGCATTCGCACAATGTCCTTCCACTATGCGGTGAAGCTCAAGCCGGCGGCGGTGGTGCTCGAACCATGGATCACCACTCGGCCACTTGGACTTGGCATTTCTAGCCGAAATTTTTAGGTATAGGCATCCGGTGCGAAATCGGAGGACGCGGGTTCGATTCCCGCCTTGGGCATAAAATGTTGTACTCCAATAATTTGTAAAAAATATGATTTTCGCTTAGCACGCGATAGTGCTTGTAATCGAAATAATTAGAAATAATATATAATTATTATTCTAATTATTTATTAATATAACTATTATATATATGAATGTTTGTTTGTGAGTGAGCGAGGAAGGGAATGTGTATATTCGTTACTCTTTCACGCTGAAACGGCTGAGCTGATTTGGGTGAAACTTGGAACATACCTAGTTTAGGACCTGGATTAACACTTAGAACACATTTCAGAATCATCATCATCATTGTTTTCAAGGGTCACAGCTATGTAGTTTTAGAAATATGTTTTTCTACTTCCGCATTCGATACAAAGGGTAGGAACGAGTAGCTATACTGCGTAAAGAACGGATGTGAAATTCGGGGTCATTCTTTTTTATGTCTATTATAATAATTACAATGAAGCGAGGCTATGAAACCTCGAGGTTCTCAGTTCAATGTCAAGAGATAATTTTATGTAGAGTATAAATATATTTTATCGTATAGTACAACATCAAGCAGATTGTGTTATACGGGAGCAAAATAATTATTATTATTACCGCGAGCAGAGAATATAAAGGACCAGGAGAATCACTCTGAAAAGCCATTCCAATAAATAAGCAACTCTAGCTACGAAGCAATAAGGTGTACTTCAGCTCGCAAAGCACGGAGTACCTAATATTTATATTCACCTACAAGGCATCTCTCTTTCTATCGCATAGCTCCGATCTCTTCCGACGCGGTACGCACCGTAGAATGATCCCGTCCGAACGGATACGTCATGTAGCTATATGTATCTAAAGTGCGGAGTGAGTTAGGCCTGCCACGTCAGCGCAATTTTGAATCTAGAACGGAGCGAAGTCTTCTAATATGATAAAAAAAGTTGCATATACTCATTTCAAAAATAGTTTAAGCCCTATTCTCAGCTACTGAACCTACCTACTGAATATACACACAAAATTTTATAGGAATCGGTCAAGCCGTTTCGAAGGAGTTTTGTTACAAACACTGTGACACGAGAATTTTATATGTTAGAGATATAAGTTTATCATATATATTTCAGATGAGATATGGAAAATGACTCGATCGCCGCATCTCAAAAATACTGACGCAGCGAAACTAGACGCAGCCATCGCAAACTACAGCCTCCAAGGGGCCGCTTTCAGCACCTTCAATAACTCCGAAGACACGTGTTGGGTCAACGCTGGCAGTCACATAGACACGTCTACACTTATTATGACATCAGCGGCAGCACTCACGTTATTTAGAAGAATGTATTAGATCAATTTAGTAAATTGATTTTCAATTCAAATGTTTGTTAAAGCTATATTAACTGTCAAAATGTTTTTTCGCACACGTGCTTTCCACAATTAGAATCAGACCTGATTGAGCGAAATTTTTAAGCCAAATTACTTTGGAAATAATGGATTGGCCGTGTAGACGCCGGGTCCATAGCGTTGCAGAGGCTCAAGATAATGCTTTGGGCTTGCAGCTCAGAGAGGTCCCCTTTGCGATGTCATTCATACTGCACTAGATTAGTCAAGTATGCAAACCGCTCGTAGCATAGTTTGCTTAGCCGTTCTCATCCGATCAGCTAAGTTAAGCAATGTCCGCTGAGGTCATGAGTTGGATGGGTGACCGCTAGTGAGCTACTAATGAGCGTGCACGTGCTTTTGAGGGTGCGTTAAGGCGTCGGTCCCGGTTGGTGTTTTAGGATGGCAGTCGTTATAGCATGGTGGTAGGGCATTTTGCGAATGCCCGCCTGACTAGCTACCACCCTCAAGTAGAAAATCTGTCGCCAAGCACCTAACGGTGTATTCCAAGCTATCCTTGAGAGCCAGTACATTTAGGTTAGCCTGAACAACATCATTGACCACATCATCCCTTACCATCAGTTGAAATAGTGGTCAAAGGATAGCCTATTCAGATATATAAAAAAAAATCGTATCTGTCTAATTTGATAAGACCCTACTAATGCTGCTTTGCATAAACATTCTAAGATGGAAAGTACGGTTGTTCTTTTTTAAGTCAAGATCTTTTAGACAGTTATAAAGGGGTTACCAACCAATATTCCTTCCGATATTCTTTGTATATGTAATATATATATTTAATCTCAAATAGTAAAAGTTTGATGATTGAAATGACCACTTTATTTGATTTATTAATTTATTTGTAATTGTGTTTAATTATTATAATAATTAATATGCAATATGCAGTGTAATATGCAGTGTATTACAATTGAGTGTAATTTGATTGACATTAAGATTTTATTTTTGCCTGAAATTTGTAACAAATTGATTTACTTATTATTATTATTTTTTGAATGCTTAAGGGTATAATTTTGCCTGTAATAAAAGAATTTTGAATTTTTGTAATGGGCCCGAGAAGTATTGTTTACTTAGTTATTTTCTTATAATAAAATATATTGTTAAATATTATGATTACAAGCACTACTGCGTACAAACCGAAAATCATAAATTTACAAATTATTGTGTTAATTTTGTACTCCATTAATTTGTAAATTTATAATATATTGTGGTCAATAGAAGTCAATGCAAGTCTTTTAAAAGGCACTTAATTCTACGGGATACATACTGAAGGTCAACATTCATTACCTATCCTATTTTTAATCCTGAATTTCGTTCCATAATTATTTTAATATTAATATTATTTATTTTTAAAATTGCCTACTTGCGTAAGTTTAGGTATACGTATGTTATGTAGAGTTTTAAGAAATAAATTTAATATAATCTGATGTAAATTTATTTCTTATGAAGTAAACCACCTCACTGTTCTGTTTTGAAGCAGAGATGCCTCAGCGGCATTGGCTATGGACTGCTGCGCAGCAGGTCCTTGGTTCGAGTCCCACTGCAGGCTTGAGCTTCACCGCATGGTGGAAGGGCATTTTGCGAATGCCCACCTGGCTAGCGACGACCCTCAAGTAGAAAATCTGTCGTCAAGCACCTAACGGTGTGTTCCGGCAGCAGTCCTTGAGAGCCAGTAAAATTACAGGCACATGAGACTTAACAACTATGTCTCAAGCTGTCGGACGCAGTGCGATTCGTGACTTGTGACGAAATGCATCTGTTATAGGCAGAGGTTAGTCCGCTCAACATAAAAAAAACTGTGTCTTGATAATTCCGGCCAGGGCCATACCTACTGATTGCAATTTTCACGTGGTTCTACTAATTTGCTTTCCTAGAAAGACAACGAAGGAGACTTTCTTTTGTTTGTCCTACTGGTGAAAGTAAAAAAATACTTCCTCTATAACAAAGCAAAATGATTTTCAAGTAAACGTACCAGGCAAACATACCCCAAAGGATGTTATCCAAATGTCTGGTATCTGACAGCATTGAGATTGTGATAGATTGTAGAAACTAGCAAGAGATAGATAGATCTATAGATTATACATGCACCTAAAAGTTTATACGATGAAGTCAAATTCATTGCTTTTAGTCATGGTTTCTATTCCTGACACGCTAGGATCACCCTTAGCAACCCTAGAAACCTCCCTTTATAACAAATTTCATTTAGAAAATTGTAGCTTAGGAGATTTTACGATCAGTGAGTGAGACTTATTAAGTTTTCAAGAGCCGTAAGTACGATTTAAATATTTAGGTTTATTTTAATGAATAACTTTAAAGGAATTGTTATATGACCTCATTTTTATTTACCACCATCACCTCTAAACAAATTTTCATGTTGATGTCATAGCTTGATACACTCGAGAGCAATGAATCCGGGTCACTTAAAGAATCCTAAAAATCTCGGAAACTAAAAATGCTAGGTTAATGCAATAAATTGTATTTAATAGACAATGTAATACTCCTTAAATGAAGGTATTAAAACTTCTTAGTTATTGTAAAGTTATATCATAAAAAAATCTAATTTGAAAAAGGGCCACTTTCGAAGATGGAACTACGAAATTACAGCATTTGGTTTTGCTTTTGTTTGTAATCTGTCATTTATGTGGGTACATAAACCATGTTGATAGTGCTCTATATTCATTATTCAAGCTGAAATTATGTCGCTTACGCCTGAAGAATGCACCAGAATACTTACAATGCTGGAAACCGGCCGGAGTCAGCGCGATACAGCCAGGACTGTCGGTGTGTCGCTGTCAACAGTACAAAGAGTTCTCCGACGTTACGAAGAAACTGGTTCTAACCTACGCAGACCAGGAACGGGCAGAACCAGGTGTACCACAGCACGAGAAGACCGATACTTGGTGAACACCATGCTTCGAAATCGCTTTCTCACAGGAACTGAACTCACCAATCAGTTTCGACGCCTCGGAGGAAGTAACCCAAGTGCATGGACAGTAAGACGTCGGCTTGCTGAATCTAACTTAAAACCCCTTAGACCTGCAAACGGCCCTAAACTGGAGCGTGGGCATCGTATTTCGAGACTAAGATATGCCCAGAGCCACGTAAATTGGAGTATTGAAGATTGGTCAAAAGTTATGTTCTCCGACGAATCAAAATTTATGCTCTACAAGCACGATGGAAGACACAGAGTGTATCGAGTATTACATTGTCTATTAAATACAATTTATTGCATTAACCTATCATTTTTAGTTTCCGAGATTTTTAACATTCTTTAAGTGACCCGGATTCATTGCTCTCGAGTGTAGTAATATTTATATATTTTAACTTAAAATCTTCAAAGTTATTGAAGAACACAATTTCCAAGTATTTGAATTTAAAGAAAAACACTGCTTAAAGCTGAATAAGATTGAAAACCATCTGGAGAAAAAACAACCGTTCCTAATCGTCGCATTTGGGCCTAAACCATACCATGTATACAAAAATAAAATATACAGAGGCTTAGACACTATGACATCGAGGTTTTACACACTTAATCATGGTCTGAGTGGTCCCCGCTCAATATAGAATATGTACAATATAGAATACATATATAATTATGGAAACACCTCGAAAGTTTTGAAATGGACCTCATTTTATGACAGGAACAGAAATAGTGAAACTTCTCGATCAGAATGATGGAGACCATAAAATAAGCAGGACATAACTAGCGAGAGACATAATGAGTGGTCACTATTGATCAATCGCTCTCTTTACACAGCAAAAATAACGCCTGGAAACAGAATTTACTTATCTATAAATAGATAGATCGATAGATACTAACACTTTATTTGCATACCATAAAAACAACATAGAAAATTAACACACATATTATGTATACAAAGGGCGGTCTTATTGCTTAAAGCAATTTCTTCCCGACAACCGAACAGAAAGGATTTACATAATTTGCCAGGTTGGCAGTTTTAGGTAAACATAACAATTATTTACAAAGTACTATTTAAATTAAAAAAAACCTATATTAAAAATTTTATAAATAAAAATAACTTATATACCTACATTATAATATAAATAAATACTCATATACATACATACATACACTTATATAAATATATACCTATAACTATATACATAATATGTGTATCCAATACTACTTACAAAGTAAATATAATTAGCAATAACCAAGGAAATAGATAATATTATGTGATTTCACCACATGATTGAATGTTTTATGATCATTTAAAGTACCATAAACTGAAAATCTGTGGTATAACTATGTAAATTGATAGAGACTGACATCTGACGATATTTTCTCGGACTTTATCACCAGAGTGTTATCTTATCACTAAGCTCCTTTGGAATGGAAACAACACCGTCGGAATCGAAAAAAGTGTACCACAGTTGCAAGAAGAAAGCATAGCTGCGATAACTAATACCGAGTACCAGAGGTGTCTAGTAGATGGCGCTGTACAAATATACTCAATTATACCAATATTTCTAAACAAATAAGAGATCTTGATATTGCAATCTTGAAAGAATATTAGCCCAAAAATTTAACGATAGGTACAATTGGTGAATTCCTCATTGACAATCATTTTTCAACTAAAATTAAGTATTTTCAAAAATAATTCGAAAAATCATTTTGGATGTGTATTTTTATTTTGACATTTAGGGATATAATAATTAATTAATCGAAATACTGGCAAACCAGACCGAAAATATCTACCTACGACGAAACTACGTTTGTATGGAAGCAGCGCTTTCCAATGATCTCTACACTTAAGGTATATTTTCCTTAATATAATTAAACGATATAGCTTTATATATCTAATAAAATTGTGGAACCCTCTGCTGGCATAAGATACTCGCAGCTATGAACCTGGGTCTTTCAAGAGGGGCGTGATAAGGCATATTTATTATCATCTGGTATTGGATGGCGCGCTAATCGCCATACTATATGACAAGAGCTGCAATATTGGTCGTCGGTTTTTGGTTCCATCTTTATTTTCCATAAGCCGAGGTGAAGTCACGGCAATGAACCAATGTATCTTTAATATATAAAATTAATAAACATGCAATAACATTCTTTTATCTTTCTTATTCATTGCTTTCAGATCCATATTCATTACTTCTAGCTTTTTCTTGAGTGGCTTATTGTTTTAAATAAAAAAAAAAAAAAAAATTGCCATAATGCCGATTAGATGTGCGTGTTAGGCACCGTATATGGATATGCTAGACTTAATCCACTAATTCACCTGATGGTAATTGAACGTGTGGTGGAAATATGAGAAAAGCGAGCCGGGTTCTTTTAGGGATCCGCATCGTAACAGCCCATACATAAATAAAATAAATAAAAAACTGAGTTTTGATCACAGCATCGTTACTACATTATAAATCAATGTTTTCAGATAGTAAATAATAAATAAAAATATAAAATTGTTTACTAGTTTAGTTTTTGAGGTAACAAAAGTGGTCTAAGATTTGATTACTACCGCCATTTACTATTATTTTTATACAAAAAATATAATTGTACTCTACTTAACGAAATATCATTCTAGACTATAATACCCCACACGTAAAATGAAGTATTGATGAAAATGTAATCAAAATGCTGGCATATATTTGGCTCAACTTAGCATTGCAATTCAACGGGGCAATGCTGCCAGCATGCTGGGCACGGTGCCCGCCTGCTGGAGTGGGGTGGAGCATCT
Source organism: Plagodis dolabraria (assembly GCA_963854805.1). Classification (NCBI taxonomy): domain Eukaryota; kingdom Metazoa; phylum Arthropoda; class Insecta; order Lepidoptera; family Geometridae; genus Plagodis; species Plagodis dolabraria. Next base: position 23,759,235 of record OY978459.1, read on the forward strand.
CAGTGAAGTGCCTATGAGTCTGCTATGACTTATAGGTTGTATTGTAGTAGCTGTAGTATTGTATATAGTTCGTAGTATGTTCCCCACACGTAAACATTAAAAAGAGTTTATCTTCTCATGTAGCCGAGAATTCTGTATCAGCCGAATCGTCCACTGCTGAACACAGCCTACCCTATTAAGGGCTATTTGCCATAATCCCCACGCTTGGCAGGCGTCTTGGGCATCGCAGTGTAAGATGACAGATCCTTAGAAGGCGCACCTTCCAGTATTTTTTCCCTAAGCGCCTTTTAAGACACCCAAGGGAAGGTATGCCACAAGGGCAATTGTATTACCAGTCCCATATTCGTATTCGTTTCAATGTTTTACACAAATATCAAAATTTCAGATTTGTTACTCATTCTGTTTACGAGACGTACCAGTGGACGGACTGACTGACAGATAAAGAGTGCTGTCTCATTAGTAGGACTCCGTTTTTGGCCGCTTGTAGCCATTGGCTACCCGCTTAATATGGTACTTAGTACAAATAGCTAGCAGAATAGTCGAAAAATCATTCGCAAGTCCTACAAAGTTAATCTACTTTAATCGTTTCTTACGAAACTTTCTTCGAGTTTAGACCCTCGTTGACTTTTATAGTACTTTCTTCACCCGCTTGTTGCCTTAGACTGAAGTATCTAACATTCCCTTAACGCAGTATTTAATTTAAGAGTAGCTGGGTTCTCGTTCCCCGTGGAGTGACGGGCTAGAATGTTACCGCACCCATTGCTATATGTGGGTATCGCCAGAGGTAACTAAAGGTAAAATACCGGAAGATGGGCAGCAGCGCCTTCTGAGGAACTGATACCTTATACTGCAATCCCTAAGACGCCTGCCTAGCGTGGGGATTATGGAAAACCCTCCCTTTAACGGAGGAGGCTGTGTTCAGTGGACAATCTGCACTTAAGCGACTAAATTAAAGACTACTGGTTCTGTGAGCTGAAGTTTTGCATTTTTGCTTATGCTTTTTTATGTTTTCAAATCCTACATCGCAGACGTTTTTAAAAATTTCTGGACACTAAACCGAAAAAAAACAAATAATTAAAGGCAAGTTAATTATATGCATATTTTCCGGATCGCTGAGAAATGCGTGGTATAGGAATCGGACATTCGCCAGAAAGACATAGGAAAGCATTTTGGCCAAGCTGAAATGGAAACGCTTGGCACGCTTGTATGGAAAGTGCGACGTGCACTCTCGTCGGGCTCAACGTACTTATACTACAACGTACGGCTTGCTCTTCTTAGAGTCCTATGACCAACACTGGCCGATGATCAAAACACCGTAGTAGATTTATTGAACAAATGAATCACGCTGCACTGCCTTCCAAAAAACTTCAAATTAAAAAGCCGTTCACTCATGTCCGAAATATTTAATAAGTACTGTCAAAGCCAGTAGTTGCATAACACTATTAATATTCAAAGCGTAGTGAGCTGAAAATTGGAAACTGGGCACTTCGTTCAACGTCGCATAATAAATCCCTTATATTATTTTTTAACTACATTTTGGTTTTTGCAGCTGGATTGTTAACGTTGTTCTAGCTGTACAGTTCCCGGCTTAAGAATATATGGATTGTTTTTAAACGACTTTCAAAAAAGGAGGAGGTTCTCAAAACGTCTGTTTTTTTGTTTGTAAGAACTTTTAACTGGGTGAACCGATTTTGAAAATTATTTTTTGTTTGAAACTGATGCTTGTCGTTTGGTCCCATTTGAATTTTATCATAATTAGTCAAACCGTTTTTGAGTTACACTCCACTAACTGAAAAATATTTACCTATCTTGATGTTATAGCCGTTGACAATTAATGACAATCGATCCCGTAAGTAGCAAGGGTCACTAAAAAGAGAGAATTTTTTTTTTACCAAAAATGGAACCAACTTCAACAGCCAAAAGTGTGAAATAACTGGTCGAAGTGGGTACCATGAGCACAATATGTGATAATAGGTACTTTTGAACCATCATGGTACCGGCTTCAACAAGTTATATTACACTTTTGGGTGTTGAAGTCGGTTCAATTTTTTGGTTACATTTTTTTAATCTTCCTGTCGTTCGTAACTTTACACTAAAAGCAATGTCCACTTCATCACTTGGAAGGGTGACCGCTAGCATATACTAGGTACTGAGCCCTTCCATGTTTCGAAGGGCTTACGCCATCGGGGATCGGTCACGGTTGCTTTCTGTAGAGCATTTCGCGAATGCCTGCCTCTAGCTACTTGAAGTAGAAAATATGTCATCAAGCACCTAACGGATTCTACCGGCAGTCATCCTCGAGAGATAGTAATTCTATAGGTTATCCCTTATCTTTGACCGCATCATCACTTACCATCAGGCATTATAGTGGTCAAACGCAAGCTTATCAGCAATAAAAAAAACATAGCTTATGTCAAATAAAGTGGAGATTATACAACGGGCGTACCACAAGTCTCCTCATCATCTTAACACTCTAATAAAACTAAAAATAGGAAAGATTCTTCAAGTGGCTGACCATAAATTTGAAGCAAAAACTTTTCACACATATGTCCTTGTGTTATATTTATTTACCAACAAACAATTATTGCAAAATGGGTAAATACATTTTGTTAATCTAAATATAAAAAGGTTGTTAATCTAAGTAGTGATACCAATCTTATCACATTAATTTTAACATGTACCTACTTTCAAAATGTTAACATGTACCCTTTTATAACATTTTTACATGAAAGTACCTACTTGTGAAATTGTAATATGTACCTACATATAAAATTTAATATTAAGGCTACTGAAGGATTTGCAAACCCAAGCACAATGCCCGGTGCTAAAAATGCCGACAGCGGTAACTAAAATTACGGGTCAGTCACAAAAATTGAAATACCTCGAGAACTGTAAAAGTTAGATCAATGAAATAAAAAACAGAATAAAGACTTTTTAGTTGCGCTTCTAATAGCATATTATTTAAACTGGTTGATGAAAAAACCTTCATTAGAAAAACAAAATTAAAAAAATGACTATTTTTAAAAACAAAATGTTTGTTTCATTTCATTATGGATGCTTTCCATTTCTATTCTGTCACAAAAAAAAATATCGTTAACGTCTTCTACGTGCATAATTATTATTCTGTGAGGTGAAGCATGGCAGTCACGCTAGAGGAATGTACCAGAATCCTAACTTTTTTGGAACTTGGGCGGAGCCAGCGTGAAACAGCCATAAACATTGGTGTATCTATGTCGACTGTTCAGTGGGTAGTCCAGCGGTACCAAGAGACCGAATCAGACCTTAAAAGACCAGGAAATGGCAGACCAAGATGCACAACGGCCAGGGAAGTCAGACAACTGGTGGCTACAATGCTCCGAAATCGTTTTCAAACTGCTGTTGGTCTAAAAACTCACTTTATTCGCTTTGGAGGTGGCAATTTAAGCGCTCAAACAGTAAGAAGACGTCTTGCTGAAGCAAATTTGAAACCATTGAGGCCCGCAAATAGCCCCAAACTGGAACGGGGACATCGAATTGCAAGACAGAGATACGTGCGCGAGCACCTAAACTGGACACTAGACGATTGGTCTAGGGTAATGTTCACGGACGAGTCTAAATTCATACTTTATAAGCATGATGGTAGGCAGTTGGTGTACAGAAGACCAGGGGAGCGCTTCCATCAAGCGTGTGAGGTGGAAAAAGTGGCGTACGGTGGAGGCTTCGTACAAGTTTGGCCCGCACCGAGCTGGTACTCATTCAAAATGGAACTCTAAATGCAGATAGGTACGTGGATGAGATCCTCAATCAACATGTAGGTCCTTTCATAGCCAGGATGGACCGGCATGGCATATTAATGCATGATAATGCGCGTCCCCATACCGCCAGAATTGTACATGACTACCTTGAAGAGGTCGGTATCGAACTCATGCAGTGGCCAGCGCGAAGCCTGGACTTAAACCCCATCGAGCACGCCTGGGACGAGCTTCAGAGATGCGTGAAAGGTCGAAACCCCCACCAATCACGCTTCTCGAGCTCAAACAAGCACTGGTGGAGGAATGGGAAGGTATTCCTCAGCAGCGACTCCGAAATTTGGTGTACAGCATGCCTAATCGCCTGGAAGCTGTCAGAAGAGCTCGTGGAGGCAATACAAAGTATTAAATGAAGAAAGTGATGAAAAACAGCAAAAAAAAAAATTATAAAAAAATGTAATCTTAAGAAAAATATGACTACTTTAGTTTTTTTTTTTAATTTAGAGATTAATATTGTGGGTGCAACTAAGTTTTATTTTATTTTTTATCTGTATAGTTAAATTCTCAATTGAACAGTCTTCGTTTCATTAGGATGGCATACGTAGTTCGGGAGATATTCGGGTTTATGCGACTGACCCGATATTTTTGGAACGGAGTGTAGTATTAAAATTTTAAGCTGAACAGTACACTCGGCTTCAAATTTAAATACTGTTCCATGTCTTTTGACGTTTCCTGACGTGAGGTGCGAGATGGTAGGTGACGTAATAAAAAGCTTTTGAAGCGCTCGTAGCGAAGTTAACTTGGCCATTCTGAACCGATCGGCAAAGCTAAGCAACGTCCGCCTCGGTCATGAGTTTGATGGGTGACCGCTGGTGACATTAACTACTGAGCGCTTCCGTGCTTCGGAGGGCATGTTAAGCCGTCGGTCCCGGTTGTCTTAGGCAGTCGTTATGGCATGGTGGTAGGGAATTTTGCGAATGCCCGCCTGGCTAGCAATCACCTTCAAGTAGAAAACCTGTCGCCAAACACCTAACGGAGTGTTCCTGCAGCTTGTCCTTGAGAGCCAGTAAGTCTAGGTTAGCCTGAACAACATCTTTGACCACATCATCACTTACCATCAGGTGACATAGTGGTCAAAGGGTAACCTATAAAGCATAAATTAAAATAAAAAGCTAGCCAAAACATTCGCTAAATTCCATACAACTATGCAAAAATGCCCTACCACTTCAACATTATGCCTAAGAATTATAGACGCAACAAAACCTGATCATCGTAGTGAGTTAAAACTCAATATTTAATTGACTTGCTATCGTACAATAACTCACCGACTGAAGCACCAGGTACCCATTCCCAAATTCAATACAGGACGTAAGTCGTTAATTTTGAAATTCGCAGGTAGCAAATCATAATAAAGATAATCCATACACATCCCTTCGGAACATTATTGTGTACAATGCCTAGGAGGTGGAAACAATTTCGGCAGAGGTGTTTGAACGAGGTTATTTCTTTGTATTTGATTAAAATATTGAAGGGTAATTTTTCCATGGATCGCTGGTGAATTGGCGAAAACACCTGTGCTGTGTACTCATACGTTGTTTGTTTTTATTTTTAATAGTGGGCTTTTAATAAAATTTGACAATCTGAAATAAAAGTGTTTGACTACCTTTGCCGCGTTACCAAACATAGCAACTTTGAATTGCTTTTAGCTGATAACCTTTGACTTCTACTTTACTTGTTGGTCCTAGACACGATAGGATAGGCAAAATGTTCTACTATGTGGTGAAGATTGAGCCTGTAGAAGGATTCCAACGATAGCTAATCTATCTACTCCTGCGCGGCAATCCATTGCTTTGGGACTGGGCTATCTCTTCTCCACTTAAAGAACCGGTTGATACTTAACATAATGAGTGATAAATTAGGGCCTTGTATAACATATCATTTTACGCATACCTATTCGTTTTGTTGTATCTCACCAGATGAATTGGGTGAATATTGCACTACTACACACTAATATTTTGTGAAATTACTATCCATCAATTTATTTGGCTATACCTCGATATTTCTGCCTTGTTTTTTTAATTTAAACTAATTAATAAAGAGAAAATATTTTATGGTTTGTTTGCATTGAATAGGCCCTGAAAATACTGGACCGATTTGAAAAATTCTATCACTAGCTTCCTACATTATCCCAGATAGACAGACTGTATATTTACAATAAGTATTTTAATATACATAGATAATACATATTTTATTGACACAATACAAATTGACAAACTTAGAACTTAAAAACATAAAATGACAAGGGGCGGTCATATCATTTAGAGCGATCTCTTCCAGACAACCCCTTATCTAGCGATCTCTTCCAGATATACCCTTGCGAAGCCGGGCGGGCCGCTAGTAAATTACAATAATGTGTTTATAAGCATCTAATAATTATTCGCTTATAAGTATTTTAGACGTTCACCTCTTAGGCTACAATTTTAGCACAGTATTGACCTGCACGATCGCACGATACATGTTCACGGATCGAATCACCCCGCCGGGGCTACGATCGGTACAATGCACGAAATTAAATTCTGTTATCGATAATTCTGAGAGCAACGTTATTGCAATAGGGAAAGAAAGTGGGGTGATACGAAATGGCGTGAACGTGATGTTTTTGGAGCTATATTACTTCGAGTTTTGTTATAAAGATTACAGTTTTATGGACCAGTTGGAGAAAAAAACTTGTACAGCCATGAAAAAAAATACTGTTACATTTTTGCCGTTCGAATTATATTTTTGATACTCTTTTTAATACACGGAAAGTAGTTGTTTGATCCGAGCAGCGGGGAAGACGCTGCTCCCCACCTAAGGGCGTGAAAAATCTTAGTAAATGCTTCCTTCTCTAGGGCTGGAATGTCTTGTAATCATTGTACCCATTGTTGTAACCAAAAATTGATGTCTAAGTTTTTTCGTTGTAAAATGCTTTATTGTAATAAAACAAATAATAACAAAAAATATTTCGGATGGAAAAAGATAACTTCCAGCGGGACTTGAACCCGCAACCCGCAGAATACCGTCCTGGTGCATTACCAATTATGCTATGGAAGCGGGTGCTGGACAGTCGAAATTTCTCCATCCGATTGAAAGTACGTCTTTTTGACGTTGGCGACATCTACCCAAATAGCAGAAGACTATTTACATAGGCTGGTAGGTTGATCAACACTGAACACCAAATCAATGAAGCCTTTTTTATTTTTGATTAGTATTATTTTATAACATTTTTATATGTAAGGTACATATTTTTATATGTACCTTACATATAAAAATATAACAAAAATGTAACTGACATTTCACAAATTGTTTTATCGCCTCAAACAATTTTATATAGATGTACCTTCAACTCATGATATCATTTTCAGTTAATAATATAAAAACTACTATTTCATACATTCCTCATAAAAGGATTTTAACACGGATCTAAGTCATCGACTCCTACTTGGATTATTAATTTTAAATAGTTACTACTCATGTTATTATTAACAATGAATATTACAGAAAATATACTATTTTTAATTTTTCTTATATTTGTAGGAAAACGTAGTGTTGAAAATTAAAGTTCCTACTCGGACTATAGCCCCCCGCTATTCCGCTATTCCGAGTAGGAACTTTAAATTAAAAAACACAACAAATTCTCAATTTTTAATAATACGTTTCACTATCCTTATATACGGAAGGTTAAGTAAGAGTGTTTAACACGGGTGAAAGTCATCAATTCCAACTCGATCTATAGTAAGTATTAATACCTCGTATTAATAAAATAGATCGAGTGTATTATTACTGTATTGAATATGGGAATTGATTCCGGTTTTTTTGGTTACTATGCGTTTGACATCTAAGCTTGCATAGTTTTTTCATACTACCCGCAGCGAGTCGCGAGTGATACTTCGGTTCGCCGCGATAAACTAGTATTATTGTGAGTCATCATTGGACCGCGCCCCGCGCCATACACCACGATCACGATAATATTTATAGATAATATTACCGTGCCACGACGGTGTCACATTTATAATTTAAATATGTACAAATATTACTGTGTAAAAAAAAATTTAGTATATAGCACCGTCATAGATCATGCGCTGTGTTATTTATAATAGAATTGCAACATATTATGTTCCTGGAATTGTGGAATATCGGACTAAGTATACTACTAACTGTTTTTTATTTTACTACGTGAGACTTTGTGACGTGCGTGAAAGGTGACCGCATCGTGGATTCTGCAAAGGAATACTGCGACTACAGGAGATGGTGGAGAATGCTATGGTATGTACACATGAGTTTAAGTAGCCTCCATAAAGAATCTCCTTTGAGTTTGGGACACTCTTTGGTTCGTCTTTAGAATCGGTATACACCACAATGTACCTTCATTCTTTTTTTACAGATAGATATAGTTATTTTAAATAATGACACGAAATTTAATCTTCCGGAAATCAATAGTTTTAGAGAAATAAATTATTGAAGTTTTAATTTTAACCTTGATTATTTGTGTATTTTACACTTCTACTAAGTACAAGGCATAGCCTAATGAATTCAAAATACTGTCTACTACTCTTCTGACTTTTCCTGATCGCGAATTATTCGGGTGGCTTAGATTGTGTCGAACGGTGTGACAGAACTGAATCGGAGCATCCACCTTCCAAACAGTCATGTCTGCCCTACCCCTAGAGTGTTTTTATAAGCCGGAGGCGCGGAGGGGGAGCGGCGCTAATCTACTCGCAGCAAGGAACAGCGGACGAAGCGAACTGGAGCGGCGGAGGCTGAACGCCGAAGGCGTCCCAAAGCCGAAGCTGCGGAGGCGTTGCGAGTACGCTGTGAAGAGGTAGCGAGAAGACTAAAGCCACGGTAATATTGTAATATATTACCTACCGTGCTAAATCGTGCTGCGTACCTACAGCGCCGGAGCTGTCACAGAATTACTTGACTTCTAATAAGACATTTGTGTCTTACGCCTAACCCTTTTTTGTTGATGTTTGAGATTTGTGACCAATTATTTTCATAAATAGAATTATGAAAAATTTAAGCAGTATTAAAAAACTACGTTTCTGTAACTCCCCCTCCCTTCAGTGGGGAATATTCTGCCCTCTGTCCCCGTTCCCACAATACATAATATTATGTACTTACATATACCATTTATAATTATTATTAAATACAAAAAAAAAATGTTTCCGGTACCCCCCACCCCTCCGGGGAGATTCTACAAACCCCCTCTCCCTCCTCCCCTCCACCCCTTCCTATAGTACATATGTAAGGACCCTATTTGAGGCTTCAATTACCTGCTATAAACGACTACCTAACCAGACCCTACCCCGCGCGGTGGGAGTTTCTTATTTTTGAGGACAACTCTTTTCATTTAGAAAATCCACCGGATTCCTTTCGATCCTTGTATAACAATCTACTATTCTTACAATTCTTCATTTGATTTGTTATTCAATGATATCAGTTTACTCGAATAAAATAGTTAAATGATATTGTGAGCTTAGTAGAATGATATCAAACATCATCAATATACTGGAGCGTGTTCCGAACCTTGGTAAGAGCGCACTCGAAGTGCACTCGGAGTGCAACATTTCACTCTATCGTTATTCACAATCTTCGAGTATAGCGCAACTTTTTAACTATTAAAAGCAGTCGTTAAAATGTTTAATATTTAACTGACATGTCTTAATGGGAGAATTATAGGCACGCTTTTGTATTTTGCAAGTAAGGGCAGATATTGCTTGTCAAACATCATAAAACGTCTATATATTTTGTTATTTCCCCATCCAAAATCGATATTTGAGGTTATGAACAACCGAGTCGTTCAGAACCTCGGAGTAAGTTAAAGCAACCAAACAACTACACTCTGACTCTTGGAACGCGGCCCTGCTAGTGGCTATCGAGCAACTACATAGTATTTACTACGCACTATCTGAAACTCTAAAGCACCTAAACTTATTTAACCTTTTGTCAAATCAAATAGTATCAAAAGACTGAAAAACATAGCGAATTCAATAAAAGTTAAAATCATCCCAAAAAGTAGCAGTTTTTCAAGCCTTTATCGTTTTTTTTTAGTTTGATCTTTCATTTTTGTTGAGTTTTCTTGTAATTGAAAGTATATTAAGTTCATGCATGTGGTATTTAGGGCAATGTAACCAAAATGATTCCTATTAACGAGACTATTGTTGTCTGTCTGTCTGTCAGACACTTGCTATCTGTCTAAATTTATCACGGATCTTTAGCTTGTAAACGGGGTGCGTTACAAATTTTAATATTTTATGGAGAATGGTAACCCAAAGATAAATATTGTACAAGAAATTTAATGTTTTATGGGGAGCTCCACTGCTTGAGTTGGCTATGAAAGATATCTTTTTGCACCCTAGCATGTGGTATGTCATCGTCTACAACTAATTGAGAACAGTATTTTTTAGTTATTGATGGGCGTTATTTATTAATATATTATAGTTTACTAATCCCATCAACGTAGTTAATTTCATACCATTTGTATATTATATATAAATAATTAAATATCATATTAATTTATTTATATTCATCTATCTCAAAACCTCTGTCTGAAATTTCGGTATAATATCAACATTAACCTCTTTTTAAGAAACAAACATTGGCAATACCAATTAGTAATGTAATTTTGTATCTGTGATCAAAGCAAAATTTTTTTTTGCTTTTATATTGTTGCAATGCCTGCGGAACCGCAAAAAAGCGAGGCCAACTTGTACTTGGCCAGTTTTCATTTATAATGTAAAAAGTATCTATCAATACCTCGACGACTTGATTTTTTGCTGATGTTTCAGCACTTAGTGGCGAATGACATTTTTAAAATATTTTTCTTTGGATTAAAGAAACCTCAACTCAGAGGTTTCATGCTATTATTAAAGCATTTTAATTTTTTATCAACAACGGCCGAGAAGTTTTTCAGTTATATTAAATTGTCTGAAAAAAGTAATCCATTTGAGCGTTCTGCACTTTGATTTCATTGCTCAATTTGTCAACAAGGTAACATTAAATTCTTTATTTTATTATAACTATATAGTATTAAAATATGTAACATTTATAATAACGTTTATAACAACATTTATGCGGCGCCAAACAAGAAGTTTGATTCCATGGTCAAAAACCTAATGGGTTTTTCCGGTATAACTGACAACTAAATGTTCAGTGGAAATCTGGAGCCTGACACCACTCTCAATAGGTCCCCAACTAAAAGGTTTTAGCCACTTCTGCCTACCGTTTCGGTATTATACAGGTGAGATAAAATTTGCCGTGTTGTTATTTCAGTAGTCTTCCGACATAGTCCCATGGATCTGCCATTGTGTACCATTGTTGAGATTCTCTTTTGTTCCACGTGAAAAATCGGTATAGGAAAATCAGAGTAAAAAATCAGATATGACACACATAGAGAGCAGTATGGACATACACTCACACTCTGGTTTTGATTGACATAAAATCACCAACGTACTCGTAGCTTTCCTTAATATGGAATGACTTACTTCATTTTGAGCTAGATAATAAGTAAAAAAGCCCATCTAGGGCGAGTCTCACTCGTATGGAGTTCCATGCTATAAAATATTGCATTACCTTATATTAATTTTATAAAATCACAATAGGTTCCCCGCGGTGTTACACGCTGATTCGGGCTGATATGTGTATTATGGGATATCCAGGTTGTAGACTATTTGTATGACAAAGTTAATCCAAATTTGTTGCGCAATTTGAGCGTGAAGAATTCAGAAACATATAAACACACAAAGTTTTGCGCATGATAATATTAGTGCGTTTATTCTACAATTTATTTTTGAATTTTGATTATGATTAACACATAAATCCTTGGGACATTCTACCTCTGCCAAGCGATTGTATGTCACTTATGTAATAAATTGTAATAATTATTTACATAGGTTAGGTAATAATTTTAGTATTTATGTTGCAAATTGTAGAACAGTAAAGAAATAATGGCCCCGAGTTTCTTGCCGTTCTTCACGAAATGTCTCTTTATCCTGTGTTGTAATCGCGGGCATTTTTTTTTATTGCTGATATGTTAGCCTTTGACCACAATCTCACCTGATGGTAAGTGACGATGTGGTCGAAGGTGTTAACAGGCATAACCTAGAAATACTGGCTCTCAAGGACAGCTGCCGGAACACACCGTTAGTTGCTTGGCGACAGATTTTCTACTTGAGGGTGGTCGTTAGCCAGGCGGGTATTCGCTAAAATGCCCTTCCACCATGCGATGAAGCTCAAGCCCGCGGCGGGATTGGACCATGGACCTGCTGCGCGGCAGTCCATAGCCAAAGCCACTGAGCTATCACTGCTTCAACATATATAGACTATTTTGACTTTCATTCATAGCCGCGAAGCGAAAATAAATATTTTAAATTTCTTATTTATTCAGGAATAAGACCGATTGTCTTGGATCACTCGGTCTATACATGTATATAAAGCAAGCAGATGGATACAAAAATTGGTGGCTGAAACGGATTTACGATCCATAAATGGACCCAATTAATACTATTTGCTTTAATGATTATTTTTTAAAGTTAATCAACGCTATTCAGTACTGTACAAGAAAATCAGGTACGTACCACTATGCAGCGCCACCTTCTAAATCTAATTGTGAATAGAAACCTTCTGGACTCTCTCAAACACGTAATAAATTATATCAAAATTGTTCTAGTTGTTTATAAGGAGTTAGCTACATACACACTAAACATAACGATTATATAAAGGTAAAGCTTTGGCACGACTATATAATAGTAAGGGAAATAACGGTTATTAATCTCCATACTGTTTATAGTGCTACAAAAGTTTTGTCACAAAGGCATTGTTTACTGAATTCGTTGATTGAAGACAAAAGAGACTATAGGGCATTTCAGATTACTTTGGTATTCAAATAAAGGAATCAGCTTTTAGCTGTAGAAGGATATAATGGGAAATATTTCAATGAAAGTTTATTCATTGTATATTAGGTTCAATACTGTTCGAGAGCTTTGTAGTCGATTTCAAATGACTACTCTTAAGTTGTGACTAAATAGGCACCCGGCTGGGACTCGCGTTATATTTACCGGATAGATTCCGACCAGTTTCGGGCTATATTGTAGCCCTTCGTCTGGGAGTCCCAGCCGGGTGCCTATTTAGTCATAATGGACAAAACTCGCGATAGTTTTCTAAGTGAAGTTCTCTTAAGTTGTACCACTTTCATTTTCAGAGCAATTTCCAATCTTTTTAAGTCATCTATTGTTAAAATTATTCTATAACAGGTACAGTTTTGTTAAGTTTTATAGCGTTATAAAACCCGAATTAAGATGAGAACTCTTAATTGTTGTGAGGAACTTTTACCACGTGTGTTTTGTTACCACTATCAGGAAGAGTCGCAGACCTAGCAGGACATACCGCAAAAATATATTTTACACAAACCATCTTTGGCTCAGATATTCTAACCTTATCAATCATAAAACTCGTGTACAAGATAAGTTATGAAACATCACAGGAAAATAATTATGAAATTGGATCAGACTTTACTGCAAAACCACTAACTGTTCAACTTTAATTGTCAATTGTTCCACTTTTGCAGCTACGATCCAAACTAGCAACCAATAACTAGATATCTATATAATTTTTGTTAACTTTACATCGACAAGTAAAAATGAGAACATCGTCTAAGAAGTCGAAGACAATTAAATAGGTATTATTATTGATAACTCAAATACTATTCGTCATATCTCACTCTTATACAAATAGGACCACACGACAGCACCAGCTTTCGAATATAAAAAAATCATCCATATCCCATTGTCCTATATATACTAGACGTGACATCTCAAACGAGGATAGTCGACCGGTACTAGTATGCTGGCCGGCATACTCTCCCCCACACGCAGTTGGGCACTCGTAGAGATGTCGCGTCTAGTATATATAAGTCAATACCATATCGTTATACTCAGTAAAAATTTGCGAGACAACACACTAAATAAACATTCGAATTGGGAGCCTACTTATTTAAGACGATTACAAATTCCCGACTGAACATCTGTAAATTCAGCTGTTCCACGTATGCCTCCAAACCGTCCCACTTAAAAGGGAAAATTATATCGTGGCATACGTGTAACTATGATATCGATCAAAATTTGAGCACCGAATATTGTACGAAAAATATTTTTTTATGTCGGGTAAGTTAGCCTTTGGCCACTATCTCACTGGATGGTAAGTGATGATGCGGTCGAAGATGTTGTTCAGGCTAACCTCGAATTACTGGCTCTCAAGGACAGCTGTCAGAACACACTCTTAGGTGCTTGGCGACAGATTTTCTACTTGAAGGTGGTAGCTAGCCAGGCGGGCATTCGCAAAATGCCCTACCACCATGCTATAACGACTGCCATCCTAAGACAACAACCGGGACCGACGGCTTAACGTGCCCTCCGAACCTCGGAAGCGCTCAGTAGTAATGTCACCAGCGGTCACCCATCCAACTCATGACCATGGCGGACGTTGCTTAACTTTGCTGATCGTTTCAGAATGGCTAAGCAAACTTCGCTACGAGCGCTTCAGAATAATATAATAAAGCGGTCTTAGCAGGGCTTGCTCAATCGGTCTAAACTTTGTTTTGGTCTTTACTTTGATTGGTGACCGCTGGTGTCAGTTTTAGGTACTACTGGGTACTCTTAAGACAAAATACAGGCTTGTTAATACATGTATATTATGCTGAGCTTAAAGTAAGAGAATTTGTATGCGCAGCTACAACCCAGCGATGCGTCTACAAAAGAATTCTTTCATTAGTAGATGCATTTCCTAAGTCAGCACCTGCACTCTTTTGTAAACGTTGTTTTTCTTTTACGCTCTACTTGAGTGAATTGTTAATTATTTTTTTTTAATGTAGGCTAGCTTGGAATGATATTGTTGTTCGAATAGTGCCACGATAGAATAAAGTTGGCGTTTGGAACAATCTTTTCCATTCTTATTTGGATTTTCTAAAGAATTTCCGTTCTGTTTTGCTTAGCTGTGGCTCCTTTTGTACTGATATTTAATGATTACATTTTAATGTTAGATAGATAACTCTTTATTGTTTCACTACTGTAGCCTGCGGATATCTTTTGGTACTGGCTGTTTTCTAATTAAATTTTGAAATAATTTAACACAAGGGAAAAACAGTTTTCTTTTGGCTTAGAATTGGCTAGATTATATACCTAGTCCTTACCTACTCTTTTAGGGATATACAGACTTGTATATAAGCATTATTTTAATAAAAATATAATAACAAATGTGTAATAATCGGTTGTATCGATGATATAAATAAATTTAATAATATGGACAATTTAAATATTATAAATTAAACTGGCAAAAAATACTCACGTTGGGGACCCGGGTTTCGAGCATATAAGATGCTCATCATCAGGGCGAGTGCGCAGCTACGTCTGCGAGCTCCCAACGGGCACTTTTGACCAGTGCCCGTTGCTGGTTTAATTTATAATATTTAAATATGTGTGAAACTCACGAGAATTTCATTTCGACAAAGACAATAGTGCCTACCTTTGATAACTGATAGGTAAGCCTTTGCCCTTTGTCTTACCTGATGGTGAGAGATGTGATCTAAGATATTGTTCAGGCTAACATAAAATTACTGGCTCTCATGAACAGCTGCTGAAACAGGTCCAGAACCCACTGGTCTTACCCACACATGGATGGAAGAGTATCTCACGTTTACCCCTCCGTCTACTGTACTAGAATGGAATTTAAATGAATTGCTTCATACATACCGTTAGGTACCTGGCAACATTTTTTTTACTTGAAGGTGGTTGCTAGCCGGGCAGCTATTCGCAATATGCCCTACCACTATGCATTACTTCAAATTAGGTTTTAATACTTTTATTTACCTACGTAATGTTAATTTAAAAAATACTACGAAATTTACGAATTGTACAACACTACAACTACTAAAATGAAAGGATTTAGACAATCTACAAGCTATTGCAAACTCACAGGCTGTCCAAATGCTCCAGCCCACGGTCAGCTGGTAGCATGCCCAGATTGCTGGTAGCATTGCGCCGTTGGACTGCAATGCTTGTTATTTAAGCCAACCGTGCCAGCATTTTTATAACGCGTCGCATCGACATAACAATAAATTTTGGAAAACACGATGATAGCTCCCGGTCTTCACGACACACCAAACGGCTCAGATATTTAACCACTACCGTGGTTAAAAAAGTTGCAGCGCATATTGTTTTTAATGTTATTCTGATGGACCAAGCGCAAGGCCAACATTACAGAACAGATGCATTTCATCACAAATGACGAATTGCACAACGCACATTCATCATGTGCCTGTAAATTTATTGGCTCTCAAGGACTGCTGACAGAACTCACTGTTCGGTGCTTGGTGACAGATTTTCTACTTGAGGGTGGTAGCTAGCCAGGCGAGCATTCGCAAAATGCCCTTCCACCACGCGGTGGGGATCAAACTATGGACGTCATTCCATAGCTATTTACCCCTCGGCCATCATTGTTTCAAAATAATATAAAATAATTGACTATTATATTAATTGACAAATGGCACATTGCATCATTTCACTGCAAGTTTACTTGCGCAGTATCATTTTAAACCAATAGCTTAGTCGAATAGTTTTCTTTGCATTGAAAATCCTTTTCAGTTGAAAATTTGAGAATATCTAAATACAGAATACTGACTTAAAAACTTTCGCTAGCTCTGCCGTCTTTACTGAAAATGGAAATCTAAGTTTCTTATTTCTTTGTACGTTCAATGGTTTTGTTTGTTTAAATTTAAAATTATTTAAATATATTTACTCTTTAGGCATACTGGATCTAGCTTGGTTGGAAAATGTTCAGAAAGTTCAAAGAATAAACTTCGTTCAACATTCCGCACTGTTTCATCAGTACTAATATTATTAATGCGAAAGTAACTCTGTCTGTCTGTCTGTCTGTCTGTCTGTCTGTCTGTCTGTCTGTCTGTTACGCTTTCACGCCAAAACTACTGGACCGATTTGAATGAAATTTGGTATGGAGATAGTTTGAGACCCGGGAAAAAACATAGAATAGTTTTTATCCGACTGCGCTAAAAGAGGTTCATGTTTTCGCGCGATAACCGACACACGCGCGGGCGGAGCCGTGCCCGGAAAGCTAGTATTTAATATAATAATTGTTTTTATTTTGTTGGTATTGTTTCATAAGAAATTGAAATTAGCTTGTAACATAGTTGAAAAAAAAATTATATATAAACTGTTTTGTGATTTGGTCGAACAAGTAAGCAAGCTTAATCTAGTTCCGTAATGATAGTACTGATTAATAAGTCGATTTTGGTATGGCATATTATGGTGATCGTAAGACAACTTCGTCTTAAGATCTCTTATTGTTTGTCTCTGATTATCTGTAATAATAAAAAGTCCGTTAAAATGGTATTTAAACTTAACATCAATAGGAAATATTTTTTTGTAATTGTGGACTAATTTCTGCCTGTAGCAGATGCATTTCATCACAAGTGACAATTTCACTGCGCCCATCTGTTTGGTGCTTGGCATCCAATTGTCCTCAAGGACAGTTGGTCGCGAAAGGTAGTAGCTAGCCAGATGAGCATTAGCAAAATACTCTTCCAAAAGCTCAAGTAGGCAGTTTCAATCGAACCATGGACCTGCTGAACGACAGTTCATAGCTATTACCGCTAGGCCATAATAGTTGAGATTATGGTCTGCTTTTCATCTTAGAGTTTGACAGAATATAATTTGCATCCCGAATATATCCATATACTGTATACAAATAAAAAAGAGAAGCATCAGTGAAAATACAAATACGTCCGCTACAATCTGACCACGTAGGTGTACGGCTAGTCAAGTTGTTTTCAACGAATATCCTTTGTTTCCAGCTTTTTGTCCAAATAACAGTCCACTGTGCACTCGACGATACTACAAAGTACAAAGGCTGCGTTCGGAAACCTGCACGTGCACACCCTCTTGAAAATATGAGTGGCAAAAAATAGAAAATATTTCGAATCGTAATTTTGATCAAGTCAAACTGTATGTTTTCATTTGTTTCTTGTTTATAGGCTACTTTGAGCACTATCGTATTTGATCATAAATGTTGTTGAAGACGTTATTCAGGCTAGAACTTTTTTGCAGCACTCGTAGCGTAGTTTGCATATGTAGTCGTTCCACAAATGAGAGAATACTAGTAAATAAACTTACTTTAACTTATTTTACAAATTAATAAATCTTTAACCGTCATAGGGGACGGTGCACGAAATTTAGGCAGAATTAGCCGTGCCCAGGTGGCCGAGCGGTTTAGGCATCCGAAGAACAAGTTAACGACAAAAAACAATTCAAGCTAGCGCCTGTCACCTACGTAATGTAAATAAATATTGTAATAATTTTACTATATAGTAGTTAATACATTGTTAAAAAATCATTAAAACAATGGCCCCGAGTTTCTTGCCAGTTCTTCTCGCAGTGGCTCTATAATTTTTGTTTGCTGAACGTGGCAGTACAATGTAATATATTTCAATATAAACATTTGTAATTGACCTTCATAAGAGCGTCGTAGACGCCTAAATTGAATAAATGATTTTGACTTTGACTTCGACGCGAAATCGGAGGACGCGGGTTCAATTCTCGCCCGGGGCATTAAATTTGTGCTCCAATCATTTGTAAAATATGATTTACGCTTAGCACGCAGTAGCGCTTGTTATCATATTTAGAAATAACTAACTTCTTCATAGTTAGTTTAAATGCCGTTCTTAACCGATTAGCTAAGATAAACAATGTCCGCTGCGGTCATGAGTTGTATGGGTGACCGCAAGTGACCGTACTACTGAAAGTTTAAATGCACCTATTAATTTATAATTTTTTTGACTTCACAAATTTTAATCTTTGCAGGTTTGGGGATTTCTATATTAAAAAAACTCGATATAGCCCCATTTACTATCTCTAACAGACATAATTCTTGAATGTAATCACGTACATTTTACAGTAGAAAACTGTTGTACCTATCTATTTCATATAAAGCTTCTGCATTGAGTTAAAGAGATAAAAAATGGAACCGACTTCTAACACTGGAAAATTCTCCCCTTATATTGCTCTTCATCGACAAAACTTGCAACTACCAGGTCATCTAGGTATGTCAAGCAATTTTCAAATAGTTGAGTATAACTTTACTTGACTGATTTCGATGAATGAAAATGATTTTTGGGATTACCTTTTCAATAAAAAATAATTCAATCGGAATATTCTGTAAAAGTAAGGCGTGGTAATACATAAAAAAATATATATAGGTACGTGTCAAATTGAGAATCTCCTCCTTTTTTAGAAGTCGGTAAAAAATAGCAATCTACATCAAAAGACATTGCTGTCTTTTGATTTTATCACTTGTCACACTATAATATATTTTCAAACAACAGTAACCACGCCGCTTACTGCTGTCTGGAAAATAATAACAATATATTTATTGTATATACAAACAAATTATGTCTATGAGGCACAAGATAAACATACTATCCACTAAATAATGAAATAAAAACACAAAAGAAGCCAACTTTATTTATTTTTACTCATAGAAAATAAAACATTTGAAATTGGCACATTTTTAGTAACGAACCATAAAGGATTCTTATTATCACTAATATTACTTACCATTATAAAATCTAATAGGTTATAATTATATAATTGGTACTTTGTTATCACTATTATTATACACTCTCGAAATGTAGGCAAATGTTAATCTAGCTATTCCGATCTCTATGACCCCATTGCAGGAGCAGATGTCATACTATATCACAGAATAAAAAGGATCGCTCCTCAAAGACATTCTAATGAATAGCTCTACGAAGTAATAAAATGCACTTTAGCTCGTAAAGCACGGAGTACCAAATACTTATAATCACCTACAAGGCTCTGTTTCTATTGCATAGCCATTTATAGCTCTGATCTTTTCTGATGCAGTACAAACCGTACAATAATCCCATCTATCGGACGTCCAGACAAACGAAGAGGTGCCATCCATTCATGGTTGATATTCCCAGGACTCATACGAAGCGCTTTGCTTCCATTTTTCTCGTGCGTACTGTGAAAAAGTGGAACTACTTGTCATGTTTTCCCCATGGATACAACATGGGTGTCTTCAAATCGAAAGTAAATACGTTTCTTCTATAGGTAAACCGTTTATCTTAGTCCTCGCCTGCGCGGTACAGAGGCGCGGGGGTGATAACAAAGGGGAATGTGAGAGGTGCGGGCGGCGGGAGCGCTTAGTGTGATACACCGCGCCCACCGCCCGCATCCCCTTTGTCGTCATACCCCTCGCCTCTGTACCGCGCAGGCGAGGACTATGATAAATGGTTTATCAGGTGAGCGTGCTCCATTTTAGACCACATCAATGCTTAACATCAGACAGGGTTTGGCCAAACGAGAACCTCTATACCTAAAGTGACGAGTGAGCCAGGCTTAACTGTATGCAAATATGAGTAACTACGTCATCGAAATTTAGCTCTTTGTGTTCATTTAAGCGTCACTTCCATTCGATAACATTTACTATTAATGCAGTCCATAAAAACATTTTGCGGACAAATCCATTAGATTTAATCAAGAATGATGTGCATTTCGCCATGACCAGTGCAACGAGAGCGGTTCGATTAATTTCCCCCTCACGATCAATTGATAAAATCCGCGCCGTGTGGGGATCGTGCGAAATTGGTCCGGTTTAATCCTTTTTGGGAACAACGTGTTGTTTGCACAGAGGTACTGGGGGTCTGTGTGAGCGGCCTTTTAGTGCTTTTTTATCAGGAGTGTTTTTTATAGAGTGCTAGGGAGAGTATGCATACTGCTAATATTTTGGAAGATGGCATACAAGCTTTACCTAGAACGGTAATTGCCTAAGTGCCTCTTAAATACAGCTAATAGACTAACTTTTAACCACTATCTTAAGTCATGGTAAGTGATGATGTGGTCGAAGATGTTGTGGCGGTTAAAGTATTACAATTGTAGCACAAAGTTTAGGCTCGAAAGAGTAAGGTTCCCGTGGCCTAAAGGAATACGCATCCGGCGCGAAAACGGACTCGGCCTTGATTTCCGTCCGGAACAAAAAAAATGTGCTTTAAAAATATGTTAATGTAACCTAGAATTACTGATTTCAAGGACATCTGCTGGAACACATCGTTATGTGCTTGGCGACACATTTTCTACTTGAAGGTGGTAGCTAGCCAGGCGCCCATTCGCAAAATGCGCTACCACCATTCAAACAGCGTTTTGTGTTTGATGACAAATTTCAAGCGGAATCGATTATTGGGCCATCTACGTGGCAGTTCATTGTCATTGCCACTGCGCCATCACTGCTTTATATTACGAGTAATATACAATTTGTTTCGACATAGAAATTTTTAACAATAATTGCATCATATCAATGGAGCACACTCAGATTTTATAAAATAATTTTAGGATAAATTTTAGAATATTTTTGAGAAGTCACTTCAAAATGTTTCATAAGTTTTGAAATTTTAATTAATATAAGTAAACAAATTTACTAAACAACACTGGGCA
The DNA here is from genome assembly GCA_963854805.1 of Plagodis dolabraria. Classification (NCBI taxonomy): domain Eukaryota; kingdom Metazoa; phylum Arthropoda; class Insecta; order Lepidoptera; family Geometridae; genus Plagodis; species Plagodis dolabraria. The sequence goes on from OY978459.1 coordinate 23,780,524, forward strand.
CATTAAATTTACTTAGTTTCAACTTAAATTTAAATCATTAGCGAATAAAAATTTTGAAATATTGTCACGATAGAATTGATTGATATATTACATTTCATTCTTTATTTATGTGTATGCGGGCCTATGTGCCTCTTATACAAATACAACCACATATACAATCAAAGATTTGTTATTATACAAACAGCAAGTTCTAATAACTTGTCCCCACAAACCGGCACAGTGGAAATGAAGTGTAATTTCATCGGAAATATCGAAATTACTTCCGCGTGGAGCGCGGCCTCGTGGCGATAGTTGGTTCTGACGGTTTTAACAAATCTAGTATACATTGAATTTTTATAAGCCAAAGGAAGCAAGTATTCTCGTATTCGTTATTAAATAAACTTTGTAGCATATTCTATTTACCAATTCAGGACGATCATAACGATTGTTACAAATGTCACATAGATGCAAAACACTTAGTTGCAATCTTCTAGAATTTAAATCAGTTAAGTTATATTCTTGAAGTAGGTATATAGTAAAGAGACAAATCCGTGCACATCACAGTTAATGATAACAATTGAACAATTATTAATAAATAAACGATATCGCCTATGCGTGATACGTAGCGGTTATGGCATAGAGATATAAATACTATTTTCTCTTTTCTGTGGGTTATAGCATAGTTGTTCAGTCCTTGAGAGCCAGTAAAATTATCAAGGATTTGAGACTAAACTGTGCAGAGTTATTGGAAAAATGGTAACAACCTCTGAGGGTTGACTTCTGCTAGTACTAACAAACATTTATGTCTGCACCTAACCAAGAGCGCCCGCTGCGGCAACACTTGACCGCGCCGTGCTCCCTTTGAATAGAGGTTTGAATATTTACATCGAGCAAATTATTAAAAAAATATGAAATAATACATTACAGGCTTTTAACATCAAGTGGTCCTCGTTCATATTCCGTCAAAAACACATAATGTTTGTTAGGACTAACAGAAGTCAACCCTAAGAGTTTGTTAACATTTTTCCAATAACCCTGCACACTTCAGCTTATCTCTTTAGTAAGTCATCAGAGTATAATAAAAATCTACAAAATTTGATACATCTATTTCATTAAAATACAGTGTGTATAACAAGGGTCCTAATATAGACCTTTAGGGAAACTCAGAGGTAATAGAAAGATACCATCTCTGATTACAACCTTCTGGCAACGATTAGTTATGTAAGATTTAATCTAGTACAAAAAGAAATCCTTGGGTATCATAAAATGGTGTTTTATCTAATGGGATTTTAGAATTCCCAAAGAAAGATGGAGCCGTTATAGCGTGGTGGTAGTGATATATAATTATATAATTATAGTAGGGTGTTTGCAAATGCCTGCCTAGCTATTGCCGTCAGGTATGAAATGGTTGCCAAGCACATAACGGTGTCTGCCAAAACTGTCCAAAGCCATTATTCATTAGGTTAGTTTGAACAACATCTTCGACTGCATTATTTTTTCCCATCAAGAGTGCATGGTGGTAGGGAAGTTTGCAAATGCCCACCTGGCTAGCTACCATCCTAGTAGAAAATCTATCACCAAGCACCTAACGGTGTGTTCCGGCAGGTGTCCTTGGGAGCCAGTAATTCTAGGTTAGCCTGAACAACATCTTCGACCACATCATCACTTACCATCAGGTGAGATAGTGGTCAAAGGCTCACACCTATAAGGAATAAAAAAAATAGTAAAAATAATTAGTGGTCACAGGCTAGCATATCTATAATAACATCGATCACGATATTCGAAGACATGATGTTGGTCATGATTTTGCGTTACAGTCAAATAATGAAGAGAAACTAAGCTCAAACTATCGAAATTCGTTACTCTCTCCATAAATAGTAACAGTTAATTTCCACAACAGAACCAACGAGAACGGTTCCGAGTTTGGGATTGAATCGCGAGTCGTCGATTACGGCCACATAACTAACGGAACGTCGACGGCGATTTCGCCGATACTATGTTTAGTTTTCTTTATAATGGGACACACGGAAGCAAATAACGGTAAACATTGTAGACGGATGCAATTTTTTTTTACCGGTGGTCTGCGTTTATTGAACAAAATACTACGAACTATATACAACACAACAATTAAAGCGTTTAGACTGCCTATAAGTCATAGCAGACTCACAGGCAGTCCAAATACTCCAGCCCACTCCCTGTTGGCAGCGTGCCCAGCATGCTGGCAGCATTGCCCCGTTGAATGCGAATTTAGAAGAGTTAATATCTCAGTAATAAAAAGAACCGCCTTTGATATACATTTTGACTGCATTTTTGGTGAAATGGCTAAAGGGTTGCTTTAAAATGTCAAGGTCCTGGGTTCGAGAGAGTATTTTGTTTGCCGATAAAATACTTTCTTAAGTTTAGTTTAGCCTTTGACTACAATTTCACCTGATAGTATGTGATGATTTGGTTGAAGTTGATAAAAAAGTTAATCCTACATTACTGGTTGGAATTACGGAAACGACAACAGCTGCTGGAACACACTGTTGGGTGCTTGGCGACATATTTTGGTGGTAGCTAGCTAGGAGGGCATTCGCTGAATACCCTTGCAGCAAACAGGAGGTAAAGCTTTCCCAGTGGCCATCACTGCTACGAATTGTTATTGAGTTTATCTGACGATAATCATTTATTAATTATATTTATAGCATATAACTGTACCTGGTCAATGGCAACAGGCTCAGCTCCTATTTCATAGGTCCAAAACAACAACAATTGACTGACAAAATGTAAGACGCCTATGTCCAAGGTGTCTCACATTTTGACAGTCATTTTTTGGACAATATAAAAATTTAAATTACTATATATTCAAATGCATATAAAAGTAATAAACGCCAAACATCGTAATTATTAGTTTCATGATTTGGGAGGCTTGTGAATATAAAACCGGTTCTTCTAATTTATTAGGCAATTGTCTTTCTCTTTTTAATTATATTTCATATAAAGAAATAGTTTTTTTTTGCGGTTTGCTTTATCTACGTTTGTATTAGCTCGTTTCCTTGACTTCTTAGTAATCTTTTTATGGTTAAATTAAAATATATCAAACTCAACATATGAAATTACTATTTATCAGTTCTTCAAGTACTCATCCAATTTTATTGTTATTGCCATATTTGCAAATTAAACGTGAGATCTGCAAAAAATCAGATGAGTTATTTTAAATATTTCTATTAAATATTTTTTTTCTATTCCTTGCAACACTTATTATAAAAAATCCGACGTCGAACTGGGACATAATAATTTGTAAATTTGTAAATAATGCACACTTAAATTTATTTACCAAATGCAAATTTCTAGGTGGAAACTTCATTTAAAAATATATTTGAGGCCATTTGATAGGATTTTATATCATAGATAACAAAAAGTTGTTTGGAAAAGCTATGCATATTTTCTATTTTTAAAATCTTTTAAATATTGTTTTCCGCGAGCCAGAAAAGAGTCTAAAGTCGAGTCCTTGTGTAGTAAGTTGTTGCGTCATAACTAAAATGTTTGACTGTATTTGACTACAAGTATGCTGAAACGTAAAACCGTACATCCCATTTTGTTTTTCTCCATTCTTTACACCGTGAGTTGAAAAGTTTCCGTCTTTGCCCGGCCAATTCAGCGTCAAGCCCGGGCAAAACAATCTGTGCAACCACTTTCAACTTTATTTCAGGAGTTTCAACGGTTGACTACGATTGGCTACATGTTTAATTTGCTATGCTAAGTGCGGTTTGCACTTACTGAAATGAGACGTTACCAATGGCTTTGGTGTTAGCAGTGAAGAATGCTTTGCAAACTCGTTAAGGGTTAACTTATAATTTAGGCGTCTACAATGCTCTTATGAAGGTTACTTACAAATTTTAACATTGAAATAGTCTACATTGTACTGCCACGTTCAACAAAAAAAATGTTTCAATGCTAATAACTAATCATCCATATATATTGTACTTTTATGTATTGGGATTCGTATAACCAAAATACCTAATTAGATCAAAAGGATTAAAAATAGTATATGATTCCAAGAACTATCACGTGCTAAGTCATAGTGCTAGATTTAAAGTGTAAAGTGTAAGTATTTAAAAAGCACTCTTAAAACATTCTAAAACAATGTGTGCTCTAAAAATGCTACTCGTATTAATAGTATGTGTCGTGTATGTAATCACTAAGCATATTTAAGAATATAAAAGGGCAGCAACATTATTACAAAAGTTAAACATTTGAAAAGCCCTTCTTCTGATCACATAAAGTCTAGGTCTGGTCGATGGCCACACGGGTCCCTATAACGGTAAAAATGTAGTTTCGATTCCCGCCCTCGATAAATATCTTGTGTTATAAATATTTCTTAACGTGTTTTAATTTCTATGTTATTATTTAAAGTTAAGAGTGGCATAAAATAAATAGTACTGAAAAAAATTAGTGTAGTGGTTTTTATTTGTATTCACACACTCATCATGAAGAAACTTCATCTACACTCGCGTGTCAGCATTCCCAGCTTCGCAAAGTAATATCCGCACTTCTGAGGAACAATTAAAAGTAGTTCAAGCTGTCACGAGCACACTTGTTCCACCGCTTTCATATCTCCTAATAGCCTGTACGTTTTGTGCCGTAGAATACTACAAGTTACTGTGAACAACTTTTCATATGGATTATCAAACTTAGCTTCAACGTTCGAAATTTTGCTCAATGTTTTGAAACATCGAGATGAACGCTTTTTTTTATTCAAATAAGTTTTTCTACAGCTGTAAAAGTAGTGCTGCAATTTACTGATTTAGGGGGGGGGGGAGGGAGGAGTGTTTGCTTTACGCATTGTAAGAGCAGTTCCATAGAAGGCGCACCTTCCGGTATTTTTAGTCTTTAAGGCAAAGGCTTTGTTACAGCAGAATTATATTTAGGTAATAATAATATGTACTGTGATAAACCTGTTGGAAGTCAAAATGGCAACTTATTGAAAAAAATACCAGTTGAGCAGTACATCCCTACGGACTTGGGTAGGGTTTTGATGTACATTAGGCACAGAGCAGAGCCGCCCTTATTACTCAAGGGTAGCAGGTCCCGAAACGCGTCTTAAAGGTGGCCGGCTATAAAACTGAAGACAATAAAACGTGTATACCGTAGTAGATATACATAGTAATACGTGGAACAATGGTAGGAAAATAATAGTATGTTAAAACAATAAAATCGAAGACAATTCATTCCATTACGGATATAACTCAAGAGGAAAAGTCCCATTTTCCTATTTGGTGAATTCACACCTTTTCTGGGATACAAAGAAGCCTTTTTAATAGAAATGACATCACGTATATACTGAAGAACAAGTCACAATGTAAAGGCATCCGTCTATTAAAATTCAAGAGCTCTGATCACGACTTTTCACGCATAAATTGTAGGTCCAAAAAAGGGTAGCCACTGTTTGTTATCGGACGTGCTAGGGTCCCGTACTTTGGGCCGTAAATCGTCCCTACAGTACGCGACATACGTGTTACTGGCCCTTTTACGGAACGTAAATAAAACGGTTTGAGGGAATAAAGAAAGATACAGGGAATTTATTATGGTTGGTAGCAGTTGTCGAGGTAATGGGTGAGTATTAGAGCTGTCGTTTTCTTGGATGGCCTTCGTGGTAATCGTTTCAAAAATAGTTTTATCGTGGTATCTTGGCTTAACTTGTATAAGGTAGGCTTCATAGCACTCTTCCTGCAAACGAAGCTGCTGTATATTTTAAATACTACATGTTCAAACTTATCGAAATTTTGTTTGCATGTCCTTGAGTCTAAAATCTGTATTTCTGGTTTGTTAGTTTTCCGTAAAGTTATGTTTTTCAAAATTATTTGGGAAAATCGTTCTCTGTGGGAATTATTATTTTCACATTTAAGAGATAAAATAAAATGATACGCATAAATTACAAACCTGAAACACATATATTAGGTTCAAGTACCTCTAGGCAAATCTTCAACGAGTTTTAACACTTGGTATATAAATATAACGAATCTACTTTTGTTTAGAAAGAGCTACGAAGATACTAGCCTTAAGATCTGCATAATGGATGTAGTTGGTAGCCCCGTCTATGAGCGTGTTATTCGTTCTTTGTCGGTGTCAATTTTTTTTTATGCCTGATTGGTTAGCCTTTGACCACTATCTCACCTGATGGTAAGTGATGATGTGGTCGAAGATGTTGTTCAGGCTAACCTAGAATAAAATAAACTCGCCATTTACCGTATATTGTGTTCAAACATCAAACTGTAAGCGTTTTACGCCTATATAAAGACAAACCTTTCGCTCTGAAGGAGCCACACGCGCCGAAGTCATCGAATTCATATTTAAGTGTGGGTCATTGTTCGAAATTTCTAAATGAATTCTATGGCTGCGGTGCGTGAAGCTGCTGCGGTACATATATATAGGTGTGCACTCACCTATAGGTGAGATCCTAACTTAGTAAACAATATAAACTACGAGTATCAATGTAGTCACACTACGGTGCGAGCATTGCACATCGTGTTGCCAATAAAGATGTTGACGTTTCTTATGTTCTAACATCGTTAATGGCAGTATTGACGTATTTTGACAAAATGAGAGACCGATGGTACATATGTGTGTAATCCTGTTGTTAGTGGTAGCGAATGACTATTCTATCCTCGTGTGTAAATAAATGTACCTTAATAAGTTTCCATCATTGTTTTAATTGACATTATATACACAGCCAACAAAAATAAAATAAAATATGAAGGTTCTTGTTCTGATAACGCTGAAGTCCAAATGAGAGTGAAGTTAATAAGAGAGTGTATATACTCGTAAATAAGTAGGTACATTTGGAATTGTCAAAGAAAATAACCTAGATGGGGTAACAATGCCTTCATTTAGCCAGATGTTGTAGGTGTTAATCAACGACGTAATGAATATAATGTTTCCTCTCGTTAAAACTGTATTGTTATCTGTGTCTCGTTGTACTGATAATATGTACGTAATGAAGCGCTCGTAGCTGTTGAAGCCGTCGTAGTGGAGTTTGCTAGTAATTCTTAACCAACTAGGCAGTTACTGCTACGATCATTATCTGGATGGGATACCGCTAGTGGCATTAACCAGTTAATACGTTGGTACCGTCGGCCTAAGAACTGTAAGGCCTGCGGGTAACCTGAAAATTCCAGGGTTTCATGGTGGTCGGGCATTTGGCGCATGCTCACCTGGCTATTTTCGCCAGCTATCAATCCTTTAATTATAAAAGCTTTATCAGCCGTCCCTGATACTAATTTCTTTTTCTAAGTTAAACCTGTTTGACAGCACCATCACATCATCATTTACGATCCGATGAGTCAAAGACTAATCAATGATCAGCATTAAAAAAATGTGACAAGCTTAATGCTCCGGACTGGATATTTACTTTTGGAAAATCCAATTACATTCAGCCGACCCGGGATCTTGCAATGCCACTGTACTAACGTTGCACTGTAATAACGTTCAAAAAATCCAACAAAAATTTTCCGTCGAAAATAATCCTCCGTATTCACAAGATTTCCAACCGCAAGTTAAAATCCGTCCCGCAGCTGGCACGTAAGGTAAGGGTGCGTTCATACTGACAAGTGAGCCAATAAGACACCGAGTGCGTTCGAGTGAGGTGTCGCCTGGAGGGGAGACAGAGTAAAGCACAAGCAGTAGGTAATGTATCCCTTTTTTGGATTTGTATGTATAAAGCAAAAACTATTAATGGACCAAGAATGAAATACACTACAGACTTATTTGGTGTTTACTTTCAGAAGAGGAAATAGCACGCATTTTACTGCTATTGCTTTGTCATAAATCTTTTGCTTCTTTCAGTTCACTGAATACTTCGATCATTAATATGTCATATGACATATTATGACAATATACTATATTAATGATCGAAGTCTGAATATTACTGCTAGGCAAAAAACAGGAAAGGTGGCAGTATTTGAAAAATCGCATGGGGATAGGATGCACATGCTCGCATGGCTTTGAGACCTCGCTTTGCATACGATTGAGCTATACAAAACTACGCAATTTTTAAATAGCGAGAGTGTTTTTTTTTTTAATAATTTCATTTAAAATTGAGATCTTTAACAACGGAGAAAAACTTTCAGGTACATATAGTTGCTCCTTAATAATTGGAAATAAAATTTGTATTGATACAATTTACTGAATACAAAACTTGATTAAGCGAAATTATAAAGCTGAAATGATCTATAGAAAAACGTGTTGTTGGATTATTTATAGTAATTGTCATAGCTTCTACAATATTATATAAATAAATATCTGTATAGGCCTACACAGTTTTAAAAAAAAACGTTCACAATACACTTTTCCGATACTCACTTCGACTTAAAGTTGCCTTACAGGCATTTGTGCACTGTGGCTCTGATGTCGTGAAGAGGGCCCGGACGAACGTGCTTCGTGATTGGAATTTAGAATTTTATTACATTCTACGTTTTATTCGGGTATCCGATTTATAAGGGGCTGGAACTTCATTTGGTGATACGGTGTGTGTTCTTCGCGAGTTCCGCAATCTTTGGCGTTTTAATTCATGAATTCTTACTCTTATTAATATCGATAAGAGTTTAAAATTGTGTTAGTAGCATGATGTTGATAATAGGAGAAGCTTCAACATAGATTCTTTTAAATGTACATCGAGGATCATCTTCCGAAAAATTTGTTGATACATCTCATCTGCCTCTTATTTTGGTTTCACTGAGTTTTTATGTAGCCATTTTTTTGTTTGTCTATCTGTTTATCGTTCCGGGTGGTATCTTACCACTCCAATTTTAAGCACTTCCGATGTTTAATGCTTGATCGTCCAATGATGGTAGTTTATAAAATAAAATAATAACGCTCCTTAATTCTTGTTAGGTAGTAATCTACATAAGAAGGCTACCATTGAAATGTAATAGATTGTTTTTTTTATTATTTTTATATGTTACCTATTGTCACGGAACAAGGTCGAAGCCCACCCGATTATAAGCGGACTAAACTCTACCTATAACAGATGCATTTTAACACAAGTCACGAATTGTAACCTTGAGACATATTTGTTAAGTCTCATATGTGCCTGTAATTTTACTGGCAAGGACTGCTGCTGGAACTAACGTTTAGGTGCTTGACGACAGACGTTTTACTTGAGGGTGATAGCTAGCCAGGCGAGCAATTATAGTTAATTAACTAACATATCTTCGTCTGACTGTAAGAGTTGCGAACTGTTACTCAAGCTTGGCGATATGAAATACATTTGGATGTAGAAGGCAGTGGTATCCATTCTGAAGTCTTTTTAATATTTTAAAAAGCCTAAAAAAATATTTTAGGTCACAGTAAGATGGTCAGTAGTGGGGTTTATGTCAAAAGCTAGTACTAAAAATGATCAAGGCCTTTATTTTTACTAGAACAAAGTTTAGAATACTTTTGTTGACCATTGAATATATATTAAATTAAAAATATGTAATTGATATGAATTTTAAAGCAATACTAGCAAGAACTATAATAACAAAAATCTGTTTATGAACCAACACAGTTCGCAAATTAAATTGCATTTAAACATCAATTTACAAAATTAAATAACACGTGTTTGCACATTGCTAATAATATTTATTTATTTACAATCATCGTTTGCTAAGTAATTTCTCAATGTTTGGGAATATGATATCAGTTTACCTAAACACACGTTCCCGTAATTAACGTTTCCCTAATTAGTAATACTTTTCCCGATGTATGTAACCCACAATATACTGCACTGTATCAGCGGGATTGTCCGAACACAGCCTCTCCCATTAAAGGGGGATTTATCATAAACTCCACGCTTGGCAGGCGTCTTGGCGATCGCAATATCAGAAAACTGTTTATCAGGAGGCGCTGCTGTCCACCTTCCGGTATATTTCCCTTAGTCACCTCTTACGACACCCACGGATGTGACATTCTATCCCGGCACCCTAAAATGTACTTTTTGCAAAATATACTAGGTATACACCTAGTATACAAAATATATTATATATATTAGTATATACCTAGTATATTATATAACAAGTTGTATGGATTTGGTTTGATATCCATTTCCCAAAAAAACTGTTCTCATCACTACCGTTGCTATGAGAAACTGGTTTGGACATACATACATCCTTAGAAACGGAAATTTTGGCATATGGATACTATGAGAAATGGATATTTAGTATACAAATGTTACGAGTAACGGGTCTTTTGGCGTACGGTCATTTAAACAATGTGTTATTTGGTTGGGATGTTTATGAGAACAGGTGTTTTGTTATACGAATAGCCTATTTCGATACACATATTTAAAAGGGCGAGATACTTGTACAAAGTATTCTAAGAAAAATGTATTTGTTTTATTCTCAAGCTCAAAGCTTATTTATTCCTCAACCCACGAAAGCGTGAAATACCTACTCCACAGCCATGTTCATAGGGTTTAAGAACTGAAAATAAACTGGTAGTGGGCTTTCTCTAAAGCTTCTTTATTTTCTTCTATATAATGAACAAAAACCAATTAAGGTTTTAGTGTTTTAATAATGTCAAGAACAAAGAAACCTTTATTTTCGATCTAAGCAGCCATAGGTTTCTAGCACTTGCTCTATTGCAATACTTGAGTTTAATGCGCTCGTTATATTTGTATACCAACAGCAAGCAATTTTGAAGCCGAGTATAGCTATATAGCTGTCCATAGCTATATATCCATACACTTCTCCGAGTATAGCCGATAATAGCTGTGGATTGCCGTGCCGCAGGTCCAGGGCTCAATCCCCACCGCCCGCGCCGCGCGCCGACTTGTACTTCACCGCATGGTGAAAGGGCATTTTGCGTATGCTCACCTGGCTAGCTACCACCCTCAAGTAGAACATCTGTCGCCAAGCACCAAACAGTGTGTTCCGGCAGCAGTCGCTGAGAACCAGTAAAATTACTGGCACATGAGAATAACAAATATGTATCAATGGTGACGGGCGCAGTGCAATTAGTCAGAGACTAATGCGTTTGGTATAGGCAGAGGTTGGTCCCCTTAACATCAGGTGGGCCTCGTGTTGACGTCGCAATAAAATAAAATAAAAAATCATATATTGATTACACCACTGTTTTCCATAAACCACGACACATCGTTCAAAAGCATACAATTAAGTATTAAATTGCCTTAATTATCGTCCGATAATGCTTCGTCCGTACTCTAAAAGGAACATTAATTGTACTGAACAATCAGTATCCTAACTTACGGTGTAAGAATATATTTTTTATACGATATGAGGACAAACGGGCGGTTCACCTAGTAGTAAGTGACAACTATTGCCCACGAACATTCATTACACCACTGGTCTCGAGGTTGAGTTGCCGGCCTTTGATGAGGACAATTTTGCTCTCTTCTTGAAAGCTCTTCAGTCGCATCGGTTCTGAATTACTTTAAGGTAACTAGTTCTACATAGTCGCAGTGCCAGGCAGAATATGGAGTGAGAATCGCAAGGTTGTGGACTGACAAATATGGAATACTTTATGGTAAAAACATATTTTTAATAAGCATTAAATCGTTGTTTTGGTATCACTGTAAAACGTATTAAAGGCTAGTTAGTGTCTAAGTCAAGTACTAAATCTTGGAAAGGGTTAATACCATGATGAATATTTTTCTTCAAATCTATTTAACTGCGTGATCTCCACCATGTTCTTAGATGTCCTTAATTTTTGTACCCTGTTTATGTGACTGTTATCTGCCAGTCGCTGTTGTAAGAAGATCATTCAGAACCTCAAAACTATCTAAATTAGTAAGTTCTTAGGTATCAATCGCTATCAAGTGCAATTTACCATAAAATGGTAGATATAATAATTAATGTTTCCATTTAAGTGCCACCTTGACGAATTGGTTGACATGATCTTAGTGCACCTACCAAATTGATCAAACGAAATGAACTTCCACCGAGGTCTTTCCTCTGCGATGCGATATAGAGTTCTATAAAAAGGTCGTTATAGGGATCCTTAGAGGTCGGCAGTGCGTTGGTAGCCCCTTTGGTGTTACAAACGTCCACAGGTGACGGTGACCACTTTCCATGAGGTGGGCCGCCTGCCTATCTGTCTACTATTAGGCAATGAAAAGAAAAAAAAACAAATCCAGTCTGGGATTGCATACTTCAATTAATCAAAATAGGGCAAGTAAGGAAATACTTCTCTATTGCTAATATCTAACTAGAGACCATTATATCTCCTGGTGCTCTGTTGGTAAGCGATGATCTGTTTGAAGAGGTTTTCAGGACAATTTTAATACTTCAATTTCAACGCACAAAATCCTAGTTTTGATCACTTATAATTGAGAAAGTCTTATCCTACCTTCTTCAGATCGGGTAGGCACGTTCTAGCTGATATTGAGTCCTTTTATACCGGCTATATACCTATATTAACAAAACATTACAAAATATAGGCAATCAAGGTCATTACAGGCCCCAAGGCAGTTCAAATATTCCAGCCCACTACCAGTTGGAGAGCGTAAGACCGTAGCGACAATCCAAATGCTTCAGCATCTACCAGTCGGCAGCGTGCCTAGCTTGTCCCATTGGACTGCTTATTGCTTGCCCCGTTGCTAATGATTCGATGGAGTTAGTATACTGAGTAGATGGGACATCGATTGCCCGGACATCGGTATAATCGGATTACTGGAGCGCAGATGACGGTGAATTCAGATTTGCATGCGTAATGCCGCTAAGTGCACTTTTAGAAATAGCCATTTTCGTTGTCGTGGTATGGTGGCCATTTCTACTAAAAGGGGTGTGAAGGTTAGGTATTATAAGCGCTCGTCGACAAAAAGGGCGGAGAATATTAAATACTCCTACATGATGTATATTCATGAAATTCATGATTTTGTGATTAGTTGTTGTAGTATGACGAAAGTTTTTTTTTTCAAAGCTATTGTGGCAATACGCACGAGGCCTACCTAATGTAAAGTAAAGTATTTTTTTTCCCAGAAAGTATAAATGTATTTTTTTTTTATACCTGATAGGTTAGCCTTTGACCACTATCTCACCTGATGGCAAGTGATGATGTGGTCGAGGATGTTGTTCAGGCTAATCTAGAGTTACTGGCTCTCAAGGACAGCTGTCGGAACACACCGTTAGGTGCTTGGCGACAGATTTTCAACTTGAGGGTGGTAGCTAGCCAGGCGGACATTCGCAAAGTGTCCTACCACCATGCAAAATTTTGTCGGTATTAGTTATAACTTATGGGATCGTGTAGATTTGTGTTCATGATTATAAAGATAATAAGCAATATTATTTACTTGCGAATACCATAATAAATCAGAATTGTTACCAAACGTAGATACAAGCGCGGTTCGCATGGTGGTAGGGCATTTCGCGAATGCCCGTCTTGCTAGATACCACCCTCAAGTAGAAAATCTGTCGCCTAGCACCTAACGGTGTGTTCCGGCAGTTGTCCTTGAGAGCAAATAATTTTAGGCTAGCCTGAACAACAACTTCGACCACATCATCAGGTGAGATAATGGTCAAAGGCTAGCCTAGTAGGAATTAAAAAAAAACTGTTTAAATATCGAATATCCTGCCATAGACGTGACTTTCCATCTTTAATGTGCAACCAATAACAACGCGTTTACAAATTCCATTAGAAAATATTAAATAATATCGAAAAATTCGATAAATCATATCTCTCCCCGAGTTTTTACTCCTCCTTTAATTCATCCACCGCCCTTCAAGGGGTCATTACGGAACGTGTGGATAATGTCTTCCACTGAGCCCGAGTGCTCTAAAACGGTCGTTCTACAAAACTGGCAACACCAGTTAAATTACGGCCCCCTTTTTACTGGCAACACTTAGATCGTATAATAGGCAGTGAGTTTTGTCTGATCGTGATGAAGCACTTTTGAGAATTATCTACTTCTGTTCCACAAATAGGGCAAGAATAATAAGTTATTCTCATACACAAACAGGCAAATGAAAATGTTTTGCTTCTGGTTTTACGATACTCTATTGCAAAACTCGTTGGTAGTATACCCATCACTTTTGGTTAAAAAGCATCGAGATTATACGTTACAGGCCAATGTTAAAAAGGTGCGCAAGTTGGTGCAAAACAGCGTTGGGCTCCGTTGTGTGCCTAAATATTTTACAGCAACACTACTAATTACATCAAAATTAGTAGTGCTACGGCCAATTATTTCCTTTAGTCGGCCAGGACTCCAAGTGTGAGATAAATAGTGAAATACTCATTTTATTGGTAAAATATTTTTTTCATGTCAAGTTAGATATTATGTTGGGTATACATGTGTATTATGTTCGGTATACATGGGTATACATCTATAAATAATAATTATTCAAACACAATAAATTCATAAAAAATAAAATTTTACAGTTCAATTACAATAATAATAATGATAATAATTAACAAAGATATGGATCAGTATTGATTCTTAAACCGATCGCACCGCTCTGTACGGAACATCGTATTTATATTTCACATGCCTAAACAATACCAACCTTTAGTAGCAGTAGAATTCAACGAGTTCGTCCGAGTAAGTACTGCTACCATAAGTATACCTATATATACCTATATATAATGGTTGCTGGAAAAATTACAGTCACATGAGTTTTAACACTTTATGACTATAGGTGATGGGCAAGGTCGCAGAGGGTACCACTTAACATCAGATGGGCATCGTTGTTCGTTCCAGTTCTGTCAAAATCCTATACAAAAACCTAAAATTAAAATATCAGATATCATATTAAAAACTGGGCAAAGTAGCTTCGCAGTTTAATTAAAAAAACCTCTTGCTCAGTTCCATTATTTAAAATCCACTACAAAAACCTAAAATTAAAATATCACATATGATATTAAAAACTTAGTTTAATTAAAAAAAACCTCATTCTTAGTTCCAAAATTCCAAAAAAAAACGAAAATAGACCTGAGCGTAGGGGTTAACATTCCGCTATTCGCCATAGCAACCAATAGTAAGTTCGTAGTTGTCATAGCAATACCATTGTATACTGTCATCTTAGTTACCAGTCGTTTTTAGGGTTCCGTACCCAAAGGGTAAAAACGGCACCCTATTACTGAGACTTCGCTGTCCGTCCGTCCGTCTGTCACCAGGCTGTATCTCAAGAACGGTGATAGCTAGACTGTTGAAATTTTCACAGATGATGTATTTCTGTTGCCACTATAACAACAAATACAAAAAGTGGGCCAAGTGCGAGTCGGACTCGCGCACGTCAAAACAAATAAACGTTAAAATATGAAGCCTAATGTTGTATAGCTAATGGTACGGAACCCTTCGTGCGCGAGTCTGACTCGCACTTGGCCGATTTTGTCAGAGAAATACTTTCGACATACGCCTGATCGCTTTGTTAAGTTTTAGTTTTAACAAACTATATTTAAAAGTGGTCATGCTTTTTGGCAATTTATTCTACATCATGTTCGAATAACATGCGTGTGGCATTAGCGGTAAGAGGCAATAATGATGGCCGGCCATAAAAAAAGTTGCCCCAATGATCCATCGTCTGCATGGTAGCTCCAACAGTATTTCGCAAATTATTTCAGCCCGGTTACTGCCTAAACAAATAGGTTGGCGTTGTCACAGATGAAATAAAATAACGTTTATTTTTGTTAGAGTTAGGTTTATTTTATTAACTTAGTTTGTAATGTACACACGAATTCCTAAAATTGTAATGTAATTCGAAGAATGTAATAACGAAGACTAAAGCGCAGCAAATAGCAGAGCGAATAAACATTTTCGTAAGCTTTTCTGTATCTGATGAGATTTAATTTTACAAATAATACTGCGATACTACCACTTTTATGAAGAGTTTGAATGTTTGCAGGTGAAATACACCACTTTCTTGTAGTAATTTTATTTTTGACTGATACAAAAGCTAAGACTTTCTATTGCTTAAGTAAACTGCATTTAAGCTTACAAAATTACAACATTTTTCGTTATTTCACTTTTTAGGCATATAACAGATAGTGCTTTCACAAGTGCATTTTAGGTGGTTTGTATTTGTAGACATTTTGCAAGTTAGGATGTGTCTTTATTATGTAGGTATTTAGAATGGTATTGGAGATGGGCATCATTTTGTCATTTTAGAAAATGAAGGCCACCGTAATTGAGATGTCGATAGGGTTTGATCGCCATTTTACTTTTGAAGATTGCACTTTGAGGAACCTCAAGATTAGATAATGTATCCCATTTACTTTAACACTGTCCAGTTCAATGATGCATCATACCAAACCTGTTCCATCTCTCTAGACCGCACACGGTACACGATCTCTAAGCCTAGAGCTGTACAGCTACGAGTAAACACGGCACGGCAGATTAACGGATTAGAGAAGTGGTTGTGGATTTCCCGCCCTATTGTCTCTTGTATATTATAATACGTTAGTAAATACCTAATAGCTAAGCATATTACTGTACCCCGACAGTAAAAAAACCTCAATTTCTATCTAATTATAAAGTAGGAAGCAAGGTTTTCGGGTGGTTGCCACATTACATACGGAAGACTTAGAGTAGGGAGGTCTACACCCCCCACTAGGTGGATTGGCGACTTAGTAAAAGTTGCCGACAGCCAATGTTTACTAGTGACTAAACACCGTTATTTGTGGAGTTCTATGGGTTTTGTTAAAAAAAAGACGTCTGACTGATAATGATGATGATGCCATTGATTGGACAAGGTACATCAATTTGCTATTGGCGGCAATGCCAGCGGAAAACAGTATTTTTGTTATTTTATCTAATAAATATAAATTTTAATACAAGTAGACCAAGTTTAGAAAACATTATTAAATAACAATTTGTTTCGTAGCGATCGAAATAGGACGTGTCTTTATATTTTGTTTCTCCCACCACAGATATAACATTTTTAGTAATCATATAATATAACTACAGCACATATTATAAATCCTCTATTCTTGGTTGTCTGGAAGAAATCGCTATAAGCGATAAGGCCGCCATTTTGCACTTGATTATGTTATATATAAGCCTTTTTTTAATGCTATTTTTTAAGTTCTTGTGCAAATAAAGTGTTTTCTATCTTCTATCTATCTATCTATAGGTAAATAACATACAATAAACTTAACTGTCCCTAATAACCATACAAATTAACTATCGAAGAATCTGAATATCTACAAAATCGAACCCTTAACCCTTCTCGTTAACTGTAGTGGGGTATTGGGCTAATAAAAAGCATACGTTCTATGTACAGATTTGAATATAAGGAGCTTATATCTAAGCAACATATGAATATAACAGAAAGACAACTACAAACATAAGTTTTTTTTGGGGCTATTTATATAAAAATATACTATAACCATATTTTCTGACCGTTGTGTAGTTATTCCATTTCATATTTAATACCGTGCGTGCTTGTTTCATTTTTAACCGACTGCAAAAATAGGAGGTTCTCAATTCGATTGAATTTTTTGTGTTGCTCATAACTCTATGAGGTATACCAATTTTGATGATTTATTTAACATTTGAAAACTGGTGCTTGTGATGTGGTTCCATTTAAATTTGAGTGATCTGACGAGCAGTATTTGAGTTATCCCTAATAAATCTAATAATGCACATTTATGTTATTGTTACGGCGCAAGGACTCGAACAATCTAGAATAATCCAGCGCCAGTAAACAAGTCAAAGAAATCAAGAATGTACCTGCTCTTCACACAAAAAATTATAAAAAAGGGTCATCTTTGTTCTCAGGCAAATAGTAAACAACCACAGTATAAGTAGTAGTTAGTTTCGTGGAATTTCATACAAAAGTTGTTAACGTTAAAAGGTTGATTTATGGCCCCTTATTGTTTTTCTATCTAGATTATTAGTGAACATTCTGGAAAGATGACTTATGGGTGTAAATATGGTCGGGTCGGGGCCGACCATTCTGTCTTACTTTGAGTTCGAAACAAGCTACACTGCGATTATATTTGGACCAAGTGCTCCAAGCGCGCACAGTGAAGAACAGTGAAGTTTGTGAATAGTGTTCTGTGAAATGCGAACGTTATAGTGTTTTTGGAAGTGACTGCAGAATAAAGGTGTCACTTTGCCGAAAACGTTTTGTATTATTTATCCCGAACCCCCAGCTCGTAACATTATGTTTGAATTCGGTGTAATTTTGCTTAAAATTTCATGATTGTTTTATTAAGTTGAACACTGTCGCCGCCGTTTAGCAGGAGTTTCCAAACAAAAATAAAAATTAAATAGTTTATTTATCGCTATTCGCCACACAACAAATAAAGATAAGAATGTCATTTTGAATAGAAAGGTTATTTACCATTTGTATGTATTATTAGAAATGATTTTGTTTTAACCGATTTCCTAAAAGAAGACGGTTTCCGATTCGATACGTATGTTTTTTCTGCTAAATAATTATATTAAGACACAGAATACAAATGAACGGAAGGATTACTAAGTAAAGCCATTTCAATAAATAAGCGACTCTAGCTACGAAGGAATAAAGTGCACTTCAGATCACGAAGCATGGAGTAGGTACCTACTATTTATATTCACCTACAACGCCTATCTCTTTCAATTGCATCGCATAGCTCTAATCTCTTCTGACGCGGCACACACGTAGAATAATCCCGTCCGCACGGATACGCCAATGTACTTGTTGTTTTATACCTAAAGTGCGTAATGAGCCAGGCCTAAGATCAGGGTTTAGGAATGTACTTATAAAGTAAACAAATAATAAATTGACTTATGCTCGTCTCTATTAATATCACTTTTTGTATGAAATTGATTTACTGGATTATACTGATAACCCCAGCCCCTAGAGAGGTCCAAGGGTTATTCTCTAAGAGGGCCCATTAACGTGAGTGTTATTGTGACGCCTACAAGTAAGCGGAATTGGAGTTTTGTACTTACCCCATGTCATTAAAGGTTGGTATTTATTTGCCGGTTGTTCGAAGGGATGGTTAGTATCTTTGCGTTACGTAGTAACTGTTGCATCATCTGTGCTTTGAGAGTTATCGTCCGTGGTAACCATCTTGAATGGAGGGTTGAAGTTTGGTGAAATAGGCCCATAATACTGGCACTTACTTGGCATGTATACATGCCAATTTTTGCTTTACTAATATTGGTTAAGAAAATATGGTCTGTAAGAGCTATAAATTTATATATTCATAGCTCATTTTGGTAAGGCAAATATTTGTACAAATATGATTAGTTAAGTTTAGTTATAGCTGTGTTCATGCAGTACATACTTGGCTGTGTTTTAGTGCTTTGATAATATTTATTATAAAAGTGTACATTTCTGCATTGTAATGGTTGTTGTTAATGCAGATGTATCGATTGGCATGTTATACATGTATATTACCTCATCAATTTGCCTTTATATTACTGGTACCATTTAATAATACCATCATTGGTACTAATGACACTATTTCCATTAAATACCATCAACGTTTTGGTACTAGTAACACTATTGAAAATCTTGATATCCGTATTGCAGGAAGATATATTATTAAGTAACTTTTGAGTATATTTTTATGGAATTTGACGTTATGATTTAGAAAAAACGATTGTCGTCCTCCGAGACGCTGAAAATTGCTGTATTTTCATCACTATTGGAATACGTAGTAGTTATAAATCTCTTTATAACTATTACAGCGATTGTGAAATCGCGATCAGGTTTAGTCAAAAACGATAGAAAGCTTAAGTATTAACATAAAACTAGGTACCCAAATTGAATATACATATTATGTGAATTAACTTTGATCTTTTGATAAAGTTTGGCTCCAATAAGATATTTTCATTACTAGCTTAATTACAAGTCAATTTAATTGCAATACATTTGTACAGAGAAGATTTTGAAGAAATGTAGTTAAAAAGCAAGTTGGCTCTAAAAAAATATGACCAAGAATTGTTCATTATTTTCTGAGTGCTTCAAACTAAATATACTTTGGTAAAAACCTGTTCAAGTAAAGCTATAAAGCGCCTTAGTCTTTAATTTTTAGGGTTTTGTACCAATAAAAGATGTTTTTGCCGTTTATTTGGTAAAAATATTAATAATGAGGTAGAAACTTGAAATATTCACCGAATATTTAGTTGTATAATTACTTTTAAACATAAACAATTAGTGAGATCACTATTTAGGGTTCGTACCTACCTAGAATAGGAACGTACCTACCCAGCTCAATCAGACACTGCGAAAAGTGTCTGTAACTTGCAAGATTAGGTTACAGATAATAGTACGGAACCCATCGTGCGTGAGTCCCACTCGCACTTGGCCGGTTTTTATATGACACGGTACGCAATTTACATTAAAATTATTTATTCTAAAATAGCTTTTATTACAACACAAAATGTTATAGTTACATAAAATATGTTGATAATGTCGTACCAAATTAAATTGGCATCTCCTTTAACTTGTTCGAATATTGATGGTAAAAACTTTGATTTTATCAAAAGCAACAGTCGAAACTCGAAGAAAACTTGTCGGACCTAAACGCTGTTTTCAACAAATTATCGTTAAAATTCTTCGGGTAATTTTAACGTTCCCTTTGACGGTTTTAAAGGAGGAATTAGCACATTTTAAAGTAGGTTTTAGCGTCTCTCATTTTGCATGTAAATCCATCGGGGCTTTTGGTGAATTTTCAACTTTGTTCTTTCGACCGGCGCCCTAACACCTTTGCAGGGTGAAAAACTTTTGTTTGTTCATCTTTATTTTCGTACCTACATTGGATTATAATCCAATGTAAGGGATAAGGATGTCCGTAGCAAGGAACATATTAAGTATTTGTAATTTTACCTGTGGCAAATTCAAAATCGACAGCTTCATATATCAAATTCTTCTCTTAGTAAAATTTATTTTGTTTTACAGAACGAGTCAAGCACAATTTTAAAACATATTTTATGTGAACTGATGAGATGGATTGGTTACCCACCTATTGGTAACATGTTAGCCTGCAACCTTGCCCATTACAATTCAAGACCCAAGCATGATACTGCACTGGGTTCGTCACTGACACATTAATTGTAAAAAGTGACCATACAAGCGTTGGCTTAATAATTTCATGTGCTGTGATGGTCCCTTCCACCACAGCATTATGAATATGTGCAATATACCAACCTTAACCCATGCGCATCCCAGGACACGTTGAGCCGTCGGTCCCTGTTGTTGTCTTACGATAGCAGTCGCTATAGCATGGTGGTAGGGCATTTTGCGAATGCCCGCCTGGCCAGCTACCACCTTCAAGTAGAAAATCTGTCGCCAAGCACCTAACGGTGTATTCCGGCAGCTGATCTTGAGAGCCAGTAATTCTAGGCTAATCTGAACAACAAGTGGTCAAAAGCTAGCCTATCAGCAATAAAAAAAACATATGTAATCATAAAAATTCAATTTTATTCGTAAATGGACGATATCGATTGCGCGTGATACTTAAGGGATAGCATATCTGTCACCAAGCACCTAACTTAGTGTATTGCGGAAGCTGTCCTGGAGAACCAGTAAAGCTAGATAAGCCTGAACTTATATTATTTTTTTATACCTTTTAGGTTAGCCTTTGACCACTATCTCACATGATGGTAAGTGTTGATGCGGTCGAAGATATTGTTCAGGCTAACCTAGAATTACTGGCTCTCATGGACAAATACCGTAACACACCGTTGGGTGCCTGGCGACAGATTTTATTCTTGAGGGTAGTAGCTAATCAAAAATAATATAAAAACATAAGTAGATAATTAAAAATAAGTAGTTTTTTTTTTTTTTTTTTTTTTTTTTCCGAGGGTAGTTGTGTTGTAAACATCTATTTGATTTAGCTCTGATAATTTATTACATTTATTAATAGAATTTTGCACTATATATACAATAATTTCATGAAATTGTAAAGTGTTGTTGACAATACCTGTCTGGAAGTGTTTTCTCCTCACAAAAACTAACTTGGAATTTTTTTCACTACACTTAACCTCAACATGGAAGCTATTCAGGACACAATTGCACAAGTGGGAGCTAGCCTGCATCAACGAATGGACCAGTTTGAAAGTGAGCTGAAGAATTCATCAAATCCAACGACAGTAGCTACTTTAGCCTCTGATTTCACTGCATTTAAGGTCTTTGTTGCTTCTGCTTTGAGATCTCTACAGTTGCAGTCTGAGATGATTGCAAGTGCAGTTGATCAAATTGAAATGCGGAGCCGGCGGAAAATTCTGCTGTTACATGGTGTACCAGAATCCAATGAGGACACTGCATCAGTGGTTTGCAATACATTGGTCAGTAAATTGAAGCTCAGTGGTTTCAAAGTCAGTGACATAAACCGGTGTCATAGAATGGGTCGCTTGACTACTGCTGATAGACCGCGTCCAATATTGTTTAAACTTGGTGATATAGCACTGCGTAGCAAAATTTGGGGATCGAAATCATCTCTCAAGGGCACTGGCATCACCCTGTCTGAGTTCCTCACTAGGTCCCGTCATGAGCTGTTTCTAGCCGCTCGTGAGCGCTTCGGAGTGTCGAAGTGTTGGACCAAAGAGGGGACCGTGTATGTTGTGAGTTCTGACGGCACCCGCCACAGAATCAGCAGTCTTCAGGACCTTGACCTCAAGCAGCCTGATAATTCAAAGCAGCCTCCTGCAGCTAAAGAATGTACAGCAGCCCCGGCGCGCTGCATCTGTCGCCAGCAAGAAATAAACATTCATAGTTCATATTTTAGTGTCGGTTTTGTGTTCAGTACTTTTCTTTATAGAAGACTTTGTGCCTCACTGCTCAAACTTTGAGATTTAATCGACCTCCAAAAAACAACATTTATTCTTTCGTTAAATACCCACTTCAAGAATGATTTTATGTTCAAAACTTCAACTTTGATTTGTTATTGTCCGTAGCAATTTTCTTGTCATTTTGGATTTTGACACTGGAACTGACTGACAATGACATATATTGCTATTTTTACTTATTAATTGTTTTAAATTAGACTCGTATGATTTGTACTTTGCCATTCGTCATGTAATAGAATTTTAGCAGCCAGAGTCATTAGTCAAGTCGTCATTTAAAAGTCGAGTCAGAAATAATTATTTAATATATATAACTGATCTGTTAATACATTAATTTGAGTGAAAATATGAATTAATATTATTTGCTTACATTGGAAGGGGTATAAGATAAGTATATTTTAATATAGTAGGTATGTAACGATACTGTTCTCTATGTAAGCAATCTCATTGTATAAGTGGCAGATTAATGTTAGTTTTTAAGTTTACAGCCAACTTTTTCTAGTGACACAACCGGCAGGTAAAGTCTATCAATACACTTTATACAAAATATTTATTAGTATAGTAGAATATCGTGTAGTATTCAAAATAATATAACTTTTTATATATATATATATATATATATATATATATATATTATTTTCATTTTATTATAATTATTATTTTTATATAATTTACATATATATTTTATTATATACTTATAATGTCAAATATGTTTCATAATAGTGATAGTGATTCTGATGATTTTCTCTCTATTCCTTCATCTCACTCAGATGGTAGTAACTGCAGTTTTTCTAGCATTCCCTCTCTTTCTGATACCTTAGATTTCCATTTTTCTGATGTACCAAAGAACTTTAATGCTATTCATATCAATGCACAGAGTATTCCGGCTCATTTCTCCGATATGCTGGCGTCTTTTGATAACAAAAACATACATGCAATAGTAGTCTCTGAATCATGGCTAAAACCCTGTCTTCCATCTGTTTATTACGCTTTACCAGGTTTTATTCTAATACGTAACGACCGGACAGGTGCTCGTGGTGGTGGTGTAGCTATCTATCTCCGTGCCCATATTCCGTATTCTATAATTAATATATCTACTCAACCACCTCCTGTTAACGCCGGTGAACATCTATTTATAGAAATACTTCTTTCTCATACTAAAATACTTCTCGGAGGCTACTATTCATCGTCTTCTAAGGTTAATTATTTCACTTCTTTTGAAAAGATCATGGAAGATCTAGTTCCTTCCTATAGTCATGCCATTATAATGGGTGACTTTAATACCTGTCTTCTTCAAAACGACTCTCGTGCGTCCTCCTTGCAGTCCATCGTTAAATCCAGTAACATGCATATCCTTCCTCTGAATGCAACTCATCATTTTCCCAATGCTACCCCTTCACTTCTTGATCTTCTTATAGTGTCATCACCTATACATGTTGCTAAGCACGGCCAGTGTGCGGCGGATGCTTTTTCGTACCATGATCTTATATTTTTATCCTATAAAGTACGACCTCCTAAAGCAAAGCCAACTATACTTCTGCAACGCAATTTTAGTTCCATTAATCCTGAGAGTTTATGTAGCGACGCTGATAAAATAGATTGGACTCCGGTCTTGACGGCTGATTCTGTTGATGACAAAATTTCCATTTTCAATTCGACCTTGATGCTCCTTTATGACACGCATGCACCAGTTCAACGCATTAAAATAAAACATGTACCAGCCCCGTGGCTCACGGAAGATATTAAAAAGCTAATGCATCATAAATCAGTTTCCAAGTCCAATTATAAATCTTCACCGAATGATCAAAATAGATCTAAATATAAACTTTCTCGGAATCTCTGCAATAAAGTGTGTAGGGATGCTCAAAGTCGCCACATTCACGAATCGGTAGAAAATGGAGATCCAGCAAAAGTCTGGAAATTTCTTAGAACTTTGGGAATTGGTAAATTACGTCAAGACTCAGTTTCGAACAATTTAGATATTAATTCACTAACTAAACACTTTTCAACTTTTTCAAGCATTGATGGTGATATCAAAGCTAAAACCTTACAATTTCTTTCAACTAAACCAACTCCCAACTCTTCGAATTTTTTCTTTAGCCCATTTACCTGTTGTGATGTTAAGACGAGCGTATTATCAATTCTATCTAATGCAGTTGGCAATGACGGCATAAGCCGTAATATGATCCTACCTATCCTTGATACCATTCTTCCTATTCTTTGCCATATTCTGAACCATTCCATCACCATGGGTAACTTTCCTTCCGTATGGAAGGAAGCGCTAATAATCCCTCTTCCAAAAAAACGTAATCCTAAATCTTTCTCTGACTATCGTCCCATATCCATTCTGCCATTCCTATCCAAAGTTTTAGAACGCCTTGTCCACACTCAAATTTCATCATTTATAACCAAAAACAATCTCCTCAACCCCTTCCAATCCGGTTTTCGACCTGGCCACAGCACAGTTACAGCCTTAATTAAAATATCTGATAATATCCGCTTTGGTATGGAAAATGGCTTGCTAACTGTGCTGACTCTACTAGACTTTAGTAATGCGTTTAATGAAATCGATTTTGACATCTTATTGGGTATATTACGCTCTTTTAACATATCTCCAACAGTATGTGGCTGGTTTCATAGCTATTTACATGGACGACGACAGCGGATTCGCCTTGAAGATAAATTTTCTTCTTGGTGTGATACGATGGCGGGAGTCCCTCAAGGTGGCGTACTGTCTCCGCTCCTTTTTGCAATTTTTATAAATGCTATTTCTAATCAGTTATCTTCGTCCTACCACTTATATGCCGATGATCTCCAAATTTATTCACAATCTCCCCTGTTAGGAATATCTGATGCTATCTCAACAATCAACAGTGATTTACGTCATATAACAGAGTGGAGCACTAATTTTGGCTTAAGAGTGAACCCAGCAAAAACGCAAGTTATAATTATAGGTAGCTCACGTATGATATCGAAATTAGACTGGGCAACTCTGCCGCCTGTTATCTTAGATGGCATTACTGTTCCATATAGTAAAACTGTAAAAAATCTTGGCATTACGGTTGATCAGCAGTTGTCATGGAAACCTCAAATTGAAAACGTTGCAAGATGTTTGCTTCAGCAGGTTCCTTACGGCGACTACGTAACTTTTTGCCCACGGCAACTAAAATTGCGCTTGCACAATCTCTTCTCCTTCCGATCCTTGACTATGCTGACGCCTGCTATCTGGACCTCACCATGGACCAGTTAAACAAACTTGAGCGTCTTCAAAATTTCTGTATTAGGTTCATATTTGGCTTACGAAAATATGACCATGTTTCTTATTTTCGACACAAGCTCAAGTGGCTCCCTATTCGTCTTCGCCGGAATACTCATACTCTGTCTGTTCTTTATAGTATTTTGTTTAATCCCTCAGCCCCACGCTATCTTAAGGATCGTTTTAAATTCCTTAGCTGCTCTAATAACCTTAATCTGAGATCATCAGACAATTTTGTTTTGGAGTTACCTTTACACTCGAGTTCATTTTATGACAAGTCCTTTACCATTCAAGCTGCTCGTTTGTGGAACTCTTTACCAGAAGCAATAAGAAAAGCGCCATCGATTATCTCATTTAAAAATGAAAATGTATTACCTCTCCTCAATGGATCACGATTAAATATTTTGTTTTTACCAAGAATTATATTTGTGTATTTATATGTGTATATAATATGTATTATTTATTTATGTATGTATATATATATATACCTATATATATATATATATATATATATATATATTTATGTATATATCTAATGTGTAATTATATTTTATACAGATATTAAAATATTTATAATAGGTACTTGTATATATATGTAAGTATGTAACTAGTTTACTAATCTCACTTAGTTTTACACTCTACCCCGATGTTAATCAAATTGATTTTTCTGCCTACGGTTGCCTGGAAGAGATTGCTGCCTAGCAATAAGGCCGCCGATTGTATCTTTTTTTTTATCTTAAGATGAAATATTTTGTTAGTATATTAATTGTAATAAGAAAGTACAATAAAGTGTTATCTATCTATCTATCTAATCAGGCGGACATTTGCAAAATGCCGTACCACCAACAAAAAAAATGTGTAAGAAATTAAGTAATTTGCATCATCGCTTACCATAAGGTGAGACAGAGGTCAAAATCACTATCGGTTATGAAAAAATAATTACATTTAAAGACGGACATTGCGAATTTCGTTTTGCTACGGATAATGAAAAGCTAACCTAACCATTACTTAAATAACCAAATTTACTTTGCGAATTCCACCTGTTAGTTACAAGAAACATTACCAAGAAAACGTTGATAAAATTTTATCTCTTCAACAAACACTTCCGATCAGACCATTCCCCATAACAGCATCGCTACAAGGCCCTTTGTGTTACACAAGGGACTGAGGGTAGTCTGAAATTACAGCCCTGTTTATCTGTTATGAGCCGAGCAATCTGGGGGGTGCCCGTTTATAGGAGTTGTCTATGGCTGCCTTACTTACCAGGGTTTTCGCGGCCTTGATCGCAGGTATGATGATTACTTTATGTTGGAATACATAAACTTATTTGATCGCCTCTTTGTTCTCTTTTTTATCTTTAGTGCAGTCGCCTGTGCCTTGATATAGTATACTGTACACATATTTTGTAGTAGTCAAGATAAAGGTTAAATCAAATACTTTATCTACACCCATGCTATAAATCCTCTATAGAAGTTTCTGAAACAGATAGCTTATTGCCAACATTGAAACATGTTCACAACATTGAACACTTGAAGCAGTGATGGCTCAGTGGCATTGGCTATGGACTGGCTACGTGACGTCAAACCGCCATATAATCTAGCCGGAATGGTTCTCGAAAAATTTCGTTTCTCCACAAAACATATTAAGGAGGTCTTGACGTCGATTTAGCAAAAGTTTTTGGAGAAATTGTCGATAGTTTTTTATTAATTATTTTATAGTAGGTTATATTGCCCCGTGTGGGGCCCCGTAAGGTTTCGGGCTAGAATATCACTTCCTCATTTTTCTCCCTTGGGTGTCATAAGAGGCAACTAAGGGTACAATACCAGAAGGTGGGCAGCATCACCTTTTGATGAATTGATATCTTACCCTGCGATCCCCAAGAAGCCGGCTGAGCGTGGCGATTATGGCGAGTAAACAGGCACATGAGACTTAACAACTAAATGTCTCAGGGTGATAGGCACAGTGGTTCGGCACTAGTGACAAAGACATCTGCTATAGGCAGAAGTCATCGCTTAAAATCAGGTGAGAGTCGCACTAGCACAATTTCATAAAAAAAACATCTGAAGATCTATCTCTATAAGGTATTGTTTCAACAAAGAGATACAATACTAATTGAATATTAAAGGCATTGTTAGGAACATAATTTACAAACAAAAACGCTACCTTACTATAAAAGAAATGTAGAACAGGAATTTGGACGGTAAAGTCGCCCCTTGGCTTTAGAGGATTTTTGCATGAAATTAAAGAGTTTTGAAGCTAAAAAAGTGCAGGGGTGGGTATAATGGTGTAATTAGGGAAATATTTGTGGATTTTCTCATTTATCTGCAGTGGAAAGGGCTCAGTAAATTACTATAGAGATAAGGGAGATAAAGTAGAATTGCTGAATTTTTAGGGGTGATGTAGTGGATTAGGTTTATATTTTGGCATTTTGTGGACAAGACTTCTTGATATAGTAGATATAGTCTTAACTTAATATGTAGGTGTTACATAATTTAAAATTATTTTAGTAATATTTCTAAATATGATTACAAACACTACCGAGTGCTTAGCAAAAATCATATCTTACAAATTATTGGAGTATGAACTTGATGGCATTGAACCTATCCCTATGACGGTTAAAAAATACAATTGGAGCTTGAGATTTCGACAGGAATAGCCGACCCCCCGGTGGCCGAGCGGTTTAGGCACCCGGCGTGAAATCGGAGGACGTGGGTTCTATTCCCACCCGGAGCAAAATATGTTGTACTCCAATTATTTGTAAAATATATTTTGAGTCATGACTCATGCATTAGTAAAATAATCTTACTCCGTTTTCTGACCTTAACCCACTCTAAACGGGTGACAAAATCTTTATCCCTTTTAGATAGATAGATAAACTCTTTATTGAACACTAATATTACACTTAAACTATACCAAAATTAAAAATATTAAGCTTATAATAGTGAACAATAAGCGGCCTTATCGCTCAAAGCGATCTCTTCCAGACAACCTTTGGAGAGGAGCAAGTTTTGACAAGGGATGGCGGTGTACAATATCCTTAATAGTATTGATATTTATAAATATCTACAATATAATATACAATATAGATAATAAATGTATTCTTACATAATATATACATATACATACAAAAATACAGACATATATACAAATACAGTACATTAATATGATGTTTACACGTATGGAGCTTATGCTAGCACGACAGGTAAAAAGCTTTAACTTTGTATTTAAAAACATTTATGGACGGAGCTCGTTTGGTATCAAGTGGCAATGCATTCCAGAGTCTGACGGCTTCGACCGAAAACGAATAGTCATAAAACGAGGTAGCGTGTGGAGGAAATTTAAGCATGAGATTAACTGATGATCGTAAGCAAAGAGAATTAGAGGGATTAAGATAATCAAAACGCTCTTTAAGGTACTGGGGTGAAGAAGGGTTGAACAAAATATCGTAGAGAAGAGATAGGATATGAGCATTCCGGCGAAGTCGTATAGGAAGCCACTTGATCTTGGTGCGAAATTCAGAAACGTGGTCGTATTTGCGCGAGCCAAATATGAACCTTATTGAAAAGTTTTGGAGACGCTCAAGTTTGTTAAGCTGGTCCTCCGTAAGGTCTAAATAGCAGGCGTCAGCATAGTCAAGAATCTGTAACAAAAGAGACTGTGCAAGCGCAACTTTAGTGACTGTTGACAAAAAGTTTCTCAGTCTTCTGAGTGAACCTGCGGCAGCAAACGTTTTACGGCTAACGGTTTCCAATTGTGGGATCCATCAAAAATAATCCCAAGATTTTTTACTGTTTTGCTGTACGGAATTTTCACACCCTCAAAGAAAATATTTGGTAAATTGTCCCAATCTATTTTACAAATAGTCCGTGAACTGCCTAAAATGATTACTTGGGTTTTGAGTGGATTTACTGTTAGACCGTATGATTTACTCCAGTCCGAAATGTAACATAAATCATTATTTACTACATTAACTGTTTCATCTAAACGGCTAAGTGGGGCTTGGGAGTAAATTTGGAGATCGTCTGCATAGAGGTGGTAGGAAGAAGTAAGACGTTGAGATATAGTGTTTATAAAAATTGCGAAAAGAAGAGGAGATAATACGCCGCCTTGAGGCACACCGACAGTGATATCACCATTCCTTTTTCACCCTCCATACACCCTATTATTCCAGGTTTGCGATTTTATGCTTAAATATTTCACGACAGATCAAAATATATTCATCATTCTGTCCTTTGTTTCGCACGCGATAGTGCTTGCATTCATATTTAGAAAATACAATTGTAAATCAAAAATCTAAATGTATAGCAATAACATTGAGAAATAAAAATAGAATCAAGAAATAAAAAATACTAATATATTTTATTATAAACAGCCATATCGTCCATCGTTGAATAAAGGCTTCCCGCAGAGGCTTCTTGTTATTTATACAACTTTTCATCGCAGCAGTGAGAACAGAAATACTGTAATAACTTCAATGTGAGAGTGCATTGAATCAAGTAATTTGTGAGATAGAGTTATAGTATATTTTTGTTTCACAATGGTCACGGTGCGAATCTTAGTATTGATATTTTAAGCTTGAAACAATGACTGGTTGGTTTTCCATAATAGTTTTTAAAAGGTGGGATTGGGGCCCCTGAGCTTATAACTTCAGCACACTGCTCTTGGCTTACAACGAATTGTGAGTCTCACAACTGTTACCGGAATCACATTAAACCTTTTTCGTTATATTTAAATTTAGTATAATTATTATTCAGTAGTTGGCATGTTTCATGCATAGAGTAATTATAATAACAGCGAGAGTTATAGAGTAATTATAACAATAGAGAGAACTCTCTCTATTATTATAATTACTCTATGTATAAAACATGCCAGCTACTAAATAACCTATATGATGTTTTTTATGTCAGCCATCGTGTCAAAATCATACGGGTAGTAGAACCTAGCAAGCCGAAACCATGTGAATAAAACGTGAAAATATTTATTAAAATTAATATCTATAATGTTTATGTTGAGACGCCCTCTCGACGTAAACATTTTAAGCCGATTTAAATTACGGTTGCTTAGATCGAGAGAGCGTCTTTTCCTCTGAAGGTCACAAGTCGAGACGCCCTCTCGACGTTAACATTAAAAAATACTTTAAGTCGATTTTACTTACACCGTAAGTTAAATCGGCTTAAAATATTTTTGTAATATTATGGCTGATATTATTAAACTTACCAATTATTTCAAGCAAATACAAAGGGATATAAATCATATTATGTGGCATATAATTACCTCACTTATTATTGATTTGAGGCTCAACATTTTTTTTTAGTTTAAACTTCGCTATTTAATGTTCGCGCAGCTAAAGCCATAGACAATCTCTATTGTAATGATTACTCTGTGGTTTATGATCTTTCCGATTTGCACATTAAAAGCGGCAGTATAAGTGTCAGTAGGCACTGTCAGTATTTTTAATTCCGTAATAGATATGAATATTATTACGCAAGAAAATAATGCATTGCAAGCACAAATCTTCAAGGGTGGAAGGGCATTTTGCGAATGCCCACCTAGCTAGCGACCACCCTCAACTAGGAAATCTGTCGCCAAGCACCTAATGATGTGTTCCGGCAGCAGTCCTTGAGAGCCAGTGATATTACAGGCACATGAGACTGAACAACTATGTCTAAAGGTGGCGAGCGCAGTGCAATTCGTGACTTGTGACGAAATGCACCTGTTATAGGCAGAGGTCAGTCCGCTTAACATCAGGTGGGCCTCGAGCTTGTTCCGTCACAATAACATAAAAAAATCTCAATAACTAATAACTAACAAAGGAAAGGAAGACACACCAACACACACAATATATTGCTACAATACAGTTTCGCTGTGTTGACACTTATTCAGTAGGTCAACTGTAAACTTGTGTACGAGTATGTCCACAGGGGATGTCAATGATGTTGGCCTACTGCTATTGTATTCGTCTAAATGGGCAAAGAATAAATTGAAAAGAAAGAAGGGAATATCCGTAAGTGACACAAACATTTGAATATATTAATTAGTATTTAATATTATGTATGTAGAGGCCTTTAACAGCTATACTTGTCACTAGAGTAAAATTTTAGAACATTCAACTTTGAAATTTATAATTTTATTTTATTCATTGAGAATTCTATTAAAATGTATAATTATAAACTTACTAGATTTTCCTGCGACTTAATTTTATGC
Source organism: Plagodis dolabraria (assembly GCA_963854805.1). Lineage (NCBI taxonomy): Eukaryota > Metazoa > Arthropoda > Insecta > Lepidoptera > Geometridae > Plagodis > Plagodis dolabraria. The sequence goes on from OY978459.1 coordinate 23,812,656, forward strand.
AGCTCTATTAAAAAAATATTAATTATCACGTATGTTTCAGGAGCTAAAAAAAATAACATATAATTTCATTAAAATGTATGCCTTTGTTTATCAGTGGGATTCACGGTAAAGATAGGTAGTATATATTGGTAGGTAGTAAAGTAAGGTAGTAAATATTGCCGCTAAATAGGTGAGTCATAATATTGAACGCGACACTTAACTTAACATAAATTCACTTAATTTCCAGTTAGGTTTTTTACTTCATACATTAATTTATACATGTTTAAGGTCGGTTAAAAATTAACGAGCATTAGATTGATAGATATAGAGCAATTCTAGTAAATGGAAAGTGATAATGTGGTCAAAGGACAAGCACACAAGAGAAATCTATTCAGTCTAGACTAAAAGACTCCCAGATTATCTATAACAAGCGACCCGCCCCGGCTTCGCACGTGTGCAATGCTGATACTAAATAATCTCTAATATCTTCGAAAATTATTTCTTATTATATTCATTTAAATAACATGTTTTAAGGGCCATATTGATCTATATTAAAATTATAATAAATTTAAGGTACTTAGTTGCATACAATTAATGCTGTATTGCTTAAAATTACTTCATAAACAAGCCATTATTTCTTGTAAAAAGTACAGAATTAAAATGGGTTATTGTGGGTTATTCCTAGGAGATTGATGTATACCATTGCGGAATTTTGTAGCCTTTTTTATGTTGTACAATAATGTAGTACATTATTTTGAGAAATCTCTAAAAGGATCAATAATTCTCTATTATATTATGCATGTGTTATACATATAAACCTTTTTCTTGAATTACTAGATAGATAGATAAATATCTATCGATCTACCTAGATAGATAGATAGGTAATTCTTTAGATAATTACTCCATGTATTAAAAAAGCGCATCAAAAACCGTAGCGTATTTTTAAAGATCTAAGCATACATAGGGACAGACATACAGCGGGAAGTGGCTTTGTTTTAGTGATAGTGAATGACCTAATAAATAATAAAACCTTGGCATCAAAAACAGGAACAGGCAGGAGGAGAAGTTCTGTGTATAACCTATTACTGCATATTCTATGAACCAACCATAACTGTCTGCAAAGTACGATAGCCTAACGGACAATAGCCTTCAGTGGACTGTGAACCAGATAGGGTCTAAAATTAATTAATGTAAGGGTCAGATATGAATCTTTTGTTCCCTCAAATAAAGGCCATAATATTATTATGACAGTTTGGTATGTGTGAATTATTATTGTTAAAGTGACAATGGTTTGCAAGACAATGAAAAGGTAAAGTTGAATAGTGATAGTTATTTGAAGAGTAGAAACGAATGTAAGTTGTATAAGGTTATTTTGGTATGGTTTTATAATTTGTGTATTCTATACATATAAGATTATTTCAGTATTGTTTTACTTGACGTATTATTTCTTTGTGATATTGATACATAAATATATTGGGGCCTTAAATAACTTCGTCATCATACTGAAGGCCAGATATATCATAAGCGGGCGTACATGTGGGTATCTTACTAATGAGTGACATAATGTATCTTGCTTGATACGTAACATAAGGCTAGTTACATACAAAGCTTGGAAATGTTGCTTGTTCGGCGGCTGGTACAAAACTGACGAGGAAAATGCGGTAGCGCTATATCATTTACTGATAGACTATCAGAATCGAAGTACCATACTCTTGAAAACGTTTATGGATGCCTGTGCATCGATGCCGATATCGCCGCGAGCCGTGTGTGATGCACAATTCATCCAAATTCTGTGTGATGACCAAACGTGATACCACGACGTCCACGTTTTGAGCCATTATGATTTTCAGGCCTGTTTCTATAAGGTGAAGAAAATATCAAGCTACTGTTGTTTAACATAGATACTTTTGTAGATTATGTTAAAAAATACTACTTTGATTGCTATTAATTTACACTTGTCAATCCTAAGATCGCACATGTAGTTGCTACTATTACTTTTAGTTTTTTTGATAGTTGGTTGGCCACGTAATGTCATTATTGAAGTAATTATTTGTTTTCTTTTTGAGTTATAATTAGTATATTTTTGAGTTATATGTTTTATTTTATATCCATTATTAGACCATTAAGTGTCACTATAAGCGTGAAAATAACCACAAATCATATATCAGTACTAATATTATAAATGTGAAAGTAACTCTGTCTGTTCACGCCAAAACGACTGAACCGATTTGAATGAAATTTGGTATGGAAATAATTTGAGACCCGGGAAAAAACATAGGATATTTTTTATCCGACTGCGCAAAAAGAGGTTAATGTTTTTGCGCGATAACCGCCATACGCGCGGGCGGAGCCGCACCCGGAAAGCTAGTAAGTAATAAGTAACGAAAGCTTTGGAACGAGTATTGAGCATATTAGTTAAGAATACATATGAGTTTATTATTTTTTTGATTGGTGATACTGCTCTTAATGCAGTGTTCAATGACGTACGCCACAAAACGCCAGGTGGCGCTTGTGTTGCGCTATATAAGGCACAACTTCCAGTATGTATCCAATCATGCGTTAAACTCCGACAAATGTTTATTTTTTCATGACAGGGATTATTTTCAACCGACTTCCGAGGAGGTTATCAATTCTATAAAATACTTTTGAAGCGCTCGTAGCGAAGTTTGCTTAGCAATTTCTGAACCGATCAGCAAAGTTAAGCAACGTCCGCCGCGGTCATGTAACTGAAAAATATTTTCCTATCTTGATGATATAGTCGTTGACAATGAATGACAATCGATCCCGTAAGTAGAAAGGTCACTAAAATGAGTGAAAATATTTTTACCAAAAAATGGAACCGACTTCAACACCCAAAAGTGTGAAATAAGTTGTTGAAGTCGGTATGCGCCCAATATAATGATAATAGGCACTTTTGAACTATCATGGTACCGACTTCTTGATTTTTTATAATATAACTAATAAGTTTACACAAATGATTTTTTATTTGAGGGCAAGAATTACAAAATTATAATTTTTACTTGCTTCTGACTATTGTATTTGCCCCTTCAGAGCAATAACATAAAATTTAATCCAAAATCAGTCAAATTTTGTGTAACTAACACATATCTATTTAAAAAAATATAGCATCACACCTGCAAGAGTTAGCCAAGGTGTCTAGGCTACTGAAGTTTTGCCAAATATGTCTAAGTTCCATTATGATAAAGGTATATTGCCTATTGCAACCGATACATTTTAGAATCTACTCAAAGAAAACACCAGAGTGCTAAGGTCTTTGTCAGAAAAATTCAATATCGGTTCGACCTGGGATCAAACCAAGAACTTTTATAGTCCAAAACGACGAATTTCGCACCCTTCTCCATCAAATTTATGTTAAAATTACACTTTCATATTACCTCTTTTTGGCCCAATAGCTAACTATATATATAATAGCATTGTTGACAAATCTCCACGTCTCTTCAATTAGAATCGATCGTGTCACGAACTGACTAAAAAGAGGCATTAAAAATTACTTTTACTTGTCCGAGAAACCAAATAACTTATTGACATTGAGCCCGGTACTTCGAGATTTCAAAGAGCTCATGTCTTTGTTTTGTTTGGACAAAGAAATAATATTGAAGTGAAGCTGTTCAATACGTAAATTTTGTTCAAAACACGAAATTATGATACCTATTTCTTCTACACGCGTGATGGAAACATCAGCAATTTGTCATGTAGTTGAAAGGTTAAAGGCAGAATGAATAGCATCCTTCAAATTTGAAAGAACAAATGATTTCATACAGTTTCAGCAAACTCTTACATAGATCACTATGGAGAAATCATGAAGAAACTAGTTGTCTAGTATGAAAAGTTTCAGACAACCCAAGCAGTACTATTTCTATCGCCTCATTTCACGCGTATTTCTCTGTTTCAAGGACATTTCCAGTATGGGTTATGCTTGGCACCAGACCCAGTTTTAAGTACTGCCGCATAATTGAGTTTTACCTCGTGATAAAGCTTACCAAAGCTCAATTATGCAGCAGCAGGTAGCTAGTCATTCCATAATCCCTGGCTAGCTACCACCCTGAAATAGAAATTCTATCGTCAAGCATCTTAAAGTGGGTGACGGTAGCTGCAGTCCCTATACGCTCATTTTCATTCTAAGTTATCTTTATTTACAATATTTGACAACGTCATTACCAACCAGGTGATTTTGTCATCAAAGCAAACCTACCAGCCACAATTTCGTAAAAATTAAATTGCCACTAATAAAAACCGTAATTTCATACCAGAAGCAAGGAAAAATGATAGCATCTTGCTTAAAAAGGCCGCCATAAAATGACTGTTACCCTAAATAAGCCTTAAGTAATACTTTTATATAATACAAAATATACAAAAAATACGTTATTACGCAGCATTGTTACTTTTATAGCCCTACAAGGTCCTATAAAAGCTCCCTTAAGCCTGGTTAAGTGAAATTTGTGTTAGCCACAAGAATTTCTGCTATAAAGTGATTCTTAGTGGATATTTATTATGTTAGATGGGAGCTTTTTGTTTGCAAACATGTATCTCGTGCCTGGAAGAGAATGCTATTAGTGGGTAAGGTCAATCCCATTATAACGCCTAAATGCGGTAAAGCCTTTGTATTTATTATTACGTAATTGAGAATAGTGTATTTATTTATTTGAATCTTTGGATATTATTTCAAGCGCTGAGCCCACAGTGTCTCTCGGTTTGGAGTTTTGAGTTTCGAGTTCTGTTTCTTCAGTCCTGTGTTTTCTGACAAAACAAAATGAAATAAGTTATTAACAAATAATTTAAAAAAAACATCATTAATTATTTCTTATTATACTAAATAAGAACATTCCAAAACTTTAAGGTCTTATTATTGTATCAGCCGGATTGTCTATTGCTGAAAATAACTTCTCTCTTGGAAAGGGTATGACAAAGTCCCCACGCTTGACAGTCGACTTGGGGATTTGATCTTATTCTTCGTTGAGAAATTAATTCTGCAGTATCGGTAACTGCTTATTGACATTAAAGAAACAAAAAGGAAAAATGAACGGATATTATTCTGTGTAACGATAAGAGAAAAATGCTGTGAAAGAAAAGACAAACTTTTTACAAATGGAATATACATTGTTATAATATATACAATGGTACAACACATTGATTAATCCAATCAAATCATCAAATAAAAGTTTGAAATGAGAAGAAAAGTATTAAAAAAGAACTAAAAATCAAATCGCTATTCTAAAGTCGCTCACAAAGGCTGAAATGCGTTAGAATGAGTAAAATAGGCAGCGATGGTAAAATCATGATCAGTTTTCGTAAAAATACTAATGAAATCTTACTAACACAAAACAAGTAACATAAATAAAAAAAAATGAGAGTTTAGTTGTGAAATAAGGTTTTGCCACATTGTTGTATACAATATATACAAAATAATTAAGATATTTGCCTTAAAAGTATCGTTTAGAGTAAACCTTAGCAATTATGTTATAATTGTCCTCCTGCTTCAATTTCAAAGAGTGGTTTGATAAGACGCGCAATAGGGCTGTATAACATCTTAGGGCCCTGCCATGGTTTCATACAATAAGTTCTTGTGTTCCTGTCTTTTATGTTTTAAGGGTAACATATTCGTAAATTTCATTATATGTTCTTGTGCTTCGTCAATTGTTTTAGAGAAAACGTGTTCACTATGAAATATGCAATCGCTTGGATGAATGCATACTCAATAGTTGTCAGAACCTAGTGGTCAAAGAGAACGCACATTCTGTTGAAGTTCTGGGCACAAGTTTGAAAACATGTGGAACAAATATTGACCTGGTGCGAGAAAGAACTCAGTGAATCAAAATTTCTATGATTTATAAGATAATACATAAGAAAAAAAGAGCATGTGACGTATAACTAAGATTGCAGAATTATTGTAGAGCATAACCATTCGCAGTACAGTGAACGCGAAACGTAGTACTCTATAGGCTGCTCGCTGTGAGCCCGGGGCCTAAATCAACATGCTGATAAAATAATGGCAACTAAACCTTTGCCACTTGAATCCTGCCGGTATTTGATAAGTTTGAGAATTATCGCCTGACCTAGCTACCACACGCGAATATTATTCGCGAAATATGTACTATCATTACAAATTTACGAGGGATAAAAATATAGTCATGTGCGGGATTCAAACCCGCATCATCCACCCCTTTAGCTGCGGTATACTTTAACCGACTGAGCTTACCATGACAATTACTCATAACTCTATTTTTTCCTTTCGTTTCTTAACCATCGTATGGGGATACACAATTATTCCTCTCGTGAATATGTAATTTAATCCGCAGAGCATGCGTTATGATATATGTACTACATATTATGTTTTGGAGGCGGTATCTGAGAGCTAATTCACATTTAGGTGTAGCCTGGACAATATTTTCAAATAAATTCAAATATATAATCACTAAAGATAAGATAGTCGTCAAAGGCTAGCCAAAAAACATAAAAGACATACCTTTTCATAAAGCCAAGCAAGATGAAGAACCTTGTGTCATCCAATAACGGTAAAAAAACTACGCCATTAGACGAAGCCATTTTTAAATGCATCGGATGTTTCTATTAAAGTGGAAAAAGCTTACCCTTGTGTTGCAGCCATAATGGAAAATTTAACGATGCAAGGCAAGAGCAAAATAGTTGCCTATTGAAGAATTCAAATCAATTTTTCGTCAGAAAATTACCACCGGGGCAAGATAGTAAATGCTAACGGGACCCTATCTTGCCCCATCTTGGCGAGGCACTGCTCACGGGAGGGTTTTAGTGCGTTCAAATCCCACACTTGGGGATGTGGAACCTTGTGGTACCTTGGGCGTGGTGGAAGGGGTTCCACCACCCCATGGCGTAGGGGAAGTGCGAAGGCATTACCCAAAAAAAATATATACACGCCTTATCAAATTCTGTAATATATTATAGAGCTTACTCGCTCTAAATGGGGGGTAGGAAGTTTTGTATTTGAAGGTAAAATAAAAAAAATATGGTTTAAGATTTTTAATAGAGGGATGAATGAAAAGACACAAACAGGGGTTAAAAGTAAATATGAAAGTCCTATGCTTCAGCTGAAACTTGGTAAGTATCTATATTTTGACTAACATTGACCAATTAATGTTGAGATAATGTTAATGGAGTTTTATATACGAAAAAACATTAATTGTGAATGTATGAGCATAGATTTACATATTTTCGGTATATCAAATATTGTATAAAATTTAAGGAAGACCAAAGAAAACTCAGGTGGAGCTGTGGGTAAAAGCTAGTAATATATATTATTTTCATTCCCTGCCCGGCTAGCATGAGCGCCACGAGTAAATTTTGTCTACCATTTATCTCGTGTAAAATAGACATATCGACATATGTCTACGAATGTTAACATGGCACTCGTCCGTGTTTACGTACATTTTGTACTACCTGTGGCAACTGGTCGACCAAAACTAATATGCGCGCCCTTCGTTTAATCGATTTTTGACACTTATCTGCGAGTATTTGCGTGTATTTTCTCTACTTCAGTTTTGAGGATGAGATAAATTGAGTGTTTCTCGCGTGTCTAAGTATAATGGGGGCGATCGACGATTCAGTACAAATTAACTTTCCGTCCAGTGTTAGCAGACCCGTTATATATGTGTGTGTAATCTATACAATAAGAATAACGTAATTTGAACACAACTCGCGAACTCTGTGTGCGTGAGTTTAAATAAAAATCTTTGAATAATCCTGTAGGTAGCGTTGGTAGTTTTTTTCAACTATTTTAAATGTAGGTAATTACATTATAGGTACTTAGCTGATTACTCAAAAAAACTATTATATGTAAATAAATGAGTAGGTATTAAAAGTTTAAATTTTAATATATACTTAGTAGGTACATACTTAAGTATTAATTTTTTTATGAAATTCGCCACAGTAAACATTAAAAGTAATCTTAATGAATAACTTCGTTTTAGGGTTTCGTACTCAATAATATATTGCTATAAAATATTATTATATTGTTTAATAAAGAAAAAAATGATGGGACACTGAAAACTAGTTAAGTACCTAGCTGTGATAAATATTTTGTTTCGCTACTTAGCATTCATCAACAAAAAAAACATTTAAACAACCATCGCATCGTCAATAGAGCCATCCTATTTACACCTTTATCATTCGTTTGAAAATTACATCAACAATAATAGTTTTTTATCATAAAAATCATCATAATTTCTAATGAAGTGTCGAGAACGCTCAAAATGTTTAATCGTTTATAAAAGTATGGTATTTAATTAGTACAAAGTCCATCACTGCTTATTTTCTAAAACTGTTCGCAATACAACTAACAAATAGCGCAATGGAGAATCGTTCACAGATAATCTCAATTAACGGATCTTAGCGTGGTGCGGCCGCTGCTGTCGTCCACCACTCTCTCTACGCGCGAGAAAAATACTCTTCTCGTGTCATGCGTGATATACGTCTTATTTGTTGTGGCTGTTAGAGTAGCAACTAATTCTGAAAACTTTCTGCGGAAACAATATGGAAGTCTCAATAGTCGTTGCCAATCTTTAGACCGCCTTTTGGGTAACTCCGTACTTCAGGAAAACCACCCCCGAAATACATGCCCTAGACGAAGTTGATACGAACTCATTTCACCCGAATGAAGCTCGTTTATCAAAAGCAAAGAATGACATGTCTAGATTTAACAATTTTCATATTTAACAATGCATAAATGAAAATAATTTTAAATAATGATTTCATAATAATTTAAGTAACTAAAAGGAAGAAATAAGACGAAAAACATCATATATATTTTGGTACTGTAGGCTTTTTGTACAAAACAATTACAAAAATATTAATTACTTCTGCTATAAGATACAATAATAGCCTCTTAGGTTTTCCTTATAAAAAAACGTATGGTTAATTAAAGTATATAACGTTAGTATTTCGCAACCAACTTTGAAAAACTGCACACTTTTGGAAACAACCTAAAAATGTATGTCTGGCAACATTATGATAGGACTGTTTACATTTTCATGCGAAATTATAACCTAAAATTGCCTTGTATAATATTAAGGAAAGTACATTAAATTCAATACTTACGTGTGTACGCAAGTCAGCATATATTTTATTTTATTTATTCCCTTATGTGTGACGTGCGTAATGTGCGACGGTCGATCATCAATGAGGACGAAATTGGCAGAATGTGGATACGTTTGTGTGAGTGAGCTGTGTTTTACATAAAATTGGCAGAATATTATGCTTCACTTTTGATTTTAATTTGACTCCCTCTTTTTGAATAAAATTGCTGTGAGATTATTTTATGATTTTATCTCACATTGACAGTTAAATCAGCGCTGGTTTATAATATTAGAGCTGACACAACTGAAATTTAAGACAAATAATTCTTCTTTACTTATTCAACGGCATTTTCAACGGCGTTCTATGCGCAGTAATGACTTAGGCCATATTAAGCTTTTGAAACTTGACAATCTTCAACAATATTTTATATTGTTAGTTTGTACTTAAAAAATTAAGAAAAAATGCCTAAAAATAAGCTCCTAAGTTTTTTTTAAAGTTACATACAAAACTTATATAAAAGTTATTTTTGCAATTTTGAATAAATTATTTAGACGTAATATACCCAAGCTACCTAGTAGTTTTGCCTTTTCCGGGTAGCCAATGAAGTTTAATATATAATGCGCAGATTCTATTCCCAACTGAGGCACTAATTTTGCCTTCATATAATTTGGATATTGATCTCTAACGAAAGTTTGTTCTAAAATACAAACTAATCTATTTTAAAACGTAGGAATGCACTACACAACCCAATAATGGATCAGAATTTCATTTCAAGTTGATGCACCAAGCCGACGAAGACGGCGTATTTAACTCTTGTATTGGTTGTATGTAGATAATATTCTTGTTGGCCACTGAAAGCGATAAATAATTGATTGTAGAACAGAAATATCAGAGATAAAACTATGATATGTCACACAGTAGTTTTCCTTTCAGTAATACCTGAGACATTTTGTTGTACGGGACATCACTTAGAAAACTATCGCGTGTTTTGTCCATTGTAGAAAGAAAGAAAATACATTTATTTCTGACAACACACAACATAAAAAAAATTACGAACTAAAAAAAATAATAATGTTACAAATAAAACAAAAAATTAATCAATATAAGAACAAATCCAAAATATATAATACTAGCTTTCGGGGCGCGGCTCCGCCCGCGCGTATGTCGGTTATCGCGCAAAAACATTAACCTCTTTTTGCGCAGTTGGATAAAACTATCCTATGTTTTTTCCCGGCTCTCAAACTATCTCCATACCAAATTTCATTCAAATCGGTCCAGTAGTTTTGGCGTGAAAGCGTAACAGACAGACAGACAGACAGACAGACAGACAGAGTTACTTTCGCATTTATAATATTAGTACTGAGTACTGATTACATAAATAAAATAATGTCGATGTTGCGTGCCGTCAGAAATGAGCCCCGACTCAGCATATGCTAGGTACAAAAATGAACTATAGCGCTGTTTTCAGTCGGAACTCACGACTAACATCACGAACGCACATGAACAAAAATATAAAAATTATAACTAAATAGGCACATGTACGGGACACTCAGTTTTCATTGTATTATCATGTGTGAACAAGGTGGACAGTAGATAATCTGTGTATATAGACTTCATACATATACAATAAAGTGTAACGCAGACTTGCCGCTCGTGCCGTTGTAAAATCTATCAATAACCTAATTTAAAGAAGGAATATTGACACGTAATACTTTGAGTTCAATATTGTATTCATAGGTGAGACATACGCTTTATTTCACATTTTTTTAATGTTGATAATGTGTTCCTTTTTTTCCATACTTTTTTTTCATGCTCTATTTAGTACAGATCAATAATGTTAATAGTATTTTATATCTCTATGGACAGAAATATTTGCAATCGTTGTTGAGGTTAAGGAATTATTGCAGACCCTTTCTTCAGATGTTTTTGCACAATTACCCAAAAATAGTGTAATGTATTTTTATTTTTTTATTTTATTGTGAGGGCACAAGCTCGAGGCCCACCTGATGTTAAGTGGACTAACCTCTGACTATGACAGATGCATTTCGTCACGAGTCACGAATTGCACTTCGCCCGTCACCTTGAGACATTGTTGTTAAGTATCATGTGCATGTAAATTCACTGGCTCTCAAGGACTGCTCCCGGAACACACCGTTAGGTGCTTGGCAACAGATTTTCCACTTGAGGGTGGTCACTAGCCAGTCGGGCATGTGTTTAGGGTTCGTATGATTGTAAGGATTTTTATATATTTATATATATATATATATATTTTCAGAATATTTACATCATACCGGGTGATGCTGCCTACATTATTTGACGGGGTAATCGTGTTTTAATTTTAAAATAATATACGGTTATAGGTAAGAGTAACCAATACAATTTTAAAGGTATTGTATTATATAAAGTAATAATATCTTACTGATGTCCCCCTGCTCTGCATGCACATGGTTTGTGAAGTAATAAATGTCATCGCTGCACGTTGCTTAGTTTAAGAAACCATCAACAAAAATAAAGCAATAGCTTTTATAAGTAAAGGTTCCTAATACACACATATTAAACAGTTTCTAGGTATCTCATCTCCCACTGGTACCCAAACACAAAGAGCATCGCTCGAACTTCATGACATAAACAAGTAACATCTGCTTTGTCTTATTGAGTTTGGAAGTCAATATACAGTCTCAATAGTAACTACGTTCTACAAATCAAATTTCCAAGTACGAGCGTACGTTCAGATATCATATTTGAACATAAGAAAATGGGAAATATTTTGTGAAAATGCTTGGCTTTTTAGGCTTTTTGTGTTGGGTTAATGTTTTGATAAATAAAAATATCTACAAAACTACTTATAGTATTAAAGTTAGAATCGTATGACATTGTTTTTATTATAAATGTACACTCTACAGACTCCAGGTTTCGTGACTTTTTTCAACTATAACCGATTTTTTTAAAGGAATAATAAGTAAACATACAGCTTTAAGGGGGGACAGTGCTCATTAGCACTGTTCCCTGTGAAAGGTTTTTGTTCCGGTTAGCACTTTTTTTTGTTTTTAATTGTTTTTTCCGCTTAGTAGGTTTTTTTTGTATTCATGCTAGTGTCACATATTTTTCTCTAAGTTCTTCTATAATTAAATCATCTAGAGCAGATCGGTGTCTTCTGACATCATCCCATCACGAGTTGACGCATGTGCCAGCCATCGCCTTCCTCAAACATTTCTCAGAGAAGATGGTGACCCGACACAAAACATCGCCGCTAGACAACACCTTTTTGTGAGCACGAACACTTTGGATACCCGTGCCAACGACTACTGTTATTAAACTAGAGAAATGCTACAATACACTGAATTATAGTTAAAAAATACAGAAATATTAATTTCTAATTACCAAGTAACAAACTAGGAAATAGGTAGCACAGTAAGATAATGTTTATTACGTAACGCAAACGCAGAATTTTAAGGTTGTAATCGTGAGGATCCCATATTTATACCAAAGACTTATTTTATTTTACTTATTTAAGGAACAAGCACGAGGTTAAGCAGTTACCCATATTTAGACCATTTTTACCACATGTTTAATTGCAATACACCCTTTACCCAGAGACATACCTACCTACTTATAGGAAGGAGATTGTAAAATTACAAGGAGAGGAAAAATTATAGTCCTGTACGGGATTCAAACACACGCCATCCATCCCTACAGCTGAAGTACGCTCCGACCACCAAAAAAACATGACATATTATGATGCATGGCTCTAATTTGTTCTTTCGTTCATTAACCATCGTATGGGGAATGAGCGACATCTACAGTTAAGCTTACGTTTTACTACAAACAAGACACACCCATGCACTATGGTATTAATATGTATTCGTATATTATTAATATACTTATAACTTATATTATTAATATACTTATAATTTTTGAAGCAGTGATAGCTCAGTGGCTTTGGCTATGGACTGCCGCGCAGCAGGTCCATGGTTCGAATCCCGCCGCGGGCTTGAGCTTTACCGCACAGTGAAAGGGCATTTTTGCGAATACCCGCCTGGCTAGCGACCACCCTCAAGTAGAAAATCTGTCGCCAAGCACCTAACGGTGTGTTCCGGCAGCTGTCCTTGAGAGCCAGTATTTCTAGGTTAAGCCTGTTTACACCTTCGACCACATCATCACTTACCATCAGGTGAGATTGTGGTCAAAGGCTTACCTATCAGCAATAAAAAAAAAAAATATACTTTGTAGAGATATAAAGTTTATTTTAAATGATGTGTTATAGATTATAAAGTAGCTTAATTTATTGTAACTTGATGGTTGTCTATCTCAATTATATATACACACCCGATTAGTTCCTGTATTGCCTCTCCACCCAAAGGTTACCTAGAAGAGATCGCTATTAATAATAAGGCCGCCCATTATGACACTTTAGTCTAAGATTTTGTAAGAATCACATTTGTATTTTAGTGTTGTAACAATAAAAATCATCTATCTATCTAAAAGGGTCCTCTCTTCTCGGACAGAAACCTAAAATTCGAGCTTCCGTGTAGACTACTGGGAATGGGTAGGAACAGGTATATAATGAACGTACATAAACCATCCCTACACAAGTGCACTGTCATAATTGCGCACGTGTGCAAGTCGGTATCGATTTGTGTCCAAAGGTGCAGGCAGACCTGACAAACTAATCGAGTTATGGCGGCTGCCCAGCCAAGTGTTCTCAGCTTTGGTTTGATTAACCCCATGTATATGCCTACTGTGTACGTTAGGATTATTGTTTTGCGACATTTCTAAACAGTAATCACTTATCTTAAACTATAAGACAGTCATTTGCGCATTTTTAGAGCGCATAAACCTCCTCGCTGGGTATCAGACGCTCGTCTCCAGAAATTTTAATACGCATGCAATATACAGTGCATGAAATGTTTGCTTGCATGAAGCAATGATATCCGAGCGGTTATAGGTATGGACTGCGGTGCCGCAAGTCCACGCTTCGATCCCCATCACTAGCTTGAGCTTCTCATGGTGGGAGGCCACCTGGCTAGCTACCACCATCAAGTAGAAAATCTGTCACCAAGCACTTAACAGTCTGTTCTAGTAGCAGTCCTTGAGAGCCAGTGAAATTACAGGCACATGAGATTCAACAACTGTATGTATCAGGGTGACGAGCACAGTGTAATTCTTCACTTGACGAAATGCATCTGTTATACGCAGAGGTTTCAGGTGGGCCCTGGGCATCGAGCTTTTTCCGTCGCAATAACATAAAAAAAAACACGTAAACTTAGAAATTTAAAGGTGTATAGTTAATATTCTGAGTTCAAATGGTTCAAAAGAAACAATTTTTTCTTTCAAGGCAAAGTTTAATAGAATAATGTACTTGTGGGAATACAGTCTCTATGACGGATAAGACATAATTATAAGGAAAAAACGCTCTTCTGCATGGTAGTTGAGCACGAAAAGAATCCCATTATATAATTCAATTGCACACACTTTATATTACACTACATGAAAATACACTAATGGACATAAGCACACACATTCACATACACACGCAAAAACTTTTCAGCGTATCATATCTTTAGTGCTTAATTATTCGGGGAAGACAATGCCCTGCTGCAATACAGTAATCATTCTAAAACAGCATGCAGGACTTCAATCTTAGAAAGTATGCTATATATATAGAAGAAAAATAAACATTTTGTAAATGTATTTGTATTCTGTACTTATACATTATAATATATTACGCTACCAATCTTAAGATATATTTTTTCACAATTGTTAAGATAGTCCTAAGCACTTTTAGAGATTGAATCTTCACCGAAATCCATTAATTAGACTCCTTTCAAATCTACAGCTGTTCTCTATTATCCAGCATCAATAAATATGTTTCATTTTGACCTTCGCTGAAATGAAAATCTTGGCGTAGAAAATTTCAGTTGAGAAAAATAAAAATAAAACACAAAGGGGCAATTCTTAAAGCAATTTCCTTCCAATAGCGTCTTAGCGGGCGAGGTTATGTTTAATCTATTTTTAAGCCATAACTCTTTGGCCAGAAGGAATCCTTTGCAAAGTGAACCACTTCAAAGGCTTTGAAGGGGTAAAACGGGAAATAATATAAATTTTCTAGTGGGATAAAAAATAGACAAGAGCGAGCGCTCGAGTTTAAAATGGTATTCTGTTTCTGTTGCACCTTCCGGCATTGCACAACTAAATCGAAAAAATAAACTAATCGAAAGCGTATGTGATCTACTTGAAGTCATTTTTTCTTACCTTAGCACTTAAACATGCAGATTTTGTTGTTGGAAAACATGCGATTTTGCTGCGAGGGTGAGAAAGTGATTCAAATCTAGAATAACACGTTAATCATGAAACCAAAAAATATACGCTGAGAACGCCAATATGCGTAATTTTAAAATGAAATAAGAAAATCGGCCAAGTGCGAGTTGGACTCGCGCACCAAGGATTCCGTACCATAAGCTATACAACATTAGACTTCACATTTTAACCTTTTTTTGTTTTAACGTGCGCGAGTCCGACTCGCACTTAGCCAACTTTTTGTATTTGTTGTTATAGCGGCAACAGAAATACATGATCTGTGAAAATTTCAATTGTCTATCACCGTTCTTGAGATACAGCCTGGTGACAGACGGACGGACGGACAGTGAAGTCTCAGCAATAGGGTCCCGTTTTTAACCGTTGGGTACGGAACCCTAAAAAAAATTAAAATAAACGCTAACGAAATTTATTGTTTTCTACATACCTACATACTGCTGAAACCACGATATAGTATATAACGGTTACAGTTTTAGAACATCTTTTAAAAGCGGGAACCATAGTTACAGTCAAAACGATTTTTCATAAAATATGAGTAAGTCTAAAGACGAAGACAGCAAATTAAAACCACTGACAAAAAAATCTGAAGCAACAGGTTAGGAATTTTCAATTAAAATTATTTACAGAAAATTTACGTGATAAAAGGTAAGTAATTCTAGGTTAGCCTGAACAACATCCTCGACCACATCATCACTTACCATCAGGTGAGATAGTGGTGGAAGGCTAACCTATCAGGCATAAAAAATATCTAAAAGCTGAGGTGAAAAGTTGTATGTACAACACATGAGCAAAGTTTTTAATATCTCGTGCTATAGAATCCTCCATCTCTAAATCACTCGCTACGCTCGTCACACTCGTGCTTCAATTATAGCATCCTTCACTTATGTTTTATTATATGTTCTATGCTTACGTCATGTTGGCTTAGCGTTGAATAATAGCCCCATCTATATGGATGGACGGCGCAGGTTGGAATTCCATACAATTACATGCCTATAATTTTTAATTTCATTGTAATTTTTAATCTTCAAAAAAGGAGGAGATACAAAATTTTTTTGTGTGTGTTAGTTGACTCATAACTTTTAACAGCGTGTACCGATATTGTTGATTTTTTTATAGAAACGCTGGTGCTTGTCATGTAATCCCATTTAAATTTCAGTGAGATCTGACAAGTAGTATTAGAGTCATCCCTAACAGAGCGTATGTTATTGTCTTTGACTACATTGATGATGCTCCCATTTTCAACTGTCGACGTATAATGAAGAAAGGACACGATGGTTTTGTTAATTTACTTTTTATTGCATATTTTGTTTCATAATATTTTTTTTGATGTCGGTTTATTTTCTGATTATATTTTATATTTTCGCTAGCCCAACAAACGTTGTTTTTATAGGCAAGTACAAATAAAAAAAAAATTATATATCTATTGGGAAAATAGTTTACGTCCTATTCTCAGATCTACTGAATATACACACAAAATGTAATAAGAATCGGTCAAGCCATTTCGGAGGATTTTTGTTATAAACCATGTGACACGAGAATTTTATTTCTAAATATGAATACAAGTACTACCGCGTGCTAAGCGAAAATAATATTTTACAAATTATTGGAGTACGGGATCGAGGAGCGGATTTATTGGAGCGGGTTCAATTCCTGCCCGGGGCAAAACATTTTGTACTCCAATATTAGACGGACGGGCCGCCCACCGTCCCCTATGACGGTTAAAGTAATATACAATGGGAGCATGAAATTTCGGCAGCAAAAGCCGACCCCCGGTGGCCGAGCGGTTTAGGCATCCGGCGCGAAATTGGAGGACGCAGGTTCAATTCCCGCCCGGGGCATAACATATTGTACTCCAATAATTTGTAAAATATTATCATCCTGCGCGAAATCGGAGGACGCAGGTTCAATTTCCGCCCGGAGTAAAACATTTTGTACTGAAATAATTTGTAAAAGAAGAGAATTTTATATATCAGATTATCTTGCGGAATCCTAAAATAATAGCCGTGGTTGGTTGCTAAGTCAGTTATTAAGGGATTGTTTCTGCAACCAGCGGTTCCATGAATGATTAAGTTATAATCGTTAAAAAATTGTACGTAATAAATGTTTTATTTAATTTTTCCTCATAGTAAATGGTTGGTTAAAGCGTATAATTTTTTGATACGCATAATTTATTTACACAAACATTTAGATTAGCAGATTATCTGAAATTAATAGTCCTGAGCAATGTAAGCAGATATATATCAATTAAGTCTATTAAATGTGTTTTATTTTTTTTTTGACTTTAATGGAAGTTCATTAGATTATTATTTAATTTTCAAAAATGTATACTGGATGAATGTTGGCTTGTTTTTAGAATCGATATACACCACAATGTACCCTCATTCCTTTTTTCCTTTTTATAGTGACTTCGAATAACCACATGAAAAATTATCTTACGGAAATCAATAGTTTTGAGAAATAAATTCTTTACAAGTGACGAATTGCACTGCGTCCTGAGACATACAGTTGTTCAGTTTCATGTGCCTGGAATTCTACTGGCGTCTGGCTGTCAAGGACTGCTGCTGGAACACTGTTAGGTTCTTGGTGACAGATTTTCTATTTGAGGTGGAAATTGGCCTTCTTCTATTCCTATGAAGTTACTTCCACAATAATTGCATGGTGATAGAACATTTTGCGAATGCCCGCCTGGCTAGCTACCACCCCCAATTAGAAAATATGTTACTAAGCACCTAACGGCGAGTTCCGGCAGCTGTCCTGGAGAGCCAGGCTTGGCTTGCCTGAAATATCTTCGACCACAACATAACTTACCATCACGTGAGATAATGGTCAAAGGCTAGCATTAAAGCAATAAAATGTAATGCTATATATAGCCTCTGATTCCGTATCTTATCCATTCTTCACACCACCCTTCTAAACTAATATTATAAAGAGGAAAGATTTGATTGTTTGTTTGCATTGGAATGGGCTCTGAAACTATTGGACCGATCTCAATAAACTCATAAAATCACACATGTTCTTTCATTATAATTTAATATTTCCCTGATGTTCATAGGCGATTAAGCATTATCAAAAAAGATGTATTTTTTTGGAATTTTTGGTATATACACACCCGCGAACCCGATGGCGGGCCGCTAGTACATTATAATATTCGTATCTCTGCCATATTTACTATATCTTTATATACTCGCCTCTTTCGTTGCCAAACTTTCAGATTCATATATTACAACGAGTATTTTGAGGTCTTGTTTATTTTCACATGCACTTTTGATATGTATCAAGTACTCAAAACAGTCAAGAACAAAACGTGGACTAGCAATATTTCATGATCTCTTAAGTTGCCTACAAGTCTGACAAGTTTCTAAGCTGCTTTCGTCTTAAGTGCGCTCTAGGACAGGATTAGAATTCTATCTAACATTTACAGGCTAGTCTGCGAGCCTTCAGTGTGAACTTAGCCTTTTGTTCTTCAGATAGTGGCTATATAATATTCAAGAGAGCGGAAATCACCTGGATTGTGTTGCAACATTTATAGGCTTAGGTACTTCATAGCAAAAAAATAGGCTTGTTGTTAATTGACATAAATTGTTTAGAATATCACATTTAAAAATTATAAGAGCATAACTTTTTACTGAGCATAATTTTTTATGCTATAAATAGGTGATTGGGTCACCAACATATATACCTTTCAACTTTTCTTTTCAATATTCGGGCATACATTCTACTGACAGACAGAAGGAAAGACATCCGATTGATTATATAAGGATACCGTTTTTTCATCGGATGTAAGGAATCTTACAAATTATGAAAGCATAGCACATCGGGACATGTCAACAAATGAGATAGTGACAAAATAATATATTATTCGCAAATGGAAATTGTTAACTCAATGAGATAAGTTGTCAATTTTAGCCGAGATACGAATATATTCAACGGTGAAAATTCTCCCTACCTATATATTTTCATTCAGTTTCACTACAAAACCGGTATATAATAACACACTAATTGCTCCACAGGATAAACTAAATAACACTGAAGAGAACCGGTCCTAACCGCCCGGAACCGGAGCGGATCGGTTTACGATAGCTACCGTATCAATTATTACACCAGGAAAACCGTAAAAGTTTACTTGCGGATAAATTTTATTGGTTCCTGTTCCGGCGCCCCTTAACTGGGGCTAGCTGAGCGTCCCTAAATAATTTAACTTTAAAAATGACCAAACGAAAAATTTTACGGCCGCACTGACCAATGGACATCCAGAGTTTTGCCCAGCTTGTTTAAATATTTAGTCATTTGCAGTAAAATGCTGTTTTGAGGCAAACGTATAACACTTTAAAGAAGCGAACAGTTTTATTGACAATTGTGATGTAGTAGTCTACCTGTCCATTACTATTCGATTGAATTTTGACCGTTTACAAAATAGGTAAGTATATATTTTTATTTTCCCACGTGTAGTGCCCAGATTTATTTGCACCCCCCTATATATATGGGAGTCATATAGACAATGAAAGGAACGATACTAGAATGTTGGCAGCAGCGCCCGAAGAAGAAGAGTACTTAAGAACTGTCACATGACTGATGACTAAATATTGTAAAGGTATGGCTGATCATTAAAGTGATCTATCTACCGTTTAGATCTGATATCCTTGGCCCTGGAAAATATTACCCCGCAAGCTGGAGGAAGGTTTGAATTTCGCACAATATAATAGGTACTTTTGAACTATCATGGTACCGACTTCAACAAGTTATTTCACACTTTTGGGTGTTGAAGTCGGTTCCATTTTTTGGTGAAAATTTTCATTACTGAAACAAAGGCTCGTGTGCGATGATACAAGCTTGAACTTGTTCTGCAATGTACTTAAATGTGTCTGCTGGGGCAGGATTACTCGGACTTGTTTATAAGAGGATCGAGTGACTTATTCTTTACGAATTGTCGAGAGTTTGACGCCGATAAGTTCGAATTAACGCCTCATTTTGTTGCGTAGCGTTGATTTTTTCGTTCGAATTACTAAGTGCATAAAAATGTATTGATTTAGTTCGAAATATAAAGAGATTTTCTAGGGAACTCATGATAACTTCGAATTATAGAGATGTCGAATTATCACAGGTTGAATTAACGAGAGTCGACTGTAGTTAATCACAAAATTTTGAAAGAAAAGGTTGCTTCTCTCGGGTTTATTTATGGGCTGAGCTAAAATCTATATATTTTAGAAATGCCTGACCAGAATTAGATATTCACAACCGATCCTCAGAGGTCTTATTGCTTGTTATTTTTTATATAGTAAATAAAAAATATTCGGTTCTTCTCAACGTTCATTCATCAAGCCATCAAGCAAGTTAAGTTCATGTCCGTCAAACGGGTAGCTGAAATGGTTTGCTACTGAATCAACGTTGTTAAATCAAAGTTGCCAGTAGGCAACACTCTAATTTATCAACGTTGCTTGTATTCTGCGATCGTTACTAGTCTATAGTCATTTAAGAGACTGTAACTTTGATTATAAAGCCTACGTTCGAGCCCGCAGTTGACACGGCAGTCCTATACCAGCCGTCAAACAGGCAACACCTCACATAAGGGGCTCCTAAGCATGAATTGAAACTTGTGATAGTTATGATTTGTGTCTTCTCATTTGACGGTACCGACATGTACGCCCACGAGAGGTCAGACTTTACCTGATGATAAGATGTATAAGTATGTCATAAGCTATTTAAGAATCTTTGTTAGTTTTTGTGGAAGGCGTATAATAAGAAACTAAATAGAATATCCATGACATCGCCCACATCATTCTATTACTATGCTTCTATATAGTGAAAGTGCTGATACAACATGCCTTTGACCAAACATGCACTGATTGTCAAGATTCTGGGTTGGATTTTATAAGGGGCTGCAAACTATCTGAGAATATTATAAGAAATAACTACACCTACCAGTTATCAGTCAGCTATGTTATATATTCGAAGCAGTGATGGCTCAGTGGCATTGGCTATGGACTGCCGCGCAGCAGGTCCATGGTTCGAATCCCGCCGCGGGCTTGAGCTTCACCGCATGGTGGAAGGGCTTTTTGCGAATGCCCGCCTGGCTAGCGACCACCCTCAAGTTGAAAATCTGTCGCCAAGCACCTAACGGTGTGTTCCGGCAGCAGTCCTTGAGAGCCAGTGAAATTACAGGCACATGAGACTTAACAACTATGTCTCAAGGTGACGGGCGCAGTGCAATTCGTCACTTGAACGATGAACTGCATCTGTTAAGAGCAGAGGTAACCGCTTAACATCAGGTGTCCACCTGATGTGCATCGACTCGAGCATGTTCCGTCAGAATAACATAAAAAAAAAGCTAATTAGAATGCTACTAAGAGAACATACTGAGTATTTTGTGTAAGGTTACTAATGAAACATATAAAGGCTTTTAAATACTTGGTATTTTTAAGCTAGTTTTTTAGAAGCAAATAAGTGGAAACATCCCATTTTACCATCGAACACATAAATAATCCTACATAATCCTTTGCGATAGCACATCCCTGAATAATGATATTTCTTTTTTAAGATGAAAAGGCGTCCATTAAAAATGCTGTGAACATTTCCGCGCTAATGAAGTGAAATATGCACTCGAGCACGCCCTGGGATAACAGCTAGTGTGATAATGTAATCCGTCATAAATTATACAAGAAACCATAGGAATTAATTCCAAAAGCTTTTTATTTTTACTGTCTCGTGGACAGCAGTGCAAGCTGTGAAACTGATTTTCATAAATATATGCTAAAGTATGACTAAAATTAAAAATGGAATACTTAAAATTTGCTCATTCTCTATAGGGTACTCGAAGAGACAAGACCGCCTGATGATGCTTCGTGTAGAAGTGAAACATGCCGAAATCTATTCCGATTTAGCTACGTGGAGTTTATGACGTCACGTTGGCTGAATAGGAAAATTAGGCGGAATTGTCACTGGATACATTTTCAAAGTATTTTTGCTATGACATTTTCAAAAATCATTTGTTATTAAAAAACAATATACTGATAAGCTTTTTCACTATCTATGGTTTTACCTGTTGGTTAATGATGATGTGGTTGAAGGTGTTAAACAGGCGATGGAAATTAGATCTCTAAGACTTTTGAGTTGATGATCGACTCTGCAAATGCCGCGTGCTTAGAAGAGAAATCGGCCGCCAATCAGACGTGTTTGAAAGTCTTTTTCTAATTCTAACTTACCAACATATTGTAAAAGTGAAAGGTATATAATACTACCCCCTCACTTAAGTGGGATAAGGGTATCAAAATGAAGTGCTCAACAACAAAATGAGGAATATGAGCTTTTTCTTCGCGTTGGTCACTGTAATTAAAGTGATTCATATCAACGCGCAAAGTATTCCGGCACATTATCCCGATATGCAGGCATCTCTTGATAACAAAAATATTCACGCCATAATAGTCTCCGAGACATGGTTCAAGCCGTGCTTACCCTCTATGTCATACTCCTTGCCTGGATTTAACTTAATCCGAAATGATCGTACTGACGGCCGTGGGCAGGTGGGGTGGCTATTTATCTTAGATCACATATTCCTTTCTCAGTAGTCAGCACCTCATCCCAACCGCTTACTTCAAATGCTGGTGAGCATCTATTTGTGGAAGTTTTTCTTTCACATAATAAAATCTTACTCAAAGCCTATTAAAGCAATTCTTCTTGGAATAATTACTTCTCATCTTGTGAAAAAATCCTTGAAGATCTTGCCCCTTCATATATCCATACCATTATCATGGGTGATTTCAATACCTGTATTCTCAAACCTGATAGTCGTGCTTCCTCACTTGAAGCTGTCATTAATTCCTGCAACATGCATATTCTGCCTCTAAATGTTACTCATCACTCCCCAAATTACACCCCTTCACTTCTTGACTTGATTATAGTATCATCCACCCAGCATGTTGCTAAGCACGGTCAATGTTCCGCCGATGCCTTCTCATATCATGATCTAATATTCCTATCTTATAAAATTCGTCTTCCTAAAGCAAAACCTAAGACTTCAGCGCAATTTTAGTGGCATCGACCAAGCAGCATTTCTTGATGATGCCCAAGTAGCCGACTGGCCTCCAGTATATGATGCAACGTCTGTGAATGACTAGGCTGCTATTTTCAACTCCCTATTAACCAGTTGTATGATAAGCATGCCCCTCTGCGAGCTATAAAATTAAAACACCTTCCAGGTCCTTGGCTAACCAATGAAATAAAAGCGTTGATGCACAAAAAAGCAGTGACTACAACTAAATACGAAGCGTCGACCAGTCGCAAGCTATTTGCCGCAGCAGGATCCTTAAAAAGGTTGCGCAACTTTCTTTCAACAGCCACTAAAATTGCATTAGCTCAATCTCTTTTACTTCCAATTCTTAACTACGCTTATGCCTGCTATCTAAATCTTACGGAGGAACAGCTAGATAAATTTGAGCGTCTTCAAAATTTTTCTATTAGATTCATATTTGGTTTACGCAAATATGAACACGTCTTTCAGTTTCGTTCTAAACTTAATTTGCTGACATCGTTATTATATAAGTAATGTTTAACTGGTTAACTGCCAACCTACCACCCCTTTTTAAGTTTATGTTGTTGTTTCATTGTAATTTACATTTTAAGGTACGCAAATAAAGAATTATCTAAATCATTAAAGAATCTTAAAAGACATCTTTACTTCATAGAAAGGTAATTGTTTACCCTCTATTTTTATTCTGACAATGTCGATCATCTTAATAGTTTTACGTGATCGGATGGCACTCAGATCCGATCACGCTATCCAGAACCAGCATTTTACAGCTTTCAAATCTGTTGGTGTGAAATAATGAAGCATACCAATTTAATCAAAATTGTTATTAATGCGCATTTACCATTTGTTTTGAGGTTTGTGATAATCTTGTGACGATACAATCTGAATATTCTAAATAGAAAAAAACACAAATAATTATTATTCCATTTCGAAACTCCCTTGTTCAAACAAACATAAATTCATCAATTTCCATCAAGCATATCAAAACCACTTAGCGGAATTGAAAGTCTGCGTTATCATAAAATTATTAAAATTGAAATTACGAGGCTACAAGTGCGGTGCCTTAATGTTTAATAAATTTTGAATTTTTGGCTAAAGAAAAATACGCAGACAAGGAGCCAGAACTCAATATAAAAACTTACGCTCTTTTCTAACCTAGAAATACTGGCTCTTAAGGATAGCTGCCGGAACACACCGTTAGGTGTTTTGCGACAGATTTTCTACGTGAGGGTGGTCGCTTGTATCGCTTGTTAAAGCAGAATTTAATTAAGTATGTATCATCAATTAAAACTAAAAAATCATGCCACCAGTACGAAGGCACATGGATACAATTATTGCAACCATAGCCATTACAATGATTAATAATTAATTGAATAAAGACGTTTCGCAGTTGGGTTCTTCTGGAACCAATTTCAAGAGATCGGCAGTGTTGCCAGAAGGCAGTGTATTATTTAGTAAGATTTACAGGTAACAATTTAATTAATTTTCCCAAAATGACGGATAAAAATAGCCTTAACAAAAGCTTAGTTACAAATTTTAGTGTTGGTTTTTAATTTTTTTTTAAATATTAACAGATAGAAAAAATTTATTACACCATAGAACAATACTTTAATATATTGTAATATCTTTTTCGTTATAACGTTTCAATCAACACAGAGATCAATCATAAACATTGTATGAACAAGTTAAAATAAGAAAAAATTAACAGTACATATACTGATACAAAAATAAATAAATAATTTAACTATATCTACTTATGACCTAAAAATATTAAGCTTAAAAATTCTGAGCTCTGTTTTCTACCAGGAGGAATTTAATACATTTGTAGCAATAAATGTGCTTTTAACGAGAACCAAAAGACTATATTTTCTCGGATAGTCAATAGTTACCTATATTAACACCTACTTAAAATACTGGGTTATATTTCTTGTATATGTAAGGTAGATTTACCTACCTTGATGTAAATATAGATAACAGGTGTTAAATCCCCCCTTATTGGGAGAGGCTGATACAGTATATGTAAGGTAAATTTTATTACGCTTAACATAAAGTTATTTGCCAGCTCTCAGACTAAGAAAATACTAAAGTAAAAGATGGGGAAAAATTAGTTATCATAAATTTACGTAAACAAGGATCTTTCACCGATATGAATAAATGAGATGCGTAATTTAAGCATTTGAATATAACAAGGAATTTCTTTTGGGAAAAATTACAGCTTTTTTGTTTTGACTTTGATAATGGGGCTACAAAATGAAATGTGGTGGCTGAAACGATTTTTGATACTTGATATTATCTAAATCGTTATAAAAATATGATTGAAAAAGAGTTACTTAAGTTGTAAACGCGAAGCATATAAATTAACATTATTTTTATAAACAATATTGATCTATATATTTTTTTCATTGTCACGGTAGAAACAACTCACGAACACATAAATAACTATAGATTTAAAATGTAAGCAATTTAATGTACATGTCACATGGATATATTGTAAAATATTTAAAATGATACTAAGTCCAGTCTAAATCAAAATTATTTAATATATATTGGCGTAAACTAAACAATAGTAGAATGAATATAATTAATAAATAAATAATAATAAAGTCATATACATGATAATAAGATTTATATAATGTAAGATTTACCATTTATAGCGTCAATATATTTTATCGATGTTCTAAGCATCTGTATTAATGTGAATGACCTATAACAATAATTGATATCAATTATTGTAGTAAACATTCCTATTGCTTATCTGTGACCCGACCCTCTGATAGAGAGAGTTTCTTCTCATGAGATTTGTAGGTAAATTTTTGATTGAATTTATTTCCGCGGTGAACCTCTTTTCACCCCCTAAAATGTAACAAAATGTTATTGTCAATCCCTCGAATAGATAGTATTCTCTGCTTATAGATTGTACTGTTTTAAAATTATTTTTTGATTTCTGATTAAAAATATCTTCTAATAGACTTAGTTTCAGCGCGCAGAGAGAGTTTCTTCTCATGAGATTTGTAGGTAAATTATTGATTGAGTTTAGTTCCGCGGTAAACCTCTTTTCACCCTCTAAAAGGTAACAAAATGTTTTTTTATTGTCAATCCCTCGAATAGATTGTATTCACTGCTTATACATTTTACTTTTCTTAAATTTGGTTGGTTAAAGCGCTGCTTACTTTGTAGTGATTTAAAAATCTGGAATAAATAAGACTTACAACCCTAATCAATAGTAAGTTAATTACACGAAGAAATCATACACCGAAATCGGACAGTATTAAGAGGTAGAAAAAAGGTTTTTATTTTTGTATTAACCTACGCGGTATAATAAATCCTCTTAGAGAATGTCTACTATAAAATGTAATAATAAATGTAACGTTTAGCAAAAAATCGGCCAAGTGCGAGTCGGACTAGCGCACGAAGGGTTCCGTGCCATTAGCTATACAACATTAGACTTCATATTTAAACCTTTTTTTGTTTTAGAGTGCGCGAATCCGACTTGCACTTGTCCAACTTTTTGTATTTGTTGTTATAGCGGCAATAGAAATACATCATTTCAACTGTCTAGTTGAAATGTTCACAGATTATGTATGTTAGCTAGACAGCTATCACCGTTCTTGAGATACAGCCTGGTGACTGAAGGACGAACCAACGGACAGGGAAGTCTCAGTAATAGGGTTTTTAAAATTTTCAAAATCGATTCACCCAGTCCAGAGTATTGAAGTAATAAACAAAAAAAACAGACGAATTCAGAACCTCCTCCTTTTTGGAAGTCGGTTAAAAAGGACAAAAGATAGTTTTAATTCAACTGCGAAAAAAGAAGGTTCATGGTTTTGTGCGATTACCAACATACGCGTGAGCGGAGCCGCAGCCGGAGAGTTAATTTGGAATAAAGGTAAAACAACAATATTCACTCCTTAAAAACAACTTTCCTCAAAAAGCTAGCTGGAGAACGTAACTATTTCATTTGGTATTCTGTAATATTTTCTATTTTGCTAAAAGTTTTTGGCCAGTTGAGATAGGAAACAGACAAGCGAGAATTGCATTTGGGAAGATGGTTCCGGATTCAAAACATTTTTTTTCTCTTCACCCATTCTTCACCCATCTTCCACCCATCTCACTTGATGGTAAGTGATGATGTGGTCGGAGATGTTGTTAAGGCTAACTTAGAATTACTGGCTCTCAAGGACAGCTGCCGGAACACACCGTTAGGTGCTTGGTGACAGATTTTCTACTTGAGGGTGGTAGCTAGCCAGGCGGGCATTCGAAAAATGCCCTACCACCATGCTATCCTAAGACAACAACCAGGACCGACGGCTTAACGTGCCCTCCGAAGCACGGAAGCGTTCAGTAGTAATGTCACCAGCGGTCACCCATCCAACTCATGACCGTGGCGGACGTTGCTTAACTTTGCTCATCGGTTCAGAATGGCTAAGCAAACTTCGCTACGAGCGCTTCAAAATCATATTATATGATCTTAATCTATCATCATGTGACATAAGAAGTCGTCCATAGTATGACTATACTGGTACATGTGTGAACAAAAATATTTTTATTGAGACATACACGACCATTTTAGAATAATACAACTTAGAGCCTTAAACAAATTTAATTAATGAAAACGATTTAAAAATATATGTAGGTAATAATGTATGGTACAGAACTTAATTTCACACAAGTCCGACTTGTAAATAACCTCATTTTTAAATGAAAATATCTCAAAAGTTTGTACCATACCTACATCCCATACTAAGGTTTATTTTCACAAAAACTGAGGCCTCATCAAAACTTGTAAGGAAAACAGGAAAGTTACAAACACAGCCAATGACCGCCTCCAGTGTTTCTCTTTGTAAACTAATTCACGCATTAAAGAGTTTGCGCTAGTTTCTCGTACAAGTCTCTAACAACGGACGTGACTGGACGGCATACATACCGATGAATAATATGGAAAACATTTAAGAAAACAATAATTTCGAAGAGGTAACTGGCTATGAACTGCTTCGGAGGACACGTTAAGCCGTCGGTCCCGGTTGTTGTCTTAGAATGGCACTCATTATATGGATATGCATGGTGGTAAGACATTTTGCGAATGCCCCTGGCAAATATTTAGAAAGAAGAAATAAATCTTAAATAATCGATAAGATATTCATCTTTGTAATCCTTTTTTCATTTCTGGATTTGAACTCCATCCTTTTACTATGATAACACCCATCAAAACGGACTCTTGCACTTTCATACGAGACTTATCTCTAGATTTGGCTTGTCTAGAAGCGCTCGCATGAAATTTGCTTAGCCATTCTGAACCGATCAGCAAAGTTAAGCAACGTCCACCGCAGTTAGAAGTTTGATGGGTGATGCTGGTGACATTACTACTGAGCGCTTCCGTGCTTTGGACGGCACGTCAAGCCGTCGGTCGCGATTGTTGTCTTAGGGTGGCAGTCATTATAGCATGGTGGAAGGGCATTTTGTGAATGCCTGACTAGCTACCACCATCTAGTAGAACATCTGTCACCAAGTACCTAACGGTGTATTCCGGCAGCTGTCCTTGAGAGCCAGTAATTCTAGGTTAGCCTAAACAACATCTTCGACCACATAATCACTTACTTACATCAGTTGAGATAGTGATCAAAGGCTAACCTATCAAGCATAAAAAATAGTTTTTTAAATAGATATATATGGGTGGCTTTCAGCTTGGTCAGCTAAAGATCTTTTTTGATATGTGGATATTTAAAAATCATAAATCGTAAGAAATGTCTGGCTTTTCTATGTATTAGGTACCATAACCTTTGTTTAACATTGAATATTGTGAAAAAAATCGGCTATGTGCAAGTCAGAAGCTCGCGCACGAAGGGTTCCGTACCATTATTTATACAATATACTAGACACTATATTATAACTTTTTATTTTAGGTTTAAAGAACTTTATTTCTCATAAGAACAAATGTTCACTTAGAATTTTACGCTTTCACGTTCACGAGTCCGACTCGTACTTGGCCGATTTTTTTTACGTTTATTTAAACTGTCTAGCTATCACGGTTCTTGAGAGACGGACAGAGTATTCTTAGTAATAGAGCCTCGTTTTACGTCGTTTTTCGTTACGGAACCCTTACATTATGTTCCAGTTTTTTTAATTCTTGTAGAAATACCAGCAATTTTGCTAAACAAACTTCTTGAAAACAGCAACGAAGCCAAAACTACGTTCCTTTGAAGTTCAACGCTTGTTTATAAATACAGGTAATTAAGGTTTCCTGAACTGGCTATAACTTCTGAACTTTCTTTTCAATACTTTAAAATGGGATTTTCAAAACTATTTATATTATGTCACGAGTCTCCGTTCTGTTGTTATGAAAAAATATATTGTAAGAAGATGAACCATACAAGTAGAAAATCACATCTATGCTAAACTTGTAGAAAAACACAACAGTGAATATGGAATAATTAAAATTTACTACTTATTTTAATATTTTTAGTTAAATAAGTAGTAAATTTAATGATAACGCATGCTGCGGATTACATTACAGAATTTCAAACTACTTACCTAAAAAAATATAACATAGTTAGTGCGTGGGTTGCCAGACTAGAATGTCACTCCCCCATCTCACCCCTTGGGTGACGTAAGAGACTTAGGGTAAAATACCAGAAGATGGTCTTCAGCTTCTTCTGTGAAACTGCAATCTTACACTGCGATCCTCAAAACGCCTGCCAAGCGTGTGGATTATGGAAAATTGACCCTCAACGGACCTGTGTTTAGCAGTGGACAATCAAGCTGATACAGCACAATAATTGTTCAAATAATTTGCTACATAATTATACTCCAAGACTCAGGTAGTTACCCAATTTACAGATATTAAACGTTAATTTAAAAAATCTGTTAGAAGCGCTCGTAGCGAAGTTAGCTTGGCCGTTCTGAATCGATCAGTAAAGTTAAGCAACGTCCGCCTCGGTCATGACTTGGATGGGTGACCGGTGGTGACATACTACTGAGCGCTTCCGTGCTTCGGAAGGCACGTTAAGCCGTCGGTCCCGGTTGTTGTCTTAGGCTGGCAGTCGTTATAGCATGGTGGTAAGGCATTTTGCGAATGCCCGCCTGGCTAGCTACCACCCTCAAGTTGAAAATCTGTCGCCAAGCACCTAACAGTATGTTCCGGCAGCTATCCTTGAGAGCCAGTCATTCTAGGCTAGCCTATCGGCAATAAAAACAAAAAAAAAGTACAAAAAAAACTTTTGTCATTATGTGTCATATATACAACCTCCTGTACTTAGACACATATAAACAAATAAAAAGAAATTGATATAAAGACTTTTTCTAAATGAGATAAAAAAAACACTATATCATCAATGACTACATCAAGATAGGATTTTTTTTTCAGTTATCGAGCGTAACTCAACGAACGGCGGCAAAAAAAACGCCTTCACTGATTTTGATGAAATATAAATGGGACTACAATACAAGCATTAGCTTTCAAATAAAAAAGAAACATGAAAATTACACCCAGTAAAAAGACAAACATAAAAAAACAGAGACGAATTGAGAACCTCCTCTTTTATTTCTAGTCGGTCAAACATACTAAATTTGGACTAAATTTTATGGCGATGATGGCTGGCTTATTTAGTCTATACAAATTCATTATAACCCCTAAAACGGCGAGAAAGGCCCACGCAGGGTAGTGCTAGCTAATTACAAATAAATGAGATACGAAATTAATTGGCCATTAACTAAAATGCTAATAGCATTACATGACCGCATTTTATTAGAATTACCATATAAATATAATACTTAAGAACGATCTTTTTATAAAAACAGGCGCACGTCCGCAGAGCCATTCAATCAAATTTACCCACAATTTACCTAATAATAGGGAAAATTGGTTAATACGCCGCAAAATTGGGTCTTTTCCTTAGCATTACATAATGTGACTTATAATGATAATTGGAGTAATAGTGAGTTACGGAAGGATGGAAAAAGGTCTAGTGGACTCTTTTGGGTGGATTTGGTTATTAATAAATTCTGAACAAGATAAAAATATTGAAGTAGGTTCTAGACACTTCTGCATTCCCATCCAGAGATACATAGTGTAGCTTGACGGTGTGTTATTAAGGGTCCGTTTAAGAATGTCCTAATAAAGTTTCGGGTTGCTAACCAACACATATAAAGATAAAAATGTCAGTTAGCATGCAGCGCGTTTCAGGCTTTTATCGATGGATACGCTAAATCGATGACCATGAAACGCAAAGATAGTGTTTTATTTATTCAATATGTTCTGAGTAGTATAACCGGAACTTACTCGAACATTCTGAAACAGGCCTTAAATGTAGCCGTGAAATAAGTGTCTTTTTGAGTCTTAATTATCGATTTGAGAAATTAACCATAATGATCAAACAACAGTTCAAATATATTTTTTAATTTCTCATGCTCTCAAAGTTATTTTATGCCCAGTGTTAGCGGACTAAAGTGGCGTTTTATGCTCTAGTGCCTAACAATTTTCTTCACTAATTGTTCAACGAGTTTAAGTTTATAATATGTTTCATTTCAGAAGTTTGCCGGGGATTTCCTAATACCCACAGATCTGTGTTATTGTTAAGGACCTAGATTAGTTTTCTTCGGTTCAATGACACTTAAAATATAATAACATTGATCAAATATAAATTTTTATAAGATATTTATGTATTACGATTTCCTCGCTATTGAAGTAAACATCTAATAGTATAAATCGTGTATTAAACCCTATATGAAAATATAGCCTTGACATGACGACAAATTTTCTTCTTGAAGGTGGTAGATGGTTTCTTCATATACCCTTCTACAATGCTGTACAGCCCAATCCGGGGATCGAATCATGGACCTTCAGCAGTCAATATCTATTACCCCTTGGCTATCATTGCATCATGTATGAATATGTCGAAATATATGTTAATATAATTCTTATATTTTAAAGCACGCGCTTGCAATTGGTATATCATAAATCATACGGTTTGACAAAAATATTTATTTTATTACCACCTTACCTTTTTGAATATCTTAATAATTATAAATAATCCCTTTAATTTGTGAATATCCTATCCCATATTTTCCTATGAGTATGTAACAAATTATTTGCACAGAGCATGAATTAAATGTTCCAGAATATTCGAAAATAAAAATGTACGCCTCGTCTGCCGCAAGTGGTCCAAGCTATAAATTTACAGTGATGAGTTGCTGGCAAGAAGAAGATTGTTTTATTGAATATGATATGAGTATTCATATTTTGAGTGAATCTGCAGTCGAAGGATCAAGAACTCCATTCATGCTGCGTAAAAAGTTATCCGTTATTATACATGAAAAAACTCATAACATGAAACTAATTCCACGTTCCTTAATCCCCTCTTTTATGAAAGTTTTTCTTAATGCGCTCTAAGCTGGGCCGGAGTTTTAACTAAAATGTACTGATATAACACTTTGTACTAAATTATTACTTTTTATTATTTAAGTATTGGTGTAACTGTGATTTGTTTAATGTATGGTTCATAATTTTACCCGTGTTTCTGTTGTGGGTTGGTTCATTATGTTCTCTCTTCTCTGTAACAACCAAACGGAGATATTTTGAAGCAACGAAGGCGGAGTGGTGATACCTATAGACTGCCAAGCCGCATCAGTAAAATTACAGGCACACGCGACTTAATAACTGTATGTGTCAGGATGACGGGGGCAGCGCAATTATGAAATGTAAGGTACGTGATGAAAATAAAGCCTACGGCTAAAAAAATGTGAAAACAAATTCTCAAAGAAATTTTTACATAAACGTCACTAAAAAAGAGTTTATTTATTAATAATATATAAAATATTCTTGGAATTGGGCAAATTGTTATTATATAGAACTGTTATTTTTAATATAGCATCCTAATTATTAAACGAATGCCTGCTAAGCAGATAAGTTTTTTTTTTCTTTTAATTTAAAATAAAGAAAAAATTGTGGTTGTCAATAGGTATTCTAAGATCTCGGACGAGAATAGATCCATTCACCTTATAAGCGGATATCCCAATGTTCTGAGAGACCGTAACCAGTTTTCAACGTGAGCAGAAATTACCTGTAATTCATATTTTCAACACAATTTCTTGTAAAGTGGCTCTTATTACACAGTTTTTAAGTTCATAATAAATCTTACTCGTACATACGTGATATTCACACTATTACATTTCACTTAACATTCGGTTTTAAATGCAAGCAATAAGATTTCATATTCGTATATATCATATAAGTTTGGTGAAGAGATCATACCATTACACTTATTCAACATATCCAATCAAACTGTTTCTACTCTGACCTCATCATTTATTCTTATCAAAGGTGAATTCTAGTTGAATCTGAGAATGCATTCATGCAGTATGCTTTCAAGGTGCAATTAACCAATACGCCGAGACATACCCGTGAATGTGAGTTGATGTGCTTGTGAATAATAGAGCTGAACTAAGTGCCGTGCAGTGATGCTTAGGATTCCGTAGAGATACTAGAGTCTAGGGATAATGTTAGGGAAAGCAATACCTACTACTGTTCTGACAAGATCTACTAATAAATTGTGTTTTAATCAATCCATAATTTTTACACGACTGCCCAAAAAACGGTGTGTTTTGTTTTCAGGGTTAATGTTTGTATGTTTTTGTGAGTTTCGTATTTCACCATAACTTCTATACTACTTAACCGATTTAAATGTATAATATATCATTAGATTTGTCTTGATAGCACAAGTGACATTAAGTACATAAAATAGTAGAAAAAACAAACTGGCTGATTTTACACACGATAAAGTGAGAAGGAAAATATTCTTTTTCTCCCATTCCCATCGAGAGGGGTAACAAAATTAAAGACTTTAAGCAATGATCCCATAAATATATTTAACCTGCAGTTTTAATTTCAATGGAACGATAAAAAGATTAACGAAAATAAATAATTTGCAGTGGGGTATTTTATTTTTAATTAATTTATACTTGTTTGGATTTATCAGGGTAAAGCGTATCATAAGAATTTCAAAAAACGGTATTCATAAACGTTGTTTTAACTGTTTTTTTTGTTCTATGACATTGTCAATACATTACTCCAAGGCACGGTTTCTCAATACACAAATAAAACATATCTTTAGAGATATTTAATGATAACTAACTTTATCTCAAACAAATGATCATTATACGTAACCAACATTTGTTCTGTTTACATATTAACTGAGTATACATTTATTCATTTGATATGAAATAACTTTAATATCTATATATACTAATGTACCAGGCCGCACTGTTTTTTACTGAACGTGGCAGTAGAATGTTGAGTCTATCAATATTAAGCTAGCTTCCCACGGTCCGCGATTCTACGGATCATCACGCACAGCCGACGTCCACGGAGGGCAACGCACGCAGACAGGGCTCTTCCAACGGTGCGTGTGTAGATCTTCTGATAGCTTCATTGAAAATGCAAAGTGAAAGAGAACGTATCGTCGCTGCAGCTGCGGCTGTGGTATTAATTAACAATTACCAGATTATGCGATCTAGTATAAGTAAAAATAAACCATGTCACTGGTGGATATCAGCATACAACAAAAGCCGTTTAAGGTAAGTTTACTTGCATATAGGTAATATATATCTAATTTTATATTTATGTTCTGTCACTTATTAGTAGCAATGGGATCACGATAAAAAATTTACGAATTACATAAAATATTCCCTACCCTGTGTACGCGCTCAGATCACGTCGCAACGCGCCTTTGAAGTTACCGCCTCGCAACGGATACCGGCGCACCGCCACAGACCGCCTGCGCTACCACGGACGAGAGCCTTCCCACCGTGTGTCGTGCGAGCTGGTCCGCGCCCGTCCGCGATGTCGCAGACCGTGGGAAGCTAGCTTTAGACTTTATATCTTCAAGCCTGTATTTCTCGAAGGAGGCAGAGGTATCTAGAAGTGTTTTTTTGATATGTAAATTCTCAAAGTCAAAGCCAAAGTCAAATTGACTTTGGCTTTGACTTTGATGAATGACAGACATGTGACCGAAGCAGTAGAGACTCACTGGTAAACAATCTACTTAATTTACTATATCTCTGTGCTACCCTCAAAGCCCAAATCTGGTGTGAAATTAAGGTGAACAGTGACGTCGTTTACGGAAAATTTCAAACTTAGCATCTTTCAATTTATTGCTAGGTCGGCTGATAATTTTTGTTACGGATTAAACGAAAAACTCAATATTATAGGGCTTCAAGTTTTTTTATATTCAATAAATTTTCAAAATATTTTTCTGAAATTCACTGCGGTGCATATTGTGGGTTTTATTATGTCTCGAATTACCTGATAATGTAGGAACAATAGCTATAAAACCAAAGTACAGGAGAATATAAGTTATGATTGTTTAATACCCGCCACATACGTGAGTTTCCTCCTTAAATGTAAAACCGATATGTAAAAATAAAATTCACTGAACGTTCTTCTATAACTAATAAGTAATGGTGTACATAATTTAGGAACAATAGCTACAAACCAAACTACAGGAGAATGTAAGTTATGATTACATTTACGAATTATCGGAGTACAAAATAATTTGCCCAGGTCGGGGCAAAGCTATTTATGAAATGAAATGTATTTATTTGTAAGAAACAAGGTAATTACAAATTATTCTGGTCAAATTTAAAAAGTAGTTCAGTTCGCTTCACCATTACTCACATACATATATAAATGGAGCAAAACATATATATATATATATATATACATACCTATACAATTTCATGGACATCCTCACGATTTTCAAATTAAGTGTGTACAAACACATTATACAATTTAAATCGCATCATAAGAGATAAGCGTAATATCAGATAAGAAAAAAAGTACAGATTTATCACAATTAAAATACTACTAAATTGCTTACCCATATTATTTTAACAATGTCTATGTAAATGAAAATTTCTATGGTCCTTATATGTAAAAATTCTTTCATGTCATAAAAACAATGATTTTCGCTTAGTACGTGGTAGTGCTTGTAATCATAATACTTAGAAATATACGTTATGATTGTTTAATACCCGCCACATACATGAGTTTCCACCTTAAATGTAAATCCGATATGTAAATATAAAATTCACTGAACGTTCTCCTTTAACCAATAAGTAATGCTATACATATAAAGAGTAATGAAAAGTAATGCCTGGCGTAAAAATTGATTTTCAAGTGAAATGATTTTCAATTTTATAAAATCGTACTGAAACCAATTACTGCAAGAAGATTACTTTCTCTTTACTTTAAATCTAAAGGGTGATTGCATATTTTTGTTTACTATGTAGATATTGTAAATACTAACTGAGAGTAAGATGCTCCAAATGGTCAGCATACTACTACTCACGTCGACGTTGGCAATGACGGGTAATACGCACATTTGATTCATTACAAAAGGGCACCTTGGGGTTGCACCTTTTTATTTTTGGACAATAATAGGAAATCGGCCAAGTGCGAGTCGGACTCGCGCACGAAGGGCTCCGTACCATTAGCTATACAACATTAGACTTCATATCTTAACCTTTTTAGGGTTCCGTACCCAAAGGGTAAAACAGGACCCTATTGCTGAGACTTCTCTGTCCGTCCGTCCGTCCGTCTGTCTGTGACCAGGCTGTATCTCAAGAACGGTGATAGTTGAAATTTTCACAGATGATGTATTTCTGTGGCCGCTATAACAACAAATACAAAAAGTTGGCCAAGTGCGAGTCAGATTCGCGCATGCTCCTAGCACCTAACGGTGTGTTCCGGCAGCTGTCTTTGAGAGCCAGTAATTCTAGGCTAGCCTGAACAACATCTTCGACCACGTCATCACTTACCATCTGGTGAAATAGTGGTTAAAGGTAAGCCTATCAGCTGTAATAAAAAAAAAAAAATATTATTCCTAGTGTTATAATCGTAATTGTCACTGTTTGATTTAAATTTGCTCAAATTTTTACGAACATACATAATATTTTCTAATACTTATATACAAGTTCATCTTGAAAGTCAGTAAATTACAGGCACAATGAGACTTTGTATTTGATTCAACTTTTGTTTTCAATTTATTGTAAACTAGCCGACCGCGCGCGGTTTCACCCGCTTTACTCCGCTCCCGTCGCTCATAGCGTGATGCGATATAGCCTATGTTCACCGAGGGTAGTGTAGCTTCCTAACAGTGAAAGAATTTTTTAAATCGGCCCAGTACTTTTTGAGCCTATTCATTACAAACATACAAAAATAGGTACAAATCTTTCCTCTTTATAATATTAGTATAGAAGTATAGATATAGATATAGACTAGTATAGATATTTTTATCAGTTATGTACTTATTATATCTCTAATGCAAATGGTTAATCCATATTAATTGAAATAAATAAATAAATTAACAATTATATGTCTCGGGCGTCGGGTGCAGTTAAATTTGTTCTTTAACTAAATGCATCTGTTATGGTCAGAAGTTATCGCTTAACATCAGGTGGACCTCGTGCTTGTTCGCTCACAAATACAATATTACAGAAAAATCCTCAAGGAATACCATTTAACTTTTAATAAACATCCTTTACGTAAGGTGAATAAATTTACTTCAAGATGTAAATACGCATTTTATAAGTGACTTATTTCTACTTGAATCTTATTACATTTTATTTGATGATAATATATTTATGATTGCCACAGCATGTAAATCGTTTGATATCAAGATAATAAGTATATAGAAAATTACATCGAAGCAGTAAATGCTTAGAAGTATTACTGCTCGTGCTTTTCGAATAAAAGTTCTATGGCGATTAAACATTATTATAAAAAATGGAACGTACTTCAACACCCAAAAGTGTGAAATAACTTGTTGATGCCGGTACCTTAATAAATACCATTTAGTGAAGCAGTGATAGCTCAGTGGCTTTGGATATGGACTGCCGCGCAGCAGGTCCATGGTTCGAATCCCGCCGCGGGCTTGAGGTTCACCGCGTGGTGGAAGGGCATTTTTGCGAGTGCCCGCCTGGCTAGCGACCCCCCTCAAGTAGAAAATCTGTCGCCAAGCACCAAACGGTGCGTTCCAGCAGCTGTCCTTGACCGACTTCCAAACAAGGAGGAGGTTCTAAATTCGACTGTTTTTAATTTTTATGATGTTTGTTACCTCAGAACTTTAGGTTGGGTGAAACGATTTTGAAAATTATTTTTTGTTCGAAAGCTGATGATTGTCGTTTGGTCCCGTTTTTTTTTTTTTTTATTGTTGATAGGTTAGCCTTTGACCACAATCTCACCGGATGGTAAGTGATGATGTGGTCGGAGATGTTGTTCAGGCTAACCTAGAATTACTGGCTCTCAAGGACAGCTGCCGGAAAACACCGTTAGGTGCTTGGCGACAGATTTTCAACTTGTGGGTGGTAGCTAGCCAGACGGGCATTCGCAAAGTGCCCTACCACCATGCTGTAACGACTGCCATCCGTATAAAGAATACAAGACGTCCGCGTTGTAGATATCCGTAAATGCTCTACGACGTAGAATATTCTACGGCGTAGTACTTTGTAGATGTCTCAAGAGCACCTCTACGAGCATCAAGCTCAGTTTAAATTTCCAAGTTTTTATTTTTATATTTCAAAACTTCAGTCCGTGCAAAGAACTGAACAGGATAAAGTTTAACAATATAACTTCACACTGCATTAAAATGGTTTATTATTGTAAATCAAAAAAATATATAATAAAGCTTTCTTATTGTATATTGCATAAAAGTAGCACCGAGCTTTTTAGGCGATCCGCGTATGTGTGCGTAAGTAAGGCACGCCAACAGCAACCGCTCCCATCCTACGGCCGAAGAATTACTCGTACTAAAGCGGATAGGGACAAAGCATCGCAGCTCTGACTAAAATGGGCGGAACATGCGTGAATTTGAGTATTTCCTTCGTATCGTAAAAACAAATACCTATTTGAAAAATGTAATGTGTATACGTTATAGAAAACATGTTTTTTTTTTATTTTTTGCACTTTGGCTTAATTCGATGGTTTTACTGGTAAACCATCCGTCTAATTTTGGAATGCAACAAAATACAATTTTGAAGCAATGCCATCGTTGCCGAGGGGTAATAGTTATGGACTGACGTGGCGCAGGTCCATGGTTCGATTCAGCTTGAGCTTCACCGCATGGTGGAAGGGCATTTTGCGAATGCTCGCCTGGCTAGCTACCACCATCAAACCGTAAATAAGTCGCCAAGCACATAACAGTATGTTAGTATTTAGTTAGTAAGTATAATAAAATTAAAAGTAAGTATACATACATGTTTTAGTGGCGATAAAGTCTCGACAAATACTTACAATAAAATAGCTATGTACTGCTTAAATTTTTTCTTAACTTTATTAACAACACACTACAACTCCTTTTATCTTGCACGATGCACGAATTAATCAGTTTTGTTAAGACTGTCACAGATACGTACTTTGTTTCTTTACTATAAATATTAAGTTATATATATATTTTGTTTATTAAATATATAAATATGTATATATTTTTAGGTATTCTATTTTTATTTATATATATATTTGTTGTATAAACTATATTTTTCCTCATATATCTTTTCCATCCTAAGGTTGACTGGAAGAGATCGCTTTAAGCGATAAGTCCACCCATTGTAACTTGCTTTAAGAGTTACCTATATATGTTTTGTAACATTTGTGGTGTACAATAAAGAATTTTTGTATTGCATTGTATTGTAGACTTAACATATTGAGAATTTTTGCTCTAAGCAAATATGACGAACATCGTCAATAAGTCATTCAGTCAAGTTTTATTTGAAGCATGGTATTCTTGAGCTTAAATATTATGACGCGTATTTTATTGGAAAAGTTATTCAATACCAATGCACGTGATTCAATAAGTTACCCGCAAAACCGTAAAAATATAATAAAAATTGCTTTCCCCCGTA
This sequence comes from Plagodis dolabraria, assembly GCA_963854805.1. Classification (NCBI taxonomy): domain Eukaryota; kingdom Metazoa; phylum Arthropoda; class Insecta; order Lepidoptera; family Geometridae; genus Plagodis; species Plagodis dolabraria. The sequence goes on from OY978459.1 coordinate 23,852,929, forward strand.
TAAATTTAATCAGATCAATATGTACAAAAATATAATATTAGATATTGTATGAAATCTTCTCTGATTCTTGCGTATTACATAATAAGTTCGATAATTACATGACCTATAAACAAAACTAAAAAAAATTGGCCATGTGCGAGTTGGACTCGCGCAAGAAGGGTTCCGTACCATTAGCTATACAACATTAGACTTAATATTTTAACCTTTTTTTGTTTTAAAGTGCGCGAGTCCGACTCGCACTTGGCCAACTTCTTGTATTTGTTGTTAAAGCGGCAACAAAAATATATCATCTGTGAAAATTTCAACTGTCTAGCTATCACCGTTCTTGAGATACAGCCTGGTGACAGACGGACGGACGGACGGACTAGGAATCGGGTCCCGTTTTTACCCTTTGGGTACGGAACCCTAAAAAATAGTTTATTTACCTAAAAACAATATTTTTTTTAGCTAAAAAGATGCCAGTATCCTCGTCACGTGCTGCTTTGATGAGTTTTTCGATATAATATAATAGGATGGGTAGTTAATAGATTCAGTCATTACTTTGCGGAAATCCATATCTAATAATAACAAATATTTTAAAAATATTTAAGAAAACATTAAAAAAATATACAGGAGATCTTGACTCTACGAGCGCACGATCGAAAATGACTTTAAATCTCGATCGTGAAATAATAGTATATTGTGTATAAGTGAGCTAAGTTGCTCATTATACACTCGGCTGATTTACGCCCTCGCCTACGGTTCGGGCTGCAACTCACAGCCTCGTGTATAATGAGCAACTTATCTCACTTATATCACAATATACTATTATTCACTTTAAAGTATACTTAAATAAGTTTCTAAAAAGTATTTATATAAATAAATAACTTAAAAGGTACTAATATCATAGGCCTCGGCAATAATAGATCATTATTACACCAAAATTCTTATAGACATAGCTCTGATGCTTTTCTAATACAAATAGCCGTCATCAAAGCTAAGTTATGGAGTGAGCTCTATCTCTTTATCTTCTAGGGTGATATATAGACCGTATTAGGGTGGTATTAGACGCTAAATGGTGACATTACACGGAACTGACAATGAATGGTTGTCAAATTTAGCTGGATATTGGCGATTTTGTGGTTTTCCACTCGTTTTTATCTGACTTTGACACTCGTTTTTTTTTGACTTACGACAAGATACACAGTAAAAAACACTGTCACAGAATACAGCCTAAGAACCATTTTAGTTTTCCTATTTGATTTTTGATTTATAGCTGATTGGCTATCTAACTCACTTGATGAGTCGTGATGATGTGGTCGAAGGTGTTATTCAGACTAAGCTAGAATTACTGGTTGTAAAAGATAGCTGCTGGAATACACCGTTAGGTGCTAGGCGACAGATTTTCCATTTTAGAGTGTAGCGTTGACCAGGCGGTTATAGACAAAATTACTTACCATCATGCTATGACTGCCATTTTAAGACACTCATAAACTTTCTCATTATATAATAATAGCTGCGCTTCACCGCTCTTTCCTAGTAGACAATGGTGAAAAGCGATGGTGACGATGAAATCTTATGTGGTAATTTAGGACCTAAATTATATTCCAAGTTTTACACAATTCAATTCAGCCGTTTCACCGTGAAAATGTAACAACTATACACATTCCTTTCCTCACTCAATCACACACTGTCGCGTTAATGACAATGACATAAGTGTGAAGTGTAAAAATAAAAACAACCATGGAGTTTCTTGAAAATTCACATTACATGAAAAACCCACGACAACTTAAGCACATTGACAAAGTTTGTTCCCTTTGTCCCAAAAAAGTTCCACAACCGTCCCGCATTATCCGTTAATTGTTCTAACGATTGTTTCCAAAAACAAATTCAACCCTTATTCCGCTCTCGAATTAATAGCTTACCCTCGTTAATGAAAGAATGTTCATTTACATCGCACGATGTGTTGGAAATTATGCTGCTTTTTTGTTTGGTAATTGTTCTCGCATTATTTGCGAGTTAGGGGTTTACTTTTCAGGGATTTGCGTAGAATTTAAATGGTACATAGGGAGCTCTCCACTCATGTGGCGATCACACATATTATATACTTATCTTTTGCATCATCTTGCAGTCCATATGTCACTAATTTCGTTTCAACATGGCCTGCTCTTTAACAACACCTATATTAATGAATATATTCAGGCGTTACTTTGCGGATATCCATATTTAATAATAACAAGTATTTTTAAAAGTATTTTAGGAAAACATTAAATAATACTTTAATAAAACACTCAAAAAAGTATAAATATATATATCAAGTGACAATTCCGTCTAACTAACTACAGTCACGGGTTTAAATAGTCACTAGTTATATATTTTTATACTTTTTTAAGTGTTTTATTAAAGTATCATTTAATGTTTTCTTAAAATACATTTAAAAATATTTTTTATTAAACACCTATATTATATAAGCTAAATAATATATGAGTATATGTGTTTTTGCTAATAAAACACAAGAAAACACATACACTATTGGATGTATAAAAAAGTTTGGCGGTATCTCTTATAAATCACTACAAGTGGCCAAGTCTCCACTGCCACGATATTTTCCAAAGAATCCTTAACGGCACTGCTAGACTTCTAACGCCATTGAGAATGCTCACGTTGATAGGTTGATGGTGTATGAGTTTTGCTCAAGCCTATGGTAAGATTACTAACATGGATCGAAGCTACCTGTAGTCATTTCCAACGTGATATTATTGCTATGAATATGTAATACAGAATTCTCACTCCGCATTCAGGGCTTTAATACTAACTTGTCGAATTACTCTAATACCGAAAACATAGGTTATCGCGCGTATATCATATAAATAAAAAGCCATGTTTTACATGATAGGAATATCTTTATGTACTCTGTAATCTGCTGTAAAATCACTCGATACCTACTTTTTTTTATGCCTGATAGGTTAGCCTTTGACTACTATCTCACCTGATGGTAAGTGATGATGTGGTCAAAGATGTTGTTCAGGCTAACCTAGAATTTTTACTAGCTCGGGCCAAATAACCAACTCACTTTTTAAACGAATTTCTAATGATGACACTAAAATGTTACTAACGTAAGTAAATTCTAAATAACAGCAGTGGAAAAGATAATACGAAATATAGTATTATTTATCTCTAATGTGTTGGTAGGCCCCTCACCAGGTGGACTGACGCGCATCGTTAAAATCGCGGGTAGCATTGGTTTACAAGCGGCTAATAAGCGGCCGGTCTTTGTGGCGTTCTATGGGGGAGGCATTGTTCAATAGTGGACTTCTTCCGGCTGATGATGATGATGAATGTGTACTCTCTGATATTCTATACTAATGAAGGTCGCTCACTGGTTTATAGGTGAAGTTATTAAGTCAACAATATAAGATGGAAGATGGGCATTTTGTGAATGCTTGTCTGGCTAGCCACCACCATTAAAGTAGAAAATCACACCTAAAGGTGTGCTCGGTAGCTATTTTTTTTTTTTTTATGCCTGATAGGTTAGCTTTTGACCACTATCTCACCTGATGGTAAGTGATGATGTGGTCGAAGATGTTGTTCAGGCTAACCTAGAATTACTGGCTCTCAAGGACAGCTGCCGGAACACACCGTTAGGTGCTTGGCGGCAGATTTTCAACTTGAGGGTGGTAGCTAGCCAGGCGGGCATTTGCAAAGTGCCATACCACCATGCTGTAACGACTGCTATCCTAAGACAACAACCGGGACCGACGGCTTAACGTGCCCTCCGAAGCACGGAAGCGCTCAGTAGTAATATCACCAGCGGTCACCCATCCAAGTCATGACCGCGGCGGACGTTGCTAAACTTTGCTGATCGATTCAGAATGGCTAAGCAAACTTGGCTACGAGCGCTTCAAAAAAGCTATCTTTGATAGACAGTATTTCTAGGTTAGCCTGCACAACTACCTACATTTTCGACCACAATCATCACTTACTATCAGCTGAGATAGTTGTCAAAGACTTAATAATATCAGCATATTTAAAAATAAACATTTTATGAAAGTTATTGGGTCAACAATAAACTTATGTTGACATTCTTATTCCTTAACTTAACAACATTATTTGTGGAGAGAAATGCATCACAGGTCAGAGTAATCTATCATTACAGCTAAGCGGACAGTGGTTAGTAGTAGGAACTAATTGAGAATCAGTAAGCAACCGACGATTAAAGGTCCGAACACACTAATTATACATCTGAAGTGTTACAGCGCTCCCGCTCGGCATTCAGTGCGCGTTGGAACTATCGCCTGTAATTACAGTCGTGTTACGCCAGTTGTGTTTCCGGTATCTTACGCAAACTATTTCTTACTGTCACACCGAAGCGTAGCCTAAGGTCAAAAATGTTTTTTATTTATTCATTTTTTTCATTACAACTATTCTTACAGGATTAACCCCAATACAATAGTGTAGTCAAAAATATTGCAATTACTAAAATAACTATTATAAAAACTTACGCTCATATTTATATCTAATATATGAAAAACACGGGTGTTTGAGCGTGAACTTACTATGAGTCGATATCGCTATCGACAATGTTTCGGCTTCTACCGGAAGCCTTCCTCAGGATTTTGAGTGTGGTACGTCCGCCGCGGTCGCATCACGCTTCACACTGCGGGCGGCAGCTCGCTGTGCTCGAGCCGACGGCGCTGGCGGCGGGGGTCGCTGCGGGGAGTGTTGTGGCGAACGCTGCGTTTTCGGTAGAGGATGCGATGCACCATCTTCATCGCTACTGCTTTCTTCAGATGACACCATCGCAGTCCGACAAGCAAAACTAACTGTGTCCACCATCTCCTGCTTCACATTTTTCAAACCTCCATGAAGACAAGTTCTCCAGCTTTGTGACAGCGCCCACCCTCTATCTCTGTTAAAATTAGGACGACGACTAATTTCTATAGCCTCGCGGATTTTGCGCGGTACGTAAAACTTCTCCTTAGCTAAAACCCGGGCTTTGTCGAAACGGAGAAGTAATAGAGAGTAATAGAGGTCATACTAACAAGTGGATACTTTTTATGGCGGGGTGACTACTACCTACAGACAGAGGGTGTTGCCATGGGCTCACCTATAGCTCCAGTGATAGCCAACATCTTCATGGAGTGGTTTGAGCAAACGGCATTGAGTGGCATATCATTCAAACCAAAATACTGGTGGTGGTATGTGGACGACGTGTTTGCCATTCTACATAAGGATGACTTGATACCCTTATTAGAACACCTGAATAAAAAACATCCAAAAATAGCTTTCACGGTGGAAAAAGAGAAAAATGGTACGTTGCCTTTTCTGGATGTGTTGGTAAAACGAAAACAGAACGGTCGAATTTCACACACCGTGTACCGTAAACCAACACATACCGATAGTTACCTAAAAGCGGATTCACATCATCACCCGTCACACCTAGCTTCCGTGCCTAGGTCACTCATTAACAGAGCGCTAAGATTGTGTGATCCTCAACATGTGGATATGGAACTTGCGCATGTACGCTCAGTACTAGAGTCCAATGGGTATAGCTGGAAGCAAAGCAATAGGATTGCAAACACGTCTGCACGGAACCGGACAACAACAGCAGAGAGGGCAGTAGCATACCTACCATTTATCAAGGGGGTGACGGATAAAATCGGAAACTTGCTACGGCGTAAATTTTCTATCAAGACGATATTCCGCCCCCCCTCACAAATTAGGCAATTACTGCGATCTCCGAAAGATAAGGACTCACTGGGAACCCCCGGAGTCTACATGATTCCATGCGATTGTGGTGAATGCTATATAGGAGAAACAAAAAGGAACGTGTCCACAAGGCTCGGAGAACACATTCGCTCCATGAGAAACGCGGACAGCCATCAGTCTGCTGTGGCAGAGCACGCCCTGACATCTGGGACGACGCACTACATCCGTTTCGACAAAGCCCGGGTTTTAGCTAAGGAGAAGTTTTACGTACCGCGCAAAATCCGCGAGGCTATAGAAATTAGTCGTCGTCCTAATTTTAACAGAGATAGAGGGTGGGCGCTGTCACAAAGCTGGAGAACTTGTCTTCATGGAGGTTTGAAAAATGTGAAGCAGGAGATGGTGGACACAGTTAGTTTTGCTTGTCGGACTGCGATGGTGTCATCTGAAGAAAGCAGTAGCGATGAAGATGGTGCATCGCATCCTCTACCGAAAATGCAGCGTTCGCCACAACACTCCCCGCAGCGACCCCCGCCGCCAGCGCCGTCGGCTCGAGCACAGCGAGCTGCCGCCCGCAGTGTGAAGCGTGACGCGACCGCGGCGGACGTACCACACTCAAAATCCTGAGGAAGGCTTCCGGTAGAAGCCGAAACATTGTCGATAGCGATATCGACTCATAGTAAGTTCACGCTCAAACACCCGTGTTTTTCATATATTAGATACTAAAATAACTGTATACATTAATTATTTCATTTCATTATTAAATTAGTAATACCTATTATATAAAATCATGAAATCCAATTATCTTATTTTAAGTACTAATACTATGTCATTCTTATTAAATTTGATATGAAGAAGTAATTTTTGACTTTCTTTTTTGGCGTAAGATTTTTCTGCTTTTGTGTGTCAAAATTGGCATTTGATAGTTGTAATAGCAAAGTAGTAGTGATGGATAAAAGTCCTTTTAAATATCATACCAACCCGCATTATTTTATCCATTGGCAGAATATGTTATTTTATCAGTTAATATTGATTTTTTTTGAAGGCATTGTGACGGAACACAGCACTATCCCTATCGGATGCTAAGCGGTAACTTCTTCCATTAACAGAAGCATTTCATCACAAGTGATGCACAGCACTACGCCCATCACCCTGATACATACAGTTTTTAAGTTTTATGTGCCTATAATTTTACTGGCTCTAAAGAACTGCTTTCGGCACACTGTTAGGTTGTATGAAAGTATTGTATTTTCAGAATTAGAAATATACAACTGTTATTTTAGACTGTTGAATAGATATAATATACGGCATACTAAGTTTGAAGAAATGTCACCCTTAAGGGTGTAAAATAAAAGTATGGATAACACATTAACGGATTCCTTACAAATTTGAGGGGCTAAAGTTAACGCGTTAAGAAATTTGCCAAACCAAGCAGTGATTTATTGCGAGAACTAGATCACGATACTGATATATTAAAGCAACAAATAACAGGATCCCTTCCATTTTTAAATTTAGAGCAAAAAAAATTTTTCTGACTCAATAATTAAGAAAACTGCCAGTGGCCGAGGAAGTTTGTTTATTTTGGATGCTCCAGGAGGTACAAGCAAAACCTATATTGACAGATTTTCTTATTTCAGAAAAAGCCTGTCAGACGAGCATTCGCAAAAAGAAGCTAAAGCCAGTGGCGCGGCGGTGGTGTGGTTCGATATATAAACCTGCGTCATGACAGTCCACAGCTATTCCCTCGGCTATGATTGCTTCAAAATTCAATTCAAATATCAATGCCAATGTTCAAAAACTCTGTATAGTGATCAAATTTAATTAATTTATCAATATTTACAAAGGAGACAGTGGTTTTGTTTGAAAAAAGTAGATGTTTAGGAACTGTAACCTTAATTTTCTTATCCATTATTATTTGTTTGATTAGTTTTTTTGGTTCGTCCTTATTTGATTTTAAATAAACAATGTGCATTAATTAGGGCTAAATATTATTCAGCATTTTATTATCATATGCTTCGGTGTGAGTTGCATCCAGCTAATGTCGGTAGCCATTGTTTTTAATGCTAGTAGCAGCGTTTGGTGTGGCTCTCAGTACTCACTGTTGTTATTGGTGGTTACGCCTTGTTTTGTTTACTATCTACGAGTATTATTATGTTCAAAAAGCTGGGTATGTAATCTTATAATCGTATCTGCCAAACGGATGTGTCCAAAGTCATGATTGAAAATAATCATCGTATCTCAATCGAGACAAGACAACCATAATATTTAATAATAACAAATAAGTAATAAATATTAGTTATAATAACAGCCCTTTAATTCAGACTCGGGGATCCATATTACAACGTTAAGAGAATATCAGAAAAACACATTGCCTTTTTTTAAAATTATTAGTATAAAAAACACTTTAAATATTCGAATATATCAAATGACAATCCCGGCAGATTTTCCTTTAAAGCCGACGTGATTTCATAAACACCATATACCCAACCTGAAGAGTTTTTGACGCGTTCGCTTCTACATGAAGAATCCTCGGAGGTCAACGATAGAGAAAGATTTTCGTTCGTGCAATCAAATATAGTCATCATTATGTAATTCGGCTATTTTCCTGGAGAACTCACCCTCAAGTAGAAAATCTGTCGACCAGCATCTAGCGGTGTGTTCCGGCAACTGTCTTTGAGAGCCAGTAATTGTAGGTTAGCCTGAACAACATCTTCGAGCACATCATCACTTACCATCAATTAATATATTGGTCCAAGGCTAACCTATAAGGAATAAAAAAAAAACTCTTAGGGTTGACTTCTGCTAGTCCTAACAAACATTTTGAGATGATTTTTTAATGGTTTTTTTTTTTGTTTTAAAGCCAACTCCGAACCAAGAACACTCGCCACGGCAACACTGGACAGAGCCGTACTCCCTGAATAGAGGTTTGAATATTTACATCGAGAAAAGTAATAAAAAATATGAAATACATTAATATACATTAATATAATATACATTATAGGCGCAAGAGACTTTTAACATAATAAAAAAAGTCCTCGTACTTATTCCCTCAAAAACACATAAAAAATACAAAAAAATATGAAAATATTTTTTTGTTCTCAAAACAAGTAAGTTTGTAAGGACTAGCAGAAGTCAACCCTAAGAGGTTGCTAGCATTTTACCAATAACCTTGTATATTTTGAAGTAAACTACCTCGGTAGTATAGACTTCTATATATCTACATTTCAAACAGAACTTCAGTTTAAAATCACACCAACCACAATGAAGCCACATTTCCCTGGAGTCACCTCATCCGGAATCTAATTGTGCCATGTCTTGTCACCGCCCCTCCGCTGACGCCGCCTTTTGCTCATTCGCCTTAAGTGCCACGAGCGTGTGTGACAGCCCTTAATTAAGTGATGTGTTCGGCTTTAGAAGCCACTGTATCTGTATAACGTAATGTGCGAAGGAAAATTACAATCAGCTGCATAATCAACAGAATGTGAAGAAAGCAGATTGAATAAGCATTGTATCAACATTATAATATGTATTGGCAACTTTTAAGTCACTATGCGTTTGCGTGCTCTAGAAATGTTAGTCTCCTGTCTTTCTTTTTGTCCCTTGTTCCGTATGAAATTGGTCCCTAGCTAGTAAATTCTATTAGTAATAAACCTGAAATTACATTAATTTTATAGAATTTGCGAATGAATGAATGAACGACTGAATATTTATTTGCTTAAGTCTTGGGTACATAATTGCAATGTTAAAATAGCATAAAAATACAGTTCCAACAAAACTCTGCCTAAATGGCGAGCAATTATTTTTAACATACTTAATCAACAATTATACAATTTTACGATTATCAACTCATATATAATATAAGCGAAGCAGTGATGGCTGAGTGGCATTCGCTATGGACTGCCGCGCAGCAGGTCGATGGTTTGAATCCTGCCGTGGGCTAGAGCTTCACCGCATGGTGGAAGGGCATTTTGCGAGTGCCCGCCTTGCTAGCGACCACCCTCAAGTAGATAATCTGCCGCCAAGCACCTAACGGTGTGTTCCGGCAGCAGTCCTTGAGAGCCAGTGAAATTACAGTCACATGAGACTTAACAACTATGTCTCAAGGTGACGGGCGCAGTGCATTTCGTGACTTGCGACGAAATGCATCTGTTATAGGCAGAGGATACCGCTTAACATCAGGTGGCCCTCCAGCTTGTTCCGTCACAACAAAAAAAAAGAATGTTCATCAATACACTTCAGCAATGACATGATATGGAGAAATAACAAAATAGGAGGTCCCATCAAATTTGTCTAGTTTTTTTTCTTTGTAATCGTGATGGAATAAACACGAAGTCAACCTAATGTTAAGCGATAATAGGACTTTTCATCAAAGTTGTTTTTTTTATGTAATCGTACGGTAACCTCTTTTAGATGTTGCTGTTCATTACAAATAGCAATAGCAATCGGCACTGCGCCCACCATCTTGAGACATTATGTTGTTAAGTCTCATATGCCAGTAATTTCACTGGCACCTATATAATCCTTAAAAAAGAGGTGAAGAATAATTAGCTCCTCAATTGTGGTCAAAAGAAACAAACGTTTTTCTTTTACGTGTGTTTTAAATGCGGAACCTTGAAAGAGCCAACCAGACTTGCACTTGGCTGATTTGTTTTTAGTAAGTCTAAGACTCAATCGCATCAAGAACCTTTTGCAACGCTATTGTTACCTGCTTACCAATCATGATGTATGTAGCTAATTATCTTCTTCTTTTCTTATTTAATTGATTTTGTAGGTTTGTTTATCACTTATGTCAGTCGGGAGCATATAAGGTCTTATATGGAATTAAAATTTCAATGTGTCAAATTAGGATCAAATTCCAATGAGATTTTGAGATGATTATGAGATGGATGAGGTCATGTGCGGAATTCGAACCCACGTCCATCCACCCCTTTAGCTGAGGTATGCTATAACCAATTGAGCTAACATGACAATGAGTCATAACTCAATTTTTTCATACTCATTGCCATGTAAGCTCAATTGGTAAGAGCATACCTCGGCTAAAGGGGTGGATGGACGCGGGTTCGAATCCCATACACAGGACATTGCATTGCACATGACTTAAATTTTTCCTCTCGTAAATTTTGCAGTTTATGAGGATTTAAATATATAATAGTATTTTGAGTAATTCTCAACTGGCAGCACATTAATATTATATAGGCAACAGCTCAACACCAGAAGGCAGTGTGTTCTTTTAATCATTGAGAGAGACACAAAGAGTTTTGCAAATAGTTATTGCATTTTCTCGTCTATTTTCATTATTAATTTTACGACATAAATGACACCTCTCAAACAGAATAAACTTCACAAGGAAAATTTAAATCGAAGTAAAATGCAATTTAAAGATGCAATAGCCTCATTAAAGGCAATTTCAACTTGGGCTGGCTCTGACATCTCGATTTGCATCGCTCTAGCGCGGACGGCACAGGCATGGCGCAAGGATTAGATGATATGAAAATTCGAAGGGCCGTCAACGCGAATAATTGACTATCAAAATACTTAAATTCAACTCAATGAAGCGCTCGTAGCGAAGTTTGCTTGGCCATTCTGAATCGATCAGCAAAGTTAAGCAACGTCCGCCGCGGTCAGGAGTTGGATGGGTGACCGCTGGTGACATTACTACTGAGCGCTTCCGTGCTTCGGAGGGCACAATAAGCCGTCGGTCCCGGTTGTTGTCCTAGGATGGCAGTCGTTACGGCATGGTGGTAGGGCACTTTGCGAATGCCCGCCTGGCTAGCTACCACCCTCAAGTTGAAAATCTGTCGCCAAGCACCTAACGGTGTGTTCCGGCAGCTGTCCTTGAGAGCCAGTAATTCTAGGTTAGCCTGTGCAACATCTTCGACCACATCATCACTTACCATCAGGTGAGATAGTGGTCAAAGGCTAACCTATCAGGCATAAAAAAAAAAAAACAAAAACAACTAATGCCTGCAGTCATAATATTTTTGAATTTCCAACAAACAATCTTATATCAATAAAATGTTGCAACGGCGGCCATTGGAGCCCAATTAGATTGTTATCATTATTATTATTAATCGTTAGTTAATTTCCCATACTTTATAAAATTTTTGTGAAATGTTTTCAAACAAAAATGACTCCAAAGATAGAATAACTTATTAGGCTTGATATATAGAACGGACGACGCAGGCTCAGTAGTAGAGTCCCGATTTCTAGTTCATTCCTCGAATCGGAAGTTCATTATTATTATTTATTAGTTAATCTGTCATACCTTAACAATTTTTGTCAAATATTTATGTAATCTATATAAATATTTGATATATATAATCTATTATGACACCAAAGATGTAATGACTTATAACACTTGATGTATAGACGGACGAACGGAATGCGCAAGCTCAGTATTGTAGTTCCATTTTCAAGTTTAGAACCCTAGAAAAAAATTGAATAAAAATATTATTATAACTTTAGACGATGCAACGCGTTTATTAATCTTTATTTAATACGGTAACGTTTTTCATAGAAATCTGGTTCCAAATTCAAAACAAATTATACCGTAGAATAAAGTTACATCTAAAAGTACTAAATTGTGTACTTGGTGCGTGATATATAATGTAATGTGCTTGATGTGATATATAATTTTATACAGGTGTCAAATTGTACTGTATTACGATAAATCTAATATGATTGATGAATCTGTCAAACAGAATTTGACATTTGACGCCTTCGACCTAAGTAAACATATTTTGCAAAATCTGACACGTATATTTTCGTCACCAAACTGATCCGTAGTTGTCGTGAATTAGGCTTTCCATAGCGCACCATAGCTTTATCTAAATTCATCAAGCGTTAGGCGAAGAACAAGAGGATTTTAATTGTTTTTTTATTAGTAAATACTACACACTACAGACTCGTGGTCCGTACTCTAGTTTGTTTGTTTTTTTTTTTTACATAAAATATATTTAATAACTTTGAGATCATTCTCCAACTTATCAATTTTTCCTGAAGGGAAGATACCCTAGTGTTAGTTTAAAATATTATAAATCTTTAAGCTATAGCGAGTCCATAATTATATATATGTATATATTTTCTCCTTATACCTAGTTTGTTAGTATATATTACGTTATATAATTAGTACCCATTCAGTTTGTCGTTGAAGGGCCAGCCACAGATTCCGCCGATGCCCTTGATGTTTTGATAAGTGCCTCCACGACCTCTTCGTTTCTGTTTTGTATAGCCATTTTAAGATTGTAGTCGACTATGTTTTTAAAGTTAGCCTCCGTTGCCCGCCTCACGAATCCTTCAATGGCATCCGAGCAGTCGTCGGTATAGTAATCGCAGCATTTTGTATGGCGTGGTACTGCTACTACCGCATGAGAAACGCTGTCCCGGAGCTTGGTGACTCTTTCCCTCATCTGTATGACGATCTGTAAAAGTTTACAAGAGGATTTTAAAGCCTTTGCCTGCCCCTTCGAAGATAAACAGTTAAAACTTTAGGGTTTTTTATGGAGATAATCATCATCACCATCATTAGCCGGAAGAAGTTCACTGTTGAACAAATGTATCCCCCATGGAACACCACAAGGAACGGTTATTAGCTGCTTGTGACCGTAGAGATAATAGTCTGTGAAAATTATATATTTTTCTGTTGATCTAACTTTTATTAGATAATTAGAGATCAGGGTCCTAGACTAGAGTACCCCACTATAAAAATAGGAATTCTTCTTTCCTAAAAGTCCACACTGAAGCACACAGCCCTGATTTCCACTCTGTCTTGAAGCTAACTCCAATTTATATCTAGTCTCGGGTTACTTATTAATCCTGTCCTTTCAAAGGCTCGTATACTCTTAGTTTTCATAGTTTCTTTACGAGACGTTAATCACTGTCTTAACTTTAAGTAAACTGAGTGACGAGGAATGGTTTGCTTTGTAAGGAAACAAGGTAATAAAACTACAAATCAGTTCAATCGTAATAGCGCACCTCTGCACTACTTACGTTTCTAGGGAAAAAAGAAGGAAGATTCTCAGAACAACGTGTAGATATTTTTTTTCTATGTCATTTAAAATTTCATCAACTTCAACCAAGTAGTTTTTAGTTACATTGAAAAAATATGAAGACCTCGTATATGTTGCTTTTCAACTTCAACCAAGTAGTTTTTAGTTACATTGAAAAAATATGAAGACCGAGAAGATCATATATGTTGCTTTTCAACTTCAACCAAGTAGTTTTTAGTTACATTGAAAAAATATGAAGACCTCGTATATGTTGCTTTTCAACTTCAACCAAGTAGTTTTTAGTTACATTGAAAAAATATGAAGACCGAGAAGATCATATATGTTGCTTTTCAACTTCAACCAAGTAGTTTTTAGTTACATTGAAAAAATATGAAGACCTCATATATGTTGCTTTTAATTTTTATTTATGTACTTGTTTTATGTGGATTTCTGTTGTCCGAAATAAACATTTTGATTGATAATTGGAACTGTTCCCGATGGTAACCATTATTGAAGGTGAATAACACAACTGATGCATCTACAGTGAAAAAGAAAGACACGAGCACTTCGGTCTATTGCAATGTTTTTGTGTTAATGAATTGTAGAATTTGGACCATGATAAAATGAGATCAGAATGTTTGAAGAAGCATCTGAATTTTGACAAGGAAGTATTTTTTTTTTCAGTATAGGATACATTTCCGTTTATGTTTTTAAAATTTATATAGCCGTTGCAAAATTGAAAATAATTTAAGAAATGTATTTTAAAAAACTATAAAATTAATACCTCTGTCTTCGAGGAACCAGGCGTATTCATTTACGTGTTGATCTATCATTCACAGCTGTTACACGAAAAGTTAATTCCGTGACGAGACGAACAAGTCGTCTGATGATAAGAGTCACGTCTGTCCATTACCTTTGCAGTATCACCTGTGTCACCGTTCTCGCTCTGCATGATACTGCGCTTGACAGTCCAAAACATTAGTTCCTGTCCCATTCACCCAGTAATTTTACTTGCTACAGTGGTCTTCACGCCACAGTAACGCAGTAGTCTTCATACGCAATTTCTTCGAAGCAGAGTATCCGACACAGCGCGGTGATACGAACCAAGATGAAATTACCTTAAGAGAGCTACCACCTGATGATATTGAAAGAAACATTCAAATGGCTGATTGAATGTACATTAACTATGGCAAAAATATACCTGTACGTGAGTCACACTAAAAATATGTTTTAAATGAATTCATCGATTCTCAAAATGTATTCTTATATAACGTTTAGAGTTAACAGACATCTTTTTTTCATACTGTACCAATATTTTATTATTATACCAATTTTTACAATCACTTTTGAAATTCTCCGATACAAACATACCATAATGAGTTTCTACAAAAATCAACACATATTAAAATTGAGGTAATTTACTACTTACAGCGCGGCTTTACTAATAGAGTCCTATTTTCTCATATGGAACCTTCAAAATACTGGACTTCAGTTTGTCATTATTTCATCCGCAAAAAATCCACTTCTGCAGACCCCACAGATTTAAAAATAGAACGGTTGGAAACGGCCTGGATATAGCGGCTTCCAGCCATCCACTTTGTGGGCGGTACTCCGAAGCTGCGCTTGCTAGTTTGTGGCCTTCATTTGAGAACCTGTTGACCACATCGAACATCAGTTCTGCGTGCTATGTGCCCTGCCCACTGCCACAGCTCGCTAATCCACCGCTTATGTCAGTGATTTTCATTCGTCTATGGATTCCTTCATGTCTGATTTGATCTCGTAGAGAAACACCGGGTACAGATCTCTCTATAGCTCGTTGTACTAAAGTTGAGGATACTTGAATACTAACCATCTTGCTTAAAGTGATGTGTTTCAAAGTATTAGATATCTTCCCTTCGGTAGATATCTAATACTTTGAAATACATCACATATATATTCAATTAGTAACTTGCTTTCGGTTAGGAAACTATATCTAGTTAATTTAGTTCTTAAAAAACATAAATCGCTTTCATTTGATACTAACATCCAGAATCAATCAAAAAAAAGGAGAAAGATCTCGATAGTACAAACAACAAAATATTAATCAAAATTCGCTTTGAAGCAATATAATGCACGATCGGTTAAAGTATACAATGAAGCTAACAAAAACCTAGATTTATATGCAATTATATGGGTATATGAATGTAAAAAATGTATGATCATGTGGGTAGCACCGCTTACATATCAATAAACTGAAATGTTACTTCAGGTTCAATAAGTTTCATTAACAATCCAACGCACATACACAGGACATACCACCACACCCCCTCACACACACACCCCTTCGCACACACGGTGTGTATGTTTGCATGTAAGGGTGTGTGCGTGGGGATACCCCCTTACATACAAACATACACACCCTCATACGTATTTTTTCA
Organism: Plagodis dolabraria; assembly: GCA_963854805.1. Taxonomy (NCBI): domain Eukaryota; kingdom Metazoa; phylum Arthropoda; class Insecta; order Lepidoptera; family Geometridae; genus Plagodis; species Plagodis dolabraria. Next base: position 23,869,019 of record OY978459.1, read on the forward strand.
CAATTCACTCCAAGTCAAGAAATTCTATGTTATGAAAGAGCAGGGACTCTTAATACAGGCATTCTTTGCTTAAAAGGAATCGCTTAATTTGTATTTGTGTATTTTCTGGTTACTGTAATAAACATTATTATTATTATTATCATTACGTTACCTTAGATATTCTATTTAAAATTTGATTCCAATCCTATATATAATATATAGAAATATACGCGTGGATTGAAAACTCTATTCTATTTTTGAAGTCTAAAACCTTTGTATTGTCCCTCACTCCGGGTATCACCTGCAAGATTAGTTAAAGTTTGTGCGATTTACCGTTACTTAATATTTAAAGGGTTAAGGGATGCCGGCCAGGGAAACCGCTCCTAAATTAATGGTGAAATATGTACATTAAGTAGGTACTTGGGAACTTTGAATTGTTTGTTGGGTAAGAGGTAATGAATTAGTTACATTTTGTAGGTACACAAAAACCAGAATATTTCATTATATTTATCAGGTGGCGGACATATTAGGCATGAGGTAACGTCCACGTAGCAATTTCACGTTACATCTACGTCTTTTCGCTGTTATTCTCAACGTATCTGATGTTGATACATGTAACGAAAAAGTGCTCAAATGTCACAGCCATACGTAAGTACGATATGTCTATACCTTTTTTTTATGCCTGATAGGTTAGCCTTTGACCACTATCTCACTGATGTGTTCGAAGATGTTGTTCAGACTAACCTAGAATTACTGGCTCTCAAGGACAGCTGTCGGAACACACCGTTAGGTGCTTGGCGACAGATTTTCTACTTGAGGGTGGTAGCTAGCCGGGCGGGCATTCGCAAAATGCCCTACCACGATGCTATAACGACTGCCATCCTAAGATAATAACCGGGACCGACGGCTTAACGTGCCCTCCGAAGCACGGAAGCGCTCAGTAGTAATGTCACCAGCGGTCACCCATCCAACTCCTGACCGCGGCGGACGTTGCTTAGCTTTGCTGATCGTTTCAGAATGGCTTATCAAACTTCGCTACGAGCGCTTCAAATACGACACCTTTTTGAGACAATATAACGACGTTATGTTGAAACTCATCATAGGAAATAATGGCATTTTTTATATCAACACCTCCTAAGATATAAGCTTTGAAATATATTTGAAACACAAGAAACAAGCTTAAAAATGTCTGCGTCTCGGTAGCTATATAAAGACAATTTATAACTTTTCTTATATATAGAATTTCTACAGTTCAACCGGTGCTGTATTGGCTACTCGTATTTTAACTATATACCATGAAAATATAGGACTTAAAAATTTCACTTATTCTCCGCTTTATCGACTAAAAATAGTCGAGTGCAAAGCAGCGGTAGTATCACCGGCTAGCTCCAAAGCGAAGGCATCAAGAAATACGACCGAAATTATGTACTATTATCGAGATTCCGGTGTCTGTGTGTCCGTTTGTATGCTACGGGTCTCTTGTTCTAATTATGAAGAAGTTATTTGTTAAAAAAAATGGCTGCAGTATTTTTCTTATTTAATTAGTAGGTTAGGCCTTGAAACAGTCTTGGTAGTAAATAATGATAAAGCGAAGGTGTAAAAAGCTCAGGCTTGAGGCGGGAATTGAACCCTGGACCTTTTGCGTGACACTCCGTAGCTGCTAGGCTGCTACATAAATACTTACACATAATTAGTATTCCCTAATCATAACAACGAGTTCGTAAACTTAACGTTAGTGAATCCCATTAAAATGATAACACATTAAAGATAATACTAACTGCCGCATTAGGCCATACTCCGCCTCATTTGGCCTCATTTTACCACATTTGGCCTCTTTCATGTCATTCCTGACATTGATAGTGCCTGTAAAATTTAACTGTTATGGTGTACTTAGGAGCCAGGTATAGTCCCTTTTATGTCGTCAGGAAGTGTGATTTTAGTAAGGTTTATAGCTAAGTAAACATTACACACAAGCGTGTGTAATGTTTCTATTCCGGGCTAGAATTGCAAATAGGAACCGGTTTGATAACCCATTGTACTAATTGCCGTACCAATGCGCGCGATTTGCGTGCAAGGTAGTCAATTTTGGCGGTAAGCGCGGTTGGATTAAAAACCCTACTTTCTCAACTTTGGCAAGGCACGATACTCATTTCAATGTTATCATCACAAATTGAGCTTAATATTTTCTTCGTGCAATAACCATAATTTTTTCTGGTACTTAAATTCATAATAATAGTTTTTTGTACGTTGCAATGTGAAAGTGAGAGTGAAAGTTGGGGTGTACGTCACGTGACATCGAAACACCCAAACAGTTATACCAATTTTTATGTTGTTATTTCATACAAAAACAATTATTATTGCTCATGTGCCTGTTTTATGAAAATATGATCAGCTACTTCCAGATATTACAGGCACCGCACTGAGCATCGTGTTAGTGTTACCGGACCTCCTCTGGACTGGACCGATAAGTATCTACTTGAATTGAATTGTATATTAGGCTGACAAACAGAAATATTTAATCTCGCACATGACTTAAATAATTCCTCTCGTAAATTTTTAATTTTGTAAGAAATATTTAATTTTATTTTCTTTGTATTTATTAGTTATTTGATACTACTCTGGCTTCTAGTTGCTTCGTAATAATTAAGAATAAGAATAAAATGCGTAAATGTGAAAATTAGTAACTTCTTTCGTAGTAAGTTTTGACTCCTGGGATTGACAACTATAGCTAGATTTTTCAAGTATTTTTAAAATTCGAAGTAAGTATTTAGTAGCTTTTAGATGATGACTGCAGCTATAACATGCCATAATATATATTTTCATTTATATATATAAAGCTTTTATATATATAATTAAATACACATTTTTATTAATTACACCTCTAAGAAGTCTCAGAGGATGATAAACGAGAAAGTTTCACCAACTTTTAAGTGTTCATCGTCCCCCCGAACTTTCACAACACCAGAGGTATGAAGGATGCGTTTCTAGCGCTTAAGAAGAGAATATTATTATGATATTTCCTAAGTATTGATTCGGAAATGCTTCAGATGGCAGCTGGTTCCACATAGTGGCAAAGCGAGGCAGAAAATGCCGTGAGAATCCCATGGTTAACGAGAAACTTCATGAAAATCTCGATGGTGATTCCATGTTTTTTTTTTTTTTTAATTATTAAATCTTTTTCAATACAGACACTGGGTCCGTACTCTTTTTACACGACTGCCCAAAGGAGAGTTATGTTTTTAGGGTTCATGTATGTATGTATGTTTGTGAGTTTCTTTATTCCACCATAACTTCGTAACGGCTTAACCGATTTTGATGTTTGTGGTATCATTAGAAGCATTGAGTTATTCCGGGTAACATAGGCTAGTGAAAATAAAAAAAAAATTAAAGAGGGGGCCATAGTTTATGAAATAAAATAAATTTAAAAAAAAAATCGTGCAAAATTTTACAAATTTTACTATCACCGTCTAGAGCTTGCTTAGTACATAACAAAAATATATAATAGTAGTATTCAATATACATTGGTTCACTAATATCAAAAGTAATAAATATTGTCTTATCCGTTTCTACACTTGCTTCTTGTAGACACAAGTAATACAAATAAGTTAATCACCGGCATGCGGCAGGACAGAGACCATGCGTTTTTTGACCGGAGAACGCCTTCAGAGAGAAAGGCATTTCATACACAACTACAAGAAATGATTATTTTGGCAGTGTTAACATTTTACTGTTAAGTGACTTGATGCAGCTTTCACTAGTAGCTAAATTTGTCAGCGGGACATACTGAATCAGACTCAGAATCATTTATTGCATACTACTGCTTTAAACAACCGCCACATTTAATTGCTGAAATAGATTTATGGGCGTTATATAGCTTCTGCGAACTGCCACAGAATGTGAGGCAAGCAGACGACACCACATTTGTCGATATTTTGAATAGTTAACGGGTTGGAATTCTGAATCATCGTAGAGTATCACTTACTGGACCAGATGGCGAGTGTGTGCGAAAATTTCCCACAACAAGACAGGTAGATGACTCGAACCACCAAATCAAAATAAAACGATGACCATCGAACTTTGCCAAAATTTGCCGGATGTTTGACGAGGTAGCATCAGATACATCTGTAGAAGCTAAAATCAAAGGTCAGCAGCGGCCAAAACCCGAATTTATACTTTTTGATCCCAATAAAAGAGGAGGTATTGTTCCATTCTTAAGAGCTACTATTGGTTCTAGGGTAATGTTGTGGAAAAATATTAAATTTGGACACGACTTGGTAAATGGCGCTATGGGGGTCATCCGAAAATTCGTATGGCCAGCGCTACGTCGTGACCGGGAGAGTTACCGCAAGCCGTTTTCGTTGAGTTCTATGGCAAAACGATACGTGGCAACACAGTCAGTTTGGGTGTCAAAATTGAGCCTAGCACTGTCGAATTTGACGCGTTACGGGGTCAAGGTAAAGTCGAGCGGTACATGCTACCACTGATATTAGGTTGGGTTGTGACAGTGCACAAACTGCAAGGAACGACACTGGACAGAGCCGTCGTGGATCTAGGCGCTAAAATTTTTCCTAAGGGGCAAAGTTTATGTTATTTTACCTGGGACAGACTGTCCAGTTAGGTAAGTCCAACTTCGAAAAAGAGGACGCTCGAAGAACCTAACTTGGATGGGCAGCGTTCGGGAAGTTACGCGACATTTTCTCGTCAAAGATCCCGCAGAGCCTGAAGACAGAAGTCGTCAACCAGTGTGTATGCCTAGTGATGACATATGGCACCGAGACGTGGACGACGTGGTCCTTAACTGTGGTCCTTATGGACAAGCTCAGAGTCACTAAACGATCCATGGAGAGAGCTATGCTCGGAGTTTCTTTGCGCGATAAAATCCGGAACGTTGATATTCGCCAAAGAACCAAAGTCACCGACATAGCTTTCAAAATTTGCAAGTTGAAGTGGCAATGGGCGGGCCACATTGCTCGACGAACTGATAACCGATGGGGAAGAAAGGTTCTCGAGGGGGTACCATGGTATACCGGAAAACGAAGAGTTGGTACCCACAAGATGGACTGACGATATCATTAAAGTCACGGGTAGCCAATGGTTACAAGCGACTAATAGCCATTCTTTGTGCCGTTCTATGGGGGAAGCCTTTGTTCAACAGTGGAAGTCTTGCGGCTGATGATGATGATGAAAGTTTATGTCGCTCTTAGTCGCGTCCGACAGCTAGAAGAATTGGTGTTTTAGATCCACGAAAGCTTATCAACGAGCCCCATGACAAAAAGTATCTGCAAGAACTGAAAAACCTCAAAGTTATCATTTACAATTAATAAATCATAAAAAATATATTTCGCTTATATAATATTAATTTCCAAAAAAAAAAGTTATGTTTCGTGGCACATTGTGCGTTTGCAAAAATATTATTTTATCACTAAAAGGTACGAAATAAAAAGAAATAATTGAAAAATTAAAAAACACGCCTGCCGTGCCAAAAAGTGAACTAAAAAATTACAAACAAGTTACATGATTTTAATGTTGAATGGCTACAATGTAGGTACTAAATAGATTATATTTACTGTGTAATTAAAACACCATTGAACCCAAAAATGGAAAACAGATAACCATTCTTTTCATTGCAGTCGGGGGACAGTTCCTTAGAATAGTTCTTTACAGGTCCCCCGACTTCGATGAAAAGAATGGTTATCTGTTTTCCATTTTTGGGTTCAATGGTGTTTTAATTACACAGTAAATATAATCTATTTAGTACCTTTATTAAACAAAATACTATGAACTATATACAACACTACAGCTACTACAATAAAAGCATTTAGACACCTATAAGTCATAGCAGACTCATAGGCAGTCCAAATGCTCCAGCCCACTCCCAGTTGGCAGCGTGCCCAGCATGCTGGCAGCATTGCCCCGTTGAATTGCAATGCTTATTCGTTGAGCCAAATATGTGCCAGCATTTTGATCACGCGTCGCATCGACCAAGCGCTCAGATAGGTTTTGGAAAATACGATGAGCTCCCGGTCCCCACGGACCCAACGTCTCTACACCAAACGGCTCAAATATGTAACCCATACCGAGGTTAGCATATTTGCGCCGCTTGAGTTGCTCCGCCGAAGTAGCCGCAGCGCCAGCCCTCACGTTGGTTTCAGAAAGATGTGACGGCGCTAAAGTGTCCACGCACGTAGCGTCCCACACTAAGGGCCGTCCTAACTTCCACGGAACCAGAGTCATGCCGTCAGGTCTTTTACCATCGTCACGCATCAGACCATTCGGTTCGAGAATAGCTGGAACATTGGCGCTGGTAAAAGCCCGGCGAATGATATCGTTAAGGCTGGCGTGGCGAGAAATTCGACCAGCACTTCGAGAGCATGAGAGGCCATGGTGACCGAGTTGATCAACTGCAGTACCACACTGGCAGTGATGTGCAACACAACACCTTGCACCCAAGCGTAAGCTAATAGCTAGACGAAAAGCGGATGGATCTATAAGGCTACCAGTTTTGTAAGAAGGAATGGCCTGTAACCAAAGACCGGATTCCCACACAGAAACAGCGAGAATACGAGCACGATCTGCGATGCTAGAACACGTATTTAAAAGATCTTTCCGTGTTAGCTCGCATAGAGGCCGATCCCACTGTTTCTGAGATGACAACATTTTTGGGAATTCAGTATTTGGACAAGCCAGTCTCCATGTGTTTTTGGCCTCAGCCAGATATGCTACATCAAAAGAGCCTAAAGATCGTGCAAGAATTTTTTCTACTAATTTGTGTGTACTGTGTACAGAAGACAAAAAAGCTGGTAATGCCACACTAGAAATTTTGCGTATCCCTATGCCCCCCAACCTCACAGGGAGGGAAGCTTGCACCCAAGCCCTATCATCCATTTCAACATTCAAAACCGACACTAACGTATCTTTTACTAAGTTGTCTAAGCTTAACAAAAGCTCACTGTGTTGCCACAGCTGACAACATCTTAAATAGTATGTAAATTTAGGAACGAAAAGGCAAAATCTTATAATTGTAAAAGCCATATGGGCGTTAATTTTGGATAATCTGCTAGAAGCATTTCTAAACTTTTGAATTTGTTCTTCGACAAATGGTGATAAAGATTCGTTAAGAATCGGTGAACCCAAAAGACGAAGCGACTTTTTTCTACTAATTTTATATTAGGCGCAAGTAAGTTGAATTTTTCAATAATCGAAACTTTATCCGGACAAGTATCACAAACAAAAAGTTCACATTTAGAAAAATTTAGTTCAAGGCCAATAACACGAAAATCGTCTATAAGTACTCGCAAGTCATCCAAAACCGTGTTCGCATCGCCTCCTAAGGTTCCGTCATCCAAATACCAAACGTTAAGTTTTGATTGGAGACGTTGAATTATTGAGTGGATCGCAAGGCTAAAAATGGCTGGTCCCAGAGGATCACCCTGTTGACATCCTACGGAAGATAAAATAACGTTATTTTGGTATGTTAATTTTGACGGTTTGCCGTAGCATTGCCAAAGAAAAGGGTATAATTCCGGAATTTTATCTTTCACTTCAGTCAAAAGAGTGCCTCTATCTAAAGAGTTGAATGCATTTTTAACATCCACCTTCAAAAGCACATCTCCACAATTTTGATCAAGAAATGTGCGAAGTGAATGTACAGCAGCCTCACAGCCACCCTGTGAACCAAAACCGAGTTGCAGTGGTTGAAAAAGATTACTTAAAAAAGCAATCTTTTTCCTACAACCGCATTTGGCTGTGAGGCGACGATAAGTGGTGCCTACTGCTATAGGCCTAATACCACCATCTTTTTTATTTAGGGCACATAAATTTGCACCGTACAGAATTTCGGTAATTTCATTGTTGACCTGACCCGACAACATCAAATTAACCAAAGCCGTCACATCCCTTAAAAGTGTCTCGCCTACCTCACCAGAACTAAAAGATAAAATATCTTTTAAGTGCTGAGGCGTGAGGCCATCAAAGCCACCGGCTGAACCACTTAAAAAAGATGCCACGGCTGCAGAAACATCCTGTGGGGTCACCTCAACAATGTCTTGTATAGGAGATTCGGGAAGGTGGAGACCTGCAGTTGCAGGCGGATGCTTTTCAATTAGGGAATTCAACGTATCAGATGTAAAAGGAGCCATTGTATCACTCGAAAACAAGATGCGTGCCGCGTTTTTAATATCACCATCAGTAATTTTGTTTTCTACTATTTTAATAGTAGCTGAATCGAAATTATTTGTTTTTGTATTCCGCCGCAGAGGCGGAATGATTATAGTTGTGCCAAAAGATTGCTCTTCCCGTGCCCTGTATTTCACGCAGTTTTCCTTTACTCTAGTAGTAAGTGATTTTTTGTTAGACGGATCAAAATTCACGTGAAATACGTGGTACGGGAATGCTAGAAGATGCTCCCAGGCTTGCGTAGTATTAGTAGCCAAGACGTTTTTAATGGAACAAGATAAAGATTGGGCAACAGAAATTCTTGCACCCCGAGGTATGCGTTTTAATAAAGGAATGTTATTTTTGTACGAGCTTAAAACCTCCCAAAACGGTTTGGAAGGCGTAGCAGGGCTCGCAACACTGCTACTACTTACGTTTTGATTATTAATTGGTGCCGAAAGGGGAATTTCTATTTGTTTATGACACCTTGTTTGGTGAATTTTGAGGCCTTTATGACCTTTGAAATAACGAGCCTGGGGGCACTGCGGACACAACATCTGGCTATCTTGCGATACAAAGATCCCCGTTACAGCATTCATAGTTGGGGCACAAAGCATTGTTTACAAAATAAAGCAAAGCTTATCTTAGAATCTCTAGTGTGACGTCTCAACCCGGATGAAGGCTCGCGTCAACACCGTCGTCGTAGTGCGCGCGCCGGTGTCGCAGGCAGCGTTGCCATGGAAACAAAAATAACTGATTAGAAATTAGCTCGACAAGAAATGTCAAAAAGCTATTGAATAAATAAGCTAATGAAACTAACTACAGAGGCCCAAACGAGCCCCACAAACAGTACCTCGCAAAATTCCACTAGGAAGAATGCGGGTGATGGGCAGAAAATGCCTATCTACTATCTGAAAATAAAATTAATTATTTTTTGAAGATAAATCTGAAATTTACTGACCTGTCACGTTGATTCTTTATTATTTTATATTTTATTTTATATTTTATTATTTTATATATATTTTATTCATTTAGTACCTACATTGTAGCCATTCAACATTAAAATCATGTAACTTGTTTGTAATTTTTTAGTTCACTTTTTGGCACGGCAGGCGTGTTTTTTAATTTTTCAATTATTAGATTTTCCTTTTTGTTATCAATTTAATACAATTTATAAGTTATTTGTCGTCTCCAGACATCGTCTACCTGAAGGGAAGGGTGTTAGCATGTAACAATATTAACACTAGGGTGAGTCCTTTTTTTTGTTTTATATTTTACATGTTTTGTTATATATATATGTTTTTCTTATATCTAGTTTGTTAGCAGCCGACATTTACATTAAATTAATATTTACAGTACATCTACAGTCTACATCCTAGGTTGAAGGGCCGGCCACTGGTTTCGGTGTTGTGATTCCACGGTGATTCCATGTTAGTAAGTATCAGTTTATACATGTTTAGGAGATATTGTATGTTCGTATCACGCACAAAAACGCTCATCTCTGATACGCAACTCGATCTGGTAAGTGATAATATGGTCGTATATAGTAAATCGGCTTTACCTAGATCGGGAACTGCTAGTTTACACCGTTATGATTTTGGCGACAGGATTGTCTACTCGATCCAGCGAGACGTGCATTGACAAAATGTCCTGTCATCATTTGCCATTAAAAAGCATCAGGGTTTTCTAGTCACTCGAAGGATTCCTATCCTAACAAGGGGTACCGAAGCGAAGGTTTAAAGTATCCTCTGAAGCGTGGCGGCACTTTGTTGTAAACGCTACTAGCAGTCACCCATCGGAGTAGTGACCGCATAAAAGTTATAGTTGATCCGTAAAAAAGTACTAGGCAAGCTCCACCACGAGCTCGAGCAATCTGACTAAGAATCTTCCATAAGATTATACATAACAAAAAAACCATAGACGTAGGATTTTTTCGCGTACATCCTAAGCCTATGCAAAAAACAGATATCCCAACTTGAAATTACAAAAGATTTAACCAATACTCACTCTAGTTAATTCCGCCCACGTAGGGAGTCCCAACGACAAATCTAAACGGGTGAAAGGTTAGAATTAAAATTCCCTATGCGAAGCATTTACCTATTGTCTACACAAAATATCCTTAATTATGTTGGACGTTCTGCTCTTTTAGGAAGGTACAAGTCAAAAGTTATAGCGGATTAAGTTAAAACATACGAATGTGGCTGAAAATTCAAAATTGATTTACACTTACAGCTAGGAGTTGTAACTTGAGCATTAGATGACATAAAATTCGCGTAGTTAAATTATTGTTCATTATTTTTATTGTTAAAGATTTTGAATACATATTTACATGATGATGATTACATAGGTTATCTATAAGATCGCATAAAATATTTTAAAAAAATCAGGTCCTTCCCTTCCCTATAAGCCCTTCTTTATTTGTAAATTTAAATAAAAGTTAGTGTGTATAGCATCGATGATTTTTATTCATTTGAATGGCCTATCGATGCGATTATGTGTGGAATATAACATCGTTAAAATGTCAAATTTTTCAAGACTCTCGCGCATAAATCAGGCTTAATTTGACCGATGGCATCGGTTATGTTGGTTTTGAGGGCCAAAACCAACGTAATATATTTATAGTTCATTTGCGAAGACTCGCGACTTAAGAAAAAGCATGACGGGGTCAAATCGCACGATCTCGGTGACAAGTTCACATCACCTTCACCTACGATGATCATACTCTCAATTCGCTCGTGCAGAATGTCCAATGTGGCATAAACCCTTCCCTTAAGTCCCTTATGAAAGACCAGTTAAATTTTAAAAGTCTTTCATGTAAAAAATATTATTAGAATCTCGCATATAAAAATGATCAAGTACAAAAGCTAGAAATAAATACAGGAAGTATTTCTCCAAAAACTTAAGCATATACCATAAGTAAAATAGTTGTGTAATCGTACTTTGTTCAAATTATATATTTATTTTTTCCGGTGGTATGCCTTTAATAACAAAATACTACGAACAATATTCAATACTACAGCTACCTACTACAATAAAAGCATTTAGACAACCTATAAATCATTGGAGATTCACAGGCAGTACAAATGTTCTAGCCCACTATCAGTTGACAGCGTGCCCAGAATGCTGGCCAGTGAAAAAACTACGCTTTTAAAGAACATTTTATGTCTACTATCCGTAAACTAAACGCAGGATCTGTTGAAATGATTTCCGCTGTCCATAAAAGTGTGCAAGAGAATCTGAGACCGTCGATTTCGCGTCGCTCACAAGAACGAACTTATACATTTTTTTTTGGAATTGCTACCATAATCATTATTTATGATTTTCCGCTATATCTTTAAAACTTGTACCACTAACCCGTGTGTAAACGTTAAACACGTCCGTTCACCCGGCATTGCCTGCATCACCCTCAAACGTAATGGATGTCCGCGGTGCCTATGGAATTTTAATTATTGCGAATTGTCACTGACAGCTTTTGGGTTCTAATTATAATTAAACATACACTACTAATAGCTTGTCGACACAAATCAAGAATACACGTGTAGTTTTTGTAGTATATGACAGAATCAAAACTTTTAATAAATGGGTTGCATATATGTATATAAAATATAAAATATCCATTCCGACCTGTGCCGCCACGCCGTGCACACCTGTCTACAGCTCCGCCAGTATCTCCCAGTGAGACCGCAATAGTCCCCGCACTATTGCCGTCTCACTCGGGTCATCGTTCCGACGCTAGTTGCAGACCAGTGCCTTGGAATACGCAGTCCTGACGAAGTTTTGTTTTCTGTGCAGAAGCTGAGCAGCCACCGACCGCCGTGCAACGTGAGCTACGAGCTCGCCGTGCCGGCGCGCAGAGGCGCTCTAAGACGTCAGGCATTACCACCTACCCAAGTCCCTTGTTTCGGACGAACAACATCATATCGGGCTGGTGGTCTTGTTTTGACCGCACTTTTCGGTGCGCATTTCACCACTTTACTACCCGATACAACATAGTAACAGTCGCGTAACAACACACTTTGTGCTGTTAAGCGACGTCGTTCAGGCGTGGGGTAGCGTCAGCCAAACCCGTCTGAACGATCAAATCCGCCATTTGCTGCGGTCGCAGTGTGACACCCTACGGTGACAACGGCCACTGTTGTTGTTTTGGTTTAACCTTGCACCGTGGCCTTTCCCGCTTCACGGGTCAGCCGAAGCAAGCTGGGCTCCGGGATTACTGGCCTTGGGGTCGCCCCTAGTCAACCCCGGAGTAGCGCTTAGGAGCACCCCTCTCCGCCGAGAAAAAAGCTCGGAGAGGGTACACAACTAGGGCACACCCTAGGTACACACTCCCTCTCACACAGTGAGCTCACAAGGTGTGTGAGGGAATTCAAACCCTTGATAGGGCGTCCTGAGTATTCCCCTCAGGATGCAGTCCCGTCCCTCTAACGGTGAGGTGCAGGTCCTTCAGACCTTCGCCCTCCGCCACCCCGATCTGTATGTTGCTCATATGCAACTCCTAGAAGAGGAAGCGAGTGCCCGCCTCACGGACACTCTTATTGCTCCCTCCGGGACTTCAATCCCGGAGGCCAACGTCCCTCCTCTGACCCGGTCCTTCTCAGAGGACAGCCCGCTTTCGCCCGCCCCGGGCCCGGACAATAGACGCACGGTGGCAGCCCCTCCCCGTGAGAGGTCTCGCTCGCGCTCACCGATCGGGAGGCCAGCGAGCACCCGTCCCTCCATCGCCGTTGTCGAGCCCACTTCGGACTCCGAAACGGAGATGGAAGTAGATCCGAGTCGCGCCTTACGCACTGACTCGGACTCCGACAACGACGGCTATACCGTCGTTGACCGCAAACGCAAGCGTGCTCCTAAAGCCGCTAGTTGCGCAACTTCCGCCCCTCCCGCCAAGGCACCCGCTAAGGCCCCCGCCTCCGGCAAGAAGCCGACCCCCGCCCCGCGCCCCGCGTCTCCTCCCTCCGCTCCGGCCACTACTGCCGCGTCCCCTCAGGACGCGAGCGCGCGCCGCGAAAAACCGCCTCCACCCCTGTTCATTCAGGACAAAACCAAATGGGACATGCTGTCCCGTTTAGTTTCGGATCGTGGGATCCATTACACTAATGCCCGCTCCACGCAGCAGGGCATTAAAGTCCAAGTGCCCACCAGTAGCGACCACAGAGCGCTAACAAAGCTCCTCCGTAAAGAGAGCATAAGTTTTCATACTTATGCGCTCGAAGAGGAGAAAGTCCTTCGCGTTGTGATTCGCGGTGTGCCTAAGGAGATACATACCGATGCGGTATGTGACGACCTTAAAGCACAAGACTTCCCTGTGCATGCGGTTCACCGCATGTACAGCGGGAAGGACCGCAGTCCATATGACCTAGTACTCGTAGTACTAGACCGTACACCAGAGGGCAAGGCCATTTTTAATTTAAAAAAGGTCTGTGGCCTCTCAGGACTCGATGTCCAAGCCCCATACAAAAATGGAAGCCCCTCGCAGTGCCATAACTGCCAACTATACGGGCACGCCTCCCGTTTCTGCTTCGCTCGCGCTAGGTGCGTTAAGTGCCTAGGCGATCACGCGACAGCAGCGTGCACTCGCACCCGGGACTCGCCGGACCCACCCAGTTGTGTTCTGTGCGGTGCTCAAGGGCATACCGCGAATTACCGTGGTTGCCCTAAAGCACCACGAGTGAACCACAGGGTGGCAAGGCATAGGCCGACCCGCCCCTCTTATGACCGTTACCAACGGGTCAGCCCTAAACTAACGGTAGTACCTGCCTCACAGGTAATACCCGCGCCGCTCCCAGCCCGTAACGCATGGTCTAAACCACCCAGTATGGTTAAGACCGTCGCTACCGCCCGCGCCCCGGCCCGCGCGCCCGCACCCGCGCCCGCACCCGCACCCGCCCGCGCCGCGGCCCCTGCCCGCGCACCGGCCCCGGCTCGCCCCGCGCTCCCGGCACCCGCTGCCAACACCGTTCGCGCCCCTCCCCGCGCCGCTTCCCGGCCACAAGCTCCCCCTATGCCATTGATGGCTGCCCCTCTTCAAGAGGCAATCAACCTAGTCAGCGATCTGGCTATGTCGGTTGACATCAATGAGGTACAAGAGCTATTCCACAAGATGCAATACGCTCAATCCCCAGCGGACGTGATCCAATACACATTGGAACACGCGAACTTACTAAGCGCCCTTAAGCGCTTCGTTCCCCAGGCCCCTCCCCAGTACAACCACTATGGGTAGTACAACCGCACGCACGAAACCGCGCTCAGTTTCGTTAGCGTCATTCAACGCTAACGGTTTCTTTAGACAACGTGACCTTGTCCACGACTTTTGTTGCACCCACCTTATCGACATTATATGCGTGCAGGAAACCCTTCTAAAACCGGGGAAGGCGAACCCTAGGTTTGCCAATTACAGAACGGTACGTGATGATAGAGTGAACTCCCGTGGGGGAGGCACTCTTATCTATTACAAAAGGTCCCTGCACTGCATCCCCTTACCTACCCCGACTCTTGTTAATATGGAAGCATCTTGTTGCCTCCTAGCTATGACTGGTCATCAACCTATAGTCATAGCGTCCTGTTACCAAGCTTGTCAAAAGCCGATCGTCCGAGCTGACTTAGAAGCATTGTTCTCATTAGGAAGCGCCGTCCTTCTGATTGGCGACTTCAATAGTAAGCACATCCTATGGAATTGTAACGTCAACAATCCCAGAGGCATTGCACTTGAAAAACTAGTCGCAGAACTTAATTTTGACATAATTGCGCCCACTGAGCCCACTCACTACCCTCACACGGAAGACTTTCGACCTGACTTGCTTGACATGGCACTACTCAGAGGCGTAACACTCCAGTTACGCTCCATAGAAGTGGTTCACGAGCTTCACTCTGACCACCGACCCATTATACTGCGACTAGGTCCCGACCCAACAACAGACCTCCCCCGCCCCACTAAGACGATAGTGAACTGGAAGCAATTAGGCGTTGCCCTAAAGGCTATCAGTTCACCGGACCTTGACAAGATCCCTGACGACATCCTGACTAAAGATGACGTAACCCTTGCGATCGATTCGTTCACTAATCACCTCTCCACCGTAGTAGGTGCATCCGCAAAGGAGGTCATGGTGCCGGACGACCGGCGCCTTGTCATTCCAGCGGATGTGAGACGATTAGTGACGGAAAGTAAAGCAGTGACCCGACATTACGACTCTTACCCCAGTAAAGAGAACAAAACTAAGAAACGCCACTTTGAACGCATGGTTCAAAGTCGCATGTCTGAGTTGCGTGATCAACAATGGGGTGACAAACTTTCAAACCTCGTGCCTAGCCACCAGGCTTATTGGGACTTGGCGCGAGGTATGAAAGGTAGTAACCATAACGACATGCCTCCCTTATACAGACCAGTCCCACTAGTCCCAGCGTTCTTTGACGAAGACAAAGCTGAGTGCCTAGCTGATAGCCTAGAGGCTCAGTGTTCCCCTAACGTAGATCACGTTGACCAAGCTCACCTCGATTCGGTGGATGCTGAAGTCGAACGTAAAAGCTCTGTGGTCACCTCTGAACTCCCACCAATCACCTTAGCGACTTACGCTGAGGTGGCGAGACTGATCAAGGCCCTCCGACCGCGCAAATCCCCCGGTGCCGATGGCATCTCCAACAGGGTTCTTAAAACCCTCTCTCCTCCTCTCATCCATGTCCTAGTCAGCATCTTCAATGCTGCTATGAGCCACTGCTTATTCCCAGACACCTGGAAATGTGCAAATGTCATTGGCATTCACAAACCAGGCAAAAGCTCATCTGACCCCACCAGTTACCGCCCCATCAGCCTCCTCAGTGCCTTAGGCAAACTTTACGAGCGGTTACTTGCAAACCGTCTCCAGTCCCATGCCAAGGAACACCACCTTATCCCAGATGAGCAGTTTGGCTTCAGACCCGGACACTCATGCGTCCAACAGGTGCACCGCCTCACGGAGCACATCATTGAGGGCTTTAACAAGTACCCCAAACCCCAGACAACGCTAGCAGTCTTCCTCGACGTAGCGAAAGCTTTTGACAAAGTCTGGCACAATGGCTTGATTTACAAGCTATACCAATTTGGCGTGCCAGAACGTCTTGTGCTCATCCTACAAGACTTCCTTAAAGCCAGAAG
Source organism: Plagodis dolabraria (assembly GCA_963854805.1). Lineage (NCBI taxonomy): Eukaryota > Metazoa > Arthropoda > Insecta > Lepidoptera > Geometridae > Plagodis > Plagodis dolabraria. The sequence continues at coordinate 23,885,280 of OY978459.1, forward strand.
CTTTCGCTATCGCGTGGAAGGCACCCTCTCCTCCCCCCACCCAGTCAGAGCCGGAGTCCCTCAGGGCTCCGTGCTATCACCCATTCTTTTCGCGCTGTATACCAGCGACATCCCACGCTCTCAGCCTAACGTCCTATTAGCCCAATACGCGGATGATACCGCTATTTATACCACTGGGTGGCATATCAGTAGAAAGTCCATTCCCGCCCTCCAACGGGCCATCACCGAGATCGGTGACTGGTTCCGTAAATGGCGCATCGCGGTCAACCCAGTTAAAAGTGCAGCTATGTACTTTACTGAGAAGGGCCGCCCCCGTTACCCGCAACCTATAACTTTGTTCGACCAACCCATCCCCTGGGTTAGTAAAACAAAATATCTCGGAGTCACCCTTGATCGGAATCTCACCTTTAGCGATCATATAACAACCGTCCGTAACAGAGCGGCCTTTGTAATGGGTCGCCTTGGTCCCCTGATTCGCAAAGAGAGTAAAATGTCTCTTAGAAATAAGAAGACACTTTACACTGCCTGCATCCGCCCCATCATGACTTACGCATCAGTAGTGTTTAGTCATGCTAGTGAGGCCCATCTCCATAAGCTTTAAGTCATTCAAAACCGTTTTCTTCGTAGTGCAACCGGCGCTCCGTGGTATATCCGGAACACCGAGTTGCATTGCGACCTAAACCTTCCCTCTTTAGCGCAGTTCAATAAGGACTGCGCCCGCCGATACTTTGATCGAGCGCCCCACCACTCGAACCCTTTGGTTGTCCAGGCATCGAACTACTCGACCGCCTCTTCTATCCCATTTTTCAAACCCCCCCGTCGCCGACCACGGCAGGTATTAGACGACCCGGATGACCCCATCGCAGTCATTACATTGGCAGCTTTAGCGTTATCCGCAAGTCGTCGAGGTAAAATCCCCAGGTGTGAGGTAATTAGAGGTCACACAATCAAACACCGAGCTCGCCGGCGAGCTCGAGGCAAAAACAAGGTCACGATAAATTGCTCTCCAAATAGTCAAAGAGTATTATTCAGTAGGGCCCAATTGTGCAACACTGCAGTTGCACAGAGGCATTTTGCTCCGATCCCCCCCATGTCTCTCGACAGCGAGACAAGCCGAGGTCCGAACCACAGTGGTGCCCTTGAGCTCGCTGTCAACCCCTCCTATAATAGCGGTACGTTTTCGGCGTCCGCAGGAGACGGAGGTAGAAAGCGCTTTTCGCCTTCTACGCCCGTCTCGGGAGAAGTGCCTTCGGCACTTCTCCCTCCCGGGCTATTGTAGGGCCAGGCCCTCGCCCAAAACCCGGTGGAGCTGGACGACCGCACAGGCGGTAGCCAGCATCTATGTCCTCCCTAAAAAAAAAAAAAAAAAAATATATAAAATATTTTAAAGTATTTCAAATATATAATTTTCCTCTCGTAAAATTTGCAATTTTGTAATGTAATCCACAGAGCATGCGTTATGGCAAACTTAAAAACATTAAAATTATAGGGTTGCGTCATCATCAACAAGTTTAAAGCTAATTGCAAAATTAGTCTTGTTTGTAGTACAGCGAAAGTTGAACTATAGATGTCGCTCCATCCCATTACGATGGTTAAAAAGAACGATAGGAAAAAAATGAGTTATGGACTCATTGTCATGTTAGCTCAATTGGATTAGAGCATACCCCGGCGAAAGTTGAGCTATAGATGTCACTCCATCCCAATACGATGGTTAAAAGGAACGATAGGAAAAAATTGAGTTATGGACAGTCATGTTAGCTCAAATGGATTAGAGCATACCCCGGCTAAAGGGGTGGATGGACACGGGTTCGTATCCCGCACATGACTTAAATTTTTCCTCTCGTAAAATTTGCAATTTTGTAATATTTCAAATATTCTTAAAAATATGCACTTTATTCCATTTTAAGAGTACACGCAAAAACAGATATAATTCATTAATATATTTTTGGAGAAAAATGCAAGCATAAATGTACTAATTATTTTGGATTAGTGTGACATTCTAGCCCGGCACCCCATGAGGCCCATCGTATGTAAGTACCTACCAGTGAGAAATAAATAATGGAAATTGTAGAAATGGTCGGTTCGTAAATCGGTCGGCAAAATCGATGACATTTGAAGCGCTGCTTGTATAAACATTCTAGGTTCAGCAATGTCCGCTGCAGTCGTTTGGATGGGTGACAGTAGCATTTACTATTAAGATGTTATTGTGACAGGACAAGCTCGAGGCCTACCTGATGTTAAGCGGATAACCTCTGCTTATAACAGATACATTTCGTCACAAGTCACGAATTGCACTGCGCCCGTCACCTTGAGACATAGTAGTTAGGTCTCATGTGCCTGTAATTTCTGTAAGTGCTTTCGTGCTTCGGCTACGATCCCGGTTATTGCCTTTGGCGTTATAGCAGGCCTGGCTCACTCCACACATTATGTACAAATCTACAGGTACATCGACGTCTCCGTCCGGGCGGGATTATTGTACGGTGCATGTTGTGTTAGAAGAGAGCAGAGCTATAAGTGGCTATGAGAGAGAATAAGAGACACCTTGTAGGTACACATTAGGTACTCTGCGCTTTGCTTTGCGAGTTGAAAAGCACTTTATTGCGTCGGATCTATAGTCGCTTTTTTATGCTCGATAGGTTAGCCTTTGACCACTATCTCACCTAATGGTAAGTGATAATGTGGTCGAAGATGTTGCTCAGGCTAACCTAGAATTACTGCCTCTCAAAGAGAGCTGCCGGAACACTTGACGACAGATTTTCTACTTGAGGGTGGTAGCTAGCCAGACGGGCATTCGCAAAATGCCCTACCACCATGCTATAACGACTGCCATCCAAAGACAACAACCGGGACCGACAGTTTAACGTGCCCTCCGAAGCACGAAAGAACTCAGTAGTAATGTCACCAGCGGTCACCCATCCAAATCATGACCGCGGCGGACGTAGCTTACCTTAGCTGATTGGTTCAGAACGCCTAGGCAAACTTCGCTACGAGCGCTTCAAAATTTTTTCTTTCGCTTATTTATTGGAATGGCTTTGCGGAGTGATCCTTGTGATTCTTTTTATTCTGTGGTTATAGCACGGTAAGGAAAATCCGTCGCCGTCCTTTGACCATCACCTCATTTGATGGTAAGTAACAATGTACGCGAATTTCAAATGAAAAACTGAAATTTTAGTAAGCAAGCTGATTTTCAATGCAAAGAAGAGAAACCCAAGTGTGTTCCACCCTATTATTTTCTTTTTATAGCTACATAGTGACCAATGGCAATGCTAGAATTTATATGAGCTTGTATAGCTTATAAAATCTCATACTTGTATTGCATGGTCTTCAAGCGTTTAAAACGAACTTTTAGAAAGTAAAAAAGTAGTAATTTTTCGTATTGATACTGAATATACAACAAAAAAAGGGTATATTATAGTCATACCGTGATAGCTATGTAAATTAATCTAATTTAGATTTATAGCAACTAGTGGCTTACCAAAACCAATTTGAAAGCCAGACAGATATACATATCGTTTTCAATACTTTCTCCAGCTTATAACTTATAAAATAAACTTCTGAAATAAAATAAATAAAACCCTAATATCGGCAAGTGTGATTGAAAAGTATAAACTAATAAAATAGGAGTCGGTGCATTAAGTGAATTTGCACATAAATCTTACACGTCAGTGCTACGAGGGACTAGGATGTATGAAATTAGTGAGCAGAGTTTTTATTTCAAGCATTATTACCACAGACCGAATACCAGGGGCCCAACTCCCACCTTTTAAAAACTATTATAGAAAACCAACGTCATTATTTTAAGCTTAAAATATTGATATTGACATTCGTACCGTGGCCATCACGAGACAATAATGTTCATATAGCGCTATCTCTATCGCACAGATGACATGATTCAATGCATGCAGCTCGCTCTCACGTTGAAGTTCTAATGTAAGTTTACTATAGTGATATGTGGTAGTGCGAATTAAAATTGTAAATATAAGGTTAAAATAAGACTGAATTAAGAGATGGGAGTCGGCCCCCAGATGCTAGAGCGTTTACAAACCAGCATACCATAACCATTGTTATTGAGCCATCAATGCTTTCTGAACTTACTGAACTATCATTGCAATTTGGATTAATATCTGAAATAAATGCATTTTAATTTTAATTTAATTTTTAATTGCTGGCGTTTGAAGCTCTCGTAGTGTAGTTTGGTTAGCCGTACTTAACCGATCAGCTAAGTTCAGCAACGTACACTGCGGTCATAAATTGGATAGGTGACTGCTAGCGGCATTATTACTGAGCACTTCCGAGTTCGGAGACCACGTTTTTGTCTTAGGATGGCAGTCATTATAGCTAGCTACCACCCTCAAGTAGAAAATATGTTGTAATGCACCTAACAGTGTTTTCCGACAGCTATTCTTGAGAGCCAGTAATTCTAGGTTAGCCTGAACAATATCTTTGACCGTATCATCACTTACCATCAGGTGAGATAGTGGTCACAGGATAGTCAGTCAGCAACATAAAAAAATGTGTTGTGTTACAGGTATCTTCTTGGATGAAAACGTACTGCTGACTGCAGCATAAAATTGCAAGGGTACCAAATCATGTAAAAAATCAGTAAAAAGTAAACGCTGTCATCACAAAGCCCTATTAGGAAACAAATTTGCCCACTATTTATTTTTATTTGAATGCCTAATAGACAGAGTGCAGCAGCCCTCATGATGGGAAGTGGTCAACGTCGCCTATGAACCGTTGTATCACCAAAGGGGTTATGGAATCTTATGAAACTTTTACAACCCCATATCGTATCACAGAAGAAGTATTATTTCTTCTGTGATCGGCGAATATAATATCAGTCGCCCTAGTATACGTCTACTGTAAATGATGTGAGGCTACAGCGTGCTAAAGGATTTTAATCATGGACTCGCTTGCAGCATTCTAAAGAAACTTCCAACTGTCTATAAGCACCTTAGTTTCTGATTAGTAGTAACTTTTTAATCGCGTAATGGTTTATACCTGATATGAAGATTGTATCTCATGGTTGTGAAAGTTTGGTTCTTAGTTAGGTCTTCAGAAGCTTGCACCCAATTGATGGTAACATTACTTGGGAAAAAGTTGTGAATAATAGAGCTACATATCTACCTTATAGGAAGACTTGTTACGAACGAACGTTTGTCCAAGAACAAGCAGCCAGAAAATTTAAGTCTGACGAAGCAGCTCTAACATTAACAGGATGGTGATGGAAAATCAATCATATTAAATCAATACATATTTCATTTCCTAGAATACATGTACTAAGGATCTTATTATTAGTCATATAGATACAATGTGTTCGGTCTGGAAGCTGACGTCCAAATATTTTTATGAAACTAACATTAATTTTATGAATTTCTTAACACCATAAAAGCAATTGCTAAGAAGCCAGTCAGACATTTTGATTATGTACTTAATTGTGACTTGTATATACATAATTATTATGAGAATAAAAGATTCTTTTATGTTCGGGAGAGAGGTTCATATAATCAGTGTGACCAAAGATTATATTTAATCACTTCAAGACGTTATTTAAAAATAAACCATATCCATTGACTAGGCAGATTATACAAATCCATGGCAGTCCAAGTTACGAGTTAACTCTTACCAAGAGTTGGCAAAACCAACGCGTTCATAAGTCACCGGCTTCGATATTGGAAGTATTTAGAGTTGGGAGTTAAGGCATTTCTTTAACTTTTTTTTCTACTTATTTAGACATTATCTTTTTGTCCTAATTCCATGCCGGATTGGTACGGTTTTTCTTCTGTTGCAACTCATAGTACAATACAAGACTCTAGTCATTCTGTTTCGTTGTTATTGGGCCGCTTCCTTGACGGAAACTGCTACGCTCCCGGTAATCAAATCGTTTAGTTGTTTACAAGTATCACATCATTGTTAGGGTGACTTCCTGCTCATTAGGTTCATTTATCCCTAAGTTGCATTATATGACATCCAAACAAGGTCATGAATCAGTCCGGAAACGGCTAAAAACCTGTGTTATACGTACTTTTGTGGTATTTATTTTCATGTGCAAGTATATTTATTAGTTTTTGTAAATACTCACTTAACTTTCTTACTTTTTCTCTTGAATATTGTTTTATAGAATTTAAAATCCACATTGCTCGTTTTATTTTTGACTTATTTATATTATTGATTTATTAAAAACAACACTACTATGTACACCGAAAGCATTCAGGCAACCTAAAGGCCTTTGCTGGCTTACAAGTAGTCCAAATGCTCCAGCCTACTACCGATTGGAAATGTTTCCAGCTTGTAGCAGCATTGCCATATTAGATTGTAATGTTCATGCGATGAGCCAAATAAGTGCCAGCATTTTGAACACGCGTCGCACCGACCTGATTGCTTCTTCTAAAACATTTAGATTATCTGTATTGACTACACAGATATACCTACAAGATAGAATTAGGTACCGACTATGTCTCGCGGTCAATGTTAACCGAAAAAATACCAAATGTAATGAAAATAACAAACTACGTTTTGGTTGAATGGAGGTCTTATCGCCCGGCCGCACGCCACGGGGCGTCGCCGAATCGAAATGAAAATATAACACAAAAGTCAACAAAGCACAAAATTAGTTTTATCCGAAAATAGTAAGAAAAATCAACGAAGCGTAGTGCCACAGAAATGGGAAATGTTGAGCCGTGGTTGGAGTTCACAGTAATGCCATCTGATTAGAAATAAATAGTGGTCTCAAAATACGTTACATACATTCAGTATTAAAGTAAAACCTTGTGACGCAAATGTAATAGTTTTTATATAATCTCATTCGGTAATATTCTAATTATGAAATTAAATACCGACTTTTATTGGCATATTTTATGTACATACTTCTTTAAGAAAATTAAAAAAAAAAATTAAAGCATTATTCTCCTAACAAAACAATGCTTTAAAACATTTTTTTATAATTAAAGTACAATGTGTCCCGACCAAGAAGGTTTTAATTCAATTTAAGTACATATCTATGGTGAGCGCGCCACGCGCGCAACGCGCTGGTTTTTATAATGCATTTTATTGATTGTAGCTACCTATAGCCATGAGATTAAATAAAGTAGTGTATGCAACTGCATATAATTAGGTATTAAAACACTCGTGTAATCTTATTTGGAAAAAACTACACTCATGTATTAATACCCTCTATTATATGACAGTTGCATAAACTACTATTAGAGTATTTTAAAATATTTGTATGTGTTAACTTTTAAATGATTTTTTTATGGATTGTGACCGAACAAACACGTTAAGCGGATTCCTCGGCGGCTATTTAAAAATGCAATTTGTTACAAGTTACGAACTACACCGCGCCCGTCACCCAGAAACATAGTTAATAAGTAGCACTGTTTGAAAGTCATGTTCTTTGTAAACTCAAAACATTAAGCAGTCTCTTACAGTTACTGCTTACTGTATTGAGAATGTAGGTTTTATATCAATGTCAAGTGTTACATCGTAAATAGGTGACACAAATTGCTCTAGTATATATTTCATTTTCTTTTTTCCCATATCGGCTGCGCTGTATAACTTTCGCTGTGTGAAGTACAATAAATTATAATCTGCTTTCATCTCAAAGTATTTCGTTTGTTTTTGCCCCTAATCCATCAAACACATGCTTTTAATTTTACTGAATCTCAAGGATTGTTCCTGGAACATAGTTTTAGGTGCCTGGCAACATATATTCTACTTGACTACTTATTCTACTCCAGACGAACATTCACAAAATGGCCTTCTACCATGCGGTGAAGCTTAAGCTGCCGGTGTGGATCGAGCCGTGGACCTACAGCATGGCAGTCAATATCGCTCGGCTATCGGTGGTTCGGAAAATTCTATAATTATATATCAACAAATAATACATTAAGAGTCAATATATTTCTTGGGCATAGAAAACATGTTAGTAATGGTTTCTTGGTTTTGAATTATTCAATAACGTGTATCAGAGGATCTATTTTCAAATGTTCCATTTTGTCAAGGATCAATTTAAAGCCTAAACCGGATTGAATCAAGAGACAGCAACGTGCATATTTATTAAAAGACATTTACTTAATAAATTTATACCAAAATAATTCATATATCTGGAACTTTATTTGGTGGATGGCAAAGTTATGTTGCATACTATCTATCTTGCAAAGTATCTACATGCGCAATTTGTTCTCACACAATTTCTCTAACGAGCTATCCATCCAAATCCCAATTGAATCAATAGGGTCTTTCCTTATTGCGATCAAAAACTATTTGGAGACACGTGTCTGCTTAGAAGATGTTCGAAGCATAGCATAGTCTTCAGGTACAGTCATAAATGTAACGTTTTAATAAAATTTTATAGTTTCTATAAATGAGCATATTCAGAGACAGCAATGAGAACACTTCCACTGCGGAGCTCGATCCTCTGTCATCTCAATTTGACGGCGAGATGAGGCCGACCCGAGGTGACACGCTGTTGTATAGTTTTTAAGGTTTCTGGGACAATTGCATTACCCGGGTTTGAGCCTGTATTTAGGCGAGCTTTTTCCGCATCAAGCAAGACTTGACATTTGATTCCTCTCTCAAGGTCTTTTTCGAATCAAACACAGGATTTGATATTTAATTTAAAAGTGTTTTGTTCTCATTTTTGCTACGCAGTTAACACTGTTTTAGGAGCTAATAGCTAGTTATCTATTTAAACGTCGTTCTTTTCAATAGAATTACATAATTTTATAACAAAATTTGGTCTGTTAAGTAGCATTGTAAGTTATGTTATATAGTACCTAGTAATATATTTCAAAATGTGGCAATAAAAATAAGCGTTCAAGTCACTGAATGCATAGGTCAATTAAAGAAATTGAAATTTTTATTCACTAAATTTACCTCGATTATCGCCTATATTCCAGCAAAGGGGTATGCTGAAAATCAGCCCTGCGTGAACCATTCAGCTTACGCACAGTACAGTGCTGAGCTTACCCCTATTACTTGTTAAATTATTAGTCTTTGTTTATTTAGTGTTAAATTGTGTTACTGGCAAGAAATGTTCTATGCTATTCTTTTATGGTCCTGAACCAGTGAAAGGGTCGTTGCCAATTGCAATCGGTATCGTAGCGTGCATATTTACATTTTGAAGTGAAGAACTCTATAGACTAGCACTGTACTTTGGTACCATAATATTAAATAATATTTATTCAGGCATTAACAACGTATAAAGGACTTTAAATCTTACTTGGTGACCACCGAGTTCAAGTATGAAACATTAATTCTAATTTGCTTAGAAGCCAACAACTTTGAACACTTTAATACTTACTTACGTTTGAGAGGTTACTATGTTCCCAAGTAGACTCTACCCTCACAACTCCCGCCGAAGTCAGTTTAGCTACTAGATAAATCGGAAATGGAAGTGGACTCGAGTCAGTTGACTACCACGTAAACATCAGTGACGTTTGGAAGCAGTGGAAGTTAAACAAATTATGGTAATTAATCAACACTCTCCTCGTTATATGTTTTCGTCTATAATCATGATATGTCCAACAGATACATACGCAATAATACAAACGCAAAAATTAGTTGATACCTGGCGAATAAAGAATTTTTTTTTTTTTTTTATGCTTGATAGGTTAGTCTTTGACCACTTTCTCACCTGATGGTAAGTGATGATGTGGTCGAAGTTGTTGTTCAGGCTAACCTAGACTTACTGGCTCTCAAGGACAGCTGCCGGAACACACCGTTAGGTGCTTGCCGACAGATTTTCAACTTGAGGGTGTTAGCTAGCCAGGCGGGCATTCGCAAAGTGTCCTACCACCATGCTGTAACGACTGCCATCCTAAGACAACAACCGGGACCGACGGCTTAACGTGCCCTCCGAAGCACGGGTGCGCTCAGTAGTAATGTGACCAGCGGTCACCCATCCAACTCATGACCGCGGCGGACGTTGCTTAACTTAGCTGATCGATTCAGAATGGTTAAGCAAACTTCGCTACGAGTGCTTCAAAAAACAGTACATAAGTAGTCTACCATTAGTTTTTTCCAAGTTCGGTAATGTAACGTTAATTAACGTTAGGTTATTCCTATTCGGGTAATATCATATCAATCTCACACAGTTCTGAGAATATCCAAAAGCAAAAATGCAAGTACATATTAGAAAAAATACGTTACAAGATATTGTAAAAAAAGTACTACTGATTCATTCTAAATAAATAATATTTCGTGTAAAATTGCTTTGTTTCAGAAAAGACAAAAGATCTGCTCATATAAATAAAGCAAAACCTTGTCTGTATACAAAATTTGACCTAAATCGTTAGATCCGTTTCCGAAATGTGCGAAATATTCATATACAAGAATTGCTCCTAGAAAGTTATTTGATATATATTATAAAAGTATATAAGATGTTGATGAGTCTTATATCCAAATTATAAAGTTTTAACAATCAAAAGGCAGCAACAGCCATTTTTCAAAATCAAAAGGTCAATGCGGACATCTTCCAAAAAATCAAAATGACGCCACAGACAAAAAAAGGTTGCGCTCCAATTGGAGTTGAGCGTAAGTCACGTAGATGGCGCCACCGCAAGTTGTGTTCGGAACAGGCTATATGGCAAAAACTGGATTTCCTACGTAGTCAAAAAAATAAGTTGAGTTTTCGTGCTGCTATTTCACATTTTGAAACTTACCAATTTTGCCTACTTTTCCAATTTACGTTTAGTCTATTCTGAGTTAACAAGAATATTAATAACTACAATTAATATTGTAAAAAATTTTCATACGCTGAGCGCGTTTGTTTGAAGTTTTTGTTAAGCAATCCAATAATTAAAGATCAATATAAATTATATTAAGTATGTAACGTAGATGTATTATTATTAGGTACCCACTGTTGAGCCCAAAATCTACCCATGTTTTTATGTTAATATGTGATGGACCCGTAGAGGTCACTCGCCTTAATGTGAGGGTCACGCATGTCCGTTACAATTTGCAGTGTCACTGTTCTTGTCGAGACTTTAGTTCTTATGTCTCGTTTGCCCAGTAATTTCACTTACTACAGTACCCTTCACGCTGAAATACAATAGTGTTTGAACAAGTTAGAGTATCTGAGACTGCGGTGGTATAAATCTTAAAGACGCACTCGTGCTAAAGAGTCCTTCCATCTACTGCACATTGCGAGTCGTGTAAAATACGAGTTGTTCATGGACTTTCAGAATAGCTACTTACTTCATAAAGTAAGAAGCATACATATGTCAATTCGATAATTAGTTATTTATTATATGTTAAACTTTTCGAATTTTATGTAAGTTTTGATTGCTGCGAGTTGAACATAGGATTTTTATGAATTGGCGTTATTCAGTTTGTTTTTATGTTATCTTTCTAGAAGAATTGTTGAATGCGAATGTTAAGCAGATTAAGGTTTATTAAATGTAACTTTTTTTTTGTAAAAGTGGGTAGTAAGAAATTTGGTTTGGGTAAATTATTACATTTGACTTATTTCCGCCTTTGTTCTTACGTAAAAAATTGAATCTGAGAGGAGAATTTTTAAAGAAATGGAGGAATAATAAGTGCTGCCAAATTTTACTGTTTAACCGCTTGATTTCATATATTTTACTGCTCACATTGATATCGAGATATATTCATATATTTATCTTGTTTTATTGCTGATAGGCTAGCCTTTGACACGTCATCATGGATAGTTATGACTGGCTAGCATCATCCGATTATGTTATTCGCGCAAATCTAGAATTACGAGCTCTCAAGAAGAGCTGCCGGAATACACTGTGACGTGCTTCGCAACAGATTTTCGACTTGAGGGTGGTTGCTAGCCAGGCGGCCATTTGCAAAATGCCCTACCACCATGCTATAACGATTGCCATCCTTAGATAACAATCGGTACCTATGGTATGGTATGGTAAAGTGCCCTTCAAAGAACAGAAGTACTCACTATAGTCATGGCAATAGCTGTCACCCATCCAAGTCATGACAGCAGTGGACGTTGCTTATCATAGAAAGACTAAGAAATTTTTGTTAAGCACCTGTAGGTAAATTCGGTAATTATATAGATAACTAAAGGCATTGGTAAAAGAACACGAAGGATAATTTGTATCACGGTATAATTAGGCAGTTGCACGGTAAAATCCTTATGAATAAACAATCACTGAAATATGCAACCGACAAAAAGCGAAAACAATTTCCAGTCACTAATTAGGGACGTTCGTTATTTTTTATTAAAGGTCTTTTTGATTGGACGAACAGTTTTTCAAGCTCATCGGGAAACGATATCAATTAAACTTACTTGAAATGGGTACTAATTGGCAATCTAAAAGGACTTTTACGTTATGAAATAATAAAGATTTTACGGGACTGTTTTCGAACTCCGTTGATATTTTAGTATTCTTTTAGGTGTGTACTTTTATAATTGAGGTATGTCTTTCTCATAGAAAATTGAATTGATATTGAGAATTGTTAATTAGAAAGAAATGCTGTGATGTTTCTAATATAGAGCAACACCATCACATGGATGTAAGTGATTACATACTGTTCAATAAACGTGTTAGGGTGTTGATTTTTTATGTTATCGTGATGGGACAAGCATGAGGCCCCCTTACCTCTTCTGACTATAACAGTTTCAGTTCGTCATAATTGGACTGCACTGCATTCATCACCCCGAGGCTTAAGTTTTTAAATCTCGTGTGCCTGTCATTTTACCGGCACCCTTCAAACCGGAACGGAGTAATGAGAACGTATACGTACAATCATAGAACATATATAATACTACGTATAAAATGGACACTCCTGGCCCCCACCAATCGAGCCTTCCTCACCCCACCGCTGATTCTGAGCTGACGCGGAGCTGACTTGAGCTCGGGACGCGCCACACGAATTTTTTTCAAACAGCCATTTAGTATTGATTATTTAGAAGATTTTCGAAAGCAATCTTTTCGCAACTGTTTCACTCGCACGCTTATATTGAAGAAGAAGACAGCTGGATATCGGACTTTGTTCGCAGCGAAACAAGTGTATTTGTAACAGCGTATCGCGTAAAGTAAATTGAAACATATTTTCTTTAACTAATTTACAAGTTTTAACCGACTTCAAAAAGAAGGAGGTTCTACAATTTCTATGCTTATATGTAGCTATGTTCACCGGTTTTGAATCGATTTTGAAGATTCTTTTCTTCAATTTGTAAAGTCAGTTTTGAGTATTTTTATGGACCGACATTCATCCATTCATTGACTCATGATAATTGATTCGCGGACGTAAATAGATTTAATCTACTAATTAAAGTTAAAATTACTATCCAAATATTTTCGGCATTGCTGATTTGGTTAAACATCGATTAAAATAGATTTACAAATGGATCGGTCAGTGTAACCAAATATATTCGGATTAGTGTAGTAACTGTAGTTTTAATTTGTCGATACAATGTAATTACGTCCACCAATCAGTTTTCCTAGATTTACAATTAATGATTGATTTGTAATTAGCAAAAAACGCAGAAATATTTGAATTTCGCGCGCATTTCTTGAATATTTACCTTAAAATTACCATTGCAAATATATGTTCACACACTTCTGCACTAACTGTGCAAATATGCCGCACAAGTAAAGATTTGTAAATTGCTAAATGCACTTATAGTAACGATAGTTTTTGTTTATTTGTAACTTAAGTTGGTTGTTATTTTTCTATAAATAAATTATTATAAATATATCCTGTCTAATTAAATCACATCGCATACTAAGTATCGCTCTAACGCTAATAGAATTACAAACATTCGATTATAATATTGTATTTGATTTTATTTAAAAAAAAAACAAGTTTATATATATAGTAGGTGCTAGCTTCACTCTGCGGACTCGGTACCAAATACATGAACGTAGTCAATTTATTAAATCTAGGTCCCTGCAACACGTCACTTTTTCTTTCAATTCAACTTCTTCACACGTTTCTTTCTTCGAATGCCGCTCATACAAAGTCATGCCGTTTGTTGGTGGATACCTGGGTTTTTGGTCTGAAGTGGATACCTACCATAGAGAAAAGTAATACACATACCCACCTTCGCTACGGTTGACACGCGGCACGATTAAACGAGAAGAACATATTATATATTATTATTGTAATTGTAATTATTATCATTACTTGTATAAAATGATAATTTACGAAATCTATTACGACTAATAATAATATTGAAAGATTGTTGTAAGTACAATAATTATTCTTACGGTGACAACCTTAGACTTCACGCACACAATTACGCGTGTACAAAAACAACATTTGTGTAGTGTCTGTGTAATAGGTAGTTCTAACGCGGCTGCATCAAATAAGTATTTTTTTTTGTTCCGGATGAGAATCGAACCCGTGTTCTCCGATTTCGCGCCAGATGCCTATTCCATTCGGTCACCGGAACCTTTTTGGAGTCAAATTCAAATTCCAATTCAAATTCAAAATCATTTAATGAATTAACATAGGTACATACAATGGTTAAGATGTAAATAAACCTTAATTGCTTCACTACATTCAACCCAATTAGGGTGTGCAAAACAAGAACATAACAATATTTTATGTGTTAGTTATCGTTGTTTTAAATCAATACTAAATTCACATTGCAAACACAAGTCGTAACTATGTACTCAAATTGTATTACTTAAACCGTCATAGGGGACGATTTTGTACTATTTTGTAAATTTGAGTTTCGCTCAGCATGTGCTGAGCATGCGCAAGTGCTTGTGATCATATTTAGAAATAGAACCTGACGTTTGAAATGTTCTATTTTGAGTTTCATTGTTTCAGCATCAAACTATATATACATCTGTCTATGTAAGGGCTGACCCTTACATAGACAGATGTGTACATAGTTGAAATAGTTTGAAACATAAGCAAACACTAAGTATTTTTTTTAACTTGTCCACTATGATCCACATTAAGAAGTGGATTGCAAAAGGTACTGACTACCTGTGTTTCTTTTTACTATCACAGTGCTAGCCAGACATACGTATTTTACAACCCTTTCACGTAAACCTACGCTCATGTTTCAGTGCTAACCTATACAATTAGCATAGGGGGTATTTCAACCCTTGCTTTGGTAACGTGAACCGTACAAAATGTCGTTCACCGTCGCAGCTTGTATGTAATCTTTGATTATGTTCATGCATAGTCCCCGTTGGTAGGGATCTACGCAATTTTATGTAATTCGAGCCTGCATGGGACAATTGGAATATGAAGTCCTCGCGTCCTTTGGAGAACATTATTCTAGCCAATTATGAGAAGTTCGTGCATAAATACCTAGATGTAAATATACAGTGGTGGTCAGATAATTCGAAACATAGAGTTACTTAGAGGTGTAAATTTCATCCTATGTTGCTATTGCAAATAATTTTAAGCTTGTTAATTGAGTTACCAAATTATAATATTACTATGATAACTCTAATTTAAAAATTATGATAAACAATCTGTCCAGTAATTAAACAAATAACAAATATAAGTGTGAAAAAAGTGTTACTAAATAACTTTAGTACTGGCAACCCAAGCAGCACGCAAGCGTTGCCGACATCAAATATACAGCACTATTAGAACTTAGAGTTCTTCTGGTGATCTATAAAAGTGTCAAGAAAAGATTATTTACTTATAAAAGTGATTAAACCGTTATTATACAGCTGAAGCTGTACTAAATCTTTATAAAATACTCCGTGTAAACTTAAGGCTGTAAAACAGAATATTTTAACTCCACTTTAAAACCCTAAGCATTTTTTGACACTGCAATCTAATGTTATCCTTCAAGCTGCATAGAAGCTGTATTTTGCATGTGATCACTTGCTTACTACAACTATAAGTTTCAAAATGGTATCAGTTTATATTTGTTTCTGTATAATGGTATATGAAAACTCCTTTCTAAAGCTTCTTATTAATGCATAATTGTACACTCTTGTAAGTGTAATAGTTTCATAACTTCTGTCAAATATAATTTATAGAACTATAATAATAAATGAATTCTGTAATAGAGCTTTAATCTCTATTATTGACAATTGTCCTTGATTTGCAAGTAAAAACGTTGTGTGGTGAATAGAAATATGTGGAAAAAAAGAAAACCATGTGGTGGAGTAAAAAGGAAGATTAAAAGAGAATATCAAAATATAACTAATTATCAACCAAACAAAACCAGTGATACTGAAACGTCATGTGAAGATTGAAAAGAACACATTCATTAATCAAACAATCGAGTGTCAAGCGCGAGTTCAGTCAACGTCTTATGAAGGTTCCGTAGCAAAAACGGCATACGATAATAAAAGTGAGGACTAAGAAAAGGCTCCGGAAGTTGATAGTGATTTAGTTTCATGCAGCAGTGCAAGTTCAAGTAATGATGAAGATGATTTTTCAAGAAATTTAACGTTCCGTCGTAAAATTAAGGAATAGGCTATTGAAAGAAATGTACTCGTATTTCAAATAGCTCTTAGCGACTTAGTTACAATTTTAAATTGCAGATTTCCGGGAATTTTACCAAAGGACGCCAGAACAATTTTAGGGACTGTCAAACAAATACATATAAAGACTATAGAACATGGAGAATATTGGCATAATGGTCTAACTAAATGTCTACGTAAAGCATTGGAAAACTGGGTTGATGTTCCAGACAAAATAAAGTTAAATTTTAATTTTGACGGTCTCCCAATATTTAAAATCAGGCGGACGGAGACCATAATTAGTTCCGAATACATAAAAATAAAACTAGTATGTACTGATCACAAAAATTACTTGTAATTTATACCCCTTTTGCATACAGTTTAAAAGAGAAATAAAAAACCTTGCCATAAAGAAAATTTACTTTTATTCATTGAAAAACCCGTATAGACAAACATAATAGAAATATCCATCAGTGGATATCTTAAATATTTAATTTATTAATAATTAAAAATAATCAATCAGTTACGTATTTACTAGATAAAAAGAATAACAGTTACATAATTTTGTGTCTTAAAATACAATCACAGTCACGAGATTACGCGTTTTCATAGATGCTGACTAAGCTAGATAATAAAAAAAGGAACAAATTACTATGAAAATTATGGCACTTTATATATAAGCAGTCGAAAAAGACAAATAATTGCGTGCTCGCGTCCCTGGAACTTTCTCTCAACTAAACTAATCACGTTTTGCGTTCGTTACGCTGCGGACGCTGCTTGCTGTCCTTGTCTAACGCATTCGGTATAAGTGCTTTATCTCACGAGTGCGTCTAGACCATGATTGTGTATGTACACTACACACACACAATCATAATGGCCCGGACGCGCTCGTGGGATAAGACATCTATACAAGTCGAAGAAATAAACAAAATATTCTTATAAGTTTAACTGAAAGTTTAACTTGAGAATAGTTCAAAATAAGCGTCACTTGTTTGCTAATCTTATTTGTAAGAAATATGATACCGAGTTTTTAATTTTTAACACATAACCCTAAAGAGCTGTATAATTTATTTGCTGAAAACTGATGTACAGCCTGAATAATAAAAATATTCTATTATAACGGCCATTAAAGAGGAAAAGCTGTATAATGGAATCTAGATCTAATCTAATGCCTCGACCAATTTGCAAGTAATATAAAAAACGTTCAATCAAACATTCATTTACTAGGGCTTTCGGATCACGAAACTGCTCAAACATTGACTATTAAGGCGAAAAAGCAAAGAGCATTCACTACCTGGTTCGAACACAGACGTGACTATAGTGCAGATAACGTAAGAAAGTTTTGCGAAGCTGTGTCGGCTCTGTCATTCGTAGAAGTTTTTGAGTCAAATATATTATCAGCAGCTTTTGAAAACTTTTATGATATATTTTGCTTGTTGTACAATTTATGTTTTCCTACAATAACAGTTAAAATTAACAATAAACCAGCAAAATTAAATTGGCTCACTAAAGGTTTAAAAATATCAAGCAGAACTAAACGTAATTTATATCTGGCATATAGCAAAATTAGTTCAAATAAGAAGGAAAATAAAAGTAAATATAATAAGTATAGTAAAATTTTTAAAAGAACGGTACTGAAAGCCCAATGTGTTGTTAACGCTAGACGTATAAAAAACAATAAAAACCGAGCGAAAGCTATATGGAATGCTATTTCAACATCCACTTCCAATAACCTAACAAATAATGACATTGAAATGATAAAATCCAATAATATGACTTATACTAACGCAATTGACATTTCTAATATACTTAATAACTATTTTATACAATTGACATCGAATAATATATGTAATAAAAATGACTTAAAATCCTATAATATAAATAAAAATTCAAATACAATTTTTCTAACCCCCGTTGATGCTAACGAGGTTTACAACATAATTATGAGCCTAAATAACAGCAAGACAAGTGGTCACGACGACATTACTACCAAAATACTAAAAACTTGTGCCTCTTTAATTTGTCACCCACTGGCACATATTATTAACTTGTCATTTTTGGAAGGCATATTCCCAAAACAATTAAAAATAGCAATCGTTAAACCTTTGTTCAAGAAGGGTGATAAATTCGATGCAAACAATTATCGTCCTATAACTATAGTCCCAATTTTATCAAAAATCTTCGAAAAGGCAATGCTTGTAAGGTTAAATAGTTTTTTTTACAAAATTTATGATTTTACGAGATGAACAGTTTGGTTTCCGTAAAGGAAATTCAACTACGCTTGCATGCTTTAACCTATTAAAATATATTACAGAAAGTATAAATGAAGGAACCTCGCTTATATCGATTTTTTTGGATATGACCAAAGCCTTTGACTTTGTCAGTCACAAGATGCTTTTGTATAAATTGGAATGTTATGGTATACGGGGTCCAGCTTATAAATGGATCGTTAGTTTCTTAGAAAATAGAAAGCAATATACTGAAATATCAAAAGTTATTAAAAATACATTAAATACATTTACAAAAGAGAAGTTCAAATCTGAACTATTAATTAACAATACTGGTGTTCCTCAAGGAAGTATACTGGGACCATTGTTATTTTTGATTTATATAAACGACCTCCCTCAAGCTACTCCTCATAAGTGTATACTCTTTGCTGATGACACTACAATAGTCATAAAATGTGCCAATAAAAACGAGGCTCAGCAAACGGTACATAAAGCCCTCTCAGATGTGATCCATTGGATGGAAACAAATAATTTAAATATTAATATTAATAAAACAAAAATTATTCAATTTCTTTCATATAATTCTAATGCATTACCACTTGAACGTTGACAATTATAATTTTTTGGGTATAACCCTCGACAAACACCTTAACTGGAAAACTCATATTGATTTATTGTGTAAGAAGATTGAACGAAAAATTAGGCAAACTGTGTCTATGGAACCAGCATTGGTGGCATATCATGGACACGTGTCGTCTCTGCTTAGCTACGGACTGATAATGTGGGGCAACTCAGTCGACATAGATAGAGTGTTCGTGATCCAAAAACGATGTGTTAGGGTCATAAACAAGGCGTGGTTTTTAGAAAGCTGCAAACCCCTTTTTGAAGCATGTAACATACTTCCTCTACCGTGCATGTACATAAAAGACATTTGTGTCTTCACTAAACAACACCCTGATTTATTTAAGAAACGTGGTGATGTTTTTACACGTCAAAAAAGGACAAAGTTCACCAATCTATTATATGAACCTCGTGCTAAGAACGACTTATATAAAAAAAATATTTACAATATGTGTTTATCTATTTATAACTGTCGACCTAACGACATCAAAATATTGGATGGTAACAAATTTAAAAGATCTTTGACTCACTGGCTTCTTATTAACTGCTTTTATAGTGTTAAAGAATTTAAAGACTTTTGTAAAATGTAATATTGACTGAATTCATACAACAAAAAATTTGCACGTCTGCTTGCTGACTAAATACATTGTATCTTAACAATTAATATAAGATCTTATATGACATGTATTTTAGCAAATAAATTATTTGATTTGATTTGATTTAGAAAGTGCGTAGTAAAGCCACGGGACCCATAATACTCTCTAGATATCTTTTAGGCTGTATAATATCTGTCGCCATTTCCGAACAAATAACAACAAAACAAAATATGACGTCTTACATTATCTTGACGATTGCCGAAGTTATTATTATGATTTTCCGCTAAATACATTATTTGTGGTACCTATTGTGCAATTTAACAATCTTATGATTCTAACCTCAAACCCATAAACTTATTACTAGTTTTGGTAATATTCCTCGTGAATTCTTCAGTATTTTGCGGGCGCGTGAATATTTTTCCACAAAACTATGCACTATTTCACAGTAAAAATGAATCGGCACGTTGAATCTACAATTCCAAGTCCAACATTTATTCTTGACTTATAACTTCACAGTAAATCGGCGGTCCACCATTATCATAACTACATAAAAAGAATATCATCTAATATGCGGTTATTGTTTCATAAATTTCACATTGTAATTCTCTTAAAAAAACTAATGAAGAACTATTATCTTTTTGAGAAACTTATAATTGAATAACTATACGCCGATGGTTTCCTTCAACACCATACTACAGCTCTTCTACAGCTATAGTACAGCCATTTTTTTAGCTATACAGCTATTATACAGCTATAATAACGCATTAGGCTGTATAACCATTGGCCCAATTTCTACTTATAGAAGCTGTATAAGCGCTTATACAGCCCTAGTATAGCTTCACTATACAGACTGTGGCGCACAAATAAACTAAAACACAGCTTTTATACAGCCTGTCGTGCTGCTTGGGAATTGGACAATTAATTAGAAACAAGGTGTGAAATTTCTTCACAATTTGATTTTGAAATTAGAATTAAATCTTTATTAATCGCATCACTTTGGGCAGGTTCCCGCCTTTTCTTATTCATTTAGTCAGGTTACATTCTGACTCAGAGTTTGAAAAAATGGGTAAAAACAAAAGCTGTGATGCAGCTACAAGGAAAATTATATTGAATTTTCATTTCAAACGAAAATGGTCTTACAGGAAAATAGCCGTTCACTTAGAGTGTTCCGTAAAGATGGTATTTAACGCCATTGTATATTATAAACAGTTTGAAACATCTGACAGTGTACCCGGAAAAGCGGGACAAAGGAAGACCACTGTTCGAGAAGACAGGAATATGCTTCGTTTAGCTAAGATATACCCCTTTAAAGGTTCAAATATTATTAGAAAAGACATCTTTTCCGAGAACGACCCTCGCAACGTCTCCCCAAGACTTGTACGGAGGCGGTTGGTTGAAGGCCAATTGTTCGGAAGACTTGCTAGGTGCCACTTCTTACTAGGCAACACAAAGAAAATCGTCTAACCTTCGCTAGAAAGTATGGCAGTTGGACTGTTCAACAATGGAAAAAAGTTTTATTTTCGGATGAAACTAAAATAAATTTGGTGAATTTTGATGGAAAACGATACGTTCAACGAGATACGTTCGAGGCTTTGAATAACAAGTACACAATAAAGACAGTAAAGCATGGCGGTGGAAATGTCAAAGTGTGGGGATGTTTTTCTGGATACGGGGTTGGTCCGGTGAGGAAGATTCAAGGGCAAATGGATCAATATCAATACAAAGACATTTTACAAGAAACAATGATTCCTTGCCGATGGAAATTTACCAGTATCATGGATTTTCCAACACGATAATGACCCCAAACGTACAGCAAACAGTGTAAAAGTGTTTCTCAGGGAACAATCGGTGACAATTTTGGAGTGGCCTGCTACCAGTCCGGATTTAAATCCGATAGAGAATTTGTGGAACACAGTGAAGAAAACACTGTCAAATAAATATATCACTAACATGAACCAACTTTACGACATATTTGTAGAAGTTAGGGAGGGTATTGCAATGGAAACGTGTCAAAAATTGATAGAATCCATGCCGCGTCGTTGTAAAGCTGTAATCGACCACATAGGCTATCCTACCAAGTACTAAACTACTAACACTAGCTATGAATGTGTTACTCATAGTCTTCTTATATCTTTTATCCAAAGTATTATAATTTGTTGAAGATTTAAGTATTTATTTCATATGTTTCTAATTAGCTGTCCAGCGAAGTGTGTTGTATTTTAATTCTCTTTAAATAAATGTTGGCTTTTTATATAAATGACCAGTGGTTATTGTTACGAAATTTATATTTTTATACTAAAGAAGAACTAACGCTTTCACATAATATATATACTTAAAATCCTTCTTTTCCTAGTAAAATAATAGTAAACAAGTCAAATGTTTAATAATAATGGAAGAGTATTTTGGTGTTTCTAATTATATGACCACCACTGTATGTCCATTCACGAAGGCGCGCCCTTTCATGGTAAATTATTGAAGCGCATTTATACTGATGGTCCTTGTCTGTACCAGACGTCTAAGTGTGAGTGATGTTAATAATACATACAATAAAACAGTTATTTACTAGCGACCCACCCCGGCTCCACACGGGTGCAATGCTAATAATGCTAAATATACTACATAATAATGAATAGATTCAGGCGTTACTTTGCGGAAATCCATATTCAATAATGACAAATATTTTTTAAATATTTTAAGAAAACATCAAATTAATATTTTAATTTGATGTTTTCTTTTTAATTTGATGTTTTCTTAATCGAGAAGGTTTCTCGATCGTGCGCTCGAAGAGTCAAGACCTCCTGAGGATGCTTCGTGTAGAAGCGAAACGCGTCGAAAAAATTCTTTCGGTTTGGCTGCGTGGCGTTTGTGACGTCACGTCGGGTTACCAGGAAGAAAAAATCTTCCGGTTTGGCTGCGTGGCGTTTGTGACGTCACCAGGAAAATTCACGTCAAATCAACGTCAAAATAATTCGACGAAAGATCACGTCGGGTTACCAGGAAAATTAGGCGGAATTGTCACTAGATATATTTTTGTATTTTTTAAGTGTTTTATTAAAATATTGATTTGATGTTTTCTTAAAATATTTAAAAAATATTTGTTATTATACTACATAATGTCTTTATATACAATACAAACATGTTTTCTTTAGAGGTTACTCTTGAAAGGTTACTCATGACATCATTTTAAAAACTGCTAAAATTATCGGTGTTTCTGTAGTACATTATGCATGATTTAAACATTTAAACTTTTCTCTTGAATCACTCTATCTAATAAAGAAAAACGCTGGTGACATTACTACTGAGCGCTTCCATGCTTCGGAGGGCACGTTAAGCCATCGGTCCCGGTTGTTGTCTTAGGATGGCAGTCGTTATAGCATGGTGGTAGGGCATTTTGCTAATGCCCGCCTGGCTAGCTACCACCCTCAAGTAGAAAATCGGTCGCCAAGCACCTAACGGTGTGTTTAGACAGCTGTCCTTGAGAGCCAGTAATTCTAGGTTAGCCTGAACGACATCTTCGACCACATCATCACTTACCATCAGGTGAGATAGTGGTCAAAGGCTAACCTATCATGCAAAAAAAAAAACGTTATGGCTAAATATATACTGTAACAGCTGTCCGACCATATACCATAACAGCCGGATTGTTCACTGCTGAAAACAGCCTCCCCTATTAATGGGGTATTTACCATAATCCCCACGCTTGGCAGGCGTCTTGAGGATCGCAGTGTATGTTGGCAGTTCTTTAAAAGTCGCTGCTGCCTACCTTCCAGTATTTTTCCCTTATTCGCCTCTTAAGACACCCACGGGATGATATGGGGAGGTGCAATTCTAATCCGGCACCCCACGGGACCCGAGCATATACGCATACCTAATAATATCTTCTTAGTCTCGTCATATTTTAAAGACCAAGTGTTCTAACTCGGTTTATTTTAGCTTACGTGTCCTTGAGTTTAAAGATTTTGCTTTTGGTTTGCCGGGTTTACTCCTGCATAGAAGAATGTATAGAATAATTGAACTTTTTTTAAACACAGCCTAATCTGCTGTTTGTTTTTAAGTTCCTGATATTTTTGTCACAGCTGCAAGCATTATATAATGACCGGCATGTCTTGCTTATTAAAATATTAATTATTTTGAAGAATATATTTTATGAATTTCTTTGCTAGGACCCGTAAGGGAAGAACATGCCTCCCAAGCATCAAATTTAGTCAGAACATGCCCGAAAAATATATCCGTAAGTATTAATTCCATACATGTTTAAATAGTAGGGTCGAATTTAATAAGGCGACCAGTAAACTTCGCGTCATCTGCGTATTAGTAGTCATGGGACGAAACGGGATTCATAAAGTCCTAAATACCTTCTGTGCGTAGCATCTGTTCAGTGAATATTTACTGAATTCATTACTTCTTACTCTGATCTCACTCATGCTGGGTTGGTTATCATATTATTTCTCTAACAACATAGGAATATTCTGTTAAGGTTTGAATTTGGTTTAATAGGCTGGAAGTGCTCGTAGCATAGCTTGTTTAGTCATTCTTAACCGATTAAACTAAGTTAACCAACTTCCACTGTGGTCATGACTTGGATGGGTGACCGCTAGCATAACTAAAGCGCATCCGTGCTTCTGAAGGCACAATAAGCTGTCGTTCCCGTTTGTTGTCTTAGAGCAGCAGTCGTTGTAGCGTTGTGGTAGGGTATTTTGCGAATGCCCGTCTGGCTAGCTACCATATTTATGGAAAATCTGTTGCCAAGCACCTAGCGCTGTATTCCGATATCAGTCAAGATGAGCTTTTAAGTAATTAAAGGTTCTGATACCTTCTACCACCATCATACATCGTTAGGTGAGATATTGTCAAAGGCTAGCCGTTAACATGCTTAGCTAAAAATAAAAAAATGCCACTTTTCTATTACTAAGGGTTTAAAGGAGAAAAGGTTTTATAAGGCGCTAGATTAGAAGCAATAGCCTGATCACGTTAACGTGCCCAACATATATATTTATATATATGTGTTTGTTTTTATATTAAAGTGATTTACAGCACTTTTCGATGTGAATCGTAAATAGAATGCTGTCAGTGATTAAAGAATTTACATTGCAATCCAATGTGGCAATGCAGACAGCATCCTGGATACATTTGGAATGCTTCAGATCCTGCGATGCCGTTGCTCAAATGCTTTTATTCTTGTATTTGTAGCATTGCAATATGTGTGTAGTATTTATTTTTAACCGACATCAATAAAATACAGACGAATTGAGAACTTCCTCCTATTTTGGAAGTCGATAAAAAAGGAGAAGGTACCTAACTTTGGACAGGGTGAATCAAATTTAATCATTCTTTTCTTTACTTGAAAGCTGGTAATTCTCGTAAGGTTCTATTAAAATTTCATCAAAATTGGTCTAGTCCTTTTTGAGTTGCACTCTAATAATTCAAATATATTTTCCTATCTTGATGATATAGTCGATGGCTGTGAATGACAGTCAATCCCATAAGTAGCAAAGGTCACTTAAACGAGTGAAAAATTATTTGTTATTGTGACGGAACACGCTCGAGGCCCATCTGATGTTAAGCGAACTAGCCTCTGCCTATAACAGATGCATATTCATCACAAGTCACGAATTCCACTGCGCCCATCACCTTGAGACGTATAGTTGTTTAGTCTCATGTACCTGTAGTTTCACTGGCTCTCAAAGTCTGCTGCCGGAACCCAAAGGTAAGGTGCTTGGCGACAGATTTTCTACTTGAGGGTGGGAGCTAGCCAGGCGGGCATTCGTAAAAAGCCCTTCCACCTTGCGGTAAAGCTCAAGCCCGCGGCGGGATTCGAACCATGGAACGGAAGTCCATAGCCAATGCCACTGAGCCATCACACTCACCACAGAGTCTATATTTCTCACAATCGATAATGAAACAAAGGTTTTCCAGAAATAAAATACAATTCCGGAAATTGACATCGCGCGTCCCATTTTCCACAGGCGTTCTATTTCAGTGATTATCAAGATTCTTTCCGGGGACACTTGAATTGTATCTGTAAAAAGGCGAGACATATATATATATATATTACCTACACTCACGCTAATTTTGTGTTTGGTTATTATGGATAATTTCAAACATTTCTTCACATTATTATACATAATTCGCTAAGCTATTTGTTATGCTGCAACACATACGTAGGTACTTTTATTTTTTGATAGTGATCCCTAGATCGTCTTGTTTTCAACCATTCAATGCAATTAAGTTTGTAAATAATCCATTCAAAGTTTGTAGGTTACAATATTTAATTACAATATTTATATATTAGGAATTAATTAAGAGTACCGCTGTCTGTAAGCTTTCTTTGAATGTACATGTATATTGGAGAGACAAATAAATGCCAATCTATCTATCAAATATTTTATATCAGACTGAATTTCAGGGGCCAAAGCAAATGCCAAAAAAACCGAATCCTTCATTTTTGATTTCAGTTATTGCGGCTATGGCAAAGATTCGTGATATTGGTGTATTGCACTCAAATTTAGAATGCAGTGTGTCTCAGAAGCAAGTGAAAACATTATATTAGCAATTTTCATCAAAAGCCAAAGGAAAAAAAGCCAGAGGAAAGTATTACTACTTTCCAGAGCATTTTATCAAATTCTTTTCATAATGGAGTAACATATTCAGTTACCTATGGGAGTCAAATTATAGAATATAAATTAATACTTTTATCATAGTCCTGCGTATTCAAATAAAATAGATACAATGATGTGTGCATTGTGTCTATATTATTTGAATTTGAAAAATGAGAAATAATCAAAATTTCAGAAAAAATAAAAGATGATATTTAGTACTATTGTTATGATAAAAAATCGGCCATGTGCAAATCGGCCTCGCGCACGAAGAGTTCCGTACTATTAGCTATACAACATTAAACTTCATGTTTTAACTTTTTTTTTGTTTTAACGTGCGCGAGTCCGACTCGCACTTGGCCAACTTTTTGTATTTGTTGTTATAGCGGCAACAGAAATACATCATCTGTGAAAATTTCAACTGTCTAGCTATCACCGTTCTTGAGATACAGCATGGTGACAGGCGGACGGACAGCAAAGTCTCAGTAATAGGGTCCCGTTTTTTTCCCTTTGAGTACGTGAGTTGACATTATTATTAAGTAAATATTTCGGCTAGCAGCCCTTGAAACTGCCCGCATTTCTTGAGAATGAGCATCTTTACTGCTCGAACACCGGTCGGAGATTTCGACTAAACACCGTGAGCGCTAGCCGGTATATTTAGTTAACGATATTCAGTACTGTGGACTTTTCAATGCTAATCAATGGCTCCTAGATAACATTTAGATGGAAAGGATATAATTCGTAGCTAATGGCCTAGTCTTTGACCACTAACTCACCTGATGGTAAGTGATGATGTGGCTGAAGATGTCGTTCAAGTTAACCTAGAATTACTATGGCTCTCAAGCACAGCTACTGAAATACACCGTTAAGTGCTTGGCGACATTGAGGGTGGTAACTACATTCGAAAAACTCTTGTTCTTGGCTTCCTCTTTAATTCAAGATCCGTTTAACTATAAATAGCCGCGAACATTTTTTTTTATATATGGCAATGCTCATCAGGATGCTAGTTTCAATATTTATATATAAATATAGGTATAGTTGAATGATGGTTTTATTACAGCATTACAGCTTCGTACTTGACCGGTTTTTTGTTGATTAAAGCCCAAACTTCATAGTTTTTCTATATAATCTTCTTAAATCTTATACATTTTTATTTTTCAACTAGCTTCCCGGGCGCGGCTACGCCCGCGCGTATTTCGGTTATCGCGCATTACATTACATTAACCTCTTTTTGCGCAGTTGGGTAAAAACTACCCTATGTTTTTTTCCCGGGACGCAAACTATTTCCATACCAAATTTCATTAAAGTCGGTCCAGTAGTTTTGACGTCAAAGCGCAACGGACAGACAGACAGAGTCACTCTCGCATTTATAGTATTAGTACTGATTACGCATTTGTTTATATCGTTCGTTAACTAACAAATTCCCAGGAAAAGAATGTCTATTCCAGAATTCAAATCTCCAAATAAAGCTTAACTAGAAAGTTAGGCAATAAAGGGGCCGAATTTCCTGGTACTAGATCAAAGTCCGGATTGGAACAATATTTTTATTTCTACGAAAATCCTAACATCGTTTCGACTTGAAGATCGATCGCAGGACTCAAAATCTGCTACAAAATCGAAAGCGACGTATACAAATAATATTCTACGAACGATGCAGTTGTCTCAGTTAACCTAAAAATAAAAAAGTTGACCTGCTCGTAAGTGATGACAGGAAGATCGTTTCTTATTACGCTAGGCAAATGTCTACCAAACGCACTACTGTTCTTAGCAGGGTGGTAGCTCCGGGACTATTACTATTACAATTTCTTTATAGTCATACTGTGTAATTTGTTTTCAAAGCCACTCAATGCCTTTCATATTTAAATATCTTCATCATCAGCCGGAGAACCTCCACTACTGAACAAAAGCCTACCTCATCGCTTGGCCGGCGTCTTAGGGATGTGTAAATTTCTCAAATGACGCTGCTGCCCACCATACCGTATTTTCCCTTAGTCGCCTCTTACGACACCCACGGGATGGGACGGGGGGATGAAATTCTAGCCTGGCACCCCACGGGGCAACGTACAGAATTAAAATATACAACATTCCAGGCAGATTGGTTCAGCTTTCCTCTGCTTCTATAAATTTTAACTAAAACTGATCAAGCCCATTGACGGGGATACACTTAGAATAAACCAAGTAATTGGATCAATACAATTTAGACATAAAAAACGGCTAAAACTTTATTTAGCTAACTATTTGTGTTACCAATCAGCTAAAAAACAATTTGCGCTACTCGAAAATGCACAGCATTTCAATTTCATACTCAGAGCCAAACAAAACTTCTAACGAAAACGTTTTATTTCCGTATATAGTCGGCGGAAAACGGCCGAACTGATAAATGTTTGCGATACCTAGTTGTCAGTATGCACCGTGCTAAAAGTTGTTTCGTATTCGAACTAGTTTTCAGGTCAAAGCATGCACCTTATTTACCTACCTTGTATACGAGCTACGCTAGAAAATGTTAGCACTGAGAAACAAATTTTTAGGTATCAAGTTAACATTATCAAATGTAGGAAGCTGGAGAGTCTAGGCGTCATTATGAGAAGCCCAAAGTACGATTTGCTACAGTTAATAATCCAGGGAAAATACAGAGAAAGAGAAATGTAGATAGAAGGTAATTATGTTGGCTCAAAAAAATTCACCAGTAATTTAGAATCGAGCACCTGATCTTTCTTTTAAGCTGTAGTGGCGCAAGATCCACCTAGCCGTTGTTGGACGGACCAAGTAACTGCCCTCATCGGACTCTCTGTTACAACTGCCAACAAAATTGAAAACCGAACGGAATGGAGACGTATTGTGCTTAGAGTCATGAAGGTCTTTCAGGGACTTTCAGTAATGAAGTATATGACCAAGAAGAAGAAGACGCCGGTTCAAGTTATGCTAATGTAATGATTGCAAACCTTCATTAGAAGATGGCACAACAAGAAGAACCTAGTACCATAGTAAAACAAGAAATGTAGTTTGACTTGAGGCCCTAAGGAGATTAAAATGCCTTCTCTAGTCTGGTATAACTAAAGATGTATCTGGACTATAACTAAAGATGTATTTATTATTGTCAATAATTAATAAAATATGAACGCACTCTAAAACCGCTAGGTATATAGTTTTTATGGTGTGCATGCTGTGGAACGTACGTACGGGTGCACACACTTACACGGACGCGCACACTTACAAGCCACGATCGGTACCGCTCTATGAAGCCAAAATACTTTTTTAGTTTTAGCTGATAGTCTAGCCTTTTGCTCTGGAATTAAGGGCTCTCAAAGACAGCTGCCGGATACATCGTTAAGTGCTTGGAGTCAGATTTTCTACTTGAGGGTGGTAGCTATCCAGGCAGGTAAAATCGCAAAATGCCCTTCAATCGTGTTATAACGACTGCTATAATTAGACAACAACCAGGACCGATGACTTAATGTGCCCTCCAAAACACGGAAGTGTTCAGTAGTAATGTCACTAGACTAGCGGTCGCCTATCCAACTCATGACCGCGGTGGGCGTTGCTTAACTTAGCTGATCGGTTAAGAACGGCTAAGCAAACTTCACAACAAGCGCTTCAAATTAACAGTATTCTCATAGATAAGCATGGTTCTTTTCTATTTTGGGTCTACTTTTTAAACATTTTTGACTTATTTTTGACCTCTTAATGACCTCTTTGACCTCTTAATGAATGAATTAACGAAATTCCCCAAAATCACAGTAAAAAATACATCAAAACAGCTCCAAAAGTTCTAGCACTTGGTTCCTCAAAACTTACTTTGTTGAGAAGTATTCTTCAAATACATAGAACGTCCTCTAAACTGAAGTGGAATTGATCGTTTATTCTACTTCAGAGAATAGAATATGAGATTATTTGTTTGATACAAGGCAATATACAAAGATTTTGAAATTAAGGAAAGAGCATACAAACTAATAAAACCATACCGTCGTCCATTGTGTCGGAGCGTAAGGACAGACTTCACCACATCGGGTTCTTCTCGACGTTTATCCATAAACCATCACATAAGACACTTCAAGAACGTCAAGCGGGTAGCTGTAGTAAATTTGCTATGAGACTGGCAACACTGATTTATCGGCGTTATTTCTAGTCTGTGACCGCTGCTAATCTATACTCATTTTGGAGCCTGTGATAAGCTGCTATTTAGCCCATTCTATGCTCATTCAAACCACATCCAATCATATAAGATATTTTATCACGTGAATCGTTTTGTTTTAACTATAGCACTGTTTGAGTAGTTTTGAGTACAACGTCAATAATGGAGAAGGAGTGGGCCTGAATTTGTTAGTGCGGCTAAAATGAAAAGGTTAGACGATTTACTTCTACTAAACTAAGACCAGACATAGATAATCGCACATTTAAAAGACCCAGTATTAGATTTGTCATATTTCAAATAATCCGAAAGGAAGCAGTAAAAATCATAGCACATTTATATTAACCTAGCTTGATTTTTAACCAACTTCATAAAAGGAGGAGGTTCTTAACTCAACGGTATTTTTTGTGTGTTTTACATCATACTTCTTTACAGGGTGTACCGGTGTTGTTTTTTTTTGGATTCGAAAGCTGTTCCTTGTCATGTTGTCATCTGCTAGATGCGTGACTTGTACTATATCTCATACCTAGCCTTTATCGAACCTCCAAAAACCCCTAAATATTGACATACAACTTGAAGACAGTAAAATGATGAATTGTATGTTCTTGTTTATAAAAAATAGGCCAAGTGCGAGTCAGACTCGCGTATGAAGGGTTCCGTACCATTAGCTATACAATATTAGACTTCATATTTTAACCTATTTTTGTTTGAAGGTGCGTGAGTCCGACTCCCACTTGGCCAACTTTTTGTATTTGTTGTTATAGCGGGAACAGAAATACATCATCTGTGAAAATTTAAACTGTCTAGCTATCACTGTTCTTGAGATACAACCTGGTGACAGACGGACGGACAGTGAAGTTTCAGTAATAGGGTCCCGTTTTTACCCTTTGGGTACGGAACCCTTAAAACTGTAAATATTGGGGCCCGTGTAAATTGCATGTTTACTTATTTGTTTTTACAATAAAGTGATACTCTATTTTACTACCATCTCACCTGAAGTCAAGTAGGGATGCGAACAAAAATGTTGTTCTGGCTAACCTAGAATTACTGGTTTTCAAGGACAGTTGGCAGAACACACGGTTATGTGCTTGGTGACAGAATTTCTACTTTAGGGTAGCTAGCCAGGCGGGCATTTGCAAAATGCCTAACCTCCATGCTGTACCGACTGCGCTATCCTAAGACAATTAGCGGGACCGACGGTCTCCGAAGCCCGGAAGCGCTCAGTAGTAATGTCGCTAGCGGTCACCTATCCAAGTCATTACCGCAGCGGACTTTTTGTTGCTTTGATATTTCACGAACTAAAAAATTCAAACATAACTTATATAATTTATTTTCCGACTACCATTTGAGTGTCAGGGTATTTAGATGGCAAGGAATCCTGCCTAACGCTCAACGTGCTATAATACCCTACTTACATTGGTGTGAATGGTGGCATGCTGTTCATTCGGCGCATTTTTACTGGGTGGCATTTACAAAATCGGGGGTATTATTTATAATTTAATAATTATCTTGGCGCTGATGAATATGATTTAAAAATATCACATACCTAGTCGGGCAACTTCCTCACAACTTCTTTAAATCTGAATGTGCCAAATGCAGAAAGCGTTCAGTACTCACGGAATTCAGATTTTTTAATTATGCATTAGTACTTGCTTGAGGGGACGCATGCATTTAAATTGCCTGCAATTTCCTTTGTTTGCCTCATTGTGGAGAATATACGGGAAAGCTTTTCCGCACATTCTGCAGAGATTTTTGCGCTAATAAAAGTTTTTAGTCATGTTAGAATTAAAGGTTATACAATATGTTTTATTTCATTCGTATACAGGGTTATTGGTAATATGCTAACAACCTCTTAGGGTTGACTTCTGCTTGTACTAACATTTTAATTTTGTGTTGAAAAATATTTTTCTTTTTTTTTGTGTTTTAATGCCTACTCTGAGCCAAGAGCGTTCACCGCGGCAACACTACCGCGGACCACGCCGTGCTCCCTTTGAATAGAGTTTAGAATATTTACG
Organism: Plagodis dolabraria; assembly: GCA_963854805.1. Lineage (NCBI taxonomy): Eukaryota > Metazoa > Arthropoda > Insecta > Lepidoptera > Geometridae > Plagodis > Plagodis dolabraria. The sequence continues at coordinate 23,917,835 of OY978459.1, forward strand.
TCACGCAAAGTAATAAAAATATGAAACAATACGTTACAGGCACAAGAGACTTTTAACAAAGATGGCCCTCGTACTTATTCCGTTAAAAACACAAATAAAATACAAGAAAAAAATATTTTAAGATCAATTTTTTTCAGAACACAAAAATATATATCTCAAAATATTTGCTAGGATTAGCAGATGACAACCCTAAGAGGTTGTTAGCATTTTACTTATAACCGTGTAATATGTGATTGCCGGTAACGAATAAAATAATTTCTTTTTAATATAGGCTTGTTTTTTTTCTATCTTACAGAAAGTGTTTGAAGTAGAGTATTTTCGTGCTCATAATTAAAAGATAAACAATATACTACAATTATTACAAGGTAATATTAATGTCAAAAATAATATTAAATTCAATTACTGGAAGAGTAATGGTCATACAAATAACCCACCCCTAACTGTACCTGGTGCAAAAGTGCCCATTACACTGGCGGCATTACCACGCTGGATAGCTATGGCCAACCTTTGCACCAGGTACGAGCTGGAGCGGGAGTCACCCGTTTTTTTCCTCAACCTTTGCCCAATTTCGCTAACTAAACTTTTAGCCTCAGTGCCCCAGCAGCCCATTGTCTCCACGGCAACGGGCACAAAATAATATTGTGGCTCCAACGCCGCATACTTCAGCCGCTTTTTACAGGCAGCATCCGCCGCAGCAGCTGCCGAAGAGTGGATGGTCCTAGCCAGGTGACTGGAGGCGACTGTGCTGACGCAAGTGGCATCCCATATAAGGCACCTGCCTTTTTTCCATGGCACCAGGGTCAGCCCATCTGGTCTCTTTCCATCAGATCTGCTAAGGCCCGGCGGCTCGAGCACACACGGGACATCCGCCGATACAAAGGCTCTGCGGACTATATCGTTGAGGGCGTGGTGTCGCGGAAACCTTCCTGTGCTACGACGACAACTCAGAGTGTGATGACCATCGCTTCCCACCATGGAGCCGCAGGTGCAAATATGGGGTTCACACACCGTACAGCCCAGGCGGAGTGCCACCGCCACCCGCAGAGAGTCATCGTCAAGCAAAGTGCCCAGGTGAGGCGAAGGTAGCGCGTGCAACCATGCCCCCGATTCTGGCTGCGACACAGCCCTAAGTCTAGCCCGATCGGCCCCCGAAGAACCCTCCAATAACTGCTCCTGGATCCGCTTAGCTGAGACGTCATCCCAAGCACGCTGGATATGCGATGCTTCAGGGCTTGGTGCACCCGAGTTGACGACAGACAGAAAGGTATGCTCGTCCAGTCACCATTGGAATTGAGAATTGTAGTGACGAGATCAGCCACCCCATGCGCCGACGCCAAGAAAGCTGGCAACCCTACATCCCGCGTACACCGCACACCGAGACCCCCATACCGGATGGGAAGAGTAGCTTGCCTCCACTGAGGCTCATTAAAAGAGACATTTAAGATCGTCTCGACCGATGATTTTAAAGCCTGGTCAAAAGAAGAGACTTCTTCAGCATAAAATCAGGTAGGGGCAGTCCGCAAGAGATATGTTATTTTGGGAAGGGCGAAGCACATGCGCAACAACACAATCGCCACATGTGCGGAAAGATCTCTGAGACGTTCTTGAGCTATCAGGAGAAGCCGTTTGCGAGATGCGATAGCTTCTGGCACTCCCTCAGGAAAAATAGGAGACCCTAGAAGGGTGAAAGAATCAGATGAAAGTTTTTTGAGGCCAGGCAATAGAGAGTTGAAACGTGAAAAGTGTGTTCGAGCTTCAATGCCGCAAGGGAAAAATTCGCATTTGGAGGGATTCACCTCTAGACCCAGTTCCTTGAGGCGAGGAATGAGTGTCTCCAGATCCTGGTGAACGTCCTCCGGTGATCCCCCAAGGGTGCCATCGTCCAGATACCACAAGTTCAGAGTCGATTTAAGTTCTAAGACCAACTTGTGGATTGCTAAGCTGAAGACAAGAGGCCCCAACGGATCCCCTTGCTGCGCTCCCACTTGAGAAGAAATGAGTTTGCCTTCAAAGAAAAGATTAGAAGGAGAAAAATACACTTGATAAAGAAAGTGATACAAAGAAGGAATTTTATCCTTGACCTCGCTCAAAAGCACGTCTCTTTCCAGGCTGTTAAAAGCGTTACGTAAATCGAGCTTAAGCACCACGCAGTCTGAATGCTTGGGGTCCATGACGAACGCACGCGTCGCATGGATAGCGGCCTCGCACCCCAGCTGCGTCCCGAACCCTAACTGGTGCGGCTGTAAGTATGCCGACATCGCTTGTCTTATGGAACGGCACCCCAACTTAGCTGTCAGCCTCCGATACACTACCGATTGCTTTAGGTCTTATGCCTCCCCCTCTTTTTGCAAGTGCGCAAAGAGTTGCTCCATACAAATACGGGCACATTACCAGATTCAGCTGACCACTTAACAGAAAATTTACGAGCTTTGTCAAACACTCAAGTAAACGCTGACCATTCTCACCTGCAGAACCAGATGTTAGCTCTTTTAAATGGCCCGGACGAATCCCGTCCAAGCCCGCTGCAGAACCACTGTAGAAAGAGCTCAACGCCAGCGCGACGTCCTCTACCGTTACAGAAACCGGGGAAGATGACGTATCCGGCGCTGACGGGAAGTTGAGAGGACGCGATGGTTTCGGGTGCTTCAGTTCGAGGGCGTTTAGCGTGCCGGGTTCATATTGCGCGAATGAGTCTTCAGAAACTAAAAGCCGGACAGCTCCCCACAGGTCACCCTCGAAGACTTTAGACTCAATGGTTTTTCTGTTGTCGCGTGACCTAGAATATCCCGTCGCACTGCCCGACTCTTCTGTGAACTGATCAGACCCGAAAGACTCGATGTTCGCCTTCACCTTTGCTGTCATGTTGCCAGGTGCGTCCTTCGAAGGAACTTTCAACGCGTCATACGCAAAGGTGAGAAGCATGCACCAGTCCTCAACACCATTACAGCCAACGCACCTATCAATTATTTTGCACAGCTTGCCTGCAGCCTGGTTTCGCGCACCTTTAGGGACGTGCCGAAGTACCGGAGTACTCGCCTTCAAGGTCGCAAGCCTATCCAGAGGGCAGGGACGCGATGCCTGTGGCGGCGCCTGGCTCACCGGTTGGGAGTCGGATACTGAGAGCGAGGTCTGTGGAGTAGCGCCCGGCTGACGCATACCTTTGTGTATGCGGCCTATATGGACCTTGAGTCCATGTAAACTAAAAGTACGTGAAGACCCAGGGCAGAGGGGACAAATAGAAGTCGCGGTTAGGGCACTCATTTTCAGGTTGGAAAATAAACATACAATAAAAAGTGTTTAAAGTAACAATAACTTAGGTAGTTTGGTACCTTACATTAAAAAAACTGATTCAAAACAAATTGTTCAATGCAAATACTAAAGAAAAATACAAGAATTAAGTATATATAGCAGAATAACATTAAAATTACAGTAAAATCATCAATTGAATCAAATCAAGCTAACTGGCTTTACATAAGTGCAAAGTTCAAATCAACAAATAAATCATTAAAAATAATGTTATATATGTGACTTAAAATAAATAATTACAGAAGGTATGAAATACAATTGAACCACAATAATTTACACTACATGTGAATAGTAATTAAAGTCAACTAAGATAATAATAAAATTCAATATAAGTATGTCAAATAATAAAAAAAAATTGTAATCCTAAAATAATATTACTCATAAAATAATTAATAATTAAAATATTCCTTGATATCTTTTATCAGCCACCTTTCAATCTCAAACTGCCACGTGTTCATTTGAAAATCTAGGTCGTGTTTTTCATAACTGCATAGGCAGGAGTGCTTTGTTCAAAACTTGTTAGACCAACAGCATAGCAAACTTTTTTAAATTAAGTTACGACGCCCCTTTATTTATATGCGTTACTCGTTTGTTTTATTATCGTTGAAAGGAATGTAGTTTTAACAAACGAGTGTAGTTAGTTTTGGTGCAGCTACGGTACTAGTCTAAGCTGCATTTTCCGTACATATATTATATAACCGGCTGCGGCTTTGTCCGCGTCGGAATTGCTTACACGTTCTCCCTCAGGAACTACTGTTAATAGTATGTATTTATTTTGACCTATTTTCACTGTCACCCACTAGGCAGCACCAGTAAATAAAGTCGAGGTTGATAAAAATTACAAATATTTTACCCTAATTTATTGAACTACACAATTTACCACATACAAACTTATTCAAGTGTAATTTGTAAGCAAACCTGTCAGAAGAAAATATCTTATTCTCACCAGATACAGTTGCTAGCAAAAAGTAGATATGATAAAGTATTTATTAATTTTTTTTGTACGTGAAAAACTATCAGCTAACATATACATTCAGGATATTTTTTTACCGTCTGTATGCGTTTATTAACAATATCCTACGAACTATGTACCTACAACACTACAACTACTACAATAAAAGCACGAAGACATCCTATAAGTCATTGCAGACTCAGAGGCAATCCAAATGCTCCAGTCCACTTGCAGTTGGCAGCATGCCCAGCATGTCGGCAGTACTGCCTCGTTGAATTGCAATGCTTATTCGTTGAGCCAAATAGGTTCCAAAATTTTGATCACGCGTTGCATCGACAAAGCTCTCCGATAAGTTTTGGAAATTACGATGAGCTCCCCGTCTCCACGGATCCAACGTATCAACGCCAAACGGCTCAAATACCTAACCACTAGCGAGGTTAGCATACTTGAACCGCTTGAGTTGTTCCGCCGAAGTAGCCGCGATAATTAATTTAGACAAGTCTTAAATAGTTCACAGTAATAAAACGAGATTGTACAAATACCCCGTAAGAACATCAACAAGGGCAACACTCATTAGCACTTAATAATGAGCCATTATGAGCTGCCGTGCAATGTATAGCGAGAAATGAAATAGATTTTAATTCGAACCTAACAATCGAAGTCTTACAAGATCATATAAGAAATTAGGTATTAATTATTATTTTTTTACAATATTAGGTAATATCAAAGATATATCGGTATTTTGTCTCTTCTTGGTTTCTTATTCGCTTTAGTGACAATCTATACGTCATTTTCTCAAAGAAATCTATAGGTAGTAAGTATAAGCGTTTTGGTCAGTTTGTTAGAGCACACATCTATAATTGCGTAGTCGAAAAAGTGCTCGTAGCGAAGTGTGCATAGGTCTTCTGAACCGATCAGCAAAGCTAAGCAACGTTTGCCTCGGTCATGAGTTGGATGGGTGACCGCTGGTGACATTACTACTGAGCGCTTCCGTGCTTCGGAGGGCACGTAAGCCGTCGGTCCCGGTCGTGTCTTAGGATGGCAGTCGTTATAGCATGGTGGTAGGGCATTTTGCGAATGCCCGCCTGGCTAGCTACCACCCTCAAGTAGAAAATCTACTTGAGAGCATATTATTCGAGGTTAGCCTGAACAACATCTCCGACCACATCATCACTTACCATCAAGTGAGATAGTGGTCAAAGGCTATCAGGCATGAAAAAAAAAGTTTAACATTGTGATAAGGAAATCATTTTTTTTATAGGTTTAACTATTCCGAATGATTCCGGTTTAAGGTACCTAAATCTGAACTTTTTCGTTATAGTGATGGATTAAGCACGAGGCACAACTAGTGTTAAGCGGTATGAACATTATTGCTTGGCGGTAGATATAGGCATAGTGGCACTTCCCCGGACGGACTCGCTGAAAGAGATTTGCTCCTACAAAAAAAAATACACATTAAATTTTGTTGTTCTGAGGAACTGTTCGATTTACTACCTGCAACTTAATTTCACCACCGAACTTTTCGACAAAAGTATGATATTTCATCAATTTCATGTCGACTTCTGGAAGTCCACAACCTTGCGATTTTCACGGCATTTGATACCTCTCACTGCCACATTATGGAACCAGCTGCCAGGTGAAGTATTTCCGAACAGTTACGACTTAGGAACCTTCAAGAATTGGCATATTCCCTCCTCAAAGGCCGGCTACGCATCCTCGAGACCTCTGGTGTTGCAGATGTTTGTGGGCGACGGTGATCACTTACCATCAGGTAAGCCGCCAAAAAAAAAGTAATTTTCAACGTTCCTAACAACCTTGCCACTTATTGTATTATGTGTTCTGTACCCTAAAACCGCTTCACACAAACACAAAACTCAAATATTTATGGAACTTACGCGTAGCCCCGTATTTTCGACTCGGAATTATTCGCATTGCTGCCTCGTATCTGTTGATATTTGAGGCGAGGATTCTGCGGTAGAAGGTATTTGGATGTTTTGATTTTGTATCTAAAAGATAGCTGTATTAAAAAAAATACACACAAAAAAGGTTTTCTCCTTTTCTCTTAATTCAACTGTATTTTTTGTGTTGCCTTATAAATAACTCCAGGGTGTGCCGATTCTAAAGATTTTTTAAAATTCGAAAGCTGATTCTTGTCTTGTGGTCCCATTTAAATTTAAGTCAGATTTGATGAGTATTATATGAGTTAGCCCTAATAATGCGTAGTTTATGTTTGAAGTCGGGTTTTATTTTATTTTTTTATTTTATCGCTAATAGGCTAGCCTTTGATTACTATTTCACCTCATGATAAGTGATGACGCGATCGAAATTATCTTCAAGCTTACCTAAAATTACTACTGGCAATTATGGACAGCCGCAGAAAGAAAAACACCTTTAGATTTCAGATGTTTTGGACATACCAGACATTCGAAACATGCTACCCTGTTATGACGACTGCCGCCCTAAGCCTAAGACAACAACCGGTACTGTGCCCTACGAAGCAAGTGCACACTCTGTAATTAGTTAAAACCAGTAGCGATCACCCATCCAAGTAATGAATGCAGCGGGTAAGCTCCGCTCAGAGTGCTTTGTTGGTGCATTGTCTGTATAGAACATATACTCCCAACTATATACAACATACATCCCTGCAGCTATTTACTAAACCATTATTGAGCAACGTTGCTTTTTTAAAACATTGTTTTATTTCCGAATACTTCATGACTCGAGGTGAAATGAACCTCAAAAGGCAAATTTTAGACATGTTTTTAAAAAGAGTGCATGTTTTACAGATATAAAAAAAATATATAATATTTATTGGGGATGTGATAAATAATATAATTGATCCGATAACACGATTCTGTATACAGCTCTAAAATTTCGCTTCATTTCTATTAATTAAATCATATCACTATAATTCGAAATTTTATTTCTAATCAATTTAAACATAGCATCAATGTAAAATCTGAGTCCAATTTATACTTGAGTCCCACACTTGACACCTGGTCCCAATGTACCTACCACACTCGCCGCATTACCCCGTTGTAATGCCAAGGAAATCGTCAAGAAATTGTTGGGTCAAGAACCAACCAGATCGGGGGTCCCACCCTCTCTCTCTTGACGGCGGCTGAAGTTCTGGACTAATTGTATGGCTTGGAAGCCCCAGGGACCCGACGTCTCCACGGCAAAAGGGACGAATTTCTAATTATAACCAATTGAAAGAAAAGTAGCCGAAAGTTTATTGCCGTTTTTAAAAAGCTCACTTTTATTTTAATGTATTTTTAAATATGCGCTAACGCACATGAGAAACGATATATCTCCGTGCTACGCCCTCAGCCTGAAATGTTCAAAGACCATTCAGTCTTAACGAAAACACTATAATATGATCTTAGTTCCAGTTAAATACAAAACGCCTACACAACTGCAGTACCAACAACACGTCATCAATTGCTACAACTTTTTTGGCAGGAGCACAGCGTAAGTAAGCCGCTTAACAGGAGTGCGCTCTGCGGCGGACTCGAAGCGATTATTTAATGCGGATTAACGGGAAACTTGTCGCAGTGAACAAAGTTGGAACAATGAAATAGCTGTTGAATACTCACACATCGATGAACGTTTCATACCAATATACAAACAATAAAATTTAATTAATATTATAGGTTTGTTTATGGTATCGAAGTGTTTATTTTGTGCAACGTTACATACCCATTCTAAAGCGAATGTACGACGCAATTCTGCGAGGACTATATTTAACCATATTATTATACTTATGTGCAATTGGCCATAGATAAAAATATATAAACAACTTCACTTCCGGGGTCATTTCTTCATCGATATCTATTTAATCTATTTTACCATTTCACGTCCGTGTCTTCTAAAATTCATTAGTTCTAGAATAGAACAACTAATAGTACTGTGCTCTAGCCTTATGTCGAAATAATTTTGGTTCTATGTAAGGTTACTTCAAAAAACTTGGTGATTTCGTGTTGAAAAATTTTAAAATCGGACAACCACATCCATAATGGAACGTATTATTTTCACTAATTATTGCGCTTTTTGGAAAACAAAAGATCGTGGCCGCCATGCGCGCTCGCATTGAAACTAAAATTTGTTATTTATATATTGTATTTTCGTTTCTTACTCGTAGTTGGTCTGAATTGCCCCCTTATGCGACGTTCATTACACGCTAAAGATACTTTTTACATTATGCATCGGTTTGTTATCACCAAAATTTTATTATATAAGCGCAGATTTCACACAATCTGTGTTGAAGTAAACCGGCCCTTTTTTGTTGTTTCCAGATGCAAGTTTTATATATATCTGATTGCTTTTTATGCAAGCCAACATAATTCGTTTTATCGCACGAGAGCGTCCCGCATGCCGTCGTTGCAATTTCACGGCACACTGGAACCTTCATATACTACGCAGATGACGAAAACGACGCCATAGGACAGTTCGTTAGGAAGGCGATGGTTGCGACACCAAAAGCCATCCATGATTACAACCTCAAAATGGCGATCAAAGATCGAAATAGCGCGGTAATGGAGGCCCTGTTAAAATGTGACGTGGGAGAATAACAAAATATGTAAATTTCTATAGGTATATTATATTATTGTAGTCCCAAATTATTTTTGTAATTGTAATCGTTGGCACGGGTATCCGGAGTGGTCATGCTCACAGAAAGGTGTTGTCTAGCGGCGGTGTTGTGTGTCGGGTCGCCATCTTCCCTCAAAAAGGGTTGAGGAAGGCGATGGCTGGCACATGCGTCAACTCGTGAACGGGTGCTGCTAGAGGATACTGGTCTGCTCTGGATGCTAGTGCTAATGACATTAACGGAAAAAAAAGAAAAAAAAAACAAACTTTTAACACTGTTCCCCCTTGGAATGTTGCATGTTTCCTATTTCATATTTCTTGCTTACTAATAAATTATGTCATATTTAAAAAAAGTCACGGACTCTGGAGTCAGTGGAGTGTAGATTAAAAAAAAAAAAAAAAAAAACTTTAATTCGTGTATAAAAAAGCTTATGAGCGACATCTATAAAATTAAATCTTAACCTTGGCCTCAGTAGTGTTCGGGCATACTAGTGTCTTCCACTTTCAAAAGCATTGGGAGATTCAGATTCTCTTTTAATGCAATGTCGTGGGTGCACCGTGGTACATACGGAACTGCGAAGTTGAGCTTTGGCCAACGAAACTTCAACACGGTCATTCATCACTCTGTAGTCCAAACAGCGAATCACTTGACAGCCTTTCCCGATCTCCACTTCAAACTTCCCAGTAGCCAGAGGCGCGTGCTATTAAAAAGTAAATATTTTTTGGCACGAGTTTACATACTGTCAGGTAATTCCACTATGCATAGGCTATTACATTACCATGATGATCCATTGCTTATGCGGGGACATTACCTACCAACCGTTTTGGACACAACTGCAGTACTAAATTGCTAAACGATTTAATTTGCACTGTAAGCATTGCAGTTGCAATTTTAATATGAAATAGATATTGGTCTAAGATAGCGGTGGTGGTCAAAGGATAGCGTATTAACTCAAAACAATTATTTGAAAGTCCTTGTATACTAATATTAGAATGAAAACTTTTTACTAGCTCCAGGCAACTGCGGCAGTGCACAGTATTTGAAATCAGGACAGTTTTTAATGCTATCAGTCTGAAATTAAAAATGTGAAGGTTTGTCAGTGATTTGTGTGAAACTAGTGAAAGTGATGTTATAAAACAATGATGGCCGAGCGGTAATAGCTATCGACTGCCAGGCCGCAGGTCCCTGGTTCAATCCCCGCCGCCGGCTTGAGCTTCATGGCATACTCATCTGGCTAGCTACCCTTAGTAGGTAATCTGTCGCCAAGCACCTATCAGTGTGTTCCGGCATCAGTCCTTGAGAGCCAGAAAAATTCCAGGCACATGAGACTTATCAACTGTATGTTTCAGTGTGACAGGCGCAGTGCATGACGTCACATGACGAAATGCATCTGTTATAGGCAGGGGTTAAACCGATTAACATCAGGTGGGCCTAGTGCTTGTACCGTCACAATAACACAAAAAAAATACTGAGTGAGGACATGAGTGTGTTTTTGTTCTTTTGTTTATGCTACAGGTTGCAAACTAGAAAACGCGCCGTCGGATGGTAAGTGATTACCGGATCGTCTATGGATATCTGTAACTCACTAGAAGATCACCAGCTGCCGTTCTTGACGAAAACCGTACTGGCGATCGCTGATGATTTGGTGCTCTTCTAGGTATTCAAGAGGTTAGGGAGTCTTCTCCATCACCTTGCACAGTATAAAGGCAATAACTATGGGCCTGTAGTTAGAGGATTCAGGCTGATCGCCTTTCTTGGGTATTGAGTGGACCAGGGTAATTCTCCAAGACGACGGCGCACATCTTTTGCATATCAAAGCAGAAAGACACGCGTGTTTTTGTTTGTTGAGACATGTGTATGTTTGTTGATCTATCACATAGAAACGGTGACTGTTAAGGATAAAATTTTGAGTTGAGATGGTATAAGGCTTGGAATTACACATAGGTTACTTAATAATAAATATTTTAAGTGAACGTTAATTTAATACTTAAAAAATAACACCATCAAACGGTTGGTTAAAATCTTGCCAGAATCATTGTTAGCATTTTTATCTGTAACGCATACGTCCGCAAAAATGGTTCGTCATTGTGAAAGAGAGTCCCCAGTGGCCACCACACGTGGAATTGAATGCAAATGGCTAACAGTTTTGTTGTGGTGCTAACAGAAGATTTTTTACAATAGCTGATGAGCTAGCATTGTACCACATATCTGATGCTAAGTAATAATGTGGACGAAGTTTTAAATAGAAAAGACTTAGAATGGTTTTCAAGCACTAATGTTACCAAACACCGTTTTAACACAAGCACTAATGAATAGATTCAGGCGTTACTTTCCGGTTATCCACATTTAATAATATAATTTTTTTTAGGAAACATTAATAATATTAAAAATGAAAATGAAATGAAATGAAAAATTATTTATGTACAAATATATATTTATAAGGACAAACTTTTATAAATTATACATTAGGTGATAAATACTTGTAGTAAAATGCGTCAAATTGGACTCATCTCAGCATGATGCCGAGTGTCATAGACATTCGACGCTGGTTTTCAAATATTTAAATAAAACACTTATAAATCATGTCTAGCGACATTTCCTCATGTTCCTGTTAAGCCGACGCTGAAACATCACAAACGCTACGAAGCCAACCCGGAATGATTTTTGAAAAAAAATGTTTTTTTCTTATCAAACAAGCAAATATTGCGACGATTTTGGCTTTGGTGTTATGGGCGGCTGTCCTCTCCTATTAAAATGTCAACTATTAATAACTTCAATGTTTTACCAATTGAGCGAAACGTAATGGCTCCATAGGTACAAACTACCCACGGAAATAAAAATATTAAATAACAACATATATAAGTATAAACTCATGGCTTGTATTAAAAGTGTTTTATGATATGAAAGAATATTTCAACAACTACTCCCGCTGCGACTGTCGTCGTGGTATTATATATTATTATTTGATAAATATTTTTATTTTATTATACCCTAGATTTTAATCTCCTTGTTAAATTTAACTCAATGTAGTAGTGTAGCTGAATCTTGTGTAGTATGAAATGATGGTCGACTCTTTCGAATAGCGGAATGATTGTGGAGTATGCTACAGTAACACTATACATTATTGAACGCTCGCAATGGACTTACTGTTGAAACTTCATATAGATTTTACCGTCTCTATGTACCTAAACAGTTATTCAATAAAAAGTTTTGATTTCTGATTGGTCCTTTTGTTTCGTTTATAATAATTTCTACTTATCTACGGTGATACCTACAAGTCAAACAAATTCACATCAAAACCGGAACTATGTGAATGAGTACACAAAAATCTTCTAGTTAATTGTTGCTTGCCCTACACAAGTTTACTTTCTTTGCAACACTATCAATAAAAATATATTATAAATAAAAATAACACATGTCATCCAGGACATAAAATGGCACGAAAACGATTGTTACGTACCATTAAGTCCACTTGCACACTTTACTGTGCAAAAGAATAAATAAAGCCATTTAGTATTCTGAGGCAGCACGCAGACTTGTAAATTGTTAAACTAGAACACATACTTACCCTCAGTCTCGAATTAATGTTAGTAATTTCGTTAAGTTCACTAAGCTTTGAGAACGCCTACTTGACTAGAATTATGTTTGTTTTCGTTGCTCGTTGCTACGTGTGTTTTGGTAGGCATATCGGATTATTGTATGACTATCTGTAGGGACTCCAATAGCTATATCTATTACAATCAAGGACTAAAAATATTGTCCCGCGGGGTGCTGGGTTAGAATTGCATCCTTCTATATATATTTATTTATTTCTATTAAAACGGATTAACCATTTACATTAATGACACAAAAAGCAATAACAATAAGTAATGCAGGAATTGATAAAAATATTTACAATAAATAAAAGTTAAATCAAATACATATTAAACAATAGAAAAAATAAGAACAGTAGAATTTCAAATAAATATAGTCAATATAAAGGAAAAAAAAAAACGACAAAAGATTCCACAAAGAACTTTAAACAAAAGTTGGATTTCACAATAATTGAGCACTTATATATTTATGTCAAATTAATATACATAATACAATAATCGTAAGGTTCAATTAAATTTATATGTCACAGTGATATATTTCTGAGGGAGTAAAAAAAAATACCAGGTGTGCTGCCGTGCCTTCTGTAGAACCGTCATCTTGTACTGTGATCTCTAAGACGCCTGCCATGCCTTTTTTTTATTATACCACTAAGGTGGCAAACAAGCATACGGCCCGCCTGATGGTAAGCAGTTACCGTAGCCTATGGACGCTTGCAACACCAGGGGTATCACTCGCGCGTTGCCGACCCAGTAGAAATCTCTTCACGCCCTTTTTAAAGAACCCCATGATATATACTCCATCGGGAAAACCGCGGCAGGGAGCTGATTCCACAATCGAAGCGTCCGCGAAAGGAAACCCCTTTGAGCCCGCCCAGTTCGATACCGTTCTGGTTCCAATGTGTGAGGTTGGACTCCCCGTCGATGGCGAGAGTTGCGATGGTGGAAGTTGCTAAAACATTTCAGATTCATATCTAGTTTAGTATGTATTTCATATAGACCCCTAAACAAACAATGGTTTAAAGTTCACAATATTCATAGACTCCCATTTCAAAGTTTTTTCATAGACCTTCATAAGAGCGTCGTAGACGCCTAAATTGAATAAATGATTTTGACTTTGACTTTTTGACTTTTCCGCCATTCTCGCATTGGCAGTGTGTCATTTAGATTCTTAATTAGTTGGTAAGTATCACAAAGATCAAACAGTCAAAAATAATATTGTTCTTGGACATTACCTACGTATGCAATAAGCAAGACTTACAAGTTGATACTGAGACCTCCGTTCAGATGAGTTAAAAAGTCTCATTTTATAATAAGATCACGTACGCACCATACCTAGGATCAAAAACTTAGCACCTGTCTCTCCAGAATCCTATATAAGCTAGCTTAAACTTTAGCATCTGAACTCCCACATCTTTGATATGAAGCCAGACATAACAAAAACCATTTCCAAATAAAACAAAGACGACAGGCGCTTGGGGCTTAATGAAGAACTAATTAAAAGTTACTTGAATATTATTTTAGTAGAATAGTAGTAACAGTAAGGGAGTATCACACTGTAGTAGCCCCTTAGAAATAACAGTTATAATAATGTTCTATTACCCTTACTACTTGCTAAAATGTCAAGGTGTATAGTAGTCTATCATGTACATATCTGTATCACTTATTCTCAAGTTTTGGAATTTAATGTTTTGCAAATGTATCGGCCATAATTAGTAATAAGTAATTTTAAACGTGTGGAAAAAGAACTTGAAAATCTTCCTGGTTTTGAAGCGCTCGTAGCGAAGTTTGCTTAGCCGTTCTTAACCGATCAGCTAAGTAAAGCAACGTCCGCCGCTGTCACGACTTGGATGGGCGACCTCTATTAACATTACTACTGAGCGCTTCCGTGCTTCGGAGGGCACGTTAAGCCGTCGGTCCTGGTCGGTGATGGCAGTCGATATATTATGGTGGTAGGGCATTCCCACCTGGCTCCTCACCCTCAAGTAGAAAATCTGCCACCAAGCACCTACCAGTGTGTTCCGGCAGCTGTCCTTGAGAGCCAGTAATTCTCAGTTAGCCTGAACAACATCTTCGACCATATCGTCACTTACCATCAGGTGAAATAGTGCGTGAGGCGAGGGAAGCTGTCGTCCAGCATTGGACGGAGGACCCCACCGCCGCCGCATTTGGTTGCCGTACGCTGGATGCGCTTGGGCCAGTCCTGCAAGATTGGATAGGGCGGCCCCATGGCTTCCTCTCGTTCCGTCTGGTGCAGGTGTTAACCGGGCATGGGTGCTTCGGCTCATACCTGCACCGGATCGGAAGGGAGGAAGCAGCAGCGTGCCACCATTGTCCCGCGGTGGAAGACACGGCGCAGCACACCCTAGAGGTGTGCCCATCATGGTCCGACCTGCGCCTCGGCTTGGTCGCAGTAGTCGGGCTGGATCTCTCGCTTCCCAGTGTGGTCAATGCCATGTTGGGGAGCGAGGGGGCCTGGGCAGCGGTCGCCTCCTTTTGCGAAGAGGTTATTTCTCAAAAGGAGGCGGCAGAGCGCACAAGGGAGGACGACCCCCTTGCTGCGCCTCTGCGTAGGCGAAGAAGGGGTGGGAGGAGGCGATTGAATAATCGCCTTCCCCATCTCGGTGGTGAGTAGCGAGAGAAAGGCGCGGGGGCGTCTTCTCTCGCATTGCACATACTCACCACCTCCGTCGGGCGGGAATGGCCATGCATCCCTGGTCATTCCCGAGCCCCTCCCGTAGGGAGGGGCGTGTAGGCCCCGCTGTAAAGCGGGCGGTCGTCGGCGGAGGACTGGACGTAAAGGCTCTGCCAGTCTCCCAGTCCTCCTCCATATAGACGATGCTGGAATGCCGCTGGGTCGTTTAGTGGGTATACCGGTCTTCTACCGGGGAGTCCCACATAACCCCCCCATCCCCCAATGGGTGGGGTATGCGTAACGCATTTTTCCTAGCGAAAAAAAAAAGGTGAAATAGTGATCAAAAGCTAACATATTATCATTCAATTAAAAAAAAAACGACTGGCCAGCACCCGCTTCCATAGCATAAGGAATTATACCAGCATTCTAAGGTTGCGGGTTCAAGTCTCGCTGGAAGTTATCTTTTTCTATCAAAAAATAATTAATATTTTGTTTAATACTGAAAGATATTCTTGTATTTTTAGATTCGGTCGTGATTTTACTGAATAAGAAGGAACCAGTCGTAGGTACAATTATCTATCTATACTTATAATAAAACTGTAACAGGTCCAATTCTGTACAAGGCAGATATTTTGAAAAAAAAAAATGTACAGTACTCTGTAGCTGATACTGATGCCGAAACTATATTTTTTTTTATTTTTGTCTGTCTGTCTGTCTGTCTGTCTGTCTGTATCCCGGCCACGTATCACTCCAAAACTACTGAATGGATTTCAATGAAACTTAGCATGATTGGAGTTCATACTACAAGGTAGGACAATTTAGCTTTTTATCCCGAAATTCAGCATGGTTCCCTTGGGAGAGGGGATGAAAGTCAAAATATACACTTAGTTGTAATTTATTAACGCGTAGTCCGATTTCAGACGTTCTTTTTAGGGTTCCGTACCCAAAGGGTAAAAACGGTCTGTCCCGCTGTCCGTCCGTCCGTCTGTCCGTCCATCCGTCCGTCCGTCTGTCACCAGGCTGTATCTCAAGAACGGTGATAGCTAGACAGTTGAAATTTTCACATGTGATGTATTTCTGTTGCCGCTATAACAACAAATACAAAAAGTTGGCCAAGTGCGAGTTGGACTCGCTCACGTTAAAACAAAAAAAGGTTAAAATATGAAGTCTAATGTTGTATAGCTAATGGTACGGAACCCTTCGTGCGCGAGTCCGACTCGCACTTGGCCGATTTTTTTGTTAGAATAGTGGTACTTTAAAATTTATCCCGTAAATATTTCAAAGTCATCGGGTTTAAAGTTCAGAAATAACAGACATCACAACAGGTAGGGAAGCGCGAGGGGTTAGACGCTTAAATTTATCTATTTATACTTATAATAAAACTGTAACAGGTCCAATTCTGTACATTGCAGATATTTTGAAAATATGTTTTGAGAGCAATCTGTAGCTGATTCTGATGCAAAAACTGTTTTTTTTTTTCTGGCGGTCTGTCTTTATCCCGGCCTCGCATCACTTTAAAACTACTGAATGGATTTGAATGAAACTTAGCACGATTCGAGTTCATACTACGAAAAAGGACATACGATACTTTTATCCCGAAATTCAGTACGGTTCTCTTGGGAAAGGGGATGAAAGTCAAAATGTACATTTAGTTGTAATTTATTAACGCGTAGTCCGATTTCAATCATTCTTTTTTTGTTACAATAGTGGTTATTTAATTATTTTCCCGTAAATATTTCAGTCCTCAGTTTTGCAGTTCAGAAATTACAGATATCACAAATTTCGTTTTAAATAACTTGGACCGCGGAATGTTGAGAAACCCTTGAACGTACGGCTCATCTTAAGCCCACAGGCAGCCCGGAACCCCACGGGAAGCCTGACACCCCACGGACAGACCGGCATCCCACGGGCAGCCCGGCGCCCCACGGGCAGCACGGCACCCTTATTTAGTTTTCCAAGCTTGCTACGATAAAACTCTAAAATGTGGTACATTTGAAGCAGTGATAGCTCAGTGGCTTTGCCTATGGACTGCCGCGCAGCAGGTCCATGGTTCGAATCCCGCCGCTGGCTTGAGCTTCACCGCATGGTGGAAGGGCATTTTTGCGAATGCCCGCCTGGCTAGCGACCACCCTCCAGTGGAAAATCTGTCGCCAAGCACCTAACGGTGTGTTCCGGCAGCTGCCGGAACACACCGTTAGGCTCTCAAGGACAGCTGTCCTTGAGAGCCAGTAATTCTTAAGCCTGTTAACACCTACGACCACATCGTCACTTACCATCAGGTGAGATTGTGGTCAAAGGCTTACCTATCAGCAATAAAAAAATAAAAAAAAAACATTCACCACAATCAGTTTTTTAAACTACATAATTATCTTTCTTTTGACGGATACATTTCGGAGACTGCGCAATGAAAGTGCACAATGTAGTCTTAGGTTTTCGCGATTGTTACACTTTGTAATTAAACAACTTTAAACGATTAAATCGCATATATTTATCATTATTTTTGTCCCGACGTTTCAAACACTTTGTAGTGATCGTGGTCACGAGGTGGCTGTCGGGACAAAAATAATGATAAATATACGTGATTTAATCCGTTTAAAGTTTGAAGTGCACAACTTTAGTAGATTGTTATACAAGGGTCGAAAGGAATTGGTAACTTTCACCCGCGGTCAGTTCTCTACTTTTCATATCGAATTTAAAGAAAGTAAATAAAGTAGCTTTTCTAAAAATTATTCATTGATAAAATAACATACTTGCTAAAAATTTATTGAGAGGTTTGAACTATTTGTGAAATTTTACGTAAAATTTTGTTTGGAATATTTACGGGTGGCTATAGCCCGAATAGGAATTTCTCTGCTTTTCACTACTAATATAAGGAATAAAGATATAAATATAGTATGTCTTTTTATATTATTTATTTTGATTATAACATGAGCAGTATATTTTTAAAATTAATGCGGCTATAGTCCAAGTAGGAATCGATGACTTACATCCGTGTTGAACACTCTACTTTTCATTTCAAATATGAGGAGGGTAAAAAAATAGTAGTTTTTTCTAAATATTTACTAAAAATAATAAACATGAGTAGAAGATACAAAGATACACTTGGAGTTAGAACAATGAAATTTAGGGAAAGTTTCAATATTTTTTTTACCTACACTTTCTACCTTATATTTAGTTACTACCATGCCAAATATAGTTGTTATTAATTGTTTTACAACAACAGAATATTTTACAACGAAAAATCTTAGACATATAACTTTGTTTACACCAATGTTTTGCCTTAGGTGGGAAGGAGCGTCTCCCACCCGCTACTCAGATCAAACAAACACTACTTTCCGAGAATGAGAAATAAAAAAAAATTCGATCTACCGTCAAACAAACCGCCGTTTTAAAATCGAAATTCTAAAGAAACGCACAAGGTACTTTGCTTCAACATTTATTGTGCGAACCGGGAAAGAACTCTCTGAGTTACTTAACTACTGTCTCCTGGAAAATACAACCCGGGAGTTTTGAAATCCAAAGTAGAAAGCTCCATTCTGAGCTATGGTTTACTATAAGAGTGCTTCACCGCAGACCACAGTGTTGCTTAATATGAGATAAACAGTGCACAAATGTGAATAATTAGTGTGCAGGTACGGCAATCGCGAACGAAGTCGCGGGTACAGCTAGTTTTTAATAAGACTACATCACTTGTGTTTAAAAATTATTCAAAACACTCAAGTTTGAATATGTTCACCCAAATTTTGAGAATATCAGATGCTCATCATCAGGATGAGTCCGTTGCTCTCTCGTAAATCGTCTCAGCGACGAACCGGCTCATATATCAAAAAAATTTCGCACTTTACCAAGTACTTATATGACAGTTAAGAGGCATTCTGTACAAAAGTATAGTTGACAACCCGATTTTACTTGTCACTATTTGTAAAACCTGGGTATATTATTTTCGTAACTTTTCTTTGGATTACAATAGAAAGGTGCTTCTAGGTACTTAACATTAAATTATTATACACGGCATTTCTAGGAAAAGACGTATATACCTACGTCAAACCATACTTGGTTTTGCAGGATCTTATAGAAAATATAAATGTAAATTATGTAATTCTAGGTTGGCCTGAACAACATCTTAGACCACATCATCACTTACCATCAGGTGAGATAGTAGTCAAAGGCTAACCTATCATGCATAAAAAAAAAATAATGTTCTTATACAGCAATTTATATATATATATATATTACGTATGTATATGAGACTTGCACCACCTTTCCTGCTCAAAAAATATTCTGTCCATCCAAAGGTTGTCTGGAAGAGATCGCTTATAAAACCGCCCTATGTACGTGACAATTGTTATTGTTTCTTTGTATTTTCCGTTTTTTTAAGTCAATAAAGAGTTATCGCATCGTATGTTTCAGTCATACTTATATACATTTAAAAAACGTCTCTGTTTTACGTAATTTTAAGTAACCATCGACTAAGACTACTGCCTGAAAGCGCTTATCTTTCTTGCTTTAATTATTACTGTCAATGATTATATTAAAAAACGTGAAATAAATTTAACTAAACTCTTAAGCTGTAGTTCTCACAGTTCTTGATTGCAGTGTCTTGACAGATTTAATTGTCATCGCTCAATGTGCAATCAATACACAGTTACTGAAAATGTACATTATCTTTTATAATAATAATTCATACATGCAATTTTTTCAACGATGTTACAGACACCGGTTATTAATGGGTACATTTTATTTTGTATACGTGGAAATCCGAATAACGAGTCCCTTTGACAGTTTATTGAGTTTTTTTTAATGCCTTGAGTAGCTTTGATAAATGAAGCTGGCCGTTGGAATTACGATTGCGTATATAACCTAATAGTATGTTTCTGTATTGCTAAGTTATCCAATGATTATAACTGTAAGGGAAAATTCTTCTGATGTTATTTGTTTCAATTACTATGATGGGAAAACAAATGTAGTATTAGAATATGAAATTAATGGAATGATATCTTATCGTCATTTCTTTTTAACTAATTGTTAAATACATATTTTATAATAAATAATAAATGCCGTGCTTGTCTTAATAAACCACTCATTTAGCTTAATAACTTAGTAAGTACATATATGGTGTAACCTAATATAAATGTAACATTGTAATTGTTATTGCCTTGACTTACATACTTACTTTTATGATTATTTATGTTAACTACTTACATTATTTAATGTTATTGATATAGGTATATGTATATATTGGATGACCTTATGTATATACGTATATATTTATTTATGTATGTATTTTTATATTTATTTAGGTATATGTATTAATAATGTAGTATGAATGAACTGTGTTAAATGTACTGTGTTGTATTACTTAAATTATATTTATTTATTTTATTTTATTTATAATTGTACATTATTGAGAAGCTTTCTAAGTAATTATTTTATTTGTATTATGAAGACTACCGTCTATGTATTTTTAGTAAAATGTTGTCCTCCAGTCATAGGTCGTCTGGAAGAAATCGTTTAAAGGGATAAGACCGCCTATTGTTGCATCATATTTTGTATTTTGGATTGACTCATAAGGCCGGCGTTCTGTCCAGGATATTTTACGCCAGCACCAAATTTCGAATGCGTCAATCCTCGAGCGCACACAAGACTTCAAAGTCCAGGTTTCCGATAGTCCTATATTATAGTGCATAGCATTTTTTTCGTTTAGAAATTGCTTATTATAGGAACTTTAAAAATATAAATGACAGGTTTGTTATTATGGTTACTGCGATCCAAGTAGCTTCCGTTATCAAAATATTAAATTTAATAGATCTAGAAGTTAGCAAGTACATTTCTACATTTCTTTGTAAGTGATTTATGCATTATCAAAATTGTTACTATTATTATGTGTAAGGGGCATTTTTTTACGTGTCCTACTTGATATTGCATATTATATGAATCATTAACCAAAGTCATGACTTTGATTTGGACCATTGAATGGAGTCACAGCCTGTAATTGTCGATTCTACTACGACATGATAAAGAATTTAAATCTCTTTAATTTTAGATCATAATATATTTTAATGAATACTCTACGAAGCGTGCGAAACTGTGCAATAGAATAGAATGGGCGTTAGAAGGAGGTTATTTCTATGTCTATCAATATTCCAAAAGTAAGTAGATCCTTTCGATCTGTCTGACGGTTGTTTATTGCTTTTTAAAACAACATTACTATTCTGTATTTCCGATGAAGGTTGAGTTAATTCCACTGAATAAATCAAACTTCATTGCAATCCCGCCACAAATGCCACGTTGCGTTTTCAAGACTATTACAGCATCAACAATAGCCAAAAGACGTCCACTGTTGAACATAATTCTTAAATAAAATCCTAAATGAAGTGATCTTTAGTGATTTACATCAATCACTCCACCACTATAATCTATAGATACTGAAAATAATTCCAATCATCGAATTTGTTTATACAATTTTCTAATACAAATAAATTTTAAAATTTCTATTGTTGCAATTACGTTGCAATACCCTGTAATTAAAATTAGAGAGTTGCGTCATCATATAAAAGTTTAAAGCTCAAGCAAAATTAGTCTTTTTTGTAGTACAATGTAAGTTGAACTATAGTTGTCGCTCCATCCCCATACGATGGTTAAAGAACAAGAGGAAAAATTAGAGTTATAAGTCATATGCCATGGCTAGCTTAAATGTTCCGAGTAGGTTTTCCTTGTCAAGCCCTTACTGTTTCAATAACATATTGTGTATTGCACAGACAGGCTAAGCTTTCCGACTTGTTGTAATTTGTTGATGCCTTAAAATGAATCATGGCTAAAAGTTTGCTTATAACTTTATTTTTTGTAAATGAATGTTCTTCAGTTGCGGTGGGATTTTCAGGGAGATATATGCAATTTTGGAACTGTTCGATATTCTTTAAAGTCTTTACGTTTTGAATTAAAATGATACTATTATGAGTGAATTAGTGTCAAACATTCCAGAATCGTTTTTGAAGCGCTCGTAGCGAAGTTTGCTTAGCCATTCTGAATCGATCAGCAAAGATAAGCAACGTCGGCCGCGGTCATTTCTTGGATGGGTGACCGCTGGTGATATTACTACTGAGCACTTCCGTGCTTCGGAGGGCACGTTAAGCCGTCAGTCCCGGTTGTTGTCTTAGGATGGCAGTCGTTATAGCATGGTGGTAGGGCACTTTGCGAATGCCCGCCTGGCAAGCGACCACCCTCAAGTTGAAAATCTGTCGCCAAGCACATAACGGTGTGTTCCGGCAGCTGTCCTTGAGAGCCAGTAATTAAAGGTTAGCCTGAACAACATCTTCCACCACATCATCACATACCATCAGGTGAGATAGTGGTCAAAGGCTAACATATCAGGCATAAAAAAAAATTGTTTAGGAGATCTAATTCCTTGGGTAAACATCGATGATATGACAGATCTTTTACATATAGTTCTATAGTTTTGATCTTTTATATAAATTCATTACTTTTCAATCGATATATTTTAACTGAGCAACGAAGATTAATTAGTGTATACACGTTTGCTAAATTTCTGAAGTATTATGACAGTAAATCTGCAATAAAATTTCTCGTTCAGTTTAAAATATTCAATGAATTTACTTTCTAATTCTGTAACACCCATTAAAATGAAGTTCCAGACTCTCATAGTCGTATAAAATACCTTGCAAGGTTGAGCGAAATAATTAAACGGACCTCCGAAAAATGGCAGTTCCCTTTCATTTGCGCTAACATAAAATTCTGGACACGCACCCCATAACGCTGCTGACTGTGTAGAACTTTTGTGATTGGTACAAGATGTGGGAAACGGTAGAAAGAGATGAGATAAATATCAAGATGCCATATTAGGAATTCATCATCATCAAGCCAATCACCCAAGACATCCAGTCCACAATTGAAAATAGCCTCCCCTATTTTAGGGGGTTTGCCATACTCTCAACAGTTAGCAGGTGTCTTGGTAATGACATTTCTTCAGAAAGTCCACTTGCTGATATTTTCCCCTTATTTTTGTCTCTTTTTTTCTCTTAAGATTCTTAAGTTCTTCGGAAAGTCCACTTGCTGATATTTTCCCCTTATTTTTGTCTCTTAAGATTCTTAAGTTCTTTGTCTCTTAGGATTACCACAAAACGACATTAACTTGAGAATATAAAGAATAAAATAAGCTATTTTCAGTAGATGAATCGTTTGGTCTGGTATTAGTTATATTAACTTCTAAATAACTCTTACTTACTGCTTTTTAAGTCTTAATATCGCAACCAATTGTGCCCACTAAATTGGTGTTTACATCAGCTGTATTCAAAAAATAAATGTTCTACTAACTCAAATACATGTTCAACTGGTATCACTCAAATATATACTACTGGTATTAAAATATTAGAACAGGTAATAACAAGCCTTATTCGCCGGCCAGATACCTAGTTGCTTCATGGGCGCCACTAGTTACGCTCAAAATTAGTTATAGCTTTTAGCAAATATTGACAATGATGCCCAATATTTTTTTATATTTTTTTATATATCAATAGCACATCCTGTTTGTAAATTAATTACATTTTTGCGCCTTTGCCATTGCGCCACACAAAAGCCCCTAGGCTTTCTCATTCTTATAAACTTGAGAGTATTTTGTTTTAGGTTCACTATCTACACGGGCTGTTTTGAGTGGAAAGGACACCAAATCAGCTGCTCTGATGCATGAACCCGTCAAAAAGTAAAAATAATTAACATGGTTGATCAGATAATGCTTAACTAACCTGATAAACAATGATTGGCTAAATAGAGAGCCAAGTTGGCCATTCATTTAATAACTTTTTATGATACCAATATCATTCTAGCCCTCAGGAAAAGTTCTTAATTATTATGTACAGTTTTTGTATTTTACAAATTATTGGAGTACAAAATTTTATGCCCAAGGCGGGAATCGAACCCGCGTCCTCCGATTTCGCGTCGATTGCATATACCACTCCGCCACTTGGACTTGGCATTTCTAGCCGAAATTTTGTGCTCCAATTGTATTACTTAAACCACCATAAGGGACGGTGCGCGGCCATCAACCAGACTACTAGATTTCATCTGATCGAAAGAAGTGTTTTTTCAAACACTTAACTCTTGGTATGATGTCGTTACCCTTCTATATTTCTAAATTTTATGGTTACAAGCACTATCGCGTGCTAAGCGAAAATCATATTTTACAAATTATTGGAGTACAAAATTTTATGCCCAAGGCGGGAATCGAACCCGCGTCCTGCGATTTCGCGCCAATTTTTTTTTGCTTCTCTCAATAACGTTATTCATCTGGCCAGATAATATAATCTATGGAAAATTGTATTAAATAGTTATGGCTGAGTATTAGGCCTAAAACTCCACGTTATACTCTCTATTTCACTTTTGAAGTCTGTTGACTAAAAAGTACTACTTAAATCCTCAACAAAATATTTATATTTGCGGCTCTACGGTTTTTAAAAGCTTAAAAAGTAACTGCTAACTCATAGAGCTTCACTTTTAAATTCACTTTCAAATCTACGACCATTTTTGCACGGTATTTTATATTTATCAGGTATTTTTCACCGCAGTCTGTTAAGAGTATTTTTCCATCTCCAAAAAGGATGGCGTGTTTCTATGGAAATATGACTTTGCAAAAAGAAAAATAAATAACACATACGCTGGAACCTTTTGCTATAGACGGCAAAAGTCCGCATGCGGAAGTCCGCAGTTCACACCTATGTATTAGCAGGCGAAGCTTGGACAGTAATCGTTTCACGTCGCTCCAACTCCTTCCCTACTGATCAGTGTCGGTACAATAAAATTTTGTTGCTTGAGTTCGTTTTGCCTCCCGTTCGTTATTGACCTCAAAACAGAAGAGCTTTTTTTTTTCATAAAGTACTAAGTTCATAAAATCTAGGCTTAATTTAATTTAAATTTCCTTTTAATTCTAGGCTAGCTTAACAACACTTCGACCACATCATCACTTACCATCAGGTCAGATAGCGGTCAAAGGCTAACCTATCAGCAATAAAGAATATTGAAAACATAAATCAATATGTACTTTATAAAAAGCTCTTGACGCAACTACAGTAGATAATACAAGATATTAATTAACTTAGAAGTATAAACTATAATACAATATACATATTAATAAAAAAAATAATATTGAACTGAGGCTAACTAGGTACGTATTGACAGGAATTAAAAAAAATATCTGACTAAGTAATATTTGAACGGTTATTGTTTGATAGAATGAGTCGTTTTGCACCATAGAAGACAACCAAGAAAAATACAATAAAGACAAACAAATATAAATTAATAAAAAAAAACCGACTGAAAAGTATTCATTTTCTTTTAGTGTTTTATTGTTCCAAGAAATTAAACCTGCAAGTTAATAATATATTTATGGCATTGTTTTTAAAAGCCCTTCACTTTGACTACAAGATGGGTCTGAAAGAAAAAAAATGTTTCTTCACTATAATATATTTATGGCGTTTTAAATTATTTCTTTTATGCATATATCTATATCGCAAAAATTTCACTCGCGCTGTCAAGACGAAGCTAATAATATCTCATACATTAAAATCGGTAGTTAGCTAGTACGTTTTGGAAATGAACTCTGCTCACAGCTAATTGTTGGTCAGTAAATTTTGAGGAGTGCAAAAAACTATCGTTCAGCGTGTGCTTAGCACATTCATATATTTTTTATATAAATTTTTTCTTTCTCATCAAATCACATTTAATTATTGTTTCGTTTCAATCTTCAATATACACTTAAAGACGAGCAATTTAATTCATCCTCATTATTATTTGTCTTCGTTAAGTGCATCCTTCGAATAAGTATCTTACGTAAACATAATTTAACAAGACAAGTGAATTGTTATTCCTCTCAAAAATCCGCTTAAAAGCTTCTCGACATAAATTATTGACGATAAACGTTTTCCAAAGTAGGACTTAAACAAATAAACAAAAATCTACGTTTTAATTAACAATGACCTTGTATTACACCGAAGTGTATCTGTCACTACTGACGTGTGGCATACATTTGTTGGACGTTATCACAAATGATAGTGCGCATACTAGTTTCTGACGTTGCAAAACGGAGATAATATTTTTTGTTCCTATTTAATTATTGCTTTCTGATTTACATTATATTAAATTTATAAGTGTCTTTAGTCTTGGTTGATACCATCGAAATATTTTGCTTCCTGTCCGGGGGCTAGTAGGCAAGTACTCCTGTGTGTAGGTGAAAAGGGCACAGTAGCAAGTGGAGTTACTGGGAGAAAGAGACACAAGAAGTAACGTTTCGAAGTGTTGAGCACAGAACAGTGTCAACAGTGTTGGTGACACTGCAACTGTAATGGATAGGCGTGACGAATATCATCATGCAGATGACTTGACCGTCGCATCACTTTATGAGATTAAAAATGGGCGAACAAGACATATAAACTAAATTATCAGAATGAAAAGTGCAGCGCAGTGTCAAGCACAACGTGACACTGCATTTGTAATTTGTTATGTACATGCGCGGCTTGATTTCTTATCTTATCATCAGGTGGACGAATTCCCCGTCACATCACTATATAACATAAAAATGTAGCACAGTATCATACTCGTGAACACGGTTTGAAAAAAATACTTGATTAAAATTAATCGTAAAGAAGTAATGGTGTAACAGGCAGCCAAAGATCTAAATTAGACTCAATGTAAACATTTTGGGGTAAAAGTTTGTACAGACGCCAAGGACGGTACTTATTGGATCACACTGACATTGAAATTGCTATTGAAGGAACATTAAACTTTGCTTAGATTGAGATGACTTAAGGACTTGCGTAGGGAATGGAAACGAGCTCGTAGATTACTTGATGTTGAGCTTTTGTCCTTTTCTTTCTATGAAAATTTTGGTTCCGGTTCTTTTTTGTTAAGGACAGCAATTATTAGGCTTCGGGCAGACTGAAAACTTTGATACTTTACTTGGTAGAAGTGTGCCTACCTAGCTAGCTACTATCCTCAACTAAAAAACATGTCGTGAAGCTGTTAAAGGTGTGTTCTCACGACATAAGCGATTTCGTGATGGAGAAAAAAACCATAAAATCTGAACCGGTGTGAAGTTGGCAGCCAAAATCTAGCAGCCTATAACCCAACCAAATTAGGGAGGTAGATTTTCAAATATTTAAATTTTATTGCACTCATGATTAGGGATACCATTTCAGCAATGAAAAAGCAAAAACATTGCGGCAGCTCAGGTCCTTCACCTTCCACATTAAATATTTAAAATTATTGATAATTGAAAACAAACTATCAAATTGGCTGCTGATAAATTTAAACAGAAGTACTCTAAAACATGCGAGTTTTGGTGATTAAAACTAATGATTATTATATTTTCTGTACAAAAATCATGAGCAGAAAGCGACATTTATGTGTTTTTTAACCCTTTCGTGGTATGAAATAACTTTTTTTTAAGAAAAAATAAAATGATGCGATTTGACCCTAGAACCCCTTAAATAAAATAATCACGGCTATAATTCATTAACTGAGAAAAAATTTCAGCTATAAAAAAGCATCGGCATTGCGGCAGTTCACTTACTTGACCCTCAAACAAAAAATGTGCAAATTGCAAACGAATTATCAATTTGGCTGCTGATAAATTTCAACCAGAAAACCTCTAAAATGTGCGTCGGCGTTGGCAGTACTATTTCTATCACGTAGCTTATATCTCTTCGACGGCGTCGGCTCGTCAGCGGCGTCGCCGTTGGCAGTTCTCTTTCTATACTGTAGCTAATATTTCTTCGACGGCGTCGGCTGGTCAGCGGCGTCGGCGTCGGCAGTACTCTTTCTATCACGTAGCTTATATCTCTTCGACGGCGTGGCGGCGTCGGCTGGTCAGCGGCGTCGGCGTCGGCAGTACTCTTTCTATATCGTAGCTTATATCTCTTCGACGGCGTCGGCTGTACAGAGGCGTCGGCGTCGGCAGTACTCTTTCTATCACGTAGCTTATATCTCTTCGACGGCGTCGTCTGGTCAGCGGCGTCGGCGTCGGCAGTACTCTTTCTATCACGAAGCTTATATCTCTTCGACGGTGCGGCGGCGTCGGCTGGTCAGCGGCGTCGGCGTCGGCAGTACTCTTTTTATCCCATAGCTTATATCTCTTTGACGGCGTCGGCTGGTCAGCGGCGTCGGCGTCGGCAGTACTCTTTCTATCCCGTAGCTTATATCTCTTTGACGGCGTCGGCTGGTCAGCGGCGTCGGCGTCAGCAGTACTCTTTCTATCCCGTAGCTTATATCTCTTCGACGGCGTCGGCTGGTCAGCGGATGCGATATTAATCATCATTTGTAATCACCAAAACTGGCACATTTTAGAGGATTTCTGGTTGAAATTTATCAGCAGCCAAATTGATAAATTGTTTGCAATATTCACAATTTTTTTTTAAAGGTCAAGTAAGTGAACTGCTGCAATGCCGATGCTTTTTTATAGCTGAAATCTTATCACCATGTAGCTAATATTTCTTCGACGGCGTTGGCTGGTCAGCGGCGTCGGCGTCGGCAGTACTTTTTCTATCACGTAGCTTATATCTCTTCGACGGCGCGGCGGCGTCGGCTGGTCCGCGGCGTCGGCGTCGGCAGTACTATTTCTATACCGTAGCTTATATCTCTTCGACGGAGTCGGCTGTACAGAGGCATCGGCGTCGGCAGTACTCTTTCTATCACGTGGCTTATATCTCTTCGATGGCGTCGGCAGTTCAGCGGCGTCGGCGTCGGCAGTACTCTTTATATCCCGTAGCTTATATCTCTTTGACGGAGTCGGCTGGTCAGCGGCGTCGGCGTCGGCAGTACTCTTTCTATCACTTAGCTTATATCTCTTCGACGGCGCGGCGGCGTCGGCTGGTCAGCGGCGTCGGCGTCGGCAGTACTCTTTATATCCCATAGCTAATATCTCTTTGACGGCGTCGGCTGGTCAGCGGCGTCGGCGTCGGCAGTACTCTTTCTATCCCGTAGCTTATATCTCTTTGACGGCGTCGGCTGGTCAGCGGCGTCGGCGTCGGCAGTACTCTTTCTATCCCGTAGCTTATATCTCTTCGACGGCGTCGGCTGGTCAGCGGATGCGATATTATTCATCATTTGTAATCACCAAAACTGGCACATTTTGGAGGATTTCTGGTTGAAATTTATCAGCAGCCAAATTGATAAATTGTTTGCAATATTCACAATTTTTTTTTAAGGTCATATAAGTGAACTGCCGCAATGCCGATGCTTTTCTATAGCTGAAATCTTATCACCATGTAGCTAATATTTCTTCGACGGCGTCGGCTGGTCAGCGGCGTTGGCGTCGGCAGTACTCTTTCTATCACGTAGCTTATATATCTTTGACGGCGCGGCGGTGGCTGCTGGTCAGCGGCGTCGGCGTCGGCAGTACTCTTTATATCCCATAGCTTATATCTCTTTGACGGCGTCGGCTGGTCAGCGACGTCAGCGTTGGCAGTACTCTTTCTATCACGTAGCTTATATCTTTTCGACGGCGTCGGCAGTTCAGCGGCGTTGGCGTCGGCAGTACTCTTTCTATCCCGAAGCTTATATCTCTTTGACGGAGTCGGCTGGTCAGCGGCGTCGGCGTCGGCAGTACTCCTTCTATCACGAAGCTTATATCTCTTCGACGGCGCGGCGGCGTCGGCTGGTCAGCGGCGTCGGCGTCGGCAGTACTCTTTTTATCCCGTACTTTATATCTCTTTGACGGCGTCGGCTGGTCAGCGGCGTCGGCGTCGGCAGTACTCTTTCTATCCCGTAGCTTATATCTCTTTGACGGCGTCGGCTGGTCAGCGGCGTCGGCGTCGGCAGTACTCTTTCTATCCCGTAGCTTATATCTCTTCGACGGCGTCAGCTGGTCAGCGGATGCGATATTATTCATCATTTGTAATCACCAAAACTGGCACATTTTAGAGGATTTCTGGTTGAAATTTATCAGCAGCCAAATTGATAAATTTGTTTGCAATATTCACAATTTTTTTTAAGGTCAAGTAAGTGAACTGCCGCAATGCCGATGCTTTTTTATAGCTGAAATCTTATCACCATGTAGCTAATATTTCTTCGACGACGTCGGCTGGTCAGCGGCGTTGGCGTCGGCAGTACTCTTTCTATCACGTAGCTTATATATCTTTGACGGCGCGGCGGTGGCTGCTGGTCAGCGGCGTCGGCGTCGGCAGTACTCTTTATATCCCATAGCTTATATCTCTTTGACGGCGTCGGCTGGTCAGCGGCGTCGGCGTTGGCAGTACTCTTTCTATCACGTAGCTTATATCTTTTCGACGGCGTCGGCAGTTCAGCGGCGTTAGCGTCGGCAGTACTCTTTCTATCCCGAAGCTTATATCTCTTTGACGGAGTCGGCTGGTCAGCGGCGTCGGCGTCGGCAGTACTCCTTCTATCACGAAGCTTATATCTCTTCGACGGCGCGGCGGCGTCGGCTGGTCAGCGGCGTCGGCGTCGGCAGTACTCTTATTATCCCGTACTTTATATCTCTTTGACGGCGTCGGCTGGTCAGCGGCGTCGGCGTCGGCAGTACTCTTTCTATCCCGTAGCTTATATCTCTTTGACGGCGTCGGCTGGTCAGCGGCGTCGGCGTCGGCAGTACTCTTTCTATCCCGTAGCTTATATCTCTTCGACGGCGTCAGCTGGTCAGCGGATGCGATATTATTCATCATTTGTAATCACCAAAACTGGCACATTTTAGAGGATTTCTGGTTGAAATTTATCAGCAGCCAAATTGATAAATTTGTTTGCAATATTCACAATTTTTTTTAAGGTCAAGTAAGTGAACTGCCGCAATGCCGATGCTTTTTTATAGCTGAAATCTTATCACCATGTAGCTAATATTTCTTCGACGACGTCGGCTGGTCAGCGGCGTCGGCGTCGGCAGTACTCTTTCTATCACGTAGCTTATATCTCTTCGACGGCGCAGCGGCGTCGGCTGGTCTGCGGCGTCGCCGTCTGCAGTACTCTTTCTACCCCGTAGCTTATATCTCTTTGACGGAGTCGACTGGTCAGCGGCGTCGGCGTCGGCAGTACTCTTTCTATTACGTAGCTTATATCTCTTCGACGGCGCGGCGGCGTCGGCTCGTCAGCGGCGTCGGCGTCGGCAGTACTCTTTA
Source organism: Plagodis dolabraria (assembly GCA_963854805.1). Lineage (NCBI taxonomy): Eukaryota > Metazoa > Arthropoda > Insecta > Lepidoptera > Geometridae > Plagodis > Plagodis dolabraria. The sequence goes on from OY978459.1 coordinate 23,949,036, forward strand.
TATCACATAGCTTATATCTCTTTGACGGCCTCGGCTGGTCAGCGGCGTCAGCGTCGGCAGTACTCTTTCTATCCCGTAGCTTATATCTCTTCGACGGCGTCGGCTGTACAGAGGCGTCGGCGTCGGCAGTACTCTTTCTATCACGTAGCTTATATCTCTTCGACGGCGTCGGCTGTACAGAGGCGTCGGCGTCGGCAGTACTCTTTCTATCACGTGGCTTATATCTCTTCGATGGCGTCGGCAGTTCAGCGGCGTCGGCGTCGGCAGTACTCTTTATATCCCGTAGCTTATATCTCTTTGACGGAGTCGGCTGGTCAGCGGCGTCGGCGTCGGCAGTACTCTTTCTATCACGAAGCTTATATCTCTTCGACGGCGCGGCGGCGTCGGCTGGTCAGCGGCGTCGGCGTCGGCAGTACTCTTTATATCCCATAGCTAATATCTCTTTGACGGCGTCGGCTGGTCAGCGGCGTCGGCGTTGGCAGTACTCTTTCTATCCCGTAGCTTATATCTCTTTGACGGCGTCGGCTGGTCAGCGGCGTCGGCGTCGGCAGTACTCTTTCTATCCCGTAGCTTATATCTCTTCGACGGCGTCGGCTGGTCAGCGGATGCGATATTATTCATCATTTGTAATCACCAAAACTGGCACATTTTGGAGGATTTCTGGTTGAAATTTATCAGCAGCCAAATTGATAAATTGTTTGCAATATTCACAATTTTTTTTTAAGGTCATATAAGTGAACTGCCGCAATGCCGATGCTTTTTTATAGCTGAAATCTTATCACCATGTAGCTAATATTTCTTCGACGGCGTCGGCTGGTCAGCGGCGTCGGCGTCGGCAGTACTCTTTCTATCACGTAGCTTATATATCTTTGACGGTGCGGCGGTGGCTGCTGGTCAGCGGCGTCGGCGTCGGCAGTACTCTTTATATCCCATAGCTTATATCTCTTTGATGGCGTCGGCTGGTCAGCGGCGTCGGCGTTGGCAGTACTCTTTCTATCACGTAGCTTATATCTTTTCGACGGCGTCGGCAGTTCAGCGGCGTTGGCGTCGGCAGTACTCTTTCTATCCCGTAGCTTATATCTCTTTGACGGAGTCGGCTGGTCAGCGGCGTCGGCGTCGGCAGTAATCCTTCTATCACGAAGCTTATATCTCTTCGACGGTGCGGCGGCGTCGGCTGTTCAGCGGCGTGTCGGCGTCGGCAGTACTCTTTTTATCCCGTACTTTATATCTCTTTGACGGCGTCGGCTGGTCAGCGGCGTCGGCGTCGGCAGTACTCTTTCTATCCCGTAGCTTATATCTCTTTGACGGCGTCGGCTGGTCAGCGGCGTCGGCGTCGGCAGTACTCTTTCTATCCCCTAGCTTATATCTCTTCGACGGCGTCAGCTGGTCAGCGGATGCGATATTATTCATCATTTGTAATCACCAAAACTGGCACATTTTAGAGGATTTCTGGTTGAAATTTATCAGCAGCCAAATTGATAAATTTGTTTGCAATATTCACAATTTTTTTTAAGGTCAAGTAAGTGAACTGCCGCAATGCCGATGCTTTTTTATAGCTGAAATCTTATCACCATGTAGCTAATATTTCTTCGACGACGTCGGCTGGTCAGCGGCGTCGGCGTCGGCAGTACTCTTTCTATCACGTAGCTTATATCTCTTCGACGGCGCAGCGGCGTCGGCTGGTCTGCGGCGTCGCCGTCTGCAGTACTCTTTCTACCCCGTAGCTTATATCTCTTTGACGGAGTTGACTGGTCAGCGGCGTCGGCGTCGGCAGTACTCTTTCTATTACGTAGCTTATATCTCTTCGACGGCGCGGCGGCGTCGGCTCGTCAGCGGCGTCGGCGTCGGCAGTACTCTTTATATCCCATAGCTTATATCTCTTTGACGGCGTCGGATGGTCAGCGGCGTCAGCGTCGGCAGTACTCTTTCTATCCCGTAGCTTATATCTCTTCGACGGCGTCGGCTGTACAGAGGCGTCGGCGTCGGCAGTACTCTTTCTATCACGTAGATTATATCTCTTCGACGGCGTCGGCTGTACAGAGGCGTCGGCGTCGGCAGTACTCTTTCTATCACGTAGCTTAAATCTCTTCGACGGCGTCGTCTGGTCAGCGGCGTCGGCGTTGGCAGTACTCTTTCTATCACGTAGCTTATATCTCTTCGACGGCGTCGGCAGTTCAGCGGCGTCGGCGTCGGCAGTACTCTTTCTATCCCGTAGCTTATATCTTTTTGACGGAGTCGGCTGGTCAGCGGCGTCAGCGTCGGCAGTACTCTTTCTATCCCGTAGCTTATATCTCTTTGACGGCGTCGGCTGGTCAGCGGCGTTGGCGTCGGCAGTACTCTTTCTATCCCGTAGCTTATATCTCTTCGACGGCGTCGGCTGGTCAGCGGATGCGATATTAATCATCATTTGTAATCACCAAAACTGGCACATTTTAGAGGATTTCTGGTTGAAATTTATCAGCAGCCAAATTGATAAATTTTTTGCAATATTCACAATTTTTTTTTAAGGGTCAAGTAAGTGAACTGCTGCAATGCCGATGCTTTTTTATAGCTGAAATCTTATCACCATGTAGCTAATATTTCTTCGACGGCGATGGCTGGTCAGCGGCGTCGGCGTCGGCAGTACTTTTTCTATCACGTAGCTTATATCTCTTCGACGGCGCGGCGGCGTCGGCTGGTCCGCGGCGTCGGCGTCGGCAGTACTATTTCTATACCGTAGCTTATATCTCTTCGATGGAGTCGGCTGTACAGAGGCATCGGCGTCGGCAGTACTCTTTCTATCACGTGGCTTATATCTCTTCGATGGCGTCAGCAGTTCAGCGGCGTCGGCGTCGGCAGTACTCTTTATATCCCGTAGCTCTTATCTCTTTGACGGAGTCGGCTGGTCAGCGGCGTCGGCGTCGGCAGTACTCTTTCTATCACGAAGCTTATATCTCTTCGACGGCGCGGCGGCGTCGGCTGGTCAGCGGCGTCGGCGTCGGCAGTACTCTTTATATCCCATAGCTAATATCTCTTTGACGGCGTCGGCTGGTCAGCGGCGTCGGCGTCGGCAGTACTCTTTCTATCCCGTAGCTTATATCTCTTTGACGGCGTCGGCTGGTCAGCGGCGTCGGCGTCGGCAGTACTCTTTCTATCCCGTAGCTTATATCTCTTCGACGGCGTCGGCTGGTCAGCGGATGCGATATTATTCATCATTTGTAATCACCAAAACTGGCACATTTTGGAGGATTTCTGGTTGAAATTTATCAGCAGCCAAATTGATAAATTGTTTGCAATATTCACAATTATTTTTTAAGTTCATATAAGTGAACTGCCGCAATGCCGATGCTTTTTTATAGCTGAAATCTTATCACCATGTAGCTAATATTTCTTCGACGGCGTCGGCTGGTCAGCGGCGTCGGCGTCGGCATTACTCTTTCTATCACGTAGCTTATATATCTTTGACGGTGCGGCGGTGGCTGCTGGTCAGCGGCGTCGGCGTCGGCAGTACTCTTTATATCCCATAGCTTATATCTCTTTGACGGCGTCGGCTGGTCAGCGGCGTCGGCGTTGGCAGTACTCTTTCTATCACGTAGCTTATATCTTTTCGACGGCGTCGGCAGTTCAGCGGCGTTGGCGTCGGCAGTACTCTTTCTATCCCGTAGCTTATATCTCTTTGACGGAGTCGGCTGGTCAGCGGCGTCGGCGTCGGCAGTACTCCTTCTATCACGAAGCTTATATCTCTTCGACGGCGCGGCGGCGTCGGCTGGTCAGCGGCGTCGGCGTCGGCAGTACTCTTTTTATCCCGTACTTTATATCTCTTTGACGGCGTCGGCTGGTCAGCGGCGTCGGCGTCGGCAGTACTCTTTCTATCCCGTAGCTTATATCTCTTTGACGGCGTCGGCTGGTCAGCGGCGTCGGCGTTGGCAGTACTCTTTCTATCCCGTAGCTTATATCTCTTCGACGGCGTCAGCTGGTCAGCGGATGCGATATTATTCATCATTTGTAATCACCAAAACTGGCACATTTTAGAGGATTTCTGGTTGAAATTTATCAGCAGCCAAATTGATAAATTTGTTTGCAATATTCACAACTTTTTTAAAGGTCAAGTAAGTGAACTGCCGCAATGCCGATGCTTTTTTATAGCTGAAATCTTATCACCATGTAGCTAATATTTCTTCGACGACGTCGGCTGGTCAGCGGCGTCGGCGTCGGCAGTACTCTTTCTATCACGTAGCTTATATCTTTTCGACGGCGCAGCGGCGTCGGCTGGTCTGCGGCGTCGCCGTCTGCAGTACTCTTTCTACCCCGTAGCTTATATCTCTTTGACGGAGTCGGCTGGTCAGCGGCGTCGGCGTCGGCAGTACTCTTTCTATTACGTAGCTTATATCTCTTCGACGGCGCGGCGGCGTCGGGTCGTCAGCGGCGTCGGCGTCGGCAGTACTCTTTATATCCCATAGCTTATATCTCTTTGACGGCGTGGCTGGTCAGCGGCGTCAGCGTCGGCAGTACTCTTTCTATCCCGTAGCTTATATCTCTTCGACGGCGTCGGCTGTACAGAGGCGTCGGCGTCGGCAGTACTCTTTCTATCACGTAGCTTATATCTCTTCGACGGCGGCGGCTGTACAGAGGCGTCGGCGTCGGCAGTACTCTTTCTATCACGTAGCTTAAATCTCTTCGACGGCGTCGTCTGGTCAGCGGCGTCGGCGTTGGCAGTACTCTTTCTATCACGTAGCTTATATCTCTTCGACGGCGTCGGCAGTTCAGCGGCGTCGGCGTCGGCAGTACTCTTTCTATCCCGTAGCTTATATCTCTTTGACGGAGTCGGCTGGTCAGCGGCGTCAGCGTCGGCAGTTCTCTTTATATCACGTAGCTTATATCTCTTCGACGGCGCGGCGGCGTCGGCTGGTCAGCGGCGTCGACGTCGGCAGTACTCTTTATATCCCATAGCTTATATCTCTTTGACGGCGTCAGCTGGTCAGCGCGCCAAATTGATAAATTGTTTGCAATATTCACAATTTTTTTTTAAGGTCATGTAAGTGAACTGCCGCAATGCCGATGCTTTTTTATAGCTGAAATCTTATCACCATGTAGCTAATATTTCTTCGACGGCATCGGCTGGTCAGCGGCGTCAGCGTCGGCAGTACTCTTTCTATCACCTAGCTTATATATCTTCGACGGCGCGGCGGCGTCGGCTGGTCAGCGGCGTCGGCGTCGGCAGTACTCTTTCTATCCCGTAACTTATATCTCTTTGACGGAGTCGGCTGGTCAGCGGCGTCGGCGTCGGCAGTACTCTTTTTATCACGTAGCTTAAATCTCTTCGACGGCGCGGCGGCGTCGGCTGGTCATCGGCGTCGACGTCGGCAGTACTCTTTATATCCCATAGCTTATATCTCTTTGACGGCGTCAGCTGGTCAGCGCGCCAAATTGATAAATTGTTTGCAATATTCACAATTTTTTTTTAAGGTCATGTAAGTGAACTGCCGCAATGCCGATGCTTTTTTATAGCTGAAATCTTATCACCATGTAGCTAATATTTCTTCGACGGCATCGGCTGGTCAGCGGCGTCGGCGTCGGCAGTACTCTTTCTATCACGTAGCTTATATATCTTCGACGGCGCGGCGGCGTCGGCTGGTTAGCGGCGTCGGCGTCGGCAGTACTCTTTCTATCCCGTAACTTATATCTCTTTGACGGAGTCGGCTGGTCAGCGGCGTCGGCGTCGGCAGTACTCTTTTTATCACGTAGCTTAAATCTCTTCGACGGCGTCGTCTGGTCAGCGGCGTCTGCGTTGGCAGTACTCTTTCTATCACGTAGCTTATATCTCTTCGACGGCGTCGGCTGGTCAGCGGATGCGATATTATTCATCATTTGTAATCACCAATCCTGGCACATTTTAGAGGATTTCTGGTTGAAAGTTATCAGCAGCCAAATAGATAATTTTTTTGCAATTTTCACAATTTTTTTTGAAGGTCAAGTAAGTGAACTGCCGCAATGCCGATGCTTATATACAGCTGAAGTTACATATCTGAGTATGAATAATAGCTGTGATTATTGTATTTCAGGGGTTCAAGGGTCAAAACGCTTCATTTAATTTTTGCATTTAAAAAAGTTTTGTCCTACAACGATAGGGTTAAAAAACACATGACTTCCGCTTTCTGTTTATGATTTTCGTATAGAACACATATTAATCATCATTTATTATCATCAAAACTCACACATTTTAGAGGATTTCTGGTTGAAATTTATCAGCAGCCAAATTGATAAATTGCTTGCAATATTCACAATTTTTTTTAAGGTCAAGTAAGTGAACTGCCGCACTGCCGATGCTTTTTTGTAACTAAAATCTTATCTCCAATGATGAATTTTAGCTGTGATTATTTTATTTAGGGGTTCAAGGGTCAAAACGCATCATTGCATATTTTCATTTAAAAAGGTTTGTTATACCGTGAAAGGGTTAAAAAACGTATGACTTCCGCTTTCTGTTTATAATTTTCGTATAGAACACATATTAATCATCATTTGTAATCACCAAACCTGGCACATTTTAGAGGATTTCTGGTTGAAATTTATCAGCAGCCAAATTAATAATTTGTTTGCAATTTTCACAATTTTTTTGAAGGTCAAGTAAGTGAACTGCCGCAATGCCGATGCTTTTCTATAGCTGGAATTACAAATCTGAGTATGAATAATAGCTGTGATTATTTTATTTCAGGGGTTCAAGGGTCAAAACGCTTCATTTCATTTTTTCATTCAAAAAAGTTTTGTCCTAAAACGATAGGGTTAAAAAATACATGACTTCCGCTTTCTGTTTATGATTTTCGTATAGAACACATATTAATCATCATTTGTTATCACCAAAACTGGCACATTTTAGAGGATTTCTGGTTGAAATTTATCAGCAGCCAAATTGATAAGTTGTTTGCAATTTTCAAATTTTTTTTTGAGGGTCAAGTAAGCGAACTGCCGCTATGCCGATGCTTTTTTATAGCTGAAATTTCATCTCAGTTAATGAATAATAGCCGTGATTCTTTTATTTAAGGGGTTCTAGGGTCAAATCGCATCATATTATATTTTCTTAAAAAAAAAGTTTTTTCATACCACGAAAGGGTTAAAAAACACATAACTGTCGCTTTCTGCTTATGAGATTCGTATAGAAAATATAATAATCATTAGTTTTGATCACCAAAACTCGCATTTTTTTGAGTACTTCTGTTTAAATTTATCAGCAGCCAATTTGATAGTTTGTTTTCAATTATCAATAACTTTAAATATTTAATTTGGAAGGTGAAGGACCTGAGCTGCCGCGATGTTTTTGCTTTTTCATTGCTGACATGGTATCTCTTATCTTGAGTGCAATAAAATTTTAATATTTGAAAATCTACCTCCCTAATTTGGTTGGGTTATAGGCTGCTAGATTTTGGCTGCCAACTTCACACCGGCAAAACCTGATATCAGTCATGTGACTGACATCAGGTTTTATGGTTATTAATAGCTAATATATTTTATGGACATTAATAGCGGTGATTTATTATAAGATCTGATCTGCCGCTTGAAGATATTTAGACATAAGCGTTTAAAAATAAAAAATATTCCGACATGAAAAACCTTAAGCCTTGCATTGTCTGATATTAGTATCAGTCTACATCCCAAATGTATGATATTCACCAAACTACAAGATATCGAATGATCATTTTGCTAAACATAACCCAGGAGAAAAAAATTCTGTAATCGAGTAAAAAACGAAATCATATCAGCCGTTTAAGGGCTAGGATGCCCCGACACAAAATAGGACAAGCATATTACACGAATTTATTGTTATAAATGTGTAATATGCTTCACTTTCGCCATCAGGGTTCAGGTCAAAAAAGTTTTGCCACTAAAACGAAAATTCGTTCAACTGTCACCTGCAACAAAACTATTCTTTATGACATAAGACTCGCCTTTCACATCAAAGGCGAGTCTTATGTTATAAAGAAACTTTCTGGATTTTAATTGATAAAACTAGATATAATAACTAGATATATAGACTTACTAATTTTTTATTGTTTATAATGAAATATTTGGTCAATGTTCTCCACAAATTATCTTTTTATACTTTGTAACATATTCCGTTAAAGATGAGAAGAGTTCCATGACGTACAGACGGACAGACAAACAGTCAGCAGAGTGACATTAGGCCTCCGCTTTGCTGCAACACTGTTACAATCCTTACTTAACAAGGAGTATAAAATAAAATAAAAACTTATAAAAAAAAACTTTTACCATAAACAAATTTACTCAGACCAAACTTTGCAATTTTCGGTTAACTCGCTTAATAACTACAAAACTTAGTCAAAGTAAATGTTCATATTACTCTGAACTTCGTGCGTCGCTTTTGAAGAGACACCGGCTCAGTAATCAGTTTAAAATTCAATTTAGGCTCCACCTATGTATTTACTTCTAAGTTACTGGAGGTAGGTAATCATATATTCTAAACCTGCGATGAAGAGGACTAATTCATTAATGAATAATTATTAATCTTACTTTAGTTAATAATGTAAAATACTGCGTAGGATAATAACGAGAAAATTAATTTTCCTTTCTTAAAAGGATTAATCAAGGACAGTTTGGTTGCCATATTTTAAGCATTATCTTGGCACCTTATTGGTTAATTCACATCAATCAAGTACTTGAACTACATCGTTAAATCATATTAATCGAGTAGTTGAATAAGTATTTTTTTATGATAAAAAAAACAATATTGAAATAAAAATGGTGGACGTATTATTATTTAGAAGTCCATTGTGCTTCAATATAATATATTTTAAAATTATGAACGCTAGTGACGTTATTATGAAAGTTTGAGAAAGAAGAAAGAGAAAAGTATTTGCAAATTACTTTTTTCGGTTCGGAGGAAAGACAAAAAAAAAACAAATATAAAAAACAACAAAATATCTAATTTTATAATCCTGTAACTTAGTAATTGACCACTGAAGTGACATCTAATTGTAATCAATTAAATTAATAATGAAAGAAGCAAGCAATGAATTAGTGCGTGAGCAGGAACTCACGCGCATTAAATAAATAGATTTCTGCTGCATGGGGCCGTGGGTGAAAAATATCTGTACTGACAGAGCAAACACTTTGTAATTATTACAAGCGTTAAAATGGACCCACGGCAATCTCGTTTTGAGTTTAAAGTTCTGAGTTCTACATGCTGTGGGCCCAGCGTCTGAATGGTCTGGATCCAGAATTCGGATAAACCAAGTCCGAAAATCAAAATTAATCAAGGTTTTAATCAATTATGAATTATCCACCCGATTTAACAAGTACCAGAATGAATTCTAATCTGTCGCCAAGCGGGTGTGTTCCGGCAGCTGTCTTTAAAAGGAGAGCCAGTTTTCTTTGTCTTTTAATATACCCTTCAAGAACATCGCATCGTTAAGCAAGATTATAATCAAAAGACCTACCATCCCAAAAAATCCTTTCTAAAAATACAATACATAAATAATAAATATCGTTACCTTATATTATGTCCAATAAGCAAAAATATAACGTTATCATTTGGGCTATTAAATAAGAGTGGAATTATGAAACATTGTGAAGAACTCTCGCAAATAAATGGTAATGATGATCGGGAGCAATAAGGAAGTTAAATAGAGGTAGCTCTACAGAGATGTAGAGATAAGATGCTGGATACGATATGACATTTTGAGTGGTAAACCGGTTTCAGTACTAATATTATAAATGCGAAAGTAACTCTGTCTGTCTGTTACGCTTTCACGCCACAACTACTGGACCGATTTGAATGAAATTTGGTCCGGAAATAGTTTGAGACCCGGGAAAAAACACAGGATAGTTTTTATCCAACTGCGCAAAAAGAGGTTAATGTTTTTTCGCGATAACCGACTTACGCGCGGGCGGAGCCGCGCCCGGAAAGCTAGTAAAAAATAAAATGTTTTGCCTAAATTGCAGCCATTCTTATAATATTGTGATGGAATAAACATAAGGCCTAGTTACTATATACTATTGCTTAACCCCCGATGTTAAGCAGTAACCTCTGACATTTATTTCGTCACGAACCGCACTGCGCCCATCACCCCGTGATATACGGTTGTTAAGTCTCATGTGCCTGTAATTTCATAGTTACTTTACTGGCTTTCATTGACTGCTGCCGGAACACACCGTTAGGTGCTTAGAGACAAATTTTCTACTTGAGGGTGGTATCTAGCCAGGCGAGCATTCATAAAACGCTCTTCCACCGTGCAGTGATGCACAAGCTGGTGATGAGGATCAAATCACAGACCTGCGACACAGTAAGTAGTCCGTAGTTATTACCGCTCGGATATTACTGTCTCATAAAATTTCTCTTAATAATAACACATATTATTAAAATATTTTAAGAAAACATCAAATTAATATTTTAATAAAACACTTAAAAAATACAAAAATATGTCTAGTGACAATTCCGCCTAATTTTCCTGCTAAGCCGACGTGACGTCACAAACGCCACGCAGCCAAACCGGAAGAATTTTTCGACGCTTTTCGCTTCTACACGAAGCATCCTCGAGAGGTCTTGACTTTGCGAGCGCAAGATCGAGAATGAGGCAGCAAATTCCTCTTAATTTGATATCTAACCTGCTTTCCATCTTTGACTTCTCACTGTTATTACTATAGGTGATATTATTATTGAAAATGACAAAATACATGATTATGTTATTGCAGTGGCTTAATTTTTCTTAAATCTAGAAAAAAAAAAACATAAATCAAACGCCTGATATACCATCCACATCATAAAAACTGAATTTTTGATGGCCATAGAGATATAAAATACTATTCTCTTTTCTGTGGGGATGGCGGGAATATATCGAAATAAAATTTAAGATTGTAATCCCCATGGTGCTTGAGAAGAGCCAGCTATCTCATTATAGCCTACTGACCAACCCAACAGTATCAACTGCCATGTCGTACACGATAATTACGAGTTTTTTAGAGATCAAGTCCTTGGACCTTATTGGAGGCCAAACTTGCAGAAATACCCACTTAATTTATACCGGAGGCCAAACATGCAGAAATATGTTCTTTATTTATTTTCCATTATTTTTAAAGTGTCAACAAACTAAACTCTAAAACAAAACAGACGTCAATAACGTGACAACGAAATTGAGAACAGTGTTCAACAGATGTGCTAGTTTTTAAAGACAAAATGTGTCCTATGTACTATTCGAGTACTTAATAAGTTGTAAATTATCTGTGTGCTAAATTTCATCTAAATCCGTTCATCCGTTTGAGCGTGAAAAAATTACAAACATATTATAAACACACTCAAAACTTTTTGCTTGTATAATATTATTATGAATATATCTAATTTTAATGAATGGCTCACAGACAGTCGAAATGCACCAGCTTCCTACCAGTTGAAGATGTAGTAGTTTTGAAGCGCTCGTAGCGAAGTTTGCTTAGCCATTCTGAATCGATCAGCAAAGTTAAGCAACGTCCGCCGCGGTCAGGAGTTGGATGGGTGACCGCTGGTGACATTACTACTGAGCGCTTCCGTGCTTCGGAGGGCACGTTAAGCCGTCGGTCCCGGTTGTTGTCTTAGGATGGCAGTCGTTACAGCATGGTGGTAGGGCACTTTGCGAATGCCCGCCTGGCTAGCTACCACCCTCAAGTTGAAAATCTGTCGCCAAGCACCTAACGGTGTGTTCCGGCAGCTGTCCTTGAGAGCCAGTAATTCTAGGTTAGCCTGTACAACATCTTCGACCGCATCATCACTTACCATCAGGTGAGATAGTGTTCAAAGTCTAACCTATCAGGCATAAAAATAAAAAAAAAAAAAAAAGTTGACACCGTAGCCAGCTTTTAGCTTGAAATGGCTTTTAGGTTGCCTAAATGCTTTCGTAATAGTAGCTGTAGTTTTTATATAGTACGTGATACATATTTCGATGAATGCATCGCCAGTAAAAAAAAAGTATTTACAAGACATTATGTTATTGAGATGCTTACAAAACCATAATTGTGCAAATGAAAATTCCTATATATTCAAGCGTTTGCTTATCCAGCAAACAGTTGTTACACAAAAATCATCCATGTAATGAAAGAATAAAGAAATCGCAGAGAAATAATAATTTCTCGCGGACCATCGGGCGCAGGCATTCTGCTCACGTATTTTTAGACAATGAGCATTTTTTCTCTGTGCCACAATGGAAAATTGAGGCCTTGCGCCACCTTTCGCATTCGACATTATTTCTGGGTGACCTTTTAAGGGAGATGCGAAGTTTTGAAACAATTTTCTTTACTGCTGATTTTTAGTTTTGTTCATCAATTTGCAGTCGAAAATTTACGTTTAATTATTTAACTTTCTAGTTGCTGAGTATTAATTTATGTTTAACAACTTTACTTGTTAATTGCTAATCGTTGAAGCTTCTAATTATGGTTCATTCTAAAGTAATTAAAACTGATTTATTGATAAAATTTTTGGGCCACTGAGCTATTTCTACTGTATATTGCGTCCATCTTCAACTTTTTTTACATTTATCGTATGTTATTAAAATTATAATGTGATTTTGATTTGAGTTATAAGGACAAACATACGTAGGAATTCATTTATTAAATAATATTTGAAGTAATGTTCTTTGATGTTGCTGGGTAGCATCTAAATATATTCAGCACATATATCCAGCACCTAGGATGCACCATAACTTTTGGTTGATTATGGTTAACGCTAGGCAAGCGTCTTGGGGATCGCAGAAGAAGTAAACATTTCTTCAGCAGGCGCTGCTTCTCACCTTCTGGTATTTGTGTCTTAGTCGCCTCTTACGATATCCACGGAGAGAAATGAGATGGGAAGGGGAGGGGGAATGATATTGAAACCTGGCAATTGACCGCCGGCTTAAGCTTCACCGCATGGTGGAAGGGCATTTTGCGATTGCCCGCTTGGCTGACTACCACCCTCAAGTATAAAATCTGTAAACAAGTGCCTAACGGTGTGTTCGGTGGCACCAATCCTTGAGAGCCAGTGAAATTACAGGCACATGGGACTTAACAACTGTGTCTCAAGGTGACGGGCGCAGTGCAATTCGTGACTTGTGATGAAATGCATCTGTTATAGGTTAGTCCGCTTAACATCAAGTGCGCCTTGAACTTGTTCCGTCACAATAACATAAAACTTATATTCTATTGAACAGGATGATTGCAAACATGTAGAATAGCTCGGAACGAAAATGTTGTACCAAACAACCTTCTTAATACTACAAGCTAGGTACTATTTTGTTTTTCATTCATATAGAAAATAGGTCAACGCATACAAAACTTCACATTTTCGTGTCCCTATTCCGAAAACAGTGTAAGCTGTCAAAACATTGTTGTAAACTCGGAGCGTGAAGCTTGTATCTCTGTTTGTCAGTGTTGAAGTGGGACAAATTGTGGCAGCTGCGCAACGGGTAGTCACGGAAATAACGGAATAGGGATGTGAGGAACGTCGATAATGCTAACAACATTTATGAATTTCACAAACACGGAATGTGCATCGTCTTTCTTTATAATGCTGTCGTATAATTATCTGCTATTGGACCGCAGCTGTAAACTTCGATTTTAAATTTGTAGTTTGACATCCATTAGCCATTGCGCAATGGTTTAGTAAAGATAATAAAGACGTTGCTATCGAGGGCAATAAATACACTTGTAATAAAACATGGTACACAGTTAGTTTCTCATAATTATGTATCATATCATATGTTCTCATTTGTTTACTGTATAAGCCACTACTGAACATAGTATTCCACTTTTAGGGTGAATTGCCATAATGCCCACGCTTGGCAGGCGTCTTGGGATCTCAGTTTAAGAAATTAGTTCTACAGAAAGAGTTGATGCCCTCCTTCCGGTATTTTACCTCTATTCGCCTCTTACGACACTCAGAGGTAGAAATGGTGGGGTGACATTCTAACCCGGCACTCCACAGGGCCGGCACACCACGGGGCAATTTGTTTAATATTTTGTTATTTTCATGTAATTTTTTGCAAAATGTTGTCATCCTACCATTCTCACATAGAACACACATAATATACAAAACGTTGGAAATTGTAAAGTTTTTTCGAACTTTGGTAATGTAGTCACGTCGAATATTTGTATTGTGACAGTTTCACGAGTTGTAATAGAAATAACAATAAATGCATTAAAAGAAAACTTAAACATCCCATACTGTATCTGCCGGATAGTCCACTGCTGAACACAGCCCATCATGGGTTTGCCATAATCTTCACGCCTTGCAGGCTTCTTGGGGATTGCAGTGTGAGATATCAGTTCCTGAGAAAGTGCTGCTGCCCACCTTCTAGTGTGTTACCCATAGTGGCCTCTTACGACACCCACAAGCGACGGGTGGGCGACATTCTAACCCAACGGGGCCGGCACCCCACGGGTAATTTGTTAAGTATTTTGTTAATTTTTATGCCATTTCTTGCGAAATTTCTTCATCATACCATTCTCACATAAAATACACTTATTATACAAAATATTTAAAGTTGTAAAGATTCTTCGAATTCTGATAATGCAGTAACGTCGACTTTTTGTACTATGACAGCTCCACGAGTAGTAGAAATAACGAAAATGGACCTCAGAATTACGTTTTGCCAAACATCACATAATATCGACATTTAGCCCATCTTTATAATACTGCTTCAAAATGACAGAGTAATTAAACATAGACTACAGCTACATCATTATCATAACTCAATTAAATCTTATTATTTATGTGGATCCTTAGCGAGTGATATTTTAAAGTTTGCAGTAAAATTATAAATATCTGATGACTAGCGACCGCAGTTACATTCGCAAAATCCTTGTCGTTAATTACCTATTTTATAACGTTTTTACCCGACTGCCGAGTGTTGTTTTTCGCGTGTTTCTAGTATTTATGTGTGTGTGTTTGGAATTCTCTTAATTTTGTTTTATCTTTTGAGTGTGGCGTAACAAGCACGATGCCCACCTGATGTTAAGCGGGAACCTCTGCCTATAATAGATGCGCCCTGAGACATCCTTTTGTTGAATCTCATGTTTCGTAATTTTATTGACACTCAAGGACTGCTGCCGGAATACACCGTTAGGTGCTTCGTGACGGATTTTCTAATTGAGGGTGGTAGCTAGTCAGGCGAGCATTCGCAAATTGCCCTCCCACCATGCGGTGAAGCTCAAGACGGCGTTGGGGACGTCACCAGATGAAAAGTTTGCTGACAATGGGATCGAATAAAGCGTGCATATGAAGTGCCTGTTAACGCTAGACTTTCAAGTCTCCGAATATTTTTCTACCAGGAAACTAGGACACTTGCCGTATGTTCCATTCCTTTGCTGATTCCATTATAAAAGTATATGTGAAATGTTGCGCTGATGATACTCGATATCGAAGAATGTCGAGAGACAGAGCATTGTTGTTAATAAGCCTAACTTAAATTTAATATATCCGATCCACCCAGAAATGGCAGAAATTATTACAAACACAATTGGATCTGTGCTTGAAGCTTTAACAGCTATTTCGGCGTTAAATACCGCATCATCTTTCTAGGACTCCTAGCTTCCAAGGTGCTTATTTAGCTTTGGACTCGTTATATCAGTTAGTTCTGGTTGCTTATTAAAGTGAAATCCAACGGCTGCATTTTGGTTAGTCGTTGATGGTTATTAAGGACACGATCTGGAAAGTTGGAGCACATTTAAAACGATTCCGTTTAGCGGTGAGTGGATATATCTGACACGTTTTATCGATGATAGGGTAGCCTTTGGCCAATATCTCTCCTGATAGTAGTAATGATGTGTGGTTTGTAAGCTAACCTAAAGTTAATGAACTTAAGATGACACCTCAACCTAAAATTTATGGCTAAAGCTTCCGGAACACTCCGTGAGGTACGTGGCGATAGATTTTCTTCTTGTGCTAGCGAAGCAGGCATTCGCAAGAAGCCCTCCCACCATGCTATAACCATTGCTTTCCTAAGACAACAGCCGGGGCTTGACGGCTTAACCTGCCCTCCGAAGCACGTGCAGGCATAGTAATATCACTAGCGGTCACCCAACTTAGTTAAAACCGCAGTGGACTTTGCTTAACTTAGCTGATCGTTTATGAACGGCTTAAGAAACTACAATACGAGTGCTTCAAAATTGAAGCATTGAATATTACAAGACTGGCATTGTCCCATCGGAGGCTACCTGCAAAGTCATATTTACGCAATCTACCATGACTTCCCTGTAAAACTAGTAAAGACTAGTTAGAGTACACACTACTGCAGTGGTGCCTGTGCACCACTGCCTACTCCTCCAGTTAAGATAGTTGATCAAAAGACGTCCAACGTAAGAGGTAAAATCAGCAAGAGACGTACTTAAGACAACTTGTATTCTAAGAAGTATTTATTGGTCTAATTTAGAGATAGTTTAAAGGTTTTGTAGAATACCTAGCATTGCTTAATACATTTTGTATTACTTCAGCAACGCCACCCCGTTAAATTATTAATTTTAAATGTAAATAGCTTCTCTGCAGTACCAAAAACCGCATTGAAATACAGTTTTGCGGTTAGCGACGCGTCGCTTGTATAATTACTTACTAAATGGCAATTAGCCGGTGTTGCCAGCTCATTGCAAATGTTACCCAATATTCACGTTTCAACTGTTTAATTTTCGGAGAAGTGTAATAGGGAACATTTTCCTATTTTACACGTTCGAAATTAATATCTTAAACTAACAGATACTCGATTTGCTGTGATTTCTAAAATATGATTTATGCATAAATCGAATCCACAGCGTTTTAGTTAAGACCCATGGGTCTTAACTAAAACGCTGTGGATTCTCTAAAGCATAGAAGATCTTAATTGTACAAATCATTAGAGTGATGACGTCACTAATCTTGGTTGTAGTGCTAGATGTATGTAAAAAAAACTGCAAATCAATATACAGGGCATAATGTGTACCTACTTTAGGTCAAAAAAATCACGTAGAAGTGAAAAAGAGGCAGCGATGGTGAAACCGAAATTGGTTTGGGTAAAAATTAAAAGAAGCTTATTAACATAAAACTAGTAATTTTAATTGGAAATGTGACTTAACTTGTCCCTCTTGATGGAGTGTTGCTTTTTTATTGATTTTTCTTTATTCACACACATAATATAGATATTTTCATTCCATGCGCAATTTAGAGTTAACATAACAATTTTATTCTATCGAGAAAATTTTAAGGATACGTTTTAAAGAATATGACCACCATTATCAATAATTTTCTGTATATAAACTAAATAATAATATATTATGCTAAAAATATGTTCAAGCAAAGCTAATTAGCACTTGCAGCAGCGCCTTGAGCAACTCTGTCTACCCCTTTGAGTTAAACAGTATAAAAATATTTATTGATATGCTTATGTTCCCAGTGGGGTGCCGGGTTAAAAGTCACCCCCACCCATTTCTACCTATGAATGTAGGTAAGAGGCGACTAAAGGTAACATACCGAAATTTGGGCAGCAGCGCCTTCTGAGGAACTGATATCTTAAATGGTGATCCCTAAATTGCCTGCCATAATGGGGATTATGGCACCTTTGAATGGGGGAGGCAGTGTTCAGCAGTGTACAGTCCAGCTGATACAATACAGCAATGTCTATGCCATTACCATTAACACAGTTCCAGAATCAGAACGGCTGATTGTTTTTCTTCATGAGCCAAACCTTCATTCTATCTGGGAACTGAACCCAAGATATCAATATTACAAAATGTTCCTTAAAACCACACAACCCACGAGGCAGTTTACATAAACTGCCAGTAGACTTAAACGTAAAATATTTTACCCACAGGCGTCTTTCCCAGTACAACGTAGGTACCAGTAATAATTGAGTTACCAATTCAACCACATCTCATACAGTCACGGTTCAATTTATAATAAATGCAATTATTAGTCCCTTTGATCGTTAAGTGCTATTTTAAACCTTCAATTTCCCTATCCATCAACTCCAATTTAAACAACATAATACTTAGAAACAGCTCTAATAATTAAAACATTACGGTCACATGTTTTTTAATCCGCCCCCTAATTAAATATAATTATCCTTATACGACAGCACCGTGTGGCATTAAATACTTACTCTAAATATATTGTATAGTGACTTCAAAGGGAAAAGTTTTTATACTGACAAAGTTGTACTGTTCTTCTTAATTTTATGTCCCGCATTATGATTGGTAATAAATGCAGAATATTGTTGATAGAGTATAATTTCAACGTTATTATTTTAAATGCATATTGTGTAAATAAATTGAGAGTGTCACAACTTAATAAAAATATTTGATGTGGCGTGGCTATATTTTATATATACAGTAAGTCAAACTCTGAATACGGAAATTATAAACAATATTTTTACGAGCACAGTCACAAAATATTTCCAGGATTTATACTGTTTTTTTGAATAATTTACATACTTAATAGGTAAAAGGTTATTTAATACAAACCTGAAGCACCTACTATTAGGCGGTCACCTCTGACTTTGGTAAATTTTTGGAACAAACGCATTTTAGGTCAATAGTAAGGTGCTGCACTGAGCCCTTACCCCAGAGACATAAAATTGTCTAATCTCATGAGGCTTTTATTTTATTGGCACCCATATACTTCAAACCGGAACACAATGACAGTACATTTATGATATATTTTAAAGGTTACTTAACGCAACCATTAAAAACCAAGCATTAATTTATAAGTCACGGATTCAGTCCATTGTTGTGATTGATTTTTCTAACTTTTTTATATATCAATAAACGCGACCACACTCAAAATTGACGACGCATAAACTGATAACAGACCATAATAATAATAAAATAATATAATTCAGATAAAATCAAAATCACTTACATAGCATGTTAACCAGATATAAGAGATCTAAAATCACAAAACTATTATTAATATCACTGGAGATATCTGTAAAAAAATACACTAACAATTATTATATAAAGGTGCAAAAAATAAATATGATTAAAAAAAAAATTTTAAACTAAGTCAAGTCATCACAATAAAATAATATACGAATAATACACAATATACGAATAATACACAATACAATTTAAATGAATGAATACATAATGAAATTGTAATGCCAATAAAAAAAAAAGAATCCCCTAGGGGTTTAATCTTCGTTTTTCCCCTTACGAATGCACATTTTTCAACTACAACAATAGTAATGGGCAAAACGTAGTAGTATGAAATGCAATCTGAGATCATGTTATAATAAATAAATTCAATATAAAAAGAAAAAATATATCACCAAAGATTTCAGCACCACAAAATACTAAATGCCAACATAGATCTAGCACAAATAAACACAAATAATCTACATCACAAACAGTTAACAAATGGTAAAAGAAACTTTAACAAATCGTTTGAAAGAAACCAAACAAGTGGCGCTTCGTGCTTGTATTATTTTAGGACTAACCAACCGTCCACCTGGCTACTTATTTTGTCATGAGAATAGATTCAACCTGTCTCAGCTCTGAAGCAACGTGGAGTTACACACAATAATTGTACATCAAGAATATTTGGACCAATCATATCATCCTGCCAAATTAATTAATTAATTTAAAAGTTTTTTAAATAAATTGCAGCAGATTGACTGATTGTCTAGACGTACAATTCAAAATTAACTTAACGTAATTTTTGAAGCGCTCGTAGCGAAGTTTGCTTAGCTGTTCAGCAAAGTTAAGCAACGTCCGCCACGGTCATAAGTTGGATGGTGACATTACTACTGAGCGCTTCCGTGTTTCGGAGGGCACGTTAAGCCGTCGGTTCCAGTTGTTGTCTTTGGATGGCAGTCGTTATAGCATGGTGGAAGGACATTTTGCGAATGCCCGCCTGGCTAACGACCATACTCACGTATAAAATATGTCGCCAAGCACCTAACGGTGTGGCCGGCAGCTGTTCTTGAAAGCCAGTAATTCAAGGTTAGCCTGAACAACATCTTCGACCACATCATCACTTACCATCAGGTGAGATGGTGGTCAAAGGCTAACCTATCAGATATAAAAAAAGATTGGAGAATAAATATGTGTGTATTATGTGTAATGTGTAAGTATTTTTACACTTCTTTATAAACAAATATTGTATTTTTACTCTTAATTCCTGTTTTTTTTTTGGTTATTACTTCTTTAATTTTTGTTAGAATATTCACAAAATTTACACAAATATTAACAAAATCTACTCGCTTCCTTTACTTGTTCAAAAGATAGCTCTTTTGAACTCGTAGTGCCGGCGGACGGCATAAGCGTAAGCATGGTAGAAAGGTCCGGTTTCCTAGTCCGGAACCTTAATAAATAAACACAAAATTAAACATGAAATACGCATAATATGGGATACCTCAACTACTACTCATTAGATTTCACTCAAATTTAGAAGCTTTCGAATGTAAAAAAAAACTATTAAAATCGGTACATATAATGTGAAGAGGTAACATACAATATAAACAGTAGAATTGAAAACAATTTGTGTTTTTATTATGTAATAGTGTAAAGTAAATGTTTGTTATAATTTAAATATAGGTAAATTTACTATTGAGTTTTCTTATTTAATATCAATTTGACATTTTATCTATTTGAATGATTTGTTTGAATTTGATATGTGTAATATTATAGTGATAATTATTTCAGAATGTTATTTTTTTAAGTTTTTATGTAAATATCTTGCATGCTGATATGAATGATAGCAGAGATAGCGGACAACTCTATTTATAAGACAATTACTTGTAATATACCTATTCTCGCAAGACTATAAATGAATAAATAAAAGAAACCTTCTCGTTTTTTAAGACGGTTATAATTTAGCAGCTTGCTCTTACAAACAAGTATACAGGTCTTTATTGACGAAGTTATTGCACGTACAATTATTATGTGAATTGAAACATATATTTCTATGTAGATAATAATTTTAATGTAGATATATTTCATTTATGTCGCAATAAGCAATTGAGCATTAAATATTGTCTGCACATTTAATGCTCAATACTTCCATCACTCCGTCTTAAATCCGCCCGCTTGTTCATTTTTGCGTTAAACAATTAAAAAGAAGAACAACAAAAATAGAAAGTATATCAAAAGAAGTGACTTTATATTGTTGATGTTTCTGTTCTCACAAAGAGGTGACAAAGATCGTAAACGTTTTAGTACTAAATATAAAAGCTTCAATTAAGACTCAGCGGGCGTATTCCAGAGCAAAACGGACACTGACAACAATAGACAGGCCACGTAAGCGTCACTGCAACATTATTTCGTAATACTGTTGCAGACGACGTGACGTCATTGTTCCAAAAGACGGTACTAGTACCCGTCTACTATTACCGTTTTTTGTGACACTAACCTGCGATCGACACTCGGAGATATGCATTCTGAAGTCCAGAATTATCGGCTATCAAGAACAGCTGCCAGAATACATCGTTAGATTCTTGACGACAGATTTTCTACTAAATGTACTCACTTGCATAACCAGGTGATTTCACTTTTTTCACTCTCTTTATGAGCCTTTGCATACTGCCGCTTCAAGACACACAAGATGGACTATTGCTAAAGAGACATACCACTAAAGCAACGAGGGCACCGGCTATGTTTATACTCTAAAGCTGGGAGGGTCCATATGATACTTCATATTTTAATTAGTTCTGTTTTCCATAGTCTGCTGTTTACTCTCTCTCACAACTGTCCGGCCAGTTATTGTATTGTCGATCACAACAGGTAGGCCAGTTACTCTATTGTCAGTCACAACTGGTCGGCTAGTAACTACAATGTCCATTACAGCCTTACAAAATTGTCCGTATAAAAACAAATAGGTCAGGGGTACGTTCCTGCAATAAGCAAATATTAATTGAGCTAGATTTGATCTATGGTCCTGGGACAACCTTTATAGCTACTGTCAAAATATGAATTTGATAGTCATATTTTTAGGTGGTAAAATATTTTCTGCATGTTTTGAAAATCGGACACATTACGTAATTTAATAACAGTGATTAAGTAATCATTGATCTCATTTTAGTAAATAATACGGGATAACTCACATGAATCAGTCAGATAGTTCCGACTATAGTTTCAACCACATTCGGTGGCCTTTTTAAGGAGAGCTCGGGACGCCCGCGTTGACGTCTCGCTTAGCACTGCGGGCGGCTGCTTGTAGCCCGCGTGACGTCATAAGTCGGTGCGAAGGGTGGGTCGCAGTTGGCTGTGTCGTCGAGTTCTGATGAGAGTCCTCTTCGTCGTTGGTGAAATCCCGGCTGGCATGGGGAATGTCCCAGCAAAAAAAAGCTCACTATATCTCCACTAGATTCGTCCTTATCATACAAATCAGTTCCATGAAGACACGGCTTCCAAGTAGGTGACAAGAACCATCCTCCGTCTCTATTAAAGTTTGGACGCCTACTAATTTCGATAGATTCTCGGATCTTGCGAGGCACGTGAGTTCACGTGAGTTATCCCGTATTATTTACTAAAATGAGTGAAAACCACGTTAGTTTTGATAATAAAATAATCACTAATCTTTGGCTTAGCTTGTACAAAATTTATTATTTATTGTATATTCTGTCACATTTGACAGCTAGTCGAGATTGGGACGATTCAAAAGGTGTTAACAGTGGTGGCTAGGCAGATCATAATTAGGTAGACAGTTCACCCGGAATATGTATAATTAAATCTTGCCAGGATCAAATTAAGTTCAATTGGAGTGCTGGAACGGCGTGTATCTACGGTAAGAGGGAACTTTCCCATGCCCGAAGGAATGCCGAAACGTACCATAGGTTAGTAACTTTACTGTCTATCACAACATGGTTGAGCATGCAGATATATTTTCTTAGCTTGACACGAAACTACAGTGAAGAATTTAAATATTTTTATATTGCAATAATGCATGCTCTGCGGATAGCATTACAAATTTACGTGAGAAAAAATTATAGTCATGTTCGGGATTCGAACCCCGCGGGTCAAAAGGAGAAGATGACTATAATATTTCCTCTCGTTAATTGGTAATTTTGTAATTAAGTATACAACTAGTATAATACAGTATTGAAGTTGGTAACTTTGTAATAACAGTCTGTAAAATGATAATTTCTAATAAACAATCTATTGTATATTATGCAGATATTTTTACGTAATACATTGTTCACCACCGCTGCTTGGATTCGTTTATAGACCACAATGTTGCTTAAAAACGACAAAAAACAGATATGAGATTTCGTATTTATATACATCTTTATTAAATACATTACTTCCGATTTCAACTTGTTCATTCTTCAAAATCCAAACACATTTAATAGCTTTAAGAATACACCCCAATCTATTTATAATCATTGCAGTCCAAAGATCGTCACGAGCGAGCGTTCAGTGAATTTTGAAACAAACTTGTCTTTTATAAATGACATTCCTCGCGGCGACTGTACGGAGACTCAAGAATTATTGCTTCACGTCTTATTTGATGAATTCAGCCGTACGAATGAGATATGCCAGTCTATTTTGATCCTTTAAACTTACCATTTCAAGAACAAGACGTCCGGAAGATTTCGATGCTCAGAGATCTTGTTTAAATGGTTGAGAATGAAATGATACCAACCTATTAGATCCTCTAAATATCTCGGTGCTTGAACAAAACTGTTGCAGGATTTAAGAGATGGCAGATCTGGTTTAAATGGCTTTGTCGGTCTCGTGTTTAGAATGGCATATCTAGGTGTTTGTTTTGTTGCGATTTATTTGATTACGCTTGTGACTTGGTAAGAAATCTTCATCAAGTTCAGTACCCTCTAAAACATCTAATATTTCTTAATATAATTTATATAGCTTCTGAAATAAATAATGTAATCTTTTGAGCCCGCAATTATTAAAAATTAAAAGTTTAAGAATTGGCGTGCACGAGTTACAAATTACCGTAGTGGGATTTTTATTTTAATTTTGGGAAAGTATTAAGGAACTACTTAAATCTGTCCCAAAATGTTTGGTCCTATTTGATTCAAGAATTTATTTTGCTGAACTTGTCCTACGTATGAGCAGCTGGTATAATATGTTTTCTCTACTAGCACAACTAACGCAGATAGTTTTGAATTCAGTTTTATTACTGGCCGCTTACCTAACAAGACCATCATTGGAAATTCCATTGTTGGTTGTATATCCATTACTGAAAGCCCTGTATTGTACCCAATCTGAAAACAACAACCCAATCTAGCCAATGTGAGGAGTCACAAACTGAACCTTCGAAGCGTTCTTTCCCCTATTTCTCTATTAGAACATCCATATACGGAACAATATATTTCAGAGGTACAAAATGTAACATTGTACAATGTAATTCAGACTAATATGACCAAACACTATGTAACAATTTAATAACCTACGTTTACGAGCATGTCCTTTGCAACTCAAGAGGCCAATTTTCTCGAAACTGCTCACGATACGTTCATTTTGTTGACAAATTGGCGTTTGCCTGCAGCGGCAATTTCATGACGTGATAAAGTTGTCAAGTGAAGAGTTGAGCTGTAGGTTCTTCTTTGGTTGCTCGTGTTGTTAAAATAAAGATTTTGGTAATTTTGTATTTTGTTATACATTTCAAATGGTACATCTTATCAGGTTACAACTGTTTCTTTTTTTCTTAACAATATACAACAACTGCTATCTATCTGCACGAGTTTTTGGGGGGGATGGAATATATTAATGATTTGTTTAGTATTTTTGGGTAAAATTAGGCTCATAGCCAAATTTTTAAAATAAAGTGCAGCAAAAATATATTTGTTGGTGCTCTAATAGACTGCTTGGTGGCAGATTATCTGGGCCGGCGTGCATTCGCAAAATGCCCTGCCACAAAAAAATATTGAATACCAACTTTTTATATTCCCCAATTTCAAAATGGGATTAGCTTACAAAGGTAGACATAAGTTGATCTGAAATATTGCCTAGTGATTTGTGGATATGACTCATCATTTTAGTACATATGTAATTTTTCAAGCATGTGTAAGTCTCGTTACATAATTTGTTTTCCCATTTTTTTCGTAACACGTTTATACCTATCTATGTTCGCATAGTCGGAAGTCAGATCATAATCAGTCATCACAATATTAATTATTAAATAATAATAATAATTTGGACTACCTGTGAGTCGGGAATGACTTGTAGGTTGTCGAAATGCTTTTATTGTAATAGCTATTATGTTGTTTATAATTACTAGTATTTAACGAAAAAAATATATTTTAAAAAATAAACCAACTTCAACATGTGAAATTTAAAAGTGACCAAAGGACAAGTTTCTAAATAAAAAAGAATTATCAAAATCGGTTCACTCAGTTAAAAGTTCTGAAGTAACAAACATAAAAATACAGAAGTATCGAGAACCTATTACTATTTTAAGTTGGTTAATAACGTTTTATGTTGTAAAATACTACGTAGTATTGTGTTGATTCACATATCGCTATATCGCCGGTCAATAATTAGAATGTATATTAGGATGAAAAAATACAATTCTAGTGTAGGTAATTAAACAAGTGAATAGAACTAAAAATATTAAACAAAACATTAAAATGACACCTAATAATATATCAATGTTTCATTTTCGTCTATAATAACATTAAAAATTATATTTACAGCCAATCCCATATTTCACCAAATTTGTTTCCTCAAATTCTAAATAATTAGATATGAATTTATGACGCATGAATACTATGAATAGAAACAGTCGCAATTAAATCCAGAATTTAGTCACAAACAAGCATTTTAATCATCATTAAGCTGAACATTAACTTTCCCGTACGTCGGAATAAACAAACGGACAAACTGACTTTAGTAATTAGCATGCGCATTTTACTGTATTGCTCGTGACAGCTACCTCGTGTGTCATGTAGATGTGATGGGTACAATTTTAAGCTGAACCACAGATTAAGTTAAATAATTTACAAGCTGGACGCTATGTCACAGAATAAAATAGGATCAGAAGAATTACTCCGAAAAGCCATTCCGATAAATAAGCTGCTCTAGCGCCGAAACAATAGAGTACGCTTCAGCTTGTAAAGCACGGAGTAGGTACCTAATATTTATATTTACCTACAAGGCGTATCTCTATCGCATATCCGCGCATATCTCTGATCTCTTCTGACGCGGCACGTACCGTAGTATAATCCCGTCCAGACTGATACCCCAATGTACCTTCAGCTTTGTACACCTAAAGGGCGGAGTAAGGCCACCATGCTTATATGTGTCGTGGAAAAACTATAACTACTCTAAGGTTTCTCTGCGATGTTCAGAATATGAAGACTACCACATCATTAAAGTAGCAGTAGAACTCTTTGTGTGAGTTTATTCTGGGAAGTACTGCACCATACCTATCTCTACCGCTAAGCAGAAAGGTTCGCATTACTGTATTCTGGTTTGAAGGGTATGTATGGGTGATGGAAAAATTACAGGCACATGAGATTTACCAACTTTATGTCTCAGACTGATGGGCGCAATTCAGTTTACCTCTTGTGATGAACTGCTTTGGTTATTAGCAGAATTAGAGCTATTTATAAGACTATATTAATATAACTAAATAAAAAACTCTTTTTAGAAATCGGTGACGATGCGCTGAATATGGACTAGTTATATCTTGGGTTAGAAACAAATTGTCCAAGTCCGTAATTGTCCTTAATAACAACCGACTCCAATCGCTTAACATGTTCTCCGAAGCACGGAAGTGCTTAGTTGTAAATGTGACCTTCAAAAGGAGAAGAAGTTTATTTTGGCAGGAAAATTAAATTTTTTTTCCTCGTCTTTTTCGTCATAATAATACAAGAAAACAACAAATTTGAACACAAAATTTATTCAGTTGTAAAATCTTAAAAGATAATATTTATTATGTATTATGTCAGCTGTGGAAAATACAATAAATTTTTTTGAATAGCATTATTATGTGTTGTGTGCCCAATATTTCATCTTCGAAAAGTTTGATTCCATAGCTATTTATTAAAATTAATTTTAAATAAATCGGTAAAATAAATTTAACTTACTGCTGATGCGCCGTTGAGACCCGAGCCGTTAGGTGAGGCTCGTAAGAGAGCCGAGGACGGTAATCATCAATATACACGTGTATCATGTATGACGTTTATCACACTTGTGAAGAAAATAATACTAAAAAAGGCATTTAATTTCATTACTGAAAACGAGTTGAGAAAAAGTTTTTGCAATGGCAGGAAAAAATAATGAGTTTTCCAGTACGCGCGCATGGCAATTGGCCATAGACTAAAGAATGATGTTTCTTTTTTTTTGCTTTTAGTGGATTGCATTCTAAACATGTATAAAATGGGGAATTTGGAAGAAAAATAATATCTCACAATATGGCGTCTGCATTCAACTGGTGCATTTAGCACCAGTTTGATTTTCTTCAATTTTATGTACCTAGTGTAATTTGCACTGACAAGACGAATCTAAAGATATCTCTTACATAGAAATTGGCTAGACTGTTTGGAAGTTATGTAAAGTTAATGTAAAGTTATTTGTATAAACTCACTAACATAAGGGCAGTCGTGTAAAACAAGCTGAAAGGCTGGCATTATGTTGGGTCATATGTATGCTATTAAACAGCATCAAATATTTATTTACCACTTTCAGAGGATTCTATATAAAGAAAAAGTTCTTTCCTACCTCTTAATATTGCCCAATTTCGGTGATTTTTGTATTTTTATTTTGTAACATATCATTGACAAGGCTTGGACGTTTTATTTATTCCAGTTTTCCAAATAACTTTAAAGTTAGAAGCATATTCTGCTTTCTTTTAAACTTTAAAGCTTTTTGTATGGAGAAGTTTGCGCTATATAATCCTCTTAAATGCTGTTGTAGATCCAAAAGCACTAACAACAGCTGAGAGTTATACAGCTTGCATTGTGGTTTGCTTCACTAAAACCAAAACTTGACAAAAACATTTTGACGTGCCATTATCCAACCGTTATAAAGTAAAAAGCATCATAGTGAAAAACAGCGCAGTGCACGTTTGCACTTTACGGAAACGCTGCTTAATAATAAGAGTATTCGTTTTCCCTTATATATGAAACTTTTTTATCTATTCTACTATGTTTGTATTTTTTGCTGTGTAATAAGGCAATATATGGCAATTTTATTTTTAATTAATTATTGGTGGAATAACGTTAGTATATTTAACTTTTTTCAACCCACTTGCTTATAAAGTGGCACCAATTTCACCGTAATTAGGCATATAATCAAACTGACTTTTTTATTGTTTGTATGAATTGAGATCTATAACAAGTGAGCTATAGATTTTTTAAATATATTATTTGTTGAGTTTTTTTTGTTCTTAAAACAGTTTCGATACAAAAAAGGTCGTGTTTTAGTACAAATAAATTAATGTAACTATCGTTTGCTCCTTTCACACAACTTCGTATTTAAATAGATAAGTTCAAAGTTCAAAGTTGTTTATTGCTTTCATGAGTACATTTGATGGATACAATATTTAACAGAACATACATGAAACCCATTCGGGCATAGCATCATTTTATACAATCAAATACATGAAATATTACAGATGAAGTACATATTACCAACGTGAAACAGACCTATATTTGAAGTTGAAACATAGTCAATATATTATAAACAATTTTAATCATGTTTTTTTTTATCCTTGCGTGTTATATGTTAAATTATATTGATTATTAATAAAATTATGTCAAATGTCATGAAAATATAAAAATTATGGGAATTTATCATTATAATATTCTTATTAATTGTAATAGCATTTCTCTGTAAGTAATGTTTTAATTTTATTTATAAATTTGTTCGTGTTTGGTTCACCTCTTATCTCGTTTGGTAAATGGTTGTAAACTTTTATCGCGTTAACATAAGGGCTATTTTTATACATATTGATGCGGCTTTTAGGTTGGGCTAATTGATTTTTTTGGTTCATTCGGGGGCCGTTTACTCGATTTGGTTTCGTATCTCTAAATATGTTTGGATTTTTTTTAACAAATTTACATAATTCTAAAATATACATACTTATTATTGTTAAAATTTTTAATTGTACAAAATGTGGTTTGCATGAGTCAGTATTGTTAATATTCACTATGATACGTAATTCCAATATAATTTTCACATATAATAATTATAAAGTAGCGAAGAATAAAGAAAGAAGAATCCTGAATGCAACGAGGAATCCAAAATTACTCGCGCTTATATTACGTTGTACATCGAGGGGAGAAAACTATCTTTTTTTGTTCGAGAGTATGAGAATACTTAAAGGAAACTCGAGAACAGATATAAAACTTTCTCCTGAGTGATACATAGTGCTTTATACTGAAAAATTAAATAAATATATAATATAATATAATATTTTACATATATAATATTTTATATATAATAATATATATAATAATATAATAAATATACCTATAAGTTTTTTCGTATTTTCCCGAGACTCAGGAAGTAAATTCATTACGACTTCTTAAGCTGTATTTTTTATCTCTGGTGGCGCTGCGCCGTCTCTATAAAATCGTCACTTTCACTATCAGATGACATTTTGGAAAATTATTTAGAATAATGAAAAGCGTACTGTTATTTAATCAAAAAAAAAAATTGAATTGCCGAGCTTTTTTATCGTAGTGCAGAAAATGGTTGCACAGCGTCCTTGTATTGAAAATCCAGTACTAAAAAAATCCCACCTCTTTTCTCTAAATATTTGTTATAAAACCTTCTTTGAAGTATATGGAGCTGTATTTATATTTCTGGTGGCGTTATTTTTATATAATCGTCACATCTACTATTAGATGACATTTTGATATATTACCTATTTGGAATAATTAAAAGCGTAGTGTTAAATTATATATTTAGTAAAAAAAATAACAAAACCAATAAATTGCCGCGCTTTTTTTCGTAGTGCAGAGAAAGGTTGCTAATCTCATTTAATTGAGAATTTAGTACGGAAAAAATCCCACCTCATTTTTCTAATTATTTGATATAAAACCTTTTTGAGATTTGACGATTGTATTTTTTGGTTAGCAGCTAAAAAACAAAAGAGCGCTAGCAGGGCAGGATTTTCATACAACATTTCTTCACTGCTACGGAGGGAAGGAATAAATCCCAAATATCTTTTCCCGCCACACATTTATAAGGGAGAAATGACTGACTGTATAAGACGTTTTTGCTCAAATGAGACGCTTTTTAGTGGGTGTGGTATAAAATAGTTGAAGGTTTCCGAGGTGGACACTCTACTTTTATCACCCTCTATGAGAAAATAAGAAAATGCATTTTATGAATAAGAATAGTACGTTTATTTATTTACATATAATTTAGAAAACAAGTTATGGCTTAAAAACAGTGGATAATGTTTACATTTGAACAATTATGCATCGTAACAATTTTACCACTACCATCCGTTTGTCGATTTATTTACAGCTGGAGAATTAGAAATAGTCTCAGAAAACGTCGTCTCAGGATGTAGTTTTTGAGAAACTATATTATTTGTTGAAAAAAAAATTAATAACATAAAAATATGTCATTAAAAATAAAACTAAAAAAACAGCATGTAACCTTTTCATACAATGTTTGTGGTTGATCTATTTGGTGTATAGAGCTTTTAATCAAAATATAGTACGAAATGCCAAAATCATTAGTAACTTACGTATGCTGTTACCGAGAAGCATGAGACCATGTCCAATAATTGGAAGTCCTCCGGAAAGTTCAGGAGGATCTAGCTTTGATTTCTTTTTAAACCGCAAAATACAAATCAAACTCAAACAGACACAAACTAACTTACAAAACATATTTTACTCGCTATCAGAAGTATAACTATTAACTTCGACCAATATAAAATGTATGGGCGGCCTATGCTCCGATCAAAAACCCAGTTGATGACTCATCAACATAATTACTCGCACAAAAACTCAAACTAGTGATTGAGTATAGCAACAAATTAACGTAATGTCGATAAAAAGATAGAAAGAGGTTTTATTTCTAAAAATAACTTAAAACGATACTGGATAGTATCAAAAATCGTATTGAATCAATAGGATCGATATTTGGATCAATACAGTATCCTTGGATCTATTGCGATACAGTATCCTTGGATGTACGATCCATTGCGAATCAGAATATCGATACAAAGCACCTAAATCGAACATCCCAGTGGCTATCAGTTGAAATACACTTCTAATGTGCGCCTGAGAGGAAGTCGTACCCTTAGTCAATTGGGTTATAAGTCTTTGGGCCTATGCCTGTCAACTTCCTCAAAAATAATGAGCCAAAATAATCGTACTAATACTTCAACATTTCATTAAAAGTATGAGTCTATTTATCAAAAAAGAGATAGCAAATATAAATAAATTATGCGTGAAAATAGGAACACATGTGTTTATCTGTTTCTCTAGATTAATTTGTTCCTGATGATAGAGTAGCAAAACCAAACGTGACCGAACCACGTTGTCGTCTGTTTCTTGGTTATTTTTATACAATTTTTTTTTTATGGTAACACACTTTGTTTTTTGGTATGCTAGTTTTCCGGGCGCGGCTCCGCCCACGCGTATGTCGGTTATCGGGCAAAAACATAATCTCTTTTTGCGCAGTTGGATAAAAAACTATCCTATGTTTTTTCCCGGGTCTCAAACTATTTCCATACCAAATTTCATTCAAATCAGTCTAGTAGTTTTGGCGTGAAAGCGTAACAGACAGACAGACAGAGTTACTTTCCTATATATAATATTAGTACTGATTTCCAATTACTTTATTTGAAGTAATTAAACAACTTTAAACGTTTTAATTCACGTATATATATATCATTAATTATGTCCCGACGTTTCAAACACTTTGCAATGATCGTGATGAGTGGGGTGTTACTTCGTGACCGTAAAGTTGTTTAATTATCATGTATAATAATCACTTATGCATACTATGACTACTTTATGTATATTTTATTTCACCTAGAAATTTAATAATCTCAGAATTTTTGCAAATCAGTTATTTGAACCATATTTTTACCACTTTTACGGGAAATTAATATATCAAAAAGATTATTTTAATGTTGTTTAAAATTTACTGTTGGGCCTTTCACTGTAATAAATTATTGATAAGATTTTTAATGAAAAAAATATACATACGGCTGTATAGAAGTCAACGGTTGGTGACTGTACAATATTTCATAATATTAGAGAGTAAGTAATCGGTAGAGCAACTGTATGAGAATGAATGAAGACTAGAATAGCAGAGGTACTGATGATATATGATACGAAGCCAAATCTGAGGGCAGATATGAAAGTGTACTATTCGAATGTAAGGTAAACAGAAGATGAGCGTAAGCTGTTGAGTACTGTATCAGCCGGATTGTCCACTGCTGAACACAGCCTCCCCCATTAAGGGGGGTTATGCCATAATCCCCACGATTGGCAGACGTCTTGGGTCATCATGTTATCATAGAGCATTTCCTCAGAATAAAACAATTCATTTAGGCAAATCAGTATTTTTTTCTGTGTACCAACTGAATCCTATTTATGATAATTTATTAAGAAGTACATATAATGTTACACATTCATATTCTATTATTAATTCTGTATTGAATTTCATTTTCATTCAATTAATTTCACAACACTATAGAAATAAACGTATAATATCTAATACGAGCTATTTTCCAAGCCCTAAATAGCTCCCCTAACACTCCAATACTATTTCATCCTCACGTCTTTGTCCTGTTCTGTCACTAATTATCACGCACATTTGACTACATTGCAGTTGACAGGCCACCTCGTATGTCATGTAAACGTGCATGTTTGTTTGTGTGTCTGTGTCGTGAAATATCGCAGTATATGTTCGTCAAAGCAAATAAATCATGCCTAAGGCGGCTTATTAATATTTGTGGAGATTGAGTATCGCTGGATGCGACAATTGTTTTGTCTGGCTTTTGGTGGATAACTGAGTTGATCTTGCTATAAATATGTTATAAGCAATGATATTAGTAACTTAACCGAGTCTGTTCAAATTTGAAAATATTAAGTTTGTTCGTAAAAAAAGTAAATTTAAACTAAGCAATGACAATCACGAATACATCACTAGGAATAAAGATAAAATAGCGGTGCCAGGTTTTAGATTAGCAAAGATAAATAACAGGTCCTTCATGTGCGCTTTTATAATAAAGTTCCCAAACATTACAACGCTCATCATCATCATCAGCCGGAAGACGTCCACTGTTGAACAAAGGCCTCCCCTCTTCCCCATAGAACGCCACAAAGAACGGCTATTAGCCGGCTATTAACGCCTAATAAATGATTTAGCGCAAGCCAAATATGACACTGATGCAAACATTTCAAAGACGATAAATTTTGTTCAGGTGGTCCTCATTTAGATCGAGATAACAGGTGTCAGCGTAGTCAAAAATGGCCTGTAAGAGAGATTAAGCTAATATATATTATAGTATTATCAATAGGCGTACCTACTCCTGCTCTTCATAAAACTCAGACATCCGCTTTATTTGTATTTGTCGCCAAAGCCAGAGACTGGATTAATATTAAAAAGTTACAGCATAGTATAAAATATTCACTTCATGCAGATGTGACATTAAAATCGCTGCAGAAATAATTATATTATGTTATGCAAACCTGATAAAGCGAACTATACTAGGATTATGTTCAAATACTGAATGCTGAGTGTAGCAAAGATATGAGACGAAAAATAACTGCTATCGATCTAAACAAAATAATTTTCACCTCACTTCAATTAGGTAAAGAGTGGGTACATAATAAACAGCTGAAATAATATTAAGCTGGTTTTTGTTAATTTTTAATATTAAGTGTTTATTCCTTGTAAAAATTAAAAGGAAATCTTTCTAGAATCAGTGACGGTAACGGTGAATTGTTTTTTTATTAATTTAACTATTACAAAAGTTCGAATATAAAAAACCTTTCAAATTTTGAAGCGTTCGTAACGTTATTTACTTTACATATTCATGTTTGCTCAGCCGTTCTAAACCAATCAGCTAAGCTAAGCAACGTCCGCTGAGGTAATTAGTTGGATGGGTGATCGGATTATAAGTGATGATGTGGTAGAAGATGTTGTTCAGGGTAACCTACAATTACTGGCTCTCATGGATTCTGCCCCGAAGCAGTAGTGTGCAAAAATTTAACTGTTCAGGCGTAAGGCACTTACAGGCACAAGGCCGAGCTACACAACTTTCGGAACTACGCACTCGCTTCCCGCGGCTCGCTAACTCGTTTCTAATTCTAGCTCTACTCGTTACTCGTTCATCGTTGCCGGTGAGACAACAGCCTAAAGGGCACTATTGCGAGTAAATTACCGGACTTATAGATATAAAAACCAATGTCACGAATGTCACGAGCGTAGTACAGTATAATGAAGAATGAGGGTAGAGACACTGCATGGTGGTAGGACATTTAGCGAATGCCCGCCGGGTTAGCTACCACCCTCAAGCAGAAAATCTGTCGCTAAGCACCTAACGGTGTGTTCCACCAGCTGTCCTTGATACCTTGTAATTCTAGGCTAGCCTGGACAACATCTTTGACCACATCATCACTTACCATCAGGTTAGATTGTGGGCAAAGGTTAGCCTAAAAGATATAAAAAAAACCGTAACAGGCAGGCATGACGCTGACCATCCACGCAAGCGACTGGTCCGGACAGATCCAACTACTTGCTTATATGACAGCATGTTACTTACGTGGCGTAATATTAGCCATTATTTTTTCTCTGATCTTTATATTGCTTTCGAGATAACTGTGTGGCTATTCCTCTCCTTACTTTTCGAGTTTGGGCTTCTTACCTTGCCTATTAATAATATACGATAATGAGTTCCTCATCTTGGAAGAAAATAGTAGGTCCTATTGAATCAGCATATCTAACTTATCTATAACGATTACATAGAAACATTTCGTGTAATTGTCAAGTTCTGAACGTTGCGTACTTATCAAAAACGCTTGCCTCCAGTTTGAAAGCGCCCATCACGCTGGATGCATACCACTACTCTGAAGTAGGGCGATTACCAGCCTCTGCACAAGGTACGACCAAGAGCGGGGGTCTAGGTCTATGCCCCTCTCTCTCGCTTGAAGCCCTATTGGCCATACAAAGGCCTTCGCCCCAACACCCCAGCTGTCTCGCCTAGTTAATAGGAGGCCAAGGTGCAGGCCAAGTCCCATAGCAAGCAACTACAATATTACCGTGAGACAAGCTTCAGACCGTTTGGCCTTTTACCATCTGAAAGGCTTGGTCCGCGAGGCGCAATGACAATAGCTTAAGCCATGGTAAACTATTTGTATAAACTATGGTGACTTTTGGTTTTCCCCGTAGTACCGCTGATGTAGCGGTGAGGCTCGCATACATTGGAACCCAGGCAGGGAGCCACCACCACATGCAGTGAGTACCCTTCCAAGTGCGTATGTCGATTGGTAAATTATGGTAATTAAGTAAATAATAAGCAATCATTCTTAAAAACGTATTTTATTTTTTATTTTATTGTGCTTTTCATATTTATTAATCGGACAATGTCCAGAGTTTTATACATACGTGACAATTTAAATATAATAAAAACAAAAATATGTACATGAAACATAAATAAATACAGCGAAAGTCAAACAAAATTTTGAAACAAAACAACGTTTGGTGATCTAAAATAATAATACTATTTTACATCAAAGTACAGAATAATTTACAAACTTGAATAAACAAGCAGGTTTTGTGAAACAAATTATTCCAGAGCTATTGAATATAATCTTCAATTATTAATAGGCAACTATTAATTTGATATCAAAAACAAGCGATAAATAATCAAACCCACTCTCTTGAGTAACAAGATTTTAATATTGAAATAATTAACTCGGTCTAATCTGCAACTGATACTTATATTTTGAATCAAAGAAATATTGGTACCGAGTACTATAAAATAGCAAAAACATTGTTATAGGTATCTATCAAAATAAAAATAACCAGCTCAAAGTTGTGATCGATGAAAGAAATCCACCAATAATAAGTTTGAAGATCACAAATAAAGGAAAAAAATATCTAGGGCGGATTTCTAACCAGCGCGTTGTGGTGACCAGCATGTCTTTTGTACCGGGACATGATTTTTTCAACTGGAGATATAAGATGGTTACGTTTTTTTTCCCTTTGATTATGATTTTGAAAAACATTTTATGGTTAACGTTAACGTCTATGGCAGTTTCTTTTTCTATGTAGTTCATTTATACTTCATTTTGTTACGCTAGTTTTGGAGAATTCTAACGATATATATTTTGTTCATACATGTTACATTGATTTAACATAAAATGTTTAAGGTACACGTAATTTTGAATCTGAAAGATTTACTTATATAATCATGTGTATTGATGATACGAGTAAATAACTTTTGACGACAATACGTGCAATGTCATTGTAAGCTCGCAAATACCAATATTATATAATAATGGTTAACAAAACTAGCTACAAGCTCGACAAAAGTATTTTATATTTGAACATCCTGCCATAGACGTGGAGTTTTCATCTTACGCAAAAGTAACTGGAAATACGACATAAAACTATCACAATGCAATTTCAAAAACTCAAAAGATATGGTATATAATCTGGCTTAACTTAAGCACCCAAAAACAAAAGTATCACATTACGAAGAAGTAGAAAAAATATGTCATAGACTTAATTGTTATGATCCATCGAAATATGATATGATTATAAAATTCAACTTACTATAATTAAATAATTTGTTTAGCTAATTTTGTACAGTATCTACAGAGTCAAAAACAAATTTACACCTTCCATTTTTACACGAGTTTCACCAATTTTTTTGATAATTCACAAATGTGTGATAATTTTATGGACTAGCTCAAAATAACTTACTAGGACAAAAGTTCTATTACTACCTAAAATATGGTCACTTGAAATTTGTACAAAACAACCTTTATTTCTAAATAGCTAATGAAAACAATTTCATTGCTGAATGTATACGAAAAGTCAAGGCAGAGAACGTTGGCGACTTATTTCTGTATAATACACAAAACTAAACATTTCATATGACTTGCAAAAACACCATTATGGAGTCAAATAGATTAATAAAAATCAGAAATATACATAGTAGCTTGATCATGAAATTTTATTATTACATAAATTTATTGCTTTTTTACTAAGCTCTCTCTATGTTACGAATGAAATTAAACTTTAATGAAATTAAATCATCTTAACGTATTTTCATAAGTATAACATCATTACATGACACGTTCCAGTTTGAAGTCAAAGAAAGCTAAACAACGTCCTTATATCCCCATATAAAAGGGACAAAGACCTCCTTAACGGTCTTATTTTGTACAGACTTACTAAGAAGTGTCCCTACAAGGGCTCATTTAACGTTCATACATATTCGACAGTAACAAATACTGCTCTATCCAAGACAATGAGGCCATTTACTTAGGCCATGGAAAAGAAACTATTAATATTAATGCAAAATTGGTTATTCCACTTCACAGATTTGCACATAAATTCAATGGCACTGTTGTAATAGTCCAAAAAGTTCATGACATTGGAATTTCAGCTGACAACCGATGTCTAGAAGAAGCTCTAGTTCCACAAGTACCACACGTATTATTGCTGTATCCAGAATCGGATCCGAAGGAAGAATCTCCACTGGGCGGTTTTGGAGAAGCACGTGGTGCTCTCCAACAGGCAATCCCTGGTAATTCTCCTCCAGGCCATGCACCTCCAGCACCAACAGGCATTGGACCTTGCGGTCTGGCTCCCACAGTTCCGACTTGAGGATATAATCTCAACAAAGCATCTAGTAACACCCCCTCGTGGAACTCCGAAGGATCGGGGGGATGAATATGGCGTGGCATCCTTTGATGTGCTCGTCGTCTCTCCAAGGATTTTGGTCTTCGATCTAAGCGCTGTGGCCTAGGTCTGTGTGGAAGTGATTGAGGGCCGGGTGGCCTGGAACAAGTCCGACATGGGGCCGCCTCTCCGACGAGACTTAGTTCATCTTCAGCAAAGTGATCGTCACTGTGCAATGAATCGTCTGATCTGTGTGGCAACTCCTCATAAAGAGGAGCGCCACAAGTATCTCCACCACACGAATTTCCTCCACGCCAAGTGCCACCCGATCCACAAACAAATACTCTCCCAGGACAGTTTGGCCTTTTTGCCTCCACCATCTGTAAAAACAAAATAATAATACACTTTATTCATTTCATTCCTTGAAAGCCTTCTGGCTCTTCGCGTGAAACTTATAATCCTCCATACCAAAGTTTTGATGATATAGACGATAAACAAATTTTAAAGTCAATTAAATATACCAAGAATAAATAAAGTCTAGACTGCTTACAAACAGATTTGAGTCAGATATACACGAAAGTTTGCCTAACATTATTTAGCCAATTACAGTGAAATAATTAAGGTCTCAGAAAACATCTTACTTTGTTTGGATCTAATCAGATTTTGGATTGCTTTACGAGACATCTGTCCATCTAACAAAGATTTAAAGCACAAATTAAAATACAGTAGGCGTCTGTCTGATAAATGGTTCTGGTTAATTAAATAAGGTTAGATATAACAAGATGCATGCTGTTACCATAGCTTAAAAAACATTTTATATTTTTTTGTTACTTGAAAAATGAAGGTAATATTTTGTCAATTAAATTGCACTTTTACGAGATTTATTTTATTTAAAAGTACTTATTTCAAAATATTATGGTAACAAATGTGCATAAACTTAACTTTTTAAATAGGCGCTTAGTCTATTCACATTTTATTTTACATCATAAGACTGAACAAACTCGAGGCCCATCTCATGTGAGGTGGTAACCTCTATAACAGATGCATTTCATCACAATTAACGAACTGCACTGCGGCTCTGACTCTGTGACATACAATTGTTAAGTCTCATGTGTCTTTTATTTTACTGGCTCTCAAAGACTACTGCCGGAACTCACTGTAAGGTGATTTGAGATAGATTTTTTACTGGAGGGTGGTAGCTAGCCAGGCGAGCATGAGTGTAATGCCTTTCTACTATTTGGTGAAGCTCAAGCTGGCGGTAGGGATCGAGCCATAAACCTGCGGTACTGTAGTCTATAGCTATTACGTGTTGGACATCATTTTTTAAAAACTTTAATAGTTCAATAAGAATAGACGACAATTCTGTGAAACTATCAGTGATTTATGAATTACCTCCAGTTGTGGTTCAATATCAGGTCGGTGTGGCAGCGGTGGTCTTCTAGGCAGGTCTTGCAAGTCTTCGTAGAGAGGTGCTGGGGGTGGTGCCCTTCTGGTAGATCCTTGACTTTGCGAAGGCGCTGATGACTTTGAGGGTAGAAGGTTTGTGACTTTTCGTTTGTGTCTGTGGAAAAAACAAAATGATAATCAGGGTATTTATTTATCAAATGTACAGTTTTTTTTACGCAGTATTCTGAGTCTTTGTTCAGTTATTGCTTCTGTTGATTGTCTTTGATCACTGTCTTAGAAGTAAATATGTTTTATATTGTTGTAAGGTTGGCCTTTTCTCGAAACCTCACGTAAGGGGGGTTTGCCATAATCCCCACCCTTGGCAGGCTCCTTGGGTATTGCAGTAACAGATAGCAGTTCCTGAGAAGGCGCTAGTGATGATATTATGGTCGAAGGTGTTATCAAGCTTAATTTAGGATCAGACCTATGCATAATAACATAATTACTGGCTGCCGTAAGGGCGACAAAGGGTAAAACACCGGAGGTGAGCAGCAGCGCCTTCTCAGGAACTGCTATCTGATACTTCGATACCCAATGCGTCTGCCAAGGGTGGGGATTATGGCAAACCCCCTTAATGGGGGAGGCTCAGTTCATCATCATTCTGTCTGATTCAGTAAGGACACGACCCATATAAAACGATTATTATGATTATTCGATGATTATTCGTTTCTGAGGTTTTCGTGATTATGTCACATAAGAATTATGAGCGTGAAATTTCAAAGAGTTTACCCTAGACCACGTTCACTGCAAATTCGTCGAAGTACGGTGATACTTATGGATTGTTTGAAAATGCCTGCCTGGAGTATAAAATCTATCGCGCCTAGCACCTAGGTGAGTCTGTTAGCTGCCCTTCAAAGCGAATAGTTATTGGTAAGAAATAGCATTATCTTCTACCGCATCATAAGGTGCGATGGTACAGAAAGCCTAGCCTATCAGTAATTAAAAAATGTTAAATAAACGAAATTTGAACAGTCAAAGTGATTTATATCACAAAAATATTCAACTCAAATATACCGTTTCATTTATAACATTATCATTAAGGTATACGAATAATGCACTTGATATTTTATAAATAAGTGAATTCATTTTACATCCATGACAAAGCATCCTCATTTATGTAGAATTTGCTATAATCCTCACGCGTTGCAGGCGCCGTGAGGATTGAAGTATAAGATGGTAATTGTTCAGAAAGCACTACTGCCCTTTTGGTATTGCCCTTTTGTCGCCATCTTACGACTTCCACGGGAAGATATGGGCAAATTCTGGCCCTGGTCACCACGGGCTGTATTTATTTATTAGGTACAAAGGACAGGACAGTGTCAATGAATTTACAATATACAGAAGATTTTGGACGGGACAATGTCCCAAAACTAGTTCACAGCATGAATATATAAAGTGGTCAAAAAATTTTTGAAAGATATTTACTTAAAATTTATTAAATGTATATATAATTATGATGATAATCGTTACGGTTAATATAGATCGTGTTAACTCAAGACTATCATAGTTCAGTCCCGTGTCCCCGTCATCAGTCGAAGACGCTGGAACATCGTGGGATTTTAGACGGTATGGGCCTTTTGCCGAGTCCGTCATACCCCCACCCCGTCTGCTCCCCCAGTAGGTGGGAAAGAGCGACAGCATTTCCCAACGTAAAAAAAAAAAAAATATTATAGAACTACTTGGTGTGCTATCGATGGAGTGCCTGGCCATAATATATTTTTAAATTTAAACTTATATTATTTATATTATAAAGGGGAAAGATTTAATTGTTCGTTTGCATTGAATAGGCTCTGAAACTACTAGACTGTTTCGAAATATCTTTCACCGTTAGAGTTGAATATTATCCCTGATGAGCATAGTTGATAGAATATTTTCAAAATAGGTAGGGATCCGTATGAAATCATTGATAATGTAACCCAATGTGTGAAAAAATAACCATAATAAAAACCGGCCAAGTGCGAGTAGGACTCGCGCACGAACGGTTCCGTACCATTAGCTATACAACAGTAGATTTCATATTTTAACCTTTTTTGTTTTGACGTGCGCGAGTCCAACTCGCACTTGGCCAATTTTTTGTATTTTTGTTATAGCGGCAACAGAAATACATCGTGTCTGAAAATTTCAATTGTCTAGCTATCACAGTTCTTGAGATACAGCCTGGTGACAGACGGATGGACGGACAGCGAAGTCTCAGTAATAGGACCCCGTTTTTACCCTTTGGGTACGGAACCCTAAAAATCGTTATATCGCGTAGGTACGCCTCGGTAATAATTGACAATAGAGAAAAATTATGTACCTACTACAATTTTAAAGAAGACATCAATAACTACAAAAAAGTTTAACTGTTACAGTTATATCACAATAACATTTTTTTATGAGTTTAAATTGATTTTTTATAATCACGATTGAAAATATACACATTAATGTAGGGATTTCCAAGAATTATGTTGTATTGCCGACACAAAGCAGCTCGTAGCGAAGTTTGCTTAGCCATTCTGAACCGATCAGCAACGTCCGCCTCGGTCATGACTTGGATGGGTGACCGCTGGTGACATTACTACTGAGCGCTTCCGTGCTTCGGAGGGCACGTTAAGCCGTCGGTCCCGGTTGTTGTCTTAGGATGGCAGTCGTTATAGCATGGTGGTAGGGCATTTTGCGAATGCCCGCCTGGCTAGCTACCACCCTCAAGTAGAAAATCTGTCGCCAAGCACCTAACGGTGTGTTCCGGCAGCTGTCCTTGAGAGCCATTAATTCTAGGTTAGCTTGAACA
Source organism: Plagodis dolabraria (assembly GCA_963854805.1). NCBI lineage: Eukaryota > Metazoa > Arthropoda > Insecta > Lepidoptera > Geometridae > Plagodis > Plagodis dolabraria. The sequence goes on from OY978459.1 coordinate 23,990,944, forward strand.
ACATCTTCGACCACATCATCCCTTACCATCAGGTGAGATAGTGGTCAAAGGCTAACCTACCTAGCATAAAAAAAAAAAACATTCGGACAGTGGGATTGTAGTAAGATAAGTGAACAATTCGGTACTTTTTAATTGAAATATCTTACTTAGGAAGGTATCCACTTAAGGTTAAATAAAATATCCGTTTCCGCCGTAATAATCCACAAATCTATGATACGTTTCTACACAATAGACTTCGGATTATTATAAAGATATTATACACGCTTACTTTAACATATCCCTAAGGCAGATGTTCCAATATATTAGTAAATGAGCATAAAAAACGGTTTAAAAAGGTCAGGTAGCCGCAGATGATGTTTTCATTATGTTTTTGAGATATAATAACGTGGTATATTTAATAGGGATGGTTATAAGTAATTTGGCAAGATAGAAAAATAAAGTGTGCTGATAAAAAATCTATTTAAATTGGTTTTCAATAAAAAACTTAAAAGTCAAAGAAATCATGTTATAAATTTTATTTTTATCAGTTCTGATGAATGATCTGAGTGTTGATTGCTAAGATTTGCGCGTTTATTATTTATTATATGTATGTTATGTACCTACATATAAAGTACATTATACTTTTAGCTTTGCTTTGCAATGCTAATAATGTTTTGTAAAAAAAAAAAAAAACCGTATTGGCTGCCATTAAGATATCAATTTTGATCTTTTAGGGCCTATAGCTCACCATCGTAAGTAATCCACCTACGTAATCCTTACCGTATATCATACCATACCGAATACCTATGAAGCCCTGGTAATGATAATGATAATGTAGGACGATGTTTTTGAAGCGCTCGTAGCGAAGTTTGCTTAACCATTCTGAATCGATCAGCAAAGTTAAGCAACGTCCGCCGCGGTCATGAGTTGGATGGGTGACCGCTGGTGACATTACTACTGAGCGCTTCCGTGCTTCGGAGGGCACGTTAAGCCGTCGGTCCCGGTTGTTGTCTTAGGATGGCAGTCGTTACAGCATGGTGGTAGGGCACTTTGCGAATGCCCGCCTGGCTAGCTACCACCCTCAAGTAGAAAATCTGTCGCCAAGCACCTAACGGTGTGTTCCGGCAGCTGTCCTTGAGAGCCAGTAATTCTAGGTTAGCCTGAACAACATCTTCGACCACATCATCACTTACCATCAGGTGAGATAGTGGTCAAAGGCGAACCTAGCAAGCATAAAAAAAAAAAAAAAAAAAAAAACGAGGAACTCAGTTGTGTTAATAATTTTTCTATAATTTGTTATATATTTTTGATGAAAATATAATTCGAAGAATAACGAAGTAAGGGTATAAGTCATCAAATATTTCCTTCCCTTTGCTGTCCAGAAAAATTGACTCATAAACGGACGCTAAAGGTTTTTTTCGGGTGGTAGTTGTTAGAGATGCTTGCATGGCTTTTTTTTCTTATTTAGAAGGCAGACAGGCAGGCGGTGAAGGAAAGTGGCTACCGTTCCCTATAGACATTTGTAATACCAGAGGCCAGAGGAATAACCAACGCGCTTCCGATCTCTAGGGGATCTTACGATGACCTTTTTTGCTTTAGTATATTTAGATCATACGTTTGATCTCTGGATCGGACAACAATAGCAGTACATTTTTTAAACAAGTAAATGTTGGATTCTCAAAAACTAGGAACTGTTCGTAATATGGTAATACCCCAAAGTTAAAAGCTACCCCAGTATAACAAGGACCTACAAAACAAAACTGGTAAAATTGAGACACCTCTGCCTGCCTCTTTGCGGATATATCAACAGGCAACTAAAAACCATTTCAATGTTTTTTTATTAATGATAGACTTGCACTTGACTATTTCACCTGATGATGATGTGGTGTAAAATATTTCACTTTGAAAACTATCGCGAGTTTTATCCATATTAAGTTTTTAGGAAACGCGTAAATATAACGCGGGTCCAAGCCGTTTCCTAATAAGAAAATATTGTTTCTAGAATAACTGGCTCTTAAAGAATCTTCGGAAATCCTCTCTTACGTGCTTCGCGACAGTTTTTCTCCTCGAGGGTGGTGCCTAGCCAGACGGAGGTTCAGGAAATGCCTTCTACCATGAAATTTAAATATCTGATATGTACGTATCTGTAGGTCATACCTATACTCGTATTTGTTATGGGGTTCAAACTCCATAACTTCAAAGCATTCGTAAACAACTTTTGCTACACTATATTATTCTTTATGATAATAATCATAAGAGTTTTATGCAAAAACAAGATTTAAAAAGCGTCAGTCTGACACGTAGGCGAGGCAAGAGTTAAACGGACCCGAGTCGGTGAAGTTACGACCACCCACTGACGCGACCTTATGTCTTAGCGGATGCGGGACTTGGTGCGTTCGGCGTGAATTGGTCTGCTTTCCACGACTGTTGGCGTTTGATTTTCCGTATAAGGAAGTTTCAAAAAACATATTAGTATGCTTGTATTCCTCGAAAGGGTAAGAAGAGGCATCTCAAAACGCACGTTTTGACAGACATGTTTTGGCGCCACGCAAATGGGGTGAGTTTAATGCTTTCGGGAATTATTGCCACCGAGAACTATTCTAGACTCCGGACGCTTCTGAAAATTTATTTGTCAGATAAACCGAATGACTTGGCCGAGCCCAGAATTAAAACCAGGACGTCTAGATTCTAAAGTTTTTTTCCCTTTTTTTCATTGAGGACATGCAATAAAAATTGTCATTATTTCAGACAAGTTAATTCTAGGTACTTATTTCAATGGAATTTTTAGTAAAAGGATCTTTCCTAATTTTCTGATGGTAAACTAAATAACTTTTTTTTAAATTATATATTGCTAAGCATTATGAGGAGATATCTGAAATAAAATACAGCTAGTATTTATGATTTAAAATGAATAATTATTAATTTTTGTAACAGGTTTCTAAGTTTGGTTTATACCATCTCCGATTAAAACGTTTGTCAAAAACAGTGGAGCATAGAAAGTTTTTCGCGGATTTAACCATTGTCAAATTTAATGCAATCCAGCTATAATACCGACGAATATTATATAAAGCAATTTTATTACAAGTTCATGTAAAAAGATCTATAAGTACAATAACAGCCAATCTAATGGAATCCTACTGTACTCGCTCACACACAATTCTGTACTCTTATCTATTATCTCATTTTTTAAAGATAAACTATTCTTATTCTCTATAATTATATTAATGAATTCAACTTTTATGACATCGCAATAGATTTGTTAATCAAATGACAAGTTAGTGTCGACTTGCGGTCTTTTGGGACTGTAGCGTTAGAAAAACTTTCTGTCTCTTGTCGATATAAGTAATAAAGTAAATCAAGTTAATTCTGAGTGACGGGTGCCACAAAAGTTTCCTTGTAAATACTCGTAGTAATAATTTGATTTGGTATCGAGATTGGGAAGCAGTCATAGAAACAGGAAATTGAATTAATGATCATGATTTTTCTTTACTTATTCGTAATCGCAGCGGCCTGATCGTTTCTCGGCTTTTATCTTGAAATCGATTAATAAATTATGAAGTATTTTATAGACTCAATTAATTTTGTATTAGTGAATAATAGGTTGAATAATTTGTAGGGTTATAACTTAAGCGTTTTATTGGTTATCTGTTGTACACACTATGTATGTATAAATGTATAATATTCATAAGTTTGCATAATTTATTTTAGTCAGCTTCAGAAACGCTTTGGCAGCACATTAGTTTGGTTGCCTAAATGTCAAAACTAAAGAATATTTTTTTACTGGACATGCTTGCGATTTTTAGTAAGTGGACTAAAATTGCTTTTTTCAGCTTAAGTGAATAAATGTCTGCTTTTAAGCGCAAGTCCATAAAAATTATGATTTAATTGAAAATTGTTTAAAGAAATTTAGTTTGTAAGATTTAGGAAATTTGCCTGGGTCTTTCATAATACCCATAGATCAGGGGTATTATTTAAGACTAAGACATACATTTGTCTCATTATTGACACTCAAAATAGAACATTTTTCACGTTTTAATTGCTTAACTACTACAGTATTATTATTTAATTTTATCGCAATTGAAGTGAAAATCTGAGTTTATGACTCGGACACAAACCACTTTATCCGCGACTTAAATATCAGCTCTCACCTTTAGCTCAGGCTGTTAAATATCTCGGCTAAAATGACATATTTTATGCACTTGTTGTAAGTACTCGTACAATCTTCCATTTCACAAAATTTTATTTGTCCTTCAAAATTGGCTTGCTATAATATATACCATAGTGCTCTTCAACCATATGCGTGGAAAAGGTTTTTTAAATTCGAATCTAGAGAATAGTTCCAAAAAAACATAACTTTCAATATTCTTGATTGTAACAACATTTGTTTATCATATTATTTAAGCTGTTTTTATTGATTTTTCTCATTGTTGTGTGGAAAAAACTGCTGAAATATCAGCAGCTAAGTTATTTCGCGTCTCGTCCTTCAAAAACCTCGTTACGCTCAGGATTCTATAAATTAAAACCACTCGTGCACAATCGTTGAATCCTTCGTTTCCCCAGATTTCATTAGTTTCGCGCCAACTTTGCAACCTTTACTATAAACCTTTACCTAACAAATAATTATTTCAGGACGTTGTTGAAAAGCTTATATTCTTAGAGCGTAGATGTATTTTTTTTTTTTTGTATGCCTGATAGGTTATCCTTTGACCACTATCTCACCTGATGGTAAGTGATGATGTGGTCGAGGATGTTATTCAGGCTAACCTAGAGTTACTGGCTCTCAAGGACAGCTGCCGGAACACACCGTTAGGTGCTTTGCGACAGATTTTCAACTTGAAGGTGGTAGCTAGCCAGGCGGGCATTCGCAAAGTGCCCTACCACCATGCTGTAACGACTGCTATCCTAAGACAACACCGGGACCGACGGCTTAACGTGCCCTCCGAAGCACGGAAGCGCTCAGTAGTAATGTCACCAGCGGTCACCCATCCATGTCATGACCGCGGCGGACGTTGCTTAACTTTGCTGATTGATTCAGAATGGCTAAGCAAACTTGGCTACGAGCGCTTCAAATGTTTAAGAAGGTCATTAAAAAGTTACCCATTATTTTTCACCATAATAATTTCACCCTTATTTTGTACTCCTCAGATAAAGACCCTTAAAACCCTTGGGTAGGTAAGATGCCATTTTTTTGGTATAACAGTAATGAGCATTTTTAAGAACTTTATAAGCATCTTGCATCAAAGTGGTCTAGACAGTTTGTGGACTTTGCATTTTGTTCGCAACCACTGTATGAAAAAACTATGGTTATATAACCAGTATAATAACTTCAGTTATTTGAACCTAAAATTACTGCTGATAAGCAAGCATTTGACTTATCTCAACTTGTTTATGACTAATCATGTACTGGAAGACATCAGCTTAGTTAAGCTTAACGTGAGTCTTAAAGAAATTTTGATACAATTTAGTAATTAAACAACTTTAAACGGTTTTAATCGCATATCACTAGCTTTCAGGGCGCGGCTCCGCCCGCGCGTGTGTCGGTTAACGTTGTCTTTTGTGCAGTTGGATAAAAACTATTCTATGTTTTTTCCCGGATCTCAAACTATATTCATACCAAATTTCATTGAAATCGGTCCAGTAGTTTTGGCGGGGAAGCGTAACAGACAGACAGACAGACAGAGTTACTTTCGCATTTATAATATTAGTACTGATTATTTTTGTCCCGACGGTTCAACCACATTGCAGTGATTGTGGTCTCGGGGTGACTGATACAATTTGTCAGAAAATCACACTTAAAGAATTTGTTATTTGATAATTTCGAAGATAATATATTATCATATTATTGTCGTGTTTGATGCTTACGTCGTTTACTTTCAGTCTTTTTGATGACCCAACGCGTCAGTTTTGTCTTTTAGGATTTACGACTATCACTTTCGACGAGCGCAATCACTTTCTCGTTGGCTCACCGTGTGATACTACTTATTCTGTGACTAGCTAAACAGCATCCAATTGAAATTTTAGTAGGTAGTTGTAAGAGTTTCGTATGATAAAGATGTAAAAGAAATTAGGGTATACGCCTGATTGTCCGGCACCCCGTGGGGTGCCGAGTCTGAATTGCACCTCCCCATATCATCCCATGGGTGTCGTAAGAGGCGACTAAGGGAAAAATACTGTAGCAGGGCAGCAGCATCCTCCAAAGAACTGCTAACTTACACTGCGATCCCCAAGACGCCTGCCAAGCGTGGGGATTATGGCAAATACCCCCGTAATAGGGGAGGCAGTGTTCAGCAGTGGACGGTTGTTTTAAAAAAAATGCCTCATTTGCTGTTACGCCCATTCGCGTCAACGTAGTATGCTATTCATTTGCATTTTACCTTTTTAAATGTTGCTTCAATCGGCTTTAGGAGCTGACACCATCTGGCTGCAGCGTTAATGCATCACTGTAATACATATACAATACCACAGTACACGTTCTATATATCTACTGTGCCCATACTGTCGTCACAAACAGCAAGTGTTGAATTTCTCAAAGTCAGTAGAACTCAACTCACTAAATAACTGACTCGTCACTAATTAGTAAGGACACGCGGAGAGATTGATTGGCGTCTATAGATATTATTGTTGAGGTGTTACGTGTTATAATTAGGACATGGTGAAGTGAACTCAGTGCGGTTTGTAACACTTTTTTGTGTGTTACTCTTGATTTTGTTTGACTTGGTTGTGTGAAATAGAGCATAGAGTTATTCTAGAAATGGTATCTAACTTGAGATTAATTTTAAAAATGTTTATTATTCTATGAAGTGTTTTATAATTTCAGATGTTTTATTACTTAAGTATTAAAAAAAACCAGCCAAGTGCGAATTAACTTCACATGCAGAGGGTTTATTTGTTAAAAATCGTTAATTCAAATTTTGAATACAAAAATTAGGAGGTTTCCAATTCTACTGTAAATCAAATCAAATCATTTATTTGCGAGAATAAAATTCGATGTAAGGTCTTAAAATAATTTCTGTCCGTATTTTTAGCCTGCGGGCAGCTGTGCAAATATTATATAAAAAAAATGTGTTATATTATAAAACTAATTGCACTTATGGTCACTATAACAATAAATTAATATACAATTACATAAAATTACAATAATTTAAAAATTCAAGTATTAACACTATAAAAACAACTGTCCAGTAACCAGTATTTCAATGTTTGACTTATAGCCTTGTAACAATTTGTATTTTTTGTATGTTTACATATATAAATTATGATTTAATTGAAAATTGTTTAAAGAAATTTAGTTTGTAAGATTTAGGAAATTTGCCTGGGTCTTTCATAATACCCATAGATCAGGGGTATTATTTAAGACTAAGACATACATTTGTCTCATTATTGACACTCAAAATAGAACATTTTTCACGTTTTAATTGCTTAACTACTACAGTATTATTATTTAATTTTATCGCAATTGAAGTGAAAATCTGAGTTTATGACTCGGACACAAACCACTTTATCCGCGACTTAAATATCAGCTCTCACCTTTAGCTCAGGCTGTTAAATATCTCGGCTAAAATGACATATTTTATGCACTTGTTGTAAGTACTCGTACAATCTTCCATTTCACAAAATTTTATTTGTCCTTCAAAATTGGCTTGCTATAATATATACCATAGTGCTCTTCAACCATATGCGTGGAAAAGGTTTTTTAAATTCGAATCTAGAGAATAGTTCCAAAAAAACATAACTTTCAATATTCTTGATTGTAACAACATTTGTTTATCATATTATTTAAGCTGTTTTTATTGATTTTTCTCATTGTTGTGTGGAAAAAACTGCTGAAATATCAGCAGCTAAGTTATTTCGCGTCTCGTCCTTCAAAAACCTCGTTACGCTCAGGATTCTATAAATTAAAACCACTCGTGCACAATCGTTGAATCCTTCGTTTCCCCAGATTTCATTAGTTTCGCGCCAACTTTGCAACCTTTACTATAAACCTTTACCTAACAAATAATTATTTCAGGACGTTGTTGAAAAGCTTATATTCTTAGAGCGTAGATGTATTTTTTTTTTTTTGTATGCCTGATAGGTTATCCTTTGACCACTATCTCACCTGATGGTAAGTGATGATGTGGTCGAGGATGTTATTCAGGCTAACCTAGAGTTACTGGCTCTCAAGGACAGCTGCCGGAACACACCGTTAGGTGCTTTGCGACAGATTTTCAACTTGAAGGTGGTAGCTAGCCAGGCGGGCATTCGCAAAGTGCCCTACCACCATGCTGTAACGACTGCTATCCTAAGACAACACCGGGACCGACGGCTTAACGTGCCCTCCGAAGCACGGAAGCGCTCAGTAGTAATGTCACCAGCGGTCACCCATCCATGTCATGACCGCGGCGGACGTTGCTTAACTTTGCTGATTGATTCAGAATGGCTAAGCAAACTTGGCTACGAGCGCTTCAAATGTTTAAGAAGGTCATTAAAAAGTTACCCATTATTTTTCACCATAATAATTTCACCCTTATTTTGTACTCCTCAGATAAAGACCCTTAAAACCCTTGGGTAGGTAAGATGCCATTTTTTTGGTATAACAGTAATGAGCATTTTTAAGAACTTTATAAGCATCTTGCATCAAAGTGGTCTAGACAGTTTGTGGACTTTGCATTTTGTTCGCAACCACTGTATGAAAAAACTATGGTTATATAACCAGTATAATAACTTCAGTTATTTGAACCTAAAATTACTGCTGATAAGCAAGCATTTGACTTATCTCAACTTGTTTATGACTAATCATGTACTGGAAGACATCAGCTTAGTTAAGCTTAACGTGAGTCTTAAAGAAATTTTGATACAATTTAGTGATTAAACAACTTTAAACGGTTTTAATCGCATATCACTAGCTTTCAGGGCGCGGCTCCGCCCGCGCGTGTGTCGGTTAACGTTGTCTTTTGTGCAGTTGGATAAAAACTATTCTATGTTTTTTCCCGGATCTCAAACTATATTCATACCAAATTTCATTGAAATCGGTCCAGTAGTTTTGGCGGGGAAGCGTAACAGACAGACAGACAGACAGAGTTACTTTCGCATTTATAATATTAGTACTGATTATTTTTGTCCCGACGGTTCAACCACATTGCAGTGATTGTGGTCTCGGGGTGACTGATACAATTTGTCAGAAAATCACACTTAAAGAATTTGTTATTTGATAATTTCGAAGATAATATATTATCATATTATTGTCGTGTTTGATGCTTACGTCGTTTACTTTCAGTCTTTTTGATGACCCAACGCGTCAGTTTTGTCTTTTAGGATTTACGACTATCACTTTCGACGAGCGCAATCACTTTCTCGTTGGCTCACCGTGTGATACTACTTATTCTGTGACTAGCTAAACAGCATCCAATTGAAATTTTAGTAGGTAGTTGTAAGAGTTTCGTATGATAAAGATGTAAAAGAAATTAGGGTATACGCCTGATTGTCCGGCACCCCGTGGGGTGCCGAGTCTGAATTGCACCTCCCCATATCATCCCATGGGTGTCGTAAGAGGCGACTAAGGGAAAAATACTGTAGCAGGGCAGCAGCATCCTCCAAAGAACTGCTAACTTACACTGCGATCCCCAAGACGCCTGCCAAGCGTGGGGATTATGGCAAATACCCCCGTAATAGGGGAGGCAGTGTTCAGCAGTGGACGGTTGTTTTAAAAAAAATGCCTCATTTGCTGTTACGCCCATTCGCGTCAACGTAGTATGCTATTCATTTGCATTTTACCTTTTTAAATGTTGCTTCAATCGGCTTTAGGAGCTGACACCATCTGGCTGCAGCGTTAATGCATCACTGTAATACATATACAATACCACAGTACACGTTCTATATATCTACTGTGCCCATACTGTCGTCACAAACAGCAAGTGTTGAATTTCTCAAAGTCAGTAGAACTCAACTCACTAAATAACTGACTCGTCACTAATTAGTAAGGACACGCGGAGAGATTGATTGGCGTCTATAGATATTATTGTTGAGGTGTTACGTGTTATAATTAGGACATGGTGAAGTGAACTCAGTGCGGTTTGTAACACTTTTTTGTGTGTTACTCTTGATTTTGTTTGACTTGGTTGTGTGAAATAGAGCATAGAGTTATTCTAGAAATGGTATCTAACTTGAGATTAATTTTAAAAATGTTTATTATTCTATGAAGTGTTTTATAATTTCAGATGTTTTATTACTTAAGTATTAAAAAAAACCAGCCAAGTGCGAATTAACTTCACATGCAGAGGGTTTATTTGTTAAAAATCGTTAATTCAAATTTTGAATACAAAAATTAGGAGGTTTCCAATTCTACTGTAAATCAAATCAAATCATTTATTTGCGAGAATAAAATTCGATGTAAGGTCTTAAAATAATTTCTGTCCGTATTTTTAGCCTGCGGGCAGCTGTGCAAATATTATATAAAAAAAATGTGTTATATTATAAAACTAATTGCACTTATGGTCACTATAACAATAAATTAATATACAATTACATAAAATTACAATAATTTAAAAATTCAAGTATTAACACTATAAAAACAACTGTCCAGTAACCAGTATTTCAATGTTTGACTTATAGCCTTGTAACAATTTGTATTTTTTGTATGTTCAAATTTTTCGATGTTGTTTGTTCCGACACATTGGCCTTTTAGCCCTTCAGGTACTAAAGAAGTGAAGATAATTTTGTTATAAATAAGACAATACATCCACGAATGAACACATCAACATCTCAAAAAACACATGTTTATCCATATAAAACGAAAACCGCAAATTAAATCCCTTGCCCAAAAAAGATAAGAAAGGGCTCACCACAAGACAAGTCGAACACTTCCTACAAGGGGTGGTCTAATTAGAACAACACTAATAACAATACACTTCAGCGAACACGCCTTATGTGGCGCCTGTGAAAGGGCTGACTACGTATTGTGATGGGAATAGGAAGATGTTGCCATTATTGACTTCTACATTGCATTATACTCTTGGCTAACTACACCTAAATTGTAGTTTTTAAACACTGCAAATTCACTTACACACACACTATACATTTCTTAAACGCTAAGTAAATATCGCAAGCACCGGATAGTTAATATTACACTTCAGTGCTAGTGTCACAACTATTAAGGGAAAGCCGATGGTACTTTAAACATAGCTGACGCAAGTTTGGCAACCTATGGCTTCATTTCTATTCTGTACCAATATAACTTGAAACAGCAAAAACTATTTGTATTTGTTTTTATAAATACAGCTATAAGTGATCGTGATTTCATCATCAGCCGTGATGATGGCTGTTGATGAAATGTGAGATGGCAGTTCTGCAGAAGGGTCTGCTGCCCACCTTCTGATATTTATCTCTTCATCGTCTCTTACGTCTCCCGCAGGAGGGGATATAGGGGAGGGGAGCTGCAATTCTAGCTTGCCGTACAACTGGGTATTGAATTGGCGAATAGTTTTCTATGCGGCGCGGCGGTTATAGGTAGCAAAATGTCGCTACTACTATTCTGTGAAGCTAGCAAACGGAATTTGAACATAGGACTGCACTTTGGCAGTCAAATCTTTCAACCATTTGTCAATCGCTGAATGAACATAATTTTAATTAATTTAAATATTGGAGCATTGAGCATCGTCTTTGTAAGCTTCATAAATACTGTAACTAAAATTGGTGTATCATCAGTTAATCAAAGACATGACAACTTTCATTCACCAATAATAATAACTGACATTCATTGAGTTACGTAATTGACCAAATTGTTAATTATATTGACGTTAAACTTTCCTGTATAACAACGTAAAAATGTTTTTAATTCATTTTTATAAAATTGGATTTCATTAGAAAAGGTAAACAATTGTCTTATGATTTTATCATATTTTATGATATTTTTATTATGTATCATGTAGTTTTTTTTATGTTTAAATAGATTTTGAAAATCACCTAGAAATAAACTATATACATAATTAACATTCAAACTCCAAAGCAACAATAATTAATTAACAACTGACTACATGGCGATTAATTTTATTATTTGCTCAGAATAATTCTGACATTCACTAACTTATATAGAATTCTAATACCCGATACGTAGTAGGGCAACGGAAGGTGTCAAAATACCTCAGCCCCGAGGCGTCCAACTGACGAAGGGTCCAACAAAAGAGGATTAAATTACTTGCGTGATACCTGACGTGATGAACTGAGGTGTCTGGAACCTTTTATATAATCGAGATATTCATTATATCTATGTTTACATCAACATAATTATTTTGAGTATACAGGATAATTGGAAAAATGCTAACAATCTCTTAGGGTTGACTTCTGCTAGTTCTAAAAAACATTTTGAGATGATATTTTTATGATTTGAAAACAAAAAATTTGCTTTATAATTTTTTTTGTGTTTTTATTATGTTTTTGACGGAATAAGCACGAGGACCACCTGATGTTAAAAGTCTATTGTATCTGTAGTGTATTATTTCATATTTTTTGATTACTTTGCTCGATGTAAACATTCAAAACTCTATTCGAAGGGAGCACGGCGCGATCCTGTGTTGCCGCAGCATGCGCTCTTGGCTCGGAGTAGGCATTAAAACACAAAAAAAATGTTTGTTAGGACTAGCAGAAGTCAACCCTAAGAGGTTGTTAGCATTTTACCAATAACCCTGTATAATGGAGATATTCATTAAATATCCATACTTACATCAAAATTATTATTTTATATATAGAAAGTCAACAGTATAAGGAGTATTTTCCCATGAACTACAAAATTATTTACTGATTTTGAAGGAGAAAAACGCAATAAAAGAAAACGTCTGAACAGCGAGAACTTTATGGTCAGATAGTAAAATTGTATTTTTCTGATAAAAACTCTGCCACTTATAATATCATTAATGTAATTGTACTAACCCTACAAGCGTGACCTCCGCGGTATTGCTCTTGTTCGTACTTAGTGAATTAAACCCGTAGCTACTCATCAGATAATAAAGGCGTCCAGATGGTATAGAGCCCAATTTTTTGCACAACAATTTCCTAGTAATACTCTTTTGCATGGTGGGCGCCAGAAATGCCTATAGATGTGTTCCAGCAATTGTTCTCGAGAGCCTCTAATTCTAGGTTACCCGGAATAACATCTTCGAAGCACTCGAGCGCTTCATCACGTACCATCAGGGGAAATAGTGGTCAAAGACTAGCCTACTACATATATATAAATAAAAATTCCCATCGACCTGAGTAATAGAGTACTGCTTATTCGGAGGATATTTCACCTATTCTTTCTTCATATCAATACCACCATCCTTTATTGAACCATGAGGTTATTCAATATGAACAAATTGAGGGGCAAGTTCAGAATTATAATCCATAGAACTTGTACCATATTGACTATTTGTAAAATAGATCCGGGATTCCGTTATAAGTTTGGGTACACGGATATTATAGATTCTGAAATTGGCCTGGAATAACAAACTGTAGTTATTTACAGATTACTTAATAGTTAGTGCGCATGTAACCCCGATTTTGTCGTAAATATGAATTTCAATTACTAACTTCGACGGTACACTATGGACCCTAATTTGGAAAGGTCGTAATTAGTAATGAGACGAGTATTAGTTTGGCCGAGTATTAAATAGCCGGCAGAGTTCAAATGGGTAATGATTTAATTTGACTTCAGTCATTATTAGTAAGTAGTATCGTTTCAGGTGAAACTGTATTAATTTAGATATGTCAATTGGTATTTGGTTATTTTTATAGTCTAGTAAGACATGAATCACAAAGTTTTTTGGACTACATAATCTGACTATTACATTTGATAACATTTGAATAATATTTTGCAAATTTTGATGATGCAATATATGTTTTGTGATTATTACAAATAACTTATTTTATCGCAAAATTACTATATATATACAGGGTGTGGTGTAATGAGTGGATAATCCTTTACCTACGGCTGGGGGACATCACGACTGTTCGAAAAATGACAATTTACATTCAGTAAAAGTGTCACGGTTTTCGAGTTATTGGACATTTTTGACAATTTGAAAAAAGTTGGACTTTTGCTCACTTTTTTAAGTGCCAAATTTACAATTCTAAGAATTTTCTCGGTCTGTTTTTTGAATAGCATTCCTAGATAGTGGTGAAAAATATATATATTATATATATTTTTAAAGGCATAAGCCTTAATATAAACGTAGGATACCTACTAATACATGACATGTTCGGTACTTTAAAATAACTAAAATAACTTAACTTATATTAAAAATCATTGCAGACTGTTAACTTAAATTAATTATGATATACGTTTTGATTATATGCATACTTTTGTCCATATATTATATAAGTGGTTTAGCCCCGTAGATGGAGGCGGGTTAGAATTGCATAGCTTTAGCTTCCTGTGGGTTTTGTAAGGTACGTGTATGCTTTTTGAAGTACTACCATCTTACACTGCGATTCCCAAGACCCCTGCAAAGCGTGGAGCTTATAGCACCTCCTTAATAGGATAGGCATTTGTTTAACGAGTGGACTTCAAGGATTGATGATGATATTAGCGGAATAATTTTAAAGAATAAATGAAATATATTTTATTGAATAGAATAATTTTCAGATCATCACGTCAATTGCAATCGTCGACTAATTTGTTATGAAGATTATGAAATAGCATTATATATTTTTCTTTTACTAAATTATTATCAATTCTGATATACATTTTCTAACAAACAAAAGTTAAGAATTTTATTCTTGATTAGAGTTCCATGGTCACTTGTTTGGTATTTTTTAGATTAAGTAGCCGGAACGACTATAATAATATGGCGGATTTTGTCCGGAATAATACCAACATTTTAATTCGTAATCCAGTACAAATTGATTAAAGGACCCTATCACAGTTCCAAACTGAAATTTAAGATCTTGTTTACAGGAACTGGTTTCGAAAGTTTAATCAATTAGTCAAATAAATGTAGCGTTTACCCTTGGAGATTGGAGTTGATTAGAAACTTTATTAAACAAATATCGAATGAAATGATCTGGGAAGGGATTATTCGATTGAATTTTAGTAACATTATCTCATTTCAAAAAGTTAGTTGTTTGTCCTAGTAGACCGGATCATGGTCTGTATTGTTTACCACTACATATACAGACTTTTACAATTATGTCACCTGATGTGAAAGCTCTCAAAAAAAGCCGTCGGAACACACCTTTACGTGCTTAGCAAGAAAAGTTGTAATTAAGGGTTATAGTTAGCCATGCGGGTATTTTCAAAATGCTTTACCAGCGTGCTCTAGCACGCAGGAAAAGCATTTTGAAAATGCCCTTCTAAGACGACAGCCATAAGACCTTTCACCACTATCTCACCTGATGGTAAGTGATAATGCGTTCTAAGAGACGTTATTACGGCTAACCTAGAATTACTGGCTCATAAATACAGCTACCTTAACACACCGATTTTCTACTACAGGGTGGTGTAGCTCGCCAGGCTGGCACTTGATCGCACTATCACTATTCTATAACAAATACCGTCCTGGAACGACAACCGGGATCGAGGGCCCTCCGAAGCACGAAAGCGTCCACTATACAAGCCGTTAATGCCACCTGCACTCACCCATCCAACTCATGACCGCCGCGGACATTGCTTAACTAAATTGTTCATAATTCATATAGTCATTTATTCATATATCAATACACGTCAATAATACATTTTTGTACAAACATAACATTTTCAGCTTGTATAGCTTGATATACATATTTAAAAAATACCATTAAAGAAATTATAATATTAATAAATAAAAATAAATTTAATAATAATAATACAAAAATTATACGACACGTACATTCAATATTGTAAGTATGCCATTAAATTAATTGTTTATAAATAAACGATTAGGAACGACGCAAGCTACGACCGCTTCAGATATATTTTTAGTTTCAATAGAACTCTATACGACTTCGTTTGAAGAAGTACCACCATACATTTCCTACCGCCAAGCAATAATATTCGCATTACTGTGTTCCGGTATGAAGGGTGTGGGTGCCGGTGAAATTACAGGCACATGAGACTTAACAAATATATTTCTTTGGGTAATTGGCATAATACAGTTTGCCATTTGTGACGAACTGCACTTGTTATGGGCAGAGGTTACCTAACAAGAAGAGGGCCTGATGTTTTCTCTAGTGACGATAGCATAAGGTGATGTAATTGACTAAATCACATTTATTATAAAAACAGGCCATCTTCACGTAGAAATCACATCCCTTTAAAAAAACTAAATATGTGACAGACGTAAAACTTTTATTATATGTAAGTTAGAATATAACCCTAATCATTTTTTTTTGCTTTTATCTCCGATGCCGATACATATTCAAAATTATTTGTCTATATTGTTTATATACATATAATTGTGGGAAAGGATCTGCCTTTTGCAACACACTGAAAACTACAGTGGTAGGCATTTCACCTTTAAATTGTATCATATTATTATTCAAAGTTATTTGAATATATTAAAGTTACACAAATATTATAATAATTTATAAATAAATTGAAGAAAACAGACCAAACTTTTATTATATAAGTTAGTATAAAATAAAGTTTAAAAATATTATAATAGTTTCACAACAAAATGAACTAGACAGACCAAAAGCAGCAAGTCCAAGCTATTACAAGTCATCATAGTTATATAGAGTCTGAAAAGTTTCGAAGGTGAAGCGAATCGAAGTTTTCCAACTTCGCGAAATACATTTACTGGTTAAAGTTTTTCAAGAAAATTTAAAAATAACTACTTTCTGATATTTGTTGAAACTTTGTGTGAAATTGATAATATTGGAAAATTAAATTATCCATAACCTCAAGAAAGTTGGCAGGAGCCGGGCAGGAACAAAATCGAACCAAAAAACTCTATCCAATGGCTGTTATCATGGGCAGATATGATTTGGATAATAGGGGGCGAGCTTATTGACATCAACTGCGTACGGATCTAGACTAAAAACTGCAATTTAAAATTAATTACTTTTTAGGTACCCAAAGGGTAAAAACAGGACCCTATTACTGAGTCTTCGCTGTCCGTCCGTCAGTCCGTCTGTCACCAGGCTATATCTCAAGAACGGCGATAGATAAACAGTTGAAATTTTCAGAGATGATGTATTTTTATTGCCGCTATAACAAAAAGTTGGCCAAGTGCGAGTTGGACTCGCGCTCGTTAAAACAAAAAGGTTAGAATATGAAGTCTAATGTTGTATAGCTAATGGTACGGAACCCTTCGTACGCGAGTCCCACTCGCACTTGGCCAATTTTTAAGATCATCCCAATCAATAGTACACTTGGATATCGAATCCAGGCGTTGAGTTACGAAAGCACCAACGAGGCTGTTTTAATATACAGGTACCACATTGTTATATAATATTTATTTGAACAATGAAATTCCCACCCCATATATGTCGATACAAAACACGTTATCTACCTACAAATCTCAATCACCTCCTATTCAGCAATAGGCTTAGTTGATTTTAGCTATATATCGATGCCTAACAATGTCCCCACTAATGCTATCAGTATATCTGATTCTATTTATGGTGTAACGCGTAGAATGTCTTTATTAAGTCCCCTATTGTCTCTCTCTAATTATGGTAAAGGAATTGAACGTTGATTTCGATTGGAACGGCTTATTATCTTAGATCTGCATACAATTGCACATTTGCATAATATCTTCATTCGTTCTTGGTTCGAACTGATTTGAATAGTCTGGGGTGGACTAAGGATTTCTTTCAGGGGCAGTGGTATTATAATAAAACAATATTTAGCTTTTGAACATTGTATAAGGGTATTACATCATTAAAAACTATTTTAACGACGCACTGAAACTAACCCATACCACATAAAGCATCATCACCAGGCCTTGACTCTTCCAGCTCACGAACGCTAAGTTTTGCATTCCATATATAATATCATTATTGCAGATATTTACATAATAGCTTTATTTCTTTGGTGAACGAATTTAAAGTTATTTGGGCTTTTATGTAGAACTCTTTTTACTACTGTGAACTCATTTTTGTTTCATTTAGAATAGTTTATCATAAAGTCAATAGACTTACACATTAGATAGATAATACTTTATTGTTACACCACACAAGACAATAAATAAGAGGTAAAATTAAAATTTATAGTGATAGTTTTAAATGGGCGGCCTTATTACTGAAAGTAATCTCTTCCAGGAAACCTTTGGAGTCTCACTCATTGAGTGAGCTCTGAGATTTTTGCCTACTCATATAACTTTTACATGTAAAAATTTGTACACCTTGCACTGGACGGTAAAATATCTGGACTTATACACTTATATGTCGTAAAGAATTAACAAATGGCAAACTATTTTGACAAATAATCGAATTATTATTAGACACAATTTTGAAGCAATGATGGTTCAGTGGCATTGGCTATGGACTGCCGCGCAAGCAGGTCCATGGTTTGAATCCCGCAGCGGGCTTGAGCTTCACCGCGTGGTGGACTTCCACCACGCGGTGCTGCTATGCATGCTACGGCTACTTAGCCGTAGCATTTTGTAAATGCCCGCCTGGCTAGCGACCACCCTCAAGTAGAAAATCTGTCACCAAGAACCTAACGGTGTGTTCTGGCAGCAATCCTTGACAGCCAGTTTAATTACAGGCACATGAGACTGAACAACTATGTCTCAAGGTGACGGGCGCAGTGCAAATCGTTACTTGTGACAAAATGCATCTATTATGGGTAGAGGTTATCCTCTTAACATCAGATGGGCCTCGAGCTTGTCCCGTCACAATAAAATAAAATAAAAAATAAAGATATACTAGTTTTTAATGTGTTATACTCTAAAATAGGTTCAATTGAAAGTGTTCGTTTAAGCCCCGCACTAGATTCGCTCCTGGATCAGTTGCAAGACATGCATGGCGGATTTGCTTCGTGAACACACAGCGGATAAGTTAGTTGATGTAGAAAATTCTGTGCTTTGTGATTGGAATCAAAGTATTTTTTGTTAAATGTATTGAAAAATATTTTCATGCGCATCATCACTTACTATCAAGTAAAATAGTGGCAAAGGTTAGCCTCTATGCATATAAAATTACATAAAGAGCATTTTTATAGGATTTCATCAGTTTTATAAAATTTGTCACTTTTATTACCGTTCTTATATGTTATAAGTATTACTTATTTTATATCTATTTATTATCATTAATATATTTTATTTATATATATATATATTTTTTTTTATTCTATTTAATTTGTAATATTTTGTGTTATTATGTATGGTATGTATTGTATAATTACAACAGTATGCATAAGCATACAGGTATATAATATTTTATATCTGTAATATTCTTTGTACCTATTTATTCTTTGAGGTTTCTGCTCTAAAGAGGATTTAAATTTCTGTTGCACGCCTACGTCCTTTTTCTCTATAACTAATATGTGGATGTCTGGTAGAAAATGCTGTAGCATTAAGTCCTCCATTTGTACTGTAGTGCAATAAAGAATTAAATAAATAAATAAATAAATAAAAATTATATCTTCGTTATCTGCATAACATTCTGCTTTCAAAATATTCTGCTGCCAATGATTGGTAGGTATAAATCGCAATTGTTTTGAGTCCTGTTAAAAGGTCAATGTGCTGCTGCACAATACTGCTGTATATCTCTTATATCCACGTGAATAGTGGCATGCTGCTCACTGGACACTTTTTTACCCTTCGACACATAATACGACAAATGAAGGGGCAAGTTCTGGCCTGGCATCAAGCGAGCCAAAATAAATGTAAACATTTTTAAGTAGGTACAACGTTAAAAACATTTTTCACTCACAAAACATTACTACTTACGTAACATTTACACACGATAAAAAAAAAACATTCCACAACACTTGTAATTATGTACCTACTTACAACAAAAACATTATTTTTCACACAGAAAAGCGAGACCTTGTTCTGTTAGCGATAGAGGAAAGAACTTGGCCCTTCGAACCGAAACAAAAGGCCAGGTAAATAGTATATTGTTCAAGCCAACGGTGTCGGGAAGTGAAGAGGGCCCAACTGCATAAGAACTCGAGGGGGCCCCAACAAGTTAGTGCGGTTTTAGCCCTAGTTTCTAGGGCTCTTGAAGTCAGACTTTAGTTTCCCAAGCTCGGTGGGAATTTAGTTTGTTGTTTTAAAGTTCTGTGGACTATTTAAGAAGTGTTCCGTAGTAGTTTTGGACGCCGACTTCTTCTTATGAAAGCTGAGTGTTACCAAGAAGCAGAAAAAGGGTGTGTGGTGTGTATGATGTTAAAATTACTCTCACATGTTCTTTCATAAATTAAAAACTACATATATAATAGCATTTTACAATATATAATTTATTAGAAAGATATTCCATAGACGAGTATAAATACAGTCTGTATATTAACAGAGATAAACGCCTATTTACTAAGCATTAAAAAATACCACATAAATCAATATATTGTATCTATATATATTATATTATGATAGTGTACCTTAATAATTTATGTTTGAAAATTCATACTTGGAACCCATATTAATTATACAAAAAAAGTTATGAGGTAAATTTGCCGCTGTAAAACGTTGAGTATATTTGAATTAAATTATATCCCACCAAACAACAGATGGCGACACGTCTCCCTACAAAGCGAAACAATAGATTTGAATATTTATACTGGGAACTACTGCCCTGATTAAATAATAGTTACTATGTGCTAGAGTTCCACGCGCGAAAATGTGTCTAGAACGTGCGCAGGAGTGGCCCGCCCTGCGCTCCTATTGGTCGACCAATTTAAAACCATCACAGATTAGCCAATAAGAACCAGCCGGAAAACAGTTGGTATAATTTTGGCGTAATTAGTCATGCGTCGAAATAATGAGGTGGGGAACGGAATGGCAGCTTTTTGCAGCTTGACAATTCTGCCGACCAGATAATTATCCGGTTACATGGATAATTATCTGGTCTGCTAATTTTGTTGTTTATTCTTTGAAATTGTAGGTTTAGTGCAGTAATTTAAGTTCTGTGTTTGGACAGAACATAGATCTGCATAGCTCTCAATTTGCACGTAAACGTAAAAAATAAAACGTTTTCATGTGGATGCAGACTGTGAGTACACGAAGTGTATACGAAGTGTACTCACAGTCTATATATATACAACATTTCAGAATGAGACTCCGTGAAATTCAGATTTAGCAAGTTACGATGCTGTTATTATATATACGCTATTTTATAATAAAACTAACTTAAGATAGTATAACATTCTTCACATCCCTTTACTTGTACCGAAATCATGGAGCAAGTAATTAAAGGTAAGGCTAAAGTTTAAAGCTCAATGACCGAAATTGATATGAGTTTTGAGTGATTGTTGTTTATCTCTTAGTCATATCGATATCTGGTATGAGTGTGTCAAAATAAACATTGAACATAAATAGCAGAACAAATTTTTCAAAGTTTCAATATAAATCTTGCAGCAATCATTAATATAGTAGGGTTTTTTACCAATTATCGCATGGTGCTACTGTGTTTGTGTAGGACGATATCACGTCACATCAGCGGGAGAGCAGAATCACTTTCATTACGTAGTGCTTTACCTACTTAATTTTAGCCTTGACGCAAAGCAAGAGCAAGATTTGAAAAGTGTAGTAGACATTTAACCATATCAGGGTTTTCTTTTAGTAGTACTTCTAGAATTAATTGTTTTGAGAATATTTGCGGTTGTATTGTAAATTATGTATATAAATTAGACGGTTGTCAATCAACTATTGTTTCGAAGATATCATTAGATGGCTTTTTCTACGGGTTGTAGGCTCGTATCTATAAATGCATCTCAAAGTTGAGATCGATTTCGAAGCGCATTTAAAATACAACCTTAAGAGTTATCAAGAAGACACAATCGCGCTCGAGTCTCGCTTGAAATGTGCGGAAACCTCTTTTGTTTTTATTTTATTAATTGTTTTTTATGAGCCGTAATTATTTCTCATCATCTATATTTTGCCTAAGACGAAATTTCTATTGATAAATTAAGCACGAAATAATAGTTTACTTAACGTAGAACTAGTACAACACATATTAAACTCCCGGACACCCAATCACTAAATAATTCATTAACTTCCCCAATAAATCCAGCTTATGTCAAGGAACATAACTTTAGTAATGTTATCTCTGCTAAGATTACGAAACTAAACAGCGGGGTACCGATTTAGCTTGTAATATTGACATTTGAGATGATTTACGTACAATAAACACGCCTCGTGCCACCATATTGTTCCAAAATGGGTTAGGGTTGTAGTGTAAAGGTAAGAAATAAAATGATACCAAAATAAGTTTTAGGTATAGTATTGGTTCCTTAAAAACAACTTTTTTTTTCAAGATAAATATATTTTTAAATATTATTTAATTCATATTTCTACAATTCATGTCATTATGTCAATAAAATAATATTTAACAAAGATTTGGTTTAATTTGATAAATAAAATTTAGTCATATTTTTTTTTATTTTTTTTTATATATATCTTGCATATCACTTGTAATATACCTATTTTCGCCAGACTACGAATGAATAAAAATATATATCGTAAAGTTTGATGCTTGTCATAGTCAAATAAGTTTTCTAATCACGGGTGTTTAACTTGATAGTTAGGTAAGTTGGTAGGGCTTTGCGGATGCTTGAGGAGAATTACTGTCACCCAGCACCTAACATAGTTTCGGCACCTACCGCACTAGTTCCCATTATAACCTCAACCTAAATAACTACCTCAAATATATAGAGTTAATGATAAAAATAGCGGGTAAAGCAAATAATCTGTTATTAAAACGACTTCGGAAAATGAGGGGTTTTCAATTGGACACGTATATTTTTTACGCATATATAAGGGGTCCCATTTTGATAGTTATTGTTTTATTGAAAAGGGTACCTCTGAGGTAGATCCCACAAAATTTCTTCAAAAGTGAGTTTTTAAGTTACACTGAACTGACTGAAAAATGCTTCACATACCTAGACGACTTGGTAGTTGCAAGTTTTGTTGATGGTGACCAGTGTATTGTAGATGATCGTTCGTATGAATCGATCGTTAAAATATTTTTTTCTTTCAGAAACGTCGGACCATGAAAATGTGACCTCAAAGTGTTTTGAATCAGCATGGAATGGATGGACTTTAACAAGTTATTTAATACGTTTCAATGTTACAAGTCGGTTCCATTATTTGTAAAAAAATATTAAGTTTAATAAAAAAGTGTGACAAATGTAACTTTTGCTGTAACGAAAAACAAAAAAGAATATAAAACACTCATGGTATAAAAATAAAGTTTTCCTTAAGTACATTTAATAAGGCCGTGTATCAAAACATCCAATTTTATTTCAAAGAGGCGGCTCCAATATAATCCCTGCAATATTTGGGTGGTCGTCACCCGAGCGAGACACTAATCAAGACCACCCTTTGTCATAGGCCAGCCAAGCGAGACTGGACAGCCCCTATCGTAGCTTCTGACCCTAGCATGGTCGAGTGCTTGTTTATTCAGGTCGCTAATAGGATTCTTGGCATGAGTTTTATATGCTGTAAACATCATACCTAAGTAGGTATAGTGTCTGTGAGCATTGAACTTATGTTTTTAAATAAAAAATGGAACCTACTTCTAAAACTGAAAAATGTTAAAGTTATGTCATATTTTCAGTATTAGAAAACGGTTCCATTTCGTCGCATTTGGATTTCCAATCAGTTTATAAAGTTTAAGATCATGAAAATTGATCCCAAAGCCGGTTTGAGCCTGACCGCATGGTTGAAGGGCATTTTGAGAATGCTCGTCTGGGTAGCTATCACTCACAAGTAAATCTGTCGCCAACCACCTAACAGTGTGTTCAGTCCTTAAGTTCCAGTAAGTAATTATTAAAATAAATTAAGTAAATTACAGGCACATGATTCTTAGAAACTACATGTCTTAACAACTGCTGTCTATAATGTGCGAGTGAGATCAGCGGCGCCATTTTGGTTTTTTATTTGTCAAACCGGGTAAGACCTGTCAATTATATATATTATTGACAGGTAGATTGATATCAATATTATTTCTGAATCGCCATAACTGTCATAAGTAAGACTGATATCACCTATGATTGTTATATATATGCACTATGGTGGGAGTTTGCAATAATCCCCGCACTTGGCAGGCGTTTTGGAGATCGCAGTAATAGCAGTTTTACCGGTATTTTACCCTAAGTAGCCCCTTACGACATATCTTAGAAGATATGGGAAGGGGACATCCAAGCCTAGCACCCCACGGGCATGGTTTTATTCACATAAGTTTTAATATTTACAGGAATTATTTTACTACTCAAACTATAAATATCTACTATTGAATATAAACTTCTGAAGTTAAAAGACCAAATATTGAAGAAAAATTTCTAAAATTGCCAAAATCTTGTAGAGAGATGCTAATATTTTTTTGCAAAAGCAACATTGTGCTTTCTCGTCATTTCAACCAAAATATCTACACATTTTGTGTGCAGCAATCAAATTGTGTACATATTATATACTAGTAGCGTTCCTATTAACTGAACCACGAGCTTTCCTACATCGTTTGCCGACAGACGTTTCGGCCTCAATTTCCGGTTTTGTTTTATTTAGTTAATTTGCTCCAATGTTTTCCAGATCGCGTGTTCTTACACCGCTGACCGTTGGACGTGGGCGTGAAAAACATCAGCCCCTCTTGTTCTATCAGCTATAAATAGAACGAGACGACGAATTGTAAAGTTTTAATGTCGTGAGAAAGTGGGATGTTTATTTCTCGTTATGTTTGAGATATTTATTTTTAAGTAGTGTTCTAGAAGTTTGACGATTATGGATAGAAATAAAATTTGAATAGATAGAACATTGAACAAGCTGTTGTATGGTTAGACTTAGTACTACCATACAAGTAGTAGCTAGTCAGGTGGGTATTCGCAAAATGCCCTACCACCATGCTATAATGACTGCCAACTTAAAACAACATCCGGGACCGACGGCTTAACGTTCCCTGCGAAGCACGGACGCTCAGTAGTAATGTCACCAGTGGTCACCCATCCAACTCATGACCGCGGCGGATGTTGCTTAACTTTGCTGATCGGTTCAGAATGGCTAAGCAAACTTCGCTATGAGCTTCAAAAAAATTTCAATATAACTGATAAATACCAATATTTTTTCACACCTTACTCACGCGGGCTGCAATTTCCGTTCATTTACCGTTTGTTAGAATATTTTTTTAAATATTCGCCAAATACTGAATTAATCACTAAGTTTTTACTTCAAAATTACAGTACATTTTCGACCATGAAAACCAAACCTGAAGTAAGTCATTAATCATTAGTTCCATGGACTGCGCTAGGATACAATGTTGTTCTTAATGATTTCAAAATATTTTATGAGTATTTACTTATATATACAACCTGAAGGATTGTTCTGAATTTCACTGTAGCCAGCTGATCAATAATTTTATTCTTTTTATTATTTTTAATAACTTTTTCTGATACTCTATAGTTTTTTTTATGCATGACAGGTTAGCCTTTGACCACTACCTCACCTGATGGTAAGTAATGATGTGGTCGAAGATGTTGTTCAGGCTAACCTAGAGAATTACTGGCTCTCAAGGACAACTGCCGGAACACACCGTTAGGTGCTTGGCGACAGATCTACACCAATTGTAGATACTCCAAAAATTCTTCTCTAAAATGTGACAATAAATGGTGTCATCTCTAACTTTCAGCGATTACAGGCGTGGCCATATGTATGATATGATTATATATAATTTTCCAAACAAAGTTTTTTCTAAAGTAAGTTATTCTATATTGATTGGCGTGAATGTGTAGTTGTATCTACCTTGATAATCACTTACCATAGTCACGTGTTCACAACTCGCCAAATTTAACGACAGATTTAATCTTCAATGTTATATTTATAACGCTAACATATCTTTCAACAATCCTTTTACATCTCATTAACAGAATATAAATCCAGTAAGCTACTTATCGAGGTTAAATCCAGTTTCTACAACCGAAGTGTCAAACTGTCCATGACAATGTGAGGGTATATTGTGACAGTTCTAATTATTTCAACAGGTTAGATCAAGTGATGAGAAAGGAGCGACCATTGGAAATCAAAGTGGAACTTAATTTGTCTCCCAGATATATGCGCTTCAAAATCCGAGATCAAACAGAAAATTTTCTTAAACTGGAAATGCTCTAAAAAGTAAATAAACCAAACCATCGTATAAACTTTTTTTTGTTGATTTACATCGATCAGTAAAAATGAGTTTTTTTTTAAATTTTTTTGTTAGCCTCTGACCATTATCTTACCTGATGGTAAGTGATGATGTGGTCAAAATACTCGTTATTAGAGATAACTCACATACTACTCGTCAGATCTCTAAGCTTTTGAATATATATCAAAACGGTACACCCTGTAAGAAGGTATGAGGAAGCACACAGAAAAAAAATACTGTCGAATAAAGAACCTCCTCCCTTTTTGAAGTCAGTTAATAATTAAGTGAGAGCACAACATTCGTATCTAATTCAACCGTTTCTGTGACTAAGGGGCTAAAGCACAAAATCGGAAGACGTAAGTTGTTTTTTTTTAATTTTATAAAAAGTATATTTTTAGTATACTTCCTAAAATATGTTTGTGATTCACGTGCGTTATTTCTGTGATATATTTGTAAAGATTTTATCAAACTACTGATATTTTTTTACTAACTAATGGATTTCTCGGAGTGAAAACAATATCAGCCTAACTAGTATAGTGTTACCTATACAGTGTGCCTACACCAAATTGAATGTTTTACTTTTACTCACTACTTTCGAGCACTGAATAAAACCTTTTTAACTGACTTTTACGCTAGTAAATCATGCGCGGAAAAGCCACGTTTGATCTCACCATACTCGCTGTCACTTGTCACTTATCCCGCATAATTAACCACAGGATTAAATCTCTACTAGGTGACAGGCGTACTAATCAACTTTCTCAAGCCATTGCCTCGAATGTGAGGAATATACGACTATGCAGCAATGTGACGACGGCTTGAGGGTCGATTAAATTGTCGGCCCTGTGAAATTGTCGGGTGCTAACTTAGATGAATTATTTGGTAGTGACATTTTGAATTGTGGGTTCAAATTCACTGTGATTCGTCGGTTGGTAGTGATGGATTTTGGTTCATTAGTTAGTAAAGACAACCCGGTTTTATAAGTAGGTTTGGTAGATTACATTTTGGGTCGAAAATAGCAAACCAATGATTTTGGGTCTATTACTAATAGTTTTAAGTAAAGTTCGTGTAAACAGTTTGGTTTCACTATTTAAATACCATCTGTATGGTACTGATGTCATAAACTTGTCTTTATTTTTGTAATTATCTTAGTCTTGCTTTTGTCTTCACTATGTAAATACCATCTGTATGGTACTGATATGATAAACTTGTCTTTATTTTTGTAATAATCTTAGTCTTGCTTTTGTGTTATATTATTAACTTAGAATATTACTTTATAACAGCTATTAGAAATATAGCCTTAGAAGAAATGTAGCTCTCTAGGACAATTACTGGTACAAACGTTAGATGCTTGACAATGGTGATAGTTTCAAAGAATATTTTTATACTTCTTCCAATATATTCACCTAGGAAAAAGTAATAAAAAAGAAAAAAAAGGATGACATGTTTTTGTCAAAGATTGACCACGTGCTGTATTAAAAAATAAACACATTATTCGTTGTGATATAATAAAAACTTACTTCCAAACGAGGATGACACCGACGAGAATCCCAATGATCAGGACAATGGAACAGAGAGCGATGACTGCTGAAGTCTGCAACGAAGGTCCACTGTGGTTATACGCGTCTATCTTCTGTAAACAAAGAAATAAAGCATGTCAATTCATTGGAACTCACTTCACCACTACTTTGACAATTATATGTAAGAAGACCGGCAAGTATTTGGCTAATTTAACAATGTTCGGGACTAGTGATAGATTTTCCCAGCAGGAATTTATTCTTTCTGCTTTGAAATTATATTTTACTGATCCAATTAGTATGTGGGCTTAGTATAATGTATTTTCTTTAAGAACAAAAAAAAACTATAGAACATTTAAGTACTAATAAAATATGTGTGTGCAGTAAGTAAGTGTCTCTAACAATACAAAGATCGATACGAACAAATTGTAGCCGGTTTCCGCTACAATTTTGCTGTTGATCTGGCATACAACTCCAATGTAAGGTATGATCATTGGGAGAATAACAAAATAGGTAAATTTCGGTAGGTATATTATTTTATTGTAGTCCCAAATTATTTTTGTAATTGTAATCGTTGGCACGGGTATCCGGAGTGGTCATGCTCACATAAAGGTGTTGTCTAGCGGCGGTGTTGTGTGTCGGGTCGCCATCTTCCCTCAAAAATGGTTGAGGAAGGCGATGGCTGGCACATGCGTCAACTCGTGAACGGGTGCTGCTAGAGGATACTGGTCTGCTCTGGATGCTAGTGCTAATGACATTAACGGAAAAAAAAAGAAAAAAAAAAAAAACTTTTAACACTGTTCCCCCTTGGAATGTTGCATGTTTCCTATTTCATATTTCTTGTTTACTAATAAATTATGTCATAGTTAAAAAAAGTCACGGACCCTGGAGTCTGTGGAGTGTAGATTTAAAATAAAAAAAAAAAAAAAAAGGTATGATCATCCTTAATCATTAGCTTACAGGAAAGGCAGTTATACACATGATGACGATGATGATGAGTTATACACAAAGTCATAAAACTATAAGCCTATAAATTTTAGACTCCTAATGCATGTTTGATTAAATTGTGAGGTTGTTACCCACGCCTGTGGCGGATGATGCAAAATTTAAGGCTAGAGCACGTGGTACCCTCCATATAGACGTTATTACTTCATATTTTAAATACGAAGTGTTTAGCTTTAAACATTTTTTTGATACTTGTAGCTAGAATTCATAACCATTCTACAAGATCATGGTATTTCGCAAGTATGAAATTATATATTAACCAGTTGTGCGAATCAATGCATATGATTCCATTAATTACCTAATACAGACAAAAATATTAATATAATTGGGGGGCGAGTTGTATTTCCACATCAAACTTTTTGATGCGCTCATAGCGTAGTTTATGTAGCCGTTCTTATCAAATCAGCTAAGTCAAGCAACGTCCGCCGCGGTCATGATTTGGCTGTGTGACCGCTAGTGACAATACTCCTGCGCGTGCACGTGCTTCGGAGGGCATGTTAAGCCGTAGATCCCGGTAATTGTCTTAGGATGGAAGTCGTTATAGCGTGGTGGTTGGGCATTTTACAAATGCCTGCCTGGCTAGCTACCACCTTCAAGTAGAAAATATGTCACCAAGCACCTAATGGTGTGTTCCGGCAGCTGTCCTTGAGAGCCAGTAATTCTAGGTTAGCCTGAACAACATCTTTGACCACTACAAAATACAAATTTACGAGGAATAAATTATAGTCATGTGCGGGATTCGAACCCGCGTCCATCCACCCCTTTAGCCGGGGTATGCTCTAACCAATTGAGCTAACATGACACAATGACTCATGACTGTAATTCTTGCTCTCGTTCTTCAACCATCGTATCGGGATGTATCGAATCGCGCACATGACTATAATTTTTTCTCTCGTAAATTTGTAATTTTTTAATGTAATTCGCTTAGCAGGCGTTATTGCAAACTTAACAATATTAAAATCTTTGACCACATCAACCCAGGTGAGATAGTAGTCGAAGGCTAAGTTATCGAGACAAAAAAAAATTGTATTTTATAATCAAACGACCGCCTTAGATACACACTCAGTAAATTATATGATATTTTCTAAGATTGGAACAATTCTACCAAATAAATTTTAGAGCATGAATCAACATTTCAGATTTCAGCAGAGATTGTGAGTCCATTTAACAATCAGACTAAGTATACCAATGATCGTCCGTGATTGAGTCGACGAATCTTGGACATGGTCCAAAGAACAGAGCTCGCAATGGCTGAATGTGTTATAAGCAAAAATTGGTTTTGATGATATGGGTATTTTCAGACGCTGTTTGAAGAGTTTCTTGGCACAATTGGATCATAATCTATGATATTAATATTATATGTTTTGTTATATAGTTCCCAGCTTAAGATTATGTTCATCTAGTTGGTTTTGTAAACGGCGATAAAGGAATTAAGGGATTTTAATTTGATTTCTTCATTCTTTATAACTCAATCAAAGTTTATGTAAATCATAACAAAATTACAAATTTATTCAAGGAAAAATTTAAGTCATGTGCGGGATTCGAACTCTTGTCTATCTATAGTTCAACGTATGTTTAACTATAGATGTCGCTCCATCCCAACACGATCGTTAACGAACGATAGGAAAAAATTGAGTTATGTCTCATTGCCATTTTAGCTTAATTGGATTAGAGCATAGAGGGTTATGCTGTAATGACTGCACTCTTAAGACAAAAACCAGGAGCGACGGCTTAATGTGCCCTCCGAAGCACAAAAGCGTTCAGTTCTAATGTCACTAGCGGTCACCCATCCAAGTCTTGAACGCAGCGGACGTTGCTTAACTACGCTACGAGCGCTTAGAAAAAAATTGTTTAAATTATGCTTAGTTAACTTTATATATCAAAAGATTGATCTTATTTTATGCTTTAAAATATTTAAATGTTATCTCAGTCTTATAAAAATATTGAAAAGTCATACAAGTACAAGCTAATATTGTGTCATGTGATCTTGAACTTACGAAGTTTTTTTATTTCTTTATTATTTAAGGTCTTTTGATCAACATGTTCATTTCAGCCTTAATCGAAGTTGATAACATACATACTAATCGCTATTGTTCTTAGGCCTATATTTACTCGATACCAGACATTTTTATTCATGTGTTTAACTTACTTCGGCTGCCTGTTTCTATAATTTACTCGTCATCCTCTAAATTTCGTTGGACGAGTATTTTAATCCTGCTAAAAAAAGTGCCGTAACATTAGTTCTTTTATCAAAAGTATCTCGCCAGCGAAATCTCCGAGCACGATCTGTGCATTAGTGAAATGAAATTTTCGTATTACTTTATGTTTTAAAAAAACATTAGCATATAAAAGCGATTCAGATTTTAATGTCTATTTAGAGATTTACTATTTAAATAACTAAGATTTAAACTACGTTTTATATAGGTCCTGACAAAGACAAAATCGTCTGTTAAATTTAGGCGTAACTTTCTTTGGTGCCCTTTGAAATTCAATTTAAAATTGGAGAATTCTTTATTCTGCTGTCATCTCCAGCAAAATAGTATAATAAAGGCAGTTCTCAAAGGCTTGGTAAGAAATAACAAACCATTATTAAAAAATTACAAATGTAATTTAAACCGCAAAGCATGCGTTTAAAAACGATAGCAAACATAAAAGTATGAAAATAAACCATTATTTTTAAATGTCTCTCCATTGTGTTTTTTCCATTATTTTTAAATGTCTTAGCATTATTTTAAAATGTGGTACGAGAGGAAAAATTTAAGTCATGACCTAACTTTTTTCTTCGCGTAAATTTGTAATGTAAGCCGCAAAGCATGCGTTATTGCAAACATAAAAATATTATGAAAAGAAACCATTATTTTTAAATATCTTACCACAATAAGTTCTGTTATCTAAAGAACATTTCGATTTAAAAAGACTGCCTATGAGTCTGCTATGACTTATAGGTGTCTAAATGCTTTTATTGTAGTAGCTGTGGTGTTGTATATAGTTCGTAGTATTTTGTTTAATAAAGGCATACCGCCGGTAAAAAAAAAGAAGCCATATTGAATTTTACTAGACTATATTTACACATTACAAAAGAGACTCAAATTTGGTCGTTTCTACACCTAAAACCATTGTTAGAACAATTAGAGTAAATGAGTTTTTGAGGGTTGAAGAATAAATGGCTTTTTGTGGTCGAGAGGTGTGTCTTATTTAAGAGGGGATGAAATGGATTTGCAATTATCATTATTTTTTGGTGCGTGTATATTGCTTAGCATAAAAAGTAACTGATGTGCATGTGTAATGACCATTTATGTATGAACATCTCATGAATTATTTATAAAGCATTAATTAAAAGGTATGTTCTAACAATAAATAAGCATTTAGATATGGTACCATTATAATTATTAATGCTATCAAAAAGAAAAGAATTCATATCTAAATCATAAAAGGATAGAGAATAACAGAATGACCAAAACACATGTTTTAGTGATAATTTATAAAACGGCCATTAAATGTACTAATTATATTTACTATCAGAGTTATATTATCTCATAGACAGTAAAGTATAAGAGTTCGTAGTAGAAGTACAATATAATTATGACAAATATTTTAAGAAAACATTAAATTAATATAAAAGACACTTCATTGAGATCGAGAGATCTCTCGATCGTGTGCTTGAAGAGTCAAGACTTCTTGAGTCCTTTATGTATTAAGGGTTTAAATGTACTCATCATATTTACTATCAGAGTTATATTGTCTCATATACAGTAAAGTGTAAGAGTTAGTAGTAGAAGTACCTACAATGTAATTATGACAAATATGTTAAGAAAACA
The DNA here is from genome assembly GCA_963854805.1 of Plagodis dolabraria. Classification (NCBI taxonomy): domain Eukaryota; kingdom Metazoa; phylum Arthropoda; class Insecta; order Lepidoptera; family Geometridae; genus Plagodis; species Plagodis dolabraria. Next base: position 24,023,468 of record OY978459.1, read on the forward strand.
TTAAATTAATATAAAAGACACTTCATTGAGATCGAGAGATTTCTCGATCGTGCGCTCGAAGAGTCAAGACTTCCTGAGTACTTTATGTAATATGTGTTTTTTTTTAAAGTTTTATTGATGTAAGATTCGTTATTATTAAATATGAATTTCCGCAAAGTAACGCTTGTATCTATTAATTCACCTTCAGTACAAAACATTTTTTTTCAACAAAAAAAACAGTAAATAAAAATAATTGTACATAGATTGTTTCGATTGTATCTTCGATATCACAATACTGATGCCATCCCTCGTTGGCAATACTCGTGTACACCTGTTGTATTTGTAGTACAACGCGCTTTATATTTATCCAATACATGTTACAAGGATAACCAAAAAATATGCAAATTCTGCTGTACCCAACCATGCTAATATTGCTTATTCAGGTAGTTTCCATACCAACTTAACATTCACACACTTCACTAAGCCCGGATTTACACTAGAAAAAAATATTCCACACTATATGCTCACGAAAATATTATAACATTACATATAAAACGAGCTTAAGAATCCCTGTCAATTTCGGCGCGCTCCTAGATTAGGTATCTATAGGAGCGCGTTGTGTCTGTGAGCGTTCGAACTATCGCTGACAACCGTAGTGTGCGTTGCGGTACGATGCAGCGGAACGGAATAAATAATCTTGGTCCATTACCGCTATTATCAGCACATTATAGTTTTTACTTACTAGGTTCCGTAATATTTGAGGGATTTTATTGTGATTATGAAATGCAAGCCTATCCAAGGTAATAAAATAAAAATATATTATTATAAAAACTAACGTGGTTTTCACTCATTTTAGTAAATAATACGAGATAACTCACGTGAATCCGTCAGATAGCTCCGACTATAGTTTCAACCACATTCGGTGGTCTTTTTCAAGGAGAGCTCGGGACGCCCGCGTTGATGTCTCGCTTAGCCCTACGGGCGGCAGCTCGTACTCCGCGTGACGTCATCGGTTGGTGCGAGGGGAATGTAGTTGAAACTATAGTCCGAGCTATCTGACTGATTCACGTGAGTTATCCCGTATTATTTACTAAATAAAATAAAAATATATTTGTATAAAAAATATATAATTAAATATCATAACGTTAGCCTCGTTTAAAAGGTCAGAACGCAGTGTTACGAATGTTCATAGAGCGTGCTTTTCTGGAGTCTACAATTTCTGGCAGTATACATGTCATATAAAATTTTTTAGCTTATGCTCCATTTTATTTGCCCAGAAATCGACATTTTTTATTATTTTTTCAACTTTCAGAGGCTGATCTGGTCCAGCCCACACTGCAAACAAACATAATTGTTTTTTTGTAATATGCAACTGGCCTTGTATTTGAAAGTACCAGTCGTGTTTTGTATTTACAATGGTTTTATTTTTCTGGACACTCCAAAACTTAATTTTTTTAGCTCTTATCATCAGGGTTCATGCCAAACGCTGATAAAGGACATTTTATTTCTATTATACCTTCATCATATAAGGCATCTGGCGTAGCACCCAAGAAGAAATATTTCTCATCAATGTGCAGCCCACATTTTTGAAACACGATATTTTCCTGCTTCGCTAACTGTTCCAAAGCTATAACCTCATTCGTTTTGCCATGCTGGATGGCTGGAACGTGGCTTATTGAATAGCTATAAAGCATGTTCTTCACAAGAGGCGCTGAACTGATATTTTCACGTCTCTTACAAACTTTTGAGAAATTCGATGCTGTCAAAAGACACCTTCTTAATTCCAGCCATAGAGCGCTTTCAGCTTGTAATATTGTATCTCTTCCAATTTCGTGTCGATCTTGTATTTGCTCCTTCAGATTTCCCAAAAACAGTTCCTTGGCGGTTTCATATTCATCCGGTGGCATGTCAGGCTTTTGGCAGGCTTGCCCGTAGTCAGCAGTGTCAGCGTTGAATAAAAGTCGTTTTTTTGCGGTTGTTTTCTTCGTCCTAGTGTTTTGTAAATGTTTTTGCTGTTCGAATTTTTTTACAGTAGCAGATGGGCTTTTATTGAAAATGGTTTTATTTAGTGTATAAATTGGTGTTCCTGTATTATAAGCGACAACCGCTGCATAACTGCAACCCTGGTGCCTTGTTCTCCTTTTCATTCCTGTAGAATAAAAACATACTATTAGTTACACATAATATATATAGAATGTTCACACAGTAATTAATAGTTGAAAAATACCTTGTTTCCCATTTTTCATCATCTGATAATGAATCTGGTGAATCCTGTTTGTAGTATAACTGAAAACATAACAATGATAAATTTTTCATAAAATCGACATGACGTCTACTTAAATGACTATTCCATTTCTTACAGGCAGTAATTATTGTTAATGATGATAATAACACTTTCGTGATTTACCTATGTATATACTATTAGTGGTGAAACGATTACGATCAACAATTGTGATCAACGCTTATTGACATTTTACGATTAAGCCTCGTATTCATGGTAAACATTTGATTAGCAACACTTGATTAACTTTGTTGATGCACGGCGAGAATGCTGCTGAAAACTTTGTTTAAATCAATGTGGGTTGTCTACACACGCCAGTCTGCGTTAAAATGTTGCCCGAGGAAATAGTGTTGTTGTGTTCTCTGTGTTTTATGTATAAGATTTCTAATTATCGAAATTATCTTCTGCAAAGAAAAACATTGATGAGTGACCTCAGAATGACAGATGGATCATTTAGTAACTTTACGAGAATGTCGTAAAGTGATTTCGAACATTTTCTAGAAACAGTCCGTCAATAGCCAAAAGGAAAACAAATATTCGTCAGCCAGTTTCACAAACGAATCTTGCAATAACATTACGGTATCTTGCAACTGGAGATTCATACAGTTCTCTTGCATACACATTTTGAGTCTCAAAACAATTGATCAGCAAAATCATACCACATATATGTGAAAAACTAACTAACTCATTATGAGGATATGTGAAGATAGGTACAAAAACAATGTTCATAATTTTATCATTGCTCCACACTACCGACATGTTTATAAGCAGTTGCAAACACGTCCACATTCGTCAAAATTTGTTTATAAACTGATGTTTTCACTCGCCGGGCGTCAACTCTACAACATGGCATTATCCACTCCGCAATACGAGTGCTGCCCGCAATATGTTGACAGAAACTCGACAACACGTTTTATCAACCATGTTGCTCAACAAATGTTTACCATGAAAGGCTTTAATCGTAATCGTCGATTATCCGCATCAGAAATATAATTAATATAACATACAATGTTAATGCACATAATGTAAATATTTTGTTCATGTATTAAGGTACATCTTTCATTAAAATCATCGTCCGTAATATCCGAGAAGTTATTTTCCGTTTATTGACGCCCGAAAAGCTAGAAATGTTACTTTTTCTAACAAAAATAGTTTTTTATTAAACATAGTTTTTTATTAAACATAGTTTTTTAATATACATTATAATTATATGGTAATAAATATAATGTTTTTTTTTTTTATTGACGATAGTATATTTTACAAAAGACAATTATTTCACAATTATAATGGTTGATTATTAAGCGTAATGATCATTAACGTAATCGTAATCGCTAAATATTAATCGTTTCATCAAAAATAAAATTATTCCTAATGTAAAAGAATTAGGTACCTTGTGTCACTACCCTTTTCGCTCATCGATGATGTTCCAGGTAATATAAGATTTTTGGTACATTTCTGCCTATTTAATTCTCTAAAAATACAATCAAAACATTTTTAGATAATGGTAAAATACACAAACAATTTAACAAAAAAATAAAGATAATAAAATAATATGATATACCTAAGAACTGCTCGCGCTTTTCGTTTTTTTTCATTTTTTCCCTTTATTTTTCCGTGATAGTAGAGTTCACTTTTTCGACCCATTATCTAAAAATTAAACACGTTTTTACTAATAATACATTACATAACATAAATACTCATATGATCACTATATGCATAAATAAATATACTTACAGTATCAAAACCGGTTAGACAAATTGACGCACAACACGCGACTCACGGCGGCGAGAGCGGAGAAAGTCACGAGCGACACGGGTCCGTCGTCGACAAGCCCTTGGGCGCGACTGACTGCAGTAAGCGAGCGCATCGGTTTATAAGGCATTATTTAGATATTTTATTACAATTAAATAAGTAGTTAAAAACCAAAAATAAAAATTGATCTTGGTAGTTAAACATCTCAAATTTACAAATATTTATTTAATATTGTTATTTTCATTATATTTTTATGCGTAGACGTCAGTTTTGCACATGGTTTTATTGGGATTTTTCTGCGCGAATAACTTTTTTTTTAAAGTACTTAATCATTAAACTTTAAAAAAATAATTTGTACACTTACTTAAATACTATATACCCAGTATTCATAATTTTTCTCAGTTTGTTATTTGGTACCTGTAAGCTAAAAGAGCAAATAAAAAATATGGTGTTTCGAGCTTATGTAAAAACGTGTGTTAGAGTATGCTTTTTTGTAAATTATATTGAGCAGCTATACAATTTTTAATTAGTCCACTTACTAGATAAATAAGTGATGTCTTACTGTGCATAAAAAACAAACCCATATATCTTAAAGTTATTTAGAAATTCGCGCTGAAAAACCTAGAATTTTCTAGTTTTACGCCGCGAAATTGATAGGGACTCTTAATAGCAATACGTGAGGCTCTCACCTTTCTTTTTTTTCAGAGAAAAAAATAATACATCCACTTAGAGGGTCGCTGGGGTGAAATGAGAGGAAGTTAAAAAAAGCTTTGTATAAAAATGACCTTTTTAGATGGTGTTGCGTGACGCGTAGTATGTAAAAATATTAATATATACGTATGTTAAACACTGAGGTTTTAATCAACTTATGAGTATATCTAATTATTCTTTGGACCCTGTTTCAGAATGTTCGAGTAAGTTCCGGTTTTACTATCCAGAACATATTTAATAAATAAAACACTATCTTGGCGTTTCACAGTCATCGATTTAGCCTATCAATCGGTTAAAGCTTGAAACGCGCTGCATGTCAACTGTCATATTATCATTCAGTTATTTTATGTGTTGCATAGCAACCCGCCAATGATTACAAGCGGCTAATAGCCGTTCTTTGTGGTGCTCTATGGGGGAGGCCTTTGTTCAACAGTGGACGTCTTCCGGCTGATGATGATGATGATGATGATGATAGCAACCCGAAACTTTATTAGGACATCCTGAAACGGGCCTTTAGGGTTAGTCCATACAAGCAAATAAGTCCACGAAAACCAAAATGTTGCTATTGTATTTGAGTGAAGACAATGTACTAATTGTAATTTTTTTATATCGTGAACTTTACTAACTGTCAAGAGAACTGCCTCGTTAGTCAAGTGGCGTCCCTTTGGTATCTCAAGGTTCTGGGTTTGGATAGGTATTGTTTTTCCTGAAAAATATGGTTTTCAGTAAGTCTAGGACTGTCTGGAGTACCTGGTACAGTCTTTTTATTGTGGCTAAGAACTAATTGTGATCAAGTTAATAGGCATTCCCATGTAATAGAGGGAAAGCCAATAGGTATTTTCAAATTAAAGTTGGCAAGTCCAATAGCCTTTCACGTCAAATGTGGGTATTCAGACACCTCTTCGTCTAAGGGGAAATAAAAACGATGATATGTATTATATTTTTATATAGTATGTAATATATTTGCTGATATCTACAATACTTCTTCATTTAAACTATAAATAAAAATCAAAGTGAAAATTTTGGTGATTTGTCGATGGTTTTTATCAATTTGATTAATTAAATATTGAAATGGAGCTTTGTCCCTGGTATTCCGGTGTATTAAACTGTACGGTAGAAGACAATAGGCTATTGATGTTTGAATTTAAGGTTTTAACTATTTTTATAAGTAGTTTAAATCTCGATGATGGATGTCCATCATTACATTCCAATTTTGTCATGCAAAACAACAATAGCATCAAACGTAAAGCTTCTCCATCATCAAACCACAAAATTACTACAACAAAAGCAAGCAAGTATGAATAAAATGAATTGCTTCAAAGATAAAAACGTCAAACAAACTATTCAAAGAAGCCCACTAAAATACAACAGACAGAAATATTTCGTAATCTATACATAAAAGTCAGGCGGTCATCGGCATAAACTCACTTTTTATGAGCACGATAAAAATCTAAGCGCAGGCCTGAACTGTAGACCAGAATGTATTAACCCTCGAAAAGGTAAGTCGATTTGTCAAACCATGGCACTATCAGGAAAAGAATCCGTCATCGGCCGAAGTCAGCAGGACGACAATTTATCGACCATATCGCACGGGATCTGAGGTGGATATCGAAAAGAATCTTCGTTAAATACAATTTTCAAAGTTAGTGATGTGGAACAGAATCAATTTTGTTGTCTTTCAAGCTTTAATACCCAAGATATCTTTAACTATTATTGTAGTAAAAGATGGGTTTACGAACGTTACATTGTGGATTTGAATGTTTTGTACCTATATTCTACATAAACAGTATTATGAAATAGTAGTATAAAACACCTTAAATATTTATTATATATTTTACCTCACAAGTTGTATTATAAAACAGCAGATCAACAAGTTTTCTTCTATTTTCCCATATTTTAATGTACAGAACAAACAAAATGTTTATTTACAACATTTTTGAACATAATATAAATAGTCACATGTTTCAAGTTTGAAACTAATATGCTAGTATGTGTGTATGTAATTGCAAGCTGATTAATAGTGGAAGTGAACTTATTAATATTCATCTAACTCATGAGAACTGAGAAACAAAAATAAAACTTAATTTATATATATACCAATCATCACGCTCATACAAACTATGTGAATAAAACAGGAAAACAAGTCCAAACATTTCCCATCCCTACATCCGAGTCCCGTTCTCAGTTTATCGCGCTGTCCATCTCAAGACGGTAGCCGATTTGTCAATGCTCCTTCCCTAATTAATAAAGGAGCCTTTCCTTCGAAAAAATTGAATAAAACCTTTATTAATTTGGACTCTTGCCCGAAGTGAACTTTCCTTTTAAATTATGATTATCGCCGTTAAAGTTTGCGGCGTTGTGAAAATTAAGAAACCCGAAGAAAAGGGTCAAATTATTTATTTAATGAAGCATCACATCCCTTAATTTAATCCTTTCATTTATATAGATTTAAGGATCTATCTTTATTAAGGGTCCATAAAGTAATGATTTAAAAGGACTTAAGTAAAGGATCTAAGCGGTCTTAATTTGGGGCCAAAAAGGTGAAACATTTAAGTCGTCAATTTTCTTTGCAATTTTGCTCCGCGTACCGAAATTACGTATTATCTTAATGTTACCATGGCTCGTTATAATAAAAGCATCTCAAAGTTGAGGTTGATATTAAGATGATGATCTAAACAGATGTTACATACATTATACGTGAAAGCTGTATCGATTTGAACTTTTAGATTTAGCATTAATACGAATGATCTATCCAGAATATATATGAAGACACTTTTCGAAACTTTTTACCAGATTTAGTCTTTAATATTCACTGTAAATTCGATATGATAGAGTAATGCTTGTAAACTATAGTTTTCAGTATTAATTGTCAGGGGTAAAGTGCATGTGACCACTGGTAGCACTGCAAGGTTTGTTGATGAAATTACATTATGCAATGATATGCTTGGTAAGCAATTTAAATATTTCGTTGGGGCGTTTTGGCAACAGAAATGTTATGAAGATAACATAGTATAGGTTAGTATTTTTGATTCCATCAAATTTTAATCGTCGGGAAATAAAAAAAAAAATATGTAACCAGTACAACATAACTTGAACTAACATACACAGTGATGGCACATGGCAGCAACCATATACTGAAAATTGCAAATTTTTTAATCTTTAGCGGGAGTAGATTTTTTTATTGCTGATAGGTAAGACCGCAATCTCACCTGATGCTATGTGGTCGAAGGTGTTAACAGGCTTAACCAATAATGGCTGGCTCTCAAGAACAGCTGCCGGAACACACTGTTAGGAGCATGGCGACAGATTTTCTTCTTGAGGGTGGTCGCTAACCAGGTGGGCATTCACAAAATGCCCTACCACCATGCGTCGTAGTTCGGGCCCGCGGTTGGATTCGAACCATGTACCTACTGCGCCGCAGTCCATAACCAATGACACAGCCATCAATGCTTCAAAAATGATATTGTCAAAGGTTCGATTCTTTTCCTTTCTTATATTAAGGGCCTGTTTCAGAATGTTCGAGTAAGTTCCGGTTTTACTACCCACAATATATTTAATAAATAAAACACTATCTCTGCGTTTCACAGTCAGAGATTTAGCCTATCCATCGGTTAAAGCTTGAAACGCGCTGCATATTAACTGTCATTTTTAATCATTCAGTTATTTTATGTGTTGCATAGCAACCCGAAACGTTATAAGAACATTCTGAAACGGGCCCTTAGTTTTATCTCAATATTTCCTTTATGCTTTTTATCATTCTCACTTTTCTTATACGTTACATATGTTTGTACACACACAAAAACTGTACTGAGAACAAAAAGCAGGTAACACGTCACAATAAATATTCCATTCCAAACACAAATAAAACTAAAACGTAACTAATAGAAATATTATTCATTCACATTCATGTCCATCTAATTTACATACGAAAAAACAATAACAAAAATATCCAGAGAAAATAAGATATGTGCATATTTATGAGGCAAAAATGTCACATCATCTTTAACAATTAGTTAAACTTGCATCATATTTATTTAGAGACGAGGAACTTTGCCTTTTTCAATAAGACACAATATGTGTTTTATTATTATTTATTATTAAGCAGACAGTTGTAACATCTGATAGTTGCCTGTATCCTGCTACTCTCTACTATTTTTTCTTGTTACACGTAAAATATTTGACGAGTCGATTCTTGAACTGATTTACAGTTCAGGCTGAAAGTACATTCTAAACTTTGCAATGCAACTGAAACTTTGCATGGTGGAAGGGCAATTGTGCGAATTCCCGCCTGGCTAGCGACCACCCTCAAGCAGAAAAATCTGTCGCCAAGCACCTAACGGTGTGTTCCGGCAGCTGTCCTTGAGAGCCAGTAATTCTAGGTTAAGCCTGTTATCACCTTCGACCACATCATCACTTACCATCAGGTGAGACTGTGGTCAAAGGCTTACCTAATGTTTTTTTATTTTTTTATTGCTGATAGATAATCAGCAATAAAAAAAAACATTCGTTACTAACTTGTTTCATTTCAATTTAACACAAATTACATAAAATGTATTATGTTAATTTGATACAATTACATTGCCACATTACAAAACCAACTGAGGAACAATCAAATGAGGTTATTATAATATGACCACAATCATTTCCCAAACGTTTATAAATTTATGTCACAAAATTACTGTTCAATTAAAATCTCATCACGCCATTTCAACCCCCAAAAAGTGGTACCTAGATGTATTTTTAGAACTCTTGCAGGCTTTATCGCCCGCAAATTTTATTTGTACAATGTATGTATCCTCTTTGAAGTCACCAGGCTCGAATAGCATTCCTCCATATATTTATGTGGGAGTCGTAAAATCTACTATATGAAACATCAAGATCAACGAGGTGGGCAGTAGCAGCTTCCGAATAACTGCCATCTCCTCTGCGATCCCCAAGCCGCTTGCCTAGCGTGGGTATTACAGCGAACCCGCCATAATTGTTATTGATACTATGATTGTCGGTGGACTTATTACGGCTGTTTAAAAGAAGTGATATAATGTATGTACTTTGAGATATTTTAATAATATGACAATACAATTGGTTACATATAAGCGTAGGTTAGATATAGTGAAAATCCTTTATCGTTGAGGAGTACCAAAATTTTCCTTTAGCAACTTACTTCATTACGATTTGTCTATACAAAGTATATATTTTTTCTGAATCAAAATGACAAGTCCTCTTTTAAAGTGATCATAATCCGGCCATCGTCCCTATAAGTGCTTTTTTGATGTAAGTCGGTGCATAGTTAATATTGCAGCGTCAGACTCTGAGTAGCTTTCATCATTATCACATCAACCATAACGTCCACCGTTAAACAATGTCTGCTCCATTGGGGTGATTCGCCATAATCCCCGCGCTTGGCAGGCGTCTTGGGGATCACAGTAGTTTTCAGTTGTACAGAAGTCGCTGCTTCTCACCATCTGGTATTTTTCCCTTAGTCGCCTCTTACAACACCCACGGGAAGAAATAAATGGGGCAATGTATTACGATACTCGTAATATTACATTATAATATAAGTGCGGTAAGTTGAAAATTACAAACGAGGCGATATTGCTAGCCAGAGCCGTAGGCGAGGGCTACAAGAAAGCAGAGGACGCTGACAGACCCTTTACGAGCAAATGTGTTATAAAAACAATAAATACGACCAAACCCTGGTAAATAGGTATGGAATTATTTCCAACTTAAGGGTCAAGTCGGGGGATTCTCTTACCAAGTTTCAGACCTTGGAAACTTGTTAGAATAGTTTAAGAACTTTCTAACGACAATGGGTCCCATCACATATAAACCATAATGGGTTTTATATAGGCACTATTACTACAGAGTTAATTATTTCAATACAAAATTACAAATTCAAAAGGGGAAAAATTTATAATTTTGTAATGTAATCCGCAAAGCATGCGTTATTGCAAATATAAACATATTAAAATTAATTATTTCAAGTCTTAACTATGTAACAAGATATAAATATATAGGTTTTTTACATAGAGATATAAAATTTCTCTTTTCTGTGGTTTTTTACTAAACTAAACTATAATACTTTTAATTTTTCTACTCGGTTTATTTATTTATTTCTAGCTGATAGGCTATCCTTTGACCATTATCTCACCTGATGGTAAGTGCTGATTTAGTCACATGTTTTATGATGGAACAAGCACGAGGCCCACCTGATGTTAAGCGGAATAACCTCTGCCTATAACCGATGCATTTCGTCATGTGACGAATTGTACTGCGCCGGTCACATTGAGTTAAGTATCATGTGCCTGTAATTTTTCTGGCTCTCAAGGACTGCTGCCGGAACACACTGTTATGTGCTTGGCGATAGATTTACCACTTGAAGGTGGTAGCTAGCCAAGCATGTCCATCCACCATGCGGTTAAGCTCAAGCCGGCGGTGGGGATGGAACCAGGGACCTCGGCATGGCAGTTTATAGCTATAACCACTCAGCCATCATTGCTTCAAAATGTTTTTTAGGCTAACCTAAAATTAGGTTTGAAGGGTACCAAGAGAAGTTACCGGGCAATCGAGACTTAAAAACGAATATCGCGCAGTGCATACATACAATGGTGACACTGTAACTGTAATGGACAGACGTCATCATGTCCATCTCTGTACTTATACAATACCTATCCCCAATACAAAGTAACATAGACCATCTAATAACATAATAATATGCTGTCAGTCGGGAATGTATATGACAAAAAATATTGATAATTGTACATTTTTCTCCATTAAAAATCCGCCGATACTATAACTAACCGTCTAACGCATTCTCTCTTCTATCTCTCTAAATCAGCGTAATATAAGAGAGAAGCAAAAAAAAAAATTTTTTACCAAAATATGGAACCGACTTCAACACCCAAAGGTGAGAAATAACTTGTTGAAGTACCATGATAGTTCAAAAGGAGGTACCTATCATCACAAAATTGTGCACATGGTACCGAATTCGACAAGTTATTTCTCACTTTTGGCTGTTGAAGTTGATCCATTGTTTGGAAAAAAATTTTTTTTCACTCTTTTTAGTGACCCTTGCTACTTACGGGATTGATTCTCATTCATTGTCAACGACTATGTCATCAAGATAGATGAATATTCTTCAGTTATTGGAGCGTAACTCAAAAACAGCTTGATCGATTTTGATGAAATTTAAAATGAGACCAAACGACAAGCATCAGCTTTCAAACAAAAAAGAATTTTCAAAATCGGTTCACCCAGTCAAGAGTTCTGAGGTAACAAACATAAAAAAAATAAAAAGAAAATAAAGACGAATTGAGAACCTCCTCCTTTTTTGGAAGTCGTATAAAAAATTAATAGTTAAATTGTAAATGTTTAGCAGTATTATTAAAATACTAGCAGACCCGGCGAACTTTGTTAGAGGCAATAAATTAGCTGAATCTTGAAGAATTTATATTTTCATTGTGGCATTGATATCTTGACGTTGATCAAATTGTTCCTCCATGTTGCGCATAAAGTATATATTTGTAAGAAAATATGCGATATACACAGCATGATTTTTATAATATACAAATATCTAGAGGTTGCAATGATCAAATCCGATGGTGAATCTCTCTTGTATCTACAAAGTCAGTACTACTGTTCTATAGACACTTTTTTTAGTATTAGCATACATAATTAGCATAAATATGCTAACCTCGGCATAGGTTACATATTTGAGCCGTTTGAGTGTAGATACGTTGGGGTTTTGTGTGCAGAAGCTGAGCAGCCGCCGAACGCCGTGCAACGTGAGCTACGAGCTCGCCGTGCCGTCGCGCAGAGGCGCTCTAAGACGTCAGGCATTACCACCTACCCAAGTCCCTTGTTTCGGAACAACATCATATCGGGCTGGTGGTCTTGTTTTGACCGCACTTTTCGGTGCACATTTCACAACTTTACTACTCGACAAAACATTGTAACAGTGCGCGTAACAACACACTTTGTGCTGTTAAGCGACGTCGTTCAGGCGTGGGGTAGCGTCAGCCAAACCCGTCTGAACGATCAAATCCGCAATTTGCTGCGGTCGCAGTGTGACACCCTACGGTGACAACGGCCACTGTTGTTGTTTTGGTTTAACCTTGCACCGTGGCCTTTCCCGCTTCACGGGTCAGCCGAAGCAAGCTGGGCTCCGGGACAACTGGCCTTGGGGTCGCCCCTAGTCAACCCCGGAGCAGCATTAGGAGCACCCCTCTCCGCCGAGAAAAAAGCTCGGAGAGGGTACACAACTAGGGCACACCATAGGTACTCACTCCCTCTCACACAAGTGAGCTCACGAGTTGCGAGAGGGAGACAGAACCCGTTAGGCCATCCTGAGTATTCCCCTCAGGATGCAACGTCCCTCTAACGGTGAGGTGGAGGTCCTTCAGACCTTCGCCCTCCGCTACCCCGAACTCTACGCTGATCATCAGCAATCGCTTAACGATGCAGAGAGTGCCCGCCTCACGGACACTCTCATCGCTCCCTCCGGAACTCCAATTCCGGAGGCCATCGTCCCTCCTCTGACCCGGTCCTTCTCAGAGGACAGCCCGACTTCGCCCGCTCCGGGCCCTGACAACAGACGCACGGTGGCAGCCCCTCCCCGTGAGAGGTCTCGCTCGCGCTCACCGATCGGGAGGCCAGCGAGCACCCGTCCCTCCATCGCCGTTGTCGAGCCCACTTCGGACTCCGAAGCGGAGATGGAGGTAGATCCGAGTCGCGCCTTACGCACCGACTCGGACTCAGATAACGACGGCTATACCGTCGTAGATAGGAAACGCAAGCGTGCTCCTAAAGCCGCTAGTTGCGCAACTTCCGCCCCTCCCGCCAAGGCACCCGCTAAGGCCCCCGCCTCCGGCAAGAAGCCGACCCCCGCCCCGCGCCCCGCGTCTCCTCCCTCCGCTCCGGCCACCACTGCCGCGTCCCCTCAGGACGCGAGCGCGCGCCGCGAAAAACCGCCTCCGCCCCTGTTCATTCAGGACAAAACCAAATGGGACATGCTGTCCCGTTTAGTTTCGGATCGTGGGATCCATTATACTAATGCCCGCTCCACGCAGCAGGGCATTAAAGTCCAAGTGTCCACCATTAGCGACCACAGAGCGCTAACAAAGCTCCTCCGTAAAGAGAGCATAAGTTTTCACACTTATGCGCTCGAAGAGGAGAAAGTCCTCCGCGTTGTCATCCGCGGTGTGCCCAAGGAGGTACATACCGACTCGGTATGCGCCGACCTGAAGGCACAAGACTTCCCCGTACATGCAGTTCACCGCATGTACAGCGGGAAGGACCGCAGTCCCTACGATCTAGTACTCGTAGTACTAGATCGTACACCTGAAGGCAAGGCCATTTTTAATTTAAAAAAGGTCTGTGGCCTCTCAGGACTCGGTGTCCAAGCCCCATACAAGAATGGGAGTCCCTCGCAGTGCCATAACTGCCAACTATACGGGCACGCCTCCCGTTTCTGCTTCGCTCGCGCTAGGTGCGTTAAGTGCCTAGGCGATCACGCGACAGCAGCGTGCACTCGCACCCGGGACTCACCGGACCCACCCAGTTGTGTTCTATGCGGTGCTCAAGGGCATACCGCGAATTACCGTGGTTGCCCTAAAGCACCACGAGTGAACCACAGGGTGGCAAGGCATAGGCCGACCCGTCCCTCTTATGACCGTTACCAACGGGTAAGCCCTAAACTAACGGTAGTACCTGCCTCACAGGTAATACCCGCGCCGCTCCCAGCCCGTAACGCATGGTCTAAACCACCCAGTATGGTTAAGACCGTCGCTACCGCCCGCACCCCGGCCCGCGCGCCCGCGCCCGTTCCCGCACCCGCCCGCGCCGCGGCCCCTGCCCGCGCACCGGCCCCGGCTCGCCCCGCGCTCCCGGCACCCGCTGCCAACACCGTTCGCGCCCCTCCCCGCGCCGCTTCCCAGCCACAAGCTCCCCCTATGCCATTGATGGCTGCCCCTCTTCAAGAGGCAATCAACCTAGTCAGCGATCTGGCTATGTCGGTTGACATCAATGAGGTACAAGAGCTATTCCACAAGATGCAATACGCTCAATCCCCAGCGGACGTGATCCAATACACATTGGAACACGCAAACTTACTAAGCGCCCTTAAGCGCTTCGTCCCCCAGGCCCCTCCCCAGTACAACCACTATGGGTAGTACAACCGAACGCACGAAACCGTACTCAGTTTCGTTAGCGTCATTTAACGCTGACGGCCTCTTCAGACAACGTGACCTCGTCCACGACTTTTGTTGTACCCACCTTATCGATATCATATGCGTGCAGGAAACCTTTCTAAAACCGGGGAAGGCGAACCCTAGGTTTGCCAATTACAGAACGGTACGTGATGATAGAGTGAACTCCCGTGGGGGAGGCACTGTTATCTATTACAAAAGGTCCCTGCACTGCATTCCCCTACCTACCCCGACTTTTGTTAATATGGAAGCATCTTGTTGCCTCCTAGCTATGACTGGTCATCAACCTATAGTCATAGCGTCCTGTTACCAAGCTTGCTCCAAGCCGATCGTCCGAGCTGACTTAGAAGCCTTATTCTCATTAGGAAGCGCCGTCATTCTGATTGGCGACTTCAACAGTAAGCACATCCTATGGAATTGTAACGTCAACAATCCCAAAGGTATTGCACTTGAAAACCTAATCGCAGAACTTAACTTTGACATAATTGCGCCCACTGAGCCCACTCACTACCCTTATATGGAAGACCACCGATCTGACTTGCTAGACATGGCACTATTCAGAGGCGTAACACTCCGGTTACGCTCCATAGAAGTGGTTCACGAGCTTCACTCTGACCACCGACCCATTATACTGCGACTAGGTCCCGACCCAACGACTGACCTCCCCCGCCCCACTAAGACGATAGTGAACTGGAAGCAAGTAGGCGATGCCCTAAAGGCTATCAGTTCACCGGACCTTGACAAGATCCCTGACGACATCCTGACAAAAGATGACGTAACCCTTGCGATCGATTCGTTCACCAATCACCTCTCCACCGTAGTAGGTGCATCTGCAAAGGAGGTCATAGTGCCGGACGACCGGCGCCTTGTCATTCCAGCGGATGTGAGACGATTGGTGACGGAGAGTAAATGGGCGATAAACTTTCAAACCTCGTGCCAAGCCACCATGCTTACTGGGACTTGGCGCGAGGTTTGAAAGGAAGTAACCACAACGACATGCCTCCCTTATACAGACCAGTCCCACTAGTCCCAGCGTTCTTTGACGAAGACAAAGCTGAGTGCCTAGCTGATAGCCTAGAGGCTCAGTGTTCCCCTAACGTAGATCACGTTGACCAAGCTCACCTCGATTCGGTGGATGCTGAAGTCGAACGTAAAAGCTCTGTGGTCACCTCTGAACTCCCACCAATCACTTTAGCGACTTACGCTGAGGTGGAGAGACTGATCAAGGCCCTCCGACCGCGCAAGTCCCCCGGTGCCGATGGCATCTCCAACAGGGTTCTTAAAACCCTCTCTCCTCCTCTCATCCATCTCTTAGTCAGCATCTTCAATGCTGCTATGAGCCACTGCTTATTCCCAGACACCTGGAAATGTGCAAATTTCATTGGCATTCACAAACCAGGCAAAAGCTCATCTGACCCCACCAGCTACCGCCCCATCAGCCTCCTCAGTGCCTTAGGCAAACTTTACGAGCGGTTACTTGCAAACCGTCTCCAGTCCCATGCTAAGGAACACCACCTTATCCCAGATGAGCAGTTTGGCTTCAGACCCGGACACTCATGCGTCCAACAGGTGCACCGCCTCACGGAGCACATCATTGAGAGCTTCAATAAGTACCCCAAACCCCAGACTACGCTAGCAGTCTTCCTCGACGTAGCGAAAGCTTTTGACAAAGTCTGGCACAACGGCTTGATCTACAAGCTATACCAATTTGGCGTGCCAGAACGTCTTGTGCTCATCCTACAAGACTTCCTTAAAGCCAGAAGCTTTCGCTATCGCGTGGAAGGCACCCTCTCCTCCCCCCACCCAGTCAGAGCCGGAGTCCCTCAGGGCTCCGTGCTATCACCTATTCTCTTTGCACTGTATACCAGTGACATCCCACGCTCTCAGCCCAAAGTATTCCTAGCCCAATATGCGGACGATACCGCCATTTACACCACTGGGTGGCATATCAACAGACAGTCCTATTTCGTCATGCAACGGGCCATCACCGAGATCGGTGACTGGTTCCGAAAATGGCGCATCGCGGTCAACCCAGCTAAAAGCACAGCTATGTGCTTTACTGAGAAGACACGCTCCCCTTACCCGAAACCGCTTATTTTGTTCGACGAACCCATTCCCTGGGTTCCTAGAACAAAATACCTCGGAGTCACCCTTGATCGTCATCTCACCTTTAACGATCACATAACAACCGTCCGTAACAGAGCGGCCTTCATAATGGGTCGCCTTGGTCCCCTACTTCGCAAAGAGAGTAAAATGTCTCTTAGTAATAAGAAGACACTTTACACTGCCTGCATCCGCCCCATCATGACTTACGCATCAGTAGTGTTTAGTCATGCTAGTGAGGCCCACCTTCATAAACTTCAAGTCATCCAAAACCGTTTTCTTCGTAATGCAACCGGCGCCCCGTGGTATATCCGGAACACCGAGTTGCATTGCGACTTAAACCTTCCCTCTTTAGCGCAGTTCAATAAGGACTGCGCCCGCCGATACTTTGATCGAGCGCCCCACCACCCGAACCCATTGGTTGTCCAGGCATCGAACTACTCGACTGCCTCTTCTATCCCATTTTTCAAACCCCCCCGTCGCCGACCACGGCAGGTATTAGACGACCCGGATGACCCCATCGCAGCCATTACATTGGCAGCTTTAGCGTTATCCGTAAGTCGTCGAGGTAAAATCCCCAGGTGTGAGGTAATTAGAGGTCACACAATCAAACACCGAGCCCGCCGGCGAGCTCGAGGCAAAAACAAGGTCACGATAAATTGCTCTCCAAATAATCAAAGAGTATTATTCAGTAGGGCCCAATTGTGCAACACTGCAGTTGCACAGAGGCATTTTGCTCCGATCCCCCCCATGTCTCTCGACAGCGAGACAAGCCGAGGTCCGAACCACAGTGGTGCCCTTGAGCTCGCTGTCAACCCCTCCTATAATAGCGGTACGTTTTCGGCGTCCGCAGGAGACGGAGGTAGAAAGCGCTTTTCGCCTTCTACGCCCGTCTCGGGAGAAGTGCCTTCGGCACTTCTCCGAAGTGCCTTCGGCACTTCTCCCTCCCGGGCTATTGTAGGGCCAGGCCCTCGCCCAAAACCCGGTGGAGCTGGACGACCGCACAGGCGGTAGCCAGCATCTATGTCCTCCCTAAACAAAACAAACGATACGTTGGGTCCGTGGGGACTGGGAGCTCACCGTATTTTCCAAAACTTATCTGAGCGCTTGGTTGATGCGACGCGTGATGAAAATACTGGCACCTAATAAGCATTGCAATTCAACGGGGCAATGCTGCCAGCATGCTGGGCACGCTGCTAACGGGTAGTGGGCTGGAGCATTTGGACTGCCTGTGAGTCTGCTATGATTTATAGGTTGTCCAAATGCTTTTATTGTAGTAGCTGTAGTGTAGTATATAGTTCGTAGTATTTTGTTTAATAAAGGCATACTGCTGGTTGAAAAAAGCATACATAATACATAGGAAAAAGTATAGTATGTTACTCTTCTACCTGTATTGTGTGTAACTACAAAAATAAATAAATACCACAACCGTCTCAGAGTATATCTCAATATCGCAAAGATAAAAAAATTCAATACCTTTGTGATCTGATTATCCTCAATTAAACCAAACAAAATAAACTCATCACCTTATGATCATTTAATCGAGACCACTCCACTCATACCCATAAACAAAACTGTTTACTGCTGTCAAAGGAACGAACTTCACTTTAGCACCCTGTCATAATAATAATCATCCAGATTTGTAAACCAATTTTCGCTGACTCAACTTCAGAGAAGCTGTGATAAGGTGGTGAGGTGTTAATATGTATAGACACATAAAGCCTTTAAGACCACCAGACGTTTCTGAGAAGGGTGACGAATCGCTAAGAATTTGTAGAACACCTACCAAGCTTTGCCGCAGCAGCGTGTAGGTATTTTTTTTTGTTGAGGTGTCCGGCGTATTAGTAATATTATTAACGTGATGTCTTAATCTTCTAGTTAACTTGTTTGAAAACCGCAGGGTGCCGCAGGTATTTTGGTGCGGTAGGTAAATTGCACGTTTATCTCACACCGCGGTAAATACCTTCAATCCAATGATTAAAGATCGAAGAAAAATTAATCGTTTAGTTTATGTCTTTTTCCTGTTCGTGAGACCACTAAATTTAGACTAACTCCCATCCGCCCCGGTGTCTTTGTCCCGTTAAAGGGGCAGATGGGAAAAACAGTTTCCTCGACCCCTTTAGTCCTGGTGTTGCAGTTTAACGGGGAGGATGGCATACATTAAGTATAATTTACCCCGGTATCGCGTTTGACGGGGAAGATGGGACGGATCAAGTTTTATTTACCCCGCTATAGACTGTTACATCTAAAAACCGATAAATTTGGGTTCCTTATTCAAAGATTAATATAATCAAAATAATGAAATATAATTAAAAAAGATTCGTCTGCGGTACCTTTATCTATATATCACGTAACAAAATTCATAGTACGTAGTTGGAGTACTTTAGCAATTTATATTCTAGCTTTATATACGAGTATAGCTACGATATACATGATAATATCTTATAGATGGAATATAAATTGCAATGTATACTCAATACAAAATACAGTTTTAGCACAAGAAATTTACCGTCATATTCGGCATTATTACGATGTAGGTATTGAAATCAAAACGGTTGATACCAGTCAGTAATAATGATGCTTAATGATGGAAATGAACACTACTATGTGCTAAATAAGTATACTATGGCTCGACTATGGCAGTAGTGGCTCGATGATCACTTGACGCATTGTTTTCTTAAGTCACGTACTAAGAAAGGAGAACAGTCTAGATTCTATATGTCTTGTATATGTATTTTGTAAACCAGTAAATAACCTTTTTTAAGTCCTGATTACCCAAATATGTTATTGTAGACTGGACCACGAAGACTCCTTAAATTTCATCACATTAAATATTCTTTCTACCTCTCTGACTCTACCAATCTTTATGATCTAAAAATCTACGAATAAAAAAATATCGTTCTTAAAATAGTGACAATAAGAATGATTATTTGTTTGAATTTCCCACTCGGGCAGTCTGTCCGAGCTTACGAACTTTCTGAGATAGAAACTACTTAAAATCTTGCCCCTAAGACGGAAAATACACTCGAGAGCAATGAATCCGGGTCACTTAAAGAATGTTAAAAATCTCGGAAACTAAAAATGATAGGTTAATGCAATAAATTGTATTTAATAGACAATGTAATACTCCTTAAATGAAAGTAAAAAAAATATGAGTCACCAAACATTTTATTAACACACAATTACATAAAGAAAAAAACTGCTGATCTCTCCTTAAAACAAAAATAGGAAACATGAAATTTTTGAACTTTATTACGATTTTCTTGAATTTTAATACTTCGTATTGCCTCCTCGTGCTTCCATTACTGCGTTTACGCGGCTTAGCATGCTGTACACCAAGTTCCTTATACGATTTTGGGGAATATTCTCCCATTCCTCTGTGAGAGCAATTTTGAGCTCACGAAGCGTGATTGGGGGAGGGTTTCGTTGTTTTACGCATCTGCCTAGCTCGTCCCAAGCATGCTCGATAGGGTTGATATCCGGGCTGCGCGCTGGCCACTCCATACGAGTAATGTTCATCTCTTGAAGGTAGTCATTCACAATCCTACCTGTATGAGGTCGGGCATTGTCATGCATAAATATAGCATCCTCACCTAAATTGACCATAAATGGACCAACGTGATCATTGAGGATTTCTTCCTCATATCTTACGCTAGTTAAAGAGCCGTTTTCTATGATCACCAGCTCTGTGCGACTTTCAGAAGAAATTCCGGCCCACACAAGTACAGACCCACCACCGTAGGCTACTTTTTCTTCGATGCATGCTTGCTTGAATCTTTCCCCTGGTCTTCGATACACTCTGTGTCTTCCATCGTGCTTGTAGAGCATAAATTTTGATTCGTCGGAGAACATAACTTTTGACCAATCTTCAATACTCCAATTTACGTGGCTCTGGGCATATCTTAGTCTCGAAATACGATGCCCACGCTCCAGTTTAGGGCCGTTTGCAGGTCTAAGGGGTTTTAAGTTAGATTCAGCAAGCTGACGTCTTACTGTCCATGCACTTGGGTTACTTCCTCCGAGGCGTCGAAACTGATTGGTGAGTTCAGTTCCTGTGAGAAAGCGATTTCGAAGCATGGTGTTCACCAAGTATCGGTCTTCTCGTGCTGTGGTACACCTGGTTCTGCCCGTTCCTGGTCTGCGTAGGTTAGAACCAGTTTCTTCGTAACGTCGGAGAACTCTTTGTACTGTTGACAGCGACACACCAACAGTCCTGGCTGTATCGCGCTGACTCCGGCCGGTTTCCGGCATTGTAAGTATTCTGGTGCATTCTTCAGGCGTAAGCGACATAATTTCAGCTTGAATAATGAATATAGAGCACTATCAACATGGTTTATGTACCCACATAAATGACAGATTACAAACAAAAGCAAAACCAAATGCTGTAATTTCGTAGTTCCATCTTCGAAAGTGGCCCTTTTTCAAATTTGTTTTTTTTATGATATAACTTTACAATAACTAAGAAGTTTTAATACCTTCATTTAAGGAGTATTACATTGTCTATTAAATACAATTTATTGCATTAACCTAGCATTTTTAGTTTCCGAGATTTTTAGGATTCTTTAAGTGACCCGGATTCATTGCTCTCGAGTGTATTACTAAATGAGACATTTATTTTGAAATCTCTACTGCAATTAAAATATCATACATGATAAAATATACAACAGGTACAATAAATGTTGCAGAGTTATTGTCTAAGCTGTGACACAACTAAAATTACAGTATTGTGAAAACAACGCGAACGAGCGCTTTTGAAAACAAACTCTCCGAGCAAAGAGAAAGCTTTGGCCAGCTAATGACAAATGTTAGCTTTTGGCGGAGACGCAAAGTATGCAGTTAAAGTTGAGTAATCTTCATACATGCATCAAAAATAATATTCTCTTTAGTATCCCGACAGTATCTGAAGTGCCAACGCAACCATGTCTCGTCATATAGGCAAGCGAGCCTTTTTTCTACGCACTAGGCACAGTTCTAGACTCCAGACTTCTTCTGAAAAGTTCTTAGTGAGAAAAATCTAATGATGGAGGATCGAACCCAGGACTTTGAGATTTCAAAGCAACGTAACGCTCCCCAACCAATGACGCATATATTAAGGTAATATTTTTAATCACATTCTGCGGGCAAAAGCTTGAAGGTTTAAATAAATAAAAAGCGGAACAGTATAAAATTTTCGCAAGCTAACTTTTCATGGTCTCCATTTTAGAGCTGCATGTTGCCTACAGAGTGTATGGTGTTATTCGCTCTTAAAAAAAAACCCAATTGGATAAAGTTGCAATTTCAATCAGTTTGTAAGATAAACTACCCCGTGTGGTGACGCCTTAGGATGTCTCTGCCCATTTCGTCCCGTGGGTGTAGTAGGAGGTGATTACGGGAAAAATACCGGAAGGTGTGAAGCAGGGGCTAACTGTTAACTTCTACTGCGATCCTCAAGACGCCTGCCAAGCATGGGGACTATAACAAATCACCCCAATGGGGAGCCTTGTTCAACAGTAAGACGTTCCAGTTGGAGTGATGTAGATAAACTTCTTGATTGAAGTTACTAAAATAGAACAAGTTTGGAGGTTGGTATATTATTCTATCTAATAAAAAATAAATTTAAAAATTCAGAAGACCCATTATAAAAGTTCTGCGTAGACATATATAAAAATATATAGTCATATTATATGTATGCGTCAACTTAAACTGTCTTCCATTTTACGTCAGTTTAAAATATGAGTATTTGAACATCGAAAACAGTTATGTGATTCATAGCTTTAACAATTCTCCGGGTAAACAACTCGAAAAATGTACTTTCATAAAATCTTAAGGTGCAAAACAAACGTTATTATATGTCGCGTACTTAAACCCACATAAAGAACATAATCAGTACTAATATTATAAATGCGAAAGTAACTCTCTCTGTCTGTTCACTGGGCCGATTTGATGAAATTCGGTGTGGAAATAGTTTGAGACCCGGGAAAAAACATGGGATAGTTTTTATCCAACTGCGCAAAAAGAGGTTAATGTTTTTGCGCGATAACCGACATACGCGCGGGCGGAGCCGCGCCCGGAAAGCTAGTATAATATATTATGTCATCAAGACATTGTGATTACGTGTTAACAACTACTGACTAACTAACTGGCCAACAAACTTATCTATTTTACAAGTTTTTTATGTGATTGTGACGGATCAAGCACGAGGCTCTCCTGATGTTAAGTTGACTAACCTCTGTCTATATCTGATGCATTTCGTCACGTGACGAACTACACTGCGTCAGGCACCTTGAGACATACTTGTTGAGTCTCATGGGCCTGTAATTTTACTGGCTCCCAAAGACTGTTGACGTAACTTACCATTTGGTGCTTGGCAACAGATTTTCTACCTGAAGGTGGTAGCTCGCCATGTGGACATTCGCAAAATGCCCTTCCACCATGCTATGAAGCTTAAGCCAGCGGTGGGGAACGAACCAAGGACCTGCGGCACGGCAGTCCATAGCTATAACTGCACGGCTGTCATTGTTTCAAAATCCATAAAATATTGTTATATTTTTTATTGGTTGTTGGGATATTGATCAAGCTTTTACTGCACTATTGTCACATTGTGATCGTAATCTTTGTCCTTAGCAAAACAAAATATTTCACAATCTTCTCTATCTTCTATTTAAGTCAATTGATAGGTTATCTTAATATGTTTCTTTATTTCAGATTCTTTATTCTTCGTGCATCTCTGACTAAACCTTATTTCAACGTTACATTGGCTGATTCTAATACTGACAGACAATGAACTGCATTTAACGAATCATATATTGTAGTGTTTTAAATTTTAGAAGCATTTTACTATGTAGAAATAAATAAAATTTATGTGTTTTAAATTAAAACAATAACATTATGCGTTGATTTAAGTTGTCCATTTTACTTAAAAACGAGCAAGGTTATGCCCACCTAAAAATTGTCGTGTTAAAACGCTGTCTACAACAATATTAGATTGCTCAGAACACATAAGAAGTCTGCTCGGACTGTGAATTTATTACAATGTCAGCCAGCCAAATAATACATTCTAGGTGTATCTGTGAGTTTCAACCAAAATTATTTTGGACGAAGTATGTGTGGATACCAACGCAAACTCGAAACAAAGCAACATTCCTAGTCTAAACGTGGTAAGTACTGCCGTTCAATAATCATAACCTTCTCTAGTAATCTCCTTTTGCGAGTGGTTATATCATTAATAAATTCGGATCTTACTTTGCTCAGATGTTGACTCTCGCAGTGGCAAATACAGCTCTTGGAGATTATAAACCTCTAGACTACGCCTCTTCTAGCTTCGGGATGCGCCAAATACATACTATTCTTGGCTGTTTACATGTCCTGTCTAATGTAAAGGCTGTCCATACAAAACACACGTTACCATAAAATAACAACGAAAAGAAAATCTTTAACCACAATTAGGGGAAGTAACCTTTCGTGTGTTGCTTTAAGTTTGAGTCAAGCTTAAGTTATGTGAGCTTATCAGTCCCATTTTTGTAAGGTGACACAGCATTTAATGAATGCTCGCCATGTCCATCTTCAAATATAAATTCTGTCGCCAAGCACCTAACGCTGTGTTCTGGTAGATGACCTAGAAATATATATAGTTTCCATGCCATTTTCTTTATTCGGTCACATAATTATGATTAAGTGAGATTGTGGTCAACGGTTTACGAATCGGCAATAATGTAAATTTTACAATGCAAGTATCGAAATTAAATATCAATAAGTATTTGTTTGATATTTTCTTTTTTGTAACACTGGTCATGTCGCTTTTATTTTGAGACACGTTTACGACAGACGCGACTTCATTAAGGCCCGCATATGTCAAATGTTTGCTGAGTCAGATAAGAACAGGCAAAGCTGTTTGTTCATTACCATTTCTGGGACAAAACGCTAAACTTGCATCGTGGATGAGTGGAAATGAAATAAACATAGAACTGCCTTTTCTTTTTACAACTTGTATCTCACGTATTATTTTAGTACTCAGACGTGTAAAAACATACGAATTTATGTTATTGGGACCCTGTTTGCACTCACGGCAACTAAGAACACTGAATTTGAAGAACACGTCCTTCTTTTGTCCTCTATGCTATTGGAGAAAAGATTGTTTCAGCAGCATTACATACTAATTTAGACAATGCCCGTGAGGTGCCGGGTTAGAATGTCACCCGCCTATTTCTACCCGTGGGTGTCGTAAAAGGCGACTAAAGGTAACACACCAGAAGGTGGGCAGCAGCGCCTTTTGAGGAACTGATATCTCTCTCTGCGATCCCTCTGTCAAGCGGAGGGATTATGGTAAACCCCCCCATAATGGAGGGGCTGTGTTAAGCATTGGACAATCCGGTGATTCAGTAAATCAGACAATGGTAAGCAAAATTTAACGATGATATATATTTTTTTGCTGAAGTTTTAAGCATAATTTAAATAGATTTCTGCAGGAATATAACTAATTACAATAATTGAAATATTTTACAAGATGTTTTATGCATTTCAAAGTATTTATTATGTTATAAGATAAGCTTTATTTATAATATTAGAACATTAATCGATAAAATCTCCCTGACGTGATATGTAGAGTTTGATACATGTTGTTTTGTTGATTTGCTTAACCCTCCGCCCACACGAAAAATCAAAAAGCAATGCTGATCCTTTGTATGTACAGACGTTCGTCATACGAGTATGTCATAAAGACCTACCTACTTCTTTTACAAATGTTTGTTTTCTCTTAATATATTCACCAAAATCTTTCTGTTACGAAACAAAAGATTCCATAAGATATAAAATTCTAAGGTGTTTAGACACATTAAGCTTGTTTACTGCACGTAAAGTATCATCTCTTAACCGCTAATTCCTTGTACAAATAACTAAGACGCAGCATCAAGTGTAGATGTTTGAATTATGAAATCTTCTGACTCAACCGTTCCACTGGGATCTGAGATTTCGTAATCTTCTTTATTAGCAGAAGCTTAGCATAGATTAGAAAACTCAAACAGATTATTCAAGGAATTCTTTTCGACGCTTGGAATATCTCAGTTGTAATGTAAATTGTGTGGTATAAGGTCTTTTGAGATTTGGAAATGTCAAACGCTACATTTCAATTCTAACTAGTAAGACGTGATCGTATAATATACTTTATATATGTTTATACTAAATGTGCTTAGTGAAGATACGTTTTTCAGCAAAAGAGTTTGAATAATTTTGTACGTTGCCTTGAGAATTAAATAATGACAATCTAATGAAATGCTTTGTGTAGTTTAACATATTCAATACTCAGATAATAAATACAAGTAAAATATCTCTACATTATGATATTTTGTGTGGGAAAGTATGACTTTTAATATCAATAATTATATTATTTCAATTATGAAGTATTTTTTACTTGATCAGTTTAAAGGTTCGCCTCTTTCCATCTAACGAGCAAAATTCCAAAGTACTACGGTCTGAAAATTCTTTGTATTATAGAAACATCCCATTATTTATCTGATCCGAGGATTGCATCCAGGATCTCAAAGTTTCAGAGCGGAGCTTTTACACATTTTTATGGAAATATACATCACTTTTTTTTTTTACTTTTCTTTAAACTTTCGTGAACTTAACAATAGACCCGGTTACGATTAAGAATAATCGTAACCGGGTCTATTCACGCACGAATTAATATTAAAACAAACATATTTTGACTAAACTCGACGTTTCGACCAAGTTGCATTGACTGTGGTCACGAGTAGACACTCGTCGTAGTCACAGTCTACTCGTGACCACGGTCAATACAACTTGATAGAAATGTCGAGGTTAGTCAAAATATGTATATTTTGATATTAATTCGTGCGTGAATAGACCCGGTAACGATTAACACATCAATTTTATCTTAGTGAGAATAATATTTATATATGATGTTACAAAATATATGAAATTAAATTTAAGCAACAAACAACCTTCTATGGTCTTATTTTAAATACAAATAACAGTTCCAGAAGCATTACATAGTTCTACCAGAATCATCCAGAGCAGCAATTGTATTATGATTCCGGTTTAAAGATAGCGCCTACGCAAACGTCCAATTGCAATTTACGATCGTGATAGATAAATTAGGTCCAAATCCTAACGAAACCGCTACGCTTAATATATTACCGTATTGTTTTATACAAAACATTGGAGGCAAATATTATTTACCACAAACATTATCGAGATTTCATTCTTATTAAGATTAATTGTACAGAATCTACAAAACTTTAGTAATATTTCAGGATCTGTGAAGGTAATAAGGACTAATTATATTATCTTAGCTTCACTATCACAATTTCACACTATTCAAATATAATAAGTCAACAGTCTTCGGATTGATACTGAGAAATACTTGCTTTTTGAACCTGTAGCGGAGATTTACTTCCGATTAGTATTTTTAAGTCCGCAAGCTGTCTAAGCAAAAAGGACTTACTTGATAGTTTCGTTTATTGAATAGTTTTTTTTTATTTTCAATTGTTTACTTTTATTAAGGCATATCGAAAATGCTCACACAGAACAATGACGATTAACGCGTATACTGAAGAATTTCTACCTTACAATGGTTATTGGAATGAACTGGCTAATATTTATATCATATCTAAAATAATGAATGAAAAAAGAACTTACTGGTTCCGTGTCGCACGTCTCCAAGTCAGGGATGGGGTCGTCACCACAGTAGTAATCTGCATGCAGAAACGGTGGCCTCGGTGGTGGAGGTAACAAGAACTCAGGAGGAGGTCCCAGGCAGTCACACTCCGTCAAGTCCGTGGGCTCTATCTCCCACATCTCGTACTCTAACTTAACACTACTCACAACCTCACTGATATCACCTAAATAATCACTAGTATCACGTTTTTCGCGCACATTAGTTCTTTCTTTGATTAGTTCTGCTATGTAAAGTTCGTCATCGACGTCACTCCACACATTCTTTCTAATCTCATCATAGTCATCGACTGCTATAACTTCATCTTCTTTACTATCCGCTATAAGCTTACTTCTATCTGATTTATTGCTTTTCTCTCTTCCAATAACATCTTCCGCTTTTTTACTGACATCGATTATATTAACGTCATCCAAAGATTTGTTGTCTTGTTGGACATGTTTGTTAGTCCAGTACGCGTACCAAGACGCTCCAATTGGACTTCTTTTGTATCTTTCGTCCATACGCAGAATTCTTCTTGTTTATCTGAAATAAATAAATAACAAAACGTTAGAAAATCATGTTAAGCTAAATGAAGGACACAATAAAGGGCGTTCTGTATTATAAATAAAATATGTTTTGTCTTCACAAACAAAATTCACAGACATAAAATATTTCAGTGTATTTTACATAAGGGAATTTATGAAATACTCGTATACGATGTATTTTAATAATATTAATTCCGTTTTAAATTTATTTGCTGTATTGACGTGTGATCATACAATTGCTAGATAAAGGTAAAAAAAACGATGAAACTTTGTCGTTTGCTGAAGTATTATACTAAGAGAGCAAGAAAAATAGTGACGTATGATAGAGTAGTTTAGAGCAAAAGAGATCACGTAGGAATTCACACGTACGTAAACGTGATCCTTGATCGTTGTTTTATTTACATGCGTCTAAACGTTCCGTTTGGTATTCCAAATTCCTCGTATCTATTCAACGCTATATTTGCTTGTACAATGACTACCAATTTTTTATCTCAAAGAACCAACATCAGTCTTATTATTTAATAGAAGAGCTAACACCTCATTTTGTATAACAAAGCAACCGCAATTAGATGCTGCTCCGTCTGTAAGTACAAAAGGCGCGGAACCCGTATCGATATCATCAGGGCTTCGCTGTGTTAGAAAACAATTTGAACAGTAATACAGCTTGCAACATTTGAGAAGGATACATCTTTTGTTTACGTTCCAATAAGAGAAATAGATAACAAATAAAGAAAAAAAATGAGATATTACAGAAAAGCGAAAAAGAAGTTTATGATTTAAAGATTTAAATCCTCCCTCGTTTCCTATGACATAGAAGAATTCGAAAAAACTATAAAAACAATGTTTAATACTACATTTTCGCCACTCAAGACTGTACTGTACTGTGTTCAGCAGTGGACGATCCGGCGATCGTCCACTGCTGAACATAGCCTCCCCTATTGAGGGGGTATTTGCCATAATCCCCACGCTTGGCAGGCTTCTTGGGGGTCGCAGTGTAAGTTGTGGCTTCAGAAAGTACTGCTGCCCACCTTTCAGAATTATTCCCTTAGCCGCCTCTTACGATACCCTTGGGATGATATGGGGAGGTGCAATTCTGTCCCTGCAACCCACGGGGCAACTCACTGTCAATCAAGACGTTTGACGTAGAATCTTATGCATCTTGAAAATTACGGAATTAACTATTACATATTGACAATTTAAACATGTGTAATATCAGCACCTAATAGGTTCTCAAATACCAAAATTTCTTCTTTGTTTCTTAAGTTATAGATCATTAAACGCTTAGCCAACATGGTTACAAGTGCAACCTAATGTTACTGCGTGTATGGAAGTTTAACACTGACTATATCGTTTTGCTTATTTTAATTTATTTTTTATCGAATCAAATTGAACGGACGGGTTTCTAGCTATGCATTCGACGGTATTTCATTGCTATCACGATGTGCCCGTCAGCCGTCCGAGTCTATTTCGAAAGTTTAAAGTTCATCGTTTTTTGATATTTAACGCTGATCCGACTTGGGGAGTCATGTACAGATTAAGAGAGGAAATAAATTCTTGTTTTGCATGATCTTGATACTAAGAATGAAATGAATTTTGAAATTGAGTCTACGGACCCGTAAAGCTATTCAGAGATGCGAGGATAAAGTGTATATTTTATGAAATGGGCACAATATCTGTTTATCAAAGTTTATGCTAAATCGTTTTTGAGAAGGGCAGTTGTGAATAAATTGTAATGTTGAGAAACTATATGCGATAATTATTTTGATAATATATATTTTGTGTGAAAATACTAGAAGCAAGGAATTAGCTAAATATGCTATAGATATTCTTACAAATACCTTTTATATTATATGACGTGTCAATCCTTTGCATATGAGAATTGAATAGCAAAAATATGACTTCCCCGATAGAGATATATGCCATGTCCGCAATTATGCATGCGTAAGCTGTTCCTAAGAGTTGGGAGATTGCGAGGTCGAGGGTCAACAGGCGTCAGATAGCTCTTGAGGAAGGCAGCGTCGGATTATATATTGAGTGGCGTTACGGCATACAAAGCAGTGTTAGGGATGTATATGAAAGACCATATATACATGTCGATAATATTGTATATTTACTATACAAAAAATAATTTGCTAATGATTCGTTCAAGGTTTGATATTCAGTCTTAAAGTTTGGTTCTATCCCAACCTCTTTATTAACTATATTATGTATGGTTTTTAGTTATTGAGTGAACTTCTTTGGGTATATTATATAGATACTGCATTTATTCATACCTACACCAGATGAGTCTGTGATCAAATGCTTACGGACAAATACAATTAAATTGTGATTAATATAGACTTCTCTCTCCCTTTGTTTCTTTCAGATTATTATTAAATTTATTTTCGTTTATTCATTTAGGAACAGGCTTATATAACTATTGTTTTTAAGAAAATAAGTACTACAAATTATTACACACAGAGAATTAACTATCCCAGAATCACTGGCTATCAGAGACTGCTGCCGGAACACACCGTTATGTTCTTGGTGACAGATTTCCTACTTGAGGGTGGTCGACAGGCGGGCATTCGTAAAATACCCTTCCACCATGCGGTGAAGTTCAAGCCGGCGGTGGAGATCGAACCAGGGACCTGCAGCACGGCAGTCCATAGCTATAACCGCTTGGCCAAGGTTGCTTCTAACCTTACATACAGTTCCTAGTTACCTATGCAATAGTTAAGTTTGTCCACACTATGTCATCAACGCATTCTCACGTATTTTGGACACATAATCAGGAGTGGTGACGATAGTCTGGAAAAACTGGTTATAGTTGGCAACACCGCAGGAAAGAGATCATGAGGACGGTCACCAACTAGATGGTCTGACCAGATCAGAGATACCACTCCTTCGTCTGAATTCTACGCTGAGGGAGGCCACGGACCGAAATCAAGGGAAACAGTTTGTCCGATCCTATTTAGCCAAGAGTGACCACGACCTTCAGCAGTGAAGAAGCGACCGATGAGAGAGAGTTTAGTTATATGGAAATCAATAAATATTTTTACTAATATTATCGACATTTACACATCTCTATTAAGGATACGTATGGTTTGAAGCACCGTTGTTATGGCGAGGTGTTTAGGATGAACTGTGATTACGAGATACTGTTATGATGTGATGGGAATACTAATTTTATGGTTTGTTAAGAGGTTAGCTTGAAAGAATTTGGAAGTTGTAAATCGCAGCGCAGCGAATAGAGTTTTATTGCATATCGTATATTAACATCATGCTTACGGTTTAGGATTGTAGAATAGCTAGAGTGGTAAGATTATTCTATTTATTTCATTATTTATGTAAATAATACACTAGTTTATAAAATTACCACGAAAGAAAAAAAACTTCAGCTGTGTTTCGAACCTGCACCTATCTGTCCCTATAGACGGGAATTTCTCTTCCAACAGAGCTGTCGTAGTGAGTGAGTCATAGCTCTAATTTACTTCTAAATTTATCGTTTAATCATCTTAAGGGGATGCTGTATGTGTAATAGCTGTATTGGATCCTAGTAGTACATCAAATTTTTCCTTAGTTGTAAATTTGTAAGCTATTTGCTTAGCATGGGTTTGGGTAAACATTCCAATATAATAATGTGTCATTTAAGAAGAAAATGTAAACATTCTTAAATATTACTTATTAACAATCATGATCTATAAGTCACGATTTACGTTGCCGTCGGCTTTCCAGGTAAATTAGGCGGAATTTTCACTAGATATGTTTGTGCTATAAAATATTAATTTAATGATTTCTTAAAATATTTTGGAATATTTGTTTATTAAATTTTGTTTTTTTCGCAAAGTAACGCCTGAATCTATTAATTAACGATAATTTTATTATACCTTAGCATATATTATTACGAGTGTAATACTTCGCAAAGTATTTTTTTTAGGTGATTGTGACGGAACAAGCACGACGCCCGCCTGATGTTAAGTTAACTTCAAAACAAGTAAGAACTGCACCCGTTACGTTACCCTGAGACATACAGTTGTTAATTCTTATGTGCCTTTAATTTTACTGACAGGACTGCTGCCGAAACACAATGTTAGGTGTTTGGCAACATTTTTCTACTCGAGGGTGGTAGCTAGCCAGGCGAGCATTCGCACAAAGCCCTTTCACCATGCGGTCAATCTCAAGCCTGCGGTGGGGATGCAAATATCAACCTTCACCACGGCAGTAGGTACATTGCTTTTACCGCTCGGCCATTATTGCTTCTAAATAATAGTATTAGGTATGTACTTCACTCGCATTAAATCTATAAAGCCGTCATCTGCGCCAACATAGCATTTCAAAAACAGACTGACAGTTGCATCACCAATCTCACCATTGCGCGTTCTCACGTCATATTCCTTTTCTACTTCATTGCAACTATTCCATGTATTCATCTCAACGATCATTAACATTTGGCTAGGCACTCGATGCTGTCAGTGCTCGGGGCTTGACGCTGGCACAATAGCGAGGGCCCTTGAGGAACTAACGAAGCCATTCTGTAGGTATTTCTCGTGTGAATTTATCACAAATAACGGAATTGTTTGCAATTGACACGGATGAGATGCTGATTATAGTATAAGTAGACAGGCAACTATTGTGAGCTAAGTGCTAATGATAAGAGGTATTTTTATCTCTATATATACTTAGCGTTTGACCGCTATCCGATCTTGACGGATATGGAATGTGCCTATTGACGAGGTATTTATAAAATTATACATAAAAAACCACAAGACTATATGAGAGAAAACTTGTCATGTGCGGGATTAGAACTTGCGCCAAAAACGTGTATCCAGCCCTATAGCAGTGTACTCTGGCTCCTTAAATAATATTTTTATCTATGTCAAAATTGTAATTATTGACGTTATGGTCAAAGATCTGATGGAATATGTTAGTAGAAAGTTAGTACTAAGAACAAATATTAGGATGGGACGCCACATGCATTGAGACTTTCGTATGGTCATTTTTATGAAATAAATGTAGAGCTGCACGTGCCTGCAGCAGCCACAACTTCTTTGACAGAGAAAAATAAGCATAGTGACAGTAATATCAATAGTATTAACTAAATTGATCCAGATCAACAGTCATAATGTCTTTTATTGAACAAATCCTCCCACATCAGGGGTGGGTTTGCCATAATCCCACGTAGGCGTTTTGGAGATAGCAGTTCTTCAGAAAGAGCTGCTGCCCACTTTCTGTTTTTTTTCCCTTCTTTACCTGTGACTACTCTTTCAGGAAGACATGAGAGGATGCAATTCTACCCAGGCACCCCACGGGGATTTTGAGTACTTGATTCACATGGTTTGTTTAACACAAGGTTCATGAAAACCGGGAGCTCATCGTATTATCCTAAAATTTTCGGAGTGCCGGATAAAGGCGCTCTTAACCAAAACGCTGGTACTTATTTGGAACTACGAGCATTGAAATCTAACCAGAAAATGCTGCTAAAATGCAGCAACATGTATCAAATAAATTCGTAGCTCCTAGTTATCTAGATCATTTAATTTATGTAGGACTGCGGACAATATTTCTTTTGTAATTGATATGTTTATTGTTAATTATAAATTGTAGCATTTTAAAATAAAGGCAAGCCGCCGAAAAGGAAAATACGTACAACACAAAAACAATCAA
Organism: Plagodis dolabraria; assembly: GCA_963854805.1. Lineage (NCBI taxonomy): Eukaryota > Metazoa > Arthropoda > Insecta > Lepidoptera > Geometridae > Plagodis > Plagodis dolabraria. The sequence continues at coordinate 24,057,338 of OY978459.1, forward strand.
AGACTAATCAAGCAGACAAAATTGAACGTTGAAATAACTGAAACAATTCGAGTTATAATCGGCTATCAGATAAACAATTAATTCTGCGGCTGTACAAAGCGAGATAACAAGTAATTGGTGGATATATAAACGTTGAATCTATAGAATTACACGGAGTTCTAAAATTCAGTAATTTTGTTCGAGATAATTTTGTTATTCGATGAGCGTTGCTGGGTAAACTTGGAAAAGTAATAATGAACTGCAACTGTTTTAAGTATAACTCTCAAATACTTCGTTCTTCATTAGTATTCCAGTTTATATTACAGTAGAAATTGAATTGAACAATTGATTCAATATCCTTTACATGTAGGTCGAAATGACAGGTAAAACATTTTTAAATTACACATATGACTCATAAGCCATTCAAGAGCTTTTATGAGGATGCAAGTATCCTTATAAACTAATCAAAGTAACGTAAACAGTTTGGTAAATAAACGCAACTCTGCATCAGTTTACACAAAAGTGCATTCGTATGTCTGGTTGTTTTCCTCTAAAGATAGCATTTCTCAAAGTAATGAAGAAACGCAAATTACTTTTGTCACGTGAAATTATTTCATCAGCATTCGGGATATAACTATAGTATATAATAATATATAACGCTCCATCATCGACCGCATCATCACTCAGGTGAGATAGTGGTCAAGTGCTACCCAGTTCAGTATAAAAAAAACTAAGATTTTTGGATTTTGTGATACAGTCCCTCATCAGCGTGCGGAGTGAATCTTTATTCAATTATAAGCTATGGAAGGGCAGACTCGTGAAGTCGTGAGGTTAACAGCTCCGAGAGCCACTAGTTTAGCGGTATTACATTGTCAGCAAAAAATCAAACTCCACATATATTTAGCCTTTGATGCGCATTCTATATGTTAGAAAGTAATTATTAAGGTTTAAATCAAAATCGATAAACAAGCTAGACTAAACATGGAAATTATCTTTCATAAACAGCTGCTGCTGCAAGAAATTTCCATTTACATATGGTTGGTTTAAGATAGCACCCTTAATACAAACGTCATAGAACATTATCTTGAACTTAGAATACAATCAAAACCACCCGAAACTATTCCAAACCCAATTATATCCACACAATCATAATTAAAAGTCAATATTACAACTGACACGCGGCTGAACGTTAGTTCTATTACGTCCAAACGCGAGGGTTTACCCTATTAGTCTTGGGTGTAGGGTTTCCATCCATTTCCTTACCCAAAATGTCTTTAGAATATCATTGTTATTATTATATTATCATCCCTGTTTATTAGTTATTAAAACAAGCTGAGAAAGTGATATCTAGTTCAATAAGATTGCAGAAAATACACTATAAGCGCAGACTTTGGGCAAAATAGCAAAATTTTTATAATCAATTTATGAGTTTTTCCTATTTTTCAGTCTAAGTCTGTTTTATCATCGACTCAATCACTGACTAACTCGGGAGAAGATCTCATTAGCGAAATTATATAATGAAAAAAAAAACTGCTTTCAATAAACGGGTTGTCACAGGATTACCAGAATATTATGAAAAGTAAAGGTTACTCCTATTTTTATATAATTTTATTTGACACACATTTCAATGGATTATAGATAGAAATTAGGACAATTTGTTGTTTATATTTGACCATTTTAACTGATATTTTTTTAAAGAATTGTAATCATTAAATATATCTTTAACTAATTGTTTTTAAATTTCAGTGGATATCAAAAAATATAATATTTAAATTTAGACCATTTGGTGTGGTGGTATATACACTCGAGAGCAATGAATCCGGGTCACTTAAAGAATGTTAAAAATCTCGGAAACTAAAAATGATAGGTTAATGCAATAAATTGTATTTAATAGACAATGTAATACTCCTTAAATGAAGGTATTAAAACTTCTTAGTTATTGTAAAGTTAGATCATAAAAAAATCAAATTTGAAAAAGGGCCACTTACTTCTTTAAAACCCCTTAGACCTGCAAACGGCCCTAAACTGGAGCGTGGGCATCGTATTTCGAGACTAAGATATGCCCAAAGCCACGTAAATTGGAGTATTGAAGATTGTTCAAAAGTTATGTTCTCCGACGAATCAAAATTTATGCTCTACAAGCACGATGGAAGACACAGAGTGTATCGAAGACCAGGGGAAAGATTCAAGCAAGCATGCATCGAAGAAAAAGTAGCCTACGGTGGTGGGTCTGTACTTGTGTGGGCCGGAATTTCTTCTGAAAGTCGCACAGAGCTGGTGATCATAGAAAACGGCTCTTTAACTAGCGTAAGATATGTGGAAGAAATCCTCAATGATCACGTTGGTCCATTTATGGTCAATTTAGGTGAGGATGCTATATTTATGCATGACAATGCCCGACCTCATACAGGTAGGATTGTGAATGACTACCTTCAAGAGATGAACATTACTCGTATGGAGTGGCCAGCGCGCAGCCCGGATATCAACCCGATCGAGCATGCTTGGGACGAGCTAGGCAGATGCGTAAAACAACGAAACCCTCCCCCAATCACGCTTCGTGAGCTCAAAATTGCTCTCACAGAGGAATGGGAGAATATTCCCCAAAATCGTATAAGGAACTTGGTGTACAGCATGCCAAACCGCGTAAACGCAGTAATGGAAGCACGAGGAGGCAATACGAAGTATTAAAATTCAAGAAAATCGTAATAAAGTTCAAAAATTTCATGTTTCCTATTTTTGTTTTAAGGAGAGATCAGCAGTTTTTTTCTTTATGTAATTTTGTGTTAATAAAATGTATGGTGACTCATATTTTTTTTACTTTCATTTAAGGAGTATTACATTGTCTATTAAATACAATTTATTGCATTAACCTATCATTTTTAGTTTCCGAGATTTTTAACATTCTTTAAGTGACCCGGATTCATTGCTCTCGAGTGTATATGGATGTCACCGTATAGTTTAGCCTTATATATAATTACTATGCCTTAATGAATGGTCCTTTATCAACCTGAATCCTATTGATCGTTAGAACGAGCTATGGCAACCCTAATACGTAATAACATTAATCCGTGGTGTGTTCGTGATCTGTTAATTAGTTTCCTCTTATGAAGATTTGCTTTCAGAGTACCATTCTCTACCCTCATACATTCTGGTGTATCTTCAACCTTATGTTTATGTAGATACAGTTGAAAATTGTTTATAATGTTCAAAAGTTATTTCGCCAAGCAGCTGCTAACATATCCTGAGACGTGTTTTGGCAACACTGTTTGGTGTAGGGACTACATAGGTGCCCATTATTGGTTTTAGATTTGAGAAAACGATTAGGTCTTTCTAATTTAATAAGGAAGGTAGTAAATTATATTATTTTAAATTACAGATAAAGTTGCGATCATAATATAAATGTAATTGAAAACTATGTAGAAATCCAAACACGCTAATCAGGTACCAGTAGGAAAATAATGTAAGATAATTGTACTTTGATTTAAAGAATAGATTCAGGCCTTACTTATCTCATATTTAATAATAACAAATGTTTTAATAAAACACCTAAAAATATAAAAATATATCTAGTGAAAATTCAGCGCACGATCGAAAAATTGCATATCTAGATCTTGCGCATGATAGCATAAGTAAATATTGTGTCGTTAGATTTACGTTTTAGGTAATGTCATTTGTTTTCATTTTAAGATGTTAAATAAAATAGGACTTGCAAGGAACTATTACTAAGTATTTGTATCATGTTGAACCATTGTACATTTATTTAAGGTTTAAATTAAGAGTACTTGATTTGACGTTAGTCATATTAAATATATTATATTTGTTAAATATATATAATTGTATAAAATCAATAATAAGATCAATGTAATAATACCTAAAATTAAAGAAGTTATTTATAAGCACATTCTAATCAAATCATTTTAAGTAAACCAAAATTGTAATTGTTTATAAGTATTGATATAGGCTACCGAAGTTGTTATTTGAAAAGTGCTCTGCCCAGCAAGTCGGTCGTCTTTAAGCAAGCTCAGAGTGAACAACTCAGATCTCACAGTGGTGTCGAAATATATTTTCAAAGTAGTACTTAACGACGAATTCCTGCCGTTCAAGATTGTGTGAAGTTAAGTAATTGATTATTCTCTTTCATGATACATAAGGACTAATCTTGTTTATAAGTAATGGTTCTTAAAATGGTTTGTTAAAAAGGTTTTGACAGTTATTATAAATTGTTTTGAATTAAAATTATGTTAATTAATAGTTGATGAACCAGTAAAAGTCTAAATTAAGTGTTTATAATAAGTATGTTACACATTGTTAAAATATGTTTAAAAGAATGGCACCGAGTTTCTTGCCAGTTCTTCTCAGAGTGGCTCTATACAACTTTGTTTGCTGAACGAGGCAGTACAGTTAGAATATTTCAATATTAAAATTTTATTAGAGCGTCGCAGACGCCTAATTCGAATAAACGGTTTTGATCGTGACTTGACCTTTTATTTATTAAACTAACACGCTAGTAAGGTCAAGATCTTCGTGTAGAAGCGACACGCGTCGAAAATTCTTCCGTTTGCTGCGTGGTGTGACGTCGCGTCGGATTAACAGGAGAATTAGGCGGAAATGTCACTAGATATTTTATATTTTTGTACTTAAATTTATTTTCTGAGTGATGCGAATAAAAACTAATCACATAATGATTAGTTTATAAAACTGATGACGTTTGTATTTAAAAAAATTACTGCTCGTTTATATTTCATCACCCTACATATTAACATTCCGTACGCATTTACGCCTACGAGAACACTCATATCCATACTTTCCTCATCTATTCTCGTCATTGTCTTTTATATATTTTTTCACTTTCATGATTTGATTCGCCATAATTTAGAAAATAGTAAGAATATAAGTTGGGTCAGAGAGGCTACCACTAATTTCTATGCAGAAGACAACAAACACAGATAATATGCGGATTATTTGTCAAAGGACACCGCCTTGTAGGTGGTCTGAGGTGTTTTTTTTTTGTAAAAGTTTCCTTCAAGCGTAACCCGCGTCTCAAGTGTTATTGCTTACAGTTAGCAAAGAAGTTAAGAGAACACAGTGTAATAAAAGCAGTAAAATCAACCCCACTAATTGGTAATAATCATGATTCTAGTTTTTGGTTTTATAATACTTACATTGTAAATGACACCTTTAACCTTAACAATTGTGATTGAAATTGTATTATAAAATAATATCAAACACGGAATAAATGCATTCATTGGTATATTTATTTTTTATAAGTCATCTAGTGTGAAAAGAAAATAAAGTAAATTCAATATGTCAGTTATGTTTTTATGTTCTTATTTTAACAACTTACATGTTGCAAAAACTAACCACAAGTACATTAAGGCAGAACTAAATCGGATACAACTAAAATATACGTATTTTTAATAGCGTGGAGTGTGCGCAACAACGGTATTTACAGAATTAGTACTTGCAAAATGGTTGAAAATTAAGAAGCTTTCAATTTATTATTACGGATAAATAGTTTAATTTTATTTGGTAATAAAAAACCTTGTAGTAGTTTTAAATTGGAATATTTAATTTTCTTTCTTTATAAGTAGTAATAGACACCTTATTGCACATTCAAATGTGCCTAGTCGAGTGTGATTCTAGGTGAGCAATTGGTATCTTATGAACGTGCAACTTCTTGCGCTTAAAGCAGACTTTGGGGCTGCAAAATGGCATAAAATGAATATTATTTACAAAAATAAGTTATTATAAAGTTATTTTGATTTTTTCGTATTTTTTTTTCTAATGGTTTTTCAGTTATATTTTTTTCTTTCATACATATATTAAAAACTTAATTTTTACTTAAAAAGTTTACCTACTGCCACCACAGTAACTTCTAAGCCATCCAGCTACCGAAGAACAAAGGGGCCGCCGCCAGTCCCATTAGCCGGCCCCCGGCTAACACCAATGCAAACATGTAAACATGCTTTACCCACTTAGAGGGCTTACACTGTGTGCACATCGATTTCTTACTATAGGTGATGTGATAAGTATCTAAGGCTAGATGACGTAGTCACTGGGTTTATGGTGTAGATGAATGGTGAAACAGAGATAACCCTTGTTGTGTATATAATCCTTATATTCTTATATTGTTCTAGATTGCTTTATTACTCTGTATTTTTTTTTTTGGAATAGAACTGTGTGAATTTCATGCTTTATATTTTTGTTATGGCTGATAGGGTTTGTAGACTACCGGTTTTTAGTATAAAGTTATTCACGTATTACTTTACCTTATATGTATTAATTACTTCAATCAAGTTTTTTTAAGAATTTTAGAAAAAAAAGGCCACTATGTTTCCTCAAAAATTAAGATAAGTTTATTCTTTAATATTTACGCATGTTCCGTGGGTTACTTTATAAAATTACAAAGAGAAGAAAGAATATAGTCGTATGCGTCACTGCCGCATTATGGAACCAGCTGCCAGGAAGTATTTCCGAACAGTTACGAATTAGGAACTTAAGAAGAGAGCATATTCCCTCCTTAAACATCGGCAATGCATCCTCGAGACCTCTGGTGTTGCGGATCAGGTGAGCCGCCTGCTCGTTTAGCCTACTATCCCATAAAAAAAATATGACAGTTGTCAAAGTGGGAGTAAGAAACAGGTTTGTAAATTTTAAAAATTGCCAATGCCGACCCACAAAATGAGGTACGTTCCGTTCAACTGCACTTAGCTTGAGATAAACATAGGGAGACGTAGAAGAATAACAACGTGCACTACTATTTGAGAAATTGGTATGCATCATATAAATACATATAAAACAAAATGAACAAGCAGCGTTTACAGAGAAATGTAAAAACTGGAAAGATACCAATATATTTGGCACGCCACTCTTTTCGCCTCTCAGACAAAACGTTGAACTCAATATGCGAGAGACCTGAATTGCTGCCAAGACACCCCTTATCAGGGTTGGTCACTTATAAAACTGTTAGTTTTCTTATAAAACTTCATCTATAACATTGTAACATGTTGCAACAAGTTAAATATTGTAACATACTCGTACCTATATAAATTCGGCTTATTTTAACTTAATAATGTGATAACCTTAGCTTAATATGCAGAGTAATTCAAATGGTCGAAAATATTACGACATAATTTAATAAATAATCTTATCTTTCTCTTCACACCCTCCCTAACCATATGTATTCGGTTTTTATTTAAATAAAACTGGACACAAAAACTCTATTAAACATTATACTTGTATAGATAACACTCTGTATAACAAAAAATGCACAGGTTTAAAGTTTTATCTTCAGTTTTATAGTTGGCCATTAATGTACTGCTACCTTATTATGTCCATCACGACTTTACCGTATTTGGTCGAAATTATAATCTAAATATTACGTAATACGATCGAATCGGGGTTTGATTCCGTTAGGTGGATTTTCATGACAAATCAAAACATTAGTAATCAGTATATAATTAAGAATGGTTGCACCAAAAGTCTTGCTCTGCATAACATGAGGTCTTAAACAGTATAATATTTATTACCATGTATAATATCTCAAAATATTTAAAGCCTAACTAATTGGAATTACCAACTAGGTACGAAAACTATTGCAGTGATTTCTTAAAACAAATAAACCTCAATTTTATGAAATCAAATAACTTGTATCAATTGGCAGGATGCTTTATTTTTCAATTACAATTTCTACGAACAGCTGGAAAAATTAAGGCACCCCTACATATCGGTACAAGACTTGTCCCAGGGCTTGGCATGGACTCTTGGCACCGGCAGTAACGGATATGTACCTACTTGGAACGGCAACCGTTGGAGAGCTCACCCTGTGTCTAAAAATTGGGTTACCGTGTTCTTGTGATACTAAAATTTGCTTTGTGAGATTGATGTTTATTTTATTTGGTAGTGAATAAAACTGGGTATAATGTTAATATGCGTTTCTTTAGGTTTCTAGTTTTTAGTCTATCGCTGTTTCAAAAACACATTGTATTCTAAATAGGATTATTACTTTCGTAGGACTGATAATCACGTAATTACGGAATTACTTCTTACAAGTTCTGAAAGCCTAGTACTTACTTTATCTGGTAGATACCTACTTTATTAACTTTACTTAAAACCTTGTAAATTTATTTAGGTTTCTTGATTTAAGTCTATCGCTGATTTGGATACACATTGTATTCTAAATAGGATTATTCCTTTTGTAGGACTGATAATCATACCATTAGGAATTACTTCTCAATTTTCCGTAAATTGTTTGCCTGAATTTGAAAGTATTTTATTTGCTCGCATTACTACTGGTGGTATATTGTAGAAAACGTTCAACGGGTTCATTTGACCACTAGCGGTGAATTGGAAAGTAGTTGCAGAAGTACTAGAAGTTTGGTGATGAGACGATCCTAAGCGCCTGCAATGGGAACTAACAAAAAACAATTCATGTTATCGTCTATATGATAATATTCGTTTTATTTGCATTTGTATATCGTTGTAACATTACATATTTTTATTGATACGAAGGCGGGTAGGCCTCGTTTGTATACGGCGTATTATTGTGTGTGTAAATGCTGATGGTACATACAGTTAAACAATTACATGCAATAATGATCGCGTGGCGCGTCTTCGTAAGTGGAAATATCTGTACCTTGTTTTTAATTTATCATAGTACATTTTGTAGTATTTTGGCATTAATTTTAGGACACGAAAGTGATTAAAGGACAATTTTAAGGAAACATATATATTTTTTAAATCAGGTAACATATATAGAGCCGGGAATGCTGCATTTTTGTGTTAACATATTTTTTATAAACGCCATTTACCAATTGAATTATACGCGCGACGTATAATTTAATTGGTATATATGCGATATAAATCACTCTTTTTAACTAAATAACTCTAATTGAACAATTTCAATGCTGCCAAGCGTCAATTATAATGTTCAGAGTTAGACAAAACTCCTATAAAACGTTTATCCAAAATTGTTACAAACATTTTTTCCTAAACATTCTTCTGTGCAAAACAGAAGAGTTGTTATTCCATTCGCTTTATAATCGCCCATTACCCCGTCGCATTCTTTTACATCAAAGGAAATGAAAGCAAAGTCTTTGATAAATACTTTGTATTTTCCCTTTAGACTTTGAGAGACCTATTTGCATTAATAAATGCGAAGAGAAAGAGGTTTGCGAAGAAATATTTGCTATGAATGAAGATATTATTGATGCATGTTCGACGATTGACAGATCCTTACTAAATGCAACGTTTTTTTACAAAAAAATATATGTACCACCATCAGTACTATAATATTATAAATGCGAAAGTAACTCTGTCTGTCTGTCTGTTACGCTTTCACGCCAAAACTACTGGACCGATTTGAATGAAATTTGGTATGGAAATAGTTTGAGACCCGGGAAAAAACATAGGATAGTTTTTATCCGACTGCACAAAAAGAGGTTAATGGTTCGCGCGATAACCGACATACGCGCGGGCGGAGCCGCGCCCGGGAAGCTAGTATATTATATTGATGAGTGACTGAGCTTATCTTATTTAAAGCAATGATAGCCGAGCGGTAATAGCTATTGAATGACGTGCCGCAGGTCTTCTGTGGTTCGATACTCACGCCAGCAAGAGCTTCACTGCATGGTGGAAAGGCATTTTGCGTCATTCAAGCGCCTAACAGCCTAACTTCTGGCAGAAGTCTTTGAGAGCCGGTAAATTAAAGACACATGAGACTGAACGGTTGCATGTCTCAGGGTGATGAGCACAGTGCAGTTCCTCACTTTTGAGGAATTGCATCTGTTATAAGAGATTACCGCTTACCTTAAGGTTGGCTTCGGAAATGTTTCATCACAATGACAAAATAAAAAGAATACCTTTGCTCATTTAATGTTAAGACTTTGAATAGCCGTAGATAATTTTAATATTTTTCTTTTATGTCCTTGGTTATTGCTAATTATATTTACTTTGTAAGTAGTATTTGGATACACATATGTATATATTTATAGGTATATATTTATATAAGTGCATGTAGGTATGTATATAAGTTTTTTTTTATTTATTTATTTATTATATATTTAATATAAGTTTTGTAACTTAAATAGTACTTCGTGAATAATTGCTATGTCTACCTAGTAAACTGCCAACCTGGCAAATTTGGTAAATCCTTTCTGTTCGGTTGTCTGGAAGAAATTGCTTTAAGCAATAAGACCGCCCTTTGTATACCTACTATGTGTGTTAATTTTCTGTAATGTTTTTTCATGGTATGCAAATAAAGTGTTTCTATATATCTATCTTTTTGCAATAACGCATGTTCTGTGCGTTATCCTGCACTAGACCATATTTTTTCCTCTCGTAAATTTTGTAATGTAGCCGTAGATAAGTTGGAAATATTCCGAGTGATTCATAAATACATTAATCTGGAGATATATTTATTATATATATATTGATTTATGAAAAAAAGCTTTATATTTATATGTCAGCATTAGCTAGTTTTCAGGATTGTTTACGTACATGTATTCTATTGCATTTCTAGGTTTTTTATCTAGGTTAACTTCTAACTACTTATTTAATTTTGTGTCGTTCGAAGCAGTGATAGCTCAGTGGCTTTGGCTATGGACTGCCGCGCAGCAGGTCCATGGTTCGAATCCCGCCGCGGGCTTGAGCTTCACCGCATGGTGGAAGGGCATTTTGTGAATGCCCGCCTGGCTAGCGACCACCCTCAAGCAGAAAAGCTGTCGCCAAGCACCTAACGGTGTGTTCCGGCAGCTGTCCTTGAAAGTCAGAGTAATTCTAGGTTAAGCCTGTTAACACTTTCGACCACATAATCACTTACCATCACGTGAGATTGTGGTCAAAGGCTTACCTATAAGCAATAAAAAAAATATAAAAAAAGTGTCACCTCATAACTAGTTAAAACCGTTCTACCTACAATAAAGAATGGATGATCATTCTAATCCCTACGTGGAAGAAACCATCGCTCGACATCGCTTTAAAACTGAAGTAACTTAATTAAGATCTCAAGCGATGCCAATTTTCAAGGATTATGTACGTGACTTTAGACGGAGTAAGCTATTAGAAATGAATGGTAAGCAAGGAACTCCAATTGGTAACAGGGCCCAATGCTATCATTTCGATCAAATTTAAGATGAGTGTAAATTTCAACTTACACAATTTTTAAGATTGGTTCTTTTCATGCAAAAGTTTTGCAAATGAGCACAATTAGATATTTGTTATTCCGACAAAACAATCACTTTTCACTTATTGTAGCCATGAAGATTGATTGACTGTCCTTGAGACTGTAGGCTAATTCGAGATTTTTGTATATGTCACAATCTTGACCCATGTCATGTCATCTCCGGGGTTACAGTAAAATTGTTGACGTGTATGCTAAATCCACAATATTTCTTGTTACCCATTGTATAAATCACAGAAAAGAGAAAGCAATAGAAAGGTGAAGGGGGCGTGGTCCGCGAGCCTAACATACTCCTAAACAGGAGTATTTACGTCAACGGACTATAATGCTACTGACAGTCGACCTGCGGTTAACGCGCCGCATGCATCTCCGTATATGTATATGAAAATGCCGCGTTGTGCTGTTATAAATTGCAGATTCAATAGCGATGTCACAAATGTAAAGAAAGTAGAAATATCCTATCACCAGAAAACATAACAAATTGTTCCTAAATGTTTTATATTTCGCTGATGAACAAAGTCGGTGCAATCTGACATATAGTGATTGATGATTTTTTTGTCGACAAAATGTTGTCGATAAATTGTTAGTCACTAAATGTCACCTCATTCCAATATCTAATTTGGAACTTTCTTGTTAGACCTACAAAAGCAATAACCATCTGTTCCTCTGCTTTTAGTGCATATAGAACTTTTATCAGGACGTAAAAATACACGTAGATCAGAAGGTTAACATCAATTAAATTAACAAATTATTCAAATATTTTCAAGAACAAGCAATTTTTCAAGGTTAGGATTTCAACTTAAACTCTTGTTTTGTGGCTTTTTTAGGCACCACCACAATTTCGCCAATGGCACGTAGTTAGATAGACCATCAAACGAAGGAGATTGTTTAGTTTTAATGAGTTATGTCCGGTGAGAACTGGCCAAAGCAAAATTGGTGCTGAAACATAAGATATTAGTTCATCTGTCTACTGGACGAACACAAATACACACACCCTCACACATACATCCTCACCCTCACACCCTCCTACACAAACACACCCACAAATTTATTATATTTAGGGGAAGAGGAGTAATAAAGAACACCTGGGAACAACTTTTGGATAAGTTATATAATATGCACTTAGAGAGAAGAGTTTATTTTGGGACAACAGAAGAATATGTGATTCACATTTCCTTCGTCCAAACCACATTCACAGAGGGAGTTATCCCTAATCTTAAGTTTGGCCAGGAAGACTGGGTTATAGGAATGGTTTAGACGCAGACGGCATATTGTAGAGGTTGTCACTTTAGCAGCTTTTTGGAATTTTGAGAACCAGAGTTTATGGGGAATCTCAGGTTGAATGTTATTATAGAATTTACTTTTTAATATTCTATAAATTTGCCATTTCTGGTTCCAAGGATTTTTTAAAGATGGTTTTAAAGTCGAACAGATATCTAGCGAGAAAAGTTGGGGATATGTCATTTGTAACGAAATGAGTTCGCAAGAATAGATTGGAGGCAGCTTTTGGAGTCTGAAAATATGATAGTTTTGTTCAGATTGTGTGATATATAGATCATCTTAAGTAAATAAGTTACGAGAACTGATAACTAACTATTCTTTATGTATTCCTAGGACATCCTGAAACTTGTTAATATTTGATATTTTTAATAACCGCCACACTAAAATCATGTTTTATCTGTGTTCATTCTGGACTAGCCAATGACGAACCATCCTGTCTAAGTTCGGATTGGCTGATACGTTCTAGCGGAAACTCCTGATTGGTTGTGGTAAATATGGCGGGAAGTTTAATGAAGAGGCGACAGACACTTGGCGCCAGTCATTGCTATAAAACTAATGTCTCACCGTACTGAGCCTCTCTCTGTCTTGATTCTTCACAAGTGACTTCAGCATCGAGACCTATTGCTGATTAAATTAATTGTTCTATTATTTATTTATTTAGTGTAACATAACTGCTGTTCACGTGTTGCGTAGGGGTTTAAGTTTGTTAGCTTTGTTCTTCCTAAATAGTTTGCCCATTTGATTATATCGTTGCGAACGGTAACTGTAAACTTTTACAGAATTAGTCCATGTGAATCTAATGTATTATGTTTATTAAAGTGCTCAATGTGTTCCTATAAATGTTGTATCTTTTGAGTTTACCTTATGATTCCCTTTTCGTAGAAAATCTAGTAAGATACTTAGGTAGTTAATTACTAACTCAATATATCTCAATCATACTAACTCAACTAATAGTACCTTATTACATGGAATCGCATCCTGCAAGACATCTTATAAGTTATAGAGCCTATATATTTTTGCTTAAATAACTGCTGTCTATCTTGGCAAATCTCACAAACTCATCTGCAATTTACCTCTTGTTATAATATATACCACGACTTTGACCTTGACCTCGCCTTTTATTTTATGAACCCCTATCTGTGCCTATCTCTAATACCACCCTTTACGCGAATTTCATGTGTTTGTAATAATTTTACTACAAATAAGCAAGCCTATAACATATTATATCGAAATTAAGCTGTGCTTCGCAGTAATAGCTTTATTTTATTTTTATCGTCTTTTCTTATTCAGCATCTTCATTGCTGAAGGTCGTGTCTAGGTCTGAAGTAGTGTTAATCGCTCGATGTACTATGCTCTTCCACATGCTTCTGTTTTCAGCGGTCTTTTAAGCTTTTGGCATAGACATACTAGTGAGCTATATGGTTCAGTCAAGACGCTTACTTGCCTGTCATTACTACATATTCAAATGATTATATAAAACCGCATGAAAACTTATTATAGCACAAACGCACATCACATCAACGCATCACCTATAAATTGTTTTAGGTCGAAGGAAAAGTTTATCGACAAAATGTACTACATCACTGGCTAGGATACCACTTTTTGTACCGAATAAATAAATAAAATAACATCAAATTTTGCTAGCTAACCCAATAATTATATTCTCGTAACCATTTTTTATGCAGTTGTCAGTGAACTATTTTTCAATTGTCTTTTCTCAGATTTTACCAAGGAACAATTTTAAAATTGAAATCATACTTGATTGAGCTGAGACTGCACAATTACTGTACAGATATTGTCAACTGGCAACTTGCGATAGCTTGACAAAGTTCACAAGAAATTCAAACTTACCACTCCTTAGATAAGGTGTATTTTCAACTGTTATAAATTGGCTTATTAAACGTTTCAATTGGGTAATAATGGACTAATCAGGGAATCGGATTGTTTGTAGTGAACAATAAAGATGTAATGTCACGTATCATTTACATGTGTTGAACTGGCTACGCTCGTTTTCTAAGGAAACTGACATGGCTGCCACTCTAAATAGTATTTATATCTCTATGGTATAAATTGTATTTTTTTTATTATCAAAAGACTGCAATTTGGAGTGAGGTATGCATTTCATGAATGTGTAGATTGCACTACCAGCAAAAGTTTGGCCACGCTCTATTATTTTAATTTTTCTGATAAACATATTTCGAAGCAACACCGGCAACATCAAAAACACTTTTATCAGCATCACATGAAACGGAACGTCTATCGCTGAACAAGATCTCCTCCATTAGAGGGATTTGCTTTAAAAGCTACGCTTGGCAGGTCGTAGATGATCGCAATAGAAGTTAGTTCTTCAGAAGGCGGTGCTTTCCACCTTTCGTTATTTTTCCCTTAGTTGTTTACGACAGCCACGGGAAGAAATGGGAAGGTGAAATTCTAACCTGGCATACCACGGGGGATTATATTAGTGAATTGTAATGAATTAAAAGTATAAAATGGTTTTAATATACTGATGTCGTTTATCTTGTGGTTCTTAATATACATTTGGACAAAAGCCTCCTCCGTTGGGTATTTGTGCATATATAATAATCCCAACTCCCTTGGCAGGTGTCTGCGGTTCTGTGTATGGGGATTGCAGTGTAAGATAGCTGTTCTTTAAAAAGCGCTGCTACGTAGGTCAACTGGCTAGCGGGTAGCTGGTGTTCTTCCTTTTATTACTTTCCACGACTCACACAAAAGTTATGGAAAGTGTAATTCTAGCATGGTATGCCACAGGGTTTTGTAAAATGCTTTTGGCCTGCAGGGGTGGTACACCGGTTGTTCAGAAAGAGGAAGGAGAGTCATCCTGTTTTGTAGTGTCACTGAAATATATATTTTTATATATACATATATAATTTAGTAAGGTTGTACATGGCTCTGTACATATTTACATTTATTTATTGTGTCTGTTACCTGAAATAAAGATTTATTATTATATCAAATTTAACTTTCACCCGATCGATACTAACTGTGCAGTTTTCTGTTATTTCTTCGGACGTTTGTGTTGTTAGAATCACGATTCAATTCATGATACATAATATACATAGAATAATCGATACATAGAGTAGTAGATATAAGATACATAGATTAATAATACACAAAAGAACACTGATTTAAACGAGTTAAAACACATTAGTAATATGAGAGCAGTCAACCTCGTCTTCAAGTGCCAACTTTTGCCAAGTCAGTTTTGACTAAAATCTTATTGCTCTGATTTGCCATGAACACGTCTCAAACTCGTCACAAGAATAAGCTTCATAATTGCGTACGTGGTTTGATTCAAGTGCATCCCATTGGAAATCCAAGCCGTGTTTCGCCAGAAGTTTGTGTTTGCGCTCAGAGTTTCTAGATTGGCGTTGTTGAGTAGAATATTAATGGATTATTGAACTAATTATGACGATTGGGAACTTGTTATTGGAAACTAAGTTGGGAAGTAAGTTAGCGTTGTACTAATGTTTTATATATATGAGTATATCGAATTTGCCAATGTTCATTATCATCTGACTTTTTAATTTCAAAGATATGCCGAAAATATTTAAATATCCCAACAGTCGCTGCTATTTCAGTTTTTTGTATTTATTAAAGTGTAAATATCATAGTTTCTAATTTATACATATGTTGAGTGTATGGTCTATAGCCTCAGGATTGGATGTCATAAAATTCAACTAGTAGAACAGATGTGCTTAATGAGCATCATGCACTTCTTTATTAATGTGGGTTTGGTATTGCTGCACATTGGCTGCACAATACCGCTCTTTATACCATCATACTGTCCAGATTACATCTGAAAAGCATTAGGTATGTCACCATTTAGAGGTTTAAGGTGGCCTACCATGTTTTTTTTTATGATTGATAGCTTAGCCTTTGACCACTATCTCACCTGATGGTAAGTGATGATGTGGTCGAAGATATTGTTCAGGCTAACCTAGAATTACTGGCTCTCAAGGACAGCTGCCGGAACACACCGTTAGGTGCTTGGCGACAGATTTTCAACTTGAGGGTGGTAGCTAGCCAGGCGGGCATTCGCAAAGTGCCCTACCACCATGCTGTAACGACTGCCATCCTAAGACAACAACCGGGACCGACGGCTTAACGTGCCCTTCGAAGCACGGAAGCGCTCAGTAGTAATGTCACCAGCGGTCACCCATCCAACTCATGACCACGGCGGACGTTGCTTAACTTTGCTGATCGATTCAGAATGGTTAAGCAAACTTCGCTACGAGCGCTTCAAAAAAAAAGTTTTGTTAAAGAAAAAGTGTTGTACCGACCACAGATAAGTAGGATATGGGTAGGAAATAAGATTTTAGTTACCTATATCAAACTTATACATAGTTATAAATATTTATGTAACTACAGTCGTTGTTAGTTGTCGTGTTCCTTAGTATAAATAATTTATTGATTTGTAGATATTAAATCGCATTCTAAACAAAAACAGATATTGTTTAGAAATAGATACTATTGTTCTCGGTATACCTTTCAAACATCATACCTTAGAGCTATTCTACGAGAGCTATTAGAACTAATAAACAATATCATCTTTGGATCTTGTAGTCTAAACAATATAACTCTAGAAACTAAGGAACACTGAGGGACACTTAACGGAATTCTCTATCCAAGTTCCTTCGTTTCGTACACGACCATCAGTATTTATGTTGTCAATAAAACTGAACGCATCGTGTGGGGAGTCTCCATATAAACATCAATGGAAATAGTCGTTAGTTTTTCTGAGGCTGCCACACACTGGGCGAGAGACTGGCTTTATACCTCTTTGAATCAATTAGATTTAAAAACAAGTTGTTGGTAGCTTCTAGTCTTGTACGTTTCTACTTTTATTCTGACTTTTTATAATTAATGCACAATATCATTTTAGTGCTAGAGTTGTTGATAAAATAATAAGTATGCGCCTCTAAAAGGTACTAAATAGTCTTAAATGATAACTGGCTTCAGGTTCAGTGAAGTAAATTTTTTTTTATTGATAAATTTTATACTCAATGTCACATGAACAGGAGTGTACTACCCAAAAAAACAATTTTCTTATGGAGATAATATAACTATTTCTATCGCCAAACAGTAATGTTCGCATTACTGTGTTCTGGTTTGAAGAATATGCGTGCGGGTGAAATTGCAGAAACTTGAGACAACAACGAACGCCTCGGGGTGACCAGCGCAGTGCAGTTCGCAACTTGTACCGACTGTATCTATTATAGGCAGAGATTAACGCTTAACGCAAGGTGGGCCTCAAACATGTACTATCACGATAACTTTTTTTTTTTTTGCTGAGTGTTAAACCTTTGACCACAACCTCACCAGATGGTAAGTGATGATGTGGTCGAAGGTGTGAACAGGCTTAACCTAGAATGACTGGCTCTCAAGGACAGCTGCCGGAACACACCGTTAGGTGCTTGGCGACAGATTTTCTAATTGAGGGTGATCGCTAGCCAGGCGGGAATTCGCAAAAATGCCCTTCCACTATGCGTTGAAGCTCAAGCCCGCGGCGGGATTCGAACCATGGACTTGCTGCGAGGCAGTCCATAGCCAAAACCACTGAGCTATCACTGCTTCGCACAAAACATAAATAAAAACAAATTGAGGATCTTTTAGTGAAATCTTTAATAACAATGGCCATGTATACCTTACTCTAAAGAATACCTACCAAAATAACTCAGTAAGTAATGCAAAATTACTTTAGGAGAAAAATATATTATCGGCTAGTACTTGCGGTGTTTTTGAGAGAACTAGTATTGCAATGTCAAACACTGGAATGTTATTACTTATTATGCAATACTATAAAATGAGATATAAATGTATATGTTGCCAATTTTGAGATATAAATGTGAGGATGTTTCCTTGGTACCTTTTATTTTAGACAGTTTATTATTATTTCTTCAGCGGCGTCGAACGAAGAGCCTTCGCACATAAACATGAATGAAAATAGTCCACGTAAAAGAAAAAAAGTCTTTACGTGTTCTTTTTTAGTTTGCCGCATCGTATAAAAGCAGATATATGAAATTGTCAGCACGTCTTTATTCTTTTAACAGAGTTACTAAAGTTGGAATGTATTATTATTTTTTGTATGAAATGGAAGGACTGGATGTTAGATTTTTCTACGTGCAAAAAAGTTTGTTACATAAAAAGGCAAAATACCTTAAAAGGTCTTATATAAGAAAGACCTAATATAGCCTACAGGCTACAATAAGCCTACAGTCACGAGCATACTAAATTTCACATAATAAAAACTGTCAAGATTAGTCAAACATAAATTGTGAAATTAATCTCGAAAGTTCTCTTTAAACATGAAGCTACCAAAAATGTAATAAAACAATTAATTCTTAATATGTATATAAAATTTCACAAATATAATTCGCTTTTTCGTACCACCTACGTTTTAAACACTGTTTACTCAGTGTTTAAAACGTCTCTTACTATCTTATCTTTTTATTCTGCGAATAAACTTAGATATGATATTATGTAGAAATTATATTAAAATAAACAGGCAGACACAGATACAAGCTTATTTATAATGTGGCAGCAAAATAAATAGAATATGTTAGTTAACAAGGCTGTGAACAAATGGCACAAAACGAAGTACCCTACTGGCCCGTGTAGGCAGCACAAACAAGTCAGTAACATAAGTCGAAACATATGAACTCATTACACAATTTTCTGTTCAGTGGACATAGTTCTACAGTAACACGACTTATGTTTTTTAAATACAAAAATGAAGTGATGTTAGGAAATGTACTTGCGCGATTTAAGAAATGATCATTTACATAAGTGATGATTTCGGGGTTTGGCACATAAAAAATTTGTCATATTGCACTACGGTAATTTCAAAAAGTAGTAATATCAAAAAGTAGTCGGTACAGGAAGTGTCCGCTAATATTGTAACCTTAAACCACCGATAAGACATCCTTGTAAGACTACTTATTTTGCCATATTGTTAGGTTTTGGTTTGAATTTAAGTGACTACAAAAGAGCCACCGTTGCGGTGCTGATTTGAAAAAATTGCGTAGCACATTAGAGATAGGTGACTATTTATAAGACATTGCTCTACCAAAGCTTGTAGAACAGACAGAATAATTTGATCCGTAATTTCAAAGTGGTAAATTGTATTCTATAATAAATATATATATATATATATATATTTATATTTTTTATTATTTATATTATTATAATAAATATATATATATATATATATATATATATATATATTATATTTTTTATTATTTATATTATTATAATAAATATATATATATATATATATATATATATATTTATATTTTTTATTATTTATATTATTATAATAAATATATATATATATATATATATATATATATTTATTATAGAATACAATTTACCACTTTGAAATTACGGATCAAATTATTCTGTCTGTTCTACAAGCTTTGGTAGAGCAATTTCTTATAAATAGTCACCTATCTCTAATGTGCTACGCAATTTTTTCAAATCAGCACCGCAACGGTGGCTCTTTTGTAGTCACTATATATATATATATATATATATACATATATTTATTATAATAATATAAATAATAAAAAATATAAATATATATATATATATTTCTTCGTTTGTAGTTGAGTTACTGTTAGAAAAATTACAAGCACTTACATAGTATATGACTAACTTGAAAATTGGTGCCCAAAGCGCTATTTTAGTTCCCAGCGCTTAAATTTATCGTCTACACCACGACTGTAAGGTGTTTTGCGTAAATTGGTATGTTTTGCTGTCTAGTAATTGGAAACACAAACATTAAAGGATAAATCTTGTCAGTGTAATAGATTTACTACCATATTATCATACTATGTGCAATGTCCACGAAGCTGTATATGTAGATGAGCATATGTAAACCCCGCCTTCGGAAAAACGGGACCATTTATAACCGAGACTTTGCTGTCCGTCTGTCCGTCCGTCCGTCCGTCACCAGGCTGTATCTCAATAACGGTGATAGCTAGACAGTTGAAATTTTCACAGATGATGTATTTCTGTTGCCGCTATAACAACAAATACAAAAATTTGGCCAAGTGCTAGTCGGACTCGCGCACGTTAAAACAAAATAAGGTTGAAATATGATGTCTAATGTTGTATAGCTAATGGTACGGAACCCTGCGTGCGCGACTCCGACTCGCACTTGGCCGATTTTTTACTAGATGAATACTAGATGTGTTACGAACTCGCCGTTAAAGTGCAGCAATCTTAAAAATATTTTGCTTCAATTGAGTCACATTCTCTAGACATAACAGCAATCAAGGCGCTTGCAAGCGGCTGCTAGTTGGGCTGCGTCGAAATATGAAGATCTCATAGTATACTTTTATACATACACAAGAATATAACCATATATAACCTAAAACTAACAGATAAATATAGTGCAATTAAGTTCTTCAAAAGATGTCTTGTATTGCCTAAGAATGAATCTTCAGTAAAATATCTTAACATGCTCCCACCCACTAAGCTTCACACACATCACAGTCTCCTATATTCGTTTGGACCGCGACAAGGACATGATGAACAAAACAATACCATCCTTTGATATCCCTAAACGAACGACAAAACAAGTGACAAACAACGTTGTTCAGTTGACAATCGCAACACTGACAGCTAAATGTTGAATAAGTTCTATAGTAAAAAAACATTTTTCGTATAATAAAATTGTGATGGAATTCTCCTAGTAACCAGTTTTATTGTATGTCAGACGGTAACATATCAAATAACATAAAGATGAGAAAAAACGCGTAACATCGGTGAAATCACTAAAGTAATCAAAAGGATAATTGAAATGACGTCAATTTACGGTGTTTGCTGCCGATAAAATAATTGGCATACAATTAAACGGCGATTGTTTTTTTTTTTGCTAAGATTGGTATTTAATGTCAAAAAGTCTGAGACAGATGATAAGTAATATGTTTAGGCTTTGAGGTGACTCTGCGGAAATCCATGACTCGATACAAAAACCTTTAAGACACACAAAAATGCTTCGTGTAGAATCGAACCACAATGAAAACTGTTCCGGTTGGGCTCGTCGCGCTCTAAAGTCGTTGGCTCAACAATGAATTTAAACGGAATTGTCGCTTGATATATTTTATATATATGTATATTGTTTACATATATTATTTTTGTACCGAAAACTAATTATAATGGTTTTCATTTTCTTTACTTATCATTATGTGCTGTATTGAAATTTATAATGTTATTGATGACCAAACTAAACTTTCTATTTTATAATTGTCATGCTTTTTATAAATATAAGATTTGGAGGTAATAAAAAGCAAAAGCACGCGCTCGTTACAAAAGGCAACAAATGAAAACAACTTTTTACCGAAAAACTAACATAAAAGTGACAAAAAGGTAACTTTTTTCCGGTTTGACAGCATATTTTAGAGTGCGATTCTGCTGTTTTGAACGTATTAAAAAACCTCTTTAGTAGAGCGGTTTAAGGATCGCATCGAGACCCCGGGAGCAATTGTGGGAATTTTAAGAATACAATATTCAGTTGCCTGTTTTGAACCGTGCCCGGTTGACGGCAATAGGCTTGATCCCCTACATGTTATATCTTGGACGTAGATTTTAAACCCCTCCGTGAATTTTTTGTGGATATAATGGCGTGTATAAATGATTTCACAATTAGAAATTTATACAATAATTAAACGGTGGATCTTTTATTTCTGTGTAGGATTATATAAAAACTTAAATAGAAGAATAGACTGTTTCTTAATGACTCTTAACAGATTAGACAACAGCTCCCGCCTACGTCTTGCCTGCAGTTTTATAAAACTAAAACTACAAAAAGTGTCATTGAATTTTTTCAAGCTACAAAGTTTTACAATATTTATTTTATTCTGACAATGAAATGGTCACAATAATATAACGTTCATAGTATTGGTTACAGTTATACAGCCGGCCCCTGGATGATGGCAACACCTAACGGTGTGTTCCGGCAGCTGTCCTTGAGAGCCAGTAATTCTAGGTTAGCCTGAACAACATCTTCGACCACATCATCACTTACCATCAGGTGAGATAGTGGTCAAAGGCTAATCTATCAAGCATAAAAAAAAACCTCTTCGCAAATCCTACTGCCATCCATCAGAATTTAAAAAAAAATGCTCTTGGTAGTATTCGATACCATTCAACTATTGAATGCTTTAAAATGTTAAAAAGCCTTGTTTTGCAGCAACACATCACTAATATCAACGTGAGCAGTAGAATTATGTTAATTCAGCGTAATCTTTCCTTTACTCTTCCTTTCCATTTGTCTATTTTCGTTTTTATTTTGAAATTTTCTGATATTCTTAACGCGAGAACATCAGCCAACCATAATGGTGTCATTCTGATTCAATCCAAATGTCGAAACTGTTCCCCTAAATTATGACATCAAACCACATCGACTGTTAAGTCTCAACGGATTTTAAACGCACGTACAGTTTGATCGAATTCGTGATTCAGCTTCGGGAAAAAAGTGAACTTTTTGACGGTAGTTTTGGGAGAGCGAGAGGCACGACCAAAAAATCGTGCGAGATAAAAAGTGAAGGAGTTGTTTGATTAAGTTGCTACGATGCTTTTAAAATAAAATACGATCTATCGCAAATCATTCTAATCGCCCAAGATCATTGCTGGAAAAGGTTAAGACAAGGACTTTCCAAAGTCAGAAAGATGTATCTGAAAATATTATTACGTTCAAAACCAATCATTAATTGCATTATATCCGAGTATATCCATATAAATACGCTTTGATAATTCAGAAGTGATAGGCAGAGATACAACTATGTTGTCTTATTCACTTATGGTCAAATGATAGGGGGCGAGCCTATTGTTTAGATAAATATATATATATATACGTAGTTCAGACTCTTGACAGCTACTAAAAAATTCTTCGTCAGTAAAACTCATATTAGAAAAACTTGTCTTACCCAACCCTTGGTAACGCTTTACGATTTTTTAACAATCAAGCAGTCAACCAAGTACTAATAATGATTTAAATCCTATTAATAATAGGAGAGAGGTGCATATTTTCACACCAATATTTCTATCTCAAATATTTGTGAAATTAAGTTTTAATCAAGCTCAACTAAAATATTTTCCTCATTACGTGGTAATAATTTACGCCAACACGAAAAGTTTTAACGCAAAGTTGAGTCGGTTTGGTACAAGCACGACGAATCGACGGAAAAGGTAGGTACTTAATTTATTATCCCACAATTTATACATTGTTTGTTGTGTTCCTGACACATTTCGTGAAAACTATATTATCAAATACGAATGAAATAAGTTAAAATTTTTGTTATGTCTAAATAAAAATTAAATCCTGTTTAGTATAATTAAAACTCCCGCTCATTTTTATTAATTGATTATGACAGGTTATTCATGAATATGAAAAGGGCCGCGTCAGCGATTGAACCGCACTACAGATCCTGAAGATGGCTTTCTTATGAAGCCTAAATAACTGTCGATCCTTACATCGGCAACACCTTAGTGTTAAATATCATGGAAATTCTGTTTATTAAACCTCATTAATATATCTCAAAATAATTATGAAAAAAAAACAAAATTAATGTTTATTTAGTTTCACTCAATTCTTGTATCTGAAATCCTGTGCTTTAGACCAAAAGTTGGCAAACTTTTTACGCCGAAACATGCCTACAGATTTTCCGACTGGGATCGCGGGTCGGTATTACTGCAAAAACAAACCGAGTGGATCGTAAATTGTGGATGAACGCCTGTGGGTTTTTTTCTTAAGTTCCCCAAATTGAGTTTGAACAGAATAGGGGTTACGGCAGGCTGCGTTTACATTTTAGTGGATACTATTGCTTCTTCTTATAGTATGTTACAACATGCTTGAAAACTACAGGTAGTTTTTCTTATACATGACCAATTAAATAAGAAATCATGTTCAATTTTATTTATGATATGCGCACTTGATGAAAAATATCAAACTCATCTATGGACATTGTCAAAATTTGGGGTACTACTCATACGTTGCCACTTGAGTACGATTTACTTCTCAATTTTTTGTATGGGTAAAATGTAGATCCGTGGAAAGACGTCATTCAGATTATGATATATGTCTTCTAAAGAACTGCCAACTAAACACTGCTATCCCCAAGACGCCTGCCGAGCATTGGAATTATGGCAAACACCCCCATAATAGCTTAATAGGGGAGGCTGAGCAGCAGCAGTGGACGATCCGGCTGTTACAGAGAGTATATTTTTGTTCATGAATAAAATCAATAATAACCTATTCATGAAAGGCTGGTTTAAAAAATAAAATACAATGACAAATTATCATGATCCAACATTCACTATAAAATATACGTAAAAAATCTTTAGACTATAAGTATTAACTTCTTGATCATAAAGGTATCCAATCAGAAACAATCACTCGCTAGCAGTTAATACCAACATCACAGCGGAAAGCATTCAAACTTCTATAAAGAGATCGAGGCAAAACACATCCAACATTAAATTGGCAACTGAACCTGCTAAAAACGAAATTCCAAACTCCCCGAAAGCGCTAAAAGCGTAGCTTTTTCCACTAAAAGATCGCAGGTATACAGTCGTAAATCTCAGAGTTTTTCTCGGGGAAATTCGGGACCTCCACGGAGTTTTAAATAAAGGTGCACCTGCTTTAAAGTTGAATAAAATTAATGGTCGCCAATCTGGGTTGCCGAATGCACCGTCTTGCCCGCGTCTTATTGAAATTAAGTCCGGATCAAGCTTTACCGAGATTTTTTGCAGCTGCTGTAATGTATGGTATTTTTAAAACAGATGGATTTATGCCTCAATATGTTTCTCGGCAAAGAGGAATGGAATAAGAATTAAGTTTTAAGTCATTACTAGATTCAGCGGCAGGCAAACTCACTGCTGATATATTGGTGTGTTAATATTTTTTTATGGTTATTACTGTCATTCAATAACTTATGAGATCTTATCTAATTATTTAATGTACTTACAATTTGAATTTGATTTACAAAACTGTAGGTATACATACCAGTTACTCAATTTATATATCGGAATCGTCTGTAATAACAGAAAGATTTTGTCACAAGTGGCAAATTGAATTGCAAGACTCATGTGCCTGTCATTTCATGATCACTTGTGTTACACTGATCGTGGTCACGGGGTGAGCCAACCCACGTTTTATTTTATTAACACCTTGGATTTTGCTCATTCTTTCCTTTAAATATGTCATGGAATTAGTAAATACCTAAGAATATAATGAAAAATCTACAATAATGTTCAGTGTTATTAGTGACCACGATCGCTGCAAAGTGTTTGTAACGTCGGTACAAAAATAATGATAAATATACGCGTTTTGATGTATATTCAGTTAAATTGTTTTTATGGAAAGTCAATTAATTACATGTTATTAGTAAAAAAAACATTGTGCCATAGTTTGAGATTTATCATTCAAAGTACGAATATATTTTTGATGTAAAAATGAATCAATGAGGAGCCATCGAATACGTCAATTTTAGACTATTTTTGGTAAGGTCTATATCGGAAAAACAATCTCATCCATTTTCTCTACAACTCGCAGTTGGCCAATAGTTTATCCTCCTTGTAATCATTCATAGATAAGGCAAAAGAGAAATGTTACAATGGTTCTTTAAAAAAAGCATTAAACTTATCTCAAACGTTACTGAGCTACTTTAACTATCATAAACCTTATTCCAGAAAGCTCCTCTTATCTCTCGCTCCACTTTTCTCAATCAAAAACTCACCAGGCCGTTTCCATCTGTCTCCTGCTTCATCAATCGCATTCGCAAATGTTTGAGCCAATTGAGCCGATCCGTTTTTTCCTTCGTCGAAACTGTTCACCCCATTATCCAGAACAATTACTGTGTCATTTGTCAACGCATTTCCTTCTACTTCGAGTTTGATTTCTTTAGTAGGGATTACGACTGATTGATTAGGTGTTTTTGTTCTCTCTTCCTGTGAAAGTATCTCAGGATTGGCGAGGGTGTCATTCGGTGAGGGATTAGGATGTGCTAAAGTTAAGTCAGCAACTGTTGTACCAATTATGTCTTTAACACGGTTTATCTTGGTTTCGTGTTTTTATTAGAACTGTATTCTTTGACGTTGACGTTCACGGCTCATAGCTCATATGAGCCGTTAGTTATTACATAGGTTGATTTAGTCAATATATTTGTCTTACAGACTTCTACTTTAACACTGGTTTAGACTGGGAATACATACTGTAAAGTTGTTTTTATATCAATTTACAATGGACGTGGCACAAGTTACATAAATAAGTGATTTCAAATAGAGTATTAATCATTGATCATCTATCTCGATGTTTTAAACTGAAGTGAGACTCAAAAAGGTAAAATTCGAACATGCTTATTAAAAACATGTATGTCTTAGAAGTGTAAATATAATTAATAGTATTTTGCAGCATATGACACATACTATGCCTGATTCCAAAAAACACGATACCATATATTTCTCTCGATAGAAAAATTAATGTATACTGCTCTAAATTTCTTCAGAGTAAATTGTATGAACACAAATTTTATTTCTAATTATTATGTAGCAACCATGTGATACAGCAGTATTTGGTTGTTCTACGCCCACAGCCTGAAATTTTTCAAAGACCCTTTCGTCTTCAACGTAATATAACATGTGTGTATTTACGGCTAAGCTGTGTAGCTTCGGCTCCATTCGATTTATTTTTCAGACAGCTCCACAAACTCTTGAAAATATCGTTTGGACAAAATCCTATTTGGCTTAGCCGGCTCAATTTCAACAACAAAAACCTTGAAGAAAAATGAGACAATCTCTCCATTTTTAATCACAAAAGTCATCTCGGTTATTATTAATTACTTGGTACAAGTAAAAATGAGTCTTAATCGCTTGTATCATAGTGCAAAAGCTAAGAAAAATCTACACGATGCTGACAGTTAGGGTTGTTACGTAATATAAATAATTTATATCTTTGTAGCAAGGTCATTTAGGACATTCACCTCAGTGCTGCATCTTTACCCATAATAATTTATGTCAGCTAATAAAATGATTAGCTAATAAAATAAACGTAAAAGGCATATAAAAGAATAAAAGATTTGTTCCTACCCTCGTTAAAAGAATTAAACACTTTTTATTCAATACAAATTACATATATACAATATTATTAACAGTACATAGGTATTACATCAAACATTTTAAGTTAATTGTAATTACGTTACGTATTTATGTAATTATTTATTACAAAATCAATTTTCCTAAAACACTTTTCATAATGAAAAATGCTGCAAGTAAATGAAAAGAAGTAGATTTTCCAATTTTTAATTAATGAAGTATAAACTGTCTCTAAATGAACATGACACTGACAACCCTACCAGCAGCCCGCAAAAAGGAAAGACAGGCAAGGTTAATTTGAATCCTCGCGTTTGTAAGCCGAACAATAAATTGGATTTGGACGTCCCAGTTGACAGTTCATTTTGCTGTTTCGTCCCTTGACATGTTCCGTTAAGATTATGAAATGTAGAGATACGCCATATCCGGTTAATACCAGATGCTGAATTATCCGGATATTTTATAGTAGCAGGTTCTTTCCAATAAATAATTTTAGCTGCTAAGGTGATATTGAAATATTAATATTTTTTATTGCATTGTTTCAAATGACTCAAAGTGCATAATATCATAAAAAGTCATATTCACATTTAAAAACATTAAGCAACCCTAGGTGTAAGTATTTGGGAAGCTTTTAAATAAGTTTGCCAAAAAAATCATCAGTAGCAGTTGAGTCTATATTTGTACCTATTTCTAGCTCCTGCCTGCTTTTTTTACCTGCTCGCTAAGCAGTTTACAGTACGTTCAAAGACTACAAAACAATAAAAATAAAAACTTTTTTTTTTGTATTTGATACGTTAGCCTTTGACCACTATCTCACCTGATGGTAAGTGATGATGAGGTCGAAGATGTTGTTCAGGTTAAACTAGAATTATTATTATAATGTAGCAGTATTTATAGCGGCTTGTTCGCGCCTTATTCCTTAATTTCTATATTCAATGTAACCGATATATATAATACTCTAAAATAAATAATCTATTTTTTTACCAATTTTGATGAAATTCTTTTTGTTTCCAAATTTAAATAATGTACATTTTTAGTATATACTTGTAATATTGCATACAATGTGGCCCGGTAATAGCTTACCATTATTTATGATGACGCTGTTATTTGATGAATATTCGTTAAGAAATATACATAAGTAGTAATCCTACTTACTTATGTTCTCAATAAATTGTAACTAAGTCAACAAATTTTATGCCAAATATATATTGATCATAACCGGCTAAAAACCACGGCCTCTGTCATCACTTATCCGGATTATGGAAAAGTTATTACCAAAGATTCCCCCTCTAATTTGGATAAGAGCCAATTACACCAACTTTTTCTCTAAGTTTTCCTTAACGCAATTCCAGTCTCTGATTTATGTTTTAATTAACAATTTAGACTAACTTCACAAGCAAGTACATCAATTACGCACTTTTAATTGTCTTTACGAATTCGTAAAAGTTTCTCTGCTATAAATACAAACAAGACAAGTAATTATGTAATTATTCAAGATGCGTTTAAGCGAAGAGTAACTTGTCAGGAGGACAAAAACTGGGATCGGGTGAACAACAGTTTTTTGTGGAATAACAACAAGTGGGGGCAAAAACGGCAGCATCAAGATGTATGACACTCGGCCTGCCTTTCCCCTTGTCAGTTTTTGCGGGAAAATGAAAAGTTTGAGATAATATCGCGCGTCGCATAACAGAAGTCGCACAATCGTATTTATTTAGGTTGAACAAGTTAGCTGGGTTCTTCCAGGTACCTACAACTTGTTTTTCTCGTTATTAACAATTTATATTGTCTTCGTGCCCTGCCAAGATTTCATGCAATATGTTCTTGTGTACCTGTCCTATATGATATTGTTAGCGTAAACATATTATTCGTAATATTATGGTCTTGCGTTTCATGCAGTGTGTTAGAGAAAACATTTTGTATGACCCTGAAACTGGCCCCGGTGAATGGCACAGGTTCACCCCATATTACATGGGACCAAATCCCAATTGGCGAAATGTGGGTCTTTACACACATCTGCCTACACGTTCGGGGAATACAGGTATTATACGTATGTATGCATGTAGCATACATACGTATTCTTATATTCCTTTTCTTTCTTAATACCTGTATTCCTTACTACATGTTCCATAATTCTGTATTATACATGCATACATACGTATAATACCTGTATTCCCCGCACGAACCTACTCGTAGAGTAAGCAATTGGTTTCAATTCAGAATATTAGTTTTTACTTTTTAATATCATTCAATTTTATATAATATTTTCAAGAGCATCCGATGCCTGAACAAGGCCCTTGTGATTTTATATGTAAATGACACAAAATCAAAGGTAAACTCGAAACGTAGTTTTCGTAATTGTTTATAACCGATCAACTAATTTACGCAACGTCCACTGCGGTCTTGACTTGGATGGGTGGCCGCTAGTGGCATTACTACTGAGTGCTGCCGGAGGGCAAATAAATCCATCCGTACCGATTGCTATCTTAGGATGGCAGTGGTTATAGGATGGTGATAGGGCATTTTGCGAATGCCCACCTGGCTAGCTACCACCCTCAAGCAGAAAAACTGTCGGGAAGAACCTATTGGTCCGTTCCGGCAGCTGTCCTTCAGGATCAATAATTCTAGGTTTTAGGGCTTTTTCATCATGTAAAATAGGTCAAAGGTTGTAGTGTGTCAGTAATTTAAAATAAAAATGTAACATATAGCACGGCTAAGTACTGTACCAGTGAGGTAAGTTACAAATATTCTTATATAGCTGACGAGGCTTTACAGAAATTAGTAGAATTATAGATAAAGTGTTTACTTAGGTAGTAATCTGAAATTTCTCTAAAGCCTCGTCAGCTATATAAACATATTTATTGGGAGTTCTCTGAAATATTAGTATTTTATGTGCCATTATATTTTCTGTTTATTAATAACATTATATTTATATTATTTGTACTACATTTTTTTACAGATACTGAAAGGACGATTAACAATGTGGTTTTCAGGTGAGATCAAAACTAACTTTTCTTTCTTACTCGGGCTGTTACCCGGAACACTAACAGAGCTAGGCCCAACTCGCTCAAGCCAATTTTTATTTCTTTTATACGGAACAAAAAAATTGAGTTTGAGCGAGTGGGATTGCTTTGAAGCTGGGCGCGCGGTCCCAGTTGCCTGATTCATTTATATTGTTAATATTCTGCAGACGACTAGAAGCTTTACTTATTGTTTATATAACAACAATATACTTATAACAAATTACTATTGTTATTAGCAATAAGAGATATTTGTTAGTTTCGAAGCATTGATGGCTCTGTGGCATTGGCTATGAACTGCCGTGCAGCAGGTGCACGGTTCGAATCCCGCCGCGGGCTTGAGTTTCATCGCAGGGTGCAAGGGCATTTTGCGAGTGCCCGCGTGGCTAGCGACCACCCTCAAGTAGAAAATCTATCACAAAGCACCTAACGGTGTGTTCCGGCTGCTGCCGGAGAACCAGTAATTCTAGGTTAAGCCTGTTAATACACAGTACTCTTAGGTTAGTGAATAGTACTCTTATACTGTAAGTATATCAAAATTATAATATAAATAGCCATTGCAAAGGTGAGTATTTTTTTTCTGTGATATGTGGATAAGTTAGTGACAGTTTATCATAACCATAAATAATGATTATTTGTAAAAGTATAACAATTTAGAATTTAATTTAAGCATATCTTAGGAATTTACTAATAAGGTCTTATTTACTCAAAAACATTTAACATTCATAATTACCTATATACATAGTTTACATACAAGCTGTTTGATCAATGACTTGGCAAATGATTTATCGAAAAACAAATACTGTGTCGAAAGAACAAATGACTAATGTTTACAATTTATCTCCGTTGGATACATCAAACACCTCTGCTATTGATAAGGTAAGGAAAAATAAATTATCAACTTTCTAAACTCATTTTTATGAATAAAGATGTTATTATGTAAATGTATATAAAAACTGTACTGCTCGTGGAAAAACACAATGAATGAAACGCAGTAGAAACTTGCCTGAATTTGGCTTCGTAACAGTTTCTGCAATTCAATTTTGCAATCAATATTATTGGATAAACCTGCGGGTATTTCACGTGATTTTAGTAGTAAAACCAATAGGTTCAAACAAGGTTTATAAAATATAATTAATACAAACTATACATAGTAAATTAAAGTTAGTTAGTAGACTAGTTTATTCGATTTTGAAAATCATCTGAGTTATTATGAATTCCGAAATGAAAAATAGCTTTCAACTTTACCATTATAATAATAGACCTCAACTTAAACAGAAGATATGTATGTATTAATATATCCGCTATAATATAAATAGGTTTAGAAGTATTAAACACAGAATGTTGGTATTTAGTATTTTAATCTCAACGACACGACAGTCTAATGAATCTGCTTTCAGAATTCAAAACAAATTCCAAAACAAACAATTCGATTAAAATAAAAATGCTCCAAACGAATCTCATTTTAAAACTCTGGAGACGTGAAAAGTTGCGACGGAAATAATCCAAACCCCGTCAATAAGCGAGAGCAAAGGGAAATTAATACCAGTGACGGCGACAAACTTGATCTTGTTCGACATGACATGACAGATGTTACAAAAATGAAATATTGCGCTTTGCGATATCAAAAAATCAAGTACTGTCAACTCCTGCCGAAAGAAACACTCGACTGATTCGAATATTTTTATAAACCGGCACAAGACGCTTTCGTGTTTCAACTGTTACCAAAATACACAAACACATTTTCCTATCTATGATTAGAAAATAAACAGGGAACGAAAACACACATCAAGTGTTTATTAGACCAAGGAATCACGTCGAGCCAGTTATATGGCCACCCAAGATGAACAATGTTTTAAATATTCCCGTATCATAAAATCTCTCTTTTTATCACGACCAAGCTCGTTTAGGCGTAAGAGAATCAGGAAAGATTTAACACCCACTTGAACACTATCAAGAGGTTTACAGCCATATTAATTGAACACTAAGTATATCTTTGCTTTCGAAATTATTGCAATATTTACGACTCATCGTAATGTGTTTATTGAGACGGTTTAATAAAGTAATAGCTTGATTCGTCTTACCTCATGCTTTTCTCTATCTATCTAATCAGATTTGCGAAACGTATACCCAATTAAGTTAGAGTGATTCTAGGAGTCAACAAATTCTATAAATAATTTTGCAATGACTTGGATATTCGTTATAAATGTCTCACTTGAGATGTTTATTTAATTTATACCAATAATTCTCTGTGAATTATGAGCGTGGGCAGGAAGACGGTGTTAGATCGGATATTTATTGTGAAACTGCTCGTCCATTTACAGACGATTTATCGTTGGTTTGGAGAAAATCACGTGCTTTCGGTGACTTTGGAAGACCAATCGTCTCTAAAACAGGCTAATTGTGACGAAACTGGACTGAAACGGAATATCAATTAATTTTAAACAATATACCATTTAATTAGATAATTAATTGTGTAAGTTATTTCCGTTAAATGTTGTAACGATCAATTTCAACTTGATTAATCACTTTTAAATTCAACTTCATTAAATCTTATTGGAATTACTAATATTTGCATGTACATTTTAACGTTTTCAAGGTATTATAGAATTAAACATTATGTTTCTTCGTTTTACAATCATTCAATCCAAGTGATATACTTTGCCCAATACATCCAGTCTCATACACCTAAGTAGAAACTCTTATTCTACCAGTGAGAAATAACAGGATTGATAGAATCCGACGATGGCTTAATTATTTATAACTAGCTTTCCTACGTGTCAGTTATCGCGCAATAGCATTAACCTCTTTTTGCGTAGTTGGATAAAAACTATGTTGATGCACATTTGTATGGGTAGGCTTCGTTTTTATACTATGAGTCTTAGTATGGGTGTAAATGCTTATAGTACATACAATGAAATAATAATATGTAAAATATTATCACTTGGGTAGGTAGGTACTTATTAATACACGCAAAACATATGGAGTGGCGCGCGGTCGTGATTAGAAAGATCTAGGAATAAGGATGTTCAAGAGGCAGTTACTAAAAAAAATCTATAATGGGTTCAGTGATAATAGACTTTCGAATCATAAAACAGATACCTATTTTATGCAATTTTACAAGTGTAATTAATAGACATCTGACAGAAAACTTCGATCAAATAAAATTGGCTGTAAGCCCTGAATCAACCATGTCAGTAATAAAACTGAACAATAAAAAGTTTTACAACTCGCGAAACATCAAAAGGGATTAAATTTATTTGCTGCGGAAAATACCATCAAACTTTTGTTCGACAATTACATTAATTGAAAGTATTGAAACTTTGAGTGTTTAGTTAGATAGCTCTGAGAAGACAATTAACTATGAGACCGTTCAACATAAACTTGCTATTATATATAAAATTAATTAAAAAGGGACGCCAGTAAGTACACCCACTAATTGCCGCTAAAATAGATAGTGTGACGAGTAAAACTAGTATCATTATTGAGCTCTTGTTCTATTGATTACGACCCGCCAATTTCAAGCCTAATTCCACTAACAGCATCACCAACAAACGCGATTTTAGCTCCTAAACAAAAACATATACGCAACAAAATCGCTTGTTACTTTTCCAGTGACAAAGCGTCATGTTGTCCTTTATTAGTGGACGTATTGACAGAACGAGAACAACTAACGACATCGACAGAATCGGAGCAAATATTTGGTTGCTCAATTAAACAAATGAAATCCTATGTGGGGCAACACTTGCAAATGAATTTTGGGGTAGAATGGAAAACAAACAAGCCGTCATAACGTTAATGCTTTGACGTGTGCCAACTGCTTGAAGTTTTGCAAATGAAAACGTGTTACAACTACGGATACCAAACAAAAAAAGGTGTACGTTTTATGAGCTGCCGACGTTGTATAAAATATTACCAAAAATATCGAAGAAGAGATGAAAACAGTTAACAATTTATGTAATCTCGTTCCGAATCATAAAGTAGACGAAGGATATGAAGCTATGATTCAAAATTACACCAGCGAGGCGCGTACACGTATCGGGCTTATATAGTCATTACCAATTTCTAAGCTCATTACCTGTTATGGGACCGCACCAATCTATAACGGTCGGTCACTGCCCACTCTTCCACAAAAAATTACAAAACACGACAGCTGTAGAGGTAATAATAAAGTAGAAATTTCGTCGGACATTATCCATTATCTTAATTTTGATACGGTTTACAAAAGAGCGTTAACTCGAGCGACATATGGTTCGGGGTTATATTAACAACGGTCGGCAGGCGGATTAGAATGATAGCATTTATCATTTTACATTTAAAGATTTTCTGAGCATAACCTTACTGCATAAAGTAAGCTGTATAAAGTTATTTTGAATGCTTAGAAAATGATATATTTTTGTTATAAGTTTTAACAGTGTCTAATAATTATGATTAGTGTAAATTATGAAAGACGTTTTGAAATGTCATAGAATTGAATAAGTCAAATTTGTTGATGCGGTAATATACAAGAGCCATGATGTGGATATAACAGATAAATTGTTCGGTGACAATGGAAAATTTATTGTCAGTAACAAAACTCCTGTTGACAGCGATCGGTGGCCATTGATAACCCGCTGTCTCCCTCACGCATGACGACATGTGGGTGCTCAATGACAATCCGAAGGATCCGACAAAAAAAATACAACAGGTACAAGACCTTCGTTAGCGGTAAGGACACAAAGCGAAAAAAGCAGATATACATCAGTTTCTAAGAAGTCATCGAGGTATCTGAACCGATGAAAATTTCTGTCGCTGGTGAATAATTTATCCTTAACTGTTCACACTTTATGAACTCGGAAATTAAGTAAAGAATGAGTTGTCAAGCTTTGTGCGTCCGAACCTGTCTAGATTGAAGATAATGTGAGTTATCG
The DNA here is from genome assembly GCA_963854805.1 of Plagodis dolabraria. Taxonomy (NCBI): domain Eukaryota; kingdom Metazoa; phylum Arthropoda; class Insecta; order Lepidoptera; family Geometridae; genus Plagodis; species Plagodis dolabraria. The sequence goes on from OY978459.1 coordinate 24,092,818, forward strand.
TTCAAATACGAAAGCAAGAATGTGACACAGGCAATGGTCACCAATGAGCCGTACAAGATACAATCTAAAAATTCTTCCGAATAATCTAAGTTGAAATATATTTCAAGAGGGCAAACACAAAAGCTACGATGAAGACATAAATATAGAACGTTTGATAATAATCGAGTTACGAACTTTTGTCGCTTCGCTCTGGAGTATTTCCAAGAACAAATTGATTCTTTTAGAGCTGTAGAGGTTGTAAAGTCGACTTCATAAATTGAGATGTCTTACTATTTCACCCTCCTGTTAGTATTGTCACCTTTTTTTCTCAAAGTTTTTGCCGCTCAGGTAAAAGCGGTCCCTGGCACGAGGTAAATTGCGTTTCCCATAAAAATGATTAATGTAAAGATTACTTTTTATAGTATACATTTTGAAAATAAACCAATATAAACATATTATAGTAAAAATTTTCAACATTGATTAAATTTGTGGTAGTAACACAGTCTTATGGTATTAATATTACACTAAATTTCAATACAATGTATTGGTACATTGTATTAAAATTTAGTACAAATTACCTACTGTTGTATCAACCGGATCGTCCTTCGCTGAACACCACCTCCCCCATTAAGAGGGGGGGCTTTTCATAATCCCCACGCTTGGCAAGCGTCTTAAGATCGCAGCTTAAGATATCAGTTCCTCAGAAGACGCTGCTGCCAATCTTCCTGTATTTTTTAGTCTTTAGTCGCCTCTTACGCCACATACAGGTAGCACTAGGCGGGTGATATTCTAGCCCGGCACGCAGTAAACCGTTCATATTACTAAAGCCTTTATGTTTAATTTTAAATATACAATCGTAAATTCAGAATTTTAAAACACCGCGAATAAGGCCGTATTTACTATTATTATTGAATAAATCGACATCAACTCCGCTCTCACAGCAATTGTGTTAAAAAAACCGAAAGTTTCGATAAAACCTCAGCTTTACGACTTTATGTTTTGAGTACTTTACGTAATACAGCAATCATTTTTGTTCTGTATTCACAATGATTTTACACAATGGGTAGAACGGCGCATCAGATACTCTCTGAAGATAAATTAACCATTTTTATACTTATTGTTAGTATTTTATGGTGCTATAGACTTGTGTTCAAAGATGACCAGTGGCGTTTTCAATTTTAAACTTTCATTGTGTATAGAACTGTTCCTTTTATCGTGAACAATAATAATATTTTACGAGTATGTTTGTAACAGATTTTATGCACTTCTGTGATCTTTAAAGTAAATTTGAATTTAACAGGTTGATAAAATGTTGATCATGGTTGGACAATGAAATTGATTCTTTATTAAAAAGAACTGTATATAAAATAAAAACAGTTATATTTTAGCATATAAACTATATTATTCCATTTAATTTTGTCTGATTGGTTTGTGTCATAATTGCAAAAACTATGTATAATTATAATTATCAATAAGTTTGGCATAAAGTTTTTTTTTTTCACAATTCATAGGTTGCCCTTTTACGACTATCTTACTTATTGGTTATTTGTAAACTGGCATCAATTAGAATCGAAACTGGCTCTGAAGGACAGTAGCCGGAACAATATTAGGTGCTAAGTGAAAAAAAATCCGCTTGATAGTGATTACATCGAACAGTTGAAATTTCTAAAACAGTTTGAGACTCCATTGAGGGATTCAAACTATGAACGTCCTACAACCAAAATTAATATGTTGGTGATTAATATCAATATTTTACTAAATATAAACTTCTTTCCCTTACTCCACTTGGATGGGCTCGGTGTGATTTATCTAGCAGCATGGAGGTCGCGACAAGAAGGTATTGTAGAAAGTTGTGGTTTTATAGCCGGCTGCATATCAAACACCAAGTTTCTTAGATATGCTCTTGTTGTTAATATACTTGCAAATTATTTGGTTATTTTACCCGTTCATTAGCTAATAATAACGATATGCTCCCGATGTATAGCAACATTTTAATCACGTCAACGTAAGTAGCATGCCGCTGATTGGGTGCATTGTTTCCCTTGATCATCTTTTCGACATCCAACAAGGTTATGAAACAATTCGTACTTCCTTTTACGCCTGGATAACGGCACTGTATTAGCAGAGTGGGTTTTGATAATATCAACGGTAAAAATATTTAAATAACATACCTATATCGCGTCCAAAAAACATTTACTAGAGAATAAAATTGTATAACGGAAATGGCTATAATTTTTTTAGTATTATAATGTTTATAATCTAACAATGTTGTAATCATTATTGCTAATAAGTAATATTGTTTTTTTTATGTTATATACATATTTTTCCATAACTTTTTAATGCCTGCAGATTTGGATGTGGGTATGTTAAAATCTTTGATCTCTATCTCACCTGATCATAAGTGATGATGTGATCGAAGATGTTGTTCAGGCTAACCCAGAATTACTGGCTCTCAAGGACAGCTGCCGGAACACTTGAGGGTGGTAGCTAGCCAGGCGGGCATATTCAAAATGCCCTACCACCATGATATGCTATTATGACTGCCATCCTAAGATAACAACTGGGACCGACGGCTTAACGTGCCCTCCGCACGGAAGCGCTCAGTAGTAATGTCACCAGCGGTCACCCATCCAACTCATGACCGCGGCGGACGTTAGCTTTGCTTTGCTTAGCTTTGCTGATCGGTTCAGAATGGCTGAGCAAACTTCGCTACGAGCGCTTCAAAAAAAAATGCGCGATAAAAATGGTTAATAATTTTAATCGAGAATTTTCTCTCCAACTAATCCTAAATAGAGACTTTGTAGACTGTGTAGCCCGTATGTTTTTAATATAGTTACCAATGTTATCGCAAGCCATGACCTCCCCAAACCTGACACATGTTAACTAATGACGCCTAAAAACACCTAATCTCGAGCCCTTAACTGAACCCTTCGAAACGGTAATAAAGCATGTTTCTTTCAGTAGCAGTCATTTTCTTACAGTCATCCTGACAAGTGGTAAACAAACTTTACGATTTTGAAGGGTACATTTTTACTATACCCTCTTTTAGGGGTTTTGTAGTATCGTAAACGAATATAGTTTTAGTGGCATATGCATGGCGCCGCCATGGGACCTAAATCAATAATAGTTAGCGCCATGTTGATAGTCTGTGACTTTTATCTCACAATAAATTATTATTGAAACTTTTTTGATAGTTGTTGACGTGGTTGGAAAAAAAAATTATAATATAAACTAATAGTTAGTAAAATAATAGTTATATTATAACTAAACATGTTTATGGGGCTCACTTTGGCTTGATTCTATTTGCTTCCAGACAGCATTGGAAGCAAATAGAATTAAAATTGGTGTGGGAAATATATTAAATTATATTTGGGAAATAATTAATTCAACTTATTATGCATCATAGAAAAAATATATAACCAAAAAATGGAACCGACTTCAACACCCAATATTGTGATAGTATGTACTTTTGAACTATCATGGTACCGTCTTCAACAAGTTTCACACTTTTGGGTGTTGAAGTTGGTTCCATTTTTTGGTTAAAGATTTTTTCTATGATGCGTAATAAGTTGAATTAATTATTGCCCAAAAATAATTTAATTATTTCACACACCAATTTCAATTGAGGTTATTGAAAAGCAATTTGAGCTGGAACTATTAAGTTTTTGCGCGGAATTGCACGAAAAAAAAGCAAATCGCTTTATTATGACTGTCTATTATGACCACGTCTACTTTCGGTATCCTTTATGTTTCAATGTTAAGTGACTTTAGCCTTTATTTGTTAGTTCATAGAGTGGTAACACAAAATACAGGGGATCGGTGAACCATATTTGTTGATTTGGTGTATGAAAATAAAATATTTGAACACAATGGATATACAAATGTGGGGTAGGTTTAGGACATTTTGACCATCTGTCGACCGGAATCTGGGACCAAATGACATTTATTTTGAATGTTATAGTAAAGGTCTTAAAGTAAAAATAAGTATGAAAGAGGAAGCAAAATGGTGATGAAGTCTATCTTTTGGTTCATTATTTGAGCCCTTGGCAGTAAATACGTTTGTCCCGTGTGGGTCAGCAGCTTATTCTTGAAAACTTATCAGCTTTGGTCGATGCAAGGAAGTCACCGTTTCTCATATTTCTTTACTACAAATATTTTACTAAAAATTATATCATTTATTACATAGATTGTAATATCCGAAAGAAAAAATACCAAACATAACCTTTTAGACAAAGGCCGCTTCGGTCCGGCCAAGTGCTATAAAAATTTTCCGACCTTTTTTTTTTAAAACATACCAAAGTTTTAGACTTGTATCGGTAGATGGCGTTATTAGGCTCACCCCAGGTTCAGCAGAACCTTATATCTTGTTACTCTTACATAAAAGGAAGGTGGTTTTATCGATTGGATGGTATATAGAAATGAGAATACTTTAAGTAGGTATGTATTCTCAAATTTATGAACTATAGTATTGACCTGACCTGACGAATTAACTTTTAATTTTTAAGCCCACCAATAATGTTCACCATTAAAATAACATAATATTCATAATTTATGACAGAACCTGGCCCCGTAAGTATCATTATTGTAATTGGAAATACCAATGTATAGATATTTTCCGTCTGATCCAACTGAATTTCTGTATGACGATGACTAAAAAAATGGCTTGTTGTTGGTAATCATATTCCGAGTCTTAACCAACTTTATATGAATCACAATATGACATTTTCACAGCACAAAAACGAAACGCAGACTCAAAAGAAGAATATTTTTTACTAAAAACCAACACAAGCAAAATATTGTAGTCTCGGATAGCGGGCCGCTTTCTTCACGGCTTTGATAATTCTCTCATTGGTAATATACCTACCACCTTTAAAACTGCACCTAACATGCAGCAAAACCCTACTCACCCCACTGAGCTGTGGCGTTCAGTCCATTACGCATATTTTTCCTTAGACGGCTATCATGGCATAAACTACGAGTATACATGGAGCAGTCTCATTCTAAAGCCGGATTGTACTATTAAAACAACTATTTGTATAATTATTTGATCATAATCGGCTTTTACTAATTTAATTTATTTTATATGAAATTTTGACTAATTAGTGTTGTTTTAATATTGTTAAGTTTGCAATAACGCCTGCTAAGCGAATTACATTACAAAATTACAAATTTATGAGAGAAAAAATTATAGTCATGTGCGGGATTCGAACCCGCGTCCATCCACCCCTTTAGCCGGGGTATGCTCTAACCAATTGAGCTAACATGACACAATGACTCATAACTGTAATTCTTGCTCTCATTCTTCAACCATCGTAATGGGATGGAGCGACATCTATAGTCCAACTTGCGTTGTACTACAAACAAGACCAATTTTGCAATTGGTTTTAAACTTTTTTTTCTCTCATAAATTTGTAATTTTGTAATGTAATTCGCTTAGCAGGCGTTATTGCAAACTTAACAATATTAAAATTATAAGGTTGCGTCATCATTTACAAGTTTAAAACCAATTGCAAAATTGGTCTTGTTTGTAGTACAACGCAAGTTGGACTATAGATGTCGCTCCATCCCATTACGATGGTTGAAGAATGAGAGCAAGAATTACAGTTATGAGTCATTGTGTCATGTTAGCTCAATTGGTTAGAGCATACCCCGGCTAAAGGGGTGGATGGACGCGGGTTCGAATCCCGCACATGACTATAATTTTTTCTCTCATAAATTTGTAATTTTGTAATGTAATTAGTGTTGTGCTTTCAAAACTATTAGTATGGTATCTATAACAATTTAAAAATAAATCGTAACACTTTAAAAGCCAAACATTCAACTTCTTCACTTTATGCTCAAGTTTTCAACTCACCTTTTCAAACTTAGAAAATCACGCTACGCTCCACAAATGCCTCAAAAACTTATCAAACTCACTTTTTTCAACACAAAAATCACGAAACACAGACACAATTCAGTAACATTTCTGTCAAAACACTTAAAAGATCAAATATTTTTTTTATTTCCCAAGATTCCTTAAGTCACGTCCACAGAATCACGGAATTCACGGAGTATTTTGTTTCATTTATTCACGTCCTGCAAGGCACCAGGCCGGACCGCGACTGAATAATACATTGAGTCGAGAGTCGAGAGTGATGCGGTGATGCCTCACAATTGACTCCAAATAACAGAGAATAAGATTTGCTGGTTTATGAATTGGATTATTGGCTTTTAAATTGAAATAATTTATAACATTGTAGGAGAATTTAGGAGTTTGGATCTAATTAAAATATGTAGGTGTCTAATAAAATATCTTTGAATTGTCTCGTAATACATTAACAGATTATGTATTAATATTATTTTTAATTTTAAAAACAATCTCGTTTTTTATGTTGGATATAAACGGAACCAAAATACAATCGCTAGTAAATTTGTGTTTTTAATTTTTATTTTATTTTAACCGACAAATTGTTAGATCATTTTCAGTAAACTTCATTCCATACTATGTGAACATTTCTAGTCATATAATAATCAAAAATTTCAATGAAAACAAACACAAAAGCTTTGGCAAACATTTGAATATAATAAATTTAAACCTATAGCGCATAAGCAGATTTCAAAACATGCAGTAGGCAAATAAAACAATGAAAATACCAGATTATAATCTCAAAGACTTAATAAATATCTTTATACGTCAGAATTGTACGTATATAATTATGTATAGCTGGAAATATGACTAACCCAAGCAAAAGTTTATAAACTGTCTCTGCTTTCCATAGCACCATATGTCTACCGCGGTCATTCCACAAAAACTATCCAAAAATTTATAACACGTCAAATCTTCAGAGAAATGGTTTCCTTTAATAGAGACGTTACTTTTATATAAAATTAATTGTTCCAACTTTTGGGGAGCATCTGCCGGTGCTATTGTCCTTTTTTTTCACGGTTGTAGTTTGTTTTTTCATGTCGGACAGTGGTTATGTTTTGGTCAGCTTCTGGATCGACTTGGTCAGGTAGGTGTTGCTAACTGTAGAAATAATTACAAAATTCACTCTAGATTTTTTAATATCTATAGCCTTGATTGGATTATTTGGAACTAATAAACTTACAATGACAGGCCACAGCGTACAGCTCATACATAGATGTTTTGTGTAATTTGTAATTACTTATCTATTAGTGTAAAAAGTATAGTGTTAAACTAATTTTATATATTAAGTTTGATCCAGTTTAGTGAATTTACAAATATTTTCATATTTTCACATTTTGTGTACCCAGCTCAACAGTTTCATACTTAGTCATGGCACTTCAGATGAAATTAAAGTTATTTATTAATTTTAGTTTATATACTAAAAATTAATAAGCTGACCGGAAAAATATATATTTATGTAATAGTGCAGGGTACCATTACAGCATAAACGAATTTTAGTGAGAGATAATATTCAGTTAAACTTGGCGGTTTTGTAAAGCTTGACATGTAAACTGTGAATTATATTTTTTCCAATAATATTACTGTACTGTATCAGCCTGATGGTCCAATACTGCACAGCCTCCACCAATAAGTGGGTTTTTGCCATAATCCCCACGCTTGCCAGCGTCTCGGAGATCGCAGTGTAACATAAAAATTCCTCAGAAGGCGTTGCATTTGATAAAATGTTAATATTTCTCTACATAACAATATTGGGCATATTTATATGGATTACACGTTTAATGAGACTTTGCAATTAAGAGTCATAAAATGTTTTATGCTGCTAATAAATATTTTAGTTTTAATTATGGTAGTTTCGTTTATAATTTTGTCTTATTGATATCGTTCAAAACCTTTTAATTCCACGTTAAAACCACATGGATTTAAATTATGCAAACTTCTCGAAACGGGAGAAGGCAAGTTTCAATTTTAATTGCTCCAAGTTTACATATCCTGGAGATTACGACTCTCGTCTCGCTTTACGATCGCTCATTAACTTCACGGTAATCGATACCAAGCTTATCATAATTATTCGATGCTCGAGTCAAATGTATCGGGAATACAACAACACAGAGTCTGACAGAAAATCGTGTTGACGATACCATCGCAGTAAACCAACCGACAACAACCAAAAATCGAAATGCTTGTATTACATTTCAATTACCATATAAAATGTACGTACAAGACAGTCCAAGATCGCGTCCAATCTTATAATCATCTAATCATTGATCATTCAATAACTTTTATTTTAAACCAATCTACTCGAGTTACAATCGGATTAGAGTCTTAATCGATCATGAATACAGACGATAGTAGACTCATTCGGATCAACTGAAACATCGTATCGAATCTTGCATGTTATCTCCAAACTCATTTCATTTCGAATAGGTCATAGGTCAGTCTACAATAGAATCCAAATTTAATCTCATTACACTTAACACAGAGCTGAATTTCGTTTATTTCGGAGATGCATTTGTGATATTTCAAGTTTGGCTGTGGAAATTTCAGTTGGACGGTCGAAACATAAAATGTTCTTCGGATGTTCATGTCCATGTTGTTCGGTTGAAATGTCAGACTTAAAATGAAAAGTTCTCGTAAAATACTTGTTGGGCTCTTTGCGGAATTCTTTGTCTGCGATAATTCCCAAAGGAAAAGGACCAGTCTTTGTTTTGCGGCTTACATTATTAAAATATACTTTGATTTTTTGTGTCATATAAACTGTTTCATATTATTTTAATTGAGATAAACCAGTTAAAAAGTCTTTTCTAAGCCATGTATCTTGAACTCGACATTCTGTCAGAGTTTCTTTGAATACATATTTGATCACTCGAGAGAATCTATGGTCATAATGTAATGAAGGTAAATTTCGAAAAGTTGATGTCTTATATGTAATACTAAATATATTAATGTAAGATGTTTTAGAAACTGTTAATCAGTAAGGGAGTAGTCGACATAATAAATAGCGGGAAAAGAAAAATACTATAAATTAAGAGGTCTCATGACCATTTACCTACATAAATTTACCTTCATTACATTATGACCATAGATTCTCTCGAGTGATCACACGTCAAAATTAGAATTAAATTTACACTTTTACATATATCAATGCAATTTCCAGTTTACGATTGTAAGGACTGTTCCGAATTATTATGTTTGATGTCGTCAAAAGTTGCTAAGAAAAATGCTAATAATATGCAGCATGCTACCCCTACACAGGTACACAGGTGCCCTAACCTAACGTCGATTTAAGTAGGATGCTATCATTTAACTACTAGGTAAACTGAAAGGTTGATCAGCAAATTTACGCCGCGGTCATGACTTGGATGGGTAACCGCTAGTGACTTTACTACTGAGCGCTTACTGCTTCGCAGGGCACGTTAAGCCGTCGTCATAGCTTGGTGGTAGGGCATTTTGAGGATGCCCACCTGGCTAGCTACTACTCTCAAGTAGAAAATCTCTCGCCAAACAACTGACGGTGAGATCCGACAGCTTCCCTTAAGAACTAGTAATATAAGGTTGGCCTGAACAATATCTTCGACCACATCATCACTTACCATCAGGTGTGATGGTGCCTAGCCTATTAACAATAAATAAATAATAATAAAAACTTCCACAGACCTCGTTCCAATTTCTTTCTATTCCTCAAATTACTTGACATCTGTGTCATTATTATGAGAAAAAAAATCGACGAGAATGATTTACAACCAACAATTTTAAACAAATTAAGCATTCTTTATCGATCGCTCGCGGACAAACGATTTTTCGAGTATATAAAATTCGAACAACACCAGTTCATCGAAACACTGTTCCTTAATGACGACAATAGGTATAAAAACTTTATAGCTTAATAACGTACATCTGTTTTAGTTGGGAACACGATTTATAATGCACCTTTGTGATGCTATAAATTCGGGCGAGGATAAAAGTTTTGCGGTGGCGAAAAAAACCAGTAAAATAACTTTTACCCGAGCGTTTGTCCTCTTACTCAGAGGTGGTTTCATAATGGCCATTTTAATGTTATTTTTACTATACTTTTGAAAAATAATAAGAAATTAATGACATTTCATTCATCAACACCACTTTATTATTATTTATTACACAAAATAGAAGATATGTAAAAAGAAAGCGCATTTGTACAAATCCAATTACAGAATTTACAGATAATATTTTTTCAATTAAACCTTTATTGTTTTTTTCCCATCGTACCAAATTTCGGTAGAATCATGAAAATGTGTCACCTACTTATTTTTCGTCTCTGTTGTACTTAAATTATTTCTCTTATGAATCTTCATACACTTTAATTTTAGAGTATGGAGTAATATGATTGGTCAGTAATTTCTAGAGAGATATCTTTTACATAATCATGATCAGAGCCAAAAATATAACAGTTAAATATAACTGTTAAATATAACGTGCCAATGCTTCCAACCACAGTTGTATTATGGAGGGTAGAGCAAAAAACCGTTGAAGAAAACAAAGCGCATAATGAATTAAACAACATAATAAGTCGGACACCTGCGGAAATAAAACGTCTTCATTAAAATGAGATAGGTCGACAGGTGCGGGCGATTGGAGGCTGAACGGATTCGAAGCCGAGACGGGGACGCTGATGGATAGAAGCTGCATCGGTTTTGTACCGAATTAGCATTGTGTCAGATTAGAATAGGAATTAAATACAATAAAGTTCTTTTTAAGCCATGATATTTAATTATTTTGGAATGAATTGAAGAAAGGAAATAAAAACTTTCCATGTTTCAAACAACAAATCATAATGTAATAATAATAATATTTCTTTTAGATTTTTTTTAAGGTGTCCGGTTAATCTGGTTAAGCGGTAAACTCTTCCTATCATAGACCTATTTCGTCACAGGTGAGTTTGGGCTCATGTGCCTGTAATTTTACTGAGTCTCAGGACTGCTGTCAGAACGCGCTGTTAGGTGTGACAGATTTTCTATTTGAGGGTGGTAGCTAGCCAGGCAAACGTTCGTAAAATGCCCTCGATCGAACCTGCGATACCACAGTCCATAGCTATTACCATTCGGCTATCGACGCTTCAAAAATTATATGTAATATTGTAGGTATATATTTATAATGATGTTCACTTTCGACAAAAAACTTTCCGGGGTGATAATCGTCGGGTGAAAACTTACATATGCTTGGCAAACACAAATACTATTTCGATAATTATTTGAATTTTAAAATAATTTTTATATTAGGATTTAACAGGTAGAAAGATGGGTGATTATATATTTTTTCATGAATATTATCACTCTTTTTATTACTAGCAAATAATCAGTCAGTAGGTAGATTGAAATTTATTGGTACTTGTATTTTGAAAATGATACTGATAGCTATCTGTTAGCAGATTTTTGCTCCTGGTGCTGTCATTAAGTCTATTTGTAAAGAACCTAATACGAATAATTATAAGTTACTATCAAATAATTAAACTTTTTTATTATCTACCTACGGAAATAAGTCGACTTGTCACTAGTATAGCTTTTATAGAGCATGTCGCGTTCGTCATTTATTTCACTTCAGATGCAATTAGCTTTGATACTGCAAGTTAAAATTTACTGTGCTTTAAAGACATGAAATTGATTATTTCTCTTTGTAATTAATGTTATTTAATAAATTATTAATTTAAGATTTTGATCCTAAAATTATTATGTTTAAGTTTGTCCTCAAAAATCTTTATATTTTAGATATATTTCTTAAATCTAATAAATTATTCAAGTGTAAACTGAGATGTCAAAAGTAGGCTCTTCGTCAACATCGCTCACTAATAGTTTATTTTCTCTAAACTCAGTTAAAACAATCTCTCTCAAATTACAGCCTCTTTTAAACGTGAATTGTTTATAAAGTCACGATGGCAGTAATTATTTCGCTTCTACTAAAATAACCTGATGCTATATCGCTTTGTCACAATATCTTAAGTACTTAATTTTACCACGCTTTGTTTACACAAACCATCCATTTTTGTACTAAGGAAAGGTTCTGGGATGGTGTAATTTTACCGCACTGATGACAGGCACCCCGGGATGCAACGATTGGCGGGAATCTTTCAAGATGGCAACCGACCTCGCATGACCTATACTTCACAGGAAAGTAAAACATCTGTTTTATTGTATCCGATAATATGGTTCATTTTTAAATATTTTCAAAGGTGATTTTGATTGTAATTTCGATGAAGCAAACGTGGTATTTGTTCCGTAGTGAACCCCAATTTTCAAAAATTGCGTTTAATTTAGTTAAATTTAATTGACAAAGTACTTAATATTATTGGATGTGTAGGTATCTAATATTATTTGACATGTACATATTATTAATTAGTATCATTATTAAAAGAGACCAAGGTTTTATTACTCTTCAGCATCATTTTTAATATCAGTAATTTATTTTTATTGTAAGACAACTGGTAAAATAAAAAAAATCATAGTACTTATTATTTTTAAAATGTATTTTCATATTACTATTTATTTTAACAGTTAAGCGCATATGTACGTAAGCTGGACTAAAAAAATCCCTTTTATAGAACTCAATTTTCAAGAACAGTTCAATCTTGGCTAATCACGGTTCTCAATTCCTCGAATGTTGATCCCCGCACGTGATCCATTGCGGCGCTGTCACCACGTTTTTTGTTCGTTAAAATTAATTTCGGTTTAAATATACGCCAACATAGAGTAGAGGAGTCGCAAAAAATACTAGGCCTAGGAAAAACAAAATATATTTACCGTCGGAGAATATTAATAGAGACCTGCCACGTCTACGCCTTTAGAAGAAGATTTAGCCTACGGCCTACGCAATATTTGTGGAGCTGACAATTTGATTTATTTCCAAATTCACGATGAAAAAATTACTATAAAAACATGTGTTATATAAATAACTTCGTAAGATCTCAATATGGTATCTAAAAGAACTGTTTTGAAGAATATGTCTATTTATGTTAATGTTATTCCTTATCGTGACATTGTAGCTAAAGGAATGAACTGATTTGGTTGTTGTTTCTATATCGATGGTATAGTTTAATTAGTTACTACAAATTATAATTTCACGATGAAAAAAAAATTTTTTTTCTTGGTATAAGTACCCGATTATTATTCATAATTTCTTAACAATGACTCATGTAACTGTGCTCAAGTATTATACATAGAAAATTAAATTAATTACTAATTTCATGCTAGAACTCTGATTCTTGAGTTTTTGTGATCAAATTTCAAGCATTTTCAGGTGTCATTGTTTATGTTTCTTACCGAAATAAGCCATGAAGCTATCACAAAAGAAACATAATGGACGGTGCCAGAGGCATGCAATTTCCGACTTCGGTGGTTGGCAAAATTTTCAGCCTTTGCGTACAAATAAATCAGTATCGAAGTTTTAGATAATAACTGATAAACATAAAAAACTAATTTACATAGAAGTTAAATACCATAAAGGCCCAATATTACCAATATCAGGTTAAATTAATACGTAGATTACTTTATACTAGAAACCATTCAAATGTGATACCTAGTCATTCACTATCATAGAACGTCAAACCTAGAAGGAGATTTTAAATTTGTTGGATTTCTGTTGTGGAAAAAAGAACTCATTGGTATGACTTTTAAGACATGTGACAGCAAATGTGGAAATAAAGATATAGGTATGTATAATATCAGCTTTAGCAAAGTGCCCATATCTTTTTTTAAATTTATTCAGCCATACCACCAAATCCAACAACATAATTTTTTAAACTTGGTAAAGAGTTTATTCCTTTGAGATCTGTCTGTCTGAAGTAATACCATAGGAAATTTAAAATACTGCAACGCCATTGAACGTCTATGGTATATTGTTGGTTACAGAGTTTTAAGTTGTCCTTGTATTAGTTATACCTTAGTCCGGTGAAATTGGCCCTAAATGTATATCAAGAGTGCATGAAGCCGCGGGTGTAATCTATTAAGTCATACATGATAAAAATAATGGTTATAGATTTATAAAAATTAGTGAGTTTCTCTTTACACCAGTTAATAATGAATACCTGAGACCACGTGGTAGAATAATTTGACATTTATGTAGATGCTGTAAGAACTTGCCGCTTTTTGAAAATAATAATTAAAAATCCATTTACTGTAGCTTCTCTTTTGCTCATTTGTCAACTAACACGGTATGATTTGAAACCACGTAATAAAAGCAGTTAACAGTATATACTCGCATAAACTTTAAAGTAATATCAAGAGTCAAAGTTACTGTACTGCGTATAAATTTCCCCATCCTTAAGGGTAACTTTGATTGTACATCACTCTGCTTGTTTACAACAGTCGTTAACGTTTCGAAAAGATTATTCACAAATTGTGTTCATTAAGTTGTTAAATTGTTGGAAAGAATGTCAGGGGATGAGAAAATTCGACGTATGATGCTGAAAGATGCTCTTGTCTAATTTCAATTGTCTTTTTTTAATGTATGAGGTTAAAAATCACATAATATAGAAATTTATGAAATAAAATGCACATATTCAAAGAAAGTCAGTCGAATATCATAATATACACCCAAATTTAAATATTTCATGCTTCCAACAGCAAAAGAGGTAGGAACAAATTAATGTCTAATTTTTTATATATCACTGGCCATTTTTGGTCTCATAAAATAGGGGTTACGTCTACTGCCAACCGTCAGGCGCCAGTTTTAGCCACCAGACTACTACCGAAAGTTCATTTGTAAAAAAAAAAAACAACAACTTGTCCAGCCCCACCATGTTGAACAATCAAACCAAGTAAGGTGGCATGAGTCAAAGCGGCCCTTCGACACAAACCAACGAGGCAGTCTGATATGAGGTGGATAAAAATGATAATCTTATAACCCTTACTGAGATGATAATCTTACTACTATTATTTGTATTGTATTGTATAATCTTTTAACCGTTACTTCACTTCAGACTAGTTGATCCTAAAATTACGGTTGGTCTTCTTTGAACCTATACATATTATACGTATAACACGAGAATGAGTTTATCTTGGTATCACAAATTTTATTATTTAAACGTCTAATATTTTCAAAAAACATTATTTGGTACATTTTCTTTTTACATGAAACAATGCTTTGAAGCATCCAATCGCAAAAATTATACTTATAACTAAAAAACAATGTCGTTGACTTTAACGAACCTTTTTAACGATGGTTCCGTAATCACGACGGCATCTGAAAGGAGAAAAAATAAAATCAGCTTTTCGATACACCGAAAAAAAGTATACGTTAAATTTAAAAAAAAAAATGCTACGAGTATAATTACTTTCCTGACATCTATGCAAGAATAGCTGCTCGCATGTTTATAATTTCCGATACTACCTACTGATTCATGATTAAATATACTTCTATTATTTAACAAAATTTTAGCGGCATTCCTCTGACAAGTAATCTTTTCATCATTTAGATCTTCTGAACGGTGTATATTTGGTGTGAGCAGGATCAGAATACCAGGCAGAATACTATGGGAAGTGTGTATGTGTATGAGACACATTTCACTACAAACATGCCTATATTATTTACCATAGCAGCTAACACGCTAGGTACACTACCTATTGAAACTAGATTGGAGCTTCATAGGTTTTGCTTAGCGGCGTCCAACGGTCGTTTCTTAGCCTTAATAATGTTTTTGCAGTAGAATATAATTGTTTATATTGTACTAAGAGTAAATATCCCTGACATAAAATTTAAAAAGAAATCGTACACTCCTAAAATGAAGCAATGCATTTATAAACGAACTAAGTCCTGCGTAACACTCAACATAAAGTAGTCCAATAACGCACTCAAAAAAGCCCAACATTTTTATTCGGTTCCTATATAATTTACAGCTGCTCAGGCGGACGCCTTCTCACAAATTACGATTCAAAATAACACATCGACCGACGCAACTTCGACCATAATATTCGAGATTCGAAATTAAACATAATTGCTTAATTCAGAACGCATGATGCCGCAAAGGGTAATAACGAAAGAAATGGAAGATGTTAAAGCTAACAAGGAAGAAAGAGAAAAAGATAGTATGATTGGCGCCAAAGTTGCATCGAAAGGTAACTTCCAGGTAATGGAACGTGTGAAGCGAGCTCAAGTGGTTATCATTAGAGATGTTTTTGTTCTGGTTCGGAATCTTGCTGGATCACCGTTAGAAATAATGTCTCTTGTTATAAAGCTTACTGGAGGTAATGATATAGTGAGAGTGGGTAAAAACTTCCAGGGCGTAATGTGGAAGAGAATTATTTTATCCCCGATAAAACCATGCGTTTGAGTAAAAAGCAAAGAACTTATTTTGTAATTTTGTGAGGAGAACTTACGTTTAAGGTAATGTGTTCAGATAGATGTTCTTAAGACCCTTAGCCCTGAATTTATACATTGGTAGGTATACACTGTATAGTCAGTAATAGGTAGTCGTTAATAATAATTATACGTCTAGTAGTACTGGACCTGACTGCAGTCCTATGGGAAAGTTTATGTATGGATAATGATTTTTCAATAAACTTTAATATGACTCTATAGTAAATATCTATTAGTAAATATTTAAGACTGTGGTGGATATCTGCCACCTTGTACATTTTTCAATTTTGACATTATGTTCGATAACAAAATACAATGTCATCTGCAGAAACCATAGACGTGTATGGTATTATATTTTGAATCAATGTGCTTCATAAAATAAGCATAATTTATAAATTCCTTTTATTGCCCTAGATAAGTGGATATAGCGAGTCATCGGGCGTACATTTTAGAAAATATCATTTATACGTTACTTGCCAGGAAATGCCCAAACTTTATGTGTATTGAAAATTATCGCTTATCATTTACAACTGGCAGATATGTAATGATATTGAGTATTTTTGGAATCAGATCATAGAGCCCTTTTACTTGATACCCCGCTCAATAGGTTTCTAAAGGATATTGTTTGGACTTAATACATTTGTTAATGTCATTACATAAAAAAATACCAGATGTAAGTAGGTGACGGATATCCAGACAAGTCTGAAATAGTTACTAAGACTCCTATCAAGCTTTCCTGAAAAACAATACTCCTTACGCGAGCTTTCCCACAGGACTGCAGCCCGGTCCTGAATTAAACTGTCGTTAAATTTGTGTACAACTTGTGAAGAAACTTAAATAACACAGGAGATACTAATGTGGAACCTTTCTTGTGCTTAAAAAAACCCGTTAGTAAGTACGTCTTATCAGTAATATGCTCTAAACATTGAAATCTAAGTTTACTCGCTACTTTGTTGTATATAATGTTCATTTTTTCAAAGATATTTTTCAACTCTAGTTGTAGGAGTAGTTTATTTTAAATACTTATAATAATTTAAAACAATTATATATTAGTTGGATTCATACAGTTGCGTAACCATAACACGCAACGTAATTTAGAATTGAATTTATCATAATTAAAATGCTTAACCCTCAACAATTCTCTCAGCAGAACAATAGAAAAATATATAAATGAAAATATTAACAATTAAACCACCGGAAATTCTATCTGATATGAATCTTTGTGTGCTTTTTAATTACGGCTATAGGCCCCGCCTAACAAAGTAATTTATATGGAAACGTCCAATCAAATTAGGCAACGATGACGTGAAGTGTCGTACTGGCAACTCCGGGAATATTAATCATCTGTATTTGAAATTGGAACGCGTTAAACTTTTTTCTGAACAGTTCGAAATTTGAACACAATTCGAACGTCGAATTGTAATTCGAAGAGACAGTATTTAACGGTTGGACGGATTGAGATTGATGGGAACAAGGAGGTGGTTCTGTTGTTTTTAGATTGATCTCTGGCGATAAAATGGCTGAGTTAACACTCTTCAGGAAATACTTAATCTGTCCCTACTCAGTCGACTGCATGTGAAAATATGAAAGTGTAAAACTATTTTCGTTTTAAACTACTTCATTCTTTTATTCGTTAATAGTTGAATTTTTTTATATCACTTTCCCGGGAACTACGCGTCTACTTATTAAACTGACATAAACAGTTCTTTGACATTTTGCTATCCCAAGAAATAACGAAAGCTAAGTTAGATCATTTACATGCAAATCGCTAAAAGCATTTTAATTGATTAGTAAAACGAAATTTAACAATAGGGTTTTGTTAATATAAGTGATCCTCTTTGGATAATATGCTGTAAACAAGAAATTAAAACATAACCTCGTTGATTTTGGGTTAACATCGGAAATCAATTCCATGTTCATATACGAGTATCCCATTTTATAATTACATCTATTCCAAGCGACGATTATACAATATTCCGTCGCTAGTGAACGAAAAAATAGAACTGAAAATGTAATACTTTTTTGTAATTATTACGTTACTACTTAAAGTAATGTTTCTAGCTTTATGTACTGGATACGGAAAGGGGTAAATTGTAATCATCAAAAATTATGTTTTATTAAAGTGGAGTGTCCGTTAACCCGAGGGGTGCTGGGCTAGAATTGCATCCCCAATATCTTGACGGGTTGTCTGGAAGAGATCGCTCTCAGCGATAAGACCGCCCATTGTCACACCTACTCTTACTTTTTATGTTTTTACGTTCTAAGTTTGTAGATTTGTATTATGTCAATAAAGTGTTATCTAACTATCTATCTATCTTCCCGTTGGAGTAGTACAAGAGGTGACAAATGGACAAATACTAGAAAGTTGGCAGCAGCTATTTTGAATGAACTGCCATTTTACACTATCATTAAGACACCTGTCAAGCGATGGGATTATGACAAAGCCCCATATGGGCAGGATTTTATCATACACTTGAAGCCTGATTCTTATGATGTGAAAAGTACCAATATTATAAGATTGTTCAGTTCTCAGAACAGTTATTATATAATAAAATGAAGGCTTCAAAAATACAACTTTGACTAATAGCAAATTTACTGAATACGCCTTCAATTCAAATACTCCCTACACATTAAACTGAACTAGACAACTTGGCTCCCAAGTTTGTCTTAGCTAACGTCAACATACATCATCATAATTAATATTAATTAGTGACATTACCTTCCTCCTTGTAACGTCAAAATAGCGAATGTACCTACATGTTAGTCTCCGTCTGCTTTAAATAGCATATGTAACACTAAACGCGACAAGTATGAGTACATAAGTCATATTTTACGTTGTGGACTTAAGACAGTATTTAAACTTATTGAAATAAAGCAGTGGCTGCAGAAGGCACCAAAAGGCGAAAATATAAGAGTCTTGGCAACGGTGACATATTTTTAACCGACTTCCAAAAAGGAGGAAGTTCTCAATTCGTTTGTAGGTTTTTTTATGTTTTTTACCTCAGAACTTTTAACTTGGTGAACCGATTTAGAAAATTATTATTTTGTGTGAAAGCTGATGCTTGTCGTTTGCTTCCACTAAAATTTTACCAAAACTGGCTAAGCCGTTTTTGAGGTACATTCCAATTACAGAAAAATAATTTCCTGTCCTGATGATATAGTTGTTGACAAGTAATGACAAATAAGAGTGAAACAATTTTTTTTAACAAAACGTGGAACCTACTTCAACACCCAAAAGTGTGAAATAACTTGTCAAAGTCTGTACCATGCGCACAATAATGTGATAAAAGGTACTTTTGAACAATCATGGTACCGACTTCAACAAGTTATTTCACACTTTTGGGTGTTGAAGTCAGTTCCAGGTTTTGTTTAAAAAAAATTGAAACATTAGGTCTGTGGGGTCCAAGCGCATGGTTTATATGTAAAGGCTTGTCAAAGCGGCTGATAGAAAAGACTGACGACCAAAGGGCTGAGAGTTTACCTCGGCCAGAGAATCAGTATTCCCATTCAACGGGATAATGCTGCCAGCCTTTTGGCTACCCTACCCGTGGACCTGAGCTCTGTTTTCTACTTACGATTGCATCCTGATAGAGAGCGGAGCTCACAATTTGATGTATATAACATTTTTATTTCAGTGATGATGTGGTCGAAGATGTTGTTCAGGCTAACCTAGAATTATATTGTTTTAAAAGAATTGTACTCTGCTTCTTGTAGTGTTATAAGAGACAACAAATGGAAATACACCAGAAGGTGGGCAGTGGCACCTTCTGAAAAACTGCCAACAACCAACACAATGATCACAGAGGAGGATGTGAGTAGAAGGCTGTGTTCAGCCATGGACAATTTGGCTGATATATATATAGTACAGCAACAATTTATTACGAAAAAAGTACACAGAAACGTGTGATTTCAAGAAATGGGTCAGAAATAAACTGGAATATAAAAAGAAAATTGTTGTGATAGGAAAACACGAAGATTGATAATCTTATGTGTCGTTGAGTGGAATTCCACATTTTGACCTTGGTGTTATAAATGACCTCATAATATGTATGTTTGATCATATTTATCATGATATTGTTCGTGAAATGTTAACTATCATATTCATTCTTTGTTCTCATTGTTTATATATTTTTCACTGGTACTGGGCTGGAGCATTTAGACTGCCTATGAGTCTGTTTTGACTTATAGGTTGTCTAAATACTTTTATTGTAGTAGCTGTAGTGTTGTATATAGTTCGTAGTATTTTGTTTAATAAAGGCATACCGACGGTAAAAAAAAATATAAGTATTTTTCTAGTAAGTGCCACCAGTTTTGCAGTTAATTTTAAAAAATATTGCAACATCCCTCGGATTAGAGTATGGAAAGTAAAATTTCACAAGACATTAACGGAAAAACGTAGCGTCGATAAATATTTTTTGTTTTTGTATCGGAATACTGAAATTAGGCTTGTGTAATCGTTATGGAGGAAGCATAAAGGCTAATCATTCTAATAGTAATATGAACTCCATCAAAATACCGTTTAATGAAAGTGTGGGAATGGAATAGGAATTAGGAAATTGTAGTTTCATTCGTTTGGCTGCAGATGTCGCTCTGTCCCCTTACGGTGGATAACAATATGTCCCGGCTATAGGGATATAATCTTCCAAACGCGCCCCGTGGGGTGCCGGGTTAGAATTGCACCTCACCATATCATTCCGTGGGTGTCGTGAGAGGCGACTAAGGGAAAAATACTGGAAAATGGGCAGCAGCGCTTTCTACAGAACTGCCAACTTACACTGTGATCCCCAAAACGCCTGCAAGCGTGCGGATTATGGCAAATACCCCCTTAATAGGGGAGGCTGTGTTCAGCAGTGGATGATCCAGCTGTTACAGTACAGTACAATATAGGGACGGAGAAAGCGGGTTCCAATCCCGCTCGTCGTTAATTTTTTTTGTAAATGTGTGGGATATTTGTTAGGCACATTTAATCTCATTATTAACGTATATTATATTTTAATTAGTTTAAAATCTGTCTAACTACTTAATATAAATTCAAATTTGTAATATATATTATGTATTGGATCATTTTACAACGATCTATAAATAAAATACATATTTCCAACAAATTGGCCTCATTTAAATCCCATCAAAATCGGTCGATTACATTTTAAAGTAAATAAACTGAAAAGTGTAATTGCTAGGTGGATTATGAACAGTATGACCATGACCTACATTTTTGGTGTCAAACAAACTAAAAAAATTATAACTCGAGGAGTAGTAACGAGCTGATTAAAAATCTCTGGAATAACATAGAAATTAAAAATTCTTTTCGTCATTTTTTTTTATGCTTGATAGGTTAGCCTTTGACCACTATCTCACCTGATGGTAAGTGATGATGTGGTCGAAGATGTTGTTCAGGCTAACCGAGAATTACTCGCTCTCAAGGACAGCTGTCGGAACACATCGTTAGGTGCTTAACGACAGATTTTCTACTTGAGGGTGGTAGCTAGCCAGGCATTCGCAAAATGCCCTACCACCATGCTATAACGACTGCCATCCTAAGACAATTACTGGGACCGCGGCTTAACGTGCCCTCCGAAGCACGGAAACGCTCAGTAGTAATGTCACCAGCGGTCACCCATCCAACTCATGACAGAGGCAGACGTTGCTTAACTTTGCTGATCGGTTCAGAATGGCTAAGCAAACTTCGCTACGACCGCTTCGAAACGTCATGATTCTAAAATCAAAAATATAAACCCTAGTTTTTATCTAATAACAGCTCTTGCGTTCACGGCTCTTTTCTCAAGGAATTTAGATACATGTCTTCCCAGCAATTAATGATATCGTTTCTAAACATCAAAAACCATATCACTATTATGAAAGTTACTATATTAGTACTTACCAATTTTCCCATCAATTATAATGTATATACTTACAATCTAAGATTCTTGTTAAACTGTGATTGAAGTTCCGCTACTGCCTGTCCCATTCTGTGACTAAACGAGACCCGTAAGTGAAGTAATGTAATATAACACGTATGTACTGTGTAATATAATACAAGCGCGCATGTCACAAGTCACAACACGGCGTTATCGCGTCTTGATGAATTATCGCTGTTAGAGCTCACTGTTTGTGTGGTCCAGGGTATAAGCTCGACAGGAGTGTACACACTTTTTTTTTAATGTCATTGTGACGGAACATGCTCGAGGCCCACCTGATGTTAAGTGGACTAACCTCTGCCTATAACAGATCCATTTCGTCACAAGTCACAACCTTGAATTGTTGTAATGTGCCCGTCACTTTGAGACATAGTAAGTCTCATGTGCCTGTAATTTCACTGGCTCTCAAATACTGCTGCCGAAACACACTGTTAGGTGCTTGGCGACAGATTTTCTACTTGAGGGTGGTCACTAGCCAGGCGGGCATTCGCAAAATGCTCTTCCACCATGCGATGAAGCTCAAGCCCGCGGCGGGATTCAAACCATGGACCTGCTGCGCGGCAGTCCATAGCCATCGCTGCTTCAAAAACAAACACTTTTGAAGTAGGGATTGCTATGGACCGCCATGTCAGATATCCATAATTCTATCGCCCCCGCGCCAAATTGAGCTTCAACGCATAGTTCATGAACTTTTTGCGGATGCTTACCTGGCAAGCTACCACCCTCAAGTAGAAAATCTGTCGCCAAGCAGCCAATATTTGTTCCAGCAGCTGAAAAATTACAAGCCTAGTTATTTACTGACTTTTTAAAATTGTTTATTTATAGCTGATAGGCTAAGCCTTTGACCACTATCCCACCTAATGTTAAGTGATGATCTGTTCAGGCTAGCCCAGAATTATGATGAAATGAATATTAATTTCAGAATTATATTATCATTAAAACGTATTTATTAAAATTTACCAATTACCTAAAAACAAGAATAAAGTCAGAGAAACCTTTATAGAAAGCATATATTTGATAATATACTAATTTTGCTTATAAAATCACAATATTCACCATATTTTTTCTAGTTTCTCTCCGCATGACGTAGATAAGGTCAACCTCCTTAAAAAAACATTACTTCATAATGTCGCATGTAGATGATGATAATTTTTTTAGGAAAATAGGTCATCAAGAGAATAATTTTTTTCCGAACCGCTTTCTCTTATATTTTGCCCCCCAGCTTTACCTAAACGATGCGGGCAAGCTAATATGGCTAAATTTCTGTCTCCCCCCTCTCAGAGCATTAGCCAGTATCGGGGTCCTCCGGGAGACCGTTTGAAATGCAAATGCCGATGCTCAGGTATATTAGTTGACGGTTTATTGGTTCCATACAAGCTAGGTATAAGCTGTGAATAAACGAACTAGTATAGATAACAACCGATACCATTTTGAACTCTGTTCGTACGGCATTGAGATCAAAATTGTAAGAAGAGTTTACGGCAGTTGTCTTAGGTTTATTAAGGATTTAAGATTACCCGTTTAGCTCTCGGAAAAAATAGGTAAACAGACTCTTATCGAAGAATATAGCTTGTAAATACAGAAACCGATTATTCTTAATTATATTTATTTCTAATTTAAAATAATCTTAAAGTTTGTTCCTATTAACATTATATCTACCTCCTAAATCTGACTATGAGTATATTCAAATAAGTTTTTTTTTTTTAGTTTTGGAAAGTGACACTGTGTACTTGATGTTAGATTATAGCAAAGAGAATGGTACACTTACCTCACATACTATTAAAATTTTTGAGAACCTTTTATATAACGCTGAAAGCATAAAATAACCCAACAAATTTATGATTACATCCAGAATAACGAAAACGTAATATTCCCCATCGCTTCGAACCGACAAAATTGGAAGAACATCGCTAAGAGGGCAAGCCTTGGGATTATTGGGGACCTAACCAATGCCTCTGCGTGTACAGCATCAGTGCAACCACGACCACTCTGACAAGAGTGCCCGACTGAGAAGAAGAAGAAGAATATTCCCCATATCTATATATCCTTTATATAATAAACAATTAGTATAACGAATAATGATAGAGACAACAGTGGTCGGAATTAATTATCTATGTGGTAAACCTACAAAACTCTCTTCTTTCATTTGTGACCTCTCCACTCAACCAAATGAGTTATTTCATAATTAAAATTTCATATACGAGCGCACAGCAATGGCAGCTAGGTCAGTGTAGTAGTTAGTGGATTAAAAAAAAGATAGGGAGTTGTTGGTTTTGGACGGAATTAATGTTTATTTATCTAATATTATTCGATTTGCGAAACATGTGAATATATAAACTTAAAAATTTGCTATTAAAATAGCATTTGCTAATATTCATACAACCTTGTAACTCATTCGGGAGTTTGATTCTGGAA
The DNA here is from genome assembly GCA_963854805.1 of Plagodis dolabraria. Classification (NCBI taxonomy): domain Eukaryota; kingdom Metazoa; phylum Arthropoda; class Insecta; order Lepidoptera; family Geometridae; genus Plagodis; species Plagodis dolabraria. The sequence continues at coordinate 24,117,358 of OY978459.1, forward strand.
TTGTATTTTTTGTTGTTAAAAAACTGACGCCACTGATTTCAAAAACATATTAATCCTTGTAATTCAACTAGGCAATGCTGCCAGCATGCAGGGGTGCTGCCAACTGGTAGTGAGCTGGAGCATTTGGACTGCCTGGAAGTCAATGACTTTTAGGTTGTCTAAATGCTTTTATTGTAGTAGCTGTAGTGTTGTATATAGTTCGTAGTATTTTGTTAACAAAGGCATACAGCCGGTTACAAAACAAATAGCCTTTTAATGCATGATTTTAACAGTGAGTGATATGTATATATAGAATAGTTAAAATGTATGAAAATTAAAATAGAACAATTGCTCATAACATTTCAAAGAAATAAGTACTTAAACACAAAACTAAGAAACAAAAACAACCGCACATCTTGAATAATTCTAGATGAAATCAGAACATTACAGAAACGAGCTGAAAACTACTTACACCCACGTAAACTCCTTAATGAACTAAATAAGTTCTCGGAGACACTTATCCCGCGAATCCCCGAGATTACATTCGGAGCCGACGCACATAAATTACCCACAACTGTTGTCTCGAGATGTGTGCGGCGACACTTATTGTGTCTTTTTATATCAAAATATATAAATGTTTTTGTTTATGAAAAACTATGCCTTCTTTGTCCTTATTATTTGCTTCTTTTCTATCGAAAAGATAATGCCAAAAAAGCTTTGAAGACATATCTTTCAGAAATATGTTTTTTTTATACCTATTGGCGTAACCTATAGCTCAAGTGTCATCAGATTGTGATGAAATTTCCTGCACTATTTATTATTTTTATTTTTTTAATAACGCATGCTCCGTAGGTTACATTACAAAATAACAATGAGAGAAATAATATAGTCATGTGCGGGATTCGAACCATGCGCCATCCACCCCTGGGTATGCTCTGACCGCTAAGCTAACATGACGTACGACTCATAATTCTAATTTGTCCTCTCCCTCTTCGTTCGTCTTTTATAACTTCTGGAATAAAAGAAAATGGTGATACTTTTCATTCTGATTCAATAACATAATTTTTTTAAGAGAGTGGATTCACAAATCACGCGGTCAAAGTGATTCACAAAATCTGTTACGTTAAATTTTCTTTAAATATTCGTGAAATCTGTTTGGGACATACAAAATATAGATTCACAGTACGAATTTGTTTTCACTTAAAGCTAGATTTCGCAACCCCTTTGAAGTTTTTCATAGATACTGGTAATTATCTTAAAACGCTTTTAACATTAACGTTTTAATAATTTAACTATGGAATACTTGATCTTGAATCTCTTGATTAAAAATGAATTCGTGTAGTTGCACGAATAAATTTTTTGATTTATGTCACATACAAGTATAATTTAATATAAAAATACCAGATTATTATATGTTCTATGATATCAGGTACAACTTGACTTACTGAACCTTTCTTCTATTGTTATTATCACGAACAATATAATTATGTTTGAAATTAGAGAATGTTATCATGACTCACACAAAACTGTCTCTTAACGTAAATTTTAGTAAACGAGTCAGAATCGGAGAATATTCTGATATATTTTTGCTGGATATTGATAATTTTAGTTAAATTAATATTAAAATGTTCATTTCAGCTCGCACGAATATCAATTTATTATTTTAATTGATACTACAAAACATGTTCATAACGAACCATAAAATTTGCATGCCTACTTTCCATTTATTAAGCAAAATAATTATAATAGATTGAATAAAGTGGAATATTCTGAAATCATTTACAGTTTATGCTGGAATGTTTCACCTACAAAAGTACTGTTTAATAATAACAAATATTTTTAAAAGTATCTTAACATTAAATAATATTTAAATAAAGCACTTAAAAAAGTATATCTAGTGACAATTCCGCCTAATATTCCTGTTATCTACGTGAAGTCACAAACATCACGCAGGAAGAATATCCGACTAGTTTCGATTCTAAACGAAGCATCTTCAGGAGGTCTTGACTCACCAAGCGCACGATCGAGAACTGTTTAATATATAAAACGTTAATGTTTCCTAGATGCCTAAGATTCTAGGTTTTTATTCTAGGTTAAGCCTGTTAACACCTTCGACCACATTATCACTTACCATCAAGTGAGATTGTGGTCAAAGGCTAACCTATCGGCAATTAAAAAGAGATAAACTCGGCTGGCAAAATGAGGTTATTCTGATAACTATGCCTACCTTTTCAGGTTTATACAGACCGCGGGATTGTAATATACGGTTGACCTGCTATCTAATACTTAGTCTACTTCTAAAATATTTACTTTGATTTTCAAATCAACTTACGTAGGTATTATATATTAGGTAAGTATTATCTCCACGACCGCTCTGTCAAGAGCGTACCGGATAAGAAGAAGAAGAAGAAGTATTATCTGTTTGAGGACACATTTAGATGATACTTACCGATGCCGACAAAAGTAAGCATATCAAAATATTACGTTTGTTTTGACTTTTTCAGAGATTTATTAACATAATACTACAATAAAAGCATTTAGGCAACCTGCGAGCCATTGCAGACTCACAGGCAGTCCAAATTCTCCAGTTCCCTGGGCTTGTAGGTTGTCCACACGCTTTCGCTGTAGTAGCTTAAATGTTTTATATAGTATTTTGTTAATGTATATGCATACCTTCGGTAAAAAATAAAAAAAAAATATATATAAAATATAAAAAAATAAATTTAATACAAATTGTATCATTTAATAAACGAATATGTTGATATTGGAGTTGTTATAAAAATACTTACCGATATATAATTGTGACTTTTATTTTTGGTCTAAAACGTATGTAATGATTTTAAATATAAATCCTACAATAGCGTAGTTTGCGTGGATCTGAAGAATATTTTCTCTTCATGAACTTAACTGTGTATGGTAATTCGTTATTCAAGGACAAAACAGAATAGTCTATAACTCTCAGTTAGTTCTCTCTAGTAATTTTGAAATTGGTCCGAGTGTTTTTATATAAAAGCATACATAATTCGATGTTTATTTAATTGAGAATTTCAACCGTATCAAATTGTATATTTTCTATAGCAGCAGAGAAAAATATTCATTCTTAGCTTTCGCTGCTAGTACCTTTTACTACTTTCAGTTAATTTGAATAAAGGAAACCATTTTTTTTAAAGACGTAAGTATATGTTTTGCATCGCCGAAGAGCTTTTTTCAATGTATAAACATAATTTTATGGCAGGCCATCCATAATGGATCATTAAAATCTACTCGACTATAGACCAAGACTAAGCTACCTTTAAATAATATATCCAGATGGAGGTCACAGACGTCATTTCAAGCAACCGCATAATTCAGCGGTAAACGTCCACCATCTACCATCATCAGTAGCAAGACATTGTCACGACCGACACACTCTACGATTGTGTCTTTTTAAACTTTTTTACCATTCCCATTTGTTCCGTTTATTTTTTCTACTTTACTTGTTGGTTTTGTTAAGAATGCCAAGGAATTGACGTCTCCATCACGATTCGTCACGGTTTAACGTCTTGGAGTATGACGCTGCGATTTTTTCCGCCATTAAAACTTACATTTTTGATTCAGACAAACTGCAACTGTATCCTTTTGAGTCATGGTATCGTTTTCCTTGAACATAAAAGGGAATGCATTGTGAATATATACAAGTGTGGTAGCATAGAGACCTCTCATAGTCAGATGTGATGACTTAATTTCAGACGCTCATTTGCTACGCGTATAGGGTTTGCACTCGTTTGAAGAGCATTTTACGATTTAATGTGAACATGCTTAAAATTACATGAGAGGAATTTATAAGTGCGCTCTTAATGCTCCAGGCAAAATGCTACTAGTTGAGTTAAGTATTGCTTGGTAAAATTATAATGCATTTGGTTTTCATCTTCTTGATAAATATTAAATATGTGTGCATGCTACTATGCATAAGATCTCAAGTTTGAAATTAATTTCGTTTGATAATAAATTGTATAAAGTGGAATATAATGTATAAATTTTTAGTATGAATAGATTCAGCCGATACTTTGCGGAAATCCATATCTAATAATATTTGTCATAAAAATAAAAACAAATATCAAATTAATATTTTAATGTGACAATTCCGCCTAATTTTCCTGTTAAACCGACGTGACGTCACAAACGTCACAAAGCCAAACCGGAAAAATTATCGACGCGTTTTGATCCTAAATTCTTAATTTTAAGTAAAATATACAAATTATAATGATTATTACCAACGGGATATTTACCGTGTTTTTGGTTATTTTTGAGCTCCCGATATTTCGGCACTGTTGCAAGCGCCAAGAGTCAGTTTACTCGTGATCATGGCGCTTGCAACAGTGCCGAAATATCGGGAGCTCAAAATTAACCAAAAACACGGTAAATATCCCGTTGGTAATAATAATTATAAAAATTATAATAATTTAATAATATACAAATTTTTACCACTACCTGACCTGTTGCTGAGTGATGATGTTAAGAGATGTTTGTACAGGCTAATTCTATAATGGAAATATGTACAATATAGATTTCAGGTCTAGAACAGCCGAAGCACATGTTACGAGTATTTACAAAAGCATTTCACCATTCTGTGAAATCTAGGCACGTGGCAGGATTCTTTTATTTTATTATCATGATAATCTATTGTTAGATCATCTTATTTCTTCAGAATTTACAACCGTTTTTATCGAGTCATCAAAAAAATTCGCTATTAAGAAACATATTCCATAATTATTCGTTGCATTAACAAAGAACATTTCAGTTATATACTTATATATAAATTTACGACTGACGAGATATCAACATGATCATTTTTATTACTATAATTTATCAAGTCGAAGTTATCCTGATTCTCATACTTATATATATTTTATCATACGGTAATTTATGCCTGGATGGCTCAACTTGAGATTTTTATTGCCACGTTCAGAGGTTGTTTATATCACAGTCTAAATTTATCATTAGCCCTTTGAATGATTTAAATATTTTTATGATATTAGCTGTACAGTTTTTATTATTGTTACATTAAATGTGACCTTATCTCTATAGATTTTTATTTGATGTGATGAGGTATACCTAATAATAACAGAGATAAATTTATTATTGATTAGTACAAGCAAAACTAATTAATCACATGCAATAAGCACTTACGTGTTGCGAATAAAAAGACCGCCAGTTATTTTGGCTTCATAATATAATATGACAATATTATCAGAATGACCGTTTTAATTACGAAAATTTGATAAAGTATCCGTGAATTTTGTTGTGAAAATATGAATACCCTTTTTCTTATAGATAATAAAGTAAATACTACAACATTTTTAAATATGATTACAAGCACTATCGAGTGCTAAGCGAAAATCATATTTTACAAATTTTTGGAGCACAAAAATGTTATGCGAAATCGAATCCGCGTCGTCTTCTTTATATCGCGTCGGACGCCTAAACCTCCTCGAAAAATGTTGTGGTCCAATAATTTGTAAAATAAAATACTAAAACAGTTTCAGCATAACATAATACAAATTTATTTTATTTTTGGTACTACATAACCCGTGGCCCGTGGGGTGCCGGGCTAGAATTTCACCCCGCCATTGCTTCCTGTGGGTGTCGTACAAGGCGACTAAAGGTAAAATACTAGCAGGTGGGCAGCTGCGTCTTCTGAAGAACTGCTATCTTAAACTGCGATCCCCAAGACGCCTGCTAAGCGTGGAGATTGTGGCAATCCCCATAATGATCAGCAGTAAACAATCCAGCTAATGCAATACTAAATCTTTATATATAAAAATTACGTGTCACGTTGTTTGTCCGCAATTGTTTCCTAAACTACTGACTAATTTTAAATTTGATTTGCACACCGTGTGGAATTTCATCCAAATTGAAAGATAGGATAGCTTACATCTCAGTTCAAAGTCGTAATTACCCGTGCGAAGCCGGGGCGGGCCGCTAGTATTACATAATTTGTAGTAGATAGCTTGTTTATCTCAATTATTAACGATGTTGCAAAAGCTTGTTTTAACCCTAAAGAGTTAAATGTTCGTCTTACCTTTTATAAATTAAGTTGGAAATTATAATCTTCATCGGTTACTAGAGTTCGTTCCCTAGTATTTCACGTCTTCATAGCATTATTTACATCTCGTTTAAGACCCGTTCCACGTGAGGCGAAACGTCCGTCGATTGAGACGTTACGACCTGTAGGGTCCGCTTGTTTTGTTTCTCTGCATCTCGGTCCCTAATGATTGTTTTTATTTGCTCTTTTAAATATCCTGCAGTGCAAGTTGAATTCTGTAGTGGTTTTGTGGTGGTGAATGTGGGCTTTTGTACGAGATTAATGTCATTTTTGTATGTGTTCACATTGATGTTTGGTGTTATAAAAAAGAAAATTGCACTCCGTTCTACGTATTTATATGTTTTCCACTCATTGGTTGAGATAGTGGTCAAAGGCTAACCTATCAGATATAAAAAAAAAAATTGGTAATATAAACATTTTATTATATAAATTCAAAGATATTTAAAGTTCGATTATGACTAAATCTTATGCTTTATTTCATGGTATTTTTTTTTTAATACTATGAACTATATTCACCACTACAGCTACCACAATAAAACCATTTAGGCAACCTGAAAGTCATTGCAGATTCACAGGCAGTCCAAATGCTCCAGCCCACTAACAGATAGCAGCATGCCCAGCATGTTGACAGCAATGCCTTGTTGAATTGTAATGCTTATTCGTTGAGCCAAATAGGTACTTAGGTGCCAGCATTTTGATCACGCGTAGACCATTTCGACCAAGCGCTCTAAAAAGTTATATTAATACATATAATATGTGGTATATTTAATTTCATATTACAATCAGAAACTTGGTTATTTCTTTATCATTGTTTGCCCAATCGTGTACGGTAAAATAATTGAATATCACGATGAAAACTTCATACTAGTACAGACTGAACTTTTATCAGTGATTTACAAAAATATTATGATGCTTAAATGCTATCCTTGTTTTGTAGTAGTGTTTAATAAAGTAAAACTTTTCATCATTATTTCATTTTCATAATCAGAAACTTGGTTATTTATCTTTTGTTATTCAAAAGAGTGTCGATATTTTCAATTAAGTTCCAAAAAGAACTTGAAACAGTTACAATACTTATATAGCACTAAACTACACGAATTAAACACTAGGTAAAACAATTAACAATAAGTTCAGTTATATTAATTCGAATTGGGTTAAAAAATAAAAATGTTACCAGTGCCCTACTCACTGCACTTGATCCAGATTCATTATTTCGTAAATGAATGAACTTCTCAATTTTATCAATGCAAACAACGCTACTGGGAAGTGCATGCCCAATATTTGGCTTGCCAGTATTTATGTTTTCGATCGGCCGGTAATCGAAGAGATAGCAATCATCATCATGATTAACCATTGTATAATCGAACATGTTTGGGAGCACGCCCCAGCGGCTTGATTGAGATTGGTCGATAAAAAAATTTTATAGCCAAGTGAGAAACGCTCAAACGATGAACATATTTTGTTAAGAAGAGAAATATTATAAACATTATTATCCCACGTTAAAATAAATTTAAAAAAATTGTTAATAATTATAAAGACTTCTTTAGGAGGCAGATGTTTTTGAGTTTAATATAATTAATAATTATTAAAGTACTAAATTTTATGCCCAAGGCGGGAATCGAACCCGCGTCCTCCGATATCGCGACGGATGTTAGGCATCCGGCCACCTGGGACTTGAGGAAATTGTATTACTTATATGATATGATTTTCGCTTAGCACGCGTTAGTGTTTGTATTCATATTTAAAAAAAACAATAAATATTTATTAATAAACAACTTTATCACGTTTGTCAACAATTGTTAGGAATATAATTGGCGAAGTACTATAGTTACATGATATTATTCTTAAAATATAATGAATATTCTGGTGTGATAAGAAGAACATGTTGTGATGTTATTTTTCGCGCATCATTACAACGGTGGTGACATGTACTTCAACTGCATATATTTTATATCTGCTGATGATGTTTAATAAGATTTATTACGTATTTTACTTTATTTTGCGGAAAGTATCGATAAATATAAACGATAATAATATCATAAGTGAGGTATATGAAAATTATATCAACCTCAGTTATTTTGGAATTAGTATACTTTAAGCTCTTTTGTCCTATCTATGAATAATAGCGGCCATCAAAAACAAAAAAAAAATTGGAATTCTTACTAACGCTGCTGTCAAAGCCATAACATGCCTGCATAAAATATTTTTAGGCATTCTAGCGTTATATCATTTCTTGATTTTCACAGAAATTCAAAATAATATCCAGTTACCTTTAAATAAAAAAATAAAACAAGAGAAAATTTGACTAAGAAAGGATAGCTCTTCGAAGTTCATCTGATGTTAAATAGTAGAATGGCTGATAAAAACAGCATGGAAAATAAAGAAGCATTAAGATAATTGTTATTGACAAGTGGCACCCTACTTATTACCCTACAAAGGAAGCGCCAATCAACGACCTGACTGATAGTTGACACGGGTTTCCTTCTTAAAAATACGGTACCCTAAAAAGGGGACGTCCACACGCCAGCGGGTGTAAGGTATATAGTAATTATTGTTAGACAGGCACACTCAAAAACGCCGCACCAACAACACGTATAATCAACGCACACATTCAAATTTGGTGCGCACACGCAGCTAACGCACACACTACCACTTTTATTCGCGTACCTTTAGGGCTGACACACACTCACGAGTTAAACATCATAATTACGGGGGTCAGCGGCGTGCGTCGAGTTGTAACGAGCCTAAACAAAATGGCGGTCAATTTTATTTGTATACAAATGTGGAGCAGAGGAGCACATTGGATACGTTTGTATTTGAGTGATGTTTTTAAACGGATAAAACGCTTGGTAGCGCTTTGTAGACACGGTGCTGAACTTTCGATAAGATTAAACTCGTACTTTAGTTTCCGTCGCTGCGTTACTTTATCAGCAATTAATGTATCGTTAAATCTTATGAGACTGTTTAGAGTTTTCTTTTCTTTTCAGCGTTACGTAGAAGCTACTTTAAGATAATCTTTATTTTGTATAAGTTATCGTTTTAGCTGTCCTGTGAATATATTCAGATCATTAAAAATATGCTAACTTAGACATATGTATGTATGTACCTAACTATACTCGTAATTCGAAGAATCAACATATTGTTTTAATTTTTTGTTAGTAATGGTCATGTTTTGTCAAGTAATTGTACCTACTCGTATATGAAAATAATTAATGTTAGACTTAAATAAGTCTCTAAAAAGTCTAATGGTTGAAAAGTTTAGTGCCATAATGCTAGCAATCAATCATATTTATATAAAATATAGTTCTGAAGATATTTTGACCTACAAACCTAATACTCTTATCGCACCCTAAAATATAAGCCAGGACATTAACTTTAAAGTAACTGTCACAACGTAGCTATATACAAATAGAGTCAAGAGAGAAAACTCTAAATATTACATATATTATTAGTTAATTGTTTATGTTTCTAAAGTTATGAAATACATAATTTGAGCCGCCCATGGTTTTATACTACTAACTATTATTTATATTATAAATATATTGTTCTATCATGTGATGGAAAGAGAAGATTGCTTTACGTTATCGTCTAAAAAATGATCATTTATAATACTGAACAATGTAAGGTGTGCATATGTAATATATATTTTTTTTAATTCTATTCAAATAGCCTCTAATCGTGTAAATTGGAGTTTATACTTAACGAGACACTGTACCATCTAAGATCAGGCCATAAACTAAATATTTGATATTTATTTGCACAACAAATCTTGCATACAAAATAATTAAGGCACTTATCAAAAATCTCATGAATATAACTACAATTTCTAAGTAGCAATTTCATTGTCGTAAAACTAACATCTACATATCCATATTCAATGAACACATTAAACAAGACAATAATAAAATAAATAACGCAACGCATAATGCTATTAAAATAACAGCTAGTGAACATAATAGTGGAATAAGAATACCCGTCAGCCTACACAGTCCCTCTTATATGATAATGAAGTTATTATGAATTAAATTCCTTTAGGCGTACTCAATTTTTCTTACAGTAGCAGGAAACATTTAAACATGAGTTTGTTAATGATTAATATTTATTAGTAAAAGCACGGTAGGCCTCCGTTTCGAATTGAGCTTACGCAATGAGATTCTAAAAATGTAAATTTTCTGAATGAATTTGGTTTTCAAGTTAGGATTTCGGTGTTCAATTTTGATGGCAAATATAAAGTCGTATATTTCGTGTTTATGTTAAAGAGGTACGTAAAATGCCTTATTAATGTTCAGAGTTATGAGTTTTGGTTCAATGATTAGAATTCAATCTAATTGGCCATATTTTATGGTTCTACCTTGGGATTATATCTCTAAAGACGTTATAGTAGGATACGTGCATGTTACTGCGGCTTACGAATATTAAGATAGTTTCATTTCATCCACAACTCGACTCAGCGTGATAAAGTTGCTGATTATTAGGCGCACTACGGAACACACTAGGCTATACTTCCAACAAAAGCATTGCCAACGAGGGTTGTAATCAGGAAATCTATTAAAAGCAACGGAAGTTAAATTGTTTCACTATATGTTCATGTGGTTGACCTTTGTTATTTTGTACCGGCCTCTAAAAAAACGACCTCAAAGCTTGCAAGCAATAGTAGAATCTATCATCTATATTGAGAGCTATTCTTATTTCGTCATTCCGTTTTATTTAAGAAAAAGAGTTCAGTTTTTATGCCAGGAACTAAACAGAAACAAATGACACACTCAACTGAAAAAGCAGAAACATAATAGTATGAAAAATAATGTGCATCTTTATAGAATACGCAACTGCATAAAATTTTTGGAAGCACACCAACTAGTTCATCTAACAAAACAACCAAACCTATAAAGTAGAATGAATACAATAAAAAGACGATGCTTCCTAGAAACACTCCCTCCGATCCCGTCCAAGATAAAGTCGACGAAGAAAAATCACGAGAATTAAACATTCCTAAAAGAGTTGTCAAGCAACCAAATTAAGTCTAACGGGCACCAAAGAAAAATAACATACAAATAGAAGATCAAGATTGTGGGAACAAAAATAAGTGAGTAATTATTAAAACAAGATTATTATCGAAATCGCTATAAGTCTTGTAAGTTCAAAACAAGTTTCGAATAGATTAATAAATGGATGTGAGCCATTAACGCTTCTAACAGTAATTGCCTGGCACTATTATGATGGATCGTAAGGTTTTTGTGGGTATTTTCTCACCGTACACTTTTTAACGCTTCAAGGGATCTCCTCAAATTACTGTGCTTTGACTCGCTGTTACGTCATTAGCTTAATTAGCTTCAAACTTTCAATAGAAAGAACGCCTCTCAAATTAATTTTGTACAAAATTCCAACGTCGAAGTTCCAGAGACAATTAGCTTGGGTATGATAATGCGGTTGCAAATAAAATATCCCTTTTGTTACAAGTTAATTTGTTTACGAATACTGACAGAGACACAAAAGAACTTAAGCCCTGTCTTATTTAAATTAGGCACTAAAATAAATACGGTTCGTTCGGGTGGCTAGAAAAGCTGAGGGTTTTACAATCTCTGCTTTCGTCGGACGGTGGACGCTCTTAACCAAATTGTATTATTTTGCATTCATTTTTGACAAAGTATACTATGTGAAGAATTTGATTACGAGTTTTTATGTGAAAGTCTTTTGTGTTATAAACGTTTTATTGTTCATTTAAGTTTAGTGAGTTTTCTTTTAAATCCGAATCCCAATTCAAAACATATGTTTTTTTGTATGTGATCTAATATCATTTGGACTACTTGGAAGACTGCAATGGTTTCTTATAGGTTATATACGTATACTGTAGTAGCTGTACGTGTTGTATAATTATATGTAGTTCATAGTATTTTGTTAATAAAGGCATATCACCGAAAGTTGTGAACAAATTTTAATGATTTTAGAATTGTAATATAATGTATATTCACAGAAATTATTTTAGAAAATAACTTTACAGAGGAGAAACGGGAATTTAATCATATGTTAAATGAAATAAGTTAATGAAATTTGATTAATAATTATGCAAAGTAAAAATTTATGTCACGAATGTTTGTAATTAAAAGCAAAGTGCTTTTCTTTTCAATATTTCAAACTCTATAAGGGTGAAAAATCAAAACAAAAAGGCTGTATTACTACGTTTTCTATCCAATTTAGAATTAATTTCTTTTCCTCTACAGAAAGGTTTATGCTATTAAATTATTTAAAAGAGACTATTGTTAATTCAAACCTTAAACTTTGAAAGGGGTCTCAATGTTCGGCAAAGTATATGTTGTACTTCGTGTACTTATGCCATTTGAGTAGGCGCCCAAAATGGTATTTTAAAGAATGTGACGTCATTTTGATCAATTTTATTATACGTTTTATTGACATTGTTTGTGATCTTTTTGAACTCTTTAACGATAGAGATAGGAACCTATGTACCTATCTAATTATAAAAATGGTATAATATTTTTCAAACATTAACACAATTATGGTTAATCATTTCTACGCCTATTTATATATAAAAATATATTATTATTGCGCAGCATAGATGACTTGAAAGTATAAATGAAATTATGAAGATAATTACGTTAACCGAGTTTAACTCTCAAAACTATTTAATAATAGTTATAGAATTCGAGAGCCATGAACATATGATGAAGAATTTTTAAGCGTTTAGTAAAGGTTTTTATTAAGCAAAGATTTCTTCAAATTGTAACTCGTTTTCAGAGTTCCGTACCCAAAGGGTAAAAACGGGACCCTATGACTGAGACTTCGCTGTCCATCCGTCCGTATGCCACCAGGTAATATCACAAGAACGGTGATAGCTAGAAAGTTGAAATTTTCACAGAAGATGTATTTCTGTTGCCGCTATAACAACAAATACAAAAAGTTGGCCAAGTGCGTGTCAGATTCGCGCACGTTAAAACAATAAAAGGTTAAAATATGAAGTCTTATGTTGTATAGCTAATGGTACGGAACCCTTCGTGCGAGAGTCCGACTCGCACCTGGCCGATTTTTTTTAAAGTAAGAGACTATGTTAATATGAATCTACCTATACTCATAGGATATACTTTTAATAATCTAATTATGTAATAAAATAGTAACTAAGACTGAGTTTTACCAAAAAATGTGAAAGCTCTGCCTTAAAGGAGTAGAGGAGTAGAAGACTACAGTATTTAGGCGCGTAGGACGATGAATCAAGTGAAATTACTGGGTGACAGAGATATAAAAACTGTCGTTTACGAATGTCGAGAGTAGTGCAGTTTTGAGTAGAACGGTGCTTACTATCTGATTTTCAATCTCTATATATAATATAAACTTAAATAAACAATCAAACAATTAGGCAATTTTGAAGTAAGCAGCCATATCAACTTTTACACAGCATTATATTCTATCCCAAAACCAAATACGATATGAGCCAGATCGTATTTGGTTTAGTTCATTATTAGAAAATTGATAAGTGATGAATAAGGTATAAGATTTTCAGCAGCTGTTTATATTCTTATATAATGGATTATAATTACAGAATAATGAATATAATAAGAAAACTTCAATTATTCATTGCGGTTACTGATTGAACCTGCATCCGATTCATTAAGTATCCAATCTATTTTTAGTGTATCCAATTCATGTAGCTCAAAATGTCTCAATCAGTTCCATTATGTAGTATTGTTAGCCGTTAATTATTGATATGCATCATTATTATGCACTAACATATATTGGATAGGCCTACACTTCCGCCAATAGCTGTAATTATAACTATATCTCTATCAGTCTCGAGTGATGTCGGTAAATATTGGTTTAGGTCATTAATTTCAACGATAATAGTTACATAAATTGTAGTGCCTCAATCGGAAAAGACCAGTGAATTCAAATAAACGGCATACACATTTTATATAACCAATAAGCATATTTACAAGGACTCCAAAGACAACATCTCCGACCCTTTCATTATAAACATAAAGCAATAAGAAGCTCAAAGCTTAGGGTTATGAATAAACGGAATACCCAAAATTACCGCATGGCTGCACCAGGCGTCATTTGCCGACGAAATGAGTCGTCAGCGATTCAGATCTTTGAAATTGCACATCATTAATTGAGACGTCGGGATCGCGAAGGGGCTGAGTTAAAAAAAGGATAGACCTGTCTCCATACTAATTTAGATATCAAACCAACGAGACCGACAAATTGTTAGCTTGTGTACGCTTCGAAGAATTAAGATGTTATGTTGGCTGCTTTGTTTGGAGTTATTTTCGGTTACGGTTTCAATCGAAATGGTCAAAGTTCGGAGTTTGGCGGTTTTTGTTGTCGACTAGTTTGGAATGTTTGGATGGTCCGACAATGGGTTCAGGATCAATCAGGATTTGTATTTGAAATACGGGTGAGTGAACTTTAGGAGTGAGGAGTTTTGGCGGAATCGAAATGTTTTGAACAGCTTTTGATCTGCGTGACTTTTTGGTATACTGTATGTAGTTGTTTAATTAGTTTCAAATTTTATTTACATTTTATGTATTTTTTGTCATAGTAATGTGTATTAATTTAAGCAGTATTGTAATATAAATACTTTTTAGCTTTAATATTAATAAATATTTATTTATAAGTAGGTATCTCAACAACATTATGTACTATTTTGTGTTAACTTTATTTTTGGGTACCTGAACCTTACGTAATCAATTTTACATAATATGTAGAGGCTCCTTTGGCACTCGATCCTAGATAATGTTGACAAAGTATTTTGATTATAAAGAAGGTTTTTTGAAACTGTTTATTACTTATATTATGAAAATGAAATGTCGTATAATTTTGCTATAAAAAATAGTATAATATGATTATTAAACTCCCAATCAAAACAGGCTCTAAAAGTATTCAATGATAAGAAAGCAATAATTAAAGATATTATTAAATCCAACCATAACTATACAAAAAATAGTGCTCATAAAATACGCCGTTATAAAATTAAAGATAATTTAAGGAATAGAGGCTGATGAACAGAAAATACCTCGCTCGGACGAACTTAAATGTCAGAATTATTAATCGAATCGGACTAGCACCTAACGCATCAACGCGGAACATACAAACGGCTATAATTTACGATTTCGAAATATATGAATATGTAAATCTCAGGACAGACAAGGGTTAATAGATGTTAACAATAAATAAAAAAGATATATAAACGCTAGTGTTGAATGAAAAAGCAATTTTACACTTGCCTTAATGGGAATTGAAAAATCAATCTTACTGATTGGCCGTAAGTGTGTAATAAATATAAGAAATTGACATATAAATGAGTTTTGGTAATTGGAGCACGAATATTAAGTAGTTTGATGTTACTGTTGAAATTTATGGTGGTATTATGAAAATTAACGCCAAAAATATTTTATGCACGAAACTTATATTTATATTCTATCACTTAGGACTTCAATTTTTACTATTGAAACATGTTTCAATAAAGTTCAAGTCCAAGGCTTATCAGATAAAAACAAAGATTTATTTTACTATGTTTTGACACCGAATGTATCAATAATTTGAAGTTCGTCGGAATAATAAACACAAAACACGGCTTATTTTATTTTGACTTGTCTTTGACCACACTCTTAACTGATAGTAAGTCATGGTGTGGTCGAAGATGGTAAGCAGGTTTATTAAATAATGGAAAAATTGTTCTCAAGGACTGATGCTGGTATACACTGTGGGGTGATGGGCTACAATTTTTCTACTTCAAAGTAGGTGAGTATTCGCAGAATGCCCGACTACCATGTAGTAACGACTTACATTCTTAGACAACAAAAAACGGGAGCGATGTGCCCTTTGAAGCAAAGAAGCGCTCAGTAGCAAATGCCACCAGCGGTCACCCATCCAAGTCATGACTGCAGCGAACACTGTTTATCCCAAATTATTGGTTAAGAACGACCAGGCAGCTTCCGCTGCGAGGGCTTCAAAAACATAAATAAATATTGCGGTGATCGCAAAACGTGAAATCTCCGTATATCCTTGTTTGTTTTTCCACATAACTATAATGTCTAGTAATTTCAAATCAGTGACCGGAATAGCCAGAGCAAATAATACATATAAGTTATGAGTACCTAGTGAAAGCATAATGTAATTTTCTACACCAGTACATTTGGCTTTGAGTCTTACGACCGGAGAGAATTGGAACAAAACTGTCTTCATTTGAATATTATTTTACCTATCATGGCAAGGTCTATGAATGTTACATACACTTATTATAACTGTAGTTGGAAATCCAGCTTCTAGTCGTGAGTCTGCTTCCCGCTATTTTGGTTCATATAGAATAAGTCAAATAACATCAGTGATTGAAACTTTAGTATCTACCTAATAATATTCGTATGTGGTGATGATGAGATTAAAAAAATCGGCCAAGTGCGAGTCGGACTCGTGCACGAAGGGTTCCGTACCATTAGCTATACAACATTAGACTTCATATTTTAACCTTATTTTTGTTTTAACGTGCGCGAGTCCGACTCGCACTTGGCCAAATTTTTGTATTTGTTGTTATAGCAACAGAAATACATTATCTGTGAAAATTTCAACTGTGTAGCTATCACCGTTCTTGAGATACAGCCTGGTGACAGACGGACAGACGGAAGGACGGACGGATGGACGGACTGACAGCGAAGTTTCAGTAATAATAATATAATAATAAATTCATTTATTTCGGGCAACTAGACCCATATAAGGCACACACCAGTAACAGTTTTACATTGAAAAATAAAATGATAGTATTATAGTAAATGTCAGAAAATTCAAAATAAAATAAGATACAATGAAATTAAAATAATAGTATTATATTAAATGTCAAAAGATTCAAAATAAAATAAGATACAATGAAATTAAAATAATAGTATTATAGTAAATGTCAAAAAATTCGAAATAAAATAAGACACAGTGAAATTAAATAATAGGGTCCCGCATTGACCCTTTGGCTACGGAACCTTGAAATCCAATAACCATCAGCTTGCTTGTCTAGGATGCACTTACTTTCTCATTTTAGATAGAAACCGTCCATGTATGTCCCACATACTACACAACTAAGACACAATGACCCAGCAGAAGGACATATTTAGCTAAATGGCCAAAACAACCAACTTTTGCTTGTGGCACACAAAGTTCAAATACATCAACGTTGGTCATAAAAACGACGAAACATATTCATTATTCTAACGGAATTCATCACTACGAGATGAGTAAATTTATGCGGAATCACGTCCTCCCCAAATCAGTTTATCAAAACAAATGGACAAAAGCAGTTCAGTTATTACAACCTACTCGTACATTATGTATAAGGTATATTCCCTCTCCGTATATGTACCAGATTTACATACAAACATTTGCTTTTTGTATGGATTTATATTTATATGGATTACATTTATGATTGTCGGTTTGTTGTCTCTTTGTGAAATTCAAGTGGATTGCTTTTTTGCAATTTATAGGTTTAGTGCAATCAGTTTGCTGGACATGCTGCTATCTGTTTGTGCAGCATTTGAGTTTAATATCTTAAATCATACCCTATATCACGATGAAAACTTTATAGCTCTATGCAAACAGTATACACAGCAAGATCATAGATATAGAGCCATAAATTGAAAAAAAAAGAGCTGAAGATTGACAACTTGAGAAAGGTGACCCGATCTTCTGCAATGAGCAAACGATTGAAGGGAGAGAAATAGCCACTGTTGCCATTGACCTCAAGTAAAGTAAGTGATTAAAGAATTTCACCAAAATAAGGTGAAGCGTTGCTGTCTGGTCGTCGGGAGATGAAAAAATTCCATAGCACCCTGAAATGAACCGGAATTAGATAGTGAAAGATTTGCGCCTGCGTCTCATCTCTCTGTCGTCTCTCTGCCTCATACCTCCTATCCGCTACTAAAGTAATTATAGACACATCTTTTGGCATTTTCCTATGTCATCCTTAGTGTTTAGGAAAAAATATAATTTACTTAAATGAGGCCACAAAACAAGGTAGCCAAGTCACTTTCAACTTACAAGTCATTGCACACTCAGTGAGAGTGTGCAAAGACTAGAAAGTTGACTAAATGCCATCATTGTAGTATTTATAGTAATTAACGCATATAGTTCGTAGTAGTTTGATAATGTAGCCGGATAATAAAATGAAAAGTACATTTTAAATGTTTTTATTTGTGAAATAAAATGATTAAAACTATGATTTTCATTAAATAAATTTAACATAACGGATTTAATCACGTTTGTAATTGTAAAACATTTTTATCCCAAACTTACTAAACAGAGATGAAAAGAAAAATTTCAAGAGGGTGGGCAGCAGTACCTTCTGCTGAAGAATTTCCATCTTGCATCTCCGTTCCCCAAGACACCTTTTTTTTATGGGGTAGGAGGGCAAACGAGCAGGCCTCTCACCTGATGGTAAGTGATCACCGTCGCCCACAAACATCCGCAACACCAGAGGTCTCGAGGATGCGTTGCCGGCCTTCAAGGAGGGAATATGCTCTCGAGAATATGAATACCTGCCAAGCGTAGGGCTCACAGCAAGCTCCCCTTAACCCAAAGGGGTGGCCTTTAGTGTTGTGGCTATTGATCTGATATGTGACATAATCACGAAAATTTCAGAACCAAAAATTGGTAAAGCCATATGCTGAACATAGTATATTCTAAGATTCTAAGAGAACGCGACTCTCAAACATAACCGCTCAAAACTCGCGTGACTAAACTCCCTTAATAAGAACAAAACGCTTGCTTAGAAGACATTAGCGTCGTCGCTTATTTTAATAGTGCAGCCTATAAGGAAGTAAGTGATGAAGGGAGCGTGCAACTATCTACATTGTATGGGCGCACCGGTTTGTGCGGTAACGTGATAGTTACTGGTTCCAGTAGCTGTTATCATAATTATTATAAATATGGTAATGTTTGACTACGTGGTAGGGCGAAATAGTGATGGTGGGATGAGATGCATCTATACAATAGAATTGTAATAATACAGTGACATAGCTGGACTATTTTTGAAAGAGTAACTGAAAAGCAATGATATCTGAGATAAAAGTTTTAAAGCAATGATATCCGAGTGGTAATAGCTATGGAGGCTATGGAGGAGCTACTAGATGGACTGACGACAACATAAAAGTCGCGGGTAGCCAATGGTCACAAGCGGCTAATAGCCGTACTTTGTGGCGTTCTATGGGGGAGGCCTTTGTTCAACAGTGGACGTATTCCGGCTGATGATGATGATGAGTAGCTATGGACTGCCATGCCACAGGTCGCGCACCGGATTGAACTTCACCTAATGGTGAAGGGGCATTTTGTGAATGCTCGGCTGGCTGGCTACCACCCTCAAGTAGAAAATCTGTCGCCAAGCACATAAGAGTGTGTTCCGGTAGCAGTCCTTGAGAGCCAGTAAAATTACATGCATATGATAAGACTTAGCAACTGTGTGTCTCAGGGTGACGGTCACAGTGCAATTCGTGACTTAATACATCTGTTACAGGCAGAGGCTAGTCCGCTTAACATCAGATGGGCCTCAAGCTTGTTCCGTCACAATAACATAAAAAAACCGTATAGGTTCACCACTACATCACATTGAGTTTGAGGATGTCAACTGTTTTTAATGTAATTACCAATGGTCTGATTGTGGTCAAAAGGTAGCCTTGAAGCGGTACAAAAACCAAAACATATTACATTTCAATTTTTTAATAAAAAAGACACTAAAGTTCACTGAATCTTATTTTCACTGATATTCAATTGTTATTGGAAATATAAATTGTGTAAATAATACCTTCTTTACAACTTAACTCCCTTCTCGACTCTCTGTTATGATGACAATTTATAGCAATGTAACTAATATACATCTTGGTTAATGCTAATAATCTCGGACATTAATGCTCGGAAACCGTTTACATGCGCATTATCATCTATTAATCATTTCTTGAGCTAACAAAGGCAAGACAGGGAACCTATGTCTAATTTAAATAGGGTCTTAACGTAAGATATAGCGGGTGATAATAAAACTAGATTTCCGTGACCATACGAACTTAGAAATACGATACGAAAAAGTGACGTGCCTATAGCCACCTAGGAGAAATAGTTTGAGACGCTGAACCACATTTTTTTTTTCCTTTCAAATCTATCTCTTCCTTATCTGAATATGGAACTCAGGACATGTAGCTCTCAAAGAGACGCATTTCACCACTTAGTGAGAGCATTTAAAAGTTTTTGGGCAGTTTTCAATGCACCTGTAATTGGCAAAAGTTAGTCCGCTTAACATCAGATAGGCCTCGAGCTTGTTCCGTCACAATAACATAAAAAGTTGAATTTGAATTATTATTTTTTATAACGACTTCAACGTATTGTAATTTCCATTTCTGAAACAAATTCAAAGACAATATTTTTATCAAACCATTGCGACTAAAGTGTCGTGTCAAAAAAGAAGGAGGCTCTAAATATTTTTATGTAATTTTTTTTGATAAATCTTTTGAGTAAAGAATAATATGCTTGTTGAATGTTTTGTAGGACCAACTATTAATTGAACATTATTTGTTTGCTTAAC
Organism: Plagodis dolabraria; assembly: GCA_963854805.1. Taxonomy (NCBI): domain Eukaryota; kingdom Metazoa; phylum Arthropoda; class Insecta; order Lepidoptera; family Geometridae; genus Plagodis; species Plagodis dolabraria. The sequence continues at coordinate 24,137,979 of OY978459.1, forward strand.
ACCTTTCTTTGAAGATTGAACATGTTTCATCGGCTTTTTATTATTTTCTAGACGCAGGCAGCTGCTAACTATAAGTGCACCACGTTTTCGAAGCATATCATATCGTATGATTTATTATCCAATAAAAAATAGGTCAGACAGAATTATATTCAGAGACGAAGATCTGTAGACTGACTGATATTAAGAGAGTGGGCAATGTTAAAAATAATAAGGGCATTATGACTAAATAGGCACCCGGCTGGGACTCGCGTTATATTTACCGGATAGATTCCTAGTTACGTGCTGAGGCCCGCGCTCGCCGCCTCGCGCAACCGTGACTCCCAGACGAAGGGCTACAATATAGCCCGAAACTGGTCGGAATCTATCCGGTAAATATAACGCGAGTCCCAGCCGGGTGCCTATTTAGTCATAATGGACAAAACTCGCGATAGTTTTCTAAGTGAAATAATAAGGGCACTAAGAATATATGAGATGGTTCTTAAGTATCCTTAGTTATTATTTAAAAATATTTGGCTTAAAGTGGCGTACGTTCGTAAACGATTATTTGGCCAAATATAATATACTAAGATTAACGCTAGATTTTAAATTCACAGAGATACTATTCCGTTACATTTCTTTTACTAATTCAGTTGCTTTGTATAATGAGACTTTATCTTAGAATGTTATCAAATAAGGAAATTTATACAGTATTTTAAATTTGTATCTACTTTCATACATATTAATGATTCGCGAAATTGGTTGTAATAATATTAAGTGCTGACTTAATAAAAGATTCAAGTTGTTAAAGGATTTCAAACTGAATTAATGAGCGAAACGTTTTTCAGAAGCAATAACAAAGGTCCATAAAATTAAACAACTGATATTCAATACCAGATATGAAGACTAACATAATAAAAGAGTATAATCTTGTGATAAAAGCAACATCAACGAGCAATGGTCGTAACATAAATAACTGAAAGGTCTCATCTTACAAGGTACACTTGGCGACGTGTAAAATATTGTTATTGATAATAAAACAACTATAACTCAACCCGATGACTTTATACAGAGAATTGCATCACGTATTGAGGAATTTGAGAACACCGTGTAAGAAGATCTGGTTGAAAATAAAGGTATATTTTATGAATAAATTATGGCAATGTAAAGTATGATAAACGATGGTAACGATTGTAATGGAACGGCTAGGTGTACAGTTGGCAAGGCAAGTCGTGATCGTAACCTTTAAGGCGATGAAGTAGAAGAGAGTGGTGGCGGTATTAAAACTTGTGTGGGTGATTGTAAAGCACCTCACATCAAGCGCAGCGGGTGGTTCTGACAAGTAAACTAGTATCTCGCAGTGAGGGTAACGTAATAATCTAAGTATATCACGACCAGAGTTCCTAGACACTTTATAGAATCAAAATGTTGTATTTAAAGAACAAAGGTGGAGGTCTTTGGAAGTTGGCGGAATAATATTAATACTGATGTTCAATAAACACTCACGTTTCTAATGATTATGATGTTACGAATAATTAAAGTTCTGACGTTTTTAGATCAGGTCAAATGTTAATAGAAGTTAGAATTAAGAACCGTCTGGTAAGCTGGTCTGATAATTTTAATTGCTTCATACATAATTTTGTACTTATTTTAAATTCACTTCCGGAAATTAAATAGCGCAATGATGTATTTAGTAGCAAGAAGATATCATGGATTAAACTATAAGTATAGAGTGACAAAAGTTTGTATTTCTCTCATAATCTAAATCAATTGAGAAAATCTTCCAAAACGGATGTCTGTATCAAAATATTTGGTTCTAATAGATATTAAAGTATTTTTTCGCTAAGTACACTATTATTAGTTAATAGTACCACCTAATTTTATTTTAACAAACATTAATGTGTCTTTATATTTTTTATTTTATGCATAACTATATGTTTTGAAATTGAGGCGATAGACATATCTTGTCTTAAACGCCAGTATCGAAACTTATTAAACCCGATCTTAATCACCTGGTTTGACTGGAAGAAAATCTAGATTAACTCGTTAGTTAGAGAAACTTTGAAGAAAACCAGACGGCAGACAACGATTGAAACAAACTACACGCCACTTAATGCATTTGAGTTCATTAACATTAAAATAGTAATGACTTTATTCATGATCAGAATCCGATAATTAGACCCTGCATATGCACATTGATGGTAATTTTATGCAGGTAATATTATTTGCTGAATTAGCAGACTGGTGTGCTAATTTTTATTACATTTAGATAGCTGTTTCAAGATTTTTTAAATTACTTTTACTCATAAGCACGCTAAGCCAGAAAATTAAAATTCTATTAGATGGAAAAATGGCGTCTAGCTGGTTTCGACCCCTGACTACAAGTCTTCGGCACTGTCACTTTACCCCTTGACTAAAACAGTGCTCATCAATAACCACATATTTGTTCATCTGTCAATTTTTATCTATATTGCTGAGTAGTACAGTTTTGAAACATTAATTAATAAATAACGAAAAAACTGAATACTGTCACTGAGCAGTCTTAAAATAAGACTATTAAGCAAACACTGGATTCGGAAAGGGTTAATTGACTACCAAGTTTGATTGTGGAGTCCAGCTTCTAAACCGCCATAGGTAGCCGTTAATGATTAACAAATCAAAGCAATTACGTACTTTAATGTACTGTCTTCATTTAAGTGATGAATAATGATCCCAGAGACTTATTTGATGCGTCAAAATTTGATTTGGATATATGTCTGAACATAAGACATTGATATCCAAATTGATTTCACAGAAGCACACCAAAAACAAAACGTTCATCAAAACCAACGCGAGCATTAAAAACTCCGACTCATATTACTCAAAAGAGTCTCACATTAAACGTAATACCGGAGGGACGGCAGGTGACAAAAACTGTTATGAATGCCGGGAGCAGATCCCTAGTTTTTGCTTTAAACCCGTTCTGAAAGGGCCAACACTCAAGAATGCAGCAAGACGATGATATGTGAAGCGGGCTTTAGCATGGGGCTGCTAAAACAGCGTATAAGCACTCGTAGCTATTGCTACTGCCTTTTATACTAGGACCGTTTCGCCAAGAAAGCTTTTTAAAGAAATTGATATCAAGTTAAAGAAATTGACATCAAGTCCGTGCCATTATATGTACATAAACGCATTTTGGTGTAATTTAGCCCACTTCTGAAAAGTAGTTATAGTAAATCAAACAGCTTAGAAATATTTCAATGCCTCCTCAATACTATAAATAATATCTTTATAAAATATTGAGTACAGAATTCATGCAAAGTAATCGCGAAGAATTAATAATTAAATTGAATATGTAATCCCAGTATTACATTTAAATAATATATATTAAAAATGCTCTCATATTTCTCACAAATGTCACCTTAAAGTTTATTATATTAGTTTTTAGTGAACCTAATCCAATTTTTTAAAGGCTCTTTTTTTAGGTACAAGTAGTTATTTCTATGGCCCACAAGCTACATGAGCATATATATATTTGCCATAAGCAATAGCAATATTGCCATAGTTCAGATGCTCCAATACTGTTCGTTTAAAATGTTATCCTATTATTTTTTTCCTCTTAACGGTTATAAGCTTTCTAACATTGTAATTATAGATAAATTTTAGCTATGACTTACTCACTACGTTACCTCGATTGGCAGAGTATGTCCCGGCTATGAAGACGGATCGGTGGTCCTTTCAATAGGTATAGTATCTTGATTTACAATATTAAAATTTTAGAACATTGCTGAATGGTTTTGTTTTCCTTTCATTGTGCTGTTGTAAGCCTATTCGCTGCATTACAAATTAATATATATTATTTTCTGACCTCAGTATCACAATCAAGTTGCAATCCACTTTCATCACGAGTAAATCCCATCGACAAGATAACACAATAATTTTAAAGTGGATAAAAATAATACTTTCGCAAACACTAACCATAATTTGAGGTCTTTTAAAATTGCCGTGACTTCGTTAGCAACGTTCTTCCTAAAGAACCAAAGAAATCCAAAAGGTGTATATAATTGCACCGTCAAATTCAACGATTTCATTCTGCCTCTACCCAGGATACCTCTTAATTTGCGCCTGAGGTCGTTTCTTTTCAATCCCATGGTGAAACGAGTTGATTTAAAGCAACATCATTATTTCGTACTAATCTAGACAGTACAAGAAGTTCCGATCTTTTTAAAATGTAAATATAAATTTGGTATCCTAAGAACATTTCAGATAATTCCATTCTTCATGGAATTTGAAGCATCATCTTCAGTATATCATAATTTAATATATACGTAATTTTATACTCATTAGGACCTCATGACTCTCGTTTACGAAGTTAGTGCCTTAAACCTACTACATGAAGCACTTTTGTTAGAACAATTTCTGAATAGACGTCGTAGAGTACCGGATTTGAATTGATACAATTATTTTTCCTCCTTATTTACTGTCGTATAAGGTAACTAATAACTTAAACGTATCGTCTAAGGTGTTGCTGTACAATAGATGCTGATAATAAGGCTCTCTAAATTCATTACTTTAGTCATTACTTTTATGTACTTAGTTTAGTCTCTCTAAATGTATTAGTTTTTTCAATTCCTAAGTAACTAAATGGTAGTGGCTGCACTATCATTAAAAGCAGTCGCCAGAAGAGTTGGCGTCACAGGGTGGCTGGTCATAAAATCACACCCAAAACTTTGTACAATATTATTATACTTATGTAGTTATTGTATTTTTTCGAGAAATTCTTATTTTGAAATATGTTCTTGTGTTGTATTAAGTGTTTCCAGAAAAATCTTAAGGTTCAGGCAAAGGCTAGTCATCTTTATGCCCTTGTAGCGAAAACTACCATCGAAAACATACATAAAGTCAGAGAACGGCTGGTCCTAACACAGAAGCCAAATCTTTTACTATGTTATTGTATCATCCTACATCTTTTTGTATAACAAATAATTTCAAATATATTTTGGCGGCTTCCAATAGTGGAAAAAATATATTATTTTAACAATTTGTAGGATAAAAGTAGAAAGATGATGACAATGATTATTATTCATTTAATTATTAACCAGAAAATATTATATAACACTAACAGAGTAGTAGCATTAAAGCACTTGATGTGCGTGACCTATCCAATCTTTAGACGACTTGCTACTGTGCAGAATGTACAATTTTACTGTGCAAACCTTAATTATCTTTAATTACATTCAATGTAGCCAACAATTGGTTGTAATTAATGTCAGTGGTTAACGATAGTTTTATCACCATCTCGTTTTAGTGATTAATGAAAGAATCTATTCATTAATCGTTGCAAAACATGTTGATTGCATAGTGATTAATACTTAGTGTCAAGCGAGCAATTTTGCCGTCATTAATTTTGTAGTTGCCTTACGATTTGTTCGAACTTACACATAGAGAAATAAACAGGAGGTTCATCTATGCTTCGCTGGTCATATCATGATCAGTTCCAAATAAAATACGGGTTAACAACACGGTGTGCAATGCAGAATTAGTTAGCTGAGATCATCTTCCTTTCCTTATCCTGTTTCTTCAGGATCGGTATAAATGTATGCCTTATTTACAATGACCATAACAACAAGATATCTTGAACATGATGACGAAGATCTCCAAATACAGTGAAATTACAGACAGCAAAAGTGTCAGCAAATTTGCAATGTTTCTAACTGTAACCACAATATTTTGATAAAATTTTGTGATATCTGTGATATTAGAAGAATAATTATAATGAAAACAATATAAGTAAACGCGCACTTATTCATATCGACATACTAAAAATACATATCGTCATTCCTGTATTATCCTAAAGGGTAGGCAGAGGTGTTTATCTATTTGGAGTCACAGCTGCGATGAATCTTGAACAAACTTTGTCTATCAATTAAATTCTTCTTTATAATTCAACGTAATTCAAAATGTATACTCAATTTTTAAAAACGCATCTACCGATGCAATTAACTGTATTGTTATGTTAATCAGATTTCTTATTGAGATACACCGGTCCGATGATGTGAGATAAATATCTTCTTATTGCTTGTTTGCCTACAAGATTAATGTTCCTGCAATGTTCTTTATTTATAATGTTCATCGTTGGTACATTTTGAGTAGTAATTGAACGTTTTGCCGGCGCAGATGGTTGAAAAAATAACACTCGGGAAATAACGAACCTAAGAAATCGTTGGTCGCAATTTTTATTTTGTTTTTATTAGATTGCGAATGAAATAGGCATATAAACACGAAAGATACATTTAAACGACCGAATTGAATCAGATAAATAGTCAGTCAAAACAGTGTCAAAGCAAATCGTAAGTTACAAATGTACATATACAAATCGAATTTGTGTTTTTAATGCACTGTGGGCAAAACTAACCAAAAAATTACTCGAGGAAAAGTTTAACGAAATAATTTATTTAAGAAAACAAATGATTACATCGTTTTATTTTAAGTGGCTTGACATGAAACATCTATAAACTAACCAATAATATTAGCAGTCTTTTGCACCACGTAGCATTTTTTTTGTACTTACATCAGAGTCGATATATCACCACCCTGTTCATTAACAGCTGCTCTTATTAGTGTGTTTTGGGTTGAAAGATAGGAAATACTTAAAAATTTCATACACAAAATAATTTGATATCAACATTATACCTAAACATACCTTCACTTCATATCAAATTCGAAAGATACGCTCTCTATATTACGTTTTTCAATCTCTTTTTTTTCCTTAACCAGTCAAGTCTTCGTCACTATAAAACCTATTCTTTTTTTTAAATATTAAAATCTAATCATTAAAAAGCTATCTCACCATTACCTAAAACATTTTATGTATAAATTTAAATATCAACAAAAGCGACAATACCCCACCGGCAGATGAACCAAAAACATCTCATACCGCAATTCATAATTTGGCTTTCGTTTAACGTCTTCCCATTAGACTATCGGATGAAAGAACCAGGAACCCCTTTGATGTCATCCAAACTAAAATTTGTTTTGAGACGTACGCTTCATCCATCAAAAAAATCACCCATCCCCTGTTTACGTTTAATGGACATAGTCATAATAAATACTGAAGAATTTCCGTCGACGAGCTTTGAAAATAATCATGTATCATCCACATTTGTTCCCAATTATGCTGTTGAAATATACACTGAGAATCGGTTCTTGGGTCGGATGTCGGACTGACTTGTAATTAATATCACTTGGTTCAAGGACTGAATAAACTAAGTAATATTTGACGGGTGATTATATTGTAATAATTATCTCTTAAAATACATGCGATTATGGCTAAATTTGCTAAATTATTAATTTAAATAATTATCAATGTGCGTTTTCTTTTATCAGCACCTGAGAAATAATAATTAAGTAACAGTAACAAACTTTTTTGCTAGATATATGTTACAGTATTGTTAAAATATCAAAAATACATTTTGAATCATTCGTTACGAGAGAATATTGGTCATACCCTCAGTTTTGGAATAAATCTATTCTAGCTCAGTCTGAATTGAAAAAATTATAAAAAATATTATTGATAAAAAATGTATAAAAAATGAGTATGGTTAAAATAATATAAAATAATCATACATTTTGATATGTATATATTTTAAAAATTAGGGGGTCAAATGGTGGGCCCCATAATTTTGAGCGTAAATAAACCTGAGCGTAGGGGCTAAGAGAAAAGAAATCAAAGCTTATATCAGGCAGACGAAATTACCGAACCTTTATATGTTGACTTTCTGACATAGATGCATGTGATGATGTCTCAAGAATGTTATGAGAAATTTATTATGACCTTATAATAATAGTTACTTAATACAAATTCATGCCAGCATCAGCAGAGCATGACATGACTTACTGTGTCACCCAGAGAGTACTTTTCTTTCATGCCAACGTAAGTAAGCTAGGCTATGACATAATAAAAAAAAAATATAAATCCAAAAATAAATAAAACTGTACCGTAATAATATTGTAATTTATAATATGAATGTGTAGTAATAATGTTATACCGCTTTCGTTCCTCGTTTGCAAGTCATTTCAACACATGTGTGGAGTTATTTTCCAGATTTTTTGCATAATTATTGTTTATTCGAATTTTGATAATGTGTTAAGTGGATCGTATAGGGAACAGTTTCTAAAGATAAAGGAAATAAATTTACGCTTTGCTTATGTTAATTTTTAATGGAGTTAATCTTTTTAACGTTTATTAGATGAGATTAAGGAGTGAATTTGTGGATAGTTTATGAGGATCCACTGATACTCAGATTTTAAGGTTAATTGCTCTATCAAAGAACATTTTACATATATAAAAGTGAAATTATGTTTCCCGGTTATGTGCTTATGTAATTATTATAAAAATAACGCTTAAGCCTTGTTTGATGACATTATCATTAACTTATTACATAGAAAATGTTAAACTTGTTTCCTTAAAACGTTTTCCTTGTAATATATGTTTAGCTTATAACAACTTCCCGCGTACAATGTTGCTAAAATTTATTTGTTAGAACAGCCCTGACTTAGGACTAGCATTCCTATACACGCTAATGAAGCAGCTAAGTGATAGAAAAATGCAGAAGGTTTAATTTCAATCACAAAACAAGAATATGCAATTATAAAAAAAAAAAAAAACTAGTTCAGATGACTAATGAAACGCAAAAATATTCTCACTCATTGCATTAAAAACGGTAAAACCAAACTCCTAAACATCACAGACCGTTAAAACACATAAAAGGTCCCACCTTTTAGCAACGTCCATGTGAAATTTGATAACGCCACAGTCCATTTTAATTACAAATGCCCCACACCTTTTAATATCCGTACAATACAAACACAGACACAAAAACAAACACAAGGGTTTTAGGACGGCGACACACTAAGCGTTATCAATGCTTGGACCGACGTCACGCTCCCACCAGATAATGGGCGGTCAATATTTGAAAACCCATCACTGACAACGTCAAAATGACTTCTTCACTTTACTTACACAACTTTATTAGTACACATCTAAAACTCGAAACTGAACCGTAAATCCTAGACGAAAGCGTTGATTTATAGGTTAATAAAGTGAATATGAGTGATAATGTCTGGCTACTTGATCCATTAGGCATTTCTTTGAATATCAAAAATAAAAGTAACTGTATAGGATATGTCACAGGTAATAATGACATCAGAGTAGTTTAATATAACGAACGCGTGGTGTACGTAGCACTTTGAATGACGTATTCAGAAATGTTACGCAGTGAAAGAGAGAAGTATAATTATTTAAAATAGTAAACAATATGTACTTTAGTGCATCTACAATTCTACATCCAATTTGCTCTACGGCACGAAAGTTCTTGAAATGTTGTGTAATTTAATTTATTTTATATTTTGTAAGTTCGTGATTATTACACGACCGCCCAAAAAAAGAGTGTTATGTTTTGAGGATTCATGTATGTATGTTTGTGAGTTTCTTAATCACACCATAACTTTTTAATAGCTTAACCAATTTTTATGTATGAGGTATTGTTAGATTTGTTAGATTTGTCTTAATAGCGCAAGTTACACTAGGTATAACCCATTGAGAGGGTATCAAAATGAAGAGCTTTAAGAAATTAATTTCATATATATATATTTGTATATATATAATTTGCAGTTTTAATTTTAATGGTACTATAAAACGTTTATTGAAAATAGACAATTTATGCTCGGATTTATTTACTTTTTTTTTTTTTTAATTTATACTTCTTTTATTGTTTGCTTAAAGAGGATACTCAATTTTATGGTGTGGAATTAAATTTTATTATATTATTATAATATTATCAACACGCTCACAACTAACTTCCGTAACAATTTCAGCATCGTTCTGATTTTTGTATTTGTGAGATTATAATAATATTGCTAGTATTTTCTTAAACAGTTATTGAACAATGCACGCGATTATATAAATTACCTCCAAATATATTAAAATGACGTTTACCCATCACGAATGTCATACATTCAATAATATACAAAAGCATTAGATATTATAGAAATATAATTATAGACTAGAAATTAAAAACATTGTACACAATCTAGCGTTTTACGTGATCAAGTACAATAGTTAGACGATCTAGCAACTAAATAAAAAAAACCCGTCATATTCGTCAGCGTCGCGACTTATTTTATTTTTAGCTGATAGGCTTGCCTTTGACCACTATCTTACCTGTTGGTAAGTGATAATGTGGCTGAAGACGTTCAGGTTAACCTATACTTACTAATTAACAGACAGGTTCTTAGCGACAAATTTTCTATTTGTAAGTGATAGCTAATCAGGCGGGTATTTGCAAAATACACTAAACCTGGCCCTGACGGCTTAACGTGTCCTCCGAAGCACGGAAGCACTCAGGAGTGATGTCACTCAGCGATCACCCATCCAATGCATGACTACAGCGTACGTCGGTTAAGAACGGCTAAGCAAACTTCCCTTCGAGCCCTTCAAAATTAATAAGATACTCCGCTAGTATTGACACCTTTTACTCACTAGAGACCTAAAACGAGCGTTCTACCTTTCAGAATAAATATTATGAGACTTTTAACCGATTTTACAATTTGCATCTTGTTTCAATATTAGCTGAAAATGGTAACTTTACAGTAACAAAATATTATCCCTCAAGATAACCAAAACTTTATCTGCCTTATTAAAACTTGTACGATAAATCCCTAAAAACAAAATTGTCTGCACAGTCGTCCCAGTAAATAAGGATTAAAGTATTTAATCAGTTGTTTCTAGCTTTCTTGCTCCGCCGGCTTGTTTAAAGGAAAGTTTTGACGTGACTTATATCTTCGCAACTTTAGGAAGAACGTGTTGCAAAAGAAAACAAATTAAGCCAGGTGAAGATGACAAACTTTCTCAAGTCTTTATTCGGAAGGGTAGACAGAAGGTATGATTACTTACATTATTCTTCCGCTATTGTTCATGAAATGTCACTGATACCTGTAAATAAACAAAACAAAATTGTCAAAGATCCATTAGAATGAAGTGATATTCCCATCTGACCATTATCGTTGGTAACATTAAAATTTGACAGTACATTAGTATCATATTGGTAGGATATTACTTTATAAGTGTGTGTGTGGGTGTAGGATCAAAGAAGATGCTTTCCGGCTTACCATTTTAAGATAAAGGCGTGCTATAGAGACGCCTATACGGTGCGGTAAGAGATTACAATTTTATTTACTACTCCAAAACGTTCGATAATCTATGTCTTAATTAACCAAGCGAGAGGAATGCTGGCACCATGGTACTCTTACTTTTAAATCTCAACAATTTTAAATTTCGTCACGGTCAATCGAATTCCTACTTTATTGTTGTTATGATAAGAGTTATTCATACGGTTATTGGAATAATGGAAAAGACCGCAAAGAAATCGTAACAGTATCGTTTCGAGTTCATTAGTATTGGGTGCTTTACATGTGTTTTGTCGGAAACCAATATCCATTTGCTTGGGGCTGATTTGATTGGAATTATTTTCGTAAGCAAGAACGACATGTTTTATTCTGTTACGCTTTGATTTTACTCACTTTATTTCCCCCTGAGTGTTGCCTAAATTGATTTTGTTTTACGGTTTCGCATTTTAATTTTAGATATATTATAAATGTGTATGTTACATTATTCAGTAATTGCACCGTTCTTAACGTTTGAAAATTTACCGTAGATGAAATCAAACACTTTTTACATCCTTATTCAATTGAAATATTCGTTCTTGACTGTACCTGACCTCAATTTTCCGATTGATGGGTTACGTGTAATGGGTCATAAAATCCATAGTAAATCTGGCAGTAAGATAAATTTTATTTTAATAAGCACTCCTTTGCTTACGATGATCGATCCGATAAAGTTGAATTTGAGGGTCCACAAATTTAATCAGCAACATAAAACAAACTGGCTGACAAAGTTGCTGTAGTAGTAATCCTAACAGAAATTTATTAAGAGGAACTCGAATCAATCACAAAACGTAATCCTGTAAGGCTATAAACAATCTGAGACAAACGCCGATAAAGCCTGTTTTACGATCTGCCACCTCGTTTATATCCGAAAGCGTTGGGGCAAAACAAAACGTAGAATATGGTAACAAAATGGGACCACTCAATAGTATTGTAACATTTACAGATTTACGATTATCCTCGATGGTATATATCAAGTTATCATTAAAATCCTCCATCTTGGAAGGGAATTTGGATATGTTTATGGGGTTATTTTGATACAATACATTTGTTTAAATTGTTTGGTTTAGCTGGGTTATGTGATTTATAGCCTTGGTATAAGAATTATTTTTGTGGAGTTTGACATTTGTAATGACTGATATAGGTATATTATGAAACATAGAGACATTATTTATAGAAACCAATATGTTATTTTTCTTAATATTTTGAATGAATTATAATAGGTATATTACTTATATAAAAAAATGCCTAAGAATCCCCGCTGGATATCTGGTTGTTATCCTTCTCAGGTCACATTTCTCAGAGTCGCGTGATATTTTCAGACCAGGTTAGACAAATTTGTAGGATGTTTTCCCGATTCACATTTTGTACTTTTTTTAAATTGGTGGAAAAATGAGGATAAAAATATATTCAGTCACGAGATCTTCAGCTCGCAAAGCCTAAGTAACCAATATTTACATAACAGGTCAAAAAATATGAATCGGACATATCAGAACTATTAAAACGTATGTTACATACCGACAACATTCTCAAGCACTAGAATTCAATTATTATCAAGTAGTATAGCGTTAGTTAACATATGACCCTTGCCTTAACCATAGTCACTGTCGGTGATTCATGCCCTTAACGGTGACTATTGCGAATCCGTGACAGTAGATTTATGAGATGCTGGCTCAGGTGACGACTTCAGATAATATTTCAAATGTATGTATGTTACATTAGTTTGTCCTTAGTAACAGAACACTACACACTATATACAATGCTGCACCAACTACATCGAAAGCATATAGGCAGCCTAAACGTCCTTGAAGGCATTTAGGTACCTACTTTTTACACATTTTGTAATATTAAAAATACCCATACCGTATTACACGGCTGGCCAAAAAAAGGAGAGTTTTCAGGGTTCATGTATGTATGTATGTTTGTGAGATTCTTTATTCCACCATAACTTCTTAACGGTTCAACCGATTTTAATATATATATAATAAATCATTAGATTCATCTTAATAGTCCAGGTGACATTGGGTACATAAAAAAGCAAAAAAGCAAACTGACAGATGTTAGACACAATATTTTACAAAAAAAAAATTTACTCTCCCAAACCCATCGAGTGGGTAATCAAAATGAAGAGCTTTAAGAAATGATTCCATAAATATATAAAACTTATAGTTTTAATTTTGTTGTCAAATGCAGTGCTGCCAGATTCAATTGATCCACAACATTGGCTTTCTAGTTCTACAGTGAAAACGTGGACAAATAGGACAAGATAAATTAAAAAAGTTTCTTCATAATCTATTAAAAATATGACAAAGAGTTTGTATGGTTCTCTATTCTCTGTCTGTTGGTTTTTAATTTTCTTATATCTATATAAAAACTACTGCAACAGCTTGTAGCAACTGAAAAGGTAGTGTTATGTATCTATCACATCATATGACCTGCTATCTGTCACATAGTCCATCGTTGAACAAAGACCTCGTCCATTAGTGGGTTGCCATAATTCCCACGCTTGGCAGGCGTCTTCGGGATTCCAATATAGATTGCAGTTCTTTAGAAGGTGTTATTGCCCACCTTCTAGTATTTTTTCCTTTTGTCACATCTAGCAAGACCTACAGGTAAATAGGGAGAGTGCATTTCTAGCCTGGCAACTTAGGAGTCATACGAGTATTATCAATTTAAGTTATCATATATGTAATACATCTTTTCATATAATTATTTTAAATTCAGATTTTGCAGAAAGATATATTATAACTCCAATAAGAGCACTCACATAACTGCACTCCTCATCTCACACACACATACACACACACAAATAAACCACAAATAAAAGGTAGACATTATTTTATTTTACACGAAGAATTTATTATTTTATTTTGTCCATTGTTCTATATGTAATTAGTTAAATTTCACCATTTTTAATTTTCATCAGTATGTCGTATTATATGCATAGTTTTAATTATTATTTACTTTGATCTAATGCAGTATGTAACATATTTAAATATTATAAATTAAACCGGCAAAAACACTCACGTTGAGGATCGAATACGTCGACTCGGATCTCGAGCATATCAGATGCTCATCATCAGGGCGAGTATTTGATCCCCAACGTGAGTGTTTTTGCTGGTTTAATTTATAATATTTAAATATGTGTGAAACTCACGAAAAATTCATTTCAAAAACAGTCTGTAACAGGTACAAATAATATGATATGTAACTAGGGGAAACGCATACGCCTATATTACAGGCCTTCTCAAGCCTACCTTAGGCATCAGAGGTTTATCACACAATATTTGGCTCTTTAAATGCGTTTATTTATTACGGTTATACAAGGTCACTTTTGTAATTTTCTTTTGTAGCTTTCAAGATTTATTATTATTTGCTTAAATTAATACAAGACACTTTATGGTAAACTATGTAAGAGACCTTTAGTTAAGTCACGCTAGAACATGAAACCAGATAAAAACATCACAAACAGTACGACATCCGAATCACGAACGCTGTCATGGGGACGACGGGGCAGCGGAGACGTGAACAACTGTCAGGGTCACTCGTGCCCACCTACCTAACATGATTGATGCTGGACTTACTGAGAGGCGAGAAACCTTTGAATTTTCAAGTTCTCCAATCAGATAATGGTTAAACTGACATAACTAGAATACCTTACATTATTGTAGTTACGTCAGTTTTTATGTTGAAATATTGTGTCGATTGTGTCTAATATATTGCAATATTCTCATGTAAAGTTTTTGATTTGTAAACGTTCACTACGGAATGGCTTGTTCGCATCCATGCACTCTAGATAGTTCAAATTCAGAATCCGTTTGGTGACCAGGGTGTAATATTCTATTATCAACAGATTACCAGCCCTGTACCTATTAGGCGTTTTAACCGTGGTCGAGTGACACAATCAATCTTGTACAAGAAAATGTCGCGAATTAAGATAAAAAATATATAAATAATATAGCTGTAAATTTCCAATTCCAATGATAATAGAATTAAGAAATTTTGACAGAGAAAGCTTACGTTTTAAGATATTATGATTTGAATATTTGTAGGTTATATTTTATCGTTTTCGAAAAGTAGTCATAGATATATAGTAAAGTCTGTGAGCATATAAAAATCAGCCAAGTGCGAGTGGGACTCACGTACGTGAGGTTCCGTACCATTACAAATAAACGGCGTAAACCTCTTTTATTATATGGGAGCCCCCTAATTATTTATTTTATTTTATTTTAACGAATTATATTTAAATAGAACATAAAACTAAATATTCTGTGAATAGTTAAAGCGTCTACCTGTCACCGTTATTAGTATCGAGTAAGAAACGGTATACATAATTTTCACTTCATTCAACGCTTCATTCATAATTCGCTGCTGTCCATATATATTTTCCATAATCCCATTCTTTATTCAAATTCTAAAACAATTGCTACACCTTGCACTTGCCTGATTTGATGCTTTCTTACCTGAGCTATAATTTTCAGTCATTTTAGTCCTAATTACTATTTTGAATATAATATATTTACCTACCTAAAATATCAGCTTAAAATCTAAAAAAAAGTGATACTTTTATTTCCTATCGATTACTTGTAAGTAAAAGTAATATATTAAAGTTCTCTTTACCCCTGTTACAGTCGGGAATAGAGAATACCCTTCTTATACCCAGCTATGAACCGTAAATATTTTTCACATTTCATAACTTTAGTTCGTAACCAGTTTCAAACAGGAATAGAAAATACTTATACAGTTTCTTAGCGCGATAAAAATGAAGAAATTCGCCGAAGAAACAGGCAGTGAAATAAGCTTCAAGAGTGTTTGAGGCAGTTGTAGCCGAGTGGTAATGGCTATACTGCCGTGCTGCAGGTCCATGCTTAGACCCCCCCGCCAGCTGGTGATTCACCTATGCTGGTGAGCTACCACTCTAGAAAATCTGTCGCCAAGCACCTAACAGCTTGTTCCAGTATCAGCCATTCAGAGCCTTATGAAATTAAAGGCACATGAGACTTAACAACTGTATGTCTCAGCGTGATGAGTGCAGTATAGTTCATCACTTATTGAAATGAATCTGTTATAGGCATAGGTTACCACTTTAAATCAGGTGGACTTCGCTCCTGTTTCATTACAACCCATAACATAAAAATTAAGTAATAAAGTCACCGACATTTGAAGCGTACAGAATTAATAAGTAGATTGAGAATGCTAATAGGCAGGCCACCTCCGAAAGATAACCGATGAAAGAAGAAAGTTTCCATTATTTAGTACATTACACTGAAAATCATAGAGGTTTTTTTTTTATGTCTGATAGGTTAGTCTTTGACCACTACCTGATGTTATGTGATGATGCGGTCGAAGATGTTGTTCAGGCTAACCTAGAATTACTGGCTCTAAAGGACAGCTGTCGGCAGACACTGTTAGGTGCTTGGCGACAGATTTTCTACTTGAGGGTGGTAGCTAGCCAAGCGGGCATTCGCAAAATGCCCTACCACCATGCTATAACGACTGCCATCCTAAGACAAGTACCGGGACCGACGGCTTAACGTGCCCTCCGAAGCACGGAAGCGCTCAGTAGTAATGTCACCAGCGGTCACCCATCCAACTCCTGACCGAGGCGGACGTTGCTTAACTTTGCTGATCGTTTCAGAATGGGTAAGCAAACTTTGCTACGAGCGCTTCAAAAGGTGGACTGACGACATTGCAAGAGTTGCGGGTAGTATATACACGTGGCTAATAGCTGTTTGTTATACGCTGGGTCGTACCGTTCTGTGGGGGAGACTTTTGTTTAACAGTATAAGTCTTCTGGCTAATGATGATGATGATAACGATAGATATATACTTGAGGTTATACATGGCTCATTAGCAGAAAAACAAAGATATTATAAAGTCTTGGATTATTATGCATGGTGAAAGAGCATTTTGCGAATGCCCGCCTGGCTAGCGGGTGGTCGTTAGCCAGGTCGACATCCGCAAAATGCCCTTTCACCATGCAAAAAAATCCTCATCTTCAAGTAGAAAATCAGTCGCCAAGCAACTAACGGTGTGTTCCGGCAGCAGTCCTTGAGAGCCAGTGAAATTACAGGCACATGAGACATAACAACTACGTCTCAAGGTGACGGGCGCAGTGCAATTCGTGACTTGTGATGAAATGCATCTGTTATAGGCAGAGGTTAATTAGGTTAGTCTGCTTAACATCAGGTGGACCTCGAGCATGTTCAGTCACAATAACATAAAAAAAAACGTTAATGGTCGGCTGTCAAACTGACTGCAAACCCTCTTTGGGAATTCTGTCGTTAATAATACCCTTACGTTACTTTCAAATCGAGTAATCAGGGTATTAAGATGTAAAGGCCCCTTTTACAGTCGGGAATAGAAAATACTCAGCTTGTACCCAGCTATGAACCGTAAATATATTTCACATTTCATAACTATAGTTTGTAACCAGTTTCAAAACAGGAATAGAAAATACTCAGATTATATCTAGGTTTAAATCGGTAATATATTGACTATTTGGTAACTTCATTTTGTAACCAGTTGCAAAGCGGGAATAGATAATACCCAGCTACCAATTATTCATTACAGATTTTTATTGCCAGATGGGCCAAAACCATAGCTTTAAGCGGGTTTTAAACTTTTTGGCGTACTATAAATATATTCAACACCTTTCTACAGAACAAATATCAGTTAAGTGAAACAAAAGATAGTACCTATGCATTCCCATTTCACACCTTTAGCCTTTCTAAAGTCAGACGTTATGTATGATTCATGGATACAACCTAAAGCACTCGCGGATCCATTACAATACTCTAGGATTATGAATAAAAATCCGACCTCACAACTCGCTAGCTTTAGCTAAAGGGAAAATAAATAGTATCATAAGTTCACAATAAGATCTGATCCTATATAAATCATCATAAGGTAACAATATCATATAGCACCTAATATGTTTTTTCCGGCCGGCCGGTGCAGAAGCGCATCTGTACAAACCGGCTAGCCGGTCGGAGGTCAATAGTGACATGTTTAGGTAATGGAAAACAACTTAGTACTAAAAAAATCGTTGGGGGAAAAAAAGCGTGTACATTTCATCAACGCTGCGCCGTAAGTGAGGGGATATAAATCATTAGAAGTTTTTAAATATGATTTTAAGCACTATCGCATGCTAAGCGAAAATCACATAAACATATTTTTGGAACACAAAAATTTTTCAGTTTGACAAAGAATCGAGCCCACGACCCCCCGTTTTACGTACTGGCTGCCTTAACCACTTCGCTATCGAGACTGGCTCGACTGAGTCAAAATTCACTGTTTCCTGCGACGAACTAAAATTAGAGCACAAAATGTAACGACAGGCAGTACGTAAATCCGCTAGTACAAATTGATGACAAGAAAAAAAATTTTATGAAAAAAAATGTATTGCGGGCCTCGTCGCCTAACAGTTTTTTTTCTTGAGTTAAAGAACCATACGTTTATAAGTATCTATAGTTTGTATCATTGACTTTCTTAAGACTGTTATAAAAACTGTCAGAAGAATCAAAAATTTCATAAATGTTATTTCTTTTAATCCTTGTTTTCGTTTCTACCATGAAAATATAAAAAAAAAACATAAAATTCGCTTCCTGAAAGTTAGAAGATTTTTACTATTGGCGATTTCGAACAACCGCAACAAAGAAACAAATACTTTTCTACTTTTATTTTGTTAAGATCGTGCTCGTCTGTCTTCGGATTTGTTTGACTCGGATACCCTTTCATTATTTTATAAGTAAGCCTAATGTTACGCATACTTAAACATTTAAAAAAGACAGGAATTAAAATACAAGAGACTGGTACGAAAATTACCAATCTAAAATAAACTTATATTGCCAAATATTGAAAAAAAATATTGATACATTCTAGTCGTGTAGTAAGAGATGACTAAGGGCAAAAAATACTACCACGCGGTGAGGAGAAGCGCCAATTGACACTGCAATTTACAAGACGATATCCAATTTGGGTATTATGGCAAACCTCCCTTTAATGAAGGAGGATGTGTTCAGCAGTGAACAATCCGGCTGATACAGTACAGTTCAATACAGTCCTGGATTCAAACCCTGTATCCCGAGCTCCCAAAGTTTTACGTCACTCAGCCATTGAGGCAGAAACAAATACTTTTCCATTTATTCGTAGTGATGTTATTAGAAAATTCCAACAAAGACTACAGGTTAAATTTAATAAAGGTTCGTTAACTGTCTTATTGTCTTACAGGTTAAGATTTTCGTCAAAATTAATAGCGTCTCCGTTATGGGGGAAAATTAATTATTTTAACTCCGTTTGATGAAAGTCTTAGATTTATTTTATACCTTATCGTAAAATTTGTACTTCAAATTTTATGCTGACTTATAGTCCTAAACAAAATATCTGTATAGGATAAATTGTCCCTTATAAACTGTATATCAAGTTCAAAATTTGTTTTTATGATGCTTCTACACAACCAAATTACTTGGGTATATTACAGTGGTTTGTTTTAGCTCGGTGATGTTATATTTCTAATTCTTCATAACGGCAAATTTTATTATAACTGTTTTTTTAGTTTTTATTCGTTGTTGCTATAGTAGACAATATTGGAGTATTTTTAACCAAATGCGAGAGAAAGATTAAATTTTTCGCACGTATTTAAGTATTAGTTTGTAAATTTCTATAAAATTCAAGTCAATAGATGTTTGATAAAAAGCGGAATATCATGCGCCAAATAGTAATACGTTAATATTAAAAAACCCATCGTATTTAAACAAACAGTATCAAAATAAAGGTTATTTAAAGGGATTTACAAAAATGATACAATATAAATTGTATTTTTTAATTAAATTAAGGAAAACTAAGAAATCTCGAATGAAATGAAAAATTAAAAACGCGATTGCTCTTAAAAGATCGAATAAAAATTTGAAAATCTAGCATTATTTTTAACTATACCTACCTAATGCGGGATTTTCAATCTTGTTTCGGTTTTTGTAGTGCAATCGAGTATATAATTTTGTAAATTATATATTTTTATTATCGTACAGACGATACAATCTTTTCAATAAAAATAGTTTCAGTTGTAATTTAAAAAGTCCAATTCATTGAACCAAGAACTCTAATACATAAATATCTCGTTACAAATAGAAGTATATATAGTATCGTTAGGATCGAAGAAGTATTGTTTTTGTGTAGACACCATTTTTATATAAAAATAACGCTAACTTGTAGTAAATAGGTGGTTTTTGTTCAGATTAATAATTATATTAAACTAAAATAAAATTTGCAAGAACTGCAAGCAAGTTTGAGTGGCTTGAATATATATGAGCTGATATCTACTTGGATTGAAGCTGTTTGCTTTGTTTGAAGAAATCTCTATGTCTGAGGATGAACGCTTGCAACACCATGAGGCATCACTTGCGCATTGCCGACCCTTCAAATACATATAAATAATACTTTCTTGCTATCTTTACCCGGTGGTAGGTCTCAGATATTCTGCAATGAAAATTTAATAATCAAAAATGTTTGGTCAAGAGCACTGTAAGATGTGATATTATTGGGCAAATGAGAACTAAAGTTTTAGAAAGACGAGCCCCTATCCTATTGAATTATTTTTGGATCTGTGTCTAGCAGGACGAGAACTATAAACCTTCAACTGTAATAGACTAGCGTGAAGGTTACTATCAGGTCATTTCATCTGCCTTAACACTTCCTAACATTAAAAGACAAACTGTAGAAGGACATTATATGTATTATTTTGAAGCAATGATGACCGAGCGGTTATAGGTATAGACTACTGTGTAGCAGGTTCCATGGTTCGATCCCTGCCGCCGGATTGTGTGTCAACGCATGGAGGAAGGGCACTTTGTCCAAGCTCGCCATGCTACTAACCCTGATGTGGAAAATTTGTCGCCAAGCACCTAACCGTGTGTTCCGGCAGCAGTCCTTGAGTGCCAGTAAAATTACAGGCAAATGAAACTTAGCAACTGACTCAGTGTGACGTGCGTAGAGAAATTGTCACTTATAATTAAATACATCTGTTATTCCATTTAACAGTAGGGCAGAGGTTAGTCCATTTAATTTCAGGTGGTTTATTTTGTACTTTTTGTAAGGAACCCTAAAAAAACACCGAATATACAACTCTATTAATGTTTCATCAAGGATAGCTACCTTATCAGAAATAATGGCGCCATCAACGACAAATAAAGAAATATACGCCCCTTGATAGATTTGCTCATTCTCTGATGGACCATTAGAAAAATTGCTCGTCCAATCTCTGGGACGATAAAATGGAATGAAATCGGTCAAGTTTGTGTCTGATTTGTATTTTTTGGAGTTCCTTGGCAACATCTATCATATGTGCACATACATTTCTGTATTGGAGTTGGAATAACGTGTCACTTCTTCTAGCTCTAATAGTATTGCTGCATGTTTGGCTCACAGTGGAGTTATTACATTTTTAAGCGTCATGTGGTCACTGGTAGCAATTGTACTATTTACCAATGATTTTCCCAAGGAGGGGTATTTTGAGACACCCAAAACTCTTTTTTAATAAAATATACGCATACATTGTGCAAGTCATTTTGTACCGTTCTTTATTAAAGAGGATTATATTGAAAGAAAATGAAACATTGGCCTAGTAGTATAAACTTCACTAGTGAGTATAAGATATGGGCGGTCTTGTCGCTGCCAGACAACCTTTGGATGGGTAGAAATACGAGAAGAGAAAAAAGAGCACAACATATAAGTAGACTTTTAAAATCAAATTGCCATTTTTTGCATATACAAGGTCACATCACTCACCCAGTATGTTTATGTTTACAATAAATCTACGGAACCTTAATCTCGGTCAGAACGAAATGAAGAAATTAACTCTAAATCGGCGAAACAGCGGGCAGATAACTTAATCGTGCGCCTCGGAACCGGTATTTTTTCCGAGGCAGTTAAGAGGATGATATACCAAGAGCTTCCGCGATCATTTCTCTTCGAGCTCGTGTGAGGATTTTTGACTATGATTCGACTCCGATTCTGCAAAATTTTGTTACCATTTCTCAAGCTTAAAGTACAGTTAACAGGTTTGAACTTCTGTCTGCTGAGATCAAAAGGTACCAGACAGGCAGCTAGCCATACAACCAATCCAATTAGTGCTTGTTTTGTTCTGTGGGTTGTTAGCGAAAAAATATGGTAAAATATATTTTTGCGTTGACCTTTGTCTTGTTAGAGACGAAATTTAGTATTGAGTTAGGTACTGTAAAAGAGTATAAGTACTAGAAGTTTGAGAAGCATGAAACCTGATGCTGCTTTCTTTTATTTTCTTTGTATTATTACTGCTTAGGTTATAATTTAGCTTTACCGTATAATACGCTAACATAATGCAATGAAGCTCTCGCCCACAGCGGGATTCAAACTATGTGAGACAGTCTATAATATATCTTACAGCTGGGCCATATCTGCGTCCAGTATAAAAGTTTTCTTGATAAGTGATGTCATGAAAATCAGATGAAAATATCTAATCCAAAAAGTTACTACATTAAAAAAGAAAAGGTATCGATCGAACAAAATGTCGATCTCTGAAAAGTTTGACTAACTTGTTGAAGTCGGCTCCATGCTGATGACACTCTGAACTCCCATTTTGAATAGCCGACTTCCTCAAGTTATATCATTCTTTTTAGTGTTAGAAGTTGGTATCCTTTTTTTATTTTTGATTCTTTTCAATGATGCGTATGGCTTACAAGATTGATTTTCATTCACTTGCAATAATGGTCACCATCGACAGGAATCGCAATCATCATGTCATTCAGGTAATTACGTATAACTTAAAAAGTTGATGAAATTTAAATTGTACTAACTTGGAGGATTACTGTATCTAACTAAAATAATCATCGGGTAATATACAGCTCAACTTGACCTTTTCTTTGGTGTCGGTTTAGTATATATCTTTAAGTAATTATATTAAGGGCCTGTTTTAGAATGTTCGAGTAAGTTCCAGTTATACTACCCAGAACATATTTAATAAACAAAACACTATCTTTGCGTTTCACAGTCATCGTTTTAGTGTATCCTTCGGTTAAAGCTTGAAACGCGCTGCATGTTAACAGTCATTTTATCATTCAGTTATTTTATGTGTTGCATAGCAACCCGAAACTTTATTATGACATTCTGAAACGGGCCCTAAATCTCTAAGTATTTATAATTGCTCGTTCTTCTTATATTGGTTATATCATTTATTTGATGGCTGTGGATATCTAGTCTTGTACAATCCTTTTATGTTCTTAAAGTCGTTGTCGACAATACTCAGATTGAACATATTGCTTTGTTGTAGTGCAATCGAGTATATAATTTTGTAAATTATATATTTTTATTATCGTACAGACGATACAATCTTTTCAATAAAAATAGTTTCAGTTGTAATTTAAAAAGTCCAATTCATTGAACCAAGAACTCTAATACATAAATATCTCGTTACAAATAGAAGTATATATAGTATCGTTAGGATCGAAGAAGTATTGTTTTTGTGTAGACACCATTTTTATATAAAAATAACGCTAACTTGTAGTAAATAGGTGGTTTTTGTTCAGATTAATAATTATATTAAACTAAAATAAAATTTGCAAGAACTGCAAGCAAGTTTGAGTGGCTTGAATATATATGAGCTGATATCTACTTGGATTGAAGCTGTTTGCTTTGTTTGAAGAAATCTCTATGTCTGAGGATGAACGCTTGCAACACCATGAGGCATCACTTGCGCATTGCCGACCCTTCAAATACATATAAATAATACTTTCTTGCTATCTTTACCCGGTGGTAGGTCTCAGATATTCTGCAATGAAAATTTAATAATCAAAAATGTTTGGTCAAGAGCACTGTAAGATGTGATATTATTGGGCAAATGAGAACTAAAGTTTTAGAAAGACGAGCCCCTATCCTATTGAATTATTTTTGGATCTGTGTCTAGCAGGACGAGAACTATAAACCTTCAACTGTAATAGACTAGCGTGAAGGTTACTATCAGGTCATTTCATCTGCCTTAACACTTCCTAACATTAAAAGACAAACTGTAGAAGGACATTATATGTATTATTTTGAAGCAATGATGACCGAGCGGTTATAGGTATAGACTACTGTGTAGCAGGTTCCATGGTTCGATCCCTGCCGCCGGATTGTGTGTCAACGCATGGAGGAAGGGCACTTTGTCCAAGCTCGCCATGCTACTAACCCTGATGTGGAAAATTTGTCGCCAAGCACCTAACCGTGTGTTCCGGCAGCAGTCCTTGAGTGCCAGTAAAATTACAGGCAAATGAAACTTAGCAACTGACTCAGTGTGACGTGCGTAGAGAAATTGTCACTTATAATTAAATACATCTGTTATTCCATTTAACAGTAGGGCAGAGGTTAGTCCATTTAATTTCAGGTGGTTTATTTTGTACTTTTTGTAAGGAACCCTAAAAAAACACCGAATATACAACTCTATTAATGTTTCATCAAGGATAGCTACCTTATCAGAAATAATGGCGCCATCAACGACAAATAAAGAAATATACGCCCCTTGATAGATTTGCTCATTCTCTGATGGACCATTAGAAAAATTGCTCGTCCAATCTCTGGGACGATAAAATGGAATGAAATCGGTCAAGTTTGTGTCTGATTTGTATTTTTTGGAGTTCCTTGGCAACATCTATCATATGTGCACATACATTTCTGTATTGGAGTTGGAATAACGTGTCACTTCTTCTAGCTCTAATAGTATTGCTGCATGTTTGGCTCACAGTGGAGTTATTACATTTTTAAGCGTCATGTGGTCACTGGTAGCAATTGTACTATTTACCAATGATTTTCCCAAGGAGGGGTATTTTGAGACACCCAAAACTCTTTTTTAATAAAATATACGCATACATTGTGCAAGTCATTTTGTACCGTTCTTTATTAAAGAGGATTATATTGAAAGAAAATGAAACATTGGCCTAGTAGTATAAACTTCACTAGTGAGTATAAGATATGGGCGGTCTTGTCGCTGCCAGACAACCTTTGGATGGGTAGAAATACGAGAAGAGAAAAAAGAGCACAACATATAAGTAGACTTTTAAAATCAAATTGCCATTTTTTGCATATACAAGGTCACATCACTCACCCAGTATGTTTATGTTTACAATAAATCTACGGAACCTTAATCTCGGTCAGAACGAAATGAAGAAATTAACTCTAAATCGGCGAAACAGCGGGCAGATAACTTAATCGTGCGCCTCGGAACCGGTATTTTTTCCGAGGCAGTTAAGAGGATGATATACCAAGAGCTTCCGCGATCATTTCTCTTCGAGCTCGTGTGAGGATTTTTGACTATGATTCGACTCCGATTCTGCAAAATTTTGTTACCATTTCTCAAGCTTAAAGTACAGTTAACAGGTTTGAACTTCTATCTGCTGAGATCAAAAGGTACCAGACAGGCAGCTAGCCATACAACCAATCCAATTAGTGCTTGTTTTGTTCTGTGGGTTGTTAGCGAAAAAATATGGTAAAATATATTTTTGCGTTGACCTTTGTCTTGTTAGAGACGAAATTTAGTATTGAGTTAGGTACTGTAAAAGAGTATAAGTACTAGAAGTTTGAGAAGCATGAAACCTGATGCTGCTTTCTTTTATTTTCTTTGTATTATTACTGCTTAGGTTATAATTTAGCTTTACCGTATAATACGCTAACATAATGCAATGAAGCTCTCGCCCACAGCGGGATTCAAACTATGTGAGACAGTCTATAATATATCTTACAGCTGGGCCATATCTGCGTCCAGTATAAAAGTTTTCTTGATAAGTGATGTCATGAAAATCAGATGAAAATATCTAATCCAAAAAGTTACTACATTAAAAAAGAAAAGGTATCGATCGAACAAAATGTCGATCTCTGAAAAGTTTGACTAACTTGTTGAAGTCGGCTCCATGCTGATGACACTCTGAACTCCCATTTTGAATAGCCGACTTCCTCAAGTTATATCATTCTTTTTAGTGTTAGAAGTTGGTATCCTTTTTTTATTTTTGATTCTTTTCAATGATGCGTATGGCTTACAAGATTGATTTTCATTCACTTGCAATAATGGTCACCATCGACAGGAATCGCAATCATCATGTCATTCAGGTAATTACGTATAACTTAAAAAGTTGATGAAATTTAAATTGTACTAACTTGGAGGATTACTGTATCTAACTAAAATAATCATCGGGTAATATACAGCTCAACTTGACCTTTTCTTTGGTGTCGGTTTAGTATATATCTTTAAGTAATTATATTAAGGGCCTGTTTTAGAATGTTCGAGTAAGTTCCAGTTATACTACCCAGAACATATTTAATAAACAAAACACTATCTTTGCGTTTCACAGTCATCGTTTTAGTGTATCCTTCGGTTAAAGCTTGAAACGCGCTGCATGTTAACAGTCATTTTATCATTCAGTTATTTTATGTGTTGCATAGCAACCCGAAACTTTATTATGACATTCTGAAACGGGCCCTAAATCTCTAAGTATTTATAATTGCTCGTTCTTCTTATATTGGTTATATCATTTATTTGATGGCTGTGGATATCTAGTCTTGTACAATCCTTTTATGTTCTTAAAGTCGTTGTCGACAATACTCAGATTGAACATATTGCTTTGTTACTTTGAAATTTGCTATGTTAGTAATCCCCTTAAGTATCTCGGGGTCAGAGTCTTACATTCTATTGTTTAATCTGTGGCATTCTTTGATTTGTCTGTTTGTTCTGCCGACGTTAATCATTTTGGTGCTGTCTTGAGGTTAGTTGTGTTATTTTGGGGTAGGTTACATTTTTAATTAGACTAGGTTATTTATACATTTCAGATGATAGATGATTTGCATGAAGTGCAAAACCTTGATAAATATGTGGGTTTGTCCCTGCAAGGGTTAGTAGAGATGCAAATTCACTTTTTAAGCCAGCGGTACCTATGCTGTTATTAACAAAATACTACAAACTATTCACAACGCTAAAGGTATAACTGCAATGAAAGCATTAAGACAACTTATAAGTCACTAGCTTTCCGGGCGCGGCTCCGCCCGCGCGTATGTCGGTTATCGCGCGAAAACATTAACCTCTTTTTGCGCAGTCGGATAAAAAATATCCTATGTTTTTTCCTGGGTCTAAAACTATCTCCATACCAAATTTCATTCAAATCGGTCCAGTAGTTTTGGCGTGAAAGCGTAACAGACAGACAGAGTTACTTTCGCATTTATAATATTAGTACTGATTGCAGACTTAGAGGCAGTCTAAATGCTCCAGCCTATTACCAGTTTGCAGTGTGCTCTGCTTGCTGGCAGCATTGCTCCGTTGAATTGCAATTTGTTGAGCCAAATAGGTGCAAGCAATTTGATCACGCGTCGCATCGACATAGCGCTCTGATAAGTTTTGGAAAATACCATGAGCTCCCGGCCCCACGGACCCAACATCTCTACAACAAACAGCTCAAATATCTAATCATTACCAATGCAGCATACTTTTTAGCATACTTTTATTTCGCCAATGTATATAATTTTGTTTGAGAGTAATTTTAGGAAAAAATAATTAAGTCATACCAAAAACACGGGCATCCGGATAGACGATGTTTATTAACATGTCATATCTAGAAAATATTATGTCATATTTGAGCTACTCCAAATAAGTAAGACCTGTTTTGTGCACAAGAATGTTACTAATATAACGTACTGTACTGTAACAGCCGGGTCGTCCACTACTGAACACAGCCTCCCGTATTAAGGGCGTATTTGCCATAATCTCCACGCTTGGCAGGCGTCATGGGGATCGCAATGTTTGGCAATTGAATTGGCAGTTCTTTAGAAGGCGCTGCTGCCCACCTTCCAGTATTTTTCTCTTAGTCGCCTCTTACGACACCCATGGGATGATATGGGAAGGTGCAATTCTAACCTTGCACCCCACGGGGTTAATATTATGGGCACTGTAGTATTATATGTTCAATGCTGCAGTAGTATTTTAGAATGCGATTACCAAATACTTTAATGAAATATTGTCCGTTTATCAAAAGTATACGTATGGTTAAAAACTATTGTTAGTATAAGTTTTTAAACTATCACGGTCACAAACATTATAATTATTGCAACCAACGGGATATTTACCGTGTTTTTGGTTGTTTTTGAGCTCTCGAAAAAACGTACTAGAAAGAGGGTACACCGGTTCATCTGCTCTTAGTGCGGCCTACCACCCACTCGCATAGACTTCATTTTACTCGTGATCATGGCCCTTGCAACAGTGCCGAAATATCGAGACAACCAAAAACGCGGTAAATATCCCGTTGGTGCTAATAATTAAAATATTGTTAGTTTAGATACATAATGTTATATTGAATTCCTGCGCGTCTCAACAAGTACCTAGATCTACAGAGTTCTAAACCAGCAACAGGAATTGCAACTTCACAACTATGCCGCAGCGAAATGTTGTCGAAGAGAGCCGACGGCGGTCTCTCAGCGGTACATGAGGTCGCACCACCCGGCTGGTCGCCGGATCACGAACGCGTTTTGGTGCTTGGTACAAGAAGTAAGATAACGCGTTGTTTTTTTTATGCCTGATAGGTTAGCCTTTGACCACTATCTCACCTGATGGTAAGTGATGATGTGGTCGACGATGTTGTTCAGACTAACCTAAAATTACTGGCTCTTAAGGATGGCTGCCGGAAAACACCGTCAGGTGCTTGGTGACAGATTTTCTACTTGAGGGTGATAGCTAGCCAGGCGGGCATTCGGTCACCCATCCATGACCGAGGCAGACGTTGCTTAGCTTTGCTGGTCGGTTCAGAATGGCTAAGCACACTTCCCTACGAGCAGCGCTTCAATATATAGGTTAGAAATCTTGTATAGGAAAGAAATCGCTTACCCGCGGTAGTTCGGGAAAAGAATAATAAGAATACGAAAAGAAAATTTGCAAGATTACATTACGCGTGGTGCCAATATTTATGGATGGTCTTATAGAGTACATCAGTAATTATAATCAGTCTGCATGCAGACGTGCAAATATTTCTACAAGTTTGTGACAGTAATTTACAAATTCCTTAATATCATAAAAACAATGTAGCTTGAGCCAGACCCTTTAACATTTCTTAAATTGACGTCCTTCTAATAATAGAAACTCTTGAAAACGCGTCGAAAATTCTTCCGGTTTGACTGTGTGGCGTTTGTGACGTTACGTCGGCTTAACAGGACAATTAGGCAGTATTGTCACTAGATTTAACTACGGATTTTTTTATATTTTGTAAGTGTTTTACTATAGTATTAATTTGATGTTATCTTAAAATACTTTTAAAATAATTGTTATTTTTAAATATGTTTTTCCGAAAAGAAACGTCTGAATCAATGCAATACCATCAGTAGGTTCTTCATTTTATTCATAAAACAAATCTTGCCGTGGCCTTGTCCGCATAGACTTTGGTCATATTACTGCACTTCTTCCGGCTAGTGAACTATGTCATAGTTACGAAAACTTATATCAATTTTAATGTATTTGTGGCGTACAATCGGCTATGAAAAAGTTAGTAAAAAATATCGCTAAAGTGGTGGATAGACGCGGGTTCGATTCCCGAACATGACTTTATTTTTTCCTCTCGTAATTTTTTTATTTTGTACTTAGGTAATGTAATCCGCAAAACATGCGTTATTGCAAACATATGAATATTAAAGTTTGGTATTATTCAACATTTGCAATTCCTGAATCCTAACGCTTGTGCCTTGAACACGATTCCCTGTCCGAGATAAATTATTATTTTTATTGTACCCGCTTCTCTGATAGATAGTCCGTGATTCAAAGCTTTTAGGATTTTGGAACCAAGAAGGTGGGGTTCTGTACCAAGATTCTTTTGCTTTTCTTATTGTTATCTTTCTTTCTTGTTTCTTTCTGGTTATCTGTATACAGGTAATTCTTTTTCACCTTGCATCGTCCAATTCATCTCAGCAAGCTCTTGGACCACGTGATCACAGGGCTTATTTCAAAATTTTTTTAGAAGTGAAATTTTTTTTCTTTAGAAAAAAGTTAAGAAAACCCCTATATACTCAAACACTAAATTCGAAGATGCATTCTGATCCATACAATGACAATTGCAAGAAAATACTTACAAGGTAATCTTCCGAAGTGTGTTTGAATTGTTCAATAGAAATAAAAATCAATAAACTTTCTATCACTCATGAAGTAGTCCATACAGCCACTTTAATAAGCTATGAAATGAAAAATATCCCGTTTCAATAACTTAAAATGTATGTACATACTTACTCCATCTCATCGTTGTATTTATTTATTTTAATCTTGGTCCTTGTATATTCTAAAAATAAAACAATAAACATATTACTTGTCCTAGTTTTAAATAATTTGTTTAATATAGTTTTTGGAAATAATATTAAATTTATGTTACTTACCATAGAGGTAAGTACGTTTTCAAATATAATTTGAGTAAAATAGCTTTGTTATTTAAATCGTAGTTTTGATGTTTATGTTTAGCACAAGATAATAATAATATAACAACAAAAAGTTGAATCGACTTCTACATCTAAAAGTATGAAATAACTGGTTTAAGTCGACCCCATGCTGATTTTAAACCCTCTGAGATCACATTTTCCTGGTCCGACTTCAAAAGTTATTTCATACTTGCAGTGTTAGAGGTCAGTTCCATTTTTTTGTTGCATTTATTTTTCTTTCTTAGCGATTATATTGGCTAAACCATCTTTCATTCAGTTGGTTGACAATAACTTCTAAACTGCTTGACCGATTTTAATGAAAATTATATTGTCCCATTTCAGAGGTATAGTAAACTTATTATCCCTTTTTAATAAAAAAGAATTAACAAAATCAGACTTTGTAAAAAGTTATGCAAGATTATACAAAAAAATATATATATGGATACGTTTCAAATTGAAAACCTCCACCTTTTTTGGAAGTAAATTAAAAATATATAAGTCTCTTGACTTTTTAGGGCTATCGGCCTCAAAGAGAAAAATGGAGTCCTATACACGAATAAATAGATTTTATACACAGTTCTAACAAGAAAAACAGTACGTATCTTATATCATAGCTACATATAAATCACACTAGACCGTTTCTACGATTTGAAGAAACAAAAATAACACTACCAAATACAATTAGATTTCCTATCGACGAAATGTCACACATACTCGGTCAATAACTGTCGATACCACATAACAATTCCAAAAAATACATACAAATCTGATACGACTGCATCGATCGATCAACCCTCTATCGGCCCACGTGTGTAATCCATTACATACTTCCAGTTAATAAAGTCCCTTGTATTTACAAATTGATAAACCCCGGTACCGGCTACTATGTGGTGACACAAGTCAGATAAGGAATATGATCGAGCATATCCAAAGAATATAATACACGAAAATACCACGCTTCTGGATTATGTCTGGCAACTGAGCGCATGAGGCCACTTTTTCAATATCAGCAAATTGTGCTCACGTTGCATGTAACCCATATATTAAATATATGCTCCATGTCGATGTGATTATACATATTGTTCAGTAACCACCTGATTAAATAGAAGCCTTTGAATTTTACCCTTCTGGTAGTCCGCATTTCAAAGAGACTAATTAAAAAGCTATTTACTTACCACTGCAGAAGAACTGGGAACGCAATGGATATATATAATTATACCTAGAGTAGAAAGACTTGTATAACCAATAAAATTCACTGTACACAATGGACGCTTTCAGTTCTCTCAAAGAATAAGTGGCTTAAATCTAGATTGACACTCAACACCGACGCGTAAGTGGCGTGGCCTACTGCGAGTAAAATGCCTTTAGTTGTAAGTACTATTTGATGATGTCTTTGTTATTTTCCAAACACACCTATGTACTATGTATAGATATACGTATATTACTTTATTATGCTGTTTTTGCAGCTAATATACATATCCCATTTGGGTAAGATCTTACTAATGCCGCCTTGGATACACGTTCTAGGATGGAAGTTACAATTGTCCTTGGCAGGCTATGTAGTAGGTTATAAAGGATTTTTGCTGGTTTACCTCTTACTCCGGCTTCTATAGCATAAATATATTAACAACATAACCTTTTTTGGTTAATACAGTTGTAAATCGTTCTACCTACATGTTATTATTAAGTATATTTGTTTCCCACAGTACAATAACGTCCATAAATTCAATGCGTTTCAGTTTTTTTAGTACAGTCTGGATAATGAAACGCTGACATCATCAGGTATTTTAGTGTTTTTTATACGTGTCCATCAAGAGTACAATCGATGTGGGGATTAATGAAGAAAAATATGAATATGACAACAGTAATCTATACCACCCATTTCTTTTATTATTGAGTACATTTGATGACAGATGCGTCTAGTGGTAGGTCAATTTATCACTCCTTCTGCGAGATTATTGTCTCGCAGAGGGAGGCGGCGGAGCGGGAGAGGGAGAGAAACCCTCTCTCTCTTCCGCTCCGGAGAGCGCGGACACGGAGGCGAGCTAACCGAGCCCGCACTCCGTCTCCGCTGAGAGGGCCTGGGCCGTCGGATGCGGGGGCATCCGGCACCCCTCAGATATAGGTCCTCTCGCGATGTTGATGCCCCCTTCGTGTTCGGGGGGCATAACACGAGGCGGAGGGGTGTTCTTATTGACACCCCCCACCGAGGAGGGCCCGCCACTTTACAGCGGGCTGCGGCGTCGACGGGGGCTGCGGTAGAATAGTAGCGGTCCCGCGCCCCCCGTCATCAGTCGAAGACGTCGGAACACCGTGGGGTTTTAGACGGTATGGGCGCCTTTAGCCGAGCCCGTCATATCCCGCCTGCTCCCCCAGGCGGGAATGCGTAACAGCATTTCCCCACGTATAAAAAAAAAAAAAAAAAAGGTCAATTTATCACGAGTCGTCTTGGAGGGTATCATCGTATTGTCCAATATTCAGTCCTGAAGTAGTAGTGTGGCAGTGTTTACGTGGTACTAAAATTACAGTAGCAAGTGAAACTACTGGCCGAACCATGTCTTGGAGGGACATGTTCAGTGCAGTATAACGCAGAATGTCGAAGACAACTGTGATGGACAAGCGTAACGCTTGCCTCCAGACAGGTGCTTTGTCTGACTCATTACTAAAAATAACAATAAAAATGTCTGTATAAAGGACGACGCAGACTTAGTTAATAAACACTAATGCAGTCGAACCGCCTCTGCACCGAGTCAATGCAAGTCACCTCATTTTCATTCGGTGCTGATAAGTGTGCCTTGTTATATGGAGATTCATAAACTGTTTATATTTTGATTTAAAAAAGAAACGGCTTTTTTCACTGAAATATATGAAACAACTTGTAATATACAAACTTATTTTATTTAGAGATACATGCTGCTTACGAAAT
The DNA here is from genome assembly GCA_963854805.1 of Plagodis dolabraria. Taxonomy (NCBI): domain Eukaryota; kingdom Metazoa; phylum Arthropoda; class Insecta; order Lepidoptera; family Geometridae; genus Plagodis; species Plagodis dolabraria. The sequence continues at coordinate 24,171,517 of OY978459.1, forward strand.
TGGTTTTCTCTAACACACAATGAACAGTACTGGTCACCATGGACACGACTTGCATTTTTCATTTCGTAGAGGTATAGGCAAATATATTGTTTAGTTAATTGAGTTTAACTTAAAAACTATTTATCCGATATTGATAAAATTTAAATGCAATCTCTTTCGTTAAGTATTACGTACCAAACGAAAAGAATCAAAAAAATCAATTCATAACTGTCAGAGTAATTGCAAGAGACACATACAAAAAACATCCTAATATCTTGAGTCAGTTAATAATTATATTCTGCATGGTTTCAGATGCAGCGATATTGTCACGTTGACGGGAGGGCCAGTGTGCGCCAACCATAAAACTACGCACGCACATCGGTTTCAGCGGTGATATCATCAATGATAAAGAACGGGGGCGAGGTCTTATCAAGTGAGATAAGGAAGGTTGTGGTTACCTTAGATAACACAGGTAGTTATGTTTTAGTAGTGTTAAAAGCTAGGGTGCGTTTGGTTTTGTCCTGATTATAAAGTTTGTTGGAGGTAAAAGTATAAAGCATGTAATTATGGATTGCAGTAATATGATAATTAATGACAAAGATTTTAAAGTCATCATTTTACAGTTTTATTTTAGATAATCACGCCAACAGGGGGTGACAAAAGTGACCAACACCCATGTTAAACCAGACATCGTTTTTGGTTCCATTTAGAGTAGTTAAGTATAAATGATTTTTTTTATGGGGTTGTGACTGAACACGCAGATGCTCACCCGATTTTAAGTGCCTCTGCTATAACAGATCTGCGCTCATCACCCTGAGACGTACAGTTGTTAAGTCTCGGTACCTGTAATACTGGCTCTCAAGAACTGCTGTAAATAAACACATTGTCTAAGCGCTTGTTTACATTAGTCTCATACTTCAAGGTGATAGCTAGCCAGGCGAGCAATTGGAAAATACTATTCTAAAATGCTTATGGAGTGTAGCTCAAGCTGGCGGTGGGGATTGGACCTGAGACCTGCGGCAGTCCAAAGCTATTACTGATTAGCTATGATGGTTTTTTTAATTAATTTAATTTAAATAAAATAGAAAAAAAAAACGTAAGTGACTGCCAATAATGAAAAGTATAATTGCAGTTACCATTATATTATCCAGATACGGGATATTAAATATTAATTATATTAAACCAACGAGATGGCTGGCACTGCGGCTATTTCGGCGGAGCGACTCAAGCGGCGCAAGTATGCTAACCTCGATACAGGTTACATATTTGAGCCGTTCGGTGTAGAAACTTTGGGTCCATGGAGCTCATCGAATTTTCCAAAACTTATCTGAGCGCTTGGTGGAAGCGACACGTGATCAAAACGCTGGCACCTATTTGGCTCAACGAATAAGCATTGCAATTCAACGGGGCAATGCTGCCAGCATGCTGGGCTGAGAACTGGTAGTGGGCTGAAGCATTTAGACTGCCTGTGTGTGTGCTATGACTTATAGGTTTTCTAAATGCTCTTATTGTAGTAGCAGTAGTGTTTGTAGCAGTATTTTGTTACATAAAAGCATACCGCCGCCGGTGTAAAAAAAATGGCATATGAATACTGACTCCACTTATTTGTGTAACTTACTACGTAATACTTGATTAAGACCAATTTATAGTTATACCCCAAAATAGAAACATCAAGATTTTATGATCCAACAAGAAGTTATCCGTGGTATCATATGAATGTAAATCTGAAAAATTAAATAGGTATTTAAAGACGTTAAGATGAGAACTTTTTACCTATAATTGGAAGTTGATTAAAAACTAAAAAGCATTATAAACATGAGTACTTACTTTCATCTCATTGCGGAAAGAATTATTATCATTATAAGTTACGTAAAAATAACAATAATATTACTCTATGAATTTTCAAATTTGTAAGTATTTGTATAATAAAAGTATTCACTTACGGGATAAGGTCCTAGATTTTTATATGATATCAGTTCTAAGAAGAATACGCAGCCTACTGACTTTGAAAATCATGGCGATACAGTGAGTGCTTTATCGTGACTACCAAGCGAGTTCCTGGGGTGCGTTCTTATATGTCGTCCGACGACGGATGATCGCTCCAAGCAGAGCGACGCTCGTCGTCCGCCTTTTAAGAACGGCTCTGTATCATATCTGTATCAAGAACACTACTTAAAATGTTTCACTGACTCGGAAGAAATGTATTTACAATTATGTACTTTTCCACGACATACAACTAAAACAAACATACAAAAAATAACAATAATAATAATACAATTTTGTAAACAGCAGTCTACGTAAACAAAAAGTAACTAAAACAAAGAAAAATCAAGTCCCAACTGTCAAATGAAACGTCAGGGCGATATTTATCCACCGATTTCGTGGGGCGACCGGTGCGTCGTCGAGCGATATATAAGAACGCTCCGGAAGATCATCGGACGATTGCTCCGGGCATATAAAAACGCTCGGGGCGTCGTCGGACGTCGTCGGACGACAAATAAGAACGCACCCCAGTGCGCGTAGTATAAGACAAAGAAAGAGGGTAGATAAATATGTCTGCTTTAAATAATTAGTTTTTCATCCACCCGCATTTTTCGATCGACCATGGCACTTGCAACAGCGTCGAAATATCGGGAACAAATGAAATAATAATCACGGACATTATTCCATAAGTAAATATTGTACAGAACCGTGAAAGTCAACCTGCTGCTTAGTGTTTAAGGTTAGTGTATTCACAGCGTTTTTCGTTTCATCATATAGGTATTCAACGCTAAGTGTTCAATCAAACACGCTAAAATTTAGCATGCACGTCCTCCAGTTTTCCAGTTTTTTTTTTACTTTATTTTATCTCTAAATGTGAAAACAATTATTGTCATATTATTTTTTTACAAATATTTCAAAATATACATACATAGTTTTACTAAAAACTTGCAAACCATCTATACTTCTAGTTTTACAGTTTCTTTTTTAATTTATTTTATCTCTAAATGTGAAAACAATTATTGTCATACTAATATTTTCCGAATATTTTAAAATATACTTACATAGTTTTAATAAAAACTTGCAAACCATTATATTTGGCTCAAGGACATGCAAGTTTTACACATATGACTATTATAAGATATTATCGAAACGGTACGAAGACATTTTGATTAAAATATATATAAAACTACGATACTCAAAAACAAAAAAGTATTAATTAAAATATTCCACAGCCTATGTTCTTCAGGGATGCTACATCCATCAAAAATTCAATTTCTTCCTGTATATAATATTAGTGTAGATTATTTATTATGAAAATCACCTTCCTATACCTAACTGCTATCGACACATTAGCCCTAATTATGTAATAAATTGATACAAGGTTTCCTACTCAGTAAATTGGATTTCTGTTAAGCCTACATTTAAACCCGTTGTTCTGATAGTTCCTTGCTATAGAAACAAGTACCTCCATAATAAACAGTTCTCAATGGAAGTAATTAAGCCCTGGCTCCGTATATCTTCGTCGGATTGCACGAACCTTGAAATACTCGTTCCTTGAGATAATTACGGGTAAAGGTATTTCAAATTCAAACTAAGGATGGCAATTGCAAATAATGCCAACTAAAATACCTTTCTTAACATTTTGCCTTAGACAGTTTTGTTGGTCCTCCTATGACTATTTAGTTATAGAAATAAGAGCCAAATTGTGAGTCGTCACTACGATAGCTCAATTTGTAAAACGCACGCCTGGCCCTGGGGATTATCAGTTTGAATCCCCCTGATAGTCGATGAATTTTTTCGTAATTTAATGATTATATTTCACCAGTGAAAATGTTATATTTTATTTTGTTAATAAAGATATATAGTAAAAAACCCACAAGATAAGAAATCACTTATATTGAACAGTTAGCCTGAACAACATGTTCGACCACATAATCACTTGGCATCGGGTGAGATATCGGGCAAAGAATGGCCTATCATGACAAAAAAAATGTACTAAATAGAGTTAACTAAATATAGTAATAGTTATGAAATAGAAATAATAATACTTTATTCCATCTCTGTCTATGGACAATCAAATTGCAAAGGTACAATAATATAAGTTATAGGTATATGGTATACAGTTATTGCACGTGCACTTAAAACTGGTTCAATAAGGTCTACTTTTTTGTATATATCAGACGTAGTTATGTACTGTCAAGGAGTGTAGTTAATTGCCTGAGTCTGTATATCCTGGTATTTAATCTGGATGTCTGTTGGGTCTCAGTAAACACATTATCGAGGCAAGCTTGAACCACTTTTGATTTCATTGTAACCTATATAATTATATTACACCTAAAATATTTGAAACCTTGCGATTGAATTTATTTACATGGTTTAATTACTCCAACAATTTAATAACGTCAAGAACATAAGTTATAAATTAAATATAAGCAGTGTAAACTGACAGCCACAAATAAAACAAACAACAACTGTACGCGTCGCCTCATCTATAAAATCCCACGCGTTAGTTAATTAACTTCAACTCGGGGTCCCGCAGGAGTTCTTATAACTCCATCTAGAGGAAAACGACCGTTGTCACGCATCTAACTGAAATAAAGTGCCTGTGCGTGAAAAAGACAAACCTCCATAGAACAGTATACGCGATACGATGCTATGCGACGTGCCGTCAGACGATCGCTCAGTCAACGTCTGTCTGTTTTTTGTGACGCGTAAGCGAAGAAACTTAAATGTGATTTGGAGCATATGCTTGTTTTCCAGCTAAAACTTTTTGCATCATATTTAGAAATATAAAAAGGTAGCGACATCAATTCGAGAGAGCGCTAGATAAATTTGAACATCTTAAATAACTACCACGCAAAACTAATCAAATATATGCTAGGCGTGCACTGGTATACATAGGTATGATTTTTGTATGACATTAGCCCGTTTTACCTTGATTCCGGCAACGTATAGCTCTGATTTCATCGCATAGCTATCCTGTGAGTATATCACCTAAAATACTCGTGGAGCACATCGCATATTATCCGTTCAACGTGACGATAGAAATATATTGGTTGCAGTAAATAGATCAAGTGCTTTTGTATTCGCTCGACTTTGTGAATCCTCGTGAGGTTTCACGCATTATCAGTAAAGAAGGTGGTTTGTAAGAAACATATTATGTAGAAATAAATATTTATTGATGATTTCATACGCGTTTATATTAATGCTGTGAAGAATCAAGATATCAAAATCCACATTCATCAAAATAATAGGAAAGTGGTAGCTGTTATTTCGTACATACATTATACGAGTAATAAAAAGCCACCACTTTTTCACGACTACCCAAAAAAAGAGTGTTATGTTTTCAGGGTCATCATTTTCAGGGTCATCATTGGATTTGTTTTGGCAGTGCAAATGCCACTGAGTACATAAAAAAATAAAAATTTAGACGCCATATTGTGAGATTTTTTTTTTCTGACAATATGGCGCTATATAAGAAACTATTTCATAAATCTTTAAATATATTTACATCTTGCAGTTTTAATATCAATAGAACGATTAAACGCATAACGAAAATTAATAATTTGCATTCGGGTATTTTAATATTAAATTAATATATATACTTGTTTTTCACTGGCATCAGGAAAAAAAATAGATTCTACAACAATGATACTGTAACTAAACGAAGTAGATAATGTAAATAATAAGAAAACTACACGTCTTGATAGACAATTAATAAATTCAGACATCGCGTTTTAAAGCAGAAAATATTTTTTTTCCCATAATTTAAAAATACTCACAATGACATGTATTGTCAATCAAAGAGCATAAACAAAAAAGAGAACAAATATAATAAACTTAACTTAATTGAACTAATAAAACAAAAACCACCGCCAATGAGTGCGGTTTTAATATCAATCAATTAAAGTAATTGAAAAGCAAACAATGCAATCAAATTAATGACAATAAATACAGCAACTAATGATTCAACGCGTTATTGGATTAGTATTTAAATCACTACCAAACTGATTAAAGCTCATTATTTTGGTCAACCACAAACATTGAGCGCATATTATTCAATGTTGTGGTACAGCATCACAGTTAATTGAATAGTAAACTAGCATATGCTATAGCGTCTTCATACTATTCTTCTTACTACTGTTGAGTAAGGTTTATCATTATACACACATCAAAAGTACCTAGTGATCAAGTACGTTTTCGAGTAAATCAAGTAAGATTCAAACCGATCTCATTTGATTAGGGGCAACCTCAATGCTCAGATTTATGCGGAGAGTATTGTTGCAGAAGTGATCATCCCTTTGCGAAGCCGTTTGTGTTATTCGTTTCGTCTAATGCATGATAATGCACATCCACACACGGCTAGAGTTGCAACTCGCACTCTTGCCGATGCTCGAATTAAAGTTCTGTCTGTGACCTGCTCAATCACCAGACGTCAACACCATTGGACATGGATGGGATGTGCTACAAAGAAGAGCTCTGCCAAGTATAGATGCCGTTCACCCACAACAGCTTTTTGGCTAGTATAGTGACATAAATACATTTTAAAGATGTATTTATGTCAGTAATACGAACTATATTCAACACTACAGCTACTACAATGAAAGCACTAAGACAACCTACAAACCAATGAAGACTGACAGGCAGTGTACATACTCCAGCCCAATACTTGTCAGTAGCGTGCCTAACATGCAGGCAGTGTTGCCCCTTTGAATTGAAATGCATAACCATTGAGCCAAAGTATAATCAACTTTTATATTATTTTTACGTGATGAAGTGATAAGTCGGGCAGGTCACTGCAAGATGATATCCGTCACGCCAGTCCGATACGGTTGCAGTGTCATCGTCCTCATATTGCAAGACAGTGCACCGCCCTTCATGCCTTAACACATTAGTAATTGCACACTACTGCTTCCTAGGCAAAACGTCTGATACTGCGGTGCTACTCACCAAGGTGAACTCTTGCTAAAGGCCTACCAGCCAGGCTTATCTTCTTCACGATGACTTAACCCATAAATACTGATTTGACATTCGCACTATTCATCACAATGAAAGTAAACACGACCGGGACTCGATCCCACGACCTATCCATCCCTGCTGGGACTTGCTTCTTACATTTGAACTATCACGGTAATTTTTAATTCGTCATACGTCAAATTAGTTGTTTCCCTTCATATCGTTAAATCTTCCAGGACTCCATCAATGCATTTTAGAATTGAAGAAAGGTCATTTTTTATTTCAATCGTGTTTGAATAGAATGTTCAACGCATACGATTCAAGCTATTCCATTTGCAGTATAAAAGGGATAGAATGTTTAAGTTCAGTTAAATAGGTTCATTTCAAATATTTGTCCCGGTGCGACTGGAAGCTGAACAAATAGTGTCGTCACTACCAACGGTCTAGCGATTGGATTTCTATTAAATTTGTACCTTATTTTATAGGGAAGTGGCTTTTGTCCGATACTATATCTTGGAGGTGGCTTTTGTCCGAGACATACTGCTCACTGGTAGTACGCGTGTTACTCTATAAATAGATCCTAGATAAATTTTTTTTTTTGAAAATATTACATACACTATAGCTTTGCAATATCTTCAAGAATACTCTCACAGCAATATAATTGGTCTACCAAAGATTTTAGTGTTCCTAAATTGTTCTTGCTAGTTTAGGAAAGAACAACGTAAAACACTAAAACACAAACTTGCAAATAAGAAGTTTAATTTGCAAGTTTAGGCGGCAATGCTCGAAGACCGAAACCGATTAAAAATAAATGGATTCAAGTGCTTACCAAATTGAACATGTTGAGTTAGTAGGCGTCCCAATCGGTGCACTGACAACATCGTAAATGTCGCGGGTATTCAAACCAAAACCAAACAAAAGGTACCCAAGTTTCGGAAAAGTATACGATAATATAATAGGGTATGAATCTACAAAACATCTACTAGAAATAATTTCAGACTCGAAACCAATTCTACAAAAAATTATTAGAAAGCCAATAACTAATAATAATATTAGTAAACTTATTGACGATTGCCACTCAACCAACGTGATAATCAAAAAAAGTTTAATCGGTTTAACCACCCAAAGGCTCTATTCTGAGAATAATATAATTTAATTCAATTCCCTTCTAATATTCCATTTGAGCGTAATATTCGCGTATTGCCTGTTTGATTGAGCACGGGAGGGATAAAATTGACAGTTTTATCAGAGTTTACTATCACTTGCCGATCCGTTTTACTCCTGGATGGAATTTCTTTGGGATAATGTATAGGTTACCTTAGCTTGACCCTCGTTTTTTAGATCTTCGTATCAGTTTTTTGAAGTTAGTTACGTCGTAATTTTTGCCAATGTTTTATTTATAATTGAAGGAGTATGGTTTAAAATTAGCATCTACATTATCATTATTATGTATGTTCATATTATTTAGTTTAATTTATGAAATATAACGTCTTAAGTCTATTCGCAATTTCTATTTGATGGTTAAGTTATTAATTCAGAACCTAGTTATGCGAATTTAAACAAGTTATAATACTTAGTTAATATTTTTAATACTGTAGGTGAGGAATTGTTTCCGTTATGATATAGTTACAGTTTCGCCTCTTATTACACGGGCCAAACATGTCTGGCTAACGTGAGTGTGTGTCATCTACCTATTTCAGGGGAATATAGATAAACTGATATGTTTTTAACGGACTTTATAATAGGAAAGGTAACTTTGTTCCGTGATAACTTCGCTAATTATTAATGGAGTTTGATGATATTTTTGTTTTGTATGACATACTCCAGAGAAATTAAATTAAATCAAATTAAAATCGGTTAGGTATTTTTAGGTTACACTAAATGAACTGTAAAATGTATTTGCCAGTATGCCTACACTTCGATCACATGGTAATTGCAAGTCTTGAGTATGTTGACCAGTATTATGTAATTATTTTTCTCACTTACGTGAGAAAAAATCTGTTTTGTATGCAAAGTGTATCACTACAAAATATATGGAAAATTGCTTTTATATACAACGGAACGCTAAGTATCAAATAATCTGGAAGGTGGACCTTGCTAGTGGCAGCTCAGAGACATTTGAATCAGCATAGTACCGATATCAACAAAACTACAATTGACTTTTTTTATTTTATTGCTGATAGATAAGCCTTTGACCACAATCTCACCTGATGGTAAGTGATGATGTGGTCGAAGGTGTTAACAGGCTTAACCTAGAAATACTGGCTCTCAAGGACAGCTGCCGGAACACACCGTTAGGTGCTTGGCGACAGATTTTCTACTTGAGGGTGGTCGCTAGCCAGGCGGGTATTCGCAAAAGTGCCCTTCTATAAAATGATAAAATTATGGTTAGCTTTGATGTACAGTCGTTATTCACTAGCCTATCTGTAGATAATTGCATTGAAATTGTCAAGAAAAGACTTAGTGAGCATGACCTTTGTCTAACATCTGGCTATCTGTAAGTTATTGCGTAGGTACTTTTCAGTATTAGAAGTAGGTCCTGTTTATATAAAAATAAGGTTTTAATTTCTGTATTCAATAACAGAAACCAGAGATTTTTAGTGCGATTGTTCAGAGCATTCTAATATTATTTATTTTATTTGGCTTGTTTTTGACTGTATTCCAACACAAAGTACGTACCTACGAGTACATTATCCTAAAAGCTTTCACAGAGTATTTCCTTATTGTATCAAGCTAACATTCCGTCTGAACGGCGTTTTTTTATTTCTATATATTTTCTTTGTTTCCGCCAACATCAGCCTTTTCCGAGATTTTATCTGATGGACACTTCACCGAAGCTAGGAAATTAGGTTAAAGAAGAGATTGTGCTGTTTTGTGGAAAAAATATATGAGTACATCTCGTACTGGATCCTATTGGGTTCTGTACCAACGACAATACAGAATAAATCCTATTTGCGAACATATATCATGATAGTATTTCAGCTTCTATTCAGATCAGTAAGAAGTATGTAACGGAAACTTAAATAATTAAGGTTCAATCTCAATGCATTGTGGTTTATATATCACCTTTTGTTTGTCAAATCACATGGATACGATATTAAGACTTTCAACACGGATTTGTTAAGTTTTTTTTATTGCTGACAGGTAAGCCTTTGACCACAATCTCACCTGATGGTAAGTAATGGTGTGGTAGAAGGTGTTAACAGGCTTAACCTAGAAATACTGGCTCTCAAGGACAGCTGCCGAACCACACCGTTAGGTGCTTGGCGACAGATTTTCTACTTGAGGGTGGTCGCTAGCCAGGCGGGTACTCGCAAAAATGCCCTTCCACCATGCGGTGAAGCACAAGCCCGCGGCGGGATTCGAACCATGGACCTGCTGCGCGGCAGTCCATAGCCAAAGCCACTGAGTATCACTGCTTCAAAAGTATATAATTTTCTTCCCCGTGGGATACCTGGCCCACCCGTTCCCTCCATCGCTACCAATGGGTATCTTAAGAGGCGACTAAAGGTAAAATACCGGAAAGTGGGCAGCACCATCTTCTGAATAACTGATATCTTAAGCTGCGACCACTAAGACTCCTACCAAATGTGGGGATTAATTTTTGTTGAACTAGCTTATAAACACAACAAGGAAGCCCTTACAAAAAGTTATGAAATACGAGTACCAATAATACTCTGAGGATTCGTTGGTACCATTTTCGTACAGAACACAAACTTATAATGGTACAAACCTGTTTGTTCGATGTTACCGCCATAGGTAACAAAGAAAGTTCGCGATAAACTCAAGCTTGATTTTGAGATTGTATCAGCAAAGACCTCGTCATGTTTTGAGCTTTAAATGAGTACATAATTAATATGTATTAAACTAATTGCATACAATTTCTTAGTTCTCAAGATACCTACATATTTTTGATTATGATATATAATTATTATTTTTTGAGTAAATAAACAGATTTTAGAGAATCTATCGCGCATTGAGGCATTGTCCGGGGGAGTGTTGTATAACTTTTTTCTCTGTGATATAAAGCTTGTATTGTATCAAATATAAGTATTATTTTTCTCAGTTAATTTTTTACCTGGAATCCATATCTATCATTCCTATGTCGACTCAAAATAGATCATGCGTCAAAATGTCAACAAGCTGAGTAGGGGCGGAGAAAAAATCGTATACCCGGTTCGCCTTGACAATTTGCTCCGGTCAGAATGGATGACATTTGTAATCGATTGCCTGAGCTGCCAGTTTCCACACGGTTAACTTAGAATGTGAGAAGATATGAGAGCCACTGTGTACAGCAGCTGAGATTTTGTTACGAGTTTCGGTGTATGGACTATAAGCAACATTTTATTGTTCTCTAAGCAACGAGGCGCTCCGTAAAAATTTATACAATTATGTATAAAATACATATTATCTATGCTGTTTTTTTAATTCCTGATAGGTAAGCCATTGACCAGTATCTCACCTATTGGTAAGTGATGATGTGGTCGAAGATGTTGTTCAGGCTAACCTGGACCTACTTTTGCCTGTGAAAAATTAGAGCTACAGTATTTTATTTTATATATTTATCTATGGAAAGGGTTACAGCTTTTGTTTACAGTATATAATCTAAAAAATAAGCACCATTGAGCCACTAAAAGATCCTCGCGTCATAGTAGTATATACAAAACACAACGTGACCATTCTTATTCAAATTAAATTAAATAAATACGGACTACTTTTTTACTATTTAAGCTATTATGGCGAAACAAGTACAACAACAAAAATGTTAAGCGGACTAACCTCTGCATAACAAATGCATCTCGTCACAAGTCACGAATTGCACTGCGTTCGTCACCCCGAGATATACAGTTGTTAAGTCAAATAAAATTACAGATACAATTTTATTGGCTCTCAGAGACTGCTGCCGGAACACACTGTTAGGTGCTTGGCGACAAATTTCCTACTATAAGGGATAGTAAAAAAGTAGTCCGTATTTATTTAATTTACCTAATTTGAATAAGAATGGTCACGTTGTGTTTTGTATGTACTACTATATAGACGCGAGGTTGGTGGTAGCCGGGCAGGCGAAGACTCACAAAATGCTGTTCCACCATGTGGAGAAGCGAACCCAGCGTTGGAGATCGAACCCGTGACCTGCGGCACGGCAGTCCGTAGCTTTTACCGCTCAGCCATCATTGCTTCAAAAGTAGTTTCCGGTATATGGTTGTGTCAATTCTGTTCTTACTAAAGTAAAATTTTGGTCGTTCATCATTAGACAACGGCAAGTTGGTTCATTTTAGCAAATATAGCAGATATATTATTTTATTTTATACAGGGTTATTGGTAATATGCTAACAACCTCTTAGAGTTGACATGTGCTAGTCGTAACAAAAATTTTGAGATACATTTTATATAAAAAAAGAAAAAAAATATAAAAATCGTGTTTTTTATGTGTTTTTGGCGGAATAAGTACGAGGCCCATCTAATGTTAAAAGTCTCTTGTGCCTGTCATGTATTACTTAATATTTTTCATTACTTTGCTTGACGTAAATATTCAAAACTCTATTCAAAGGGAGCACGCTGATGTCCAGTGTTACCGCGGTGAACGCTTTTGGCTCGAAGTAGGCATTAAAACACACAATTTTTTTTGTGTGTTTTAAATAATTTAAAAATTATCAAAATGTTTGTTAGAACTAGCAGATGTCAACCCTAAGAGGTTGTTAGCATATTACCAATAACCCTGTATATTATGAAGAACTGTTATTATAGTTAGTCATAATAATCTTAAATGATGTTGTTCATACTGTACTGTACTGTAACAGCCGGATCGTCCACTGCTGAACACAGCCTCCCCTATTAAGGGGGTATTTGCCATAATCCCCACGCTTGACAGGTGTCTTGGGGATCGCAGTAAAAGTTGGCAGTTCTTTCGAAGGCGCTGCTGCCCACCTTCCAGTTTTCCCTTAGTTGCCTCTTACGACACCCACGGGATGATATGGGGAGGTGCAATTCTAACCCGACACCCCACGGGGTGATGTTGTTCATAATAATCTTAAATGATCAACTAGGTTAAGTAATTTCCGCTGCGGTTATTACTTGGATGGGTGACCTCTAGTAACATATACCATGAGTGCTTCCATGCTCCGGAGCTGTCATCGTTTTAGGAAACATCCAAGTTGTGATAGCATCGTAGTCGGGCATTTTGCGAATGCTTGCCTGGCTAGCTAGATCTAGCTCAAGTAGAAAATTCTGCGCCAAGCACCTAACGACGCATTCTGACAGCTGTCTCTCGAGGCAGTATATCTAGGTAAGCCTGAAGAATATCCTCCTTGCCATTATCACTTATGATCAGGTAATATAGTGGTCAAGGCAATTCTATTAGCAATGTAAAATGTAGGAACTTAACATTTGGCAGTGAACCAGAAAATTAACTTTTTATCAATGAAGAAAACAAAAATGTAATTCAATACAGCAGTCAAAAGCGTTTAAATTAATGTACTTGCCAAACTTATTGGAGAAATTTGTCTGCAAATCAACTGAGAAGTACGTACCTGAAAGAGAAAGAAGTCAAAATTATATTTTAGGAATATATGACATTAATTGAATTATGTTAATGTTAATTATATTAATGAAGCGCTCGTAGCGAAGTTTGCTTAACCATTCTGAATCGATCAGCAAAGTTAAGCAACGTCCGCCTCGGTCATGAGTTGGATTTGAGAACATACTACAAAAACTTGAGGAACATACTACTTAGTGAGCATTTGCTACTTACTACATCCCATAATTGGAGTGCATCAAGCCTTAACAAGACCGGCAACCATTAAAAGCATCTGTTATGAAACCACTTGAAAAGTTACTTGAAACCTACAAAGATGCCGTGATATATAATGTCATAAATCAAACTTAAATAGATTCTGGTTTCAAGCACGTCTGCTTTGAAGCAGGTGGTTGGATCGCAATCTTAGATTATGCTAACACTAATAGTTTCAATTTGACTGAGGCGAATGAAGTATTGAGTGTTGAGTTTGAAGCACTCGTAGTATGGCTTGCTAAGTCGTTTTTAACCAATCAACTAAGTTAAGCACCGAATGCTGTAGTTAGAACTTGGATGTGTGACTGTTAGTGGAAACTGAGCTTGTTTTGAGGTCCTCAGTAGTAATGGTACTTTTAGCCGGCGCGGCATTCTTGGTTATTGCATGCATACAATAATGGTCAAAGGCTAACCTATCAGGCATAAAAAAAAAAAAAAAAAAATTAAATGCTTTCTTAAATTTTTACAGAAATTCACATTATTACTAATTATACTTAAGGTAAAGGTCGTGATTGTGGTTTTCTATGAGCTCCCGACATTTTAAAGTTATTACAAGCACCATGGTTCCGGGATAAATATGCTGATATTGCGTCCAGCCAGACGCACTCCGCACGGCCTGGCAAGGGGCTCGGGCTGAGTGAGGTATTCAATACGTTTACATGCGCGCTGTGCAGCAAGTCAGTAAGCAGCTCGGCGCGCATTGATGGGCCAAGCAATCCTTTGAAATGTGCACAAACTGGCATGCACTTATACGAACGGCCAGCTGCCCGGTAAGCAGCGTCGCCGCGTCGGTAAGCCAAGCAAGGCTGTTCACTTGCTTCAAGTGCCCGTGCCCGTTGAATGCCACGTTGAACGTGCGCTTATGAACGCACCATGGCATACGACTGTGATGACCACAACCTCATAGCAAGCCGCAGTCAAAAACTTTATCCCAGAGGTTAAATTACAAAGTTTTATTTGGCCATATGTTCTTCAATTGCCCTCAATAATATATTGTTTAAAAAGCATTTTTATACGGTTTTTATTCTTCTATTATGAAAAAAGATGATACGGTTATGGATGATAAGTACTGACTCCATAATAGTAAGAATAATAATCTTGAGGGAGAAGATGATGAATGGCATAATAAAAATCTGAGTTCTAGACACAAGATTACAAAACCAGTACATTAAGATCATTGTGATAGATATGCAAATAATAATGAATTAAGGAAAACACTTACGACTCTATAGAAACAATTGCTTTCGCTTTGTGCAGTTCGTAATTCTCATTAAAGCTCTCAAATTAATATTCTTCATTTTCTTATAACCAAAATTTATAGTTATTTTATGACTTTAGTTATTCCTAGTCTATTTTAGTTTATTTATAATTTTATTGGACGGGTGTGATTTATTTGTAGAGATAAATGGTTTCCCATAGTTAGGTGGAATTAGTTTTGATAGTTGTTTCGAAATTGTATATGGAATGTTTGAAGTATTGACTTGATTGCTAATTCGTTGTAGATTCTTCAATTATTTTGTTTGATTCAAGTCTCAAGAATGTTTGAATAATTTATGACTTTCAATGTGTTAAAAAAAGGACTTAATGAGTAAAGCTACTAAGAGGAACAAGTAAACCTTTGTTTGCATCAAGTTAATTTTTTTATTACGACAGTCATTTTTTCTTCCAACGATAAGATATTAATAATTTGACAAATATTTCAATATACACATTCCATATTTTTAGGTAAGAATTAGACAGGATCAAACAGCTGAATAATGTTATTTCATTCAGAATATATTTTTTGCAAGAGTCTTAAGCGTTCTTTCAAACTGTCCATAAAACACGCGTAAAAAACAGATGTATCGAAATACGTTTCATTGACGACAAATCTGCCTTTACAAAAGAATATAAACCTATTGAAATAAATCTATCAAAGAAAAAAACATAAAGATGGAAAGGAAGCACAGATATACATACAAACGAACTAAGCCTATAACATGGGTGCGTTCTTGTTGCCTCTTTTCATATCAATTCTATTGTACACTCGTCAATAAATGTATATGGGACAGTATTTGTTGTCATTTATATTTTATGCGAATATCGGTTAAGGTATAGATGCGCGGACTTCCGGACTATTATTGTAAAAGAATGGAATGAGAATGGTCTTGGAATGACAGAAGTTGCGTTAAGGTTACCGACCGCAGGTTCAAAAGAATTGTCATTGATAATAATGGGAAGAGTTTTTCGAATAATTTATTGTTATTACTTTACGATGGTACGTTACTAGAGTTAGCTGTTATAAATAACCGGAACTATGGCAATTGCTTCATAGAATGAAAAATATTCATTGATAATCCTACGTAAGTATATATTTTATTGATCCTATATCAACGACCTCTTTTGTTGGTCTGTTGGTTTGTGCTAAATGCATGATTGACATATATGAGTATCTAAAATCGGAAGGTTTCAGTACTAGACAATATGATTAATTGGGTTATGACAAGTGTTTGCATTAATATCATTTGAACAATTTAGTCATGTATAGTTAACGAGACTAAAACATTTTAAAAAAATGTGGCAGGTTATATTAAGCGTTATATTAGGTAATGTTAAGCGGACTAACCTCTGCCTATAACAAATACATTACGTCACATGTCACGAATTGCAGTGCACTCGTCACCTTGAGACATAGTTGTTAAGTCTCATGTGCCTGTAATTTCACAGGCTCTCAAGGAATGCTGCCGGATCACACCGTTAGGCATTAAGCGATAGATACTAGAGGGTGATCGCTAGCCAGGCGACTTGAAGCAGTGATGGCCACTGAGCTATCACTGATTCAAGTGTGTGTTTTCATGTATGCATGGCAATTCTTTTCGAAGCGTCTCACTTATTTTACATTCTGTACATCCGATAAATAAACGGAACTCGTGTATTTATCAACATACTCATCACTTTCTTATCAATCAGGGATTATCAATCAACCAACTTAAATTTGAACACATTAAAGTGGCCACCCAGTATGAGGTTCAAATTCGGCTTCATGCCATATGCTTCATTTGCTTCATTTACAAGCCCTTTGCGCAGTTTCCTGAAGTCGAACCACTTTCATAAAATGAATTGATCAGTATTTTAGAGATCCATTTGCATTGTACGCCTCTTGCAACTATCTTTTTATCTATTTTTGTTTTTAGAGTCGAGCCTTTGACCGAAATATTACCTAATGGTTCACGATAAGTTTCTCGAAGGGAGTAAACAGGCTTCATATAAAATGGAAACATATAAAATTCTGTTCTTTAAAATTTTGGTAACTAAACTCAATTTGATAAATCACAGTCTACTGGTGACCACAGATAATGCCACTTGATCGGAACGTCAACGTTAGTAAAAAGTTTTTAATGATAATTTGTGCGTGAATAGAATAGTTAGTGTTTTATAAACATGAAATTATAATTTCATGAGTTCTACAGATATTAGAATATTATTATTTAATAACGCCTTGATGATGAGCATCTAATGAACATGAAACCTGGGTCGACGTATTGTATACCAAATGTGTTAGTGAATTCAGTGTTTTAGAAGCTGGTTTGTGTATTTTTCATCTTCATATTGGACTTGTAAGATTTGTTCGTTTTACTTTTATCAAGTACTAGTTGCGACAGTAAAATTAACATAAAGATGGTCTCAGTCATGATGAAATCGTATCAATTAGTAGCATCGTGTGCAAGTCATGTTCTAATAGTAGGCATTTTCAAACCTGTTTCAAATGGCCTTTTAAATAAGGAAAAAAAAAATTTTTTATTTAATTTAAATTTAAAAGAGGTTAAAGTGTTTGCGCGATACCCGAAATACCCGCGGGCAGAGCCGCAGCCGTAAAGCTAGTTTGTAAAATGTTTTTAGGTCGTCCTTTTACAACATACCTAATTTACTGTCTCCAAAGTCATAGTGTAAATACAGGAACATAATGTATGTTGCTTAATAGATAAGGTTTTCCCAGCAATAAGTTCAGTAATGACTCTCCACATGTAACCTGATTCCTGGGTATCATGCTGTTTATTTGCGAGGGGGCTGCAATCTTTGTTCCATTTTGAAGAGACCGGGGTCTATTGTAAGTGGTAGAAAGAGGGTTCAGTTTTGGAGCAGTCATGCGATTCTAACCTTTAGCGTATACTCGTTTTGTAATAAACTTTTTCATTCCAAGCATGATGAGAAGAATATGTGCTGTTACGGACGAAACGAGCCCTCTCACTGCCCCGCCTGTAAATAGCTAGATACCTAATTATAAGATTCGATTTCGCCTTTTATTATTTGTAGAATTAAGTTGTTTAGATGTTAAGTGTATTAATAAAGAATATTAGTAGGCTAAGACATAGGGATATAAAGATATATGTCATTCATTCGTGTAACTTGTTAGCTAGTTGACGGCGCCAGTGCCGACCGCAGACTGAGAGAATATGCGCTCAGCGCCCTCTTTAATATTTATACTTGTAGAGCGAGACAACGATATATTCTGTACTACTCATGGCAAAAACTCGCTTTACTATATATATTGGCACGTTTTTTGCGATATCATGCATTCTTAACTGACTCTCGGAGTCAACCACATCTTTCATTCCGACCTGTGCCGCCACGCCGTGCACACCTGTCTACAGCTCCGCCAGTATCTCCCAGTGAGACCGCAATAGTCCCCGCACTATTGCCGTCTCACTCGGGTCATCGTTCCGACGCTAGTTGCAGACCAGTGCCTTGGAATACGCAGCCCTGACGAAGTTTTTGTTTTGTGTGCAGAAGCTGAGCAGCCGCCGAACGCCGAGCAACGCGAGCTACGAGCTCGCCGTGCCGTCGCGCAGAGGCGCTCTAAGACGTCTGGCATTACCACCTACCCAGTCCCTTGTTTCGGACGAACAACATCATATCGGGCTGGTGGTCTTGCTTCGACCGCACTTTTCGGTGCGCATTTCACCACTTTACTATCCGACACAACATAGTAACAGTCGCGTAACAACACACTTTGTGCTGTTAAGCGACGTCGTTCAGGCGTGGGGTAGCGTCAGCCAAACCCGTCTGAACGATCAAATCCGCCATTTGCTGCGGTCGCAGTGTGACACCCTACGGTGACAACGGCCACTGTTGTTGTTTTGGTTTAACCTTGCACCGTGGCCTTTCCCGCTTCACGGGTCAGCCGAAGCAAGCTGGGCTCCGGGATTCTGGCCTTGGGGTCACCCCTAGTCAAACCCGGAGTAGCGCTTAGGAGCACCCCTCTCCGCCGAGAAAAAAGCTCGGAGAGGGTACACAACTAGGGCACACCATAGGTACTCACTCCCTCTCACACAAGTGAGCTCACGAGTTGCGAGAGGGAGACAGAACCCGTTAGGCCATCCTGAGTATTCCCCTCAGGATGCAACGTCCCTCTAACGGTGAGGTGGAGGTCCTTCAGACCTTCGCCCTCCGCTACCCCGAACTCTACGCTGATCATCAGCAATCGCTTAACGATGCAGAGAGTGCCCGCCTCACGGACACTCTCATCGCTCCCTCCGGAATTCCAATTCCGGAGGCCATCGTCCCTCCTCTGACCCGGTCCTTCTCAGAGGACAGCCCGACTTCGCCCGCTCCGGGCCCTGACAACAGACGCACGGTGGCAGCCCCTCCCCGTGAGAGGTCTCGCTCGCGCTCACCGATCGGGAGGCCAGCGAGCACCCGTCCCTCCACCGCCGTTGTCGAGCCCACTTCGGACTCCGAAGCGGAGATGGAGGTAGATCCGAGTCGCGCCTTACGCACTGACTCGGACTCAGATAACGACGGCTATACCGTCGTAGATAGAAAGCGCAAGCGTGCTCCTAAAGCCGCTAGTTGCGCAACTTCCGCCCCTCCCGCCAAGGCACCCGCTAAGGCCCCCGCCTCCGGCAAGAAGCCGACCCCCGCCCCGCGCCCCGCGTCTCCTCCCTCCGCTCCGGCCACCACTGCCGCGTCCCCTCAGGACGCGAGCGCGCGCCGCGAAAAACCGCCTCCGCCCCTGTTCATTCAGGACAAAACCAAATGGGACATGCTGTCCCGTTTAGTTTCGGATCGTGGGATCCACTATACTAATGCCCGCTCCACGCAGCAGGGCATTAAAGTCCAAGTTTCCACCATTAGCGACCACAGAGCGCTAACTAAACTCCTCCGCCACGAGAGCATAAGTTTTCACACTTATGCGCTCGAAGAGGAGAAAGTCCTCCGAGTGGTCATCCGCGGTGTGCCCAAGGAGGTACATACCGATTCGGTATGTGCCGACCTGAAGGCACAAGACTTCCCCGTACATGCAGTTCACCGCATGTACAGCGGGAAGGACCGCAGCCCCTACGATCTAGTACTCGTAGTACTAGATCGTACTCCTGAAGGCAAGGCCATTTTTAATTTAAAAAAGGTCTGTGGCCTCTCAGGACTCGATGTCCAAGCCCCATACAAGAATGGGAGTCCCTCGCAGTGCCATAACTGCCAACTATACGGGCACGCCTCCCGTTTCTGCTTCGCTCGCGCTAGGTGCGTTAAGTGCCTAGGCGATCACGCGACAGCAGCGTGCACTCGCACCCGTGATTCGCCGGACCCACCCAGCTGTGTTTTATGCGGTGCTCAAGGGCATACCGCGAATTACCGTGGCTGCCCTAAAGCACCACGAGTGAACCACAGGGTGGCAAGGCATAGGCCGACCCGTCCCTCTTACGACCGTTACCAACGGGTAAGCCCTAAATTAACGGTAGTACCTGCCTCACAGGTAATACCCGCGCCGCTCCCAGCCCGTAACGCATGGTCTAAACCACCCAGTATGGTTAAGACCGTCGCTACCGCCCGCGCCCCGGCCCGCGCGCCCGCACCCGCGCCCGCACCCGCACCCGCCCGCGCCGCGGCCCCTGCCCGCGCACCGGCCCCGGCTCGCCCCGCGCTCCCGGCACCCGTCGCCAACACCATTCGCGCGCCTCCCCGCGCCGCTTCCCGGCCACAAGCTCCACCTATGCCATTGATGGCTGCCCCTCTTCAAGAGGCAATCAACCTAGTCAGCGATCTGGCTATGTCGGTTGACATCAATGAGGTACAAGAGCTATTCCACAAGATGCAATACGCTCAATCCCCAGCGGACGTGATCCAATACACATTGGAACACGCGAATTTACTTAGCGCCCTTAAGCGCTTTGTTCCCCAGGCCCCTCCCCAGTACAACCACTATGGGTAGTACAACCGAACGCACGAAACCGTACTCAGTTTCGTTAGCGTCATTTAACGCTGACGGCCTCTTCAGACAACGTGACCTCGTCCACGACTTTTGTTGTACCCACCTTATCGATATCATATGCGTGCAGGAAACCTTTCTAAAACCGGGGAAGGCGAACCCTAGGTTTGCCAATTACAGAACGGTACGTGATGATAGAGTGAACTCCCGTGGGGGAGGCACTCTTATCTATTACAAAAGGTCCCTGCACTGCATTCCCCTACCTACCCCAACTCTTGTTAATATGGAAGCATCTTGTTGCCTCCTAGCTATGACTGGTCATCAACCTATAGTCATAGCATCCTGTTACCAAGCTTGCAAAAAGCCGATCGTCCGAGCTGACTTAGAAGCCCTATTCTCATTAGGAAGCGCCGTCATTCTGATTGGCGACTTCAACAGTAAGCACATCCTATGGAATTGTAACGTCAACAATCCCAGAGGTATTGCACTTGAAAACCTAATCGCAGAACTTAACTTTGACATAATTGCGCCCACTGAGCCCACTCACTACCCTTATATGGAAGACCACCGATCTGACTTGCTTGACATGGCACTATTCAGAGGCGTAACACTCCGGTTACGCTCCATAGAAGTGGTTCACGAGCTTCACTCTGACCACCGACCCATTATACTGCGACTAGGTCCCGACCCAACGACTGACCTCCCCCGCCCCACTAAGACGATAGTGAACTGGAAGCAAGTAGGCGATGCCCTAAAGGCTATCAGTTCACCGGACCTAGACAAGATCCCTGACGACATCCTGACAAAAGATGACGTAACCCTTGCGATCGATTCGTTCACCAATCACCTCTCCACCGTAGTAGGTGCATCCGCAAAGGAGGTCATAGTGCCGGACGACCGGCGCCTTGTCATTCCAGCGGATGTGAGACGATTGGTGACGGAGAGTAAAGCAGTGACCCGACATTACGACTCTTACCCCAGTAAAGAGAACAAAACTAAGAAACGCCACTTTGAACGCATGGTTCAAAGTCGCATGTCTGAGTTGCGTGATCAACAATGGGGCGATAAACTTTCAAACCTCGTGCCAAGCCACCATGCTTATTGGAACTTGGCGCGAAGTATGAAAGGTAGTAACCATAACGACATGCCTCCCTTATACAGACCAGTCCCACTAGTCCCAGCGTTCTTTGACGAAGACAAAGCTGAGTGCCTAGCTGATAGCCTAGAGGCTCAGTGTTCCCCTAACGTAGATCACGTTGACCAAGCTCACCTCGATTCGGTGGATGCTGAAGTCGAACGTAAAAGCTCTGTGGTCACCTCTGAACTCCCACCTGCCACCTTAGCGACTTACGCTGAGGTGGCGAGACTGATCAAGGCCCTCCGACCGCGCAAATCCCCCGGTGCCGATGGCATCTCCAACAGGGTTCTTAAAACCCTCTCTCCTCCTCTCATCCATCTCCTAGTCAGCATCTTCAATGCTGCTATGAGCCACTGCTTATTCCCAGACACCTGGAAATGTGCAACTGTCATTGGCATTCACAAACCAGGCAAAAGCTCATCTGACCCCACCAGTTACCGCCCAATCAGCCTCCTCAGTGCCTTAGGCAAACTTTACGAGCGGTTACTTGCAAACCGCCTCCAGTCCCATGCTAAGGAACACCACCTTATCCCAGATGAGCAGTTTGGCTTCAGACCCGGACACTCATGCGTCCAACAGGTGCACCGCCTCACGGAGCACATCATTGAGGGCTTCAACAAGTACCCCAAACCCCAGACCACGCTAGCAGTCTTCCTCGACGTGGCGAAAGCTTTTGACAAAGTCTGGCACAATGGCTTGATTTACAAGCTATACCAACTTGGCGTGCCAGAACGTCTTGTGCTCATCCTACAAGACTTCCTTAAAGCCAGAAGCTTTCGCTATCGCGTGGAAGGCACCCTCTCCTCCCCCCACCCAGTCAGAGCCGGAGTCCCTCAGGGCTCCGTGCTATCACCCATTCTCTTCGCGCTGTATACCAGCGACATCCCACGCTCTCAGCCAGACGTCCTATTGGCCCAATACGCGGATGATACCGCTATTTATACCACTGGGTGGCGTATCAGCAGAAAGTCCATTTTCGCCCTCCAACGGGCCATCACCGAGATCGGTGACTGGTTCCGTAAATGGCGCATCGCGGTCAACCCAGTTAAAAGTGCAGCTATGTACTTTACTGAGAAGACTCGCCCCCGTTACCCGCAACCTTTAACTTTGTTTGACCAACCCATCCCCTGGGTTAGTAAAACAAAATATCTCGGAGTCACCCTTGATCGGAATCTCACCTTTAGCGATCATATAACAACCGTCCGAAACAGAGCGGCCTTTGTAATGGGTCGCCTTGGTCCCCTGATTCGCAAAGAGAGTAAAATGTCTCTTAGTAATAAGAAGACACTTTACACTGCCTGCATCCGCCCCATCATGACTTACGCATCAGTAGTGTTTAGTCATGCTAGTGAGGCCCATCTCCATAAGCTTCAAGTCATTCAAAATCGTTTTCTTCGTAGTGCAACCGGCGCTCCGTGGTATGTCCGGAACACCGAGTTGCACTGCGACCTAAACCTTCCCTCTTTAGCGCAGTTCAATAAGGACTGCGCTCGCCGATACTTTGATCGAGCGCCCCACCACTCGAACCCATTGGTTGTCCAGGCATCGAACTACTCGACCGCCTCTTCTATCCCATTTTTCAAACCCCCCCGTCGCCGACCACGGCAGGTATTAGACGACCCGGATGACCCCATCGCAGTCATTACATTGGCAGCTTTAGCGTTATCCGCAAGTCGTCGAGGTAAAATCCCCAGGTGTGAGGTAATTAGAGGTCACACAATCAAACACCGAGCTCGCCGGCGAGCTCGAGGCAAAAACAAGGTCACGATAAATTGCTCTCCAAATAGTCAAAGAGTATTATTCAGTAGGGCCCAATTGTGCAACACTGCAGTTGCACAGAGGCATTTTGCTCCGATCCCCCCCATGTCTCTCGACAGCGAGACAAGCCGAGGTCCGAACCACAGTGGTGCCCTTGAGCTCGCTGTCAACCCCTCCTATAATAGCGGTACGTTTTCGGCGTCCGCAGGAGACGGAGGTAGAAAGCGCTTTTCGCCTTCTACGCCCGTCTCGGGAGAAGTGCCTTCGGCACTTCTCCCTCCCGGGCTATTGTAGGGCCAGGCCCTCGCCCAAAACCCGGTGGAGCTGGACGACCGCACAGGCGGTAGCCAGCATCTATGTCCTCCCTAAATAAATAAAAAAAAAACCACATCTTTGTTTCATTCCTTGTTTCATGTACCAGCGAGAACAAATTGTTACATAGGATATACGAAGAAATTGTAACATAATTTGAAGAAAGAAATACAGTCCACCATTTGAGCTACATCGAAGCGTGTGTTTTATTGACCCATAGCGTAAGGACCCCCACAGTTTCTGGTCCTTCGCAAGCCGGGTTCAATTGGACAAAGGAGCAGTTGGTCAACTCTGGGTCGTCGTCATCAAGTCAAGAATCAGCATCATCGTCGGCAGGGCACTGTGACGTCTACACTTACTGTACCTCTCACGCAGTGTGTAGGACGTGTGCCAACAACATCAGGTCCACCAGAACGAGTGTGGAACCAACCAAGTCCACCAGAACGAGTGTGGAACCAAACAAGTCCACCAGAACGAGTGTGGAACTTGTCACCAAGGAGCGGCAGCGGCGGGCCATTGGGCTGAAGATCACCCAACGGTGCAACGATCGCCGTGACGTCGTGAGACCTTGGACCGGGGTCGGAAGATCACCCAACGGTGCTACATACGCCGTGCGCCGTGCAACGGGTGCCCCGGGTGTGCAGAACGAAGAACGAAAAAAGAAGACTTTAACGCGGTTAGCCGCGGCCTGGTCTCTCGAACCCCCTCACGGTGCTAAATCGGTAAGAGGGCCAGGTTAACGCCAGTACTGGCGGTGTGACATTTGGTGCGGTGTCACCGGTCCCCACGGACTGAAGTTGCACTCCTGACGTCGGTAAGGTCGTAGTTGTGGTGCGGAGGCCGGACTGTAGGCACTGCGGAAGGCAGTCGGACATTCCAGCCGACTGTCGAGCGCTCCGTCACCGCTTGCGATCCTCTGCCGGGCAGGGCCCACCTTCCCTACCCATCCCCTTTTTCCATCTCCAAGGGAGCGTATCTCGTGCCTTAGGGCCGGGCCCTCCTAAGGAATTGTTAGGGACCGTTAGGCAGGTAGGGAATTAGGGGCGTGAAGAGCCGAAAATGCCGACGACCAGGAGCCAGGTCGCCGATGGGAAGACTCTACGCGTATACGAAGACTACCCCGCGTCGCCGTCTGCATCCGCGTTCGCGCACGCGCCCGTAATTAACGAGCAACCGCTCACTGAATCCGCGTCGTGTCCGAATGTAAACAATACGCGACCGCGATCGGTATCGGGTAGGAGACGCGAAGGGCAAGCGTTATCGGTTCGTTCACAACGTTCAAGCGCAAGTGCCGTTGCAAGAATACGGCAAATGGAAATGGAGGCTGAAGAACGATTAGCCGACATAAGGAAAAAAGAATTGCAAATTGAAGCGGATCTGATCAAGAAAAAATTAGTCGCCGACATAGCGGCTATAAGGGAGGAATCAGATCAGGAGAGTCTCTGCGAACAGGAAGCTATGGAAACCAGTATGCGAGTCAAAGACTGGGTTCAACACACGCAGAGACGGGGGGAGCACAGCGTAAACGTCGACATCGATGCTGCCGTAACTATGGAACGAGCGAAAGAGACGGAGCGATGCCTACATACTACGCGTGCGAGAGAGACAGAACGATGCCAAGTAGTTCAAGCAAAGGAAACGGAGTTATACCCTATGCCCACACCAAACCAAGTCACGTTTGAATCTTCGTCGCGGCGCCAACCGTCACCAGCCCGCCCTGTATCCAGAGATAGGGGCATGGAAAGGCTAGCGGAAATATTAGAGAAAATGGCACGAAACAAACCGCATAGAAGCGCACCAGACTTACCTATATTCAGTGGGGCCGCCGGGGAATGGCTACCGTTCAAAGCGGCTACAAAAGAGGCAAAGGCGGTATACGGGCTGACGCCAACCGAGAACCTCGCTAGGCTAAGAGCGTGTCTACGAGGCGAAGCTCGGCAATGCGTGGCCGCGCTGTTATATACCGCAACGGAACCGACTGTGATCATGAAAACGTTAGAACAACGTTATGGGCAGCCGGAAATAATAATCGATCAAGCACTAGACGACTTGAAAAAGCTACCGCGTATCGGGTCAACGGCAGCGGAGCTTAACAACTTCGCAATTAAATTGCAAAACATTGTGACAGTAATCTCGTGTCTAGACGAACGCGGTTACTTGCAAAACCCAATGTTAACGCGTCAAATCACGGATAAATATTATAATAAAATGAGTGAACACCTACGGTCACGTTGGTGCGATTATGCTGAGGAACAAGGACAGCAAACAGAGGCGGAAATTGTAACTTTATCGCGTTTCTTCATGCGTGAAGCCGAACGCGCAGTACGCCATTGCTACTCGTCCGCACAGCATAACCCGCCTACCAAAACGACCAAGGACGCGCCGCAATTCCGACCCAATAACCGCAATCAACGAGCTAACGTCTATGCAACGAACGAGACACAGAAGAACGTTTGTCTGTGTTGTGGAAACGAACACGCAACCCCACAATGCCAAAAAGTCAAAGAAATGACTGTAGAAGAGAGATGGCAATGGGTGAAAGAGACGCATACATGTTTCCTATCCCTACGGTTCAATTCACGCAAATATGCGCTATTTGCACTATATGCACGCAAACGGTCGGTTCATAACTTGCTAAACAGACACCACGATAGCAAAATGACGTCACCTCCGGCCGCAAACAACGCTCACAGAAAAGTGGTAGTGCAATGTATGCACAAACGTCAAACTCAAATCTTGACAGATAGATGAGGAGATTTTTATAATTGTTGTGGTTAGAATGTTGAACGTACAAACATCTGTTCACAAATAATGCCTTGAAATGCAATACTTCTATTATCAATTATTGATGTGAAGGTTATTTTGGGTCAATTGCGAAAAAGCAAATTGACAGTTAGAAGATGTTATAAGCGCGGCTACATATCGGTTCACATCATTTGCGCGCAAACAGTGCATTTACTCGTATTTCAATTATGAACCAAGCTTTTGCAGTGTATGCAGTGACAGCAGTGTTTGCGTGATTTAAACCGTAGTGTATGTTTGAATAGCAAACATCGCCGCTACAACTGCAAAGCAAGGAAATGCGGAGTCAATGAATGTAGGATGCCACATCACGCATTACTGCATGCGGTTAAACGTACAGAATCAAAACCGCAAAGGGAAGACACCGCTATCACTGCCTCCGCGCAGGCAATAAGCAGTAATAAAGTATTGTTAAAAGTGTGTCCGATCACACTTAAGGGACCGACAGGGGAAATTGAAACATTCGGTCTGTTAGACGAAGGGTCGACAATCAGTTTAATCGACCAGGAAATAGCCGACTTAATCGGTGCGCACGGGCCTACGAGGCCGCTGAACATCCACGGGGTCACATCGAGTCAAAGGGAAGCGGGTAGCCAAGCCGTTGACATCGGGATAAAAGGAAGACGTCAGACGGTATACCACGCTATTAAGGCGCGTACAGTTCAACACTTGGAACTAGGTAGTCAGTCGGTGAACAGCGAGATAATGAACCAACGATACCTACAAAGTGTGTGCGCCGAAGACGTGTGCTACTCCGGAGGAAAACCGCGCATATTAATAGGTGCCGACAACTGGCACTTAATAGTAACTAGAAAGTTACTAACGGGAAAAAGGTCACAACCGGCGGCATCCCTCACCAAGCTCGGATGGGTGATACACGGGACCGCACCGTATAGCTCAATCGTATCTCACGACGAACGCACACTACATATACATACGGTGCAAGGAGAACGAGACTGCGAGCTACACGAACTTGTGAAAACCCACTTCGAATTGGACTGGCACTGTTGGATCGGCATCTCTAACAAACCAAAACCGGTTGCAACCGATGAAAGGGCAGTAGAGATATTTAATAAATTAGTACGACGAGTGAACGGCCAGTTCGAAGTAGGACTCCCATGGAAATCGGAGGACGTACGGCTACCACATAGTTACGATATGGCCACGCGACGCTTAAAAAGCTTAGAAAGAAAAATGGATAAGTCACCTGAGTTCAAGGAGGCATATACAAAGGAAATGAACAAACTGCTAGAAAAAGGATATGCAGTCAGGTGCGAGCGTGACCATAGTAACAACCCTCGTCTGTGGTACCTACCTCACTTCGCGGTAACCAACCCGCATAAACCAAATAAAGTACGTTTGGTTTTTGACGCCGCAGCACGATCGAACGGCGTGTGTATGAACGATGCGCTCTTGGAAGGGCCGGACTTACTACAAAATCTCAACGGTATATTGTACCGCTTCCGTGAACGACCGGTCGCCGTAACAGCTGATATACGAGAGATGTTCTTAAGGGTAAGAATCCGACCCGACGATCGCATCGCACAACACTTTCTATGGCGCGGAAACGAACGGTCACGGCCACCCGACACTTACGTAATGACAGCTATGATATTTGGCGCTAAAAGCTCACCGTTTCTAGCACACAGCGTACGGAATAAGAACGCCGACGAAATGCGAGAATCGCACGCACTAGCGCACACAGCTATAACTAAGTGTCACTACATGGACGATTGGGTGCAAAGTTTTAGTGACGAAGAAACCGCGGCGCATACCATAAAGGAAGTAATTGAGGTTCACAAGAAGGCAGGATTCGAACTCGCGAGCTGGAGCTCGAACCGTCCTCAATTACTGGGGGGAGTGGGGCACGAGGAACACGCCACCACTCACAAGGAATTAGGAACCGGGTTGAACGAGTACGGAAAAACCTTAGGCATAAAATGGATCGCGTCTACAGACGAACTAGCATTCAATACGGAGATGCCCCGTATCCCGACCGAAGTAAAAACGGGAGTTAGAACGCCTACTAAGAGAGAGGCACTGGGGGCCGTAATGTCTATATTCGATCCATCGGGTCAGCTATCCCCTTACGTCATCTCTGCAAAAATGATACTGCAGAGCTTATGGAGACACAAAATGGGATGGGATGATCCCCTGCCACCGGAAGAAGCCGCCAGCTTCAACGAATGGATACGCGATATGGAGTACATCGAAAAACTGCGTATTCCGCGATGCTACAGTATAAGACTAGCCGTAGAAAGACAACTTCACATATTCGCAGACGCGAGTGAACAGGCATACGCAGCGGGAGCCTACTGGAGGTATTTGTACGACGATCAAAGAGTACACGTGACCTTAATCGCCGGAAAAGCGAAAGTAGCGCCTATGAAACCGCAAAGTATACCACGCATGGAATTACAGGCTAGCCTAATTGGTGCGAGATTAGCCGCTGAAATTATCCGCGAACATGAATTCACAGGCCGTGTCACATATTGGAGTGACTCGAAAACAACCTTGCACTGGATACGTAACGACTCAGCGCGCTCCATCGTCCATCGTTGTTTCTGCGCGCAGCGTGGGTACGCCGCGCGGACGCGCCTTCGGGCACATGGGGCCCCTGAGCGCGGTAGTCAATCGCCGGCTGTATCTGTAACAGCCGCGTCGTGGGGTTGGAGTCAGGGAACCTGGCTCCGCTTCTTGGTCTGGGTATGTGGTCGGTCCGGTATCTTCTGCCTCCCTAGTCAACCTCAGCCCACCGGGGGGTCCCGGTGAGCGAGTCGTTCGGGAGGCGGGATGTAAGGCGCGCCCTGGCCGGCCCTTGGAGCCTGGGCGACGCGGCGTCATGGTGGTCTTCCAGTTGTGCTTCCTAGCGAGCAGAAAGGAGTTTGCCGACCCCCGCTAGTAATAGCGGGATCGGGTCCACTCCCTCCCTTATCGCCTGGAGCACCTCATGGAGGGTGCTTATGGCGGACTCGATGATCTCGAGTTCCGCTGCTGTCCTTGTTCGTTTCATCGTGTCTGTCTCGCTCGCACGTGGGAGCGAGACAGAAGTAGTGCGGCGTCTTGGTCTCGCGGCCGGGGCACGTGGTGCGCGGGCCGCGGGGGTGCTCTCGCTCTGGGAAGGGACGACTGGCGGGGGTGCGCCAATTCGTGAGCCCTTCTTTCTCTTCTTTTTTCTATTGTTCCTCTTCTTCTTTCCCGTGTGGTCGGCGCCTCGAGGTGGCGGGTCGTTGGCGGCGGCCATAAGGGAAGTCGGTGCGGTCTTCTCGGTGGTGGTTGTGGTCGCGTTGTCTGCGGCCGTGGTGAGCGGTGGTCGCGAGGTTACGGCTGGGGCTCGAACCGTGAGCGCCGTTGTGCCCGCGCGCTTGTTCCGCGCCTCCTCGCGGAACACTGCGCAGCGGGGGTTGTTCGCGGTGTGCGCACCTCCACAGTTAGCGCACGTCGCGGGGTCATCTAGTGGGCGTGGGCAGTCGCGCGCATAGTGCTCCCCCCCGCACCGTACGCACGCCAGCCGCCGGAAGCAGTTGTGGGAGGAGTGCCGGAATGCCTGGCATCGGTGGCATTGTGCTGGGCCCCTCCTCCCACGCCATGATTCAATCTTCACCCCCGGCATACACAAAAGCTCGTCTGTTTCGTAAATGCCGGGGGTCAGGTTGGCCGTCCTCTTCATGGCCGCGAAGAAAATGCAGCCTGGTCTGCCTTGCCTTGCGGAGATCTTCTTAATATTTTCTGGCTCGTACCCGAGTTCTTCCAGTTCGAGTCGGATGTCCTCTGGATTGGTATCGGCTGGCAGTCCTCTGATTGCCAGCTTGAGGGAGCGTTCCTTTGGGAGTGAGTAGGAGAACCAGGTCATCCTTTCTGTCTCGTCCAGGCTTGTGAGATAGGCTTGGATGACCCGGTACTCGTCGCTGTCCGCTGGGGTAAAGCGTACGCCCTTGTTAAAGGGGCGAACGGATGGCACTCGTCCTAGTTTCTCCTTGATAGCACGAAGATGCTTCGTGCTGTTGGGGAAGGCTTCTAGTACAATCGGCGGGTACCGCACCTTGGGAGGTTGTGCGGGGGGCGTCGGTTGTACTGAGGTTGTCGGCGTCGTAGAGGCGGTAGCCGTCGTTGTGGTTGTAGCGATCTTCGGTGGGAGGGCCCGGGATGTCGATGCCATGGCATCCGGGCGAGAAACAAAGATATCTGCTGTCCCTTTCTCTCCTCTGTGAGAGGTGGGAGGGGGACGCGGGGCGGTTGTCTTCCTCGCTGTGGTGGTTAGGGGCGGCGTGGCTTTGGCGCGCCCTTGTGCGGCCGTGGTTACGGCAGCATAGGATGCGGCTTTCTGCTTAGCCGCCGTTGTGGTTACTAGGATGTCGTCGTCTTGGGCGGCCGTCGAAGCCCAGTCCAGGCGGGCTGGGGTTGGGGCGCAGGTGCGCTTGCCGGCTTCTTCTTCAGCCTCTTCGCTGCGCTTCCTGCGCACTCGTGGAGCTTGGATGTCGACGGGCATAGGATGCTTAGGTGGTGACTCTGGGGAGTCCAAAATGACCACCACTGGGTTGGCTGAGTCTGCAGGGGGGGAGGAGGAGTCGTCTCTCCTGGCCTCTGCTTCCCAGCTCAGGCGTTCCTGGCGGGCTGCTTCAAGCGTTTCGTCTATGGAGCGACGAAACTCCCTATAGCGCTCCGCGTCGGTGAGTTCGGAGGGGACCCTCCGCGTAGACAGGGATCTGTCACGTGCGGGGGTCCTCGGCTGTCCACGGGGTTTTCTGGGGGCTGCTGGGCATTTGCGGCCAGGCTCGGCCTGAGCGTGATGTTCGCTCGGCGAGCTCATGGCAGCGGGGTTGCTACGATCCGCGCGATTCAACTAAACCGTCGGCTGCGGCATCTGCGTTTGCAGTTCCGGGCCAGCCGAGGTTCAAGCTGTCTATGTGGGCGGCAGTCTTCGCCCTCTAAGAGGGGTGGAAATCGGAGGGTGTTTTCAATAAAACACCCCCGAGTTCTGTGGTGTGTTTTTGGTGAATCCGTGCGCGGGTAAAAGTGCTTATCGCAAAGCAAGACTGTCCGAAAAAAGCGCGCTATACGCCATACGTAGCACATCGCTTAGGTGAAATTGCGGAACTAACTAGGGTTAGCGAGTGGCGATGGGTGCCTACCGCGCATAATGTCGCCGACGACGCCACACGAACGGGCAGCACTCGCTTAAAAAACACCGATCGTTGGTTCACCGGTCCAAAATTCTTAAGAAAGTCAGAGGAATACTGGCCGCAAGAAGAGGTCAGCATAAAAGAAGAAGAAGAAGAAGAGGTCGAAGTGCTTACCGTACGAACGACGGATTCGACCCCGCTCATTGATGTCAGCCGATTTTCGTCATACGATCGTTTAATAAGGACCGTAGCGCGAGTACTAGCATTCTGCGATAAATGCAGAAAGGTCAAGAACGTGACCGATGTAGACCGCCTACGGCGTAGCGAGAAAATACTGCTACGACAAGCTCAGAAGGACTGTTTTACGAACGAGACGGCGAGATTGGAAGCCGGAAAAACAGTCGAACGAACGAGCCGCTTAGCGAAATTAGACCCTATGTACACGGAAGACGGGCTAATATGCTTGCGTGGAAGGATTAACGCCGCGCTAGTACCGGAGGAAATGAAGACACCGCCCGTGCTTGACGGAAGACATCCGCTGACAATGCTGCTCATTAGGCGCGAACATGAGAAAAATGGACACATAGGGCGCGAACACGTTGTGAACAACCTTAGACAGCGCTATTGGATTTTACACTTACGTCCGTCCGTTAGAAAAATGACGCGCGCATGTACGTGGTGTAGTATAAAACGAGCGACACCCGCGACACCGGTAAAGGGTGACCTACCGCGTGAAAGGCTGAGTGCGTACACCAGACCTTTTTCTAGGTGCGGTCTAGATGGTTTCGGTCCGATGTGGGTTGTGATAGGTCGCCGGCGCGAAAAACGATGGGGTTTATTGTTCACTTGCCTAGTCACGCGCGCCATCCACATTGAGATTCTAAGTAGTTTGAGTACAGACTCCGCCATTATGGCAATTAGACGGATGGCCGCGAGACGAGGCTTTCCCGCCGTGTTTTATAGTGATAACGGGACGAACTTTCATGGTAGTTCGGTCGAAATGCAAAAAGCTTATGACGAATGGTTACCCACCCTCCAAAATTATACGAACGGGAAAATGGCAAAATGGTTATTTACTAACCCCGGGGGGCCGAACGAAGGGGGGGCGTGGGAACGTATGATTAAAACGGTAAAATCGTCATTAGCCGTAACTTTAACAGAGCGCGCGCCGAAAGAAGAAGTGTTAGCTACCGCGCTCACCGAAATCGAATACACAGTCAACTCGCGACCGTTAACGCACGTATCTGTATGTGAAGACTATCCGGAAGCGCTAACCCCCAATCATTTGTTGTTAGGTACGGCCTTAGGCATGCCGTATGTCGGGGAATGCGACATCGCCGATAGACGAACGTGGCGAGGCGCACAAGCGATAGCGAACGCGTTTTGGTCTCGGTGGGTAAAAGAATACCTACCAACGTTAACACCCCGTGGTGATATAAGGAAAGACGCGCGGAACGTAAAAGAAGGTGACGTCGTTATTATTGCGGACGGGTTGTTGCCACGCGGCGTGTGGCCGCGCGGTTTAATTGAAAAAGTGCATACGGGACCAGACGGCGTAGTAAGGAGTGCAGACGTGCGTACGCGGGGTGGTATCTTCCGAAGGCCAGTGAGACGGCTTATCGTCCTCCCTCATCATGATGGCTGCGAAGGTCTACGCCGGGGGGAGAATGTTACGGACGAAACGAGCCCTCTCACTGCCCCGCCTGTAAATAGCTAGATACCTAATTATAAGATTCGATTTCGCCTTTTATTATTTGTAGAATTAAGTTGTTTAGATGTTAAGTGTATTAATAAAGAATATTAGTAGGCTAAGACATAGGGATATAAAGATATATGTCATTCATTCGTGTAACTTGTTAGCTAGTTGACGGCGCCAGTGCCGACCGCAGACTGAGAGAATATGCGCTCTTTTAGTTTTTAGTTTAGGGAGGACATAGATGCTGGCTACCGCCTGTGCGGTCGTCCAGCTCCACCGGGTTTTGGGCGAGGGCCTGGCCCTACAATAGCCCGGGAGGGAGAAGTGCCGAAGGCACTTCTCCCGAGACGGGCGTAGAAGGCGAAAAGCGCTTTCTACCTCCGTCTCCTGCGGACGCCGAAAACGTACCGCTACTATAGGAGGGGTTGACAGCGAGCTCAAGGGCACCACTGTGGTTCGGACCTCGGCTTGTCTCGCTGTCGAGAGACATGGGGGGGATCGGAGCAAAATGCCTCTGTGCAACTGCAGTGTTGCACAATTGGGCCCTACTGAATAATACTCTTTGACTATTTGGAGAGCAATTTATCGTGACCTTGTTTTTGCCTCGAGCTCGCCGGCGAGCTCGGTGTTTGATTGTGTGACCTCTGATTACCTCACACCTGGGGATTTTACCTCGACGACTTGCGGATAACGCTAAAGCTGCCAATGTAATGGCTGCGATGGGGTCATCCGGGTCGTCTAATACCTGCCGTGGTCGGCGACGGGGGGGTTTGAAAAATGGGATAGAAGAGGCAGTCGAGTAGTTCGATGCCTGGACAACCAATGGGTTCGGGTGGTGGGGCGCTCGATCAAAGTATCGGCGGGCGCAGTCCTTATTGAACTGCGCTAGAGAGGGAAGGTTTAAGTCGCAATGCAACTCGGTGTTCCGGATATACCACGGGGCGCCGGTTGCATTACGAAGAAAACGGTTTTGGATGACTTGAAGTTTATGAAGGTGGGCCTCACTAGCATGACTAAACACTACTGATGCGTAAGTCATGATGGGGCGGATGCAGGCAGTGTAAAGTGTCTTCTTATTACTAAGAGACATTTTACTCTCTTTGCGAAGTAGGGGACCAAGGCGACCCATTATGAAGGCCGCTCTGTTTCGGACGGTTGTTATGTGATCGTTAAAGGTGAGATGACGATCAAGGGTGACTCCGAGGTATTTTGTTCTAGGAACCCAGGGAATGGGTTCGTCGAACAAAATAAGCGGTTTCGGGTAAGGGGAGCGTGTCTTCTCAGTAAAGCACATAGCTGTGCTTTTAGCTGGGTTGACCGCGATGCGCCATTTTCGGAACCAGTCACCGATCTCGGTGATGGCCCGTTGCATGACGAAATAGGACTGTCTGTTGATATGCCACCCAGTGGTGTAAATGGCGGTATCATCCGCATATTGGGCTAGGAATATTTTGGGCTGAGAGCGTGGGATGTCACTGGTATACAGTGCAAAGAGAATAGGTGATAGCACGGAGCCCTGAGGGACTCCGGCTCTGACTGGGTGGGGGGAGGAGAGGGTGCCTTCCACGCGATAGCGAAAGCTTCTGGCTTTAAGGAAGTCTTGTAGGATGAGCACAAGACGTTCTGGCACGCCAAATTGGTATAGCTTGTAGATCAAGCCGTTGTGCCAGACTTTGTCAAAAGCTTTCGCTACGTCGAGGAAGACTGCTAGCGTAGTCTGGGGTTTGGGGTACTTATTGAAGCCCTCAATGATGTGCTCCGTGAGGCGGTGCACCTGTTGGACGCATGAGTGTCCGGGTCTGAAGCCAAACTGCTCATCTGGGATAAGGTGGTGTTCCTTAGCATGGGACTGGAGACGGTTTGCAAGTAACCGCTCGTAAAGTTTGCCTAAGGCACTGAGGAGGCTGATGGGGCGGTAACTGGTGGGGTCAGATGAGCTTTTGCCTGGTTTGTGAATGCCAATGACATTTGCACATTTCCAGGTGTCTGGGAATAAGCAGTGGCTCATAGCAGCATTGAAGATGCTGACTAAGAGATGGATGAGAGGAGGAGAGAGGGTTTTAAGAACCCTGTTGGAGATGCCATCGGCACCGGGGGATTTGCGCGGTCGGAGGGCCTTGATCAGTCTCTCCACCTCAGCGTAAGTCGCTAAGGTGATTGGTGGGAGTTCAGAGGTGACCACAGAGCTTTTACGTTCGACTTCAGCATCCACCGAATCGAGGTGAGCTTGGTCAACGTGATCTACGTTAGGGGAACACTGAGCCTCTAGGCTATCAGCTAGGCACTCAGCTTTGTCTTCGTCAAAGAACGCTGGGACAAGTGGGACTGGTCTGTATAAGGGAGGCATGTCGTTATGGTTACTTCCTTTCAAGCCTCGCGCCAAGTCCCAGTAAGCATGGTGGCTTGGCACGAGGTTTGAAAGTTTATCGCCCCATTGTTGATCACGCAACTCAGACATGCGACTTTGAACCATGCGTTCAAAGTGGCGTTTCTTAGTTTTGTTCTCTTTACTGGGGTAAGAGTCGTAATGTCGGGTCACTGCTTTACTCTCCGTCACCAATCGTCTCACATCCGCTGGAATGACAAGGCGCCGGTCGTCCGGCACTATGACCTCCTTTGCGGATGCACCTACTACGGTGGAGAGGTGATTGGTGAACGAATCGATCGCAAGGGTTACGTCATCTTTTGTCAGGATGTCGTCAGGGATCTTGTCTAGGTCCGGTGAACTGATAGCCTTTAGGGCATCGCCTACTTGCTTCCAGTTCACTATCGTCTTAGTGGGGCGGGGGAGGTCAGTCGTTGGGTCGGGACCTAGTCGCAGTATAATGGGTCGGTGGTCAGAGTGAAGCTCGTGAACCACTTCTATGGAGCGTAACCGGAGTGTTACGCCTCTGAATAGTGCCATGTCAAGCAAGTCAGATCGGTGGTCTGCCATATAAGGGTAGTGAGTGGGCTCAGTGGGCGCAATTATGTCAAAGTTAAGTTCTGCGATTAGGTTTTCAAGTGCAATACCTCTGGGATTGTTGACGTTACAATTCCATAGGATGTGCTTACTGTTGAAGTCGCCAATCAGAATGACGGCGCTTCCTAATGAGAATAGGGCTTCTAAGTCAGCTCGGACGATCGGCTTTTTGCAAGCTTGGTAACAGGATGCTATGACTATAGGTTGATGACCAGTCATAGCTAGGAGGCAACAAGATGCTTCCATATTAACAAGAGTCGGGGTAGGTAGGGGAATGCAGTGCAGGGACCTTTTGTAATAGATAAGAGTGCCTCCCCCACGGGAGTTCACTCTATCATCACGTACCGTTCTGTAGTTGGCAAACCTAGGGTTCGCCTTCCCCGGTTTTAGAAAGGTTTCCTGCACGCATATGATATCGATAAGGTGGGTACAACAAAAGTCGTGGACGAGGTCACGTTGTTTGAAGAGGCCGTCAGCGTTAAATGACGCTAACGAAACTGAGTACGGTTTCGTGCGTTCGGTTGTACTACCCATAGTGGTTGTACTGGGGAGGGGCCTGGGGAACGAAGCGCTTAAGGGCGCTAAGTAAATTCGCGTGTTCCAATGTGTATTGGATCACGTCCGCTGGGGATTGAGCGTATTGCATCTTGTGGAATAGCTCTTGTACCTCATTGATGTCAACCGACATAGCCAGATCGCTGACTAGGTTGATTGCCTCTTGAAGAGGGGCAGCCATCAATGGCATAGGTGGAGCTTGTGGCCGGGAAGCGGCGCGGGGAGGCGCGCGAATGGTGTTGGCGACGGGTGCCGGGAGCGCGGGGCGAGCCGGGGCCGGTGCGCGGGCAGGGGCCGCGGCGTGGGCGGGTGCGGGTGCGGGCGCGGGTGCGGGCGCGCGGGCCGGGGCGCGGGCGGTAGCGACGGTCTTAACCATACTGGGTGGTTTAGACCATGCGTTACGGGCTGGGAGCGGCGCGGGTATTACCTGTGAGGCAGGTACTACCGTTAGTTTGGGGCTTACCCGTTGGTAACGGTCGTAAGAGGGACGGGTTGGCCTATGCCTTGCCACCCTGTGGTTCACTCGTGGTGCTTTAGGGCAACCACGGTAATTCGCGGTATGCCCTTGAGCGCCGCATAACACACAGCTGGGTGGGTCCGGCGAATCCCGGGTGCGAGTGCACGCTGCTGTCGCGTGATCGCCTAGGCACTTAACGCACCTAGCGCGAGCGAAGCAGAATCGGGAGGCGTGCCCGTATAGTTGGCAGTTGTGGCACTGCGAGGGGCTCCCATTCTTGTATGGGGCTTGGACATCGAGTCCTGAGAGGCCACAGACCTTTTTTAAATTAAAAATGGCCTTGCCTTCAGGAGTACGATCTAGTACTACGAGTACTAGATCGTAGGGACTGCGGTCCTTCCCGCTGTACATGCGGTGAACTGCATGTACGGGGAAGTCTTGTGCCTTCAGGTCGGCACATACCGAATCGGTATGTACCTCCTTGGGAATATGCGCTCAGCGCCCTCTTTAATATTTATACTTGTAGAGCGAGACAACGATATATTCTGTACTACTCATGGCAAAAACTCGCTTTACTATATATATTGGCACGTTTTTTGCGATATCATGCTCCTATAGTAGCGGTACGTTTTCGGCGTCCGCAGGAGACGGAGGTAGAAAGCGCTTTTCGCCTTCTACGCCCGTCTCGGGAGAAGTGCCTTCGGAGGCACTTCTCCCTCCCGGGCTATTGTAGGGCCAGGCCCTCGCCCAAAACCCGGTGGAGCTGGACGACCGCACAGGCGGTAGCCAGCATCTATGTCCTCCCTAAACAAACAAACAAAGCGATATCATGCATTCTTAACTGACTCTCGGAGTCAACCACATCTTTGTTTCATTCCTTGTTTCATGTACCAGCGAGAACAAATTGTTACATAGGATATACGAAGAAATTGTAACATAATTTGAAGAAAGAAATACAGTCCACCATTTGAGCTACATCGAAGCGTGTGTTTTATTGACCCATAGCGTAAGGACCCCCACATGTGCTAAAACAAAAATATTAGGCAGAATTGTCACTAGGTATATATTTTTATTCTCTTATAAGTGTTTTATTAAATTATTATTTAATATTTTCTTAAGATACTTTTAAAAATATTTATTAATATTAAATATGGATTTCCGCAAAGTAACGCCTGAATCTATCCACTAAAAATATTAGGATTAAAAAGAGTCGCTTATTTGTACGTATGCGCCAAGTTTTCATAAACACAGCCATTTCAAAGATCTCTAAATTATAAATAAAAATATAAACATATATTTGTACGTATGTTTCAATGTCAATATTACTCACAGTATCTAAGGCTTGTTAGTTACTTTAATTTAAACCATCAGCGTATCGACGCAGCAAAAAAAAAATGGTCATGACTGTTGTAAATTCGATAATCAAAA
This sequence comes from Plagodis dolabraria, assembly GCA_963854805.1. Taxonomy (NCBI): domain Eukaryota; kingdom Metazoa; phylum Arthropoda; class Insecta; order Lepidoptera; family Geometridae; genus Plagodis; species Plagodis dolabraria. Next base: position 24,210,642 of record OY978459.1, read on the forward strand.
TGGTTCACAATGGAGGCCCTAGTTTCCAGGCGAGGTTAGACCTGGCAGGGCAGGACTAAAGGGCACCCATTTTGAGGATCCATAATTTTGACTTGGTACTAGTAATATACTAGTGTATAACATAATGACTATACAAGCGTAATAAACTTGTCAGAGCTTGAACACAGGTTGCAACACATCGGGTGATAGCTAACGGATAATATATGCTGAGAAGAATTCATACAGCATATCGTCCATTTGCGACGATAGTGTGACATTTCAAAAACCGTAACCGTGTACAGAAAACGACTTTTAAGGTTTTGAATAAGTATAACTCTTAAATTATTGTCAAAGTAGCTTGATTGTGTATGGCAGGGAAAGGGCTAACTATTAATTTATATAAATATTTGAATGAGTTAGCAATTTTGTTTATTATTTAACTAAATATTGGTGATTGAAAAAAAAAGACAACTTATCACTCTGTTCTAGAAAATAATAAAAATTAAAAGGTGGATATATTATATTCATTAGTCAGCCACAGAACTGTAGATTAAGAATAAATCAGAGTCTTCTCATTTGCACCATACTCGCATGTACAGCCGTTAGGAAACATCCATTAAACGAAGATTTTTTTTTATTAGGTAAGCCTTTGACCCCTATCTCACCTGATAGTAAGTGGTTGAAGATGTTGTTTTGGCTGGCTAGGGTATTTTGCGAATGCCAGCTTACCAGGCGGGCATTCGCAAAATACCCTACTACCATGCTAAAACGTTTCAGGTATCCTATAGTTTAGATCAAATTGCGTTGATCGTGATCTCACCAAAACTGAATAACTAAATTACTTTGTGATGCGATATCATGAGAGGTTGAAGTAAATCCCTTTTTAGAAAAATCCAGTAGTCCCCTTTCTAGAGAATTTCTCATTTTGTATTTTATTCCGGGCGCACTTATATCCCCTAAATATGATACCCACCGAGTGGATTGCCAACAAAAGGCCATTTTGATTTTGTTTTGACTAAAACCGAGAGGATCCCTGATATCGGGTTTCGCTAAATCTGTTTGCTTTGATACATAATGTATTATTACTTTCCTTTATGGTTTGGGATTTGGCTGATAGTGGTGAACTTAGGAAATATCTTATAAAAAGTTTGATATATTTTAGGCTTATCTCTGGAAAGGGCAAATAATATAATATACAATCCATACCACCCCATCAAGTAGTCCTACATAACCCTCCCAAATTAAGTTTCAGTTTTAGTAAACGTATAGTTTTTAATTGCTTAAAGATGTAATCGTGGTCAAAGTAGGTAACAAACAAGTCTGAAAATGAAAAATTACTTGAAGATGGCTCAATAAATAACTCATGTGATTAAAAATTATACTATGAGACATAAGAAAGCCGTGCATTATTCTTTACTATCGCACTGTTAAGCTTAACATTGTAGTGTGTGATTGGCGTAAATATGAATTTGGTATTTTGAAGATAATAGAATTAAACGCAAAAATTAACTAACTTTTCAATACAGAGTTAGTTCACTTACTTTTAAATATTTATATATCTAACTTACTGTATCAGATGGATCGTCCACTGCTAAACACAGCCTCCCCTATGTAGGGGGTATTTGCCATAATCCCCACGCTTAGCAGGCGGCTTGGGGATCGCAGTGCAAGATAGCATAGTTCTTAAGAAGGCGCTGCTGTCCATCTAATAGTATTTTTGCCTTAGTCGACTTTTACGACACCCACACGAGAAGATATGAGGAGGTGCAATTCTAACTTGGCACCCCACGGGGGGTATTTAATTACTTCTATTTAACATACTTTTCAATAATTAGGTCTGAAATTGACTGCATTGTTTATTTTCGACAATATTTAAATGATACGCAATGAAACAAATACATGCTGGATAAACCCTTCTTGGTCTGGCAGCTTTGATATCTCCAACACAGCAACAGCACAAGAGCAGGTGAAGATGGCACAAATCTCAGTCAGAATAGATGACTTGATCTCACAGAAGCCAATGCAGATAACACTGAAGTTACTATGACAAATGGACAGTTTACAAAATCAACTGTTACATGATCTGTCTCTTCAAAGCACAGAAGGCATAGAGGATATTCGAGGCGTCTACGCAAGTGAAGATATATCTGACAGGTTGCAAATACGATGATCTTCCAAGACGTGAGAATCGAGTTACCAAATATTGTGCCTCATCCGAGGGTACACGTCTTTCATAGCATCTTCGATTGCGGCATTGTATTTCACTATTGGGATTTCAAATGTTCTATATTTGTAATGGAGACTCGTGTATCATCAATATCGAGAAATGGCATAATATATTCTGTCAATTTTACAGAACTGTTGTAGTAAGACCTATACTGTATTACTCCATTATGGGAACGTTAAACAAAAACATGTAAGTCTTGATCAACTTTTTTTCTCAATTTGTTTATTGTTTTATTACAATATTACAACAAGAGAAAAATTTATAGTCATATGCGGGATTCGACCCCACTCTACACCCCTATAGCCAACAGAACTAGCCTTCTCAGATCGTAGAAACAAGGGGTGAGAGCATACTTCATTTATCTTCTTGTTGTCATTTTGTGAATAATTTGTGGAGTATGTACTCGTATCATTATACTATATATTATTACAAAAATAAAAATCTTTAAATTGACTATACTTACCAGTATTTCTTCAGGGACGTTTTCTGTTCTATTGTCTAGACAGATTTAGAGTCGTTAGCAAGTTAAAATAAATTTAGTAAGCAAAATAAACTTGTAATTTTTTAATGTATCTAACCAAGATATAAAAAATATAATTATAAATATAAGTACACAGAGCTATTTTAACTGACGCATCTATTTGTTCGCGGACTTAAACCAAATCACATAACCTACTTATCGTTCAACTATTAGTTTAAACTATAAGACACTAAAATACAATAAAAATAATCAACAATAGTTTATTTTCATTATAGAAAACCAAAATTAAATAAATATACGGCAGTGGAACTCAAGCGACTCAAGCAAGTAGCTGTAGTTGTTATGTAAGTATAATAATTATATAATGCCAAATTGGTGCGAGGCATACAATACAATCAAGTATAATTATTATACATGATTTATAATGTATATATGTTTTAGGAATACTTTAAAATAAATGATTCGAAATACTAAACTCAAACTCTGTGCAAATCTATTTCATAAATGTACCGATTTAGTTTTTTCCACTACAATAAGAAATAAATCTCCAAAGGAATAAGTCTAAGATATCGTAAAGGTGATAAAATATCTTTGCGCATTGAATTTAGAAACACATATATCGCTGATGTGTCGTCTCATGTAAATAGGAGGAAAGCCTATCGCCATCTGCGGACCATTTCCAGACTTTGGAGTGATGATAAAGATTTTTTGTAAGTAAACCATGTAACGGGTCCCGGGATCGAAGCTAGGATCTTGCCATTCCATAGCGTCTCCTAACGCCACTTAAACAACCAGGCAGTCATAAACAGTAGTAAAAATCGCACAAACATTTTTTCTTAAGTTTATAACCCTCCAAAACTTAATCTGCTCATAAATAGTTCTCGTACAGAGTCTCAGGTAACCAACAGTTTTTTTACGATCCCTTTTTTAGAACCGTCTGAGGGTTAAATTCGCTTTTACGGTAAATTGGTTTGCGCAAGGACCCCTTTGAATTAGTATAAAAAAAGATTTTCATGCTTTTTACTGACCCAAGAACGATTTGGGAAAGATTTGCCGTATTATCCTGTCTCTACTGGGACAACATAATCCTATCAATTTGTTTATAAGGAAGATTATGTTTTGTTAAGTCGTCGACGAGAGCTTGACGTTGTTAAATATAAGGTAGTAATATTAATTCTACACATAATGTTTTACTCTTTATCACGGTATATACCGTATACGGAAAAACGTTATTAATTCTTTCTTCGGGATCATTAGCGTTGGCACAAAGCTAGTTTTTCTTCACATGCATTGCCTGCTAGATAGCCACAAAATGTATATGTAAACGATATTGTTCACAATAAACTGCAATTGAAGTGGTACCTAAACTTGTTTTACGGCTATGAATGAACAATTGATTGTGTAAAATTATAAGACCGGACTCAATTTGCAAAGTGATCTACAAAACTTCAACTAAAAAACCAGCAAAGTACTATAAACACTAAACCGTGACCATAATCCTAATCTTCTTATAAACTACGAAGAGAGCCATAACGTCTCAATATGGAAGAAGATTAACCTAATAAATTCATTACTCAAATGGTGGTATAAATCAGACGAACGAGAAGCGATACTACAACAATGGTTCTGATGCTTCAATAAGATCACGAGCATATATAAGGTAATGACAGTAGCAAACGTCTCTCTATTTTATTGGCAAGTGAAGCGAATATCTTTAGTACTTATGAAACGCTTGTATCGTGGTTTGTGTAATAGTTCTTAACCGAAAGTAAAGTTTGCTGCTGTCATGATTTGAACGGGTGACCATTAGCATTACTACTGAGCGCTTACGTGCTTTGGAAGGCACGTTGTCTATGTTGCTACATCCATTGGTATGTAGCGGACGATGGAGCTACTTAAGTGACCCGTTGCAGGAGAACCTCGGGTATCAGCCACGGTGTCGTATGGCGCCTTTTAGCGGGTTTAGTTTCCGGGTGGAAGCGACATGCCATATGTTTTAGTTTGTCATGAGGGGTAGCACCCCAGGACGGATCCCGCTACGGACAACCGTGCCAGGTTCTGTAGTCAGTGTATACCAAGTACGGGAACGTGTTAAGGCATATTTCACAGGCCTTTTAAAAATGGTAGCTTGACGTTTTAAAATTGTCTCTTAGAGATTTTAAATGTGTTATTTTGCTACCACCTTCAAGTAGAAAGTCTGTTTTCAAGCACCTGTGTGTTCCCCTAGCTCATTATTTTTAAGTTTTTCATCTTCTGCTTGACTTATTCCGCAGAAAACATTATTGTGCTTTCTCTTATGCCATCAATGACGATCATCTTTAATACTTTCTTGTGCTTAGTATACAAAGTTTTGGCTTTATTTTTATTTCTTAGCTTAGTTATGGTAAAAATGCGTTCGTGTTAATCATGTCCAGTAATACAAAAATAAAACTGACTTCAGCAATGACATGCTGCTTATTCAGCTTGTTCATTCTTTTGATAGTTACGTAACACCTTTGATTATTAATGATTTGGGTACTAAATTGTACAAACATCATTCACTGGTGTACATACATTCACGATCGGTTTAGTGAAACTCGTGATTAACTAACTGGGAACAGTCACGAGGTGAATTTATTAACCGTATTCCTTATAGAACAGTTTAAATAGTCATTGATGGTGAGACGATAGGTCGCCAATGAGAAACTGGGTGGTTTTAGAATTTACCTAAACACCAGAACAATAGCCAAGCTATTCCTTAAGAATTGGCTTGATACTAAATGCTCCTATTGGATATCATTAAAGGCGTTAAGAAAAAGTAGGTGTATTAAGCGGCATGCTATCGTTTATGTCGATATGGTGGCATTAAGATGGCAGGGCTCTTCATCATCATAACACCCGTTACCCATCAGATAACAGGTTTTGGTATCGTGAATGTCACGGCAAAAAAAATAACATTTACTCGTATGTCCTAGTGTTGTCTTATTTCTTGTTAATTAAAAAATATTTTTTTGTCATTTTTTATACCCCACATAAGTAGGGCCAGGATAGGAAGACTAACATTTTGCGAGTATTTTATTTCAAATCCATATATTTTTATATCTTTTGCTGTTTCGGATAGATAGCTCATGATTTACTCTCACCATCTTATCAGAAACAGCTTGCAGGTGCAGAAAACATTAAACCTACTCTAACTGATAATGCTTAAGTATGATCTCAAGGAAAACCTATGAAATTTCAAATTCTGCTTGATATTTGAAATATATTAGCCGAAATATTAATCTGGTTGCACCTACTTCCAGTACATTTTTGCAGTATACAAGGTGCTCAGGATAAATATATTTATGTAGAAACAATATTCAAGTAATCAATGCTCAATCATTAGAAATAAAATGAAAATATATATTCATGGTAATCCAGATTTTGTAACGTGAATTCTGTGAAATAAAAAACCATCTGAAATATAGAACCATTAGAACTCACTTTACTTTTAGACATTAGAGACTAACTCAACTCAAGTAAGAAATTATATAGTAAAGAAATTACAACATTTCTGTCATTATCAACAGCTGGCTATTACAACATAACATCAAAGCACCTCAACTTCAGTCACGTATTTACGAGTAACGGTCCCGTACAATATGGACTTGAGAAATATTGACCACTCACCGAGAGCTCTTTGTATTGCTTATTGTCTTTGTAACATCGGGCACAAAAGTCTCAATGGCTCTCGACCTACCACCTCCCATATCACTTCCTACAAATCTTTCATCACTGCATTTTCAGTCTTCCTCACCTGTATTAAAGTCTTCATCACTATAAAGATTAGGATCATTGTCTGTATTGTTTAATTTGTCGAATACACTTGTAACTTGTCATAGTTGTCTGTTAATTTGGATTGTTCGGTTGCTTTCAATACGCAGAAAAGGTATTCGAAAGTTGTATTGTAAAAAATCTTGAGAGGCTGTTTGTATTTATTGCATTGATTGGCGCTTTGTCTTTGGAATTCTTCTTATTGTTTGTAAATGTGTTAACGAAGACGGTTGCAAAAACTAGTTGGTTCTAATGTTTTGTCATCAATCATCGTGAGCTGTTCGAGCTTTTTTATTCATTTCATAAACATGGCTTGATTTTTTTTTTATCTTATGGGTATGTTATGACACTGTTTAATATTAACAAATATATACCTATACTTATTTTATATAAACCAAGGGTACATGGTATTTTATTGTAAGTAAGGTCTTGCACGTTTGGATTTGAAACAACGAGAATCAATAAATTCGTATCGGAGTCTCAAGACTGATTATGATAAAAAAATATTATAAGTTATCAAAAAAGTAACCACGACATAAAAAGAAACCGTTGGGAAAAAATTGGCACAATATTAAAGAATACTCCTGTTTAGGTATTTTTTTTTAGTTTGCCTCATAACTGAGTCCTTTTTTAGGGTGACGTACCCAAAGGGTAAACACGGGTCGCTATTACTGAGACTTCGCTGTCGGTCCGTCCGTCTGCCACCAGGCTGTATCTCAAGAACAGAAGAAATTTTCACAGATGATGTATTTCTGTTGCCGCTATTGGTCAAATGCTAGTCGGACTCGCGCACGTTAAAACAAAAAGGTTAAAATATTAAGTCTAATGTTGTATAGCTAATGGTACGGAACACTTAGTGCGCAAAAAAAATCGGCCAAGTGCGAGTCGGACTCACACTTGGCCGATTATTTTTGTTATTTTCATAGCTTGAAAAAACGTAGGTATACAAGATATTAAAGACCCGGTCACTCACAAGAGCGCAGCACAGTAAATTATAAATACTCTGTTATACGAGTAGGTCTCGTTTTTGCATTACGTCTTAGTGTGGGTCCAAGTGATAACGGTACATATATTTTTTTATTATTTGCCCCGTGGGTACCGGGTTAGAATTGCACCTCCCCATATCGTCCCGTGGGTGTCGTAAGAGGCAACTAAGGGAAACATACTGGAAGGTGGGCAGCAGCACCTTCTAAAGAACTGCCAACTTACACTGCGATCTCCAAAACGCCTGCCAAGCGTGGGGATTATGGCAAATACCCCCTTATTAGGGGAGGTTGTGTTCAGCAGGGGACGACCCGGCTGTTACAGTACAGTTCATATATTTAGTAATACAATAATATATTTAACTCAAACTTTGGAGTGAAAAGGTCTGTAGGTGTCTATTAAAATTCAATTGATTAACTTTACCGATACCTTTCTCACCAATAACTTTGTTAGATCTATCTATCTCCAACACCGAGCGAATATATTAACTGCTATCCAAATTAAATCTACTTTGAAAGCACGTATCTGGTCCATATATTATCGATACAAATCTCAACCGGAGTACCCCTAAAGTTTGTTCAGAATACTAATAAGCCGTTAAAGGGAACCCTGGTTTCAGCATCAAAGGATTCGCTCCGGAACTAGGAAACTAAAACCCGAACGCTTTAAAGTTTTCTTAATCAATGTGAAGACTAACTAACCTAAAACAAATATAATATTAAAAATGACACATTTGTTTCACTTAGAAAGTATCGTAACATTTCACATACGAGAACATAATACGACGTTTGTTTTTGTTTTCAACTCACCGGACTCAGAAGTACTTAGTACCTATTAGACATTTCAATCATATTTTTTGATATGACCTTTGTTGGCGTGAGACCAACCTGAACTTAGCTGGTTTTTAGTAGTTATTGTTGTTTTGTTATATTTTGGAGTATACCAGTCATACCATTTTATTTTTATGTTTGACGAGGATTTTCTTACCGCTTTCGACAACGCATCTCCACCGGATTTCAGGCGACTGATTGTCCTTGAAGGTCCTTTTTTAACCCTGGAGGGAGAATCACCTGAAACTGGCGTGAAACACGAAAAGTGCCTTCTGCCTTTGCCTCCTGCGGGCGCCAAACATGCACCGTTATCAAAAGAAGATTGACAACAAGCTTAAGACCGCTACTGTAGTAAGAACCTCGACTTGAGTTGTTGCCAAGAGACGTTGGGGAGGTCAGAACCAATTGCCCCGGTATAACTGCAGCACGGTAATGTTATAAACAACATTATTGGGACTGCAGTGTTGTACCGTTGAGAGTAGGTACGTCTTACGGATATTACATGTGTGATTATTTGGAGAGACACTAATCGGTATGTATAGTAAATTTTTGCCTCGAGCTCACTGGAGATCTTCGTGGATGGGGATGTTACCGAGATGACTTGAGGATGAAGGTAAAGTTGCCAACGTAATTGCTGCCATGGGGTCATCCAGGTCGTCCAATACATGCCTTGGCCGGCGACGGGGAGGTTTGAAGTATGGATTGGGGAAGTCGAATCATACCTAATATAAGTTTGACGCATGTTTAATTTTAGGTACTGTTTTTACGATGGAGTTAAATGAAAAAAACTTTCAAAAAAAACGTTTCTTGTTTGGGGATTTGCTTTAAAATAATGTTTTTTTATTATTATTAGCTTACTAATACAATTTATGTAAAAATACAATAATTATAATTATCGATAACTAAGCTTTGTTACGTTAGCAACAAAGTTCACTTGGCATATAATTTTATATATTCATTGTCAATGATAATTGTACCTCAAAATATGTTCGAGAAAAAATATATCTATACAGTTGAACATATTAAAGGTCCAATATTACATCACTCTATTTCATTTTGAAAGATTGGATTTATCATGCTTCTTTTTTTCTGAAATATAAAAAATATTTCCTAAATAGACTAATATTTTTTTCATACAATCCAAATCCAATGAAATAACGCTTTATCTTTACCGGACTCAGTCCGCGTCTCAACATTTGCTCGTTCAATGTACACATTAGCCTCACATATTTGTTTTGCACTATTTTCAAGAGTTTTCGAGTGCATTAAACTATGCCCCGGGGATTACGAGGGAAGAGATTCTGGAACGCAAATTCACCTGGTTACGTTTCACCCGGTTAGTGTGTTGAATACCTAACGAGAGTAAAATACAAAGAGCTTTGAATATTTTCTTCATACTTTTATGCAGCTACGTGCTTTTAAAAACGGGTTGTAGAATTTTTTCGATGCTAAGATCAGACTGTGTTGAGAATGATGTGATGTGTACAGTATTTAGGCTTTCTCTGGAAGGAATCCGGGAAAAATCCTCACTGCAGAACAATACCTATTTTACGTACTAGTACTCGTATTTTTATAATTGTAGATAGGCTATGCTTGGGACACAATGTTAATAAATAGTATATTGTAACGATGTGCTATGTCTTTATTAACAAAATACTACGAACTATATACATCGCTACTGCTACTACAATAAAAGCATATGGACAGCTTTCAAGCCATTAATAGACACTCACAGACAGTCCGAATGCTTCAGCCCACTACCAGTTGGCAGCGTGCTCAGCATGTTGGCAGCAATGCAATCCAACGAAGCAATCGTTGGATTGCAATGCTCATTCGTTGATCTTAATAGGTGTCAGAATTTTGATCACGCGTCCCAACGACCAAACGTTCTGATAAGTTTTGGAAAACACGATGAGCTATCGGACCCACAGACCCATTGTTTTCACACCAAACGGCAGAAATACGTAACTTCTGCTGAGATTAGCAAACTTGCGCTGCCGAAGTAGCCGTTGGTTTCATAAAGATGTGACGGCGCTAAAGCATGTAGCGTCCCACACTATGGGCCGTCCTAACTTCCACGGAACCATAATTATGCCTTCAGGTCTTTTACCATCGTCATGCAATAGTTAGACCATCCGGTTCAAGAATAGCTACAACATTGGCAATGATAAAAGCTCGGCGGATTTTATCTATATCTGGTGTGTCATTGAATAAATATGACCAATAAACGATGTGGCTGAATGTAATAAAGAGGTTTGATCTAGAATGGGCTTTGGCTCCAGCCAAAGGCAAGCCCAACAATCACATTTCGGTAAAAAAAAATCTACTTGAGAGTTGAATTCTAAGCGTATCTGGCTTTCGCGTAATGCTTTCCCGCCATCTAGTGAAGCTCACAACACAATTCAAACCATTAACCTGTACAGCATCCATTAATAGTCGAATGGGTCTACTTTAAAATAATAATTAACTCACTCGGTTACTAATGGTATCACCCAATCGCACAGTTTAGATTCCCACCAGGTGTCCAATATACTATTTTCTTAGGTTATATCGAATCAATTGACCAACGAGTAATGAAGACATTACTGTCTATTTTGCAGATATCTATCTCAGGATCTCACGTAATTGCCGTATCACGATCTTGGGTACAGTCATTCGGAAAATGCTTTTGTTTATATTCTGGTTTGTTTCTGTCCGAAGTTTTATGCGCGCGGAATTCGGATATACCTACGAGTACATGAATAAGTTCTTTATTAATGTGCTACGAGTACGTTTTTGCGAACTCTTGTGAATTTTTTAGAATATAAAGTCCAATCCAAAAAGTATAGCAACCTATAAATTTTTAAATGAAATTGTGTTTATAAATACATTTTTTTAGCTTACTGGATCAGCAACCTTAGTGCCTTATTAGAATGATAATGGAATCTAACTTCATTTTGAATTTTTAAACTCCAGTATGGGCATTGTTTTTAGAGGAATTATATTTTGATGGAACTTGGTAGTACTTTGCCTGATACCAACTTTTTTAATGTTATAACTAAAGGCTATGTAAAAAACTTCAATATACTACTAGATTGATGGTTGGATCTGCATCTCTTACACACAAGCGAAAACCATGTCATTCCATATTTTCAATTGTTCTTTTTAGTTATATAAGTTACTCTACAATAAAAAACTACTTAAAAGATATATTGGAAGATGGTTTTGTAAATATTTTTAAGTAACGTATTTTTAAGTAAGACATTTTTTTTTTGTGCAATAATCACAGATGCATTTCATCACAAAACACGAATTGCGTTGCGCCCGTCACCTTGAGACGTAGTTGTTAAGTTTCATGTGCCTGTAATTTCTCTGGCTCTGAAGGACTGCTGCCGGAATACACCGTTAGGTGCTTGCAGATCGATTTACTAGCTGAGAGTGGTCGCTAGCCAGGCGGGCATTCGCAAAATGCCCTTTCACCATGTGGTGAAGCTCAAGCCTGCGGCGGCATTCTAACCATGGACCTGCTGCGCGGCAGTCTATATCCAATGCCACTGAGCCATCACTGCTTCAAGAATATTGTGGATGTTAGCTTTGATTTTTTGATTATAATTCCTTTCAAGCCCTGAGTTTTAATTTTATTTTATTTAATGTTCCTGCATTAAGCTTAAGATATTATAAAAACATAATCACTTAAAAATTGTTTGCACGCCGAAAAAATTTGTTTTCTTTGAAAATGTTCCTTGTCTCTTACCTTTAAATACAAAGCGAGTTTTTTCAACGTCTATACCTACGTTGTTATTCTGAGAATACATTTTGCTGGAAGTTTATAGCAGTGGTGTCTTAATATTTTTCTACTTTAATTAACAATTTCGTTGATATGGATCTCTGAGGAAAAATAAGCCCGAAAGATAATAGAGCTTGCTTTTTTATTGAATAGGCACCCTGATACTGTCGCAAATTGCAGAGAGATCCAAGAATTTTTATACGAATATGTAAGAAATTATTTAGAACTTTTGCCGCTGCGATATTTATGTTCTGAAATATACATTTTGTTGGTAAAATCTTAGCTAATTGACGACCTTTTTGGAAGAACATGGCATGAACCTATTATATTTTTGAATTTTTGAAGCACTCGTTGCTAATTTAGCTTCGCAGTTCTTAACCGATCAGCTTAGATAAGCAACGCCCGCCGCTGTCATAATTTGGAAGGGTGACCGCTGGTGGCATTACTACTGAGCAATTCCATGCTATGGAGGGCACGTTAGACCATCAGTACCTGTTGTTATCTTAGGACTTTTTGATTTGTTACAGCTTGGAGTTAGGGATTTTGCATTTTGCATCCACCGTCAATTAAAATCTGTCGTCAAGCACATAACGGTGTGTTCCGACAGCTATCGTTGAGAGTCAGTAATTTTAGGTTAGCCTGAACAACATCTTCGACCACATCATCACTTACCATCAGGCAAGATAGTGGTCAAAAGTTCTGTGTTTCGTTAATAGGGTACCGTTTCGCCATTTGGATGCAGAACGCTCAATAATTCTCTATGGTATATCTCTTATCTATGCCATGGGGTAATATGGCCTATGGGTTGCTAGGTTAGAATGACACCCTCCCATCTCCTCCCGTGAGTGGCCTAAGAGCCAAACACCAAACTGGGCAACAGCGACTTCTGAGGAACTGCTATCTTTCACTGGGTTCCCAAGGTGCCTTCTAAGCCTGGGAATTATGACAAGACTGAGTTCAGGATTGGATAATTCAGCTGATACTTTACAGTACCCTAATACAATAACAACTTTCTACATCATTATTATCATACTCACCATCTAATACTTTCACATAGCACACATATCAATCCAACTGCCTATTTCAAGAGTCTCGACATCATACCTTAGTAACAGTTATTAATACGTTGTTAATGTCTAGTGCATGATATTAGACAATTCATTAGCAGTAATTGTTGAGAATGACTCAGCTGAAGCACAGACTATTACAACAAGTATACCGTGAAATGTTGCCGGTACACGTGCGGCATAATTACCCGTGCACAACGCCGTGTTTGACCTTGTATCAAAACGGATTTTATATTTAGCCGTATCTGTATTTATTGAGTCTAGACTATCTGTATGTCAGTAAAATAGTTTTAAAAAATGGTGGCTGTAATTGTTAAGCGTGACGCAGTTGAAGTACACACTTTAAGAACAAATACACTGTTTTGAAGCGCTCGTAGCATAGTTTGCTTAGCCGTTCTGAACCGATCAGCAAAGTTAAGCAACGTCCGCCTCGGTCATGTCAAGGAGACGGTGACATTACTACTGAGCGCTCCGTGCTTCGGAGGTCGCCGTCAGTCTCGGTTGTTGTCTTAGGATGGCAGTCGTTATAGCATGGTGGTAGGGCATTTTGCAAATGCCCGCCTGGCTAGCTACCACTCTCAAGTAGAAAATCTGTCGCCACGCACCTAACGGTGTGTTCCGGCAGCTGTCCTTGAGAACCAGTAATTCTAGATTAGCCTGAACAACATCTTCGACCACATCAACACTTACCATCAGGTGAGATAGTTGTCAATCAAGCATAAAAAAAAACTATATGTCAGTAACATAGTAAAGATTTTTATACAGTAATTGTTGAGCGTGACGCAGTCGAAGCACAAACTTTAAGTACAAATGCACTGTGAAATTCTGTCGTTAGGTACACATGCAGTATAATTGCCAAGCGCAACGCAATGCTTGACCGTATGTCAAAACGAATTTCTTATAGTTTCGCCGTAGCTGTATCTGTTTGGTCGAGTCAATCTGTTTTTCAGTGTATTATTATTTTTTTTTTTATGCCTGATAGGTTAGCCTTTGACCACTATCTCACCTGATGGTAAGTGATGCTGTGGTCGAGGATGTTGTACAGACTAACCTAGAGTTACTGACTCTCAAGGACAGCTGCCGGAACACACCGTTAGGTGCTTGGCGACAGATTTTCAACTTGAGGGTGGTAGCTAGCCAGGCGGCCATTGGCAAAGTACCATGCTATAACGACTGCTATCCTTAGACAACAACCGGGACCCACGGCTTAACGTGCCCTCCGAAGCTCGGAAGCGCTCAGTAGTAATGTCACCAGCGGTCACCCATCCAAGTCATGACCGCGGCGGACGTTGCTTAACTTTGCTGATCGATTCAGAATGGCTAAGCAAACTTGGCTACGAACGCTTCAAATATATATGCGTATAATAGTAATCAATACGTAAGCAAAACCTGTTGAGTGTGATGCAGTTGATGCACGGACTTAAAGTACGAGTACAAATACGTTAAAATTGTTGAATAGGTTTACTCAGCTTTGTTCAAAGCCTTAATTAACTACTGTATAGCTACATGGGGTGCTGCTTGTAGTACACACGTGATGAAATCCGAAAAGGCACAAAGAGCAATTCTTTTAGTAGCCTACAAAGGAGTCACGGTTGTGCACAGCATCGAGAAATATCCGGCAAATACTACGCGAGTCCTAGCCGGTTACTAAAAATAACTATGTATTTTTTATTAAATCTTTTAGTAATTTGATATGTACAAAATTATGGTAACTTGAATATTATTTATTACTTGTCTAAATGATTCATTAAATAATTATTATTTTTATTGTTATAATATTATTCACCGCGTAATTTTATTCTGCTTATACACGTGCGACATAATTACTAGCAACGCCATGCTTGACCGTACATAAATCAAAACGGAATTGTTATACTTTTGCTGTATCTGGTTTATTCTAGTCTATCTGTTAGTGCATGGTTTGAATAATTCGTTAGCAGTACTTATTGAGTGTAACGCTGCTGAAGTAGAGACTATAAATACAAATACACCATGAAATGCTGTCGGTACATGTGCCCAATAATTACCCATCCACGATGCCGTGTTTTACCTTACTTATACACTTTTCCCCCGGAGGTGCCGGGTTAGAATTGCAAAAAATGAACTTGAAAGAAGATTCTTCATAAGTTCATCTTAAGTACGCACAGATCACATGTATCTGGGATAACCAAGCACTTTTATTCTGAGTATACTCTTTTGCGTACCAAATAAATTGGTAAATTTAATGTCTTTATTGTGAGCATTCTTTAACGTACCAAAACATATACTAACTTAAATATGAGCATTTTCTTGCGTATCAAATTACTTAGTTCATATAATCTGAATATTCTCTGATACACCAAACTGCTCTGCATAAATGCTCGTGCTCATTCTCTTACGCACCATACCACCTTGCAAATTTTTATATAAACATGCAAATGCGATATTAAAATATTTAGCAAACACCCGGCTAAGGGACTTTATTCAGACTTGTAAACTATTAATTAAAACATTATTTATATTTAACTCTCATTATTAATAATAGAGAGCTCGTAATGAAGATAAATTTATAATTTTATCCCGTAACCAAAAATATGGGCATTGTGAATGATTGTGAAGGTTTCATGAAGATACCTTGTGGGGGTCAATAAAATAAAACAAATATGACTGATCTCTTTCTAAGCTTATAATTATTCCTAGTTTAAGGGTATATTTTAGACGAACGCCCCCATACAAAACGCAGCTCCAATCTCATTTTAATAATAACGAATAAAACTCAATGATTTTTTACCTACGTAATCACTACCCTAATATCTAGGTTTGTGGTGCATCAGATTTTCATTAAATTATACAGTTTTGAAATTACAAAAACTCGTAATTTTAGATAAAAGAAAGACCCAACTTTAAGCATCTCTTTCAACAAAAATAAGCATGTTTTTAATATTTCTATTGCACTACAAACATGGGGAATATAATGAACTTTCTATATTGGGAAGTTATTTATACATGTGTACTATACTTTTTAAATAAATCTGGAGCTACGAATAACTGGCTCAAACTCCTAAAAACGAGTATGATATACTAAACGCTATGTAATAAAAAAAAAATTATTAGTCCAAAAGAAAAAGTATTTAAGCCAGAAACGATAGGTCTAATAATACACTATATTTACATGCGAGTTTTTTTTTAATAACAAGTTGAGTTTATATAAAAGTTCACGCTTTGGCTGGCGGGTATATGTCCTTAAGTGAATATGCAATCCTTGTGTGCTCAAGGTTTACCTCACTTACCGTGTATTTGTTCAGCTGATAATCAGAGGAATGTTTTTGTGAGAAATAAAATTTCTTGAGCTCTTTTTACATCGCCTTTACAAGAAATATGTCATACGTATAGGGGTCAAATACCTCATTAGAGGTGTAAATGCAACAATGATAATATATGTCTGCCTTTTGATATCAATATAATACTCCTTTATATGAATAAGGCGTGAACAAAAGAGTGGATGAGTAATTACTATCTGACAAATACAATTCCAGGCCACTGAAAACTTCTGATTAAAACACATTGTCATGTGTTTTAAACTTCTTTGTCAGAAAAAGTCGGGAATAGAACCCAGGACTTCGAAATTTCAAAGCAGCGCTCTACGGCAGCCAACTCTCTATATCATGCCGATAAATATAAAACATTAGTTATATTACTAGTTATGACCCTGGTTTTACCCGCGTTATGATGGATGATAATAACGATGAAAAGTGTCCTATATGTTAATCCAGCGCTTCCTTCACATTCATACTAAATTTCATCAAAATTGGTTTAACCGTTTGAGCGTGAACAAGTAACAAACATACAAACACACTCACAAACTATCGCCTTGATAAATATAGTATGAAGTATGATTAGGTATAATAAAATTAAGTACTGTTACTTTTTTTAAAATAACGTTAAATAATTATTTAAAAAAAAATTAAAACATTTAGAATCGCACAAAAAATGTAAGCCTTGTGATAGAGAACTTTGCAAATCCTTGCCTGGAAACCTACCACATTAAAGTACAAAATCTGTCAATACGAATCTGAGTTTTGGGCCAGTTACCGTTCTAACTGTAGCTTGCTATAACAACTTTCTGCCACGTTCTCATTTACTAATAGGTGAGATAATGCAATTAAAATATCAATAATTTACCCTTACAAAAACTAGCAGTTTTTGAAGTAGCGCTGTACCTTATCACATCACATCAACAGTCGGAAGACCCACCGTTGAACAAAATTAAAAAAAAAACACCATAATCCCTTTTTGTACTTTGCAGGCGTCTTGGGGATCGTACTTTAAGTCCTTCATAGGGCGCTGCTGCCTACCAACTGGTATTTTACACCATATATTAATATTTTATACCCACATTTGAAGCAGTGATATCTCAGTGGCTTTGGCTATGGACTGCCGCGCAGCAGGTCCATGGTTCGAATCCCGCCACGGGCTTGAGCTTTACCGCATGGTGGAAGGGCATTTTTGTGAATGCCCGCCTGGCTAGCGACCACCTTCAAGTTGAAAATCTGTCGCCAAGCACCTAACGGTGTGTTCCGGCAGCTGTCCTTGAGAGCCAGTCATTCTAGGTTAAGCCTGTTAACACCTTCGACCACATCATCACTTACCATCACGTGAGATTGTGGTCAAAGGCTTACCTATCAGTAATAAAAAAAAAACATCACACAGGAAGATATGTGGGGTATGTATTAGTAGCCCGTCAATCCAGGGGAATGACAGTATCTTCTGGAAAACATACCTTGACATACATATGGATTGACACATATACGAGTGCAAATAGGATAACGGTGTTTTTTGACTGCAGTCTTGAGAGCGAGTAATTCTTGATTACCCTGAATAACATCTTCAAATGTGTCATCACTTACCCTTACGTGTATAGATTAACTATGCACATAAGGGTAAGGGTGTAGATTAAATATACACATAAGGATAAGTGTACAGATTAACTATACACATAAGGGTAAGTGATCAGATTAACTAAACACAAGTGATGTGTGATGACAAGCTAAAATGATCTAACCTACAAATAAAGAAATTACAGCTCCGTTTGGTAGTTTATAGTATTTTCTTCCTGTTTAATAAGGGACTTACATTAAAGGTGATCCGAATGTGCAGCAACACCTGCTCATAAAAAATCGGCCAAGTGCGAGCCGGACTCACGCACGAAGTCTTCCGTATCATTAGCTATACAAAATTTGACTTCATATTTTAACCTTTATTTATTTTAACGTGCGCAAGTCCGACTCGCACTTAGCCAACTCTTTGTATTTGTTGTAATAGCGGCAACAGAAATACATCATCTGTGAAAATTTCAACTGTCTAGCTATCACCGTTCTTGAGATACAGCCTGGTTACATACTGTAGACGGACGGACGGACGGACAGTGACGTCTCAGTAATAGAGTCCCGGTTTTATCCTTTGGGTACGGAACCCTAAAAACGACATTAATACTTTGAATAAAATGGCCTCAGCCAAACTATTACTTACGTTATTTAAACCAATATTGTAATAATTTTACAATACAGTTTGATACACATTTTAAAAACATGTTTAAAAGAATGACGTCGAGTTTCTAGCTGGTTTTTCTCGCAGTGGCTCTTTACACTTTTTTGCTTCACGAAGCAGTACAATGTAGAATAATTCAATATTAAAATTTGTAAATTAGAGCGTCATAGATGCCTTAACTGAGTAAATGGTTTTGATTTTGACTTCATTCTTATTTTGCGAACCATTTCCTTTACTTACCTTTTATGACATTCAACAAAAGAATACTTGTCTTCTTTAGCGGAAAATGTACGGCGAACCTTACACAAGTATAGTAAAGATAAATCAAAAGACAAAAACAATGGAGCCCCGGTCCGAAATGTGTTCAAGTGAAAATACTTGGTTACTCATGTATGTGGTATTTCCGCTAGATGACAATGGATTTACTGGAACCGGTAATGAGGACTAGGTATTAGTAATATAAAAATACTAGTAATTTGTGGTTAATGAGGTGAGTACAAATGGCAAAATAATGAATTCGGACACAAAAAAGTTAAAGTGATTTTGATGATTTACAAGAAACTTAAATTAGCTGATAACAGGTATTGTGAGTCATTGGTATACACATAATAAAGTACTAGGTATATTATGTTTTGTAATTTAAAATGAATGAGGACTAGGTTTGTTGGTACTGTGTTATGTTCAAACCAATTAATGGCACCAAATTTAAGTTTTTTTTATATTGTGAATAGACAAGCATTTGACCGCAAACCCATCTGATGGTAAGTGACGATGCGGTCGACGGTGGAGCATGCTTGCCTAGAGGATACTTCTTCGCTCTAGACTTGAAGACTTCCAGATTGTAGCTCTCGGGGAACAAAGACGCTGGGAAGATGTTCCATTCCTTCGCTGTTCAATTAAAATATCATAATTACAGATTTGTAAAAAAGATTTCCGCAAATTTTTCATTTCGTATAATTTTTAGGATTAGGTAAGAGGAAACGGAACTTTTTATGTAACCCATGTTTATCTCTAAAGTTTTAACTCTAGGTTTTTGAAATGCCTTTTTTACAGCACTATGTAGCTGGGTAAATATTTCCATTTAACGTGTGCAGTTATTAAGGTAGATTGTCCAACATATTATAAAAATAAGAACAAATTAATGTGGAATGATATGAAGCAGTTTTCCTTATTTGTTACTTATGTTTTGTTTATGCTGTATGCTAAAATGTCCTAAATTACTTTAAAAATCGTACTTAAATGTTTTCACGGGTTGTTGCAACATGTTTTTTCTAAACTTTCAATGGACAAACAACTTTTTTTATAGTCTTTTCTCAAAGCGCAAAATTGACAGGAGCCAGAAATATACTTGATTTTGACCTCTTGTTAATTTTGGAAAGTATATAATAAGGGTTGTGAAATTCATATAGAAATCTTATTTACTTAGGCCTCAACATTTAATATAATTCGAACCTATTCAAGAGGAAATGACAAGCAGAAAACTATAATACAGTAAATCTACATCCACAATAATATTATAAAGGAAATATTAGTATTTTTGTATACAACGAATAAACTTACAAACTACTGGACCGATTTGAAAAATACTTTTACCATTACAATCCTACATCCCTGATGAACCTAGGCATTATATAATTTCAAAGAAGTTAAGTACCCGTGCAAAGCTGGGGCGAACCGCTAGTAATATATAAATTACCAAATAAAAAGCTTCAACGTGGCTTTTTCGTAATTCGGTGTATCTGCTACCGGGTCTATCAGATACCTTTGAATTAAAGATTAGGTAACAACTGAATAACATCCACAAAGCAAACCATCTCATCTTCCATCAGCCTTTAATCTACAGTCTCTCTGGCAGTGTCAACAGGTTAACAAATAACACCCATTATCCGAACCCACTCGGAAGACGAACGAAAATCCGAAGCTAAGTCAAATGCAAATCAGGCGACCTTTTTCAATCCAGTGAGCGTTAACTTTCAACGCGAGCCGGCGAGACTTATTGAGTTAGTACTTAAGTAAAAGATTTATTCAAAACAGTACAGCAGTTTACGGGGGCAATGGCGTCCATATAAATGAAGGTGAAATGAGGATCTTCTGTCTTGGATGGTGAGTACTTCGTATTCTGGTTAGGGGTTGTTTTGTTGAGCTTGTGAGTTAAGATTTTTGATGTAATCATTTGATTTGTCTTCTATAGATATAAAAAATGTTGGATGTTGATTCCAATATAATAATACGGTATATTTTAACTACCGCAATTCAAAAGCCAAATAAGTATTCAGTAATGGCATTGAGTACTATTTTAATAGTTTGAACAAAGTGTACTTTCAAAGGAAAGTTGGGGTCTGATTATTTAAACACGTCGACAGTTCTTCCATTTTGGCTACGTGGCGTTTATATAATTAGGCGTTATGGTCCCTAGATATATTTTTAAAAGTATTTTTCGCATATATCAATATGATGTTTACTTAAAATATTTGATCTTAATAAATATCGATTTTCGCAAAACAACGCCTGAATCTATTAAACCTTATCTTTCATTTTTAACATTAATCAAGTTTGAGTAGTATTCATAAATATAAGACAGAAATTAAAGTCCCTTGTCGTTTTATCAGCGGTTTCTTAAAGTCATTCTTATATTTAAATTCCTTACCATCACTCAAAACGAAGTCACAAAAAGCTTTATTGTCATTTAAATTATCATTAACGTACTAAACAGCTCCTTCCATTTTTCTACCATCAACATTCGTAGCACCATTTGCATTATCATATGAATATTCGAGTATAAAAACTAGAAATGTATTAGTCACAGCTCGCTCTGGGAGGCAGTAACCGTTGGCCGTTCCGACAAGCTTTAGAAAATGCACGTTTAGTATTCAAAGAACATGCTTCATAATTCCCTTGCTGCTTAATACGGTCTCACACTCGACCACCGCAGTTCTGAACCATAACGTTGACCTACCCCTCCTCCCTTTTTCTATTCAATGTGGTTGCGTCATGGGTATTTCTTCTGCGAGCAACAGGTCAAGTAATATTGGACCTGTTATCTGGTACATGCGCTCATCTCTTTGTTTCATGAAAACGTGATATAAAAGATTAACTTATTAGTATTCTGGGGATGGCGGAGATCGGAAGGTTCAGACGTTGAAGACCAAGATGTTATTTGAGGTACAAATGGAGGTAAAAAATTACATTCTTGTAGGATGATGATAAGTTTTAAAGTGACATAATATAAACAAAGCTACCGTATCAAGGTAAGTATTGTATAATTTTCTCATGAAATATTGGGAATGATGGATATAATAGAAATTATTATGATAAATGTATTTACATTATTTATTGTATCAAGAGCTGTTCTTATAGTCGGTTACAATTTTAGTTATATAAAGCCATAAACATAAATAGAGAAAAAGGTTATTGCTATTTTTCGACCACAGTCATCATGGCTTACCATCAGATGAGATAGTGGTCAAAGGCTAATTTATCAGACATAAGAAAAGTTTTATTAGATGTTAATCTATAGAAAAAAAAATGAGATAGGCAGGTGGGTGTACACAACTGTCTGTTTGTTGTTATTATGTTTAAAATTATTCATATGGATTGCGTGTCTATAAATGCTGTAAAATATATGTAGTAATACACTTATCAGACTTAAAAAATCACCTCGTACGGCTGCCAATTGAAGGTAAATGATACTGTGACTGAATGTAATGAAACATCTTACGACTTTAAGTATATAGATAAATATTTTGTTTTTTTTTTTTTTATTGGAAAAACAACTTGTATTTTGTTTACGCAGCACTGTTATTAATAATAATAATTTATTTATTCATACAACAAAGATATCACGATTTGAACTTGGTACTTACGCCGTCTGGACTAATGATGATTCTTCTTAGAACTGTATTATTACTTAGGTCAACATTTATCTATTTATTGTAATGTAGTTAGAGAAACGGATATTCACTTAATTGTTTTTATGGGAGTGTGTAATTATGAATAATATACTTTACCAGCCAGATAGTCCACTGATGAACACAGGCATGGAGCCCCACGCTTGGCAGGCGTCTTGGGGACCTTCCGGTATTTTACCATGATTCGCGGTCACCTCATTCTAGTCTGATGATGAAACTTAGAATTGGATTTGAATTACGAACGAAATAAACCATGAAAATATTCGTACAAACTTAATGAATAACTCACCCAAGTTGGTACCAAACGAATTTAACACACCCCTAAAACAATTATATGATATCTCGGTAAATCAGAATTTTCAAATAGTTCTGGGTGCTAATTCTGTCCTACTATATTAACAAACAAAATGCATTTGAAGCATGAATAGTACCATGTTATAGGATATAAATTTGAATACATTAATATTGATAACTTTGAAGTGCTCGTAGCGAAGTTTGCTTAGCCATACTGAATCGATCAGCAAAGTTAAGCAACGTCCGCCGCGGTCAGGAGTTGGATGGGTGACCGCTGGTGACATTACTACTGAGCGCTTCCGTGCTTCGGACAGCACGTTAAGCCGTCGGTCCCGGTTGTTGTCTTAGGATGGCAGTCGTTACAGCACGGTGGTAGGGCACTTTACGAATGCCCGCCCGGCTAGCTACCACCCTCAAGTTGAAAATCTGTCGTCAAGCACCTAACGGTGTGTTCCGGCAGCTGTCCTTGAGAGCCAGTAATTCTAGGTTAGCCTGTACAATATCTTCGACCACATCATCACTTACCATCAAGTGAGATAGTGGTCAAAGGCTAACCTATCAAGCATAAAAAAAAATGTTTAATTCAAAGCTTAGCACGCTATATTTTCGCCAGATGCCTCGTTTTTGTGGTTTCCCCTTACTATTAGCCCTAAAAATTATATACTCCTGAATATCAGCAATTCACTAACAACTCCAATCTGAAAAAAAGCCCAAGGCAATAAAAATAACATTAAAAACGCTAAACAAACACGCATTTATTTGCAAAAATAATTAACACCAAACCACAGGAACATAATAAAATAACGCAAGCGATTTTCCCACCGCCCAAAAAGCTTTTGATAAAACATTTAAAAAGCTACATCAAAGAACATTGTATTGATTGAATTAACACTTACCTCCAAAGCGGGATATACAAAGTAGGTTGAACTTAAGAACCGAAACTCCGAAACATAAATAAAACTGTTAACATTGGAGTTTCGACGTAATGAAAGAAATAAAGCAAGTTAATTGCATCCGAGAGATGAAAGAGAATCTAATGGGAAGTGAAGAGTTAACAATGATCTCTACTAGACTTGCCCAATCTTAGAATTTAGAGATAAAAATCATCCAGCATGAGAGATACCTCAAAAAAATACAACAATATGTTTACGTGGTTAAGTATATAGTTATAGTTTAGAGTAATATATCTACAAACTTAAACTTAAATATTGTTACGCCAGACAAATTTAACATTTTGCTTCTTGGGTATCTGCTACCGAACTAGGCTTATGGCCTGTGTTTCAGCATACAGCGCCCTCCCATATGGTAGTGTAAATCTAGCATAAACATAATATCTATATTTACATCAAATTAGTAGTGTAATAATTACCAAAAAACAATTCCAATGCTTAGCGTTAGCAGAAATGAAAGTTAGTTTTTATAATATTACCGAATGGTATCTATAGCCGATAAGCTATGCTTTGACCACTATCAGACCTGATGGACAATAATGATGTTGTTCAGGCACTCATTACTGGCTCTCAAGTTCAGCTGCCGGAACAGACCGTTAGGTGTTTGGCGACAGATTTTCTACTCGATGGTAGTAGCTATCCACCAAGCTATAATGACTGTCATCCTAAGACAACTATCGAGACCGACGGCTTAATGTGTCCTCCGAAGCATGGAAGTGCTCAGTAGTAATTCCCTTATAGCGGTCACCAAAACAAGTGACGACAGCAGCGGTTGCCTAACTTAGTTCATCGGTTAATAAGCTACGCTACGAGCGCTTCAGTAATTAGTAATATGTACCAAAGCACCAGCTAAGCAAGAGTTCTTGGTGATATCATTGTATTGGCAAATATTCTTCCTGGAAGTATTAGCTTGCGAACTCTACTGAACTAAGGCCGTAGTTCATAAAATTACTTGGCAGATGAGACATAAGTACTAACTCCTTGGACTAACGAGTGCAGTGCACTGTGAAGCAGCAAGGAAATTGCGATACTACAATAGTGATGGACAGGCGTGAGGCTCACATTAAAATGGTCGATTGTCCTTTTCATCCCTTTTTAAAATATTTAATATATAAATTAAAAATAATCAGATCATCCGTAATATAAGAAAGGAACTATTCGAGGCTCACCTGGTGTTAAGCAATAACCTTTGCTAACTATAGTAACATTTTGTCATACCTGATAAACTGCACTGCACCCATCACCCAATGACATAAACTTGTAAAGTCTCAAGTAATTTCACCGACACCCATACAAGCACACTAACCTATTTTTATCATGACATCTAAGGCAAAAGTTCTGTATATAAATTTTGTGGGACTACACATTGGTCAATTTTCAGGCTTTGAGATCTGTCCAGCAATATGATCGCCTCCTATTAGATAAGAGCAGAATATATCTGCAAAACATGGGTGTTTAAACACATCTACCTACTCTCGCGAGTATTATGAATGTGACGTTATGTTATGTACCTATCGTATAATAGTAAGGTTCATAATAGATGGTGAATGCTAACTTCAGGTGGGGTCAATCTTGCCTCACATCCATGGAGGACTGCTTATGGCTGGAGTTATAGTAGGTATACCTGGAAATATGCCCAGGGAGTCCATACAGCTTACTCCGAGAAGCTGCGTGGTACGCGTAAGGCGTTCCAAGCGAGAATAAAGAAGGTGCATAATTCGGTTGACTAATTTTTCTCATTCTAATTTTATTTTCTACCAAAAATAAATTGCCTAAATTGTCTAGCCACGTATGCCGTAAATTAATACCGACCTATCCTCCAGCTGCACTAAATTTAAAATATGTTGCGTGGTACTTGTAAGGTGCTTTCTAAGCGAGAAAATAGGGCAATGACATGATTCGGTCAACTTATTTTTCTCATTTAAGATTTCTATTTTCTGCCTTAAAGGCAAAATAAATGTGCCTAAATTGGCCAGCCACGTATGCCGTAAATAAATCGCGACCTATTCTGCAGCTGCACTGAATTTAAAATATGTAACGAGTGTAAAACAAAGAGATATAAAACCTAACAATGCGATGATCTTTAAAACATGCCCTTTAACAATGTTCCAGTCCGGCCGTAAAAATAAATTAAATAAAATCAGGCCACGTGCGAGTCAGACTCGCACAGAGACGGTCCCGTACAGAAATATGTTATATACAAAAAGAAAATCGTTATATATATGTAGATATATATATTTATTTATATATTTTTAAAGGTTTATGACGGTCATCCTGAGAAATACAGTCGTGAAGAGCCATGTGCCGGAAATTTTACTGTTACTGGCTCTCAATGGCCTGGAAGGAGCCGGAACACACTTAGCGACAGTTTTTTTTTTTATTTTTTTTTTTTTATGCCTGATATTTTAGCCTTTGACCACTATCTCACCTGATGGGTAAGTGATGATGTGGTCGAGGATGTTGTTCAGACTAACCTAGAGAGATTTTCTAAGAGATTTTCTCTTGAAGGTTGTGGCAAGCCAGTCGAGCATTGGCAATATTCGCTTTAAATTTTGTATGTTTTAATTGTACGCCAATGATATCAATAGTATGTATTCAATGCGTTTTGTAACGTTTGTAGGCGACTCGGCCAAGACCATAGCCCGAGCTCCCGGGTTGACTGAAAAACAGCGTTATGTCAATATCACACTTGTGATATTAACATAACAAAAGCTGAGTTAACCCCTATTGCCCTACGATAGACTTGTGAATTTGTGATTTAAGCATAGAGTGGTGATGTTTACCAGTAAAATTTAAATTTTAAAATTGTCGAGTATTAAATGTTGGAGATACTCGTAATTACCTACCTATGTATGATGTGAAGCATTACTTATGGCAATAAAATAATTATTCTATTCTATTCTATTCTTTCACCCTGCGGTGAAGCTCAACCCGGCTGTGCTTATCGAACCATGCACTTGCGGCATGGCAGTCCATAGCTATTACTGATCAGCCATCACTGTTTCAAAATTCATTTGGAAAGTGCTAATCTAATCAATTTTGAGTCTATTTTAATTATCATATGAAATTCAACAGATTTTTCTGAACACTTCAATATTTAACGATTCTATACTCGTATATTGCTGTTTCAAACAATAGAAAAAACAAAAAGGAGTAAATAGAACCACGTTTTTAGAATTGAGATTTTAGTCATACCTCTGTATTAATAACCGCTTCATTACACGACTGCCCAAAATAAAGGATCATGTATGTATGTTTGTGAGTTTCTTTATTCCACCATAACTTCTTAACGATTCAACCGATTTTTATGTTTAATACATCATTAGATTCGTTTTTATAGCCAGGGTGATACTGGGTACATAAAAAAGTAAAAAAAAGCAAAATGACCGATTTTAGACGCCAAATTTAACGAAAAATATTTTTTTTTCTCCATAACCCATCGAATTAGGTATCAAAATAAAGGGCTTTAAGAAACGATTTCATAAAACTATATAGTTTTAATTTAATGAAACGGTAAAACGCTTAACGAAGATAAATAATTTGCAGTCGGGTTTTTTAATTAATGTTTACTTGTTTTATGATAAGTTCATCAAATGTTATTATTGCATACAAGAGTTTTTCTTTGAACTGTATTTACTAACGAGATAGATATTCAACTTTTTTGATTTTAGATTTAGTTTTAAATCATCATAATAATGCTTTTTCTGTGAACATTTAACCTAATACCTATTACGGTCCAAAAAACCGATGAACAGTGTAGGTTCGTGTTACCTGTTTAACAGTAAATAGGGTCTCGTTTTTCATTATGGAACCCTAAAAATGGAACTAAACCGCGCTATTTTTCATTTACAATAATTTATGAATCTCATAGTCCGATCTCGTTTTCTCACTAACCTTCTCAATTTGCACACAAAGGACCGATCTTGTGAAATAAAAAACAAGACTGGCTTAGCTCCTCACCACTTTATCGGGTAGGAATATCAACTGGGGATTCCAATAACTTAGAACTAGTTATAATTAAAAGTTAGCCCTCAATTACTTTTGAACAAGATTAAGAACAATAAAGAAGACCATATCATTTTCTGTCCCGTATTCCACGTACCTGAAGTCGGTACAATATTATAATATTATGGCATGTGTAATACCTATAGTATCCAACAAGAACATATTAGACAAACAGTTGCTGAGTCTCATGTGCCTGTACACACAGTTAGGTGCTTGGCGATAAATTTTCTACTTAAGGTTGGTAGCTAGCCAGGCGAGCATTCGCAAAATGACCTCCGACCACGTAGTGAAGCTCAAGTCGATGGTAGGGATCGAACCCTGGACCTGCGGCACCGCAGTCCACAGCTATAACCACTTGGCTATCATTGCTTTTAAATCAGACACCAATCCTCCTTTGAAATTCTCTCGATGGTAGCAAACCCATTATATACGGCAAACCCGCAGCAAAATGATCGAGAGGCATGAGGTTTTGTCACTTTTCCCGATATCTAGCAGAAAGACATCGAACACTTCTTATATTTTTACTGACCGAACAGGTCACCATAGTACTTCCCAAGCAAAGCAAAATGCTTAAAACGTGAACTTCTAAAAACGTCTATATGGGTCCAAATAGGGCACGGTTGGGGAAACGAAGCTGCACGGGTAATTTCATGGCTATTATGGAAGTGTGCTCCATTGCCAGGAGCACCGTGCGTTCTTGTGCCGACACGATTTTACATGGATGTTTTGATGCGCTAGATGACGTTCTACTTAGTCGAGGAACTAAGTTTACTCTGTTTTCTAAACGTCATAGCCCTGGGGCTATGACGCTTAGTTAAACCGATTTGGGCCAGTTAAAATATGAAGACTGTTGGAACAGTGTTCGGCAAAGAGATCTTATAGGCCAATGCAAGTAGAATGCTAATGGTAGACATATAATGTGGGGGTTAACTATAATAAACAAGATAAGGAATTAGTACTTCATGAAGGTAAACCCTCGCCTAAACTCCAGTGAACCTGAAACACGCCGAAGCAGCAGGCAGCATACAAAGTCCATTCTTATTATATAAAAAACAGTATTTCAGACGAAGCTTGAATGATGCACCAGTATCAGGAATGCTGTACAGAAGATTGGTGTCACATGTTTTGAGAAGAGTGGGAAGCATATTTTAATAAAAAGGGTGTATATTATCGATGTGAAAAAATATTAGATGTAGAGAAAAGCCAAAAAAAGGTATGAATGGATTGAGTAATACAAAATATATGACGAAGAAGACGCCATAGGACGGTTCGTTAGGAAGGCGATGGTTGCGATACCAAAAGCCATCCATGATTATAACCTCAAAATGGCGATCAAAGATCGAAACAGCGCGGTAATGGAGGCCCTGTTAAAATGTGAAGTGGGATAATAACAAAATATGTAAATTTCTGTAGGTATATTATTTTATTGTAGTCCCAAATTATTTTTGTAATTGTAATCGTTGGCACGGGTGTCCGGAGCGGTCATGCTCACAGAAAGGTGTTGTCTAGTGTCGGGTCGCCATCTTCCCTCAAAAATGATTAAGGAAGGCAATGGCGGGCACATGCGTCAACTCGTGAACGGGTGCTGCTAGAAGATACTGGTCTGCTCTGGATGCTTTTGTTAATGACATTAACAGAAAAAAAAAACTTTTAACACTGTTCCCCCTTGGAATGTTGCATGTTTCCTTTTTCATATTTCTTGTTTACTAATAAATTATGTAATAGTTAAAAAAAGTCACGGACCCTGGAGTCTGTGGCGTGTAGATTAAAAAAAAAACAAAATATGTGTGCGAAAGGTGATGACGAGTAATTAAACAGAGAGAAAAATATAGCTCGTTGTGATGATCCCACATAGAGTGGGATAGAAGCAATAAAAAAGGCGCTCTAACTCACTCGCTAATATGCCTAGAAATAAGAAAAATTAATATCCGACGAATAAAACTACATTGCTCAAGGCCAATTTCACCAAACTAAAGTATAACTAACACGAAGATAACTTTAATATCTTTAACCAAAAAATATGATAAATCTTTGTCACTATAGACATCTAGTTATATTTCAATGTTTTAAGTATGTATTGGTATTGAATTTCATGCAATTTGACATCAGCCAGATGACTGCAGCAACGAAAAAACCTGCCAAGTGCAAGTGGGACTTGCGCACGAAGTGTTCCGTACCATTATCTGTAATTTTATTGTATGGGAGTCCCTTTAATTATTTATTTTATTTTATTTTAATTAATTATATTTAAAGAGAATATAAAACTAAATATTCTTTGAATAGTTAAAGCGTACCTGTCACCGTTATTAGTATCGAGCAAAAAACGGTAAAAAATCAAGTTTGTTGTATGGGAGCCCCCCTTATATATTTATTTTATTTTTAGTATTTGTTGTTATGGCAATATAAATACATCATCTGTGAAAATTTCAATTGTCTAGCTTTCACCGTTCTTGTGATACAGCCTGGTGGCAGACGGACGGACAGCGAAGTCTCAGTAATAGGGTCCCGTTTTTACCCTTTGGGTACGGAACCCTAAAAAAACGACTTCTGCTATCTACAAATCGGTTGCTTATTTTTTATTAGGCGTAGGCGTTAAATTCGCAAAAAAACGTTACTTATTCAACTTTATTCCAACGGAATAATGAAATTGACGAGAGAGGGTGCAAACCAGCCTTTTACTACATAATTTTATCAACTTTACCGTTTACCATCAACAAGAATATCTATATTGTTTATCGTTTTTAAAATATGTATTGTTTGTAAATTATAATAAAGTTACCGCTCAATATTGTTTTAAGTATGTTTTTTACCTGATATGTTTCTCCCTGGTAGTAGTGAAAATTTGTATGTTTCACACGAGAACATTTTTTTAAACTCTCGTTGTCCTTAGTAATCTACTTTAGAATCACTCGCTACAATCGTGATTCAATTGTAGAACATTTTCTTACTTTGGGATTTACCGCTCGCATTAAAAAAAACAACCTTTTTCAACTTTTAAGTATTAAAAATTTTAAATACTAAAAAGGTATTGTGATAAATCCTTCAGTAATCATTATTAGAACGTGTATTGTTTAAATAGCTTGTTAAAACAACATCCAACTATTTTTTTATGCCTGATAGATTAGCCTTTGACCACTATCTCACCTGATGGTAAGTAATGATGTGGTCGAAGATGTTGTTCAGATTAACCTAGAATTACAGGTTCTCAAGAACAGCTGCGGGAACACACCGTTAGGTGCTTGGCGACAGATTTTCTACTTGACGGTGGTAGTTAGCCAGGTGGGCATTCGCAAAAGCCCTACCACCATGCTATAATGACTACCATCCTAAGACAACAACCGGGACCCACGGCTTAACGTGCCCTGCGAAGCACGGAAGCGCTCAGTAGTAATGTCACCAGCGGTCACCCATCCAACTCATGACCGAGGCAGACGTTGCTTAGCTTTGCTGATCGGTTCAGAACGGCTAAGCAAACTTCGCTGCGAGCGCTTCAAAACTTTTTCTTTATTTCTTTTTCCTTCAACTTAATTACTTTATGCAATATATATTCTATGAACATTACAATGACGAGGAATAAAGAATGAGGTATATCCTAAAGGAGGCAATTTGAAATCAATTGATCATCTATTCTCCAAAGATCAAGACAATATTGAAAGACCAAGATTGAGGTAATTACGGATTCACAAACTTATCTCCGAGCATGAAAACCTTATTCACGGTGACTGACTCCAAAAAGGAATAATGAAGGAAAGTCACCATACCAAACGGATCCCTAATCAATCTTAGAATCTAGCGACAAGTTAAAAGTAAGATAGGCCAATTAAAACTGGCTGATAAAAGATAATCAAGAGATTCTAAAATTGAAATCCGATACCTATATCTATGCTGCTTTTTAAAACTTGACTCGTTTATGTAGGCGAAGGAATTCTGAATTGTAATGGTTATGAGCTTGTCTACGTGAATTATGATTTTATTTTAATTGGTCAGCTTGAGATTGTATTGATAGAGATGAAAACTGAACGAGCTACGTAATAAAATGTTACATTTTAGATGGAAATGGGTACGACTTGGTTATCGTTTAAAATATGGTAGTGGATATATTTTTTTTTTATTATGCCTGATAGGTTTGCCTTTGACCACTATCTCACCTGATGGTAAGTGATGATGTGGTCGAGGATTTTGTTCAGAATATCCTAGAGTTACTGGCTCTCAAGGGCAGCTGCCGGAACACACCGTTAGGTGCTTGGCGACAGATTTTCAACTTGAGGGTGGTAGCTAGCCAGGCGGGCATTTGCAAAGTGCAACAACCGGGACCGACGGCTTAACGTGCCCTCCGAAGCACGGAAGCGCTCAGTAGTAATGTCACCAGCGGTCACCTATCCAAGTCATGACCGCGGCTTAATATCGATTGTTTTGTTTCTTTTTTGGGGAAAGGATGGCTAACCAGCATTCGTCCCACCTGGTGATTAGTGGTCACCGTCTCCCGCGGAAATCCGCAACAGCAGCGGTCTCAAGCATGTGTTGATGGGCTTTAAGTACCACGACTTCGACTTTAAGTAAGTTACCTCTATCATTACCCACATCCTTACTTACACTACTATCCCTCGACCTAGATTAGGATTAAACCAACTGACTGAGTATATTCGTCATTTTGAATACCTACTCTTATCCATGTCAGGTCCTAACATTAAATCTATATGTTATATAGCAGTAGTAGTAGTAGTATATAAATATAGTATGTTTCTCTGCAACATAAAGCAAGATACAAGAACAATTATATTTTTTATATATTTTTTTAATGTCTCGAGGCCCACCTGATGTTAGGCGGACTAACCTCTGCCTATAACAGATGCATTTCGTCACAGTGCAATATTTTTTCAGTCTACTCGTAACCACGGTCAATGCAACTTGATCCAAACGTCGAGTTTAGTCAAAATATTTTTATTTTGATATTCATTCGTGCGTGAATAGACCCGGTAACGATTAGGAAATAACAGTGCAATATAGCAAGTTAGCATGGTGGTAGCACGAATTGCACTGCGTCCGTCATCTTGAGACATTAAGTCTCAAGTGCTCATAATTTCACTGGCTATCAAGGAATGCCGCCGGAACACACCGGTAGGAGCTTGGTGACATATTTTTTACTTTAGGATGGTCGCTAGCCAGACGAGCATTCGCAAAATGCCTTTCCACCATGCGCTGAAACTCAAGCCGGCGGCAAGATTCGAACCATGGCCCTGCTGCGCGGCAGTCCATAGCCAATGCCACTGAGCCATCACTGTTTCAAAATTCGATTAATGTCTACGTTAAGATGGTATGTCTTGTATAGTGCTAGGCATTGAGTGAACGGCCGCCAGGCTAGCTAGTATAGGGTAGTAACCCTCAAGTATACAGGGTTATTGGTAAAATGCGTACAACCTCTTAGGGTTGATTTCTGCCAGTCCTAAGAAACATTTTGAGACATTAAAAAATTTTTTTCGATATTATTATTTTGTGTTTTAATGCCAACTCTGAACCAAGAGCGTCCGCCGCGGCAACACTGGACCGCGAGAGGCACAAAACTTTTAACATCAGGTGAGCCTCGTACTTATTCCATAAAAAAAATATTAAATAAAAACAAAAAAAAACACCTCAAAATGTTTGTTAGGACTAGCAGAAGTCAACCCTCAAAAGTTGGTAGCATATTACCAATAACCCTGTATATTATAAGTAAAAAATATTTTGCCAAGCTCCTAACTGTGTGCTTCAGCATGCAACTTAAAGCCAGATCCTATCCTATATTACTAAGGCAGTCACTTACCTCTTCGACTATACCTATCTATAGTTTGCATACACATATTAACTTACCATCAGTTTATATTGTACTTAAAGGCATAGCGTGTCGGCCATTAAAAAATCCCGTTGTCCACCGAATGTGCAGCAACAGCAACACGCTACTCACGTGGAAATTAGCAGTCATTACACTGTGCATGTACCTGGTGATAATGTAAAAAAACAACTTGCACACAGTAAAAACTCCAATTCGTAGGTTATATTTTCGTATCTTTTGTATTTGTAAGATATTAATATGTACTCGTATAAAAACCTTCATTACATATTATTTTTTCATTCCCTGGTATCAAAGACGTGGACGTATCCAGGGTAATTTAAAATTGTCAAGTCAGCTTATTGAAATTTAACTTTTTTTTTTTTTGTTATTTGTGACGGAAAGATGATTAGCCGACAAATAAAAATAAGCACAACACATGCTCTTAGGTCATGAAGTTAATTTAAAGTTGTTTTTGAAACTGTTTAAATATTATCGGTTTCTGGAGAAACATTTTATTTTTATTTCATATTCTGTAGAGAAAGTAAAAAAGTTTGTTATCCTTAATAAATATTATAATAAATGATCAACAGATGAGAAAGAGACAGTAAATTTTAAGAGCTGATTAAATGCATACTTTACAGCTTAAAATATAAATAATATTAAGTACCCAATTAAGGAATATTTTGGTTTGAGGGGTATGTCTGCGTCTGATTCGTACCTTATGATATTAAATTTAAAAAAAACAATGAAAACTAATTATAATAACTCATAAATCCTGCGCTATATGTATACATGGGGTATACGGCGGAGTAAGATGAGGCATAAAACATAGCCAAATATCACATTAAACACCAAAAGTCAAACTTGTGTGCAGGAGATCACAGCTCCCATACAGAATTATTAGAGATATTAAATTGTCCCCCAACATCCCCAGCCCTAGTTACATTACTGTATATTTTCTCTTCGCATTCTCATTGAGCTGAATTTAATAACATTACATACGCCACAATTCATGTTCATTGATGTATATGGCATTCGCGTGAAATATGTATGTACTTATTATGCCTATAATTTAATATTTATTCTGGAATTTGTTTCTTTTATACTTCATAAGGTATTTCTATTAAAATTGCTTCTACAATAATCCAGGTGTGTACAGTTTTGTTGGTTTGTTTAGAATTGTAAGGAACTATTAAAATAAATATAGACACAAAATGTCAGTGGTAGTTTGAAACAGTTTTTGGTAAATGGTAATAGGATCGTCCCAAATTATGTGGGCCCAATAAAACTGCTTAACAGAGCACGTTAGTAGTAGTCGTTATTAATCAATCAACTAAGTTAATCAACAAAAATATTTGGATGGGTGACCGCTACAGGCATTTACTTCCGTGCTTCATAGAGTAAGACCCGGTTGCTGTCTTAAGACGGCAGTTAGCAAGGTGGTAGGGAATTTAGCGAATGCCTGCCTGGCTAGCTACAACTATCAAGTGCAAAATATATCACGAATGACTTTACCGTGTGTTCCAGCAGCTATACTTGAGAGCCTGTAATTCTAGGTTAGCCTGAACAACATCTTCTATTGAATAACCACTTACCATCGAGTGAGATAATGCTCAAAAGCAATAACTACTAAATATAAAGGTGTTATACCTAAATATATAATAAACTAGCCAAAAACTAACTAGAAACCGCATGCTAAAAACAACAAACCAACGCGTTAGTTAGTTCTCCTTAAGCCTCGCCTACCTAATGCTTAATTCACTGATAAACTAAGTAAAAAGCAGTCTAGTAGTTATAAATTTAGCACTTAGCTATCGCTGGAACGTTAATGAACGAGCATTGGAGTAATGGCGCAATTACTGGCCTCTTTTGCATAAAACCCTGGCTGATGCATTAGGAAATAAATATGGTAATTACGTGTGCAAAATGTTTTGCGGGATTTAGGATAAGCCTTTGTGAAATAATTACCTAGCTGTATGGAATATTTGATATTTATTTGGGTTTGTAGAAGATATGAAAAATTGTGATGAAAAAATATTTTTCGCTCTTACTTAACACGTGTCCACGTTTTCGTTGATATAGTGGAGTTAATGTTTTAAACTACGCCAATAACTTTGACTCACTGATTTCAAGATTTGAAGGATCAGATTCATTTTTAGCGTCATATTTTAAACAAGCGATCAAACCATAAAAATGTTGAACTCTCTTAGTAAAAATCAAAGCATTCGCATGGTTCCAACCCCGAAAGTTAAGGGTACTTATAATCTTGTATCTATTTATGGGCTTACAGTAAAAATTATAAAAAAAAGGAAATTACTTTACACATTTTGTAGATGTAGATTAATTTTTTTTGGTAATAACTCAAAAATTGTCAATCAAATGTCAGAACAACTTCACGCTTACTTAGGTCCTTGAGGTCGGTTTGGATTTTAGATATGACAAGTTTTGGTGTTTTAATGAAAAATAATTTTCTGTAGAGATTTGGAATTATGGTCCACAGATAACAATACGTTTAGCTAGATCAACCAGGCATATCTGATATATATGACAATAGTGTCCGTATACACTCATGTATGGACACTCTTGTCGCCTCGTACGAGAATGTCGTGATGGAATGTTTTTAGTGTTCATCATCTGTCTGTCTATTCGTCCGTATGCTACGCCCACGGGCTCCAGATGGAAGTCGGAACACTATTTTTAAAAAAACAGTATTCAGTTAAACTATTTTTCGGTGAGGTTTAATACGTAAGTAGTTATTGTTCTCACCCTGGCATGTTGGGTGCCTTTATCTATAACTCCTTGAGTATCTTCTATAACATGTTCAGTTTTAATTTCATTAAGTTCGAGCTAAAAAACGGGGTGGAACCGCGAAGAGGATAGTACAAGTGTAGTGTGTCAACATTCCCTTACCTACCAAAACGACAGTGACAATCACAGTGATAGTGACAGAAGTGACAGTTCGGACGGAGGAATCCTGACTTTGACAGCTGCGGTGCAACCGTCTCAACGCCAGTTACGTGCTGAGGCCCGCGCTCGACGCTGTGCACAATCGTGACTCCCAGACGAAGAACTTCAAATAAGTTCGAAACTGGTCGGAGCAATATCCGGTACATATTACGCGAGTCCTAGCCGGTTACTAAATAATAATTCATTAAGTTCTTTGAAAAAAAAACGGGACAGCGTCAAAGTTATCACGTACTCTATAATATTAAACCATATGCAAATCGCAAGCTTTCAAGAATCTCCCAAAACCTTGCAAAGCTCCGATAAAAATTGAAATTCAATCTTCTAGAATAATACATTACCATAAGTGGTATTTCTCCCACTCGATTGCAGCAACTGGCAATCCTAAAATTGGAGAAAACAATTCAGTTAATAGAAAAACCTTCATAATGCCTGTTTACACCCACTGCCATGTGACGACTCGATACAAGGAAGCGTTCCGTTGTATTTGTATTTACCACGTTGAAAATTGCCAGCGGGAACGCGCGAGTAAAGAAAAAGTGGGGACATTTACGTTCAAATAGAAGATGCTTCGTACAAAATTACTCAACTATGGAACTTATAAATCAGCTTATATTTGATCGAGTTTTAAATGAACTTTATACAGTTTACGATGATTGATTTGTGATCTAATACTCAGTCATTTTATAGTAAAATTAAAAAATGAATGAGTTGAAAATGTTCCTTAAAACATCAAATTAAAATTATTTTAACATTAAAACGTATTAATGGAGGCACATTGTTTATATAAAGGATGTAATTGTATTGTAAAGCACCTTAGTAGTTTTTGTTGGTACAGAATAAAATATACTTACACTAAGATCGCAAACGACTGTATTTCTACGTAGTATTTCTTAATTTTTTATAAAGAATGAATATCTAACGAAAAAATCATTCTTCAAATTTGTTTTATATCGAAGCATAGATATATTTTCTTATAACTATAAACATACCTTTTAATCCCCAAATGAGTAGGCAAAATACACATAACCTACCTATTTTTTTCTAGATGTTTTGGTCCCATGTAATAGGGGACGAGTCTATTACATGGGACACAATTTCAGCCTCAAGAACGCTTCAGAATACTTATTCGTCTAAATAACACTTGATTTCCAATTCGAGGATCTAACCCAGCATTTCCAAATTTCAAAACGTTTGTATAGCCCACTCAACCAACGAAACAATCAGATTTTTTATGGTTACTTACCATAAAACTAATCCTTTTACTATGCCTTGCTTAGACGGACATCCAAGGATTAGTAGTAGGTCCGTCCGTCCGTACATACTTCTATCTGACTTTCAAAAGGCAGTGTCTTTGGTACCGTAAGAGGCAGCCAGTTGAAATCTTTACAGAATGTGTTAGTATGGCGGGTTGTTTAATAAATAATAACAATAAAAAAGGGGATCCCCCTAGCTTTTTTAACAGTTTTTTGTATTGACTCTATCGTGAAATTGGTAATACCTACAAAAGATAAACTTGGTATGTTAAAAATATACTTTCGTGTAAGATAAAAAATAGCCAAATACGCAATGCAATCACGCTAATGATCTCAAACGCTTTGAAAAAATGTACAATATTTTGGTACACATTCTGAGTTGGTAGGTACATAACCCTTCGTGTACGAGTCCAACTTGAACTTGGCCTGATTTTATTTATTACGACAAACTCAATTTAAATTCTAATTTAGTAGTTACGACACGCACAGTGACTCTTTTTCTAAACGTTGTCAATACGAGAGCAGAGAAGAGGGAAGTAGGGAGGTACTTACCACCGTATCGATAAACCTTTGTGGAAGCCATTCCCGCTTCCCACCCTTGCGAGTTTCCTTAGTAGGGTATAACCTATAAAGTGAATTGCACATCCTTATCTACTCCAATATGAGTACTTTCAATGGTATCGAGGAATGAGATTGGGTAGAATGGTTTAGGGTTGCTATTGCGTGTAAATAAGATATGTAGCTACAGTTTTAGTAACATTGTTTACTTATTTATGTATTATCAATGCGTTTTAGTTATATAGTAATCGTACACTATTTTTAAGTAATTAATCAATATCTTTTCGAATATGAGTACATGCAAAGGTATCGGGGAATAAGATTGGGTAAAAAGGTACAGGGTTGCCATTGCGTGTCAACAAGCCATGTAGCTACAGTTTTAGTAACATTTTTTACTTGCATATTATCACTGCGTTTTAGTTATTTAGTAATCGTACACTATTTTTTAGAACACTCCGTGGGGTGCCGGATCAGAATTGCAACTCCCCATATTATCCCATGGGTGTCGTAAGAGGCGTCTAAGGGAAAATGCCGCCGCGGGCTTGAGCTTCACTGCGTGGTGGAAGGACATTTTAGGAATGCCCGCCTGGCTATCGACCACCCTCAAGTAGAAAGTCTGTCGCCAAGCACCTTGCGTTTTCGTAATATGTTAAGGATATTCTATATTTGAATAATCCTTATCCTCTCAAATATGAGTATCTAATAGTATTGAGGAATGAGGATTAGTAGAATGGTTTAGGGTTGCCATCGCATGTCAATAAGTTATGAGCTTGTCTAGTTTTTCCTAATAGACCACTAGTTAAGCAACGTCCGCTGCGGTCATTATCAGGATGGGTGGATAACTAGTGGCATTTACTATTGACCGCCTCAGTGCTTAGGAGGGCACCTTTTAGCCACCACCGCAGCCGGTCTTGGTTGCTGTCATAAGATGGTGGTCATCATGGCAATATAGCGTTTTTGCGCACGCTTACCTCATATAGAAATCTATTGCCCAGTACTTAACAGTATGTTCCGGAGGTGTCTAGAGAATTATTTTAGTTTTCGGCCCAGCCCTGGAGATGGCGTGATTTGCAATGTGGAAGTGGCGGAGAAAATACTATCATCTATTTTGGTACATGATACAACAGCAGTGGTCGGGATTGCCCGTTGTTCGTGCTTACCCCCTTCCCCTTAATAATAAAAAGTTTAAACCATTAAAATATTACTTGGCTTTATAAAAATACTATCTAATTAATATGTATTTAATTTATGTGTCAGTTAGAACTAAAATAGATTATTTTCCAATGGAGATCCTGGCAGCAACCGTTCTATACTTTTTGTTTCAGTTCAATGGCAGCTCCTCATGCATTAAGTTATGAATTTTTAATACGAATTCGAGATATTTGGTTACATTTACATTTATATGGGCTACATTGATGACAGGTGGAAGCATATCAATAGGTGCTCGGTTTTATTTAAATTGAATTTTATAAATAAAATTGTAAATATTTATACTAGCTTTTTGGCGTGTCTTTGTCCGCGTTCATATGATTTTTCTATAAATGTTACTTTATAATATCTGATAAAAACATTTTCATCCTTTCACATTTAGAACAAAAGTAGTTCGTAGTATAATGTTGTATAGTTCGTAGTATTTTGTTAATAAAGGCGTACAACATTGGATTACATTTTCTCAACATTGACCTTAATTATCTACGTCTACCTCGACCTCAACTTTAAGTTGCCATTACCATTATACACACCCTAACTTTCACCCTAATTACAAGTAAACTAACTACCTGGAAAATTTTAGCTTTAAAGTACAAGTAGTCCTAAAACTAAAACATAATTATGCTGTTATATAAATTTAACCCCTCATTATTTTCCTTGATTTGTCCCTCTTTTCAAATTCAAGACAAGACTACAGTACTAATTAATCGCATGTTATTAAATGTTATATACTGAATATTCCTAACTTTAAAAACAAAGGACTCTCATACAAACTTTGAGCCCCAATTAGACTTACTTAATTTGACCCTGTTGCAAAATTCATTCTTAAAAACTACTAAATTCAGAAGCATAAGACTCTTCTATGACGTTTCAAACTCAAATCCTGAGGGCAAGTGATGATGCAGTGAAAGATATTATTCAGGCCAACCTAGAATTACCAGATCTCATGGACAGCTGCTGGAGCTCCGTTAGGTGCTTGGATATAGATTTTATACTTAGGGTGGTTGGTGTCTAGCCAGGCGGGCATACTTGCCCTCCAATCATGCTTGCATTGCTGAATTGCAGAACTGCTTGAGTGAATATATTTTTTTTATACCTGATATGTTAGCCTTTCATCACTATCTCACCTCATG
Source organism: Plagodis dolabraria (assembly GCA_963854805.1). Taxonomy (NCBI): domain Eukaryota; kingdom Metazoa; phylum Arthropoda; class Insecta; order Lepidoptera; family Geometridae; genus Plagodis; species Plagodis dolabraria. The sequence goes on from OY978459.1 coordinate 24,251,380, forward strand.
GTAAGTGATGATGTGGTCTAAGATGTTGTTCAGGCCAACCTAGAATTGGACAGCCGTCAGAACACACCGTTAGGTGCTTGGCGACAGATTTTCTACTTGAGGGTAGTAGCTAGCCAGGCGGGCATTCGCAAAATGCCCTACCACCATGCTATAACGACTGCCATCCTAAGACAACAACCGGGGCTGACGGCTTAACGTTCCCTCCGAAGCACGGAAGCGCTCAGTAGTAATGTCACTTTTTGACATCACGTTGGATGAGTATCCAACTCATTACCACGGTGGACGTCGCTTAACTTTGCAGATCGGTTAAGAACAGCAAAGCAAACTTCGCTACGAGCGCTTCTATGTTGGAGAAGCGTAAATACGTCATACTACGTTAGAATAATGATTTAATTCTAACCTCTCCAAACTGTTTAAGATATAAAATCATGGAGAATCAGGTACGGAACTTCGCGGTTTATATTCCTTACTGAAGCCCCTGATTTACTTACCTTTTATTAATAAGATTACTTGATAAGGAGAACGTTTCAGTAGCGCGTTTATAAATAGAACTATATTTTTTCATACCCGTGGAAATTTGCAGGCTTATTCTTGAGTAAAATTTCTGTGCTGTTTATATTTCTAGATATTTTGAAGTACGGATTTTTGGAAGACTAAAGTGTTTTGGTTATCAATTTTATCTCTGAGAGTTGAACAAAATTTGTTAAACAAACGATTTTCCAAATAATTTTGTACATACATAATTTTATATATGTACAAAATCATTAAGATTTGTACATATATATAAAATTATGTATTTATGCCTGATAGGATCAAGATTTTTTTTTATGCCTGATAGGTTAGCCTTTGACCACTATCTCACCTAATGGTAAGTGATGATGTGGTCGAAGATGTTGTTCACTGCCATCCTAAGACAACAACCGGGACCGACGGCTTAACGTGCCCTCCGAAGCACCGAAGCGCTCAGTAGTAATGTCACCAGCGGTCACCCATCCAACTCATGACTGCGGCGGACGTTGCTTAGCTTTGCTGATCGGTTCAGAATGGCTAAGCAATCTTCGCTACGAGCGCTTGAAAATGATAGGCTGTTAGGCCAACTTTTGACCTCATCTGAACTTTTGATATCAACTGATTGTAAGTGATGATGTTAATGATGGTCGTGATGGTCGAAGATATTGTTCAGGATAGCATACAATTGCTGGTTCTCCAAGACAGTGACCGGGACTCACCGTTAAGTGCTTGACCACAGATTATTTAAACTTGAGGGTGATAGCTAGCCTAGCTAGCCAAGTCGGAATTCGTAAAATACCTCGTGCTATATTTTTTTTGAGGCGGGAAATGCCTTCGCACTACCCTTACAACATGGGGGCGGTGGAAGGGGATGTGTGGGACTCGAACACACTAAAACCCCCCCGTGAGCAGTCCTCCGCCGAAGTGGGGCAAGATAGGCTCGCGTTAGCAGTAACTATCTTGCCCCTGCGGTAGGTCCGAACTCATTCGGACCTCTGCGCCTGTGAAGGGGTGACCCAGCTTACCAAGGCCACCCCCCAAACGTGTGGGGCCGTGCAAGCTGGTGGAGATTCCTCCAACTTTCCACCAGTGACCCCAACGTCAGCCATCCTAAGGCAACAATCAGTAGTGATGGCTTGAAGTGCCCTCTGAAGCACGGAAGCGCTCAGTAGTAACACCACTATCGGTCACCCATCCAATTAATGACCACAATGGACATCGTTCCTTCAAGAAAGACAAAACAAGCTACGCAACTAGCGCTTATAAGTTGAGGCTTATAAGCTATATACAAAATTTGGCCCTGTTGCGTGTGTTACGTTCTTAATTGATATTTCCTACCTATAAATTAAAGATGCCTAAAACACAGAATCATGATATATGCATCATTAAAGTATGCAAAATTTTCCGGATTAAATTTTTTGATTTATAAAAAATTAGCAATACCTACTAAGTTTGTATAATTAGGTCTCCACGTATACAATCCTTAGGTTATTATTTCAAAGGTTGATATTATTTAAGATATCATAAATAAAAGAGATATAATCTATGGGTTCATAAAATACCTGTTATAAAATTCTAATATCCGAAACACAATTATATAACCACTATAATTTATCCATTGTATAAAACCTACCGTTTATTGTTTTATTTCGATTCTCAGGTTTCTTTAGCCACTTTTACGCACACGATAACTACTTTACAACGAAAACGTTTCGGTGCCCGTTCATAATATGTCGTAACGATTCCCAACTGACAAAATAACGTTTCCAAACGATAACAAATTATCTCACTGGTAATATGTAGTGCATAGGACACAATAAAGTCAAGTATATACATTTTATTTTATGTAATTGTGACGGAACTCGCGCGAGTCCCAAACTAAGCTTTGCATTTCATCACATTTCATCACAAGTGACGAAATCACACTGAGAAATACAGTTGTAAAGTCTCATGTCCATGTAACTTTACTGGCTTTCAAAGACCGCTGTCGGAACACACCGTATGGAGCTTAGCGACAGATTATCTAAGGGTGGTAGCTAGCCAGGCGAGAATTAGAAAAATGCTCTTCCACCGTGCGGTGATGCTCAAGCCGATGGCGGGGAATGAATCATGGACCCAAGGTACAGCAGTCTATAGCTATTACCGCTCGGCCATCATTGCTTCACAAACTAATAAAAAACAAATATAACTTATTTCGTGGTCCTCGTGCATTACGTCACAATCCCGTTGGGTGTTTGGCGACAGATTTTCTACTTGAGGGTGGTAGCTAGCCAGTCGGGCATTCGCAAAAATGCCCTTCCACCAAGCGGTAATGCTCAAGCCCGCAGATTCGAACCATGGACCTGCTGCGCGGCAGTCCATAGCCAAAGCCACTGAGCTATCACTGCTTCAAGCTTCATCTTGTATTGCACAAATAGAAGTGTGAATTCAAGGAGTCTATTCTGAGATTAGAATTGTCTAGCAACGGGAGGTATTCCAATAAAGTTTTAGGAGTAGTCCTTGTTTTTGTATTATTATCGATTTATAAGAATATTGACCGTTGCATTTCGTCACAAGTGACGAACTACACTGCGCCCGTAACACTGAATACAGATGCTCAGTACTTCGCCAAAATAAACATATGCGCAAATTAACTGAGAGAGACCGCATATGTGATATGACCGATCATTGTTACAAGTAAACGAGTTTATCTTCTTGTAATACTTAAATGAGCTTGTTTTTGGAATTGTCTATCTATCTACATAAAAGTATATATATGCAAAAAATATTCTCACATAAATATGTTCCAATAAACAACGTAACGGCTTTTAACAACACATGATTTATCGTTAAAGTTTCAGCAGTTTTAATCGTTGTTTGATTATTTTTATTAACATAGTGAGAACAAGCTTAAACGCATTACTTCACCGCAATCCCGTTACGTCGATTTCGAAATACGCTATCCGAGATTTTTACGGCTATTTTAGTGTATGCCAATTTGTTTAATTGTTGATACTAATATTGAGTGTTAATTTTAATTGGTAGTGTAAAATTACGCTTAGACGTACAATTTTAAGACAGTATCTAAACTTTATATATATTCAAACAGTTTAAGATTTTTGAAGGAGGCTCAAACTGAATCTTTTTTTGGGTTCCCTACTAAAAAACGGGATCATGCTACTAAGCCTTGGCTACATAGGGTACATCCGAGTATTTTTGGCAACCGTTATAAAATTATAACAAAATATGTTTTAGTATGGCGAATTATCTAAAAAAATTAATAATTACATTTAAAAAAAAAGGGTGCCGACACAAGAAACGTTTCTAATTTTAACCCTATAGTATCCTAGGATTGCCTTAGGAAAAACGGTGATACACCAGTTCTATTAATATTAATGTTTGTGTTGCACAGAATAAAATTTTACATACTAAAGTTAAGATTCTGGAATCGTTTTATACTGTGTTTAGATTGCAGGTACAGTCAAATTAGATCAATATTGATGGCCAATTTGCTGCACTGCAATATCCGTTAACAGTGTTATTCTGCTCTACTCGGCGCAAGTTAAATGTTAACGTATATAAGTAATGTAAGTCTTTTAAGTAAATAAATGCATTTCAAAGAGATTAATCAAAATTCTGGACATTGAATTCGACTGCAAACGGAATCGCATATTTAGACGAGAAATTCAGAACTACCCAAAAGTTAACGTATATCCTACCGACAAAAGAGATACCAATGTGGGTTAACGTCAGGAAAGCAGCAGCTCATAAAATTGAAATCAAAACTTGAACAATTACCTCTTTTTCTTGTCATTAATTGTGTTGTTAAAATGTACATATATTGTATTGAATCCACGTGATTTGGACTAACTTCTAGTAATATCATACCCTTGGGTAAAGAAATAAGATAATTGATTATGGGCTGCGTTATTTTATGGATATGCATATTAAATAATACCTGACATGAAAAACTGATACTGCGATCTTCAAGCCGTCTGCTAAGCGTAGGGATTATGGCAAACCTAATTTATTGGGGGAGGCTGTGCTCAGCAGTGAATTCTGTCTTATATTTTAGGGGCAAAAAATATTTATTATGTAAATTATATTCCTTTAAAAAAATTTGATCATAAAAACTTATAAGCAGTTAAATTATTTATCAGCATGATTGATTTAAATATATTTACATATTATATTTTAAATCAATTTAATTTAAAAGATATTTACATAGTTTAGACTAGAAATATTAAGATTTATTTAAAAATATCATCAAATATGACTCAGATTCGAAACTTACGATCAAAAAGACTTATCAAAATTGAGGAAGTAATTAGTATACAATAAATTGACTATATCACAATTCATTTCAGTAAAAGAAAACCTGTTTTTAAACTTCAAAAATAGAACAGCGAAATTCGCGAAATACACGTTCTTTCACTCGGAATTCAAAAAACAAATCTGTTGTTATTTGAAATAAGAATAAGTTTCTTATTGCAATGAAAACAAAATAAAAACTCAGACGAATCAACATAATAAAAACACTAATGACTTTTAAGTAGCCGGCGCAATTTGAAACAAAAACAAACGAACTACTCTAAAAATAGTACCAGAGCAAACGTTCAAAACACGGAAACAGAAAACCGAATTAAAAGGCCCCGATGTTTTACGTCAAGCAAGGAAGTTTCCATTAACGCCCTCATTAGCGTATGGCTTAATGAAAAGGCCACTCAATAAAATTCCAGAGAATATGTGAATGAAAAGGGCTCTAACAGCAAGCACGTTTCCTGTGATAAATTGTTTTACACTACAAAGAAATTCTCAATAACTGACGCACTTTTTTGCTATCTCCTCTAGGCTTTGAGTAGAACATAATAAGAATAAAAGGAACACTTGTACTGTCTATTGTTTTTTTTTGTATCTTCAAGTGTCGTCAGTCTTACCATTGTGCAGTTCAATGTCTTTTTCGAAGTTCATTACGCAAGGTACGGGACCACACATTTCAATTTCAAGTTTGAGAGACTTAATTAACTTAATTAAGTGATAATTAACAGAAACCTTGTTAACGAATGTTTTAAAGATATTGTAACTTCTTCCTCTTAGTTGTTTAAGTATCTAATTAATGTGAAGATTTATTTGAGAAGGAAATGTGTAAAATTAAAGTCTGTTTTAAATATTATAAATTTATAAGATGACTTGATTTAATTTGTGTTGAACCTCGTAAAACACTTTGTAAGCAGAATGTTTCTCACAAGTTGCCTCGCACATTATTAAGCAAAAGCTTCAGCAAAGTATTTCATAATAAATGTTCATAAAATAAAAGTTTATTTTCGAAGAACCGACACACGCATGATTACATTTAAGGCTGGCTCGAACAGACAAAGTATCTAAAGTTTCACCTCCATATTATTACGAAGATGGACGAGTAATTTCGGAACTCCCAAAGTTACAAACGAATTTACTTAAAAACTTTGCATCGTTTATAACGAATCAACATTGTGAACGATATATTTTTCTCTTATTGACACTTTTACCTTCACCGATTTCGTGACTTCGCAAAATTGGAGATTTGGTGTCGAAAATATTTTAATATAGCCTCGGATTGCCATCGTCTAGCAAACTTGTGACGTCAACTGCGGTGACAAGATGGGGAAACTTTTTTAATAAAATATGTACCGGGGAAAGAACAAGAACTTCACCTTCTTTACGAGGTCATCACAATTTTATTATGCTAAATTCGTAATTAAGTCATATTCTCGTACAATTCTCTTTTATGGCATCGCGCTTGAGTTCATTAATGTTCCAATACTGTAAATCAATTTAATATATTTACAGTATATCATTCATTTATGGCCGTAATTGCTTACGGTTACGTCAGAAATTCTCTTTAAAGTTGTTTATTATGGCCATATTTAATCAGGTTTGAAATATAATATGAGAGAAAATTTGAATCGTAGTTTTTGTAATAAATCGAGTTTTATGACAAATTTCGTTCAATATTTGTTATAAATTACTTGTATGATCTGTTTTTTCTTACCGATGTTTGGTTTTGAGAATGTTACCTTAAACGTGGTCTTTGAAAGCTTTGGATATGTTTAGACGTGATATAAATAACCCCTGATCGTTAAAAATAATATCTTTTAGTAAGTTCGGTTATAAAAAGAGACGGTTCGTCTTGCGTATCATAAATTGTGAGTTAGACGTTATTTAAGCTATATTTAAGTTATTTAGTAGCTGTTTCTCATAAATCGGTACGTTGCTTTAATAGTTTGTCTTTGGTATAAGGATTAAAGAGAGATTGTGTATTGCTTTTATGATTATATCATTATAATATATATATTATTTTGCATGGTGGTAGGGTACTTTGCAAATGCCCGCCTGGCTAGCTACCACCCTCAAGTTGAAAATCTGTCGCCAAGCACCTAACGGTGGGTTCCGGCAGCTGTCCTTGAGAGCCAGTAACTCTAGGTTAGTCTGAACAACAACCTCGACCACATCATCACTTACCATCAGGTGAGATAGTGGTAAAAGGCTAACCTATCAGGCATAAAAAAAAATATATAAAACCTAATATTGATTTAGTTTATTGAAATCTTTAGCTCACATTTTATTGAGATTATTTATTCACATGTTCAACTATTTCATTGGGCTATAGATTTACAGATAAAAATCATGTTTTTTGATAACATTTAAGTATTTGTGTACTTAACCTTATGTATATTTTTATTTGTATTTTTGGTTTTACTCTAGTAGGTACTTGTTTGAGTGATTTATGTTAAAAACTTTTGTCTCTGTGTCTTGAGTCATCCTATAAATAGTATGCCTCGTGGAATCGATGCTTCAAAACAGTTATATCAATTCCAAAGCTATTAACCTTCCAGAGTACCTACAATGTATGTTCTAACATATATTTTCAAATTCGAATTTTGATCCAAAGAAATATTTTTTCAGTTGATCCCAAGTGCAAAAGGAGCAAAATGACATGTTGGTCCAGTTTGAATCAGTAGAACCATTCAGAACACATTTTGCGTTCCGTTCACTACTCGAAATATTCGTTTGTATTTCTGTTTGTGACGTAATTATTCTCAATTTATTTTGGAATTTGAAAGTAAATCAGCCATTTTCTGGGCACTTAACTTACTCAAGCTGGGGTATCCATTCAGATAAAAATATCTTTCTCGCTTCAAATCTTAATTATACCTAAACCCATATTCTTAAAGAACATCGAGATATTAATATAACCACATCGAATCTTTTGGACAAAATTATACCCCTACAAATATACATAACACAGAAATTTCATTACCTACTAGAAACATAACAAAATTTACTTCCGTTTAAAAACCAATAACGCATCAGGATGGTCCATTAGTGAACCAAATGATCGCACGGAGATCAAACGAACCAAATTTAGTTTCAAAGTTAAAACAACACCAGCACTAAATGTTTTTGAAAATTGTTTGTAAACACCATCAATTTGATCATTGCTGGCGTATGAAATATTTTATGGCAGGACCGGCTGAAATATATTGATGTGCGATCGTCATTTTATTTGTATATCACAGATGGCGTACGGTTTATTAGTTTTTGTGAACTATCCCAATTTGATTTATGTAGCACGTGCTATTCAACCTTCAGTATAAAATAGGCAAGTAACACATATTTTTTATAATATTCTAGCTGTGGTTTCCAAATGTGATCGAGGATGGTAAACAGACAAGGCCTAGAATAACTAGTTTTCAATCTGGTTGCTGTTCGGGTAGGTGCTTGGCGACAGATTCTCTTATTGAGAGGGGAAGCCGGCCAGGCGGGTATTTGTAAAATGACCTTTCACCGTACGGTAAAGCTCAAGCAGGTGTTAGACATCAAACCATGAACCTGGAGCTCAACATTCCATAGTTATTACCATTTCACTGTCACAGCTTTATATTATCAAAATCTGTTGCAGGTTCAGTGAGTCACACGGTAGATGTTAATAAGCTCGCCTCTATAACATACGAGTTTACTAGAGTTTTCAAATGTCAAAAACGTTCAATACGAACAATTAACGGATTGAAAAAGCGTAGCCCCGCACCTTAAGAAAGTCAAAATTATGACAGTTGTTTCTCTTTACATCTATAATTGTTTGAATTCATCAGGATATAGATATTACAGACAAGCAAGAAGGTAAAATTTTACCCTACAATCTGCGTAATAATGAAACGCGAATTATAAAAATATTAAATTCGGGTCGTACCAAAAATAAAATTAGCTTAGGTACAGAAACAAGGTCGTTATTCGAAAATACTGATGTATAATAAATTACCAAAAAGATTTACCACCTTATAATATAGTTTGTTCAAACTAAAACTTTTTTGAAAACAATCCCTTCTACACATTAAAACAATATATGTCAATGCAGCTTGTAGAATCTTTGTTCTTAGGACAAGTGCAATCGCAATAACTGTAAATTTTATTTAACTGTAGTAAGCGTATATATATATATATATATATATATATATATTTAAACTATATATTTAATATATTTAATATATATTTAACTTCTTTATATCTAAAAACATCTGGATAAAATTAAGTAGTGATATGTTAAAATGAAGTAGTTAAAGAATACGTGAGCCTACCCCTTAAGGACTATAAAGATAGATTTAAGACCACCTTTTTATAACTAAATATGACTAGTCTTTATTTATTTGAATAAAAGCAGACAAATAATTGTCATACTATCATCCCATGTAATATATTGACAATTTGGTTCAACTTTGTCACTTCATAGCTTTTAAACCGAACAAACTAACTCAAGAGAGCAATCTGGACTTAAAATCTCCCTAATGACGCTTCCTTCTGAAGCATCATTATCTTGGACATAGGCAATAATAGGCATTATCTTGGCTAGAGATGGCGCAAATGTCGAGGTTTATCCGATGGATTCTGGACTAGAACTTGAAAGTATGGGTGGCAATTATAAAGTTTGTAAAGTAAGGGCGGTAGTAAACTAAGGTAAGTAATCTTAGTGAGAGAGAGTAAATACATAAACTACAAAGAGAGTAGCAATTTATAGGTACTGTTATTAATTCTCGACACAGACGAGTCACACGTTCGCTTTTCGCCCGTCCACTGAAGTTATTGTGTCACCATTTTGAGTGACTCTGCTCTGTGCTCGTCTACTATTTGTATAGTACCCCTATAATACTCCTAAAGAAATAGGTATGTATTTCTAAATATGCAACAAGCAATATCGCGTGCTGAACGAAAATCATATTACAAATTATTGGTGCACAAAAATATGTTATTCCATTCGCTATATTCCATATAGGCATCCGGCGCAAAATCGGAGGAGACATGTTTTATTCCCATCCGGAACAAAAAAATTGTACTCCGATAATTAGCAGACCAATATTTAAGGCAGAATATTTGATGCTGCGTTAAACACTTATCTTTTTTTTAATGTGTGATAGGTTAGCCATTGACCACTTTCTCATCTGATGGTAAGTGTGGTCCAAGATGTTGTTCAGGCTAACCTAGAATTACTGGCTCTCATGGACAGCTGCCGGAACACACCGTAAGATGCTTGGCGACAGATTACCACCATGCTATACCGACTGCCATCCTAAGACAACAACCGGGACCGACAGCTTAACGTGCCCTCCGAAGCACAGAAGCGCTCAGTAGTATTGTCACCAACGATCACCCATCCAACTCATGACTACGGTGGACGTTGCTTAGCTTTGCTGATCGGTTCAAAATAGCTAAGCAAACTTTGCTAATTGCAAATAAACTTTGCTTATCTTGGGCTTCAAATAAAATCACCTATTCACATATTATTTGTAATTTATTTTATTGCTGGTAGTCTAGCTTTTCCTTACAATCCCTCCCAATGATAAGAATAGCAATCGGTTTTAATCTAGAAATGGAAGTCAATCTTAACTTTGTATTTGTAATGCTGAAACATCTGTCATATTAGACAGTCTACTTGATTTCTACGCGATCTGTCGATAATATTATATTGAATTGTTGTGTGTGTGAGCAAATTAAACAAAATTATTTTAGTTCAGTAGTAAAGAAAATAAATTTATATAGACAGACAGATACTACCTTTTATTATATGTAATAATGGTACATATGGTGAAAATAATGCCTCAAGTTAGTTAAATTTATGTAAATTTTGAATTTCAGACATAGAGTTAAAGTCTCTTAACAAACAGTGCGATCGCTTTGCAACACTTTGATATTCTTCCCACATCTAAAACTTTATCCACGCATATATTCAAGCACTCTAAATCTTTCTCGAAGTTTTCACCAGGTAAGAAATTTTCAAAGAAATTTGCCTCAGTATAGGGTTGGTGTGATGTTTATCGATAAACTGTCGTGGACATCTACCATCTTCTATTTGTTTTTTTGTCTCATAAATATTGGCATAATAATCGATTTAAAATAAATGTTGATATATAAGAGGTCTTATCTGTATAAAAAATATGCATATTTTTTCGAAAGATTAGGTTTAATAGCACCATTATAATCTTACTAACCTTATCCCACTCATGTAACAATTTATGTGGTTGAAGTAAAATTTATAATTGAGTCAAGTTTTCTGTCGAAATAAAGTTTAAGTCGTTATTTGACGGTCTTGGGTTGTTTTTTTTTTTGGTAAATGAAGACTTGATAATTAAAATTAATGAATTACTCCTAATACATTAGAGATATCTCAGAAAAACAATTTAAAATCTGTTTGTTTTCAACACATTAATAAATTAGTAGGCAGATAAGTAATCAAATTTAATGGAATTCAAGTATAATTATAAGACGTCGTAACTTACAATCAATTTCAATTAACTGTTTGTTTCACATCCTGCTGTCGTAAAAGGAAACAAAAGGAAATGAGGTGTAAGTAGGTTTTGCTACACATTAAATGCACAACAGGACTCCGCGATTCATATTCGCGGTATCGTTACTCAGAAGCTGGACTTTTGACCGGCTGGAACTGGACTTTTTGGGATTCCTCTTTTTCTCCAGGCCACCATCTCAAAAATCATTGCCCAACTTACTACAATTATATTTTAATTTGTTAATTCCGACCCTAACACGAGAAATACGGATAGGAAGTTGATAAATTAAATACCGAAGCATCAATACGCATCATCACACGATTATATCGTGCTATCGAATATATATATTACATCGAGATATAAATATATATCGATATACATCTGTACCTAACCGTGTGACATCCCTATTCCTGTATCACCAACTTGAAAATACGCCTAAGATTTATATAGAGTAAGCTTGCTGTCTGTAAAGTCGTGCCAGATCTCCCTGTAAGGATAAATGTAGCGACACGTTTTGAATAACATTAAGTTACTTATTTCAAACTTGGTCAGATCGAGTCCGATTATAATCCGATGGGAATTCAAACCAAATACAAACACGAACCACTAGGGACTAGAGTAAAACTCGCAAAGTTCCTATCAAAATAATTAAGCCAACTTTTATTAAAGCTTCAAAGTTTAACCACAAAGGCAGCGACCTTTTATTTCTTATATTATTTTCCTGAAACTTTAATGATCTTTAATGAAAAAAGCCGATACAGATTTTTCCCTCTTCGCCCGCCCACTTTCGATGTTTCATTTCAAGATGGCCGCCCTATTATTTAAAGTTCAGTGGCTTTGAATAAAATATTGGAGAAATCTTATAGGTTCAGATTTTGAGAGATAGCACCTATTAGAGCATTATTTTCTTTTAAAATAAATGCCAGGAAATAAGGTGTCTTTAACATAATAATTATTAACATTATTTAACTAGCACTGTTTAGTAGTGTTTCACGAGAAATACTTTCGGAATACAATAGAAATGTCTATGGGATCTATTTAACTAAAAGTGGGGCAAGCTAATATAATATGAAGTAAAAGTCTGTGAACAGCAAAGGGTTCAAATAATCTTAAATCATGAACTATAATAAGAAAATAATACATTTCATGATTAAAACAAATTACTGCCAATAAACGGTAATCGTTACTGAAAGAGAATAATTAAGTTGTTGCAGAAATGATACAAAAGTGTTCATATCTGTATCCAAGACATGCTTAATATGCTAAGGGAACTTTTAAGCATACATTTTATGATAGAACAAAATTATATTGTAGGTGTTAGTAACTTTGTACTATACTATAATGCCTCTTTAATCCTAAAAATTAAGGTATCTCAAGCAATAAATGTTTTAGTCTCTATAGAATATTTCTGTAAATTACTATAAATTACTTCCTGGGGTTCCGGGCCAGAATGTCACCCCCACCCCTCCCTCCCATTGCTACCAGGTGAAGAGTAAGAGGCGTAAGAGGCAGCTGAAGGTAAAATACCGGAATGTGACAGCAGTGCCTTCTGAGAAACTGTAATCTTGTACAGTGATTCCCAAGACGCCTGCCAAGCTGGGGATCATGGCACACCCTCCCGTAATGGGGGAGGCTTTATTCAGCAGTGTGCAATCTGGCTGATGACTGTATAATCTATAGTGTGTTCTTCTTTTGTTTGTGAAATAAAAGTTGTAAATGGCATCCAGTTCCATGATGGTGACCATTTTTTGGCACAAATCTCTTTTTTTTGACGTGGGGATTTAACTAAGGATTTTTAGATAACAGAGCGATAGACTAAAACTTTAAATGGCAATAAACTCGGCCATTATGACACGGGCCAATATATATATGTAAAATGTGAGTTTTTCGACGTATCTGCCTATATTTTCGATGGTAGGTACTAACGCCCACAACTGTTCAGCACACAATTTTTGCCTCGGGCGAGGAGCGAAAAATTACAAGCAATTACGTTTTAAAAAAATTACAAAGCTTTCAAGGAAATATCAGCTAGGTTTTATTTCTCAAAACCTTGTACATATCGCTTTATTTTCAACTTGCATAAAATACTTGTGGAAAAATCTCAAGTCTAACTGTATTATTGCTCTATACTATGAGGCTGGTAGCTATCTCACCTGATGATAAGTAATGATGTGATCGCTAATGTTTTTAAGGCTTACCTGTGCTGGCCCACACTTAAATGACACTAACGGTCACCCATCCAACTGATGACCGGAGAAGCAAAACGGTATGTTGTTCAAAGTTGCGGTGAAAAACGATTAGGCTAGCACTGCAGTGCTTCATTTATCTGATAAATAGTATGCTGAAGAAATATATTTACCTAGATATTAGTTATGAGTCGAATATTGCCATGTCTACAGCCTATTATAATTATTTCACGGATACTTAAAACTGTGCCGAAATTAAGCAATATTATTAAAAAATAGGCCGGTGCCATAAATGTATTATACAGATGCAATACATTAATAGAAGTATAATTATATTAATAGTAGGTATGTATTATAATTATTAGTCGAATATCGCTATGTTTACTGGCATTATTTGACGAGCCCTAAGAACTGTCTAATATAACATGGCAACATTGGCCAAGTAAACATCTCTAGTGAAATCTGTGCAAGTTTTTATTTATTTAAAATTAGTTAAACTTACTTTCGTTGTAGTGGAGTATTTGTAAACAAACAGTAACATAACCTTAAATGTTTTGTTGAGGAGTTGATAACGTGGTGAGCCATTTTTTGATCATAATATCACAAAACTTAACCATTGTAGTATCGTTACATATTTCAAAAATCACGCACACAGCGATATTTGGATAATTTTGGCAATAAACAATACACGCGACACGGCACACAAACGCACAAATTCACAGGTCAGTTGTCAGCCAAACGTCAGGCAATCATCTGACAGACGTTGCAAGCTTTGACGTTGACATATCATACCTAGTCATAAAGGTGTGGGGTGCGTTCAAGACTCCATAATAGTTTAGATTGAAGCCATAGTGTCAAATCGTGTTAAGTGACCGTTTCTGCTTGCCAGTCATACGAGTTTTGAAGCAATTTGGCTTGCATTTCATTGTTATCAGTAGCCATGAATACTCAAATATGCGCTGGCTGTACTGGAATGTTGAAAGGAGTTCTATTTTTGCAATGCTGCCGATGTTCCGACAAATATGACCATACCTGTCTGAATTTCAACAAGCAAGATTTCAAAGGTTTCTCGAAGGAATTTAAAGAATCATGGGTGTGCCCCTCTTGCAAATGCAAAGAGCCTAAACTTGGGAATAACTCCAACACGCCGATTCGATCTACACCGAATTCAATATTACAAATAGCGGCTAACCCTTCGACTTCGCAGCCCCGTAGTGACTACTGTGAGTCGCTTGCGCCGTCCTCAGTTTCTGAACATGATAATGTTACGCTGCGCACAAGACCTCGCAGCACTTGTAACTGTATATCAGCGGACAGCATTCGGGAAATCTTAAGGGATGAATTGGACAGTAAGTTCACCTCCCAGCTTAATAATATTCAAGATAAACTCACGAGTTTCCAAGAATCTCTTGCTAGCTATCATGTCCTAATTGACAAACTAAACCGTGATAATGAGTTGCAGAAAAAAATTAACACAGAGTTGCAAAAACAGCTACACTCTGTCTCTCACGATTTAACTCACCGTGTTCAAATGTTGGAAATTCTCTCGCACTCGAATAATAAAATGGTGGAGCAGCCCGGGACGTCGCAGTCACTGGCTGTGCCTGTTGTAAGTGCCGAAGTTTCCACTTCTCAGCGGAAAACTCGCCAGTTGCGCCATGATAAGATAAACAACAACTTAAGTACTAACTCTTCTAACAATAAACCTAAGGCAATAAATACAGTCAGCATAGGGCTAGAGTCCCCTACCGCAGATGTCATGGGACATGCCTCAAATCAACCTCCTGCAAACCCTACTGCTTCAATTAAATCACCTGATCTACCAATTCAGCCCCCCAATGAAGATTGGACAGAAGTGTGACGCAAACCAATGCGGCAGTCATTGTCACTGCGCTGTCTCGCCGGGCCTGCCGTGACGTCTCTCAAGGCAGCAGAACCACGCAAATTTATGCATTTGTGGAATATGCTTTCAAACGCAGATGAAATTAAGCAATACTTAAGTGAGCTTTTCCCTCAGAAAGTCTGCACAGTTGAAGAGCTTAAAACAAAAAACAACTATAAGTCTTTCAAAATAGGCGTCCCTCAGGAATGCTTTGATACGTGTTTCTCTGTTGAAGTCTGGCCTGAGAATGCACGTGTGAAGAAATGGGTGAATTACAGGAAGCGCCCCATTGAGAATGGTTCATTTCAACGTTAAGTCGGCAAACAGTGTGCCGTGTCAGAAGAGTAATATTGAAGTCACTATTACGTATCAAAATGTACGAGGACTTAAGACAAAACTACGTTATCTTAAACAGAGTCTTCTTGTGTTAGAGAGCATGTTTGTCGCAGCATCGGAAACCTTTCTTGACAGCTCGATTGAGGATGCCGAGGTAGTCCCAGATGGCTGGTCACTGTTACGCCGCGACCGGAACACGCCATGCGGAGGCGTTCTGCTCGCTGCGAGGCCTGGCTTAGTTGTCAAACGTCATCGTGAAATGGAGACTGCCTGTGGAGAAGACTTATGGGCCTCCTTTACACACCGTGGTACAACTATGTATATATGCGTTATATACATTAATCCTAGTGCAACGGATGAAAAATATATGCAATGGTTTGGTAAAATTGAATCTTTTCTTAATTCTATAAAAGGCAAATTATTAATTGCTGGTGATTTAAATATGAACAGTGCTTCTGTCAGTGTAAATAATTATTATGGTTATTTTTTAGAGTATTGTAATTTTATTGAACGTAATGATATTTTTAATATACGCGGAAGTAAGCTAGACATTGTTTTGACGCGGGAATGCGATGAGTCACATGTGAATGTGGTGACTACCGGAGGACTGGTGAATAAAATAGATATTTTCCACCCGCCACTTGAAATAACTTTTAGCCTTGCTTCATGTGATAACCGTATGAAGCGATTGCTACCTAGCAACATTGACGTATCTTGTGACTGGAATTTCAAAAAAGTTGATATATCGTACTTGAATTGTTTGCTTAGTGAGTCCTCCTGGGATCGCATTTATGAATGTAATAATGCTCAGATGGCTGCCGATATGTTCTATGGTATAATGTATGCTATTTTTGATCAATGCGTGCCTAAAAAAAGGTGATCTAAAAATTCTTCTACCAGATATCCTGTTTGGTTCACCTCGGACATCATAAAAGACATTCGTGAGAAAGTATCTCTGCATAAGTCGTGGAAGCGTACATTGAGTGCGGAAAACTATAAATCGTTTTCCGACCTCCGGTCTAGTCTTAAGGATCGAATATCTGAAGCTTATGAGCGTCATACTGTGTCTATTGAAAACAATCTGAAGAGCTGTCCTCAACATTTCTGGCGTCACGTATCTAGTTTAAGATCCAAGGGCGGATTTGAGCCCTCTGTTACATACAAGGGAATTACTCTAGAGGGAGTTACAGCAGCCGAGGCCTTTGCTGATTATTTTTCTACTGTCTTTCTTAAAGATACTCCATTACTAGATGTGAATCATTGTTCTGATAACTCCATCCAAGGAGGCATTGTTAGTATCCCTTACATTACTCCTAAGGATGTTAAACGAGGATTGAATAAGCTGAAAGTGAGTAGCTCTCCAGGTCCAGACAATCTCCCGGGGTTCATTCTAAAATCATGTCATAAATATGTAACCTTCCCTCTTTGTCATATTTTTAATTTGTCACTGGAAACTGGCATTTACCCGCGACAATGGAAGTTATCTAGGGTTACCCCGATACCCAAATCCAGTAATAAAACTGCAGTGGATGAACACCGTCCCATTGCGATTTTATCCTCCCCAGCCAAGGTCTTCGAATACATCCTCCATAACGAAATTTACAGACAAGTCAGTCAGTACTTAAGCGATGTACAACATGGATTTCGTCCCGGGAGATCTGTTAATACAAATCTTCTTAGCCTTGTCGACTACGTCTCTGGTAGCATGGACCGAGGTGTGCAAGTTGATGTGTTATACTTTGATTTTCGCAAAGCTTTTGATAAAATTGACTGTGATATTCTGCTTCAAAAGCTTAGCAATATTGGTTTTACCCCTCGCCTTCTCACTTTCTTTGCAGACTATTTGCGTGACCGCGAACAATTTGTGAAGTACGGTATTTACGTCTCTGAACCTTATCGTACCCCTTCAGGGGTAAGCCAAGGATCGGTACTAGGACCATTGCTATTTCTGATTATGATAAACGACATGGTGACAGAAATAAAAACGGCCAAATGTTTATTGTACGCCGACGACTTAAAACTTGCGCTTGAAATCAAATCACAAGCTGACTGTAATAATTTGCAAAGTGACATCGATTCTATTTATCGATGGAGTGTGACAAATAAAATGTTTTTCAATCCTGACAAATGCTACGTCATGTCTTACGACCGAAAGCGTAACCCTATTCAGAAAACGTACTTTATAGATAATAATGCCATGAAGCGGGTGTCATCTATTAAGGATCTCGGTGTGACCTTTGATCGTGGTCTCACATTTAATGATCACGTTGCAATAACTGCAAAAGAGTCTTTCCGGCGTCTTGGCTTCGTCCTGCGCAACGCAAGGGATTTCCGAGATCCCCAGATCCTCCAACTTCTGTTCACTTCCTTGGTCAGGAGCAAGTTGGAGTCGAGTGCGTGTATCTGGAACCCACATTGTGATAACCATATCTTGTGTCTCGAGAAAGTTCAGAAAGCCTTCTTGCGAAATCTTTATAAGAAGACCTACGGCTATTATCCTTACCTTTACCCAACCAACTTCTTACTTGGCCAATTAGGGTATAATTCCTTGAGAACAAGAAGATCGCTTGACCAGCTAAAGACCGGAATCAAAATATTAAGAGGTGCTATCGATTCGCCTACACTGCACAATCGTATGTGTTCTATATATTTACCCGATATGTATATCCGCCATAGACCCGATTACAGACACGAGTTGTTCCACATTGGCCGAAAACGTACAGTATCCCGGAGTAAGACACCTATATGCCGTATCATGAGTGGTCTCAACGCATTCCTTAACGAATATCCTAACATTGACATTTTTTGTGATAGGTTGCCTGATATTTTCAATTTCCTCTTGACATTTTGTGAACTTAATACAATATGAACCCATTTGACATAATTATGTGTGATTGTGATATGATAATTTAATATTCTAATATTTATATTGTACCAATTTGACTTTTTTGACATTATATACCTATTTAATATATTTATGTATAATTGTGATATTATAATTTATTAATGTAATATTTATATTGTACCCCCTTGACATTTTAAATTTATTTTATTAATTATCATGATCTATGAATTATTTATATGTATCATGAGTTTTGGCTTTGTTTTGATAATAAGTGTAATTGCATTGTAAGCGTTCTTATTATAATAAATAAATAAATAAATAAAATAAGCAAGATAGGTGCCGTGGACGTAAAAAAGTATAGTTAATATTATTAACAAGTAAATGGCCCAGATTATGTTAAATGTACATACTATTTACATAATCTGGGCCATTTAACCGTAGGTACTATAGAAACAAACGCAAAAGATTTTGCAAATATTTGCATGGCTAGATAACACCATCAAGTGGAAAATCTATCGCCAAACATCTAACGGTAAATTCCAACAGCTTTCTTCGAAATCTTCTTCTTGAATTGCATTATCACTTATAACAGCTCAGCACTTATGTACGCTGAGATAGTGTCAAAAGCTAACGAGTCGGAGTTTTAAGACTCAGAGCTGCCGGTGTGTTCCGGCAGCTGTCCTTAGACTCAGAGCTGCCGGTGTGTTCCGGCAGCTGTCCTTGAGAGCCAGTAATTCTAGGTGAAGCCAGTTAACACCTTCGACCGCACCTTCACTTACCATCAAAGGCTTACCTAGCAGAAATTTAAAAAAAACAGCCAGTTGCAAGTTGGACTCGTACACCAAGGGTACCGTACGAATAGTATGTAACGTAGCTATTCTATTCTATAAAAATTGCAACTAGTTACCTGTTACGGTGCCAAAGATACAGCCTTTTGATTGTCGGACAGTCGGACGGACGGACAGGCGGGAACAATTTTTGAATATAGTTTTTTTTTTTATATTGCTGATATATAAGCCTTTTCAAACACAATCTCACCTGAAGTGATGATGCGGTCGAAAGTGTTAAACAGGCTTAACCTAGAATTACTGGCTCTCAAGGACAGCTGCCGGAATACACCGTTAGGTGCTTGGCGACAGACTTTCTACTTGAGGGTGGTAGCTAGCCAGGTGTGCATTCGTGAAATGCCATACCACCATGCAACACTAAAAAGCGTATAAAAAAACGAAAATACGTAAGGTGTGGGCAGCTTTCCAATACGTTTACTAAGTTATCAGTATATTAGCCGCCTAAAAAGCTATCATCAAATCCAGAGACCTCATCATTTCAGGTCAGTCCATCCTTCAATCAACCTGATGACAGCTTCAGCTCAGTAATACTACTTATCAGTATTTGTAAAACCAGGGTAATTTTATGTAACTTTTCTTTTGGACAGGTGCATATTGGTACTTAATATAAAATTATTATATATGGCAGCGCTAGGAAACAACGAATTGGCCTACGTCAAACCATACTTGATTTTGTAGGACTTTAGAAAATATAGATGTAAAATATTTAAAAAAAAAGCGGTAGAGAGTGCAGACAAGTATACTTATTCAATTATTATCTTCACAAGAAACTTTACCCTCGTAAGTACGAAATTTTAACGTATTAAAATCTTCAGTCATTATTATTGCATTTAAATCTGACTTGTACAACCAAGAAACGAATAAAACACAATAAGGCTTTATTTTATAAAAAAAATAGACACATTATTAAACCAGTTTGATAAAATTGCAATAAGACTGATGATCTAAAAATACGTCAAATCAATTCCAAAAAAACTATTTAAAACACGTTTTCAAATAACGGAGTTATAGGTAACAAACATAGAAAAGCAAAAAATTGAGCTGTGAAACTCCCCCTTTTATCCGAGTCGGTTAAAAATGTGTTACATTAGACCAAAATAAAAAATAATTTAATAATTATTTGAACTAATAAATTTAAACTTACCCTTTTACATTTGCTAATTCCAAGAACATTCACTGATTTATTCACACAATTGTTTCCAGTTTCACTTACATGAAGTATTTTTACAAAAATGGTTAGTTTTTCTGTCGAAGAGCTTTATATTATTGTTTATGGTATTACTGTAATAAACAAGAAATTCAACACATTAATTATCTGTTTCAGGTCAGTTTTATGTAAGCGTTCCGAGATCTGTTCTGTCCATTGTTCGTTTAACGTTTTAGACTAATAATAGAATTTTTAAATCATGTTTGTTTATACTCGTAAAATTCTGTTTTATAAATCGATTGAACATTCCCTATACATTTTTGGGCGAATATTTCTATCGACAAATTTAAATTTAGGTCCCATAAAAAAAAAAAAAACAACAAAAGTCCATATTCCAAAACATATTACCTATACAAATACAAATTTCGTATAAGATTTTATACCATGGAAAATGAAATGATAAAAAGTCTTGACAATAATAATAACGAATTTTCAGGTATAAAAAGTTAACGTGTTTCATAGAAACCCGTGCAGCTTTTGCCTAATTATTGGTGGCATAAAATACCTTTACACAAATTCTCATTCAATTCATTTACTATCATAGTTTTATAGTTTATCATTACTTCATTCCAGTATTATTGAGCTTAGATTTTATTCTTTGAAAGAATTATCATTAAATATGAAAACTAGCATTAGCTAGCAATAGCAATCCGATATCATATGAAACTAATTGATCATCCCTGATTCTTGTAAGCATCAATATTTTGTAGGCTCAGAGAATAATATAATATTAAAATATCGGTTTACGGTTTTACGGTTTAAATCATTTATTTCTCAAAAGAATTTATAATTCACTTACAGAGAAATACATATTTTATAATATACATGGTACACATACATGTCGTCAGGTATCAATAATGTGTATAAGCAATATTGAAGGTAGTGTATTTATATTTGTCTTGTAAACATTTTAAATATCAAATGTTAAAATGTTTATCTAAACATTTTCTGTACGAGACAATATTGCATTTGCTTTTTAAATTATTTATTTATGTGATTGTAGTATTTTTTACTTGTTTTAATTTAAAACAACATCTATGCAAATGGGGCTGCTTTACAGTTAAGAAATAGACAAGGCATACCAGCAATTCTACTAGTTTTCCCACCTGTGCCCTAGTAATATTTAAGTGATACTCTATAACTTCAGCCAGGTTAAAACAAATAAAAGAACACGTGAAACGAGACTCATTCCAACATACACATTGTTTTAAAGTACCTATCTATCCTGAGAGTAAATTCAAATTACAACATCAATGATCAATAGTTCAATTAAAAGCTTGTAGTATTGTTCTACCCACTGAATAATTCAACATGAACAAACAATATTAATTTACAAAACCATAAACAATACACTATTGTAATGATTTTGTTTTGTTTAGGCGTTACACATCCTCAAACTGCTGGATCATTGGGTCTTTATTCCGCCCACATGCTTATTAATGAAATAAAGGCATTCATTACTAAATCAAACGATTCATTCATTATGTCATATACAATTTTCATTCAATATCTAATTGTAATAAGTAAGTTATCGATACATAACTTACTTATTACAATTAGATATTGAATGAAAATTGTATATGACATAATGAATGAATCGTTTGATTTAGTAATGAATGCCTTTATTTCATTAATAAGCATGTGGGCCAATTGGAATTTAGCTGGTACAACTAAATTATTGGTAAAGTAATTTTTGTAAGATTCCAACAAGTTATACCTACTAGCATCACAAATCTGTCTTTTATATCCGAATAAATATCTATTTTATTAATTGCAAGATGAACGAAGTGAATTTATTAACGTATATTATTCTTACTATGTTTTTTTCTAATTCCAGTAAGAATTAAAATCAGAATAGCAGACCTCAAAATATACTAGTAGGTGGACTTTTTTTTTTAACGATTTATGTTCTCATATACTTATACCCTGGGATTAAAGTAAGTGGTAAGAATTAATGTCATTGTCATTTTAACTGATATGATTCAACGAATTCAACATCAATGCAAGCCACTTCACGGAGAGGTATTAAATTCTATTATAACATTCATTTCCTCTTCTAAGTGTACTGTAAACCTTCCTGCCTTTCCGGTAATATAATAATCTACACAGAACATTGGCAAAGCTCATTTCGCTGAAACTAAATCATTTTCACGTTTCCGCTCTATATTGTTACCGTTTATGCGTTCACTACATCCATTAAACTGTTTCCAGTCATCATCCGAGTCGGCAACATCGCTCTAATATTTACATCTGTCATGTCTATGTTTACTTTTGCCAATCAAACAGATCTCAGTGCATTAGCCGCATCCGCTAGTTGCAACATCAAAACTGACCATCAAGCTGTGTAGCACTTTCACATTGAGTCCACACTGTGTCTCACGGATTCTGATAGGGTTTGTAGGGCGCACTATCTCGGAACAAACATCCCTATACAAACACTGCGATGTTTCGGACGCGGCGGGATCGGGCGACAGCGATACGGCTCCTCCGCCGGTCGGGAAGCGACTGGCTTGGCTGGATGGAAATAATGTTCAGCCATGGAGCACACCGGCTATTGCATCCGAGCATAAACGAAAACGGCCGAATGTGATTTTGAGGTGCAAACGAGAAGGGAGAAAGATGGATGAGGAGGGAAAAGGACGGGAATTCAGGTGGGGTGAGACAAGGCTGCGTCAGGGGTTTAGATCATAGCTCCGTATATGCAGGTCGACATTGCATTCAAGTGCAAGACGCCGACAGCTAGAGAATCCCTCGCGGCATCTTCTAACCCTATCATTTTGGACTATTAATGAATTGATGACTTAACTGACCTGAATTGCGGCCAATTTTATTTAATTGTTGGTACCGACGATAAAGCAATTTTATGATAAATTGCTTTCGAATTGAGATAATTGTTTTATGTGGGCAGACGTATTGCTTTTTACGAATGCGATTGGTGATATATTTTGGTTCATTGTGATAATTACATAGCTACATCCAATTTTTGTTTTTCATGCTTAATAAATAATTGATGTTGTAAAATAACATCAATTTATATTAAATTAGAATCAACTTTTCGTTAAAATTATTCCAATTAGATAAAATGTTTGTTCCATAAATTCAGAAAAGAGCTGTATCTTTGTCACCTTTTGTCACCTTTAGATTGAATTTCCCATAGTTTCAGAATAAAAGAATTTTGATACGAAGAAATATTTTCACAGAAAATGCTTGCTCAAACAGTAATGTATTTATGGAGTGGGTCCTAAATCCTATGATCCAAGGAACTTAAGACGCAAAAACCCACACTTTACGCATTCAAACACCACTGTATTACCGAGTTCTGATAAAATATTTTATTCTGAGACGCTATAAAAAGCAGGATAATCTCATCTCTCATAAAAGGTATACGGGAGCTAAAGAAATGAGAGCTGGCGGGTATTATGGCTAAGGTGCGTTAGTATAATTAAATCGTTGAGTATTATTTATCTACAGTTTTGTTGTTGGTTTTGTTTGGCTTACTTAGTATATTTTTTTACTATAGCTCAACATATTATGCGATCCATGCAATTATTTTTCAAAATGTTGTATTGTTCCCGGTTTAAAAAACCTATAAGATCTGGTTCATATCCTTCTATCGAATGTTGTATAATTCTAATCAGAGAAAAATCCCGTTATGAGCAGCTTGATTGAGATGTTGCTGCACAATGGGAGCCCAATTGCGTTGTTAACCATAATAACACCCTCATTACCTAAAAGATAGCAGTATTAATAACGCCTAGAAAAGTCCATATATAAAGACAATGAGATGTTGACCACGACTCTTTTTTTTGTTGTTACGGAACAAGCTCTAGTTCCACCTGATGTTATGTGGACTAACCTTGGCCTATGACAGATGCATTTCATCACAAGTCACGAGTTGCACTGCGCCCTTCACCTTGAGACATAGTTGTTAAGTCTTATGTGCCTGTAATTTCCCTGGCTCTGAAGGACTGCTACCGGAACACACCGTTAGGTGTTTGACGACATATGTTATACTTAATGGTGGTCGCTAGTCAGGCGGGCATGCGCTAAATGCCTTTCCACCATACGGTGAAACTCAAGCTCGCGGCGTGATTCGAACCATGGACCTGCTGCGTGGCAGTCCATAGTCCATGCCACTGAGCCATCACTTCTTCAATTGCACATACACTGTTTGCACATAAATAAATGAATTATGAAATAAATAAAAAAACATACTCTAACTATAATAATGCAACTTTATTAACCTCAGGTTTAGTAAAATATTCTTATTTCAGTTGAAGTTAAACATTTTAGTAAATGTTATCGGGAAAATTGGGTCCGCAAGCTCACTGTACTTTCAAAACTATTAACATACCACTTGGTTTCAATATTGTTAAGTTTGCAATAACGCCTGCCAGGCGAATTACATTACAAAAGTACAAATTTACATCCCGATACGATGGTTGAAGAACGAGAGCAAAAATTAAAGTTATGAGTCATTGTGTCATGTTAGCTCAATTGGTTAGAGCATACCCCGGCTAAAGGGGTGGATGGACGCGGGTTCGAATCCCGCACATGACTATAATGTTATCTCTCGTAAATTTTGTAATTTTGTAATACCACTTGGTTATTGCGACCGTTGATCAAACTGTTGGCGCTTATTTGGCTCAATGAATTAGTATTGCAATCCAACGGTACAATGCTGCCAGTATGCCCTGCATGCTGCCAACTGTTATTGGGTGACGTGGCATTTGGACTGCTTGTTGGCATGCAATAGTCTTAAGGTTGCCCCATAGGCATCCCCGTGGACGATATCGTCCATTTATAAATGAAATCATATTGTTCTCGTTATCTCCGATGCCAAAGGATTTGATGCTTTCTTTGTTTATGGTTTTAATTACTTCTTAATTAAAGAATATTGCTTTCATAAAATAAATATTATATGTATTTTAATATAAATTTGTGGTATTACCCGAAATTGTTATACAACACATTAATTTGATTCAAAAAAAAGCTCTTACATGGTAGTGGTATAAATATTCTATCCTTTTTGTCGCTATTTTAATTAGATAAACAATATTGATTAAATACAACAAGTTTACTGGAGAAACGAATTTGAAGTTTGTAACAAAATTTTACAACATTTTAAACGTTAGAAGTATACAGTTATTTTTCTAGAAGTACTGAAATTTGAGATAACGTAGCAAAAAACAGCGTTATCATTCAAAGCGGAAATAAAACACGGCTTCGAGATTTGGACAATATGCCACTGCCGACCGATATAATAAACATGAGAAATTAAGGATCAGCTCTTTGCCTATAATTCGAATACAATATAGCATTCGTAGACGGCCTCTCAACGGCCTGGCACATTTACTACAAGGTGTTAAATAATAATATCCAGGAAGGATATTCAGGGCTGATTTGCATGGAAAGCCTTGTACGGACTAAAGCTGTGATGATTATAAGATGGCTTGCAAATTACCACTAAAACAAAACTTATCAATAAGAGTATTTTTAATATTTTTTTATATTAGCAATGACGCATGCTCTGCAGGTTCCATTAAAAAACTACAACGAAAGGAAAAAAAATATCCACATCTACACTAATATTATAAAGAGGAAAGATTTTTGTATTATAGTATGCAACAAATAAATTTAATAACTGCTGGACCAATTTGGATGAAATTTGGCACGGAAATAGTTGTAGACCCGGGAAAGGACATAGGATAGTTTTTGTCCTACTGCGCAAAAAGAGGCTAATGGTTTTGAACGATAACAGAAATACAATGCTCTCCAAAGCATGTGCACGCTCAGCAGTAATGTCACCAGCGGTTATTATTATATCCGATGTGCTTGTCTTTGACATGATCTCACATAATGGCATATGATGGTGTAATCATCTGGTAATATAACTTAATTAATTAATTTCATATATATATATAATTATATATATATATGGTTATCATATACATATATATATATGAAATGAATTAATCAGAATAAATCACTTTCAACAAATGTAACTAAAATCCGGCCAAGTACGAGTGGGATTCGCGCACGAAGGGTTCCGTACCATTACCTGTAACCTAAGAAATGGCGAAAACCTCTTTTATTGTATGGGACCCCCTTAATTAACTATTTTATTTTAATTAATTATTTGTATTTAAAGAGAACATATAACTAAATATTCTGTAAATAGTTAAAGCGTCTAGCTGTCACCGTTATTAATATCGAGCAAGAAACCGTAAAAAAATGAAGTTTGTTGTATGGGACCCGCCCTTAAATAATTATTTTATTTTTAGTATTTTTAGTTAAAGCGGCTATAGAAAAACATCATCTGTGCAAATTTCAACTGTCAAGCTATCACCGTTCTTGAGATACAGCCTGGTGACAGACGGACGGAAGGACGGACAGCGAAGTCTCAGTAATAGGGTCCCGTTTTAATCTTTGGTTATGGAACCCTAAAAATATTCCTTCTATGTTGACATATAAAATTTAAACAAAAATAAACCGACTTCAAACAGAAACTATTCTAAAACAACAATATGCACTAAAAGTAAATGAATAATCCATCATACAAGTTTTTTTGTTCATTCAATCAATGTACCTAGTCGAAGCCAAATAAATACCCATTATGAGGGATAACTCACCTACTACTCGTCAGATCTCACTCAAATTTAAATAGATTTCGAAGCAGTGATGGCTCAGTGGCATTGGCTATGGACTGCCACGCAGCAGGTTCATGGTTCGAATCCCGCCGCGGGCTTGAGTTTCACCGCATGGTGGAAGGGCTTTTTCAAATGCCTGCCTGGCTAGCGACCACCCTCAAGAAGAAAATCTGTAGCCAATCACCTAACGGTGTGTTCCGGCAGCATTTCTTGAGAGCCAGTGAAATTTGTGACTAGTGACGAAATGCATCTGTTATAGGCAGAGGATACCGCTGAACATCAGGTGGGTCTCGAGCTTGTTCCGTCACAATAAAATAAAACATAGCACCCACCAGCTGTCGTATATAAAAAAATCATAAAAATCGGTACGCTCTATCTGTCAATTTATGGGGTAACAACACCAACAAAAATGTAGTCGAATTGAAAACCTCCCCCTTTTTTGACGTCATTTAAAAATAATAAAACATTTCATTCAAATCTGATAATATGTTGTAATAATTATCAGATTTGAATATATATAAAGATAACTAATCAATTTAGAATTAAAATGCTAATATAGATATTATTTTATAATATAAGAAGATCTTGTTGAAACTCCAAAGAATCAAAAATAATTCCGAAGTGACACGCAATTAGCTGAGTTGTCTATTGTAATATTTATAGCCTATTTTGCGGCGTCTGTAAGAGAAATGGGCTAAAGTCTGTCCAATCATGGTCTGGTAAATATATTGTGACAATGTAATTTACTTTTCAAATTACTCAAGTCGTAAGTTATTCTTCAGCTACTAAGGCTTTTTATGTCTGCCTATTATTTAACTCGTAAAGAATATTTTGCATGGAAAAAGATAACTTCCAGAGGTACTTGAGCCCGCAAAAGTTCATAATCGTCATCATCATCACCATCAGCCGGTAGAAGTCTACTGTTGATCAAAGGACTCTTCTATAGAACGCCACAATGAGCGGCTATTAGCTACTTGTAACTATTAGCTACCCGCGACTTTTACGATATCGTCAGTCCACCTAGTGAAGGGCCTGCTAACTCTACGTCTTCCAGTGTAATACGGTAACCAGTTGAGAACGGAAGTCGGTTTGTCCAGCAGTGACCTGTCGACTGCTACTTCAAATTGCAAATTCTGAAAGATTTTAGGTCTTCGGCGAATATCCTCGTTCCAGATTTTATCACGCAAAGAAAGCATAGCTCTCTCAATTGCTCAGAAAAATAATGCTCTAAATAACACTAAAGTCAATAAAATTCGTAATTAGTCAGTTTAACTCGTTTATTTTTTCATTTTAAATTTCAGTACTTAAATATAAGCTGCGTTTAAATTGAAGGGTTCGGAAAGACATAAGGAAACATAATGTGATTTGAAAGATCGGTATGGAAGTAGGTATATAATTTTGAATTACATTTACGTGGGAATATTTTTGAGTTCAGCGTTAACCCAGAGTTAAAGCGGCTAAACTATATCATATTTTACAAATTATTGGAGCACAAAATTTTTTTATGCCCCGGGCGGGAATCGAACCCACGTCCTCAGCGCCGAGGAGGCTCAGGCATCCGACGCGAAATCGGGGGACATGGTTTTTTACAACTTTTCTATGAATCGATCCCGCCCAGGGCATAAAAATGTTGTGCTCCAATATGATTTGTAAAATATGATTTTCGCTTAGCACGCGATAGTGCTATCATATTTAGAAATACACTATATAAGTTTCAAGCTCAATTGGTTAGAGCATATCCCGGCTAAAGGGGTGGATGGACGCGGGTTAGAATCCCGCACATGACTATAATGTTTTCTCTCGTAAATTTGTAATTTTGTAATATATAAGTTTACCAGCTATGATTTAGATCACCCTCAGAAGTTAGAACCAATTCAGAAGTACGCCTTTATACAAGTCACACCACCAGAATGAAATGTGCTCCTCAGTCTTCAACCCGCTGCTCTCCAATTTTCCAATTTCAAATGGATAATACATTTAAAGCAATTAGATACCTATGTACATAAAATTTAAATGGAAAATACCTCTGACAAAGCGACATTGATGGAGGCGGTAATAGCACTGACCTTTGAACTCTTTTAGACCTTTTAGATAATAGCACTGTTTTCACTTAAAATCATACAAAATTGACACTCTTTATGAAAATAGACGGGAAATTGTCGTCAAAAACGCATAAGACGAAAATAAATACCACATAATTATATAAACAATAACATCATACCTGTATAATAGAACTTATTCACCAGCCTGTATATTATTGGAAGCACTTGGAGCGATGTTTGCTTAGCCGTTCGTCCGCTGCGGTCATGAGATGGATGGGTGACCGCTAGTGACATTTCTACTGATCGCTTCCGATCTTTGGAGGGCATTTTAAGCTGTCGGTCATGGTTGTTGTTGAATGATAGTAGTCGTTATTGCATGTAGGGCAATTCGCAAATGCAGGCCTGGCTAGATCCCTCAAGTAGAAAATCTGCCGCCAAGCACCTAACGGTGTGGTTCGGCAGCGTCCTACAGAGCTAGTAATTGTAGGTTAACCTGGACAACATCATAGTTTTCCATCAGGTGAGATAGTGGTCAAACACTAGCCTATCAGCTAAATAAAAAATAAATAAATGGCGTATATTTTGCCACTAACTAGGTATAAGATCAGACTACGTTCTGTTAATGAGAATTTCCTGTGAAAAAACTCATTTAACTTCATACCAAAGTTGGGCATCGAACCTGGGAATTTGCTATACCAACTAAATACTGCACCAGCGAGGCAAAAAATGGTTTAGATTTAAACAAAATTTATATTTGCTATTTGTACCTATCACTGATAGGTTACCTTCCAACTTTCACACCCTATGGTTATTGATGATGACGTGGTCGAAAACGTAAACAAGGACATCAGCCTGATTAAAAGTTTAAATGATGTATGTATTGTTAAGTGATCGGTGTGTTCTTTACCATTCTTAATCACTCGATTAAGAATGGTAAAGAACGCACCGATTAGTGCTTGGCGACAGATTTAGTACGGGTCGCTTGCCAGGTGAGCATTTTGCAAAATGCTCTATTACCATATAGTGAAACTCAAGTTCATGAAGGGATTCTGTCGGCCTCCATAAAGAACCATAAGAGCCTTCTATCTCTACAGACGCATGGTGGTAGGGCATTTTGCGAATGCCGGAATGGCTAGCTACCACCCTCAAGTAGAAAATCTGTCGCCAATTACTAAACGGTGTGTTCCAGCAGCTGTCCTTGAGAGCCAGTAAATCTTTAGGTTAGCCTGAACAACATTTTCAACCACATCATCACTTACCATCATGTGAGATAGTGGTCAAAGACTAACCTATCAAGCACAAAAAAAAGACGCTTGTGTGTTTATATATCTACAGTATAATATTTGATAACAGAGCTTTCGTTCTCATCACCGACCATATTCTATTATACATAAAGTGACTATGATATAAATATTAAAGTGAGGTAGCTAAATATACTAACAATATTATGTTTCGTGCGACAGTAAAACCTATAACACTGTCCTTGTCAAAACAAAGCACCACTTCTATTCTAAAGAAACTGCCAAGACGCACTTTTTTGCTAAAATACATAAACACGTTCGTAATATACGCCAGAAAGTAGATCCAACCGCTGAGATGAATGAACATTTTAGTATTTTATCACAACAATACACTGCACCCCTTTCCTTACCTTCAAATGGAATGTGGGAATTCCTTATTGTGGAACGGTGCTAAAAAGTTTACGATCTTGTAGTCAATAGTACAAGGAAAAAATTTAGTGCGTTATCAAGTGCCTCAATAAAATTCTTGACCATATTCTACAAAGTGTTAGGACACGGTATGAAACTTGTGTCGGGTTTGACCAAGTTTTAGCGGATAAAGAATAGCATACCGTAGTTTTCGCCTTGTCTTTGCGAGGGGCTCTAGTAAGAGTGGTTTGGTCACAACGGTAAATCAGAGTGAAGAGAAAGGTTTCTTTAAGCCGTAGATTCTACGCAGTAAAGAGATACCGTGGGGGAAGCCCCAAGAGGTACAACAGAGCTGATGCTCGACACCTCAACCATCCCACTATGGGTTGACGATATACGACGAAGATTTATGAGCTGCAACACAACTGAGGTGAACAGTAGTGTTTTTTGTGCAGCACCGCGGCAGAAGGAACATGACCGTGGCGTGAGAGTGATTCCAATATAATGATACACAGCATTCGCTATCTTCCACGGCCTTAACAGGTTAGCCACCGTTTGGGTCGGACGCAGTGGCAGTTGAAAAAAGTGACTGTGTGGCGTTGGCCACCTCTCCCTCTTCTGCGGACAAATGTGGAAACGCCGTGGCTACTCCCACCGCAGGGGGCCTAGGGTGTCCAGGCACGTCGTCTGGAACCTATTTTCAGGCTGACTATCCGGAGACCTCCCGGGTGGTTGTGAGCATGTGCGGAAGCGTTATCGCGTCTCCGCTGCGGACGGGGTGTGTTACTTGTTTTTAGTCAGAGCGCTTGCTGCTGTTGGAGTAGCTGGTTTTGAGTCTGATGTCTTTCCACCTTCCCGGTGGGTGGACGTAAACCATTTACCACAGGAACAAAAAAAATGAGAAGAGCGATGAATGAAAATGATTTGCGTACGAAAATAACACTTAAACATTATTCATAACACGATCATCAATTCGAGTTCAGGGAATATATAGTAATTTCAATCTTTTATATGAAAGCAATAGATAAATTACTTAATTAAAACACATCAATTAAGTAATTTATGACGTGGTATATTTACTGACGTAAAAAGTACCCAAGAGAGAGAGAGAGAGCTCGAAATAATTAAATTCCAGATTAAACATTAGCGATCAACAATTAATTTATGACTGATAATATGATAGGAGCATTTGTAAGAAAAAAATAAAAAATATGCTGAAATTTTTTTCAGATACAATAAAACACATCAAGTCAATAAATTTAACAAAAAATTGCGTGTCAGTGGAATTTGATCACATCCATCTGCGTCGAAAATTGCATATCAATCAAAAATAATTGGGATAAGAACTCCTTATGATATTCCAGGACCTCTTATTAACAACATCAAAATATGTTTAGCCGTAATGGATATGAGTTCTAACAAACACACATAAACATATTATTTTATAATTAATACAATAGTTAGGACATTCGTATGACTTCTCAGGTTTGAAATAATTACTTGTCGCTCGCATTGTGACCCTACCTTTACCCCCCGCCTACGCCCTTACCGACACTTTGGAGATGTTTGCACGAATGTGCGCAAAGGATCGTGGGCGCAATCCTGTATTATTGGTTTTACTTATTCAGTTTATTCCATATTATCACGAATACTCCGTACGTTACAATAAAAGACCGTAATCAGCTTACAAGGCAAGTATTCTGTTTTATATACATTAAGTTATGAATGATTTGAATTTCTATGATATTCTGGTTATAGTTGGTAATGGTTGGTATTAGTAATGATTGGCTTAATATGTGTCTTTATCAAATCAACTATGTTTATTACTGAATATAACAGATGTTTTTTTTGTTTGAAGCAATGATGGCCAAGCGGTTCCTCCATTCATTCCGACCTGTGCCGCCACGCCGTGCACACCTGTCTACAGCTCCGCCAGTATCTCCCAGTGAGACCGCAATAGTCCCCGCACTATTGCCGTCTCACTCGGGTCATCGTTCCGACGCTAGTTGCAGACCAGTGCCTTGGAATACGCAGCCCTGACGAAGTTTTTGTTTTGTGTGCAGAAGCTGAGCAGCCGCCGAACGCCGAGCAACGCGAGCTACGAGCTCGCCGTGCCGTCGCGCAGAGGCGCTCTAAGACGTCAGGCATTACCACCTACCCAAGTCCCTTGTTTCGGACGAACAACATCATATCGGGCTGGTGGTCTTGTTTTGACCGCACTTTTCGGTGCGCATTTCACCACTTTACTACCCGACACAACATAGTAACAGTCGCGTAACAACACACTTTGTGCTGTTAAGCGACGTCGTTCAGGCGTGGGGTAGCGTCAGCCAAACCCGTCTGAACGATCAAATCCGCCATTTGCTGCGGTCGCAGTGTGACACCCTACGGTGACAACGGCCACTGTTGTTGTTTTGGTTTAACCTTGCACCGTGGCCTTTCCCGCTTCACGGGTCAGCCGAAGCAAGCTGGGCTCCGGGATTACTGGCCTTGGGGTCACCCCTAGTCAACCCCGGAGTAGCGCTTAGGAGCACCCCTCTCCGCCGAGAAAAAAGCTCGGAGAGGGTACACAACTAGGGCACACCATAGGTACTCACTCCCTCTCACACAAGTGAGCTCACGAGTTGCGAGAGGGAGACAGAACCCGTTAGGCCATCCTGAGTATTCCCCTCAGGATGCAACGTCCCTCTAACGGTGAGGTGGAGGTCCTTCAGACCTTCGCCCTCCGCTACCCCGAACTCTACGCTGATCATCAGCAATCACTTAACGATGCAGAGAGTGCCCGCCTCACGGACACTCTCATCGCTCCCTCCGGAACTCCAATTCCGGAGGCCATCGTCCCTCCTCTGACCCGGTCCTTCTCAGAGGACAGCCCGACTTCGCCCGCTCCGGGCCCTGACAACAGACGCACGGTGGCAGCCCCTCCCCGTGAGAGGTCTCGCTCGCGCTCACCGATCGGGAGGCCAGCGAGCACCCGTCCCTCCATCGCCGTTGTCGAGCCCACTTCGGACTCCGAAGCGGAGATGGATGTAGATCCGAGTCGTGCCTTACGCACTGACTCGGACTCCGATAACGACGGCTATACCGTCGTAGACAGAAAACGCAAGCGTGCTCCTAAAGCCGCTAGTTGCGCAACTTCCGCCCCTCCCGCCAAGGCACCCGCTAAGGCCCCCGCCTCCGGCAAGAAGCCGACCCCCGCCCCGCGCCCCGCGTCTCCTCCCTCCGCTCCGGCCACCACTGCCGCGTCCCCTCAGGACGCGAGCGCGCGCCGCGAAAAACCGCCTCCGCCCCTGTTCATTCAGGACAAAACCAAATGGGACATGCTGTCCCGTTTAGTTTCGGATCGTGGGATCCACTACACTAATGCCCGCTCCACGCAGCAGGGCATTAAAGTTCAAGTGTCCACCATTAGCGACCACAGAGCGCTAACAAAGCTCCTCCGTAAAGAGAGCATAAGTTTTCACACTTATGCGCTCGAAGAGGAGAAAGTCCTCCGAGTGGTCATCCGCGGTGTGCCCAAGGAGGTACATACCGATTCGGTATGTGCCGACCTGAAGGCACAAGACTTCCCCGTACATGCAGTTCACCGCATGTACAGCGGGAAGGACCGCAGTCCCTACGATCTAGTACTCGTAGTACTAGATCGTACACCTGAAGGCAAGGCCATTTTTAATTTAAAAAAGGTCTGTGGCCTCTCAGGACTCGATGTCCAAGCCCCATACAAAAATGGGAGTCCCTCGCAGTGCCATAACTGCCAACTATACGGGCACGCCTCCCGTTTCTGCTTCGCTCGCGCTAGGTGCGTTAAGTGCCTAGGCGATCACGCGACAGCAGCGTGCACTCGCACCCGGGATTCACCGGACCCACCCAGCTGTGTTTTATGCGGTGCTCAAGGGCATACCGCGAATTACCGTGGTTGCCCTAAAGCACCACGAGTGAACCACAGGGTGGCAAGGCATAGGCCGACCCGTCCCTCTTACGACCGTTACCAACGGGTAAGCCCTAAACTAACGTTAGTACCTGCCTCACAGGTAATACCCGCGCCGCTCCCAGCCCGTAACGCATGGTCTAAACCACCCAGTATGGTTAAGACCGTCGCTACCGCCCGCGCCCCGGCCCGCGCGCCCGCACCCGCGCCCGCACCCGCACCCGCCCGCGCCGCGGCCCCTGCCCGCGCACCGGCCCCGGCTCGCCCCGCACTCCCGGCACCCGTCGCCAACACCATTCGCGCGCCTCCCCGCGCCGCTTCCCGGCCACAAGCTCCACCTATGCCATTGATGGCTGCCCCTCTTCAAGAGGCAATCAACCTAGTCAGCGATCTGGCTATGTCGGTTGACATCAATGAGGTACAAGAGCTATTCCACAAGATGCAATACGCTCAATCCCCAGCGGACGTGATCCAATACACATTGGAACACGCGAATTTACTTAGCGCCCTTAAGCGCTTCGTTCCCCAGGCCCCTCCCCAGTACAACCACTATGGGTAGTACAACCGAACGCACGAAACCGTACTCAGTTTCGTTAGCGTCATTTAACGCTGACGGCCTCTTCAAACAACGTGACCTCGTCCACGACTTTTGTTGTACCCACCTTATCGATATCATATGCGTGCAGGAAACCTTTCTAAAACCGGGGAAGGCGAACCCTAGGTTTGCCAACTACAGAACGGTACGTGATGATAGAGTGAACTCCCGTGGGGGAGGCACTCTTATCTATTACAAAAGGTCCCTGCACTGCATTCCCCTACCTACCCCGACTCTTGTTAATATGGAAGCATCTTGTTGCCTCCTAGCTATGACTGGTCATCAACCTATAGTCATAGCATCCTGTTACCAAGCTTGCAAAAAGCCGATCGTCCGAGCTGACTTAGAAGCCCTATTCTCATTAGGAAGCGCCGTCATTCTGATTGGCGACTTCAACAGTAAGCACATCCTATGGAATTGTAACGTCAACAATCCCAGAGGTATTGCACTTGAAAACCTAATCGCAGAACTTAACTTTGACATAATTGCGCCCACTGAGCCCACTCACTACCCTTATATGGAAAACCACCGATCTGACTTGCTTGACATGGCACTATTCAGAGGCGTAACACTCCGGTTACGCTCCATAGAAGTGGTTCACGAGCTTCACTCTGACCACCGACCCATTATACTGCGACTAGGTCCCGACCCAACGACTGACCTCCCCCGCCCCACTAAGACGATAGTGAACTGGAAGCAAGTAGGCGATGCCCTAAAGGCTATCAGTTCACCGGACCTAGACAAGATCCCTGACGACATCCTGACAAAAGATGACGTAACCCTTGCGATCGTTTCGTTCACCAATCACCTCTCCACCGTAGTAGGTGCATCCGCAAAGGAGGTCATAGTGCCGGACGACCGGCGCCTTGTCATTCCAGCGGATGTGAGACGATTGGTGACGGAGAGTAAAGCAGTGACCCGACATTACGACTCTTACCCCTGAAAGAGAACAAAACTAAGAAACGCCACTTTGAACGCATGGTTCAAAGTCGCATGTCTGAGTTGCGTGATCAACAATGGGGCGATAAACTTTCAAACCTCGTGCCAAGCCACCATGCTTACTGGGACTTGGCGCGAGGCTTGAAAGGAAGTAACCATAACGACATGCCTCCCTTATACAGACCAGTCCCACTAGTCCCAGCGTTCTTTGACGAAGACAAAGCTGAGTGCCTAGCTGATAGCCTAGAGGCTCAGTGTTCCCCTAACGTAGATCACGTTGACCAAGCTCACCTCGATTCGGTGGATGCTGAAGTCGAACGTAAAAGCTCTGTGGTCACCTCTGAACTCCCACCAATCACCTTAGCGACTTACGCTGAGGTGGAGAGACTGATCAAGGCCCTCCGACCGCGCAAATCCCCCGGTGCCGATGGCATCTCCAACAGGGTTCTTAAAACCCTCTCTCCTCCTCTCATCCATCTCTTAGTCAGCATCTTCAATGCTGCTATGAGCCACTGCTTATTCCCAGACACCTGGAAATGTGCAAATGTCATTGGCATTCACAAACCAGGCAAAAGCTCATCTGACCCCACCAGTTACCGCCCCATCAGCCTCCTCAGTGCCTTAGGCAAACTTTACGAGCGGTTACTTGCAAACCGTCTCCAGTCCCATGCTAAGGAACACCACCTTATCCCAGATGAGCAGTTTGGCTTCAGACCCGGACACTCATGCGTCCAACAGGTGCACCGCCTCACGGAGCACATCATTGAGGGCTTCAATAAGTACCCCAAACCCCAGACTACGCTAGCAGTCTTCCTCGACGTAGCGAAAGCTTTTGACAAAGTCTGGCACAACGGCTTGATCTACAAGCTATACCAATTTGGCGTGCCAGAACGTCTTGTGCTCATCCTACAAGACTTCCTTAAAGCCAGAAGCTTTCGCTATCGCGTGGAAGGCACCCTCTCCTCCCCCCACCCAGTCAGAGCCGGAGTCCCTCAGGGCTCCGTGCTATCACCTATTCTCTTTGCACTGTATACCAGTGACATCCCACGCTCACAGCCCAAAGTATTCCTAGCCCAATATGCGGATGATACCGCCATTTACACCACTGGGTGGCATATCAACAGACAGTCCTATTTCGTCATGCAACGGGCCATCACCGAGATCGGTGACTGGTTCCGAAAATGGCGCATCGCGGTCAACCCAGCTAAAAGCACAGCTATGTGCTTTACTGAGAAGACACGCTCCCCTTACCCGAAACCGCTTATTTTGTTCGACGAACCCATTCCCTGGGTTCCTAGAACAAAATACCTCGGAGTCACCCTTGATCGTCATCTCACCTTTAACGATCACATAACAACCGTCCGTAACAGAGCGGCCTTCATAATGGGTCGCCTTGGTCCCCTACTTCGCAAAGAGAGTAAAATGTCTCTTAGTAATAAGAAGACACTTTACACT
Organism: Plagodis dolabraria; assembly: GCA_963854805.1. NCBI lineage: Eukaryota > Metazoa > Arthropoda > Insecta > Lepidoptera > Geometridae > Plagodis > Plagodis dolabraria. The sequence continues at coordinate 24,289,248 of OY978459.1, forward strand.
GCCTGCATCCGCCCCATCATGACTTACGCATCAGTAGTGTTTAGTCATGCTAGTGAGGCCCACCTTCATAAACTTCAAGTCATCCAAAACCGTTTTCTTCGTAATGCAACCGGCGCCCCGTGGTATATCCGGAACACCGAGTTGCATTGCGACTTAAACCTTCCCTCTCTAGCGCAGTTCAATAAGGACTGCGCCCGCCGATACTTTGATTGAGCGCCCCACCACCCGAACCCATTGGTTGTCCAGGCATCGAACTACTCGACTGCCTCTTCTATCCCATTTTTCAAACCCCCCCGTCGCCGACCACGGCAGGTATTAGACGACCCGGATGACCCCATCGCAGCCATTACGTTGGCAGCTTTAGCGTTATCCGCAAGTCGTCGAGGTAAAATCCCCAGGTGTGAGGTAATCAGAGGTCACACAATCAAACACCGAGCTCGCCGGCGAGCTCGAGGCAAAAACAAGGTCACGATAAATTGCTCTCCAAATAGTCAAAGAGTATTATTCAGTAGGGCCCAATTGTGCAACACTGCAGTTGCACAGAGGCATTTTGCTCCGATCCCCCCCATGTCTCTCGACAGCGAGACAAGCCGAGGTCCGAACCACAGTGGTGCCCTTGAGCTCGCCGTCAACCCCTCCTATAGTAGCGGTACGTTTTCGGCGTCCGCAGGAGACGGAGGTAGAAAGCGCTTTTCGCCTTCTACGCCCGTCTCGGGAGAAGTGCCTTCGGCACTTCTCCCTCCCGGGCTATTGTAGGGCCAGGCCCTCGCCCAAAACCCGGTGGAGCTGGACGACCGCACAGGCGGTAGCCAGCATCTATGTCCTCCCTAAACAAACAAACAGGCCAAGCGGTAATAGCTATGTGCTACCGTCCCGCCGGTCCATTGTTCAACTTCTGTGAGACTGATATCCTAAGCTGCGACCCCCAAGACGCCAGCCAAGTAAGGGGATTATGGCAAAGTCTACTCTTAGAAAAAGTTAACTTAAAAATTCAACATAGATATCCCCGGTGTAAAGGTAGGTACCCTAGGTCAATGCGCCGCGTGATCAAAATGCTGGCACATATTTGGCTCAACGAATAAGCATTGCAATTCAACGGGGCAATGCTGCCAGCATGCCGGGCATGCTGCCAACTGGGAGTGGGCTGGAGCATTTGGACTGCCTATGAGTCTGCTATGACTTATAGGTTGGTTAAATGCTTTTAATGTAGTAGCTGTAGTGTAGTATATATGTAGTTCGTAGTATTTTGTTAAAAAAAGTTTCTTTATTGTATCCACCACTCAGACGTTCAGTATTAGGTTCTTTCTCACCATTAGCCCTGCAATGCTTCGTCGTCTTTTGTTTGTTTGTTCCTAATGTAATTTCTACAGATATCAAAATCCAATTTGTTCAAACACAAATACCTGATTTACTAATTTACCATATTGATAATAGTGTATGTTATATAGCAGAGAAGTTAATATATTTTTTTAACTATAGTTATTCATCCTAGAATTGGCTACAACTGAATGTTCTATTTTTAGGACTATTAATTGTAAGTATCTTTTCTCATTTGCTTTAATAATAAGTAACAATTAGAGATGTGCTAAAACTTACATTTTAGTTTGTAATGCATGCTGTATTTCTTCCAATTGGTAGTGCACATAGTATAAAATCATATTGCTAGCATAAAATATCTTGAAACCATGTAACTAGTTTTAGAAGACCGATTTAATAAATAAAATAAATAAAACTCCCCCCTGAATAGGGAAATCTGTGTTCAGCAGTGGCAAATCCGGCTGATAAGGTAATATACCCGATATAAACCTGTTCAATCCGCCCCTCCACAATATTATTGATGTGCATTTGTGCGGGTAGGCCTCGTTTGTACACAACATCTTAGTGTGGGTGTAAATGCTCATGAGACATACAGTAAAACAATTGAATGGAACAAACGATCGCTTGTGTAGGCTGTAGGAGTTGCAATTAAAATATATGCAACCATATGGAGGAGCATGCCTTTGTTAGTTAACAGGTCTATATTAATAGACTTAGGCCTAGTTTCACCATACTCTGTTATTTATTTGACGCCTTGTTAATCCTTTTAACGGACTGTCAACTGAACCGAGTGTCCCACCAACTGTTAATGGATGATTAATTCAGTTAACTTCATAGAACGTAGACTGATTTAACAGCTCTGTTATTTTTAAAGACCCATTAGCTAATGCCTGATTTAGCGTAAACAAACATGGTATGGTGAAATTAGGCCTAATTTGGCCTAAATCGAAAAAAATAAGGTTTTGGGGTGCTTAACGAGCTGCAATACCTACACCTACATAGCACTAAGTTATTTGAATATGTATATATTTGCTTTTAATGATTTGTGCATCTGTATAAGATACTCATATATTACATTATAAATAGCAAATACCATATGTACCAAATCAAATAGCAACATTTTGTATCCTACGCAAAATCAAAACGCGCATTAAAATTTCGATAGCAGAATAAATTATCACAACGCAGTCCTTAGATAAATATTAAAGTCACTAGATACAATTTTCGGTATGCCAGAGTCACTCTGCAGTGATGCGCCTAAATAGGGTCGTAAGTGATAAAAAATGAGCGATATAAAAGTCACTTAACTCAATCAATACGAGTGCCGCGCCGCGCGCCGTCTTGAGATAACTGATAAACAGCGCTCTGCACTGTAAACAATAGGACAATGCTTTTAAATGATGATTTTTACATAGACATGAAAAAAATACAGAAACTGCGAAAATCAAACACTTTAAGCGATGCTATCTACACTTCTGTATATCCCAGAAACGGTAGGAGATATGTGTCTTTATAACTTGTATTTGAATAAGATACACAAAAATTAAAACAATAAGTTTTTCTAGTACCGCTTGAAAGTTTTGATACTCGTAGTCGTAGTTTAAGATAATGCCCACTCCGAGACAAGAGCGCCCTCCGCGGCAACACTGGACCGCGCTGCGTTCCCTTTGAATAGAGTTTTGAATATTTACATCAAGAAAAGTAATCCAAATGATGGAATAATACAATATAGGCACAAGAGACTTTAAAAATCAGGAGGTCCTTGTGCTTTATCCGTCAAAAACATTAATCAAAAAACAATAATCATAAATGTTTGTGTTAGCATTCTACCAATAACCCTGTATATATCCACGCAATGGTTTCTTTGGCATTGTGGCATGTTATTTTAGTTTATGGTTTTTACTTGCTTCCATAATCAAAGTCGCGATTCTTGCACATAACAAAAGAGACTCGGGATTAAATTTGTTATAATGTGGTGTTAATTTAAAAACTAATATTTCGCCAGTGTCAATTCTACGCTTGAGTCTATGCCTTGCACCATCGTAACCAGATACCGTCGGAAGTCGATTGTTTACGGGCGCCGCTGTCCGCGCATAGGCCGCTCTGATATTGCAGTTGAGCTGACTAACTATTGTTTATCCCCTGTTTTCATATACCAGAACGGAATTGTAGTTTTATTTGTTATGGTTCGTTGTTGGAATTAATGTATGTGTGTTTTTTTGTGCATCTGTGTGTAACAAATCAAACACGGAAGTAACATATAGTTTTTTTTATTTTTTAATGTCATTGTGAGACATACATTTGTCAATTATCATGTTATTGTAATTTTTCTGGCTATCAAAGACTACTGCCGGAATACACTGATAGGTGCTTGGCGACTGATGTTCTACTTGAGGGTGGTAGCTAGCCAGGTGAGCATTCGCAAAATGCCCTTCCGCCATGCGGAAGCTCAAGCCGGTGGTGGGGGTCGATCTGGGGACCTGAGGCACGGCAGTCCATAGCTATCACCGCTCGACCATCAATGCTTCAAAAGTGATGAAACTTATAACACACATTACATAAAAAACTATGTGTATGTGGATGCGGGTTAAATATCAATTATACGTAAAATGCAATAGTGGAGTGATTGGTGATAGAAACCTTGGGAATGAGCTAGTACACATAAAATAAAATAATGAATGAAAATGCACTCACCAAAAGCCAGCCAATATCCAAGCCTTTAAGCGCGCTCGTGGTTTCTCCTTCTGCCCAAAGGTGGGCAAACTTTCTCCAGCAATGTTAATAGCTATAATTTCTTGATAAATACTAAAACATGCGTGAACAATCAAATTAGAGTTATTTTGAGACGGTAATGCGGGTAGCGTATTAGCCAATATAATATATAATATAAAATATTGAAAAAATGCTAACAACCTCTTAGGGTTGACTTCTGCTAGTCCTAACAAACATTTTGAGATATTTTTTTTTTGTTTATATAACGTGTATAATAATTCATCAACAATACTGCGGGGGATGGTGTAGAATCGATAACTGAATGTGATCCACTCATAATTAATTTTGACCGAGTTCATTGCCCTCGCAATGCGTTAGAATACCTAGAACGTGTGTGTATGTGTGAGTCTTGTCCACGGCGGCCGCGGGTGTTGTCGTCGCTATCATTCTCAAAGTCAACGCGCCACAGCTTAGGCAATAGTTAGTATTAATTTTGTTTATGTGAAAATTAATTATGAGTGGATCACATTCAGTTACCGATTCTACACCATCCCCGCAGTATTGTTGATGACTTAATATACTTACACGTTATATATATTTTTTTGTGGTTTTTCGACTGGATATGTTGAATATGTTACCACCTGATGTTAAATGGCTCTTGTGCCTGTAATGTATTATTTCATATTTTTTTCTTACTTTGCTCGATGTAACTTTTCGAAACTCTATTCAAACGGAGCACGGCGTGGTCCAGTGTAGCCGCGGCGGGCGCTCTTAGCTCAGAATAGGCAAAAAACAAAAATAGAAATATTTTTTTTTCAAACCATAAAAAAAATATATCTCAAAATATTTGTTAGGTAGGTTGAAAGCATTTTACCAATAACCCTGTATATTATAATGCATTGCGTGCAAAAGGTGCAACAAGCGCGAAGAGTGACGCGGAGAGGAAATATATCTTTCCTTCGTGCATGTTCGGCCATCTTCGGTGTTCCGGGCAATTGCCATTGCAGCCACATTGCCGACGCAGCGCGATGTTCCGGATAATTATTGCACATACTTGCGTATGTCATGCTATTCACCCTTTATGGCTTAGTCATACTAATATTTGTTACTAGTAACCCGGCCCCGCCTTCACACGGGTATTTAACAAAAAATATAAATTTAATCGCATTAAAAGTAGCTTTTGTGACATAGCTGTAATAGTAGGACGGTAGGCTGTAATGGTATTCAGGATTTTTTCGTAGATATTGATGTTCTCTACAAAATTATAGTACATGTATATAGAGAGATTTAGCTCCGTTGTCAACAATTTCCGCAGCGTACGCGATATAACTATTTTTTTGGTATTTTTTTCACACGTTGGGTTAAATTATCGAAGTTTTTATTTTTTTATTAAGGATTTTTAAGTTTTTGAAAAAAAATCTATGTTTATGAGCGATAGTGTAGGATTCTAATGGTGAAAGAATCTTCTTTGGAATGAATAAACTAGGAAGAAAACAACTATTAAATTGGTCCAGTAGTTTTTAAGTTTATTCGTTACATACAAAAATACAAATCTTTCCTCTTTATAATATTATAGAGAAATGTAATTCATGTTTGCTTTTGTTAAATTAGTTCATTAATTATTTTTATATTTCTAGTAATTAGTAACATTTGCTTAAAAACCCTGTCCATATACTTACATACCATCCAATATTGTTGGGTTGTCTGGAAGAGATCGCCTTAAGCGATAAGTCCGCCCATTTTATTACATATTTAAGTTATATCTTTAGTTGTAAGTTTTATATGTTAATTAAGCTTAGTGTTACAATAAAGAGTTTATCTATGTATGTATCTATTTGATACAAGCAAAACGGCGAAAATAAGCAAGAAATAAGCGTTTGTCTAGGTGTGTTGAGTACATTGCAGGTGTCATGCAGAACGTTATAGCACTAGAGATTATTTATCTATACCGGAATTAGATGACACGAATATATAATAATTTAGTATAAATGTAACCCATGTTTGTGAGACATGTTGTTCTATCCAAATACCAAATAGAAACTATTTTTTTATTTTATTTCTGATAGAGTAGCCATTGACCACTATCTCATCTGATGGTAAGTGATGATGTGGTCGAAGATGTTGTTCAGGCCTAGAATTACTGGCTCTCAAGGACAGCTGCCGGAACATCCCGTTAGGTGCTTGGCGACAGATTTTCTCCTTGAGGGCGTTAGCTAGCCAGGCGGGCATTCGCAAATGCCCTACACCTGCCGGGACCGATGGCTTATATCAATTTCAAGCCTGATAGGTTTTTCTTTGACCTCTATCTCACCTGATGGTAAGTTACGGTGTGGTCGAAGATATTGTTCAGGCTAGCTTAGAATTGCTGGCCCTAAAGTTAAGCTGCCGGAATACACCGATAGGTGCTTGGCAACAGATTTCCTACTTGAGGGTAGTAGCCAACCATAATGCCATCCTTAGACGGCTTAACGTGCCCTCCGAATCACGGAAGCGCTCAGTAGTCATGGCACAAGCGGTCACCCATCCAACTACTGACCGCGACGGACGTTGCTTAACTTAGCTGATCGATTAAGAACAGCTAAGCAAACTTTACTATGAGCACTTCGAAACAATTACTACATTAACTACATTATAAGTATGTTTCAATTTTAATCGATTACACTGCAAGTTAAAAATGATTCTACTTCTGTTCAAAAATTTAGTCCAATATGAGTCAATTTTCTCTGCACAATTTACTTTATAAATATTAAAGCCACAAAAGTACGACATGTATTTGAACAAAAACCTGAAACAAACCACACCCCTTCTAAAACACCATATACTTCAGTCACCATTTACTCACCATCAACTCGTGACTAAATAGTGATCTTCCTAATATAAATAATGGTCTTTCCCTTGCCAAAAAACAACACGGAATGGACATAAAAGACTTCAATTTTATGCACTACTAAGACTCTTCTAGGTCTAACTAAGATTCTAATAGGCCTTACTAAGACTCTTGTAGGCCTTACTAAGACTCCACTAAGTCTCTTTTTAGGATTCTTATTGGTATTAGCGCTATTGAACGCCAAATGTTCAACAGCAATCATTCCTCAGTACATAGTTTCATTAACAACTAAATGTCTGTCTTTGCATTCAAAGTAATACAGCCTCCCTATTCAATTGAACCTCAATACACATCACAGATTAGCCCACAGTTACCACGACCCAAATCAACCGAAAATACGTACTAATGAAAGATCCCGGTAATTAGTTACTGTATCAATTATTTAGGCTCAGAGACCGTTGGCCGGTACATAATAGATAGACGTCTCTTGGGTGCGATAACGGGAATAAGGCTACTTTTCAGAGGATAAGGAGTGAGTTTCAGGATTATTTGAAATTATTCTTAGGACTTGATTTTTGCTTAAGTTTTTTATGAACTGATCTGAATTTACATTGTACAGGTTTTGCGAATTCTCGCCTAGCTTGCTGCCACTCTCAAGTGAAAAATCTGTAGCCAAGTACCTAATGGTGTGTTTTGACAGCTGTCCTTACGAACCAGTATTTCTAGGTTAGGCTGGACAACATCTTCGGCCACATCATCACATACCATTAAGTGAGATTTTGGTTACATATATCTATATATTATCAACATTTCATTCATCATCATTATTATATCCTATCAGCAATAAAAAAAATTAAAAATGAAGGTTGTTCATAAAATGTTTTTTTTTCATATATTTTTAGGCCGTTTAAGGGTACTTGTGTTATTATCTTTTGTTTCAGCTGATATGAATTTACATGCACTGTGGTAGGGCATTTTGCAAATGCCCGCCTGGCTTGCTACCACCCTCAACTGATAATCTGTCGCCAGGCACCTAACGGTGTGTTTTGGCAGCTGTCCTAAAGAACCAGTTAAATAAAACATGCAATTTTAGATCGTGGAATGAAACGTGTTCTAATGTCAAGTTTTTACCAAAGTCCGCGGCAGCACAAATACTTGCGTGAAATTTTACTAAAACATTTAAGACACAAGTTCGCACCACAAAGCACGTGGATTCGGTGGTCGGTGGTGTAAAGGCCCTAATTATCCTCAAATGAGAATAAGACTAGAAAGATTATTAGACTTTAAAGGAGTCTACTATCACAAAATAAATTCAATAAATAAAATACACTAATGTACAGAAATTTCCGGTACGTCATTTACAATATACATTCATTTATTGTACACCTAAACTGATCAAGTTAAAAGTACTTTCTTAATAGGAAGTTTTGTTTATTTACAGTTAAGAATTCGTGGGTCCTCCTAAATGTTATTTTTCAAAATCAACTCCAGTCAATAAAATGCAATGGCTTTAGGCGTTTTTATTAATATCTGATAGGCTAGCCTTTGACCACTATCTGACCTGAGAGTAAGTGATGATGTGGTCAAAGATGTTGTTCAGGTAAGCCTAGAATTACTGGCTCACAAGGACAGCTGCCAGAACACACCGTTAGGCGCTTGGCGACTGTACACTTTTGTTAATGAAGAAATACTGCGGGCAGAAATGATTATGATTAACCTAATATCATGTTCGTACGATTTCGAAGTAGAAAAACAACGTTAGCGGCAATAGGTGTTGATATTCAGGAGCCTACAATAACTTTATCGCATAATGTTTGTTGAGTTTGTAAACGTGTTGAATGAAGCTTTAACACCAACATCACAACAATTTGAGCTGCCAATTTTCATTTTAATGACCTGCAACATTGCAGTAAGCTTATTTAAGGAAACAAAGCGGTTGAGTCACCTCATTGTCTTCAACACGTAAAGATGTCGGCGTTGAATTTATAGCTCATTCCGGGAGTTCTGGCTACCTGAGGAAGTTTGACGCGTCTTTAAAATATAAAGCGACTATGTGACTTACCGACAATTCAAACAAATGTACTTAATAAGTTTATTGGAAAATTACTGTATCAGCCGGATCGTCCACTGCTGAACACAGACTCCCCTATTAAGGGGGTATTTGCCATAATCCCCACGCTTGGCAGGCGGCTTGGGGATCGCAGTGTAAGTTGACAGTTCTTTAGAAGGCGCTGCTGCCCACCTTCCAGTATTTTTCCCTAAGTCGCCTCTTACGACACCCACGGGATGATATGGGGAGGTGCAATTCTAACCCGGCACCTCAGGGGGGGATTTATTATTATTATTGGAAAATGAAGGTTTTTTATTATTGTTCAAAAGCATCTTTTTCAGTAATCTATCTTTTTAAGTAGGTAGTAGAAGTCTATCTTTTTAAGTAGGGTAGGGCTGAGCTATAAACAATAAGGTACTACCGGGGTTCATATCGTGGCGGGTCATGGAACGGCTAGGAGATATCAAGCTGCGCAAGCACTCGAGTCTCTTAGTTCCCTGACCATTTAGCGGTAAAGTTACCAGGACTTAGTGGTAGCCCCTCACTTAAGGGCTACTTAGAAAATGCTATAATGTCCACTGTGGACTTTTCGACGTGCTCAGTAGTGCTGCCATATAATAATGTACACACACCCGAACGGACAGCTGCGTTGTGTTATTATAACCAGAAGTAGACGCATAATATGGCTTGTACTATTCTGGATAAGTTTTTTTTTTTTTTTTTTTTTTTTTATGCCTGATGGGTTAGCCTTTGACCACTATCTCACCTGATGGTAAGTGATGATGTGGTCGAAGATGTTGTTCAGGCTAACCTAGAATTACTATAGGCGGATATTCAGGACGTTGGAACAACATTAGTATAGCGTATGGAAGGCAAAGGAAAAGTAACTCTTCCCATAATGCTCATTATGGCAAAATGTAATATTTATCTTTCTTTATAATATTAACTCAATGTAGTCTTAGGTTTTCGTGATTGTTTCACATAGTAATTAAGGAACTTTAAACGGTTTAAATAACCTAATTTGTTTTAATAATGTAAAAACTAAAAACCAATTAGTCACCCCGTGATCACTGCAAAGTGTTTGAAACGCGTCGGGGAAAAAAATAATGAAAAATATACGCGATTAAAAGCGTTTAAAGTTGTTTAATTACTGTAATTTTAACTCCATTTCATTTTACGCAGACAATATTATTTTTCTAACAAATTCTTAGACTAAGATTGTTTTTTATTCATCTTACTCCTGAAAACAACCGCTTATTACTTTGTACAACGGGTAGGTATTTGCCTGTAAAATCGCACTCTAAGTCTAGACACAGGCTCTCGCCTAGTTTGAGAGTCACTGTTAAAATAAGTTTATTAATTTTATACCCTAAAGTAGTGTTATTAGTCATGTGTTTGTAAAATTAATTTTTGGAAATAAACATTTATTATTTATTATTATTATTATTATATGGAATGTCATATGAATGAGTATGTATATTGCGATACAAGCAGATTGATGAATGTTGAATTGGAATTGCTACGACTAAATATTGATTCCAGATTCAGTAACAGAAGATCATCCTGGCTTAAGAAACTATGCCAATAGTACATACCACAAAAGCACCTGTTAGTGTCGCGAGCGCGAAGAGAAATATACCTTAGTAGGTCCGTACGTAGGTATAGCTGACTAGTCGCGCCAGACATCACGCGACAGCGGGGCTTGCGAGCGTGCGCGTCGCCTGCGCATCATTGCTTGACGGGATGTCGCCGGAGCAGCATCGGTGAGTCAGCTTGTGTTATACTCAGTGCATACAGGACTAGCCCTGACTAGATGGTGGTACCACGTTTGTGTTCTTCTCAGTGCATACAGGACTAGCCCTGACCAGATGGTACCACGTATTGCCTACCGACCAGAAACCGATGCGTTTGGACTGTTTGCAAACAATGTGCTCAGTATCAGATTCAGCTCAGCAAGCAAGGCTTGGAGTGGCTATAGGGGAGGTTGGAGGCCACTTGGGGGAAACCTCCAAATGTCCTTTCACTTCAGTTATCCTGGAATACTGCAGAATCCGGCGGATCAGTAATCAGATGTGTTTGATTGTTGCATGACTATCAGTATTTCTCAGTGTTTACAGCATTGCATTTTATCCAGTGACGTATGTATCAGCTCAGATATTCGTTATATACCTAGTTCTAAGGTACTTGGCGACAGTTAGGAAAAGGAAATACTGAATGTTCTAAGATTCGTCAAGCGCCATTACAGACACAATGTCACCATTCCCATTTTGCTAGATACTGCACTTTTCATCCTGAGACGCTACTTCGGGGTATCTTAACCATAGCTTGAGACTTAAGCTTGGGCTGTACGATCTGACACTAGCACCACAATGAAGCCGGGCAATGCAAGCTGCTACGTACTGGGAGTGGGGTAAGTATAGCTTCAATACCAGAGACTAAATAAGCTTAGGATGTATGCTGGATACTGTCTTTGCGATCAAATAATAGCATTGCGTTAATAGCATCATGGCAAACTACAACGAACTCTTAGTAGAGTAAAAGTATTAAGCCTGTTAATACCGATGCGTTGCTCAAGTGTGTTTGATTTTTAACTGACTTCATAAAAAGGAGGAGGTTCTCAATTCGCTTGTTTTTTTTTGTGGTTGTTACTTCTGAACTTTTAACTGGGTGAAACGATTTTGATAATTAGTTTTTTATATTTTGAAAGCTGATGACCCTGATCGATATCGATCCAGTAATTAGCAAGGGTCAATAAAAAGAGTGAATAAATTTTTTAACCAAAAAATAGAACCGACTTCAACACTCCAGTGTGAAATAACTTGTCGAAGTCGGTACTATGCGTAAACTATTGTGATAAAAGGTGCTTTTGAACTATCATAGTACTAACTTCAAAAAATTATTTCACACTTTTCAGTGTTGAAGTCGGTTCCAGTTTTCAGTAAAAGTTTTTTTTAATGTGTGTTGTTAATAATTTGTGAAAACTAAATGGAAGTAGTTCATAAAATGTGGGATAATATACTATAAGGTATGGCAGTTCCTAGAAACCTCTCTTGAAAGTTTATTGTGTACTTAAATCTTCATTCAACGTAAATATTATTGTGACTGATGACTGAGACAGATGTCGTTAGTCACTGCATCCGTTTTACACATAAACATCTTTACAATGTTTTTCAGTTACGGTATGCAAAAGTTTTTTTTTTATTCCTGATAGGTTAGCCTTTGACCACTATCTCACCTGATGGCGATGTGGTAGAAGATCTTGTTCAGGCTAACCTAGAATTACTGGCTCTCAAGGACAGCTGCCGCAACACACCGGTAGGTGCTTGGCGACAGATTTTCTATTTGAGGGTGGTAGCTAGCCAGGCTGGCATTCGCAAAATGCCCTACCATCATGCTAATTTTTTAATTTTTCAGGTCGCTTTTCATTATGTTAAATCATATGGGGACAGAAAAAAAACATTTCGATGTGACTTAGATAGACTATAAGGTACATAGATCCTATAAGACAAAACGGATCGTTTTACTTAACCTCTACGCTCAGGTCAATTTTCGCTCAAAAGTATGGGGCCCGCATTTTGACCCCCTTCATTTTAAAATAAATAAAAAATCAAATGCTATGGTTAGTAACTATTATTTTATATATAGATTTTTTTTTCCAAATTTAATTTTTATATTTTTTTAAATCAAACTGAGCTGGAATAGATCTATTCCAAAGATTGGTTATATTTTCGACCAGGCGTAATGTTTTTATAAAATACTACTGGTAACTGATGACTCATAACCAGCTGTTACCATGGCATTGCTATGGCAACTACGAACAAAACGAATGATTATGAGCGGTTGCTATAAGTGCTCAGTAGATGGTAAAAAAAATAGTAATAAAACTTTTTCTATTATAAAAATGGTAATAAATAGCTAATAGTAATAAATATTTTTTACCTGATATAAGGCGGTTACCTCTGCCTAAAACGGATGCATTTCGTCACCAGTGATAAATTGCGCTGTGCCCATTACCCTGTCACATACAGATGTTAAGTCTCATGTGCCTGCAGTTTCGTGATTACATACTGTCTCTCAAGAACATCTGACGGAACACACTGTCGTTGACAGATTTTGTACTTGAAGGTGGCAGCTAGCCAGAGAAGCATTCGCGTAATGCCCTTACAGCTCCAGCCGGCATTTTGAAGCAGTGATGGCTCAGTAGCATTGTCTATGGACTGCAACGCATGAGGTCCATGATTCGAATCCCGCCGCGGGCTTGAGCTTCACCGCATGGTGGAAGGGCGTTTTGCGAATTCCCGCCTGGCTAGCGACCACCCTCAAGTAGAAAATCTGTCGCCAAGCACCTAGTGGTGTGTTCCGACAGCTGTGCTTGAGAGCCAGTAATTCTTGGTTTAAGCCTGTTAACTACTTCGACCACATCATCACTTACCATCAGATGAGATTGTTGTCAAAGGCTCACCTCTCACCAATAAAAAAAAGGCGGCGGTGGGGATTGAACCATGGACCTGCAAAGATGCTTCCCAAACACCTAACGGTATACTCTGACGTTGGTCTTGGGAATTCAGTTCCCATTAGGTTAAAACTTACAATCTTCGCCAACATACCTACTTACCTTCAGGTGATAGAAAAATAGATGGATAACACTTTACTTTTCACTCATAGAAATTTTGAACACGTATAACTTAAAACATAATAAATATGAGAGGTGTGACAATGGGCGGCCTTTCACTGAAATCTCTTTCAGACAACCCTTTACAGAGTGATATTGATCAACAGATATGAACGGAGGTCTATCAATATAACATTACAAAAAAAAGATTAGAAAAAACATAAATATCCAACACAAAAAAGAAATGGGCAAAAAATTAAAACGTAAATTACCTACCTTATTAAATATATAATTTAGAAAATCAAAGTTCACATCGTGCTATAGCAAATGGGCATTTGATACACCTGAAGTGTTTCTTTAGGTCTCCTTGAAACCATGAACAATATTATGTCTAGTCATCTACCGTCTCGTACCTCATCCCATCTCGAACTTCATCATGACATACCAACTGGTAACTGGTAAGACAGTGATCGAAGGCATGTCCATAACCCTATTCAAAACTCTACAGGACAATAAAATCAACAATACCGTCACGATTCCGCATTTTCTCGTTCCCTTTTCCCTTAGGAAATACGACACCAAAAAAGACGCGAAGATTTACACCTATCCATAAAAAACACGTATCCAATATGTAACGTACCTTATGTTAATAATACAAAATGAACTGACTGACTGTTTGTCTGATACTTCAAATATTTGTGTCTTCATAATGATTTCATGTTTTTTAAGGAAGCAATGATGGCTTAGTGGCATTGGCTATGGACTGCCGCGCAGCAGGTCCATGGTTCAAATCCCAGCGGGCTTGAGCTTCACCGCATGGTGGAAGGGCATTTTGGGAATGCCGTCTGGCTACCAACCAAGCTCAAGTAGAAAATCTATCGCCAAGCACCTAACGGTGTGTTCCGTCAGCAGTCATTGAGAGCCAGTGAAATTACAAGCACATGAGACTTAACAACTATGTCTCAAGGTGGCGGGCGCAGTTTAATTCGTAAATTGTGACGAAATGCATCTGTTATAGGCAGAGGTTAGTCTGCTTAACATCAGGTGGGCTTCGAGCTTGTTCCGTCACAAAAACATAAAAATAAACATTTGTTAATCAATTTGCTAAGGTTGGAGCACAACAGGCACCTATCTCTGTCACCTTAGTTCCGTTTGATTGGTTTTGGTCTCTGTAATAAAGATGGGTCTCCTGGATACAGTTTGACCTCTGGAATATGACTAAACCTTTTGGCCAAAAAATCCAACAACTGGAATACCGAACCCAGGTCCTTGAGAATTCAAAGCGATTTTTTCGCCATTCCAACAAAACGCTTCTCACTAGGCGGAAGACTGGTGTAGCTCAAAACCTGTATATAATAAAAAAAGAGCATAGTATTGTTCAAAAGAAAGGTCAAAACGTTTTATTTTTCATTTAAATCGTGTATTCTTATGAAGGTCCATTACAGAATTCAATTTTGAAATAATACGAGTATATTACCAAATTCAGAAAAAGTACGTTACTGCGAGAAGAATGGACAAGAAACACGGGACCATTATTATTTCTTTTATTTTTCTCAAACTTTTTATTTACATAAATTATGAGTACATACATATTACAATATTTGTCTATTACTATTACTTTGGTAATTTCTACCGAAAATTAATAAAAATTATTTATTTATGCTATGATTTACTTAAAAGCTGTTTCTTGATAAAATTTTACTTAAAAGCTTTCCACTCCACTTTCATTTCTACACAAAAATTTTACTTAACCACGTTCTATAATATCTTCAATTACTAACAGGTAAAGTAGTACGTACTTCTAAAAGCTAATCCGTAAACTACAATAAAGATTTTAAATATTTCGAAATAATTTGCAGTGGAAAATTTCTTTAGAAAAAGCTAGCTTCTATCAAAACACACATTTTTCTTTAATTTTTTTGTTTTTTTTTCAAGCTTTCATTGCTAGTTTCTACCACTAATACTTGTAACGATATTTCGATTAACTTTAGATACTAGTATAACTTACATGATATGTACCAGTTTGTTGTTTTTTTTATATGCAATGGGTGAGCCTTTGACCACTGTCTCACTTGACAGTGATAATTGATTTGATTGTGATGTGATGACGCTCTAAACCTAGACTTATTGTCTCAAGAACAGTTGCTGAATCACTCCGTTAGGTGCCAGATTTCGTTTCCTACTTCAGAGTGGTAGCTTAACCACCGTACGTGGCGGTAAAGGTTAAGCCCGCTGCAGGATTCAAACCAAGGAACTTGTTCGTGGAAGTAAAAAGCCACTGCCACAAGGCCACCACTGCTTTACATTTTTATCCGAATTTAAAAGTACTTCCTAACAACACGATATTCCTAACACCTACCTTTCAACAGTAAAAGTTAGGTGTTTAGATGTATCTCTATAGGTTAAATAGCTGAAAAGTTAAGTTAATAGCTAAAACTAACATTATTTTGTTAATTTAATTTATAATTTCAACAGTTTTAGCAATGATCATTTCATTTTTAAAATGTTCAATGTATTCTCGCTTCAATAAACGCGGGCCGCGATCGTTTTCCGTTCATTTTAGCGCAAACTAATTTTTCACATAATAAAATTAACCTTACGTATACACATTACGAAAATAATAAAGTTAAATTCACTTCGGACCATAGAGTGTAGCAAATCAAAGTTGCGTCTCCTGTAGCGGACTACGATGAAATCACAAAAATACACTGGCTCCATAGAATGTTTTAGGCCAAAAACCTGTTTTTGCTTCTAATTTACAGTAGATTTCGATGCGGTTTGTAATAAAAATCTTCTTAAAAAAGTAACGAGAAAGAAGTCAGCGACAAAAGCTAGTAAAAATATAAATAATCGAGTTTCGAGACCAGTGGAGCAAAACCGCCCAGTTTCGCGGTAACACAATGGCGTATTTACATTACAAGTGGCATCTACCGGATAAGGCTCCTTTAGGCCTCCTTAGGGTGGTATAATGTGGAAATCTTTTGTTGGAGATCAAACGATTACTTAGATCTAAAAAGCACTGGATTACACCTCTATGTGCTAACACGAGTTAAACGTGAGGGATTCAAAATTGCTATATATATGCAATAATAAAAATAAAGCTACATGATAATTAGAAGTAAAATTTGTATTGATAAGATTTACTACATGGACACAACGCATTTATGCGCAGTTTTAAGTTTGTATTCATGATTCTTTTCTAATGAAAGAAATAAATGAAATTCGGGAATCAAGGGAAACTTAAGAGTTTTCGAATTTTTATAAATACAAAAAATAATTGAAATACTAAAGTTTTATGAAATTTTTATGGAATTGTGCCAGAGCTTAATATTGATTTATTGACCTTATTCATTATTCGTATTCTAGCATAAGGAAGGCTCTTGTCCTACAGTTGACTCACACAGACTGATTATGGTGATGACGATGAAGCTAATTTGCCCTATGTTAATACAATCCTGAATAGGTGTTGACTTACCAATGAAGTTGCGGCGTTATCACTAACTTTTTTCTTACGGCACTTGCGGTGCTTTAACGTGAAAAGGCCAGTTCCAGCGTCTCTAATTTCCACTGTCCTTTATTTAATCCCTTTTGTTAATATACAACCACAATAAGTGTTAAATGACGCTCTATGCATCCCGAAGTCCCAGACCGAAGTCGACCTTTCGGGGGCGCTCGGAATTATAAGATTTCACACGAGTCAAGTACTTAAACACTGAGGTCTTTAATGCCTTTTGTACTGACCGCACGATGATCTCATTCGTGAAATGCGTAGGTGCTGATTCTGGTTTATATTTATATAAATGTGCACACAAAATTAAGCATTATTTTATGAATGTTAAAGGACAAATTTCAATGGTAGTAAAGCGCTCTCTCTGCAGAAGTATTTTGTTCAAATTGTCTATGTGGGTGTTATTTTTGCAAAATGTTTGTTAATGCCAACATTGTAATTTGAATCAGTTATATCCGATTATATAAATTTCTGGTGCTTATTAATAATACGAGTATTTTTAATATTGTATTTTTGGTTAAGTTTTTAAATTTAAATTGCTAGCAACTTACGTTGCGGTCCTCACTGGGATGGGTGACCGCTTCTGGCATTTACTAGAGTGTTTCCGTACTTTGGAGCGGACGTTACTCCTTGTGTCGGTTCCGACTGTTGTCTTAGGATGACAGTCAATATATCAGAGTGGTAGCCACCTCTCGAATGCTTGCCTGGCCAGCTACTACCCTCATGTATAAAATCTGTCATCAATCACTTACATTGTGTTCGGCAGGTGCTCTTGAGAACCCGTAATTCTAGGTTTTGACCACATCAGGTGAGATATTGGTCATAGGCTAACCTACCAGCAATGCAAATAAGGGCGTACCTGCGAATGATAACTATTGAACTTTAACAAATAAAATTGTTCCTCCTACTATGAAATATGTTTCAGAGTATAGTAATAAATCATAATGATCAGTCTTGATTTGTTAATAAGATTGTGCCCATGATTTCCATCGGAATGGCTGACAAAGGTAAATATTGTTCCAAATGATTAGCATACTACCAATTGCGCCGAGAAGAGTAGGGTGCTGTACATTTGGCGTACAACAGTAAACGCCTTCAATGTTAACATTTTCGACCCGGTTCCTGGAAACATCCGTCTTGTCCGGATTTTAATCTCACACGCGGTTCACGGATATATCCGTGGCACAAGGTATATAGAGTGACGTTCACACCATTTGATGACAATAGGGTGATATATTTTTCATGCACGCACAATAATTGACTTTGGGTGGCGGTGCGATGTTTCTTGCCAATTTAGCGCCAGATTTAATGCGCGATAAAGCATTATGATGATAAGCATGTTATTGAAATCAATATAAATCTTTAATATATAAAATTATCATGTGTTTGTAACAAAACTCCTCCAAAACGGCTCGACCGATTCCTATGAAATTTAGTGTGTATATTCAGTAGATCTGAGAATAGGACGTAAACTATTTCAAATGAGTATATTATATATATTTTATTCAATTCAATTTGCTGGGTCAGCTTGTATTTATATGTAAATACCCTTAGAAAGAAAAATAATAAGTTTCTTTTTGTATCATTTGACAATGTATAGGCAAATAATGTTGAAAAAAACCTATTATGATTTTAGTTTCTCATCTTTGTATGGACTATCAATTTTTTCATCCACAATCAAATCGCAATTTCTACAATTTCTGAACATCCAAAAACGCAGACCATGCCATACATATTTATCATTACGGCACACGAAAAGCTGACTCAGCATCTCTCCTGCCATTAAGGGATCCACAAAGGGCTCCGTGATACAAACACAAAATGCGAAGGAAACAGAAAGATCATCCCTGTATCGGATGATGAATGATTTTAAAACGATTGCGTGATGGTTTGGTTTGAATTGTGGTGAAAGTTTTGGATGTGGTATTTTTCTTTTTCAGAGGATTTTATGTTGTTGATGACGCTTTAACTCACAATTTTACCTCCGAGTGTTTTATTCTGATTTCCAACAAAAATGTATCCTGTTTTCTGCTTACCAAAATAAATAACTTTTTTCAATGATTTATAATTTTAAAACTTTCCCGTGATGATCTGGGTAGTTTTGGGGTGAAAGTTTTGGATGTGGTAAATTCATATTTTGTTTGGTATTCCACATTTAAGAAAAAAAATTACGCACGAATGTTTTCCTCCGTTTTAAACCTACAAATCCTATTATATATGAGAAATGCTACATTCAATGTAGTTTTAAAGCAACGATGGCACAGTGGCAATAATAATGGATTGCCGCATGATGGTAGGGTATTTTGTGAATGCGTGCACAGCTAGCCACCACGTTCAAGTAAAAAATCTGTCTCCAACTCTAACAATGTATTCCAGCGGCTGTACTTGCGTAAACCTTTGAGGTTAAGTTAGTTTACCAGAAACGATCTTGATGTGATCGTTTCTGATATGATAAGAAACAGGTGATATGTTAAAAAACAGGTAACTGTAAATAACAATTGAAATAAATGTATATACCTACTTAATGTGTGTTTAAATTACTTGCAAATCTCAGAGTGCTCATCTAAAGACATGTCGATTTAATCATTTTAACTCTGATTATTGCAAGACTGTTGATAAAGTAGCATAACACATCTCTCAGAATCTCGATTTTCAAAGCTGTCTTAGAGGTACCTATTTGTTTTTTCTGACAAAGATGTGTACAATTACCTGAGTGTAAGAGATGGCGTTTCGCATTGTTTTGGGACATTTTATTAATCCCCGTCTGACTATGCAGCCTCAAGTTACAAATCTGTTGCCAAGTACCTTAAAGTCTGTTCCGACAACTGTACTTAATTGAGAGCCAGTTATTCAAGATAAAAATAAACAACATTTGCAACATAATCGTCTCTTACAATCAGGCGAGATAGCGGTCAAAGCCTAGCCTACAAGCAATTTAAATAATTGTTCGCTTCCTATTACACAGGACATAAACATATCTGGTGAGCGCGTGGGTGCTTAGATACCTTTATTTCAACAACGGTGAGCCCATAGCCACATTGCTCAACGAACTGATAAGTGATAACCGATGGGTATGATTTTTTTTTTTTTTTTTTTTTAGGGAGGACATAGATGCTGGCTACCGCCTGTGCGGTCGTCCAGCTCCACCGGGTTTTGGGCGAGGGCCTGGCCCTACAATAGCCCGGGAGGGAGAAGTGCCGAAGGCACTTCTCCCGAGACGGGCGTAGAAGGCGAAAAGCGCTTTCTACCTCCGTCTCCTGCGGACGCCGAAACGTACCGCTATTATAGGAGGGGTTGACAGCGAGCTCAAGGGCACCACTGTGGTTCGGACCTCGGCTTGTCTCGCTGTCGAGAGACATGGGGGGGATCGGAGCAAAATGCCTCTGTGCAACTGCAGTGTTGCACAATTGGGCCCTACTGAATAATACTCTTTGACTATTTGGAGAGCAATTTATCGTGACCTTGTTTTTGCCTCGAGCTCGCCGGCGAGCTCGGTGTTTGATTGTGTGACCTCTGATTACCTCACACCTGGGGATTTTACCTCGACGACTTGCGGATAACGCTAAAGCTGCCAACGTAATGGCTGCGATGGGGTCATCCGGGTCGTCTAATACCTGCCGTGGTCGGCGACGGGGGGGTTTGAAAAATGGGATAGAAGAGGCAGTCGAGTAGTTCGATGCCTGGACAACCAATGGGTTCGGGTGGTGGGGCGCTCGATCAAAGTATCGGCGGGCGCAGTCCTTATTGAACTGCGCTAGAGAGGGAAGGTTTAAGTCGCAATGCAACTCGGTGTTCCGGATATACCACGGAGCGCCGGTTGCACTACGAAGAAAACGGTTTTGAATGACTTGAAGCTTATGGAGATGGGCCTCACTAGCATGACTAAACACTACTGATGCGTAAGTCATGATGGGGCGGATGCAGGCAGTGTAAAGTGTCTTCTTATTTCTAAGAGACATTTTACTCTCTTTGCGAATCAGGGGACCAAGGCGACCCATTACAAAGGCCGCTCTGTTACGGACGGTTGTTATATGATCGCTAAAGGTGAGATTCCGATCAAGGGTGACTCCGAGATATTTTGTTTTACTAACCCAGGGGATGGGTTGGTCGAACAAAGTTAAAGGTTGCGGGTAACGGGGGCGGCCCTTCTCAGTAAAGTACACAGCTGTACTTTTAACTGGGTTGACCGCGATGCGCCATTTACGGAACCAGTCACCGATCTCGGTGATGGCCCGTTGGAGGGCGGGAATGGACTTTCTACTGATATGCCACCCAGTGGTATAAATAGCGGTATCATCCGCGTATTGGGCTAATAGGACGTTAGGCTGAGAGCGTGGGATGTCGCTGGTATACAGCGCGAATAGAATGGGTGATAGCACGGAGCCCTGAGGGACTCCGGCTCTGACTGGGTGGGGGGAGGAGAGTGTGCCTTCCACGCGATAGCGAAAGCTTCTGGCTTTAAGGAAGTCTTGTAGGATGAGCACAAGACGTTCTGGCACGCCAAATTGGTGTAGCTTGTAGATCAAGCCATTGTGCCAGACTTTGTCAAAAGCTTTCGCTACGTCGAGGAAGACTGCTAGCGTTGTCTGGGGTTTGGGGTACTTGTTAAAGCCCTCAATGATGTGCTCCGTGAGGCGGTGCACCTGTTGGACGCATGAGTGTCCGGGCCTGAAGCCAAACTGCTCATCTGGGATAAGGTGGTGTTCCTTAGCATGGGACTGGAGACGGTTTGCAAGTAACCGCTCGTAAAGTTAGCCTAAGGCACTGAGGAGGCTGATGGGGCGGTAACTGGTGGGGTCAGATGAGCTTTTGCCTGGTTTGTGAATGCCAATGACATTTGCACATTTCCAGGTGTCTGGGAATAAGCAGTGGCTCATAGCAGCATTGAAGATGCTGACTAGGAGATGGATGAGAGGAGGAGAGAGGGTTTTAAGAACCCTGTTGGAGATGCCATCGGCACCGGGGGATTTGCGCGGTCGGAGGGCCTTGATCAGTCTCGCCACCTCAGCGTAAGTCGCTAAGGTGATTGGTGGGAGTTCAGAGGTGACCACAGAGTTTTTACGTTCGACTTCAGCATCCACCGAATCGAGGTGAGCTTGGTCAACGTGATCTACGTTAGGGGAACACTGAGCCTCTAGGCTATCAGCTAGGCACTCAGCTTTGTCTTCGTCAAAGAACGCTGGGACTAGTGGGACTGGTCTGTATAAGGGAGGCATGTCGTTGTAGTTACTTCCTTTCATACCTCGCGCCAAGTCCCAATAAGCCTGGTGGCTTGGCACGAGGTTTGAAAGTTTGTCACCCCATTGTTGATCACGCAACTCAGACATGCGACTTTGAACCATGCGTTCAAAGTGGCGTTTCCTAGTTTTGTTCTCTTTACTGGGGTAAGAGTCGTAATGTCGGGTCACTGCTTTACTTTCCGTCACTAATCGTCTCACATCCGCTGGAATGACAAGGCGCCGGTCGTCCGGCACCATGACCTCCTTTGCGGATGCACCTACTACGGTGGAGAGGTGATTAGTGAACGAATCGATCGCAAGGGTTACGTCATCTTTAGTCAGGATGTCGTCAGGGATCTTGTCAAGGTCCGGTGAACTGATAGCCTTTAGGGCAACGCCTAATTGCTTCCAGTTCACTATCGTCTTAGTGGGGCGGGGGAGGTCTGTTGTTGGGTCGGGACCTAGTCGCAGTATAATGGGTCGGTGGTCAGAGTGAAGCTCGTGAACCACTTCTATGGAGCGTAACTGGAGTGTTACGCCTCTGAGTAGTGCCATGTCAAGCAAGTCAGGTCGAAAGTCTTCCGTGTGAGGGTAGTGAGTGGGCTCAGTGGGCGCAATTATGTCAAAATTAAGTTCTGCGACTAGTTTTTCGAGTGCAATGCCTCTGGGATTGTTGACGTTACAATTCCATAGGATGTGCTTACTATTGAAGTCGCCAATCAGAAGGACGGCGCTTCCTAATGAGAACAATGCTTCTAAGTCAGCTCGGACGATCGGCTTTTGACAAGCTTGGTAACAGGACGCTATGACTATAGGTTGATGACCAGTCATAGCTAGAAGGCAACAAGATGCTTCCATATTAACAAGAGTCGGGGTAGGTAAGGGGATGCAGTGCAGGGACCTTTTGTAATAGATAAGAGTGCCTCCCCCACGGGAGTTCACTCTATCATCACGTACCGTTCTGTAATTGGCAAACCTAGGGTTCGCCTTCCCCGGTTTTAGAAGGGTTTCCTGCACGCATATAATGTCGATAAGGTGGGTGCAACAAAAGTCGTGGACAAGGTCACGTTGTCTAAAGAAACCGTTAGCGTTGAATGACGCTAACGAAACTGAGCGCGGTTTCGTGCGTGCGGTTGTACTACCCATAGTGGTTGTACTGGGGAGGGGCCTGGGGAACGAAGCGCTTAAGGGCGCTTAGTAAGTTCGCGTGTTCCAATGTGTATTGGATCACGTCCGCTGGGGATTGAGCGTATTGCATCTTGTGGAATAGCTCTTGTACCTCATTGATGTCAACCGACATAGCCAGATCGCTGACTAGGTTGATTGCCTCTTGAAGAGGGGCAGCCATCAATGGCATAGGGGGAGCTTGTGGCCGGGAAGCGGCGCGGGGAGGGGCGCGAACGGTGTTGGCAGCGGGTGCCGGGAGCGCTGGGCGAGCCGGGGCCGGTGCGCGGGCAGGGGCCGCGGCGCGGGCGGGTGCGGGTGCGGGCGCGGGTGCGGGCGCGCGGGCCGGGGCGCGGGCGGTAGCGACGGTCTTAACCATACTGGGTGGTTTAGACCATGCGTTACGGGCTGGGAGCGGCGCGGGTATTACCTGTGAGGCAGGTACTACCGTTAGTTTAGGGCTGACCCGTTGGTAACGGTCATAAGAGGGGCGGGTCGGCCTATGCCTTGCCACCCTGTGGTTCACTCGTGGTGCTTTAGGGCACCCACGGTAATTCGCGGTATGCCCTTGAGCACCGCACCGAACACAACTGGGTGGGTCCGGCGAATCCCGGGTGCGAGTGCACGCTGCTGTCGCGTGATCGCCTAGGCACTTAACGCACCTAGCGCGAGCGAAGCAGAAACGGGAGGCGTGCCCGTATAGTTGGCAGTTATGGCACTGCGAGGGACTTCCATTTTTGTATGGGGCTTGGACATCGAGTCCTGAGAGGCCACAGACCTTTTTTAAATTAAAAATGGCCTTGCCCTCTGGTGTACGGTCTAGTACTACGAGTACTAAGTCATATGGACTGCGGTCCTTCCCGCTGTACATGCGGTGAACCGCATGCACAGGGAAGTCTTGTGCTTTAAGGTCGTCACATACCGCATCGGTATGTATCTCCTTAGGCACACCGCGAATCACAACGCGAAGGACTTTCTCCTCTTCGAGCGCATAAGTATGAAAGCTTATGCTCTCTTTACGGAGGAGCTTTGTTAGCGCTCTGTGGTCGCTACTGGTGGGCACTTGGACTTTAATGCCCTGCTGCGTGGAGCGGGCATTAGTGTAATGGATCCCACGATCCGAAACTAAACGGGACAGCATGTCCCATTTGGTTTTGTCCTGAATGAACAGGGGCGGAGGCGGTTTTTCGCGGCGCGCGCTCGCGTCCTGAGGGGACGCGGCAGTGGTGGCCGGAGCGGAGGGAGGAGACGCGGGGCGCGGGGCGGGGGTCGGCTTCTTGCCGGAGGCGGGGGCCTTAGCGGGTGCCTTGGCGGGAGGGGCGGAAGTTACGCAACTAGCGGCTTTAGGAGCACGCTTGCGTTTTCTATCTACGACGGTATAGCCGTCGTTATCTGAGTCCGAGTCGGTGCGTAAGGCGCGACTCGGATCTACCTCCATCTCCGCTTCGGAGTCCGAAGTGGGCTCGACAACGGCGATGGAGGGACGGGTGCTCGCTGGCCTCCCGATCGGTGAGCGCGAGCGAGACCTCTCACGGGGAGGGGCTGCCACCGTGCGTCTGTTGTCTGGGCCCGGAGCGGGCGAAAGCGGACTGTCCTCTGAGAAGGACCGGGTCAGAGGAGGGACGTTGGCCTCCGGGATTGAAGTCCCGGAGGGAGCAATAAGAGTGTCCGTAAGGCGGGCACTCGCTTCCTCTTCGAGGAGTTGCATATGAGCAACATACAGATCGGGGTGGCGGAGGGCGAAGGTCTGAAGGACCTGCACCTCACCGTTAGAGGGACGGGACTGCATCCTGAGGGGAATACTCAGGACGCCCTACCAAGGGTTTGAATTCCCTCACACACCTTGTGAGCTCACTGTGTGAGAGGGAGTGTGTACCTAGGGTGTGCCCTAGTTGTGTACCCTCTCCGAGCTTTTTTCTCGGCGGAGAGGGGTGCTCCTAAGCGCTACTCCGGGGTTGACTAGGGGCGACCCCAAGGCCAGTAATCCCGGAGCCCAGCTTGCTTCGGCTGACCCGTGAAGCGGGAAAGGCCACGGTGCAAGGTTAAACCAAAACAACAACAGTGGCCGTTGTCACCGTAGGGTGTCACACTGCGACCGCAGCAAATGGCGGATTTGATCGTTCAGACGGGTTTGGCTGACGCTACCCCACGCCTGAACGACGTCGCTTAACAGCACAAAGTGTGTTGTTACGCGACTGTTACTATGTTGTGTCGGGTAGTAAAGTGGTGAAATGCGCACCGAAAAGTGCGGTCAAAACAAGACCACCAGCCCGATATGATGTTGTTCGTCCGAAACAAGGGACTTGGGTAGGTGGTAATGCCTGACGTCTTAGAGCGCCTCTGCGCGCCGGCACGGCGAGCTCGTAGCTCACGTTGCACGGCGGTCGGTGGCTGCTCAGCTTCTGCACAGAAAACAAAACTTCGTCAGGACTGCGTATTCCAAGGCACTGGTCTGCAACTAGCGTCGGAACGATGACCCGAGTGAGACGGCAATAGTGCGGGGACTATTGCGGTCTCACTGGGAGATACTGGCGGAGCTGTAGACAGGTGTGCACGGCGTGGCGGCACAGGTCGGAATGGTCGTCGTCGTGACAATTCCGATGGGTATGAAAGGTTCTCGAGTGGAGACGTAGAGTTGATAGGCCCCCCACTAGATGGACTAAGAACATCATAAAAGTCGCGGGTAGCCAATGGTTACAAGTGGCTAATAGCCGTACTTTGTGGCGTTATATGGGGGAGGCTTTTGTTCAACAGTGGACGTCTTCCGGCTGATGATGATGAGGATGAACCCATACCCAACGGGATTCACCTTCTGCCATCTATCAGGCATAGTTCTACTTAGTACTCATTACTCCTCCTTACTGATAATTTATTTCTGACCATTGAACAACGAGGCTGTTTATAGATACGCAGTATGTGCAGTACATTCATAAATTTAAATGAAAATTAAATTCAGCCAGCGTTAAGCTCTTTTCACACATCCACAACATTCATCATACCGTTGTATAATAAATCTACGGGTCACCTCGGGAGGATACGGAACTTCGTAGGTGTTGTTATATTGCTTTTTGTTTACGAATTTCGGGGCCAAGTATAAATTATTTGGCGAAAACGATAAGATGCTAAGTGCATTTTTGAGATATTGTCAACAAGTGGTGCTTTTTAAATTTTTAACCGATTAACAAAAAAGGAGGAGGTTTTCAATTCGACTGTATTTTTTTATGTTTGTTACCTTAGAACTCTAGGGTGTAATAATGTTAAAAATATTTTTATGTTTGAGAGGTGATGCTTGTCGTTTGGTCCCATTTAAGATTAATAAAAATCGGTCAAGCCCTTTTTTGAATTACACTTAAATAACTGAAAAATATTTTCCTATCTTGATGATAGAGTCGTATCCGTAAGTAACAAGGGTCACTAAAAAGTATGAAAAATTTTTTTTACCCAAAAATGGAACCAACTTCATCACCCAAAAGTGTGGAATAACTTGTCGAAGTCGGTACCGTGCGCACAATATTGTGATAATGGGCACTTTTGAACTATCATGGTACCGATTTCAAGAAGTTATTTCACACTTTTGGGTGTTGAAGTCGGTTCCATTTTTAGGTAAAATTTTATTTAAGGAGAATTATTATTATTTGCTGTTTAATGATATTGTCTGAATAAAAATTGATCATTCGTTGGTATTAAGGTTAAATCACATTTAGCTCTTAATTTCGGTTCATTTATTTAATATGTATGAATTCTATTCCCGATACCCGTACGGTGCGGGTTCCAGGGCAAGATGGTGAATGCTGACGTGACCCTATCTTGCTCCACTTCTGCGAAACACTGCTCACGGTTTTGTTTACATGGACCAAAGTCCCACACATCCTTTTGCACCACCGTGGTTTTGAGTGCAATGCTCACACTAAAATTCGGTAAAGTTTGGTCATGCACGCTTTCAGTTCAGAACTCAATAGTTGCAACAGTAATAGTACCTAATCATTTGGACAATGTACACTCGGGACAGCTTCTGAACGTTTATCAAACAGAAGTGTGACCTTTCTTGGAATACTGCAGCTATCTCAGGGATGTTTCCGCTAAATACGAATTTGAAGCCATTCTATAGATAATAAATAGTACTAGTAAATAAATAGTCTTTACCTTTCACGATATTAATTCATATTTAAATATCGCTTCGCAAACGTGACCTACATTAGATATATTAAATTACATTAAAAACATTTTATTACATTAAATAGATGTGATGTCTACAGATAATAAAGTATATAAGCTTTTATATGATGATGCACTATTATAAGGGATAGACTCGAGTCAAAAATATCAATGAGATATATTCAGCCTAGTTTCTTGACAGTTGTTAACCTCTTTTTTTACCACGCAACATTCTTCTTAGAGCACTAGAGAAATTTGTACATTTGTCAAGCAACATCTTGATATTTTGTAAAACCTTCCCAAGTATTTACACTCCAACAAAAGTCCAAATTCAATCATATTATGTTAATCTCTCGTCCGAAAAAACATCTATAAAAGATACAAGTACAACATGTGTATAAAGAATTATAATAACACACATAATGTCATGAAAATATTGAATGGAAACTTACTTACTGACAGGCTGCGCAGAAATTTTTTATTACATATATAGATAGAAAGATAGAAAACTCTTTATTGTTACACCACTTTAGAAATATAAAAGTTTACCTTTTTTTCAAATGTATAGATTATTGTTACAAAATATGAATATGCTTATATTACTTATTTAAATAACGAAATATAAAAACATTTTCACACTGAATACGTCGTGGCTACATGACTAATATTAAGATCCTTTTGTCATATATTCTAGCAAATAAATAAATAAACAAGGCATTAGGGATATGACAAAAAAAAGACTAAATTTATCACAATTTGGGATTCATATTCCTATACATTGAACGATTATATACAAACAGGTAATAACTGATCAAAATAACAGACTTGCAGAGAACCATTTTCATGAAAAATAGAATTGTAAATATTTGCAATGTCCCAAAAAGACAAATAAATAACCCTTTCTGAGCGTTATAAATAAAGTTGACTTCTCGAGCATTCCGGCTTGATCTATTTGAATAGGAACAGTACTGTTTGTGTCAAGCCGTAAGGCTGAGATCATAATGGCAGAAGTATATATTATATTTTCAAGAGATTTTATCGGTAACTACTTAAAATTAGCAAAGGATTAGATTATGAGAAGCGACGATCGCCATTCAAATCAGGAGATCCAGATTCAAATCCTAATATGGGCATTTTTTTCACCACACATTGGAGAAGTTACCGAATTCTAGACAGGCTAGGTAAAGTTAAGAAAAAAATTGCATCAAGCTCCAAACCGTTCTTTTTGAGAGCCAGTTTTCATTTTATCTAAACTCCAACTCCAATGTCATTATTGACCATCACATCAATACACCACCGCTTAACAAAGGCTTTCTAAAGAACTACCAACTAATACTGCGTTCTCCAAGCCAGGTGGTTTGGAGAAGGCAGCCAAGCGTGGGGGTTATGGCAAATACTGTATTCCGCAGTGGACGGTCCACATGCTACAGCACAGTATCCCAGGTGGCTCTGGCAGCTTAAGGGGCATATTTGTGAAAAGAAGTTATTGGATGAGGCTGACCACATCACTAATGAAATGAAAATTGTTATTGTATATTCAGTCTGTTCTAGTTTAAGCAGTAGCTTGTTAGGAATTAATTACCGACAGGTGTGATGTTGGTCTGAAAAGCTAGCTATTTGTGGCTAAATAAGCCAAAATGGAAGCCGTAAATGTGGCTTCATTTGCATGGAATGTTGGTAACACCATTGTGGCAGAGAAGGTACGAAATAGTCTCCTTGGACGTCGATTGTCTGAGCGTGTTTTTTTGAACTAAAAGTTGCCATGAAATTGCCAAGATCGTATGACGTAGTGCCGTTTCAAGCAGTCGTTTAAATGTGAAGAGTAAATCTATGAAAGGGACAGTTACAGAAAAAACGTTATTAACAAATAAAACTTATCACAGTTAATGAAGCTCGACCTAAAAACAGAATTACACTTCTACCCTGATCACAGTATATTGTCTTTGAAACACAGAATGAACCAAAAAATATTGCTGTAGGTTCTGAATATATGTACGAGTATATCCGGCTACCCTTCTGATACCTTGTTAGTGGTTACAGTTTTCATTACTAATGGTAAAAAGGAGCCAATCAATCATCTGAGACCTATTATGTTGAGATTTATTGAGCGGTTTATGAGAAACTGATACACTCAAAGTACATATGCTTTTATTAAACAAAATACTATGAACTATATACAACACTACAGCTACTACAATAAAAGCATTTAGACAACCAATAAGTCATAGCAGACTCATAGGCAGTCCAAATGCTCCAGCCCACTCCCAGTTGGCAGCGTGCCCAGCATGCTGGCAGCATTGCCCCGTTGAATTGCCATGCTTATTCGTTGAGCCAAATATGAAAAATAATATAAATACTTAACGGTTGAATGTGAGAGTAAGACATTAGATATTAATACAAAACACTTTATTGTACACTAATAGAATTATAAACAAACAAATAACCAGAAAAACTTAAAACTAAGGTACAAAGGGTGGACTTATCGCTTAAAGCAATCTCTTCCAGTCAACCTTTGGATGGAGATGGTTTAAGGAGTCAGAGAGGTTGGTGAACACAACATTACAGGCCTATAGATTTCATATCTTAAAATTCAGCATACAGTGTGAATCCTTCCTTACCAAACAACAAAATTGTGCCCAAAAGATGCCATTCCGACCGGACAGGCGTAGGTCACGAATTTAAGCAACGATCCCGGGTTATATTAACTGAGCGATTTAAATAGATCAGAAGCACTGGAAGTTTGTTTTTAGGAACTGGTGTTTTGGGTATGGTAGGTACTATCTGACTACTTTCTTATAAGTGAGGATAAATGCTATGGATGAGTATATGACTGATTAGATTATTATGAGAGCTTATGACTGATTTTCTATTTGTAGATATTAACTTGTCCGAAAAGCATGTAAAATGCCTAGCCAACATTGGCCAAGCCTAAACAGCAGTGCTACCCAAGGCTTCGAACACAATTTGCTAATAGTCGTAGAATCATTCGATAAGCATGCGATACTGCTTCAATCATGTTATATGTGACAATATCTCATATTGTGTTTCTTATAATTTGTGAACGTAATATTTTGCTTATCGCACTTTTATAAATCTATCATTATCCATTTTTGGCCATTTACGTCAAATGACATTTTGGGTACCTGACATTATGCGACATTAACTCTGCCGCTGTATGTTGTAGTACTTTGAAAGTTCAGAGTAAATATTCTTGTCTACGAAAGTATTATTATTGCGTCTTACTTAAAAATATAATTTTTAATTATAAATACTATATATTAGGACATATACTTATATTTCTTTATTTTTTGCATTGTAACGTAGAGCAGGTACAGCTTAAAAAATAATGCTGTTCATGTTATATGAGATTTATCGAAATATGCTATTTAAACATTTAAACTTTCTGTCTCGTTTGAATAATTTTCTGTACATAAAATTCAATCCATACCGTAAACAAAAATGCCAATGTCTCCTAACGTAAATGGGGTCCACTGAAAAGTGAGCATTTCGTGGTTTCCAAACGATTCGGGTTAGACAAAGACCCTTCGAGGTCACCCTTGACAAAAATTACGAAATACAGCAAATAAAAGCCTCGAGAGGATTTCGACGAACAATTTAAAACTTAAGGTAATGAATAGATTCAGGCGTTACTTTGCGGAAATCCATATTTAATAATAACAAATACTTTTAAAAGTATCCTAAAAAACATTAAATAATATTTAAATAAAACACTTAAAAAAGCATAAAATTATATATCTAGTGACAATTCCGCCTAATTTTCCTGTTATCTACGTGACGTCATAAACATCACGCAGCGAGACTGAGTCTCGATCGCACGATCGAGACTCAGTCTCGATCGTGCGCTCGGTAAGTCAAGACCTCCTGAAGATGCTTCGTTTAGAAGCGAAACTAGTCGGGTATTCTTCCGGTTAGGCTGCGTGATGTTTATGACGTCACGTAGATAACAGGAAAATTAGGCGGAATTGTCACTAGATATATAATTTTATGCTTTTTTAAGTGTTTTATTTAAATATTATTTAATGTTTTTTAGGATACTTTTAAAAGTATTTGTTATTATTAATTTAAAACTTTCCTTAATTGTTTTGAAATTATTTAAGCAATTATAATAGGCACTTGTAATTTAAATAATATTAATATTTATCTATGGTACTGAATTCAAGAGAACTTAAAATTAAAATTATTTGGGAAAATGTTTACCTTTTTTTTTATGCCTGATAGGTTAGCCTTTGACCAATATCTCACCTGATGGTAAGTGATGATGTGGTCGAGGATGTTGTTCAGACTAACCTAGAGTTACTGGCTCTCAAGGACAGCTGTCGGAATACACCGTTAGGTGCTTGGCGACAGATTTTCAACTTCAGGGTGGTAGCTAGCCAGGCGGGCATTTGCAAAGTGCCCTACCACCATGCTGTAACGGCTGCTATCCTTAGACAACAACCGGGACCGACGGCTTAACGTGCCCTCCGAAGCACGGAAGCGCTCAGTAGTAATGTCACCAGCGGTCACCCATCCAAGTCATGACCGCGGCGGACGTTGCTTAACTTTGCTGATTGATTCAGAATGGCCAAGCAAACTTCGCTACGAGCGCTTCAAAAAACCTACAATCTTTTTTTATAAATGATCCTGCCCGGTGTATGTTCAGAAGCGCCGCTTTGGAATTGTGAGAATCTGGGTTTGAACTCTCTGTCTGACAAGTCATTGGGTTTTCTGTTCTGCGTAAGACGTTATATTCCGTTCTTTGCCGTTGTACCCAGCAGATGGCAATAAGGTCGCCCCCTATTACATGGGACCAAAAATATGTCTGGAAATAAAAATCATTCAAAACCGAAGTGATAGGCATCATGATTGCCTATCACTTCGGGGAATACCTGCGTAGGGCATTTTCGGCAAGACCACCTGACTAGCTACCAGCCTCAAGTAGGAAATCAGTCACTAAGCACCTGAAACGGTGTAGTTCCTTCAGCTGTTCTTGAAAGACAGTTTCCATTCCAGATAAACCTTTTACCATCTTCGACTTCATCATCCCTTACCATCACATGAGATTATGGTCAAAAGCTGTCATTTTTTTACCGAGTGGCTGCAATTTTTTGTATTGAAATAAAAAAAACCTTTTTATGGTTCTCATACTGTTTTTAGAAGCACTTCTATGTAGTTTAGTAGTCTAGTTTAAGGCCGTACCGTTCCTTATGATGCTTAAAAAAATAAAATAAAATTAGGTCGAGCGGTTAGGTATCGGGTGCATAAAGCCGAAGGATAGGAAGGTTCCATAGCCTGTCAAGATAAAAAAATGTTAGTGAGATTTTTATAGTGCTTGAAATCTTACGTCGAAATATTCTAGTTAATTTTTTATCTACCGTCAAACTGTTAGTCACAAAATCATATTTACGGTTACTAAGTTAGGGCTCGTGTCAGACTCCACGACAGAATCATCCCGGATGAATGGAACCTTAGAACCTGATTGACATAACCCAAACAATCCAACGGAATACAGAACACCACTAACTAAACTAAAAAGGTACAAAGTAACACTTACGTAACTTGCTGTTATTACATCAAAAATAACACCTTAGAGCTAGTCGACCGCCGCTAACGCCACGGGCGGCTCGTTATACAGGACGTTTGAAAAATTTATTGTTATTAGTTCCCTTGCTTGCCTGACTAGTTACTAGGTACACTAGTTGCCAGACTATTGCTTGCTCGGACCGCGACGCCCTGAATAGACTGGCGCGTGTTTTATGCAAAGTGCATGCAGAATTGCGGTCAGGTTAGCTGTTGGGTGGTAGCTTTTTGATTTTGAATATTTTATTGGTTTTCTATTAAAAGTTGAGTACACTGGGCAGAGTAGAGATTTTCAAAAATAACTGTTGGATATTTGTTCTGTGGAAGGTTTTTTATGACTGATAGGTTTACCTTTGACCACTTTCTTACCCGATGGTAAGTGATGATGTGGTCGAAGATGTTGTTTAGACTAATCTAGAATAAATAGTAACTAATAATAAATTAGGAACCTTTTCACCACTGTAATAAATTTTAAAGTTATCTTAGTTGCTATAAAACATAACTTTTGCAATTACACTTTAAACTTTTAACATTCTCAGACTGGCGACAGAATTCCCAGACCTAAACAAAACACGGTATTGTTTCAAGACAATTAGGAGATGTTTTATGTAACCCAAAGTAAATTAAAAGGGCTTGGTTATGTGAAACATAAAACTAACTAGGAATACAGTATTTGATTAAGCAAAATCTTACCACCTCTCGTAGAATTAAAGAACCATATAATATATTGAAAATGTTGCCCCATCAGAATATGGGTTAATCACATTACCCAGAACGTCCAATGTTAATAAGGTTTTCCTCCTTGAGCGGCTTTGTCATACTAATGCTTGACAGACGTCTTGGGGATCGCAGTAGAGTTGTTAGTTCTTAAGAAGGCGCCGCTTCCCACCTTCCGGTATTTTTCTCATACTTGCCTCATACGACCCACAGGGAGAGCTGGGCGATGAACCGGCATTTCACGGGCTAATATTAGGTAGAATATGGGTTAGTAATTCTTAATCGATTTGAAATGCTCCTATTAAACATTGTTTAAGTTTGCTCCATGATATAATTTTTTTTATTTTTTTTTATGCTGGATAGGTTAGCCTTTGACCACTATCTCACCTGATGGTAAGTGATGATGTGGTCGGAGATGTTGTTCAGGCTAACCTAGAATTACTGGCTCTCAAGGACAGCTGCCGGAACACACCGTTAGGTGCTTGGCGGCAGATTTTCTACTTGAGGGTGGTAGCTAGCCAGGCGGGCATTCGCAAAATACCCTACCACCATGCTATAACGACTGCTATCCTAAGACAACAACCGGGACCGACGGCTTAACGTGCCCTCTGAAGCACGGAAGCGCTCAGTAGTAACGTCACCAGCGGTCACCCATCCAACTCATGACCACGGCGGACGTTGCTTAACTTTGCTGACCGATTCAGAATGGTTAAGCAAACTTCGCTACGAGCGCTTCAAAATTTTTTTTTCATGTAGGTTTGGTCCATCTTTTTAAAAATCACTCTGTATATGAAAAACGTAAGCGTATAATATGAAGGAGCAACCAATCCACCGATAAAGTGAGATAGGCGATTTTATTCTGTGCTCCGAGTTGATTTATATCTTTATTGTGAGGTCCAAGCGTACCCGTAAGATATAAAATATAATATGAGATATCTTACCGAAACCTGTTAGATAACATTGAAGGTAGTGGAGGATAAATGACGGTTATGTACGCTTCCTTAGAATTGTTCTTCTGTTTTTGAAATATGAAAATTGTTGTGGACGTTTTGGTCTTTTAATTTTACTTTATAATGTTTGCGTCTGACTGCTATCTTAACTGATATTGAGTTATTTTGTGTGGTCGATGAAGATATAGATTTTCAGTTCTTTTTTTAAAATGTTAAGGGTATATTTTAGACGAAGGCCCCCATACAAAACGCAGCTCCAATCTCATTTTAATAATAGCGAATAAAACTCAATGATTTTTTACCTACGTAATCACTACCCTAATATCTAGGTTTGTGGTGCATCAGATTTTCATTAAATTATACAGTTTTGAAATTACACTAGCTCAAAAACTCGTAATTTTAGATAAAAGAAAGACCCAACTTTAAGTATCTCTTTCAAGAAAAATAAGCATGTTTTTAATATTTCTATTACACCACAAACATGGGGAATATAATGAACTTGCTATAATAGGAAGTTATTTATACATGTGTACTATACTTTTTATCTATCTATCTATCTATCTATCTGGAGCTACGAATAACTGGCTCATACTCCTATAAACGAGTGCTATATACTAAACGCTATATAATAAAAAAAAAATTATTAGTACAAAAGAAAAAGGATTTAAGCCAGAAACGATAGGTCTAATAATACACTATATTTACATGCGAGTTTTTTTTTAATAACAAGTTGAGTTTATATGAAAGTTCACGCTTTGGCTGGCGGGTATATGTCCTTAATTAGTGCCGAGACGGTCAAGCGGGTACCTGATGTTCAGCATGTGTGTCCATTACAGTTAGAGTGTCACCATTGTGTGTGAGAATGCACTGCGCACACGCACTCTAAAACAGTCGTCTTTCAGTCTCGATTACCCGGTAATTTCACTTGCTGCAGTTCCCTTCAAACCTAAACACAGCGGTGTTGGCACTCTGCTGCTTGGAGGTAAAATATCTGACTCTGCGATGGTACCCAGCAAGACGGCCTCATGCTTAAGTGGGCTAACACCTGGTTTATTACCCGATTAAAACCACCCGAGGACCACAGAGATTAAGAGGGTATCAAGTTCAAGGGACGGATCCCACGGACGAGGGTGACTCAGCCCGCAAAATGTTCAGACTGTGAATGTACTAGATGTTCTATAACGATTGAGTACTCGAAGAATCAATTCCTCCCAATGATGATTTGTGTAGCAAAAAGCGTCAGAATTTGTTACGACTGGGTTATGTGACATTCCTGAAGCCACGACAATGTGTACCGCAGTGTTTATATCTTCTAGAACAATTATGTATAAATAAATGTTATTTTTCTAGATTGCCTCTACACTCTAAGGGCTGTTGGGCTACCTCGTGGGGTGATGAGCAAGCATTGTGTAACTTTATATTCCCGAGAGGGGAGGGAAAAATACTAGGTGGGCAGCAGCGCTTTCTAAAGTACTGTCTTCTCACAGCTGCGATCCTCAAGCCGCCTGCCTTTGTGATGGTTATGGCGAATTCCCCTTTAATGGAAAGGCCGTGTTTATCAGAGGACGATTGGGTTGATATTGTACAATTTTTTTATTTATATTTTATTTTGTTGTTTGAATTGTACAATTATATGTATTTGTACTTGTAACATCTATTTAAACATCATTCAAAATGTTGTATTTCATTTATGAGTCCATAAGGAGACACGTTACGTGAAGAACATTAATGAACATACATGGAACTATTTGGGTGTTGCAATATTACGATGAGCGACATAATACAATAGGTTCGACTTCCGCTATAAAGCGCGAATAGTATACAAAATATCAATATTTTTGTACATACTATGTACGGAACCTTCGGTGTGCGAGTTCATCTTCCACTTGGCCCATTTTTTAGATTCATATGTTCTAAAAAAGCTAGGAACGAGTAGCTCCAGTTTTGTTTACTCTGTTGCATTTCATCGAACCCTACACAATATTTTATTGAATTTTTCCGATTGCTCCTAACTTTGTACAGTGCTTTGATTGAAAATTGTTTCACAAATTGTTTGCAACTTGTTTTATTTGTGTTAACACAAACATTGACAAATCAAACCCCGGGTCGAGACAATTGTTTAATTTCAGGACGAAAGTTGTCGGACTTTTTTCCTGTTCCGAACATTTTGTATCCATCTGATGGGTTCCCATGATTGGGATTAGATGTTGCCATCAATTAATTGGAAAGGAAAATTACGGAATCGCTTCGAGTTTAAAAATAGATTAGACAATGGCATAAGTATTTAATTTGAATGTTGTGAAATAAAATTCCCCTAGCATTAGAGGAATATATTGTAAGGCAACTCAGAAAAACGTTTACAATTTTGGTGACCAAAATTTTTCTTTAAACCTTATTAAAGCTACGATGATTTACGCTTATCCCCTGAAAATCAGATGCGAGCATGTTGGGCACGCTGCCAACTGGTAGTGGGCTGGAACATTTAGACTACCTGTGAGTCTATGACTTATGTAAATGCTTTTATTGTAGTAGCTGTAGTGTTAAATATAGTTTGTAGTATTTTGGTAAAAACATTACAGTAATAAAAAGATAGTCATACATAAAAACAATAAACATTTTATTTTTTGTGGGAGTATTAATTGCTAACTTATTTTTTTTTTTTATTTTTTTTTTTTTTATTTTTTTTTTTTTTATGCCTTTATTAAACAAACTACTATGAACTATATACAACACTACAGCTACTACAATAAAAGCATTTAGACACCTATAAGTCATAGCAGACTCATAGGCAGTCCAAATGCTCCAGCCCACTCCCAGTTGGCAGCGTGCCCAGCATGCTGGCAGCATTGCCCCGTTGAATTGCAATGCTTATTCGTTGAGCCAAATATGTGCCAGCATTTTGATCACGCGTCGCATCGACCAAGCGCTCAGATAGGTTTTGGAAAATACGATGAGCTCCCGGTCCCCACGGACCCAACGTCTCTACACCAAACGGCTCAAATATGTAACCCATACCGAGGTTAGCATATTTGCGCCGCTTGAGTTGCTCCGCCGAAGTAGCCGCAGCGCCAGCCCTCACGTTGGTTTCAGAAAGATGTGACGGCGCTAAAGTGTCCACGCACGTAGCGTCCCACACTAAGGGCCGTCCTAACTTCCACGGAACCAGAGTCATGCCTTCAGGTCTTTTACCATCGTCACGCATCAGACCATTCGGTTCGAGAATAGCTGGAACATTGGCGCTGGTAAAAGCCCGGCGAATGATATCGTTAAGGTTGGCGTGGCGAGAAATTCGACCAGCACTTCGAGAGCAGGAGAGGCCATGGTGACCGAGTTGATCAACTGCAGTACCACACTGGCAGTGATGTGCAACACAACACCTTGCACCCAAGCGTAAGCTAATAGCTAGACGAAAAGCGGATGGATCTATAAGGCTACCAGTTTTGTAAGAAGGAATGGCCTGTAACCAAAGACCGGATTCCCACACAGAAACAGCGAGAATACGAGCACGATCTGCGATGCTAGAACACGTATTTAAAAGATCTTTCCGTGTTAGCTCGCATAGAGGCCGATCCCACTGTTTCTGAGATGACAACATTTTTGGGAATTCAGTATTTGGACAAGCCAGTCTCCATGTGTTTTTGGCCTCAGCCAGATATGCTACATCAAAAGAGCCTAAAGATCGTGCAAGAATTTTTTCTACTAATTTGTGTGTACTGTGTACAGAAGACAAAAAAGCTGGTAATGCCACACTAGAAATTTTGCGTATCCCTATGCCCCCCAACCTCACAGGGAGGGAAGCTTGCACCCAAGCCCTATCATCCATCTCAACATTCAAAACCGACACTAACGTATCTTTTACTAAGTTGTCTAAGCTTAACAAAAGCTCACTGTGTTGCCACAGCTGACAACATCTTAAATAGTATGTAAATTTAAGAACGAAAAGGCAAAATCTTATAATTGTAAAAGCCATATGGGCGTTAATTTTGGATAATCTGCTAGAAGCATTTCTAAACTTTTGAATTTGTTCTTCGACAAATGGTGATAAAGATTCGTTAAGAATCAATTAAATTAAATTGCTAACAGGTATGTATATTAGATATATATGTTTTTAGACGTGGTTTCGAGTGTGTGGATGTGTTTGTACTATGGTCTACTTTCGCTTGCGAATTTCTAAATTCGGATTTTCGAGAATGGTCTACACTGCTACATAACCTACAATTTTGCAATGAGAAAGTTAGCGATTTTTAAGTATGTTGAATAAAAACCTATCTATTGAGTATATATTGATTATATTTAATTAGTAACCTAATCAATGCGCACCATAGATAATGATAACAATTGAACCACATTTATTAATGGACGATGTCGGCTCCGCTTGATAATACGAGTATATAATATATACGTGATATCTAAGTATGTATTACACCTCTATGAAACCGTAGACCTTATTTAGTATTAATATAATTTTGTTTTTTTATTGCAGTAACTGAGTGTGTCCCATAAAGTGAGGTCTGGAGACGGAAATCCGAGGTGGGTTTACAGACGCTTGCCACACCGTATCCGCACGGTAATATTATCTATAAACTTTACCGTGGTATTCGTGTTCCCGCTAGAAAAGCGGTAGATATGGAACACCGAGTAGTTTTTAGTCAATAGAGTTTTTTTTTATGCTTGATAGGTTAGCCTTTTACAACTATCTAACCTGATGGTAAGTGATGATGTGGTCGAAGATGTTGTTCAGGCTAACCTAGAATGATTGGCTCTCAAGGACAGCTGCCGGAACACACCATTAGATGCTTGGCGACAGATTTTCAACTTGAGGGTGGTAGCTAGCCAAGCTATAACGACTGCCATCCTAAGACAACAACCATGACCGACGGCTTAACGTGCCCTCCGAAGCACGGAAGTGCTCAGTAGTAATGTCACCAGCGGTCACCCATCCAACTCATGACCGCGGCGGACGTTGCTTAACTTTGCTGATCGATTCAGAATGGTTAAGCAAGCTTCGCTACGAGCGCTTCAATACTAATAATACTCTCTGCTGTGGAAGTAGTGGGTGCCGAGTCCGACATATCCCAGCTATTTATACAGTTTCATCATATATATTGTGCATTTTCACACGGGACAACAAAATTTTAACAAAATATATCCAATTTCTATCATAAAATGCGCATTATTAAGGATAAGTCAAATACTACTAGTCAGATTACACTCAAATTTAAATGGGACTACATTACAAGCACCAGTCTTGCAATCCCGGATAATTAGAAACACGTTTTTTTCTATAACCTGAGCTTGCAATATAAAAATCATATAAATCAGTACACACTATTTTTTTTTTTTTTTTTTTTTTTTTTTTTATTATAAATCTACTCTCCACAGACTCCAGGGTCCGTGACTTTTTTTTAACTATGACATAATTTATTAGTAAACAAGAAATATGAAATAGGAAACATGCAACATTCCAAGGGGGAACAGTGTTAAAAGTTTTATTTTATTTTTTCTTTTTTTTCCGTTAATGTCATTAGCACTAGCATCCAGAGCAGACCAGTATCCTCTAGCAGCACCCGTTCACGAGTTGACGCATGTGCCAGCCATCGCCTTCCTCAACCCTTTTTGAGGGAAGATGGCGACCCGACACACAACACCGCCGCTAGACAACACCTTTCTGTGAGCATGACCACTCCGGATACCCGTGCCAACGATTACAATTACAAAAATAATTTGGGACTACAATAAAATAATATACCTACAGAAATTTACCTATTTTGTTATTCTCCCACGTCACATTTTAACAGGGCCTCCATTACCGCGCTATTTCGATCTTTGATCGCCATTTTGAGGTTGTAATCATGAATGGCTTTTGGTGTCGCAACCATCACCTTCCTAACGAACCGTCCTATGGCGTCCTACACACTTTTAACAGTTCTGAGGTCACATAGTATCATACACAAAAAAAACAGCCAAATTAAAAACTTCCTCCTATTTTAATACGGTTATTATAAATAAATGTCGGTGCTCTCGGTGGCCTAGTAAATTACAACACCAAATTCAGACAATACCAGCACATATATAAATGTGGAAGAAAGCTAACACTCATACATTATTACCAACGGTGTATTGAAATGTACTTACGAGTATTAGGTAGATACTATGTATATACTCATGTAGATACTATGTATTTGCTTTACTAGCGTTGTAGGTATTTTCAGTATCAATACTCGTATATTGCTTCCTCAGATTTATTATTCGATGTTTCCGACTCCTATTGTTACGTACACAATACTAGATAATTGGCATCCGTAATTAGTCGAGGCAAGTAAATTGAGAGGTAACTGATCTTGTGGGGAATTTGCTTTGTGATTTCAGTAATTACTTAGATAATTAGTTGTACAGATTTCAGTATAAATCATCTCCAATCGTATTTTCTGTTCAACTCATGCAGTGATAAAATATATTGTTATACCAAACAATATCACAGTAACAAATATTTTCATAAAACTTCAAATTAATAATCGAGAGAGATATTTCTGATTATTATGATTACAAGCACTACCGCGTACTAAGCGAAAATCATAAATTTACAAATTATTGGAGTACAAAATGTTTTGCCCCGGGCGGGAATTGAACCTTCCGATTTCGCGCCGGATATTTTAACCGCCCACCTGCCGGAGAAACGGCTGAGTCGCCGAAATTTCACCGTCATAGGGGACGGTGCGCGGCCATCAACCAGACTACTAAACTTCATCTGATCGAAAGAAGTGTTTTTTCAAACACTTAACTCTCGGAATGATGTCGCTACCCTTCTATATTTCTAAATATTATGATTACAAGCACTACCGCGTACTAAGCGAAAATCAATTCAATTCCCGCCCGGGCATAACATTTTGTACTCCAGTAATTTGTAAATTCGAGAGAGATATCTTTCGATCGTGGTGTATAAGCATAACGCTTCGATAAATGTTTTGGTTTGGCTTCGTGACGTTTATAACCTCACGTTGGCTTAACAAAAAAAGACGCCTGCCAAGCGTGGGGATTATGGCAAAACCCTCCTTGATGGGGGAAGCTGTGTTCAGCATTGGTCAATCCGGCTGGTACAGTACAGTAAATTTTTATGCAATTGAAATGTTTCATTTATTATAC
The DNA here is from genome assembly GCA_963854805.1 of Plagodis dolabraria. Taxonomy (NCBI): domain Eukaryota; kingdom Metazoa; phylum Arthropoda; class Insecta; order Lepidoptera; family Geometridae; genus Plagodis; species Plagodis dolabraria. The sequence continues at coordinate 24,331,202 of OY978459.1, forward strand.
AAATTTAATAATTTCTTAAAATATTTGAAACGTTTTATAAAATATGGAGCTTCTCAAAATAACGCCTGAATCTATTAATTAACCAAACAGTTCGTCATTGCTAACAAAACAGAGGGCAATACAAGAAAAATGTTGGTAAAAAATGGTTCGCTTCGGTTTTATAGCTGGCTACTTGCGTGAAGCAAACCTACCCATATATGGGAATACCCCCGTCAGTATACTAGCTACCTTTTTGGGTAATCAGTTAGTCTAGTGTGCGAATTTCTCGTGATACGGTGAACCAATTATTTTGTATGGGGAAGTTAATGTTTTACTAAGGCGCCGCACTAGCCTCAGACCAGGGCACCTACCATTTAACAGCCGTTAAATGGTAGGTGCCCTGGTCTGTGCATTATTTGCAGAAACACCACACTGAAATAGACGTGAATGTTGGCATCTGTTCATACGATCAATTTTTTCCTTTTAGTCTTCTTCTACGACATTCATCAAGAGAATATGGAATCTTTCCTTTATTCTGATGACAAATGTTCATCCAAAATTGGTAAATTTGATGCGCTCGTAGCGAAGTTTGCTCAGCTGTTCTTAACCGATCAGCAAAGTTAAGCAACGTCCGCCGCGGTCATGAGTTGTATTTGTGACCGCTAATGACATTAAATTATAATTAAATTAAATAAAATTAAATTAAACGCAATTTTGGTTTGCTGGAAGAAAACTCTTTCCAGGGTTAAGCTCGCCTATGTACATGTATAATATTAATAGCCAATCTGTAAACAACTCATTTTGTGTACAATAAAGAATATGAGAAGAATATAAGAATTATTATTTATTGAGATAAAAACGTTACTACTGAGCGTTTCCGTGCTTCGGAGGGCACGTTAAGCCGTCGGTCCCGGTTGTTGTCTTAGAATGGCAGTCGTTATCACCTGGCAAGCTACCACCCTCAAGTTGAAAATATATCGCCAAGCACCTAACGGTGTGTTCCGGCAGTTGTCCTTGAGAGCCAGTAAATCTAGGTTAGCCTGAACAACATCTTCGACCACATTATCACTTACCATCAGGTGAGATAGTGGTCAAAGGCTAACCTATCAGGCATAAAAAAAGTCTTTTAACATCAGATCCATGTTAATATTATAAATACGAAAGTAGCTCTATCTGTCTGTCTCGCTTTCACGCCAAAACTACTGGATTGATTTGGATGAAATTTGGTATGGAAATAGTTTCAGACCCGGGGAAAGACATAGGATAATTTTTATCCAATAGCACAAACAGGGGTTAATGTTCTTACGTGATAACACACATACGCGCGGGTGGAGTCGCGGTCGGAAAGCTAGTATTATATAAATTTACAGGTTAAAAAACTTATTCGTAAGTAGGTTCTATACGGCGACATAACTCACCAATTAATTACAAAATGGCCATCGTGATAACTGCTCGCTATTAATCAGATTGTGATCAATCTGATAAGGACGGTGAGACGGTGCTTCCACACAATGCGGGGATATTCTCCCCGCTTTGGTGTTAATGTCGTTGGTGATGAATGTGGGCATTATTGAGAACATTTTCATTGACAAATGTTTGAAAAATGTATGTGATACCAGCAAAAATAATGTGAGGAGTTTGATTTGGAACTTTATTAGTGTGTGTACTGTTGATCGCTGTTGTGGCGATGATCCTAAGTCAATATTTTTATGGTTTTGCCACAGTATTCAGAAAAGTATACAAATCTTTCCACTAACACTCGCATTTCTATACTTTTTGTGTGCAGTTACAACTACTATACCTACTAATTTATATTTTTTCTGTTTGTACCATTAGTAAAAATGTAACCCTTAATAAGATTATATACAAACGAGGCTTATCCGTGAAAATGCGAATAATTTATATTCACTTTAGAAGGGCGCATCTTTTTTATTGAAATGGCCTCTATACCAATATGAATACGCTTTTACATTGCAGTGAATAACAACTTAAACTAACAGCCAGATATAAACAGGGATATGTTATATTTGTGGAGCCATTTTACAAGTATGAATATAATATTGGTACAGTATTGCACTCGCAGTGAAATGCTGTACTTTTGGTTTGCACATAGCTCAGTGATAACCAGTTGGATAGAATTTTTTAGCGTGTTAGAAATCAGCCAATGGAGATAATAGCAGTGCGATTTTCCAAATTGTTATATATTTGAAACTTGATGTCGCTCGTGCATAATGAGTGAAATATAGCTGAAAGTATCTTAAATCTGAGGGACTCCGGAAAGGGTTCATCAAGAGGAGCATAGAGTTGGTCGAGGTTAATACGCTCATAAGCCAATCTGGCCCTATAAGATTATACAGCTTGAATACCAATGTAGCACTTTACTAAAAGCTTCCGCTACATCGAGGAACCTTCCTCGACTCTTAGGGCTTGGGTTTTTCATTGAAACCTTCATGTGGTTTTTGATGCGGTGCAGTTTTGGAGCTAAGTATTATTCTTAGAAGCCAAGAAAGTGATTGTCACTACCGATAATTAATGCATTTCGACACCGTCAAGTCACGGATTGCACTGCGCCCGTCACATTGAGACGTAGTTGTTAAGTCTCTTGTGCGTTAACTTCACTGGCTCTCAAGCACTACTGCCGGAACACACCGTTAGGTGCTTGGTGACAGATTTTCTTCTTGATCGCTGGCCAAGCGGGTATTTTTAAAATGCCCTTCCACCATGCTGTGAAGCTCAAGCCCGCAGCGGGATTCAAACCATGGATATGGAGCTGCGTGGTAGTCCATGCCTCTGCCACTGAGCCGTCACTGCTTCATGCCATGACTGCATATCAAGACTTTTACCTGGTTGGATAAAATTTCCAGGTCTCAAGTAAGTATCTAGTGAATGCACATAATCATTTTAAAGCTGCTCATTAAACGATGAACCAACGGGACTTAGAAGAGGAGACATCATTGGCACCGGCAGCTTTGCGCTGTATACGGTCCTTTATCAGTCTTGCCATGTACGGATGTTATATAAATAAGTAGAGAAATCTTGTATTTGAGAGCAAGTAATGCTAGGTTAACCTAAATAACACCTTCGACCAGATCATCACCTACTATCAGGTGAGGTAGTGGTGAAAGGCTAATATATTTTTATTTATTTATTTAACAAAAGTTCACAGCTGTAACATTGGTTTCTTATAACTATTAAAATATAGTCTACACATGAGCCAAATAGAACCTTCACTTTGTAGGAATAGGTACAATTATAATATTACATTTTTTGCGGGGTAGTTAATCACAATAATGAGTTTATAATTACGTGTCTAGGGAATATATAAACAGTTTTTGGTGTAACAACAAACACAAATTAAAAGAAATAGGAAAGTAAAATTAAAATTACAGAAAAATCTAACATTAATCCATCAAACAGAAATTATTAATGAATGCTATTACAATAAGTATCATGTTTTGTATGTATGTATTGCGTGTCGTGTATGTAAATAAATGTGCGTGTGTGTGTGTGTCTATGTGTTGTCAATGTGGGAGGCGAACGCTATTGTAAGTTTTAGTTATAATTATATAAATATATATTATAATTATATTAATATAAATATATATACAACAGCGTGTTACGGTTTTTTTTGTGAGGGTCGGAACGATTTGTTTGTTCCATCAAGTGAGGTTCTGAACGCACCCCTTGCACAGAGTATTAATCCGTTTTCTTGTGATTGAGAGGAATATTATCTGTTTTTTTTGCCTCCCCTCTGATGGAAGGTTCGAGAGATCCCGAAACTTATAAATAGGCCTGCAAAGGCCCGTTAGACTTCTTTTTCCGCTTGGAACTTTAAGCAGCCCCCAATCGACGCACTGCCTGAAGCGAGGGCTGCAAAACGAAGCCAGGCAGTGCTCCTTTCGACGTCCGCCTTCCAGGGGATATAATAGACCTACCGGCTGAGAAAAAGAAACAATTTAACCGAATACAAGGAGGCGACTTCGTTCCTGGACTCGTGACGCATCCACGTGGCGTCCTCCGAAAGCCTTCGAACCTCCCCAAAAATAAAGGAGGTTCTGGGTTAGGGCTGGTAAAATACCCAACCATACCCACGTCTACCATAGCCCCAACTCCGGTAGACAGCCAGAGCAGTACCTGTGGTCAGCGCTCTGCCTGACATCCCGGACTGCTCGCCTTAACTGAGTCTTCGGTCCAAGGCTGTGATTCTCCACGCTGCACCGGTATTTATGAATTTCCCGGTCTCCTATAACCGGGTGGCGCCCTTTTCTTCTTTTTTTTACTTTGCGGAATTCATCTTTCACCCTTTGCGACTCACGACCTTACCCTGAGATCTATTTAGAATTTTCTGAGCAAGCTGGTTTATATTTTTTTTTACCTACACTTATATACTAAACTATAGAATAATATCTTCCTAATAAACTTAAATTTTGTGGATCTACGTTGCTGGCACACAGAAATTGTAAATTAAGTAGTTAAACCTAAGACATAATAACTTAAGTAAATTGTTGTTCGCTAGTACCAGTGATTGCTATCAAATTTCCATGTTCTAAGTTACTCTTTGTACCTGGTACTAACGGATAACCCGACCTAATTAAGGAAAGTGTTCTAGATGTATCTATTCTTTTTTTAAATGAGTTTTGGTGAAAATTTTAATTTTAAATAAATATATTTAAAAAATTGTTGAACGCTTCAATATTGTTTTTATTGGTGTATCTGTCGACCTCCTAAAGTAGGTAGGTAGTGTATTTAGGTGTCTGGAGGCTTCTCTTCCTCACCTGGAGAGTGGAACCCTCCGTCCTCTCTCCCCTTAATTTATTTAAATTTTTTATTTCATAACCCCATCTGTACACAAAATCGTAACAGCGTTAAAAAAGACTTAGGTATTGTGTATCCCACTAATGAGGTAGAGGTACGATGTTTTTACTTGAAGTATTTCAATATCAGTTTTGTAGCAACTGCAGCACGCCGCATAAAATGACATCCCATTAACCAAGTAAACATCTAAATTTCTTTAAATTGGATAAAAAGATTTTATAAAAGGTATTAAAATAAGACACACTTAGCCTCTTAGGGTAACTAAATGGTGATCATTCCAACCAGTTTTGCTTAAAAGCTTATTCTGGTGTTATTTTTTGTAGTTTGATATTTTTTCACAATTAACATTAGAAATATTATTACTTTTCAGAATAAATCTGTAATATACTGAATAGATTTAGGCGTTATTTTGTGGAAATCCATATTGAATAATAACAAATATATTTTTAAAAGTATCTTAAGAAAACATATAACATTTTAATGAAACAATATAAAAAAACATAAAAGTATATATCTAGTGACAATTCCGCCTAACTTTCCTATTATGTCCACGTGAACTAAAACGCCACGAACGCACGATCAAGACGCTCGAGTCTCGATCGTGCGCGAGTGAGTCAAGACCTCCTGGAGATGCTTCGTTTAGAAGTGAAACTAATCGAATATTCTTCCGGTTAGGCTGTGTGGCGTTCGTAACGTCACGTGGGAATAACAGGAAAATTAGGCGGAATTGTCACTAGATATATATATATTTTAAAGTGTTTCATTGAAATATTATTAAATGTTGTCTTAAGATACTTATAAAAATATATTTGTTATTATTAAATCTGTAATTGTTTACCCGTTCGTAGTGGGCAACATTGCCTCGTTAATTAAAAAAAATAGATTAGTGAGGGCTAAAAAGATACGTACCAGACATAAATTCAAATGTATTTCATCGACTAAAGACGTTACTGTTAAATGCATATATTTTTCACACATCACATTCGGATTTTACTTTTGAATTTATATGAAACAAGAAACCATATTTTCAGTTTGTGACATAACATAATACTATGTTAATTATATTCTGTACATATTTTTGTGCTTTTTTATAGCACGTCACCAACTAAATATAACATTTAGCAACTACAATTTAGGCAAACTAAAGACCATTGCGCACAGTTTTTGTTTGCCTACAAGCAGTCCAAAACCAATACAATAAAATTTCAAAACAAACACACCAGAATACCACTGCTGATTATATCTGCAACTTTTTTATCAGCACCAAATTCAAATTAAGACGTTAAAAGGGACCTCAAACGATGCTAATGAGACCTCCTTTTCTGTTAATTTTGCATTAAAAAACTCGATCGCTCGCGTGGGAGGTAAAATGAAATCCCTGATTACCATCTTATTTAACGCGTTCGATTTTGTTAATTGAACTTTTACGGTAGTTTGGAATAAAAATAGGTTGGATTTAAATACGTCATTATGAATGATTTATAATTTGAATTTATGTCTCGAAAAAGTTAATGGTGTTGCGCATTTTCCCGCTACCAAATTTTGAGATGCGTATTCTTGTAGGTTCAAACACCCCACCATACCTTAGTTACTTTTAAGCAAGAAGGTACTTCTTAAAGCCTTTGTTTTGAGTAGTCGACTTACGTGGATTTACTTGGCGAATTTGCCATAAACATAAGTCAATCATCTGAGAGGTTTTGTACACAATATGATACCAGTAAATATATGATTTTCTTCTTTCGTACACATATTCCGTTTCAACACTTATACAAAAATATATATATAATATATATAAAGCATATATATTAATATACTAGCTGAACCTGCGACTTCGTTCGCGATTGCCCTACCTGCAGACTAATTATTCACATTTCAGCACTGTTTATCTCACAACGCTGTGGGCTGCGGTGAAGCACTCTTAGTAAAGCATAACTCAGAAAGGAGCTCTTTACTTTGGATTTGAAAACTCCCGGGTTGTATTATCCAAAAGACAGTATTAAGTAACTCAGATAGCTCCTTCGCGGTTCGCACAATGAATGTAGACGCAAAGTACTTTGTGCGTTTCTTTAAAATTTCGATTTGAAAACGGCGGTTTTGTGTGGCGGTAGAACATAAATATATTAGATTGTGCACTTCTATTGCGCAATCTCCGAAATGTATCTGGCAAAAGATAGATACATACTTAGTTAAAAAAAGTGATTGTGGCGAATGTTCCTGATTTTAGACTTTTATCTTAGCAAGCTTGCAAAACTAAATAAGGGTGCCGGGCTGCCCGTGGGGTACCGGACTGCCCGTGGGGTGCTAGACTGCCGGTGGGGTGCCGGGCTGCCCGTAGGGTGCTGGGCCGCCCGTGGGGTGCCGAGATGCCTGTGAGGGATGCCCTCACTGGCATCGCGTTAATAAATTACAACTATGTGAACATTTTGACTTTCATCCCCTTTCCCAGGGAAACCGTGCTGAATTTCGGGATAAAAAGTATCCCATGTCCTTTTTTGTAGTATGAACTCAAATCGTGCTAAGTTTCATTTAAATCTATTCAGTAGTTATGAAGTGCGGCGCGGCCGGGATACAGACAGACAGAAAAAAAAAAAAAAAACTGGCGTGAGTATCAGCTACAGAGTGCTGTCAATAATTATTTTCAAAATATCTTCAATGTACAGAATTGGACATGTTACAGTTCTATTAAAAGAATAGATTACTCACCAAGCTTCTCAATACGTCAGGATGCCTCAGGTGTAAAATTGCCGGCCAAGCACCTGTTAACACTAACATGTATTCCGATAGATGTCCATAAAAAAAACTAATAACCATCTTTGAACACAGGTGCTTCGGTCACATCTTGCATACTGTTTTAGGGTTCCACACGCAAAAGGTCAAAGCGGAACCCTATTGTTGACACTCCGCTATCTGTCTGTCAGTTCGTCCTTCCGTATATCATGAGTCTCCAGTTTGCAAACGGTATGATTTACAAACCTGTAATAAAGATATATATTTTATATAAAACGTTGATCAAAGGATTGACTTCTGGGCTATAAATTGTTTTTTTTTTTAATTTTCAATGCAGGCGAGTGTAAACCTAATATAGGTCGATGGTGTAAACATACATAATTGCATACAATAATATATCATAAAACACGTTAAGTAGAATACATAATAATATTTGTGATTGGAAGCAAAAATGGCTCAGTGGCTTTGGATATGGACTGCCACGCAGCAGGTCCATGGTTCTTATATCACCGCGGGCTTGAGCTTCACCGCATGGTGAAAGGGCATTTTACGACGGTACTTGCCCGTGGAACACCTCTTAGGACAACTGGGTGTCCCACGAATGCCCGCCTGGCTTTTGCTACCACCCTCAAGTCGGAAATCTATCCCCAATCACCTATCAGTGTGTTCCGGGAGCAGTCATTGAAATAACAGGCATATGAGACTTGACAATTATGTATCAAGGTGATGGGCGAAGTGCAATTTATGACTTGTGTCGAAATGCATCTGTTATAGGCTATTTCGTCTATAGCTTGTTCCTTCATAATAAAGGAAAGAAAAAAAATGTATCTTTTTCCTGAAGAAATAAATAAATAGGGAGCCGTCAAAGTTCAACATTCAGCAATTTAATAGTCAGGAATCTGAAATGTTGGTATCATGTAAACCTACCAATGCTGAAACGCCGACTTTTTAAGCTGTGATTAAAACCAAAATATTTTTTTCGGTTATTGGGGTAATTTATGAACCCATATGCTTTGGTGTAAAGGCCACCATCTGTTTAAGATACTACGAACAATACTATTAAAACGTTAATACCATGATGTTGTACAATGGTAATTACGAATTCTAGCCACAAACGTGGACGATCAGATATAATTTTTAATTCCCCCTTCTAATACCCGTGAGTTGATTCCTTAATAAAGTTGGAAACACAACTAAAATAAGGAATCCACAACTTAATTCTTACCTACAAGATGAAAGGTATTCCATTCTAAAATTAGTATCAAGACAAGAGTATACAAAACAATACCCAGAGGTACTAGCTACCGCATACTGAGTATATCTGTACTCGTATCTCGTAACAGTATTAGCAGCTCTACATCAAAGGCTTTGTTGTAGGGTCCTCAACCCAATTATCTGCATTCGATGCATCGAGATAACAGTAATCGAATTGTAGTTGAATTTATATTCAAGAGACACTCTTGCTCCATAATATAATGATTGAATAATTTATTTGACAGGAACAACAAATTTCTGGACGTGATTTAGATTATTCCTTTGAAAATATAACTAACAAAGAGCCGGTTTTTAGCTCGACAAGAGACTTTCTGGTGTTTCCGTGTTTAAAACATTTTAGTAATAAGATCAAAATTAACTTACATCTGTAATTTTTCAATTCATAATGCAATAGATTTTATTGTAAAAACTAACGTAGTTTTCAATCATGCCCGCGTTGACGTCTGGCTTTGATAAATAAACGATACGTAAACGCGGATTTGAAGCAGTGTTGGCTCAGTGGCATTGGCTATAGACTGCCAAGCAGCAGGTCCAAGATTCGAATCCTGCCACGGACTTGACCTTCACCGCATGGTGGAAGGGCATTTTGCCAATGCCCGCCGGGCTAGCGACAACTCTCAAGTAGAAAATCTGTCGCCAAACACTTTACAGTGCGTTCCGGCAGCTGTCCTTAAGAGCCAGTAATTCTGTAGTGTACTGTAACAGCCGTATCGTCCACTGCTGGACACAGCCTCCCCTGTTAAGGGGGTGTTTGCCATAATTCCCTCGCTTGCGATCCCCAATACGCCTGCGTATTTGCGTATTGGGGATAGCAGTTAAGTTGGCAGTTCTTTAGAAGGTGCTGCTGCCCACCTTCAAGTATTTTTCCATTTGTCGCCTCTTACGACACCCATGGGATGATATGGGCAGGTGTAATTCGGACCCGGCACCCCACGGAATGCTAATAATTCTAAGTTAAGCCTATTAACACCTTCGACTACATCATCGCTTACCATCAGGTGAGATTGTGGTCAAAGGCGTACCTACCGATATGTCTGTCATCTAGTTCATTTATTTGTGTTACAGGAAGCTAGCATAAACAATACTAACCATATGGATAAAAATTGCGTGATAAATTTAAGTTAGAACTCAGCAACAGTTAAAATTATTATCCAAGCTGTGGGATTGAAAGTTCTAGGGAAAAACAAGCTTAAAAAATCTGAAGGACATCCTAGCATCTGGGATGTCATTTTAGAGCATTTTAGGTAAGGATGATGGATAGGAGATGAGAAAATCCGGTATATAACTAAATAAATATTTATTTGATTTATAAATAAAGAAATGGTCAGAAGGGGTCGCCTCAATCCCAAAAACTAAAGTATTTAAAAATAAAAAGTTTGTATATTTTCTACTTCTTCCCCATGGGGAGCCAGGTTAGAATGTAAACCTTCCATTTCTACCTGCGGGAGTCATAAGAGGCGAGTAATGGTAAAATACCGGAAAGTGGGCAGCAGCGCCTTCTGAGGAACTGATATCTTAAACTGCAATCCCCATGTCACCTGCCAAGCTTGGGGATTATGGTGAATAAAATGGGGGAGGCTGTGTTCAGCAATGGACAGTCAGACTGAAACAGTATATTCTCTATAATGTCCTCTTTTTAGGTTACAAATTATAAAAACGCAGTTTTGAAGCTCTGTTCTATAACCAACAAAGATTATCCGTACAAGCTATTGCAATCCGGAATCCTAATAGTCACGAATTGCACATGGCTATGATTTTTAAATTTTTTGAATCACTAGCTTCTTATTACTCGTTGAAATTTTTACTATTATGTCTTTTTATAACTGTGCAACTTCTTTCATATTTCTCACGTTGCAAAATAAGCAAAACGCATTTTATCGCGGCAACAGGGTCTGCGGTCGGTGGCAGCGGCGGTGGCGGCGCGTTTTTATTTTTGACAAGTGCCATCGATACTCTCAGCGCCGCCATTGTTTCTCTGCTTTCTACAGAAGTACGTGCCATAATGGTGAAAAAATATATTATGAAAATAAAATGTATAAGCAACGTAGCACTTTTGTAGTAAGAAAGTACTGTCTCATATTCCTAACTAGGTAAGTATCAAATGAAGATAATAAAAAAATGGCATTTCTTTATAAACCGAAATTAAATTAATTCTTCAACGATGATACTCAATTCACGTAAAGGCTCGGAAAGATTAATATTTTCATTTGAAATACGCGTGGTATAGTTTTTAGAATTTGAACAATTACAAAGTTCTATAAAAATAATATTACTTTCAATATTACTACTTGTAGTAGTTACCTTCACTAGATAGAAACATCTGACATCCAACCTTCATTCAATTTCACCAGACTAATGATCCGAGATAAGCAGGTAAGGCAGGCTAACGCACTCTATAAATTTGTAAGGTATCAAGAGATATATCTATTTGCGTCATTAGTGTTACCGCAGGCAAGTACGACACCATTGGAGCTAGCCTGTAGCAGAAACTGCTCCTAAATTTCTGATCCTAGGAAGTATACTGTTTCTGCTTGTGCTTCACAAAAGTAACAAAATTACTATTACTATTCCATCTTATGCCTTCACCAACAATTGTAGTTATATTTTATTTTATTCTGAAAATTAACAGCTTGTTCACAAAATATAATACAAAGGCCCCGTTTCAGAATTTCCTAATAAAGTTTCGGGTTGCTATGCAACACATAAAATAACTGAATGATAAAATTACAGTTAACATGCAGCGCGTTTCCAGCTTTAACCGATGGATAGGCTAAATCGATGACTGTGAAACGCAAAGATAGTGTTTTATTTATTAAATGTGTTCTGGGTAGTAAAATCGGAACTTACTCGAAACAGGCCCTTAGCTAAAAAACTTGGCTAATTAAAAGTTTTCACAATCGATATAGGTACTTATAAATTTATAAATTTATCAATCGTCATCTAGTACTATGCAAAGCGAAACTGAACTATGAAAATGGTAATATTTTCAACGAATATTTATAAAATATTAAATTAAAGTTACACCACTGTGGAGTTAACAAAATCTGCGCCAATGGCGATCGCGTTTCAGCGAAATATACTTTGACGTGTTCGAATTTCAAAAATGTTTCTTTTTTTTTCTCGTTTCCGCGCACGAGTCGAGGACAATGCCGTCTGGGCGTAACGAATAACATGATTTATAAAAATGCATGTGAGCCACTGGCCTTATACAGGATGCCTATACTTCGTACAGACCTTTTCACCATCGAAAGCATGCCGCTCCGTATTTTTTGAGGGTAGTTGCACCTACTTCCAACTGCCGACCCAAGCGATCATATAATGTTACATTTTACTGTTTTGACTGTATGTACCATTAGCATTTATACCTACAATAACACGTAGGTACAAATGCGCATAAAAATTGTACCGTACATTTAAAAGTGAACAGGTATAACTAAATAGGCACCCGGCTGGGACTCACGAAGAAATTTAGATTATTTCTTTCCAACAAGGACTTGGCAAATGGGTTTATTTACTATTATGCTTAATTTTAAAAATAAATCATACGATTTTATAACACAGGTATGTAATTCTTATCTATATTTAGTGTTTGAAAAGGTATGCAAACAATTTTTTTTGAAGCGTAGTGAAGTTTTCTGAGCGGTTCTTAACCTATCAGCTAAGTTTAGCAAAATCCTCCGCGGTCATAACTTGGATGGGTGACCGCTAGTGGCATTACTGAGGAGCACTTCAATGCTACGGAGGTTACGTAAAGCCATCGGTCCTGGTTGCTGTCTTAGGATGGCAGTCGTAACAGCATGTAGGTATAACAGCATTTTCCGCATGCCCGCCTGACTAGCTACCACCCTCAAGTATAAAATATGTCGCCAAGCACTTAACAGTGTATTATAAGCAGCTGCCCTTGAGAGTCCTTAATTCTAGGTTAGCCTGAACAATACCTTTGACCACATCATCAATTACCATCAGGTGAGATTGTGGTCTAAGACTGGGCTACTCAGACTACATAGACCACAATCTCAGCTTTATACTAGTATAAGAAAAAATAATAATTAAAAACTATATTTCTAAATATTATGATTACAAGCACTACCGCGTGCTAAGCGAAAATCATAATTTTACAAATTATTGGAATACAAAATACCCGCCCGGGGCGAAACATTTTGTACTCCAATAATTTGTAAATTAAAAACTAATTAATGAAATCGTGATATTAAAGTAGTGAGTTGTGGTATTTAATAATAATATTCAAAAATGTTGAACTTCCTAAATGTTTTTTTATCTTTTAGGAGTTCTTCAAATCAACCGATAGGCAATACGCCTGCAACACGACATCTCTTATACAGTCGCGTACAAAATTGGTAAGCATTGAGTGTTGAATACAAAAGGTTATATTATAAATTTAAAGTGAGCTGCTCGTTAAAATATCAAGTTTGCGATGTTGTTTATTTGTTCGCCATTTTGTTTATTTGTCTGTCATTTTGTTCGTTTATTTGTGAGTCACAAACACGGTAAATATGATTAGTAATTTTTTGTTGTAGAACAAAACATGGCGTAATATGACAACGTGATGGAGATGTAAGGATGAATATATATAAATGTTTCAGTTTTTCTTCAAATGATACGTATTTGTTAACTTTAAGTAAGATGACAGATTGATAAGAGAAATGAATTTAATATATCTACATTGTTTTGTTATAAAGTGAAATCGTTTTATTACAAAGTAATCTGAAGGAGTTTTAATAATTGTATCTCAATTAAAAAAAAATATGATGACTTAGTAGCAAACTGCGTGTCATATTGACCAAACAGTTAAAAGAAACTTTACACGATGTGTAAAGTTACTTTACACGATATAAAAGAAACTTTACACGATGTGTAAAGTTTCTTATATATAATTCGTTTAGGGTAAATTAACGAATCGCTTAAATGATAATTATATAATTATAATGATGCCCATAATAAGATTTATACTCGCAGAATAATTATAATGCGACGTTGAGACATCCCAACTCTTTGGGTTCTTTTAGGTCATAGACCCTTAAAACGTGAAGCTTTATTTTAGCGGGTACGATGAATGATATCTGTGTTTTGGTACAGTCAGTGAAAAAACCGTATTAATCAATCTATATGATATGATTAAATTCTTGAGTAGGTTTATAAGATGCTGTTCATTGTATTATGATGTTAATAGTTATTGTTTGATAATTCACCTAAATCATTAACATTAATGTAATTAATTTTTGTTAATTTATCATATTATATCTGTACTGTAGTATTTCAATAAAGAGTTATATCTTTCTATCTATCTAAAATACGAAGCAGATAGAAGATGCGACGAGTGATCCTGGTGTTATTGATTTGGCATAATTTTTTCAGACATAATGTTATGAATGCTGCCACCTGTTTATGAACGAGGCTTGTGAGCTGCTTATTGACTTGCAATGAGACGTGTAATACGCGCTTATAGTTTGTGTTATTAAATGTTATACATTTACCGGCAAAAACACTCACGTTGGGGATCGAGTACGTCGACCCGGGTTTCGAGCATGTCAGATGCTCATCATCAGGGCGATTCAGTTCAAACCCGTGATAGCATTGATAATAGGCGTCATAGCTTGAATCATGCCGCGGCATGCTTGTGCTGTGCTGCATGGTGGAAGAGTATTTTTAAAATGCCTCGGAGTACCAAACCTGTAGCCAAGTGTCAAACGGAGTGGTCTAGTGACAGTTCTAGCGAGGCAGTCATTCTAGGCGTAGCCTGTATGTTGTCATCATTTACAGTGGCTGTAACAAAATATAGAAACTATATAAAATACTACAGTTACTAAAATAAAAGCATTCAGACAACCTATAAGTCCTTGCAAACTTATAGGCAGTCCAAATGCTTCAGCCCACTACCAGATGGCAGCGTGTCCAGCACTTTTGCAGCATTACCCCGTTACGTTGAGCCAAAGTGCCAGCATTTTGATCATGTACAAACGAGATTATGGTATTTAACACGAAAGGTATGTTTTGTAAATTTTTTAAACGAACAAAGCCATTGCTATCTAAGCAATTTAAACTTCTGCTGAGTCGAATATATATAATCGGGTGTATAGGATATTCTGATGAGCACTATTAAGACTGGAGATGTATAACTAAAATAAATGCCAATTACTGACTCAGAATTACCAACATAAATAAAAGCAATTCCAGTTCAAACAACTTTGAAAGTTTTTTATCTCGACTGTACTGAACACGCGGTGGGCAGAGGCATATAATGCGAACCGGTCCCGGCCCACCAATGCTTATTCAATGGCCTGCGAACCGCAATAACATATGCTTACTGCACAAAAAACTCACTAGCTACCACCTTACAAGTTATGATACCATTCCTACTTACTTTACATGGGATTATTTGCTTTAAAACAATAGAAAGAGAGGTCGTAATGCCGTATAGAATAAGACGGTAGTTGTGATTTTTGAGGAACCATTGTGTAGATGCTCCGCGTTTGTGATAGCATCTTCATCAATTTTATAGTCTATTGTAGACTTTTTTATCATTTATAGAGGGATTAAAATGCTCTGTTTAAGTTGTTTTATTGAGGAATGCTCGTTAAGAAAACTTATGAAATGTATATGCGGTTTAAATTTCAGTTCAAAGCACTTTAATTTGGCTGGTGCGTTTTATAAAGGTTCACATTGTAAATATAAAAATAAACCTGCATTTAGTTTTAAATATTTTGTGGTTTCGTATAAAATTAATAATACAATGTTTTTGAAATGAAATTCTCGTGAGCTTCACACATATTTAAATATTATAAACGAGCCCAGCGCTGCTGGTGCTAGGTGATGAGCTCCTAGCGTGCCCGGCGGAAGACGGTGGGCCTACTTCGTCGTCTGTGGGCTCGCTCCGCCCCCACCCAGCTCCCCGCTGCCGCCGGCGCCGAGCCGCGCGGGCCGCGCGCCGCAGTGCCCGTCGGTAGCTCGCAGACGCAGCTGTGCACTCGCTCTGATGATGAGCATCTGATATGCTCGAAACCCGGATCGACGTATTCGATTCCCAACGTGAGTGTTTTTTGCCGGTTTTATTTATAATATTTAAATAATACAATGGTTTAAGCAAATCATTTGCAGTCTGATTTAAAAATACTTTTAGATATTTTTCCCAAATTGTGACCTCGCAATTATTATTGTTCAATATTATACAGCTTAATATTTGATTTCGTATATACATCTCCCGGTTTCAGAATAATTGTTCCATATTTTTCTGAATATCGTAAAAGCAACTAAAGCAAACCATACGCCACATAAGCATGCCCTTATTATTTTATTATCCATTTTAATTTTTGTCCTAGTATCTTATTATCATTAAAATTCTCGGCTTAAATTAGCTCAGTTCAATGTCATCCGATTTGAATGATATAAAGTTATAAAGTTAACGGAGGGTAATGAGCAACATGCTGCTACTATCTTATGTCCTTTCTCGGGGTTTAAACTGTTTTCATACCAAATTTCATCCAAATCGGTCCAGTAGTTTTTAAGTTTATCCGTTGCATACAAAAATACCAATAATAATTAATACAAATAATAAATTCTAGGTTAGTCTGAACAACATATAAGACCACATCATCACATACCATCAGGTGAGATAGTGGTCAAAGGCTAACCTATCAGGCATAAAAAAAAATACAAATCTTCATAATCTCTTTGTAATATTAGTATAGATTGTTTCTTTGTCATCTAGTGTGCTAAGTGTTGCTATAGAGAAAGCACATAGAATCTACTTTTCTATAAATATAAGGATAATAGCATAATAATGACGAACAACAAAAAAAATAATGCAAACCTAATATTTGATCTGTTCAGAAATGCTAACAAACTATCAAACTCCTTATTCCTATTTCCTTCTTCAATAACTTTACAAAACTAATCTTCAATACCAAAGTTCGGCATGAAGGTCCTACGCATTCCACCCTTATTAGGCATCCAGATGGTACCTTAACATATCCCAGTCCTATCGCCAGCATTTTAAGACCTCGCGTATCACAACTTTGTATTCCAACCTTTTCAATAGAAATAGCTCTTTCTATAATGGTGGGCTTAAAGAAATAAAATACAGGAGATACAGGATAGGCGACGACAATACATGTTCGGAATTTAAAATTGAGTGTAAAATTTAGAATCGTGCAATCACAGAAATAAGGTAGATTCAATACGCGCTCCTTATTTCTGTGGCGGTATACAAGTGTTGTTTTTTCTTTTTCTTTAAAATGCTTGTTTTGGGTCGGTATGGTAAAGAGGTGGTATGTAAATTACTGTTTTATGCCATCATAGATTAATGAAATTATATGTTTGAGATTGCTTAGGGCTTCTTCTCCATCATAAGGTTTAATGACAGAGCTTTCATAAAGTGGGCGTACGTGTTAGTATCGTGTTAATGAGAAGACACACATCACTTTTGGATTATTTCTAATCCACAGTTTATGGCGGGATACCCCCAAAATGTTCTCCATCTACCCTCTAAAGACATACCAATACTTTCCTTGCAGAACACTCTGTTCACAATCTCGCTCTATTCATAATTCATCATCACTATGGCGTGTCTGCCATAACGTATCACGAATGTCGTCTTCAAAGTATACTCTTCCATGAACTGTTGTAATCTTCTATCACTGATGTACACTGATCACGGTCATCACAATCAAACAAAAATAATATGCAAACTGTCGGGATTTTCTGGCTCCGACAGCGTAATGACTGCCACCCTAAAAGAATAACCAGGGCTGACGGAAGGCACGTTAGCTTCAATAACACAAAAGCGCTCAGTAGTAAATCTCAATAGCGGTCACCCATCCCTACAACGTAGTAAGATTATTTTTGACTTAATATTATAAATGCGAAAGTAACTCTGTCTGTCTGACTGTCTGTTAGTTACGCTTTCACGCCAAAACTACTGGACCGATTTGAGTGAAATCTGGTATGGAAATAGTTTGAGACCCGGGAAAAACATAGGATAGTTTTTATCTAACTGCGCAAAAAGAGGTTAATGTTTTTGCGCGATAACAGACATACGCGCGGGGGGAGCCGCGCCCGGAAAGCTAGTAATTTTATAATTACGAGACGTAAGCGGGGTAAGGCATAAAGTCAAAATCTTTTGGATAATAACATTTGTCGCAGAATTACAACTAAATAAATGTAGTTCTTAACTTAAATCATTTTGAAGCATTCATAGCCAAGCGGTAATATATCCTTGTAACATCCGAAACAAGTAGAAAAAAGACCGAGTTCAACGATAAAAAGGCGTTTAATTTTATGTTATTATAATTGATAAATCAAATAATACAAGCTTTCGAATATAAAAAAAATCGGCCAAGTGCGAGTCGAACTCGTCCACGAAGGGTTCCGTACCATTAGCTATACAACATTAGACTTCATATTTTAATCTTTTTTGGTTTAATGTGCGCGGGTCCGACTCGCACTTGGGCAACTTTTTGTATGTGTTGTTATAGCGGCAACAGAAATATATCATCTCTGAAAATTTCAACTGTCTAGCTATCACCGTTCTTAAGATATAGCCTGGTGACAGACGGACGGACAGCGAAGTCTTACTAATAGGGTCCCGTTTTTACCTTTTAGGTACGGAACCCAAAAAACATCAAATTGGCACTATGCAAAGAGATAGGAGGTAATAAACACAAAAGAGTCGAATTGAAAACATTCATCATTTTTAAAGTCTGTTAAAATAGTATTTTAAATGTTCCTGATTCCGCATTGTTGTCCCCTATTCTCCTCTGTCAAGACAGAACAATGCGCCAACTAGGCATGCCACAACTCATGAACTTAAGTAGGGTTAAATTTTGAATAAATTAAATTAATAAATTAATAAATTTAATAATTTAATAAATTTTTAAATTTTAATTAAATTTTTTTAAATTTTTAAATTTAAATTTTTAAATTTTTAAATTTTTTTTTTTAATTTTAATTTAATTTTTTTTTAAATTTTGCACATTACACAACCAGTTATTATTTAAGTAATATATATACTATCAAGAGCAATAGCTTTCCCAAGCATTTAATGGTGAAATGACGTCAGAAAAGCGACTGGTCATCAAACTGAAGCGTAACGCATTGTAAAACTCTAGTGATGTTTGTGAAGCTAGAATTAAAATATTAAACCGTCCCCATTAGAGGGATAAAAGTAGGAAGATGATGAGAAGAAAATATAATATATGAGCAACTTGGGACCATAAACTATCAACTACCATTGTCTTCATTTAAACTACCCGTTAATACGATTCCCTCTCAGAATGATGGATAGTACCAGATGCAAGTAGCTTTGCTTCTAAATTATTACTTGCAATTTATACGTTCATTGCAATTTGAATCTTAGCACTCAGAAAACAAGGTTCACAAACTCAAATAGAAAAGGATTTATGCATTGGAAGCTGAGACATTTCCATGGATGATACATCAATAGTTAATCGTTGGCGATGATTTTAATCTTTTAAAGAGCTTTGTCTTGTAAGTTTTTGCATGTTTTGTACAAGAATAGCTGATGATAATTTAAGAATATATCTTCTATATCTGAGGACTGTTCTATATCTTCCTATTAGATGTCTTAAAAGGAGAAATTCAAAGTCGAAATCATTAATTTAATTTAGGCGTCTACGACGCTCTTATGAATGTCGATTACAAATTTTAATATTGAAATAATCTACATTTTACTGCCACGTTCTGCAAAAAAAATATTTATATAGCCACAGTGAGAAGATCGGGCAAGAAACTGGGGGCCATTCTTGTAAACGTTTTTTACAACAGACAGCTTCCACGTTGATAGGGTGTTGCTACAGCTACACATTAGGCACACGACATGGCTTTTTACACATTATGCCTCCAAAAACTGAAAGGTAGTTGTTATACTATCACCAACGCGGGTTGGCATCCGGTAGGCAGCCGGCCATATAAAATCTAATTTACAGCTTTATGTAATACTTGTATTCACATTTATATATATGATTACAAGTGCATGCAATAGTGCTTGTTATCATATTTATAAATGTGAAAATAGCATTTAATAATCAAAATTTTAACATAAAATAACCGACTTCAAACATAAATATTTTTTAACCAAAAAAATGAAACCGACTTCAACACCCAAAAGTGTGAAATAACTTGTTGAAGTCGGTACCATGATGGTTCAAAAGTACCTATTGTAAAAGTAATATTGTGCGCATGGTACCGACTTCGACAAGTTATTTCACACTTTTAGGTGTTGAAGTCGATTTGATTTTTTGTTAAAAAAAATTATTTCAATCTTTTTAGTGTAACTCAAAAACGGCTTGACCGATTTTGATGAAATTTAAAATGGAACCAAACGACGAGTATCAGCTTTCAAACAAAAAAATATTTTTTTAAATCGGTTCACCCAGTCAAGAGATCTGAGGTAACAAACATAAAAAAACAAAAAAAAAACGGATGAATTGAGAACCTCCTCCTTTTTTGGAAGTCGGTTAAAAAGGAAGAACTCGAATATTACTCACTAGATCTCACTCAAATTTAAATGATACCACAGCACAAGCACCAGTTTTCAATGTACTCGTAAATAAATCATCAAAATAGGTCCAACCTGTAAGAGATAATGTGAGGTAACACACACACAAAAAAATACAGTCGATTTGAGAACCTCTTTCTTTTTCGAAGTATTTCTAGAAAACTAAGAATTATTAGAGCAAATTGTTTTCTATCCCGGGCAGGAATCGAAACCACGTCCCGTGTACCGGGTGCCTACATAAACCACTTGGTCACCGAAACATGCTTCTCGCCGAAATTTTGTGTTCTATCCGTATTCTTCAAACCGTCATAGAGGACGGTGCTCGTCATCAACCAGACTATTAGACTTCGTCAGATCAAATGAAGTGCTTAATAGCGGGACGGGAGCTCGAAAAAAATGTTCAAATTCAAATTCAAAAGATAATAATATAAAGACCGGCCTTTCTATATCTGCCTACGTAGGCAACTCAAATTCTTTGGCCATATCGCTAGAAAGAAGGAATATAACCAAAAGCAGCTTATGGTTACTGGCAAGGTGGATGACAAGCGCCCAAGGGGTCATAGTTCGTTGAGATGGTAGGAGAAAATCCGCAGGGCTTTGAACTCCAATTTCTCCACGATGTCAAAGACAAGTGGCAAGATAAAAGTACTCCAGAAGCGGGGTCATCATGACCCTCGGTAATGAGGAGAACCACTCGATAATGTAAATTCACATACAAGATATCATCAGTTACAATATGAAGTTTTATCATTCAAATCCTCATATGAACATCAAACGCATGCACTTAGTCTTTTGCGTGCTGTCAAAGCTTGGTGATTGGTAGTCATTGTTGTGATTGTTAGCATAAGGTTTATTTTGCAATGTTTGCTTACATTTTTCCGATGATGAACACTTATCAATTTTTAGTTCAATTGTGTTACCAGTTATAATCCGTCTTGAATGGCTTCTTAATCTAAAATCTAAAAATGCAACAGCCACTTCTATTCTCAAAATGCTTTCTTTAGTAGCTGGTAACTCTTTCAAAAATAGATTAATATAAAACACAATATTTCCTTCAAGTCTAACAATATCACTTACGTAACCATTTATTATCTCACAAAATAGTGAAGTAAGCTCTAAAGTATTCTATAAATCTGCAAAAATATTCGAACATAAACAGTGAAGCGCGCCGCCCGTGATGGGGACTCGAATATTTGAATCCTGTCAAAGAAGTATAAATTGTGGATATGGCATTGAGTATAAACTCTCGTGTCTTCATAAAGGTGAGATGACTAGACCAGATTATAAATTCTACGTGCTAGGTCTTCATTTTTGTCTTGTTGACCTTCAAGCAGAGCTGTTTAAGTTTTTATATTGTTTTTGTTAATATTACAAATAGAATAGAAATCCATTTTGACAAATATTTTTCAGAGTTTCTTATATTTTTTATGTTATGTGGAGAAGACTGCTTCACCAAAATAATGGGTTGTTATCAAAATAACATTATCGTAGCCTATTTTGAGTATATAAGAGATGTACACGTAATATTTTCTAAATATTCGCTTTACAGTACCTATATCTCTTTTTGTTAATGTTATGGAGTTAGAAGAAGAACAAGTCACCTGTCTGATGGTAAGCGTCACGCCTGCCCATTACAGTTGCACTGTCCCATTTCTTGTTCTGCTTGACATTGCACTGCGCTGGTTACTTCGAGACGTTAACTCTTATGTCTCGTTTGCCAAGTAAATTCACTCGCTACAGTGCCCTTTACATTTGAACACAGTTTTGCTAGCACACTACTGCTTCAAGGCAGTACCTCTGACACTCCAGTGGTATTCACCAAATTGAACTTTTGCTGAGACCTGATACGATATACTTAAATCCTATTCAAGTGAATTCCCGGTCAGTAGGTATTTTGACAGTTTAATATAACTCTCATATATTCCTGTCCTTACCCACGCATATGGTTTTGGTACAATATATCTTCTCCAAACTACCTTAAACCATTTATATACGTCTTTGTTACCAACATAAGACAACACAAAGGACTTCTTGGTATGACTTAGTAGTCTTCAGTTTCATGGCTGGCTGCCTAACTGCATCCCACTTCAAGATTGATATGTTGGGAGTATAACATGTATAGAGTAATAAAGATACTAAAAAGTCCTGATGTGCACCCTATGTGCCGGAAAACCTATCATTAGCGTGACTACTACTAAGTCGGTACATGTTGCTTATTTGTCGCAATTTTTCCTTAGTCGACTTTTACGACCTTCAGCGGAAAGATATGTAACAGTTTTTATTTTAACGCTGGAGAAACTATGACATATCCACCGTTATTTCATCCGGCAACATTCCTCCATCAATGGCGGCGTGACAAACTTTCGCTCGGAGAGAAATATTTGCATAAGTTCTTATAACAGCAATCGGGTGATCACCATCTTACCCAGAGTCAATAATGGCACTTTTAGAGTAAATATTTTTGCTCGGAGAGACTTCAAATCATTGAATAGTCAAAAGCTGTGAAATAATTCCAAAATGGGCATACACAGCAATGTATCTTTTCTATTTCCTTAGTACACTTTTTTTAAGCCTTTGGTTTTTTTAAGCATTATCACTAATGCGCACGAAGATGGTAAGCGTGCTTGAGCTAGAATGGAAACAAGCTCTCAAGGAAAGCGTCCGAAATAGGCCATTATATGCTTGGCGGCAAAGTTTAAATTGATGGTAGCTAATCAGGCGGGTATTTCCTTAATACTCTAACACCAGTACCTACGTAGCCTAAAACTGCCATTCTAAGTTTTTTTTCATGTCATTGTAACGATCCAATTACGAGGCCCCCCTTATATTAAGCAGTAGCCTCTGCCTATAACAGATGAATTTCGTCAAAAATAACGAACTGCACTGCACCTGCCACCCTGAGACACACAGTAGTTGAGTCTCATGTACCTATTACTGCTGTGTTAGGTGCTGTAGCCCAGCACCTAACACACTGTTAGGGCTACAGATTTTCTACTTGAAGGTGGTGGCTAGCTACGCGAGCATTCGCAAAATGCCCTTCCACCATGCACAATTGTCCATTTACATTAAACGGTTTGAAGAGTCAGTGTTATTTTTTTACACAGAGCGGAGTGGGTACGTGTACAAGGAGCCAAGCGAATTCCCAGTCCCAGAAATTTTGCGAGTTTCACACAATTTTCGGGAAACAAAAAAGGATCACCAAAGATTTAATGAGTATTATCACCCGAAATTTACGAAGGATCGGCTTGGTGACCGGGATAGATAGGTCTACGGGTCGCCTGCACGCGCTTAACATTCTACCTACGCATGCAGAGCTGGACTGACGACTTTGCAAGCGCGAAAGAGGATGCAAACGATCAGCCGCACCTAATATTTCAATCTGCGCGCATTGAAATAAATCTTGAGTATCCTAAATCATCAATATAAAAATTTGATATGTTCTCCGAATTATGGACTCTAAGCAGTCCAAGTAGTGACCACAGAGATACAACTAGGCAAGATCCACTGGACAGCTACCAGCTGGTCTACTCTTTGTTCTTCCAATAAAATAAGTACGAAAAAATACTCCTCATTTCTATTACAAAATTAGAACGAAAGGATAAATTATAGAAATGTGCGGGATTCGAACCCGCGCCATCCACCCTTATAGCCGGAGTATATAGTCTAACTGCTAAGCCAAGATGACGTTATAACGTATGACTCTAATTTATCCATTCGTTTTTAAGCGTTATACGGAGATGGAGTAATAGCAAAAATATAAATATTATTTTTGCGATTATGTTCTTCCAATCGCACATATAGGAAAAATTACTCCCAATGTACTACCATTAGAATTAGTAACATAAAAAAACCGGTTCTACTATGTTGTTTCGAATAATATCACTGTTGTTATTAAAATAGTAAAGTGCTACTAGTTCTATAACAAGAACAATATGCTTCCTGAGCGCTCAGAAATAATACATTAAAATCACTTTAATGACAAAAAATTTGGTTTTCAAGAGCTAACACATCAAGATTATTAAGGCGATTAGAGTCGCCAATGGCCTTGAGCATCTGGGCCTAATCGAGCTTACTTTACTCGCGCATCGCCGCATACGTTCCGCGCTCGCTGCACAAATATAACGGTCAAAGAATATGCAGATGCGCGATGCGCTCCGGTAACATGGCACTTTATATGCCTACCGCACTATTCTAGTGAGTATCCGCAGTTGCAACTGCGACTGAGATCAGTATGAAAATTTATAGTGTACCTACCTAGGTTGTTCTGGACGTCTTTATTCCTTTTATTTATTTTTCAATGTCATGTGCCGAGTGAAGAAAGTTACTCAGATTTGGCTGAAGATCGATATCTAGGTTGTGCTGAGGGTCATTATTCCGAATTTGTAATTATTTTTCAAATGTCATCTGCCAAGTGAAGAAAAATTATACGATTTGGCTGAAAATTGATATGTAGGTTGTTGTAGATGTTATTATTCCAAGTTACGAATTTGTTTTAGGTTGACGTCTGCCAAGTGAAAAGTTTACTTCGATTTGGCTGAAAATCGATATCTAGGTTGTTCTCAGTTCACACACAAACACTTTAAAAACCTGCTGATTTTAGTAATATGCTACATAAACGAGTTTTCCAATTAAAATTACCTGTTATTCGTACATTAATGCAATAAGATTTAGCCCTTTTATTGAAACATATTTATATAATCAAGTCCTGATTAATCAGTGCAATATAAAACATAGTTCAGTGTTTGAAGCCAAAAGCATCATTGTTAATTGGTTGTTCACGTTTAACTATGATGAGACTGAAAAAGTTTTATCGATTACATCCTAAATTTATTTAATTGATAATTTTAAGAATTAACCTTTTAATATAATGTTATGTATTCATAATTTATATATTAATAATATACGTATTTATTTATGATTTCTATATAATGATCATATTAACATACATTTTACATACATCCAGTTTATATATATATATAAATGTCACAGGGTGCGACTGGGGGCGGGCTTTTTTGTAAGTTGTTGTTCTATTGACATTTAATATCTTTTAATTTGTGTTAATTGACATTACGGAAAAAATAATAAAAAAAAATTATACATATATAGTAGAAAATATATTTAATATTTTCATTTTAAAAAATTCGCTTTAGATATAGTAATATACATAAAGCATCATACATACAAACACGTATGTAACACAAATTTATTTAAAATATAAATACCACCTGTGTGGATAATTTATAAAAAAAGTGTATGAAACTGATGTTATTTTATGGATAATTTGTAAGTTAAATTTATGTTTATAACTATTTTGCGTGAAAAATTGTACTGAAGTCAACTGTGCACTAACCCTATTACTGTACAGCTCAAGCAGCAATACAAGATTTGGAAAAAGTGTTATTGGCTTAAAAAAAGGTTTTTTTTATTATTTTACTGTTTATATTACTATTATTATATTATTATTCCGGACGTTTTTATTCCAAATTTCGAATTTATTTTTCGATGACGTCTGCCTAGTGGAAAAAGTTACTAAGATTTGGCTAAAAATCGATATCTAGGTTTTTCTGGGCGTCCTTATTCCAAATTTGGAATTTACTTTACGATGACGTCTGCCAAGTGAAAAACGTTACTTCGATTTGGCTGAAAATCGATAACTAGGTTGTGCTGGGCGTCATTATTCCGAATTTTGATATATTTTTTTAATGTCGTCTGTCAAGTGAAGAAAGTTACTCCGATATCTAGGTTGTGCTGGGCGTCATTATTCTGAATTTGAATATATTTTTTATGTCGTCTGCCAAGTGAAGAAACATACTCCGATTTAGCTGAAAATTGATATTGAGGTGGTCGTAGACGTAGGAAATTTGTTTTATTATGACGTCTGCCAAGTGAAAAATGTTACAACGATTTGGCTGATATATGGGTTGTTCTAGACGTCTTTTTCTGAATTTGGAATTAATTTTTCTATGACGTCTGCCAAGTAAAAAAGTTACTCCGATTTGGCTGAAAATCGATATCTAGGTTGTTCTAGACGTATTTATTCCGAATTTGGATTTTAATTTTCTAAAACGTCTGCCATGTGAAAGATGTTTCTCAGATTTGGCTGAAAGTTGATTTCTGGACGTCATTATTCTACATTTGGATTTCAATTTTCAATGACGTTTGCTAAGTAAAGATAGATGACGTATTTTTAAAACGCTAAGATGTACCGGATAAGAGTGCGAAAATTATCATAATCAATCGTTTATTCAAATCTCCTTATAAATAAGATTATAGCCGACGACGCAGGTTTACTCGATTAAAAACGACGATATAAGAGGAAGATTTGTATGTTTTATATTATTTTTGTATGTTTTATTGTACATTGAAAAATAAGAAAAGGGACGACTGTGTCGTACGCAAAAATACAAAATGGCGAATGTTTGTGCGCCCCGCGCCCCTGCCCTAGCCCTTCTGACATCCGGGCTGGTTTTTGATGCTTATTCAATTGCATAGATAGTACAATCGTATCTGTTAAATATAAATAATGCTACTTCCATACATTACATACACAACAAATATACCATCAAGGCTACCTTAAAAATAGCTACTTCCTTTTAAAGACATTAAAAAACATATAATATAACACATACAGTTATGTGTCGCCTACAGAGATGTCCTCAAAAATTGTAGATTGTTATACAAGGGTTGAAAGGAATCAATCCCCTTACGAGGTATTTAGACATGTCGGCCCTTGAGAAGGAAGCATTTACTATTAATTAGATAAATATCTACAGCTATATTGTAAAAATTGGTTCCATCGTGAAAAGGTAACCGAGATACTTTCTCAATTATTAGGAGATTTCAATAATTGATTGATAAGTACGAGTAATCATAATTTTCCTACTGCGGCGTTAGGGAGCTGCTAATCATCCACGGCCAGCAGGTAGGTAAACTCAGGAAATAGGTTTGAAAAGTTTATTAGGCCTTATCAGGTTGCACAAAGTCAAAGTCAAAATCATTTATTCAATTTAGGCGTCTACGACGCTCTTATGAAGGTCAATTACAAATTTTAATATTTAATTATACTACATTTTACTGCCACGTTCAGCAAACAAAAATTATAGAGCCACTGCGAGAAGAACGGGCAAGAAACTCGGGGCCATTCTTTTAAACGTTTTTTAACAATGTGTTAAGTACATACTACGTAGTGAAATTATTACAATACTTAATTTACATTACGTAGGTGACAGGCGCTAGCTTGGCAGAGGCGAACCAGTCCATGCATTTTTGTCGTTAAAGTAATCACAAACTGTGTAGTAAGATTTCTTTATCAAAATATTCTTCACATGCACAGCCGCACAGTTCTACCTGAAGTTATATAGACTGGGGGGAGACACTGGCCTGATAGTACACGTGATCCAGGTCGGCCGATAGTTCTGGATCTAGGTAGCGAGTGCTCGAAACAACCGTCCTCAGGTTAAGTCAGTGAAGTGGAATCCTGGAAGGAAGACACCGGCTTAGTGGCTGATATTCCTCAGCCAACTGTTGCCAAGCCGCGCCGATCGTGGTACTATTACTAGCGACTTACAGTTTAAAACTCACAGTCTAGCGCAGTAGGGCAGCACAGCTGTTTACGTTACATAGGTTTTAGTCAGCACTATGAAATAACAATAATAAATAAGGAACTCACCCTAGAGGGATTCACGCACTTCACAACAAGTAAATAACAATTAAGATCGATAGTACGTATTATATTTTTATTTAGCGCAAGACGAGTGTTCCTTGCCAATTGCATAGACAAATGACTGCACGCCACAGATTAACTCATAGTAGTTAAGCTAACTGCATTCAACAGATAAGGAATTTGTTTAGCGTTCTTTCACTGGTTTTCGACGCATTAGCGAAAATACTTTTAAACGTTCACAAGCCGTGGGTTCCACACGTAATTATTTTTCATAATTAGCAATATCAACGTAAGTTTATAATTTTAAGTGGTATGTAAGTTAGTTAAAGAATTTAATTAATATATTTTTAGTTTATGATTAACATCTATTTTTTCATATTACGAATAATACTTTATTTAAGTAACAGCGTTAGGCACAACGTTACACTACATATCTTACCGTTTTCGAGATACGTCATATATCTTCACTTGGCGACGTCATTGATAAATAAACTCCAAATGTTGAATAATGACGTCCAGAACCATCTAGATATCAGTTTTAGCCAAATTGGAGTAACTTCTTTCACTTGGCAGACGTCTTCGAAAAATTAATTTTCGGAATAAGAAAGTCTAGTACAACCTATCGATTTTCAGCCAAATTGGAGTAACTTCTTTTACTTGGCAGACGTCATCGAAAAATTACTTCAGAATTTGGAAAAAAGGCGTCCAGGAAAACCAGGATAAGTATCGATTTGTAGCCAAATCGAAGTAACTTTTTTCACTTGGCCGACGTCATTGTTAAATAAATTCTAAATTTGGAATTAAGACGTCTAGAACAACCTAGATATCGATTTTCAGCTAAATCAAAGTAACTTTCTCCACTGGGCAGACGTCATCGTAAAACAAATTCTAAATTTGGAATAATAACGTCTAAAACAACCTATATCCATTTTTAGTAAATTCTGAGTATTTTTCTTCACTTGGCAGACGACATCGAAAAAAATATTCCAAATTCGGAATAATGACGCACAGCACAACCTAGATATCGATTTTCAGCCAAATTGGAGGAACTTTTTTCACTTGGCAGACGTCATCGAAAAATAAATTCCAAATTCGGAATAAAAACGTCAAGAAATACCTAGATTTTAAATGTTAGCCCAATCGGAGTTACTTTCCTCACCTGGCAGATGTCGAAAAATTTATGCCAAATATTGAACAAAAACATCCAGAAAAACCTAGATATCGATTTTCAGCCAAATAGGAGCAACTTTTTTCACCTGGCAGACGTCATCAAAAATAAATTCTAAATTCAGAATAAAGACTTCCAGAACGACCTAGATTTTGAATTTTAGCCAAGTCGGAGTTACTTTCTTCACTTGGCAGATGTCGTCGAAAAATTAATTTCAAATTTGTAATATAGACGTCCTGAAAAACCTTGATATCGATTATTGGCCAAATCGGAGCAACTTTTTTACTTGGCAGACGTCATCGAAAAATACATTCCAAATTCGGAATAAAGACGTCCAGAACTACCTAGATTTTAAATTTCATCCAAATCGGAGTAACTTTCTATACTTGGCAGTTGTCATAAAAAAATACATTCAAAATTTGGAATAAAGACGTCCAGAACTACCTAGAGTTTGAATTTCAGCCAAATCGGAGTAATTTTCTTCACTTGGCAGACGTTATCGAAAAATAAATTCCAAATTCGGAACAAAGACGTCTAGAACTACCTAGATTTTGAATTTAAGCTAAATCGGAGTAACTTTCTTCACTTGTCAGACGTCATCGATAAATAAATTCCAAATTCGGAATAAAGACGTCTAGAACTACCTAGATTTTGAATTTCAGCCAAATTGGAGTGACTTTTTTCACTTGGCAGACGTCACCGAAAAATACATTCCAAATTCGGAATAATGACGCACAGCACAACCTACATATCGGTTTTCAGCCATATCGGACTGGTTTTGATTTCGAGATACGTTACCCATCTTCACTTGGCAGATGTTATCTTTATGCAGTATTAATTAACCTATATCAAAACACATAATACAATTATCAAAAAAAGCTTAGAACTCCAAAAGATGTATGAAACCCCATACAAACTCTTAATGTAGTAGAGAACCATTTTGTACCCTACGAACTACTAAAGCCGGAAACTATTGACCATAATATAAAAAAAAAATATTATCTTTAGTTTACCAGTTATAACATGAGAGCGTTATAGACATTACTAATTAATTCTGTACATAATAATATATTATGCACCTAAACCTTTCATTGATCTTATTGGTAATGCCGCCCATTGTAAAGTAACTACAACATTGTCAATTTCAAGTTTTGATTCTTTTCATATGTGATACAATTCAAATAAAATTAGTCTACAAAGTACCGATAATAAAGCGACAACGCACATACTTCACGTCGCAATCAAGTTGGCCCTCTGCAGCGAGCGAATCATTACACGCACACAGCTGCGAATCTCGCGTGTCAATGCACTAATACATAGACAAGATCGTTGTCAGTCGAAAGCGCGAGCGGAGCTACGAGCGACACAACCTCCCCGTGCCAACGCTTGCGCAACACTGCCGCCTGCGTCCGCGCAGAGCACCTCGGAACCGCTATCGTTCTGAATCTGAATAATTCGACATTTTCTTAGGAAAATATCAATGGATTTACAAATGCTATGTTGTAATTGTAGTATATCTATCTAGAAATTTTATGGTACAATTTATTTCTCAAAAATCGTAGCCGTTTAGAAGGAGTTCGCAATATAAGTCAA
This sequence comes from Plagodis dolabraria, assembly GCA_963854805.1. NCBI lineage: Eukaryota > Metazoa > Arthropoda > Insecta > Lepidoptera > Geometridae > Plagodis > Plagodis dolabraria. The sequence goes on from OY978459.1 coordinate 24,361,955, forward strand.
GAAATAGTATGTAGTTTGAATTTTTTTTACGGCAAAAGTAATAATAATACCGTAAAATCATATGTTGCAAATGTTGTACTTGAATTCATCTATGAAATATATTTTTTTCAAATCTTCAACTTCAGCGGTTACGGAGGAGTTCGCTTTAGAAAGTACGAATTTGACGTACCCAAGGGCCTTAAGGAAAATCCCATGTGTGTATATCACTGTAGCCAACCAACAATTTGACTTTGTCAAAATCACATTGCGACGTGTTCACGACTAATCCAATTACAAGAAGCCAAAACACGCAAAATTGCGTGTTCTCACGCTAAATGCAGCCCGAGTTAATATTGCAAATGGATGTTTGTAATCCTTTTTGTTTCTCCTGGATTTGATTTGATTAGTGCAGGTATTTGTGGGCATTGTATTGTTGCTTTACGGGGTTCTATTCGAGAAAATTCCTATTTTATGTCTAGAGGTAGGAAAGACTGGGACGCACAGACAGTGTATTAGGCTCTTTCCTCCTACACTGCTCATCTAGCCTAGTAGCATATCACCGAGTTTGAATACGTTATTTTTATAAATTTGGTACAAAAATATTTAACAAGGTGAAAAAACTTTTACATAAAGACTTGGTCATGGGACAAATACACTAATGAACACACACACACACACACACCCTCTCACCCTCACATATACACACATACACACCCTAAAACTCACATTTAATGTATAATTTTGTCTGAGCGTATTAAATATTTAGTGCAAAATTTTTCGGGAAAGACACTGCCCTGCTGCAACACAGTAATTATACTAAAGCAACAGGCAGGGCTTCCAAATTAGTATGTAAGCTATATGTATTGAACAAGTATAAACATATTTTTTTTTTTTTATTGGAGTTAAAACGAACTTGGTAAATTTGTTAAACTAAATATTGTGTAGTACACATCTTTGCAGATAATTAAACTAATTTAAAGGTATACAACGTTAAGAATGAAGAATGTTTAGAAGTTCAAATTTAGAAGTGACTTTTTAAGGTTAAATAAGTTTTGATGAAAAATGTCGAGTTCGTTGCATACATCGATGCAGACCTCATCATAAAACCGACACATACGGTAAAGCGGGTTGTTATGCCTTACATTATATATATGATTACTGAACATTATACTAATTAAAACAACTGAAAAGTATGAAACATGTTTTTTTACCAAGTGCTGAAGCTCAGTGGAGGTAAGGATTTAACCTGCGGCGCGGCAGTCTTTAGCTATTACTGCTCGGCTATCATTGAAAAATGCTTTGGGATTGCAGTGTAAGTTGGCAGTTCTGCAGAAGGTATTGCTCTCCACCTTATGGTATTCTTCCCATGGTCACTTCTTAAGACTCTTGCAAGAAGAAATGGGTGGAGGTGTGCAATTGTTTGCACCACTCACCTTAAGCCGGAGTGGGGGCAGTGGGTGCAATTCTTTGCACCCCCTCCTCCCACTCTAAGCCACGAAACTAAGGAAGCAAAAAGAAAAGAAAATTTATTCGTAAAAAAATCCAGAGCTTTATGAAGTATACCTCAGATCTTAGAAACCTTGTTTGTATGATATGAGAAGGATACTCATTTAGAAATCACCTAAGCAAATGGTGACTGAAAATCTATTGAATAAATAATTGAGTTGATTGAATTAAGGATTGCACACAATATTTAAAAACTAATTTTAACTGGATTTAGAACAATCCAACTTTATTTTCTATTATTTATTTAATACGCGAGCTTGTCACAATGAACGTGCTTACTTAGATTTAAAAACTTTTAATGGGTTTAAAAGTTTAAATCACTTAGGCAGGCACTTAATACTTTCAACATCTTCCTCCCCATATCACATCTATGTGGAATCGGTGCAGTGTATTATTTTGTAACAATGCAAAGAAAAACGGAATATTTATTTTGTAAGATTTTGCCTTTATTGTCGTCCGCCTGCCCCACCCTCCATGGGGATGCTTTCATTGGTATTATATATCGTTATCATCATCAGCCGGAAGACTTCCACAGTTGAACAAAACCCTTCTCTTTATTACGCCACAATGCGCGCCTATTAGCCACTTGTAACCATTGGCTACCCGCGATTTTTACGATGTCGTCAGTCCACCTATTGGGAGGCCCGCCAACTCTAACTGGTATTAAATATAGCAGGTATATATAAGAACTGAACATGCAGCAATATCCTACTAACCGTGACGTGAGTAGCGGTATGTTGCATTTTTTTCAGATAGCGATATCCATTCGGATTTACTTAACATTTTTTATAAAAAAAAATACGATATTTATTACGAAATATTACAATCGTTAGTATTTATTTATTTATTATTTAATTGAGTTAAAAACGTTGTACAGTTGCATTTACCTCACGCATTGCATAATAAGATAAAACTTCAAATTCAAAATAATTATTATATAAAATGACATACAAAAATTATATGTTAAGATAATAATAACAATTAAATACCATTCTCAAAACATAACAAAATTACAACTAAAATTGTGTACAAAAATTAGATCATCGATGTCATAATACAATATTAGGTAATCATAATATATTTACTGTTAACATTAGCAAGCAAATATTTATATTACCTTAAATAAGGCTTTATACGAGTAGCTTTGAGTTATGTTGTTTTTAAAATTCACACGATTCAGAAAATATTATTTTATTTGAAACTTCAAACAATTGTCAATTTCCAAAATCAAATAAGTCTGAATTCAAAGACCTAAATATTTTTTAATACCATCAACATTTACAGTGTTCCCCACGCTGGTCTTTTTAAACTGGCAGAGGTTATTTAGGATGTTGTATCATAAGGTATTATTAATGTTCTATGCCAGCAGGCATTTTTCGCAAAACATAGAAAAAAACATAACTACACAATTACATTATAATAATAACTTTTTATACTAACAAACATGTTTTTTTAATCAAAGCAAATCAATGCTTAGGTTTGTTTAATTCGACTGTAAGTACATCTACGATACTTACCGTTTTTTTTCAGACCATTTTTTCCATAGAATTATCAAAATTCAACATCAGAAAGCCAAATATAAAGCACAATTGATTTATTGATAATGTAAGCTCGTCTCATAACTCTTTCTGTAACCGGTTATTAACTCAGAAAATTACAGAAATATAATACGGAAATAATAGTTAACATAGTATTAGTAAACACCCCAATAATTCCCGCGAGTCTCCACAATCTCAGAAACGGTTCTATTTAAAGCTGAGATTATTGCGTGTTAGGCTGGCTACACACTTGCGACCTGAGAATTTGATTTATTCAAAGACTTCTGGGTGACATTGGTCGTAGTGTGAGAAAGTACCAATTGCAAAAACAGTATGTATGTAGTTATTCAAAAATGACATTATATTACGCGTGACGGCGACGTTTCAATCACGCGGTGATTGTGGTCGCGTATTGACTCATCAGTTTTACTTGTCAATTAAGTATATTATGATATTTGTTTTTACTGGCTCCTGATATCTATACGTTAACTTTGAAGCGCTCATAGTGAAGATAGCCGTTCTTAACCGATCAGCTAAGTTTACAACATCCGTCGCGGTCATGACTAGGATGGGTGACATAGTGGTAGGGTATTTTGCGAATGCCCGCCTAGATAGCTACCACCCTCAAGTACAAAATCTGTCGCCAAGCATCTAACGGTGTGTTCCGGCAGCTGTCCTTGAGAGCCAGTAGTTCTAGGTTAGCCTGAACAACATCTTCGACCACATCATCACTTAGCATCAGGTGAAATAGTGGTCAAAAGCTAGCCTATCCACTTAAAACAACAATTAAAAAAAAACTCTCATAGGGTCCAGAGGTTATCAGTTATCTGTTGACCTTGGGATTTTATTATATGTATTGGTCCTAACCACCTGCCAATCATCTTCTTAGTTTAATAAGTCAAACTTCATAATTTTAATAATTTCGTATAACGTTCTTGGCATGCGCTAAGTCTCTCTGGCGATTACATTTGGATTGTAGAAATAAATTTAGTGACGGCTTGGTCCCAAATTTATATATTGAAATCTAAACTTTTAAAAGCAAGGCTTAAATTATTTTTTTTTAGTTATGTCAAATAAATTATTACATATCCTCACATATATTCCCGAAGGGTCGAATAGATGTTAAAACACTTACGTTTTTACGTTTCCAAAAAATATTTTATTCCCATGTGAACGAAAGTGAGAAATTTATTTCCAAGAATAACAGAATAGCTTGTCGATTCGAATCCAGGTCTTCCACATTTTAAAGATGCAATCACACAGCAACGAGGATACCAAATTTATCTCGGATTCAAAAATCGCAAGTGTAAAGGCAGCTTTATCAGCAACGACGTGACAACTGCACGTAAACGTCGCCGCGTCTAAACCGGGCTGATTTATTTTATAGTACCGATAAATGAGTGCAGCCGACGACGATTTAGCGCTAATAAATGGCGGCGAGAGGTCTTGGGCTCTAAATGTCTTGTTTAAATTGGCTGATAGTTGTAGGAGCAAGCTTATCTGAGGAGGATTTTTAATTTTGACATACTTTTTTTGGGTTGTAAGAACTCGGGGACCTGAATAATTCGTCTCTTTACGTCCGCCCGTGCTACCTACAAATATTTATAGGTAGCCCGCTAAAATGTTCTTAACTGATAAAATTAAGATCATTTTAGTAGTGGATTGCTGAATATATAATTGAAAGGCACAAAGAATACAAAATTACAAATTTACGACAGGGAAAATTTAAATCATGTGCGGGATTCAAATTCGTAATCCGCAGAGCATGCGTAATGGCAAACATAAAAATATTAAATTATAGGGTAGCGTCTTCATTAACAAGTTTAAAGCTTATTGCAAAATTAGTCTTGTAGTACAACGTAAGTTGAACTATAGATGTCGCTCCATCTCAATACGATGGTTAAAGAACGATAAGAAAAAAAATAGTAATGACTCATTGTCATGTTAGCTTAATAAGATAGAGCATACCCAGCTAAAGGCATAGATGGGCACGGGTTCGAATCCCGCTCAAGACTTAAATTTTTCGTCACGTAAATTTGTAATTTTGAAAAATAATTTCCGCTGAATTAATAAGTCACTGCTGTCTGTTGGACTGTATGTCTGTTTATTATTATTATGTCATTCGTAAACGTTAGATTGTGGTAAAATACTCATCGGCAATCAAAATTAGCGGCTTGAGTTACAAACCTGATATTAAATATTTTTTAAATATTTTAATTAAACATCAAATTAATATTTTAATAAAACACTTAAGAGATACAAAAATATATCTAGTGATAACTCCGCCTAATTTTTCTACTAAGCCGACGTGACGTCAGAAACGCCACGCAGCCAAACCAAAAGAATTTTCAACGCTTTTCGATTTTACGTGAAGCATCCTCAGGAGGTCTTGACTCTACGAGCGCACGATCGAGAATGAGTTTTAATGTTTTTAGTTAATAGTTTTAGTTAAAATGATTTTAAGTGTTTTATTAAAATTTTTATTTCATGTTAAATAATATTTGTTATTATTAAATATGGATTTCCGCAAAGTAACTCCTGAATCTATTCATTAACCTGATATTAATTTAATAACATAACATTTTGTGTAGATTACTGACCCAAAAACAAATATTGGATTATAAATGCATTCAAATAATTTCTCATAAGGGGAGGGAGTGATTCATTTTAAGACAAGGTAGCCGATCTAATATATTTGCGAATAATTATGTGGATTTTTTTACGATATACGAGTATTCTTACGGGACACGTAGCCCGTTATGACGACGACAGGTGGACCTTTAGAGTGATTAATTGGCAAGGCCCTAGAGGTCGTAGGGTTAGAGGCCGCCCATGCGCTAGATGGACAGATGAACTGGTAAAAGTAGCAGGAGAAAATTGGATACCCTTGGCTAGACAAAAAGAAAGATGGAAGTCCTTGGAGGAGGCTTTTACCCGAAGGGGGTCCATATAAGCCACGACAAAATAATAAAATAAACTAATTTAATTTTATCTGATCATAATGCAACTGAAATTATTTAAAATGAATTCTATTTATCATATTTATTAATCAGAATATATTGTAATATGTGGGCTAAATGGAATTAAATAAAGCTTTATTATTATTATTATTATTATTATTATACGAGTATTCTTCATTTGAACCCGTGAAATGAGTTGGAGGTGACCTTATTTTTTTCATAGTTGACAGGTTAACCTAATCACAGTGGTGGTGTGGTTGAGGATGGTAAACAGGCGTAATCAAGAAGATAATATTATGGTTCTCAAGGATAATTGCCAGAAATTACTCATAGCTGCTTGCTGACAGATTTTCTATTTGTTGGTGCTAGCTTGAAGAACATACGCAAAATGATCTTGCACTTTTTGGTGAAGCTCAAATCCCGTGGTGGGATTTAAAGCATGGACGCCTAGTAAGACATTCCATAGCTAATATATAATAAGCTATATCCACGTGGCCTTCGCTGATAATAGTTAACAATCCTGCTCGTTAACAAAAGAGAGAACAAACTTGATAGCGCCAAAAAGTAATTATTTTATGTCTTCGACTAGGACTGTATTATGTTAGGTAAAATAGTACACACAGCAAAAAAAGGGGCGGGAATAAAGAATGACGAGGGAATGCAAGCCTACCAGACAATCCAGGAGCAGCCAGGTAGTAGAACGGCGCGATATCACACACGCCGGCGGGCCCGCCACGCGGTCTTCTTCAGCAGACACTGCAATCCTTTCACCTTTTATCACTGATGTGCTATCACGTCACGCTATCACTAGGAATTTATAAAGAGCACAATGCTCTGGGTTTAAAGTTTATTTATACGTAGTTTATAATATTATTTGCGGAGCGTTATAATTTGTCAGCCGAGCGGGCGGCGGGTGAGTTCAATACTAGTTTTATTTCTTCACGCCAGGTGGCACTAGTGCACTATACCAAGGGCGGATGGCGGCAGTTTTGCTTGCATTTAAAATGGTGAGGATGTATGGGGAGTGGGAATGTACTATTCATATTAAGCCGTGACGTTATTTATGTTTTCTGGCGTTACCATACACCCCTCCTTAAAGGGTCACCTTTAAAGACAGTCATAAAATAAGTGAGCGTTAAACGCGCGTTAATTGAAGCGGGACATTAATTATTAATATAAATTATAACTTATGAATTATTCAGCGATGCAGTAGATGTATGATACAAACTATACGTTAACTTAAGATTAAATACTTACTAAAAGACTTATTGCCTTGGCAGCGGGCAAAAACGCACGACTGGACGGAGGTAAGTTCCCTTGACGGTTCTCACTGAAACTACGCGTATGACACCGTCTTTAGAGTTAGGGTGAACCTGCTCTACTATCGCCAATGGCCAAGAAATGGGCGGTGCATTATCGTCAATTACTATCACGACAGTGCCGGGAGTAATAGGTGCGGAAGGCGTATTCCTTTTTTGCCTTACTTGTAAGCCGTGCAAATATTCCATTCGCCAACGGTGCCAAAAAGACTGAACTAATATGTCCAGGAGAGAATGCCTATGAAGTAAGCTAGCAGGGTAAGATTTTACTTCAGGAGCAGGAAAGGAGAATAGCGGAGCGGTATGTTTGCAAAAGTGGACTCGTTGTTTCACAATACGTCCAGCAAACAGGATCCAGAATGTTTGGCGTGGAAGCGACATCAACATTTCTGGTCCAGCGTGTAAGTATTTTAAATGGTAATAATCAATGATCATATTTACGACGTGATCATTGCGCGGTAATATAACAGGATGCTTATGTGCATAGTCCAGGTTGCTATTATTGAACCGTCCTCCAACGAGAATCAACTCGTTATTTACAAACGGTCGTAAACGGTTCAAAGCTGGAGAATCGTTATTAAGAATACTAGAGTATTCCTGTGCAAAGTGCTGGCTTTGCACAGCGCGGAGTATTTTATTTTCAGCGAAATTTAAATCAACAGCAGTCACTGCAATGGTGCTGCGGCGGCGGGGCAATAAATTTGTGAACTTACAAACGTATACAAATATACGAAGAAGTTTACTCCAAGAGGAGATGCGGAGAGCGAGTTCATATAAAGCGCAATGCTTTACAGGCGTGCACACAGTGTGCGTTAAAACCTTTTGTTCAGGTACATCCTTAACAGCTTGAATATTCAAGCTCCTAAGAGGCCACTCAGACGTATTTAATGTAGCCCATGATGGTCCATGCAACCATAGAGGGTGCGACATTAACTTTTCCGGCAAAATACCTCGACTGAGTATATCTGCATGATTGTCTGCGCTGAAACAGTGGTAAAAGTTGTCAGTCGAAACGTTGTCAGTAATCTGAACAACGCGATTGGCGACAAACGTTTGCCATCTGTGTGGTGAGTTCTTTATCCAATATAGCGCGACCATAGAGTAAATTAATGCGTAAGTCTTTATTGGAATGAGACGAGAATAATTATCTCGAACCTTACGTAGCAGTTTTGACAGTAAAACTGCTCCGCAGAGCTCAAGGCGAGCAATGGATATTGGCTTAGTCGGAGCAACTTAAGTCTTCGCGCATACCAGGCGGACAGTATTACCAGCAACAGTACTCACATGGATGTATATAACGGCTCCGTATGCGCTCTCACTGCTGTCGGAAAAGGCCAAAAGAGTGACGTCACAGTCCTCAGTCACGCCGACATGACGCGGAATACGTAAGTTATTGAGAACTGGTAACTCTTTGCAGAATTGCTTCCATATCTTAACTATATGTGGCGGCGGTGTATCGTCCCAGTCTGAGTTAAGTTGCCAAAGTTGTTTTATCAACAATTTAACGAATCCGACCGCAGGATCAACAAAGCCCATTATATCCCACAGACGGGCGACAGTTGACAAGATCGAACGCTTAGTGCAGATCGCATCAGTGGCGGGCGCGGTTATCTTAAAATAGAATGAGTCATCATCCGTGGACCACTGCAAACCTAATATTTTATGCTGCATATATTTATCAAACTCCACTTCAGCTGGAATTTTGTGTGAAGGTGGAATATTGTCCAAGACAGCCCTGCAGTTGCTGTTCCACTTAACAAGGTCCCATTGTGCACATTTAAACAACTCAATCAGCTGTTGTGACGCCAAGACCGCTTCTCGTTCGCTGGGAAGCGAGAAGGCAAAGTCATCCATATACAACGAGGTAGTTGCAATGCTACTCGCGAGCGGATATTTCGCGCCATCATCCTCAACTAGCTGTTTGACCGTGCGAAGAGCATGATAAGGGCTAGAACATATGCCAAAGCATACGCGATTTACGTGGAACATGGTTAAAGGATCTTCTGGTCGGAAGCGGTATAAGAAGCACTGATATCGGCGATCAGCTTCGCGCACCATGATTTGAAGAAACTGTTGGCGACAATCTGCAGTCATTGCTACGGCGTGTAAGCGGAAATTCAAAATTATTTGAATTAAGTCGCCTTGCAGATTCGGACCTGAGTGCAGTATGTCATTCAGGGCGCGGCCGCCACAGCTGGGCCTGCTACTAGCATCCATGACGATGCGGAGTCTAGTTGACGTTTTATACTCATGTATGACTGGGTGATGCGGTATGATATATATAGGAGTAGGGTCATCACTGTCGTAAGGGGGCGCGGGAGAAATATAATTTTTAGCTAGATAATCTTTAATGACGTCATCATATGCCAGCCTCAATTGAGGTGAAGCTTCTAGTTTTCTTTCTAAACACATGAAACGCCTGCGTGCGGTTTCAAAAGAATTTCCTAGGGAATATACATCCTCATTAAATGGCAGGCCGACTACGTATCTACCATTTACGGGATCACGAGTCGTTGTTGACTTGTAAAATAATTCACATTCAACATCGGCGGGAGGCTGAATGGGCGGCACGGTGGGCAGCTCTTCAAGCTCCCAAAATCGCCTGACTAATGAGTCAATAGCGGCAGGCTCTTGAGCGAGGCAACCTGTCAAGGCCTGGTTAGTATGAAGCGTAGGTATAGCAGGTACGGAACCCATTATGATATATCCTAATACGGTAAATAGCGCAGGGGGCAACAACGAGTCGTGCGGAGCATGAACTACACCGGGGAGAAGTAGGTGCGGGAAAAGTGAGGCACCTATCAATAAATCAATTTCACCAGGCACCCCGAAACTCTCATCAGCTAACTGTATACCCGATAAGTGCGATAAGACGGAGGTGTCTACCACAGCGGTGGGCAATAAATCGGTAATTTGATCAACAATAAGCGGCGAAATATTATAATGAATATTATTGTCAAAGCGAGAATGTATTTTTAAATTCACTGATTCGGTTTTAATTAATTTCTCAACACCACCAAATCCTTTAACGATAGTAGGTTTCGTATATTGCAGTGGAATACCTAATTTATCGCTGCATTCCTTTCGCATGAAGTGACTTTGGCTGGCTGAATCCAGCAGAACGCGAATAATATGTCTAGTGCCGTTAGCATCATAAACGGCGACCTGTGCGGTAGATAATAATATTGTAGACATATTATTGCGCGCGGACGCATTTACTGATAAGCAAGAACTATCAGTAGATGTGTACGTAGCGCACAACGCTACGTCCGAGCGCGCAGCCCGGGCATAAGATGGTTGTGACGTAGGAGGTGCACCAGAACGCAGCACGGCTGAGTCACCGTCCTGCTGCGTATCACATTGTAAAGAACTTGCAGCAGGAGGTTGTTTCGAGAGCACAGGTGCTATTGTAGGCTCCGTAGCCTTGAAATGTAATAAAGTGTGATGCCTCTGTTTACAAACGCGGCAATTAGAATTAGATGAGCAATTAGACACTTTATGATGTAAGCTGAGACAATTCACACACGCATTATTGTCCTTCACACATTTAAAACGCTCCTGAGGGGACATCCTATTAAAATCAGCGCATTTAAATAAGTGCTAATGTGCTATATTACTGCAAAGGCATTTGCAAGCGGAATGATCAGTTGATGTACTGACGTAAGTTTGGTACTTAGGCGGCGAAGCATTATTACGTTTACTATTGCTTTGACGCACACTATTTACATTCGAGTTTGTTTGAGTACGTTCAAGAACCTTAGCGCGGGTTTTTATAAATTCAACAAAGTTTTCAAAGCTAGGTATCGTCGAAGAACAACTCAACTCAAAGGCGCGGACAGTATCAGAGTCTAGTTTCTTGAACGCAATATGAAGTATTATTAAATCAGTAAGATTGTCTAACTTAAGATTTTTTAAAGCGCGCACTGCACTTGTGAAGTTATCTGTAAATAAATCAAAGTTGCTCGCGGAGGCAGACTGCAAAGGTTTGAACTCAAACATTTGATTTAAATATGCGGTGGCGAGTGTTCGCTTATCTTCATACTTATCAGTTAGCGCTTGTAGGAACAAATTATAATTCTCTGGACTTGGAGTAATACCAGCGCATACTAATCGAGCTTTGCCTGTCAACTTACCGATCAGGTAATACAGTTTCTCGGCATCCGTGAGGGATGGATTATCATGCACGGTTTGCTTAAAACTCGCATAAAATAGCGGCCATGAACGAATATCACCCGAAAATTCGACTAATTGAATAGAAGGCAAAGAAGGCCGATGCGACGGTATACGCACGTTCGATTCCTGGCACAGTAACGACGGTAAACATTGAGACTGTATTCTTTTAATTCTGCTATATAAAGACTCGAAAGCCACGAGACTATTATAGTCAGCTTTAGCGGTGGGAGTTAACGTCAACAACCGAGAATTATAATCGTCTAAAATTTGCACAAATTGCTCACGTAATGAATCGACTTGTGATGTTTCGTCAAGAAATCTTTCTCTGTTCGCGGTATTTGTATGAACATCAGAGGACTGATCATACATATTTTGAACTATCTGGAAGATAGCTTCGCGTTTGGCTTGTATCATACATAACTGCATATCTTGCGGTTCATGTTTATCGCAATCGCTGTCATCTGTTATAGGTTTCTTAGGAGGCATTATGTAATAATGATAAGTTAATAAAGGTCAGTTTTAAACGGAAGAATTAAGTTGGTTACTGAATGTACGCACGATTAACGTAGCGCTGACCTCCGCTACGCGGTCGGATAATATCAACCGATCCGAGCGCACGTAGCTGAGATGAAATGTAATATAATATGATATATAATATATGATGGAGGTAGAATTAAATCTGCAATCTTCGCAGTGAATAATTATTATACAGAATCTCTTATCAGGTTGTTAAGAGCACGCCTGATAAGGGCGGATGGTTATATTATGTTTTATGTAAAGGAACATACGGATCGATAGGACCACCAAATGATAGCGCCAAAAAGTAATTATTTTATGTCTTCGACTAGGACTGTATTATGTTAGGTAAAATAGTACACACAGCAAAAAAAGGGGCGGGAATAAAGAATGACGAGGGAATGCAAGCCTACCAGACAATCCAGGAGCAGCCAGGTAGTAGAACGGCGCGATATCACACACGCCGGCGGGCCCGCCACGCGGTCTTCTTCAGCAGACACTGCAATCCTTTCACCTTTTATCACTGATGTGCTATCACGTCACGCTATCACTAGGAATTTATAAAGAGCACAATGCTCTGGGTTTAAAGTTTATTTATACGTAGTTTATAATATTATTTGCGGAGCGTTATAATTTGTCAGCCGAGCGGGCGGCGGGTGAGTTCAATACTAGTTTTATTTCTTCACGCCAGGTGGCACTAGTGCACTATACCAAGGGCGGATGGCGGCAGTTTTGCTTGCATTTAAAATGGTGAGGATGTATGGGGAGAGGGAATGTACTATTCATATTAAGCCGTGACGTTATTTATGTTTTCTGGCGTTACCAAAACTTTTTAATAAGCCAAACTCCTAGAATCTGTCACCATGAATAATGTGATATTATGTACTAATTATCATCATGAATAACAGCCATGAACAAACCGTCCACCGTAGAACAAAAGCAAAAAGAAAAACAAAATGTTGGGATGCCATAATCCACATACGTGACAGGAGTCTTGAGAATCACAACGAAAGATGGCAGAAGCTGATGCTGCTTACTTTTTGTTATTTTTAGCTTTATTGCAAACTAGCTTTCCGGGCGTGGCTCCGCCCGCGCGTATGTCGGTTATCGTGCAGTATAAACATTAAGCTCTTTTTGCGCAGTTCGATAAAAACTATCCTATGTTTTTCCCGGGTCTCAAACTATTTCCATATTAAATTTCATTAAAATCGGTCCAGTAGTTTTGGCGTGAAAGCGTAACAGACAGACAGACAGAGTTACTTTCGCATTTATAATATAAGTACTGATACCACTGGAAGATATGAGGGTGTGGTTTTAGCCCAGCACCTCACGGGGTAAAATTCACTCATAAATTTCCTCTAGTCATTGAGACTTATCTGAAGTATAGTAATATACATTTATAGGTATATAACGTATCATATACAAAAGAGAATAAATCAGTGCTATCTTCCATCCCATTGGGCACAGCCGGGTCGATAGGCTACCGTAGCATTCAGACGGCATTACCATATGAATGATACTGGCAAAAAATACCCCCAGGTAGGAAGTCCGGACGGAAATAGGGCCGAGAGCTCAGCCCGGTTAAGTCCGGTATGGAGAGGCAACAGAATGCATTTTGGATTTTAGAATTTTATCATGACACATACGAGTATATTAACAGGTCTATACCTATATTTTTTCGCAAATAATGGTGTTAAGTATATTATTATGTAAAGATGGGAATAAATCGTTAGTGTGTGCATCTAAGGATATTGTGTGTGATTTTGAAATGATTTAATAAAATTCCCAAAGATATTAGAACGCTCACAGAAGGAACACTCATGTTTAAGAATTAATGAATTACTGTATACTTAGTGACTATTTAACTAACAAAACTGCTTGGACTACTATGACTCTGTTAAGCTATCACATATCACCTACATAATTAAAACAAATATTTATGCAATTTTATAAATTCAATGTTAAAAAAATTGCGCTGAGTTTTCTCTCGCAGTTGCTTACTTAGCAATTTTTACATAGCATTAAGTCGTCCAATTGAACATTCTTATATTTTTATGCAATAAAGTATCAAATCAAGAAATAATTAAAAATATTTTTTATGTATTATATTTTTTACGTTAATATAACTAATATAATGAACAATTCGAGTGTTGTATATTTAATTTAAATTAATTGTTGAAGCATACCTTATAACAATACTATGCAAAAATAATGACTTGAAGTATCTATATTTATAATTGTAATCAATTCGTGCTTTGTGCATGTACAAGTCACCTGCGGAAGCGTTTGAACTATGTAACAAAATACCGAAAGTTTAAATACCCGTTTGTGGTATAAAGGGCCAATATATTACTATGACATCATGACGTTATTTTGAATTCAGAGAAATGCAACTTAGAAGCCTGAGCGTAACAAGGAATTCAATATACCTACGTCACCTCAGAAAGTATTTTGGCCCCGAGTGAAATACACTATTTTTCATCACGCTCTGGGAAGAAGAAAAATGTACTCGAAATTAGAATGTATAGCCGGTATTATACATATTTGAGTTTTAATTTTTATTGATAAACATGGTGACATTCTAATCCGGAACCCCACGGCCCACGGGTACAAATAGTTGGTGCCATTTAAATTTTATCAAAATTGGTGATTGCAATACTTGTCAATGGTTACTTATACTGTGGATGAGTAAAAATCGATCTCGTTAACTGTATGTATGACAAAAATGGTGTTATTTTTTAAAGTGATCTGATATCTACTCGTAACTCTGAAAGTATACTAAGCTTAAAATAGTTTGTGGAAGTTGGACCATCAAAGTAGGAGCTTAGTGTTTTGAATCAGCATGGTATCGACCACTACATTTCAGTGATAGAAGTCAATTTCTTTATAAAAATTTTAAACAAAGTAATTGGTTCAACAAAAACTAACTTCCCAAACTCTTAAAACTTAGACCAAACAGGAACAAGGAGTAGAGAACATGCCAAGCACGTCTATTCCGGAACAGCGCGACGGCGCTGATTTTGGTCTTTTTATTCTACCAATGATAGATAGAGACGATCCTTTTATTAGGAGGTGGTAGACTCTTTTAACGGACTCCTTTTGTTGGGGTATCGAAGAGTTTTATTTCCGAGCTTCGCTGGATTGAGTTCCATTGTGAAGGAGGAATACTTGAAAATAGTTTCGTTTATTGAATTATTTTAGTTAGGTTTGGTTTGGAACGTGGTGTATTGTGGCTTTGTGTCACGTAGTTACTAGTAAGTAGTGTTGTGTTATCTCTTTTTGTGATAGAAAATGTATTCAGTTTGGGATAAAATGGATCAGGTGTTTGTTTTTTTATTGCATTACGTCCTTAATTGATAACCACTGACGTACAAACAGTAAAAGCAGAAAATATGTCTCGACTTGAAAGATCTTCATAATACAATAACTACTAGGCAATCAATTTGCTTCAATACTTTCCATGTTAAGAAAAACTTAATAGTAGTAAACATTGCTTTCGCCACGACTAGCGGCTTTCTGAATTACGAAAATTATTGTTCTTTACTCGAGAACTTCTTAAAACGAACAAATTTCTGAAAAACGTAAAAAATTTACAGGGAGAGAAGTACATTAAAACGAATAATAGGAGGCTATTTTAATTTATAAGCATTTTTTTGTACCCAGTGCTACACGCTCTATCAAGACAAATCTAAACAGGAATCATTTTATCAAAATCGCTTTAGCTATTGGCTAATTACCAGCGGACAAAGGAATAGACATAAGTACTGGTTAAACACAATCTACCTTTTGGGTTTAGCCGCAGTATGTTAATAAGTAGATTTTTTTATCAAAGCTCTCAAAAATCACTTATTTGACACAATTTAATTCGTCCTGATATGTAGTTTATAGTATTTTCGAATCATCAGACATTTTTGCACTATGTCAAACGTTACAGAAATCTCTGATCTGTTCAAAATTGTTTTAAGATAACTCTCATGATAATTTCTTACAAACTTTTGCATGAAAAGAAAATTGCGAGATGAATTCTAGCTTCCCTATGGTTAAACGTGACTCCTAAATATTATATAGAATAAATCCCAACAAAGATTGAAGCGTGTGAACTTGACATAACCTTTCCCAAACATCGCTATAAATTTTAACGCTCAAAATCTCTACATAAAATCTCCATAAACAAACAAAATAAAACATCACCTCGCTTCATAACTACGTCAAAAATAAAAGCAGATTATCCTACAGCACTAACATTTTATTGCCCTCAATAAATACAAACATATAAATTTAATATATCCAAACTTCTGATACCTGCTAATACGTGTACCACAAAATCAGTCCAATAATCCGCTTATACCCGTTGCCCGTGAGTTGCCCGTCGGTTGCCGTAAAGTTGCCATAAGTTGCTGTAAAGTTACCACCCACAGATTTTCATAAATAATAATAGATACCTAAGTCATTGACAGAGATCAAGCAGCCGTATGTAGAGTAATATACGGTTTAATAATGCAAGTAGGCCATCATTGTATAGAGTAGGTTAAGTTTAGAGTTTTAATGAAAAAAATTACAATCTGTTTTAAGCAGAGTGAACCAGTTAGCCCAGATTTGATAGTTTTGCTATAAATTGCCTAGCTATTTTTAAGAAATACCTTTTAAACCAACTTCACCTAATTGGGATAAGATTATGAACATGATAAGTGTAACAAGTATAGGTATGTGAAGTAAATCTGATATGTTCAAACTATCGCAAATATTGCAATACTGAATTCCAAGTTTTAGTTTTTAAGAGAAAAAGCTTATAATCAACTGCATTACAAGTTGAAAATACTTTGACATCTTTCAGACAAAAATACTTTAGAGATACATCTAGTAAAAATTACAACAGATTTATATAAAGCAAATTTTCTACTTGAGGGTAGCCAGTCAGAAGGGCATTGTCAAAATGCCCTACCACGATGCAGCGAAACTCAAGCCGGCTCGGTTGGGATCGAACAATGAACCTGCCGCACGGCAGCTAATAGCGATTATAGCATTGCTTAAAAAATCACATATAATACTATTTTAAACAACCTTGCCCTTCTGTGTATTCAATAATCTATAATTGTGACTTAGCATATAAATTGTTCATCTCATGCAGAGGTGCTTAAACGAATTGGGTTTAAAAAGCTTATATAAAACCTACGGTATAAACAAAATGTTCATGTGGATAAAAGTCAACAGATAAAATGGCTTGGAGGTGGATATTATAATAATCAAAGCATATTCTAAGATGAACTTTGAACTATATCATGTTACATAAAATGAAACCTCTGTCTCGTTTTACTACTCTACTAAAACACATTACTTAAGCCGGTGGAACGCAAATAGGGCTGTTAATGTGTTTAAAAGTTTCTGATTTAAAATGCTGCTTAAATAAACATGACTAATAGCTTTAGTAGCACTGCATGGGGCATTCCTCAAGGACTCGTGAGTTGAAATTGAAACAAGAATAGTAATTAGAAATTTTAGAGAAAAAATTGGTTCATTGGCAAAAGTTTCGTCTCTTTTGCCAATCGCAAGGTTCCTCGTTTGATTTCCATGTCCAACAATTATTTATAGGTATTTGCTTCTTCAATTGAAATACTAAACAAGAACAGCGGTTCAAAATTTTTAACAAAACTAGCTGTGCCTTGCGGTTTTGCCTGCGTAGTAAATAATGAAAAGTGAAGAGGTTGATGAAAAGTTTCTCATGTACATATATAGGAACTTAACTGTTTATGTTAATAGGCTGTCGCGAGTTTTTTTTCCATAACTATTATATAGGTACCGGCTAGGACCCGTGTAATATTTACCGGATATTGCTCCGACCAGTTTCGAACTTATTTGAAGTTCTTCGTCTGGGAGTCACGATTGTGCACAGCGTCGAACGTGGGCCTCAAAATGTAACATTTTACGTGCCATTACGTTTACTATTTATATCCTAAGTTTCATCATATTCTGTTCAGCCCTTTCGGTTTTCAGACACGCACACAAACTTTTGCATCTTAAATATATTGAAATGACAGAAAATATTGTTAATTAATAAGACAAGGTTTTAATTTTTTTCACTAAGCTTTTCTTTCGTATAATAATAATTATAGTTCGTACTAACAATAATATTTCCATGATTTATTTGATGATTCCTTGTCCTTGATTTCATTGTAATAGTAGGTATGTGTCTGCTACTTTGTACATGACATTACTCAGCACTGCCTCACTCAGAAAATGTACATATTACTTATATTATGCTCAGGTTTCACTCTGCTAAGGAGTATGTATAGATGTAGGGATTCTTATCAAACTCTAGATGGCTCTAATGGTATTTTTTCACGTTGACTTTAAATGCAGATTTGTAGACATGCAGATAACTTTTCCTTTGTTGGTTTAGGGCTTTGCAAGCCAAATCGAGATAACTAGATAGGTTTGCATAGCAACGTCGTATATTTTCGAGTTGATGTTTTCTTTGGGAATAATAAATGATTTTATGACATTTTTAGCTGGTGATGTGTGGAATGCATTATTCTATCTAGAAACAGTATTTTAATGATGTTAATTACAACGGTTACCTGTTTTATGGCGTAAATCTCCCATTTTTGTGATTTTGGACATTATATCAGTCGCATTTTTCTCTATACGTTGATATGTTTCTTTTTGTTAAGGCTAGTTTTACACAATCGATTAAGTTACGAATTAGAAAATTGAGATATAACGAGAGTCCTTTTATGTTTTATATCAGTACTAATATTATAAATGCGGAAGTAACTCTGTCTGTCTGTCTGTCTGTCTGCTACGCTTTCACGCCAAAACTAATGGACCGATTTGAATGAAATTTGTTATGGAGATAGTTTGAGACCCGGGAAAAAACAGAGGATAGTTTTTATCTGACTGCGCAAAAAGAGGTTAATGTTTTCGCGCGATAACCGACATACGCGCGGGCGGAGCCGTGCCCGGAAAGCTAGTGATATTATAATTATCCCATATTTTCTATCTTTTATTTTTCATTACTTGCTTCTTTTAATTTTTTTTTCTATTAAGTCACAATCAATTTCTGTCACATATTATGCAATATAGAAGAAAATGTCATGATTGCAAGAGTTAAGTGTTTGTAAAAGCACTTCTTTTGATCACATGAAGTCTAATAATCTGGTTGATGACCGCGCACCGTCCCTGATGACGGTAAAGAAATAGAATTGGAGCACAAATTTTCGCTTCGAAAGAGTATGCTTCTGGTGGCCGAATGATTTAAGTATCTAGTGTGAAATCTCGGGTTCAATTACTGTCCGGAATAAAAAAAAATATATCAATAATTTGTGAATATGTATTTTTAAAGGTGATTGCAATAAACTCTACGATTGGCCGGCGTCTTGTGAGGATCGCAATGGTAGATGACATTTCTTGTGAAGATGCTCCTGCCCACCGCTGTTTATTTTATATGTGCATATAATTATTAGGTGATTGTACAATATTACTCATATCATTAAATATTAACATTGTAACCATACCAAACTAAAACCACTCCTATTGACTTTACGAACACACAAAAGTCTTTTACAGGGAAAAGGAATTATGTATATTTATACCTTTAGGTATATAAGCTCAAAAACATGTATCCACATTTATGTACTATACAGAGATAGGTAGGTATGTTATACAGAGATTTTTCAGGCAGCAGTCACCACTATTCATATGGTAATGCCCTCGCGTGCGATGTCCGGACGGAAGACCTGCTCTTTAGAATGATTTCTGACTTCGATTTATTCCATGGGTGTGTATGGGGTGTGAAGGCTTTTGAACTCGATAGTTCAATGAATGATATAGAAGGTGCGGAAAATTGGAAAGGAAATGAAGCACTATGTATTGATTAATGAAGTCTAAGGCATTTGGAATAGAAAGCGAAACTCATATCGACTGAGGTAAGTAATACAAATGAAACCAAATCATAATCATAAGAAAATTAATTAGATTTGACAAACGTAGGGTATCGTGTTGGTGTTATTTGGATTTTTTTACGCAAAACAATATTAATAATACATAACTTTGACCAAACGTAATCACCTTGTAATGAAATTCTTATAGCCACCTAGTAATTTTTTTTTTTTTTGTTGTGGACCTTTCGATGTGCGTAGGCTGTTGTGGCCACAACATAATACTTAAGAGGCAACATTGTATTCTGCTCAAAATTTTCGGGTCACACTGTAAATCCCAAATATTATCAAGTGGAAACCTCAATTTAATACTGTCTTCATAACAAAGTCATCTAATACCAATCTCGGTGGTGCACCAGCAACCGATGCGTACTATAAACGTATATATGCGTAACTACGTCAACTGTATACTGGTCACCGCAAATCTGCATCCAACTGTACATAAGACAATCACTTACTCTAAGTAATTGGTAAGCAACGTTTGGTCATCCAATCAAAGGCTTGCGGTCTCAGGACAAGCGGATTTAACCTATTTTATACTCTACATCAACGGAGTTATGGTATGATTTGGGTTGGAGAGGTATTAAGATGAACATTGGCAATTTTGGAATGGGTATCAAATGCCAGAGGCCGGCGCCAACTAACAATTCAGTAGGTTAACTTCAAATCGATATAGTGAAAAATTTATCAAACACAAAATTTTTACCTGCGTCCTTACTCATTCTTATAATAATATTAAAATAAGACTAACGTGCGGTCGAAACTTCTCCCGGTTTGGCTACGTGGCGTTTGTGAAGTCACGACGGCTTAACAGAAAAATTAGGTGGAATTGTCATTAAATATATTTTTATATTTTTTAAGTGTTTTATTAAAATATTAATTTATTGTTTTCTGAAAATATTTTCAAATATTTGTTATTACTAAATATGGATTTCCTGAATATGTTCGTTATCATTCTTATATCTTATATCCCCCCTGGAAGTAGGTTCGTTACATTCATTATTTGTTTTACTAACACAAAATCATATAACCATATAGTAAAGGTTTTGGCGTGTAGGACGTATTAGGAAGCTGGCCATCAGCCTAACAAGCCTCTTTTTCTCATTTATAATATACCATCTGTACTCATTTGTAATATGGCTGACACCAGTTTAGTAATAAACCCTTTTATGTACCAAATACGCTGCAACATCATAATAATACCCGCTCATTTGGCACATTAATTTTACTTGCCAACATCTGTACAAGATTGTTTTAAGGGGTCTATAAAATTAATACATATTTAGCATCAAGCTAAATGTTTTTTTATTGTATTCTGAGTTGATGTATGATTAATAAAACAGTGAAATTAATAGAAATTATTAGTTTCAAATCGAAAAATTATCATATTGAAGTTCTCGCAAACCCTCGCCCAAGTCCGGTGGAGCTGCAATGCCGTCTAATATAACTAAATACCTCCTATATAGAACTCCAGTACCTCCAAATAAACAATCTCCAATATAGCCATACGATTGCCATCAAAATCTGGGACGGTTGCGTTTAACAAGCCCTTCGTAGCAAGGATCAACTCAATTCATTAATGCCGCTAGTCACCCATCCAAGTACTCCCCCTACCATCCAGGTAGGGGTTCATAATAACTAGGCAAACTCAGCTCCGCCACGAATGTTTGAAGTTAACATAATTCCTTTGTTTCATTTACTGTGGCTCAAGTCCTATTTGGATAATTGAATATTAGAAACGATGACCTAGATTTGCCAAGAGAATTTCTAGCAACACTGACCTAACTATGTCAGTTATGTTATGAAAAAATCATCCACCACGAATGTTTGAAGTTAGCATAATTCCTTTGTTTTATTTACTGTGACTCGAGTCCTATTCGGATAATTGAATATCAGAAACGATGACCTAGATTTGCCGAGAGAATTCCTAGCAACATTGACCTAACTACGTCAGCTATGTTATGAAAAAAAAACATCATAAGTGCCTTTTAAGAAATTCCTTGCGTTAAAATAAAATATAAAAAAGGTTGTAGGATTTATACTACCGTAGACTATGCTAAAAGTTCTACCAACATGACATTACAACGATTGCTAACCTTATGCAATGAAAAGGTCAGTGATAACCCGGTAAAGCAGAGCTATTCTTGATTTGTTATAATGTGGACGTTACTTATTACTACATCTTCCGCCAATTTCGCCATTATTACATCTTCTGCCAATCAATTACAGCGTCCCGCAGGGCAGTTTACTTGGCCCTACGTTATTTATACTTTACATGAACGATATCCTAATCAATAACTTAAGCAATGCAGACATTATAACCTACGCTGATGACACTGCAATAATATTTCACGCTGAAACGTGGGACGCCGTGTTTAGTCTGGCAGAGGAAGGCCTCTCAGTTGTAGCAAATGCCCTGAATAGGAACCTTCTCACACTCAACACACATAAGACAAAATATATAACCTTTTCAAAAACGCGAGCGTCAAGTCCTCCTATCGGAAAAGAACTTAAAATTCATTATTGCTCTTTTAACCACATCTCCCAAGATTTTAACTGTTCCTGTGACTCTATCACTCGAAGCACTCATTTAAAATACCTGGGAGTGACTTTAGATGAGCAGCTGTCTTATAATGAGCACATAGTAGAGCTGTTTTCACGAACGCGAAAACTCATAAATGTTATGCGAAACCTTCGTTACTGCACCCCGATCTCCTTACTACGACAGATTTACATAGCTTTATGTCAGTCTGTCATCCGATACTGTATTTCTGTATGGGGCAGTACTGGAAAAACCTCTTTTATTCGCATCGAAAGAGCTCAAAGGGCTTTACTAAAGGTGATGTTAGGAAAACCTTTTCGATATTCTACGGCCACTCTGTACTCCGAACTCAAAGTTCTACGCGTTCGTCAACTTTTTGTATACAATGCTACACTGAAAGTACACAAAAAACTGAAACTTCGAAACAATTACGAAGAGATACTCAGTAGAAGGGTGTACAGAATACCGCTTCCACAAGCTCACAGCCTTCTGGCTAGACGTAGTCCCGCTTTCTCTCTTCCCTGCACTTATAATAAAGTTTCTGAAATGTGTGACATCAAAGCACTATCCACATTTGCTTGCAAAAAGATCCTAATGGAATGCCTTCTCCAACTTTCTTACGATGAGACAGAAGAACTAATTTAGGCGCGCACGGGTACGCATAGACTCGTGCATACTCACACTCAAACAATCAAAAACAATATCATCCCCTTTCCCACGTACATACGCTCACACACACACACATACACACAAACGCGCGCGCGCACACACACAAACACACCCTCACACATAAACACACCCTCTCACACACACACGCATACACACCAACATTATTTGAAACAGATACGTAAATATTGATCTTTGAAAACTGTTCTAACCATAAATTGTATATTTTAAGTCATATTATCTCATACTGTGTAAACACCAAATAGTTTTGTATAGTCCCAGTATGTAGTCGTGTCAAGAAAACATTAGATAAAATTGCACTCGGGCCCCAAGATACAGGCCTCGTGCTTAGTTTGGGGTCCACAGAAAATGTGTTTCTCACTATGATTTGTATTTAGATACTATACCCTATTTGTTACATGAATGTTTATGACTTCGGAAAAATAAATATTGTATTGTGTTGTATTGTATTGTAAACTTACACAAATACTGCAAGTTGAGTACCTTCTTACAAATAAAAATCTATTGGGTGCTCAAGGTACAAAGATATAAGAAATGTTTAGGTTGGATAACAGAAGATGACTACGGTGTAAGAGTTTAAGAAAATAAGTACCGTGCTAGCCGAGTGCCGGTAACGATCATCTAAAAAGTTAGACAAAGAAACAAATCCTGCTAACATAGACGATTGCAGAGAAAAAAACATTGCAGAGACTTAAGGTCTTACTGTCTCTAAGTTAGATTTTAACTCCAGTCCCCCTACAACCCAACGAATTCTAGGCTAGAAATGCACCTCCATGGAAGTCGTGAGAGACGACGACGGTAAAAAACCTAATTCCCACGCAGCAGCGCATTCTGATGAACTGCCATTTTATCTACGATCGTGAAAACGTCTGCCAAGTGTGAAGATTACGCCTACTTTGTGCGGGTTTTCACGTGGGGGATGGCCATGATTTTCTGAATAATCCTTAGTTCTAGAATGTACGTTACTGTTCTAGGATGGATGTTATGAGATATCACATGGTAAAATCATACGATGTATTCTTCAACATAATGTAGTATTACTACGTCATAACAGATCTCACGTGACTCATACACAACATATACTTTTTCCATGGTGGTAGGGCATTTTGCGGATGCCAGCCTGGCTAGCTATCACCGTCTAGTAGAAATTCTGTCGCCATACACCTAGCAGCATGTTCAAAGATGCGAATTCGTTCTTCGTTATAATTAAACTGCATGGTGGTGAAATGTTTTGCAAATGCTCGCCTAGCAAACAATCACTCTCAAGTCGAAACTGTATTGCCCAAAACAATGCTCGGGCGTATTTTCTTGCGAGCTAGTAAGATTTCTTGTGAGCAAGTAAGACTAGGATAAGCCTGTCTATCATCTTCGACCATATCATCACTAACGATAAGGGGGATTATTACACTTAACGGAATTTCTTTTTCATCATAAGTTTTCTTTAGTTACAGAAAGAAATTCCAATCTTCTACTAAATGATATTCTCAATTTACTTCAAAATCTATTGTTTTTTTTTAATGCATGATAGGTTAGCCTTTGACCACTATCTCACTTGATGGTAATTGGTGATGTGGTCGAAGATGTTGTTAATTCTAACCTAGAATTAGTGGCTCTCAAAGACAGTTGCCGAAACACACCGTTAAGTGCTTGGCGACAGATTTTCTACTTGAGGGTGGTATCTAGCCAGGCGGGCATTCGCAATATGCCCTACCACCATGCAAAATTGATCTTAAGATGTACTGATGAGGTTTATTTTTGGAACATCTTTCATGTGCTCCATCCCAATACGATGGTTGAAGAACGATAGGAAAAAAATGATTTATGACTCATGTCATGTTAACTCAATTGGATTAGAGCATAAACCGGTTAAAGGGGTGGATGGACGCTTGTTCGAATCCCGCATACGACTTAATTTTTTTCCCTCGTAAATTTGTAATTTAGCAATACCTATTTATCACATCCAAGATTTCTTACTCCATGGTACTGCTCTAGTTTTATAGCTACTTGAATCTATTATCAGACAAACAACTCTCAGCTCTACGAAACAAGATTGAACTAAACAAAATACGATTATAATTGAGGTCTCAATAATACTTTATAGCACTAATGATTTAATAATTGAATTGTACGCTAGAGGGGTCGGTGACGTTGACCCCTAATTTAATATTCAGTGTTTCATTTGTTTTGGTTTATCGATTTTTGTAGAATTTTGCTTTTATTTACTCGTTGTTGTTTCTCAAGACCTACATCTTGCGATAACTTATTCTGACTTGTTTGGAGACATTCTGAAAGAGGGTCAGATGTTGAGTACGTACACTTAACAGTAAAGCATGTATGAAGGAATCAATAGATATAAGTATTCCAAAATCAAAGCGCGTGGTGAATCGTAATGCAGGAAAATGGGTGTGAAGTTAGTTAAGGCTATTGTTTTCATAAGGCTTTCTATAAATAAAAAGTGTAAAATTTTGAGTCTAGAATCTATGCTTCTGGCTTGTCAGTTTTTCGTAAAAATGTGTATTTTCAAAATTGTTTGGAAAAATAATTTTGTATGGGAATTATCAATTGCACATTTAGAGATGTAATTAATAATAATTAAATATATTGAAATAAAATCGGTTTATATATACATTTTATTTTATTAATAAAACATAAATTTGAAAACCAGAAGCAACTCGAGGATATGCATGCAAAATTTCAACAAGTTTGTACACATGGTATATAAATAATAACGAAACTACGTCTCTATGGGTTGAGCTGCGAAGACACGAGCTTTAATTATCTATGCATGACGTAATCCATGTCAGAACATATTTTTGTACCTAAATTTTTTATATTTTTTTTCTTAGGTAGTTTAAAGGCGTAACCAATCATATTTAATAATGATATTGCCAGCTCTTGTTAGGGTCTTCCTAGTAAAGAAGTAGTCACGAGTTCGAGCGTGCGTAAAGATGTAGATGTACCAAAATTTAAAATTAACCTACAGTACTGAAATTTCAGTTCATGAGTTCACAAACATTATTAAATTTAAAAGAAAACGACGGAAAGTTGTTTCGTAATTTCTTTCTCGAATTTTAAAGCACGCACTTTAAAAATGTAACTTTATGATTGATACAATTGCTCGTTTGCGTTCACAGGTCTACTTTGGGTTCATTATAGTAGTACCACTTGAAGACCTCACAAAGAACTTGAGCTGAGGGTTTGGGATAAATAATGCAATACGTTTTCGGAAAACTAACACCTTTATTCACCAGTTTTACAGTCACTACTCACTTAAAGAAACACTAAACTGTTCGCACTTTTCAGAACACTAATCTCACACTTCACACTGTATTAAACTATTCGCGCTTGGAGCACTTGGTCCAAAGATAATCGCACTGTAGCTCGTTTCGAACTCAAAGTAAGATTGACTCGTAGGCTTTTTTTATGGAGGACATAGATACTGGCTACCGACTGTTCGGACGTCCAGCTCCACTGGATTTTGGGCAAGAGAAGGCCCTACCCGACTGGACAGCACGATCGAGACATAATCAGTCTCGATCGTGCGCTCGGTAAGTCAAGACCTCCTGAAGATGCTTCGTTTAGAAGCGAAACTAGTCGGGTATTCTTCCGGTTAGGCTGCGTGATGTTTATGACGTCACAGGTCATAACAGGAAAATTAGGCGGAATTGTCACTAGATATATAATTTTATGCTTTTTTAAGTGTTTTATAAACAACTATATACTACTAAATATTATTTAATGTTTTTTAGGATACTTTTAAAAGTATTTGTTATTATTAAACAACTTTTGTATGGAATTCCACGAATACTAACTACTACTTCTGCTGTGGTTGGTTACTAGTTTCCTGAGAATTAAGGCGACTTTTTTTATAACCATTTGTGTAAGAGTAAGAGTAGGTACATTCTTGATTTCTTAACACTTGTTTATTAACTTTGGATTATTCTAGATTTGTCGAGCCCTTGCGCTGTAACAATATGTACTGTGAATAATCTGCATTAATTACTTAAAGCGCGTCGCGTAGGTTTATATACTATCATAGTATTCAAAATTTCGTGTATTTTTTAAATTAAAAATTCAGTTTCAACCTTTTTATATAGCTCCACGCATCATAACACGTGGGCCGCGATCCCCAATCGTTTCCCGTTGGATTGAGCGCGATCGGAGCTATACTTTTTTAAATATAACAAAATCTCCTTAGTATACCTAACTTTAAGCTCTGCAGTTAATTTTATTAACTTTTTACTTTTTAATTAGCTTTTTACTTTTGCTGCTTGTTTAAGCTCATTATCATAGTAGGCAATAAGTAAACAACGTCAACTTGAAAATCTATCATCAAGCACCGGTGAGTTCCGCCAGTTATCTTGAAAACTGACATTGAGTGTTCGTAGATATTAATAATAATAAGTGTATAGAATTGTATAATAACTGATATATAATGTATAATGAATTTTTAAGTAATAATGTGTTGTGTTTGCAATTTATGTTTTAGACATGTTGGCGTTTTGGACATCATACATACTCTGTCAGCCACATTGTTTTTTGAATAAATAAATAAATAAAATAAATAAAAGCTAGTAGGTCTAGATTTCAACTGTGAACCACACTCGACCTCATCTTCAGGTGAGATAGTGTCAAAATACTAAGTTATCTTAGCTGTAAGAAAAGTTAGAGTAATATTGGTGTAAAAGATACTTATACCTCGTGGGGTGCCAGGTTATAATATCGTCCACCCTTCTCATTAGTTCCCTTGGGTGTCGTAAGAGACGACTAAGGGAAAATACTATGAGGAAGAGCAGCGCCTTCTGAAGAGCTGACAACTTCTATTGCGATCCCCAAGATGTCTGCCAAGCGTGGGGATGGGGAAATCCCTGATAGAAGAGACCTTATTCAACCGTGGACGTTCCGGCTTAAGTAAAAAATAGTTTTTTTAAGACTGATAGGTTAGTCTTTGACCACTATCTCACCTGATGGTAAGTGATGATGTGGCCGAAGATGTTGTTCAGGCTAACCTAGAATTACTGGCTCTCAAGGACAGCTTCCGGAACACACCTTTAGGTGCTTGGCGACAGATTTTCTACTTGAGGGTGGTAGCTAGCCAGGCGGGCATTCGCAAAATGCCCTATGCCATGCTATAGCACGGAAGCGCTCAGTAGTAATGTCACCAGTGGTCACCCTTCCAAGTTATGACCGAGGCGGACATTGCTGATCGATTCAGAACGGGTAAGCAAACTTCGCTACGAGCGCTTCAGAATATACTCATCTAAGATTTAGGAAGTAATAAGGGTAAAGAACATCACCAATACAAATGTGTATTATATATTTTAGTGTTGTTTAACCCGGGCGTAATGAGGTTAAAAATAATTACAGCAAATGTAAGGTAGTTCTGGCATACACAGATAATAAATTGTGGTTTCTGATGAACGAAATAATTTTACAATGCAAAATATATTATATTCATTATCTCGTGGGATAATGAAAATTATATATAAGTCATAGATTTAATAAAATCACTGATTAGACAAGACGAGAAATTATTAATTTCTTTCTGATTATTACTTTAACTGCGAAAAAAATGAACATAAACTGATTCATATATTCCAATACAATTTCAAATGCAAATCATTTATTACGCAAAACATGGGTAAAAATACATAGGGTTGAAAATGTCTAACAAGCGCACCATGCGGCAAAGTCATCTTTTACTGTGGCGATGAGCGAAGCGAGAAAGATCGTATTGGATTACTGATGACCAAAGCAATGCCAGAGGCGATTGTGCCAATAAATGTTACTCAAATTTAATGTCAAGACAAGTAGTTACGGAATGAGTTAAACATTATAGATCTTAATCATTTGCCCAGCTGTTTGATTGATTGGTTGAATATCATTTAGGTTGCTAGCTAAATTGCACCGCCGTGTAGTTAAAAAGCTAAACTGTTAATTGGCCGACAGATTGAGCTAGTAAGTTGCGACATATATACCTATGTGATTGTTACGGAAGATACGAGGGAAACGCCGAAGAGGTCACAGTCCCATGCGATGGTCAGACTAAATCCGCACTACCCTCAACAGTGTTCATGACGCCACTCACATCGCCAAAGATAGAACAGGTGGCGACATATTGTCAAAAGAAAAGTGATTTCCACGGGGTATCATGGCCCTTAGCTTTGAAGATAACGATACATGAAATAGGATTGTTAAGAGCCCACCTGATACTAAGCGGACTAACCTGTGCTTATAATATTAAGGGCCCGATTGAGAATGTCTGAATGATTCAAAATAACAGAATGATAAATATGACAGTTAGTATGCGCACTACCCCCAACAGTGTTCATGACGCCATTCGCATCGCCAAAGATAGAACAGGTGGCGACATATTGTTAAAAGAAAAGTGATTTCCACGGGGTATCATGACCCTTAGTTTTGAAGATAACGATACATGAAATAGGATTGTTAAGAGCCCACCTGACACTAAGCGGACTAACCTCTGCTTATAATACTAAGGGCCCGTTTCAGAATGTCTGAATGATTCAAAATAACAGAATGATAAAGATGACAGTTAGTATGCAGCGCGTTTCAAGCTTTAACCGATGGTTAGGCTAAAACGATCACTGTGAAACGCAAAGATAGTGTTTTATTTATTAAATATGTTCTGGGTAGTAAAACAAGAACTTACTCGAACATTCTGAAACAGGCCCTAACTCTCATTGTGCCTGTAATTTTACTGGCTCTCAAGAACTGTTGCAGAAACACACTTGAAGATTTTTTACTCGACGGCATTTTGCGTATGGTTGACGAGCTAGCTACCAAGTTAGCCTGGCGAGCATATGTAAAATGCTCTTCTACCATGCGGTTTTGCTAAAGCCGGCGGTGGGGATCAAACATGGACTTACGGCGCGGCAGTCCATAGCTATTACCAGCGCTCGTAGCCAAGTTGAAGCGCTCGTAGCCAAGTTTACTTAGCCATTCTGAATCGATCAGCAAAGTTAAGCAACGTCCGCCGTGGTCACGACTTGGATGGGTGACCGCTGGTGACATTACTACTGAGCGCTTCCGTGCTTCGGAGGGCACGTTAAGCCGTCGGTCCCGGTTGTTGTTAGAATGGCAGTCGTTATAGCATTGTGGTAAGGCACTTTGCGAATGCCCGCCTGGCTAGCTACCACCCTCAAGTTGAAAATCTGTCGCCAAGCACCTAACGGTGTGTTCCGGCAGCTGTCCTTGAGAGCCAGTAACTAGGTTAGCCTGAACAACATCCTCGACCACATCATCACTTACCATCAAGTGAGCTAGTGGTCAAAGGCTAACCTATCATGTATAAAAAAATTAAAAAAATTACCATTCAGCCATCATTGCTTTCAAAATATCCAATAAAAGTGACGAATAGCAAAGGTACAACCAGTATGAATCTATTTATAAACTGATATTAAATTGCATTGAACATGACAGAATAATGGTAGGTAATAATTATATTGAGAGTAATAAAAACGGCACGCATTTTGGTCATTATCTAAACTCATAAACAAGGTATTATTGTAAACAACATTGTAAAATAATTGTGGGAATTTCTTGATTGACAATAATAAGCTAGCGTGCTGTAGGGCCGTTTGCATTATTGTTTAGAAAAATAAGTTTGTAAATTGGGGTTGGGTAATGCTTGACTCACTAGTATTTGAAAAATTAACCTGATCGAAGCAAGTAGCTGCAGATTACTGCAGATTTAACCTTCTGATTTTATAATCGTTGTGTTATTAATAATAGGTATAAGGCAGATTTGTCGTGAATGTTAGCTGGCTCAGTATTTTGGTTTATTTGGTTTGTAACTTAAGAAGTTCACACAACACATATATACACACAATTTAAGGGATAAAATATGTTACGATTGGTAACACCGCGTATAAACTATGGGAGAACAACGTTATTATTTAAAGGAGCAAAGCTATACAACCAGTTACCTAATGACGTGAATGAAAGTGACAGTATTAACACATATCGAGGTAAACTTAAGTACTATGTAAATACCTCGTTAAAATAGTAATGCCTACCAACCCAGAGGACTCATTTTTTAATTATCTTTAAGTGAATCTTAGTAAGTGTTTTTTTATGTTATTGTGACGCACCAAGCTCGAGGCCCACCTGATGTTAAGCAGACAAAGCTCTGCCTATATAAGATGCATTTTGTCACAAGTCACGACTCGCACTGCGCTCGTCACCTTGAGACATGGCTGTTAAGTCTCATGTGCCTGTAATTTCACTGGCTCTCAAGGACTGCTGCTGGAACACTGTTAGGTGCTTGGCGACAGATTTTCTGCTTAACGGTGTTCGCTAGCCAGGCGGGCTTGTAGAAAATGCCCTTTCACCATACGGTGAAGCTCAAGCCCGCGGCGGGATTCGAACCATGGACCTGCTGCGCGGCAGTCTATAGCCAATGCCACTGAGCCATCACTGCTTCGAAGCAACATTTGTTCTTATGAGAAATAAAGTTCAATAAACCTAAGAAGCTGACAAGCTGCTAAATAGCTTTATTTGAATAGATCTTTAGCAAAATGTAGTTAGTTCGTAACATTAAGAAAATTATATCGAAAAAATAACTTATAGAAAGAAAATTATAATTATATTTTGATCATATTATCTAAGTCCAAAAAAAGTCCGAAACACGTTTCATTAAAAAAAATCGATAAAATAAAATTGCAAAAATTACTCTTAATTACGCTTTTAACGTACATATCTTAATTATTTACATATGAAAATGTAGTAATAAAATAGCAAAACCTTATCAAGAGGAACTAGAAAAGTAACATTTTTGATTAACGTTACTAGTTTTGTGTTATTAAGCTTTCTTTCGTATTTTGCCTAAACTGATTGCGATTTCACCGTCGCTGCCTCTTTCTTACTAACCCGTGTGAACAAAAAATGTCAAAGAATACCACAACTACGGTTTTATTGTTATTATCACGATTTGTGGGTTTTCTAAGTAAAAATAAATATTTCTCAAAATGAAGGAACTCTTACAGCACGGGGTAGGGGCTAGTTAGATAGTCGTTTATAGTAGGTAATTAAAGCCTTGAGTAGGGGTCCTATACAATATAGTTTTCCAAACACAAAGGAGGTTCTTAATTGAAGTTACTGAAATGTATGTACACACGATAGATTTCTCCAACGCCTCCCAAAGCCCATGGCTGCGGTGCAGTCAGCTTTCACGCACGTCACAAAATCTCACGTACTAAAAAACAGTAGTATAGTCCAAAATTCCGCAATCTTAGGAAATTATGATGATGCACTTGAATTATAGAGAACACCGTGCGGTGATACGACAGTATTCATACTTATATAAATTATCAATGCGACACCGTCGTGGTGTACGGCACAGCGCGCGGTACGAAGACGACTCTCAATAAGACTGGTTTGCCGCGGTGAAGCGAAGCATAATTCGCGGCTCGTTGCGGGTAGTAGAAAAAAAATCATACTTTCATATACACATAGTGACAAAAAAAGAACCAAAGATTATATGAAGTCAATCACTCTTATTCATATATTGTAACTGTATTAAACCCCGTGACTACGATCACAGCAATGTGTTTGAAATGGGGGACAAAAATTATGACAAATATACGCGATTTAAACCGTTAAAGTTGTTTAATTACTATGTGTAATAATCGCGAAAACCTTAGAAAACATTAAGTGACACCTGTAGTCGATAGTAACCAAAAAGATTATTATTTTAAGGTGTTCACAGCTTTGAAATCCTTTCCTTAGCTTTTTTTTCATTATATGCTTTTATTTATTTTAGTAGTAATTGATTTTTAAAGATCAGACAATGCTCTCTACTTAAAATGTTGTCGACATATAAATAAAAACATGACTTGATTTATTAAAAAACTGTGTTTTTTATAAACTTTCTAATTATTGGATGTTTATGAATAAAAATGCAATTAATAATACGTTTTGGACTGGGCTATAAAAAACAAAGCGATAGTGCAGGGTGGAGGGCCGATCATTCGACCAGAACGATTGATTGAACTGTGTGAACGATTATGTTTATTCATCGTAAACTATTTTTATAAAGAGAACGAAATGAATTGGTCTTTAAAATTGCAATCACAATGATTTCATACTTTTTACATGGCAGCCCAAAAAATTTGTGTTTGTCTTCAGGGTTTAAGTATGTAAGTATTTTTTTATTCATGATTAGTTTGCGTTTGAGCACACCCTGCCTGATGTTAGAATTGGTGTAGTCTAAGATGGAGCACGCTTACTTAGAAGAAACCTATTTACTCTCGATTTGAAGACACCCATGTTGTATCCATCGGGAAAACTGACAATGGTAAGGAGTATGTATTAATGTTTGTTTCTTTATTCCATAATAACTTCTAAACGGCTAAACCTTAATATATGAAATATTGTTTGGCTAGTTTCGATATTGTAAGTACAGGTACCTACATAAAAAAGTGACAGATTTTAGACGCCATAATATGATATATATTTTTCTTCTTATTACAAACCCATCGAGTGGGCTATATATATGAAGTGCTTTAAAAAACTAACATATACATATATATCCCTGTTTTAATTAAAACGTCAATTTCTATGATATATTAGACATGCAATAAAAAAATAATATATTACTATGTAGGCCTTAAATGATGTAATCGGTGTTCCAATAATAATGGATCGACGAGGCTTAACCCGAGTACTTTCAAAGTTATTATACAGTAGGAAATGCCAGTAGAATTCTTTATTTTACAAAAATATATCAACTATTGCTATTTTGACTGGCATTTGTACTGTAAATACAAATGTAAAACAGAATAACAACAAATGACATCGTTTCGTAAAATAAAGAACTCGACTAAACAAACTAAATCCACTTTTCATTATTTTATTGTCAATGGTGCCACACGCGCAATCCCACGTGGTGTTTGTTCTATTTTCAAGTTGTGAAAATGGAAAAGCAATTCGTACTCAGTTTTATACTAACAAAGAGGTATCTGTGTGTTACTAGGATAAAATAACATTATTTATTTTTACGCTATCATATCTATTACAGGAATAACTAAGAAAGAAACTGACCAGTTCTTTTTGTACATTTAATTTCCTACAAAGGAAAATTATGAAAAAAAAAAATATTTTTATGGATCAGGATTATATCTATGGATCAGTTTCCGAGCTACTGGAAAAAAGGCACGATTGTAGGTACAATACCAGAGTCATATAGCCTATTAAAAATAGCAACAAAATGCTATATAATATCAAATAAAATGGCAGCCTTCCCACGACTCCTTTCGCCATTGCTAACAAAACATATTATTAAATAAGGTAGTAACATACCAGTTAACACGTGTAAGGGCACTAAACGTCATCGGCAAGCACTTCGGCAAGCACTAAAATTCGTAATGGAAGGGCAAAGTAACGCTCACTGTTTTGCTGTAGGGATGGGACACAGTCCTTGTTTTGTTTTAAAACTCGTGTTGGTTCGTCTCATTCTCGTAAAATACGTAATTACTGTCCCAATATAAAATTTAAACGTGTTTCGTTCGGGAATGATTTAGTCTTATATATTAATTATTTAGGAAATAGATATATGAAGAACACGGGTGTTTGGGCGTGAACTTACTATGACTCGATAGCCTTATTCAGGATTTTGAGTGTGGTACGTCCGCCGCGGTCGCGTGACGCGAAACGGTAGAAGCCGAAACATTGTCGATAGCGATATCGACTCATAGTAAGTTCACGCCCAAGCACCCGTGTTCTTCATATATTAGATATAAATATGAGCGTAAGTTTTTATAATATGATAGGAAATATATCTTTAAGACTCAGGGAAGCCTTGGTACTATATAACAACTTTGGTCATATTTTTATACCAACACTTATATACATATATATATATATATATATGAGTATTAAGATTGTAAAAGAGTTTGCTTGCTGATTAAATAATAATTATTATAATTAACAGCAGGACCAGTTCTAATTGGTACACAGCGAACGACTTATAAAATTAAGTACTGATTGATTTATTACCATAATTTGGAAAAATACAAATTTCAAAAATAAAATTTTAATACTTCAGAATAAAATAATATAAATATCCTAAAAATAATTATAGGATAAAAATATTTTTTTACATGTAAAAAAATAAATTTTAAAATTACACAATATTTATATATATTATAGTCAGCGAACCTATTGCCATCTATTGGACACATTTCACACAGACTACCCCCTAAAATGTCTTTGTCTGAATACCCACTTGTCGGCCTAACACGGGGATTACACTGAACTTTAAATTTCGAAGCTATGCTCGATGCCACTCGAGAACCAATAGTTTCAAAACAGTAAATGTGGTTTTATGATGGCATGCTTTGCACAAGCAATGTTAACCCTTTAACATCAAATTAGACCCCGGGGTCTAAAAATTTTCCGTGCGTTAGAGTCAAATTAGACACCGGTGTCTAGTAGAACCGTTCGCAACGTTCAGCCTTATATCTCGAAAACTAAGCCGTATTTTTGAACGAAACTTTCTATGGAATGAAGATAATAAAACAAAGAATGCATTGGGGTGCTTAATCAGATCTGTGCCGGAACAAAATGTGTAGTGTTCACAGTGGGAATGTTTACTACGAAATTGTCAGTGCCGAGAAATCGCTGTCAAAGTTTGATAGAGATAAAAAGTAGTGAAATATTGTTAAATTGGTAAGTTGTTATGTAATTCTTATTATTGAGTGTTTATATCATCGATATACATAACAGGAATTATGTATTTATTGTGTTTTGTGCTCATAATCGTAAATTTATTTTGGAGCGGTCCTGTCACCGGCAGCCTATTTTACAAACGAATTTTTTTTCAAATGGTGGTCAGCAAGTTTGTAAGCATAGTTTTCATTATGGACTTCATAATTAATTTAGCAATCAATAAGTTATGAAGTCCATAATATATACACTTTTGACGCCTAGCCTGTATTAAGTTAGTTCAGTCCCTTGTAAACTAAGTCACAAAAATGTCATGTATCCGGAAAGTCCTGAGGGTGAAGACCCTTAGGACTTGAAGCCACTTGCCGAAAAATTACGATAGATCGACGCGTTTTAGGCCTACCAATAACTAATTGAAATGCATTTTTTTCTTCTTATTCATTTTTTACTTCATATCTTTTGGACCTCAAATTATCAAATCATGCAATTTGTTACTCTCGATTTTCACAATACACCATTTTAACAGTTCAAGATTAATCTTCAACATGACTTTCCCATCACTAGATCTCAGCAGGTTTTGAACATTGATAGCACAGTTACGCGATTATTTACTGGTAAAATGAATTTCATTTATTGTGAACGAAATACTTGACTTGTTTAAAATATTTCCATTAGGGGTAACGAAGATGCGTCATTTAAATAAATGTTTGCTCCTATATTTTTAGGGTTTCGTACCCAAAGGGTAAAAACGGGACCCTATTACTGAGACTTCGCTGTCTGTCCATCCGTCTGTACGTCCGTCCGTCTGTCACCAGGCTGTATCTCAAGAACGGTGATAGCTAGACAGTTGAAATTTTCACAGATGATGTATTTCTGCTGCCACTATAACAATAGATACAAAAAGTTGGCCAAGCACGAGTTGGACTCGCGCACGTTAAGGTTAAAATATGAAGTCTTATGTTGTATAGCTAATCGTACGGAACTCTTCGTGCGCGAGTCCGACTCGCATTTGGCTGGTTTTTTATCATTTAGGCTTACAGATCTTACATGTTATGTATATCTCTTTATTTGAATAAAGTTACACGTTAGTGAATGAAGAGATGTCGGATTAAGTGAAGTGTCTTCCTAGCATAGTAAGTGCACACACGTAGTTTCGTTATTTACTGACCAGAATCAATCCAATCGTAATCTAAGTCCAATGAAATATTGCAGGCATATTCTAGTACATAATACTCGTATCTATGCTTCAACTACTTCTCCGTAGAAGTACTTTTCTAAATTATAATGAAACATTTTTTTGTGTGATAATGATGGTAGTTAAAATTATTCGGAAAAAATATTTTACAATTAGAAATAATTATCAGTACTAATATTATAAATGCGAAAGTAACTCTGTCTGTCTGTCTGTTACGCTTTCACGCCAAAACTACTGGACCGATTTGAATGAAATTTGGTATGGAAATAGTTTGAGACCCGGGAAAAAACATAGGATAGTTTTTATCCAACTGCGCAAAAAGAGGTTAATGTTATTGCGCGATAACCAACATACGCGCAGGCGGAGCCGCGCCCGGAAAGCTAGTAAAGAATAAAACAAAAAACTGGCGAACTCAGAGCATAGACATTTCACCTATTCATAATTCAACGCAATTTGTTTAGTGTTTCCTCGCATCAATACATGATATTCGCTCGTTTCTCGTTTGTTTGAGCGCGATCAAATCCTAGTTTTCATAATAATATATAAGCAGAATATTGGAATTTTCATACTGAAAAGTTTACCTTACGTTACCTCCAATCATTGCGAGAGTAGCAAAGTCAAATCTATTGCGTACCATAGTTCACTGTAGTAAGTGTTAATACACTGTGTTCAGTACTAATTGTTAACACATCAAAAGTTGCCTCTCCAGTAGCACAACACGACTGGATAATAATGACTAACACGTTCAATACATATTAATAACACCCAACAGCAAAATACAAATTTAGCTTCAATTTTACTGTATTTTGGTTAACACTTAGTACCTATTCATAATACAACGAAAATACATTTGCACGGAAAGCACTACGAAGACAGTAAAAAGCAAGGATCATACTCTGACTTCTCTATTTATGCCGGCCTTATATATAACCTGATAGTTATTATTTAGTAACCGGCTCGACTCGCGTAATATTTACCGGATATTGCTCCGACCAGTTTCGAACTTATTTGAAGTTCTTCGTCTGGGAGTCACGATTGTGCACAGCGTCGAGCGCGGGCCTTAGCATGTAACTAGCGTTGAGACGGTTGCGCCGCAGCTGTCAAAGTCATAATTTCTCCGACCGAACTGTCACTTCTGTCACTATCACTGTAATTGTCACTGTCGTTTTGGTAGGTAAGGGAATGTTGACACACTACACTTGTACTATCCTCTTCGCAGTTTCACCCCGATGCCATATCACCGCTCATATTTTTATCTCAACCTGATTGTTCATTATCATTTGTCGAAAAATCATTCAAGGGCCTTTTTTGTTTGTTTGAGAGATTCCCGCAAGTGAAATAACTAACGACGAAATAACGAACTAGTGAAATAACGGTTTGCAGTTATACCATCTCGAGTAATGACAATGTTTCCCCGAACAGAGCTGGCCTATGAAATATTCCGAACCCTGCATGTGGTACAGTTTGACAAATGAAAAATACTTCTGGATATGTACGACACGTGGATTTTTAAAGGGTCTCTTTCTAAGAGACCCTTTAAAAATCCACCATCTTGTATCGATCAATGAAAAAAGTGCGTTAGATAATTTCCACTGACTTTTTTTTACATAATAATATGCTATTTTGTTACTTCGGTAACAGAAGTTCTATGATGCTTAAAAATATTGTTCTGCTTGCAAATAAATGAAATTTTGAGTGAAGTTTTTTGAAGTCTTTTTTTATTCTGAGAAGAAAATGAAGTTCCATTTCTGTAAAGAACTGATAATGTTGAATTTAATATTCTACTACTTTACCAAATACATTTTATCATGATAGAATCAATAGTATCACATTTATTCACTAGAGATTAAGTACACTGGTTTTCAACATTATGACTAAAAGGAAACAAATATTTGACGATATCAAACCTCCTTAAAAATTTAGTTCCTCAACAACCCCAAAACCAATTTGCTCGACGTAAAGTTCTCTGTATATTATGTGCTTTCATTCTATTAATTTTCATAGATATCAAATTAAGTCCGAAAGTTTAGCGACTACAAACTCGTACCTACACAGAGCGGGAGAGAGAAAAATGCAAATGCAAAATTACCGTATAAAACTGAGGTACTTGATCAATTACTATACAGGCACAAAATCACGGTTATTTTTAAGGGTATGAAAAATGTTTGTTCTAATTTTTTAGTATGGAATTAATTAAATTTGTTTCAAATACTTTGAAGTTATTCCATTCAACCTAAACCATGCCTAAACCGTTTCAGTAATACGTAAAAAGATATATGCGATAAACACACGTCATGTAAAACAAATAATTTACCTGCAAACAAAAATTAAATGAATCTTATGTTAAAAAGTAGTATCATTTCAAAATATATCTTATTATATAATATCCAAATTTAACGCTTGAAACACGGCAAGAACTTTTAGTACCCAGGGTCTTTGGAAAGGCTTCAGGGCACCTAGTTCAAGAAGCGACTAGAGCTTTATAAGACTTCGGTCGACAGCTACGATATATTCTTTTGAAAAACATGTGATTTTGTTCACGTAATGTATAATTTTTTTTCCTGTTAAATCTTATATTCTTCTGTGTAACATTTATTAATAGGGGGCGCTTTCTTGCTTTGGACAGCATGTTTAGCCGTTGGTCCCGGTTGCTGGCTCAGGATGTTGCATAGGCTATGTTGGAGGTCTCAGGCGAATACCTACCTGGCTTACTACCACTATTGAGTGAAAAATTTGTCGCTCAGCACCATGAACCAACCATGAGATTATATTTTACATTTTCTTGTTCGAGTGTATTTGTACCTTTCGTGTTTACATCCCACTAAGGTGTTGTGTACAAACAAGACCTACCCGTATAAATATGCATCAATAATTTACCGCGAAAGGGCGCGGCTACTTAAATGATCAGGTCTGCATCATCAGATGAGATTTTGGTCAAAGACAATCACCATATCTATGTGTGAACCCTTTTTTTTCTGCCTGATAGGTTAGCCTTTGACCACTATCTCACCTGATGGTAAATGATGATGTGGTCTAAGATGTTGTGCAGGCTAATCTAGAATTACTGGCTCTCAAGGACAGGTGCGGGAACACACCGTTAGGTGCTTGGCGGGCATTCTCAAAATGCCCTACCACCATGCACTCCCACAGGTAGGTATAGTCAAATATGGTAAGAAGTGACTTGAGGAAAAATACATGGAGTTCTTCTAAATAATTGCCTTTTTACACTGCACTCCTCCAGAAGCCTGCTAAGTGTAGGGATTATGGCAAATCCTCCCTACTTTGGGTAGGCCTTTGTTTAATAATGGATGACATGGCTCTTGCTGATTATGATGAAATTTGTTGGGAATTAAAACTCATGCGGTGGGCAAAAATTGGACCTCCATATCCTTCTACGAAAGTCGTGAGAGGTAACGAAGGACAAAATACAAGAAAGTGGGCAGCAGAGGCTTTTGAAGAGACATCTTACACTGCGAGCTTCAAGATGCCTGCCAAGCGTTGGGATTATGGTAAGCTCCCCCAAATAAGGGATGCCTTTGTTCAACGTATAACAACTGTTGATGTGATGATCATTAATTAAGTACACGTTTAGAAGCAGCGATAGCTCAGTGGCATTGGCTATGGACTGCCACGCAGTAGGTCCATGGTGCGAATCCCGCCGTGGGCTTGAATTTCACCGCATGGTGGAAGGGCATTTTGAGAGTGCACATCAGCACTTGCCATCAGTTGAGATTGTGCTTACTTATCAGCAATAAAAATAAAAATAAACATTTGAAGAGATATGAATTTCCTATAAACACGACTAGACCTTTCTGATGAACCAACAGCCATTGCTCGCCACATCGACTACAGTGATTGATCCATTAATGATAAGAAATGCTCTCATTCCGTTTGTAATCGATCGATGCGTTGATATGCTCGCTTAATGTTGTTTTTTCTTGACGCCTCGGTTTTCGATAACATGCAATTGGTTTTGACTAGTGGATGCATCGGGGATTACGTTGTGCTGTGATCTTCAATTTTTATGTTTTATATTTGCTGTTCATTAGTTAGAAATATCTTTGATCCCTTCTGCGGAGCAAAAGGTTGTCTGGGATATATTGATCAGATTATTAAGACTATCCATTCTTACACAAAAATTGTATAGTCTCCAGTTTCCAGTCTTCCGTTACGAGCGAGATGACAAGAGTTATGAGACTTATGAATCATATGTCATGTCAGCTTAGCGGTCAGAGCATACGCCGGTGATAGGGGTGGATGGCGCGGGTTTGAATCCTGCACATGACTATAATAAAATAATACTCGTAAATAACATAACATAATAAATAAATAATATAATACAGTAATTAAACAACATTAAACGGGTTAAATCACGTATATTTGTCTTTATTTTTGTCCCGATGTTTCAACCACTTTGCAGTGATTGTGTGACTTGTGTAATAATATATTCAATATAAAACTGACACACACAAACTGACTTTCAAACACTTTACGCATAGTAAAGAAGCCTCACACCGCTTCTAGCAATACCATTAATAAATTATCAGTTAAACATCTGTATTTTTCGTCATGACTTGCATATTCGATATTATGCATATCATAGTAATAATACCATTATAGACAGCGGTTTAATATGTTCCGATCGTTGGTCATTATAGGCTAGACTTGCTTTCGATATGCCATAAACTTTCACGCCTTGTGGAAGAAGCGCTCGTAGCGAACTTTGCTTAGCCGTTCTGAACCAATCAGCAAAGTTAAGCAACGTCCGCCTCGGTCATGATTTGGATGGGTG
The DNA here is from genome assembly GCA_963854805.1 of Plagodis dolabraria. NCBI lineage: Eukaryota > Metazoa > Arthropoda > Insecta > Lepidoptera > Geometridae > Plagodis > Plagodis dolabraria. The sequence goes on from OY978459.1 coordinate 24,403,783, forward strand.
ACCGCTGGTGACATTACTACTGAGCGCTTCCGTGCTTCGGAAGGCACGTTAAGCCGCCGGTCCCGGTTGTTGTCTTAGGATGGCAGTCGTTATGTTATGGTGGTAGGGCATTTTGTGAATGTCCGCCTGACTAGCTACCTCAAGTAGAAAATCTGTCGCCGTGTTCCGGCAACTGTCATTGAAAGCCAGTAATTCTAGGTTAGCCTGAACGACGTCTTTGATCACATCATCACGTACCATCATGTGAGATAGGGGTCAAAGGCTGACTTATAAGCCGTAAAAAAAAGAACCAATCTATTTAGTGGTGGTTATGGTGACTACTGAAGGGATATTACTGAAGGTATGCTTGATGCAGTGCTATTTGTGCTCCATATAATGGTCTACATTTTCTGTCTATGCTTTAAAATACTAGCATGATCAAATCAATTACTATTAGCGTTATTATTCTAACGCAATTCGTTTTTTGATATAGAACTTACATTCATAATGAAAAGTTCGAGGTACTTTAAAAACGCGATAAGCGTTTATGAGATGTTATTGCCGATTTTGTTTAAAAGATCCTGATCCATTACATTCCTGCTTATGTTTGAATAATCTTTTCATTTTCAACTGATTGAAAAAATGTGGATGATTCTCATATTTTATTTAATTTTTTTTCTTTGAGGTCGAAAAAGTGTCATTTTTGTAGTAGCTTAATTGTTGTAAGTATATAGTTAAAGGTGTTTTGTTAATAAAAACATACTGCCAATATATTTATTGTACTCCAATTTTGATATATAATTGATATAGATATATAAAAATTGCGTGTCACGATGTTTGTCCGCGATGGACTCCTAAACTACTGAACCAATATTTAATTTGGTTTGCATATCGTAATAGGTAAAGATAGGATTGCTTACATCTCAATTTATAGTCCTAATAATACGTGCGAAGCCGGGGCGGGCCGCTAGTCAATACTAATATTCGCATTTATAAATGCGAAAGTAACTCTGTCTGTCTGTTACGCTTTCACGCCAAAAGTACTGGACCGATTTGTATGACATTTGGTATGGAAATAGTTTGAAACCCGGGAAAAAACAAAGGATAGTTTTTATCCAATTGCGCAAAAAAGGGGTAAATGTTTTTGCGCGATCACCGACATACGCGCGGGCGGAGCCGCGCCCGGAAAGCTAGTTTTATATAAAAATCGAAGTATCCAGTAAAAAGTTATTCGTGGTGGTATAAATATATGTAATCGTAATATATTTGCGGTATGCCAAACAAAACACTTCAAACCATATACAGATATTTTTTTGTTCTAGGGTATGGTATAGGTACCTTTCATCTATATAAGTCGAGTACTTTTTAAATTACATTATGAACACTTAAGTAAACTGAAAAAGTATTTGCCAACATGCCTATAACTGGATACCTTATTATATTAATTGCAAGTCTTAACCATATGAACAGTATTGTGAGTGAGTGAAATCAATTTTGTAAGAAGTATTTACTCTTTGATTTTTCTAAATCAGAACCTACTTGCTCGTATATCACTAAAAAGTATGAAATAACAAGTGGAAGTTGGGCCAACTCTGGGAATATTTTGAATGAGCATGATACTAACTTGACTTCCACACGTTAATACGAAGACCAAAAAATAGGTTCCGTTTTTTATGTATAGGTAGTGTTATACTTCAAAATTGTAGATAACCGGGCAAAGAAATTGATATTTTCAACACAAAAGCAACCCAGCAACTCAGGTACTTTTACATAGATAACAAACAAATGCAGAGAATAAAGTATCTAAACTAAATAACGCATTCACAACTACTAAAACAGAACAGAAACTTTACTTCTATTGTCCGCAAATACAATTCCATTAATACATTACTTCGAACCGATAGTGCAAAGAACAAACGGGCGACGCAACCTACAAAGTAGAATTTCAATTTGCAATGTCCCACACAAAAACTACACAACAAAACATCTATGTCCCATATTTGGGGCTCGGCCGCAAAACAAAACGACAATAAAATATGTAGTTGTGTACTTGAATGCGACAGTACATGAGCTTAGTTCATAACACAAAAATAACATCTCATAAACGGCACAGTTTCCACATTTGAACAAAAACCTTCTTATAAAAGTTTCTAGTAATACCCACGCGTGGAAAGTCGCTTTTAGAGATTACAGTGTACAATAGGTTTCATATAGGTGCTGATGCCTCTCTTTCAGATTTTTTTCCCCTTAGTCGCCTCTTACGACTCCTAGGAAGATATATTGGGCGGAGCAATTCTAAACTGGTATCCGCTTTTGGGTGTAATGTTAGGCTATAATGGAGACAATTTGTCTGGAAATTTCAATACTTTGGAAAGTGGTAGGGCATTTTTCAATTACTCGCATAGCGGCCAGTAATCGCACCCGTACGTAAGAATCAGTCACCTAGCAACTAGGTGGTTTTCCAGCAGCTACTTTTCAGAGCCTATTTAGATTACATGCATTTTACCGCACTCTCACCTGATGGAAAGTAATGACGGAGTCGATAGAGGAACATTTTGGCCTAAATAAATGCGGCCAGTTCCCATTTTAGGCTTAGGTACTTTACTATATATTATACCACATCAGAGATTGTGGACAAAGCCTACAAATAAAAAATATACGTAACGTCATCAATAAATGAGTTTTTGAAAAAAAAATAAGTTAGAGGCAACTGGCATACCTGGTGACTAGTTTAATTGATGGTCGGTACCAAGCTAAGTCACTGTTTCAGTTTACATTGTAGCATATACATAGGAGCAAATTTATTGGAAACCACGCAACGGGCAATGGTCGCATGCATGTCGAAACATTCATTTGATTGGGTTGGTACTACGATTTTTCTGTGAGTATTTAATAATAATACTTTTGCTGCATACTTTTAATAACAAGTGGCTAAGTGAATTTCAGACCTTGCACCTGAAATATGTTATTTAAACGTTTTAAACCCCCGTATCTCCTAATAATAACAAATATTTTTAGAAAACATTAACGCTTAATCTTAGGCGGAATTGTCAATAAATATATTTTTATATTTTTTAAGTGTTTTATTCAAATATTAATTTAATGTTTTCTTTTAATATTTGTTATTATTTTATATGAATTTCCGCAAACGCCTGAATCCATTCGTTATCCCGTATCTCCGCCGTATTGAAAAATTAACAATAACTAGTCGCAATTCTCTACCGATTCTCGTGAAGTAAGCAAAATTTCACATAGTTATCGAACCTGCTCACGATACTTCCTGAAAATCTGTAGAGAATTGCGACCTCCGATAGACATAAAAAACATTTTGCCCAAGATCAAATGAAGATGTTTCGTTTGTACTTCACGCTCGATCGGTCAATTATAATACACCTCTTTTTTTTTGCCATTACCTTAGGTGATTCTGAAGCCCGCGGCGGCGGGGTCCAAGTCACTCGGAAGGAAGAATAAAACTACCTACTTCTGTATAACATGGACAGCCTGAAACGATCTCGATACTTTCCATCCCATTATACGGCGGCGGTGGGTCAGAGTTGGTCCTGCTGGCTAATTTGGTACCTACTACAATTGCGTGATAAACAAACATAGAGAAACCCTCAACCAAAGTGTGAAAGAGTTTAATTATCAGGCCTCAGTTATGTCACGGTAATATTATATTATTACCGTGGTTATGTCTATTTACCTGAACTCGAAAGCCTTAATAATTAACGTGACCAATACTGCCAGCACGCTGAGCACGCTGCTTACCGGTGTTCGGCTGGAGTATTTGGATTGCCTGTGAGTCGACAATTGCTTGTAGGTTGTCTAAATGCTAGCATAATAGTAGCTGTAGTGTTGTATATAGTTCATAGTATTTTTGTGATAAAGGCATACCGCTGGTAAAAAATAGGCAGGTGATAAATGTGAAAATAAATGGTACCCCAGCAAATCTGCTGCAATTCAAACGATTCTCGCTCTTATTTAACACCTAACATAACATTGAAAATTAAGTACAGTTCCCTCGATTGGTATTTCACACATCAAACGTTCTAGATATACGGTGAAAATAATTAATTTTCAACAAATCCATTACCTCTGAGTGCTTTTGAAACTGTTGGCTTAACAATAACTTCCTCTTTATTAATGCAGTCATTTTCAAATTTTATGTATGGTATTTTTTTATCTAAAATCTACTTTGCTATTAAAAGGTATTAAAGAGTCAATTTGGAAAACAGATCCAATCCATGACAATAAGCTGGTCATTATTACCCATGAAGTCCACCGTTAAACAATACCTCTACCATTAGGGGAAGAAGGTATGCCATAATCTCCACACCTCCAGCCTCACTTATTAACAGCCCCACAACCACTGTGACTGAGTAACAAGTAACTAGCTAATCAGTTCTTAAATCCCTAATCAGTGCATAAATATTTCGTACTTATAAACTTTAAGTAAAGCCCACTTAGTTAATCAGTCGCTAATGAGTGATTATTAAAGTTGTGTTTTATTGTGATCTAACGCCGTAGGTATTATTTTCCGCTTTGCAAAAGACGCCAGTTACATTTCGGGGCTCCTCTTGCAAGTGTTGTAAGTTTTCCTTAATGCTAAGTCCAACATTAACCAAACGGGGCCGACTAATGTAATACGGTTGAAGAAAATTTGTATTTTAAACCAATAATAAAAGAGCTATGCAACAAATTAATATTACTTACACCGTTTCGTAAAACATCATATTCAAACTAAGAAGGAAAGACAAAGTCCGGTACAACATCAAACTGAAGCCAACATTTCTAAATATTTTATGTGTGCAATGGAAGTGATGCCATATGAAAGAAAAAATATCTTATTTGTGGGATTTATGGCAGATACATTGGTGATGATATAAATATACAGAATTTAATTAAAGACAATCTGTTTGTTAGAGTAGTGCACAATCATGACGATTATCATCGTTTTTTTTTAAGTTACATTCGTTAGGACAATAAATAATTGACCAAGGGCGTATTAGGTCCCATATAATATAGTAGGGTTTCGACGCAGGTGCTGTAGTTGGAAATAAAACTACTTGGCGTGTCTTTTAAAAGATTTCAAAATTAAGATAATTAATTTGACCTAAGTGTATGTAATATTGTCAGAACTGCACAGTTTTTGGTGTTAAATGTAGTATGTATGTATGTGTGTAAATATATATGTGTGGCTGTCCACGTGTTACGCAGAAACTAGAAATCGCATTCTACAAATTTTTGTTTTCATGAATAAAGTACCTCTCAACTTTGGAGTTTTGTAACTTGACACAAAACTTTTGTGAATATTTTTTTTAGTTTCAAACATAACGAGCAAATACTAATTAATTATTTACTATTAATAATGCATATATAAAAGTTGTTTAAAGAAATTAACCGACTTCAAATAATTAAATTAGTAAGTTATAAATTTTTTTTTTTATTTTTTTTTTATTATGCTTGATAGGTTAGCCTTTGACCACTATCTCACCTGATGGTAAGTGATGATGAGGTCGAAGATGTTGTTCAGGCTAACCTAGAATTACTGGCTCTCAAGGACAGCTGCCGGAACACACCGTTAGGTGCTTGGCGACAGATTTTCAACTTGAGGGTGGTAGCTAGCCAGGCGGGCATTCGCAAAGTGCCCTACCACCATGCTGTAACGACTGCCATCCCATGACAACAACCGGGACCGACGGCTTAACGTGCCCTCCGAAGCACGGAAGCGCTCAGTAGTAATGTCACCAGCGGTCACCCATCCAACTCATGACCGCGGCGGACGTTGCTTAACTTTGCTGATCAATTCAGAATGGTTAAGCAAACTTCGCTACGAGCGCTTCAAAAACACGAAAACCATCAAACTGGACATCTACTGAAATAGGTATGTAAACCAATTAATTTTGAGGTCTGTGACCTGTGAATGGACTTATTGATGATAGTTTAGGCCTTAAAGGCCTGATGGCAACCTCAAAAAATTGTGGGTTTACGTACATACTTAGGTCGATAAATCAGTTTTTGTGAATTAAAAAATTCCTCACCATTTCCGCTACATGATACAATAGCCTCTTGGATTTCCCTAATAAACATTAGCTTGTTTAATTTAAGTTTACCTTAGTGCTACGTACATCAACTTTTAAATACTGCACACTTTTGGAAACCACCTAAAATGTATGTCTGGCAACACTTTTGTTTACATTTTGATTCGAAATTATAACCTATATTGGGTTGTATCATTAAAGAAAGTACATTATATTCATTATTTACTCGTACATGTGTTTTAATACTAAAGTCGGTTTTCAATTTATTTATTCCGTTATTTGTAACGTGCATAATGTGCGACGGTCTATCGTGAATGAAGATAAAATTGGCAGAATTTGAATACGTGTGTATGAGTGAGTTGTGTCGTACATAAAATTGGCTGAATTTTATGCTTCACTTTTGATTTTCTTTGGAACTCTCTTCCTTCCTCCCACCTCAGTATTGGAATAGATCTATTCCAGCTCAGTTTGAATTGAAAAAATTATACAAATTAATATTTTAAAAAAAAAAAAAAAATGTAAGTAATTAAAAAATAATGATAAATAATTATAAAATTTTAATTTTTATTTATTTTAAAATTAAGGGGGGCAAAATGCGGGCCCCATAATTTTGAGTGAAAATTGACCTGAGCGTAGGGGCTATGAGACTAAGAACAAAATACAATCACAACACGCCACATGCCAGGCAATGGACTGGATCAGCTGTTTCATATCCGCCATCTTGTTAAATAAACCGCTATTCAATGCTTAAACATGGGTGGACCATTGATTAACTTTAGAGCTACTTTATACAATGAATAGTGACTGATTGAAGTTTTTTAACGTTAAAAGTAAAGTTCTGCTTATTAAACTACGATTCAATGAACAAGATTTTAATAAGTGTGTATGAGTAAGGTGTTACAGTATAAGACAACATTTGTTTCTGAAGGCGCTGAAGCCCATCTTATCGTGGCATTTTTACACGATTGCCCAAAAACAGGAGTGTTTTGTTTCAGGGTTTATAAATGTTTGTATGGTTGTGAGTTTCTTAATTCCACCATAACTTGTAAACGGCTTAACCTATTTCAATGTACAAGATATCATTAGATTCGCCTTGACAGAGCTAGTGACACTAGGTAGATAAAAAAATAAAAAGCTAATTAACAGATTTAAGACCCCATATTGTGAGAAAATGAAAATTATTTTTCTTCCTTAATTAAACAAAACAATATATACAAAACTACAGCTACTACAATAAAATCATTTAGACAACCTATAAGTCATAGCAGACTCATAGGCAGTCCAAATGCTCCAGCCCACTCCCAGTTGGCAGCGTGCCCAGCATGCTGGCAGCACTGCCCCGTTGAATTTCAATGCTTATTTTTAATGCTTTTTCTTCCCATTCTATAAAAACACATAACTTGTAGTTTTATTTTCAATGGAACGATAAAACGCTTAACGAAAATAAATAATAAGCAGTTGGATTTTAGTTTTTTTAAATTATTATATACGTGTACCCATTGTCGCCTTTTATGGCTCCCCAACAGGAAAATATGAATGGGTGCAATTCTTTGCTTGTAACATAGTCTAATAGTAACAAAATAAAGCCAACTACTACTCTGAATATCATCCTTCTAGTTATCGTGTTTGTATATATATGTTTTTTTATAAGTACCTAACTATCGTATTTTATAGTACTTTAGATAGATAGATAAATAGATAAAACTTTATTCCATTTTGTGGTACTTAGTACTAGTTAGTCTGAACAACATCCTCGATCACATCATCACTTACCATCAGGTGAGATAGTGGTCAAAGGCTAACCTATCACGCATAAAAAAAAAAAAAGTTAGAAAATAATGTATCTTAGAAATAGTACCATCAGCGGCTTCATTGCTAGGCAACAATCTCTTCCAGACAACCGTACGCTGAAAATATACAAATTAATTGACATTGATGTTAAAACTTAAGTTCTTATTGCATACTACTTTATTTTTTAAATACATAATACAATAAGGGTCAGTTTCAGAATTTCATGATAAAGTATCGAGTTGCTATGCAACACATAAAATAACTGAATGATAAAAATGACAGTTAACATGCAGCGCGTTTCAAGCTATAACCGATGGATAGGCTAAATCGATGACTGTGAAACGCAAAGATAGTGTTTTGTTTAATAAATATGTTCTGGGTAGTAACACCGGAACTTACTCGAACATTCTGAAACAGGCCCTTAATATAATAAACCTTAGAGTATTAGTACTCATTTTTCATAATGATATTTTAATTAATTAAATTGAGACATTCAATTTTTTTTATTAACTAGGTTAAGCAACGTCCACTTCTTTCATTCGGTACTTGGTTGGGTGTCTGCTAGTGGCTCATAATACTAAGCGCTACTGTGCTTCTTAAATTAAGAGGTTGCTGCGCTGGTCCCGGTTTTGGTCTAAGGATAGCAGTCACTTAAGCATGATGGAAGCACTATTTGCACTTGTTTGCTGCACAATTTGCACTTGTTTGCTGCACAATTTGCACTTGTTTGCTGCACAATTTGCACCCTTAGTAGCAAATCTAGCGCCAAGCAATTAAAACAAGTGAATTCCCTTATCGACCCCTTAACGACAGTATTTCCAGGTTATCCTGATTAACATATTTGACTGCAACATCTCTTGCCATCAGGCGAGATAGTGGTAAAGGTTAGCCTATCAGATGTAGCTATATAAAAAACAATTATCTGTTCCACTGGGGATCGAACCCAGGCCACAATTCCAATGCTTTTACATATACACACAAAAGAGGCACTCTTTTGTCAATCACATATGAATATATATACAAACTATATATCAGGCACTAAGATGTTTAGGCGCTGACCTCAGCGAGTGGTCTAGAGGTCTTTACTTAAAAGATTCTATACTTCAACAGACTCAAATAAAACTCCGATAGTACACGTACTATAACGGCGGTTGGTGAGTAATGGATGATGTTCCAATTTCATAAAATAAAATAAGCCCGTCAGTAATTTTTAATTGTTGCTCTAGCCGTCTCCAACCCAACATGTCAGGTCAGTTTTACTATTTTTTTTTGGAAATTAACTGTATTTATATAAAAATAAGAAGCAAATTGTAAACTACCGGCGATGATAGTCGACTCAGAGTATTCAACCGGAATACCAAAAAGTCATGCTACTCCAGTACAAAAAGGTTTCAGAATCTCTTCTAACATCGTGGAACTTGAGCGGGGGACAAGACAAAAACGGACAACTTGTTGCCTAAAAATAGTTATTTTTTTAAATTTTACACATATTATTAAAACTATTGTCTGAATTTAAGTAGTTTCAAGTGTGTTTACTACTGTTTAATTATGAAAAAAAATGTCCGATATAAATTCCACATGTTATTAGATTTCAAACACAGGGGACAGTTGAAAAGTGAGGGGTACACTGTTTTTTGAAAACGCTCACGTGCGTTCTACTATAGCCGCGGTCTGATATAACTGATATTTGTTGTGTTTGCATTCATGTAAGCGATTGCATAGATCGCAGTGAACGCAGATTGCAGAACTCGGAATTCTAGACCGCTATAAGTTGGGTAGGTGCCTTATAGGTCAAATGAGAGGGCTCAAAGGTGTCTAATCAGAGTGTCCGCTGGCACAAAGGAAGTCCACGGCTTTTGTAGAGCCGCTGCCTCGAAATGCATTGTGTGTGGGTTTTGGAAAGCTTACCCTGCAATTGTGAGTGTCTCTTTCGGATTGTTTGTTCCACTGCTTGGTTCCGTTATTGCTGGTCTTGCAGTATTTTGAATTTGACTGGACCTATAATTTATGTTTAATTCTAGATTACTGAAGTCCAGTTTTTAATACGAGTCATAGGTAAATGTATTCTCTATAAATCTAGATGTAAGATTCTGTACTCGTACGAATATATTAAAGTGAGAAATTTCAAGCTATTTGTTGTACTAATACAATACAAAACAAAATTCTTTATTTATCAACAATCTTAAGGAAAACAATAAAATTATTACAAAAAAAATATTATATTAATTTGTTTGTAATAACATCTAATATTATCTAACACTAATATTATCAATCAAAAGTTTATGAGCGAGTAAGGTATGTAGTTGTGTTTTTTTTTCACTGCTTCCCATTTAAAAGGCTGAACTGATTTGGATGAAACTTGAAATATAGTTTAAGTCCTACATTAATACATAAATACGTGTCACCATTATCATCACTTTAATCACACTTCTATCAACATTTTGTATGCGGGTGAACACGCGGGACGCAGCTAATATTAAGATAAGTATCTATTAGAAAAGTAAACGTCCTTGTCAAAATACTTGACACGCAAACCTTGTCAACAAGACGTATGCACACAAGATTTTGCTGTATTAATTACTGCATGATTTGACATTTGCAATCTTTTCGAACACTTTTTTTTAGTATCAAGGTAATGCTATAATATCGCTATCAGTCTTGCTATAAGTCACTAAATGTGCCTTTAAGGATGAACGCCACCGGTAAATTTTTCATACAAACGTTTACTCCCTTATTTGAGATTTAAGGTCCAGAATTAAGATTAAAACCGATTGGTGTCGTCATTAACTCGGCTTGTATCGTGCCAAAATTTTACACAGATAGTTAGTTTTAAAGTTATGAGCCTCAAAAACTTTATATGAAAATGTTTCAAGCCTCATAACTCTCAAGTTAATTATGTTATTAAAAAATGTTACGATACATGCCTAAGATAATATAGAAATCAATCGATGTCATGCCTTGTTTTGAACCTATATTCTTAAATAAGGGATTGATCACCCTTCGACGTTTGTATGTAGAACTAACCGGCTGGTTCACCCTTAATCAACAACATCTCATATATCTTACCCTAACTACCTCAAAATTCACATTAAAAACCACCTACATATAAAAAAGTCACACTACCATTCCTCTCGTGCTCCAAAATTCCATAAGAAAGATCTCGGTAAATAAGGCACTACTTCCACGATTAAAGCTCTGTGGTTCTATTGACTAGGGCTGCTACACACCATGTGAAGATGTACTTGTAGCCGGCGGCCGGCAGGCGATGAGTACGGTCATTGGGTGTGGACGAGTTCATACTTTATGCAGCCATGCAACTTAATCAAATGCAGTATATTTAGCAACATATAAATTTTGCTTTTAATTATTAAGTTAACCATCCTCAACCTATACTTATTGAGAAATATGCAAAAGAGTGTAATATTCAAAATCAGTTACTGATATAATGGCTCAAACAAACAAAATGATAAAGCTAATTAAAATAATATTAGTCTTTTTTTGTGGGTTAAATTATATTGACCAATATGTGAGTATTGAAATATGTTTTAGTTTATTTTGTTATACATATTGTATCCTAATATTAAACATATTATGTTAAGAGACGTTGTTCATTTTGAATCATAACGTTGATCCGACAAGCTTTTGTGGCCAGGGTTCGATTTGCATACTAGAAACGTTTAATTGTCTAACAAGTATTAAAAATATATAATAAAAAGCAAGTTAGAAATAAAAAAATCTATTCTGTAATAGAAATAGAAGAAACTAAAATAACTGACTATACAAACTTTATTTAAAATGGTTGGTTGCATCTTGGATGCACCGATCCACGGACCCAAGCATCGTGTCCGCGGTTATCGCGATCGTTCTTTGAGCCACGCGCCCCGGGCGTCTAGCACGGGATTCTCCGACCTTTGTGTGGTACAATTTATAAGCTCGCAGCGTTGCAGGAAGTAGTGGCGTCACTGCGCTACTTTTATTAAGTGAATTCAATGATATGCTACGTAAAGACGTCACTACAAGAACAATTTTGTTGCTCCTCCATAAAAAAAATACTGTTTACAGATGAAGAAAGCGTTTTTAACTAATAAACATTTATTTTCTTAATTTTATGAAACTTTTTCGTGTAAATAATTAATTATTTACACGAAAAAGTTTACTTCTTTGAAATATTATTAAAATTTGACTCACACCTCTGAAGGTTTCGGATAAAAAATAACAGAAAAAGACGTAATGAGTGAAGAGAAATATATTATGTTACTAAGGATTCAAATAATTATATGAATCATTAGTAACATAATATTACTGATAATTAATTATTTAAAAATAAAAGAAAAACGAAGATCCTTTACACTTTTCGCACTAGCTTTAAACTTACATATAAAATGATGATTCGCTGTCATTTATTTTACTATTTTATAGTACCTATCGATACCTCATCATAATTTCTGAACTTTGTCACATTTATACTGAAACCAAATAACAAAATAATTGTTCAAAAATATCAAGCTGGTTAAGAGACTACTTAAAACTCCACGTCAAGTGTGTGTTTAATCAGTTTAATCACATAATTATTTTCACCTACTCTGGTTTTGTGATGGAATATCTGCATGTTTTAATATAATATGATTCTAGATAGCGGTAGCCTGAAACGATAGTATTACTTATTAATTCATTTAAACCAAAAATAATAATATTTATTTTAATAATGATTTTAACTTACGTCGTGCTTCATATTTTATCCGAATTCTCGTATGCTTAATGCCATTCCATAGGCGCCCATACTGTATAAATGACGGAGCCGTATTAAAGTAAGGTGTACGGATTTCAGTACAGTTCAGTCGAACAGAATAAGTATTCAGTGTACGGATCGCCAAATCTAGAACGTAGTAAATATATATATTCTTTGTACTAAATATGTGTAGTATTTTATATATCTACTTATATACATCGTATTTTGCTACATAATAGCCGTTTTAGTAGTATAATAGGCCTGTAGGAAGACTGTAGTTGTCAAGCCTGTACTGTATCAGCCAGATCGTCCACTGCTGAACACGGCCTCCCCTATTAAGGGGGTATATGCCATAATCCCCACGCTTGGCAGGCGTCTTGGGGATCGCAGTGTAAGTTGGCAGTTCTTTAGAAGGCGCTGCTGCCCACCTTCCAGTATTGTTCCCTAAGTCGCCTCTTACGACTCCCACGGGATGAAATGGGGAGGTGCAATTCTTACCCGGCACCCCACGGGCGATGTCAAGCCTACTATATACTAATTGATAGCATTTCCAACATGCTGGGAGCAAATTATCTCTATATATTTCCAATTTACATTACCCTCTTGGATTGAAATGAGTATTCAATAAATAAGATTTATCATTTCTGTCCCACATTGCATCGACCAGGTGCTCTCTCTTTATTCCCTGGTCACTCTTTAATTATTAAAGAAATTACTGCAAAATGTAAAACTAGATGGTTTTATGTTGGTAATAAAACTATTAAATATTTGATGAGAAGTTACAAGGCCTAAACCAGTGAGAATCGGAGATCATATCCTTATAATATAAACTGTTCTATGCTTGAAGCATGGCGTCAAGGGTACAAGCTTTAAAACTCGTGTTACACAATATTCTATGCTTGAGTGGTAGTTTTATTAGGTGAATACGGAAGATTGCGGTTTGTTGGCGATGTTTGAGGAAGTTCTAGGTCTTTTTCAAAATAACGAAAATAGAAATTTTTAAGCTTTTACAGCACATACGTTAAACATGTTTGTTTAAGAGGATCCTTGTCGATATACTATCTTTTAATATGCATCAACGTTCTGTATTTTAAGTATTTTGTTAGCAGGATTTGCTTGGGTTGAAATTTTAGACATAACGATATTTTTTTCTCGTAGGGATTATAATTGAGATTCAGATAAACAAGATTTTTTTGTTAATCATCGTCTTAATAACCATGTCTCATATTATATTTTGGGGTCTGTATTTGGTACAGTATGTTTATTTTTGTAAATTGAAAGATGTCAATCTTTTTTCTACACCAATGCAGTTTATAATATCAATAATTATATTTTAGTCTAAATAATACATTCAGCCACATGGTCATGGACCATCAAATGAGAGAGCAGTCAAAGGCTAGCAGGGCAGTTGTTAATAAAAATATATAAAATATTCAAATCCATTACAGATGTATGTGGTAACAAAAACACACATATGCAAACAATCTTTCGCTTCAATAGATTCTTAATTATGATAACAACTTTATCTTTATAAGTACCATACTGACATTATATAATTTTTTTACAGTTATAATCTCTTTAATGTTATCAAAAGGATTATCCTTCGATAAAATAATTGATAATATTGTAGACTCTAGACACTCTGACGTATTTCATATAATATATCCTACATATTATAATAAGCAGATATAGATTGTTTTGACGTAATTAATGTCTCTGCATTTTTTTTTTATTAATAGCTGATAGGCTAGCCTTTGACCAGTATTTCACCTAAGGATGTGGTCGAAGATGTTGTTCAGGCTAACCTATAATTACTGGCTCTCAAGAACGGCTGCCGGAACATACCCTTAGGTGCTTTGCATCAGATTTTCTACTTGAGGGACCACCCTCAAGTAGCTACCAAGCTAGTGAGGCGAAAATTCGCAAAACCCCTACCGCCAACGACAGCCAATCTAAGATGACAACCCAGATGGCTTAACGTGATCACTGAAGCACATCCACGCTCAGTAGTAATGTAGTGATATTACTACTGAGCGTGGACGTACTTCACCAGCGGCGACGGGCGCAGTGAAATTCGTCACTTGTGACGAAATGCATCTGTTATAGGTAAACTCTCGAGCTAGTTCCGCCACAATTAAATAAAAAAAAACTGTAGTAGAAGGTAATTTATGATTCCATGCGGCTGCCAGTGAGCTAAGCGTCTCATTATAACCAAATTTTTGAGCCTTTCTTAGTACACGTTAGTAGTCCTGCGTTGGATAAAAACGCATAATATGTTTTGTATTTGTATAAATCATCATATAATAACCAACTCTAATACAATAATATGTTTTGTATTTGTATAAATCATCATATAATAACCAACTGTATATCTATTTCTTAACAATAAAATGTATTGTTATCTTGTGCATATATTACAGCAAATCCTCAACGGTAAAAGGTGAATATTGGCTATCTACACAAGCTTTTGCCAGCAGCTATACTGCCTCATATATTCTTAAGTCCCCTAGAAAAGACTTCACTTCATGATAAACCGAAAAATATGCGTTGTTTCTGGACTTAAATAATCCATACAGCTACTGAAAAAAAACCATTTAGTCATTGCAGTGGTAATAGTTGATAAGTCACACACACTCACAAACGGGGTGACGCATAATTAGATTATTTAGAAGATAAAAGAATATCTTTATATAAATGATAATCTTTTAAGGTCTTTGATAAATATAATTGTCTGGACAAGCTGATGGAATTTTATTATCTATCACTTACCAGATTCAGATATAGATTGATAATTGACCAAGATTTTTTAGGGTTCTGTACTAGAAAACGGAACCCTGTTACCTACTAATCGTCTTATTAGCCTCGGCTGTCCATCATTTAAGGGGGTGTATCATTAAAACCTGCTATCTGACCCGTTAATAAGTGATATATAATTATATTACGTAATCAAAATGCTGGGACCTATTTGGCTCAACGTTCAAACATTGCAATTCAACGAGGCAATGCTGCCAACATGTTGGCTGGAACAATTACTGCCTGTGAACCTGTAATGTCTTATAGGTTGTCGAAATGATTTTATTGTAGTAAGTGGTTCGTAGTATTTTGTTAATAAAGGCACACCGCCGGTAAAACAAACTTAAACAGCTTATTAAATACAAATTATGATGTCAAAGAATAGAAGAGGAACTGCATCGCAATGATGCCTTTTATCGAAAACGTTGGGAAAACAATTAAATATTTTCTATTGTTTCAAATCAGTCAGACTTGATATATTAACTTTAGTAGTGTGATATTGGTTATTAAAATATGGTCGACAGTTCAAATAATGCCAAAACATGCATATGTAAGTAACCTTTACAGCTAAAGTAGGTGTTTTTTTTTAGCAAATGATATGTACTACTCGTGGTAACTTTCTTTTATCACTTTGTACATGATCTTATATATATTATGCATAAAATAATTTCTAACTTTACAATACTTTTACAATGCTACATTAAACAAAAATAGCAACTACAACAGAAGCCAACATAAATATGGAAGTCGTCAACGCATTTCCACTACTAATAACTCCAAATCTCCTGCCCTGGTAAATTAGGTCTATAATAGAATCCAATGTCTCCTCTCCACTTAGTCTTATCTCATTTGCAGGGAGAAGGAATCCGTTTTGCCCTTTGTCACGGAGCTCATAGCAGTAGACCAAGGGGACATGAAGCTGTTCTTTTACCCATTCGTCACTTCCTCCTGTTGCCATGTCTGAAAAAAACCAAAGATGAATGGTCTGACAACAATTCTTTATTATTTGGTTCTTAAGTTTTTATGAAAAAATCTTTATATATATGTACAATACTTATTTAATTGATTTTTTTCAAATTCAAATTCAAAATATATATTTCGCAAAACATGGGTACAAAATAATGATATGTAGACAGTAGTCAATAGGAAGGATCGCCATGCTTTAACCAAATTGGCATGCAAAACTTAAGTATTAATTATGTTCAAACTAAAATTACAATTACAAGAAAAATATATCAAAATTACATTCGTCATTATTAAAATCCATATTATTATTTAAATGTCCTTATCATTTAAGAAATCGTTAACAGAATAATATGTCTTGTCAATGAGAAATTTTTTCAGTCTAAATTTAAAAATATCTTCATTGTCTATGTCTCTTAAACAATGTGGTAGCTTATTATAAATTAATCCTCTCATTTTAAATGTGGTGTTACTGCTCAGTGCAGTCCTGCGAAAAACTCCTTGTACTTTGTCGTTATGTCGCTTGCTCCTCAACCTACCGAAGTCTTCCATATTATTTTTTACATACTTATTTTTTATTTTATATACTAGAAAAATGTAAGCCCTGTATTAATTTAGCGTAAAAATATTTCAGTTCAAACATGAAGCATAAGAATGATGTTCACTGAGATCCCTTGCTGCAAAGGAATTCTTGTTTTTTGTATTGCAACAATGAAACCGGTATAAAACAACATTTTGTAATATTATTTATTTAATGTATGGAACCTAAGCGTTACTTATTTTATTAGCTAGCGTTAACTGAAAGTATGTTACGGGAGACACGGAATACTACAGTTAATCAAGGCAGGCAACAGTCTGTAGTCACGTCAGAATTTTAAACCTCGAAATGACATTTTGGGAGCTCGTTTGAGGCTTGATAGTTTCCTTTTTAATGCCAGTCCCGTATTTTCTTGGAATTTGTTTTCATGGAAAAGAAAACTGAGTACCTAGCTGATAGCCTCGAGGCTCAGTTTAACAATAGATACTGAAGTTGAAGGCAAAATCTCTGTAATCACCTCTAACCTTTCTCCACTCTCATAATATCGTTCGCCGAGATAATAAAACTGATCAAAGATCTTTGACCTCGTAAAATCACTGGTGCTGATGGAATCTCAAACAAAGTATTTATACACCTACTAGCTTTCCGGGCGCGGCTCCGCCCGCGCGTATGTCGGTTATCGCGCGAAAACATTAACCTCTTTTTGCGCAGTCGGATAAAAACTATCCTATATGTTTTCCCGGGTCTCAAACTATCTCCATACCAAATTTCATTCAAATCTGTCCAGTAGTTTTGGCGTGAAAGCGTAACAGACAGACAGACAGACAGACAGACATACAGACAGACAGAGTTACTTTCGCATTTATAATATTAGTACTGATTTGTCCCATTTATACACAATCTACTCAGCACCTTCAATGCGGCTATGAGCAATTGCTCTTTTCCTGAAGCTTGAGAAGGTGCAAATGTCATTCATGGCATTCATGAACGAGGCAAAAATTCTTGTTACCGCGCCAGCTTCAAAGAATATGTTCACTTTTACATCAATCCGAAATTCGGTAACCTATACAATAATTATAACATATTTCAAGTTATTCCACTAACGGCCTGTTTCAGAATGTCTAGTAAGTTCCGGTTTTACTACCCAGAACATATTAAATAAATAAAACACTATCTTTGCGTTTCACAGTCATCGATTTAGAATATCCATCGGTTAAAGCTTGAAACGCGCTGCATGTGAACTGTCTTTTTTATCATTCAGTTATTTTATGTGTTAGCGATTTATCGATAGCAACCCTAAACTTTATTAGGATATTCTGAAACGGACCCTAAGTAGATTTAGACGAAATAGTCTATTACAAATGGACATACACACAAATTCTGTTTTTAGAGTTCCGTACCCAAAGGGTAAAAACGGTACCATATTACTGAGACTTCGCTGTCCGTTCGTCCGTCTATACGTCCGTCTGTCATCAGTCTGTATATCAAGAACGGTGATAGCTAGACAGTTGAAATTTTCACAGATTATCTATTTTTGTTGCTGCTATAACAACAAATACAAAAAGTTGGCCAAATGCGAGTCGGACACGCGCACGTTAAAACAAAAAAGGTTAAAATATGAAGTCTAATGTTGTATAGCTAATGGTACGGAACCCTACGTGCGCGAGTCCGACTCGCACTTGGCGGATTTTTAAGTTTATGTATGAAACCATTTAAAGTAAGGTACTTACAAATAGCTTCTGCAATGTTGCCGGTTACATAATCAGTTCCGTATCTAACAGATAAAGCTCCCATGGCTCGTCTACCCACATTCATCTGAAATAATGCAAAAATGAAAAGTATGAATAATAAGCGCCTGTGGGATATTTTATATAACATACATATATTATTTATTGTTATGTAAACTATCCCGTGTATCTTATATACCTAAAATGTAAGATACATGGATAATTTATTTAATAAAAAAAAATCTAAATGTTTGTAAGGACTAGCAGATGTCAACCCTATGAGGTTGTTAGCATATTATCAATAGTCTTGTATATTAAACTTATCATTTATTATGTTTACATCATCACTGAAGTTGTGAATCACATGAAACTGTGGTCAAAGTTTCGTCCTTCTTTCCAGTTTGTAAAGACGTGATCGTAGGTTATATACCACTTAAATGTCAAATAGGAAATTTAAAAATATAACAATCATTTTAAGAAAACGTTAATTAATTTTTACAATGCTTCAAAGACATTAATTTAAATCTAGTGACAAGTCCTAACTATTCGTACGCACGATAGAAAAAAAAAGGAAATTCCTGCATTTTGGCTACGAAGTGTTATTAGCTTTTCGTCACGTCGGATTAACAGGAAAATTATGTGGAATCGTCACGAGATTTATTTTTATGTTATTGTGTAGTTTTCTAAAATATTAGTAATTAATGAATCTGGATTTCCACGAAGTAAACACCTGATTCTATTTATTATGTCACAAAATACCAAACAATGAGTTCCAATTCCCAAACGTGGACCGCTTTCGACCTCATACTCACTTACTGACAAGTGAGATAGCGTTCTAACAACACTGGCATTCTAAGAACAGTTTCTAGAACATACAGTTAGGCAGGTACTAAGTGGAGTGATCGATTCTTTACTTTAAAAGATGGAACTACCAATTTCGTTTGTTCATTTTATAACTAGTACAAACGTACGAACTAGTGGTTAATTAGGGCGTGCTTCATCCCATTTGACCTTTAGCGATAAAATTTGGAGGTAAGCAGCAAATTTATGTGAATATTGCAAAAAAAAATCAATCCAGAATGTTCTACTAAGGTCGCATTTTCTATATGTAAACAAGTTAAAATCCATTAGCCAAACTAGCCTAGTTTGTACGTCAATTAATATTGTCTGTAGATATCATTCCATCCTGTTCTGATGGTGTGATAAAAGGAACGATAGGGCTAATTCGACCTATGAGTAATTATCAGTGTAGCTAAAGTTAAAAGAACATGTAGATGCCCCAGGGATGGTTGGTCGCAAGCTTAAACCCTTCGTGTGGCTCAAAGTTTTCCCTTATTTGAGATTTTGTTACATGTATTACTTATTTCTTTTCACCCAGTACAAATACTTACTGCTTCATGGTAATTGGCCAAGGGTTCCGTTGTGTTACCAAAAGGGATAAGCAGCAGCTGACTGAAGGAGTGAATGGAGAGGTAAATATCCATTCTGTCCCCAAGAGACCTGATAAAAGTTGAGAGGGTTCTTGCTTCTGGCTCAGAAAATGGACCAGGTCCAGCGTATGTTTCTGAAGCTGGATTGGTACTAGCTCCATGTTCTGAAATAAAATTTTATATTCATCAACTCTCCAATTTAAGAAAATATACGTACAAGCCACAAAAATGTTTTTTTTAATAAAAATAATAACAAGCAAAACAGCTAAAACAGTAACAGCTGCACGTTGCTGATTTGTTATAAGTTATTGTCGTTTATTTAGTTTAGTGTTTGCACTGTGATCACAAAGAGTTTTACGCTAAAATATACCACCGTTTTTACGATACAATATAAACGCAAACAAACTAGTTAAAAATGATAATTCATTTATCGAATTCAAAAATATTTCTGAAAATATCCCCCCCAATGACACTAAATATTCTGTAAAAATGTGGGAATTACCTGGGCTAAGGTAGAGCTTGTCTCCATTTTTTTTAAAGAAACCCTACGAATAGACTATAGTTTTAAGCCAAAAGAAGAGTTAATTAATTAAGCTATACATAAAGCACTTTTCTAAAGCATTGTATCATATGGGCTCACCAGTTATGGGCGTACTTACAAAACTTATCTTAACCAAATTTACAACACACAACATCGACTACTTAAATTAATTGTACCATTAAAAATTAAAAACAAGTACGCGGCAGATCCTGAAGGCCTCTTTAAACACTGCAGAATCATACCGATTTATCACAAAGTCGAGCTTAACTTGCTTCTTGAACACTACTTCAGGACTGACATCCAAATCCCAATGAGTCATACTTACCACACGAGAAGTATTACTAGTAGAAAATTAATCCTACCTAAATATAATAATTCATACGGTAAAAGAACATCTCAATACCTTATACCTCAACTAATTAACCAGATACCTATATAAATCAAAGAAAAAATAACCCCTTCCAATATCAAAACTGTATTAAAACAATATTATTTGGTAAAATAAATAGGATCACCTATGTAACGCGTACGCACAGACAATCATCTTCGTTGTGTGTGCGTACGTAACAACTGTATTGATACAATTTGTTACAAAGCGCATCTCTCAGATAACACACACATTGATAAAGCTTGTGGACTGCGGTGATGTAATTTATAATGTACCCACTTGTTTATAGTATTCCAATAGTTTTACTTTTGTGTACTTTCGAGAACGTAAGTAGCTGGATAAACCTTACTTGGGTTTTTAGACACTACTTATCATATCACTATTGTAATACATAATGTTGATAAACAAATGAATAAAAAAAAATAGCTATTAACTACTTCAACACAAGTTCTTACCCATCCAGTTACTGTTCCAATTACGGTTCAGATCAACGCCAAAAATATTGTTGCCAACAGGACGCCTGTTTTTACGCCACATACGGAACTGTAAAAGACAATATTTTCATACACATGTGGATCAAAAAAATCTTAACAACAGTAAACGAAAAATCGTCAAAAAAGGCATATATTTATATTATATCTCAAGGAGATAGACATACAAATGGTATGCCGGTTAAACAAAATACTATGAACTGTATACAACACTACAGCTACTACATACAATAAAAGCATTTGGACAACCTATAAGTCATAGCAGACTCATAGGCAGTCCAAATGCTCCAGCCCACTCCCAGTTGGCAGCGTGCCCAGCGTGCTGGCAGCATTGCCTCGTTGAATTGCAATGCTTATTCGTTGAGCCAAATATGTGCCAGCATTTTGATCACGCGTCGCATCGACCAAGCGCTCAGATAAGTTTTGGAAAATACGATGAGCTCCCGGTCCCCACGGACCCAACGTCTCTACACCAAACGGCTCAAATATGTAACCCATACCGAGGTTAGCATATTTGCGCCGCTTGAGTAGCTCCGCCGAAGTAGCCGCAGCGCCAGCCCTCACGTTGGTTTCACAAAGATGTGACGGCGCTAAAGTGTCTACGCAAGTAGCGTCCCACACTAAGGGCCGTCCTAACTTCCACGGAACCAGAGTCATGCCGTCAGGTCTTTTACCATCGTCACGCTTCAGACCATTCGGTTCCAGAATAGCTGCAACATTGCTGGCAAAAAAATGAGTTGTCATGAAATAATTACTGAATACCCACAGAAATCTTGCTCAGGGTCCTAATATAATTATATTCTTAAACTTAGATTGTTCTCAGTAGGCCTGATTTTATATCTTCAATGTTTATTCTTTTAAGAAACCTTGTCACCATCGCCATACATTAACACACACAAATAATCTTGGCAAACCTGCATCCTACACAAACTCTCAATTTCACGGTTCGTTTCCCTGACTGACACACTCATGACAAGGCTCATTCACACAGATACATACTACTTCTTCCACCTATATACACACCATTCTCACCTTACATGCTATTACATGTGAGTATATATACATATATGAATGAAAGAATCAATAAATGAATGGCTTTAATTGCGACAAACACATTACATAATGGGCAAATATATATTTATGGACACATTGAATAATAAACAAAGTGTTTGTCACAACCTTATACTAACTCAGCAAAAAGCTGGTTAGTTGCGACCAGCGCTGATCTTCCGGTAGTATTGGGAGGTGACCTCAAGCACGTGTAAATAAACAGTGTGCGCTCAAATAATAAATATTTGCAAACTAAAACCCGTTGCAACAAAACTAGAAATTAATTATTTAATAATTCTAATCTTATCTTTCAACTAATTATTAAACAAAGCATGATTGCACATTTTTTTTTAAGTAAAAATAAAGATCACATATAACTAAGTAGATTGTAGTGGTGTCATGAAGATCTTGTTCCTCACTTTTTTGACGGGCATATAATTTTTTTTTGAGATTACTCCTAAATATATGCAAACAATGCAGATTTCTTATTGGTGGTGGGATGTTGTTCCAACATGTCGATGCAGCGTAACGGAAACTTCCTCTAAAGGGGGCTGAGCAGTGCCATTCAGTCGCCAACTGCCTCGAAGCTTGTCGGGAGCCTTGGCGCCCACGTCCTACCAACCACTTCAACTTATTATATAATATTTTGCTCTAGCAAGAAATAGTCAGTGTCGTCAATAATTCATTTTATAAGTTTGTTATGCACTGTAACCTAGACCAGTGTCTACGGGGTACAGGGATATGATACATATATAAATGATTTTATGTAAATAATCACAAAACCCTTTCAATCCGTTAATTGTCCCTTTCAATTTTATTATGCATACGGCTGAAGTATAGAAAAAATTAAGCAATGATAGCCGAGCGGTAATAGCAAAACATTTCAGTGCTACAGGTTTATTGTTCGATACCCACTGCTGACTTGAGCTTCACCGCATGGTGGAAGGGCATTTACAAATGCTTACCTAGCTACAACACTTATGAAGAATATTTGTCATGAAGCATGTAACAGTGTGTTCCGGCAGCTGTCTTTGAGAGCCAGAAAGTGATTACGAAATCACAGACACACGAGACAACCTCTGTATCTCAGAGTAGAATATAGAT
Organism: Plagodis dolabraria; assembly: GCA_963854805.1. Taxonomy (NCBI): domain Eukaryota; kingdom Metazoa; phylum Arthropoda; class Insecta; order Lepidoptera; family Geometridae; genus Plagodis; species Plagodis dolabraria. The sequence goes on from OY978459.1 coordinate 24,427,348, forward strand.
GGTGATGCAAAGTGTGGTTTGTCAGGTGAAATGCAGCTGTTATAGGCAGAAGTTAACGCTTCACATCTATCATCGGTTGACCTCGCGCGAGTACAGTTATAATCACATAACGATAAATGAAATTATTCTATATACCAACTTATTACAAACACCTACTAGAAACTTACATCAGTATGACTCCAAATATACCCATCAGGGTTCGTCACAGGAAAGATGTACCAATCATACTCCATTGCATACTTCCGAACAGATGGGTCTTCACTTGTGATCAGCTCATTGGCTATATAACAGGTTGTTGCTGGTGAAATCCACTCTCTGGCATGGATACCTGCTTCGAGGAAAATAACTCGTCTTCCAGGACCGTGGGAAATCCTGATGCCTTTTATAGGCCGTCTTTCAAATGATACTCCTCCAACTATACTGGTGACTGTTTCAGGGTATGCTTCTGCGAGGTCATCCAACCAGTCGTTTATTTGATCATTGGTGTAGTACGCATCCCATGTCATTGATCTCAGGTTGCCTCGGGTGTAGGTCTTTACAGTTTCTTTATCGATAGCCCTAAAGTTTTGGTTAATATTTTATTAGTACCAACAAACATTTATATGACGCATCTAATGATATGATAAACTGAATAACTTGTTTCTACTCTAAAATTATATATTTTTTATTGTATTTATTCGGTAAAGAGCACTTCAGACTATTTTTTTGAATTGATGCAAAAGACACTTCTATGCACTTTATGAATGGATTACTTAGCCCTGTATGGTGCTGGGTATAAATGCCACCCAATGTCTTCCTGCAAATGTCGTAGGTGAGGTGACTAAGGGAAAAATACCGGAAGGTGGAAAGCAGCACTATCTGAAGAACTGACAATCTCTACTGATTTCCAAGAAACCAAGTGTGGGAATGATGGCAAACCCCCCAATGGAAGACACTTTGTTCAACAATGTTCATTCCGGTGGATGTGATGATGATAACTTAGTCAGTTACATAAGGAAAAGGCTTTTCTCCACTAGATGTCGTAGTCACCAAATACGCAGCACATCTTACGAATCCACCCATAACTTGCTTGAGTTAAAAATCATAAAAACGCTTGAGCGTAAGTGAACTCAAATGTGAAGTACTCAAGGCCAATATGCGGTGTGAATTTATTAAGGTGATAACTGTAGAAGTTGTGTGGATAGATTCGCCTGAACTTATTTCGTGACACAAATCGAATATAATTTCAACAAGTGAGCCAATTTTTTTAATGTTTGTAAACATTCGTGTTGAAAATGAAAACATATTTTGCTGACCTCATATAGACGGAATATGAGCATGAAGATAATGCTCAGCGTAATCTCTTCTTGCAATCGTGTATTTAAACTATAGCACTACGAGTAACAAGATTTCACTATTCGCTCAGTATTTGTATAATTTTTGATGAAAATACTCACTCCTGTATATTACTCATTGGAATTTCATATCTGATATTATTTCCATTGAGTAACGCTTCCAGATCACCTTTATTTTCAGGGCTTGATAAAATGCTAACAAATTCTGCTCCTGGCCTGGGATCTGTCCAAAAGTCATATCTTAAATCACTGTCTTGAAGGTTTCGGAGAACGTCTATGTGTTCTGTATTATGTGGTATTATTCTGTATAAGGTAAAATTATCAAATCTAAACTTTCCGTTGACTAGACATAGTACACCCAAAAATACTAAATATCGGAACATTTTATTTGATTTTAAAACTACTTTGTTGTAAACGCACTGGTTTTGATACTGCTTTAGGCGAAATGATAATAGCGATTAGGAGTTGATGCTAATTTTCTTGAAAATTCCAGTAAATATACGATAAGATTAGGTTGATATTGTAACATTGATAGTAGGTGCATAATATAATAAATACAACATTCAATTAGATATTTTTAGTTTTATTTTTAATAACATAAATAATGATAATAATTTTGCTACGTGGTCTATTCTTCGATCAAGACTCTTTATCAAAAATCAGTTAAGGTAATAATCAGGACAATAAACGTAATGTCAGATATTATAACTCAAAATGCATTATAAAAAAAAACTTGCACCGTTGAAATATAAGAAATAAATTGTGATGGATGTTACTAAACATCGTAATGATTTAAACACTTTTAAACTCACACTTTCATCGTGCAAATGTCAATCTTATTTCATATATTTCGATTATTGGAATTGATTGCGTATTTTAACTTTTTCCAAAAAAAAAGAAATCTTGCTGATATGGTTAATATTGACACTCACCCATAGTATAGTCAACATCGGCAATCGTGTCAATTTTAAAATCATTAACTCGTATCTTAAATAAATCAATAGCTAATATCTGAATTATATTAATGAATGAATTATATCAATAATTCAGATATTTGCTAATCATTTATGAAATTTTAATTGCAATGATTTCTTTACCTAATTTCTTAATAAAAAAAAGGAAAAACTTATACTACTTTGGGAATGCTGTCGTTGGTAGTAAACCATTACTTACCGAACCATATAGTTACCTAATCAAGGCTTTATGATGGCTAGGAGCCCTAATGTGAGGAGAATTTCAGTAACACTCTACTTATGTTTGTGCGATTGTTGGTTAAGGTGTAATTCCTTACCTTTTGGAACATTGAACAAAGAGATATGGAAAAGTCCTATTTTTTTAACCGGATATGTGCACATCTTAACAATATAATATAGGAGAAAATAAAAATATATACAATACTAATATAGTTTACTGGTAAGTATCGTAATTGCACGTTCAAAAAATTATAGAACTGATTTATTTTCATTCGGCTACATTACGATGGCAATAACACCTAAAGCTATCATAAATATGGACGTGGTCAAGGCATTAGCACTACTGATGGCTTCAAATCTTCTTGCTTGGTAGATGAGTTCTATAAGTGAATCCATGGTTTCTTCCCCACTTGGTAGTATCTGCTCAGCGGGTAGGAGGAAGCCATACGTTCCTCGATCACGAAGTTCGTAGCAGTAAACTAAAGGGATTCTGAGGTGGTCCTTTACCCAGTCAATACTGCCACCAGTCGCATGATCTGAAAAAAATAACAAGTGTTGTTATATCATCATGAATATTTTTATATAAATTTATGAAAACGAAAAATTTTGATATCTCTTTGAAAACTTAATGACTGACATCAACGTTATCTACCAATGCAATTATTGTGCATAATTTTTTTTATGCCTGATAGGTTATGCCTATGACCACTATCCCACCTGATGGTAAGTGATGTGGTCGAAGATGTTGTTCAGGCTAACTTAGAATTACTGGCTCTCCAGGACAGCTGCCGGAACACACCGTTAGGTGCTTGGCGACAGATTTTCTTCTTGAGGGAAATTGAACCAATATCTTGACATTTTATTTGGATTCGACTCTAAACATATTTTAAATAGCATTTTGTTAGAGATAGCTGTTATTTCATTAGATGTCAGGCTAATCTTTTACACATTATATACACGTATATCGAAAAACCTGGCCTTCGTGGACCATTTTTCCACTCTAAACGGCCCGCACGCGTATTCTTCATTGAGATGGGCAATTCTAAGGTTTCAAGCAAATAAATACTTACAAATTGCTTCGGCAATGTTTCCCGTGACATACTGTGTACCATATCTTACAGATAATGCACCCATAGCACGTCTTCCTACATTCATCTGAAATAAAAATATACCAGTAAATGATTTCATCCCACGAAGAATTGCTGACTTATAAAAATACTCGCACTGAAGGGAAAAATACAACAAGGAACTTTTAATTTGTTTTTCGTGGCATCGTCAAAGCTAAGGAAAGAGTAAAAACTACCGAAATAAAAACTAAACGTTTTCATCTGAATGAAAGTCTTTTTGGCTGTAAAAACCTAAAATTCCAAATAGGCTGCGAATTAGGGGATTATCAATATCAGACCACCTAGAGGCACTTTGCAAAAGTCTAGATCATCAGGTGTCGTAAAAATGTGTGAATGAAATAACAATGAAAACTTGGTCACAGTATATACGAGTATATGGAGCAAAAGGTGTACTGTGTACTGTCCCTTGGTCAGAACGGATTTCCGACACTTGATACCAACGAATATACTACCGAGAGCTTGAGACGTTTGTCAAGGTTCCAATTTAGAATTTATTGACGGAAATTAAATTGACAATATCGAACCCATGTCGTGCCCTTCATCACTTGCCTTGGTGTGATGTCATGAAGGCCACGTTTAAAATTTTTAAGGCATTGCATTCAATGTTTTGGACAAGCCATTAATTATAAATAATAATAAAAGGGCAAGTTTTAATATTTGGCATTTGATGATTATAAATACTTGTAGGTACTCACAGCTTCGTGATAATTAGCAACAGGCTCCGTAGTGTTTCCAAAGGGAAGCAACAGCAACTGACCGAAGGAATGGAAAGATAAATAGATATCTATCTTATCCGCAATAGAGTGGATAAAGTTTGAGAGGTCTCTTGTTTCTGGCTCAGAAAAGGGTCCAATGCCAGCGTATGTGTCTAAAGCAGGATTTGTGCTGGCTCCAACAACTAAATAGAAAAATAATTAGTTATCAAATGTATCAAATAATCTCTCTCTCTGGCTTCCTAACAACTACATCAAAACTACATCAAACTACTAAAGATAAATGCTATTTAACTTAGAACTAAATTAAATAAATAAGAAATGTATTAATTGTATAAATAAGAGGATATAAAATTTATAATACAGAGTTATCAAGGGTTACCAAGATACAGGCTGCGCCTAGTTTGGAACCCATTGCCTAAAAATGCATGAATATATTATTTAGATTAGAAACTAGGAATATTATAATTATTATCGTATGTATTTGTTAACACCTTTATGAATAATTAATAAACAATAAACAATCTACAGGGTTATTAGTAAATGGCTAACAACTTCTTAGGGTTGACTTCTGGCAGTCCAGTCAGTGAAATGGCAGACTAGTTACATACAAAACTACAATTAATAAGTCACTTATCAATTGTATTTTTATTAAAAATGAAAGCATAATTTAGACCAGACGTATTCGTACATTATGATGAAATAGTGATGAGGAATCAAAGATATAATGTTGGAGTATATAGCGGCAGACTGGATTGCATGAACATGGCAGTGAGTACTACTGAAGTGAGAAGTGAGATGACGAGTAACAACAAATGTTTCTACAGGATATTGGTAAATGACTAACAACCTCTTAAGGTTGACTTCTGCCAGTCCTAACAAACATGTTGGGATGATTTTTTTGTTATGAAAAAAAAAATGTGTAATTTTTTTGTATTTTTGACAGAATAAGTACGAGAACCATATAAGATGCTATAAGCCTCTTATGCCTATATAATGTATTATGATTAAGTAGTGTAAAATACATGTTCTCACGACCCCACTTAAAGTCCATAATGGCAAGAAGAACATGGGTTTGCACGTGCCACGTTTCTTTACTAAATATCCCTCGTTTCTATAATATGTTGTTATAGGACTCAAAATGACAGACACTGTTTTTTCGAGTTAAAATTAGCATATCTTAATAATTTACCGAGCCAATTATTATTCCAATTACGGTTGAGGTCAACGCCAAATACATTGTTCCCGATTGGACGCCTGTTTTTACGCCACATCCTGAACTGAAATCAAATCATCAAATATAGTCAACATATATTTCAAATAGAAATACATTTATAAAATAGTAATAAAACGTGTGCCTGCGCATAGAAAAAAAATCCTGTGAAAAAATAATTTGAGCTAGAAATCAATATTTTAAACGTAAAAATATTGTCGTTTTAAAAATTATAAGCATAATAGTGTAATATTGAAGAGACATATTATTCTAATATAATCAACAAACCCAAAGATTGTAACGATATCGTGGATCTAGTTGCGACTGGTGTGCCAACGTCTATAATATATTATGCAAATGTACCTATAATAACAAAACCAGTATTATGAAAATGTTGAGTCAAATGTATAAGTACACATACATCTCTACCGTTCTAATTTAAAAAAAGCTAATATGTTAGACGGTTCCAAAATAATATTGTTCTTTGCTAAAAATGGTTACAAATATGTAAGAACTAACATTATAGGAAACAATTCGAAATTTATATGAACCATTAAAATGTTTAACAAATAATTTATTTGTTTTAGAGATTATTTTATTAAGTCGTATAAGGGCCTAAAGGACTGTATATTAATGTGCCCAACATGGCATATAATATATCTAACACTTACTTAGTGTAATGATAGTGAAATATAAGCAGATAATAAATACAATCAGTATAAGAACACAAATATTAAGAATGTTGATGATGCAATTGAAAAGTCCTTTTATAAAATAACGTGAATGATACGAAAATATGCAAATTTTCAATAATGAATATTTACCTCATCATGACTCCAAATATATCCATCAGGATTAGTGACTGGAAAGATATACCAGTCATATTCTTCTGCATACTGCTTGGTATATTTGTCGTCACTGGTAAGTAGCTGATTGGTGATATAACAAACTACAGCTGGAGATATCCATTCTCTGGAATGTATACCTCCTTCCAGAAAAATTGCTCTATTGCCAGCTCCATGGGATATTTTTAGGCCTCTGATTGGTCTTCCTTCAAATGAAGTTCCACCTACTAAAGTGGTGATGATGTCTGGGTATGTGGCAGCTAAGTCATCTATCCAAGCATTGATTTGGTCATTTGTGTAGTAACCATCCCAAGTCATAGTTTTCATGTTGCCTCTTGTGTATGTGTTAACTCTTTCCTTGTCGATAGCTCTAAAAATTGGTTTTATTGTTACTATTGTATTTGTATGCATCCCTGTTTTTTCCGTGTTTATTCATAAGCACTGAGTTGAAGCAGCACAAAAATCAATTGATATCCGAAATATTAGACAAAAGTATTTTGGTTTACATGTAATATTATGTTGTTGTACTGACGAAGATTGCAATACTTGTATGATATAAATAATAATTTACTCGCAATCATTTTAAGTACCTATGTATTTAGTGTCAGAACCTTTTTACTATCTATAACAATTAATAGTTAGTACCTTTTGAAAACTATTCGTGGAGTATATATACAGGGCATCCCACGGCGATGCCACATGAAGGGAATATAATATCTTGAATATTGTAGATGAAACATTTTACAAGAAGACATTATTTGAATTTAAAAATCAATTTAAACTGCATACATAGATATTTAAATAATTACACGGTTGATCCGGGATTCGAACCCGTTTCGAATCGTATTTCAGTTACACGAGAAATAAAAATCACCTGTAGTTTTATCATACCTATCACAAACACAGGGAGTTCTACCGTAAGAGCTAGACATATAAATTGTTATCTTGCTGAAAGTTTTAAATTGCAAACATTGTTTTAGTGTTAGAATAGTTTTTAAGATAATTAAGGCCAACATTTATGTAACAAAGAAATAAATAAATTTGAATTTGAAAATTGAAAGAATTCATCATTTATAAGGATTATTTTTTGCTAAACAACATTGTGTCAGAAAAAATAATGTAAAAATTTATGGTGTTCCTTTTATTTCTGACACTGTTATTTAGCAAAATATAATCCTTATGATGAAACCTTTCGTTCGGTATGATAAAACTACAATATGGTTTTTTCTCGTGTAACGGGTTTGATTCCCGGTTCAACTATGTTATTATTTAAATGTCTATGAATGCAGTTTATATTAATTTTTAAATTCAAATAATGTCTTCTTTCAGTGAAATGTGCCATCTACAATATTCAAGTAACTTTCCCTCCATGTGGCATCGCCGTGGTACGCCCTGTATATACAAACATATTGATAGCTGCTCTTGAGACTATCATTACAGATTTTTACCCAAAAATACATATATCTTATGTGATTCAGTAAAAAAAAGTCTGCGATGGATATTAAAGGTGCAAAACGTTCAGAGTTAATTGAAGGACAATGGCTAATAATGCGATAATTAAAGTGACTTAAATTTAATTCACGTGCTGTGCTAAAAACTCACTTCTTCATATCTTCTATTGGGTGTCGTAAGCAGTGTCTAAGGGTTAAATACCGACAGGTGGGCAGCAGCACCTTCCAAGGAACCCTACACTGCGATCCCCAAAACCCCTGGCAAGCGTAGGAATTATTGCAAAACCCCCTATTTATTGGAGAGGCTGTGTTCAACAGTGGACAATCCGGTTAATACAATATGATGTGATATTTTCTCATATGTTACTGACAGGATAAAAATTATTCAAAATGTCGTAAAAATTATATAATAGCGATTCAGGTTCAACTAATTTGTTGCCAAATGTAAGTATTTTATGAAGCAGGAATGTAAAGATGATCCCATTGTTTGTCGAGGCTATTTTCTAAACCAAGAATAGGCCAACAATGTTTGCGCTTTTGTTAAATCTTAAACGGAATTTTAGATGGTTTTAAACTTTTCTTTCATTTTTTATGTATTTCGTTTCTATAATTCTTCATATTTCAATGACTTCTATCGACGCAAGTAACAGTACAAATAAATAGTTACCGTAAGATTTCGCAAGATATCTCGCTACTGTAATTATTTGTCATACAAATATTATAATATAATTTAAACCATATATTCGATATTGTTTTTCTGAGCCACACCACAGACAAACAATTGTGTTGTTTAAATACAATATAATCAATTTACATAATACTCTCAATACTTACTCTTGAATATTTGCCATCGGTATTTCATAATGTATACTGTTTTCATTTAGAAGATTTTCTAATTCTGCTCTGTCATTAGGACTTGAAAGAATGTTAACAAATTCTGCAGATAATACAGGATCAGTCCAAAAATCATATCGAATGTCACTTTCTTGAAGATTTTGAAGCAATTTTATTTGTTTTTCATTATTAGGAAGAATTTTGTATAGAGTGTAGTTATCAAATCTGAACTTTGCGTTTACAACACACACTGTTAATACGATTCCTACGATTTTCAACATTTCAAAGTTATAAAAAAAACTATTTTATTTTTATTTTTACTGTAGTGACACGTGTGTTTGTAATTATAATTTCAAAGATTATGTATTATGACTATTTGTCCATAAATTCAAATTTATTGAAATATAAATTATGAGTGACATTTAAACCTATTTACAATAGTCATAAAATTTATGCTACCAATAATCATGATAAGACTAGGTACGATTATTAGACCTTAGAAAATTTACTGATTAGATTAATATGATAGGGAAATCTACTTGTAAATTTATGAAGGTTAAAGTACATATAGGTGGCTAATTCTTGTTAAGTAGTAGTACGGAAAGTTTTTTTTTTTAGTATTTGTAGTGAAATAATACAACAACTAACTATTTTTATCAAACATCAAGTTGCTAAAACTAGCTATTGCTCTGCATTTAATGCCCTTGGCGTCAGTAAAAATAGTTGAGAGATTAATAGAAATGTAGGTTCGTGATTCTAAAATCTACCACAAACTTAAAGTTCCTGTTCTATTCAATTGTTAGTAACTTTAAGTTGAGATTAGCACAAAATTACAAACTAATAATTTGCTTGAAAACACCCGTGATTGCAGCCGTCATAAAATGTATGCTACTAATAATCGTGATAAGACTAGGTACAATTATTAGATCTAAGAAAATTTACTGATTAAAGTATAAAAATAAATAAAATACTTATATCAGTTGTAACCGTTTACTTCAAAGTTTCGTTCGTCATTGCACGTCCTACTAACTATTGAAACGATTTATTTTCATTCTCCTACATTTTGATAGCAATAAAACCCAAAGCCATCATTATCATGGACGTAGTCAAGGAATTAGCACTACTACTGATGACCTTAAATCTTCTTGCTTGGTAGATGAGTTCTACAAGTGAATCCATGGTTTCTTCACCACTTGTAGTATCTGTTCAGCCGGCAGTAGAAAACCATATGTTCCTCTATCACGAAGTTCGTAAGCATATACTAAAGGAATTTCGAGGTGGTCCTTCACCCAATCAATACTGCCTCCAGTGGCATGATCTAGAAAAAGAAAACAAATATAGATACAAGATGTGATGCAGGTTCTAAACATATGCGATGACAAAATATGTTGAAACATATTTTAAAACATAAACGACTGATTTCTTTCATAAAAAAAATATATATTTACTGTTACTAAACCGTCGACTAAAGTTCTGCCATTGGAAATTGTTATATATAAAAGAGAGGAAAAATATGAAAAGTATATTTATTTCGCAAATTCAAAATCTTAAATAAAATGTATAATTAATAATAATACAACCAATAAAATTCATCAGGCAGCTATTAATTCATATCAGTCCGAACTAGGATATAAAGCTTTGACATAATAAAATAAATAACATAATTACAATTTGACTTTCAGAAAGCTCTTGGTTGAAAGAAAAGATGCAAGCTGTTTTCAATACTAGGTGAACAGCAATGCAAGTTTTGTGAAAATTTTGAACCTTTTGTTGGAAACTTTGTTACCTAGACTTGATTTTGGATATAGTTTTACGATTTTTGCTTTGGGTAGATTTTGGCAGCTCATTTTGGTGACCTGACACTACCACCAAACTTTTAGTCAAATATCTATATATTGGAAAGATCTCGCCCCCTCGGAATCAAAGTTTCCACCCTAAGCGGCACAGACATGTATCGTCCATGTATCGCCTATAGTGATTGCCACCTTTTTTGCCGTTATAGGCTTTCAGCAATGAAATTAAATAAACTTACAGATTGCTTCAGCAATGTTTCCGGTCACATACTGTGTACCATATCTCACAGATAATGCTCCCATAGCACGTCTTCCTATATTCATCTGAAATAAAAACATGTATGATATCATCCCATGAATTATTTTTCACCTGTAAAAATACTGAAGAGAAGCATACAACAATCAACTTTCATTTATGTTTTCTTGAAAATGTCATCAAAATAATAAAAAGGGTAAAAATTTTACAAAGTTAAAACCAAAAGACTTTAGAAACATCGGAATCAACATCTTTTGGCTGTTAAAATCTACGATTCCAAATATGCCTGCATAATTTTAGCATGGAAAAACATAGATTTCAATATAACATTGTTGAAAAATATATTATATTACTGTCGAACCCATTTGCCTTACCTTGGTGCCATTGTCGATAATGATGAATCTGAGTCATGAAATGATCAGTCAAGCAATTTCTTTTGGCCCAAGGCTTTGGCCAAAGGACAAGCTTCACGTCTTCGGTAGGTTTAAAAAATGTTTTGCAATACTCACAGCTTCGTGGTAGTTAGCAACAGGCTCTGTAGTATTTCCAGAAGGCAGCAATAGCAACTGACCAGATGAATGGAACGACAAATAGATGTCCATCCTATCCGCAATGGAACTGATAAAGGTTGAGAGGTCTCTTGTTTCTGGCTCAGAAAAGGGTCCAATGCCAGCGCATGTGTCTAAGGCAGGATTTGTGCTGGCACCAACAACTAAAGAAAACATTATTCAATAAGCAAATCTATACCTATGTATAATGCAAATCCTATTCTAAGAGATAAATATGATCAGTATTTCAAATGAAAAATATTACATTTATGCATGAATATAATTAGGTACAATGAAATGCAAAGGTACAATAATAAAAACTTATCAATTGTGCTGTCGCGTCGGAGTAACTCATATTATGTAGGTATAGGACTCAATGGTTTTAAAATACAAGCCAGACGCGTTAGTACGTATAATGAGAAAACTGATGAAAATTGACGATATAATGTGGTCGGATTTGGATAAAAGAATGTCCAAAGAAGGACTAGATTATGCAAAGATCGGGTTGTGGGCAAAAGATGTAGTAGTGAAGTGAAATGACAAGCAATGAAACAAAGTGAAGAAAAAATATATGTTCTGCTGACTCCACTTAGTGTGGATAATGACAAGTAAAGAAACGTGACAAGTGCAAATCAGTGACACGTTCGCTAACCATATTTTTTTCGTTGTTATGGTATGTGGTTATACGACGCATAATGACAGACACAGTATGTAAGTTTAAAAGGGCCTATTAACAAAATAACAAGAAGATTCTAAAATTCAGAAAACTGAATAGTTACCTCGTTATGACTCCAAATATATCCATCAGGATTTGTAACTGGAAATATATACCAGTCATATTCTTCTGCATACTGCTTTGTATATATGTCGTCACTGGTAATCAGCTGATTGGTGATATAACAAACTACAGCTGGTGAGATCCATTCTCTAGAATGTAACCTGCTTCCAGAAAAATTGCTCTTTTGCCTGCTCCATGGGAAATTTTCAGGCCTCTGATTGATCTTCCTTCAATTGAAGTTCCTCCTACCATAGAGGGTATGTGGCAGCTAAGTCATCTATCCAAGCATTGATTTGGTCATTTGTGTAGTAACCATCCCATGTCATGGTTTTCATGTTGCCTCTGGTGTATGTGTTAACTCTTTCTTTGTCAATAGCTCTAAATATAAGATTTAATGTAAAGATTGCATTTAACAATATGTTTTTTGAATTCCCTATCTATGTTTCTCTGTTTTTATTTAGAACGTTTTTACTAGAAGTTCTGACTTGACGTAGAATAAAAAATAGTCTTGAACCCCAAATGTATGTCTAAAGTATGTCATTTGGTTTATAAGTGATATTAAGTAGTGTGTTACAGCTGACGAACAAGATACTACCTTTATGAAAATAAAACATGTCTTCAAGCTATCTTTATATTCAAAATAATTATCTATATATTTACTTATTATTTTTATTGAGACAGTGTTTGAATATCTAATAAATGATAAGTAATAAGTTTTTTTTACAAGATACATTCCTCGTGAAAAATATGTGAGTACAATCACATTAAATATGAAATAATATATGAAACATAAAAGTCCGAGTTAGGTTCAGTCTACTACTAATAATAATACTATCATGACCGATTTATACCGAATTTATTTTTTTAAAACTTTACCAGATAAAGCTATTTTTTGACTACTATCTCAGCTAATGGTAAGTGATGATGTTGTTAGAGATGTTTTTCAACTTAGAATTACTGGCTTTCCAACTAAGACAACTCCCGGAACACTCCGTCAGGTACTTGGTGACAGATTTCCTTTATGAGGGTGGTAGCTAGCCAGGCAGGCATTACAAAATGCACTACTGCCATGACATGTTATAATGATTGCCATCTTATGATGATTGGGGCTATAACCGACGGCGTGACGTGCCATCCGAAGCACGAAAGCGCTCAGTACTATAATTAATAAAGACACCAGCAGCCTTTTTATATTCTATGCTAGCAGTTACCTAGACAAGTTATGTCTGCAGCAGACGTTACTTTACTTAGCTGATCAGTTAAGAATGTCTTAGCAAGCTACGTCACACAACACTTTTTTATTGATATATTAGTTATCTAGTAAAGAAAACCTTAACAAAGTTAGTGACAGATAAAAAAGGTGCAAAATATTCAAAGATGAAGATAAAGTTAAATTAGCCATTACTTATTATGAGTAATATACAATTAAGTAATTATAATAAACATAACACTCATGATATGCTGCATACTTACTCTTGAATATTTGACATCGATATTTCAAAACGTATACTATTTTCATTTAGTAGATTTTCTAATTCAGCTTTGTCATGAGGACTTGATAGAATGTTAACATATTCTGCAGATAAAACAGGATTATTCCAAAAATTATATCGAATGTCACTTTTTTGAAGATTTTGAAGCATTTTTATTTGTTTTTCATTAGTAGGAAGAATTTCATATAGAGTGTAGTTATCAAATCTGAACTTTGCGTTTACAACACACACTGTTAATACGATTTCAACATTTTGCCGTTATAAAAGAATATATATATATATATTTTTTATTGTACTGACGCGTGTGTTTGTAAGTATAATTTCAAAGATTATGCAAATAATGACTGTCTGGCCATAAATTCAAATTTATTTAAATATGCAGTATGATATTCGAAACCATTTTTACAATAGTCATAAAGTTTATGCTACCAATAATCATGTTGAGACTAGATACAATTTTTAGACCTTACAAAAAATACTGATTAGATTAATATGATAGGCAAATCTACCTGTACATTTATGAAAGTAACGAAAATCGCGATCAAGAAGGTTAAAGTACATATTGGTGGCCAGTTCTTGTTAAGTAGGTACGCTATAATTTTTTTTTTGCTTGTGATGAAGAAATAAAACAACTACCTATTTTTTAAGAAACATCAGGTTGCTAAAACTAGCCGATGGTCTGCATTGAGTTATATTTTAAATTATTAAATTAATATTTTAAATATTTTTTTGCCACAATTTTTTTATGCTCCTGGCGCCACTAAAAATAATTAAGATTAAAATACATGTAAGTACGTGTTTCTAACAACCACCACAAACTAAAAGTTCATATTCTGTTCGATTGTAGGTATTTCCATAATCATTTAATACACGTATATGTGTTTCAAATAGAAAATTTAACTCCAAATGGGCACCATGGCTCTGCACCGTCTAGAGGCTCGGCTCGTCAGAGGTGATACACGGGGCGTGCTAGCGCGAGCCGCGCACTTTGAAAATATCCGTAATTGCACAGAAGAAATTTTATTATTTAGGATATTTATTTTTGAGCTATATATTAATGTGGACTATTGAGCTAACAAAATGAGAAATTTTGTCTAATACTTCATTTATAGTTATTAAACAACTTCAAGCGGTTTGAATCGCGTTTACATATCACTGTTTTTGTCCCTCCACGTTTCAAACACTTTGTGATCGTGGTCAAGATGTGACTTATTGGTTTTATTTGTAACTTGAGTTATTAAAAAATATTTTGTACTACCGTCATAAATTTTATTTTAATCATAATATTCTCCGATCTTGCAAAAATTTATCAGTGTCTAGAGGTTTTGCAGATTTGTGTAAGCCATGGAATTAAATGAGGATGAGGCAGGTAATATTTATCAACCATCATCTCCATCTGGGAATTTTTTGATTGCAATTGCCTCGGGTAAAATTCATGGCATAAACCGGTATCTCTGGCGAGGATGTCTGAGTTATCGAACTGAAAGAAGTGGTTGGGTTAGTCCTGAGCATGTTCACAAACCGTAGACCTGGTCAAGCGTCTGTTCTTCATGTCCACGATGTTTTTTTATCCGGATAGCAACGCTCCTCTGTTTTTGCCCAATGTATGACAGCCCACATTCACAATCTAGCTTATAAACACTAACATCTTGCCCGTTCTTCTCGCAGTGGCTCTATAATTTTTGTTTGCTGAACGTGGCAGTACAATGTAGTATATTTCAATATTAAAATTTGTAATTGACCTTCATAAGAGCGTCGTAGACGCCTAAATTGAATAAATGATTTTGACTTTGACTTTGACTTTGACATCTTGTATTTGATAACACTGTATTTGACAGTTCTTAAAAATAGGTTGATTTTGTTGCGCGGTTTGAAGTAAAATTTTTATTAAAGCTCGTCTTAACATAAACAATTTTATCCGTGACACCTTTGATAAAGGTAAGATGGCATGTTATCGAAACTATAGTCCGAGTTTTCTTACTTATTCACCTTAGTAAACATTTTTATTTTTACTAAATGAGTGGAAACTATTTACGATATTTTTATTAAACGATGTGCAGGCATATTATGTCGGATAATTGATTAAAACCGCACTCACAACTCGTTCAACGGTATAATGTTTCGCTTTAATGCACTTCGTTTATTATTTCCTTTGTTGAATATGGCGAGTAAAATGATAGAGTTTATTTCATTTTTTGTCACAGAGAAAATATTTTTTAGTTTCCTGTATTGAATATGTTGGAAAACTTTAAAATTTATTAAAAAATATTTACGATAGTGGCGGGATAAAAAACAATTTTCAGTGTTTTCGCGCTTTTAGCCAGGTTTGGTAACCGTTCTTCATGGTCATGTCAATCAAGAGTGAATGAGTATCTTCTAGACAAGCATGCTCCACCGTTAGCCGCGTCGTCGCTTACCATCAGGTGAGACTGCGGTCAAACGCTTGTCTATACGAAATAAAAACAAACAAAAACTTGCGCGGCAAATATGTAAAAAAAAATTAAACATCGATGCACATGATAGGTACCATACCATAGGTTGCCCATAAAACTATCAAAAAAATGTAAAATGTACTATTGCAAAACAGTAGTTTGTATTTTCGTATTATAAGGAATGTATCAACATGTCGCTCATTACGTGGTAAGTACTATGCATATGTTTGTGACGGAACAAGCTCGAGGCCCACCTGATGTTAAGCGGTCTAACCTCTGCCTATAACAGGTGCATTTCATCACAAGTCACGAATTGCACTGCGCCCGTCACCTTGAGACAGTTATAAGTCTCATGTGCCTGTAATTTCACTGGCTCTCAAGGACTGCTGCCGGAACACACCGTTAGGTGCTTGGCGACAGATTTTCTACTTGAGGGTGGTCGCTAGCCAGGCGGGCATTTGCAAAAAGCCCTTCCACCATGTGGTGAAGCTCAAGCCCGCGGCGGGATTCGAACCATGGACCTGCTGCGCGGCAGTCCATAGTCAATGCCACTGAGCCATCACTGCTTCAAATATGTATTTTAGTTGAAGTGTTACTATTCTGTCTAACACTTCACACTCGTCACTACAAGATATTGGTACTCATGTCACGTCTATTTAGTAATTTTATCTGCTACAGTGCCTAACGCCTCAACATTGTAGTACTTACATACTACTGCTTTGGGGTAGAATATCTGATATTGCGGTGGTACTCAGAAACTGTATTCCTTGGCAGAAACTGTATTCCTTGGCATAACTTTTGATAAATATTGTAATTGGAAATCACATGTAAACAATTTATGCTCAAAATTGGATAGATTTGTGTATGTTATGTACCGACTCCGACAAATAACAACCAAGGAAGTTAACCGCCTATCATGGCTACGTCTCGTCAAGCTTAAGATACGGCATTATACTGTGGTGTTTTCCGTTGAGGCTGACAGGGTGTTTATTACGCAAAAAAAATGTATACGATGTCTATGTGGGGCGGAATATATGGATAGCTGTGAGCCATTATTTAAAAAACTTAAGATTCTTCCTGTGCCTTCATTGTACATTTACGAAATAAGTGTTTTTGTAAAAAAAACCCTGGTCTATTTGAAAAACAAAGCAATGTAATAAAAAGAGCTTGTCCGAGTAGATATCCTCATAAGTTATTCACGCCAATTCAACGATTACAGCTGACCAAACGAAATGCTAATTGTATGGCAATTCGAGTGTATAATACTTTATCTGACAATATTAAAGGAGCTGCTATAAATGTTTTTAAAAAAATGTTATTTGACATGTTATTACAAAAATGTTACTACTCGATCAAGGACTTCTTAGAAGATAAAAAACTAAAATAAGTATATCTAATCTGACTTGTAATTATTGACGTAAATTTAACATGACATTTTATTTATATTAATCATAATTAGGTAATGACTTCGATCTTTTCATTCATTTTTTAAATTATATTGTATATTTATTAATATCTATGAAAAATGTAGTCAAATAATAATATATATGTAAAGATCAAAATATTTGCACACCGTTTAGGTAAAGTTTTGTTGGAACTGTATTTGAATGATATTACAACTCTGCAATATTGTACCGAAAACTTTAGCAAATAAATATTCATTCATTCATTCATTCATTCTCACCAAGACAATAAACCTACCTACCACCTGGTATGACTGATATAACTTGGCTAACCAAGTGGTTTCTGAGGTTAACATTATTTCAATGTATTATGCATATTATAATTTACATGCATACATACTTTATCAATAAAAAATAATGAGAAGCATTCTAGCCTTGACGGCAGTAAAAACGGAACTATAGAACGTATATAATAATATATTTCTTTGTAAATATTTTTTTTGGATTTATAAGAAATCTTATTAGAACATTTGAAATCACAAATCTTAAAAAATAAACAGGGTATTTTTTCTTACCTTTGCTTATTGGTTATCTTTGTCTAGAGTCCATTTATTAGAGTACAATAGTACAACTGTTATAGGTCTTTTAATACATTGTTTTCATCTATAATCAAGAGATGGAGCCTGCTATCAATTTTGTTACAAGATAAGGTTATTTTGTTTAAAATATGAAATACCTAGATGTTTTGCACCACATATATAAACAGTACTCAAAAACAAACTGAAAATAACAGTTTTTATATAAGATCCCGGCACTAAAACAGATAAGCTACCATTCCTAAAACCAGCAGCACAACGGAAGCCTTGACATCAGCTCCACTGTTCATATATCCGAATCTTTTGGCTTGATGAATCATTTCTATCACTGAATCCCAAGTCTCCTGCCCTGTAGGAACGATCTGTTCTGGGGGCAGAAGGAAGTGGTATTCTCCTTTGTCACGCAGCTCGTAGCAGTAGACTAAAGGGACATTGAGGTGGTCCTTTACCCAGTCTATGCTTGTTCCAGTACAGTGATCTGTGGGAAGTAAAAAATACATAAGGTACTAAACGATGAAATGTCTGGTCTAACATTAAATTTTTTTTAATGAGTACAGTGAGTGTACTAGTGTGCGTCTTTCTCATGACACGCTGCGAGCGCGTATGTTTGCGTTAAGGTGAAGTGAGTCTCAAAAGACAAATTTCATTTAAAGAAAGCTCACTGATATATTAATTTATAATAAAAAAACTCTTACGCTATTTTGATATTATGTGGTTTTGTTTCTCTCTCTTGCATGGCGTTTCCAGGTCTCTTCATCCTACGCCTTCAGCCTGATATTTTTTAAAGACCACTTCGTCTTAAGGTGGAAACTAATTCAATATTAACAGTTTTATCGCGATTGTAGCTATGTTTGGCACTATCCCCACCGCTGGCTTGAGCTTCATCGCATCATTTTGTAATTGCTCGTCTGCTTAGCTACCACCCTCTAGTAGAAAATCTGTCGCCAAGCACCAAACAGTCTGTTCCGACAGCAGTCCTTGAGAACCAGTAAGTAATTATGAAAATACAGGCTTTTGAGACTTAATAACTGTATCTAGCAGGGTGATGGGCGCATTGCAGTTCGACAGTTGTGACGAAATGCTGTATAGCATCAGGTGGCGCTAGTGCGTGTTCAGTAACAATCTTTGAATCAAATGCATGTGATTCGATAGTTCCTTGCTCAAAAAAATATTATTCCCTGCTCATAAAAATATTCTCTGTCCATCCAATGGTTGTCTGGAAGAGATCGCTTTTAGCGATAAGACCGCCCTTTGTACCTTACTATCGTTATTGCTTCTTTGTATTTTCCTTTTTATTTGTAGTCAGTAAAGAGTTATCGTATCGTATCCTATGTCCCCTTAAAAATTCTACAAAAATATCACATAAAAATAAGTTAAAACCGAATAAAAAATAAGACTTTATATTAGTAGTTAATAACTCACAAATAGCTTCAGCAATGTTTCCTGTGACATACTGTGTTCCATACCGAACAGAGAGAGCTCCCATTGCACGTCTTCCAATGTTCATCTGGAAAATACATATACTGTGAAAAAAAACTCCAAACTGCAATTACTCCACTGAGAACCTCTTTAAAACACAGTTAATGCTTGCCAATTGAAATGTCCTCAGTAATCTTTGTCATGCACAACACAACTAGTAAATGTGCTATTTCTTCTGTGCCAATACGAGTATATCACCGGGCTAAACACAGCTCGCAGCTAAATAAAAACCCATGGAATGCCGGGTTAGAATAAAATTGCTCCTTCCCATTTTGTCTTAGTGCGATTATCTTTAGACCAAGTGAAGAATATAATAAAGTGCTCCAAGCGCGAATAGCTAATAAGATATTCGCGCTTGGAGCACTTTATTATATTCTACAATCACTTCACACTTTACTTTAAACAACACTAAAACACTGAACTCTCACTTTGTAGATCACTCATCATTCACTTAACTGAATATAGTCAAGTGTATGATTAGTGATCTATAAAGTGAGATTGAATACAGTTAAGTGTATGATTAGTGATCTATAAAGTGAGAGTTCAGTGTTTTAGTGTTGTTTAAAGAAGTAAAGTGTGAAGTGATTGTAGAACTGTTTTTTTTTTTATGCCTGATAGGTTAGCCTTTGACCTCTATCTCACCTGATGGTAAGTGATGATGTGGTCGAGGATGTTGTTCAGACTAGCCTAGAGTTACTGGCTCTCAAGGACAGCTGCCGGAACACACCGTTAGGTGCTTGGCGATAGATTTTCAACATGAGGGTGGTAGCTAGCCAGGCGGGCATTTGCAAAGTGCCCTACCACCATGCTGTAACGATTGCTATCCTAAGTCAACAACCGGGACCGACGGCTTAACGTGCCCTCCGAAGCACGGAAGCGCTCAGTAGTAATGTCACCAGCGGTCACCCATCCAAGTCATGACCGCGGCGGACGTTGTTTAACTTTGCTGATCGATTCAGAATGGCTTAGCAAACTTGGCTACGAGTGCTTCACTTGGCTACGAGCGCTGTTTATTAAAAGTGTCAGTTAGTTGAATTAGTATTGCATTATTCATCCCGCACCCTCAGCTCGTAACAATATCTTACTTAGGGAATCATTATGAGACGAAGAAGGGAAAAATACTAGAAGATGGCAACAGTGCCTTTTGAAGAACTGCGATCCCAAGAAGCCTGCCAAGTGTGGAGATTTTGGTATACCCCTCTAAGGAGGAGGCATTTGTTGAACGGTGGACGTTATGACTGTTAGTATTATTTTATCAGAGCATTGATGCTAAGCTATGACTTATTACTGTTATGACTGTTGATGATGAGCATGAACACTAGACTTTTTTTTTAAAGCCTCATAGGTTATCCTTTGACCACTATCTCACCTGATGGTAAGTGACGATGTGGTCGAAGATGTTATTCAGGCTAACCTAGAATTACTGGCACTCAAAGACAGCTGCCGGAACACACCGTTAGGTGCTTGGCGACTTATTTTCACGTACTTGATAAATGTTAACGTGTCGCTTAACTCGAGAGAGAATTTCTTGTTTCTTTATGCAAATGATTGTTACATATTAAGGTTTGAAATCAAAGAAAACAGAAATAGGCGTTCTAAAAGACTGTTTTAGCCGTAGTACGTGTGTACGTGCACGCACACATACAAGCTACATTTGGCACCGTTTTATGAAATCAAATTATTTGTCTTACTATTATTATTTTTATTTTTTACGGTACAAGCTCGAGGCCTAATTGATATTAAGTGGACCAAGCTCTGCCTATAACAGATGCATTTCGTCACAAGTCACGAATTGCACTGCGTCCGTCACCTTGAGACAGAGTTGTTAAGTCTCATTTGTCTTTAATTTCACTGACTCTCAAGAACTACTGCAAATATTTTAGGGTAGTCGCTAGCCAGGCGGGCGTTCGCAAAATGGCCACCATGCGGTGAAGCTCAAGCCCGCGGTGGACCTGCTGCATGGCAGTCCATAGCCAATGCCACTGAGCGATCACTGCTTCAAAAGCTATTCGTCTAGTATTAGTATGCCTATTGGCAGCTTAATTTCTCTAGTTTGCAGTGTAACCGGAGAAATTGAAGTAAGCTAAAAGAGTACTCACAGCATCATAGTAATTAGCTAAAGGATCAGTTGTGTTACCATAAGGCAACAACAGCAGTTGGCCAGCAGAGTGGAAAGACAGATACAGCTCGATCTTATCTCCAACAGAAGTGATGAACTCAGATAATGATCTTGTTTCTGGTTCCGAAAATGGTCCAATTCCAGCGTACGTGTTAGATGAGGGGTCTGTGCTTGCTCCAATCACTAAAAAAATATGTTTTTTAACCGACCTCTAATAAAAGATGAGGTTTCTCTATTCACTATATATTTTTTTATGTTTATTACTTAATTACTAAATCATACTAATATAACTAATTTTGATGTTTCTTGAGTATATATTTAATTTCAATGGGACCACCCATTTATATTTCAGCAAAATGTGTTGAGTAGTTTTTTACTTTAGTCAATTAGTTGAAAATGTCTTGGCGTAGACGATTTGTTGGTAATTGCGGTAATTGCTCACGTGTCGGTGGTGAACAGTATTTTAGTCGATTGAATGAACTCGTAAGCAATCACTAAATAGGGTGATAAAAAAATATGAAAATCACAGCTGACTTTGAACACTGAAAATTATGAAATAACTTGTGGATGTCACCACCATCTTAACAACCAAGACCACTCTGTCAAGAGTGACTGACTGAGAAGATATCACGTAATTGGAAAATAAAGATGTTCGCACAAAATTCCTATAGAACATCAGAAAAGCAGTCTTATGACATCTGTCAAAATCTAAAATGGCGGATCCAATTAATAAATCAATCAATATTTTATTAGCTAAAATACAGTAATATATTTATGTGGTCTTAAATTAACAATATTATTTGTTCAGTGTATTCAGCCTGCATGCAGACGTGCAAATATAAAAAAGTTATTTCACATATCATATTAATAATTATATTATAAGTATACATTTTTCTTATAAATATACTTCCTGTGTGTGGTGTTGACCTAGTTTTTCATGCACTATGATTATACTGTGCTTTTTGGAGCATCGCAACAGCATAAGACTGTCCATGTTAGTTTCAGTGTCATTATTTAACGTAACAGTGCACTACGCTCAACATCTAGACACACAACGGAACTTGGTTTTTATGCTCTGGGTATAACGTATGAACACCAAACTAGTACTTGTCACCTAGATAGCTTGACAACTATTACCAAATACAATTTCAGGTTTTATGTGTTGTCAAGACTGGCAGTCAAAATAGAAAAATATATCTTACCAAGCCAGTTTTGATTCCAGTTTCGGTTTAAGTCAATTCCATATTCATTTCCAACAGGACGTCTATTTTTACGCCAAAGTCTGTACTGCAAACAATGATAGCAAATTTGAATATCTGGAGTAATGGCAAAATAATAATCAGTAAATATTTGTAAGATAAATAATTTCATTTGATACCTACTTATGCTGAAAAAATATCAAACATAATATGAAAACCTAACCAGATATAATATAATATTTTAATTTATCACGCTAATGCCTAAAATGTCCAATTAGCCGCATATTTGTAGCTTTACGACTAGTTGACATCTTTTTGTAACTGGTGTTTGTATATAAAGGCCACATATGACATGTTTGAATTTAAAACTAAAAGACGTACCAATTTTACCGTTCCTATTTCTATAGTGCCTTTTTCATCAACCGTATTTACATAAGAATTTATTTTACCATATTGGATTCAATTTGAACGAATTTAATTGTCAGTTTGCTTTAAAATTATTTCTCCAGAAATATTTTGTTCGCGCTTATTTTCCATGGTAACGAATATTGTGATTAGTGGAATGTGAACGATCTTCTATACGATTGAAAGTAAGTGAAAGCTCTTCAAAGCGTTTAGTTGAGATACATTTTGGAAATAGGGGGACGTTAATCTTGGTTTAATTTGTGTTGGTAAAAAATCTCAAGACCGGAACTAAATCAAAAATTTATAACACTCAAACACACATATTCAAACAAATGCCAGTTTCCTTTCCTGTTCAAGTAACATGATATTTTATGGCTACATTTTGTTTAGTTTCTCACCTCTTCATGTGTCCAGATATAACCATCTGGATTAGTTACAGGGAAAATATACCAGTCGAATTCTCTTGCAACAGCTTTTGTTTCTTCATCATTACTCATCAGAAGCTCATTAGCCATATATATAACAGTAGCTGGAGATATCCACTCTCGAGAATGTATTCCACCCTCAATGAAAACGGCTTTCTTGTCTGCTCCATGTGATATTTTAAAACCTTTTATTTCACGCCCCTCATAAGATATGCCACCGACTAAAGCGGTAACTATGTCAGGGTATGTAGCGGCCAAGTCATCAATCCAAGCATTTATTTCGTCATTGGTATGGTAGGCATCTAGTGCCATACTCTTGACATTACCTCGTGTGTAGGGTTTGACGGTTTGCCCGTCAATTAACCTAGAACATTTCAAATATATTTAAGACAAGGACGTTACTACTTACATGATATTTTAAAGTATATTTCATCAAGAATTACTGTAAGCGAAACCGAATTGCAGACATGGTAAGTAACTAGTTAATACTCCTATTAACAACAGTTAAAATAAATAATTTGAGTAATGTTCTAAGGCTCTAAAATCTATGTCACGAGTGTATTTGCAAGTGAAACAAACTCAAACATGGGTAGAATACTGGTTGATGGCAGTTCCTTTATTTAATTCTGTGTCATGTAGATAGTGTCAACTTTGTTTTGCTTAATCAGATTGATACCAGCTTCTCATATTATCTCGTAATAATTTTCATTGTCATCTACATATCTTTCCTTATATTACAAAATGTTTAAAACATTTTTGAAGCGCTCGTAGCGAAGTTTGCTTAGCTATTCTTGACCGATCAGCAAAGTTAAGCAACGTCCGCCTCGGTCATGACTTGGATGGGTGACCGCAGGTGACATTACTACTGAGTGCTTCCGTGCTTCGGAGGGTACGTTAAGCCGTCGTCGGTCCCGGTTGTTGTCTTAGGATGGCAGTCGTTATAGAATGGTGGTAGGGCATTTTGCAAATGGCCACCTGGCTAGCTACCATCCTTAAGTTGAAAATCTGTCGCCAAGGACTTAACGGTGTGTTCCGGCAGCTGTCCTTGAGAGCCAGTAATTCTAGGTTAGCCTGAACAACATCTTCGACCACATCATCACTCACTATCAGGTGAGGTAGTGGTCAAAGGGTAACCTATCAGGACTAAAAAAAATATTCACAACTACTTTTTGGATTTCTATAACAACATAATAATTTCGAAATATTTTTGTTTATTACCAGATTGTTGGGTATTTTGATACTTATACAAGGTGTCCCAAGAATTAGTGATATACTGAAGCTGGGAGGTAAAGGACCTAGAGGGCTATCTGAATCACCTCCATGTATGTTCATCGATTTTCCGTATTTTTGGAGTTATGACCTTTGTTTTTAATTTTCACCTCGATAGGTGAAAAATAAAAATCTCGGCGATCCGAGTACGATGAGATTTTTATTTATGGCGACTTGAATTATATATTATAAAAAAAAACAAGCATCTACTTAATTTTTAAGCTGTTAAATAGGCCAATTCAGTATGGTAACATTTACTACCGTTAGATCTTTTTAAGGGCCCTTGAAGTGGTGAACATACTGGGTAATTTTATCTTGCTTGACATTTTTTTTTATTCCATTCAAAGTAAGTACGAGATATGTAACTGCTAATAAAATTAACCTTTAAATTTTAGTAAATATTTGAAATCAAAACTTACTGTTGAATATTAGGAAACGTAATTCCAAATTCAATTCCATTACTTCTGAAAAAATGTTCCAGATAAGGTTTATCATTAGGGCTTGCCAAAATGCTTACAGATTCTTCATTTGGTAAGGGATCACTCCAAAAGTCAAAACGAGAATCACTGTTTTGCAGATTTTGAAGAATCTTCACATGTTCAATATTTTTGGGAATCGATTTGTAGAGTGTGTAATTATCAAATCGAAAATTAGCACATATTGGGTTAAAAACCAAAATTATTGTCACTATTATTTTCAAAATCATTTTATTGTAACTAATAACTGTGTACTTTATTGGAATGATATGAACCAAATGATATAAATAGTTCATAGTTTTATATGTGAGCTATTAATCTTATATTATAGTCGATAATGTGCTGTATAATGTAATGAGTCTATAAAACAATAATTTTATTGCAGGTTTAAGACAATATTTAGGAATATATAATACCTACTACGGTGAATATAACATGTATATAACTACATTTATATGTACATATAATATAACAATGTATTGTTTATATAAGCTCTCTGGATCCGTGCAGTCCATTTCAGGTGACGGTAGAGAATTTTTTTTTTGTTCATGTGAAAAATGCCTATATGCATGCCCGTACCCCCACTGGGAAGGTCGAAGGAATATTTCAAACTCGACACCAACTACTCCCGTAGCAGCAACCCATACCACACGGTGTCTTCTCGTCTACAGTTGGCAGGAACGTGGGAACGCTTCCGCAAAACCACGAACCCCGACTTGCGCGAATCCTTTTCTAAATGTTCTCAAACCTATGACAAAAAACAAGCAAATTTATTTAAAATTTAAAGCACGACTGTCTTGCTAAATAAACTTTAACCTGGGTTACTCAGGATGATTATGAATTCTAAAGATACTAACTGTCTAATACTAAAACATACAAAATCTATTCAAGCAATTATAAGTTATGGCGATAGAAACTCACATTTATGCGAGTCCATACATTAACATAATGAATGAGAAGGTACCTTCTACTATCACTAGTATGTGAACTAGTTGTTAGTGCTCCTCACATCAAAATCGTGCAACTCCAGTTACCTGATCTGTTTGAAGATAAACACTATGTGACGTATAAATATAATGTTGTTTCTTTGATTTGCGCACGAGTGCGTGATTTTTAAGAATCCAAATATAGAAATTACCCTAGTTTTAGAGTCAGTACCTAAATCGTGTGTGTACAAATGGATCAGCGAACTAATAGGGCCCACACACTTCATGAAATCGAATGCAATCTGAGTGGAACAGATTTTTTAATTTATACTACTGTTTTTTTATATTCATCGTGTCCGTTGCCGTCTTCGTTTTTAGTTTACCTTTATATCGAGCATTAAACTGACAACAGCTGATGCGTTATCCGTAAAAGCTGTCACCTTGGACCGAATTATTCTCGATAGAATAAAAAATGCCTTTAGTAGGCAATCCGTATTCTTTTGAATGGAATTTGATTTCATAAGGTGTGTGCGACCCATTACAGTACTACAGTGTCCTCTTTTTCATTCATGTCTGAGACATCATGCTTGTATTATTTATATGTGTACCTAATGACAGGAATAAATGTATATTTTAACTAGCTTTCCGCGGTTCCGCCCGCGCGTATGTCGGTTATCGCCCAAAAACATTAACCTCTTTTTGCGCAGTTGGATAAAAACTATCCTATGTTTTTTCCCGGGTCTCAAACTATTACCATACCAAATTTCATTCAAATCAGTCCAGTAGTTTTGGCGTAAAAGCGTAACAGACAGACAGTCAGAGTAACTTTCACATTTATAATATTAGTACTGATTATCAAGTTAATTTACAGCACTACATACAACCTACTAGCGCAAAAACTTCAACATGTTAAAGCGTAATTTAATGGATGAACTAGGTAAAACAAATAAAATTTCAGATTGACGAGTACAGTGCAAATTCAAGCTTAAAGCGAACAGTAACACTACAACTGTAATAGACAGGTATGACACTTACCAACAGGCAGTTGCATTTTATCGTTTCTTAAATTCATAACTAAAAAAGTACAGATTCCGTAAAATATAAATTAATATAAATCATACCAAGGAACCCAGTTTGATTTACACAAAGAAATTAGGTAACCTAAGCGAAAAGATTTAACATCATGTTTGCCTGAGATTTGCTTTTTTACAAGATGGTAATTGTTTAAAAGGATCACTAATAACAACACACTGTAGAATAAAATGTCACTTCACTTTATTACTCGAATAATTATATAGAGGGTACATACTCGACTTAGCGTTTTCGGTAAAACTCGTGTCTCGCCCGAGAATCTCGTCAGCGTAATTCAGCCGAACGCCACTCGTTTGACAGCGACATTTAACAATATAGATCCGTACTACCATTATGTTTGCTATAGAGAGGGCGCTGTGTTTGGACAGTAATTGAATTAACTAGCAAACTTTTCAAAGCTATTATACCATCATACAAGGCTCTTTAAAAATAACATTAATATATTAATGTCTTTTACTAAAGCAATATCTGAAGGTGATCCACCATGTATCCGTAAAATATGGGTCATAAAATTTTTACTAACTTCCATATCTTTATGGCATGATTTAATGACAAAGTTTTATTATAGTTTTTGGTTATAAATTCAATTTCATCGTAATTTGCACTATATATTGATGATAATCAGATTTTTTTGGCTTATAAATATTTAGTTTAGTGAACTTAAAAATTACAACAATTTGCTCAGTTGACTGTGCGCTAGTTGAGAGTCAATAAAAAAGCTTAACTTGCAAAGAACGGACAAATTTTAGTAAAATGTATTTTGATCAATAGAACAACAAAGTTATCTTGTCGTATTTACAGCTATTTCTGTTAACTTAACCAAAGCAACAATCAACCGAATGCTTAACTTTTCTACTTATTATGGAATAGATCTATTCCATAGAATAATCAAGAACATTGGTAGTGATATATATTATATGATATATATATATATATATAGTATTAGCTGTAGTGTTGTATATAGTTCATAGTATTTTGTTTAATAAAGGCATACCGCCGGTAAAAAAAAAAAAGAACATTGGTTAGATTTCCATTATTCATAGTTAAACTTTACTCGACTATACTGATATTATAAAGAGAAAAGATTTGCACTTTTGTAAGCAACGAATAAACTTAAAACTACTGGACCTATTTGGATGAAATTTATTACGGATATAGTTTGAGACCCGGGAAAGGATATGGGATAGTTTTTATCCAACTGCGGAAAAAAATATATTAATTTTGCGCGATAACCGAAATTCGCGCGGGCGGTGCCCTGTCTGGAAAGCTAGTATTTAATACATCAGTAAAAGTCAACGAGCAAAGAAAAAATAAATCAGCTTTTAATGGCGCCACCTTCACTTGTATTATATAGTTTCCAATCACTACTTGCACCAGTTCTATTTCTACGAATATCACACAATTCCCTAACATTATTTACATTTGGATAAAAAGAGACGGGTGGGAGAAGCGGCTTACTTTATAGGCCAACAAATATAACCGGTTAACAGAACCATAAATCTTGGTTGACATAACATAAAAATATGGTTAAAATAAATAGAAAAATTGCCTAAATGATTAAGGCAGGATCTAAGTTCAGAGTTATATGAATAGTTCAGCCCACATAGAAAAACAATTAATTGGCAAAAATGTTTAAGACGGGATTAATGGTAACAAATAGCTTTGTTCGTCTATTTGGTAAATTGAGCGAGCACTGTGATAGCTAGCTATAATCATAAATTTTACTCAGTGTAATAAATTGCATAAAAGGTTTTGCTAATCTAAAGAATTGCTTTCCAATCATAAGTTTCGGAATCTTTTTATGATATTATTTGCTAGGTTTCAGTTTGGCTTCGTTTGGAAGCCTGAATTATCTTAAATAATATTTTAGTGTACATTAAATACAAGGTAAATTTACTTTTATATAAAATTTGACTTCTCTTTTACTATTGGCAGTCTTGTTGTACCTGTCTTATCCTTTAATGGGCTCCATGTCGACCTCCGAGTTTTTTATTGAATTTAGCCACTTCTGCTGTGGAAGAAGTTGGTACTAGGTTTGATATAACCCGGCCACTTCTTCCTGGGTAAGCGGATATGTGAAATGCATAGAAAATCATAAAAACAGAAAGGAGGACACGAACATTTTATTAAATTTAAACATTGAGGCGTTATTTTGCGGATATTCATAATTCAAAATAACACATTAAAAATATAAGGAAAGCTTTACTTAAATCATTGTTGTAGGAAAATATATATTTTCTGACGTGCGGTGTAGTCAAACATTATGAAGATATTTCAAGGTATTTCTCACGTTAGTAACTTTAAGACTTTTGCGACTTGAACACATGGTTATAGTATTTAACGGGACTTCATCGCGATAAAACATGTTATTCACCTCGACGTTTCGACCAAGTTGCATTGGTCGTGGTCACGAGCGGACTGAAGAGGCGGGTGTCAACGTCTTGAAGGGCGGGTATCTTCTCCAACTACCCGCATTTGATTTAGAAATGTACCAGTGGCATACAAAACTGACAACATCTACAGGTCTAAATGAAGGTAGAACGCATTTGATGCATTTCCTTAGCACTGGATCCCAGGACGCAGCTAACTTAAAACCATACTCTTTATTGAAATTATGATATTTCCTTATTTCAATAGCTTTTTTTACTAGTCTAGGATGGTAATGACTTTTCGTTGATTTGGTCCGTTAGTTATTTCTTACGATGGCTTAGTCAGATATTTAGCCTTAATTGTTACTAATAAACATAAAAAAAATATATATGAATTCAATATTTTTGAGAATTATTAATATTAGTTATTATTAAGTTTTATTCGTAGAAAATCATTGAAAATATGAGATATAATAGAAATACTTTTTTATTACAGAAACGTAGAATTTAAATCATATTTATAAACCTAGCTTCTCTTAGCAAAGCCATTAGAGAGTCATAAGTTTCTTCACAAGATGGCAGCACTTGATTGACTGGCAGGGTGTAGCCCCAAGTTCCTTCATCTCTGAGGTAGTAAGTCGCAGCAATGCGAGGGTTGTAGCGGTATTTCACCCAATCAGTAACGTGGCCTGTTGCCCCATCTAGAACGAAAATATAATATGAGCCAGTGATTTGTATTGTTTTTCATATGTTTGTGCTCAAAGCTTGATTAGTAGTTATTAACCGATCAATTAAAATTAACCAATCATTGTGTGAATGCCGGCTTGGCTAGTAACTACAAATCTATCGCCAAGCTCTTCGATGTGTTCCATTCTGTCCCTGCAAGCTAGTAATTCTAAGTTAGCTGGCCGGTTTTCTTGGTAATAACACCTTCGACCACATACCATATTGTTACAGTAGCCAGAAGCTAATCTATCAAAATTACATTAATTTTGTCCCAGAAATATGTATCTATATAGAGAAAAATATTGACGAATCGCTTATATCAGTGAGTTTTGGAGAAGAAAACTCGAAACAACTGTCATTTGCTAAGTAAGCGTTAATAGCAAATAAACAATATTGGAACAAATTTATTTTTAATCGACTTAAAAAAAACGAGAAGGTTCTCAATTCATGTTGAAAACTGTCGCGAATTTTATCCATATTAACTTATTAGGAACCGACTAGGACCTGCGCTATATTTACCGGAAAGATTCCGACCAGTTTCGGGCTGTTTTGAAGTCCTTCGTCTGGGAGTCACGATTGCGCGAAGCGACCTCCAAACGAAGGACTACAAAACTGTCAGTTTTGAAGTCCGAAACCGACTGGTATTTATATATATTTTTTTGTTTAATATATATATTTATTTTTGTGTATTTTATTAAGTGTAATTTTTTACAAGGTGTACCGATTTTGATGATTTTTTTATATTCAAAAACTGGTATTTGTCAGGAGGTCCCATTATAATTTCAGTAAGAACTGATGTATTTGAGTTATCCCTATAAATGCTAATGTTAGGCTTCGACTACATTGATGGTGTTCTTATTTTAACTTGTCGATGTAAAATGAACTAAACAACTGTATACGATGGTTGGGTTTATTCACATTTTTAAGAGTATTTTATGATTAAAGTACGCTTTTTTTTAAAGGAAACACTTAAATATAGGTAATACAAAAAAATAAAGTGTGAAGTAAATAGTTTGTAAGTTTATCATTTCGGTCAATAAAACAAGGTGTAAAGAAATTAGAGTTGGGTTTCCTAATAGGTTTATAAACAATAATAATTAGACAAAAAATACCTATTTTCATAAATTCCCTTCCCTGACCCAAAATCATATTTAGCTCGTTTTAGGTACGTACAATAAACTGAGTTAGGGGCAATAATCACGAGAGCATAAACAATCGGAGGTAAGCCACAGACCTCATTAGGCTGAGTTTCTACCAGAGATGTGTGCGATAATGCGAGTGCGATATTATTTTCATCAAGTTTTGCATGGTGGTAGGGAATTTCGCAAATGCCCGCCTGGCTAGCTACCACCCTCAAGGTAGAAAATCTGTCGCCAAGCACCCAAGTGTTGTTTTTTATTGTTTCCTAGCAGCTGTCCTTGAGAGCCATTAATTCTAGGTTAGCCTAAACAACATCTTCAACCACATCATCATTTACCATCAAGTGAGATAGTGGTCAAAGGGTAGCCTATCAGCTATAAATAAAGTCCACTCTATTGCCTATGCATTATTTTTTTTAATCCACAAAGAATATCAAAGCACATAAATATTAACACTGTTAAAGAAAAATTGTTCGGAGTTTTAATCGTAGGTTATAAAAACGATATCAAAGCATTGCAAAGATTAACAGTCAGTCCTCTTTAATATTACGACTATATTCATTCAAATGCATCATGTAAGTACGTCATACAGAATTGCATAAATCCTAGAAAATATTATATAATAAAATATTAAATAATAATAAGGTAAAAATCTTTTTATGATTCCTCACCTAAAACATCTTTGGATGTACCAACAAGGTAATGAGTTCCGTATTTAACTGCTAAGGACCCCATTGCTCGTCTACCGATAGTTACCTGAAAGAAAGACATAAAATAGAGGTAATTAATAGTAATATGGTTCAAACCGACTTGGAACTCCAGAGAAGAGAGTATTTTCTTCGTCTTCTTCTTTAGATGGCTTATAAATGCTGCTTGGCGTTTTTCTGCTAGTGTCAGAGTGTGGCCAATGTAGAGAGTATTTAAAATACGAGATTTCCGATATTTGATGTCAAATGGCTTTAATAAAATTATCAGTATGTGGCAGTTCACTCACAGATAATTTTATAAATTATCCATTATATATGTAAAAGACGCATTTGAAAGGGGGTAGCAGCGCCATCTAAGGCATTGATATCTAGAGCTGCGATCTCCAAGACGCCTGCCAAGCGTGTGGATTATGGCAAACCCCTGCGTAATGGGGGAGGCTGTGTTCAACAACGGACAATCTGGTGGACACAGACAGTTTTTTTTTTATAAATGATAATTAAATAAGGAAAAATTATGCTCACAGAGTTTTTAATGTGCATCTATAATTATGTTGTTACCAATCTTAATAACGAATATCACGGTTTATGAACTCGGAACACGGAATTATGCTCACAGAGTTTTTAATGTGCATCTATAATTATGTTGTTACCAATCTTAATAACGAATATCACGGCTGCAGTTACAGAACGCACTTTTAAGAAAGTAGCGGGAATCCTAGTTACAGTGAATTTTTTTTATGTTACGGACTGGCCAACAAGCTTAATTAGAGGAGTTGAAACCAAAGTTAAAAATTCTGAATTAGAATGCCTTGCTGAATCGTCATATGAGAAATAAGTATCTAAGACTACCTACCATAATAAGTTCACATTGCTGAGGTGAATGTTGTATGAGCAATAGAATGTTTACATCTCGTACTTAGAATCCCTCAAGATTTTAACTTGGCATTGCTAACTACGCTCGTAATTCAATTATAGAATCCTTCGTTTACTCGGGACTCAAATCCAGCACTCAAAGCAAAAATGGATATTGATCCTTTATTGCACATTAACAATTGCCATCCAAATGGTTCTGGCCTTGATCCCAAATAACAAATAACTTACCATTTCATCATAGTTGTACATGTGTTCAGTTGTGTGGGCGAAAGGAATCACCAGTCTCTGACCAAAAGACCTGAAGGAGAGGAATCCGCTCAGTCTACGTCCAACGTTTTCGATGTATCTTGATAAGAATCTAGTTTCGGGTTCTGTGAATGGCCCCATGCCATTAAAGTTGTTGTCTGAATGAATAAAACTGCCTCCACTTACTAAAACAGAAAAGTTGATGAAACATATTTGTTTCCGCGCGATGAAGCCGCAGGCGATAGACATTATGCAAAATTGTATCAGTCACAATAAACTCACTGGTGTGGCAGACGTTTTCAGAGCTGCAGCATAAATTTCGATACATCTGTGGTAGAATCCGTATTTTGGTTTTATTTAGATAGGTGTTTCTAGATAGTTCTAGATGTTCTAGATAGGTGATTTAATGTCACTCCCCCATTGCTGCTTGTGGGTGTCGTAAGAGGTGACTAAAGGTAAATAAAATACTGTAAATTGGGCAGCTGTAAACTGATCCTTAAACTGCAATGCCTCAGACGCCTGCCAAGCGTGGACAATCCGGCTAATACATCATATAACAAGATAATACTATACCTGCCCATTGTGAATTCCAGTTCTTTGTTAAGTCTACTCCAATTGCTGATGAAGAAACTGGTCTTCTGTTCTTAACCCACAGTCTAACCTGAAACCAATATGAAATATTAAAAATTATATACCAATTAAATCAGGGGGTGCCGGGCTAAAATGCTAAAACAAATATGAAATATTAAAAATTATATACGAATAAAAATGGTCCGTGGGGTGCCGGGATACAATGGCACCCGTTTTTTTCTGTGGGAGTCGTACAAGGTGACGAAAGGAAAAACACCAGAAGGTTTGTTTTGGACAGCAGCGCTTTCTGAAGAACTGACATCTTACACTGCGCCCAAAACATCTGTCAATTGTGGATATTATTGAAAAGCCTTCCTCTGATGGGAGAGGATTCTATTGAATGGTTGACGTCAAGGTTGTTATGGTTTAGAAGTACATATCATGATTTTGAACGTATATTTTTGACTATGCTAAGACTGGGGTAATAAAGTCATAACTGATCTTTTGACAATGGTCTCAATAAGTTGATCTCTTATCTCCTGAATATGTTGTCAAAAAGGAAAAACTAATACTTATTTTTAACCCTTTTTTGTGGACGGTTTCGATTCCCCTTTGAGGCAGGCGATGTAGGCTTTTGCTATGAGCGCTCAATTGGAATGTAAAGAAGTTTGAAAAACCTTTTCGTACCGAGTTTTGAGTAAACTCATGCCCATCAGGGTTTGCGACTGGGAAGATGTGCCATTCAAATTCTTGCGACGCCCTCAATGCTTCAGGATCTTCACCTTTTACGAGCTGGTCGACAATATATGTAAGAACAGTCGGTGACAACCAATCAGCTGCAACCTGACCACCTTCTAGAACAAAGGCGCGGTTGCTGTTCCCTCTAGATATTTTGATTCCAGTGATATTTCTACCTGTGGAAATAGAATTTTTGAAATGAAGAATAAGAGGAAATTTAATCTACGGAGCCGATTATTTACTGATATAGATTATTCTGACAAAGATTATCTGTTATTCTTTAATTTCACCAGATGGTTAGCTTCTACATGTATACCACTGGATCAAATACTTTTCGTTGAAGAAAATGTAAAGACTACTGTGGGTAGATGTGAAATGCAGTATTAGTAAGTAAAATTATTGGGCAAAGAACAGTGACACTACAACTGTAAAGGGCAGTTATGGCGAATACCATCAGGCGGGCGAGAAGTTCATCTCATAACTTCTTATCTAAAATAAGAATATGTGGTTGTTGACCGTGGAACACCTCGTAGAAAATCTGGATGTTCCACGGGTGAAAAAATCTCCCGTAGAATCATATCTACTATAAAAGACTTTCAAGCGTCACGGCAGCTGCAAATACAGTTGTAGCACAGTCACGTGGCAATAGCAGCTTGTAGTTGCAGTCGGCAGCGTCATTCGGAATAAATCCTATACTCCATATTTGTTTTAGTACGCCAGCCTAATTGATTTGAGACAAGGTTCACTAGTCCGTGGATCAAGACAAAGTTTCACCAGGTATAGGTCTTTCTGGTGGATATCACCGCAGTGTCAGATATTCTGTTTTGGAGTAGTAGTGGCTTCCGCGTTTAGCTCGGAATGAACAAGGCAGTGCAGTATTAAACAGATCTAGATAGATTAGTTTCTTCATATATTAATCTTATGTTTAAACGCTGTCATTAGCGCCGAGGAATATGAATAAATATGTATGATGTTTTTATTACTAATAGCCATTCGGCTTTCCTTTGATCATTATCTCATCTTTTATATGTGAAATTATGTGGTTTGAGATCTTACTCAGGCTGATCTAGAACTACAGGCTCTGATGAAGCTCTCAAAAGCAACTGCAGGAACCCACGGGAAGCCAAACGTGCATCCGAAAATTCACTATCATCATATGGTGATAGTGAAATTTCGCACGTAGCGAAGTTTGCTTAGCCGTTTTTAATCGATCAGCTAAGTTAAGCAACGTCCGCCGCTGTCAGGAGTTGGATAGGTGACCGCTAGTGACATTACTACTGAGCGCTCACTCGCTACTCAAGTAGAAAATCTGTCACCAAGCACATAACGGTGTGTTCCGTCAGCTGTCCTTGAGAGCCAGTATTTCTAGGCTAGCCTGAACAACATCTTCAACCACATCGTCACTTACCATCAGGTGAGATGGTGTAAAAGGGTAACAAAGGGTAGCATATCAGGTATTAAAAAAAATGGTGGAGCTTATGTCGGCAGTGGGATTTCAACCATGGACTCTTGTACGGCAGGCTGTACATATTGCTACTGAGCTATCTCCCTTACGTTTCTTGTCTGCAATCGTTACAACCGAAGTTTTTATTACCTTCGTATGACGATCCAGCGCTTATCAACGACACAACATTGCTATTGTTTTCTGCAAGATGTTCGAACCAAGCGTTAATATCCTCTAAGGTTTGATAATTGGTCCAGAAAAGCTGTCTGCTTGCATCGCGTTTCCTTCTGCTAAAGCGAATTTGGTCGTCCAAAGCTCTAAAACATATTATATTATATTAAAATCAATCATAATACTAACCAGCAGCCACATCCAGGTAGTTCTAGCATTGTTTTTGAATTATTTTTGATGTTTATGAAGATGAGCTTAATTTTGACATAATTTTCATGGTTGATCTGCACTTGAATGGTTTTTTGTTTACTATATACATATAACGTAAGTAATCAATTGTTTTAGGTAGATAAATTATTCAGTAACAATTATATTTCGTGTACAATGTACAATCCAATATATAAATTTTATTTTGTTTTAAATGTTTCTCTGTAAGTGAATATTGTTATTCTTAAGAGAAATAAAATTCTTAAACCACATGAAGCATATCTCAATTAACTTAAGTTAAACAATCAGGCTGTTTGAAACTCAGCCAATAGTATGTATATCTAAGTATTTTTCCATTTTCAAACGGTATCCAAGAGAAATATTTCTCTTTATTCTATTTCTTCAGGCTTTATGCAGGTGATATGCCTATGTATTACAATTATTGATTATTGAAACTTCGGATGACTTAAATTATCTTATTAGATGGCCTAACATTGTGTTGGTTACCAATCGATTTACTTGTACTAGTAACAACTTAAAGTATGCACTATGATCATTCTTCACACCTCAGACTAAATTACAGAAGGAGCACAGGGCGCGATAGAAGTAACTATGCTAATATCAACCTGTTCCTTTTACGTACAAACCAACAAAAGCAAGCCAGATAGAGACACATTGAAAGGAGCATGTTCATCTGTCACTTCGAACGCACGGTTCCCTCTCTGAACTTCTTTATTGGTCTGAATTTTCATGCATGTAAAGTCATTCTATGGCGCTATTTCTAATCTACAATAAATAAAAACACTGTTTACATTCTAAAATGCTTCTAGAAAGTTACTATTATTATTATCAAAGGACTTACTCCTGAATATTTTCCAACATGACTTCCGAGAAAATGCTTCGTTTCTTCAATGAATGTTCAAACTCTTCCCTCATCTCCGGTGGTGATACTACACTTACATATTGATTGACCTTACTAGGCGGCATCCAAAAATCAAGAGCATTGTTCTCTTCATACAATTCCTTAAGGAATTTGATATGTTCTTCACTTCCTGGTATCACTTTAAACAAGGCATAGTTGTCATATCTAACTTTTTCTGTTGCCACAATGCTAATTGCACTAAATAATAACAATTTCACTAACATTTTGAAATTTTATAACTCTTGCTAAATTTTGAGACTCCACTGAAATTATGTCTGTTATTATTGTAACGTTATCGTCAACTTTTTAATCTGATTAATCCATTTTACATGCATTACAGCCTTTAAGCAATTAGAATAAAGATTCAAATGGCGTGTTTTAAGATTGCATAAAATTTGTAATACATGATATCATATCAAGGTATGTTGTCTGTGCTAATCGGTTGTATTAAATGATAAATTAGATTGATTAAAATTTTTAAATCGAATATTTGGAGCATTAACAGCTGGTTAACTTTAATATACTAAGGGCCTGTTTCAGAACGTTTGAGTAGGTTCCGGTTTTACTACCCAGAACATATTTAATAAGTAAATAAAACACTATCTTTACGTATCATAGTCATCAATTTAGCCTATCCATCGGTTAAAGCTTGAAACGCACTGAATGTCAACTGTAATTTTTATCATTCAGTTTTTTTAAGTGTTGCATAGTAACCCGAAACTTTATTAGGACATTCTGAAATGGACCCTAAGTCCTTGTTTATTTATTTTTGACTTTAAATACCTAAGTGTTGAAGAGGCCCATTTGCCTAAGTCTGTCAAAAATAAGTCAACATAAACACTTAAATTTAATGGATAGATTCAGGCGTTACTTTGCGGAAATCCATATTTAATAATAACAATAGGCGGAATTGTCACTAGATATATAATTTTATGCTTTTTTAAGTGTTTTATTTAAATATTATTTAATATTTTTTAGGATACTTTTAAAAGTATTTGTTATTACACTTAAATTTCCTAATCTGTATTCTGCAATAGTTCAAGCAGTGATAGCCAAGCGGTAATAGCTATGGACTGATGTGCTGCTGGTCCATGGTACGATCCCCACTGGCGCTGGCTTGGGATTTACCGCCTGTTGTAGGGGCCTGTTGTAGTAGGTTAGCCAATCAAATTATAGGCACATGAGACTTACTTATATGTCTCCAGGTGACGGGGTCAGTGCAGTTCGTCACTTTTGACGAAATGCATATTATGTCATAGGCAGAATTTACTCGTTTCATCAAAATCACATAAATAAAGACCCCAAAAGAAAGGCAGAATTATCTAAATATCCACGTTGTGATCGACTTCTAATAATCTAATCGACATGTACCTATGTGTATTTTTTGTATGCCTAACTTGTTACCAGGTCGTCCAAACTTGATGTTTTTTCGTCGGGTTGAGATATACTCATGGCTGGTTTCATTTAGATTTCATGAATTTCAATTTTGTAGTTCATATGTGATAAACAAAAATAATTGTTTTTATGCCTGTACAGATATTTCAGTATAAAGATGCAGGCCCCTCCAATATCTTAACCCATATTATATTGCATGATATTGCATGTAATGCAATATTATTTATAGGCGCAATACACCCGCCTCGACAATATTTTTGGTTCTTCAGTCATCATGGTGTGTGTGCGTGGATGTCAAATTACACAGCAAAATCACTGTACGCATATAAATTTAAATAATCATGATTAGTGGACGAACCAGCTTTTTAGGGTTCCGCAGTCCTGACAAGGAACCCTTATTAGACTAAAAGATCTATATACCTGGATAACTAAAATATATTTAATAAATTGCTATTAGCTGCTAGATAACATTGGCTATCCGTAACTTTTACGATGTCGTCAGTCCACCTAGTGGGGAGCCTACCAACTCAATGTCTTCCGGTGTAATGTGGTAACCATTCGAGAACCTTTCTTCCCCATCGCTAACACAAATAATACAAGGAAATATTTGTTATTAGTTATAGCTATATTTTTATGATTCCAGTCCCAATCTTAACCATTGCCATTCTTCGTAAATACCAGTAGTTTAACTTAGTACCATTCAGTGATAATCTGAATGGTACTAGGTTAAACAACCGGTATTAAAAAGTTAAAAATGGTAAAAAATCCTAATGTATGCTCAAAATGCATCAGCATCCTTTTACTTTTGACTTATGTTGTGGTATCATTTAACTTCGTCACCTCTTAGTACTTCCAGGAGAAAGTATCACAGTGATAGCTCAGTGGCTTTGGCTATAGACTGCCGCGCAGCAGGTCCATGGTTTGTATCCCGCCGCGGGCTTGAGCTGCACCGCATGGTGGGAGGGCATTTTTGCGAATACCCGCCTGGCTAGCGACCACCCTCAAGTAGAAAATCTGTCGCTAAGCACCTAACGGTGTGTTCCGGTGGCTGTCCTTGAGAGCCAGTATTTCTAGGTAAAGATTGTTAACACCTTCGACCACATCATCACTTACCATCAGGTGAGATTGTGGTCAAAGGCTATCAGCATACAAAAAAAAAAAAAAAAACAGATATGCATGCTTTTTCCCCGGCGGCGTCCCATTGCAATGTTTAATAATATAAATATATAACTTACACTAACAATTTTGTCGTAAATGAGTCAAAACTGGATGTAAGCATTTTTATATCAAAAGCGTCTCTCGATATAACATCTGCAACGGAGTGGTTCAAATAAGACGATGACTACGTTTAGCACTAATTAGTCACGGATCGGTGTTATGTCCAGCCACTTCCATCTGTTCTCAGTTCATTTATAACAGGCATCTCTTTTTGTTTTTGACAAATGCGGTGAGCGGTTTTATTATGCAACGGATTTATTTGCAAATTAACATGAGCTGTAATTCTAGTCTGTTAACACCTTCAATGACGTCATCACTTCCCATCAGGTATAATTGTGATCAAAGGCTTACCTATCAGCAATTAGCTAGTGACTTTACTACTGACCGTGTCCGTGCTTCGGAAGCACGTTAAGCCGTTGGTCACGGT
The DNA here is from genome assembly GCA_963854805.1 of Plagodis dolabraria. Lineage (NCBI taxonomy): Eukaryota > Metazoa > Arthropoda > Insecta > Lepidoptera > Geometridae > Plagodis > Plagodis dolabraria. Next base: position 24,467,899 of record OY978459.1, read on the forward strand.
TGTTTTCTTACAATGGCAGTCGTCAAAGCATGGTGGTAGGGCATTTTGCGTTTGCTCGCCTGGCTAACTACCTCAAGTAGAAAATCTGTCGACAAACATCTAATGGTGTATTCTGGCAGCTATCCTTAAGAGCCATTAATTCTAGGTTAGCCTGAACAATATCTTCGACCACATCATCACTTACCATCAAGTGAGATAGTAGTCAATGTTGCTATCAACGAGATTTAAACCTTTCTCGATGGTTGCTATATACTCGTTGGTATGTGTGTAAATATTATAATAAAACTTTTGGCCTTTGACCACAATCTCACCTGATGGTAAGTGATGATGTGGTCAAAGGTGTTAACAGGCTTAACCTATAAATACTGGCTCTCAAGGACAGCTGCTGGAACACACCGTTAGGTGCTTGGCGACAGATTTTCAACTTGAGGGTGGTCGCTAGCCAGGCGGGTATTCGCAAAAATGCCCTTCCACCATGCGGTGAAGCTCAAGCCCGCGGCGGGATTCGAACCATGGACCTGCTGCGCGGCAGTCCATAGCTAAAGCCACTGAGCTATCACTGCTTCAAAAAATTTTAATTTTAAAATTTTGTAGCAAACAGAGTTTTTTGCTGTCGGGTGAAAAAAAATTTTATTGAGCGAGAATAATTTTATTGTTTAGTAGTACCATTAGTATTGTTTAGTAACATTTATTGTGATTCCATCCGTTTCGACTCCATAATTGGTCTCCATTAAAAATCTGACTGGAAGAGATTGCTTTAAGCCATAAGTTCGCCCTTCCTACTTTAGTTTTAAGTTTTTATGTTTTATTTGTATTTCTTGCATTGGTGTTCAATAAAGTGTATTGAATTATATATCTGTATTATGAATATATTGATGCTAGTGTGACTAAATTGAAAGACAGTAATACTTTGTACACAAATAAAAAAAACTACCAAATAATGGAACCCACTTCAACGCCAAAAAGTGTGAAATAACTTGTTCAAGTCGGTACCATGTTAGTTCAAAAGTACCTATTATCAGAATATTGTGCGCATGGTACCGACTTCGATAAGTTATTTCACACTTTTGGGTGTTGAAGTCGGTTCCCTTTGTTGTAAAAAAAAAATCACTCGTTTTAGTGACCCTTACTACCTACGGGATCGATTGTAATTTATTGTCAACGACTATATCATCAAGATAGGTAAATATTTTTCAGTTATTGGAGTGTAACTCACGGTTTGACCGATTTTGATGAAATTAAATTATGAACTAAACTACAGGCTTTCAAACAAAAATAGAATTTTTAAGATAGGTTCACCCAGTTTAGAGTTCTGAGGTAACAAACATAAAAAAAAATACAGGCAAATTGAGAACCTCCTCTTTTTCTCGAAGTCGGTTAAAAATAAGATAATATATGGAGTGCAGCTTTAATGACATCTTTATACCTAATAAAGATGTCATTAAAGCTGCACTCCTTCGAACCTCGCTTAACTGGATTTAGATACATTGACATAACCAAATTTTGGCTTAATATCAGCTCACCTGCAGACAAAATCATTATAAACTCATCTCTACGAAGACTTTAAAGGGCGTTGCACACGAGCGACCGCGGGCAACCGTCGCGTGGTCATCGCTAATTGTGATTAATGTTAGTTCGGTTGTTGCGCAGTCGTTTGTCTTTCGTGTCGCGTCGCGACAGACAGTTTACTTTTCACTGTGACACCAGTATGTTGTACACGGGCGACAAAAACTAACTTTAAAAACTAAGAAAATTTAGTTTGTGATTATCTTAAAATCAAACCTGATTTCAACAGATCAAATTGTTAAATATTAAATATGTTATGTTGTCTTTAACGCCTCCTAAGCATTTGCTTAGGAGGCGTTAAATGCTGACGAAAACGCAACAAAGGTTAACAAATGAACAACAAGTGGATTTCAAACGCACGAACAACCGTCCTTGGAGACGAAACATTATCTTTAAGATACTCTGGTGAAATAAGTAATAGTTCCTTTGTTCTTTTCATTTAATTATTAAACAAAGAGAACAAAACACCAGGAGGTAGATTTTCAGTAAGAATCCGTCTTGATGGGTACCACTACAGTTTCAAATATTCTTCATCAAAGCATTAATATGCAAATACACAATATGGTATTTGCATTTGGGCCAGAAGGCCACTGTAGGAAAAAATGTTGGGCAAACGAGACACTCACTTGTCTTATGTCTTGTTTGCTCCCTAGTCACTACAGTGCCATGTCAAGCAGCCAAACGATGGTGATCAGTGAACACTGGATCTGTGATGGAGGGGCGCGACGTATTCCATCAGGCCTTGGACTGATCCGTCACCTGATAACATTTAAAACACATATCACCTACAATCTAGTTTCGTAACGATAAAACTCCTGTTTTAGGAAAAGTACTGTTCCATATTCTTTGTTTGATCATAAAAGCTTAGCGAGAAAAAATACAAAAAGAAAGATGGACAAAAGAAGAAGCATGCCACTGCGCACGATGTTTTATTACTGAACTTAAAAACTTCCAAAAAAGTAGGATCCGCCTGTAGATGGCTTTTTTGTATGATATACACATGCAGTTACTCTGCCAATCATAAATTGATTTTTTTGTTGGTTAGAAATGTTGATACCTCTTCATTTTGGTATACAGGAAATTCGGACAGATTTTTAGCGAATGATAATGATCTTATTTGCAAAACCTACGCATCGCTATATCTAGTGCATCAAACGCAAACTTTATATAGTTTATATGCGTAATATTTGAAGCGTTCGTAGCGAAGTTTGTTTAACCATTCTGAACCGATCAGCAAAGTTACGCAACGTCCGCCTCGGTCATGGCTTGGATGGGTGACCACTGGTGACTTACGACTAAGCACTTCCGTGTTTCGGAGGGCACGTTAAGCCGTCGGTCCCGGTTGTTGTCTTTGGATCACAGTCGTTACAGCATGGTGGTAGGGCATTTTGCGAATGCCCGCCTGGCTAACTACCACCTAACAGTGTGTTTCGGCAGCTGTCCTTGAGAGCCAGTAATTCTAAGTAAGCCTGAACAACATCTTCGACCACATCATCACTCTTACCATCAGCTGAGATAGTGGTCAAAGGCTAACCTAGCATAAAAAAAAATGTGTTATTTAAATGTTTGACATGTTTAATCTATGTATTTAGTAGCTCGTTTGCATTCATCAAACCACAATAAAGCTAAATCCACCGCGTAAACCGCGCAATTATAGCCGACCGCGCAATTCGACGGTTGAAACTAAAATAATGCGTTCGAAATACGAAACAAATGTGTTTGAAACACAAAATAAACGTTGCCTACCAATGCTAAAACGTTTTGGTACATTGAAAACCGTTTGTTGGTATTGTCATTAAGTATGTGCGGCTTTGTGGGTCTTCTACCAACATTTTCAGATGTACAAATTCGTTAGTAATGATCATTCAAAATGTTTGAGTATGATCGATTTATTGCTAATGTTAAGCTAGCTTTTGAACATCACAGATATAATATATTTAATGATTTGGGTGATGAAGAAACAGGCTCAATTGAGAATGAATAGTGGCTTTAGAGTACCAGAGAGATACTTCTACCAGAGCTGATTATTAGGTCGTATGCAACAGATTTTCATCTCGATGGTATGTTTCTATTGTAAATTGATTTCCAAAATTACAACAACGTACAATACAATTCGCAAGCCTTGAATTATTTTTTTTATGTTATTTTGACGAAACTAGCTCGAGGCCCACCTGATGTAAAGCGGACTAACCTCTGCCTATAACAGATACATTTCGTCACAAGTCACTAATTGCACTGCACTCGACAACTTGAGACATAGTTGTTAAGTCTCATGTGCCTGTAATTTGACTGGCTTTCAAGGACTGCTGCCGAAATCCATCGTTAGGTGCTTTGTTTTTACAGATTTTCTACTTGAGGGTGGTCGCTAGCCAGGCGGGCATTCGCAAAATGCCCTTCCACCATGTCATATTTGCAAATAAAGTTAATGCAGAATTTCCAATTTAGTTTCGGGTCTTATAGTGCAGTCGGGTTTATTAATTTCTTTTTATTTTATTGCTAAGTTTACTAACTGTGAGACTGGTTAAAAGACAATTGCAAAACTTTTGGAATAAGATAGAGAATTATAAACAAAGGGATTTTAGTTGATACCATGAAATTACTCGTGATTATGGTATAATTAAATGTGTTAGATAACCAGCTCACGCATATTGGACGGGAACGTCGGCCTAAGATTGAGAAGCCGAAATCCCTACTTGGTGAGGCGTGTAAATAGCCTACATAAAAGCCTACTTGCGTAATTACTTATTGGGGGGTATGGCGCCTTGATTATGGCTGACCTTTTGAACAAGTTGATGAACCTCCCAAAAAACACCTACATACACAATGCAGTAGTAAATAGCCTACGTACCTTAAGTTATCCTCGTTATGCCTACAAATTCTTTAAGTTGGGATTTACAGCAGACATCGTTATTGGCGTTCATATATGGCGACCGGCCAGCGACGCACAAATCCAAAATAACTGGAGAAAGTCTTGCCCAAAATATGTTACACTCACTGCATCGTGACGTCCATAGGTTCAAAATTGAGTGTATTGCAAGTGTCATTTCTTGCGTCTTCCATTGTTCATTTATATTAGTAAAATAAACATGGAGTGGCGGTGTGCGTTTTATAGCGGAAAAAACCAATGAATAGTGAACACTTACCCTCTATAAAAAAATATTTGTTGCGAGCTTCTTGTATGTTTTTGTGGGTAGATTATAACACAAAATATCTACCGAATCGATACTGCTAGCGCCATCTCTGAGATCTGTTGAGCTAAATACTCAGATATCAGCTGATATGATGGGCTTTGCGACACATTGGCGCCATCCTGAGGGTTCATCAATTTAGAAAATGTAAGAGTATTATATATGAGACAATTATTACATTAATAAGGCATCGACGCTTCACCACTGCTTTTATTTGCTGAGGTTTCGAACTTTTGGGTCCAAAATAAACTTATCCGCAAAACACATTTTGGCTTACTTTTGTAGGTTCGTTTGTAGCACAAATGTTTGTAGCATATATACGTATTATATGTTCTATGGCGGCATAGACTAGCAAGCATTTACCAGTGTAGATACAAAATATATTTTTTAATTTGGATTCGGATTGTTTGTTCATTTTCTAATACGAGTATATTAAATTAGACTTGTGAAGAAACTGGAGGGATAAATGTACAAAATACGTCCAGCTAGGTCAGAGCTAGACGTATTGCTTCTAAAAATAATAAAAATCTGTGTGCAATTTAGAAAAACCATTTTCTCATAGTTGCTGCGGGTTCAAATTTTATGATGTAATGTGAAAGTTTTGCTATGATTTGGAAATACTAACATATATGAGTAATATACAATGCCAACAACCTCTTAGGGTTGACTTATGCTAGTCTTAATAAACATTTTGAGAAGATTTTTTTTGTTTTGAAATATTTTTTATTAAGTTTTTTTTGTGTTTTTGGTTTTTTTTTTTAGGTACGAGGACCACCTGTGTTGCTCGATGTAAATATTCAAAACTCTATTTAAAGGGAGCACGGTAAGGTCCTGTGTTGCCGCTGCGGGCGCTCTTGGCTCGGAGTTGGCATTAAAACACAAAAAAAAACCAAACAACAAATTATCCATCTTAAAATGTTTTTTTTGTACTAGTCGAAGTCAACCCTAAGAGGTTGTTAGCATTTTACCAATAACCCTGTTTATCATCACGTAAGCCTATGACCTGAATTTTAATATATTTCCAGCGTGATAACAAAAAAATAAACTAAATGCTTCACAATGTATCTCACAGAACAAAGCAAGACCTCGTTAAGTTTAATAATCACTTCAGCCCACTCGCGGATAAAGCGGACATTTTAAAGATACAGCAGAATTCTTGCCAAAGCTAGAGTGCCCTTCTCAGGCCGAAGTGCATCCACTTCTGAAGCGGGATGCTGTATTTAGTTTAGTGTTTATTTAACCTAGTTACATATTTTAATATTAAGTAGTTTACTTTCTGTTGTTTACTGCCTGGCGAGATATATGTATGTGAAGGCACTGTAGCCCAAGCACGAACATTTCGATAGTCCGTAACGTCAACGTATCGAGTTTACAGTACGTTTACGCAGGAGGCGATGGTTGACAACACAACCCATCGTTTCGCACGTTTAATAATAAACCGGAATAAGTCAAAAATTAAGGATTCTCACTTTTGTTAATAAAACGAACTAACTCCGATTGAAGAATCTATCGGTAAAATCCCGCCATGCTAAACAAACCATAATGGCCGATTTTTAGATCACCCCTCTCTTTATTACAAAAGCACGCGAAAAGTCATTTCATACCATAAAGAATCATTCAGTGATGCGGCAATCGTGTTGTGTGAAATGTAGCGTTGTTTTGTGACTATAGTGGAGTAAGGTAAAATAATTCGGTTTATTTTCAAACACAGGTGAAACTATTTTACTTCATTTTTTTATAGACTGTCATGTTTTCGTTTTACTTCACTTCAGTTGAAAACGGTGTTACAATACCGCATGTACTATTTGGACTTGTTGCAGTTTATTATTAAATTATAATTGTATAGTTAAGAAAAATTGCGTATTAGTGCGTTTTAGCATTAGATTATTACTTTTATTCGAGAATTAATTAATTTTACATCACTTTATTGCCAAAGCTATCGCTACATTTATATAATACTTGTATTTATTTCGGTTTACATTTAAAATGATTCTAAAGTCTAAAAGTACTCTAGCCATTGCTGCAGTTTATTACAAAATGTCCTTTAATTTTATTTTAAATACTGATTAATAAAAGTATTAAATCACTAGTTCCATAGTTTAAATCCTGTAGAGGACACCTGAAAATAGGAACCAGCACCGCCTAAAACTTTTTGTTATAAGTGTTAATGCTTGATGTACTGAAGGATATAATGTTGAATGGACTGTTACGAATAATTCTAAGCCAGCCGAAATATAAATAACGTCGTGATTACGTACTTACGTGTGCATTACCCCTGACTGTAAATTTACAAACTAGTAACCGTACTATCACGTTTGCGTTAAGATTTTTATTATCACCTTTATTTTTTTGCATCATGATCTTTGAGTAAAATTTTAACGCAAACGAAATAGTTAAGTTTACTTTCTTTCAATCTTACACTCCTCGGGGTACAGTATCAATAATACATTTTCACGTTATATTCTCTGAATTATTTTAGTAAATAATACGGGATAGCTCACGTGAAACAGATAGCTCCGACTATAGTTTTAACCACAATAGGTGGTCTTTTCCAACGGAAGCTCCGGGCGTGTAGCCGCATAAAAAAAGTTTACTAAGCGAAACGTCAACGCGGGTTCCCCTTGAAAAAGACCACCGCATGTGGTTGAAACTATAGTTGGAGCAGTTTGACTGAATCACGTGAGTTATCCCGTATTATTTTCTAAATTAAGTGTTAACCACGTTAGTTTCTCTGAATTAATTGAAAGTTTTACCTTTTTATTTAATGTTGCGTATAAAGTATTTAAGAGTTTGTTTAATGAAACAAACGATCAAGTCCAACACAGCATACAAAAACACAAGATCTCCAGCTCACGATGGAAGAAATCAAGGCCGCCACGTCAAAATTACCACCATTCAGAAAGTTCAGGTTGCCAGCGTCATCATACCACCACGAAAATTAGTAAGCGGTACTTCAAAGTGGAAACAAAAGTTAGCCAAACGTTTACGTAACAAGATATCAAAATACAAACACAGATTAGGTATGTCCGAAAACCCAACCTATTATTTAGACTATTATTTTATTATTGGTAATTAACAAATTAGATTCTTTAAACTTTTTTTCAAAGCTACCTTGAACAATTTAATCCGAAAGAGATGTGTGGTGAACACAGCAAAAAATAGCAATAACTTAATAGAACGTGGAAAAAATGGTAATTATAAAAAAATAATCCCAAATTGATAAAAAGTTTATTAAAGAGCAAATAAATATATCTTTCTTCCGATCTAAAAAAATGTATATATCATCTTTGTTTGTCCTATAAAAATTCAACTTTGGAGCAAGCACATGGGCTTAGCAAAAATATGACCAACATCGTGAGTACAAGATACTGAGAAGAGATGAATAAAAGATTGATCGAAAAAAAAATCTGATAAAAAAATACCGCCTGGTTCATGATATACCTGTATATCTAGGAAACACAAACTACCGTCACGATTTTCTTTAACCGTTACCTATATTTTTGAGTGTGATGAAATTAAATGGGTGTTAAATAACGGCAACTCTTCTTTGGCCATCGAAAACATCATCCACATAATGCCACCAGTAACATGGTTTTTCACTATCGCTCCTCATGATCTCCCTCTGAAATGTTCCATATAAATATTGGCCACAACTGGCGCTTTAGGAGAGCCTAGGTGGCTCCTTCCATTTGCATGTTATAATTAATTCGCTAAAGAACCGTTTGACACAAAACATTCACTCAGCTCTGTGTAGTCATTGGGCATATCAGCTCCGTGGAGTAGGTCAGCAATGATTTTTATAGCTTCTTTCAAGAACACATTTGTGATAAGTGATGTCACATCGAAACTTATAATTATTTCCATCGGCAGTATACGTACATCTGCTAGCAAGTTAACAAAATGTCTGGAATCCTTTACGTAGGATTGCTTGTAACTGTTGCAGGACATTTGCTAAGTATAGAGACTGTTTGTATGTAGGTGCATCTATCTGACTGACAATAGGCCTCAGAGGCTAGTTGGTAGTAACTGAGTCGTTTCAAACAGATAAAAAAGGCGCTTTTGAATTTCTAAATAGCATTTTTTGGAGGAATCGGATGCGAAGCTTGATTGAAATAGGTACGTGCATTTGGAAATACTTGGAGCACATTGGTAAGGACGCACAAGAACCATTGAACATTATTTTTGATTCTGATAATGTGCAGGTCAGAATAAATATAATTTTATAATGACAATTTATATGTTTGCTGTGTATCTTTTTAAAATCCATTGGACTTAAATGTTTGTACAGACGAAAGCAACCAAAATGTGAACTGCAATGATATAAAAGTATTATTTTACTTAAAGATATCATACAACGACGACAACTTAATAGGCGAAATAAACCAAAGCAGATGAAATCAGTCATAGAAATAACCATGAAGGCAGCATATACGCAAAAACAGAAGATAAGTGCTTATAAACATAAAGACTCAGACTTAATTGCAAAGAGGCTGATTTCATCTTATGTTATGCATGTTTTTACAACTCAATTCTTAAACTTTTTTGATAAGTTTTGATTAATATTTTGAGATGTCACAACTCACGAGACTGATTACGACGAATAGGTAAAATCTACGACAAATAATTCAAAGTAGACATTTATTATAAGTTTCTAATACGACTGATTATTATAATAATATGATTAGGTTAAGAAAGCAGTTACAATGACTTTTAAAATGTATTTTACATTATCAAATTATAGGTATATTGCAAAATATTTCTATATTTTTGTTTCCATTTTAATTTTAAAGTGTAATAAAAATTATACATCTGATAAGATTATATTATTTATTAATACTGTACAGAATTATGACATATTAGTTTTCACATTTTTTGAAACTCGATAATTGATTTTTATACTAAACTGACATAAGTCGAAACAGTAGAAAATAAACTTCATTTATTCATTTGATATAAATAAAATAATTATATTGTTATGTGAGCTATATTCGCTATACATCTGGCTTTAATTTAAGACCAAGAAAGTAGAAATAACACTAAAAACACGTGAAAACCATCAAAATGTTTTCAACAAGGTAGATACTCAAAACTTTGAACGCGATTTCCCAAAAAAGTGAATTTTTGACTTATTCCGGTTTATTATTAAGCGTGCGGTTTGTTGGCTAACGTGAACTAGACAAGATTACAAAAGTGACGTCATCCAGCGTAAATCAAATTAATTGTACCTTCTTTTTAAGAATTAATGGTTCATTCTGAAAGAGGTTTGAATTTTTTTCAGACTATACAAAGTCCTATGATTGATATTTGTCAATTATGGCGTTTTATTTTTTCAGGCTAACGTTAAAATTAGGTTCGTGCTTGCGATTTCATACAAAACTTTTTACGGACGATACGTTCACGTCAAAAATCTTGACAAATGACAGATGTCAAAATCTATTAATCTGCCAAACTTTAGTTCCTTTTACGTACTGTAGGGGCGCTGAACAAATCTTATACAAAATTGTGACATTTTGATACGTTCGGAAAGGTTGCGTTATCGCAAGTTACTCGTGCTAGGGCTGCTTTAGATTCTTTTTCGATAATTGAGGTTGACAAGCTATTGGATTGTATTGAGCTTGGTACGTAGCTGTAATATATTGATACTAATGCCCACACAAAACTTTGCTTTAGGGTGACTGTAAAACTAATAGTAATGATAATTTGTTATACATATACCATTACCAAGAAGTATTTACTAGTATTTTGCCAAAATAATTGGTCTTTTTACCACACACACCTGTCGTGTAAATCCGCACTGTCGTATAGGCCGGCGCCACACGCCGAGCGCGTTTCGCCGCACCGCTGTTTGCCGGGTAACGCGAGTGCGGCCTTACCTTTTGAAGCGCTTGTAGTGAAGTTTACTTAGCTGTTCTTAACCGATCAGCAAAGTTAAGCAACGTCCACCGCGGTCATGAGTTGGATGGGTGACGGGTAGTGATATTACTACTGAGCGCTTAATTAAGATATTTACTTAACAAGTGTAATTTAGAGTCTACTTTGCATTTTAATTCTATTGAGACAATTATAAGGAAACGTGTTTCGGACTTTACTTGGCCTTAGATAATATGATCAAGATTAACATATAATTTTTAACTATTACAAACTAAATTCATTTTGCTAACAGTCTGTTCAAGTAAATGTTTAGCAAAATACCTACATTATATAATACCTCCATAATACCTCATGCATGGTATAAGGGTAGAAAAATAATGATGATCTACAGGCAGATAATCCAAGTAGCTGAGCCATATCATTGCTGTGACCAAATATCTTTGGCTATCAGAGGAGTGATCTCATTCATTACAGTACGCATTAGCTGCTGCAGCAGACTGCGTAGACGACGCGCCCTGATATATCGCTCCACCTCCTGCCCTTAACGACACGCAGTGATGGACGGTCCTGTGTGGTGTAAGGTACAAGTGATAATGCCGGCTGACCACACTTCAACAAGCAATTTAAGGTGAGATACCGGTCAAAGTCAGCTATAAAAAAACCTGAACATTCACATGTAAAAAAAATTCCTCATTCGCTTCCAATATACCTCTAGTCAGTTTTTTTACATCAAAAAATAGACTGTAATGGACACGGAACGCTATTTAAATTTAAAATTATATTTTTCTAAATGTTATGATTACAAGCACTATCGCTTGCAAAGCAAAAATCATATTTTTACAAATTATTGGAGTACATACCTATTTTTTTTTTCCCGCCTTGGGCATAACATTTTGTAAAAAAATTGTCCGTTGACTGTTAGCGAGTTTGTTATTATTTTTACTTCTAAATTACAAAAAAAAAATAACAGTTTCTGGCGTTACTTTGCGGACATCCGTATTTAACAATAAAAAATATTTTAAAATTGTCTTTTCATGAGGATGCTTCGTGTAGAAGCGACACGCGTCGATAATTATTCCGGTTTGTGCCGTTTGGCGCTTGAGACGTCAAGTCAGTTTAACAGAAAAATTAGGCTAAAATATTTGTTTTTATTACAAAATAAATTATAATTTGATACAAAGTATAGAAAAAATGAGCGCATAACGGCTTACAAAGTTGATCAGATTTCTAGTACTTAACCAACTGCTAATAATATATGGTCAGCTTTCTTACAACTTACACCATACGAAAAAATCCGCACACGCCGACTACAAGGAACAAAGGGAATTATTCGAAGATGAAGTCAACCGTATTATTGTGGCGGGAGACGCGCGTGATAAATGTTCAGTGTAATTTACACTTGCGTTTTTGTAAGGTATTGTCTTGTGTTAAGATTTATTCGGCAAAAAGTAGACTCGTGTAAATGGGTTTTATTTTAGAATCATTTGTTTAGTTTGATGTTTGTGAGGCGGTTTGGTTTAAATGTTTCTGAAGTTTAGTGTATTGTTAGTCAGTGTTACCAACGCTTAGCACTTCAACGTTGGTAACTTATTCAATAACTTATCTCTAAAAAAATATTGACAGTGCTTCACACACAAGACATCATGGTCTTTTAGAAAAATTAAAGTCAAAGTTAAAGTACAACAAATACAAAATTAAAGGAATGGTTAGTCACATCATTTATTATTTTGCTGTCAGCATGCTGGGCACGCTGTCATCTGGTAGTGGGCTGGAGCAATTAGACTGCTAAACATCGCAGACTCACAAGTCTCCAATCGTTAATTGTTCTACAATAGTTCGTTTAATTTTGTGACTAAATGCATATATTATAAAAATTGGCCAAGTGCGAGTTTGACTCGCACACGAAGGGTTCCGTAACATTAGCTGTACAACATTGGATTACTTTTACCTTTTTTTGTTTTAACGTGCGTGAGTCCGACTCGCATTTGGCCAACTTTTTGTATTTGTTGCTATAGCGGCAACAGAAATACATCATCTGTGAAATTTTCAACTGTCTAGCTATCACCGTTCTTGAGATACTGCCTGGTGACTGACTGTAGACGGACGGCCGGACGGACAGCGAAGTCTCAGTAATAGGGTCCCGTTTTTACGTAGTAGTAATACAGTCCACCCATTGGGTACGGAACCCTAAAAATGGTTTTAGGGTTCCGTACCCAAAGGGTGGACTGTGGCTGTGTTATGACACGGCCATTTGTTGTACGTAAATAAGTCACAAAATGGCGGGCTCTCCCCTCCGCCGCGCGCGATGCGTTACATTCCTTACTTAGCGTAGTAATATTTTGAGTCTTTAGCTATCCAGTGGTGTAATTGAAATTAGATGGGAATGGTAGATATTTAGCTGCAACACTAAACTGTATCCCCCGATTTTGTTATCATTCGTTTTTTGAATTGCGTCCTTATGGAGGATGTATATAAGCATTGTCAAAAATTAAAAAAAATATGTTCTCTTGTACATTACTGATAATGTAACTTGGTGATGGACGAAGTCTCAGGTACTAAATGTTTGCTAGCGAAGGGAATGCAGTGCCTTGCAGAACATAATATAAGTGTTTGATATTTCTTATGAAACTAATGGAACTTCTGTGTTGGTTATTTCTAATGGAACGGCACCCATACTCCGAAATATATGCATACCCACTTGAGCAACCTCGCCTCGTGGATTTGTATCAACGATGCAGCCAGCAACCTGAACCACACTTGTCATAGTCACTTCTGCAATGCACGCACGGCTCCCACTAAAATGCCATTGAACATGGACATGCTCGCCACACTGGATAACTCGCAGCGTGGCTATCTCGTTTGATTCAAGAGACGACAAGTCTTGACTTATGGCAGCGTCTTGTCCAGCCTGACTAGACCTGTGGCAGCTGGTCCCAAGTGCTGAATTGAGTAAAATCCCAATATCATAATATAAGCTGAAGTCTAAAACAGCAACCAAAAAAACAAGCAGTAAACCAATTCCACTGAACGATACAGTGCCCAATTAAAGCTTAAACTGGCTCAATGCCAGCGCCGTGGTCAAAACAACCGTTTGTTAGATTAAACGCCATTGAGATGAATGCACCACTTGATAGATTACCATTGCAGTTGTGAAAATATCAGCAATGAAATTATATATTTAACAATGTCACAATCTTTAAGGACTCTGGTGAACTCACGCATATGAAAAAGCACAGTAAGTATACTTTCGTTGTTAAGTTAGTTTCATTGCTTACCTACTGCCTCCATCACTTTGATCAGTCTAAGTATCTTATTCTGAAGCAGTGATAGCTCAGTGGCTTTGGCTATGGACTGCCGCGCAGCAGGTCCATGGTTCGAATCCCGCCGCGGGCTTGAGCTTCACCGCATGGTGGCAGGGCATTTTGTGAATGCCCGCCTGGCTAGCGACCACCCTCAAGTTGAAAATCTGTCGCCAAGCACCTAACGGTGTGTTCCGGCAGCTGTCCTTGAGAGCCAGATTAATTCTAGGTTAAGCCTGTTAACACCTTCGACCACATCATCACTTACCATCACGTGAGATTTTGGTCAAAGGCTTACCTATCAGAACTAAAAAAAAAAAAAAAATTATTTATCTTGTATTTTCAACAGAACAACACACTTACAAAATTACATTAAAGTTTCTTACCCCAAAAGCAATCATTTGACCGCAGTCTTTAAAGAGAGCCGTCCTTAAACCAAAGTCCTGTCAATACAGGACTTTGGTTTAAGGACGGCTCATCGAGAAGATATAATATATTTCTGTACACTAATCATAAATAGGAAATATTTGTATTTTTTAACCAACTTCCAAAAAAAGGGGAGGAGGTTCTCAATTCATCTGTAGTCAATACAGGACTTTGGTTTAAGGACGGCTCATCGAGAAGATATAATATATTTCTGTACACTAATCATAAATAGGAAATATTTGTATTTTTTAACCAACTTCCAAAAAAAGGGGAGGAGGTTCTCAATTCATCTGAATTTTTTCTTGACTCTTGACTGGGTGAACCGATATTAAAAATTATTTTTTTGTTTGAAAGGTGATGCTTGCCGTTTGGTTCCATTTAAGTTATATCAAAATCGGTAAAGCCGTTTTTGAGTTACACTAAAATAACTGAAAAATATTTTCCTATCTTGATGATATAGTTGTTAACAATGAATTATAATCGATCCCGTAAGTAGCAAGGGTCACTAAAATATGTGAAATTTTTTTTTTACCAAAAAATGGAACCTACTTGAACACCCAAAAGTATGAAATAACTTGTCGAAGCCAGTACCATGCGCGCAATATTGTGATAATAGGTACTTTTGAACTGTCATGGTACCGACTTCAACAAGTTATTT
Organism: Plagodis dolabraria; assembly: GCA_963854805.1. Classification (NCBI taxonomy): domain Eukaryota; kingdom Metazoa; phylum Arthropoda; class Insecta; order Lepidoptera; family Geometridae; genus Plagodis; species Plagodis dolabraria. The sequence continues at coordinate 24,482,907 of OY978459.1, forward strand.
CACACTTTTGGGTGTTGGAGTCAGTGCCATTTTTTGGTATTTTTTTTTTATGTAACGTATGAATTTAAAAACTACTAGACCGATTTGAAAAATTCTTTCACATTAGAATCCTATTAAATTATCCCTGATGAACAAAGTATTGCCTTTGTTCATTTTAAAACTTTAAGTTTTATTAGAGTTTGAAGCCGGGACGAGCTGCTAGTATCATATATAAAAGTAGGTTTATTTTTTTTTATACTTACATACTTAACTACAACTAAGCAAACATATGCTTCTAGCAAGGCCCGACTAAATAAAATTTCTCAAAAAAGAATCGATTGTATTTTTACTGTTTTGTTTTTTTTTTGTCCGTTCTGTTCGTTTACTGTATAAGCAAAAAAATTAGAGATTTGATCCGTTATAGATAAATCACAAAAACAGCTAAAACTCATTAGCCTGATCAGGCTTCATCAGGCTTAATTTTTTGACGCCAATAAATTGAAAGCATTGTTCTGTATTTAAGTCGATATTTGCGACTTTCTCAAGTTGAAATATCCCGACCATAATTGAAAACCATTGTAAAACCATTCAATTATTTACAACAATAATCTACATCTTTTGAAGTGTTCTTAGTGTTTTTCATTACACATGTCCAAAATAACCATTGTTTTAAGAAGATTTCAATTCAGGATTGGACGTGCTTAAATCAGTGAAGACTCTGTGGAATTAACTGAGGGTCCAGGTAGTTGCGACATAGCTCCCGCATTCAAGTAGGTAATCCGTCGTCAAGCACCTAACGGTGCGTTCGTCATAGCTGTCCTTAAGAGCTTGTTCCCATATTTTAACTGTTTAACATCTTAGATCATATTATCACTTATCAATGGATGAAAAGGTGATAATTGTCTTTAACTTATTCATAAGTGAAAAGGTGATCAGTGTCGCTTTTCATAAAAACGATTTTTTTGACTTATTTGAAATACAATGCTTCCAAACTACAAGCATAGATATGCTTCTAGTTTGAAAGCATTACGAATACATGTACCTTAATTTCATCAATTGGTAGAATTAACTGCATTTAAATAAAGGATGTAAAATGGTATAATTATTTTCACGCACCTCTCGTACCGCCATATATTTACTTGCACATCTACGGCCAGACGATTGATAGTTAATGCTATAGAGCATCAAATGTTCCTTGTAGGTACAATTGTTTGTGCTGAAAATCTGAAAATAGTACCTACAAATGTTGAAGCTACCACAACGTGTTCCTGCAACGTCTTAACCATAATGCCTGGGATTAAAGTGCTGTGTTTACTTGAGAAGACCTGGCCAGAAGCCAAAACTGTTAGTTTCATAATTTAATTGGAATTTTTGGATGTTTGTACGAGTTGTAATCATCATTATTCTCCAAATTGATGTGAATGCTGACTAGTGGTAATATTACGCCATATGAGCAGCAAATTTGAAGCAATGGAAGCTCAAAGGTAAATTCTATGGACTGCACGAACCCTTCTACGGTTTTATGCTTCAATGCATGGTGGTAGGGCATTATTTGCCTGGCACTAGCCAAGCAAATAATGCCCTACCATCATAAACCACGTGCGAAAAAATTGGCAACCACCAAACAGTGTTTTTACAAATTGAAAACTGGTTCTTATTCTAGCCTTATCTAGAATTACATATCAACCACACCATCATATGCCAACATGTGATTATAGTTGTCAAAGTTGTGTACATTTGGCTCAGAAAAGAGCCCATCCCAGGTCAACTGGTAGTTGTTGTACTACAAACGATAATTTCCAAGGTTTAGGTTCAGGACTACAAATTATGAAGACGAAGAATCTTTCCTAATTTCATAAATTTTATTTATTTGGCTTAGGTTCTATTATGAAAGATAACTAATACCTTCAAGGTAATTAGACTAATTCACCAAAATAAGCATTAAATGAAGATACGAACTACGAACTCAGTCCAATCAAGAGAAGTACGCATTAAGCGATTAATTTTAATACAAAAGAAGATGCAACGCCCTGAAACCTAATTGTTATAAATCTCCATTGCAAAACAAACCTTAGGTACTTAAAAATACGATAATTATTCCTGCCTACATATCAATGCTCATTTCGATCTTTGGCCGTCTATCGTCCAAAAAATCCTGAGCTATCCCTGTAATAGTATTAAGAGATGCATATTAGAGGATGATGGGTCAGGAGAACTGGTTGACAGTGCCAAAATAAATGACGACTAGTCACGTGATCTGACAATTTGTCGTGACGGCTAAACGATTATTCGGATCATTAGTCATATTACCACCTTTTGATAACATCATTTTTGGTCTTTCACTTGTGAATTTATGAGGTACCGGTAAAACGCCCTGTGAATTTATATGTGGGAAAGAATGAGTGGAAGCATTTGTGAAATTAAAATGGGCTCCTGATTTCAGATGTATTATGATTAGGATCAGGGAAAAAATATATATTTTGATGCTTTTTATGTCATTTGCTTCATAGCTCATAAACATATTATCGTTGAATGTATTACTGGCAAAACCACAGAGGCGCTTATGAATTTGAAACGTAGTTCATATCATTTTTAGGGGTTGTGCAATAAATTATTTTTTCTTTTATTTTCTTTTTTAGAGATATTATTGTATTATTCGTAAAGAATATTTATTAATTGACAGACGTAATGGATACGGCAAAAAAAAAACAGCAACGAAACATTTTATTTTATGTAAAAACGTATTGCATATTCGTACATCGACCTTCAATGAATAATATGAGTACAGGAACAATATTCTTCTTAAGGAAATGGCAGAATTAATGTTTAAACTTACATTTGCTTGAGAACTGCTAATAAGATAGTTTGTTCAACTGGATATCCTAGCCTGAACTTCAAGGGATCATCGTGAATTAATAAGGTTATAATGGGGCCCTCAGACTTCTGGGGAGCACGTGAAAAATTCTATACTCACAAATATTTTCACTTGTATTCCCATTCCTATCCAGCAAAATATTAACTACAATCATAATTGTATTTTTTTTTACAAGGAAATAATAAAATTCCGCAGCCGAACGGAGAACAGTGAACATGAGAAAGAAAGCTATAAACTATATCAAATTCATGTTTCTCGGGTGTCGTCGGGGCTTCTTGGGAATATACTGGAGGCGGCATTAGAATTACCCAAAGTCTAATAGATAATGTTAAATTAAAAACTCATGCCTATGGCGGGATATGTTGTCATTTCGTCACAAGTGACGAATGCACTGCGCCCTTCACCTTGACACACATACAGTTCTTGAGTCTGATGTACCTGTTATTTTACTGGGTCTCAAGGACTGCTGCCGGAACACACTGTTTCTGCTCACAATGCTCTTCCACCATGCGGTGAATCTCAAGCCGGAATTGAATTATGGACATGCATACACGCAGTCTATAGCAATAAACGCTCGGATATCATTGCTTCAAAAATTTGGCTTTTTATACCATCTTCAAACCAATCATCACTTACCGTCAAGTGAGATTGTTGTCAAAGGAAAGCCTATCACATTACATTTAAATAAAAACGAATTCATAAATCTAATCAAAACGCACTATAATAAACAATATCACATTACAAACGACCACAATTGTATCTAATAGCTTGGTGACTGATTTTCCGTGAAGGTCTTCGTTTCTTAGTCTTTCTTCCCAACCCTTCTTCCGTGGTGTGAGGAACGAGACCATGGCATCCATGGTTTCCTGACAGGTGGGTAGGATCTGACTCGGTGGGAGAGCGAAACCGTATCTGCCGTTGTCGCGAAGCTCAAAGGTACACACAACCCTATTGTTATGGAGAGGAACAGAGAATGAGAAGCTGTTGTAGTGACAAAATTTTGCAATAAAGCTTAGAAAAAATAGCAATATTGGTATGATTGAATTGTAAAATGATAAACATTTTAGGATTAACTACAGATTTTGTTAATTGTAAAATATATTTCATTTTAATAAAATACGCATGATAAATATTTTAAAAATGCTCTCAAGCAGGATCGCATGCTAAGCCTATATTCAATTTATAACTTCAAAAATTCGGCTGTCTGCATCATGCAACATGCAATCCACGTTGAAGATACCACATTAGTGAAATGGCGTGTCAGTTCAAAACTACGTCCTCCTGGGTTAAGTAAGTTCATGATTAAATAAACAGTTGTTTTTTGTGATAAAATACATTCTCAGTAGCATTTCTGACTCTGACAATGTGCCCAGTAAGGGAGATAGGAGTCTTATATTATTTTTATACGTGACCAAAACGTTCACCTACTTTTCTTTCGGTATAACGTATATAACATTGGCATTACAACATTTAAAAATATCACAAGGAATAAAAAAAAAACACTCACTTCGTATGATAATTTTTTTTGACCCAATCTCCACTGATACCAGATGTCATGTAACCTGAAATAATAACAATAAATATTTGATTTATTACTTTATAAAAGCGTTTGATAATCTATGAAGATAACACTATGCAGTTTATTTTATTTTATTCGGAAAACATACAGTGTTAACATAGCATTTTTACTTTCGAGATAAAATATCTATACACCGTTTAAAACGTTTTCGCATATAGTAGCTATTTCAGTTCAGTATCGTAGTTTCACCTGTATGGCCAAATAAATACTGATAGAACGCATTGCCCGAGTTTATGGTTACTAGATTGTATAACATGTATTTTTTTCCACATATATATGTACAAAGTCAAAGTGGTTAATTGCATTAATGAGTACATGAGGTGACAAAACCATTAGAAGAGCAATACAAAGGTGATTGATACTCGTATCTTCGTGTTCTTTTAAATCATATTACTTATGTATGATTCCACATATTTTGCTTTTTTATTATGCCTGATGGGTCTGCCTTTGACCACTATCTCACCTGATGGTAGGTGATGAAGTGGTCGAAGATGTTGTTCAGGCTAACCTATAATTGCTGGCTCTCAAGGACAGCTGCCAGAACACACTATTAACACACTATTTAGTGCTTGGCGACAGATTTTCTACTTGAGAGTGGTAGTTAGCCAGGCGGGCATTTGGAAAATGCCCTACCACCATGCTATAACGACTGCCATCCTAAGAAAACAACCGAGACCGACGGCTTATCGTGCCCTCCGAAGCACGGAAGCGTTCATTAGTAATGTCACTAGCGGTCACCCATCCAACTTATCTGATAGGTTGCCTAACTTTGCTGATCGGTTAGGAACGGCTAAACATTTAAAACCAAAATATTAATTAACAAAAATTCTAGGTGAGGCTGAATAACATCTTCGACCACATCATCACTTACCATTAGGTGAGATAGTGGTCAAAAGCTAACCTATCAGGAATAAAAAACAAAAACTTCCCTACGAGCGTGATAGCATAGGTAAATATTGTGTCGTTACATTTACGTTTTAGGTAATGTCCTTTGTTTTAATTTTAAGATGTTGAATAAAATAGGACTTGCAAGGAACTATTAATAAGTAATTGTATAATGTTGAACCATTGTACATTTATTTAAGGTTTAAAATAAGAGTACTTGATTTGACGTTAGTCATATTAAATATATTATATTTGTTCAATACATATAATTGTATAAAATCAATAATAAGATTATTGTAATAATACCTATAATTAAAATAGTTATTTATTTAGCACATTGTAATCAAATAATTTAATAGTAAACCAAAATTGAAATTATTTGAAAGTATTGATATTGACTGCCGAAGTTGTTATTTGAAAGGGGCTCTGCCCAGCAAGTCAGTCGTCTTTAAGCAAGCTCAGAGTGAACAACTCAGATCTCACAGTGGTGTCGAAATATATTTTCAAAGTAGTCTTTAACGACGAAGTGCTGCGCGATCAAGATTGTGTGAAAGTTAAGTAATTTATTATTCTCTTTTATGATATTACTGGACTAACCTTGTTTATATGTAATGGTTCTTAAAATGGTTTGTTAAAAGGGTTTTGACAGTTGTTATAAATTATATTGAATTATAATTATAATAATGTTAATTAATAGTTGATGAACCAGTAAAAGTGTAAATAAAACGTATTTAGAAAGTAAGTAACACATTGTTAAAAGATGTTTAAAAGAATGGCCCCGAGTTTCTTGCCCGTTCTTCTCGCAGTGGCTCTATACAATTTTGTTTGCTGAACGTGGCAGTAACGCAGACGCCTAAATTGAATAAATAGTTTTGACTTTGACTTTGACCTTTTATTTATTAAACTAACAAGCGCTTCAATGCTTCTGTGCTTTTTAGTTTCTCTTCTGATTTACGCATTCCTAGTCTAGTTTATTATAGTTGAATATTGAATAACACTACGAACTACATATTCAAATATTGCTGGATACGCTGCCTCCTCTATTGCCTTAAACTTAATATTGGTTTAAGAGCCGAGCCTAAGAACTTCTTTCAACAAATAAAAACTAAATTTATTTTATCGGTCCAGAAACGCCAAGTCATATAATAATAAAATGAAATAGCTAAACCTGACCTTACCAACGGTGTCATATGCAGTCCCAGAGGTATATAGTGTACCGAATCTTTTCTGAAGTTGGTGGCGCGCTTCTAACGCCATTAAATTCTGAAATGTAGAAAACTGGTAAATTAATTGTTCATTTTGATGCGAGACTTCACGTTACCTATTGAATCTATCCAGCTCGCTTACAAACACTGTGTGTCTATGGTTTATAAGGATTTTTTTTTTCAAGGAGTTTTCATTTCGCTTGTGTAAACACAATAGCAAGCCTATATAATATCCAAAAACTACAATGAAATATTGACATTATACGAAAATAATATTTGCATCTATTTTTATCGGGTAAACACTCAAAACCAATAGATGCAAATCGAGTAAATACTCGAAACAAATACATGCCAATCGAGTAAATACTCGAAACAAATAGATGCAAATCGAGTTCATACTCGAAACAAATAGATGCTATTATTATTAACGTATGTACGTAACGTATAATATATAGATAATTTCTGTAGTTTCTGAATATGTAGACAATCTTTCATGAAAAATTTTTCATCTCATATGTGTTCCAGCAGCTTTTATTGTGAGCAAGTAATCTTCGACAGCATTAATTTACCATAAAGTTTGTGGTCTAAGCTAACCTATGTCTAAGTCTATGCTTTTATTGTAGTAGCTGTAGTGTTGTATATAGTTCATAGTATTTTGTTTAATAAAGGCATACCGCCGGTAAAAAAAAAGCTAACCTATCAGTAATATATAAACATTCGCGAATTTGCAAGGTACTGCATTTTTAAAAAGTACAACAATATGAATATATAATAACGAAGGGTGACCCATACTTAGTCTTATTACATTATATTATTTAAGTTAGACCCCGACGGGAAAATTTATGATCCTAAAAAAACTAGCTTGTTTATATTAAAAAATCAACTCTAGCACGGCATCACCACACGGCGCGTAATATGCAGTACACAATTATTTCTGAATTTGCTAGAATACAGTACTGTTAGCGTACATACGTCGTTCCTATATAAAACACTAGGTTATATATCTTACCACTTCATTAAAATTATCTAAATGGTACTTCGTATCAGCATACGGAATGATCATGTACTGTCCGTAAGCGTGAAATGCGAAGTAAAATCCCAAGTTCTGTGAGTTGGCTTTGACAAGTTTTGCCATAGCTTTAGACTCTTCTTCTGAGAAAGCTCTAGTCCCGCAATAAGTCTCATGAGATGGTTCAAAACTTATACCTCTGCCTGTGAAAAATTTTAAGTAACTTAAGACTGGATTCGACAAAATTAATCTTATCATATCACCTTAAAAGCAATGATGGCCGAGCTATGGACACCGTGCCGCAGGACTCTGGTTCAATCCACACTGCCCCGGTTTGAGCTTCACCGCATGGTAGAAGGGCATTTTGCGAATGCCCGCCTAGCTAGCTACCACCCTCAAGTACAAAATCTGTGGCCAAGCACCCATGAAGTGTTCCGGCAGCAGTCCTTGAGAGCCAGAAAAATAACAGTTACATGAGACTTAACAACTGTATGTCTCAATCTGACGGGCGCAGTGCAATTCGTCACATGACGAAATGCATCTGTTATGGGTAAAGGTTAAACCGCTTAACATCAGGTGGCCCTCGTTCTTGTTCCATCATAATCACATTAAAATAAACCTTAAGGTGAATGCTATTTGGAAAAGATTTTTCTACCATATTTAATTAAAAAAATTATACATATTCCGTCGTCATTTCAAAGAAGCAGAGCGGTGAACGAAGCAAAAACTCGCTAATAACAACGCATCAAATGTGATCAAACATTGAAACTACATAAACGATTAAATCATATTAGTGAATTTTTATCCCAGTCACCTTTCGTATACATTTCTGGTTGAAATAAAAACTTAAGCACCAAGTATAAAAAATTTAGTTGTAAGTAAATAAATAATTTATATAATATTATGCTCAGTAATAAAATGATCTTACTTCCGAAATTATAGTCGAAGTTGCGATTAACATCAACTCCCATGTATCCTTGATTTCTATTTTTTCTCCACATTCTATCCTGTTTCAGAAAAATGAAGGGAATTTTATTAATTCTACAAATTAAGTATTTATAGTTAAAAAACTAAGCTAAATAGTCTACACATCAAAATATAAGTACCGTTCCGGTCTTTACAGGTCATAGTCTCATGACAAGCCTAATCCGCAGCATTCTGAAGCTGTGATGGCTCAGTGGCATTGGCTATGGACTGTCGCGCTGCAGGTCCATGGTTCACCCCCGCGGGCGTGAGCTTCACCGTATGATGGAAGAGCATTTTGCGAATGCCCGTGTGGCTAACGACCACCCTCAAATATGAAATCTGTCGCCAAGCACTTAACGCTGTGTTCCGAACAGTCCTTGAGAGCCAGTGAAATTACAAGCACATGAGACTTAACAACTATGTCTCAGTGTGACAGGCGCAGTGCGAATCGTGTCTTGTGACGAAATGCATATGTTATAGGCAGAGATTAGTCTGCTTAACATCAGGTGGCCCTCCAGCTTGCTCCATTACAATAACATAAAAAAATCACGCTCTCTACCACGATAAGTTCCATCTCGGTCTTAAACCATGATAAGCGTTATTCCAGCCTTTATCACGATAAACATCATGCCGGTCTTTACTACGATAAGCTCCATCTCGGTCTTAAACCATGATTAGCATTATTCCAGTCTTTACCACGATAAACGTCATTTCGGTTTATACTACGATAAGCTCCATCTCGGTCTTAAGCCATGACAAGCGTTATTCCAGTCTTTACCACGATAAATGTCATTCCGGTCTATACTACGATAAGCTTCTTTCCGGTCAATACTACGTTAAACGTTACGTGGAAAAAATCTTTATCCGTAACTAATTGATATATAACATTCTGCCAAATTTTATGATGATGTCTTCAACATAATAAATAATACAAATACAAATTTAGTCAACCATAAATAAGTTGGAGGTTACACGTGAAGTCTGGCATCAGTTCAGTCTATGATTGATAACAGAATGACGCCAGATTTTTTTCGGTTTGATGGATTGATGCGTCAGACTGACGGATTATTAGTTATTTTAATATTTTTGACATCCATATAACACCGATGCCCGAATGTACGTGTGTTCGTTCACAGCATTCTCGCGCCAGTGACTATTGAGCCAGCGATTGATACACATGCACGTAGCTACAATATATTGTAGTTATCATGGACAAAGCCACTTTTGAAGCAGTGATGGCTCAGTGGCATTGGCCATGGCCTGCCGCGCAGCAGGTCCATGGTTCTAATCCCACCGTGGGCTTGAGCTTCACCGCATGGTGGAAGGACATTTTGCGAATGCCCGCCTGGCTAGCGACCATCCTCAAGTAGAAAATCTAACCAAGCCAAGCACCTAACGGTGTGTTCCGGCAGCAGTCCGTGAGAGCCAGTGTAATTACAGGCACATGAGACTTAATAACTATGTCTCAAAGTGACGGGCGTAGTGCAATTCGTGACGTGTTACGCATAACGAATACGTTAATGCATCTGTTACATATAGGCAGAGGTTAATCCGCTTAATATTAGGTGGGCCTCGAGCTTATTCCGTCACAAAAACATAAAAAAAAAGCCTCGTTGCAATCATAGGGCAAAACGAAGCACTGTTTCTGACATCTGTCCATGTATCCGGTTTTGAGTTACTTTACTAGCAAACGAAATGTAGACGACAAATCAATCGTAGTGTAGTTGCTTAGTCATTCTTAAGCATCCAATGTCCGCTGCGGTCATACATGACTCAGATGGATGACCACTAGTAACATTACTACTGAGTACTGCCGTGCTTTGGAGGGCACTATAAGCCGTGCGTCGGTCCCGGTTGTCGTTTTTACGATGGCAGTTGTTATAGCAGGGCATCGTGGATGCCCGCCTATTTAACTTCCATCTTCAAGTAGAAATTCTGTTGTCAAGCACCTAACGGTGTTTTTCTGCGTCTTTACTTATTCTGCGTTAGCCTGAACAATGTTTTCGACCACATGATGACTTACCATCATGTAAGATACTGGTCACTGGCTAGTCCTTTAGCCATAAAAACGAAAACCAAATCTGAATTTTAGGTATTTTGTGTATAACGTTTATCAAAAAACGAATTTGAACCAGAAATTTTAAAATATTTTGCAAGGGCTCAAAAGTTGGACAGTTAGGCGAAAAAAAACGTGTGGGATGTCATCTTCTAGAACTTATGTACTAGAGTACAATATATATTTTGTATAAAATATAACAAAAATAATTGGCGGGTTGTAGTAGTAAATTTTAGAAATCCAACCAGTTTCATCGTGATCTGATGCCAACTGAACTGATGCCAGAGTTTACGTGTGACCTCCGACTAAAGCTTCATTCAGTTTTTAACACCCTTTTTGCCACTGAGACTTTGCCCGGCTTATTACTAATACGATTATTATTATATTTTGTCTCATTATAAGTATATTTTTAATTTTTAGCTGGGCCATGTTTGATGAGTATTTATTCAAATTAAGTATTGGTTTTTTTTTTTACCGGCGGTATGCCTTTATGAAACAAAATACTATGAACTATATACAACACTACAGCTACTACAATAAAAGCACTTAGACAACATACAAGTCATAGCAGACTCATAGGCAGTCCAAATGCTCCAGCCCACTCCCAGTTGGCAGCGTGCCCAGCATGCTTGTGTTTCAAACAAACACATCTGATCATTGTGTGTAATTTCATTATCCAAAAATTTGGTCACAAGATGCTTAAATGATTTAATAATTTAATTATAGTTATTCTTACAATTCCGAACGGCTATAAGTGAAGTCTGTAAGTGCAGCCCGGCACTACTGGTATCTATATATTTATATGAAATAACTTTCTACTGGAGCAGCAACCTGAACTTATAGTCAGAAGCGTCTTTCGGAATAATTTCTTTTGCATTTAATAAAACTAAAAAAAAAAGTTTTGCATCCTTGAAATACATATATCATCACTAAATTTATCACTTTTTATGTTTTAGTTAAAAATGTTAAAATATATATAAAAAGTTATAGTCACCACAGTGTGTGTATATTCATATCCATCGGGGTTCAAAACTGGTACAAAATGCCATTCGTACTCGTATGCGATCTTTTTCAGTTTCGCATCTTGAGAAAACGGTGCCCGAAGTATGGAGTTTATCAAATAAGTTACGAATGCTGTAGATATCCATTCTCTGGCGTGGATTCCGCCTTCTATGATAACCTTTGTTTTGTCAGTTTTCCAGTTCTTGCTAAAACAAATAAACGTATATAGCAGATAGGAAAAGCTCTTAGCGTAGTTTTCAAAGCCGTTCTTAACCAATCTTGAAGCGTTCGTAGCGAAGTTTGCATAGCCATTCTGAATCGATCACCAAAGTTAAGCAACGTCCGCCGCGGTCAAGAGATGGATGGGTGACCGCTGGTGACATTACTACTGAGCGCTTCCGTGCTTCGGAGGGCACGTTAAGCCGTCGGTCCCGGTTGTTGTCTTAGGATGGCAGTCGTTATAGCATGGTGGTAGGGCACTTTGCGAATGCCCGCCTGGCTAGCTACCACCCTCAAGTTGAAAATCTATCGCCAAGCACCTAACGGTATTTCCGGCAGCCATCCTTGAGAGCCAGTAATTCTAGGTTAGCCTGAACAACATCTTCGACCACATCATCACTTACCATCAGGTGAGATAGTGGTCAAAGGCTATAAGGCATAAAAAAAAAAAAAAAAAAAAACAGCTAAGTACAGCAATGTCTGTTGCGGTCATGACTTGGACCCATCCAAGCCGCAGCAGTCTTTACCTAGTGACATGACGCTTCAGTGCTTCGGAGGACACGTCAAGCCGTCGGTCCCGGTAGTAGTATCGCCAAGCACATAAAGGTGTGTTCCTACAGCTATCCTTGTGAACCAGCAATTCTAGGTTAGCCATGAAAAACATGTTTTCATGATATTCTTGCTGATTTCTACCTTGGGCCAATTACTGAAACGCATACGTGCTTGTCATAAGATTTATTACTTTAAAAGCTTGTTTTAAACAAATGTTATAAGTAGGTATATTACTCAAAAACTGACGAGTAGTAGCCGCATAGACTCGAGAGAGAAGCATATTTATTTAGATTTTAGTTGGAATTTGCGTTTTAATATTTAACCACATACATTTTAGATATTAAAATTTCATAGCTATGAACTGACGTGTAGGATGTCAATTGGTTCTAATTCTGCAGTAAGCATGAGCTTCATCGCTATACCACCCAAGTTATGTGTTTAATTGTTGTAGGTGTTTTGGAGTGTTCGTAGTGGAATAGACCTATTCATTCTAAACTGATCCATTATAGCTGAAGCAATGTTCGCTGCGATCATTACTCGAATAGGTGACCGCTAGTGGGATTAACTACAGTTAGTGCTTTCGTACTTTGGAGTACACGTTAAGCCATCGATTTTTGTCTTAAGAGGGCAGTCGTTTATGCACAGTGGTAGGACATTTTGCGAATGCCCTAGCTAACTACCACTCTCAAGTAGAAAGTCTGTCGTCAAAAACCTAACAGTGTCTAATGGCAGCTATCCATGAAAGCCAGTTCCTTTTCTAGACCAAGCCTGTTACCACCTTCGACCGCATCATCATTTAGCATCAGGTTAGACTATATTCAAAGGCTTTGCTAATAAAAAAGGGACAGAATCCTGCTAATGTAGATAATAAGCTACTTACGTTTTTGCATCTTCGTGATTAATTTTCACAGAAACAATATCTCTATTTTCAAAAGTCCTTCCAAGGGATTTACATTTAATTTTCTTCGGGTATATATTACAAAGGTCCTTTAGCCAGCTGTAGATGTCATTTACCCTGAAGTAGTTGTACCAGTCGAAGGAATCTGTGCGCCTCCTAATGTACGTCTTCACTGTTTGCTGATCAAAGGCTCTGAAAAAATATAAAATTATAATCGGTTAAATTCGATGAAACGGGTTAAATCGATGTTTTGTCGACGTTGCAAGTATGAAACCTACTTAAACGATTGGTACTGAAATTCGGTAAACATTTATTAATATTTAACAAATTTTGAGGAATCCTAGTATTTTTCGTCATAATCGAAATATCAATAACTATGCTACCTCGTTCAAATTTTACATGTATATTATTGACCGTAATAACTATGCGTTTTGATTGCCAGTTTTCCGTAAATTTATATATATATATTTTCTAATTTAATTGGTAAAATCAATTTGTATTAGAATTCATATATTATCACACTTAGAGATAAAATGTATAATAAAACGAAGAAGTAAACCAGACGCATGTTAGGATCAACGATTATCCATGCGAATTTCCAAAACAGTTGGATATTTGGTGCTTATTTCAAATTTGACACGTAACTACTTTTGTATAAAAACTCTGCCGATAAGTGTGCTTGGCTATAGATTTTGCACTTGAGGACGTAAGCAAACATTTTCAAAATCATTTAATACCCACTAATCCACGGAAATCCATAGCATTGCCATCTTCTCCTTCTAGCAAATATACTTACTGTTGTACATTTTCTATAATAGTCGTCACATACAGTCCAAATTCTTCTGCATCTTGTATAAAAGTCGGCTGGTCATCTGGACTTATCATGAAGTCAACAGGCTTGTTCACAGTCCCTGGATTTCTCCAAAAGCTAACATCGTACATCTTTGACAAATTTCTAAAGAAATTCAAATGCATTTCGTTCACTGGAATACCTCTATACAATGTATAATTAACATATTTTTTACTGATAGCCTGATGAAGGTTTATTATAAATATAAAAGTTATAACACTGGGAATGTTCATTTTCCCAATTTTGTTACGTCATTTTGTTACTAAAATTCAAGACCATGCTGAATTGTTTATTTTTGGTATATAACGTCACAAGACGCATATTATCCATAGAGAAAAGTTATATACCGGAAATCTAGGACGATTTATGATACATCGTCCTAGCCGGAAATCATACGCCAAAACACAGATTAAATAGCAATTTTTGAGTATATCTTTAAACCTTTTTGGATACTTCAATATGAAGTGTAATAAAAAACGACTAAGTGCGAACGGGACACATCCAGGGTTCCGTACCTGACAGAATGTACCAAAATATCTTACTTTTTATATAAAGTTCGACATGTATATGAAGGTTTCAGACATTATTTATAAAATCATAAGCATATAGATGTATATAAACTTTTTCACCTCACAAGCCCGGAAAAGTATTTGTTTATCATTCGAAACGTGCTTTTCATCCGCTAGCATGGAAAAGGATTTTAAACTTCAAACCTTTAGCACAATTTTTTTTGTCACTATTTCCAGTTGTGTTAATTGTGTTCTTAATTTTTAATGTCAAATTCAGTATTGAAGTCGGTACCATTCATTCACCCACAAATCCTATAATACACAATACTGGAGCCGTATTGTCTAACAAAATGGCAACATCTTTTGAAAACAAAGCCCATTAAGTTCGTTCGAATTTGAAAATAATAATCATTTTAATCATGGATAATCATTTATAATAGACAAAGTACTACCATATGTGCCACTGCATAATTTAATGTGGCCGCCATTTTGATTTTCTTGTTCAAAGTAATAATGAAGTTATAGCACTGATTGTCTCGATTCTCCTTTCAACACACATCTATTCCGCATTTTCACGATCAATGTACTCAACTAAATCTAAGTTCTCCCAAAAGTTGCCCTAAGGAATGGAACTGGATTATAATAAATGCGAGAGAACACTCATCGAACGTAAATGCGTTTGACTAGCACGAGCGTTTTGTGGCGAGTGACATAACACGTCAAAATGGCGGCTGGACGTACGGTCGGTTATTGTTGCGAGTTGACGATTAAATAATTTTTACGATGGTAACATTTATTTTCATATTAATGAATAGAGACGCAAATACAGGGATTTATATTTTATTACAAAAGAACATAAGCGAATATTAAATCAAAATGTACGATGTTGGTTATTACGTTATTTACGACATCCTAACTTATCAGTCGTCGAGCAGTCAAAAGCCGTTAACAAAATGGACAAAGTTTGTACTCCTATTGATTGCCAATATAGTGATCAGAGTGAGATCAAAAACTTATCACACCAGTGTGCATGTCATATGTGCATTTGTACAAGACAAAAAGTGATATTGCCGTCTAAAATCCACCACTTTGTTTTTTTTTAATTTTTTTATGTACCTAGTGTCACTTGCGCTATCAATACAAACCTATTTACACAACATACTTTTTTATGTATATCTCATACATAAAAAAACGGATAAACCTTTAAATGTTATGGTGGAATAAACAAACTCACAAACATACATACATTAACCCTGAAATCATAACACTCCGTTTTTTGGTCAGTCATGTCAGAAAGTCCTCTATCCAGGTGGATTACGTCAGTAAACAACGAATTTCAGTAAAAATTACATAACAATAATTTTCAATGATCCAATTTAGTGCCAAGAACTACATAGAAGCAGCTGTGACCTCTGAACGCTATCTTACCCTAAATTAAGTGATTGTCTTGGCCGTCTACCAACTTGCGGTGTAAATCGAAATAGTCGTTATATCATACGATGTAGGTGACCACGGTCTAGCAGATAATTTGTTAGCCATCAAAATCATCTTCACCCGTTCACGAGTTGACGCATGTGCCAGCTATCGCCCTCCTTTTTTTAGTGTTATTTTGCCGGAACAAGCTCTAGAGCGCCACCTCATGTTAAGCGGTTACCTCTGCCTATTATAACCGATGCATTTCGCCACAAGTCATGTATTGCACTGCGCCCGTCACCTTGAGACACAGTCGTTAAGTCTCATGTGCCTGTAATTTCACTGGCTCTCAAGGACTGCTGCCGGAACACACCGTTAGGTGCTTGGCGACAGATTTTCTACCCGACACGCAACACCGCCGCTAGACAACACCTTTCTGTGAACAAGACAGCTCTGGATACCCGAGCCAACGATTACAATTATAAAATTATAAAATATCAAAATCATCTTCCTAACATATGCCGGAACACCTGTAAAAAACCTGACCGTGTGACTTCCGTGGAAGTTAGGGCGGCTCGTAGTTAGAGATAAGGTAGTCCGATGCTAAGTGCATTGACACTTTAGCGACGTCACATCTATCTGAAACAAATGTGAGTGCTGCTACTGCAGCCATTATTATTATTATTATTTATTTATAATTAATTAAAACGGTACTAGGACCAATTACATTAATTAATTACACATTAAAATTAACATTAAATAGAAATGATCATTAAATGTTATAATATAATTATAATAATTATTATAATAAATAATATTTATAATTAAAATCATTAAATCACCATGCCATTTCGGCGGAGCAATTTAAACGGAACAAATATTCTTATTTCTAAAGTGGTTACATATTTAAGCCTTTAGTGTAGAGTCAATAGGTTTGTGGGGACCGGAAGCTTAGAATATAAAGTTCTACTAAGATACATTTTGTGATTATTTCCCAAAACTCATCAGAATGAATTGCAATCCAACGGGAAAATGATGTCAGCATGCTGGATATACTTCCAATTGGTAGTAGGCTTGAGCATGTGTTGAAAAAATAGTTTTAGATTATAAAGGAAAAATTAGGAATTATATTTAGGAGAAATGCACTGTTTCGAAGCACTCGTAGCAACGTCCACCGAGGTCAGGAGTTGGATGGGTGACCGCCACTGACAAAACTACTGGAGCTTCCGTGCTTCGGAGGACACGTTAAGCCGTCGGTCCCGGTTGTTGTCTTAGGATGGCAGTCGATACAGCATGGTGGTAGGGCGTTTTGTGAATGCCCTCCTGGCTAGCTACCACCCTTAAGTAGAAAATCTGTCGCCAAGCACCTGACGGTGTGTTCCGGCACCTGTCCTTGAGAGCCAGTAATTCGAGGCTAGCCTGAACAACATCTTCGACCACATCATCACTTACCATCTGGTGAGATAATGGTCAAAGCCTAGTTTATCTTAAAAACTATATGATAAATAACAAGCATCATTATTCCTATTTATGTTTATTAAGAACCACTAAAAATGAACATAGAATGAACAAGGGTGTTTCTAGTCTCAAGAGTTCTGCAGACCTGCTGAACATGTTAGCCCTCACTCTCCGAGGGCTAGCTGTCATGATCTCCAGCAAACCAGTGAGAGCTTCCTCGCAGGTTGGTTTGATCTGTTCAGGAGGCAGGGCATAGCCAAACGTCCCATTGTCACGCAGAAGGAAGGTGAAAACGTACCTGAAAAGAGGAAGAGATTTTATTTGCTCTAGATAAACACATATCGGAAAACTTTTCTGTTCCTAAAAAAGCCTAACCCTGGCTATTATTACCTTTTAATAAGTTGGAAGTCACGAGGGCGTCGTAAGAAGCGACGAAGGGGAAAATGAACTGTATGAGCAGCATTTTACTACTCACTTCGATGTGGGTCGCGTTGCTACTCATTTGGTGCACCACAATACCCTACCGTAACTGCCTTTTACCGTTAGTCGTATCCTAACATCTAACAAGATAATACGGAACAGTCCATAAGTTCTTATGCCACGAACTATACTAAGTATAGTTAGTAGTTTAAGTTTTAAAGTCTGTTACACACTGTTAGGTGCTTGGCGGCAGATTTTCTACTTGAGGGTGGTAGCTAACTAGGCGAGCTTTTGCAAAATGCCCTTCCATCGTGAAGAGCAGTAGAGGAAAACAGTATAAGGAAGCATTAAAAAAACTATATACCTCACATTGTGTGCTTTTTTCACCCAACTGGCACTGTTGCCGGAAATCCGCTTTCCTACAACAAATTAAACATTTTTACAACACAGCCAAAAAAAGAGTACTGTAATGACTAGAAATTTGAGGTCTGGCGTAGCGTAGATTTTCACGTGTAGGAGGCGCAACGAACTGTTTTTAATTTTTTATATTTCATACAAGAATACTGGACCTTATTATCCATATCCTTATTACCTATTATTTTATAAGCCAAGGCTGTCCGACCGTCATAGGTCCTGCCTTTATCATTTTGCCAGCTCCCGAATACATGTTTGAAATACATTTTACGTTGACTATGTACCAGTACGTCCATTCAAGCATCTCCGAACATATAATAAAAATATACCTACACAAAAATAATCCAAATCTGGACTCCATATAAGATTAATTTTTGATTTAAATTTGTTTTCATTACGTTGTGAAATCTTTAATTCATATAATTATTGAGCTTGGTGTGGTTAAGGATCATATTTTAAAGACAAAAACAATATTTAATAATAGAGTTACCATATGCCATTCTTTCTTTGATATTTTAAGAATTTTTATTGCGAGCTCATAAACGAAACTACCAATAATAATATAAAATGAAGTATACCCAAGGTGTCGTAAATGGTCCCAACACCGTATTTGACACCATGCTTTTTGTACATTTTCATTACCGCTTGTTTACCGAAATTTTCCTGTGAACAAGTATGCATATATTTTAGAATGGGTTTATGTCATAGTTTTGGCTCATCCTTCACATCACATCAACAATCATTGTACAAGTCTAGTTTCGCTACCTACAAATTTTGTGTCATGAAAGGAGACATAGTTCCTTGCTACTTACGGGATCGATTGTCATGATATCTTATGACTATCTTGATAAATAATTTCATCAAGATAGGAAAAAACTTTTCAGTTAAAAACAGCTTGACCGATTTTGATGAAATTTAAATGGGACCACACGACAAGCAGCAAATTTCAAATAAAAAAGAAACATTAAAATTAGTTCACCCAGTAAAAGTTCTGAAGTTACAAACATAAAAAACAGACTAATTGAGAACCTCGTCCTTATTTGAAGTCGGTTAAAATGTTTGAAATTGACTATAATCAATTACCATTTCTCCAAAATTCTCCACATGTAATATTCTATCCCCGTAAGGTATAATAAGTTTTTGGCCATAAGCGTGAAAAGAGAAATAAAATTGAAGATCGTTTGAATTGACTGAGACGAAGTTAGAAAATGCTTGAGTTTCCGGCTCAGAAAAAGACAAAGGTCCACAGTACGTTTCATCTTCAGGATTATTACTTGTGCCAAAACCTGAAAAATTACCATGTTGAGTTTGTTAAGAGCACAGATGAAGAGGAAAGTAAAAAAATACATTAGTAAAATTTATATAAACATCGCGATTCCACGCAGTTTTGGACACATGCAGTAAATTACGCGTCACTTCGTCGCAGTTTCTTAACCCCATAAGCTACGAATTTTTTTTTGCTTTATATGTTTGCCTTCGAACTCTTATCTCACCTGATGGCAAATGATAATGTGGTCGAAGATGTTGTTCAGGCTAATCTAGAATACTGGCGCTCAAGGACAGCTGCACATTGTTAGGTACTTGGCGACAGATTTTCTACTTGAGGGTCAGACACAACAGGGTGGTAGCTAGCCAGGCGGGCATTCGCAAAATGCCCTACCACCATGCTATAACTGCTATCCTAAGACAAAAACCGCGACCGACGGCAGCGCTCAGCTGTAGTAATTTCACCAGCGGTCACCCATCCAACGCCGCGAAGGATGTTGCTTATCTTTGCTGATCGCTTCAGAATGACCAAGCAAACTCGCAACAAGCGCTTCAACAAACTACAAAAGTATAATTCATGAGAGTTAAACTTCTTTGCATATTACCTCTTTATCTGATATAATAGCGGCAACTATATGAATAGTAACATTTTTAATACCGGACTCAGCAAGTTCACAATTAACAAAATCAAATGGATCGGGATTTTGCATTTAGAAATTATCGTATCCGATTGGTTGTGGCAAGGTAATGTTGTTACGCCGCACGTTGCACAGTTAGCTTTTTAAACCACTCCCGCCACGGTAAAGTTTGCGTGCTGTGTTTTAGAGCTTGACTTACATGTCTTTAAATATTTATTCTTAGCCCATATTAAAAAAAATAAAACGCCAAGACAGGAATTTGTAACTGGCTATAGGCATCTCTATATATTGCATAATTTATTACTATGTAAACTTAGTATAACTAAAAAAAGAAATATATTTTAAAACCCTGTAAGTGATGGAAAATAAAGAAGCTTTAGTATCATTATTATATAATATTAATTATATTATTATAGGCATCTGTTATTTATGACGAGCCTCGGCTTGGCTTGGACTTGAGGTTAGATTTGCATGACATATAAAATCCCAACTTGGGTACTATAGAACCAACTAATACTAGAGTCAACAAACTATCAATTAATTTAACCGATAATACACTACACTGCTGTATATTAAGTTGTGTCAACATTGCCGCCAAAGAAACAGGTCCTCGTGAGTTTCAACATATAACTGTATCGGTTTGCAAACAGTGCTGTTTAGAAAATGCATACCATGCGTATCATATTTTTAATACGCATAGCCGTGTGTCGGCTGCATATATATGCCACAGGAAACAGTCGAAAGCATATATATGCGTTAACAGGGCATTTAAACGTGTACAATATACTGACAAGGGCTTTAAAGCAGAAGCATTAGCTTTACACTAGGTTAAAGCTGTAGGTCACTAGTTGCTACAGTGACACTCAAACCCTTATAGCATGTAAAAGCAAACATGACCGCGGTAAGAACTACAAAACAGACTTCTATGGTAGTTATTGTATACTTCTGCTACAATAAATCTTTATTTACTAAAACTAAGTAATTTATTTTACTAAAATTTTGTAGAATTGTGAGACGCTTACTGCCAAAGCTGTAATCGAAGTTTCTGTTCAAATCGACTCCAAAAATGCCACTACCAAAATTTCTCCTGTTCTTTCTCCATAAGCGATCCTGTAATTTTTAGAAAATAGTTTTTATCTGAATATGAATGTATGATCCAAATTTGAGCAACTTATGTGGTATAAAAAAATTTGACGATTTTTTATTTTTTTATGCTTGATAGGTTAGCCTTTGACCACTATCTCACCTGATGGTAAGTGATGATTTGGTTGAAGATGTTGTTCAGGCTAACCTAGAATTACTGGCTCTCAAGGACAGCTGCCGGAACACACCGTTAGGTGCTTGGCGACAGATTTTCAACTTGAGGGTGGTAGCTAGCCAGGCGGGCATTCGCAAAGTGCCCTACCACCATGCAAAACGACGATAAGTAGAATTTTGCATTAGGCTTAAGTGGTTATGCATTTGCTTTTTTCCGGAACATGCATATGCTATCTATTCTCTATACCATTTTTTTCGCTAATACCCCATTGTATCTCAAAAACCGTTTTGATATTTTTTCTGTCACATCTTCTAGACCCACTCATTCGTCCAAATCACTTGATTTGAAGTTCTATACCCTCAGAACAGTTTTCAGAAAAATAATTTACAGTGCAAGCTGCTTGTTTGTGGAATGCCTTGCCTTTGCCAGTTCGGCAGGCAAAATCACTCGACATTTAAAAAAAATTATTAAGAAGTACTACTTATCCAGCTTGTTCTTGAACTGCTAAAATCATTATCATATTATATACATATATTATATGTAAGTATTCTATGTATAATGCGTATTGATTTTATTTAATTTTAATGTTTCTGATTTCGTTGGTGCACGCTACCGTTCACAAGTCTTTTTTGTCCTGTCCATCCAAAGGTTGTCTGTAAGAGATTGCTTTAGCGAGAAGTATTGCCATAGTACATATTTAATTATATAATATATTTGTAAATGAACACATAAATTTAACTTCTATTGCTTTATATGGCAATCATTGTTTTTGTAAATGTATTGTCCTGATTTTTCTTTTGTTGGTATGCAATAAAAAATTATCATATCGTAAGTGTAAACAAAATGAGTAAAATAATTTTAAAGAAGCGGGACTACACTAAGCACTGCATTCTTTGCTTCAACAAACTGAAGGTGGGTACTACCCCACTACAAGAAATAATAATATTTTCTGGAAAAAGTTTTGATGGGTCGGCCGCACAGAATCACTTATACGATTTAAGTAAAATGAAGTCTTAAGCCCTTTTTCAGATTGTTCGACTTATGATTTAAGAAATTGGGTGCATTTTTGTTTGGGACTTTGAATGTCTTTGTTTTGCGGAATGTGTGAATGCTTTGTTTGAAAAGTGCTTGTGATATTAAAAATAATTAACAAGGTGCTCCCATTCTTGAATAGGTACTGGTACTCAAGGAGCAGCTAGCCTTCAGACATAAAGCCTTCAAACATGTTCAACCAAATCATCACTTTATAGCACGTAAAATATTCATCTAATAGTTTCATATTATGCTAGATGAGTGTGAAGGTAGATACAGAAAATACGGCACTATGAGATATAGGGACGAGTACTTTAACTTTACTACGCTTTAAATGTTGCGATTCAGTGCTGAGCCAAGTAAGTACAATGAATTGAAGTCGTCTTTGTAGTTACTTTAAGTGCATTTTGACATCATTCGTTTATACCTTCCTCACTTTGATACTGTATCAGCCGGATCGTCCACTGCTGAACACAGCCTCTCCTATTAAGGGGGTATTTGCCATAATCCCTACGCTTGGCAGGCGGCTTGGGGATGCGCAGTTCTTAAGGCGCTGCTGCCCACCTTCCAGTATTTTTCTCTTAGTCGCCTCTTACGACACCCACGGGATGATAAGGGGAGGTGCAATTCTAACCCGGCACCACACTTTGATAAGTATTATTAATTATTATTATCAGGAAGATGTATGAATATAAGAATATTACAAGGAGCACTCACAAATTTGTGACTATATTCATAACCATCTGGATTGGCAATAGGCACCAAAAGCCATTGATAATTAGCAGTAACCTCAAGCAAACGATTATCTCTTGAAATATTAGCATTTAGTAACTGATTCGCCAAATATGTAACAAATTCAGTGGAAATCCACTCGCAGCCATGCATTCCACCGTCAACAATCACTGTCCTTTTATAAGGTTGTTTCCCAATACTGAGTGCAAAAATCTCTCGTGTTTCCACAGATCGGCCAATACTTTGTACTTCGGCTACGTTATTGTACTTTGTAGCGATATCGTTCATCCAATGATAGATATCTTCTAAGGTATGATAGTTATCCCAAGAATAAGTGTCAGTTTGGTAACGTAGGTAGCGGTGTGCGATGGACTGTGCCTCGAATGCTCTGAAAAATAAAAAGTTCTGTTAAGAAATAGTAGAAATTAACTCTGTGTTATTTTTCTTCTACCAGTTCTGCACATGGAATCACATTCTTTAATTGCATCATGTTCGTAATATTTACAAGTACATTGTGAAGCGCTCGTAGCGTGGCTTGCTTAGTAATTCATAACTGATCAACTAGGTTAAACAACTTCTGAATTGGTCATGATCGTGTGGGTATCCGCTAGTTGCATTACTACTGAGCGCTTCTGTGCATCGAAGAGCAAGTTACGGACTCTACTATTGTCTTAGAAAAGCAGTCATTTTGGCATAGTGGTAGGGCTTTTTTTTCAGGCCCTTTGACTACCACTCTCAAGTAGAAAATCTGTGGCATACTGTGTATTGCGGTATTTGTCCTTAAGTGTCAGTAATTTTAAGCTATCCTGAATTTCGTATTTGACTGTATCCATCACTTAACATCAAGTGAAAAACTGCTTAAAGACTAGCCCTTCAATATAAGTATGAATGCTAACTTCCAGTAGAAAATTGTCACCAAATTAACGGCATGTACCGGAAGCTGACCGCGAGCGCCATTCACATTCCAGATTTAGTTGCCATAACATTAACTATATTATCAGTATCTCATAATATGAGGGTAAAGATCTAATAATTGACATATTTTGCTAGATAACCATCATTCAGGTTATTCTAGCTAAACCTGAACAATATCTTCGACCACATCATCACTTAGCATCAAGTAAGATTATCAAAGGTAGCCTAAGGTATAAAAAACTATTAAAAACTTGATAAGAACAATTTCATTTGATAAAGAACCACTTTTCTCGATTATTTTTGGGAAACAGCGACAGATACAATGACAAAGTTATGACTAGAAACCTTATTTACATGTTCTTTAGTTTTGAATTCAATGTTATGTTTAGAATTTTGTACATACTCCTGAACATTGTTGAGCATGACATCCACATCGAGTTCAAAATGTCTAGTCCTTTCTATAAACATGTCTCTATCTTTAGGGTTAACAATGAACTGTACTTCTTCATATAATTTGTATGGTTTCTTCCAAAACACTACGTCTAAATATTTCTGTTTCTCAAGATTCTGTAAGAACTTCAAATGTTCAATATCAGTGGGAACTGCTCGGTACAAGGTGAAGTTATCGTATCGTTTTCCCTGGCATAATCGGAAGTTGGTAGTCAGAATGATTATCACTGCGATTACACGAGAATTCATTTTAATTTTGCGTTGAAAACTTGGTGAAAACAATTTCCTGATGAAATTTCAAAGTTTCTTTGTGTTCAAATGACGCTGTCAGAATGAAACATAGTGAAAGAACGATCCAATGAGGACACAATTTACTTCCTGAATTATCTATTAAAACAAGAAGTTTATAGCTTCCTCTCTCTATGGAACTTTCAATAGTGTATTTTTTTTACCGAGATGGATCAATGGCTAAAAAATCAGACGAACGTAATACAGTTATTTGCAGAACCTTTTCAGATCTTCTCTTGTGTTGAAAATATTTTTGCCGATAGAAGTCCACACGATTTCAAAGTAATCTTAAGAAAAAGTTATATCTATTGAAGAAATACTAAGCTAAGCTGTATCAGCCGGAATTTCCAATGCTGTACACATGCAGGCTCCCCCATAAGTGGAAGAGAGAGGGGGGGGGGGATGAGGGTAGAGTTATGACAATTGTTTCAGTGTTCGATAGCAGTCTTTTAGATGACACTACCGCACACTTTCTGGTATTTTAATCTTTGCCGCTGCAATTCTATCCCGGCACCCCATAGGGAATGGTAGAAGTACTATTCTGAGAAAAACTTATCTCTGTTTGATATATGATAGTTATATGTTTTTGTATTTTTTTTATAATTCTTGTAATTTTTGCAAATGTGTTATATCAATTTTTGTGTTAGAAAAGTTCTGTAGTAAGCCCGTCATAGTTAACCCTTTATTTATTTTATTTATTCTATTGCACAAATAAGTGTATAAGGAGGACTTAATACTATGTAATTTTAGTAAGCCCAGAACGGGAAATCGGATACGAATGTATTTTTTTCACCCAAGTTTAAAAATTTACTTAATATCGCATGAATATTTAAGTAATAAGTATTTTACCCATTTATTGAAATGACTAACATTAACTTAAGGAATTTTCACTATTGTATGATTTAAATGAAGAAATCAAATGCTCAAACCAAAAGAGTTCAATTTAAAACTAAGAGAAGAGTGCTCCAGACCATCTGATGTGCTACTGCCGTTGTTCCTTATACATAGCATATATCGCATACTTTTTTAACCTGAGATATTTGCCATCATTGTCTGTAACATTTTTTGTGTTCAAATGATGCAGCCAGAATAAAGATGGAGAAAGAATGTAAACTGAAAAATATGTGAAGCTAAAATATTTTTTTTGTGTTACCGTTTAAGTTAAAATACCGTGTTAGCACCTGTTTGTATATAGAAAGAAACGGTTTGACTAATAAACTTCTTTACCCAATAATCCGATAGTCAGATAGTCAATTTATTGGTAAAAGAATTGACTAGTCAAACAATTCATTATATAAAATATAAAATGATGTCTAACATAACAAACATAATAATAATATATCAAAAATAATATGTGACTTGAAGTAACGCTTTGTAAAATAAATCACTGAATTGTTGACTTCCTGTAATATATTTCCATGTTAGTTTAACTTTAGTGCAAATGTTTAATTTCAATAAACGTGTTAGCGAACCCTTACAAACTTGCAACTGCAAGTTATGGAACAGATGGACAAAAGCATCCAAAGCATTAATATAATTAACTGGAAGATAGTGTCTCCCCAACAGACGGAAGCTACGGC
This sequence comes from Plagodis dolabraria, assembly GCA_963854805.1. Taxonomy (NCBI): domain Eukaryota; kingdom Metazoa; phylum Arthropoda; class Insecta; order Lepidoptera; family Geometridae; genus Plagodis; species Plagodis dolabraria. The sequence continues at coordinate 24,509,355 of OY978459.1, forward strand.
GACGAAGTTCGCGCTCATTAAAAGTTAACTTTGACATAGAAACTATACAGTTAATTACACTATCTGAAAAAGGAATAATTTAATGTGCTTTCAGAGAAGAATTCATTAGTAGAAGTTGGTTGTTTTTATGTTAAGAACTGCTAATTCTTTCCATTTTTGCTTCCTTTGTGATCTGAACTAACTTTACAAAATTAGACCAGTTTTTGAGGTGCGTCATTAAACCTATTGTCAGGGTTTTATTTCAATCAATGGTTTCCAGCATAGCAAACAGTGTATGAATGTTTCACTGTGAGAACAATTAATATATTTTTAGGTGGGTACTATAATTCTTTGAACTATCAGGTGAGTAGGTATGTAGTCAAATATAATCTATCAGCAAAAAAGAAAATTATTTGTATCTACCGTCAACTATTCTAACCGGATTCTTTTTTTTAGGAAGTAGGCTGCCTGAAGGCCTTTAACCAGTACAAAATGTTTCACAGACGCCCTGTCCATCGCGGTAAGCCAGCTTGACATGCAAGCTATCAGCCAGCGGGAGCGTGATCAATGCCCAGAACGGTCAAAAAAGGCGCCTGCTTTGTACTAACGGTATCCATCGCCACAGACAGTCAAGTCGCAATCCGGCCCTGGCATGGTGGAACAGCCCAACCATTTTCAATTATGTGATTTTGTAAATAGCAATTGTTTATCCCCAGCGTGTATAGATTATCCATTAAAATGCCAACGTTTGAATATCAATGGTGATATCGTAAATTATAAGCTATTGATGTACATAATCATTAAATAAAAAGAAAAGCAACACAAAAATACAAAAAATAATGTTACTATATAATCTAAATTAATGATATAATTTTCATGTAATTGCACTTACTTGTTTGTTTTTCTTTTAAACCAAAGTAGCGTCAGTTTACAATTTTATCCCTGTCTACATTCATGCCTCGACATTCGACTTTTCACGGCAGTTACGATTAGAATGAAAATTACGAGTTTTTGTGCTGGATAACATAAGGTGGCAACCTGGTTCTAATTCTCCTTAATAAGAATAAGAAACGGACCCGAAGGTGAATCAAGCCCACACTAAATCGAGCTCGTAGTGTCCTTGTTGCACAGTATTTTATGAAAAAAAGTCCGCTGTAGTAGTTTTAAGTAATTAGTCACTTGTTTAGAACATAAATATACTGGCTATATTTTTTATCGTAGAAGCAATTTAGAAAATTTATATAGAGGGTATTTTTTTGATCGACAATAAGAGGTTTATATACAACATAGTAATTATTACGGCAAACATTGACATCTTGTTCAATAGACATAGTAAAGCTGTTTCCTAAATTTTGAGATTTTTAGAGTTAAGTCCAAAAGCACATAACGGAGACCTATTAATGAACTGCATTATATGCCTGTCTGTCTGTAGCTCATGATCAACCTGAATTTCAGTACTCCGTGTAAAACGTCAACCGAAAGACGTATAAGAAATGGACCATGAATTAAATGCCACAAGGTAATTCATACTATTCAGTGTTGAAAGTCAAACTCCATTGTAATCCGTTAAAAACGTTTATTGATTTTGATCATAGTTTTTCTCGAATTTTTGAGAGTTATTAAACATTGTTTAGACAAGAATTTGCACTATTATTAAGGGAGACTTCATATCGTGATTTGGTAACTGAGAGAAAACCCTTTTACACCCCAACATATGAGCAAATAATCCCTCGATATCATCGTGAAGAGTCCAAATATATTTTATTTATCATTGTAAAATTAAATACAGAAAATTGTAAATTTAGACCATTTTTATTTTTACACGTTCTCAGCTACCACTTGAGTTGTCCACCTGGTTCGTCAGTTAGGAATAAGTGTCTTTAAACATCCAATTTGGCCAACCGTTTGGTCAGAAATTTCAACCAATGCCTTGGAAGCATGTATCTCCACATTATATTCTGCTACTTTGAAGATGGAAACAAATCACCTTCAACCCAAGAAATAAAAAAGCCTTAACAAATTGTAACAATATAGGTACGGATGATAAAATAAAATACATTACCATCAAATCATGTTGGTTTATTAGGTATTTTTCATGATATTTAATGGGAGAGAAAGACGAGATTTATAGCAGGGCGATAAATTCCGGGTTCTGGGAAATTCGGATACACGCCCTGCCACTTAGAGGTTGAGCATCTGATAACCTTATATTCAAACTAGTTTTATCCCGGGCCTTATCCTGCATTGTTTAAATATTTAAAAATATAATTATATCAAGTGCTGCGGCAAAACAGCTACCCTTAGCTCGTTGAAACTATTAAGCCGAGGAATATTTGAAATACCTTCGTCCGCACGTTGTAGCATTTTATAAGTGCTCATCTTATCAAGCAAGCAGTGATGATTTAAAATTGTCTAAATTTCAGCTGCTTAAAATTTCTTTACCTTATTATTCATGTTCTTCATTCTAAACTATAACTATCCATCCAACCTTGTGAGGTGCTCTCGAAAGGTCGGTGACATTGTCAGTTTATTTTTTACACAATATGTGTTCGAAAAGCGGGCTGCCTAATAAATAAATTTAATTAAACAAGTTGTCCTAAAAAAATTTAAAAAAAATTAAATTACCTATATTTGTAGTGTTGTAATCGTGATAGTCACATTATGGATCCCGAAGTTAACTCATGTTTACGAGCATGCATAATACTTGCAAACATTATACGGACTTGCTTTGCACGCATTTCACACAAGGTAGATCACAGAACACCAAATAAATTATTCTTTAATACTCAGTCATAACAAACAAACCGTCTGTTAGACATTTTTACTAGGTATAGTAAGCTTAGCATATTCAAATATGGTACAGATGGTACAATTCGCCATATTTTATTATGAGATCCGCTAAAGCATGTTCCGCTAATGCGAGATTTCACTTCCTGTTTGGCGAATTTTATGACACGTATTTTCTCTTAGGGCTTGGAAAGAGTGAGTATTGTGTACTATTTTTATTAGCATTTCGTAGTTCCTAATATTTTTAAAAATATCGTCGACAATCTTACATCACCTAAGTATTATAAGTTTTTAATAGGCTTTAATGCTTGTAAAACATGTATTTAAAGTAAACACAAATATTTTACAAAAAAACACAAACTAAATAAAAATTAAAAGTAAACAATGGCCAATAACAAGAATTATTAACGCTCAGCTATAATGTTTCTTTGGGTGTGTACAGACCAGTAATCAACTAAAACAATATGATGTGATGAATAAGGCTAATATGTCATGTATGCCGCGCCCCTACTAACTGAGTGACGGTGCTTGTTGAGAGGCGTATTCTCAACTGGCCCTCTTTGATTCTGCTTCAATAGCGATAAAAATAATAAAAATAACAAAATATAATAATTTATAAAGTTACTTATTAGTTTACGTATCCATCTAATATAAAATAGACTAACGGTTATTGATCTTTAGGAATCATTGTTGTTCCATATGGGTTCCTTTTATGATTAGAATAAGCCAAAATAATGGAGCAGCATAATTCTATTTGACAAACCCGCATGTTGTTCATCTTCCTGACATATAATAGTGAAAAACCGGCAAAGTGCGAGTGGGACTCGCCCATAAAGGGTTCCATACCATTATTTGTAAACAACTCAAGTTTGTTGTATGTATCTATCCCCTTATATATTTATTTTATTTACTTTTAGTATTCCTTGTTAAAGCGGCAATAGAAATACTTGTGAATATTTTAACTATCTAGCTGTCACCATTTTACGGCACCCTAAAACAGCTTAGTTTAAAGGCTATACGAGATTTTGAACAAATTTACATCATTATAGATTATTAGCACACTAAAACAATAAAAGTCACATGATTAAACGATTCATGATTTACAATAAGAGTTAGTTATAAACGAAAGAAAAAGAACGTTACCTAAAAAAAACCGTATGGAAGGACATTTATAAATATTTTAAATTCTTAATTTTTAATATCGGAGAATGAACATTTGATGTGTCATTTTCGTTTCGAATGCCATTCGGGCCAAATTGTAGTACGCCCTGATATCAGTGCGTACTACTAACAAAGTACCATTGTAATAACATTTATACCTTTAAATTTTATTATAATGATACTTTCGTATCCGATGGTAATGATCTGGTTAGTTGACGACTACGTTAAATAAGCAGCTTATATCCAAGGATTTATTTATAAAGGGCACTCGAAAAATGATAAATTTATCTTTAGTACTTTTAGCTTTAGATAGATACTAGACTAGTTTTAGGTTGATTAACATTAGCAAATATCATCATTCCTGTATTTCCCGAACGGGTAGGCAGAAATTTATAAACATCCACGTTTTAGGCCCATATAATAGGAGACGAGCAGAGTACCATGTACCAGTTTCAGATTAAGACCTGATGTCTGAATTTCCTAGTCATAAAACCCAATAACATAAAATCCCAAAATATTAAAAGTTGCGTATATGATACTTTCACACACATCAGGCATTCATGGTAACGCTGAGCCATTATCAAAAATATATAGCCCTATGAGTAGAATTAACTGTAACAATGAATATATGACAGATAGGGAATAACCCACAATAACAAGTTTTGCTCTGTCACGGTACTATAATTTTCGTTGTCGTGTTAATATTAGTAAAAAGGAAACACGAATAGCAGGAACAGTTTTATAGTAGGGAAAACAAAAGCGTTCTAAGGTATCTACAAAAGTTTTTATACATCAACATCTTTCTACTTTTATCCCACTTGTTTAGGGTTGGTATGGGGTATTTTCTCTAAAAGCACTTGGAAGAAGACAAAACACTATGTTTTGTCTTCTTCCAAGTGCTACTAGTGCTGAGGAGTTGTATGTTTCGTCAATATAATTTAAAAAATATGGTGAAACGAGTGAGTGTGATATTGACAAACCGATCAATCTCTAGTCATTAATTAAAAATCCGGCTCATTCGATCAATTAGTCATACTCCTGAAACGGGAAATGGCGCCTGAAAAGTTCTGATTCGAGGAATATATTGATATATGATGGGTTTTTACAGAAATAAAGGAGTGGATATGATACAAAATGATACTGGATTAACTTCTTCTGCAAAAAAATTGTAGGTACATATACATCGTGGCGGAGAGGCATAGAGCGATACTTTAGATTATGCAGGTCTGAAGTTGGTTCACTGTGTCGGCCATTTTTTCTAGGTTCCGAGGGTTACCATACCGTTTGTCTGAACTTAAAATGTTTATAAAAAAGGTTCCTCAAAGGTTCCAATCTTTGGAAATTTAAAAGGTATCTGATTTTCACAAAATATGTCGTGGTGAAGCGGATTGTCTTATAAATATAATAATAATTGCAACAAAAACTTAAAATAATAGAGAGGGATATAAAGTGATAAAAAAATATATTTAATACTTTTTTTTATATAACGCTGTATACTACTATACAGTCACATTTGGAGTTTAAATATTCCAAAATATAATGGGTCAGGTGAAAGGTAAGGCGGAAAAGCTGTTGCCTGTTGTTTAGTCCTATTTAAATTTAATCAAAATCGGTTAAGCTGTTTTTGAGTTACACTCCAATAACTGAAATATATTTTCCCAACTCATGATATAGTCGTTGATAATGAATGACAATCGACCCCATAACTAGCAAGGGTCACTAAAAAGAGTTATAACATTTTTTTACCAAAAAATGGAACCGACTTCAACACCCAAAAGTGTAAAATAACTTTTATCCGTATTTGTCGTTGATGATCATCGAGTAGCAAGATATGCTATAGTTAATTCTAATATTTTCAGATACTGTATGCATGTCTTCTATATGACAGTGTACATATTAAAAGCCAAAAATTTCCTTAGAACTTTCTAATTAATTGACGCAATAAAACAACTCCTAAGTAAACAATTTGCTAAGCAAATATTTCAGAAATTCTGTAAACTCTAAAACAATCTTCCTATTATGTTAAATTATTTCTTTGAGATTATTAATAACAATATTTTACAAAAACAAAGTTACGATGTCTTCGCACTTTGTTAGTGCCAATGGATGAGTTTATTCAAGAGGTAATCAATTTATGCCAGTAGTGTTCGTTTCTAGAATTTCTTATTAATGACTGAGACATTCTTATGGGGTACCAAGATAACGCCTGCCAAGCGTGGGTACCTCTCACAGGGAAGGTCTTTGTTGAACGGTGCACGTATAATGACTTTTTATATAATATAGATTAAGCTTAACGAAGACTTGGAGAGGGTACAAAAATGGGCTTGAGCAAATTCATTATTACTAAATTTAAAAAAAAACTAAGTTTATGATATTAGATTCAAAAGTACAAATTCAGAAAATAGAGATAAAAAATCCAGTGTTAATGATCGGTGGTGAAACAATCGAAAGAGTACATGAAGCTAGAAATTTAGGGCTTGTCATGGACGAACATTTGCGTTTTGAGCGCCATATATCCGAAATTGTTAGGAACTGTTTTTATCGCTTAAAAGTTTTATATAAAATAAGAAATTATATCAGCACCAACGTTCGTATAAGGCTGGTAGATTCACTAGTATTATCTAAATTAAATTACGTTGACTGTGTTTATGGTCCCAGACTCCTTGCTAAGACAGCCAAACATGTCCAAAGAGTGCAAAACGCGTGTGCACGCTTTTGTTTTGATGTCCCGCCCCGAAGTCATATTTCTCCATATCTTATTCAACACAATATTTTAAATATGAAATATAGACGACACCTTCATTTGGCTTCATTAATGTTCGGTCTGATTAAATGTCAGAAACCTAATTACCTTTTTTCAAAATTAACGTGGGCTCGTGACGAGAATAGCTACATTACTCGTGCAACAAGATACAATATGCTACGCATCCACATGCATGGTGGAACAGCAGCATTTCGTGGTAGCTTCTGTTTTAGTGCCACGAAGTGTTGGAACTCTCTTCCCCCTCCCATTCGTAATACACAGAGTCAATACAAATTTAAACTACAAATGAAAAACTATTTGTTCAATAAACAAAAAGCTGATGCTATGCAGGGACATTTTTAAGAAATTTTAAACCTAAAAATAAACAATTCTAGTTTTCTATATATTTTTTTTAATTATTTTTTTTTAGTAATTTAGCATATCTATTTATTTGTTATTTGTTTTAAATTCATTTTATGCATTGTGGTAATGATATAGAATTTTTCGGCCTCGTCATAAATTATTTACTACTACCATACTGTAAATATGTTGGCATATACTATAAACTCCTTACCCTGTACTTCATCTCTACTTTACTTTTATTCCTGTCTTATTATATAATGTGTTATATGTTTTTAGTATTAAGTTTTTGTTTGTGATAAATATTATCACAATTTAAGTATATTTAAGCATTCCATTATTGAGCTACATAATTATATGTATTTTCATATAAGTTTTTGTATACATATTTTATTTTGTATGTATGTGCGTCACCAAAGGTTCAGAGCTGAAAATCAGCGCTGGGGATTCGTCCACAGCATTATGCTGAGCCCTGACCTTTTCTGGCAGCACTGCATATTACAGCACCTTAATGCATAATGTTATGTAAACATATTTTAATTAATCTCTGTTTATATTGCTGTTGTATGCAGTTCTGTCTGGAATAAATATTTTTTCTTTCTTTCTATATCCGCGTTGACTTACCTGTTATTTTAAAAATATTTTTAACATTTTCTATAACTATTTGATGTATATATGTCATTATTGATTATGGGATCCTGCAAAGTATTACCTTTACTTTTAATTTCTATATCCTGAGCGACTATTTTACAATGAAATTGAAGGCTTGAATCTAATTTGATTACGTAATGGTTCTAACAATAACATCCTTTTGTTATTTTTAGAATATATGTATGTACTTATACACGTATGGAGTATGCATATTATCTTCTTTTTTTGATATATTCTATAGAATTCAATATGGATTTTAATGGAAAAAATATTTTACATTTGTCTTCATTGTAGAATTGTTTGTAATACAACGTAAGTTGAACTATAGGTGTCGCGCCATCTCCATACGATGGTAAAAAATCGATGGGAAAAATAGATTTGTGAAACGTTGTTATGTTAGCTCAGTCGGTCAGTGCATACCCCGGCTAAAGGGGTGGATAACGCGGGTTAAAATCCCGCATATGACTATAATTTTATCTCTCAAAAATTTCTAATTTTTTAAGTCATTGCAGAAGTTATATTACGATGTATTCATTAAACATCTGCAGAATGAGAACGGACATGAATAAATTATCTTTTCATTTTATTATTTTCTTAGGTTTTTTCGTAAATAAACAAAACATACATCCATACATTTTGTTTTGTCTATCAAAAGGTCTGTAGGTATCAGACATAAGCTGGCTTTTACGTTGCGTATTTTTTTATAAGTTTATCAATATTTATCAACTTATTGTTGTAAATTATACCTAATAGATAAGAGTTAATCAAAAATTAACAAAAGTTATATAGATTATATACATACATTTTATTAGGGATAATAATAAGAAATTTCGTGATTAGATAGCTCATTTTAAAGTAGCTGATATAAGGGAGGTCAAACTGAGATAAGGCGTTTGAGGTTTTAATATTATTTATCATAGTGCTATGAGTAAAACAAAACGTCATAAGATTACTTGAATAAACTAACAATTAAAATCAAAGCCGCAGTTCAAGTGCTCTTGCACTTACTCAAAAACTTCGTAAAAGAATTTTGCCGCAATAAGTTACAAAGGAATAAACGGTACCATCTAAAGGAACAGTCATCATCATCACATCAACCAGAACATTCACTGTTGAACAAGATCTCCCCCGTTGGGAGAATTGGCAATAGCCCGAACGTTTGGCAGGCGTCTAGAAGGCTGCAGTAGTAGTTGTCAGTTATTCGGAGGGCGCTGCTTCCCTATATTGTTTATATTGTTTTAGGGAGGACATAGATGCTGGCTACCGCCTGTGCGGTCGTCCAGCTCCACCGGGTTTTGGGCGAGGGGCTGGCCCTACAATAGCCCGGGAGGGAGAAGTGCCGAAGGCACTTCTCCCGAGACGGGCGTAGAAGGCGAAAAGCGCTTTCTACCTCCGTCTCCTGCGGACGCCGAAAACGTACCGCTATTATAGGAGGGGTTGACAGCGAGCTCAAGGGCACCACTGTGGTTCGGACCTCGGCTTGTCTCGCTGTCGAGAGACATGGGGGGGATCGGAGCAAAATGCCTCTGTGCAACTGCAGTGTTGCACAATTGGGCCCTACTGAATAATACTCTTTGACTATTTGGAGAGCAATTTATCGTGACCTTGTTTTTGCCTCGAGCTCGCCGGCGAGCTCGGTGTTTGATTGTGTGACCTCTAATTACCTCACACCTGGGGATTTTACCTCGACGACTTGCGGATAACGCTAAAGCTGCCAATGTAATGACTGCGATGGGGTCATCCGGGTCGTCTAATACCTGCCGTGGTCGGCGACGGGGGGGTTTGAAAAATGGGATAGAAGAGGCGGTCGAGTAGTTCGATGCCTGGACAACCAAAGGGTTCGAGTGGTGGGGCGCTCGATCAAAGTATCGGCGGGCGCAGTCCTTATTGAACTGCGCTAAAGAGGGAAGGTTTAGGTCGCAATGCAACTCGGTGTTCCGGATATACCACGGAGCGCCGGTTGCACTACGAAGAAAACGGTTTTGAATGACTTGAAGCTTATGGAGATGGGCCTCACTAGCATGACTAAACACTACTGATGCGTAAGTCATGATGGGGCGGATGCAGGCAGTGTAAAGTGTCTTCTTATTTCTAAGAGACATTTTACTCTCTTTGCGAATCAGGGGACCAAGGCGACCCATTACAAAGGCCGCTCTGTTACGGACGGTTGTTATATGATCGCTAAAGGTGAGATTCCGATCAAGGGTGACTCCGAGATATTTTGTTTTACTAACCCAGGGGATGGGTTGGTCGAACAAAGTTAAAGGTTGCGGGTAACGGGGGCGGCCCTTCTCAGTAAAGTACATAGCTGCACTTTTAACTGGGTTGACCGCGATGCGCCATTTACGGAACCAGTCACCGATCTCGGTGATGGCCCGTTGGAGGGCGGGAATGGACTTTCTACTGATATGCCACCCAGTGGTATAAATAGCGGTATCATCCGCGTATTGGGCTAGTAGGACGTTAGGCTGAGAGCGTGGGATGTCGCTGGTATACAGCGCGAAAAGAATGGGTGATAGCACGGAGCCCTGAGGGACTCCGGCTCTGACTGGGTGGGGGGAGGAGAGGGTGCCTTCCACGCGATAGCGAAAGCTTCTGGCTTTAAGGAAGTCTTGTAGGATGAGCACAAGACGTTCTGGCACGCCAAATTGGTATAGCTTGTAAATCAAGCCATTGTGCCAGACTTTGTCAAAAGCTTTCGCTACGTCGAGGAAGACTGCTAGCGTTGTCTGGGGTTTGGGGTACTTGTTAAAGCCCTCAATGATGTGCTCCGTGAGGCGGTGCACCTGTTGGACGCATGAGTGTCCGGGTCTGAAGCCAAACTGCTCATCTGGGATAAGGTGGTGTTCCTTAGCATGGGACTGGAGACGGTTTGCAAGTAACCGCTCGTAAAGTTTGCCTAAGGCACTGAGGAGGCTGATGGGGCGGTAACTGGTGGGGTCAGATGAGCTTTTGCCTGGTTTGTGAATGCCAATGACATTTGCACATTTCCAGGTGTCTGGGAATAAGCAGTGGCTCATAGCAGCATTGAAGATGCTGACTAGGAGATGGATGAGAGGAGGAGAGAGGGTTTTAAGAACCCTGTTGGAGATGCCATCGGCACCGGGGGATTTGCGCGGTCGGAGGGCCTTGATCAGTCTCGCCACCTCAGCGTAAGTCGCTAAGGTGATTGGTGGGAGTTCAGAGGTGACCACAGAGCTTTTACGTTCGACTTCAGCATCCACCGAATCGAGGTGAGCTTGGTCAACGTGATCTATGTAAGGGGAACACTGAGCCTCTAGGCTATCAGCTAGGCACTCAGCTTTGTCTTCGTCAAAGAACGCTGGGACTAGTGGGACTGGTCTGTATAAGGGAGGCATGTCGTTATGATTACTTCCTTTCAAACCTCGCGCCAAGTCCCAATAAGCATGGTGGCTTGGCACGAGGTTTGAAAGTTTGTCACCCCATTGTTGATCACGCAACTCAGACATGCGACTTTGAACCATGCGTTCAAAGTGGCGTTTCTTAGTTTTGTTCTCTTTACTGGGGTAAGAGTCGTAATGTCGGGTCACTGCTTTACTTTCCGTCACTAATCGTCTCACATCCGCTGGAATGACAAGGCGCCGGTCGTCCGGCACCATGACCTCCTTTGCGGATGCACCTACTACGGTGGAGAGGTGATTAGTGAACGAATCGATCGCAAGGGTAACGTCATCTTTAGTCAGGATGTCGTCAGGGATCTTGTCAAGGTCCGGTGAACTGATAGCCTTTAGGGCAACGCCTAATTGCTTCCAGTTCACTATCGTCTTAGTGGGGCGGGGGAGGTCTGTTGTTGGGTCGGGACCTAGTCGCAGTATAATGGGTCGGTGGTCAGAGTGAAGCTCGTGAACCACTTCTATGGAGCGTAACTGGAGTGTTACGCCTCTGAGTAGTGCCATGTCAAGCAAGTCAGGTCGAAAGTCTTCCGTATGAGGGTAGTGAGTGGGCTCAGTGGGCGCAATTATGTCAAAATTAAGTTCTGCGACTAGTTTTTCAAGTGCAATGCCTCTGGGATTGTTGACGTTACAATTCCATAGGATGTGCTTACTATTGAAGTCGCCAATCAGAAGGACGGCGCTTCCTAATGAGAACAATGCTTCTAAGTCAGCTCGGACGATCGGCTTTTGACAAGCTTGGTAACAGGACGCTATGACTATAGGTTGATGACCAGTCATAGCTAGGAGGCAACAAGATGCTTCCATATTAACAAGAGTCGGGGTAGGTAGGGGGATGCAGTGCAGGGACCTTTTGTAATAGATAAGAGTGCCTCCCCCACGGGAGTTCACTCTATCATCACGTACCGTTCTGTAATTGGCAAACCTAGGGTTCGCCTTCCCCGGTTTTAGAAGGGTTTCCTGCACGCATATAATGTCGATAAGGTGGGTGCAACAAAAGTCGTGGACAAGGTCACGTTGTCTAAAGAAACCGTTAGCGTTGAATGACGCTAACGAAACTGAGTACGGTTTCGTGCGTGCGGTTGTACTACCCATAGTGGTTGTACTGGGGAGGGGCCTGGGGAACGAAGCGCTTAAGGGCGCTAAGTAAATTCGCGTGTTCCAATGTATATTGGATCACGTCCGCTGGGGATTGAGCGAAGTGCATCTTGTGCGCTAGCTCGCGGACTTCGTTGATGTCAATAGACATCGCCAGGTCGCTGACTAGTTTGATGTCCTCTTGAAGAGAGGCATCCATCAGCGGCATGGGTGGGGCTTGTGGCCGAGAAATGGCGCGGGGGGGAAGGTCGCGAACGGAGTTGGCAACGGGTGCCGGGAGCGCGGGGCGAGCCGGGGCCGGTGCGCGGGCAGGGGCCGGGGCGCGGGCGGGAGCGGGTGCGGGCGCGCGGGCCGGGGCGCGGGCGGGAGCGATGGTCTTTACCATACTGGGTGGTTTAGACCATGCGTTACGGGCGGGGAGCGGCGCGGGTATTACCTGTGAAGCAGGTATTACCGACAGCTTAGGGCTGACCCGTTGGTAACGGTCATATGAGGGACGGGTCGGCCTATGCCTTGCCACCCTGTGGTTTATGCGTGGTGCTTTTAGGCAGCCGCGGTAATTCGCGGTATGTCCTTGAGCACCGCATAGAACGCAGCTGGGTGGGTCCGGCGAGTCCCGAGTGCGAGTGCACGCCACTGTCGCGTGATCGCCTAGGCACTTGACGCACCTAGCGCGAGCGAAACAGAAGCGGGAGGCGTAACCGTATAATTGGCAGTTGTGACACTGCGAGGGACTTCCATTTTTAAATGGGACTTGTACGTCTAACCCAGAGAGGCCGCAGAACTTTTTTAAATTAAAAATGGCCTTGCCCTCTGGTGTACGGTCTAGTACTACGAGTACTAGGTCATATGGACTGCGGTCCTTCCCGCTGTACATGCGGTGAACCGCATGCACTGGGAAGTCTTGTGCTTTAAGGTCGTCACATACCGCATCGGTATGTATCTCCTTAGGCACACCGCGAATCACAACGCGAAGGACTTTCTCCTCTTCGAGCGCATAAGTGTGAAAACTTATGCTCTCTTTACGGAGGAGCTTTGTTAGCGCTCTGTGGTCGCTACTGGTGGGCACTTGGACTTTAATGCCCTGCTGCGTGGAGCGGGCATTAGTATAATGGATCCCACGATCCGAAACTAAACGGGACAGCATGTCCCATTTGCTTTTGTCCTGAATGAACAAAGGCGGAGGCGGTTTTTCGCGACGTGCGCTCGCGTCCTGAGGGGACGCGGCGGTTGAAACCGGAGCGGAGGGAGGAGACGCGGGGCGCGGGGCGGGGGTCGGTTTTTTGCCGGAGGCGGGGGCCTTTGCGGGTGCCTTGGCGGGAGGGGCGGAAGTAGCGCAACTAGCGGCTTTGGGCGCGCGCTTGCGTTTGCGATCTACGACGGTGTAACCGTCGTTATCGGAATCAGAGTCCGTGCGTGAAGCGCCGGCCTGATCTACCTCCATGTCCGTTTCGGATTCCGAAACGGTCTCGACAATGGCGAAGGAGGGACGGGTACTCGCTGACCTCCCGATCGGTGAGCGAGAGCGAGACCGTTCACGGGGAGGGGCTGCCACCGTGCGTCTATTGTCGGGCCCGGGAGCGGGCGAAGTAGGACTATCCTCTGAATAGGATCGGGTCAAGGGAGGAACGTTGGCCTCCGGGTTTGAAGTCCCGGAGGGAGCGATGAGAGTGTCCGTGAGGCGGGCATTCTCTTCCTCTTCAAGGAGTTGCATATGTGCAACGTATAGATCGGGGTGGCGGAGGGCGAAGGTCTGAAGGACCTGCACCTCACCGTTAGAGGGACGGGACTGCATCCTGAGGGGAATACTCAGGACGCCCTATCAAGGGTTTGAATTCCCTCACACACCTTGTGAGCTCACTGTGTGAGAGGGAGTGTGTACCTAGGGTGTGCCCTAGTTGTGTACCCTCTCTGAGCTTTTTTCTCGGCGGAGAGGGGTGCTCCTAAGCGCTACTCCGGGGTTGACTAGGGGCGACCCCAAGGCCAGTTATCCCGGAGCCCAGCTTGCTTCGGCTGACCCGTGAAGCGGGAAAGGCCACGGTGCAAGGTTAAACCAAAAGTTCGACAGTGGCCGTTGTCACCGTAGGGTGTCACACTGCGACCGCAGCAAATGGCGGATTTGATCGTTCAGACGGGTTTGGCTGACGCTACCCCACGCCTGAACGACGTCGCTTAACAGCACAAAGTGTGTTGTTACGCGCACTGTTACAATGTTGTGTCGAGTAGTAAAGTTGTGAAGTGCGCACCGAAAAGTGCGGTCAAAACAAGACCACCAGCCCGGTATGATGTTGTTCCGAAACAAGGGACTTGGGTAGGTGGTAATGCCTGACGTCTTAGAGCGCCTCTGCGCGCCGGCACGGCGAGCTCGTAGCTCACGTTGCACGGCGGTCGGCGGCTGCTCAGCTTCTGCACACAAAACAAAACTTCGTCAGGACTGCGTATTCCAAGGCACTGGTCTGCAACTAGCGTCGGAACGATGACCCGAGTGAGACGGCAATAGTGCGGGGACTATTGCGGTCTCACTGGGAGATACTGGCGGAGCTGTAGACAGGTGTGCACGGCGTGGCGGCACAGGTCGGAATGTCGCTGCTTCCCTCATTCTGGTATATTTCCCTTAGTAGCCTGTTACGACACCCGCAAGCAGAAATGGAGGGGTGAAATTGTAAAACCCAATAACAGTACTGTTGAATTGACTCTAGTCACTTTCTCTGAAGGATAGTTTCAGAATACACGGTTACGAGCTTGTCGACAGATTTCGGACTTTTGGAGTTAGTATCTAGCCAGGCAAGCATGTGCAAAATGCCCTGACCCCAAGCAGTGAAGTTGAAACCCACAGGATATAAAATATGAGGTCGCTGCGCGGCAATTCAGTGTAATTGCCGCTGTTGTGAAATTAAATGTTTGTTTCTAAAAATTACAAATGCTATGATTATCATAGTCTAACATAACACAAATGCATGAAAGGGTCTGCAGATGCATCAAAACCAAGTAATAGGACGCGAGCCTATTACTATCTACTAGTGACAGTTTCCAACACTAGAAGGCTCCTGGGATTTCTTTGTAAAAAAATTCGAATAAGTGTCATACTGGGAATCGAACCTAATGCATCTAGAATTAAAGTGTTTTTATTTTTTCAATAATCTTAAGCTGCAGTATTTTTTTTTATTATTGCATAAAATACTATATCTACGGAAAACAATCATTTGTCACTCGTCACACAACATTGTGGATTACAAACTTGTTGTATTTTTTTTGTTCGTATCCGTCCAAGAACTTCCAGTTTCTCTAGTTAACTAGTTACGTGAGTTCATCTTGCATAACACCGTCCCTGTTTAGCATGATAAGGGGCCAGAAGTTCTGCAAGTCGCGGCTGACTCAAACTCGCGATTGTTCACGAAAACTTGGCGCTGTTTTGTATGAACGTTGCCTTTGTATTCTGGGTGTATTATTTCGGCAACTATTTTAAATGTTAAAACTATGACTTTTGTTAAGATAGCGTGTTGTTTTCGCGAAGTGTTGTACGATTGAAATTATATTCGAAACTTTATAGGTATATTATAAAACTTGAAAAGAGTAGGCACTCCAATTAAACTACGATATTACGGAGTATCTTCTTATGTGCTTTGTCAAAAATAAGCAAAGAAACACCTAAGGGAAAAAATATATGAAAACTTAAACTTTTAAGGGTTTGAAAAAAGTTTCTCATATCTTTAAAAATGACTAACACCATTATATTATTTTTTATTACCATTTACCATTATTATTCTCTTTTGGGTATTTACAACTAGGAAGCGTATTTAATATAGAATTTCACATTTGCTCACTAAGCTACCACTACCACCTCAAGTAGAAAATTTGTAGCTAAATTCTTTATGATAAGTGTACGGTATTATCCGCTTAAAAATATGCTAAACGGCTCATCGGCAAAGTCTTTTTAGTTCACACCAGACTACAAAGTGTTAAACGCCCGACGCAGTGTCGCAAGATTGTTATTGGGGTTGGGTACAAAATGTAATTTCACCATTCCAATTCTATCTCCAGGCCAATAGTCAGACGTCAATGCGTCACCATTACATGGTGAATATTGCGATAATATTTCAAAAGAGCATAATAAGGTACCTGACCAGGCGGCTCACTTCCTCTCCTATCACACGAACACTACTATGTTTCAGTTTGTAGGGTGTAAAAATAGTTGGTGATGACCACACAAACAATTTCACTGTAATTCCTTTAGCGAGTTGCAAGACTGAGAGATGTCGAACAAATGAATCTACCGTCGCTGAAATATTTTATAATCTACCCTACATTACAGGTACGAGTGCCGGTGCAACCCCGAATACCTACATGAAACTTAACGACTTTATGTCTCAGGATGATGTACGTTATGCATTTGTGGCGAACTGCACCTGCTATCAGTGGTTACTGCTTAACACTCATCGTGCTCGTTGCATTATTATAGCATAAAAGTGAAACTCAGAGTTGTCTGATACGTTTAATCTAGGCATCTTTAATTTTCGAATAAATAGATCTAGGTATTTAAGTTTGCGTGTTCCATAGCAGATCGCATCATCACTCATTGGTAAGTAAGCAATAAACATTGGTACAAGACCGAAAATGGTTTAAAGTAAAACTGCAGACCACTACGCCGCTTTGCGCAACCTCTGCCATTTCGGTCTAAGTTGAACCTTATTACCATTGCAAACTACAAAACTCGATCCCTTTGTGTTGTAAAATGAACGCGGAACGCAGAACTCTGAACTGTGGGCAGTTCGCAGTAGGCACGGAGGCTTATAAAGGCACACCAAGCTCTAACAAGAAAAGTGTGGAGTAAGTAAAAGTAAAAATGTGGTGCTCCTGTAATAAGCAGAGGCAGGTTGGTATACACAAATTTACCCAAATACATCATAATTTTACGTACTAAAATTTTAGTTTTTTTTTTTTTTTTTTATGTCTGATAGGTTAGCCTTTGACCACTATCTCACCTGATGGTAAGTGATGATGTGGTCGACGATGTTGTTCAGACTAACCTAGAATTACTGGCTCTCAAGGACAGCTGGCGGAACACACCGTTAGGTGTTTGGCGACAGATTTTCAACTTGAGGGTGGTAGCTAGCCAGGCGGGCATTTGCAAAGTGCCCTACCACCATGCTGTAACGACTGCTATCCTAAGACAAAAACCGGGACCGACGGCTTAACGTGCCCTCCGAAGCACGGAAGCGCTCAGTAGTAATGTCACCAGCGGTCACCCATCCAAGTCATGACCGCGGCGGACGTTGCTTAACTTTGCTGATCGATTCAGAATGGTTAAGCAAACTTGCCTACGAGCGCTTCAAAAAATTTGTTATGTTATAGTATCGTATTAGTTGTATGTTTAATACATTTTGGAATTAACTAATTAAGTACTTACTAATGTAATGTTAACCTTAGTTTTGGTTCAGTACTGTAACAGCCGGATCGTCCACTGCTGAACACAGCCTCCCCTATTAAGGGGGTATTTGCCATCATCCCCACGCTTGGCAGGCGTCTTGGGGATTGCAGTGTAAGTTGGCAGTTCTTTAGAAGGCGCTGCTGCCCACCTTCCAGTATTTCTCCCTTAGTCGCCTCTTACGACACCCACGGGATGATATGGGGAGGTGCAATACTAACCCGGCACCCCACAGGGCAAGTAGTTTTGGTTCATTATGTCACAAACCCAAATTTTATACTAAGATTAAAACGCACATAGCATTAAAATTAAATGTATTTTAAAGTAAGGTAAAGTAATATGTAAGGCATCTAATAATAGCGCAATCTTCAACGTCTTTCATGGTATTGAGACCTATGGACATTTACTGCTAAAGAATCATCTTAATAAACATCTCTGACGGTTGCAATCAGTACTAATAATATAAATGTGAAAGTAACTCTGTCTGTCTGTTACGCTTACACGCCAAAACTACTGGACTGATTTGAATGAAATTTGGTATAGAGATAGTTTGAAAACCGGGGAAAAACATAGGATAGTTTTTATCCGACTGCGCAAAAAGAGGTTAATGTTTTCGCACGATAACCGACATACGCGCGGGCGGAGCCACGCCTGGAAAGCTAGTTATAAATGTATTAGGAGGATGTAAACGCCCTTCTCCACACTGTTTTATAGCATACATATAAAGCAGAAGCTCTTACGTGTCAGGTCATGCTATACGCAAGCTTTTATCTCATACAATACATTCAGTCAACTGAGCCTCACCAGAACCAAGCCACAGAAGGTATTCATGCCAGCCAAGCCGAAGTGGCACGTCCAAAACACCAATAAAACAGTGCAGTTGCTTCTGACAGGCCGATTTGTCCATATTTTATTATGGAAGATGTAAAATATTTGCCTAGGGCTAGAGCAAATTGTGGCGGGCATTCTTTACAGAGCAATAAGAGAAAACTCTGAAGCTGAACTCTTTAGTTGCTAAATAAATCTCATTGGTTTTCTACGAGCCTTTGTTTTATAAACCTGCCTTAAAGACATGTTAATCAAAACTTCTTTTCTTTTCTTATTTATGTCCACACTAAAACCCATAGTCGTGTAACATTTAAAAAGGCAGTATAAAAAAAAATACTTAAGAGGATTACATAGCGCGTACTTCTCCATACAAAAAAAGCTCTTTTCTTCCTCTTAATATTGCCCGAATTCGGTGATTTTTGTGATCATGTATTGAACATAGACTTGGCTTGTACGTTTTATTTATTCCAGTTTTCTAAATAAGATATTTTCATACAAAAAGAAGAAGAAAGCCTTTTCTTTTTGTATGGAGAAGTACGCGCTATATAATCCTCTTAATTTATTAAAATCACAATAGTCAACAACTTAAATTTTTAATTATAACAAATTAAATTACTAATTATATCCATCCACGCCTTCCAAACCGTTTTGGGAGGTTTTAAGCTCGTACAAAAATAACATTCCTTTATTAAAACGCATACCTCGGGGTGCAAGAATTTCTGTTGCCCAATCTTTATCTTGTTCCATTAAAAACGTCTTGGCTACTAATACTACGCAAGCCTGGGAGCATCTTCTAGCATTCCCGTACCACGTATTTCACGTGAATTTTGATCCGTCTAACAAAAAATCACTTACTACTAGAGTAAAGGAAAACTGCGTGAAATACAGGGCACGGGAAGAGCAATCTTTTGGCACAACTATAATCATTCCGCCTCTGCGGCGGAATACAAAAACAAATAATTTCGATTCAGCTACTATTAAAATAATAGAAAACAAAATTACTGATGGTGATATTAAAAACGCGGCACGCATCTTGTTTTCGAGTGATACAATCGCTCCTTTTACATCTGATACGTTGAATTCCCTAATTGAAAAGCATCCGCCTGCAACTGCAGGTCTCCACCTTCCCGAATCTCCTATACAAGACATTGTTGAGGTGACCCCACAGGATGTTTCTGCAGCCGTGGCATCTTTTTTAAATGGTTCAGCCGGTGGCCTTGATGGCCTCACGCCTCAGCACTTAAAAGATATTTTATCTTTTAGTTCTGGTGAGGTAGGCGAGACACTTTTAAGGGATGTGACGGCTTTGGTTAATTTGATGTTGTCGGGTCAGGTCAACAATGAAATTACCGAAATTCTGTACGGTGCGAATTTATGTGCCCTAAATAAAAAAGATGGTGGTATTAGGCCTATAGCAGTAGGCACCACTTATCGTCGCCTCACAGCCAAATGCGGTTGTAGGAAAAAGGTTGCTTTTTTAAGTAATCTTTTTCAACCACTGCAACTCGGTTTTGGTTCACAGGGTGGCTGTGAGGCTGCTGTACATTCACTTCGCACATTTCTTGATCAAAATTGTGGAGATGTGCTTTTGAAGGTGGATGTTAAAAATGCATTCAACTCTTTAGATAGAGGCACTCTTTTGACTGAATTGAAAGATAAAATTCCGGAATTATACCCTTATCTTTGGCAATGCTACGGCAAACCGTCAAAATTAACATACCAAAATAACGTTATTTTATCTTCCGTAGGATGTCAACAGGGTGATCCTCTGGGACCAGCCATTTTTAGCCTTGCGATCCACTCAATAATTCAACGTCTCCAATCAAAACTTAACGTTTGGTATTTGGATGACGGAACCTTAGGAGGCGATGCGAACACGGTTTTGGATGACTTGCGAGTACTTATAGACGATTTTCGTGTTATTGGCCTTGAACTAAATTTTTCTAAATGTGAACTTTTTGTTTG
Source organism: Plagodis dolabraria (assembly GCA_963854805.1). Classification (NCBI taxonomy): domain Eukaryota; kingdom Metazoa; phylum Arthropoda; class Insecta; order Lepidoptera; family Geometridae; genus Plagodis; species Plagodis dolabraria. Next base: position 24,529,765 of record OY978459.1, read on the forward strand.
TGATACTTGTCCGGATAAAGTTTCGATTATTGAAAAATTCAACTTACTTGCGCCTAATATAAAATTAGTAGAAAAAAGTTCGCTTCGTCTTTTGGGTTCACCGATTCTTAACGAATCTTTATCACCATTTGTCGAAGAACAAATTCAAAAGTTTAGAAATGCTTCTAGCAGATTATCCAAAATTAACGCCCATATGGCTTTTACAATTATAAGATTTTGCCTTTTCGTTCCTAAATTTACATACTATTTAAGATGTTGTCAGCTGTGGCAACACAGTGAGCTTTTGTTAAGCTTAGACAACTTAGTAAAAGATACGTTAGTGTCGGTTTTGAATGTTGAGATGGATGATAGGGCTTGGGTGCAAGCTTCCCTCCCTGTGAGGTTGGGGGGCATAGGGATACGCAAAATTTCTAGTGTGGCATTACCAGCTTTTTTGTCTTCTGTACACAGTACACACAAATTAGTAGAAAAAATTCTTGCACGATCTTTAGGCTCTTTCGATGTAGCATATCTGGCTGAGGCCAAAAACACATGGAGACTGGCTTGTCCAAATACTGAATTCCCAAAAATGTTGTCATCTCAGAAACAGTGGGATCGGCCTCTATGCGAGCTAACACGGAAAGATCTTTTAAATACGTGTTCTAGCATCGCAGATCGTGCTCGTATTCTCGCTGTTTCTGTGTGGGAATCCGGTCTTTGGTTACAGGCCATTCCTTCTTACAAAACTGGTAGCCTTATAGATCCATCCGCTTTTCGTCTAGCTATTAGCTTACGCTTGGGTGCAAGGTGTTGTGTTGCACATCACTGCCAGTGTGGTACTGCAGTTGATCAACTCGGTCACCATGGCCTCTCCTGCTCTCGAAGTGCTGGTCGAATTTCCCGCCACGCCAGCCTTAACGATATCATTCGCCGGGCTTTTACCAGCGCCAATGTTCCAGCTATTCTCGAACCGAATGGTCTGATGCGTGACGATGGTAAAAGACCTGACGGCATGACTCTGGTTCCGTGGAAGTTAGGACGGCCCTTAGTGTGGGACGCTACGTGCGTGGACACTTTAGCGCCGTCACATCTTTCTGTAACCAACGTGAGGGCTGGCGCTGCGGCTACTTCGGCGGAGCAACTCAAGCGGCGCAAATATGCTAACCTCGGTATGGGTTACATATTTGAGCCGTTTGGTGTAGAGACGTTGGGTCCGTGGGGAACGGGAGCTCATCGTATTTTCCAAAACCTATCTGAGCGCTTTGTCGATGGGACGCGTGATCAAAATGCTGGCACATATTTGGCTCAACGAATAAGCATTGCAATTCAACGGGGCAATGCTGCCAGCATGCTGGGCACGCTGCCAACTGGGAGTGGGCTGGAGCATTTGGACTGCCTATGAGTCTGCTATGACTTATAGGTGTCTAAATGCTTTTATTGTATTAGCTGTAGTGTTGTATATAGTTCATAGTATTTTGTTTAATAAAGGCATACCATTATATCCTCTTAATTATGATTATTCATTTTAATTGTAAGCTTTTTGCATCAACTTAAAGAGTGCCAAGTAAAATGATGACTGCATTTGCGTTTAAAATCCACAATTGAACACAAAAGTCAACTATAAAGACTGTATTCGTAATTTGCAAGCGTTATACGAATTTGGGTCTTAATATGAACAGAATAAAAACTACCACAATTAAGAGAATAAAAAATAAGTTTAATAGGGAAGATTCGAAGACAATTTTTACACTTTCTAATACGTGTTTCTAAGACCTACTTATTGATTTTAATAAGTACATTTGGTATTTTTTATAATCGTCTATCCTTATATAAGATCAAAAAAATACTTAACGATTTTGGGAGTATCCTGTGCATTGGGCTAATATAATAATTAATAACTATTAAAACTTATATGGGCAATATTATTTTGAATTCGCGATTACCATGATCTACCCCGTGGGGTGCCGGGTTAATTTGTCATCTCACCATTTCTTCCTGTGGGTGTCGTAAGAGGCGGCTAAGGGAAAAGTGCACCAAATTAGCAGCACGCCATTGCTCGCGTGGATGTGAGTAAGGTGTGTCATTCGTAATAATAATATATTCTTGTGTTTCGTCCAGTGTGTTAGAGAAAACATTTTGTATGATCCTGAAACTGTGCCCGGTGAATGGCAATAGGCTCGCCCCCTATTACATGGGACCACAACCCAATTGGCGAAAAGTGAGTGTTAACACCCCTCTGCCTACCTCTTCGGGGAATACATGCTTAGAAACTTTGTATAGAATCTATAGAACAGACTTATTGTCACTTAATACACGCAGTTACTTTTCCAACTATTTCTCAGAAAACTGTACCTATTCCTGGAAAGACGTTCTAAAACGCAATTATTACCTACAAAAGTACTGATACTTCCCATTTCAATATCCCACTAAACACCTTCTCGCATTCACCTAAAAATAACCCTAAAACATACCAACTTATAAAGATGATAAGGAATAGTTTTGTCTGGCTCAAAATTGGCATATTTCTCGTTCTGCTTTCGGTTTGTTATAATGACAGTAATAAATCATATGGATCGTTAACGCTCCCCCAGTCCGGGTTCGATTCCCGACCGAAATGGCATCATCTGTCAATGGATGGTGACTTGACATGACTCGCTAATGGAGTAGTGGTGTTCTGGGACAATCGTAGGTGCATTTGTTGGGGGATAGGATAGGCGAAGTGTGATGGTAACAAGTATCGCTAAATATAACTAAATATTATTAAAGCGTTGATAGCGTAGCTTGCTTAGCCGTTTTTAACTGATCAACTAAGTTAAGTAAAGTCCACTGCAGTCATGACTTGGATGGGTGGCTGCCTGTGGCGTTACTACTAAGCGCTTCCGTGCTACGGAAGCTATTTTTTTGTTACGGGGGAAAATCTTACCAGATACCCGGGTGCTATTGGGGAACATTCCGGGTTATGTGGGACTTTCACCCACTAAAACCACTTCTGTGATTTGCTAGCGGAGGGCCCCGGGTTCTCCTGAGGACGACACCGAGAACCATCCTATCATATTGCCAATAGGCTCATATCCACTTATAAGTTGTTACTTTGCCTTCTGGAGCCATATAGAATGGTATAACGTCACTTGCCACAGAGTGACGCTGTCCTCTTCGAGCTCGTTGGTGGGATAATAAGAGCCCCATCTCCTACCAACCCCGAACTCTAAGTTCCCTTTTAGTCGGCTCTTACGACAGGCAGGGGTGACCGTAGCCGTATTCTTTGTAACCCGGGCCTCACATGCTAGGGCGTTGATTGCCGCCGCCCCGGCATCACCTTCTTCTTGTGGGATCCGCTCTTTCACGGTCTCGCTCAGCTGTCTCCTTCTGGACCATGACGGTCTCACAGAACTCGACAATGGCCTTCCAGGTGCTACGGAAGCTATGTTAAGCTGTCAGTTCCGATTGTCTTAGGATCGCAGTCGTAATGGCATGGTGGTACGGCATTTTTTGTATACCCGCCTAGCTATCTACCCTTACGTATAAAATCTGTTGCCAAGCATCTAGCAGTGTGTTTCAGTAGCTGTCTTTGAGAGCCAGTAATTATAGTTTAGCCTAAAGAACATATTTGACCAAATTATCACTGGAAAGAGATGATGTGATCATGATGTCTATCAAGTATCAGTTATAAACAAAATAATTAAAAAATACCAAAAAATTTAACCGACTGCAACACTCAAAAGTGTAAAATATAAGTATCTTGTTGAAGTCCCATCGGTTCCATTTAAAGGTAAAAAAAAAATTTTCACCCATTTTATTGATGCATACTACTTACGGGATCGATTGTCATTCATTGTCAACGACTATATCGTCATGATATGTCAGAATTGTTCAGTTATTGGAGTATAACTCAAAAACAGCTAAACTGATTTTAATGAAATTTAAATGGCACCAAAACGATAAGCATCAGCTTTCAAACAGAAAATAATTTTCATAATTGGTTCACCCAGTCAAAAGTTCTGAGGTAACAAACAGAAAAAAAACAAACAGACAATTTGAGAATCTCATCCTTTTTTGGAAGTCGGTTAAAAATAGCGTGAAATGGGCAACTGGAGTTGACTTTATACTATATATCTAGCTATCCGGTTGTGGCTCCGCCCGCGCGTATGTTGGTTATCGCGCAAAAACCATTAACCTCTTTTTGCATAGTTGGATTAAAACTATACTATATCCTTCCCGGGTCTGCAACTATTATACCAAATTTCATCTTAATCGGTCCAGTAGCTTTTAAGTTTATATGTTGCATACAAAAATACAAATCTTTTCTTCTTATAATATTAGTATGCAGATTTAGATTAAATAATTGATGGTACGAATAAGTGATTAAATTTTAAGGAAAAACAACCGTCACATCATATAAATACAACTATATTTTGGCTATAAATAAATAAACAACTAAAATGTTTCCACCAGAAAAAACTGTTAAAACAACAACCTGCAGATTAAGAAAAGGAAACTTCAATTTCCTCACAACTTTAAAGCTCTTCCAAAATGAAATATTATATTATATCTGTAACTTTTTTACGACAGATTAACGAACATTAGTAACACTAATATTAAAATAATAAACTAACTCAAAAGCTTTCAGAAAACAGAGGCAAATAGAAAACAGCCGTCATAGACTTTATATTTCTTGATTTTTACAGTATACGATATGTAAAGTGAAAAACAATATTGAAACAAGCTTTTCTCTATACAAAAAAACATTTTACAAACAAATTTTTATTGTGTTCTTGTTAATATAAAGTACATATTTAAACTAAATATTTAAAAACCAAACCAAATATATTAGTTACCTCGGTGTAGAAGTGGACCAAAATCTTACGTTCGAAATTATCCGGTCGAGACAGAAAAATCATATAAATTATGAAACCTTTACGAGACTCATGCGACAAGAAAACTTTGATAATGCTTTACAACATCACTTTGTCAATCTATCATATCTTATTGCAATCTGGCGTGGGGCGGAGCATTCAAAACTGACTTGCAGCAACTTGAGAGGGCGCAGCGAGCAGTTTTGAAAGCTGAATAAATCTTTCAGATTTTCCTCTTACCTCTTGTACTAAGAAATTTAAGTGTTAAGGGTGCGATATCTATTAATTATGAAAGCAATAGTCACAGAGCATCAAAACCTCAGAAAAAAAATATAACCTAGAAAAAATTTGATCAAAATGCGTTTTCAAAGTTCCTGTTCCTCCCGTGTCATCTGTATTTGCCAAGCGACATCCACACTTTTTGGTTCCACGTCTCTGGAATGTTTGTCCCTTATAATTACATCTGCGTTTAAAGTCAAGCAAGTAGTAAAGAAATGGTTACTTTCTAAGTCGTATGATGACACTGAAGACATAATTTACACGTGAGCACACACACAAAAACACCCATACATTAACAACATGCACACACCACAAAATTCATTTAACATTTTCATTGGACTTTTTCAACTTTCTTATTATTACAATATTTATTAAAATAACCGAGAGACTAGATACAAACAAATATACCAATTAATATTTCAATAAAAAAATATAGAAAAACATAGAAGTATTATCATTAACCATGTAAGTGTCAAACATTATTTGTGAATCTTTCTTACTGGTAAGATACGATTTAATATGTAATTGTAAAAATGCCTCCAATGTCATGACTATTCATAAAAAAAAATACCAATAAGAAATAATATTATTGGAGCGCTTGTGCTGTGTTTATTACTTTCACTCAATAATAATCATTATTTTACAATAGTTATTGTCTATTTTGTATGTATTTTATGAATACTTGCCTGACAAGCTACAAAAATTTTTTAAAAATATATCACCATTACGCAACCCACGTTCGTTACTAAGACTATCAGAAAAGAGATGTACCGCTCGGATAACAGCCTGGAAGGGTCCATCATCGGCACCAGAAAGAGAGGTAGACCAGCTGTTCGGTGGACTGACGACATTATACAAGTGGCTGGCAAACAGTGGATGGAGACAGCGAAGAACAGGGATACTTGGAAATCCCTAGAGGAGGCCTTCATCTTTGAGAACGAAGAGTTCTTCCATAAACATCTTCAAACCTAAAATTCTTCAAAACCATTCTTTAAACCTAGCATCTATAAATATAAGGCATACGTTTATATATGTATACTCGCAGATAATTATAAATAAGATTTTTTTTTCTATTCTATAGTAAGAATTATAAGGCTTTTTTATTTCATAAGTTTAAAATAATCCAAATACAAAATGACTACGACACGACAATGATCGTCGTTACTAAAAGGCCCCACCGAAACGTCATCTCAGATGTCATCGCGCGCGGACAGCTGACGAAACGCCACGTCGCATCCCCATCAATTATCCACGTGTTAGTTTTGTTGCTTTGACGGTAGCGGCTTCCGGTTTCAGAATAGGAAGGTGTAAAGAAGATTTTTTGTTGTTTTGTTCGTTTGTTTTAATAGCTTTCGGCCGTATTTGAGGATAGTATTCTGTCATTTGTGTCTGGAGTAAATATTAAAAGTGCCCGTTTTATGTCTGACTATTTCAATATCTACTATATATATTTATATATCTACTAGCTGTAGTTCGCGATTGCGTACCTGCAAACTAATTATTCAAATTTGAGCACTGTTCACATTTAAGCAACGCTGTGGTCTGCGGTGAAGCACTAGTAAAGCATAGCACAGAAATGAGCTTCTTACTTTGGATTTGTAAACTCCCGGGTTGTATTTTCCAGAAGACAGTAGTTAAAATACTCAGAGACTTCCTTCACAGTTCGCACATTAAATGTTCAAGCAAAGTACTGTGTGCGTTTCTTTAGAATTTCAATTTCAAAACGGTGGTTTTGTTTGGTGGTAGAAAAAAAATATTTCCATTGCGCAGTCTCCGATATGTATTCGGCAAAAGACAGATAGTTCAAGAAACTGATTGTGGCGAATGTTCTAGATTTTAGAGTTCAGTGGGGTGATGGGCTGCCCGTAGCGCGGGGTGCTGGGCTGCCCGTGGGGTGCTGGGCTGCCCGTGGGGTGCCAAGCTGTCCGTGGGGTGTTGTGCTGCTCGTGGGGTGCTTAAAGTACCATGGTTAAAGTACCACTATTCTAACAAACAAAAGTATGAAATCAGACTACGCGGTAATGAATTACAACTAAGTATACATTTTGACTTTCATCCCCTTTTCCAAAGGAACCGTGCTGAATTGCAGGAGCAAAAGTATGTTCTTCTTCGTAGTCAGTACTAATATTATAAATGCGAAAGTAACTCTGTCGGTCTGTCTGTCTGTCTGTCTGTCTGTCTGTTACGCTTTCACACCAAAACTACTGGACCGATTTGAATGAAATTTGGCATGGAGATAGTTTGAGACCCGGGAAAAAACATAGGATAGTTTTTATCCGACTGTGCAAAAAGAGGTTAATGTTTTCGCGCGATAACCGACATACGCGCGGGCGGAGCCGCGCCCGGAAAGCTAGTATAAAATATAAACTCAAATCGTGCTAAGTTTCATTGAAATTTATTCAGTGGTTTTGGGCTGCCCGTGGGGTACCGGGCTGCCCGTGGAGGTGCTTATAGTACCACTATTCTAACAAAAAATGAATGATTGAAATCAGACTAGGCGTTAATGAATGACAACTAAGTGTACATTTTGACTTTCCTCCCCTTTCCCATTGGGAACCGTGCTGAATTTCGGGATAAAACGTATCCTATGTCCTTCTTCGTAACATGAACTCAAATCGCGTTAAGTATCATTTAAATCCATTCAGTAGTTTTGGAGTGATGCGTGGCCGGGATACAGACAGACAAAAATAAAAAAAATACAGTTTTGGCATCAGTATCAGCTACAGAGTGCTCTCAAAAATTATTTTCAAAATATCTGCAATGTACAGAATTGGACCTGTTACAGTTTTATTATAAGTAAAGATAAACAATTATGTATTATAAAAGCATTATTTATATAATTCTCCACTAATTAAATATGTGTGTTAGTTTTTTCTTACTGTATACAGTGATTTTGGAAAATAGCGTGTAGATGCAGCTTTTCGAGAATAACGAGCAAGAAACTCCGGGCCATTATTTTATATGTATATTCCGACCGCTGTCCTCGAGATCCAAAACATCTATGTTAAGGCTGTTAACAACTCTTGTACACATCATCCTTTACCAACAGGTGACAGAGTGGATAAAAATTAATCTATGAGCTGCATAAAAGCATGTAGCCTCCGTAATTAACAGATTTTTCCAAGCAGCACGATCCCAAATTTCTAGCGAAATTTTAAACAAAAAAGGCTGGAGTTATTTTGTATATATAAAGAAAACTCCATTTGTTTTAAAAACCTTTTTTATTGTAATCTTTTGATGAACCTAGGTAGTCTAGTGTTGTCTGTGATAACCTCGATTTAATAAGAGGAAACAGACGATTCTAATGCTCTATGAAAGCGGGCGAAAGGGCATTTCATGACCCATTTTGAGCATAATAAGCATTATGCTGTAGATTGTACAACAAATGTACGAAACAAGTATAGATCTATTAGGTCTAAAAGGTTTAATCTTTCAACTCACTTTTGGAATAGATATATTCCAGCTCAGTCTGGATAGAAAAAATATAAAAATTAAATTGAGCTTGGAAAATATAATAATAAATAACCATAACATTTTAATTTTTATATATTTTAATATTAAGGGGGTCAAAATGCGGGTCCAGCCAAAGGCTAGAGTTGGATTTGAAGATTTGAACAATGTATATTATGATAATCATTGTTTCGATAAAAATCATTTGTGTCTTTAATAAGATACAGGGAAACTTCTTACCTTCAAATACAAAGTGAAGGTTCAATTTGAACAATTAAAAAATATGTGCTATGAAAACATAATTTTATACACTAGAGAAAAAAGCCTTTTTAAGTGGTTTTAGTTCGTTTCCACTGGGCGTAAATACGGAGAGTGAAATGGGTATTATTTTATTATTAAAATTGTACAAGTTTTACTTTATAACAGAGTGCACGTTGAAAATTTGCTTGGATCTACATAATATAATAATAACACACATTTACATCAGGGTATTATAGGAATGTAAAAATTATACAATATCTTGTTTTCTAAGAAAAACGGAAGCTATAAATTAATTCCCAAATAGACTATCTACTATTACTGAACCAGCAAATACGATCTTGCTGAATAGTTTCAAGTTAATAAAGGATTGGGCATTGAAACTATTTACCAACATTAGAGCGAATTTTAGCCAAAACTGGGAAGTTTCAGAATCTAAATTGTTCGTGGTTTAAGAACTTCGCCTTGGTTGCAATTACATTGGCTGTAAACGTATTGTTTTTGTATATTACATTCGTTTTTTAGCAAGTTTTCATTACGTCACTTTATTTTCGGTCTGTCTATCTGTCGTTCCGGGTAGAACTCAAATTACGAGGACTTTTTCATTAGTTTTATCCCCTTCAAGGCGAATATAAAGGTGGTTTTTAGATATTATTTATTCAACAATAATTCTTGGTACCGATTCGTCTATCATGACTTACCAGCCATTTCGGCCAACACAATGGTACAAGGTATAACTGTGTAGGTATAATGCTAAGGTACTTCCTAGGCCTTTAAGGCTACCTAGTACTCTTATTTCGTTTATATTATAGTAAAATAACGTCGCATAAAGACATGTAATTCATAATATGTGATATATGTATTAACAGAAGGAAAATTCAAGTTGCATGTGAAAAACCATTTTGATTAAGAAATCCTACTACACAGTTTATGTTTACTTAAACGAAAAAATGCTTGAAATATTCCGCCTCTGCCAAGTTATCACCTGTCACCTTACGTAATTTAAACAAATATTATATTGTATATAACACATTGTTAAAAGACGTTTAAAAGAATAGTTTCTTGCCCTTTATTCTCGCAGTGGCTCTATAATTTTTTTTGCTGAACGTGGCAGTATAATGTAGAATATTTCAATATTAAGATTTGTAATTGACTTTCATAAGAGCGTCGTAGACGCCTAAATTGAATAAATGATTTTGAATTTGAATTTGAGGGTCAAAATCAAAAAGCTACTCTCTCCAACGTCATGATATAGTAATTATTTTTGAATCAATATGATTTAAACGGATTTAAAATGAGCTTTATTACTTTACAGTTCCCTTACTCTTATCTACAGCGCATCAGGTTTTTTTTACCTTATCTACGATATTTAATATCATTTGGTGAATGTTGTGAGGAGCTGCAGCTGGATACATACCATCTTTAGTTGACAAAGGCTATAAATAATATGAAACCTTGCGAATATACAGGGTTATTGGTAAAATGCTAATAACCTCTTAGGGTTGACTTCTGCTACTTCTAAGATTTGAAAATATTTCTTTTTTGTATAGTTAAATTTCTTTTTGGTATTTTTTTATCTGTTTTGACTGAATATGTACGAGGACCTGATGTTAAAAGTATCTTGTGCCTTTAATATATTATTTCATATTTTTTATTACTTTGCTCGATGTAAGTATTAAAAATCTATTCAAAGGGAGCACGGTGCGGTTAAGTGTTGCCACGGCGGGCATTTTTGGCTCAGAGTAGGCATTTAAACACAAAAAAATATTTCAAACAAATTAAAAATATTTTTTTCCTATAAAAAAAAAAAACATCTCAAAACGTTTGTTAGGACTAGTAGAAGTCAACCCTAAGAGGCTGTTAGCATTTTACCAATAACCCTGTATAGACAATATCTTGATCTCCCTATTTAATTATACTGGAAGATCAGGTAAGATGAACCTTTTCACCAACAAAAAATTGTGAATTTGCTTGCATATTCTAACGCAACTTATTACATACTATCCTTTTGATAGGATGATTAGTGCAAACCCGGCACTGCTAACGCCAACCATTCCACATCAAAAATAGCAGTTCAAACAAAAAACTTTAAAGCGCTAATGATCCACACTAATTTACCCTACTAATTAAACAAAACTGAGAACAGGCAGATCCGAAGAATTCTACGCAAAAAAACGTTCGGTGGAAGTCACAACTTTCCCGTAATTACTGTAAAGCACCATTTTATGAGTCTCCAAACGCCAGAAGAATGCGAGAAAAAAGTTTTAAATCTCTCTATTCCTTCTCGTTTGCACGTGCTCTGGGAGTACAGTGATAGGAGGAGCGACGAGCAGAGCGATTAGCAAAGCGATTTATTTAAACTTTTTTTTGATGGTATAGTGTTAAGACGGACAAGTTGATGGTAAGCATCACATCTGTTTTTGAAATGAATTTCGCGTCACATTCACACATTTAAATATTCGACCGGGACGAGGTATTCGATCCCCAACGTGAGTGTTTTTGTCGTTTAAATGTATTACACCTGTTCTTTACAATTGCAATGTCACAGGCTTAGTTCTGCTTAAAACTGCACTGCGCTCATCACTCCGAGTCCTTAGTTCTCATGTTTCGTTCGCCTATTTCACTTGCTATAAAGCCCTTCACTCCTGAACATATTGGTATTTGCACACTACTGCTTCGAGGCAGAATATCTGGCACTAAGGCGATACAAGGCGGATTTTTTCGGAACAGTACTACCACCTAAAAAGCTCCTCACATTAGTGATCAACAAACTAAAGCAATGGTTGCAGTCAAACTGTATTGCAGCCGATAGTATATATAGAATTACCATTTATTAAATATATTTTTTAGCAAAATATATTTAATAAATGATAATTTTTGAAAATGTATTTGATAGTCAAATTAATTCCAAAACACGTTGCCCTAAAATAAATATATTCGACACAATAAAATTGCATAAAGTTCAATTCATAAATGAATTGGTAGTGGTTTCATATTTTAGTCATTTGGACTACCTGTGGGCCTGCAACGCAATTTAGGTTACATAGATAACCTAAAATCCATATCTTTATAGTAGCTATATATAGTATTGTATACAATAGTATAGTGTTTTGTTAGCAAACGCATGCCGCCGGTAAATAACAAATACTACAAATCGCTTTATCTCATACTAAGCTCATACCTCAAAACATCGGTGACGTGAAAAATGCAATGGGCGTATTCAGTCAATAAGTTACGAGTAGATTTCAAACGAAGAATCTTCAGTCAACACATTTGGACGAAAGTTTGATATATTTATATTTAGATTACACCTCCTTCGCTCTGGTTCGTTGTGTCAATGGTAGGGCAAAAATAAAAATGAAATCCTTTAAAATAAACATTTTAGTGCGCTGGCTCTGAGTACATATGGGTAACTAAAACCGCAGCTCATGCAATCAATTACCATAAGAGGTATTTAGGAATTGATGATTTTCACCCGTATTCATACTTTTCCTTTCGAATATAAGTAAAGTGAATATATTAGATTTTCTACAATATTTATCGATCATAATAAAATTATTAGAAAGTATTTAAAATTAATTGAGAAGTATTAAAATTATGTAAAATATAATTACAAAAGAAAAAAAAACATTCAATGTTAAATATTCATGTAGAACATTTTCTTTTTATTATAACTTTTTTTGTATATAAATTACTTTTTTATATATTTTATAAATATTTGGTATAGCAAATAGTAAAATATTTTTCAAATTTTATATATACGAGTAATTATTATAATGCACCTCGTCACCATTGCACCGTGGGCCATCACGCTTAGTTGGTTGTTCGAATAATAGGTGACGAACCTATAATTATCATTTTAAATTCACTTACTTAAAAAGTCAAATTCATTTCCACCCTAGAGAGGAAAGTAATTACCGTGAGTCTATCCCGTTCTAAAGGTATTAAACAGAGTATACCACCCGCTACTCGGATCAAACAAACACTTGTATTCGAGCATGATAAATGAAAACTAGTTTTTATGCGAGAAAGCATTTTTACCTTTATTAACCACGAAGAGCATAAAACCATATAAAAATCCGACGACGGGGACCGTTAGGTGCTTGGCGACAGATTTTCTACTTGAGGGTGGTAGCTAGCCAGGCCGGCATTCGAAAAATGACCTATCACCATGCTATAACGACTGCTATCCTAAGACAACAATCGGGACCGACGGCTTAATGTGCCCTCCGAAACACGGAAGCGCTCAGTAGTAATGTCACCAGCGGTCACCCAACCAAGTCATGACCGAGGCGGACGTTGTTTAACTTTGCTGATCAGTTCAGAATGCCTAAGCAAGCTTCGCTACGAGCGCTTCAAATAAAGACCATCTAGATATTTACACTCCGTGCGAGCAGAGTGTTACTGAAATTTTAACCAATTCCTGAGCAAATAATACTACGTGAACCAATGAAATGTTTCTTTAACAAAGCTTTTATACTTAGAAAACTATCGCGAGTTTTGTCCATTATGACTAAATAGGCACCCGGCTGGGACTCGCGTTATATTTACCGGATAGATTCCGACTCCCAGACGAAGGGCTACAATATAGCCCGAAACTGGTCGGAATCTATCCGGTAAATATAACGCGAGTCCCAGCCGGGTGCCTATTTAGTCATAAAGCTTTTATAGTATAAAAAGATTTATTAATAAGTTTTTATTGAAAGTTTCGAAAAACACATCCACAAGAGACGCGATTTTAATCTAACAATTTCAAATGCAAAGAGAATATTAACGTGAGTGTCTCTATTTCAATTTGATATACCAAGACATCTGTGAAACTATAATTGCATTATCTGGTTAATCTAGTTATCATCTTCCCTTTCTCTTATCATACTTTTGTGAGGTCGATACAATTTATCATCTCTAACTTGATTTATGGCCGGATGATCACCAATGGGAATGCTCGTTGAAACTATACCATCTAATTGTGATGTCATATAGGGCTTATCCTAGCTATCCATCGGCATGGCATACTACGCACATATAAATTAATAAAAACATAATTTTACTAACCTTACGGGACCTTATCACCAAAAGCCATTTTCTACTGGTTAGTTAACTTAATCAAATGAAAAACATACATAAAAAATTAAGGAAAAAATAAACCGTTTTGTTTAATTATATTATTATTTATTGATTTCATACTTTCATATTTATTTTATTAAGATTCGGTTGTAATGATTCATAAAAAAATTAGTTCATTACACATTTTAGAGACGTATTATGCAGGTTTATTTAATTTTTGAATAAATATACACTTTTTTTTATATAAAAGGTGTCAAACGAGCAGACGGTCCACATGATGGTATGTGGTCACCGCCGCCTATGAACACCGGTAATATCCGCAGCATTACTGGTGCGTTGCCTACCCATTGAGAGAAAGGACTCTATTCACGCCTCTTTTGAAGCGGTTTAGGTTGTAGACCTGAAGAAAAACTTCAGGGGGAAGAGCATTCCACAACTTACAGGTACATATATGTTAATTTTAATATATATTTTTTATGTCAATAATGTAACGTACTCAATAATATAATATTCAATAATATTAAAAAGTCTACGCTACTAAGAATCACAGAAATCCATTCAAAACGTAGCACAAAAATATGCTAGCCATTAACTCAATTAAAATCACTGTTCATCATAATAAAACGTTCAAATAAACCACAAACGAGATCCGGTGACGTTTAAAACAACTCTTTGGTGCCATCAAACTAATTATTACAAATAACCTTTCTTTCATACAGAAATAGCTATGAAATCTATTCGGGCGTAAAATTTTAAAGCCCTCATAAACGGCAGAGTCAGTTGTTTATGGTTGTTATAACGATTTTTGACGTCAATAGCCATCTTTGGCTATTTAAAATGACATTAACAACCAGTTTAGGAAGGTCTCTCTGGTTCGTAATATTCGTATATAAGTGCCGTGCCTGAGTAGAAATAGCAATTTAACTAATGGCTTAAATGCTGAATTGTCGTTTGTTTACTATTTGCAATTGTAGCATATTTTAAAATTGGTTGTTCCGAAACTTCTGTAAGTGATATCAAACGAAAAAAGGTTAAATTTTACGCATCGTTTGTTATGAAAACAATATAAAAGTCATTTTATAACATTATCATATAAATTGGATACGGTCTGGACTTGACATTGACGTGATAGGAGATGTTTTATTCAGTGATTATTGTGTTATGTGGTAATATAAAAAAATCCAACGGTCCATGTTTCAGAGGGCACGAAGCCATTTTATCTTGGTTGTCTTCTTAGGATAGCAGTCATAAGGCTATGTGGGAGAGTTTGTACGGTCTGAATACTTCGAGATTATCCTGGATATATTCTATTTTTATAGTATGTCGTAAAAGGGACTTCACATCGCCTCATGCAAAGTGAATATGGAATCCAGAAGCGACGATCGTTAATGCAGCCCTAAGTAACGCTTACCTATCACTATTCTTTTGATGACCATAGAGATACATTGCCCAAAACGGGGTCACATCCTCAAATAAAACGGCTGAGAGTTCCACAATTTAATTACACGACAGTGTTAGGAATCACAGTTTTTCCCGTGGGTGCCGGGTCAGAAGTGCACCTCCCCATATCATCCCATAGGTATCGTAGGAGGCGAATAAGGGAAAAATACTGGAAGGTGGGCAGCAGCGCCTTCTAAAGAACTGCCCACTTACACTGCGATCCCCAAGACGCCTGCCAAGCGTGGGGATTATGGCAAACACCCCCTTAATAGGGGAGGCTGTGTTCAGCAGTGGACGATCCGGCTGTTACAGTACAGTACTGAGGATGTTGAACACTATTTATGTAACGGCATACCGACAAGCCAGGTCGGAACAAGTTGTTCGGGATTGGAAATTATATATAAGATTGCAGGTCTCTTCAGAACGTTCTCTGTGGTACAAACAATCCGAACTAAGCATCTATGCATCCACAAGATATCTATCGGAGTCGAATTTTACGCGGCAGAGCCTCTCTAGCTCCAGTTCATACAGCCTCTGATGCTGAAAAACAGCCTGAAGAAATTAAGCCACTTAGCGGGTTATATGCAATCGCCACGGTGGTTAGTTTATCTTGTCATCCAAACACTTAGATGTAAAACTCAGTTTAGTCCTTTAACTATCGGGAAAATGGGATGTCTATCCGCTAAACAGAACTTGTTGACAAAGTTGCTAACCTTAAAAGGGTTATGCCTATAGACCGCCATCTGCAAAGTAAATCCGTGACCAAATACTGGAAACGTGATGAACAGGTACATAATGTCATAGAAATCTATGTTACTCTTAGAAAGTAACATATGTTCAGCAAATCGATTATTCTCACTAAACGCAGAGTTCAAAGTTCTATAAAATATAAAATGTAACTAGTTTATGTAGACGAAACCGGAACTGTTAGTGGTTTGTAAGCTTTTACATGTGGTTTGGAGTGATCTTAGTACAAAATTTATTTCGGTGGATCACGTTTGATAAAATTGATGTTTTTTTCTGTACTTATTTTATAAATTGTGGTCTTTCTGCGACATTTGATTTCAGTCACGCGTTAGATTGTCAAGGGGTGCGATAATTTATTAATATTTACCTTTCATGCCCTCACATCATCCGCTGACAGAGGGGTGGGTTATTTTTAAATTGCGTTAACCGTTTATCCCTATTTTGAAGTTTTCGTTTTTTTCTTGCCTAAGGAAGGTTATCTTGCTCTTTATTGATAATTATTTGAAATACTTGATTTTTAATATAAGAAAAACCTAGTATTTTTGTCTCTTTGATGATGATATATTGAATACTCAACTTTTAAGAAATTATATGGTAGTAACCCTCTAATGCAGTATTAACATAAATATGCTCAGGTTACCACAAAGTTTGAAGCAGTGATGGCTCAGTGGCATTGACTATGGATTGCCGCGCAGCAGGTCCATGGTTCGAATCCCGCCGCGAGCTTGAGCTTCACCACATGGTGGAAGGGCATTTTGCGACTGCCCGCCTGGCTACCAACCACTCTCAAGTAGAAAATCTGTCACCAAGCACCTATCACCGGTGTATTCCGGCAGCAGTCCTTGAGAGCCAGTGAAATTACAGGCTCATGAGACTTAAGGGGTGAAGTGCAATTCGTGACTTGTAACAAAATGCATCCGTTATAGACAGAGGTTAATCCGCTTAACACTAGGTGGGCCTCAAGCTTGTACTGTCACAATAACATAAAAAAAATTCGCTATGTTTACTAATTAAAAACGACATTCAAAATTATCATGTATACAAGTTATATTCCATCTTATTGCAAAACCACTAATAATCCAATACTTATAACCAAAGACATAACCGAAGCCAGAACAGTATCACTCCGAGAAGCTTCATAGTATCCCAGTCTTCTCGTAGTCTTGTCCATTTCCACTAGACATGCCATGATTTCTTCGTTGTTGGGAATAATCTGTTCTGAAGGCAGAAGGAAGCCAGTTTGTCCAAGGTCTCTGAGCTCGAAGAGCATAGAGATGGGGATTTCAGCTGCTCCCTTTGCCCAGTCGAAGCTTGAGCCACTGACTTCATCTTAGAACAAAAATTCACACCTTTATTATCTGATGAGGTTAGCAGAAGTATAATTATCCACATTTTGAGCCTTTTGAGCACGATCCTAGGTTCCAGGCTGTCACTGAATATTTATTTGACAAAAAAATTTAATTACATCGCCGACCTTCGGGACTCCAAAGCAGCGCTTGACACTGGTACATCAAAGTGTCTTTTATTTTATGACTAATGTAATCAATGACGATAAGTTCCCGTGGGGTGTCGGGTTAGCATAGCCGCTTCCCATATCTTTGGGATTATAAGAGACGCCGAAGAGAAAAATACCAGAAAATAGGCAGCAGTGCCTTCTGAAGAACTGATCTTATATTGCAATTCCCAAGCCGCCTGCCAAGAGTGGAGATTATGAGAGACCCTCCATCGATAATGGAAGGCTGTGTTTAGCAATGGTGATACGGAAATGAAATTTCGTAAGCAGGTCAATTACAGTACAATCCAACATATATTTATTTTATTGCTTCATTTATAATTCTCTTTATTTAAGTTTGTGTTGTTGAGATTCTAGCCCGACACATAAATCTTTCTTCTCGAAGAAGTGATAAAGGTAAAAATACGAGACGATTGGCAGCTGCACCTTCGGTGTCTTCTTTGCCATCATACACTGGGATCCTAAAGACGTCTGCCATGCGTTGGGATTATTTCAAGCCCCCTCCTCCCCTTATGCGGGAGGCATTTGTTTGACGGCAGACGTTGTGGCTATTGATGTGATTCCAGATACTCTAATGAGTTTATAGCTATCTGGACTAGGTCAGGCCTTTTCATCTGCAGCATTAAAATGCTACAGTTCAAAATTATGACAGAAAGACTTCGGTCAGATGAAGTTCAGTAGTCTGTCACACATTCCTTTAGGACAGATCCGCTTAAGGGTTGAATACATGAAATATAGATATGAGAAATATATTCTTCATATTTCAATACATACAATCCAATTTCTACCAACAAAATTGGCTCCCCGTTGTAATGCCCTAAATTTTCGAATTAAATTTAATTATGTATACCTAGTTCATTCGTTATAATAACTGTTACAATATTATTATTTTTTTATGTATACTCATACAAAATGTTCGTGACTTCGCACTTTTTCCAAGGTCGTTGTGATCTAAAGGTACATAAACTTGTGTATAACCTTTGAGTTTTGATTTTCTCATGTGTTAACATTAATTATAATGTTTGCTCTAAAAGCATTCTCATTCCGTAGCTTTTGATTTGTTTTATATTAATATGTTTGCCTTATATTTAATTACATTTTACTCATTATATTTATTCAATAGTATAAAAAAGGCAGTAGTGGTGTAATTAAAATAAAAATTCTACATAAATATTTGAGGCTTACATAAAATTTCCTTGGAAGTTCCAACTGTATATCTCGTCCCATGGGTTTCTTCTAGTTTAGCAGCGCCGCGAATAGCAATTTCATACTGTAAAACATTAAGAAAGATTAGCCTAGCACCCATCACTGTGCTTCTACATCTGTCTTTAAGAGCATGTTTTAGTCCAGATTTTGCCTATTCTACATTTTTAACATCATTTTTATCAGCTGATGAGACTCTGGTTAAAGGCCAGCAAACCTGTAGGAAAAAAGAGTCCTTGCCTTCAGTATGGATTTCCGACATCACTAGAATAATCCATATACATATCATAATTGTGGAAGTCACGTAGTCAGAGAGTAACGTGCGATTTACGTGGGATCATTCTTGCCCTACACCGGCAAAATATAGAATGAGCTCCCGAGAAGCTAAAATTTAGGGATCTTCAAAGATTGAGCCAAATGAGTGCTAAATGATCAGCAACGTGATATTGATGATTCTGTATTACTATATCCATTGGCGATGGTGATTACTCGCAACAGCTAATCTGCTTATTTGTGAAGTATTATTTAAAAAGGAGGTGTTTCTTACCATATCAGCATAATTAGAGACTTGAAGAACTTCCACGCCAGACAGATGGCTGAAGGGGATCAAGATCATTTGCGAGTAGGAGTGGAAAGCGTAGTAACAGAGAAAGTTTCCTTGTGTCTTGAGGTTCAACACATAGGCCTGGAGAGCCTGGGCTTCACGCTCCGACGCCGGGACTGGGCCAGCGTAGGTTTGATCGCAGGGGTTTTGTGAGGCTCCTACAGCTACAATAAATATAAAAATTACATATACCTCCTCAAATAAAATCTTCTCATCTGTGTTTAGCTATTCGGGATTAGCACCATATGCATCTACTACATTTATCATAGCAGTACCCACGATTTTCATAAACATATGATTGCAGCTCATGCATGCAATCCCTCAACACGTTCACATGTGTATACTACTGAAGCTTCAAGAAGTTAAGAACTTGAATGAAAATTTGAAACTCGGGTGTTTTAAATATCTTCCTCTTATCCAATCCTCTCACATTCTGTTTTTGCTTTACGGGGCATTTCTCTGATTTTTATAACAATGAAGATGAACTTCTTTTTAGTGGATCAGTATTTGGATTCAGAAAAAAAATATCCGAAAACAAATCGGAATCAAAGGTTTTTCCATAACTTTTACACCATGATTATTATATATAAAAAAAACTGAAATGGAGCTGTTTTCAAATTATTTTATTGAAACTCCTTCCCCAAATATGCATATCTTACATTTTATTACTTTATGAAACCGGGGTATTATTTTTTCGATTTTTTGCGCATTTTGTACAACCAAACATAGCTGCCATGTATAATGCCCATTGAAATTGAACTTTATTTAAATCCTCTTTGGTTTTATTTTACATATCATCACAAGCTTCAAACTGATCTTAATCGTTCCCTTAATAAAACTTTAACATACATTACATATTTAATCACCACTAACTCTGGTTCATAATACATTATATATACAGAGCATAATACGTTTATGGTAAATGGTAATATTTTATTTTCCTACCAAAAACATACCTACACTTATTTTGAATTTGTTGCTTGCAATTTTTAAGGTATTATAAATCATAGTATAGACGTCCTTAATTGTAGGCCTACTATATTATAAAAAAATCAATTGTTGTATGATGACAAATAAAACAGGTATTTAAAAAAATCTAGCTATTTTGAAGCGCTCGTAGCCAAGTTTGCTTAGCCATTCTGAATCGATCAGCAAAGTTAAGCAACGTCCGCCGCGGTCATGACTTGGATGGGTGACCGCTGGTGACATTACTACTGAGCGCTTCCGTGCTTCGGAGGGCACGTTAAGCCGTCGGTCCCGGTTGTTGTCTTAGGATAGCAGTCGTTACAGCATGGTGGTAGGGCACTTTGCAAATGCCCGCCTGGCTAGCTACCACCCTCAAGTTGAAAATCTGTCGCCAAGCACCTAACGGTGTGTTCCGGCAGCTGTCCTTGAGAGCCAGTAACTTTAGGTTAGTCTGAAAAACATCCTCGACCACATCATCACTTACCATCAGGTGAGATAGTGGTCAAAGACTAACCTATCAGGCAATAAAAAAAAAAAAAAAAAAAAAAAACTAGCCTTAACATTAATGTGATTAATACAGAAACAGTAGCATTAATATAGTTGTATGCCTTTTAGTCTAGACAAATATATGCTTATCATTTACTGTACATAGGTAATCATTAATAATGAAATTATAATTTTATACTTACTCATCCAAAGATAATCAAAGTTCCGGTTCAAGTCGATACCATTACCCAAATCAGGGTTATTGCAAGTGACAAAGTTGGCTGGATTTCTGTTCTTTCTCCACATACGATCCTAAAAATATAGCGATATATAACATCAAATAATAAATACTAATAAATGTGGCATTCAAAGGAAAGATATAAAAGACAGGCCAAGGTGAAAGACAGATAATGGTTGGCAAGTACTACCTGCTTGGGAACATGTTATCGAATTAAATAAATTCCATGGCCGACGCAAACTTGCAAGATGTCTGGTCACTGTGAGCGAGTACTGCGTAAATAGGGAACGTTATGATTAAAAAAAATTCTGACATTAGAACAAAATATATTCTTAGTAAATCAAGTGACAAATAAAACCGATTAGTCATCGTGTGACTACGATTACAGCAGTGTTTTAAACGTCAGGACAAAAACAATTATAAATAACCGCGATTTGAACAGTGTATCCGTTAACCGAAATAGTTACTGTGTAATAGTCGCGGAAACCTAAGACAACATTACCTTCTACAAAGGACAAGAAGGAAATCTGTTATCAATATCTTGGTTTTCAATTTCAAATCTGTGTCGCTGCTACTGACAATATCACGGATGTGTTCTGTGTGATACTTTTTATAGGTATGAGGATAGGGTAGGGCCTCGGCCATTGACTGCTTATTTTTGACAGCCATGTTCATCGTTCTATAACTCTTCCATAAGGTCTACGAGTGACAGTAGCTAGTTACTTCCAAAGTCTAGAGTTTTAATACTTTTAAAAAGTAGAAGATTTTGAATGGACTTCCAAAATAGGAGGAGGTTCTTTATTCAGTATTTATTTTTATGTTTGTTACAGCAGTACCCCATCGTTCATACACTGATTTGGATTTAATGTTTTTTTTGAAATGTTATAATTTCAGATTAAATCAATAGAAATTTCATAAATATTAGTTCAATGATTTAGTTTTAAATCAAAATTTATGAACATAATATATATGCAGTGAATGAAATAACTTATCAGTGGTGTTTTCGGTTACTATAATAGCCTTAATCTTCCAGTATCATCGTCAGCTGATGACGGAACTGGAAAGTACGCAATAAAAACTCGTAATGAAATGATGTTACCTGGATGTGGTTGTCTTTTTTGTAAATGATATAAATTATAAAATTTTAATACTTACACCATCAAAAGTGTGAACGTATCCATCAGGGTTTGTAACGGGAAGTATATGCCATATAAAAGCTTCCGCCATAAGTCTGACATCAGGGTCATTACTACTCAAAAACTCCTTGATTATCCACGTAACTGTGGCAGGAGAAATCCATTCCCTAGCGTGAATGCCTCCTTCAATCATTCCTATCAAAGGATTCGGTCCTCGTGAACCAGCTTTGAAGTCGATGATGACTCCTTTAAGAGGACGTCCTTCATGTGAAGTTCCTATATTGACGGTGGTGACGATACCAGGATATAGTTGTACTAACTCATCAAGCCAAGCATGGATTTCAGCCAGGGTGTGGTATTGAGTCCAAGAGAAGGAGCCAAGAGTTTCACTTCGGTCTATGTTTGCAGGCTTCAATTGAGCGTTGATAAGACTGAAATATTATAATCTTCTTAGCAACTAATCTTACTCTAATAAAAATTACAAAATTGGATGGTTAGAATTATATTAAATAGTATATATATTATAAAGTATAGATGAAGCGAAAGAGATCTGTCGTAGCAAGTAGAAATCAGTGGTCACTGCTTACCCCTACGGGAAAGAGGCGTGATTTTATGTATGTAGAATTATATTCATCAGCTTCAAGAATCATGATACTCAACGTTGAAACAAAAAGGTAAATATATAATAATATATGTTGCCGATTGGCGGTCTGTAAGGCCAATTTGAAACAAAGATGTACAAAAACATTTAAATATTTTATATATTAAAAATTAACGTATTGGTTTTGGTCAAGTTGTAAGTTTAAGACAGTTTATTTTGAAAATAATGTCAAAAATAAGTTGTTTTGACCACATATAGCGTCGTATCAGGATAAAAAGAAGAATAAATGTGCATGTGTGTGTCTATTTGATATCGCTTAACTTAAGTGGTTGTCAATGGATGAACGAATGGTAACGTCACTTGTCACATAATATAGGAAGCTAGCAAATTATGACTCCAAGAGTACATTTAACCTGCTTCAGAATCTGATTGAGAATGTGGGAACAGCAATGTAACCGAGCTTCATATATAAACATTTGTCAACAATAATTAAAGAGACTTACTCTTGAACGTTGGCGATGCTCAGACTAGCATTCAAGCCAGCTGTTTTTGTGTACTTAACAAATTCTGCATCTTGAGCCGGAGAGACCATTATCCGGGCATCACCTCCCACGTAAAGCACATCGCTCCAGAAGTCGTACTCCTTCTTCAGATCATTGAGCATTTGCACTTGGCCCTCAGACGTTGGTATCACATTGTACACCTTATATCCATCGTAACTCTTTGAAGCTGAAGTTAAGACTATCAGGCCTAAAGCAAATAATATTTTACCCAGCATTTTAGCTGAACGTCCTTATTATCAACGTCTCAATGTTAGAGTGATAAAATAATGTAAACTAACTATATTTGATCCGAGTAATAAAACTATAAAATTTATTGTGGTATATCCATTATGTAGATAAAACCATGTTTATTATTTAGGATTATGTAAAAGTTTGCCTATTGGTACTCGTAAATCAACAATGTCATGAAGATTATGAAAAGACGACATTTGGAAGCATTGATAGCCTAGCCTAGTCGGAATAGAAGAAATGTTGTGAAGTTACGCGGAACCTTCTTTGGGATAGGATAGCCAAAGAACAAAAAGGCGCTCTGAGTAGCGTTAAATACTTTGTTGTCTGTCTGTCCTTTCTTGTGATGTTTAATGGTAAGCTTTGTATATAACAAATTAATTTAGTCACAAGTAACGAGATTCACTGTGCGTACATGACCTAGAGATATACAATTGTTAAATCTCATGTGGCTGTAATTTCTAACTGTTTTTTATGGAATTGTGATGGAACAAGCTCGAGGCCCATCTGATGTTAAGTGGACTAACCTCTGCATATAACAAATGCATTTTGTGACATGTCACGATTTGCCCTGCGCCCGTCATCTTTAGATTTATTTATCAAGTCACAAGTTTCATGTACACAATTTCACTGGCTCTCAAGACTGCTGCCAAAACGCACCGTTAGGTGCTTGGCGACAGATTTTCTACTTGAAGGTGATAGCCAGGCTATCTATTCGCTAAATGCCCTTCCACCATACGGTGAAGCGCAAGCCCGGGGCAGGATTCAAACCATGGAGCTGCTGCGTGGCAGTCCAAAGCCAATGCCACTGAGCCATCAATGTTTCAAAATCCAAATCGATATGGTTTCAAGGACTTCTGCCGGAACACACTTTTAGATGTTTTGCGGCAGATTTACTAGTTGAGGGTGGGAGCTAGCCAGGTAAGCATTAGTTACGGACCTTCATAGCTGTTGCCACTCGGTTATCATTGCTTTAAAATAAATGTTACGGTGTCTAGTAAATGTATATATAATCTAACTTTACGAAATAAATACTACTATTCGTGGCGTTCCATCCCCATTCGATTGTAAAAATGAAAGGACAAGTTAGAGTTATGAGTCACATGTCATGTTAGCTTAGCGGTCAGAGCATACTCTGGCTATAAGGGTTGATGGCAAGGCTTCGAATCTTTGTGTGATGACACATGACTATATTTTTTTCTATCGTTATTTTATCATTTTTTAATATAAGTTTAATTTAATTGAACATCTCTATATTTAATAATTTAATTTAGTTTAATTAATGTAGTCATCGTCGACCTCCAATCAAACAACACTGCAGATTTAAAATATTTCATATATTAAATAGATATATTACATTTATCCTCAGAATATTTACATAGAAAACATCACAGCTGAAATAAGTAACAGTGCACTTATACCAAATGTGCTAGCCGAGCTGGGATATTGATAATAGCCCATTTCTCGGGTAACTCTATCCATTTCAACGAGACCGTCAATAATTTCACGATTGTTGGGAACAATGAGCTCGGAAGGCAGAAGGAATCCGTATTGGCCGCTGTCTCGGAGCTCGAATAAGTAAACGATGGGAACCCCAGTTGATTTTACCCAGTCGAAACTACCTCCGCTAGTTGGATCTGCAAAGAAAAAGAAATAGATTATGTTTAAACAAAGGAACCGACTTCCCATACTGTTAATTATGAAATAACTTGTTGAAGTCGCTACGATGCTGTTCAAGATTTTTGACCTTGCATTATCATGGTCCGACTTCCAAAGTAATTTCATACTAATGAACAACCCATGAGGTGGGGGGGAGGGTGGGTGATATTGTAGCCCGGCACCCCACAGCAACAGCAAATGTATGTATAGAAGTAATAAATAAACTCACATAAAATGTCTTGAGAAGTCCCAACGAGGTAGTTTGTTCCATATTTTTCTTTCAGTTTATCCATTCCTTTAATGGCGATTTCATACTAAAAGAAAATAAGGTCATGTTATGGTTATCTTGTAGTTTTATGTAATAAAAGACCACAAAATTTCCTCCTCTATGGGAAACCCAAAGTCACCCGGTAATAGGCACAAGATATATGACCTCTAATCATCATCCGTCTGTAATCATCAGTCATTACAGACGGAGGATTCATACGTTGTTTTTGAACTGCTTTGATAAAAATATACACATTACAGCTTGTAGCCTATAAAAAAGGTTATTTGTTTTTATTTTTGCTGATAGGCTAGCCTAATTATCTTGTAATGGAGATATATTTATATATCATATATAAATTTAAATAACTGATCAATACCTATTATATCTCCTTCAGTAGGTAGAAACAATAGCTCCATGGAGGGCGGCCGCCCAGAACGTAGTTCCCAAACCGTTTGTTCTTGGCTGGTACAATGAACGCACAACCAAAGAGCTGGTTATCTTGGTTAGAGTATTAACATGACAACCAAGTAACGTAACCAGCTCAGGTCTTTAGGTTCTGTTTTCTTTAATTTATTAATAGCTAATAGGCTAGCCTGTGACCACTCACTCACACCGGATGAAATTGATGAAATTGTTGTCAAAGATGTTGTTTAGGCTAACCTTGCATTAAGTAATGTAATCCGCAGGTCATACGTTATTGCAAATAATAAAAATAATAAAAACACCGCTATGTACTTTGCGATAGCTTTTCTATTTGCGCAAGGTAGCTAGCCAGGAGTTTACCCATCCAAGTCAAAACCGTAACGGACGTTGCTTTAGTTGATCGGTAAAGAACGACCAAGCAAACAACCCTACGAGTGCTTCGTTTTATACTCATATCTTAAACCTTACCATATCGGCATAATTGGGAGCCTGCACAACATCTGCTCCACCCAAATGGCTGTACGGTACCAGAACCATTTCTGAGAAGGAATGGAAAGCGAAGTAGTATACAAAGTTTCCTTGTGAAGACAGCGCTGTGACGTAGTTATAGATGGCTATTGCTTCCGGCTCGGAGAAAGGCACTGGGCCGGCAAAGACTTCGGTACATGGGTCTTGAGATGCTCCGACAGCTGTAAAAAGTAATTTCGTTAATTTTCTTGCTTACTTATCGGAACATCTTATTTAATTCGGAATTGAATTTGAGCTGCTTCTCATTGTCGTTAGGGTATTCATGCCAGTAAAATTACAGGCACATGAAATTTAACAACTTTTTTTCTCAGAGTGATAAGTGCAGTACTACTAGTGACGTACTGTATCTGTTATAGGCAGAGGTTAACGCTTAGCACCAGGCAGGCCTCAAACTTGTTCCACCATGGTAGCATAAAAAATTAGAAAAACAGAAAGTTGCTAAAAGTTTCACAGATCTGTATACATACTGTCAGTTTGTTTATTATTTCAGCAGCTGTTTTCAAATTTGTATATCATGACAACTTGGGTGATATTGATAGTACAGAGTATAAATAAAATGAAATATTCCATAGGTTATATAATAAAAAAGAATAACGTATCTCATTATGAACGAATTATTACAATATGTGTATTATGAGAGGAGTGTACTGTATTTGGTAGGATTCGTAATTAAAAAATCAGGTATAAAAAACTGGTAGCTACACAAGCACGTTCTCCGCTTGTATCGTTACTTTATAAAATGACCAAAAAAGACAAAGCTCAATCTTTCACGTTAGCAGGTCTGGCTACATAGTAAACAACTAGCTCTCATAAACACAGGGAATCCTACCGTGAGAGCTAGAGTTATTGATATTATCTTTCTTAAAATTGCAAACATTGTCTAGTTTTAGAATAGTTTTAAGATAATTAAGGAAAACATATTTGTAACAAAGAAATAAATAAATTATGTAATTAAAAATTATGAAAGTACATATTACTTTTTACTTTTTTTTACTTTTTTTTTATATTACTTTGTGAATTGTATTATTCTTCACATTATGTTTGACTGTTAAATCTACCTGCATGCCTTTGTATCTCGAATGTTTGTACGCCTTTTTAAGGCAAAACATGTGGATCTTTACTTTTATTGAACATCAATGAAATCTATTATTTATAACTTGGAAATTCGACTTTTAATATTATTTTCTATTTTTCGTTGACATTTATTTATTCACTGACATTTCTTTCTATTTTATATTGCTGGTATAATGAATTTTATTTCTTATAACATGACATAATTCTGTATATTTTAATTTTAAAATTTTGTATAATGTATCATTTGCATGCTAATTATGGCAAGGATGTATATGGAACTTTTTATATTATAAATCCTACAACATGTATTACCTACATCTTGCTAATAAAATCTTTGTCTTTGACTTTGGCTCATTTTAGGTACAAAACTACAAGTTTGTATTCGGCGTATCCTTCCAGGCGGATTATTCTATGGTGCGTACCGCGTCAGTAGAGCTACGCGTGGCGTAGCTATGCGATAGAAAAAAACCTTGTAGGTGAATTGCACTGAGCTGATTTCTGAATTCCAGGTATGTACATTTTAAACATTTTCAACCTTTGTTTATATATTTATAGCTGTATATATAACTAGTTTGATATCTATGGCATGTGTTCAGATAAGTAAAAATTACCCAACGTAAAATTCCTCGAACATATGAACTCTACAATATAGGTTGATTAACTGATTAGCTCGTGAATTACGGTTATCTTATCGTATAATCACTTGATAAAAAATATAATGATTTTAATGTTTTTGTCATAAATTCTGACATTTATATTGGATCCCTACATTTTTTTTAGAAATTATGCGATGGTTTTCAATTTCACCATTGGGTTAGAGATAACGTGGTAAAAAATATAAGTAGGCTTTGCCCAGAATTTCTACACATTTGTTTATTTTTTTTATTTGACTACTAGCCCGAAAATACTGATAGGTGCAAATTCACACAAACATATGTTTAATTTTTTGATAAAACTATCGTGGTCATGTCTTAAGTCACATAAAATTATCTTTTAAATTTCATCAATCAATAATTTAATCATGTGATATTAACATGGTAAACTTTTGTAATGACCTTATGCTCTTTCATAAGGTCATAACAAAAGTTTGCCTGGCATGTGGACTCTCTACAGAAAGAAACAATTTTCTCTTGACTTATGTTTACCTGATTATTTTCTCGTACGAAATACATATTTTCTATCATTTCCTTATTCAAACGGGCTCGCTGTTATAGAGAAGATTTACGCTGTAGTCTTCAGTCATGTTATGCAAATTATAAAATTGTCCTGTAAACTTACCTAGCCCAGTTCTTATATTTTTTTTTCATGTTATTGTGACGGATCAAGCTCGAGGCCCACCTCATGTTAAGCGGTATCCTCTGCCTATAACAGATGCATTTCGTCACAAATCACGAATTGCACTGCGCCCGTCATCATGAGACATAGTTGTTAAATCTCATTTGCCTGTAATTTTCCTGGCTCTCAAGGACTGCTGTCGGAACACACCGTTAGGTGCTTGGCGACAGATTTTCTACTTGAGGGTGGTCGCTAGCCAGGCGGGCATTTGCAAAAAGCCCTTCCACCATGCGGTGAAGCTCAAGCCCGCGGCGGGATTCTAACAACAAATACCTAAACAGTGTCATATACTTTACCTCCAAACAGCAAACACTGCTGTTTAGGTTTGAAGGGCACTTTAACAAGTAAAACTACTGGCAATCAAGACTTTAAAATCAGCGTGTCAAGCACAGTGCATTATCACTCCTATAGTGTACACTGTAACTGTAATGGACAGACGTAATGCTTACCGTCAAGCACCGGATTCTCAGTCTCAGCAATTTTGTTATGACATTGAAAAAAAAGTGAAAATCAAAAAGGTGAGCATCGCTGCGAAGCATCAAAAGGTGCTAATAGGTCCGGAACAAGCATGCACAAACTATCTACCAGATACATAGGCAAGCATAAGAAGTCATAATAAGATGTTTTATTAAGTCATGTATATATAATATGTTGTATTTAGTTGGTACTATTTGGTAAATCAATTGTAAAAAACTTACTCATCCACAAGTATCCAA
Organism: Plagodis dolabraria; assembly: GCA_963854805.1. Lineage (NCBI taxonomy): Eukaryota > Metazoa > Arthropoda > Insecta > Lepidoptera > Geometridae > Plagodis > Plagodis dolabraria. Next base: position 24,559,379 of record OY978459.1, read on the forward strand.
AATTTCTGTTCAGATCAATTCCATTACTTAAATCAGAGTCTAAATTCAAGTGGGCACAAGAGGTGTTATGCGCGGTGTTTCTGTTTTTCCTCCACATTCTGTTCTGTAAAAAGATTTTCTTTGAAAAACTACTTTCTTAAAGTTAACCAGAGTGGCAAATGTTGTATTTTGTTGTTTCTGTCCTTATTTCATACTAACTGAGATGGCATTACATTCCTCTACTTTGTTATGTTGCTTGTCATTTTATGAATTGCAAATACAGCCAGTAATTAGCGTGTTAGCATTTGCTATATATCTCTTCGCCATGTGGTGAAGATGTGCGTTGAAGCAGAGACTTATTCAAAAATCGGATAGAAAATATAACTATACTATGAACTAACATTGGTATATATGTATTAAGCACTAAATTTCAGCGCTCACTCTGCTCGTCTGTAACTGTATTGATATCCGTACACTTTACTTTAGAGTAGCTTCTTGAGTCATTTGTGCAGTGTGCTCGCTTATAGAGTGGTGGTAATATAAAGAAAATCCGAATCAAAGGTTGAATCTGGATGTAAATAAAGAATTCAATTTGTAGAAGGGTAAAAAATTGATATTTAAGTGAATAAATACGAGGTAATACTCTAATACCACAATAGAAAATCATTGTATTCATCTAAATGCCACACCATCTGGAATTCAAATGTAAAAAGCGATCTAACTTATTAAAATGATTTAATTTAGTGCTACAGCAAATGTCTGTCCACGGCGCTCTCATCCATGCAAGCCGTTGCTGTCAGCAAGTTACACCAAGTTTTTATTAGTAATAGCTTCTCTAGTATGAAGTACTTTATACCTCGAAGGTATATATAAATACTCACATCATAATATGCATTATATGTATAAATACTCACATCAGTAAATGTGTACGCATAACCATCAGGATTCACAACGGGGAAAATATGCCATACAATATTTTCGGCTAAAGCCCTGACACTAGGATCTGTGCTCTCCAGAAACTCTTTGATTATCCAAGTCACAGTAGCAGGAGATATCCATTCCCTAGCGTGGATTCCGCCTTCAATCATGGCTATTGCTGGCTCATGTGATGAAAGATGTACTTTTTTATAGTCAATGATGACTCCTCTAATATCGCGGCCGTCTACAGATTCTCCCACGGTAACCAAAGTTACTACGTCTGAATGTTTTTCGGCTATTGCATCGAGCCATTCGTTGATTTCATCTAGGGTCTGGTAGTAGTCCCATGCGTATTCAGTAATACTCCGATCCATGTTTCTAGGTCGACGAAGCTGGTCGTCTATCAGTCTGGAACAGGTAATACCTTTATTAGGTACAGAGAGTGTATTTTTACTATTTCGTAATATTAAATGTATTGCCTCGAATTAGTAGTTTAAAGGGATGGTTTCGCTTGGGAATTAGTGTTGAATGACATTATGATACATAAGTGTTGAAAGAATATTATAATATTATATGCTTTGTAATATTGAAGAACTTCTAGTGGAGCTGGCCTAGATATTTCCATCGATCAAGAAGATTAAGCAAAGTTTGCTGCAGTTATAAATGGTTTGATTGAGCGTTCGTTGCATTTACTACTGAGCGCGTGTTTGCTTTCCAGGGCAAGCTAAGTTCCAGGGCAACTCGGCTGTTGTCCAATGATGGCAACCATTATTACATAGTGCCATATTTAAATACTCGCCTGGCTAGCTACCACTTTCAATCGTACCATTCCCTGTTTCCCTGTCGAAGATGATAAAATTGTTATGAATGACTATCCTATAGGTAATAAAATAAAATAAGTTTTGTGCTTACTTTTGGACATCTTGAATAACCACATTGCTGTGTACTCCATTACTAACCAAATAGTCTTCAAATTCTTTCTGCTGTTCTGGAGCAACCATAATCCTAACATCACCGCCAATTTTGATTATATCGCTCCAAAAGTACCATCTTCCTTCCTTATGCAACTCATTAAGAACTTTCACATCGTTATCTGACTGAGGTACTATTTTGTATACTTTATTATTATTATATTCTTTATATTTTGCATTAACAGCAACTAGCAAAGCAAAAATAACAAACAATTCTTTAATTTTCATTATGTCCATTAGCTAACTAATCAGACTGAAAAATATGTGATTGTAAGATTTAATGATAATATGTACCTATGGATTAAACGATAACTAAGTTATCTTTTTTGTAGTCAATGTAGGTATGCAATGTATCTATGAAAACTGTATTTATTACACAACTAGCGGCGCGCCCCCGCTTCGCACGGGAATTTCACAAAAATTATAAATTGGAATACATTAAAAAAAAAACTTGTTATTGTGACATAACTGTATAAATATGGTATAAATTGTTAGACATATGGTACTGTTTGTTGAGATATTGTTTATATGTTTAACGATTTTTTATTTTTCTCATGGAGAACAAAGTTCACTTATAATGAGATACAGTTGAGTATTTAACTTAAAAACTAATTAATCTAATTAGCCAAGTTTCTATATGATATGTTAATCCAGTGATCTTACAATATGTTATCAAATATATATTTTTTTAGTTTCTTTTTAAATAAATTAATTTGACAGTCTTTGAGATCTTTAGGTAACTCGTTATAGAACTGTGCTCCTTCATACAATATGTTCAGATTACCGTACATTTTGGTTCTTGAAACTCTTGTCCTTAATTTGTTTTGATTTCTTAAATTATAAGTAAATGCTCTTTTAGTAAATTTAATTTCTGTACGTATTTTTTGTGATAGAATTTTTTTTATAATATACATGTATTGTAATGGTAAAGTTGCTTTATGTTAAATTTGTTGTTTGGTAAAGAGTATTTACTATTAGTTAGGTAGTGGTATTTAAAAAGGGTTTTGATAAGTTTGTTTTGTGATATCTGAAGGACATTTATTTTTTATTTAGACTAGAAAATTGTAGTTCATCACTTTGCTCTATCAACGATTTCTTAGTACGCGATATAACGATTTTTGGTATATTTTTATATTTTGCACACGTTGGGTTATATTATAAAAGTTATCATACTGATCCCAAATTTTGAAAATATTCTATAACTTATGTTCATCAAGACATCTGCCATTATTCACCGTAAAATGCTTGGTGACTGATTTTCTACTTGAAGGTGCCAGTAAACTAGGCGGGCATTTATAAAAACCTACCACTATCCTATAACGACTGCAATTCTAAGACAACACTCCGGACCGACGGTCGTAGAAAATATCTCTAGCGGTCACTTCAGCGGACATTGCTTAGCCTAGGTGATTGAATAAGAGTGACTACGCTTTAGCACTCCCTAAATAACCTACGTGGAAATCAAACGTAGGACCTTGTTAAGAGTTACACTTTTGCAAATTTACCAATTGGGTTTATATAGAAGAAGCTTGTGGATTGCATTTCTATCGCTGATTTTATCACATCTAAAACTTATCCCGTCAACTTACTTAATCAAATATTTCAATAGTCTTCTTATTAATGTCCTTGTTTCACTCTTAGTGGAAGCACATCGAAGAATTCTTCCAATGTGCTACTATCATGATAAGTGCTACACGTTAAGATCCAGTCTTAACCCTCTAGGGGCTAACCAGTACTAAATATCTTAGTTGGACAGATTTTTAGCAAAACATATTGAGTTTGTAGCAGGTACATACATACATACATAAAATCACGCCTCTTTCCCATAGGGGTAGGCAGAGACCACAGATTTCCACTTGCTACGATGCTTACATATCTTTTTCGCTTCATCTACACTCATCAATCCTTTCATACATAAGCGTCGGTTTAGGGTACTCCTGACCTGGCCTTTTTTCAGAACATCTTCAATCTGATTTCGGAACGTTCGCCTAGGTCTTCCCCTTCCAACACTTCCGTTCACTTGTCCCACGTATACCTGTTTAGTCAATCTCATTTCATTCATTCTCTCTACATGTCCAAACCATCTTAACATACCTTTCTCGATTTTGGTCACTACATCCTCATTCACACCACATCGTTCCCTTATCACACTATTCCTTATCCTGTCACTCCGTTTGACTCCAATCATGCTTCTCAATGCTCTCATCTCCACTGCATTTATTCTACTTTCATGCTTTTTCTGCCATACCCAACTTTCACTCCCATACATTAGTGTCGGAACCAACACTCCCCCATGAACAGCCAGACGAGCCTTCTAAGACACCTTCTGACTGTTCATAAACGCGTGCAATGCTCCATTAACCATGTTTCCAGCATTCACTCTCCTTTCTATATCACTTTCACACTCTCCATCTTTTGTAAACATGGATCCCAAGTATACAAACTCTTTCACTTGTTCCACTTTTTCACCTCCAATCACAATATTGCAATCGGTCACTCTATCATCTCGTTCAAACACCATAACTTTCGTCTTATTTACGTTTACTTTCATTCCCTTTCTTTCTAAAGCCTCATGCATAACATTTACCATCTCCTGCAACTGACTACTGACGACGCAAGTATCACTTGGTCATCAGCGTTGAGAAGACATTTGATGAGTAACTCGTTCATTCTTAATCCACATTCACTGTCTTTCAGGTTTGTCAAGCAATTATCCATGAATAAGTTGAACAGCCACGGTGACGCTACACATCCTTGTAGCAGGTACCCGAATTAAATGTCAATCTTGATTATATTACTTAGCCCATAGTTATTTTTAAAGCACGTTACAGACTTACTAAATAAAATGGCAAAGTTGACTATAAATTACGCTTGAAAATTTACTTATTTAGTAAGAATAAAAATATAGCTAGCTAGTAGCTAGTATAATAATATTGTTTACCTTAGCAAGAGGGACAAGTTTATCTATTCTTTTGATTTAAATGATAATTTGGTGTAGGGATTATCCCAAACGCATAGCGACTACATCATATTGCCGCCTCTTTTTTACACTTACGCACTCCATGATGGTATTTCAGCTCTTTTCAGAATTTTGATTAAAATTATTTTTTTTTTTTCATAAATATATTCCAGCAAGTATATCTGAGAGTATCCAGTAGGTAAATTGAGTAATGAAAAACTATAGGAACAATTTGTTTTTTGTATTTAAAAAATCCTATAGTATTAAAAGAGGTCACAGAAATGAAAATGTACCATTTCTTTTCAAAAAAATCATCAAATGTATTGATTATAAACTACTCTGAGATGGTGATATCAGGTGAGCTTTTTTATGACTCAGAAAATAAAAAAAACTCTAACATACATTACCAAGTTATATATTAACATTTTTTGGATAATCTTTTGCATGCTGTCTTCAATTAAATTATTATTTCCTATTATAATTGGCTTCTAAACAATCTAATTTTATATGAGGAAACCATTTGTCTTAGGAATGAATCATTGGAACTATTACACTACACATAACGGCAACAATAGAACTAACAGCACTGATAGCGGAACTCTGATAATAACCAAGAGTTCTTGCAGTTTTATCCATTTCGATAAACGCGTCCATCATCTCTAAGCTGGTGTCCACGATCTGTTCAGAAGGTAAAAGGAAGCCAAACTCCCCAAGATCACGAAGTTCTATGAGATAAACAATGGGGACATCCACTGCATATTTCACCCAGTCAAAGCTGGTTCCACTCATTGGATCTGAAATAAATTAAATGAAATTAACTTAATAGCTAAATTCAAATTCAAATTCAAATTCAAAATCATTTATTCAATTTAGGCGTCTACGACGCTCTTATGAAGGTCAATTACAAATTTTAATATTGAAATATTCTACATTGTACTGCCACGTTCAGCAAAAAAAGTTTATAGAGCCACTGCGAGAAGAACGGGCAAGAAACTCGGGGCCATTCTTTTAAAGCTTGTTCAGTCACAATAACATAAATAAAAAAAAGAAGCAGTAATTACAAACAAGACAAATTTTGCAACTTACTCTATACTGACTGTGGAAACAGATGGTCATGCATGAGTTTAGATCCCGTTCACATATCTTTTTCTTTTAGTTGTTATTTTGTAAGTTTTTTTTTTATGCCTGATAGGTTACCCTTTGACCACTACCTCACCTGGTGGTAAGTGATGATGTGGTCGAGTATGTTGTTCAGACTAACCTAGAGTTGTTGGCTCTCAAGGACAGCTGCCGGAACACACCGTTAGGTGCTTGGCGACAGATTTTCAACTTGAGGGTGGTAGCTAGCCAGGCGGGCATTTGCAAAGTGCCCTACCACCATGCTGTAACGACTGCTATCCTAAGACAACAACCGGGACCGACGGCTTAACGTGCCCTCCGAAGCACGGAAGCTCTCAGTAGTAATGCCCAACCAGCGGTCACGTTCAAGTCTAATATTCTTGAATATAAAGCATTTGTAGCACTTATGTGCATGCATGACAACATACAAATTCTGACAAACACCACAATATATTTGCATAAACAAGATAGTTATCAATATATTATATATAGTATAGCTCGAGGCACACCTGATGTTGAGCGGACTAACCTCTGCCTATAACAGATACATTTCGTCACAAGTCACGAATTGCACTGTGCCCGTCACTTTTAGACATAGTTGTTAACTCTCACGTGGCTGTAATTTCACTGACTCTCAAGGACTACTGCCGGAAGACACCGTAAGTGCTTGGCGAGAGATTTTATACTTGAGGGTGGTTGCTAGCCAGGAGGGCATTCACAAAATGCCCTTCTACCATGCGGTGAAGCTCAAGCCCGCGGTGGGATTCGAACCATGGACCTGCTGCGTGGCAGTCCATAGCCAATGCCACTGAGCCAGCACGGCTTCAAATTACTGCTGTCACTTTGCCACGTATGCGCGGCTAGTTTAGAGCAAGTTGCAAAATTAATCTTTGCATTTAAGTTATTATTGATGTCACATTTCCCTCTTATTGCGATCTATTCCTTATGAATACCAATGCAGGTATGTTATTGAATTAAATTTTATAAATATTCTTAACCAATACCAAAGCATGACGGAGAGCAAACAAAAAAATATTTGAAATTCTGAGCCAATTAAGAATACAGAACAACTGAAATTGACAGAACACTACAAATATATTATTCGTATTCGCAGCATTTTTTTATTTTTTCCCACCATTGCCATACCCTTACAGGGTCATATGTAAACAAACATGTAAAATAAATGTACACACAAACATGTTATATAAGACCTGCATGTAACTACATATGTTGCAATAAATAATTGAGTATTGAGTATTTTTATGCATGATAGGTTAGCCTTTGACCACTATCTCACCTGATGGTACGTGATGCTGTAGTCGAAGATGTTGTTCAGGCTAACCTAGAATTACTGGCTCTCAAGGACAGCTGCCGGAACACACCGTAAGGTGGTCGGCGACAGATTTTCTACTTGAGCGTGGCAGCTAGCCAGGCAGGCATTCGCAAAATGCCCTTCCACCATGTTATAACGACTGCTATCCTAAGACAACAACCGGGACCGACGGCTTAACGTACCCTCTGAAGCACGGAAGCACTCAGTAGTAATAGCGGTATATATCAGCGGTCACCCATCCAAGTCATGACCGCAGCGGACGTTGCTTAACTTTTCTGATCGGTTCAGAATGGCTAAGCAAACTTCGCTACGAGCGCTTCAAAAGATGGATTTAAAATGTCGTGGAAGATTGCAAAATTCCGCTCGTGGGTTAAAATTATCCTTTCGTTGTAATCTTGTAAGTATAATCATACTGATTATCTTCTTTAGGAACTTAATCACTTCTTATTGTATGCTTGTTGAGTGATACTTACACATGACCTCAGCTGATACTCCAACTCTGTACGTAGTGTTGAATCTTTTGTATAGTGCATCAGAGCCTCTAATAGCGATTTCATACTGAAAAATAATATGAAATATTAAAAATACGCTCAGGCCTAGTCCTCGTCATATACGTAACGGTGTTGGGAATAGGTTAAGGAAATAGTAGGGCTCAATAACATAAATCTAATATGCTCGAACTTTATCATCTAATAGACATTCAAAAGTTCCTTTACTCGCCTACCATCTGTATCCATAATCTGATAATGAAGTAGAATAATAACAAAATATTATTAATGGCTATTAAGATGAATAGAAATGACCATTATCTTGATGTTGTTGTAACATCTAAGTAGGTAAAATTCATTACTTTAAAAGCACTTAGGTATATTGGATTAGATTTAAAATTAGGTCAAAACCTAGTTTTTCCACTTTCCAATCTTCTTCTAACTTTTCCAATCTATTGAACGCTTTTCATTTCAACAACCTCTTAACTGATTAGGTGTATGAAAAATAAAATACACTTTTACAAGTACCTACTGTTAAATTGTAAAATGTTTTAACCAGCTCTTGAAAGCATACTGTCAAACAAATTCAGAAAAGCTCTATTTTATTATAGTTACTAATAAGTTTTTGGCGAGTGCCAGAGTCTCAAACACTCTTTGAGAATGACCTATATTCACCCAATGTGTTGAAGCTATACTTTGAAAGATCTAATTTCAATACTTGAGAACTGTATCAGCCGCATTGTCCACTGCTGAATATAGCCTCCAAATGAAAGGGGGTTTGCTATAATGCCCACGCTTGGCAGGCATCTTGGGGATCGTAGTTTACCGGTACCAGTACCTTTAGTCGCTTCTTACGACACTCACAGTTAGTTAGCAATGGGGGCGAGACATTCTTGACCGGTGCCCCACGGTGCTAGCTTGAGTAACAACCGTTAAAATATTCCAAATAGTCAATCCCTAACGTGATGCCTTAAAATTTGGTTCCGTCAAAGGATACGAGTAGCTACACTAACCATATCAGCATAGTTGCTAGGTCTGCCTACAGCACCACCACTGCTTAAATGACTGTACGGTACAATGATCAGCTGTGTGAAAGAATGGAAGGCGATGTAGTAGATAAACTCTCCTCTTTCTCTTAAGCTGTTGACATAATTGACAATAGATCTGGTTTCTGGTTCGGAAGCTGGTGCAGGACCGGCGTAGGTGTTTGTGCAAGAATCGTTTGAAGCTCCGACAGCTGAAAAGCAAAATTGAATATTTGAACTAAGTAAATGAGTAGTGCTCTAAATAGCATCATGCCCAAATTCAATGAAATAAAAATATTACAATCGATTCAAATTTATGGGAAAATTATATTTACTTTCTTTTTTAGAAACAGTTAGTTTTACTAAAAATATTTCTTTACAAATCGAATCTTTTAAAATATTTAATTACTCCTGATTAGGTACCCCTTAAGTTACGTACTCGTTTAGCAGCTACTAAACTAAGTTCTTAGGTTTGTCAGATTTTCCTGATTATTAATGTAAATATTAATTTAATTCAAATTAAGTAAACTGGTAGTATTTTATTGCTTAGTTCACTTGGTTTTTTAAATACCAGTAAACTGCGTTCTAAATACTTACTGTTCTCAACCCTTAATTTGCCCCACACCGTTCAAACTCTGCACCAGAGCTGATTGACAAAAAATTCAAACTAAGTGTATAATCAAACTAAGAGTAAACGTAAGGTAAGAACAGTTAAAATATTACTTACACATCCATACAAAATCAAAGTTCCTATTGAGATCTACACCATTGCTCATGTCGTCATCAGCGGTATCACAAGTTTTAGAGCTGACAGTACTTCTGTTTTTTCTCCACATGCGATTCTGTAAATATCATGGAATACAATACATGAGTTACCCTCTGTTAAGAAATGTTTGTTAGATTTTGACGTCGTATCAATAAATATATATTCCGTGTATTTGATTGTAGACAAGTGTAAGCGTGAACATGGCAATTAGCTTGCAGTAGTGGCAAAAATTGAAGGTTCAAAAACAAATTTAATTGATTTATACTAGATTAAATTTCACCTGCAAAATATATTTGAGTAAACTTAAGTTCTCCTGAATTAGGACATTCATGAATAAAATTCGATTGTTATCGTTATTATCATTGATGAGCATGATTAAAAATTTAACTCAGATTTTACTATTACTAAGTAAGCTTTCAAATGCTTTCTCTTCTGTGCAACTTAATTTAGAATCAATGGCTCTCCAACACAGGTTCCAGAACACACTGTTAGGTGCTTGGTGAAAGGGCTGGTAGCTATAGCCAGGTGAGCATTTATAAAATATGCCCTTCCACCAATCCCGCGGTAGAATTCGAACCATAAACTCACTGCATTGGAGTTCACAGCCACTGGGCTAACATTTCTTCAAAAATCTGCCAGAGATGTGCCATGTTTTTTTCTTAAATATGTTTTGATCAATAAAATCTCTCTAGACTACGAAACTTTTTAAATAAATGTTACATTTTTCATTTTTCCAGGCCGCTATTTAATGTTAAGTCTAAAGCAAAAACATATATAAGTAGAGCAAGCAAGGAGGATCGTTGGGTTACTGGCAGCGACCAACAAAGTACTAGAAAAAGAGTTTTTCTTAGTATTATTTCAAAAGGTTCTAAGGTTATACGGATATATATAACTATTCGTAAGAATGGTGTTCATTATTGCAGTTTTATGGAACTTTAAACTATTATAATTTAATAAATATTATTCAAAAGCTAGGTAGCTTAGCAGATGTTACCTTGCCTCTTTCTGCTGCCTACCTCATATATATTTTTATAAACGTTGCTAATAATAATAATACATGAGAATCATTCTACGTCATCTTTAAATACATATCATCTAGACTTTTACGGATTTTATCAGTATAATTAATATTTTAGATGATTGTCGACTCATAATTTTCAAAGCTGATAAATTGATTCAATAACTAATTCTAAACGTGAATGTACGTAATAATACCAAAAGTATCAGTAAAAAGACCTACCAACTTGACAGTTTCATCTTGGCCTACTTCGCATGTTTGATTAGCATAATTTAACCTTATTAGAATAATATAGAATTGATTGAATTTTTACTTACATGGGTAAAGGTATAATTATATCCATCAGGATTGACTACTGGGAATATATGCCATTCAAAATTGTCTGCTAAAGTCCTTATTTCTGGATCATTACTTGTCAAGAATTCTTTAATGATCCACGTCACGGTAGCTGCAGAGATCCATTCCCTCGCATGAAGTGTTCCTTCTAGCATACCGACAAGAGTATGCTCTCTCTCAGGGTTGAAATTTAAGATCACTCCTTTTATTTCTTTGTTTTCAAATGATCGTCCAATGACAACAGTAGAAACAATACTAGGATAAGCAACAGCTAATTCATCAAGCCAAGCATAGATCTGATCAAGGTTGTAGTACTGATCCCAGCTGAAGGACAACAAAGACTCTGAGCGTCTGATTTTGGATGGTAGAAGCTGGTCGTTTATAGCCCTGGAATTTTAAGTGAATTATTTTCAATATAATGAATTTTCGACTCACCTTTACATTAAAGTTATATTATTGCAATAGTTCAATTAATCACATATGGGAAAATAATACTGAATATATGTGAAAAGTGATTAAAATATTTTGTCTGTTTCAGGTTTGATAAACTGTCATAATAATGTTAATTAAAGTTACATTTTACGGAAAAAAAGCTTTAAAATAATATAGGGTGACAAATATTTAAAATTGCGTTATTATCATTAGAGTGAAAACAAACGTTATTTTAACGGATAATGTTAGCGGGCTTCATTTCCGTTGAATAGCCTTAAGTTTTATGTTTTATCTTGCTTGTCTGCTTTATAGACATGCATTATAAAATAAATTTACACGACTGACTTATTATATTATTAATATTCATTGCATTCAACAACAAGCTTAGTTCTTAAATATTTTACAAATGCAACTCACTTTTGCAGGTCTGCAATCACTTCAGTAACCTGAATATTGCCTTCATGGAATGTTTTTAAAAACGCCGCTTGATTTTCTTGAGCAACCATGATTTTGACAACATGGTTGACATCAAACTGGTCCGCCCACAATTCACCAAGTCCACTATTTTGTACATCTTCAATTGCCTTCACTTCATCAAAGGATTTGGGAACTACATTATACACTTTGTACCCTTCATAGGTTTTCTGTCCAGCTACTGAAACTGCAACTGCTATTGATACTAAAAATATGGTTTTGAAATTCATTTCAGGACATGTGTTGGCTAATCGTGTTCTCGTCAGTATGAATTCGTTGAAATGGTTCAGATTTCGATTGATAATCACTTAGAAATTGTTATCGTCTGACATTATTGATTAAATTTTTTACTTGATTATGTTCATCATATCATCCAAGTTTGCATGATTATTATCAGTTAAGATTTTTATACACATTCGAAGTACTAATATGGTTACTAGCTATCGCCGTGACTGTGTCTGTGTGGATATTGGTGCAATCTCGCTCCCTCGGGAAATGTTTAGTTTATTGGGATGAAAAATGTTGTATTCCAGAATCTCAATATAACAAAAATTTTGCTGGTGACAGGCCATTAACACAGACAAACACATACATTCACATGTTTTTTTTATTAGAAGCCATAATTATCTTCTTACCCTTATAATAATATGTGTCAGCTACATAAGGCCATCACGTAAGGGATAAAAACATGGCCGACCGTCTGCAACCGTCTTACCACAAAAATATCATAAGACATGGTTTCAACGCCTGTTTAGGTAGACAGTCTCTAAAAGTTAAACAGCGCCTAAACGCGTTTTAATTTTTTTACCACAAAACCATGTTTAACACGTGTTTGCCTAAACACTGCCTAAGTCGGTGCGCGTTTCATCTGCCTGTTTTGTAACTTTAGGGAACGTTTTGTCACATGTAGAAATTATTTGAAATACCAGTATCCTTTTGCACCAAAATTATATATTTTAGTCATTATTTACATTCATTATAAAAATATTCAGTACATCAGAAGGCTTGAGTGTAACTATTAGATTAAAAACACAAGCAAAGAGTACAAAAATAATGCTCTCCTACGAGTTATCAATCAATTCGAAGTTTCGGAAAAATAATAATATTTTAATTTGTAAAATAATAATGTTAAGTTTATTGCGTCTATATAAAATCTCTAAAAAATTCATTATAATTTAAAGATAGATGTCAAGTAAAAGATATGAATTAGGCTTCAAAAACTATAATTTTAAATAAATACTATATTATTAGATTTATAATTACACATACAACCATAACATTCCGTGCTTACCTAATGACGAGCCCAGCACCGTGAGGCGCACGCAACGTGTAATTGGGGACTTACGAGGATCCACCCCGAGGATCACATTGTAGGTGATCGTTTAATAGATCCACAATTTTATTTTAAAAAAATCTGTTAATCTTATCGTTTCCACTATAATACTCAAATGGGTTCACGCGTGCACGATGTATTATATCTATATAAGTTGTCCATATCCACTGCAATTATCAATATTAAAAATGATAGAACTGAGTTAAACACTAGTTAAACCAAGGCTTGCGGCTGTTTAAATATAAACACGTGACTAAGGGATGTTTAAGCCTAAACGCGTGTTAGGCGCCGTTTTGTGGTACAACATTTTTGAAACATCTGTTCAACACATGTCTAAGGCGTGCTTAAGTCTTTTGTGGTAAGACGGTCAAAGTGCTCATGTTGGAAGTCCGCCGTAACTTCTCGGCTCGGGTATAGGAGCCCTGATGTGTTTTCAATAAATAGCAACACCCAATTAATATTGACGTGAGTGATGGCATGCTGCACGTTCTGTGCACAACGAGGACTTTATCCCCTTAATGACCTAGATTACTCAAAAGGTGGTGAGTAGTATTAACAACGCTTACGTTCCCAAACCAAATCCCAAATACCTTTAATATTATTTTTTATTGCTTGTAGGCTAACCTTTGACCACTACTCACTACTACTAAGGTAAATGATGTGGTCGAAGATGTTGTTCAGGCTAACTTAAAGTTACTGGCTATCAAGAATAGATAGAAGAATAGATGCCGTTAGGTGCTCGGCGACAGATTTTCTACTTGAAAGTGTTAGCCAGGTGGGAATTCACAGAAAGTCATACCACCATGCTTAAAACTCTTAACAACTCAAAAGTTTAAAATAGTTCATAGTAACTTAAAAAAACCCAAGGTAGACTTTACTGATTCTTTTTGTGTTTTTATTTACTTGATTTCGAAGACCGTCGTTCTCATGAAACGTTTCAAATAATTTAATGAAGTTACAATCCAAATACACGTTTTATCGAAGGATAGACAAGATTCTGCAATGTTTTAGTGGGTATTTCAATTTAAACTTTAAACATTACTATTTACGTTGTATTTTCGTTTGAGTTGATGGAAACCTGTAAAATGTTAGGATAGCGTTTGCTTGATCTAGCCGTCTTCCTGGAACATTTGTCGTGAAACAACTGTTTGTTGGGTCTCAGTCACAAAGTTTAAGGTCCGGTATTAAAAAACTAAAGTTTTCGTATTTTTTGTTTAAGGACGAACCAAGTATTAAACAATTATTATGTACTTATGAATGTATAAAAAAAATCGGCCAAGTGCGAGTCGGACTTGCGCACGAAGGGTTCCGTTTCATTAGCTATACAACATTAGACTTCATATTTTAACCTTTTTTGTTTTAGCGTGCGAGTCCGACTCGCACTCGGCCAACTTTTTGTAATTTTAGCGGCAATAGAAATACATCCTCTGTGAAAATTTTAACTGTCTAGCTATCACCGTTCTTGAGATACAGCCTGGTGATAGATGGACGGACGGACGGATGGACAGCGAAGTCGCCGTAATAGGGTCCCGTTTTTACCCTTTGGTACGTAACTCATAAAACTGATAAAAGGTTTTTTTTTGGTTTGGTTTGGTAAAAGAAATTATCTTTATTGGATTTGATCACAGCTTTACAACAACTTTATATGTCGATGTCTTCTTTTATATATTTTTAATACCATAATAAATCTTTTAGTTAATTTTAGTTTTTTCCGCCTACACCGGAGGATAGACCTGCCCCGGACTAATCGGGGAAAAAAAAATATCCCAATTAAATTTTAAGCTATAATAAAAAACAAAATTCTTCAGAAATTGAGACCGTTTATGATATTTTTCACTACCATGACCACATTTTTTTAAATATTTGTTTTTTTTTTATAGGCACCCTGAATAGCACTGCTATCTACCATAATTCCTAAAAAATCCAGAATAACTCTTGTTTTATCACGAAAATTAATGAAACTTATTTTATTCCCTAAATTTTTTGAAGACATTACTTTTAACCAACTTTGACTTATCGTGGTGTAAAAAAAAAGTATAAACACTGATATGGGCAAGTTTTTTTTTTAAATTGAGTCATCTAATCAACATTTCAAAATGGTATAATACTCTAGGAAAACAAGTTATAAAAAATATGGGCCTATTATTTATTTCTTTGTATATTATAATGGATTCCTGTCTTTCCTTGAACCTCCCCCCCTCCCCTTCTCTAAATAAAATCTTGTTAGTAATCAGGGTGTTAAGGTAAGTATGAAGACATTTTGTGCATTTACAATGTTCTATAACCTCCTTAATTCTGTATATTTTTAAACCGGGAAATGTACGGAACTTTTAGCACATGAATAAATAATTATTGTTCATGTGCTTTTAGTATCAATACGATGTAATTTGTCACAATAATACTCAGGTTTTCATTGTGTAAAGCACCTTACACACTTGCTGCTCCCTGGGTGGGTCACTACGGCACAATTATATTTATCGCCATGCAACAGCGTGTTGTCCGTCAACGCATAAATCAGCGCACGTACCAACGACGATGGAGTCTGTTATAAGGTTCTACTTTCAAGGATATGGTCTTCGAAACTTATTATATAAATTGTATCACAACCCGGTGATGTAAATTAGTGTATACTGTAATTAGGTGGCCATGGGGTGCCGGGTTTGAATTTTTTTTTTCATGCCTCTTAGGTTAGCCTTTGACCACTATCTCACCTGATGGTAAGTGATGATGTGGTCGAAGATGTTGTTCAGGCTAACCTAGAATTACTGGCTCTCAAGGACAGCTGCCGGAACACACCGTTAGGTGCTTGGCGACAGATTTTCAACTTGAGGGTGGTCGCTAGCCAGGCGGGCATTCGCAAAGTGCCCTACCACCATGCTATGACGACTGCCATCCTTAGACAGCAACCGGGACCGACGGCTTAACGTGCCCTCCGAAGCACGGAAGCGCTCAGTAGTAATGTCACCAGCGGTCACCCATCCAAGTAATGACCGCGGCGGACGTTGCTTAACTTTGCTGATCGATTCAGAATGGCTAAGGAAACTTCGCTACGAGCGCTTCAATGTTCAGAATGTTGTACCCCTATCACTACTGCCCGTGGGTGTCGTAAAAGACAACTAAGGGTGAAGTTGAAACACCAGAAGCTGGGCAGCAGCGCTTTCTGAGGAACTGACATCTCACACTGCGATTTTGCGATCTCCAAAATACCCGAAAGTCGTGGGGGTAACGGCAAACCCCCAATAATGGGGGAGAATGTGTTCAGCAGTGGACAATCCGTCTGATACTGTATATTTAAGTTTATTCTACTTAAATCTTTTGAGATATTGTTGATGATTTTGTTGTACTAAAATTGTAATATTTATATTATGCCCGCTAAGTAAATAAGCCGACAAAATTACAACAAAATGAATTATTGGAAATACGAATTTATTAATGTATTTATTATTTAAGAACGGAAGCTATACTTAGTAAATAGAGTGAAGTAAACACTAATAAAATAATACATTGATTAAGCAAGCAATATAATTAGAACGTATGCGTTTTAAAATTGTCAGGGTCATTTATGCCTTAGTTATTATTAGAAACGGGATATTTACCGTGTTTTTGATTGCTTTTGAGCTCTTGATATTTCGGAACTGTTGCAAGCGCCATGATCACGAGTACACTGAAGTCTATGCAAGTGAATGGTCGGCACTAAGAGCAGACGAACTGGTCTACCCTCATTTTTGTAATTTTTTTCGGCAAGGCGATGCTATAATTGGCACTGCCACTTACATCACTATTTAATTTTTGAAGTGCAAAAAGCAATGAAAAACACGTTAAATATCCCGTTTCTAATAATTACTATAATTTATACAATTTGCATTCCAAATAAAATTTAAAATTTTAAAAAATTCAATAACAAATAGGTATTGTCATACAAATCATAATAAATTTATATGTCAAACATAAATTTTAAATGTTTTTTTTTATGAAGCATTGGTGGTCTTGTATACATTAAATCAAACTCGTTTCAGTAGTATTAAAATCAAAATTACTTGAAAAAATACCTATGTCATCAAAGCAAATAAAACTAATTTACGATTCATACTTTTCAATTAAGGATGTCGTTGATTTTTTCGGTAATTATTATGCTTCTTTACAGTTCAATATATAAAAGTTAAGAGAAAAAATATATACAGTAGGTATGTAAGTTGTAACAGAAATATAATTAATTTAGTGCAGTACTAAATACGAGTACTATTCACCATTCACCCCAAAAATATATCTTTGTTATTCCCAAACCTAGAGATAGAAATATTAGATCTGTCAGTTTATTTTATAGAATTAATTAGCATATCTTCTATATGAAATATAAATCTGTGTCTTCCTTTCGATATGTCCCATAGTCCCAGTCTTTGCAAGCCCTTGCAATCGGCAATAGACTTTGAGAATGCATTTTAGATTTTCAGCGAAACTTTTAACATGTATCTCTGGCATAAATTATAGCTTATAAGAAAAATAAAACTAATACTCCAAAGTGTTGATGATTCCAAGTGCACTACATTTTTCTTTTCAAGGTTGCGTTGCCGGCGTTCAAGGAGGAAATATGCCCTCTTTTTTAAGGCTCCTAAGTCGTATCGATTCAGAAATACTTTACATGGCAGCTGGTTGCAGATTGTGGCAGTGCGAGGTAGAAACTGCCGTGAGAACCGTAAGATAGTGGACTTCCAGACGTGGACATGAAATTGATGAAACAGCATGCATCAGAGAAACATCAAACAGTTTCTTAAAACGGTATCATAACGGTCATCCCTAGAATTTGGAATTCCCTAGAAGTAGTAATAATAATATAGTAATCCAAAGTATTAACCAAAAAATTATTTAATCGCCTGCAGTTAATCCATTGATAAACACAGATTAGGCTGTTGATACATTTAATGTGATTATTTATAAATACTAATATCAAATCATCGATTAAACGTCAATTAATTCAGCTTTGGGTTTCCGAAAAGCTTTTTTGCATGTTAATCGTCAAAAATTGCATTTTATAAATTCCGAAAAACTACCAACTATTCTTACGGCTGGCTATACGTAGCCAGCATCTACTAGAGATACGAATAGGACTAGCATTACGTGGATGCGTAGTGAAGCTGAGCAGATGCATAGCGTACTCTTTTCAGCTGTGCGAGTCAGCGGTGTGTGTTCGGGTGGGGTGATATGCGCTGGGATGAAATGTGGTACGCATCCATTTATTCATCGCACATTGTTAAATATAAAAGAATTTTCGTTCACAATTGAATCACATACTTACTTTTGATATATAATACACTCCGTACACTACATGTCTGCCTTTAAAAATATCGTAGGTAGTCAATTAGCTCTAGCTCGCTACATACAACTAATCTCGCTCACCTTCCTTGCATACTTTCCTCACTCACGGTTTGGGGTTTGTGTTTGAAAAACATCTATCAGCCTAATTTTTCTGCTAAACCAATGTGACGTCATAAACACCACGTGTTAATAAAATAATACATATTCTACAAATTATTGGAGTACAAAATTTTATGCCCAAGGTGGGAATCGAACCCGCGTACTCCGATATCACTTCGGATGCCTAAACCTCCCCGGCCACCTGGACTCAGCATGTCTAGCCAAAATTTCGTGTTCCAATTGGGCCTTGGGCATAAAATTGTGTACTCCAATAATTTACAGAATGTGATTTTCGCTTGGCGCGCGATAGTGCTCGTAATCATATTTAGAAAAACAAAATAATTCGTATATTATTATTATTTTTTTATTATGTAGTCATGTATTCAAACTTGTTACAGCTGTCCAAAAAAAGCCACAAACATTTTGCAGTCTTAAATCTTTTTCAAAACATGTCATCACGTATGTAGGTATTTGATACTTTTACCAGGCGTATCTCTTTCTATCGCATAGCCACGGATAGCTCTGATCTCTTCTGACGAAGCATGCACCGCAGAATAATCACGTCCAGATACGCCGATGTGCCTGTAGTTGTACCTAAAGTACGCTGTGAGCCAAGCTTGCTACTAAATACAAACAGACAAAACGCTCATACAATACGTAGGTAATCTACGAGATGACGATGTATCGAACAGAGCAGCATTATCAACAATGATCAAATTCTGTACACCCTGCAGCTTGTATTGCGTCGCCAAAGCAAGCGATACGGACGGATTTGATAGGGAAACTTGTATGGTAGATTGTATAAGAAATAACGATTTCACCCCATAGGAATAGGATGCTGGGTTAGAATTTCACCCATTACTTCCTGTGTGTGTGGTAAGAGTTGACTAAGGGAAAAACACCGGCAGGTGGGAAGCCATGTCTTCAAAACTACTGCTATCTCTAAGACGCCTGCTAAGCGTGAGGATTATGACAGATCCTCTCAAAGACGATAAAATAGTAATGAAAAACTCGCAAACCATAAGCAAAGATATTGGGTTTAAAGATATGCATGCAAATTTTTGCAGTTTCAACACTTGGTATTTAAAATATGGCAAATCTGCGTATGAATGGAAAGCGCTACTCCTGCACTTTAGACATATTAGACTACACACATATTATAATGAAATTTAGAACAACTATGAGTCACGAGATAGATATCTTATACTAGCTATATTTTAGAAATAAATATCTATTTAACAGTAATGACATCCCCATAACCTTAGTCGCTTATATCTTACCACATACACCTACAATGATCGCGATACAGAGACAATAGCGCCATTATTCGACTGCACAATAAACCGAACGCTGATTAAGCGGTGCACAGAACACTGTCGATCGTAAATTATTTTGGACCTAAACGACTGGATAGTACGGGTTCTGTAAAGGAGTCTTCAACGTGATAATATATTATGGTACTAACGAATACTTAAGATATCTTTCCCATAGTATAATTACGTCGTATAAATAGTTAAGGGCCTCTTTTTTAAAATCCATAGATTAAAAAACTCAAGTTATTTATACCAAATTTTTTTTTACATTGACGAAAATAAGTAACTGTATCATTCATGGTCAGCGTTCTAATGATGGTCAATTTCGATTTAAAAGCTGCAAAATAAGAGAACTAAATGTTGCAGGGAAAATGGCAACAGTTATAAACTATATACATTCTGCTTGACAAAAAATGACGTTTCTCATTTTGACACTTCACATTTATAACATGGCGAGCCTTTGAATGGAATGCAATGGTAAACATATAAAATAAGTATAATTTTTGATAAGGAGTTAAGTAATTTTGTTATTTTTTTTTGTTGGGGTTTTGAGTAATACCTCTGTATTAATACTACGAGTAACATACCTGTGAGGCGAATGATACGACAAAATTCACATATTTCGGTCTTAGAGACTGTATGAACGACGCTGACCTTTACTGGAACGTACAATTATGATATTTCCAATGATGGTCAAATTGACCATGATTGGTGTAATAGGGATTTTGTTATATTTGATCAAATTTAGAACATTTGTCCAAAGTTATAAAATTACATTTTATTGGCTGCTCGTTCTCGCATTATGGTCCAGTAATGGTCATAGTTACCATTATTAGGGTGACCATGACTGGATGCTGAATCATAAACCATATTGTTTGCATTATATTAGGCGTAGGTGCTTGCTTTTTGCTCATATTTTAGACACCTAAATATAAAATAGATTATCGGCTAATGCAGGAAGGGAAAGGTGAAAAATTAACTATTTAGTTATTTTTATCGACATTGATCTCATTTTGATTTGTATTTGATTGTGTTCGTTTGAAAGATTCTTAGTTCAGAATAGTAAATAAAAAACAAATATTTTACTTCTTTTATTACTAATGACAATGTATTAACAACTTTAGAGACCATAATTGGTTCTGGCCATAATAAGAGATGCCCCTGAATGGTGGGTCAACATTGGGTTTTTGACTGACCATTATTGGCTCTGGCTATACTTACTTTTCAAATATATTTTTTTACTTTGCTATCAAAGACACCAGGTATTTATAAGCTTTAGTGTGTTATGCATTCCTCTTTTAAGCAATATCAATAGTTTTGAAACCGATCTGGTGTTAATTAGATAATGATACAACAGTAAATAAAATTAAAAAATCTTATAGTGACCATAGCTGGTGCATTTACTAGTAGTTGTATGAGCGAGAACTCACTTCGAGGGAAGCGTCTCTGCTTTAACTTGCACAAATATAATACTAATACTTACCGACCCATATCTAATACAATCAGCTTTCGCTGGGGCCCACGTGTCATTGTGGTCATGTGGACATAAAATCCAAGAAAATCAATGATGATTTACATTACATATCTAAATTTTTGGATTATGTGACCCATTTTTCCATTAGCATGTGCAGTGCACCACTAGTTTTTTAAGCCTTTAACAGAAACTTGCTCAATATTGTGATCCTATTGATATGTATATAAGGTATCGAATAGAACTGCGTTCGTCTCGCTTACTTCCTTGGAGACATGTACCATAAATCTGATAATTGCGTAATATCAGACAGTTGATCTCTACATTTTCAATAGTGGCATCTATCTTTCATTTTAAATAATATTAAGTAGCCATGAGATGGCACACCTGCAGAATTTTTGGCTGTATAGCAACAAATCAGCGGCACAGTAAGTAGATGTAGCATATCTCTTCCGTTAAATAGTATCTTACGTACATCAAAAAAAACAAGTGTTGTTATTACGGTTAGTGGAAAATTTCTTATCCGTTATGTAAAAAAATTATATTATATCTTGCTGGATACACGCACGAATCCGAAAAGTCATATTGTCAAAGTGTTTGACCATAATGTAATATGTATAATTAATGTTTATAGTGACATTAAACTGCGAATTAATCAAATAATTAAACTCCTATTAACTAGATAAATTTAGTTTATTATTCATACGTTTGAAACTAAACACTGGCATTGTTAAATTTACTTAACGTTTAAAATATTCAATAAAAACGAGGTATGAAAAAAAAGTTTTAGACCCTTAAATCGAACATATTCTGATGTTAGGCTACAATGATTTCTACCATTTTTTTGTAAACCGTACAAAACGTAAGACTTAATTACATTAATAAGTATAAAACTACACTATAAATAATCAGGTACATACATTTATGGATTAATAAATAATATACTAAATTTAACAGATTAATCTAATGTATGGTGGCCTCCCTTTTCAAGCACATCTTACTAACCACTAGGTTACCTAAGTATGTTAAAACAAATCACTCTATTAAATCGGATAATACTTTATTACAATAATTGTTACAAGCACTTTCGACTTCTTTAGCATTTTTTTTCCAAGCCAACTCGATTTTTCTTTACCGCGGGTTTTCCCACGTCAAAACACTTGTCAGTTGTTGCCGCTAGGGGCGCTAAAAGCGTTTTATAGACAATATAAGAATAATTTCTCTCGATCATAGATTCACAACGCTATATTGACATCGATCGCTAACAAGTATAACTAATACTTAGGTAACCAAAGGCTAGCTTATCAGTTGTGAAATATAAAGAGTTTAATAACTATCATTACACAAAACTCTTTTTATAAATCTGGCCATAAAACACTGCTTATATAAAAAGTAATTGCCAAGTCAAAATTCTCACACCTTCAATTTCTCTTCATTTCATAAAACTCAGCACCAGAGAGGACTCTCATACTTGAATTGCCCGTAGCCTATTTACATTAATTTCAACGTGGATCTAGCAGTATTCACGGGCTTATGGTTTTTATATCTCGGATTATAATTAAATACCGTATTTTGTGGAGCAGAGCGTTGGGGTACTCTACCATTGGTTTACGAATTCGATCCCTTTATGAGAAGGCAGTGTACCTAATTGCGAATGATAAGCTCTGGATCGTGCATAGCATCACTAAAAAATGGTTTCGAGACGGTCAAGCTGCTTGACAGCAAGCACGTAAACTTTTGCATGAAACACGCATTTTGACAATATTTGCTGGATGCCTCAGTCAAACATTTATGTGTTGGCCCTATATGTCAAAGGACAGTGGAAATGATAAACAAAGGAACGAAAAATAAGTCTGTAGATAGTCGGTATATTCCTAACTTGTATCTTTCTTCGGACAAAAAACGTTTGTTGTTATTTCTATTATTAGAGCAAACTAGGAGTCGTTTTTGTTCGAGTCTATATCGTTAAGCATGGTAAGCTATACTATACAGAAATTAAAAAAGTGCCTCTTGCTGGCTCAAGCTGCTAATGATCCTAACAACATTTTAAATAAAATAGCATTTATATATTGGCCCTTTGTATGTTAAAGGACGGTGAAAATATTAAGGCTCGGAAATTACGAAATAGTGCCAACATGATATGGAAAATCTCATAAACCAGGTACCGGATGGTACTGCAATTTAAATACACGATACTCAAGGATATAAGTAATACTTTCATCGATTTCAAAACATGTTTCCTAATAATTGGCTCGATAGAAAAAAATCTCAAAAACACCTCTGAAAATAGAGGATTCCTACTTTTTCCGCCAGATTTTAGTGTATTAAAAATTGGATTTTTTTTCTAAAATATTGATTTTTTAAGTACAATAAATTTCATTGATTATTTTAATCCAAAAAAAGCACAGTTAATGCGTACTGAGCCTGTTTACAAAATGTCACATACGCCCTTTCATTCCGAGAAGCGTTAACATCATGTCGCACTATTTACTCCAGCGATCTACGTATATTGCTATCATCTTCGCTCATATCGCGGTCAGCCGCGTCATGCGTCGGACCTGTGTCACTTTTCTCGGCGATCTCAATTAAAATAAAACATGGGTAAAATTATAAATAAACGCTTTGGGAATGCAAAAAATCGTCAAAAACGCATGATGGACATAATAAGGTAAGCATCTATGGCTTCCTTTCTCCATGTACCTATGTATATATCTCTTATATTAATGAAATTATGATATGATTGTGAACCCTAACGCAATATAAAAAACACTTCAAACATTTTACAAGACATAGGTACAACTTTAGCTACCTAAAATAATTATTATAAGCAATATTCAGAATTTTTCGTAATGAATGTGTTGTAATTATTTTAGATGGATCATGATTAATTTATACAGTTTCTGACAATAAGGCACACAGGTTATGTACATAATTTTCGACAAATCAATCGTCGTTCAAATAGCGCATAGTAAGTGACATCGCTTCGCAATTGAGAGGCACGTGGATCGAATCCAGCGTAAAGAGATTCTTTTTGGTCTAATTTTAATTTTACGACATAATTCTTAATAATACAATAATAATTTTACGTATGTACGTGGACCAATATAATGTGTCTGACAGTAAGGCATAAACGATATGTGTGTAATTTTCGACACCTTGGTCAATGATTGTATAGTGTGTAACTACTGAAGTCGAATCAGTAGATCGAGTACCGTGGATCGAATCTCACATACCTAGATTCTTTTTGGTGACTTTTTTATTTGTATTACTTTTTATTTGATACGTATTATATTTACGTATAATTAAGTTTTCTGACGCGTATTCAATTTACGATTACAATGCTTGCAAATTTATTAGGTATCTCGAGTTTCCATGTTTTCATATAATTAGAGAGTTTAGTATATCTAATGAACGTGAACATTAAATAGGTACTACCTAATCTAGCTACCTGAACACGTTTTTTCATAGATCTCGAAAAAGTATGTCTTGGATGGACACGAGTTGCCACAGCGTAATAGTTACAGTAGAACAACATTTTCAATTTACTACAAAGCTATGTTGAGTAAACACCGTCCTTCTGTCCACTACTATAGAAAACACAAACTTTCATACATGGAAAGTTATTGAAATATTCATGGTATTATCGAGTACGTAATATATTAGTACATATAAATTAGTAGTAAAAAGATGGCCGTAAACGTTTGATGCGATAGAGATAATGAAATTCTGAAATGAAAACTTAATACAAAAAGATGAAGCCTAAGCTTCTGCTTTAGAATGAGACTTTCCATGGTTTTCTTGAATAGCATAAGAATTAAGAACTGACTAAAAGAAAATGAAATAATTAGCACCATACCAATACTTACGTAAGAACATCGAGTAAGGTGCATTATAGAGGACTTAACTATAACGCCCTTAATAACCAAAGTGTAGCGGATATACTACCAAAGAGAGTATTCCCCAGGACGTTTTGGTGTTAAGGGGCGGCCGGTAATTCAACAAAAGTTAAAATTATACACATTATAGCCATTATGTTTTTAAATGTTACATCTTCTGTGTTGTATAAACAACATATGGTAGCCATATAAACAACCCCATATATTGGATAGGAGGATGCTTCTTGGTTATTGATACTATCCCATAACTTACTTACCAATAAAATTCTTACCCCCGGTTTCTGAAACGCAAATCAGCGACAAATTATTTTAAATACTTGTTAATCCATTGTCATACGCAGATTGGGTTTCTAAAAACTTCATGTGACTGTTTGTCAACACTAATGTCAAATCTCCAATTAATCGACAATTATTTCAATTTTGGGTTTCTGAAAAGCTTTTCGGTACGTTAACGGTTTGTTAAACTGACTAATTCTAATTGCCCAAAATCGACCAATTATTCTAAGATTAACGTGTTGATATCGTAAAAATATATAAAAATAGTTTTAAGCATTCCTACCTACAACGTTTACTCTAATAACTGATAAGATAGAACAAGAACAGAATTATATCAAGTATGATTACTCTAAAAACATATATTGCTATTTTTCATACCGAAGGTACTGGGTAGCACTTCACCACTATCTCGCCTGATGTTAAGTGACGATGCCATCGATGATGCAGCTCGCTTACCCTGAAGATACCTATTCACTCCTGTTTAGAAAACCCCCCCGTAATTAACCAGAAACACAGACTCAGGCAGAGTGTTCCATTCCCTAGCGGTGTGTATGATGAGCGAGTATAGAACAAGAGTCCGATTATAGAACTACGTAAATATATTACTAAAGACTACGTGATTATAGTGTTGCTGCTCATTTGTTACTCAATAGGGTGCTATAACATAACCATAGCAGCCATTAAACAAACCGCAGCTGGGTAGATTGTAATACCAACAAAAGCATTTCCAAGATAAGTAGGTTATGGACCTTCCAAACCCCAACCCTCTTTGAGAAAACACCTTTCGGCTGAGGGCGTTAAAATATGGTTTAAAGCTCTGTTTAGCGCCTGATGTGCGGCTACAACATATTCACGTTGATGTTAGAAGTGGTATTATTTTGTATTGATGCGCAGGAGGTCCATAGTTAGAATCTCGCCGCGGTCTTCCACTTCACCGCATGATGCGAGGGCGGGAGTTTTTAGAATCATTGATAGGCTTGATAGTTGTTGGCCTTCAAGTAGAAAATATATTACCAAGGATCTAATGGTATGTTACGACGGCTGTTCTTGCCTATTCTTCTCTATTGACTTCATCATCATCAGACGTCAATCACTTACCATCAGGTGAGATTATAGTCAAAGCGTAGCCTAGCAGCAATAAAAAATGCCACTCATGATTTTTTTATTTTAATCGATTTTTACGATATAAAGCAACAAGTAAGGGAAGACAAACACGCACATTTTCACGTACGCTAGTGACTTTCACCATCAATAAACTATTACTGACATAATAACTATAAAATTAAAGAGTATTTATAAACATCATGATGGTATTGAGGATAAAGGGATTTTTTTTAATTTATTTTTTTATAGCTGATAGGTAAGCCTTTGACCACAATCTCACGTGATGGTAAGTGATGATGTGGTCGAAGGTGTTAACAGGCTTAACCTAGAATTACTCTGGCTATCAAGGACAGCTGCCGGAACACACCGTTAGGTGCTTGGCGACAGATTTTCTACTTGAGGGTGGTCGCTAGCCAGGCGGGCATTCACAAAATGCCCTTCCACCATGCGGTGAAGCTCAAGCCCGCGGCGGGATTCGAACCATGGACCTGCTGCGCGGCAGTCCATAGCCAAAGCCACTGAGCTATCACTGCTGGATTCATAAAAATTAATGAAATTTGATAATTCCACTAGCGATAACCCATCAATGTTGACATTTTAGGTATTAGAGCGTACACTCGCACGACTGGACTCTGTCAGTTAGAAATCCGAGCGCAAATAGTATTGTTGGATGTGAATGCCCAAATCTGCTTGTATTTTGACAAATAGGAACGCTTCGAACTCCTCTCTCTTGTTGTTTTACGTTTACGATCATCCGTCATATTTAATTGGTAACCATAGTAACGGTGGTGATGCCAAAAATGATTTGGGATTAATTTCATGTCAAAACAGAAGAGACAACGCTATGTGTTATAAAAAGACAGAACACTAGAGAATGAATGAATTTGAACGACATTTTCAAATTTCATGTTATCATAGATAAACAAGCATTTTAATCAGGTGTTCTGTAATTTTTCATTAATATGCGTTCCAGAAACCCGTTGAAAGTTAGCGGATTGTTAATTGTGATGGCTTGTTAGATGAATTGAATTTTGACACGCGTACCGAAAACCGGCGATTAATATCGGACACCAAAAATATTATTTGAAAATCAATAAAAGTTTGTTCTTTTTCTAGTATAGAAAATGGAGGAGAAGAACGACGCATTGTTGATATTCACTATTACACAAAGAGTATATTAAGACAAATCTCGAAACATTCACCTTTCGATTATTTTTTTATTAATATGCAGGGTTATTGGTAAAATGCTAAATCCAGGGAAACCCGGACGGATGGCAGCCCTACTCTCATAGAATGTCCGATTTTATGTCGCACTCCGGTGCATCTTCGCAACATAATCTACCTATACAAGTACATACATCAAGTGACGGCACGGGTGTCGTTTACAAACATAAACGTATCTTTCGTAATCTTTGACAAATACAGTTAATAACAGTAATACCACGGTTTTATAATCGATATGTAATATTGTGGTATTACGTATGAATAGTAATACAAAGTAATACATTTTCAAACAAAATACTTATCTTTCTCCTTGGGTGATTTCAATAATGGTATTATTTTGTTAGAAGTTTTGTTGTTCCACCCATCTACACAATAGCATCCACGAGATGTATTTATTATTATTAACAAATTGAAACAATAACTGTACCTACCTACTACATTCTCCATGTGATTTTTTGTAAGTGAAATCTTAATAATGACTTGTAGTAATGACACGAGCAGGTACCCTTGATTGTTAGCGGAAACAAAGCCAGGATCTGAATGATCTACGCTACTTGATAAAAAAAAAACAAAAATTGGAACCGACTCCAACACCCAAAAGTGTGAAATAACTTGTTCAAGTCGGTACCAGTATAGTTCAAAAGTACCTATTATCACAATATTGTGCACGTGGTACTAGTGTTGGACTTCGACAAGTTAATTCACACTTTTTGGTGATGAAGTCATTTCCATTTTTATTTAAAAAAAAAACACTTCTTTTTATGACCCTTGCTACTAACGGGATCGATCTTCATTCATTGTCAACGACTATATCATCAAGATAAGTAAATATTTTTCAGTTATTGGAGTGTATGTCAAAAACGGCTTGACCGATTTTGATGAAATTTAACTGGAACCAAACAACAAGTATCAGCTTTCAAACAATAAAAGATTTTTTTAAATCGATTCACCCAGTCAAATGTTCTGAGGTAACAAACATATAAGAAAAAACAGACGAATTAAGAACCTCCTCCTTTTTTTGAAGTCAGTTAAAAATACCCAATAGTATAACCCGCTATTTGTATTTTGATCAGGGGTAAAAAAGTTTTTTTATGATTTTCTGTGTAAATTTTACACAATATACTTGTTTTTGTAATAAATAAACCATCTATTGTGTAACAGCTTACGCCTTGCATCAAAGTAGATATATAGTTCATGTTCATCAAAACCATAGTTCATGTTCATTAAAAATGAACATACACAAAAACTGCAAAATCAAACAAGTTGGTAATAATCAAGACTAAACTTGTTCTACTGTAGGTATGGTAAATTTAGGCTCGCGGGAACTATGATCGCAAAGGGTTAACTGTGTCACACTATGATATTTACAGCATACAATCAACTAATGGTTGGTATCATGTATGCATACTAGATGGCGCTTCAGCACACATCACATTCGTGTGTGACAAGATAGTTTCTACTAGTTCTACTAGAGAGCGCTCTAAATTTTTAACCAAATAAAATATTACCGTTGACTTGCGGACGTGGCGCCATGTACACCGCGAAGTAAACACGCGAGGAGAAGTGGGGACAAAATCTAACATCTGGTTTTAGAATTCTGTCCCTTAAACAAAAGTCTGTATCAGGAATGAAAAAAAGTCTGTAGATATTCCTATCTTGTATCTTTCTTGGTGTCAACACCAAGAACGTTTCGTGTTATTCTTATTATTGAAATTCAAAACTAGAGAAAACTAGGGGTCGTTCTTATTCGAGTTCATGTGGTTTTGTTTGGCAAGCCAAACAAAGCTGACTCGGTTTATACTATATAGAAATGAAAAGTTTTTAATATACAAAATACGTTAATGGCCCTAACAACTAATAATTTTTTTTTGCGCCACTTTATATGTTGTAAGAAGTAGTCTGGGATATTTCATCGATAAGAGGAACATGTGTGTTTTTAGGAAAATGTGTGTGTTGCATCGAAATGAACGTGTGTTGAGCAGAAAACAAAACGTTCGCTTAAAGAATTTAAATGTGGAACATTGTAGATATAAGCTCAAGCTAGGTATAAAACTTGAATATATTAAAACTACAGTTTGTGAACGCCGCGAACATGAAACTTTAATTCACATTTAATGTGCGTTTTCTGAATATTGTGTACATAATTTTATCTTATTTATGAACTTACTTAATGCATATGTAATATGTAAGCAAATGACTAGTTAGCACATAGTGTTACCGAGGTTACGGACGTTAGCGATATTCGCGTCACAGAAGCGATAAGCCGTTCTTTGGCAGACTGATGAAGGGTTTTAGTACTTAACAACATCCTTACAAGAATGATTATGTTAATGTCCTTTTTCAGGACGTTTTCCTTGGCGTATCCATCAACGCGAAGCTTAAAAACTTTAGAAGTACCTACCTATAGATAGATAGAGAGATAACACTTAATTGAGACACCATAGAAATCTTAAAAGAACACAATACAAAAAAAATATATTGAGTGTAACAATAGGCGGTCTTATCGCTATATCTTATAACCTGTACATATTTGACAAACGAATTATGAATGAGGGAATAACATTAACGATCTATGCTATTACATATTATGTTGCTCAAAATTTGACTGATAAAACGCTGACAATACCAATTACATACTTTTAATTTACATAGTAAATTAGGTTGTGATGTGAGGTTCCGTTAGTAGCACCCTCAGGAGTGTCAAAACCTTTGAAGATATTACTTGACTCAGTTTTATGACGTCATTGTTGGCTGTAAACGTCATTACCGAGACTCTTGACACTATGTGCGCCAGTACGTAAGAATTGAACGGATAACAACAAAATCCGTATCAGTCAGTATCAGTTCGTATAACAAGAAATATTAATTTTGTCATTTTGTCGTGTTAGTGATTTTGGAATCTAAATATACTCGTATATTTTTTTTAAAGTAGTGTCAATTTCGCATAATTTTCTTGTTAAACCGACGTGACGTCATAAATTCGCCAAACCAAGAGAATTTGGTCCTGCATGCAAGCACACTTATTTGCATCTGTAAATAGGCCAACTTTAAAAAACCTAATAGGTGAATTAAAGCAATGCTGCTTATTACAACGTACGCGGTAAGGAGCCCTGTAACTGTTTTGCACCTGATGTTCTTCTTGTTCCTGCGTTCTTTAGTATTAGGTTCTAATAATTGGTATAAATAATTTAATCTTATGATAATACGTGTAATGTATTTATTTATCCTCATTATTAAACTATCGCAAGGGCACAGAGTGACAGCAAAGTTATTTCGCAATTACGTTTTTAAACATGTTTAAAAAGACTCGATCTCATAACTAGAAGAGCGTTTTGATTACATTAATGCCTCTAATTCTCTTTGCTTACGGTCATCAGAGAATCTTATGCTTAAATTTCCTCCACACACTACCTCGCTTTATGACCGTTCGTTTTCGGTCGAAGCCGTCAGACTCTGGAATGCATTGCCACTTGATACCAAACGAGCTCCGTCCTTAAATGTTTTCAAAGACAAAGTTAAAGCTTTTTACCTGTCGTGCTAGCATAAGCTCCATACGTGTAAACATCATATTTATGTACTGTATTTGTATATATGTATGTATTTTGTATGTATATGCATATATTATGTAAGAATACATTAATTATCTATATTGTATATTATATTGTAGATATTTATAAATATCAATACTATTAAGGATATTGTACACCGCCATCCCTTGTCAAAACTTGCTCCTCTCCAAAGGTTGTCTGGAAGAGATCGCTTTGAGCGATAAGGCCGCCTATTGTTCACTATTATAAGCTAAATATTTTTAACTTTGGTATAGTTTAAGGTGTTCAATAAAGAGTTTATCTATCTATCTATCTAGAATTATTTCCTTTATGTTTTTGACAGAACGAACCAGAAGGGCGTCTCCGTTTTAGTCACGACAAAATGCTTTCGTATGACTGTCCGCATATCCGGAATTACAGTGGTTCTCTTCTACAGGTCACATTTTTCAACTGATTCTCGTGAAAACTTGTAAGCAGTTTCAATAATAATATGGTATTTTTGTCAATTTTTTGTGAACATTTTTCAAAACTATGGAAATCAGTAATCAGTAATCAGTAATAATATTATAAATGCGAAAGTAACTCTGTCTGTCTGTCTGTCTGTCTGTTACGCTTTCACGCCAAAACCACTGGACCGATTAGAATGAAATTTGGTATGGATATAGTTTGAGACCCGGGAAAAAACATAGGATAGTTTTTATCCAATTGCGCAAAAAGAGGTTAATGTTTATTCGCGATAACCGACATACGCGCGGGCGGAGCCGCGCCCGGAAAGCTAGTATGGTAATAATCGTGAAAAATACATTTCAGTCGCGTATCAATTTAAATGTCAGTATCACTGCCTACGTATATTTTAAGCGAAGCTACGATTGTATATCCTCTCAAAATGTTTTACAAACCGAATTTATCTCTCTGAAGCCCCGTTTCATCGAGGTTCATATTTCTCCGTGACGTCACATACCTATCAAAACTAGACTGAACAATGGCGTAGATTTTTTTACTCCCTGTATTTTGCTTTGTATACAGTCGGCGGTTCATACACGGTTCTCTTTAAATGGCAAACTGAGATTGAGTAACAGTATGGACAAAATAATTAAAAAATATTTCATTTATATTTTCTTAATCCTTATCAACCTACCCATCTTATTTTCAATTTTAGATAGACGTCAGGCTCAGTCTCAGAATTTACAGATCGCCGAAATCTTCTGAAGTGGACTTCGAACGACTGGAACGGATAGATATTAACGTAACTTATAAATCACAAAAGCTTTCAGTTTTCAATGCATTTTCTGGTTAAAACTTGAAGCAGTGATAGCCCAGTGGTTTTAGCTATAGACTGCCACGCAGCAGGTCCATGGTTCGAATCCCGTCGCGGGCTTGAGCTTCACCGCTTGGTGGAAGGGCATTTTGCGAATGCCCGCCTTACTAGCGACCACCCTCAAGTAGAAAATCTGTCGCCAAGCACCTAACGGTGTGTTCCGGTAGCAGTCCTTGAGAGCCAGTGAAATTGCAAGTATATTTCAATGTGACGGGCGCAGTGCATTTCGGGCCTTGTGACAAAATGCATCTGTTACAGGCTGAAGTTAGTCCGCTTAACATCAGGTGGGCCTATAGCTTGTAACGTCACAATAACCTAAACTAGAAAATAGTGACAATAAAACGTTATTTTACAATGTTACCTATTTTATCAATCTGATTACGCATTTCCATAACTAATGAATGTCTGCTGATAGACATAAAAAAAAATTATGAATGCTAAATGCATCGTATTGCTTCTATCAGTACTAATATTATAAATGCGAAAGTAACTCTGTCTGTCTGTCTGTCTGTGACGCTTTCACGCCAAAACTAATGGACCAATTTGAATGAAATTTGGTATGGATATAGTTTAAGACCCGGGAAAAAACATAGGATAGTTTTTATCCAACTACGCAAAAAGAGGTTAATGTTTATGCGCGATAACCGTCATACGCGCGGGCGGAGCCGCGCCCGGAAAGCTAGTATAACATAAATCCATGGGCTCCTAAGTCAGTAGTTCTAAACAGGAAATTGAAATTCTAAATTCAGTCTATCCGCTGATTTTTAGGAAATATTTTGATCGTCCGCTTGAACTGGCAAGACATCGTGAGTTGACCTTAGTGTTGAAGCAAAACGCGTCCGTTCAGTTGCCTTTTACATACTACTACTAAACATTAATTTCTTGTTTTTTTACAACATTTTTACATCTTTTGTTATATTTAATTACGGATTTCCGCAAAGTAAGACCTGAATTTACTATCTATACTATTTGAATTCATTAGGTTTTTTCTCTTGTTAAATGATTATATATAACATTTTTACATCTTTTGTTATATTTAATTACGGATTTCCGCAAAGTAAGACCTGAATTTACTATCTATACTATTTGAATTCATTAGGTTTTTTCTCTTGTTAAATGATTATAATTGTACAGATTTATATATGATTTCTCTGCAAATCAAATATGCCCATACTGTAAAAATTATTTATCGAATCGCGGCCGATGAACAAATACGCGCATAACTAACAGTGAGAGATGGTATTGCTATGTTCGGTTTGATGTTGCAACTAATGTTTGCAGAAATCTTCTATTTTTACTACTTCGGCTTCTGTTGCCACATATTTTGTTGAACAAACTTTTATGTAATTAAGTACAAATCAAGTGACTTTTGAAGCTAAGCTCAAAATTAGCCTTATAACGTATAGTAGTCTAGGTACTGTCAGATGATGTTGTTCACTAATTGTGTTTATAATGATATATCGACGAAACAGCATGATAGTCAGACAAAAGTTATTCAAATCAAACATTTCAGGTTCTATGCCTGTGTTTATAAAATACAGGAGTTTATCCCATAAGCTTTGTTTCCTCGTTCAGCGAAGCATAGATCACACAAAGATTATAGGAAACCCCATAAAGTAAGGTATACAATGTGTTTGTAAATAAATATACAATGTCGATACTGCATCGGAATGTGTTTAATATTTTGCCTTTTCAATGTTCTGTATGCGGGTTGTCCGCTGTTAGTGATGTCTATGGATGTTATTTATCGATATCGATATCTATGGTATTTATCCACTTTTCCTTGAGCAAGTTTCTCTACTGAAGCACTTGATAGATTATTTGAAAATTAACTTACTATGTTATTAAATATTTGTTCATCTTCACTTGATTAGCTTTAAGCTTAAGATTAAACAACTGGTTTAATGTGACATTCTCATTTCATTTTAAATATACTCTGTGGTTTTTAAGAGGAAAATAAGTATTGGTTTAATTACCCATGCGTATATTTTATCTGTGGTGTGAATTTAATACTGTACCTAATTGCATTTGTTGTTTCACTGTGATTCAGCATCATGTATGGATTATCATGATCACTTGAATCATTATTTGATGATAATATAATTTATAGGTAGTGAAATTGATCACGTGACAGTGTAAAGTACTTATTTGAAATAGTTTATATTATGATCTTTATTTATGATGTGTAAAAATGTTGAAGATTTTTTTATACTTATTGCCATATGTATTGATCACTTGAATCATTATTTAATTATATTAATACTGTAAGTATATTTTATAAGTAGTTAAACTGGTCATGTGTCAGTTGTTAAGATACTTATTTAAAATAGTTTATATTCTGTGCTTTATTTAAACGTGTAAAAACATTAAAGGTTTTATTATACCTAATGTTATACGTGAGCTTGGGATCACACTATTGTCAATTATAAAGAGTACTGTGTTTGTGACGGTAGTCACTTTGTCACCTTGTTTGTTCACTCACTGCGAGTAGCTTCAGTGTTTGTCGGACCACCATGGGGAACGGACCTCTAGTGGTATTGAAATAGTCTTTAACGAGAAAGTGCTGCCCGATTCACTTTCTGTCCGACCGCCGTGCCGAACAGACCTCCGGTGGTGTTAAAATAGTCTTTAACGACGAAGTGCTGCCCAATCAAGATGTTGTGCAGTTAAGTAATTTGTTATACTCTTTTTTTGGTATTATATAACGACAAATATGTTAATTAATAGTTGATAAGTGTAAATGAAGTCTATATAGTAAGTAACACATTGTTAAAAGACGTTTTAAAGAATGGCCCCGAGTTACTTGCCCGTTCATCTCGATGTGGCTCTATACAACTTTGTTTACTGAACGAGGCAGTAAAATTAGAACATTTCAATGTGAAAATTTCATTAGAACCTCGTAGACCCCTAAATTAAATAAGTGGTTTTTACTTTAACTTTGACTTTCATTATTCCAACCAACACACTCGTACCCGAGCTTGCCCATCAATTGTTAACCGATCAAATAAGTTAAGCAATGTTCGCTGCGGTCATGACTTGGATAAGTGACCGCTAGTTGCAATTACTTTTACCGTGCTTTGTAGGACAAGTTAAACCGCCGCGTGTTGTCCCGGTTATTGTTTTCGGATTTCACTCGGCTGAAGTGAATTTTGCTTATACCAAAATTATGTCCAGCAAGCACCAGCACCTAACGGTCAGTCCTTGAGGGCTAGTAAATCTAGATAAGCCTAGACAATATCTTCGATTTATGCCTCATCATTTACCATCTGATGAGATAACAGTCAAAGATTAGCCTATATTATATGTTAAAAAGTCTTGCTATCCCATTCAATTTTATTAGTTCATTGCTTATAATTCCTCGTCTGGGGCCAGGCTTGAATTGCAGCATAGGAAAAATAGTAAAAAGTAGGTAACTGCTATTTTACACAGCGGTCCCCAAAATGTCTACTAAGCGTGAGGATTACAGCCATCCCCGTTCCTTCCTTAACGTGCGTGGAGGCTTTTGTTCAACAGTGGACGTTACGGCTATGATTACCTATGGCGTAAGTCTTCTTAGTTTGGCTCAACATATATTTTTTGTCTACGTTGTTGTGTTGCTCGTCATCTCAATAATGATACCTTTCGCATGCATATTCTTCTTCATACAATCTACCATTTTATACTTCTCATGAAATACCGAATAACGTCAATCTATTCGTCATTTATTTAAATATTATTTAATGTTTTTTTAGGATACTTTTAAAAGTATTTGTTATTATTAACGACAATCTGTTATGTACTTTCAATATTTTACTATCACATACTGTTACTAATGCTGGTTTCAAGCTTCTTCTGATATACTGATATTAAACATTCTAGTTTCTTCATACTAACGTAATAGCATTCGCGTGTCTGGAACATGCCATCTTTCATCTGCCTCTTTTATTGCCCAATATTCAGTCCCAAGTTTAATTACATGGGTATATTTGTACGCATGTTCCATATATTGTGCCAAAAATCTGTTGCTATTTCATTCATCCATTGCCCTGTTCTTTACATACCGGAGAGTGTAACTACATTTTGTGTCATTGAACCAATATAACCTCAACGTAATTAACTTGAAACAATAATCGGGGCGCAACATGTACATGTACAAAGATTGCAACATGTGCCTATGATTACTGATTAGAAATATAAGACAGAAAAACTTCGTGTCAGCTATCATCTGTAAGTAATCCAGTACTGATATACATTCGAGTATATAATAATGTCACAAGTTGCGCCAATCTTGGTAAGTAAGGGCTCATACTATGTAATATTTTTAATATTATTGTTTTGTTTTCCTTTGTGCAATCAGATATAACATATTTGTACATACCCCAAACATAAAAGGACGGAAATAATAACACTAAATACATTACAAAATAATAAATTTTGACTGTTCGCTAAAGGGATGGATGGACGTGGGTTCGAATCCCGCACAGGACTTAATTTTTTCCTCTCGTAAATTAGTAATTTTGTAATGTAATCCGCAAAGCATGCGAATTGTAAACATATGCATTGCAAACATAAACATATTAAAACACTAAATACGTTCAATTAAGTTCATTCACTAATAATAGTAATAAAAGTGATATTTAAATGGGGCAAACTTAAAAGGTATATACTTTATATTATGTGATATAAATGGGTAATACAAATTTCTAAAACTTTCCTAGCTACTGACGAAAATACGTCCCATGGTATGTTCCATAAAACCAAGATAAAAAACTGCCTATCGATATTTGTGCTCATTTTCCTCCCTACAAAGCGATAAGAAGCCACACGGCGAAACAAAAGCGCTATCGACGCGAATTTCAACAATATCCTGCCGCGCGTAAATCACGTGTCCCGCGCCCGCCATATTGTTTATCCGCAGTGTTCCAAATGGTGTTCTTTTTTCAAAACGCTGATTTTGTCGATAGCTTACCGAGATGAGTTATGGCTGCACTAGATCTTAAGATGTTATTTATGTTTAAAATATAGTGTTTAGGAAACTTCAGTTTCTAAACACTATATTTTAAATTAATGAGGCTTAAGCAAGGATAAATAGCTTTTTTATCTTGAAAATCTTAAAGTTTTACAATATTTTACATTATAATTTAACAATTTAAAGTAGATACGCACCTATTTTTTTCTATAGGGAGAAATCCAAATTAGATTTTTATATTTCTATAATATTGCCATATTGTCTTTATATTATTTTTTATCTGATGGTATTTAAGTATCCACATATTAACCAAAATCTCAATAGCCAATCAAAAATACTTTTTGAACATTATATCTCAGTGCATATCTTAATGAAAATGATTTAAAAAAAATCTTATCATATTGTTACGGCAAATCTAACTGCAAATCAACATTGTTACAGTGTTAAACAAAATAGTTTATTGCATAATAAACTATTTGAATAAATATGTATGCAAGTAGATATATATATATGTCAGGATATTCTAAATATATCTATGATAAAAGTGTCTGAAAAAAACTATGTGAATTATGTACCTATTGTGTTTACTGTGCTGTATAAAGAAGGTATTAACTTAAAGCTTTAAAAACTTTCTGCATAAGTATTATGCGTAATGCAACCAGTTTAGTATTGTTTTAAGTGAAGTGTGTTATTGTTTTAAGAATATACTTACAAAGTGTAGTATTTTTTTAAGAAATTAGAAAAGGTTAATAAAGGTGTAACTTTGGTGAAAAAGTGTTGCATATATCCCAAACCCTTAGCTTATTTTTTTTTTTCGGTTTTCCTTTTTTTTTAGTCGGTAGCATTATAACACAAATTCAAAAGCTGCGACTATCTGCGACAAGCTCACTGCGCTCGCTTGGCTCTCGCGTTGTGGTCACAAGTAACCTGACGTTTCTCCTAGATATACTGGTCGTATTATCTATTAAAGACTTTGGCTCAAACTACTTAATGACAAGGTAGAAAATGGTCCAAGTCTGTTTTTCACATAATCATGCAGATTGACTTATACAATTTTATAAAAAATATAAAGCGTAATCATAATAATTGATCTCAAAGCAAAGTTTGCTTAGCCGTTCTTAACCGATCAGCTTAGTTAAGAAACGCCCGCCGCGGTCAGGACTTAGATGGGTGACTGCTAGTGACATTACTACTGAGAGGCACGTGCTCCGGAGGGCAGATTAAGCCGTCGGTCCCGGTTGTTGTCTTAGGATGGCAGTCGTTATGGCATGGTGGTAGGGCATTTGGCTTCCCCATGGGGGCCGTATTAGAATTGCACCCTCCATAACTTACTGCGGGTATTGTAAGAGGCAATGAGGGTAAAATACTAGATGGTAGGAAGCAGTGCCAACTGAAAGGCTCTCATCCCACGCTGCGATCGTCAAGACAGCAGCAGTTTTTTAAGCAGTGATAGCTCAGTGGCTTTGACGATGCACTGCCGCACAGCAGGTCCATGGTTAAAATCCCGCTGCAGACTTGAACTTCACCGCATTGTGGAAGGGCATTTTGTGAATGCCCGCCTGGCTAGCAACCACCCTCAAGTAGAAAATCTGTCGCCAAGCACCTAACGGTGTGTTCCGGCAGCTGTCCTCAAACTCTAGGTCTTGCTGAAAAAGCAATAAAAAAAACGATGAGAAGTAATTATGATACAAGATATCCTGTGTGTTACTTTGTATACCAAACTATATGCAATTTGGTACTATTTCTAACCTTTATCAAAATCGATTCAGTCGTTTTGTCGTGAAAGATAACCTAACTAACACACTTACATCCTCACTCACTGACAAACTGTGAAATTGTCGCACATATAATAATAAGTGTGATGGTCCCGAAACAACAGTTCAAAAGGTCGGCCTGTTGTTAATTATTTTCAATTTGTACGGCAAAATCTCCGCAGCAACGGAATGTTTGTCCAGTAATTTGATTAATGGAAAATATTGGCGGAAATCCATTCGTATGCTGTATGCACGAGTTGTATATTTTTTTAATAGCATCATCACTTATCATGGCGGCTATCTTTAGCCGCCATGATAAGTGATGATGTGGTCGGCTTAGCTAGAATTACTGGCTCTCAAGGACATACTGTAGGGATACACCATTAGGTGCTTGGCGACAGATTTTTAGGTGGACATATGCAAAATTCTCTACCACCATGCAGAACTGTATAGTCGTATTACTATAAGGCACTTGTCCCACCGCCGACGAGAAAACGATTAACTAACGATTATTTTCTCGCTCAAGAAATATTCATTCCGTGTATATAAGAGAGATGCATATACAAATATTTGATCGCTGACTGTTCACACTGCCGGCGGCGAGCACTCGCTTCACTAGTTTGTCGTAGCCAAGCTACACAACTATAGCAACTACGCATTCGCTTCCCGCGGCTCGCCAACTCGTTTCTAATTCTAGCTCTACTCGTTACTCGTTCATCGTTTCCGGTGAAACAACTGCCTTAATATGTAATTTTCAATGTAATTTTCGCTTGGAGCGAAAATTACTTTTACAAATAATTGTAGCATAATATTTTTATCCCGGGCGGGATCGAACCAATATATCAAATTATGCGCCGGATGCCAATTCCACTTGGCCGCTTGAACACACTCGTTCGAGCCGAAACTTTGTGCTCCAATTGTACCTATATAACTTTATTGATTGGACGCCTATTTCTTCCCGCTATTCCTTCCTATTTAATTCCAGCCTCGGACAAAACATTATAAGTTCCAATAATTTGTAAAAGTATAAATAGTGACGTTAACGCGGCTTACAAAAAGATATAAACCCCTTCATTGATGGTATCGACTATGTTGCTACTATAATCTATTCTGTGTCACACGCTGCTGGGATGGACAGACTGTGGCATTAAATTTCCTCGGCTCACTTTGACTGCCATCATAAGATGTTACTCGTATCATAAATGGATGAACTAATACTATAAAACTATTATAAAATATATTATTTGGGTATTTTGTTACAGATTTGATCAAAAGACTTCTATTTCTTTGAGCGCTTCTGAACCAGAATATAAGATGTGATAATATTTTTTTTTTATGGCTGATAGGTTAGCCTTTGACCACTGTCTCACCTGATGGTAATTGATGTGATCGAAGATGTTGTTCAGGCTTACCTAGAGGCTTTCAAGGACAGCTGCCGATTTATTTAAGGCAAAAAAGGGATAAGTTTCATATATTTAGTTCTAAGTTTAATAAATGTACTTTACCAGCCAATTTGCCATAGACAGATTTATAAAAAATATGTTTACAACATGTGTATAATTATTCATAATAAATTACCACAAAACATCAAATTGTTACAAGTTTACAAGTTTATTGTAATATGCCTTTATTAAACAAAATACTATGAACTATATACAACACTATAGCTACTACAATAAAAGCATTTAGACAACTTATAAGTCATAGCAGACTCATAGGCAGTCCAAATGCTCCAGCCCACTCCCAGTTGGCAGCGTGCCCAGCACGCTGGCAGAATTGCCCCGTTGAATTGCAAGTGAAATGTGATTTAATGAGACCGTGACAATAAGTGCAATTAATTTTATAATGAACATTTTTTTTAAATTATTGGTATAATATTTGCTTGCCTGCCTGCATGCTGAATACTTGGACTGAACTTATTTGATGACCTTATATGAAATTGTATTTTATCAAATAAATGATTTGTTTTTTTAAACATTAAAATGCCTCATAATCACGGGAACTATCATACAAGAAAAAAATATGTATAAATATAGTATGAGCGTCAATTTTTGTACCCCATAACACGTACTTCCCTACCTGCCTTCCTTGATATCCATGCCACTCCGTCGAGAGAGCGCAGCACAGACACGCCATAATCTAATTTCTTACAAGCTTAGCTGTGATGCATTTAACGTACACTGTGTAGGTTTTTATTCTTGCGAATGAAGACTAAATTTTATTTTGCAGTAGACGATGTTATACGCTTTCGTGTTAGAACAAGCACGAGGTTCACCTGATGTTAAACACTAACTTCTGCCTGTAACAGATGCAGTTCGTCAAATGGGTGAACTGCACTATTCATATTATCAACTATCATAATTAATAATGAATCTATAACATAATTATTCGGTCTGGAAAATGAAAGTAAAAATGTGAATTATCTGTAAGCACAACATATACCTAAAAAAAATACTTTGGTTGCAAAATATTACCTATTCGTAGGTCATACTGAATATTTCTTGAACTGGCGAGGTAC
Source organism: Plagodis dolabraria (assembly GCA_963854805.1). Taxonomy (NCBI): domain Eukaryota; kingdom Metazoa; phylum Arthropoda; class Insecta; order Lepidoptera; family Geometridae; genus Plagodis; species Plagodis dolabraria. The sequence continues at coordinate 24,601,312 of OY978459.1, forward strand.
AATAAAAAAATTACAAAGTTGTGGAAGTTGAAAATAGAACTCTCTAGAAACATGTTACTTTTTAAAATAGGAAGAATAGTTTTCTCATTGCGGCGTTTCTTAGAAAATTATACTGCTAGTACGATGAATTTGACTCTGTGTCATTTTTTACGATATTAGCTATCGCGTCGGCTCACAGACTTCCACTATGCGGTGAAGCTGGCGGTGGAGAACGAACTATGGACCTGCAGCACAATAGTCCATAGCTATTACCTAGCTGCCACAGATTCAAAACTCACTGCTTGGCGAAATATTTTCTACAAAAGAGTAGAGTAGTATATTTTAAAAACTTACTTTTTTGTATAATAATGTATATATACCTATTTTTATCACTGTCAGCTAACGCGAGAATTAGTGTCTCTCTCTCTGTGTGTGCGTATAAGCTCAAACTCGTAGCCGGATACGAACCTCGAACCCTCTGCGTGGCAGTCTATAGCCATTACTACTGTGCCATCACACTTCATAAACATTATTTCATAAATCACATCGAATACCGTAAAAGCAGGCCGTACGTAATAGCCACAAACAAAAGTACACTGTGCGTAAATAACGGCGAAGTGCCAATAGGCGTACATACATCGAGTTACGTCGAACGTTAGTACACTCGCGCTGGCAATAGATTCAGCTGATACGTATCTGTGTAACAGGGTGTTAAATCTTCGCGAACTTATTTATGTGCGCGAGTGTACGTGCCTCGGTCTGGAGGTCAGTAGTGTCATGGTGTTGAAGTGTCGAACGTGAATATAAGAAAAGGAAAACGTAGGTTTTGTGGTGGAGTATTTTGCTAATGCCTGGGTAGCTACCACTGTTCAATAAAAAATACTGTCACCACGCACTTAGATATTGTAAGCAAATAGTAGTAAAATGTTGAATAAATAATTAATTAACGCAATACCAATAGTAATTTCAATATTTAATTCAGTTTGTGCCTAATATCTGATTGTTAAACGACAGTTTGGTATCAGTTGCTTTTGATAAAGGGTCATGATTTGACGGGAAACGGACGCCATCTTAACCAACGTTTTGAAACAGGATGGACCAGGCAGAAGAAAAGATGGAGGGAACAAGTTAATAGAATTACAAATTTACAAGAGGAAAAATTTAAGTCATGAGCGGGATTGGAACCCGCGTCCATCCACCCCTTTAGCCGGGGTATGCTATGAACTATAGATGTCACTCCATCCCAATACGATTGTTAAAAAGAACGATAGGAAAATTTGAGCAATGGACTCATTGTCATGTTAGCTCAATTGGATTAGAGCATACACCAGCTAAAGGGATGGATTGACGCGGGTTCGAATCCCGCACATGACTTATATTTATCCTGTCGTAAATTTGTAATTTTGTAATGTAATCCGCAGAGCATGCGTTGTTGCAAACATAAAAATATTAAAAAAAAACATGTTAATAGTTCTGTGTGTTGCTTTTTTAAGAGGAGTCCTCACACCAATAATTACGTACGGTCAGTAAAGCGGAAAATTAACTAACTGTGTCTAGGAAAGTGAACGAAATAAGATAATTTTCTCCAAGTAAGATTATTAAACCCAGATAATAAGTAACGAAAATACTAATGCGCAAAGTAATGTTCAGAAAGATGTTTCATATGTAGGTATATTTCTTGAAATACACTATTATTACACCATTTTGTGGTATTTTACTACACTATTTTGAAAGTAGTCTTGTCAGTCATCTTCAGGCCCATATAGAGCCATCCTTGGCTCTATAGTTAGTATTCTATACTGTAACAGCCGGATCGTCTATTGCTGAACACAGCCTCTCCTATTAAGGGGGTATTTGCCATAATCCCCACGCTTAGCAGGCGTCTTGGGGATCCCAGTGTAAGTTGGCAGTTCTTTAGAAGGCGCTGCTGCCCACGTTCCAGTATTTTTCCCTTAGTCGCCTCTTACGACACCCACGGAATGATATGGGGAGCTGCAATTCTAACCCGGCACCCCACGGGGCGTTACACGGGCCATAGTTAGTATATTAACGATATTGCAACAAAGAAAATATACAAGACTTTTAAGTGTTTTGAACAAATTAAGGTAAATATAACATAAAGCCAACCAATTCAGCGAAGTTCCGAGGAAAATTGAGTCAATAATTTAATCAATCAAATTAATAATTTGCTTGAATACATTTCTCATAAGATCATAAATTAGTTGATTAGATACAATGGCTTCATGCAGAGATGGAAATTTTAACGTAGGTATGTACTAAATTTTACACATTACAAAATTCGTGAAATTCTATAACACCATAATAAAAGTTGATATAAGGCCAGTTAGTCTAAAATCTTTTAAATTTGTTTTCAACCTTTAATTTCACTAGTTTACTATATCGATCCATCCACAAACTGGCTTTTAAAATCAAACCTACCCTCAAACCGATCAAAATTGGTGGCACATTTTTAAAAATGGAATCTTCAACCACCAGTTCGCTTCGCCCGATTTGAAATTGGAAGCCATAAAAGGCGGGAACCGGCCGGATGTCGGACTGGAGCTCCATCAGATCCGTATCACGACAGACTCCCGCCAACGGATTCATTTCCGGTAGATGGTTGCATTTTGAATTTCAGAATTTCTATTCCTTTATGAAATGGGTCAGACGCGATGTGATTTTTAGATGTCGATTCTGGTGATAGTTTTTCTTTATGGTCAGATTTCTCTTCATATCAGTACTAATATTATAAATGCGAAAGTAACTCTGTCTGTCTGTCTGTCACGCTTTCACGCCAAAACTACTGGACCAATTTGAATGAAATTTGGTATGGAAATAGTTTGAGACCCGGGAAAACACATAGGATAGTTTTTATCCAACTGCGCAAAAAGAGGTTAATGTTTTTGCGCGATAACCGACATACGCGCGAGCGGAGCCGCGCCCGGAAAGCTAGTGATTAAATGCGAAAGTAACTCTGTCTGTCAGTCTGTCTGTCTGTTACGCTTTCCCGCCAATACTACTGGACTGATTTGAATGAAATTTGGTATGGAAATAGTTTGAGACCCGGGAAAAAACATAGGATAGTTTCTATCCAACTCCGCTAAATGAGGTTAATGTTTTTGCGTGATAACCGACATACGCGTGGGCGGAGCCACGCCAAGAAAGTTAGTTTTAGAATAGTCCTTGACTACTCACCAAACATGTGCATCGTAGGTAATTAATTATAACAGTTGAAATGGACGATATCGTCCATTGCGGTTGCTAACAGGTCAATGTTGTAATTTTGGCTATAACTAATTGTGGATGGGTGGCTAGTAACATTATTAGTATTATTACAGAGTACTTCCGTGCTTCGGAAGGCACGTTAAGCCGTCGCGTAGGTCACAGTTGTTGTCTTTAAGATGGCAGTAGTCGTTATAGCAACCGGTAGGTCATACTACGAATGCCTACCTGGCTAGTGACCACACTCGAGTAGAAAATATGCCGCCAAGCACCGAATGGTGTGTTCCGGCAGCTGTCCTTGAGAGCCAGGTTAAGCCTATAACACCTTCGAACACATCATTACTTACCATCTCGTGAGATTATGGTCATAGGCTTATTTACCAACATTTAAAAAATAGTGTGAATAGTGTGACAATGAGCAAAAGAACAGAGTGGAAGAAAAATACATATTATTGTGCTGACCCTACATGACGAAGGATAATAATAGGAAGAAGCGGATCAGAGCATGTAGGTATACGTAACAAACTCAAGTATCGTTTAAAGTAGAATTTTCCAGTAGCTAAGTATCTCCTCAAACTTTCGACCATAATATGAAATACCTTTTAAAGTAGTTCCAAAATACTTTACACAAAACTTTTAGTAGCCTCGAGCGAAATCCATCATCTTGTATCGCCTCCAAAATTGAGTTTTATACGATACGATCACATAAGACCAAGCTTTATGTTTCATAAAAAATAATACAATGAATGTTTTATTGATAACAACAAAACATTCAGAAGCAGTGATGGCTCAGTGGCATTGGCTATGGACTGTCGCGCAGCAGGTCTATGCTTTTAATCCCGCCGCAGGCTTGAGCTTCACCGCATGGTGGAAGGGCATTTTGCGAATGCCCACCTGGCTAGCGACCATCAAGTAGAAAATCTGTCGCCAAGCATCTAACAGTGTGTTCCGGCAGCTGTCCTTGAGAGCCAGTAATTCTAGGTTAGCCTGAACAACATCTTCGACCACATCGTCACTTACCATCAGGTGAGATAGTAATCAAAGGCTAACAATCATCAAGATACCGAATTTTCACATCTAATTTCCATTTAAATGTGACCAGATATCCTTAACAGGTGCATGTTGAAAATTTTAATCCACGCATCCACGCGAAAAGTATTATTTTCTCTAATTTTGGGACAGTTAAAAGGTCGTATCTGCCACGTGCAGCGCGTACTAGATTAGACTTATTTATTTTACATTTTGTTCTATTTTTCGTTGTAAGTTGTTATTGATCTGTATCGCCCTCTTGAGTCTATTCAGCCAGAACAGCATGCAATATTCGCCCTTGCTGTGAAGATCAAAGCGTGCGGCGTATATGGCACGACCTGATCCACACCAATCGTTCGGTATAAGGGCTACCAAAGCCTCCGAAGGCTATAAAAGATGAACGTAAAATGTTACGTTGATGAGTCAGTTTACGTTGCGTTCACGTTAGGTTAAGCTACGGTTTATGAACAGTTAACTTTAGAGGCGTTGTTTTGGTGTATGTTAGTTAATGTTTCGGCAATTTCACAGGCGTTTATGGCGTTATTATCAAAGTTTTTATCGAGGGGATCGCATACGGAAATTGAAGATTAGGCTTCTTTGAAGATGTACTGAATTACAGGACTCATTCAATATTCCAAAAAAATATAGAAACCTCTACTCATATAATATAATGTGTATAGGTTCCTGGTACATCTATAGTAATCAGGTTGTATTATTGGAAAAATTTAACAATTTTGTATTTCACTAAAGCTGTTAATTTTTTCTAGAACATCAATCAGATTTTCATATAAAAATTACATCATTTACAAGCAGGTGATTTTTTAGTAAAAATTCTGCAGCAGACTTTCATTTCTAAGTGGTATGGTATTTTGAGAATGGTCTTCTGACTCCCTGCCTTGTTGGGGGGAGGCATGCGTAATGCATTTTTCCAAGCGTCAAAAAAAACCTTTCTATCAGAACAGTGCGAGGACAGGGAACAGTGAGCTAGGCAACAATCAACGATTGGATTGCTTTATTATATTACACTGAACTATTCACACCGTTGTGCTACTTTTCGCTAGTCTGTTATTTGTTTCTCCTACTCTCTTATAAATATATCCGAGCAACAAAAGAACTGTAGTTTGGTATACAAAAACAATTTAAAACCAAAATACGTTTGATTAAAGTCGACGATTTTGATCAAGGGGATCATCGTGGATATATTCATACTCCTAGGTCCATATCCTTATTTTATTCTATATTCAAAATACAAAATTATCACGTATTTCCCCAGTCATTGTATCCCTCAGGAAAAAAGTTCAGACCAATAGATTGTAAAGATTAAATTCTTTCGCCTTAAATTCTTTTCGTAGTGAGTCTATAACCTGTTGGCTAAACGCGGCAGTAGACTCTTTAAAATAAACAAAATGTTCATTTCAGTATTTGAAGACAGTACAAAGAAATTATAGTGACTTTGATTTGAATGACTTTAGCACGCTACCACCAGGCAATTTAAAAATGTCCTAGTATATTGTCATTACTGGCTATTTACGAATTCAAGCCAAGTGAGGCTGACCCCCGTGGGTGGCCGGGTTAGAATTGCACCTCCCCATATTATCCCGTGGGTGTCGTAAAAGGCGACTAAGGGAAAAATACTGGAAGGTGGGCAGCAGCGCCTTCTAAAGAACTGCCAACTTACCCTGCGATCCCCAAGACGCCTGCCAAGCGTGGGGATTATGGCAAATACCCCCTTAATAGGGGAGGCTGTGTTTAGTAGGCTGACATTCGCAAAATGCTACAATGTAAGATAGCTATAACCACCCTTAATAGAAGAAAGTCTATCGTCACCTATATCACCTAACAATGTCCCGGAAGCTATTTTCGAGGGTCAATAATTTTATGTTTTGAACAATGTCTTCAAATGCCACTTACCATCGTGGAAGATTAATCATCAGCATTAACTGCATAGTGCAATACCTGCAGCGACTTAAGTAAAGTAACAGTCGACAGTTAATTCACTTAGTTCATTGAGAAAGTTTATTCTCACACTGAACTCTCTAGGCGTTGTCAATTAAACTGATTGGAAACTTTCCGACAACTTCACGGAGTTTGTGGTCACTGCCATCTAGAGGGAACACCTGGAACTTTGGGTCAGTTCGTTTTCGAAATTAATTTTGTGTCTCACAGTTTGACATATTATCGAAATTAGGTTTAATCTTTAGATGGATTGATCCAAAGGTACAAGAAATATTTTTATTAGGGTTATGTACTAGGAAACGGGACTTTGTTAATTAGTTATACCTATATCAGACTATAAAGGGAAATCTTTGGATCTGTAAGTTTAAAGCCAGTTGAATTATTTTCACAGGTTGCTAAGGTGCTTTGGTAAGGTGATTGCCATACAAAAAAAAAATACTGGCGTTGTTCTATTTTTAACATATTTTACATCTTTGTATTAATAATTTTTATAGTTTCATTAAATGTTATCTATCTTATTTAACGGGATCCCCAAACATGAAATGTGTATTTCTAATGTATTTAGTTTTTTTAATGTCGTTAAAACAGTAATACATACAAGTGTCAACGTTGGTATGGTTTTATATTAATAGTTTCCGTGTAGCAACAAATTATAAAACTGGCCAAATATGAGACGAAGTTCCGCTAAAGATCTCAAACTGTACGAAAATTCACACTATGCCCGTTTTTTTTATTTATTATCATGGTATTACAATACAGGGTTATTGGTAAAATGCTAACAACCTCTTAGGGAAGACTTCTGCTAGTTCTAACAAACATTTTGAGATGTGTTTTTTAATATATTAATTATTTTTTGTGTTTTTGACGGAATAAGCACGATGTTAAAAGTATCTTGATGTTAAAAGTATCTTGTGCCTGTATTGAATAATTTTTTATTACTTTGCTCGATGTAAATATACAAAACTCTATTCAAAGGGAGCGCGGTGCGATCCAGTGTTGCCGCAGCGGGCGCTCTTTGCTCGGAGTAGGCATTGTCTTTAACTTAAAAGTTTCAGACAGTACTAGAAAAATTTATAGTAAAAATTCAAAATGTTTGTAAGGACTAGTAAAAGTCAACCCTAAGAAGTTGTTAGCATTTTACCAATAACCCTGTATAACTAAATACTTTTAATCAAGTATGTTCCTACCATACCACATAAGTACAGAGAGTATAGCGGAAGGTAAGACGAATCGAAGGGCGGGTAGGTGGATCCATTTGGAAAATACACTTAAGTAAACTGTCAAGTTAAGACAAATTGAAATTCAATTAGTGATTCCCAGTGTTCACATAGTGCACGGCAGCTTCGAGCGATTAAACTGAAAACTAACGATTCTAAGTTGTTACGAGCGAGCTGTTAGCTTCATATAATTTCCCCTGAGTAAGTTAAGGACTTACACACACGGATGTAACATGAATCAAACATTTTTTGTCACGCTTCAGTGCAATGTTGCCTTGCGAAGATGTAAGCCAAGCTCAATGGAATACAGGTTTTTTAAATACTTGTCAATAAATAGTCTTCAATGATTTAGGAGAATTAACGCTTTGCAAATAGTTTTTTTTTATGCTTGATGGGCTAGCCTTTGACCACTATCTCACCTTATGGCAAGTGATGAATTACTGGCTCTCAAGGACCGCTGCTGGAACACACCGTTAGATGCTTGGCGACAGATTTTCCACTTGATGGTGGTTGCTAGCTAGGCGGGCATTCGCAAAATTCCCTACTACCATGCTATAACGACTGTCATCCTAAGACAACAACCAGGACCGAAGGTTTAACGTGCGAAGCACGGAAGCGCTCAGTAGTAATGTCACCAGCGGTCACCCATCCAACTCATGTCATGACCGAGGCGGACGTTGCTTAACTTTGCTGATCGAATCGAACGATTCAGAACGGCTTAGCAAACTTCGCTACAAGCGCTTCTTATATAACTTTCATACTTAATTATTATTTAGTAGCCGGCTAGGACTCGCAGGAAATTCTGTGAGCATAATCGTGACTCCAGATGAAGAACTTCAAATAAGTTCGAAACTGGTCGGAGCAATATCCGGTAAATATTACGCGAGTCCTGGCTGGTTACTAAATAATAATTATGGACAAAACTCGCGACAGTTTTTAGGTCAACGTTCATATACATAATTATAGTGAATTTAGTGTATATATTAAACTATTACAGCTGTCACTTGTTGAACCAAACATTAAATGGGAAGGCATAATCCCCACGCTTGGCTTTTTATTGAGATAGATCGCAGATTACGAAAATCTTCAGGATTCGGCGTAGCTGCCCACTTTCGCCACTAACCTAGTAAGTGCATTTGGTGATACGGGGTATGGATTTGTAATTTTTAAACCCCGTATTATATAATGAACATAATGGTGAGAATCTCTGTAGTACCGTCATGTATTCTACTCGTACTGGTGTAAGTATGACCATGATGGTGCTAATTCAGCCGCATTTTTCTTTTAGTCGCCTATTACCACTTCTTACAAGAGGTCAGAATCCAATACAAAATTTACTGCTGGCCTCACAAATGCCCGATTATGTCATCCGGTAAGCAAAAGCAATAAGCTACCTACCAGCCGGTAAGGGCAATATAAAATGGCCAATGCGAAGCCGGTAAGCAAAAGGCGCCTGCTACCTACTAACGCTATAGCATTTACAAATCGCCTAATAATTAGAGGTAATATAACAGTGAGTTTATACAATCAAAAAAGCACGAGTAGTTTATCTACATTATGGCACTAAAAGTGGTGCCATAAGAGCCACTTTATGACAAAGTGTAATAAAAACTACTAAGTCTTCTACTAATAAATCTTCTACCTACACAAAAAATACATCGTCTTCTACAGAAGTTCCACTGTGCATCCAATCTTGTTACATTGTCTTTTGATTTGCAACGTGCGACTCTCCGTGTAGTCGCCTCTTACGACAACGTATAACGTAATGAATAACGTTATAATATAACAGTTTATAGGTGTTACCAACGTGAATGCATATTAGAACATGAATTCGTTACATGGCTGTTACAATTTTAGCTATTCTACTTTTATTGGATTAGACTAGCTAACAAACTAGCATTTTGCGTTTCAAATTATTACGCTCATGATGGTTTTTGAGTCTGCGTTAGATTTCTCTAGGGATACCTTGTACATTATATATTTCGTATGTATTTAAGTATAAGAAGTAAAGAAGTTATGTTATAATAAAGATAGATAAATAGATAGATAAACTCTATAATGAACACTTTAAAACTAAAATTATAAATATTAAACTTAAAATAGTGAACCATTGGCGACCTTATCGCTCAAAGCGATCTCTTCCAGACAACCTTTAAATGAAGAGGTTTTTAGGCAAGTTTTGAAAAGGGATGGCGGTGTAAAGTTAAGATGCTTGTTTATAAAGTTGTTTATAATTATGTTATTGTGATAGGTTACATTATAGTATAATTTGAACTAAATAAAAATATATAATAATTATTTCAGCCAGATTTTCAGCTGAACACAGCCTCTCCTATTATAGGGGGGTTTGCCATAATCCCAGGCTTGGCAGGCGTCTTGTGGATTGCAGTGTGAGATATCAGTTCATCAGAAAGCGCTGCTTCCCACTTTATGGTTTGTAACCCTTAGTTGTCTTTTACGACACCCACGGTTAGAGATTGGGGGTTGACACACTTGCCAGGTGCCAGGTAATATTATTATTATATTTAAAATATGGTACGTTTTTTTTATTGCTGATAGGATAGCCTATAACTACTGTCTCGCCTAATGTCTCAATATTGATCCAAAAACACATATTGGATTAACATTTAATTCGGTATGTATTATATTTCAGGGAGCGGGGTCCATATTTGAAAAAAACTCCAAAAATGTTTTTTACTTCAACTTCAACACTCAAAAGTGTAAAATATCTTGTTGATGTCGGTACCATGATAGTTCAAAAGTACCTATTACCACAATATTGTGCGCACGGTACCAACTTCGACAAGTTATTCCAAACTTTTGAGTGTAGAAGATGGTTCCATATTTGGGTAAAAAAAAATCTTTTTAGTGAACCTTGCTAGTTACGGGTTTGTCATTCACTGTCAACGACTATATTATCAAGATAGGAAAATATTTTCAGTTATTGAAGTGTTACTCAAAAAAGGCATGACCGATTTTGATTAAGTTTAAATGATAAGCAACAGCTTTCAAATAAAAAATGTTATAATCAAAATCAGTTTACCCAGTCAAAACTTCTGAGATAACAAACATATAAAAAAAATAAAACGAATTGAGAACCTCCTCCTTATTTTGAAGTCGGTTAGTAAAATAATTACTCTAGCATGTAGGTGTCATCGTCCACACCTACAGCTTATTAGGTACAAAACTATTTTAAGGGCCTGTTTCAGAATGTTCGAGTAAGTTCCGGTCTTACTACCCAGAACATTTTCAATAAATAAAACACTATCTTTGCGTTTCACAGTCATCGATTTAGCCTATCTATCGGATAAAGCTTGAAAAGCGCTGTATGTCAAGTGTCATTTTTATCATTCAGTTATTTTATGTGTTGCATAGCAACCCGAAACTTTATTATGACATTCTGAAACGGGCCCTAAGTCTACTAAAATAAAACAGACCAATAATACATAGTAATTAAATAACTTTCAACGGTTGAAATTGTGTATATTTACCATTATTTTTGTCCCGAGGAAAACAATGACAAATATACGCGATTTAAACTGTTTAAAGTTGTTTAATTACTATGTGTAACAATCGCGAAAACCTAAGAAAATCAGACTTATATTATTTTATCCAAGAAAGTGTTACCTAGCCGGGTTAATATTCGCAAAATGCCCTGGGTAGTAAACCCAGAACATTTTCAATAAATAAAACACTATCTTTGCGTTTCACAGTCATCGATTTAGCCTATCTATCGGATAAAGCTTGAAAAGCGCTGTATGTCAAGTGTCATTTTTATCATTCAGTTATTTTATGTGTTGCATAGCAACCCGAAACTTTATTATGACATTCTGAAACGGACCCTAAGTCTACTAAAATAAAACAGACCAATAATACATAGTAATTAAATAACTTTCAACGGTTTAAGTCGTGTATATTTACCATTATTTTTGTCCCGAGGAAAACAATGACAAATATACGCGATTTAAACTGTTTAAAGTTGTTTAATTACTATGTGTAACAATCGCGAAAACCTAAGAAAATCAGACTTATATTATTTTATCCAAGAAAGTGTTACCTAGCCGGGCTAATATTCGCAAAATGCCCTGACACCGTGCGTTTGTACAATGAAGCATACAAACCGAAAGTTTATATGAAATTCTTCCTTTCATAGTAATATTAAAACTGGCAATGCTTGCGCCATTTTCGCGGTTACCAAATTTAATTTAAAATGCGACACGTGCTTATGAACGTTATTTCCTTTCTGACTTACGTTAGATTACAATATGTTTCGTGATATTTTTTAATACCTATTATACTTATTTCATGTATACATATTTTAACCGCTAAGCTACAGAAATTACAGGCACATGAGACTTAACAACTACGTCTCAAGGTAACGGGTGCAGTGCAATTCACGACTTGTGACGAAATGCATCTGGTATAGGCAGAGGTTAGACTACTTAACTTCGGGTGGCCCTCAATCTTGATCCGTCACAATAACATAAAAAATCGGTCAAATGCGAGTCGGACTCGCTCATGAAGGATTCCGTACCATTAGCTATACAACATTAGACTTCATATTTTAACCTCTTTCTGTTTTAACGTGCGCGAGTCTGAATCGCACTTGGTCAACTTTTTGTATTTGATGTTACAGCGGCAACAAAAATACATCATCTGTGAAAATTTCAACTGTATATCTGTCACCGTTCTTGAGATACAGCCTGGTGGCAGACGGACGGACGGACGAAGTCTCAGTAATAGGGTCCCGTTTTTACCCCTTGGGTACAGAACCCTAAAAACAGTTTTTTTTAGTCAAAATTAATCTTTTTCACTGACCCAGGGACCGTGCCATTTTTAAGTTATCGGAGATATTAATAAACAATTATATTACTATGGTATAATCAGTAGTGTTCTCAGTACAGAGTTTCGGTCTGAGGTGTATGGATGCCGGTGAAAAAACAGGCACATGAGATTTAACAACTTTGTGGCTCAGAGTGAGGGGTACAGAGCAGTTCGTCACTAGTGTCGAAATGCATCTATATAGGATCAGGTTGCCACTTATAACCAAGTGGGCGTCATGCTTGTTTCGTCAAAATCACATAAATGCGTTCGAATCCAGTGAGGTGATAAAAAAAAATATAAATAATTTGTTCAGTGCATGTTTCTTTTAACATTCTATTTGATCGATTGCAATGCAATCGCTTCTATGTAACACCATATCTCTTCACGAAACCATTTTTTTTCCGATCACACTGTTAGATTCTTGGCGACAGATTTTCTACTTGAGGGTGGTAGCTAGCCAGAAAAATGCCCTACCAGCACGCGCAGCGCAGGAACCTTCAGTAAACAACACAAAATATTCTCAGTATAGCAATTTTTGCTGATAATGTACCCAGGCAAATAATTTATATTCGCATAATTCAAAAAATATTGACAAATAAAAATATTTTTTTTATATAACAATCATTCTTTACAAAACGTCATATTAACTAGTCTTAATAACACATATTTTCATCACATACATTTCGACTTGGATGGGCGACCGCTAGTGATATACTATACTACTGAGCGCTTCCGTGCCTCTTCTCCTGCGCTGGAGGTGTGTTGCTGCATGGGGCTCGCAGTGACACGCACTTTCAGCCGCCATTGGAGGGGATCTCACTTAGCCGAGTGTGGCTAACGAGTCAGCGGGGAGAGATCGTGGCAGGCAGTGGTGATGGCGCAGAAGGAGGCCATTGAGCGGGTTAGGGAGGATAATGTCCAAGCTGCCCCTCTACGAGGACGAGGAGGCGGCAGTCCACCCGCCTCCTCCCATCTCCGTAGTGGGATTTCTGGTGACAGTTAGGGCCGGCCGAGGCAAGATGGTGAATGCTAAAGTCCTCCGACAAGGTGGAGCAAGAAGGGGTTCCTATCTTGCGAACTGCTAACGGGGGGGTTTTTGCGGGTTCTTAGTCCCACACATCCCCTTCCAACACCCCCGTGGTGAACGAGGGAGAGCGAAAGCATTTCCCCACCACAAAAAAAACACCACCACCACAAAAAAGGCACCTAATGAGCAACAACACCATGTGTATGGGAGAAGAGGGGATACTGCACATGCCAAATATTTTCACAATCATGTCCATGCGTTCCCCTGTGTTTTTTGTCGAAAACAAATTATAAACAGGTACTTAGTTTTGTTAGATAAATATAAGACAGGTGATCTTTCAAATCCTACCTCTCAACAAAGTAAATAGGTATATTCTCAACATAATATAAACAGAATTTCTTACAATGCTAGCACGTCTCTTAAATGATAACCGAGCGAGCGCAAAGAGGAGGGTAGTCAAATATTCATAAACTTAAATATGGAAAAATCTTGTACATTTCGTGTGCGATGGAAAACGGTAGGGTTTGAGTTATTTATGTTGGTTGCCATGTGAGTGATAGCTCTGTAAGGTTCTAACTTCAGGCGTATATGAGTGAGTAAAATTCTGAATGGTGTATGAAAGAAATGGCGCTTATATTAACTATATCTCATTTTATTCATTACCATTTTTCTTCGACGCTTTGCTACATATTTTTTTAATGTAGGTAATTGTGACTGATCAAGCGCGCGTCCCACTTGATGTTAAGTGGACTAATCTCTGTAACAGATGCATTTTAGCACAAGTGACACACAGTCACAGCGCACAATGTTGTGATAATAGGTACTTTTGAATTAGCATTCACACTTTTGAGTATTTAAGTCGGTTTCATTTTGAGGTATTTTTTTTATCTTGTTAAGTATTTGTTCAGGGTTACCATTACATATAATACAAGCCAACCACTTTCCTTGAAACTATTATCGAGCAGCCTTGCAGGGATCCATCCATGCACGGTATCGGTTATAGCACAATCCTAAACACCCGGATGAAGGCACTCTCACTCCCAAAATCACTGTTACCAGAAAACTTAACTACAACTGGCACCGAGCACTAGAGGTCAGCACTTATCATTTGCAACCATCATGTTCTTAGTCACAAAACTACCCTCTTCTCTGCCGCTCGTTGACTCGCAATTTACGACTGACTGGTAATGAATAGATTCAGGCGTTAATTTGCGGAAATACATATTCAATAATAACAAATACTTTTAAAAGTGTTTAAAGAAAACATTAAATAATACGTAAATAATACAATTTTAATTTTCAATTATAATGAGGCGAAATTGTCACTAGATATATATTTTTATACTTTTTAAGTGTTTTATTAGAGTATGATTTAAAGTTTTCTTAAAATACTTTTAAAAATATTTGTTTTTATTTTATAACTGACTGCTTATTAAACATATTAAAAATACCTGAACACTTTCTGTTGCATAGCATCGTAACTTCCAAACGAATAAATTGTTTATTTTGTTTGTAAGGCGACTAGGTCTGTGTAGTCATTTTTAATTCAACAGCTATTTTAAGTGAGCTACTGTCACAGATCTGATTGATTTGGAATCCTGGCAAGAACATTCCATCTGTGACTTACTCGTATAGTCACAGTTGCTGCAGCATCATCTGGAATCTGGAGAATACTTAACTCATCACCAACTTGAAGCAGTGATAGCTCAGTGGCATTGGCTATGGACTGCCGCGCAGCAGGTCCATGGCTAGTATCCTGCCGCGGGCTTGAGCTTCACCGCATGGAGGAAGGGCATTTTTGCGAATGTCCGCCTGTCTAGCGACCACCCTCAAGTATATACGACTTTTTGTATACGACTTTTACATATTTGTATTTTACATCACATCAATAGTTGGAAGATGATCACCGCTGGACAATTGCCTCCCCATTACACGCTACTAATCTGAAACAAAAATACACGAGATTAGTCAAAAAATGTTACATCTGTGACAAATAACTGTTCTTTGCTTCAAATTTACAGAAGTTTTTATATGATTCCTGGCAATTCACACTTGGTGACTTGGAAAACAAGCCAACCACCGTGGTTCGAGTTGTCTCTATACGAACTCGTACCTAGTTTGATACTACAGCCTTTCTTTGCGATATGGGGCGTTTTCATGGGTAAATATTCAATAAAAGTATTTTTTTTATTTCCTTCCAATAAATAGTTATATTAACCTAAGAACTAATATTTGAATACTCGCGCCAGTACTGCATTTTTTTATAATTTTCACTGTTCTTATATGGCAATATTTACCCTCAAATATATCGGAAACGTAATAAAATATTTTATGTAGAATTATAAATTTAAAATAAAAAAGATTGAATAAACCCAAGTATAATACAGTTAAGTCAAAGTAAGTTAAGATTAAAATTTAATATTCGATTTTCAAAGCTTGTGTCACACAGAAACTCAAAAAAAAACCCGGCCAAGTGCGAGTGGGACTCGCGCACGAAGGGTTCCGTACCATTATCTGTAACCTAATCTTGCAAGTTACAGACACTTTTCGCAGTGTCCGATTGAGCTGGGTAGGTACGTTTGTATGGTACCCCTTAATTATTTATTTTATTTTATTTTAAGAAATTATGAATGTGCCAGCTTCAATGCAAAAAAATTCGAATAACATTCTATTCCATCTTTTGATAGAAATATATTTATTTTTATAAATTTTTGCCTAAATAATCACGCATACTCGTCCAAGTGACTTTACTGACAAACATACTGTGACATCGATAAAGAAGCGACGGAACACTCACTTAAAAGAATCTAATGAAGTAGTTATAAGGAAAAAAAGCTGACAAACCATCTCCAAAATATTATATTATAATGTTGCCAGGATCCGTAATAAAAGGATACACAAATCTCTCTATTATTATTTCCACTTTGAAATGGAATCTCATTTCGAATTTGCTGTTACATTATTCTGAATATAAACCTCTAATCTTTCCATTACTCTAATGCTTTTACCATTATGGGTAAGTCTTTGAAATGTTTGAGTCCTTGGTATGACTTTATCAAAATAAAAACTTCGTATTTATTTGCGTTTTCAAAGAAAATATTTGATTTTTTATTGAGATATAGAAGGAAAGTGTAAGCATAGTTTGATGCGTTTGGATGTACATGATCTTTATTATGTATAACCATAAGTAATATTTTTTGTTTATTTGAAGAGATTTTTAAAACAAAACGTGTGTGTTTTAAATACCACTATTTAGCCCATCGAGCATGTAACAAGCGTATTTATATAAAGTTTTTATGTAACTTTATCAGAGCGTTTTTGTTTTTCAGTCTTCTTTAAATCAGTGATGGCCCATTGAGGGCCCAGAGACCATGGCACTGGACTGCCGCTTAGTCTATGGTTTGAGTCTTGCTGGCGGGCTTAAGTTTCATCCCATGATCTTTGGCAAATGCCCACCTGGTAACTACCTACATCAATCAAGCAGAAAATGTGTTACCAAGCATCTAACTATGTTCCAGCAGCTGGCATTGAAAGCCAATGATTCTAGGTTAAGCATGTTGCCTTTGGCATGTGGTCAAAGGCATCACTTATCAGGTGAGATATTGGTTAAAGGGCTAACCTCCCAACTAGCACACAGCTCTTCCACAGCAGCTGTCCTTGAGAGCTAAAGTAAGCGCTGTAGCAAAAATAAAATAATAGGCAAGCATCGCTACGCCTTTTATTTTATTTTTTATGCCTGATAGGTTAGCCTTTGACCACTTTCACACCTAATGATAAGTTATGATGTGGTCGAAGATGTTTTCAGGCTAGCTTTTCAGGCTAGCAAAAGCTCCAGCCAACTACCAATTAGCAGCGCGCCCAGCACTGCATAGCCTCGTTCAATTGCAATGCATATTCGTAGATCAAAATACACAATTTAGAAATAGTCCTCACTATTTTTAATTGTATATATAATCATAATTAAAATTATTATGAAATTGTTTTGTTTCAAACAAATAAACCGCGTTTCTCTGTCACAGCAATGCACTTATCTTTTAGTACTGTCATGTAGAATTATTTGGAACAAGTGGGCAGTGAGTGGAGCGCACACAATTAATTTTATTGAAATACAGTTTGTGCGTGATACCTTTGGGCTAGGTAGAAATAGAGAATAGATTCCTGATTTCGATAATATATATTGTTATTAAAATGAACCTATCGTGCTTTAAGAGTTGAATATTATGAAATAGACATTGTATCTGATATATGATGGAATGTTTTCATATTGGCTGACTTCACTGATGAATTAATTATTATAAATTTAATTATTATGAGGTTGTGTAAAAGCTTTAAATGTAGTAGCTGGTAGTGCTGTATATAGTTCGTAGTATTACTATGTGTCACTTATGTTAAATTAATTATCTTGAAATATGTATTTTGATAATTTATAATTCAGTTTCCAAAATTACTTGTAAATATGCATCAGTACTAATATTACGAAATGCGAAAGTAACTCTGTCTGTCTGTTACGCTTTCACGCCAAAACTACTGGACCAGTTTGAATGAAATTTGGTATGGAAATAGTTTAAGACCCGGGAGAAAACATAGGATAGTTTTATCCAACTGCGCAAAAAGAGGTTAATGTTTTTGCGCGATAACCGAAATACGCGCGGGCGGAGCCGCGCCCGGAAATCTAGTTTACTAAGAAAAGGACTTTTACTTTGACTTTATAATCAATGTTACGTGAATACCACGTATTAGATTCAAATTTATCATCATTCATAATATTTATTTATTCCCTCAATATTTTCTATTAACTACAGGTATAGCACAACTTATATATAAATCAGTTACGTAGGTAAATTCACCCTATCATGTTATCGCCGTTATAATTTTTTTAATCTATTTTATAAAAGAAACCAGACTCACCGAAGCTGGAGGGTATAATATAGACGCCTCTCTGCCGCCAACCGCCGTTGAGACATCTCTTTCTGCCATTTTGTTTTGTACTAAGTAATTTTGGTATTTTTGCATTTATAATCATTGTTGTGATTAAATTTATTTGTGTATTTTTTATAAAAATCCGATCTAATTGATAAGAATACATTTTCTTATTCATATCTTACAAGCGTAGGTATTGTTATAAAATTCCACTTCTAGATCGAAATAATTATCTTTTCCTTAATAATTCTAAACTATTCATTCAAAATTGATATTTGCAACATTTTCAAAATAACAATACTGATTTAAGGTAATGGATAGATTCAGCGTTACTTTGCGGAAATCCATATTTAATAATAACAAATACTTTTAAAAGTATCCTAAAATATATTAAATAATATTTAAATAAAACACTTAAAAAGCATGAAATTATATATCTAGTGACAATTCCGCCTAATTTTTCTGTTATCTACGCCTATTATTAAATAAATATTTACAAAAATTATACCATGACTGATTGCATCAGTAGATTAACGTGATTAATTTGTATTATATTATATATAATATTATATTTTTTTATAACCGGCGGTATGCCTTTAATAAACAAAATACTACGAATTAAAAAGCACTACAGCTACTACAATAAAAGCATTTAGACAACCTATAAGTCATTGCAGACTCATAGGCAGTTTAAGCCAGTTGGCAGCGTGCCCAGCATGCTGGCAGCATTGCCCCGTTGAATTGCAATGCTTATTCGTTGAGCCAAATATGACGTGGCAGCATTTTGATCACGCGTCGCATCGACCAAGCGCTCAGATAAGTTTTGGAAAATGCGATGAGCTCCCGGTCCCCACGGACCCAACGTCTCTACACTAAACGGCTCATATATTATTATGTAACCCATACCGAGGTTAGCATATTTGCGCTGCTTGTGTTGCTCCGCTGAAGTAGCCGCAGCGCCAGCCCTCGTTGGTTTCAGAAAGAAGTTATATTAGTTTGGGCATTTATATTGCATATAAGTACATACTTTTTGGCTTCTACTTCTTAAGTATAAATAGAATATTATTTATAGTAATACGTCATGCCTAAGATATTTTAACCTACAGGCTTACAAGGGCCTTAATCCGCGCCAAAAAGTGAAGTAAAAAGTGAGTACGAGTTAGATGTTTTAGGTATGAATGTCACCTGGAGGTCTAACCCGCGACCGACTTCAAATCCAGAATCTCAGGTGGTAGGCCAGAATGAAATAAAATATATGATAATACAAATAAAAACAAACTTCAGTTTCAAGAGATATAAAATGAAAGCTAACAGTGACACAAAGAGCTGTACCCATAATCAAAAGCGAGAAAAAAAAATTTTGTATATCAGTCAAAGTCATTTATTCAAAATAGGCGTCTGCGACTCTCTTATTAAGCTCAATCGCGAATTTGATATTCTACAATGTACTGCCACGGTCAGCAATAAAATGTATTGATCCACTGCGAGAAAAATGGGAAGAAACTCGGAGCTATTTGACAATGTGTTACTACTGGTATATAATAAAACTAATACAATATTTGTTTCAATTACGTATGTGATAGGCGATAGCTTGGCAGAGGCGTAATCGTCCAAGCATTTTTATCGTATACTGTAACAGGCGTATCGTCCACTGCTAAACACAGCATCCCCTACCATAATAAAAGAGTTACTGCGCGACAGAGGAAAATGATAAGGTGGCAGGAGTATCAAAGGATAATGCGCGGGACTGGGTCGAAGTGATAAATAAGAGAAATCGACAAAATGGGGGATTGCGTGGCACAGCTGGACCTGCTACTACCTCTTTAAAGGCAATTGAACCACGGAAGTACTTACACCTATGGAATATGGCATCAGATATCACAGAGGTACGTGACTACTTACGACATTTGTGTCCTATTGGTACTTGCACAGTTATGGAATTAAAAGCGAAAGGAGACTATAAATCCTATAAAATAGGCGTGCCAGAACTTGAGTACGAAAGAGTCTTCTCCCATACAGTGTGGCCGCTTAACGCGAGAATAAAGGAGTGGGTTAATTTCCGACAACCAGTCACACCAAGTTCATCGTCTGCCCGAGACGTCGGGACAACCAGTGGACCTCAGCCCTTTCCAAGGCAGCCCTCTCGTGGGGCATCTTCGAAGCAATAAGAGTTCCATTTTACGCATTTACTATCAAAACGTTCGCGGGCTTAAAACCAAACTCAAACATTGGCGAAATAACTTGTTATCGTTGGAATATGATTTAGTAGCCGCAACTGAAACGTTTCTAGACACCTCAATCGAACACTCAGAAGTCTATAGTGGAAGTTGGAACATTCTTCGAAGAGACCGAATTACCGCATGTGGCGGTGTACTTCTCGGCGCTCGCGCACCAATTTCACTGCGCCGGCTCACTCACTTAGAGACTGACTGCGGTGAAGATTTATGGGCGAGCTTCACATGGCGTGGCAGAACTGTTTATATCTGTGTTGTATACATTAGGCCAAAAGCAAAAGATGACGAGTATATGCGATGGTTTTGCAAAGTTGAGAGTTTTATTAATGAATTGAAAGGTGTTGTCTTAATTTGTGGTGACCTGAACCTTAATAGTGCATCTATTCATATAAATAGTTATTATTGTTACTTCTTATCAGTCTGTGGTCTGTGTGAGGAAAATTACGTGTTGAATTTGTATGGAGGAGTATTAGATATTGTATTGGTCAAGGAGAGTATAAACGTTCAAGAAATTCAAGTGAATGCTACTACAGAAATTGTTAAACTTGACAAATACCACCCCGCTCTTGATATTGGTTTATGTATTATAACAGCTCGTCTCTGTAATCGTTTAGAGCCTAGTAATATTGATACCAAAAACGATTGGAACTTTCGTAAATGTGATTTTGCTCTGATGTATAATTTACTCTTAAACGTGTCATGGCACGAACTTTATGAGCTAAACGACGTGTATCGTAGCACGAAATGTTTTTATGATACTGTCTACAAAATATTTGACCAATGTATGCCAAAAAAGTGTCGTAAAAAATCCACGGGAACCCAATATCCTGTGTGGTTCACACCAGAAATTATAAAAGATATACAACTTAAGCTCAAACTACATAGCTACTGGAAGTGTACCAAGTCCAAGGAAGCTTATAAATCCTTCTCTGAGCTGAGAGCTAGTCTAAAGTTATGTATCTCAGGGGCGTATGACTCATATGTATCGTGGGTTGAGCGAAATATTAAACTAAACCCCCGAGAGTTCTGGCGTCACGTAACAAGTTTACGATCCAGGGGTGGTTTTGAGCCTCAAGTTGTTTACAAAGATACTACTTTCAGTGGTGAGCAGGCTTCGGAAGCTTTTGCAAACTTTTTCTCCAGTGTGTTCCTGCCTGAATCACCAAAACTGGATGTACTATCTATCACGAATAATGAACCTTTCCCATCAAGTACATTTGTCCAGATACATGAGATTTTACCTAGCGACGTCGCTACAGCAATACAAAGTCTCAAATGTAGCAGTTCGATTGGGCCAGACAATATTCCTCCATGGCTGTTGAAAGATGGAAAAGCTTTGTTTACGTACCCACTTTGTTATTTATACAATCTATCGCTGCGAGAGGGCATCTACCCATCTCAATGGAAGGTGTCTAGAGTCACACCCATTCCTAAAAGCTCAAATAAAACATCCGTAGAAGAATACCGGCCGATAGCGATACTTCCCACTCTAGCTAAGATATTTGAACGCATTATCCATACGAAAATATATAGTCAACTAGAACCTTACCTATGTAATGAGCAGCACGGGTTCAGAAGGAAAAGGTCAGTAAATACAAACCTACTGATCTTAGTAGACTATATTTCTTCTAGACTCGATCGCCGCGCTCAAGTTGATGTGGTATACTTTGACTTCCGGAAGGCGTTTGATAGGATCAATAACGACATATTGCTGGAAAAATTAAGTGTTTTAGGCATTGCCCCAACCTTATTGCTTTTAATCGCAGACTATCTGCGTGACCGCCAACAGTTTGTCCGGCATGGTCTGTATGAGTCGCGATCCTATCACACGCGTTCCGGGGTAAGTCAAGGTTCGATTCTCGGGCCTCTCCTGTTCATACTTATGATGAATGACCTTCCCGAGGTTATCAAAAATGCAAAGTGTCTTTTGTATGCAGATGACCTCAAATTGTTCAGGGATATAAGTAATGAGCGGGATTGCATTTTGCTTCAAGATGATATTGACGCGGTATATAAATGGAGTGTTGATAACAAGATGGATTTAAATTATTCAAAATGCTCGGTGATGGCTTTTGGCCGAAAGCCCTGTCCATTCGATTTTCAGTACAGACTAGACTGCCATCTTATATCCCGTAGAAGTATTATAAAAGACTTGGGAGTCACGTTTGACCAAAAGCTCACTTTTAATGACCATATCACACAAATAGCAAGAGAAGCATTCCAAAGGCTGGGTTTCGTACTTAGGAACTCACGTGACTTTACAAACTTAACTGTGATCAAGCTCATCTTTAGCGCGTTAGTGCGCAGCAAGCTGGAGGCTAGTGCTTGCGTGTGGCACCCGCATGAGAGCAACTATACACTTCTATTGGAAAAAGTGCAAAAGGCATTTTTAAGATACCTCTACAAGCGCATGCAAGGGTTTTATCCATACATGTACCCAACTAAATTTCTCTTAGGTTTCTTGGGTTATAATTCACTTGTAGTCAGAAGGTCATATAATCAATTGGTCATCATAATCAAAATCCTTCATGGAAAAGTAGACGCTCCTTGCCTTAGTAACGAGCTGTGCCAATTATACGTCCCTGACAATTATTGTCGCGCTAGAAAACACAAATTGTTTCATATCTCGACGTACAACACGGTCGCTCATGCCCAATCTCCTATTCCGCGAACACTTGCTGCACTCAATGCACTCCTTGATGCGAGACCTGAATTTGATGTGTTTGCTGATGAATGGAAGATGATCCTGTCGGAATGCCTGCAGTTCTGCGAGACGAACGCATGATAATGCATTGGACCAAATTAATTATTATTATTTATATTATAATACATTAATATTATTATTATTTCACTATGACATATAATTGACCTTATGATTATTGTATTATGTATATTAATTTGACATAAATAGGTATGTAAATGCTCAATTATTGTGACATCTAACTTCTGTTTAAAAGTTCTTTGTAGAATCTATTGTATTATGTTTTTTTTCCCTTATATTGACTATACTTATTTGAAATTTTACTGTTATTATATTTTTTTTTTTTTTTAATTTTTTATACTGTTTAATATGTTTTTTGTTCTTCTAGCGTTAAATATGTATTTGATTTATTTTTTGTTCCAATTTATTGTATATAATTTTATCAATTCCTGCATTACTTATTGTTATTACTTTTGTGTCATTAATGTAAATGGTTAATCCGTATTAATTGAAATAAATAAATAAATAAATAAATAAAAAAAATAAAATAATCCCCACGCTTGGCAGGCGTCTTGGGGATCGCAGTGTAAGTTTGCAGTTATTTAGAAGGCGCTGCTGCCCACCTTCCAGTACTTTTCCCTTAGTCGCCTCTTACGACACCCACGGGATGATATGGGGAGGTGCAATTCTAACCCGGCACCCAACGGGAGTTCAGTGGTAGAATGCTTTATCGTATAAGTAATCATAAACTGATAATCTATTAAAATTTTGTTTTTAATTAGGTATGCGATTGGCATACATAATCCATAATGATGTAACCTTAAGTCTACTCCGATTTTTGATATATGGGGTCATTTATGATGGCAGCTATAACCATGACGTAAGCAACAGGATAAATGCTGGATGGGTGAAAGACATTACATTCTATCCCGGCACCCCACGGGCGTAAAACATTTGAATATTGAATATATGAATTTGGAAAAATTATTGGATGTGGGGTATAAAGAGTTTTGAACGACTGAAACAGGCATGAGGAAACTGCATGAAGAACGGTAAGTGCAAAAAATCGTATATATTAAAATATTCGTGCAATTACCTATAGTACATCCTGATAAAGGTAATTGCAAGAAAAAGAAGAAAGGACAAACATGCGAATGGTTTAAAGAATCTTAATCTAAATAATTATTTAGACGCTCCTTGAAACCATCAATACACGCCCCCATATTTATATTCCGATAAAAATCTTTATGACCACATCCAAACAATTCTAACATCCAATTTGGACCGCCTTTTTACATTAAAGCAATACAAAAATCTCATAACCAAATAAATATGTCAAACATATATTCACACTTACAAAAAATTCAACTGTTCTTTCGAATAAAGCCTTCGGCACACCTACTCACAAAATTAACATGTCAACGTTTTATTAATAGGTAATATAATTAAACTATCATCTCTATAGATGTTGCCTTTGCGATAGCCGGCCATAAATTACTATGTAGGCGTGATTTGTGGATGGAAATGATAGGTCGGCTTCGTGGCGGGTAGAAAGTGGCTTGTGGCTACTGTGTGGAGAGTGTAGAATGAGCCTTATTACTTGTTTTAGGTGTAATTATCTTGTCTGGTCGGATTTTTACTGGAGTGAGTTATTAATTATAATACTTCTTTTTAAGCCAAGCCCAAAAATTCTAAGATACTCGTAAGAACACGTGAAATATTTCAATGTTTCAATAGAATAATCACGATAGGAGGCGAAAGGATAATATGCACAGAATGAGCAGCACGCTACTACTCACGGCAGGCCTCTTAAATAGTTATTATGAATACGATACCAGCACCATCGCGTGTTAAGCGCAAAAATAACATTTATAAATCATTGGAACATATTTTTTTTTATTCCTGACGGTAACGAACCCGCTTCCTCCGAATACGCGCTGGATACTCATTCCTCTCGGCCACCTGAACCTTACTTTTTCGAACCGAAACTTTGTGCTACAATTGTATTACTTTAACCGTCTTTGCGGACGGTGCGAGTTCATCAATGAAACTACTATACTTCATCTGATGGAAACAAGTGCTTTTTCAAACATTTAAATGTCGGTATGATGTCGTTTCCCTTCAACATCTCTAAATATGATTACAAGCACTATCGCGTGCTGAGCAAAAATCACATGTAGAAATTATTGGCGCACAAATTTACAGAAGTTAATTAATTTTGTTAAGTTTGTTTTTCAACGGAACAAAAAAAATTAATTGTGTTCCAATAATTTGTAAATGTAGTAATTACGAGTGGAAAATTACAAGTATTCAAAATAAAGTCAGGCCTCTTGTTTCAGAAAGGTGATTGGCCTTAAACCCAAAGCCTCACTTAATACGATATTTTGATATATATCTTACTTTGTGTTCTTCGAGAAAACATTTTACATCGACTCCACATTGATGGGATAAGGAAAATAAGATCACCTGTCTTGTCATCTCCCTGCAGTTTTTTTTTTTTTTTATTGCTGATAGGTAAGCCTTTGACCACAATCTCACGTGATGGTAAGTGATGATGTGGTCGAAGGTGTTAACAGGTTCAACCTAGAATGACTAGCTCTCAAGGACAGCTGCCGGAACACACCGTTAGGTGCTTGGCAACAGATTTTCAACTTGAGGATGGTCGCTAGCCAGGCGGGCATTCGCAAAAATGCCCTTCCACCATGCAAAACCACCATACACCAGCGTTGATTAGTTCATCAGATATATATACCGTTAGTATAAGTAAGAATTTAAATTGTATTTCGTAGTGATGACGATTAGACAAATTTGGTACATCCCGACATTGAATATGGTACATAGAATTCGATAACATCTTACTCCTTTTAGAAGTCCATGTTTGCATGTATGGTTTTCCTCAACAAGCTTTCACTGTGTCATGTCTCAATGAAATGGGTATGCTATAGTTTAGTAAGGTAATTGCTTCTATTATAGAACTATATTGTTATGATATCATGTAGGTCTGACAAATTACACGCCTGCTCGTGACAGCTGCAGTATCTTGCAGTGTCTTTGAATTTAATAGGTTCTGCATAAAATTGAACTGCGCTTTTGAACACAAAACATAAATTTTCAAACTTGCCTTTGTTATTTATTTCAATTTAGGTAATTAATGACAAGTGAAAGTAAAAAAAAAATAACTTATTACAGCAATACAGAATTGTAAGGGCATCAATCTCGGACCAAAGTTATTGAGGTGTAAAAATTTATATTGATGATGTCTGAATATAAGGTTTTGTCTGTTTTTTTAACAGCCGTCAAGAAATTCTAATTAAATTATAATTAGTAGGTATATGGATATTCTATCCCCTGTGGGGTGCCGGGTTAAAATTATACCCCTCATCGCTTCCAGGGGGTGTTGTTAGAGACGACTTGGTATAAAATACCAGAAGGTGGGCAGCTGCAGCGCTCCCTGGGGAGCTACTATCCTACACTGCAATTACCAAGATGCCTGCCAAGTGGATTACCTATGGGGTTTACCATAGGTAATCCATTGATTGAGGAAGCCACGTTCAGGATCAATCCGGTTGATATGGTACAGTATAAATAAATAACCAGCCAAGATTGAGTTGGATTCGCACATCAAAAGACCAACAGAGGATGTACCTATAATTCTAGGTCGGAACAACACCTTCGACCACATCATCACCTACGATCAGTTGAGAGTGGCAAAGGCTATCCTATCAGACATTAAAAAAACCCGCACTTGGTAAGTTTTTATAAATTTGCTTACGGTATATATTGTAATATAATGATACCAAATATGATGTTTGTATGTATGACCAATTTTACGATAATAATACCAAATATTTTAAAAGTATTCTAAGATAAAAATACTAAATCAATACTTTAATAAAACACTTAAAAATATATCTAGCGAAAATTTCGCATAACTCTCCTGCTAAGACAACGTGATGTCACAAGCGCCACGCAGTTAAACCGGAAAAAAATTCGACGCGTTTCGCTTCCACGCGAGTCCACTTCAAGAGGTCTTTACTCTACAAGCGTGATATTTGTCATTATTGAATATGGATTTCTGCAAAGTAACGCCTGAACCTATTCATTATTTTTAAGATAGTAAAAAGTTAATATAACGTTGTAGGGCAACCCAATGTTTGTTTAAATATTTAAATATTATTTGATACGGCAATTTGCTATTCCAGTTCTCGTTATGTGAAAGTTGCTATACCTATATTACCTTTCCAAAGACTTTTAGTCCTTTATTGGTCGGGCCGATTGGACATCCGTGGTATAGTAATATGGTCTCATTTACTCCTAAAAAACCCCAAAAACCGTATATCAAACCTGGGAAGTCCTAGAATCACTCTTTTTTCCAGACACTACAGTAAAAACACTCGTCCATATAAAAATTATTTTTTCAAATTTAATTCTTGTACCCTTACTTAAAAACATAAAAACCCCATAAAAGTTACAACATAATTAAATATTCGATACAATAATCCGTTACAACGCCGTTAAATGTCTTTAATTTGCGAATAGATTACATGAAGCGGATTTCGGAAGTCCATTCATCTTGATTTACCGAAATGGTTCAAGTTATGAACGAAACATGCTTCGAATCCCGCCGCAGGCTTGAGCTTCACCGCATGGTGGAAGGGCATTTTGCGAATTCCCACCTGGCTAGCGACCACCCTCAAGTAGAAAATCTGTCGCCAAGCACCTAACGGTGTGTTTCGGCAGCAGTCCTTGAGAGCCAGTGAAATAACAGACACACGGGACTTAACAACTATGTCTCAAACAGTGCCGGTCGCAGTGCAATTCGTGACTTGTGACGAAATGCATCTGTTATAGGCAGAGGCCCACCTGATGTTAAGCGGACTACCGCTTAACATCAGGTGGGCCTCGAGCTTGTTCCGTTACAATAAACTAAAAATAAACAATTGTCAATCTCACTTCACTTTTTTGAGAATTTACATACGTGAGTATGTAAATTCTCAAAAAAGTAGGCAGAGGTGTAAAACATTAAAATGTGTCAGTTATTTTAGGTCTATGTCCTATACTTCGATCATGTCCTATATTGATAGCGGAAATAGCTTAGCTTGGAGAGCCAAACTTCAGACTACTAATGAAAATTCCGTAGAAAAACCAATTGATCGACCAAGGCATCAAAACTGTGGACGGTACGGATATGCTGAGCTGATGGCAGCAACGGCAGTAAGTATAAAACTATGCAGCTGAATTTCGCCACTGGATGGCCAGAGCATGACGTTCATATCAACTTCTGGAAATCCACATAATTACGATTCTCTCGGCATTTTGGCTTCGCTCTGGAACCAGCTGTAAACATCAAAACTTAAGAGTCTTCAAGAATAGTGTGTATTTTCTCCTCACGACACCTGCAGATGTCCGTGGGCGCCGGCAGTCACTTGTCACCAGATAAACAATCTGCTAGTTCTTAAAATTTGTCCTTGGCAACATATTTTCAACTTGAAGTTGGCAGTAACCAAAACGCTTTTAACTGAATTTGACATATATATCCATTAACAAAGCCGCAGACGTTTGAAGTTTGACAAGTTTGTTTGATATTTTGTTTCATCAATATACATTCTTGTTTCATGAAAATTTAACGTTTTCCAAATACTCTCAGTCGTTTACGGGCCACTTAACAATAATCAAGTTCACGATTTGTTTCCCTCATTTTTTTACCCTAAGTTGGTATTGCATTTTTAATTTTACTTTTTGAAATCTAAAGACTTCGACGTGGCCAGCAGATAACGCATATCGTCAAACCACAGTAGAAAATGTGACACAATTTTAAACAAAAATATATTTTTCTAGAAAGTCGAAACGCGCTACTTCTTCCAACTTATTACCCTAAAACCTGCGTGATAATTTTATTTCCGCACACCCCAAAATCTACGATTATTCAAGGATTTACAGACACGGTGGGCGTTGGGCTTAATTTGGAAATATGTATGGTTTAATTGCCCTCCACAGAGGGCCGTAAGGTCATAAATATGGTGGGGTCTTTATAAAGCTCGTGTTATCCGCTTAGCGATGATATAGTATTGTTTATTGGGGCTTATAGATGACCACATTGTTGATATTTTGGCTGACAATTTAATGTCAGTATTGTAAATGTTCAAGACGTTTTTAAGGTTGTGTGAGATTCTGACTTGTCGTTCAATTGTAGAATTATTTATATGACTCCAAAAAGGACACTTTTTAAAGTTTATGTTTGGTAGTTGAGAACTGTTTCGGAAGATTTTCTTTGTTTAATAAAATGTTACCCTGTGTGGACTTATTGAAAGCTTAAAAATATCAACCATATATCAAGTGGTGTAATAAGGATTTAATTTTTGGAAAGAATATGTAACTAATATTAATGAAAATTGTCATCATTGATAATAATAAATGTATAAATACTTATTAATTAAATATACCGGCTAGCACTCACGGTGTTTAGTCGAAATCTCCGACCGGTGTTCGAACAGTAAAGATGTTCATTCTCAAGGAATGCGGGCAGCCTCGAGGGCTGCTTCCTTGAGAATGAACATCTTTACTGTTCGAACACCGGTCGGAGATTTCGACTAAACACCGTGAGTGCTAGCCGGTATATTTAATTAATAATCATGACAACTCACGTAAGTTTTTATGACAGTATAAATACTTGCTTATGGTTAACAATATAATTTCAACCATAAAAATTATATTGTTAGCTTTTTAATTATACCGATATTATATTGAAAAGGAATACGTGTTCGTAAAAATATTATCATTTACTTCGTATGCAATCTAAAGGTATGGTAGGGAGTTCAAAAAATGTCAAGTTGGCTGCAAACATGTAAGATTACACCTCCCTTACACTGCAACTGTAAGAGTAAGCGTGGCATCGAGAGCGTTGTCTTTTTCACTATTTCTTATATATCAAATAGGTTTTTTAGCTGTCAAACGAAAACATGTTACCCGTTTGTGTGTTCTTCATAGTCACGGTAATGTTATATATACAGTATTTCAACTTCATAGAAACAGACGAAACGCGAGTTATACCTACGCGCTCGGTACGCAGACAGTATCGAGTGTCACGACTGTCCCGCAGAGGCGAGCGAATTGTTTGTAGTTTTATTACCAATAACCGCGCGATTTTTTCACCAAAACTAAGTTGAATTACATATTTACATATTAAATATGACGAGTAAGATATATTCTGCTGTTTTTGGTTACATGAATTCGTCAAAAACGCATCCAAAGATAACATTCTTTAGATTACCTGGAAACCTGGCAGGTAATACTATAAAATATATTTACTTACTAGTAAGTAAATTTATTTTATAGTCTACATATAGTTGACGGTACATAATGTGTGTCTTTTTAATGGACTAGTATTTCCTTTTATCCCCCTAAAAAAAATTCTCAATTAATAAAAAAGTGAATAGAGGAACGGAAAGTGATTGACACGAGTGAAATAAGCACGTTATAATAATATTATAGGTAGTTATTAGCAAACGGATTTTAAATACTTTAAAAATTAAGAATAAAGCATTTCGTACGTCTTACAAATATTTTTCAGTCACAAATTTTTAAGAACGGTTTTTTATTCAAATTTAAACATGGTTTTTTTGATTAAATCTACCTACTAGTCAAAAAAACAACACGCCATTTTAGTGAACACTTCATAATCAATTCACAATACACTAACGCGTGCTAAGCGAAAATTGTATTTTGCACATAATTTTATGCCTCGGGCGGGAACCGAACCCATGTACTCCGATTTCGCGCCGGATGCCTTAAAGCCAACCCTCCCTTTTGACTCGGACTGTTAAACGTCTCGGCTACAATTACTTGATTTATGCACTCGTGGTACAATACACTAATATGAAGATCCAGCGAAAGTCTGGAAGTTTCTCAGGTCGCTTGGAGTCGGTAAATCTCGCCAAAATTCTTCTTCTAATAATTTAGATATTGATTCTTTAAATAAACATTTCTCTTCATCTTCCAATATAATGGACTTAGATAAAAATATAACGTTACAACGTCTTTCTACCATTTCTACTCCTGACCATCAACCATTTTTCTTTAGTCAATTTACCGCTTGTGATGTTAAGTGGAGCATATTGTCTATCACTTCCAATGCCGTTGGAACAGACGGCATTAGTCGAAACATGATAGTCCCTATCCTTGATATTATATATCTTTTGCCATATCCTAAACAATTCAATAAAACAGCAACGCATTCAACACCGTTGACTTTGATGTCCTTCTCGCTCTACTTCGCTCCATTAACATATCTCCAACGGCGATTTACTGGTTTCATAGTTATCTGTCTGGTAAGGTGTTCAATAAATAGTTTATCTATCTATCTATAATATTGCATACAAAATAATTAACATTTTAACGGAAAAATCCGTATCTTAAAATACGTATTATTAGGAATAACTCAAATAATACTCATCAGATCTCACTCAAATTTTAATGCGACTACATGACAAGCACCAGCTTTCGAATGTAAAAAAAACATCAAAATCAGTACACCCTGTAAAGTGATAAGGTAACACTGACAAAAAAACAGTCAAATTTGGAACTTCCTCCTTTTCCCGAAGCTGGTTAGAAATGAAGACGTCGTCGTCGTGATTCCTCTCCTGAAGGTTAGGCCACAATGATTGATTTGACCTCATGCAGTCGTATGCTAAACGGCTATCATGTACATTTCTTTGCGGCTTTTTTGTACACTTAGTACTTAAACAAGTAAAAATTACATGGAAATATTTACAAACTATTTTTTTTTATATCTGATAGTCTAGCCTTTGACCACTATCTCACCTGATGGTAAGTGATGATGTGGTCAAAGATGTTGTTCAGGCTAGCCTACACTGGCTCTCAAGGACAGCTGCCGGAACACACCGTTAGGTCCTTGGCGACAGATTTTCTATTTGAAGGTCGTAGCTAGCCAGGCGGGCATTCATAAAATGCCTACCACCGTGCTGTAACGACTGCCATCGTAAGACAATAACTGGGGCCGACGGCTTAACGTGCCCTCCGAAGCACGGAAGCGCTCAGTAGTAACGTCACTAGCGGTCACCCATCGAACTCCTGACCGCGGCGGACGTTGCTTAACTTTGCTGATCGGTTTAGAACGGCTAAGCAAACTTCGCTACGAGCGCTTCGAAATTATTAAATTTAATTGACGAACGCATTTTGATCATCTGATTAATCCTTATTTACGTAATTTTTATTTATATAATATTAGTTATTAATATACATAAAAATTACGTGTCACGTTGTTTGTCCGCGATGGACTCCTAAACTACTGAACCCATTTCAAATTTGATTTTCACATCGTGTGCAATTTGAACCAAATTGAAGATAGAATACCTAACATCTCAATTTATAGTCGTAATTACCCGTGCAAAGCTGGGGAGGGCCGCTAGTTGTACGATAGAAAGAAAGATACTGACTGTAGTATAGTGTCACAGTTGTTGAAAATAACATTTGTCCGGTTTACTCTTAGAGCAACTCCATCTTCCACCGTTTTAAGAGTCAACTGTATTACGGCAAGAAATTTTGACGTTGTCCTTGACCAGAAATAGACCATAAACCAGACAAAATCAAGTGTACCACGAGAGATCAATTCGTATGGCATGCACAATACTGGTGATAGGGTATGTGCAAAATGCTATAACGACTGCCATCCTGTAACAACCGAGACCGATGGCTTAGCGTGCCCTTTAAAGCACGCAGCCGCTCAATAGAAATGCCACTAGCGGTCGCCCATCCAAATCATGACCGCAGCGGATGCTTAAGGGCAAGACCGTAGTCAAAATAATTTCTAATTCGGGCGGAGCTAATAGAAATGGGCGTTAACTTTTAACTCATAAAAATAATATTCAGTCGCACGGCGGCACTAGTCGCCGTACCACGGATAGCATCGCTAAAATTGTAGAGTTTCGTGCGCTATTAGAAGCGGCAGAACAGAAGTGTAGATAACAACATTTTTATCTGCAGTTACTGCAAACCTCTAAGGTAAAAAAATATGTTCACTTGTAGGTAATTATATTTTTTTAATAGACTAAGCGAAGCGAGGTCTCGGTGGAGGTCTGCGCAGTGTATATTTCCCCGTCAATGAATCTCGATTGTCAATGAGAGTCGATCTTCTTGAAATTTGGTAGAAAGGTGCCTATTATGCATATCAACAGAATTTGCAAGTAAGAACCTGTAGGAGCTTAATTGGTTTGTGGTTTGCTGAGATTATAAGGTCCATAAAACGAGGTTATAATTTAAAATTCAAAAGTATTATCTCAATATTGTGCTCAAAGAAGTACTTTGACTTCATGAAGCGGTACGAAACACGGTAATATTATCTATACAGTATTTTAACTCGGCCCTGTCCTCGAAATAACTACCTACAGCTGCGCGGTACGTAAACATGCGATAGGGCTGCTCGCCTCCAGCATTTTAATTACATTTGCCTACTTTGTGTTTCCATTTTGTTTTGTGATTGTAAATATACTTTTTTTATATAAGCAAACTAGTGATTCGCCCCGGCTTCACACGAGTATTTAACAAAAAAATCAAAACTTATAAATTCAACATATAAAAAACCAGTTTGACATGACTGTAATAGTTAGACTTATAGTACTGCGGACTTTTTTATAGATGTCTTCTATAAAATTCTAGTATATCACTTGGCTCTATTTTCAACGATTTCCGTAGCGTATTTTTATGTTACGTTATCAAAGTTTACATACGACCTAACTTTTTGAAAATCTTCTATAGCCTATGTTCATCAGGGATAATGTTGGATTCTCATGGTGAAAGATTTTTTCAAATCGGTCTATTAGTTTCAGAGCCTATTCAATGCAAACAAACAAATGCACAATCAAATTTACCTCTATTAGTTTAAATAAAATACTTTGTAAATTGAATAGGAAGTGTGTAAAAATGCGTGTTGTTTTTCATTGGTAGTAAAAAATATTTGCACCTCGACTGAATCGTATGAAATGCTTTATTATTGAATTATAAAGTATAAAGCTTAATCAAAAATTGTTTTGGCAAAAATGGACAAGGTGGAGAACAGTGAATATCTTTTACTTGGTTATAGATACCTGCAGCTATTTTACAATTTATATGTTTAGTTTGGACAAATTCATGCAACCAAAAACAGCACAACATATCCTACTCGTCATATTAAATATGTACTTGAACTTATATGACGTTATCCGCACCAACCACTGGGTTACTGTCATATACTTACCAACTCTAAAACAGAAACTTGCAATTTTACTCTTGATCATATTTCTATAAATAAATAAATATTATGCATAGGTATAATTTCAGTTATAGAAAGTCATTTTGCAATTTTAGAGTTTATTTATGAGATAACATAATAAATACAAATAATAATAAAATAAAAGTTTAATAGAAGTATAATCCCAATGCAATGCTCAATAATAAAATAAAAGATAATAAAAATAATAAAAGATAACTGTAATGAAACCGCCATATAAGATTCACCCTACCGCTACTAAAAGTGGTACAGGCAGAATCGTACCAAGTTTATGAGTCACATTGGTTAAAGAACCCCACTCGTAGGTGCTTCAGTTATCACGGCCATTCATCATGGAGACCAGTTGAAGATATGGAAAATACTCCCAAGTCAGACCTCAGCCTTCGGCCTCGCAAGTCACTCACACGAATCGGACTGCAGTCTCGCCTTGCACTCGCCCTTTGAACTCACGTACTATCCGTGCTCTAAATGTAGTATGATGAAGAAGAAGAGCTCGTAAGGCAAATCCAGAATGATGGAATTCAAGATAGCCACCATACAAAGTACTCCGATGACACTGAAGCTCAGCTTTACTTCAGGAGGATCGCACTTCAGCATTTTTTATGGCAGCCATCTTATATTATTGCCATTTTGGATTTTTTTGCATGTCATTTGACTGCTCTCTCGATTCCCTATGTCATTTGTTCAAAACTCCTTTACTTATCTGTAACCGTTTACTAGATACGTCATATATCTTCATTTGGCAGGCATCATTTTTATAATTTCCCATTATTATCACATCACGAAAACCACTTTGTTATTTTCAGTTTAGAATACTTTCTTTCCCCATGACTCCTTCCCATAGAACAATTTAAGTCAATGGTTTCAAAATATCTATGTATGGCGGCCATCTTAAAAAATGATGTCATCGAAAAATTATTTCTAAATTCGGAATAACGACGCCTAAAACCACCCAGATATTGATTTTCAGACGGATCGGAGCAACTTGAAGTTTACCTGCCATCTTGAATATGTCATTTTGGTTTTTGTCAAGTCTCATTCGACAGCTGCCATTAAAAGTTGTACGAGAAGAATTGTACCGGGTCACTTTTCCTAAGGAACCCCACTAATTAAAATATATAAAATAAAATTATAATAATAGTACACATTATCACTTTTGTTATGAAAATTGAAACTATCTACAGAAGTAACGGTTCAAAAGTTACGGGTACATGCTTTTAGAGGTAGTACGAAAGAACAGCGGAGTCATACAGATGTAACACACATTTCAATCCGACTAACTACATACTAAGTATTAGTATTTATTATATTATTATATTATTTACAGATGTAATACACATTTCAATCCGACTAACTACATACTTTTAAAGTCAAAGAGATAAAAGAGATATAGGTAAGTTCCCTTTATTTGAATGATTGGATATATAAATACCTAGAAAGTAGTTGTTCGTCTTAGAAAGTGTGTTAAGGGTATTGGGAATAGGTTCTCATTAAATTGTACAGTAACCTAATAATAACAAAATGAAATATTTTACCAAGGGTTAAAAGTCTAGATACCTACTAAAATAGGAATTAACAATGCCGTGTCTGAACTTTAATCAACTCGCTCAAAAAAGTTATTATAAAGATTTTATAAATCAATATAAACAAAAGTACTTCCCCAATAAATGTTTTACTTGAGTTTCAATAATTTATGACTTCCAAATTAACGTATGGTAAAAAAATATTGTAATATTTCGTAAAATAAATGCACAATAATGATGGCGTAACGAACGGCACAGATCCCACGTCCAAACGGCCCGAGCGCTTCGGGCAGACTGATTTTCGTTGCGATTTCTTCTCGAGATCAGAGAATTTTGTGGCAAAAATTCATAAAAATGTTTTCAACACAAGTTAGTAAGTAGTTCAGTAGAGTAAAGTATTAGCTATTTTTTAAAAAAAGAATCATTGCATTTAATTCAACTATGCCCCTTAAATTAATAAAAAACAATCTAAAAAGGGTCGCCGACTACAATTTATTACAGAAGAACTAATAAGTTTTAATAAAAACTAATCAACTAATTCACTCAATAAAGAATTAAAGAATATTATATATTTTTTTCGCACATTTTGAACTCATAGTTTCATTACAAGAAGATTCCAAAAGTGCGCGTTTCACTACGGTGATCGCCTTAACTAAGATGATTGGTTAAGACCGGCTATGCAAGCTGCGGTGCGAGCACTTCAAAAGCTTAAAAGAATGGCCCTAAGTTTTTTACCAATTCTTTTCGCAGTGGCACTTTTTTTCTGAACGTGGCAGTAGAATGTAAAATATTTCAATTTTTTTTATTTGTAGCTC
Organism: Plagodis dolabraria; assembly: GCA_963854805.1. Taxonomy (NCBI): domain Eukaryota; kingdom Metazoa; phylum Arthropoda; class Insecta; order Lepidoptera; family Geometridae; genus Plagodis; species Plagodis dolabraria. Next base: position 24,638,043 of record OY978459.1, read on the forward strand.
ACCTTCAAATGGTCTTCAAACATGCAGAACTATGAATGATTTGAACTTTGGGATGAACTCTGTAATAGATAAATGTATTTTGAACCAAGAATAATGTTAACAACACTCGACAAATTATATATTCACCGCCTACTCCATGTCTCTCTGACACTTATGGACTAACTCGTAATAGTCCATTACCAAGGAGTTAATTCTGAAATTGACAATGGCCGTTAAACAGAAACTATATTTATATTTTCTTAATACGAAAGGTAACGGTCCACTTGATGGTAAGTGGCCACCGCTGCCCATTAACACCTGTAATTTCCGCAACATTATTGGTGCGTTGCATACCATTTAGAGAAAGGACTCCAAGGACTATTGAAGCCACTTTTGAAGCGGTATAACTTACATGACAGAATTAGAAGCGCTCGTAGCGAAGTTTGCTTAGCCATTCTAAACCGATCAGCAAAGTTAAGCAACGTCCGCCACGTTCATGAGTTGGATGGGTGACCGCTGGTGACGTTACTATTGAGCGCTTCCGAGCTTCGAAGGGCACGTTAAGCCGTCGGTCTCGGCTGTTGTCTTAGGATGGCAGACGTTATAACATGGTGGTAGGGCATTTTGCGAATGCCCGCCTGGCTAGCTGCCACCCTCAAGTAGAAAAATCTGTTGCCATGCACCTAACGGTGTGTTCCGGCAGCTGTCCTTGGGAGCCAGCCCTGTGTGGGGAGATGGAATGCAAGCCCGATCTCTGTGAAAAAGAGTTTCTCTCACTATTCCACTCGTCCACCCTCGACGCCACCGCCTTCCGGGACCTCTATCAACGTCCATTTTATCGATGATGGCTGGCAACGAAAGGTCATTCACACCTGAACATAATTATACTTCTGCATGAACCTATCACAAAGGTTGATGACCCTATAAACGTCGCGTACGTAATTCCCTCGTCCATAACTTATATCTTGTATTAACACCACATTATTTCAAATTTTAATTATACGCTACAATATAGTACATGATTTATGAACCAAACTACAAATTCTGAATAATATATTTATGCTTTCACAACGCCATTTTAATGTATATTTTGTTAAATGTTTTCGTTAAAGAGAACATTATTCAAATAACTTAGTTTCCTATAGTTTTACATAGTGCCGAGTGAGTTCAATACCTATTTTTTTTTACCTATGTAGTAGAGGTGAGTTTTGATAAATCTACCGAGTATGATTGTAGATTCCGTACTGCTAAAGACACAAATATTCCAGAAACCAAGAACATCTATCCGACACGGATCTTAAACATTTGATTCTTGTTTTTGCCCCAAAATTTTACAGCATCGCTTTGGAAACTGCACTAACTAGAAAATATATATTACTTACAACAACAGACCTGCTCACACAAGTTTTAGCTTCTGATTTTGGGCACTGCCACCCACCATGATAAAAATAACGGGCCACTGGAATTCTCGTTGGTGGTTAATAGTAATTGCCAGTCAGCGGACAATCACGTTAAAGGATTTCTCATATATTTATTCATAGGCTAGCTTTTGATTACTTTCTTAATTGATGGTATGTATAAATATGGACTAACAAACCGTTAGGCTCTTGCTGATTGATTTTCTACTTGAAGGTGGTATATTGCCAGGTGGGGATTCGCGAAATGACCTAAAACAATGCCATCATTATAACTATGCCATCTTAAGACAGCAAATAACTATGCCCACCGAAGCACGAAGCGCTCAGTAGTAATCACATTACTGGTCACCCATTGGAGTCATGACTGCAACGGAAATATGTAACTTGCTTTGTAGAGATTGGTTAGTAATTAATAAAATATATATTTTAGCCCTACTGGATTAATAAAATATATTCGCATTCGTTTCATAACTGGAAATTCAATAAACACTTGTTAAACCTCTCATATACGAATCAGAAATCCAAAGGGTCAAATTGACCATTTGGACCTTAACCTACCAGAAGTTATAATTAAAAATACGTTAAGAACATAAAACAGGAACAGTAAAACTTTGATTGTTCATTCACATTAACTTCTCCACAAATAACGAAAGGGCTAGGCAGCATTGACATTGACAATATAGACAGGAAACCTACTTGAAATGGTCACGAAAGCACTGTACTTTGTAAAAACGACATATGTTATCATATACAATATCAATAAGTTAATAACAACAAATATTTTATGAAAATATTAAATTTTTTAGAAAAGTCTAGTTTCTGGTAAATAAATTGTCTTATTTTTCTGCTAAGCCAACAATAGTCCATGCAACTTTTTGATGTAACTTATCGATAATGAATAGAGTCAGGCGTAGAAGGGCGTTAATTTTCTAAAATCTATATATATTATTTACTAATAACAAATGTTTTAAAATATTTCAAGACCACATTATCGATAAGATATGTCGAAGTCTTTATGATTCTCGACAACTGGTTTAGTGGCAGTTCTCCCATAACGTTAGCATGCTTGTAGACATCGTGCAAATGAGAAGACACAAATCACTAGGATACTCTTGGTTTATTCTTAATTCATAGTTAGTGGGAGGTGACCCCCAAAATGGCGTCAAACCTCCCATTGCAGAACACTCTATAATCTCACTCTGATCATTACTGGTCGTTGGCTATCTTCACTGTGCCACGTCCGCCATAACGTACCACGATGTCATCATTAAGTATACTGCTCCACTTGACGTCATCTTCCATCATCAAGATCATAGTATAGAACACGTGGCAAGGTGCCACAACCCTTTACAAACAAACTATTATTAGAATCCATAAAATAAGACCACCTTCCACACGTAGGTAAGTATAGGCCAGTGCCAATATCTTTAAAACATCAAATCACCATTTCGTTGCAGGATAGCAGTGTAGACTGATACTAATAGCACAGTCCTCAATTCAATGTTAACTGTCGTAGGTTTTACTACATAGTGTGAAGGTGTCGTCTGTTTGGCGGGTAGTAAAAGACTCACAAATCCACTGCAGTATCTCATAAAGTAAGCACCACACTCAACTGACTATAGGCTAGAAGCGATCACAGACTCGAAATAACGTAAATAAACAGAAGTGTTGTCAGTCTCATACGGAACTCCAGCTACCCGCGTGACGCTCCTGAATGTACACGATAGGTTTGGAAGTAAAAAAATATCTCGCAATATGGCGTCTTAAATCCGACAGTTTGGTTTTTATATTATTTTTTATGTACCTAGCATCTTTTGCAATGTCAAGCCGAATCTAACATAGAAATCGGCAGGACCGTTTGAAAGTTATGGTGGAATGAAGAAACTCACAAACATACATACATTAACCCTAAAAACATAACTCTTCTTATTTTTGGGCAGTCGTGTAAAAAAACAATTCCAGCAATAGACATTACATGGCCTGATTTCTTTCACCTCCATTCACTTTGAGTTCACGTAGCACAAACTAATTCTACAGAGAAGACAGAAGCCTGTTCTACTAAAGTTGAAGTTAGTCTGGTTCACGTAGAATAGTGATGAAGTCATTGTTCACCCGAGCAAAACCGCGGGACGTAGTTAATCAAATTTATCAAAGTTTTCGTTTGACTTCGGATCCAGACAACATAAATAGATGTCAGAGGCTCGTATTTTGGACAGGGTTGCCATTGTTTGTCTTTTTACGGATTTAAAAACAAAGCAGAAGGAACAGTATAGATAACCGTAAAACACTCTACAAAATGAAGTAATTTATATTTCATTCAAAAATGTGGCATTTTGCGAACGGTCGCGTGGATTTCTACTACGGTGAAGCATGTATATCCGGAGCGGTTATTCCCACAGAAAGGTGTTGTCTAGTAGCGGAGTTGTGTGTCGGGCCGCCATCTTCCCTCAAAAATGGTTGAGAAAGGCGCTGGCTGACACATGCGTCATCTCGTAAACGGGTGCTGCTAGAGGACACCGGTCTGCTCTGGATGCTAGTTTTAATGACTTTACCAAAAAATTATTTTCTTTTAACACTGTTTCCCCTCAGAATATTGCATGAGTCCTATTTCCTACTTAAAAAAAACTAATTAAAAAAGTAACGGACCCTGAACTCTGTAGAGTGTAGATATAAAATAAAAAAATAAGAGTACAAAATATATCGCCAGTATCTCTGATGTGCTTCGGCAGTTGTCTTTAATAGCTAGCAATTCTAGATTGAGCCTATTTACTAATGCATGACGTCATTTCCGTAACGTTACGTCAAACCACAATATCTTGGGTTTGATTTTGACAAATTTAACGTTGGGTATTAGTTATGAAAAAAAGAAAAGTTTCTCAATTTGTCTACTTGTTTTGTGATTACTCCAAATTTTTATTTAAGTCGATTGCTTCTGCTAAAAAAATGTTCCTATTACAATTTTCTTTTTTTACCATAATTGCTAGTCTTTAATATAATATAGTGCCTACTAGATAACTATAAAGTCCCCCTTTTCTACGGTAATATCTTATCTAGTTCTATATCTACTGTTTTTTTAGTTAGAACTAGCAACACTGTGTCCGTTATCATAAAACAATAAATTAAATGACATAACGCCAAGCAATCAATGTCACAGAAATAAAAAGGCGGGACACGTTTTAATAACAATAAAGTTTATGGACATGCTGGATTTACGAGTATAGTTACGGCCTTTTTAATTTGGGATGTTAAATCGACTGTTACAAATAAAAGGGCGTAAGTGACTTCTGGCTTTTCTTTTAGTACAGTTTTTGGTGTTTAGCAGCGATGTAAATAATTTGACTGTTTTTTTTAACTAGGGTTCAATTCCCGCCCGGGGTAAAAACATTTTGTATTCCAATAATTTGTTAATTTATGTTTTTTTTAAGTTGAAGGGATTTGTCGCTGATTGACCACACCACCGTGTCATTTGAGTTCAATAAGCAAAAATGCAACTGGCCAAGTGAAAATCGAGTCTATAATAATAGTAATAATTTTTATTTCCAAAAAAGATTTTATATATCTGTTTGTACATAATACACAGTAAGGTTGGCTATACTAAGAAGCACTGTCTCTAGGCGGAAAGGGCAATGGATCACTTGAAAATAATGGGCAGACGAGACACACGAGTGACGAGCGCAGTGCAGTGTCAAGCATAACGAAAAGTGGCAAGTATTTCCGAACAGATACGACTTAGGATATTACAAGAAAATAGCATATTCCCTCCGGCCGGCAATAAGGCCGGCAACGTATCCTCGTAACCTATGCATCTGCAACACCAGAGGTCTCTGCATGTGGGTGACGGCGTTGTTGACGGCGAATGTTCAGGGTTGTTAATGTACACGTTTACCATCAGCCGAGTGTCTTGTACGTTTGGTCACTTCATTATTTTAGAAAAATATTGAATATGCTGGAAGGTTATTTTAATCTAATGGTTATTTTAAATAGTAATTTTAAAAATCAAGTTTACAATATTTGTATAGACTATTCGTTTGCGTGATTTTTTCAAATGTTCTATATACAATATCCGATAATACAAACATAATATTATATAGTTTACTAGCAACCCGCCGCGGCTTCGCACGGGTAATTGCGACTATAAATTGAGATGTCAGCTATCCTATCTTTCAATTTGGATCAAATAACACGCGGTGTACAAATCAAATTTTAAATTGGTTCAGTAGTTTAGGAGTCCATCGCGGACAAACAACGTGACACGTAATTTTGATATATAAAGATTTGTTCCGATTCCGAATCATTCATTCATATTATACATTTTATTATGTAATGTTATTGGAAATAATGTTCAGTGTTTTATCATTTTTTTTTTAATTCATATTACATACTACTAGCAGCTGGCCCCGGCTTCGCACGGGTATTTAACAAAAATTCCACAATAAATTCAACTTTTTTGAAAATATTCTATACAAAATAGACATATGTTTATCAGGCATAATGTAGGATTCTAATGGTAAAAAGGTTATTCAAATCGGTCCAGTAGTTTTTAAGTTTATTCGTTACATACATTATTAAGAGGAAATATTTGTATTCAAATATTCTTCTTTTGCAAACTTGAAAAATATATTCGACCACATCATCACTTACTGAGGAAGTGGTCAAAGGTCTAGACTTTATCAGCTATAAATATAATAATCCCTTATTCATTCAGTTTCAAAGGAATAAAGTTCAGAAGAGCGCTAATTTATTCAAGCGTACCCTGTTTGTAAAAAACAGAGAACTAAAAAATCATTACTCAATTAAACCCGTCTTACGCAACACGCTTTCCGGTGGTAAATAAAGAAAATTTCAGTATAGCGTAGTTAATTAAAATAGCTATTGGGTATGGCCCGAGAGATAGCTGTATAGAAATCTTAGATCTTTGAATCATACTTGCATTAAAATATTTTTTACTTTACAAGGTTGAAATGGTGCTATTTATCATTCGAAAACTGCGTGGAAAAGTGCTTTTTCTCCGCTAGCGTGGAAAAGATTTTTGAAATTTGAACCTTTGTAAAAGTCCTTACAATTAATATTCCACTAGCGGAACGCCCCGGTTTCGCACGGGTATTTTTTATTTTTTTATTTTAATATTTATAGCCTATGTTCATAAGGAATAATGTAGGATTAAAAGATATTTTTTCAATTCAGATTTTTTTACGTTTATTCGTCATACAAAATTACAAATATATTCTTTTTAAAATATAAATGTAGATGTAGATGATTCCAAAATCAAATTTTAGTAATTCCACTTATATTATTTACTGTAAATGACCGCAATTCTACTCTATTATTTAAGCTGATTTTCTTGTACCTAGCATTTTTTTCGCTGGGATGTGGTGAAAAATTGTGTGTCGCAACAAAACTGTTATGAATCTCGTACCTTGAAATCTTCGGTACGCTAAGGATTCTCTGTTTTGAATTACTCACTTTCCTCTTAGTTCCATTCTAGAATCTTTCGCTTCCTCAAGTTTCAATAACAGCACTCGCGCCATGTACCGACTTTGCAGCCTCACATTACAAATAAATATTATTGCGTTGTACTTGAAAATTCTCAAAATATACCTGTCGAGAAACGAAAACTCATGTAACCCTACCAGCAACCCTTGCTGTTTATCGGTATAAAAATATTCCTCTGGTTCCTGGTACCACAGATAGTGTCAAGAGAAAAAAACTCTCATGGCAGAAAGTATTGGTTGATGCAAGAAGTTATCCTGCAGACATATTGTAGTCAAAAGATGTTGTAGCTTTTTTTTAGCATGAGAACTGTCTGTCTGGGATAGCTGACTAATTACGCTTGGCGGTAATTTTCCATTTAAGACGCTGACAAATCTTGAAATTCCACCACTATCAGACTGCGCAAGAGTGAAAGATAGGCAGCGATAATGAAATCGCGATAAATTTAGTTGAAAAACTAAAGAAACTTTATTTACACAAAACTAGTTACTTAAATTAAAAATGTGAATGAACTTGTCCCTCTTGATAATGTTTTGCTATTTTATTATTATATTTATAAACACATACATACATACATAGGTAAATAATTAAGATATTTTAGTTACAAGCGTCATTTAATGTCACGTTTGCAATTCTATTCTTTCGAGGGAATAATAAAGAAACGAGTTCTGTAATTTAATATCATGTAATAATAATAATAGCTCTTTATTTCAGACTCTGGGATCCATAAATTACATTCTTAAGAAAAATTTCAAAATATACAAAATATATTTTTAAGATAGTGTTTCTTGGGTTCTTATACATGGTCATAAGATGACTGCAGTTTCTGCAGTATGGCGGACGTGCCAAGAGGGGCTTTCATAATCAGTGATACATAAGATCAATTATAAATATTGGTTCTCCCTTTGTAGATATTTCGGGCAGCAAAACAGGTCCAAAATCAACTCAAAGGTAAATGAAGATGATAGAGTAGGTACGCTTAATAAGTAACAATTGGTTTAAAAGTATAGGAGTAGGTATTTAAGAATAAAATAAGGCACCCGTCCCACATACCTCACGGCACCACCCGCGCTACCATACCACTGTCTCACTCACACGGTATAATTATGTTCTGTGGTAATGTGGTGATTGTGACGTCACATCGGTGTACTTGGGCTGAAAATCTTGGCCAACTTCATCAACACTTTATATATCTTTATTGTTAACAACTAATTACCGCAATATAACGCTCTTACTATAACCCTACCTCAATAGCGTGCAGTGTAGGAAAAAGTCAGAGTTCCCGCGCATTATTGAATTTCTGCAAAATTCCTAACACATGCCACCGTTCAGGACAAGTTTTAATACATGACTGAAACGTGCGAATTATGGCATGGAAATAGTTCAAATAGTTAAGAAATTATGTTAGCCATAGTTAAATAGTTGGCCGTTAATGTTAAGTTGAAATTAGTTTAGCTTAAAATTTTGTTCATGAGCAATTTTTTTTTATATCACGGTAATAATGGCATATTAAAAAAGTTTAAGGGTGTTTCGTGCCTAAGGATTTCGCTCGAATTCGAGCGAATCGGAAGAGTTAATAAAAACACATTTATAAGACACAATTACAAGTTTACAAGGATACGAAAGGCGAAATTGGATTTACGAGTATAAGTGGGATTTGAACCCGTGAACATCCATCCCTCGGGCCGTGACACGCTCTGTCATGTCTGACCGTAGAATTTTCTACATTGATAGAATTTTTTACACTACATGAAATTGTTATTAAGATTTTGAGTTTAATTTCAATCCAAAGAGCTTAAATTAACTATTTTTGTGACGAATATAGAACTTAATCAGATTAGAATCATTGAGTCAAACTTTACAAAATTACAAATTTACAAGAGAAAAAATTATAGTCATGTGCGGGATTCGAACCCGCGTCCATCCACCCTTTTAGCCGGGGTATGCTCTAACCAATTGAGCTAACATGACACAATGACTCATAACTTTAATTCTTGCTCTCGTTCTTTCGACCATCGTAACGGGATGGAGCGACACCTATAGTTCAACTTGCGTTGTACTACAAATAATATTTTACCTACTATGTTTAAACTTTGCTAAGAAATTGATCCTGTATTGTTATATGTAACCTTATTGGATATTATCCTTTATAACAGATACATTTCATGAATTGAGTGGTCTATTGTATTGGATCTTCAAGCAATTTCACACTAAATTAATACAGAACTGGGCGTCCGAGCAACTAGCCGATATAACGATGGTTTAGGTCGGGAGATAATGGAATAAAAATATATCATCATCTGCGAACACACATACAAATTATTGGGCAAAATTAAGTAAAAAAATATAGGTCTTATTAGTAGTAACCTGTAAGTAATTCTAAGTTTACAATAAGAATGCGAGAGTGACAAAATTAATAATACAAAAAAAGAAATAATTGAAAAATTAAAAAACACGCCTGCCGTGCCAAAAAGTGAACTAAAAAATTACAAACAAGTTACATGATTTGAATGTTGAATGGCTACAATGTAGGTACTAAATAGATTATATTTACTGTGTAATTAAAACACCATTGAACCCAAAAATGGAAAACAGATAACCATTCTTTTCATTGCAGTCGGGGGACCTGTAAAGAACTATTCTAAGGAACTTTGTAATTTTTTAGTTCACTTTTTGGCACGGCAGGCGTGTTTTTTAATTTTTCAATTATTTCTTTTTATTTCGTACCTTTTAGTGATAAAACAATATTTTTGCAAACGCACAATGTGCCACGAAACATAACTTATTTTTTTTGGAAATTAATATCATGCAAAATATAAGCGAAATATATTTTTTATGATTTATTAATTGTAAATGATAACTTTGAGGTTTTTCAGTTCTTGCAGATACTTTTTGTCATGGGGCTCGTTGATAAGCTTTCGTGGATCTAAAACACCAATTCTTCTAGCTGTCGGACGCGACTAAGAGCGACATAAACTTTCATCATCATCATCAGCCGCAAGACTTCCACTGTTGAACAAAGGCTTCCCCCATAGAACGGCACAAAGAATGGCTATTAGTCGCTTGTAACCATTGGCTACCCGCGACTTTAATGATATCGTCAGTCCATCTTGTGGGTACCAACTCTTCGTTTTCCGGTATACCATGGTACCCCCTCGAGAACCTTTCTTCCCCATCGGTTACCAGTTCGTCGAGCAATGTGGCCCGCCCATTGCCACTTCAACTTGCAAATTCTGAAAGCTATGTCGGTGACTTTGGTTCTTTGGCGAATATCCACGTTCCGGATTTTATCGCGCAAAGAAACTCCGAGCATAGCTCTCTCCATGGATCGTTCAGTGACTCTGAGCTTGTCCATAAGGACCACAGTTAAGGACCACGTCGTCCACGTCTCGGTGCCATATGTCATCACTAGGCATACACACTGGTTGACGACTTCTGTCTTCAGGCTCTGCGGGATCTTTGACGAGAAAATGTCGCGTAACTTCCCGAACGCTGCCCATCCGAGTTAGGTTCTTCGGGCGTCCTCTTTTTCGAAGTTGGACCTACCTAACTGGACAGTCTGTCCCAGGTAAAATAACATAAACTTTGCCCCTTGGCAAAAATTTTAGCGCCTAGATCCACGACGGCTCTGTCCAGTGTCGTTCCTTGCAGTTTGTGCACTGTCACAACCCAACATAATATCAGTGGTAGCATGTACCGCTTGACTTTACCTTGACCCCGTAACGCGTCAAATTCGACAGTGCTAGGCTCAATTTTGACACCCAAACTGACTGTGTTGCCACGTATCGTTTTGCCATAGAACTCAACGAAAACGGCTTTCGGTAACTCTCCCGGTTACGACGCGTCGTAGACGTAGCGCTGGCCATACGAATTTTCGGATGACCCCCATAGCGCCATTTACCAAGTCGTGTCCAAATTTAATATTTTTCCACAACATTACCCAAGAACCAATAGTAACTTTTAAGAATGGAACAATTCCTTCCTTTTTTATTGGGATCAGAAAGTATAAATTCGGGTTTTGGCCGCTGCTGACCTTTGATTTTAGCTTCTACGGATGTATCTGATGCTACCTCGTCAAACATCCGGCAAATATTGGCAAAGTTCGATGGTCATCGTTTTATTTTGATTTGGTGGTTCGAGTCATCTACCTGTCTTGTTGTGGGAAATTTTCGCACACACTCGCCATCTGGTCCAGTAAGTGATACTCTACGATGATTCAGGATTCCAACCCGTTAACTATTCAAAATATCGACAAATGTGGTGTCGTCTGCTTGCCTCACATTCTGTGGCAGTTCGCAGAAGCTATATAACGCCCATAAATCTATTTCAGCAATTAAATGTGGCGGTTGTTTAAAGCAGTAGTATGCAATAAATGATTCTGAGTCTGATTCAGTATGTCCCGCTGACGGATTTAGCTACTAGTGAAAGCTGCATCAAGTCACTTAACAGTAAAATGTTAACACTGCCAAAATAATCATTTCTTGTAGTTGTGTATGGAATGCCTTTCTCTCTGAAGGCGTTCTCCGGTCAAAAAACGCATGGTCTCTGTCCTGCCGCATGCCGGTGATTAATTTATTTGTATTACTTGTGTCTACAAGAAGCAAGTGTAGAAACGGATAAGACAATATTTATTACTTTTGATATTAGTGAACCAATGTATATTGAATACTACTTTTATATATTTTTGTTATGTACTAAGCAAGCTCTAGACGGTGATAGTAAAATTTGTAAAATTTTCACGAATTTTTTTTTAAATTTATTTTATTTCATAAACTATGGCCCCCTCTTTAATTTTTTTTTGATTTTCACTAGCCTATGTTACCCGGAATAACTCAATGCTTCTAATGATACCACAAACATCAAAATTGGTTAAGCCGTTACGAAGTTATGCTGGGATAAAGAAACTCACAAACATACATACATACATGAACCCTAAAAACATAACTCTCCTTTGGGCAGTCGTGTAAAAACACAGTGTGTTTGTTAGTAATATTATGCATATCCCAAACTAGAATTGATATTGCGAGATTGATCTATTGCGTTTCAACTATATTTTTTTTTTTGTTAAAACTGTGCAACTTCCACAAATGTCTCTATAAGTTGGAACTTACAGAGACATTTAGTGTACTATGTTTTGAAGCACTCGTAGCGAACATTTGTTTAGCCATTCTGAATCGATCAGCAAAGTTAAGCAACGTCCGCCGCGGTCATGAGTTGGATGGGTGACCGCTGGTTGGGCATTACTACTGAGCGCTTCCGTGCTTCGGAGGGCACGTTAAGCCGTCGGTCCTGGTTGTTGTCTTATGATAGCAGTCGTTACAGCATGGTGGTAGGGCACTTTGCAAATGCCCGCCTGGCTAGCTACCACCCTCAGGTTGAAAATCTGTCGCCAAGCACCTAACGGTGTGTTCCGGCAGCTGTCCTTGAGAGCCAGTATTTCTAGGTTAGCCTGAACAACATCTTCGACCACATCATCACTTACCATCAGGTGAGATAGTGGTCAAAGGCTAACCTATCAGGCAAAAAAAAAAAATATAAACAAAGGTTAAACGATTATGACCGTATAGTTTAGTCTTTGTTTCATAAAAATCTTTTAATATCGATTCTTGAAAAATAAGGCAAAAGGTTTTAATTCAAAATTGCAGCTATGGTACATACTCGTAATTTGGCAGGTATAATAAAATGGCAACTTTATACTCTAAACTTCCATGTCCTCAAATTTTACCATGGTTAACGTGGTTTACAAGGTTCGTAAGAGAGGGTAAACCTTTAAAGTTAAAGTTGTAAAAAGACGTTTAAAAAAATGGCCCCTAGCTTTTTGCCCATTCTTCGCGCAGTGGCTCAATAATTTTTTTTTTTTGCTGAACTTGGCAGTACAATGTAGAATATTTCAATTTTAAAACTTGTAATTAACCTTTATAAGAGCGTCGTAGATGCCTAAATTGAATAAATTATTTTGACTTTGATATTGAAAGCTCTCTTCTCTTTGTGTTTTTTTTCTAATTTTCTTAGCTATAATGACTTAATCTACTGATACATTATTCAAGACGAGGCACCGCACTACGCATCGTGTAGCACTGGTTCTCAGAGAATAATACGGCTTGTAGTATGTAGTACTGAAATTAACTCCACTGGATATTTAACTACATGAAAATAAAGCTAATTGTACTGGGACATATATTGAATTTTCTGATATTGCACCCGAAACTTTTATTAAATTCAAATATAAATAATTTATCCATTTTTCCATTCCATTCAAATTTATCCATTCCAATCCATTCAGACGTTGTATACAAGTTGTTCCAATTTCGTTATGTACAAAGTCTTGAATGAGCTCCAAACATCATTTTTTTTTAATATTGTTAAGTTTGCAATAACGCCTGCTAGGCGAATTACAAAAATACAAATTTACGAGGGAAAAAAATATAGTCGGAAAAAAATATAGCTCCACCCCGATACGATGGTTGAAGAAAGAGGGCAAGAATTAAAGTTATGAGTAATTGTGTCATGTTAGCTCGATTGGTTAGAGCATACCCCGGCTAAAGGGGTGGATGGACGCAGGTTTGGATCCCGCAGCAATAAAGCAATATTTTTATTTCTTTTTGCCAAAATATACTTTTGAGATGAAATAAGCTGTACCTGTAACTAAACGCTCCATTGTCTCTTCACTATGGGTTTTCAATAGGTATAGATAACCGTAAACTATACTTGCAATATCTTGTACCTAAATAAATACCTAATCTACGGGTTGGTCTTAAATTATTTCGGTCATAAGCTCGGTACGATCCTGAACGATACGATATTTATTTTTATTATGTTCAATAACTCACTAGGTTGGAAATATGTGGCGTTTTCTTTACAAAACATTATAGTATATATAAACATACGGAAAATTTTACAAATAACATATTAAAATATGACGTATCTAAGACTCGAAACTATAGTTATAATAGGTCATGTTAGATGCATACAAGACACACCATATAAACCTGTTTCTCATTTTTTTAATCGTTTTTCTTTAGTTTTTAGTTCTTTATTTTCTACCTTAGCTCAGTTAGCGAAGCTTGCTTATCCATTCTGAACCGAACAGAGAAGCTTAGCAACGTCCGCCTCGGTCATGAGTTGGATAGGTAACCGCTGGTGACATTACTACTGAGCGCTTCCGTGCTTCGGAGGGCACATAAAGCCGTCGGTCGCGGTTGTTATCTTAAGATGGCAGTCATTATAGCATGGTGTTAGGGCATTTTTCGAATGCCCGCCTGGCTAGCTACCACCCTCAAGTAGAAAATATGTCGCCAAGCACCTAAAGGTGTGTTCCGGCAGCTGTCCTTGAGAGCCAGTAATTCTCTAAGTCAGCCTGAACTACACTTTCGACCACATCATCACTAACCATCAGGTGAGATAATGGTCAAAGGCTTACCTATCATGCATAAAAAAAAGTTCGATTTTCTTCGTTTTAAAGGCTTTTCATTGAAATGTAGTCAGGTCGTTTTATAAATAGCAAGTGTTAAAACTCTACGAAATGTTGTACGTAGGTCCTTAAGAAAAATATGTATGCTATTGATTTGCAGGTTTTCGTTTTTTTTTTCTCGAAATGAAGTCAAAATTTTCATACAATCCAATTATTCTGAATTCGCTAGAAATATATATTTTTAAGGAAAACTGGCACATTAAAAGCATTGTAATAGTATCAAGGTATTTTGAAGCAGTGATAGCTTAGTGGCATTGGCCATGGACTGCCACGCAACAGGTCCATGGTTCGAATCCCGCCGCGAGCTTGAGCTTCACTGAGGGAACTGGCAACCCTAGTCAAAATTAAACATTGGCTCTTCATAATTCTTTATTTTTATTGAGTTTTTACATAATTGGTGATGTTTTATACCTTGAAAAATGATTCAATAGTGACAAATTTGGTGCACAAGTATTGGTGAGCTCGAACCATTTGTATTTATCAGCACATATCACTATTATTATTTCGTACGCCTAGATAATGAATATGACCAAATTTCGACAGAACACTAACGCAAACTGTGATTCAACAAGTTAAAATTAATGAAAACAACACCGCTGTACTGCATTGCGTCAGGAACTCTGAAATATCTTTATAACAACAAAATGTATGCGTTGTTTACATCAAGCAAAATTCGTTAGCTACAAAGTTATATTTAAATACCCTTTGTAGCTAACGAATAGAAACCATAAGAACATGCGTGAAAGATACCTCGAGTTCACATCACTCAGATTGAAACCTGTCTGTCACTGTCTATGACATTAGCTTGTAGTGTCGCTACATAGGATCTAGTCTATGAATTGCAATTTTTACATAGATTTTCTACTCAACAATAGATGGCGCTGAGATGAATGTATAAAATAACAATAAAATTTAGTATTGAAATATAACTTATATTTCAATACTAAATTATTAATAACATAAGCTTGCCTGATTTATCTACTGAATGTATTTATCAACAGGAAAAAATAGATTCTCTTAAGACAAAACTAGTTAGTGCAAAGGTTGAAATTGAGCGTCTACTGCAAAGAAACAAATAACATGAAGAAGAAAATTAAGATAACAAAAATAAAATATTTCAACTAACAAAATTGTGTTCAGAACGTCAGTCATTAGATATGTCGATATTTCAAACTGAGGAAGCCAAAAATCCTTTACCCACATCGGAGAGTCTAGCCTTACCGCCAGATGGCGGGACTATACCCGAGTCATCCGCACTAGGAAACTATATATCAACCTACGAATACCCTACCAGAGGGAGCGACTGCCAGTCTACCACCATCATGTCCTGATAAGCCAAAGTTACTATAGTAATTAAGGGCGCACCGAGATTTAAAGGCGCGCCGCGTATGTATGCGTAAGTAAGGCACGCCAACAGCATCCGTCCCGGTCCGACGGCCGAAGAATTACTAAAGCGGATAAGGACATGCGTAAATTTGAGTATTTCCTTCGTATAATAAAAACAAATACCTATTTGAAAAATGTAATGTGTATACGTTATAGAAAACATGTTGTTTTTTTTATTATTCAAATGCGGATGACTCTCCGTTAAGTATTTACGCCGTACTAAAGTTTATTTCGTTTTTGAGATGTAACTTTGGATTTATTTTCCATCGAGAAAATTTCAAGTAATCGTGTTTCCAAAGTGTATGATTTATAGAATGAATCCTTAAATATAATATTTATTAATTACATAACTCAAAATTAAGTAATAGAGATACAGCAAGTGATCAAACGAACCACAATTACGTATCGCTGCCTCGGTGCAGGCTTAAACAACTTTAAACAGTTTAAATCGCGTAATATTTATAATTATTTTGTCCCGACGTTTCAAACACTTTGCAGTGATCGTGGTCAATGATTGTACAAAAAAGTGTATTAGGGCCATTAGTGGAATTGAACCTTTAGATTCCTGCAGACCTGTATTCAAAAGCTGAGACTTCTCACTTTGACAGGACTTTACATAATGCAGATTGGTTTATTTGTGAAAGAAAACCTGCATTTGTACGCTTAACTTCATAATAATGACTATTTAGAAGGTGTCGGCAGAGACCCGACCCGTCTTCAAATGCTTACATTTAAAACGGCGCTTCATTGCAAGAACTGTCAAATTATGAATATTAGGGTATGCGAAAAAATTCCAAAGAGAATAAGAGAGCTCCCTATGAATTATTTTTAAATTAAATTACATAAATGGCTTACGAATCACTGTTTTTATGACATAAAATTTATTTTTGACACAAAGGACCATTGACATTTTTATTTACACAGACATTATTAAAAAATAATTAAGTAAGCAATTTAATAGTATTTTAGTTTTGATAAATCTGTTTTTTTTTTCGTATCTGATTTTAATCTCTTTTAAGTAATGTGATTTATATTATATAATATTGTGTTTGTACACAATTAATTTGAAAACCGTGAGGATGTCCATGAAGTTGTAGGTATATATAATTTTTGCTCCGTTTATATCTGTATGCCAGAAATGGTGCGCGCTGAACTACTGTTTTAAATTTGACCAGAATAATATGTAATTACCGTGTTTCTTACAAATAAATACATTTCATTTCATTTCACTGCATGGTAAGGTGGAAGGGCATTTTGCGAATGCCCGCCTGGCTGGTGACCACCCTCAAGTAAATAATCTGTCGCCAAGCACGTAACGGTGTGTTCCGGCAGCAGTCCTTGAAAGCCAGTGAAATTACAGGCACGTGAGACTTAACACCTACCTATGTCTCAAAGTAACGGGCGCAGTGCAATTCGTTAATTATGACGAAATGCATATGTTATAGGCAGAGTTTGGGCCGCCTAACATCAGGAAGGCTTCTTGCTTGTTCCGTCACAATAAAATAAAAAAAACCTCTAGGACTAGTTTATTTATCAAAGTTTATTACAAATTACTTAAGTTAAAAATGGTAACGTGTAAGCTGGATGTGTTTAATTAGTAACGCTCTTGAATTTAATTCTTGCATTAAAAAAAATACATGGGTGTGGGCTATTTTAAATAATAGAGTAAGTGAAGAAGTTAGGTAGCTGTTCACAATAAATACAAGAGACACAAGGCGTGAAGTACAATGCCTTTTCTCATTATATTTACCAGTCACCGATATCGATGCAGCAGATTATTCCAGTTTCCTTTCAGATATATAGATATAGATATATATTCAATATTAGGAGTAGGAACGAATAAGAAGTACGTTATCTATATTATTATAAAAAGGAAAGATTTATATTATTGTATGCAACCAATAGACTTGAAAACTATTGGATTGATTTGGATGAAATTTGGTATGGAAATAGTTTAAGACCCGGGGAAGGACATAGCTTTTACCTTAATGCGCAAAAAGAGGTTAATGGTTTAGCAAGAAATCCGGCAAATGCGCGGGCAGAGCCGCGGCTAGAAAGCTAGTTACATATATATTCTAAGACTTTGTAGTTAAGTCTGGTGGTACCAGTTCACTTTATGCAGATCCGTATAAATAACTAAATGTATTTTCTACGGTTTTTGCTCGTTAAGTTTTTCCCATTCAGTGCGTATCTTTTATTTTTTCCACGTCCCACAACTGTGGTCGTAACAGCAACTAATTGCTTTCGGAAACGCTTTTATGTGATCATATTTCACCTGAAAAATGATTTATCCTCTTTAGTCCGGGAATTCTTTGTCGCATTTTTGTAACAATATTACAAAGCAGCGAGACGTAAAATCAGAGTTTTATTAAAGACGAGAAAACGTAAGGTTTTTAAGCTCAGTGGGTGAGAAAATGGTGATTTTTTAAAAGGTGTCGTGGTTATTCGAGGGTTTAAAATGAGTTGTTGGCTCATCTTTGGCTTGACGCTTTTATTTAAAAGAAACTTCGCTCTCTCGATTCTTATTTTCTTACAAATTATACTAAAGTGATATGTATAAATTAAACAAAAATTTAATAACCCAACTGCAAATTATTTCTTTTCGTTACATTTTCTCGTTCCATTGAAATTAAAACTGCAAGATATACCTATATATTAAGGAATCGTTTCTTAAAGCCTTTTATTTTGATATCCCACTCGATGGGTTTGGTTTTTTTACTATATGGCGTCTAAAGTCCGCCAGTTTGCTTTTCTATTTTTTTACTTAAGTACCTAGTGTCACTTGCGCTGTCGAGACAAATCTGATGATATATCATACATTAAAATTGGTTAAGCCGTTTATATATTATGGTGGAATAAAGAATCTCACAAACATACATACATGAACTCTGAAAACATAACACTCCTTAGTTTGGGCAGTCGCGTACAAATAAATTGCTGAATTTAGACTATGATGCATAAAATATTTTTATAAAATAACTTTGGCTTTGACCACAATCTCAACCGGTACTGAGGGTAATGCGTTCATAGGTGGCACAGGGCTTTGTTTGGTTTCGGGAACAATCATTGTACTGGCTTGTAATTGTCCTGTCGTTATTTGTGACGAAATGCATCTGTTATATGCAGAGGACACCGCTTAACATCAGGTGCACCTCGTTCAGTCACAATAAAATAAAATAAATTCAAGCTCGATAAAGTTCTCAGTATCATGCTCAAAACATCTTTCTTGTTTTGTTGTTTGTTTTGTGTCTCTAGTTGTTAACCCCAAAAGGGACGAACCCGACTGCGATGCAAGCAACATCAGATTATCTACCAACCATCATCGCGCCGTGAAACTATCTGGAAGCTAGCCAGTTCAATTATCTATTGCAATGTATACATGTTTTGGTGCAGTTGTGTATGGTAGGGGCTTAGGGTGGCTTTTGATGTAAGGGCGCAGAGAATCTTCGTACTTATACTAGCCTTTAAATATTGAGGAGATTTTCTTAAGCGTATTTTTTGTTATGATTCAGGTGAGTGGGTGGAAGATTAAATGGTTTTTGATGAGATGAAGGGATGAAAGCAGCTGTCCTTGAGAGCCAGTAATTGTAGGCTATCCTGAACAACATCCTTGACCACATCATCACTTACCATCAGGTGAGATAGTGGTCAAACGCTAACCTATCAGCTATAATATATTTTAAAAATGTAGTAACTTTCAGACTTACGCGACTTGCAAACATAGTAATGAGTATTTAATGAGACTTAATCGCAATTAAAACATGTATATTAGTTATTTACCTCAACGTTTCCACCAAGTTGCTTTAGTCATGCTGACAAGCGGACTGAAGAGGCAGGTGTCAACTTCAAGACTTTATTTATTTATTTATATGAGGTCGAGATGAGTAGTGTTCATTTAGAATCATTAAACATTATACCGACAGTAACATGTCAAACATGTTCCAAAGTAAAAAAAAACTTATCACGATAATGCCCCTAGAGGGGAAAATGAGACGGTGGTGCCGGGGAAAGATCAAAACTGTATTTAAAAGATCAAAACTGTATTTAAAATCGTTTAAAAGAATATCAGACTATGTTGTAGGTCATAGGTGTTTATCTCTGAACACTAAGAACCGATTGTTGTGTTTTTATTTTTATCAAAGTTAAAACTTATTAATACGTTTTAAGGTTACCTTACCTCTCTTCACGCGCGCGGGAAGACTAAATTAATGATAATCTATTAACAAAAAAAAACTCGTATACCCACTTTGTAAATTAAGTTATAGAACACCGGAGAAAAAGAAAATCCTCGACTAGTTTTCGAAAAAAGTCACAGCGTATCAATTTGCATATTTCACACAACCACGCACTAAGCGGAAAGCGATGACTGAGGTATGGGATGCATCAAAATGGTGGCTTTCACGATGACTTTACTTTTTCTGAAATGCAGAATATACTCTTAATCTGGCGTTATGGATGACTTTTTGAACTTCCTCCCATTCACCCTATATATTTCTAACTACTACACTGTACACGTGCAGCCAGTCCGTGGGTGAAACTGACAAGGCCTAAGTGCTCTCCGCGTCCAATTTAACAACGCGTTCCGGGCGGTCTTGGGGCTGCCTCGCTTCTGGAGCGCATCAGGCATTTTCGCGGTAGTGCGCACCGACTGCTTCAACGCTACAATGCGCAAGTGAAGCGCGTCCCTGGTGCGCCAGGTGCGGGCCAAGCCCAATGCCGTCCTGGTAATTTTCGCTGTCGGGCTTGATTGTATTTATATACGGCATAGGTGCAATAAGCATTTAGCAGTTCCGATGCCGGTTAGGAAATAGTAGGTTTTCTATTAAGTAACTTTCGATTTATCCTGTTTTTTTTTTGTTTTTTATACCGCTAAGGTGGCAAACAAGCATACGGTCCGCCTGATGGTAAGCAGTTACCGTAGCCTATGGACGCTTGCAACACCAGGGGTATCACTCGCGCGTTGCCGACCCTGAAGAAATCTCTTCACGCCCTTTTTGCAGAACCCCATGCTATACTCCATCGGGAAAACCGCGGCAGGGAGCTCATTCCACAATCGAAGCGTCCGCGGAAGGAAACCCCTTGGACCCCCCCCAGTTCGATACCGTTCTGGTTCCAATGTGTGAGGTTGGACTCCCCGTCGATGGCGAGAGTTGCGATGGTTGATTTATATCTCTGTTGACATATAATGATTATAATGACGTGTAATAATTTTAACGATTGTACTTCTTATTTATTAATATTAGCGATTATTTTCTTCATCGTGACATATAACTTGAATTATGCGTGACAATAACGTGTTCGAATTATAACGTGAAATAATCTTATTAATAAGTTGACATTTTCTATCGAGTCTTAATTAATTAGTCGAGACAAAATTAATGACTTAGAATATAATATAATATCGCAAAGAATAGCTTAAATCTATCAATTTACTATATTATTATTAAATTCTGAATCGTGATTTTGAAGCCCATGGCTTTATTGTTAAGTTCTAACATCGCATTAAAAACAAAAGGCGGGAAAGCAGAGACAAGATGGATGTTTCAAGAGGTCGGACTCTTGACATGAAACCTCACTCGGCGGCCGGATGTAACGGAAATGGCGGCGGCTTCCTGTCGACGGGGAGTGTAAAAATCAGTAGAGCGTTAATTTTAGTAGTCGGATTTTGTAATGTGAAGGGCTTTATACGGATTAAATAATCATAAGGCAAGCTTCGACACTACTTTTATACAAGTAAAAAATAATTAAAAGAGTAAAACACCCGACTGCATATAATTTATATTTGTTAAGCGTTTTATCGTTCCATTGGAAATTAAATTGCAATTTTACACTACTCGATGGGTATGGAAGTTTTTTATTCTTACAGTATGGCGTGTAAGACAAGCCAGTTTTTTTTTATGTACCTAGTGTTATGCTATCAAGACGAATCTAACAATATCTCATAAAATTAAATTGGTTAAGCTATTTAAAAGTTATGGTGCAATAAAGCAACTCACAAAAATACAACATGAACCCTGAAAACTTAATACTCCTTTTTTAGGCAGCGGTGTAAACAATATAGACTCTTAATTTCGATTATAAACAAAAAATAATAATTATTTGTTTATAATCGAAATTAAGAGTCAAAAAACTCACGCCTTGGCGGGAAAACAGAACACTCCTTTTTTAGGCAATCATGTAAGTATGATAGACTCACAATTTCAATAATATAAATTAGTAATAATATTTTATATTTTTTGAACAGGATGATAAATATTAACTGAATAAATTAATTAATAATTATTACCTGAAACTCACGCCTTGGCGGGAAATTTAAAGTGTTAACTAGTAGCTTATTGCATAAGCTTGCAATAACTAGCTAGATTTGGTAACCAAAATACAAGATCATGGTATTCGCAAATTTAAATAATATTCCTTAACCTGCACATAATCCTTAAAACTGAAAAATTTAACAAATATAACTAATAATATACCTAGTCTGAACACAAGAACACATAGGTGTGTGTTCTTGTGTTTTCGTCATATGAAGAACTCACTTCACTACTTATCACTGTCACTCAACTACACTAACTCGAAAGGTTTTGTCCTTTATAGCCTTCTCACTATGTCTGTGTTGTCAAGGAGCTGGATTGCATCAACACACGTGGTGGTGAAGTCTAAGTTCGTGAGCTTCTGCATGTTTTTTTATTATATACACAACGACATCCATTTTCCGCTCTCGATGGAGGTCGACAGTTCTAATGTACCATGGTGCATTACTAAATATAAAAAAAATAGTTTACCATATCACAAAATGAAGTATAATTATTTCTAAATATGATAAGCATTATCGCGTGCTGAGCGAATGTAACATTACAAATTATTGGATTACGATATTGTTTTTTGCCATATAGAATAAGCATACGGCGCAAAATTGGAGGACTTGGGTCCTTTACCCATCCAGAACAAATAAAATGACCGCAAATAATTTGTACTCTGTAAAATAATTACTTTGGAAAATAGCACAAAAACAAAGATTTCCGACATGACACGATTTTACCAGTTTTACTACTTTATATCTAACTCTAACTTTGTGTTTGGCCATCACCTCGCAGGTGGCATTTGGTACATTCATAGTAAAAAACAAACTTGGTACCTACCATAGAAATATAAATTGCTTTCTCTTTTCTGTGGTACCTACTAACGCTCGATATACTTATTTTGGAAAATAACACTATAACCAATATAATGCATTCTGATTTTCCACGTAAACTCTAATCCAGCATGTAGCAGGTAGCTTTAGTAAATTCATAAGCAAAAAATGTGGCAAGCTTGGTAGCGGGAAATCACAATTCACCCGTTTTTAACACCATTAATTATTTTCAATTGATATTTTTTCTCATTAAGGATTAATAGGTAATAACAATTATTCACTCGAAAAACATCGAATGACAATTACGAAAATATCAAAAAATTCTCGAGTACTGATGAAAGTTGTCACATATTTGAATTTCCCGCGTAAACTCTAACCTAAGCATATGGCCAGCACCTCGCCGGTAGCACTCAGTAAATCCTAAAGTTAAAATAAACAAGGTTGGTAGCGAGAAAACTACGTAACCGGAAATAGCTGAAAATGGCGGCATTTCCGGCACTTACACGGCACCGACTCGAATTAACAGGTACGGCATGTTATAAATTATTTTCTTGCGGTGAGGGCGGTAGGTACATTTAGCTGTGGAATTTTAAGCAGTTAAACAAATGTAATTTTGATTACATTTGTTTTAAAACCAAAGTCTATTGATTACATTTGTTTTAAAACCAAAGTGTAATGTGTGAAGTTATTAGAGTTTTTTTTTTGTTTTATGTATCGCATAAACAAAACAGTGAGATCTATTTAAGCTCGAGATCTTACGACCCCTTATAACGACTCGCGGTAGATTTATACGCGAGGTAAATTTTAATGTGAAGTTTAAGCAGACTTACTCACTTAATTTCGATGTATAAAAAAAAACAAGAACGGTTTTATTTTTCTCATTTTTTGTATCGCAAAAACAGTGAGATCTATTCAAGCTCGGGATCTCAAGACCCCTTATATTGACTCCATTCAATACTGTAAACTATGAAATAACTTGTGGAAGTCAGTACCATGCTGATACACCAACTTCACATTACCATGGTCCGACTTCCATAAGTTATTTCATACTTTTCAGTGTTAGAAATCGTTTCCGTTTTTTTTCTGTTTTATGATCAAGATTGCGTATAAAATCATTCACGCGCCTAAAACAGTGTTCATATTTGACCACAGCAAATACCATTCAATCATCCAGGTAAGCCAATAAATTTTTCAGTTAATTGACTATAGCTTATAAACTACCCAACTGATTTTGATGAAATTTACATGGGAACAGCTCGGAGGTACACCCTTTTTAATACAAAAAAGAATTATCAAAATTGGACTACTCTGTATAATAGATAGGTTATGTGTGATCATACATAAAAAACATATTACTTCGACACGAGAACCTCCTCCTTTTTGGAAGATTGTTAATAATAGATACCTGTTTCTTTATTTTTTTTTTATTGCAATATGATTATGGAAAGTTGGGTTCATTGGCTAACTTATTGATTTTCCATTGTCACTTCATCTTCCACCGAAGTGGATATAGTGCAAGTCCTATAAAAAAGAGAAATAATAAAAAAATCCTAAAAGTGGACTTGGAAGCTAGGCATGTGGACATTTGTATAATTGTACTACCATACAAAACCACCCACATTACGTTAGATAGTTAAGTCCCAGAAAACAAATTCTGAATCTTATGCTTTCCATTTACCACACTCCATACTCCATACTGCTTTAAAAAAAATTATTAGTTCATTTTTTGATGCGCTCGTAGCAAAGATTACTTAGCCGTTCGTTACCGATCAGCCAAGTTAAGCAACGTCCGCTGCGGTCATGAGTTGGATGGGTGACTGCTAGTGGCATTACTACTGAGCGCTTTCGTGCTTCATAGGGCATGTTAAAACGTTGGCCCCTGTCTTAGAATGACAGTCGTTATAGCAAGGTGGTAGGGCACTTTGCTCGAATGCCCGTCTAGTTAGCGATCACCCTAAAGGGTTAGATTAAAAGAAAGTAAATAGAAAATGTGTCGCCATGCACTTATCGGAGTGTTCAAGCAGCTATCCTAGAGAGCCAGTAACATTCTAGGTTAGCCTGAACTACATTTTTGAGCACATCATTATCTACCATCATGTGAGATAGTGGTTAAGGGCTAGCTCACAGAAAAGAAAGTGTTTCATAATTCTATGGGCTAACCTACCAGATATAAATAAAAAAAAATGACCGGAAACTGTGACTTCGAAGAACATTACATTACTTCCAAAGGGTACATATTAACAAGGGTACAAGGTACATATTAACAAGGGTACAAGGTACATAGTATTAACATATAAAAATCGGCTAGGACTCGCGTGAAAAATGAATCAGAAGTTCAGAGTGAAACAGGACAGTTTATTCTGTACTTATAAAATAAAATTACAAATTTTATTATCTTTGCCGCATTAATGCCTTGGTTTCCAAATTAATTTCTCCTTTAAAGTGAATTTCGAATCTTATAGACATAAAATTAGACCTTTGAAATCACACCTCAAAGGATTCTGACACTAATTAGTCACATAATCCCTTTATATAAAACTGAATGTACTGTGCCCAATCATGTTATTGACGTCACCATCGTTTCAAATAGATACCAATAGGTTTTAATCAGTACTAATATTGTAAATGCGAAAGTAACTCTGTCTGTCTGTCTGTCTGTTACGCTTTCACGCCAAAACTACTGGACCGATTTGAATGAAATTTGGTATGGAGATAGTTTGAGACCCGGGAAAAAACATAGGATAGTTTTTATCTGACTGCGCAAAAAGAGGTTAATGTTTTCGCGCGATAACCGACATACGCGCGGGCGGAGCCGCGCCCAGAAAGCTAGTACCTTAATAAATGTAATAATTATGTATTAATTTTTATTCTAGGATTGTATACTAAAGACAGATTTTTAAAGTATGGGAGGAGAATTTCATTAAAAATGCCTTTTCAAATACCTGCTTAGTTCGGTGCATGTAAGGGGTGCTTCAAGTTCTCAGTAGCACGTATATGGAATGATCTTCTCCTTTCAGGAAGAGATTTTGTTCTGCTTGATAGATAAGCCTTTGACCACTATTTCACGTGATGGTAAGTGGTGATGCGGTCCAAGGTGTTGTTCAGGCTAACTTAGAATTATTGTTATTATTTATAGCTGAGAGTATAGCATTTGACCACTATCTCACCTGATGTGGTTGAAGATGTAGTTTAGGATAACCAAAGCCCAGTAAACTTAAACTTGAATTACATGCTCTCGAGGACAGCTGCCAGAACACACCGTTTGGTGCTTGGCGACAAGATAATAAATACGAAACACTAACTTCCCCTTGCAGCCTTTTCTCGTGTAGGTGAGGGTTCCTTCCACTGCACCTAGAATTCTTGCTGGAGTCGAGCACGGATGCTTACAGTAGAGTTTACTTAATTTTTGATTGTCTTCCTAATTTATGTCATTCATTAGTGATAGTCGTTAGTAGTCGTATATTTTAATGACCAACATCACATTGTGCTAAGTGCTAAGGGTACGTGGATGGTTGAAAGTCTACACCGTCTGGAATGTACGAGTAGATTTCTGGATGCACAAGCTAAGCCATTTTTCATTGCTCTTTCCTCAATTTTATTTTAAGTTATTGTCACGGAACAATCACGAAGCCCACGTGATGTTAAACGGTAAACTCTGCCTATAACAGATGTTTTTTGTCACAAAGATATTTTGCACTGCGCCCGTCTGAGACGTAAAGTTGTTGAGTATCATAGTGTCTGTAGTTTTACTGGCTTTCAAGGACTGCTGCCGGAACACACTGTATGTGCTTGGCGACAGAATTTCTACTTGAGGGTGGCAGCTAGCCACGCGAGCATTCGCAAAATGCCCTTCCACCATGCAGTGAAAGCTCAAGCCGGTGGTGGGGATCGAACCAGAGACCTGCGGCACCTCAGTCCATAGCTATAACCACTCGGCCATCATTGCTTTAAAGCAATGATGCAACAACCTTTCTGATATATGATTATAAATTTTTTAATATTTTATTTATTTATTTACCTTTATTACAAAATCCACAGATCTTAAAAAACATATATTTGCTTATTAACTATATCTTACATCTAATGACGGATTTACTTTATCTATATTATAATCATATAGAGAGCAGAGCTATATATTTATATGTATGAGAGATTGCGGGAAAAAGATTGTATTCGTGCGCATGTGTGTGTGTGTGTGTGTGTGTGTGTAAGGGTGGGTGTGCGTGTGTGTGTGTGTAAGCTATTTATTTGCAGTTAATTAATTTATTGGTCACAAGATTTTTAAATTGTAGTAAGGTATTATTAAATAAGTCGATTGAGCTAAACTGTTCGTTATAAGTCTTTTGAGATCTAAAAATAATTGAGTTTCTGTAATAATTAGTGTGCGAGTGGGGGAGGTTGAAGAAAGGACTATTTCTTGTGCTTCTTTTGCGAACTGATGGGACTTGCAAACTCATAAAGTTTTCTAGGAGCTCAGTACTGTTTATCATTCCAACACAGTTTTTATAAAGAAATGTCATATCTAAGAGCGTTCGTCTGTCATGTAAGCTTAGGATGTTATGGAATTTGCAAGATTCATTATAGTCAACATACACATGATGGGTTCGGTAATTTAGATGTTTTATAAATTTAATTTGTATTCTTTCAAGATCTTGAGTATATTTTTCGTAATGTGGGTTATACTAGTACAGTATTCTAGAACACTTCTCACGTATGCAAAATACAGTACTTTGAGTTGTAAAATGGTTTGCTGACTCGTAAAATAAAGCCTAGGTTTTTATAAGATCTATTAGCAATGTCTGATATGTGATCATTAAAAGATAACTTGCTGTCTAAGAGAACTCCAAGATCTTTAACTAAGTTAGTCTTGTTGACGGGAGTGCCTGCTATACTATATACGTATAAGGTTTATTAGTTATTAGTCTAATATATAGCTTATAGTATTGGTGAATAGTCTGAATTAGTTTCAAAATCCCGTAGACCCGAGAAACGTACAGTCAAATATGCTAACCCAGTTCAACGCATTTTTCACGAAAATAACAATATAGGTATCAAATCTCTCTCTGGGGGCGTGGAATCGAAATTACAGTACATTTCCACCCTCTGTGTGTCGATTTAAAAAATATGTCTCCGGAAGCAATTTCGTGTTTGGGGTCTTAAAATTTATTGTGTGCATTTGAGACGTGCTCCTAAATTTAAATTTAAAAGGAATCATTGTTTTTGTAGGTTTGTTTTATGTACAATATGTTTCATAATTAATGGGCAGAGTTATAATCTAGGACCAATTATCGCAAAAGGTTTCACGTTTAATTGAAAACATAATTTTAACTTTAATATCAAATAACGATATAAAACAACACACGTTGAAGATATTTGAGTTTATATTATGAATATCCATTGTACTATCATAACATGTCAGGTATTATAGACTCCATATAAAATTTATGAAATATTAAAGTCTATTATCTCTCAAATTCTCACTGGGCCTGTGAACATCTTCGACCAAACCATTACTTACCGTCAGGTGATATACATAAGTCTTTGAGGCTTACCTATCAACAATAAAAAAAGGTACTAAATTACCACCTTTTCCTTTACCTGTGGCAGCCTGTATTATTTTCTGCTGTTGAACACAGCCCCATTAAGGGGAGTTTGCTATAATCTCCACGCTTGGCAGGCGTCTTGGGGACCACAGTTTATGATAACAATGCCTCAGAAGGTGCTGCTGCCCACTTTCCATTATTTTACCTCTTGGTCGTCTCTTAAGACAACCCAGGTAGCAATGGGAGGAGTTACTTATTAATTGTGGGCTAGTTTAGGGCTATTCCTGATGAATAGCGATCTCTTCCAGGCAACCTCTGTATGGAGAGGAAATGCAGCAACTATGTCGGGGGTGTACATAAGTAATATATACAATCATCAAATTAGAGAGACTACATTATAATCTAAAACCAATCATTTTATATTAATTAATACCTACACTACATTTATACCTGATAATATATACACAGACATATATAAATATATATATATATATATATATATATACACATAAATATATTATATAATATATATACAATCATATACTTAACATATATAAAATGAAGAAGCAACTGTGATAGGTATATAGTTATCAATGAAACAGAGATATAACAGTTTGAGACTAAAGTGGTCAAAGGCTAACCTATCAGGCATAAAAAAAAAACTTTTTAAATATTCTTAAGAGTTTTAACGTCAGTCGCTGTCTCAATAATATTTTCACTACAGTATGAGAAAAGGGCGGTTTAAGTATTACAAAAACTAGCATCAATAGTTATTTGTTATACAAGAGTGCAAAGTTGCTTTTTAACCGCGTGTTCAATTTTGATGACCGAGCAAGCGAAGGATTCTAAAATTGAATCACGAGCGCAGCGAGTGATTCAAAATTAGAATCCTGAGCGTTAGCGAGGGAATCAAAAGAACACGAGGTGAAAAATCTTTGCACTCGAGTGCAACACGTAACTTTTCATTCCACCTCAGCGAGGAAATGACTAAATGCTGATTGTTGAGGGAGAAAGCTCATTTGCGCATTATTAACAGTTTCACTCAATTCTGTTGGCGTCAAACAAACTTCCTCGTCGCTAGAATCACTCATTTTAGTTTTTTCACTTGTTTTCAAGTTTCTTGTTTTTAATTATAAGGTTTAACAATGACGTGAAAAAATGCCGCGTAAAGAACCGCGTACAAAGCAAATTGAAAAAAGAACACCAAGAAGGTTCCGAGTCTGAGTTTTTAACAAATTAAAAAAAAGTTGTATGATATATTCGGCACCATAGAGGTAGCAGTAAATAGGTTTAATGTTTTTTTTAATTCACAAACTTAGTGCACACGATGTTCTAAATTCAATTTACTTTATCCTCTAGAGAATAAAAACGGCTTTTCCACTCAGATATTGAAGATTAAAAATACTCTTTCCGAGATGGTGGGATGAAAAATCTATTTTTTTTGCAAACGAAAGGAAAACTGGATTGTGTGCATAATTGATTTGTTTAACATTTTCAGACACTTTTCTTGACATATTGAGTATTATATATTTTATAATATATGTAATTAATCCATATATTTTTAACGTAATGTGTTATAAAGTATATTAAACACAAAATTTTAGTCAAAAAACTTCAATGTAAAATATATCCTAAAAATAAAAAATGTACTCAAAGTATCATTTTATTGTAGAAGATAACACCATCGAATACAGATTTTTTTGTTAATTTTACATTAACAAGTAAAAATAAGAACATCATCAATGTAGTCGAAGCCAATTATATACGCATTATAAGAGATAACTCAAATACTACTCGTCAGATCTCACTCAAATATAAATGAAACAACATGACAACCACCAGCTCTTGAATATATATACAAATCATCAAAATCTTTCAAAATAAATGGGAGGCTTTTTATTCAACGGTCGAAGTCTTCCAGCTGTCGATGTGACGACAATCTTGATGTGACATTACTTTCAGCACCAAGCCAAAGTATTGATTGTTGCTCAAAGTGGAATTTCGTTGTAAAGTATCGCTTTAAGTACGAGCATCGCTCTAAAACTAGGTACTCTAAGTGAAATACCTCTTTAGAAAGGTAAATGGATTTTACCGTACATTTTCCACCCAAATCCCTTGAAACCACAATTTGACACGTTCTGTTCATGCAGTTTTTAATAACCTGATCACGAAATTTGCCCTGTAGACATAGTGGATTATGCACCTATAATGAAAGTTCACTGCAGGACATTCCTTGTGTTGTAGACTATATATATTCTGCCAATTTTTAAATATTTTTTTTTATTCCATTGTGAAGGAAATAGCCGACGAGTACGACGCCTATGACTGTTGCATTTCTCACAAATGACGAACTTTGACTTTTTGCCTGAACAGAATTGGATGTACGGGATATCATCAGAATTTTACATCGTCTTAAGTAACACAAGTATTAATTTTTCAGGGCAGTTTTATTTTTTAATTCATTTCTTTGTTTTTATGCAACTAAGCTCCACATATTTTTTGTTAAAGATTAATTGGCTCCCCCTGGCGTAGTAAAATTTATTTATGGATATTGTTAATTATCCTCCTAATCATTCAACTGCAGTAGGACCTACAAAGACTTCGTGCTGCCCAGTGGCAAGAAACAGCGCAGACCGCAGTAGAATTTTACATAATTTCTTCCACTTTTCTCGTGCGTACTGCGAAAGAGTGGAACTCCTTACCGCTGTCAGTTTTTCCCGATAAATACAACATGGGTATCTTCAAATTGAGAGTAAATAGGTTTCTTCTAGGTAAGCGTGCTCCATCTTAGACCACACCAATGCTTAACATCAGGCAGGGTGTGGTCAAACGCGAAACTATAAAGAATAAAAAAAAAACCGCATGAAATGGCATCCGTGGTATAGGATCCAGATTGCTCCGTCATTGCAGTTTCTATTTTTTCATTTAGCTCATTTCGAACACAATATAATATTGTATCAAACATTAGACATCTCTCTTCTAAAAGGGCCTAAAACAAAATCAATGTGGGTATGGTATCGTAACTCGTATTCCAATGCAACTCAATTTCAGAGTAAACACGATTGAAACATAGATCTTCTTGCAGTCAAGGCACGAACAAATGCTCCAAAAATGACGACACATGCGTTTTACTGCCTACAATCATGTTAATCCTGTAACAGTAAGGGCGTATTTATAGTTCGGCTATTTGGTTATTATATTGCTCCTTATTGGTATTATTTATATTTGCCTTTGTCCGTATAAATGTGTTGTAATTGTCTCGCAAAACAATAATTAGTAGCAGGCTGGTGTCGAGAAATGTCCCAATAACATGAGAAGAAAATATTTCTGGCCAAACATGGGTGCCGCTAAAGATCGGCGAATGTGAATTCGCACGGAATAACAATAGATTCAATTCTTTTAATTCATTACCGATCTGTAGCGGCTATGACATCTCTGGCCGTTTTTCTTACGGAACGAAATATATGAATATATGCCCATACGCGGTGAAAGCTCAAACATGATGGACGACGGGTTCAAATCAGGAGGTATGCTCAACCCACAAAATGGTGGAGTTTCACTGTAAATAGCGCTATGCTCTTATAACAAATATCGTTTTTAGGGTTCTGTACCCAAAGGGGACCCTATTAGTGAGACTTCGCTGGCCGTCGTTCCGTCCGTCCGTCTGTCAGCAGGCTGTATCTCAAGAACGGTGATAGCTAGACAGTTGAAATTTTAACAGATGGTGTATTTCTGTTGCCGCTATAACAACAAACACAAAAATTTGGCCAAGTACGAGTCGGAATCGCGCACGTTAAAACAAAAAAAGGTTAAAATATGAAGTCTAATGTTGTATAGCTAATGGTACGGAACCCTTCGTGCGCGATTCCGACTCGCATTTGGCCGATTATTTTTAAAAACGTTGTTAATAAATTTAGCAGTTTATAAAATATATGGTTTTCGTGAACTTCTGTACCTGAAGGCTGAGCAAAAAGAGAAATAATTAAATGTAAGTATGATTAAACAAGAAACAATAAATTATAGATTTCCTACTTATTACAATAATAATAAATTTATTTAGAACTACATAAGTTTAGTTATTAAGTTCACTTAGATAAAAGTTTACTTAGCTTAAAATAACAGATCCGTAACATAAAACGAACACTTCAATTCTAGTAATAGACTTTGGTTCGGAGGTGTCGTGAGGACCATATAACCGTTTTTCTACTTATTACCGCCACAGTGTACATAGCGTATACGAATTCCAAATTTTTTTGGTTCAATTGCGTTAAAACATGATAAT
The DNA here is from genome assembly GCA_963854805.1 of Plagodis dolabraria. NCBI lineage: Eukaryota > Metazoa > Arthropoda > Insecta > Lepidoptera > Geometridae > Plagodis > Plagodis dolabraria. Next base: position 24,670,744 of record OY978459.1, read on the forward strand.
GTATATGTAAATAAATAAATATTCAATTAATATACCTCAACATCCCACTCACATAGGAACATTTTAACACCCTGATTACCAGAAATTATCGGGTACTGACCTATTCATTCAAGAATAGATAACATTACCGTGAAGAAGGCATACAATAAGCATGGTTTCTTTTGTAATCTAAGTGGGAATGTAAATGCTTTTGGTAAATACAGTAATATGGTCGCTTTATCGTAGGCAGTACTAGTTGCATCTACACTCACAAAATGTGGAGAATTGTTTCTTCGTCTGTAATATGCTACCGACTAAAATATGATGACAAGAGCATCTTCATGGAGTACAGAAGTCAGGTCAACCGGAAGATGAGCGCTTTCTGAGGACCTGATACCTTAAACTGCGATCCCTAAGACCTGCCAAGCTTGGGGATCATGGCAAAAACATGAGGCTGTGTTCAGAAGTAGACAAATCGGCTGATTCAGAGTACAGAGCAGAAGTCAGACAGGCGAATGACTATAAAACCCTTGAAGCCAAAAAATTTTACAATTATATAATTTTTTAATCTTAAAAACCTTTTTTTCGCCATCGTTTGGGAATACGTAGGTGTTATACTGATGGCCACATGAGAAGGATAACGTAGGAAGATGATGAATGCGCATTTTTCTGGAGGATATAGACCAGTCGTTATATTTTTAATACGTAAAATGTATACTCCTCAATTTATTATTAAGTACTTTGCAATTATTTTCAATAAACTGAAATGCCCTTACTGCTTTCCAATATAAAACAATACCATGCACCAATATTTCTGAGGACATTACCAACATTTTTATTAGGCTGTTAGTGGAAAATTGTGGGTCTTGCGTGATATATCACGAATACGTACACATTAATAGCTTCGCCATTTTTTAGAGTGGTTCGCATTGGACGACACTCAATTTATAAGATTTAAGGTACAATGTCCGTGGAGTGACGGGCTATAATTGGACCCCTCATATCCTTCTGTGGGAGTCTTTAGAGTTGACGAATGGAAAAAAGAACCAGAAGGTGGGCAACAGCACCTTCTAGTGAACTAATTCTAACTTCTAATCTTAAACTGCGATCCTCAAGGCAACTGCCAAGCGTGGGGATTATGGTAACCAACAACAAGAAATTTCAGTAAGTGATAAAGCCATCCAACAATCAGTTCAAACTAAAATTACCTTTCATGTATCATTGAAGTTTTTCTATTGTATCGGTAATTCAATGTCAAGTCAAATAAATCTGGAAATGATTTCCGAATTCCGGCACAGAAAGTACCGGCGTTCGAAACTGAGGAACGATACTTCGATAGTTTTAGTCCGACACTCCACGTTTCAGAGTAATACTTTTTAGATATTGTTTATGGTTTCTAACCCTTAAAAGCCTTGATCACAATATTTCAAAACATAAACGGTTTTAACACGGCTATAAAAATAAGAACTTCAAAGTGTGCTCTTATTTCAAATAGATAAGGTCTAAATACAGCCAATATCAATACGTATCAAAATATAACAGTGAGTGTTTGAAAGCCAAAAAATATCCATTAAAACATTAAATCACGCAGTGTTAATTTTCCTACTTAATTATATCATAAACGGTACATGGCAAACAAGAAACTGGCTCACCTTAAAGACTATAAGGTTTACAGACACTAATACTTAGGCTCGTTACTTAATTCTTCAGCCTCTGGCTGGCTGAGGCCACCAGCTTCTTGCAACCTTGGCTCGGATGCCTGGAATAGGTCATTTAAAAATAAAGTAACTTAATGCTTAATTATTTAGATATGCTTTTTAACGGTCAGTCCATATCTATGTGCAAGTTTGTCGTGATAAAAATGTAGAACGATAATTTATAAATATTGGTATACGTAGAATTAGTGCGTATTCGAAAAGAAAAGAATGACTCCGAAAAGACTGAGGTAGTCAAATAAAAAATATTTTCTTCACAAAAAAATTTATTGAATTTGGGTTTTGAACAATAATTTGCCATGATGTAACTTTATTTATAAGTCTGAAATAATTATTTGTTATGATAAAATTAAAAGATTGTGATGTCATATTCAACTTTCGTGACTGACATGACGTCTTAAGAATTATGGTGGCAGTGCATTTTGTAAATACATAGCCACCATAATTCTATTCATAATTTTCAGTATTCATGGTCAATTCTTGTAATTTACGTTCAGGTCATAAGAGATCACTCAAGGACCGTTTTTACTGGGAATACTGATAATTACATCGAAATTCCTTAACAATTAACATAAATTATTTCAGTTTCAGGTCGACTAAACCTATTATGACTAAATAGGCACCCGGCTGGGACTCGCGTTATATTTACCGGATAGATTCCGACCAGTTTCGGGCTATATTGTAGCCCTTCGTCTGGGAGTCACGGTTGCGCGAGGCGGCGAGCGCGGGCCTCAGCACGTAACTGACGTAACGATGGCGCTGTCTTTCCCGGCTCAGCTGCACTTGTCAAATTGTCCGATATGTCATTAGCTTCGTTGTCACTGTCACTGTTATGTGCCGTGTAGGGCTGTAGACACACCACACTAATCGTGTCAATTTCCTTGTCCACACGTACCGTATCCGCGCTATTGGTGTCACCTATCTTTAAAACTGTTTTCCATGCCGGCGGTATATTTTCTAAGTGAAGCGACTAAACCTAGTCCATTTCAACCCCACTAAGACTCAAGCCTGCGCGTTCACCGCTAAGAAAACCCCATGGTATGTGGCTCCACAATTCCAGAACACCTCCTTGTACTTCAGTCAAAGCATTGAGATCCTTGGCGTCGACATTTCTAGCGACGTTTTGTTCCGAAGACACTTGGAAGACAAGGTGAAGCTGGCTTCCAAAAAGCTTGGAGTGCTCAACTGAGCGAGGCAGTACTTCACATCGGGGCAAAGGCTGCAACTTTATAAGTCGCAGGTCCGGCCTCATATGGAGTACTGTTGTCATCTGTGGGCGGGAGCACCTGGATACCAGCTTGGGCCTTTAGACTCGGTTCAGCGACGTGCCATCAGAATTGTCGACGATCCCGAGCTCACAAGCGGTTTAGAGCCCCTTAGTCTCAGGAGAGACTTTGTCTCCTTATGTGTGTTCTACCGTCTGTACAACGGAGAGTGTTCTAAGGAATTGTTCGACTTTATGCCCACGGTTACCTTCCAGCATCGCAACTCTCGCCATCGACGGGGAGTCCAACCTCACACATTGAATCCAGAACGGTTTCGTACTGTGCGGGCTCAAAGGAGCTTCCTTCCGCGGACGCTCCGATTGTGGAATGAGCTACCCGCCGTGGTTTTCCCAATAGAGTACAGCATGGGGTTCTTCAAAAAGGGCGTGAAGAGATTTCTTCAGGGTCGGCAACGCGCGAGTGATACCTCTGGTGTTGCAAGCGTCCATAGGCTACGGTAACTGCTTACCATCAGGCGGGCCGTATGCTTGTTTGCCACCTTAGTGAAAAAAGTCGTTGTCTCACTGTAAATTCATATATAATTCAGCTCATGCCGACTTTCATATTTCGTGCAAAATATTTTCAATTCCTATAAATTCTTTGTTTAGAAACTATCGAGCTGGCTCAGTGTATAAATATTTATTCCAGCAAACTTTGTTAAAAGCTCTGAATCCCGAACCACGTTTACCACCTCAACAACTTGCTACTCAATTCCTGTTTTCAATATTTAAAATAGAGAGCTCTAAAGCATTCAGCATTCCCTCAAAATGCTCGCCTCAAACGAAACTAGAAGCTCAAAGAAAGAAATTTTATCCAGTACTCTAGCTCCTGCGAAACTGCACAACTAGGTATCATCTATAGAATATTATTAAGTTTAAAATTATTTATAAGGATCCATAGAATATAACAAGATAGGGATCATTAGGTTTGTGCGCATCGTCCATCCGTCTAAACGGCTGTATTTTTAACTGTAAAAGATAAACGGATATTTATTGACAGGTGAAAATAAAAAAAAAATACTTGAAATATATATTGACGCTGTTTTTATCGTAAAAACGGTAAAACTAGCAACCTTCGACAAAGATAATCTAGAATGGTAACTGACTCTCAATAAGAGTTCTTGAATCACACTGTAATTTATTTGGCGACAGATTTTCTTCATATAAGGTAGTTTTGGCTTGGTAGTTTTGTAACATTTGCTTGGATATAGTAGCTATACTATATCCAAGCAAATGTTACAAAACTACCAAGCAATCAAGCCCGTTAATGTACGAGAAATTTGCATCTAATACGTAGATTTGATGCAAAACTCTGCACACAGCAGTCGATTTTTAATGCTTTTGAGCTACCATCTTTAACCTATAAAACCTATCCAAACTTTGTCCATGCCTAACTTGGCTCATTTTTCTTCTACGCTCCCTGGCATTATTAATTATATCATAATTTAAAGCCGTTTGACAAACACCTAACGCTGTTTTTGAAATGAAATTCTCGTGATTTTCACACATATACATAAATATTATACATTAACCGGCAAAAACACTCCAATTGGGGATCGACTTAGTTGACCCGGGTTTTGACATATCAACCGTCGGGCCTGGTTGTTGTCTTAGGATGGCAGTCGTTATAGCATGGTGGTAGGGCAATTTTCGAATGCCCGCCTGGCTAGCTACCACACTCAAGTAGAAATTCTGTCGCGAAGCACCTAACGGTGTTTACCGACAGCTGTCCTTGAGGGCCAGTAAATCTAGGTTAGCCCGAACAACATCTTCGACCACATCATCACTTACCATCCGGTAAGATAGTGGTCAAAGACTAACTTATCAGGCATAAAAAAAATGCTCAGCGGGGCGAGTGCGCAGTCTACGAGCACATGGCGGGCACCTAACTAACGGTGTGTTCCGATTTTTGTCACATTTTCAATAAAAAATATCACTAATTTCATAATAACATTATCCACAATGTAATACTAATATAAAGCTAGACAACTGTCTTACCTTCCACTTTGCTGGAGGCGAATGGAAATCCAAAACCATTTTCTAAACAGTAGTGGCTAGAATGTAGCGTCTATAGTCCCTACTACGATGTTCAACGATGGCTAAGTGTAATTGAATTCAAGCTTTTATTTGAAGTAGGATCACTGAATGAAAACGATTAATCTGGAATATAAGGTAGGTTATTAATATTTCATATAAAAACTCTTGCTTTATACGCCAGTGCCCAGAGGTATAACTTGAATACGTGCTTTTGGATGAAGATAAATCAGCGTCATAATCTGTTTTTGTAGTTTCGACTTGCCACAACAGATGACAACATCTAAATCAGGGTTTCTTTAAGTTCTTAAAATGAAATCACTATAAGTTAATAATATAATATAAAATAAGAACGTTTGCACGTATTAATGTTGAATGTGTGTTTAGTTAAATTTTTCTTTATTAAGGCATGATAGTAAAAAGTTTTGTAGATAGAAATAAATACTTTAAAAAATACTAAGAAGCAATAATATATATATTTTAAACAAATATTAACTTTCAATTAATCAGTAAACTTGAATTGGCAGGCGCAGATAATGTGAGATAGACAATACAGCATTGTATACTACATTGATCGAAATTCTTCTTTAAAAATTCTGACCACTTTTTGAGTGACTACCCTGGGTCAGAGCATACAGAAATAAACTCGCGGCAATGAATAAGATTAATAATTATACAATTCAATAGATTTATATTACTACTGAATATTTAAATATATATTTAATCACCATTATCATCCCATCAACTGGAATGACCACCGTTGGATAAGGTCTCTCCCATTAGGAGAAATTTGTCATAGTCCCCACGCTCGGCATGCATCTTGGGAATCGCAGTAGAAGTTGTCATTTCTTTAGAACGCCTTCTAAAGAAATGACAACCCCACCTTCCAGTATAATTCACTACGTCGCATCTCATGACACCCACGGGAAGTAATGGGGGTAAAGTTCTTAGCCAGAAACCCAAGAGTCATACCCGGTAGGTACCTCACTGGTATTATAATAATGGAAGATATTATGTATATGTGTGTGTAAATTAGTCATATGAAAAGTTTGTATGTAAAAAACAGACTTCTTGCTTACCCTACTTAAAAAATAAAGAGTTTCCTAATGGTGGTCAGCATTGTGTAGGTATGGTGGGATTTGTAGTATTTATGAAACTAAATAATTTAAGAAGTGTGTATCAGTATGAAAATGGTTGTTTAGAGTGATTTGTAATAATTATCGAATTCCACCAGTTATTTCAATCTTTTCAGTCTGAGACGTCGACTCCTTTTTTAACCCTTTTTAATTTATTTTTTAACCCTATATTATGCATCTTTAAAACTTCACTTCAATAATAAACGCAACAACAGCAAATCCAAATTTTAATGCTGAATATGGACAAGAACAGACTGCCTAAAATAATATAAGGAATAGCTGTTCCAGGCAAAATTATAAAACAAACGACGGCACTTCAGAGCCGTCAGCATTAATACCCTTAAAATTAAGTGGCCGACATAAAATTCAACAATTTTATAACTCATCCAAAAGCGATGACTGTGCACTCACCCCAGAACATAAGTATTTGAAACTCGGTGGAGGCAACTTCATAAAAGGGAAATATGTTGAGCGTCATCACTGAAAAGTTTTGAGGTACTCTCGACGAGAATGCTAAAGGTTCAAATATAAAATGAGGATGAGACACTCTTTAGAAAATATCACTTAATTACATACCTACATTTATACACGGAGAATGGTGATAGCACATGGAAGGTCATAAAATCATCGGTTTTTAATAATTATATTTATGGAATAAATTTAAATTTCTTCAATTAAATACCGATCTATAGAGGTTAAGGTTATTAGAAAATTTTCAGAAAATTAGCCAATAAATGGAATCGACTTCAATACCCAAAAGTGTGAAGTAAAATGTGAAAGTCGGTACCATGATAGTTCAGAAGCACCTATTATTACAATATTGTGCGCATAGTACCGACTTCGACAAGATGTTTCACACTTTTGGGTGTTGAAGTTAGTTCCATATTTTGGTAAAAAAAATTTTTTCACTCTTTTAGTGACCCTTGCTACTTACGGAATCGATTGTTATTCATTGTCAACGACTATATCAAGACTATATCAAAGATAGGTAAATATTTCTCAGTTATTGGAGTGTAACTCAAAAAGGCTTGACTAATTACCTCGCATGGTGGTAGGGCACTTTGCAAATGCCCGCCTGGCTAGCTACCACCCTCAAGTTGAAAATCTGTTGCCAAGCACCTAACGGTGTGTTCCGCCAGTTGTCCTTTAGAGCCAGTAACTCTAGGTTAGTCTGAACAACATCCTTGACCACATCATCACTTACCATCAGGTGAGATAGTGGTCAAAAGCTAACCAATCAGGCATAAAAAAAAAAAATTTTGATTAAATTTAAATGGGAACCAAGCGACAACCATCAGCTTCCAAACAAAAAATAATGTTCAAAATCGGTTCACTTAGTCAAAAGTTCTGAGATAATAAACATAAAAAACAGACAAATTGAGAAACTCCTCCTGTTTTGGAAGTCGGTTAAAAAGAAAGGACTTTCTGTTGGATGTATCCATATAATATAGTGCATAAATTAGGCAATTAACATTAATATGATGTATTATGGGGTAGATTCCTGAAGAAGGTCAAACTTTATTTATTTTTAATGAATTTCTTAATTACCTATAGATTAATTTATTTTCATCAGATAATAATAAATCGTCAATTAAACACATTTTTCGATAAAACTATGTGGAGCCCTTTTGTAGCTGTTTAATTGAATTAATGACACAGCAAAGGCTTATAAAGCATCACAGTTTATCATTGGTCACAAAAATATATACCTTCTTGTCAAGTAAATATCTATAAATTTAATTTTAACAATAATCAAAACGAACAATTGTTTTGTTTTTCCTATCATATTTCAGGGGAGAGATACATTTTGATTTTGTATGTGATAATATATAAAAAATATGTATAATTTTTATTGTGTGAAAATTGTCGGTCTCTGTCAGTTACGTCACAATAGTCAACCAGGGTAACAAATTTGACCACCTGTAAGAAGGTTGGCAAAAAATTGTTGACAATTCTAATGTTGATTATATACTATTTTATTACATTCGCACTTAATATTTTTTTTATAGTTGATATAATTTAATTGGTAAATAACAATATAAATCATATTCTAAGTTACCTTCGTATAGTTGTAAATGTACTGTGTGAGTTTAATGCAATAAATATAGTATCATTTCTGGAATAACTAATCTTTGCCAAAGCCTTGACGCCCAAAGCTCTATTTCCAACGAAAATGGAAAAAGTTTGATTGTGAGGAATCTTTTTTGTCACTCCATGATTTGGACGTTTTTATTTCCGAAAGCACCTACGCGTTTTTATGAACATCTTTTGTCAAATAATTCAGGAAGTTTCTTTGATGAAACAGTTTCTGACAACGGTTATTGAGGTGTTCTGTTTATTTTTTTCGATGTTGAAGAAACTTTTTGGAGTGAAATATTTGCGACGGCTTGATTAAATACTTATTTTACGAATTTAGTTCTTATTTTAAATTCTGTTTTATATAAAAGCGTGTGTTAATTTGTGTCGTAGGATATAAGAACGGTTCTTTATTCATGATCTGTATGGAATAGACAGATTTCAAAGGTGTTCTTTTTACTGAAAGTAGAAATTGTGTTTGTAGTCTTTAGATACGTTTTTTTCAGCTATTTCCAAGATATCCAAATTTTAGTTAAGCACTGCGTCGTGAAACACCAGATATTGGAGAAAATATGGATCGCAATTTAAAGTGACCTTCTTTGAAGGAAAAACCATTATGCTAGATTTAATTAGGTATATAGTAATTCCAGTAATTCTAGGTTGAGCCTGTTAACACCTTCGACCATATCATCACTTACAATCAGGTGAGATTGTGGTCAAAGGCTTACTTATCAGCAATAAAAAAATATATATATATATTCAATTAGTGTGATTAGGAACACTGTGCAAGTGATAATTAATATCTTCCTATCACAGATGCATTTAGTCTAACGAACTTTACTGCATACAAGTGACGTACTGCACTCATCTCCTGAGATATACAGATGTTAAGTCTCACATGCTGGTAATTACATAATTCATTAGGCACTAGCTCTCATATGGACTGCATTGCAATTTGCAATGCTGCAGGGTCAAATAGTTAGATGCTTGGTGACAGATTGTCTACTTGAGGATGTTAGCTAGGAAGGCGAGCATTCGTAAAATCCATTTCAACCATGCAGTGAAGCTCAAACTGGCACTTGGGGATCGATCCATGGATCTGTGGCACGGCAGTCAATAGCGATTTCTGTACTGTACTGTGACAGCCTGAACGTCCAGTGCTGAACACAGCCTCCCCTATTAAGGGGGTATTGGCCATAATCCCCAAGCTTGGCAGGCCTCTTGGGGATCGCAGTGTAAGTTGGCAGTTCTTTAGAAGGCGCTGCTGCCCACCTTCCAGTATTTTTCCCTTAGTCACCTTTTACGACACCCACGGGTTGATATGGAGAGGTGCAATTCTAACCCGGCACCCCACGGGAGCAACAGCTATTACCGGTCGGCTATTATTGCCCCAAAATGATTTACTCCCGCATTATCCTATACGCAAGATCCTACCCCTACAGACAAGATGAAGAAGGTATTTTTGGAAAAGGCTACTGTTAGTAAGTAACAGGCTGAAGTTGCTACATAAAATAAATTTGCTTATAAAGAAAACAGTCTGTTGATTATTGCTTTACGGCATCTTATAACAACTTCACACTTGTTCGCCGTATACTGTTACAAAATAGCTTCACGCAACTTAAGTTTACTCCGTTGTGTAAACAAACATAACAGATTTAAATTTTGCTAGGTAAATATCTCAGAATGAAATAAGATATGCGAATTTCTCTGGGGATCGAAGGTAAGATTGTAGCCTGAAATAAACCTTGCTGCTGTTGGGAAAACCAGACATTAAACCTTCAGCTTCTCCTACAATCAGACACCTTCATTTATTTTCCTTTATATTTCATACACACTTCTACACAATGTGTTTGTGTATGTAATTGTAACAACTGAAAGCAAATTTAAGTATAAAATGAAAATAAAAATATTATTATATATAATTGTATAATATATAATTGTATATACCTATTCTCATGTTTTCTGAGTCATTAATGTATTTTCAATAATAAATACTAATATTTGTAACAAGTTATGGTAAAGTAGGTCTGTTAAAACTTAGTTTCTGAATGAATAATTGTGAACGACTGTTTTTAGTAAATAAATTAATTTAAAAAAAAATATTTCTAGCTGTACACAATTAAATAAAAATTTATCTAACATTCAAATTTTAAGAACAAGAAGTTTCACATTTATTAATGTTGGCTGCCGCTGAGATAACTAATAACAAGTGTATTATAATTCGCGATACCTACACTAGGCACTCACAAAAATCAATTTAATTAAAATTAAAAATCAATGTACGATTATCTACATAAAAAACAAAGTTTTAATACCTGATCACGACCGACGAGTATATAAATGATTGTTTACTATTTTTTAAATATATTATTTGACTCAGTAGGATTTGTTTTAGAAAAAGGCCGCGCAATATATTCGTTAATTGTAAGCCTCCCAAGTTTTGAATATATTGTTATATACTAGTCTGTACAAAAATTATTATATCCTTCTATGTAATATATGTTTCTTAATAACAAATATTTTGAAAATAATTTAAGAACATTTGATAAAACACTTAAATAGTATATCTAGTGACTGACTAGTCTGGACTTTACAAGCGCATCGTATCGAGAAAGATTTTTCCATCGTGCACTCGTAGAGTTAAGACCTCCTGCGGATGCTTCGTGTAGAAGAGAAACGCGTCGATAACTCTTCAAAATTGGCTGAGTGGCGTTTGTGACGTCACGTTGGTTTACCAGGAAATTGGGCGGAATTGTCACAAGATATTATTTTTTATATTTTGAAGTGTTTTATTAAAATATTTTTTAATTATTTTTATTATTAATTATGGATTACTGCAAAGTAACGCCTGAATCTATTCATTAATTATATATATTGCTTTTAAATTCAAATAAAATGTAGCCAGAACCACAGTCAAATTGAAGTCAAATTAGTGCCATCGCGTCGACCAAGCACTGATAAGTTTTGGAAAATAAGATGAGCTCCCGGCCCCCATAGACCCAACGCCTACATATATCAATATCGAATAAAATATTGTATGAAGTTCAATATCAACAACATCGCCAAAACTGATGGTAATCGGGTTACTACATTATTCACTCTGTGAAACACTAATCATTTCCTAGGTCACAAGATCTATTCTACCATGGCCAACCCAGCTTGCCTTAGGTGCAATACATGGCTAGACTCAAGAGCGAAAAGGACTGGAAGTTTGACCACAACGCTGAGAATGTAGTCTTCAGCCAAAAACGGCAACGAAGAATGAATGAAGATTTTACCCTCTAGGTACCGGCAGGATCAGGGAAGAAAGGTTTTCTCGAAACTTTCATCACTTATTTGTCAGCTCCTTCCAAAGCAATGACTATTAACTAACAATTAGTGACTACCTTTCGAAGCAGTGAAATCCCAGTGGCAAAGGCCGTGCACAAAGAAGGCCGATAATTTTAATCCAGCTGTGAGCTTCAACTTCACCGCGGTGGAAAGGCATGTTGCGAATGCCCGTCTGACTAACGACTAATCTAGTAGAAATTCGTTACCCTACCACCAAACAGTGTGTTCGGTCAGCTGTAATAAAGCTAAATCTAGGTTTAATCTTTACCACATTTTCACTTACCATTAGGTGAGATAGTCGACAAAGGCTATCAACAATTAATAAAAAAAAGTTCCAAAACTGAAATTTGGAATCCCCCCTTCCTTCCGTGGGCGTCGGCGACTAAGAGTACAATCCTTGAAGGGTGGCAGCATCTTCTCAGGAACCTTCCACTGCGATCCTCAATACGATTGCCAAGCATGAGGATTATGGGATATCCCTCTTTCATTTGTATTGCTGTATTCAGCGGTGGACAATACAACTGATAGGGTGCAGTATTGAAATACGCACAGTATAATTATAGTATATATGGTTATTTATGTATGAAATCATAAAAACTATACCTAAAGCTCAATGAACCATATGTGGAACTGAAATAAAATATGTTCTTCTAATTTGTTTACTGCAATAATTTGAAACTTACTTACCTCTGTATTATATATATACACTTTATTACGTCAGCAGTTTACTTAATATTTCATACAATTTCAACAATAATAGAATTACTAACGACATCAATACATGACAACTTGCATTGTTGCTCAATATCTGACGCAAATAACGAGATCTTAAGTAGATGTCAGTACTAGTATTTTTTTAGTTCTAGAAACTAAAAATGCAGTTGCCCGCATACTAGATATCTTGTAGGGTTAACGCTATTGTTTGTAGGTAGTACAGGGTGATACCGAGATGTTCAATTAGAACAACTAGTGAAGATCACACAAAAGTCATCTTGCCAATCTAACTCCAGCTAATCGAATTCATAAATATAACAAAGAGAATTGTAACTAATTTACTAGCCCCTGTGCAATTAGGGAGGCCCATTTAGCTCGAGAATTTATTTTGGTAATAAAATGAAAAATCTTTGAGCTCCTCTAAATTGGCATCGAAGGAGAATGATGAATCGGGGTGTTTTTTGTTGGATGAAAATTTTTAATTCAGTTATGATTTATTGAACAGCATTTATCGATTATGCGTTAATTTTGTGGTATTAGGGATAAAAACAATTTAACAGCAATTTAAATTTATTAAATTTCAGTAAAAAGAAATGATTAGATCCCAGGCTTAGCAAAAGATTTGGTACAAAGGATACGAGTATTTTTACAATTCGGTATGGAAAAATTACTACGGTAGTGACGGCATGGTGCTCATGTCATTATTTTACTAATTAGGTTTTTGCAATCTCCTAACAGAGAAAATAATAGGAATCCTTGGCTTCCTGAAACCGGGTTTTTTTGTTAGCTGAATTTATCAATGAGAATTTTTTGTTTTTTTTCGGCGCGGACATGTTTTCCGTGTTTGCGACTCGTTGAGATAGGAACAACTTGGTGATATATGTACTTTACACCTCCTTTCAGGCTTACCATACCAATACTATATACTTTAAAACAGCTAAAAGCATGAAAATACCATTTCATAAAGTATTGTTATTGAATTCGAACAAAAACGACCAACTTGCTGTGTCCAGTGTGTTGTTTGACTTACTAATCTTCGAGTTCAGTTGCTGCATAAAGGCACCTACTTGTATTTAGGTGATTATGATTACTTCGGTGTTATTAATTTTGGATTAGAATATCCACATTGAACTTAAAAGATGTTTTATTTTTAATTAACTACGTTTTATTAGTAACGTATTGAATTAAATTACTCATTTGTATACGACTGCCCAAATACAAGAGTGTTTTGTTTTCAAGTTTCATGTAAACAGTATTTATAATTGTGAATTTATTAATTTCACCACATCTTTTAAACGGCTTAGCCGATTTTAATGTATGAGATACAGTTAGATTCGTCTTGATAGCGCATATGTCACTAGGTACATTAAAATCATGTTTTATAAAAAAAAAATGGTGAATTTTAGACGGCATATTGTGAGATAAATGTATTTTATTCTTCCAAGGTCATCGAGTGGGGTATCAAAATAAAGGGCTATAAAAAAAAAACATAAATGTATATTATATAACTTAGTCTTGCAGTTTTAATTTCAATAGAACTGTTATTATGGCATGATATGGTCGATGATGACTATCTGGCCTTAGAATAACTAATTCTCAAGGACAACTGCTGGAATGTACCTTGTGCTGCTTGAAGATAAATTTCTTCTTAATCCAGGTGGGTAGTTGCAAAATGCATCATGCACAAAGAAGTTGGGTTCAAAGAGTTTTTACTCTTATGTATACCACAATTAGTTGCTTGGAACCGCTCATTATTTAATTACAATTTTGATTTGCATGTTTCTAGCCTTAACTATATAAACAAAACCAGCTCAAACAAGCCACGTTCAGTTCATTAAACACTTGGCACTCATCAAATTAGCACACAACAAAGCACAAACAAACCAATAGCCGACAAGTCCGACTACACAGTGTCCGTTGTACAACAATCGGGACTCAAAACAAATTAGCAAATGCCACTGCGCGCTTTCAAATTCGTGGTGTATGCCCATCCTAACGCTAGACAATTTTGATTATTAATTAATTAATAATATTTTTTCATTGAATGGGGTTTACTTATCAAAACACTTTATTTACATTAACAATCTCAAATACTTTGTGCTAATGTTTGGTTACATAACCAAACATTAGCACAAAGTATTCCTATGGCATAGGGTATCTGTCATAATCAATATTTGAAGTCCTCAACAAGATGAACAAAGTAAGCTTAAAGCAAACCATGCTCAGTTCATTAGGCATCTGGCTCAACTCAATGCACAAACAAACCAATGGCTGACAAGTCTGACCACTTCCAGCGTCTGATGAGTGGTGACCCTACCACGTGTTGTTTGAAAATTACTCCCCCAATTGTTGGACATAGATGATTTTGACGAGACCAATTATTTTTTTACAGTTGAAGCATATTAATTTAGTAGCCATAAAAAAGAAGAACTTATTTATTTCAGACATAAATAAAAAAATAAAATTTAATTAGACGTAGAAGTGCCAGATCAATCAACAACGAACCAGACAGATCAACAACGGCTTTTGTCCGGTATACGACGATCGACACTCAACAAAAGCTGCCGCGCGCTGATTAACTTTCAGTAACCAGGTTACCTACCCGTCCCAGTGGTAGGGCATTATAGTTCTTGGCTTGACATTATAGGTAAGAGCTGTTCTATATCTTCCTGCAGGATGTCGTTATAGGCAAATTAGGGGATTTTTTTTCTCTCAATATGGCGTCTAAATTCCACCACTTTTTTATGTACATTGTGTCACTTGCGCTGTCAAGAGGAATTTAATGATATCTTATACACTAAAATAGGGTAAGCCGTTTTTTTTTTATGCTTGATAGGTTAGCCTTTGACCACTATCTCACCTGATGGTAAGTGATGATGTGGTCGAAGATGTTGTTCAGGCTAACCTAGAATTACTGGCTCTCAAGGACTGCTGCCGGAACACACCGTTAGGTGCTTGGCGACAGATTTTCAACTTGAAGGTGGTAGCTAGCCAGGCGGGCAATCGCAAAGTGCCCTACCACCATGCTGTAACGACTGCCATCCTAAGACAACAACCGGGACCGACGGCTTAACGTGTCCTCCGAAGCACGGAAGCGCTCAGTATTAATGTCACCAGCGGTCACCCATCCAACTCATGACCGCGGCGGACGTTGCTTAACTTTGCTGATCGATTCAGAATGTCTAAACAAACTTCGCTACGAGCGCTTCAGTTTAAAATTTGTCGTGAAACAAAGATACTCATAAACATACATACATACATGAACCCTGAAAACATAACTTTCCTTTTTTGGGCAGTCGTGTTAAATGGTGGTCAGCAGCGCTTGAGAAACTGATATCTCACACTGTGATCCCCAAGAAGCCTTCTAAGCGTGGGCATGGTGGCAAATCCTCTCATAATGGGGGAGGCTGTGTTCAGCAATAGACAATCCGTCTGACACGGTACAGTATAGTTCAGTAGTATATCCTATGTTGTAAAAATACTCATCTATATAGAAAAATCACAGGTTGGTTCAAAGTTATCCAGTAAGTATCTGTTCCGACACACAAAGGGCTTTGCTTGCAATCTGCGACCGGCTTTGACACACACACGGGTCTAATTGGAGATAGCGCAGCGCCAACTATACGAGTACATTCCTACGTTTGCGAGCACTAAGCGAATGGTCATGGAAATAGGACGTTTTGATTATTTTTAGACTGAGTGTATTTTTTGGGTTCCGTACTAGGAAACAGACCCTATTCATATGTTCATCCGATTTTATAGGTAGTTAATGAATTATGTACTTATTATTCACCATACTATTTTGACACAATGTGTATGGCGGAAAGCTAAACAAATAATAATAATAATAACAACAAAATTATAACAAAAACTGACTTCAAACATAAAATACACATTATTTAGGATAACTTCTTCAGATCTTACTTAAAATTAAATGGGATCATATCAAAAACACCAACTTTCGAACATAAAAAAAATATCAAATCGCTACACCCTGTAAAGATAAATGAGGTAATACATAAAAAAATACAGTTGAATTGAGAACATCCTCCTTTTTTGAAGTCGGTGCAAAAGTAAAAAATCACAAAATATAAAAATATCTCTTTCTTTAAAACGGTAATATAAATAAGTGTTACCATATATTTAAAATACATTCTGTCAGACCCTCAGCTCTCACTCATACGAGTCCAACTCGCACTTGGCAGGTTTTATAAGCTAACTTAATTAATATAACATACTGTTTTCCTTCAAACCTTACTCGACGTATGTAATTCCGTGCGGTCTATTCAGTGGCACTATTTTACTGTGTTGACGTCTTGACATCCAACACGAGGACCAGTCCTTATTTTTTGTAGCCGGAAATAATACGTTTTGTATTATGTGATTTAATGTCCATAATGTCGAATTTTGAGAATCAAATGACAATTAGAAATACCTTTTACTTTTTTTTATATTTCTATTTTAGCTTTCACGCATGCTCCGCGGATTATATTACAAAAGCTCCATCACCATCACTTTGAAAACGAGAAGACAAATATGAGTTATGAGTCATATGTCATGTTAGCTTAGCGGTCAGATCATACCCCGGCCATAGGGGTGGATGGCGCGGGTTCAAGTCCCATGGCTATAACCCTTTCGCGAGCAGTAATAATTACGTGGCTAGTTTCGGTTTAGACTATTTTGGATGTTGCTGTAAATTATTCTTAAAATATTAACGATTAATTTTACCCCCCTAATCACCCCCCATAAGTAAAATGGGGCATGGCAATATGCTTGCCAATGCCCGATTGTACCACATTTTACACATGTCACAATATGTCAAATTTTGTTCCTGTCATTTGATGGAATGAACTAAAAATTGTTGTAATACTTTTCAAAGAGATGGCACTAGCTGTATCAAATATAATAATGCCAAAATACTAAATGTTTATGGCGGGATATTTAAAAAAAACGCCTTGGCAAATATTTACTATTACAAACCGTTACTATTAACTACAGCGATATACGTTACCAAATATTTGGTTATGGTATCACAAAAACGTGCTTTGGTCAGAAACTGGACATTTTATAAAAGTAATCTAGTTTGATATGACACAAAAAATGCTTTGCTTGCTAATCCGCGATTGGCTTTGACACAAACACACGGTTCTGATTGGGATGGAGGCTCGGTGCTGGCATAAGTCTTTTGTATACTGAAAGATAGACGAGTACAAAGCGTGTAGGTTGTTTCATTTTTCCAAGTGAATTTGTATCCGATCGTCAGTTACTTGATGTACAACTATAAATAAGTATACAATAAGTATCTAAAAAATCTGTTGTTTTTAGGGTTCCGTAACCAAAGGCTAAAAACGGGACCCTATTACTGACACTTCGCTGTCCGTCCGTCTGTCACCAGGCAGTATCTCAAGAACGGTGATAGCTAGACAGTTGAAATTTTCACAGATAATGTATTTCTGTTGCCACTATAACAACAAATACAAAAAGTTGGCCAAGTGCGAGACGGACTCGCGCACGTTAAAACAAAAAAAGGTTAAGATATGAAGTCTAATGTTGTATAGCTAATGGCCCTTCGTGCGCAAGACCGACTCGCACTTGGCCGATTTTTTATATTCATATTAGCTGACCCGACAAACTTTATTTTGCCATATAGACAAATTAAAATTTAAAAAAGTATTATTTACCTATTTGAAAAATATATACGTCCTATTCTCAGACTGAATATGCACACAAAATTTCATAGGAATCGGTCAAGCCGTTTCGGAGGAGTTTTGTTACAAAGACAGTGATACAAAATTTTTTTATGCCTGATAGGTTAGCTTTTGACCATCATCTCACCTGTTGGTAAGTGATGATGTTGTTCAGTTATATATTAAAAGATTGCATTAAATCACCTTTCGACAGTCAGATGACTATCAAAGAACGATTGCCTAAAGATAGAAAGGCCTCTGCCTTTTTTTTACATTTTTACTAGTCTGTACCATCAAATTGCCAGTCGTATAAAACAGCGACAAATAATAAAAGTTCATTACAAAATTACAAATTTAGCAAAGGAAAAATTATAGTCATGTGCGGGATGTAATCCGCAGAGCATGCGTTATTGCAAAATAAAAAAATATTAAAATAAAAGTTACTCAAAAATTATTGCATAAATAACAAAAACTATACGAACCGCCAGGGAATGGAATACCCTGCCTGAGTCTGTGTTTCTGGTTAAGTACAATATGGTGGTCTTCAAAACCCGAGTGAACAGGTATCTTCTGGGTAAGCGCGCTCCATCATCGACCGCATCATCACTTAACATCAGGTGAGATAGTGGTCAAGTGCTACCCAGTTCAGTATAAAAAAAAAAAAAAAAAAACTTTTTAAATATTACACTTTTTTTATGACTGATACCTTTGACCACTATCTCACCAGAATATTAGTGATGATGTGGACGAAGGTTTTGTTAAAGGCTAAACTAAAACTACTGGCTTCAAGGACAGATGCCGAAACACACCGTTAGGTGCTTGGCGACAGATTTTCTTCTTGAGGGTGGTAGCTATCCAGGCGGGCATTTGCAAAATGCCCTACCACCATGCAAAATAATTGCCATTAACTAGTAGCAGGTATTTTGTCAAAACATATATCTTGTGGTAGCGCTGGAAAAACGCCTTGAGTTCAGTGTTGGCAGGGTTTTGAGTGGCTCTATGCGAACGGTTCCAATATTTTAGATGATCGGAAAATAGAAGGTTTTGATTACGTACAAATTGTTTGGTTTTTATTAATACTTTAAAACCTTAATATAAATAAGTTAAATTAATAATTTCAATAAATATACTAACTTAAATAGTATTGAGTAAAACGTTTGTATTTATATGAAAGTAAGCATCAAAACGAGTAGGTTGCTCGACTGAAGGTAATGTATATTACACTCTTTTGCAAAAAAAAACGGCCACCTAAGGAAATTTACTTTTTAAGGTCGATTTTAGTTAATCAAATGAAATTTATTTCTTTGACGTAGTCTGTATACTTATAATCGTGTAAATTAATGCGCGTGAAGTGAATTCGAGCAATTAAAAGAAAAAAACGATGGATTCTTTAAAATCGATGTACACGCCCAAACAATAAGAAGTGTTTGGCAATAAAGACAAGTTTTTTTTTACTTTTTTTAATTAAATAAAGTTACAAATCTAAAAACCTAATAACGAGTGTGACCTCCTCTTGCCAAAATCACAGCTTGAATCCTTCTGGGCATGCTTTCCACGATGTTTTTAATAACGTTTTGAGGAATACATTCCCACCCTTCTGCAATGACTCTTTTTAGCTCCCTGATGTTTTGTGGAGCAGGTTGCACTGATCTTACCCGTCTTTTTAGAACATCCCACACATGTTCAATTGGATTGAGGTCAGGACTTCGAGCTGGCCAATCTAAACGACGGATCCCAACTTCTTGCCAAAAGCCTCCTCCTGACCGTCCACAAGCTAACTTCTACTCCTCTTACTTCTTCAAGGCTCTTCTTCAGGTCCACACTTGATGCCTTACGATTACGCAACGCCTGACTCACCAAAAAGCGGTCATCTCTTGGTTCTGTGCATCGTTTTCTTCCCGAACCGGGTCTTCTTTTGACCGAACCAGTCTCTTGATACCGTTGCCAAGTCCTCTGGACAACTGTCCAGAGGACTTATACCTCCATGTCGTTCAACTGAACGACTCACATTTAGCCGCTGAGACACGTAAGTTTGTGAACAACCTTCTTCAAGTAGGGCTATAAGTTTACCGGCTCTTATCGCTTTATCACTCATATCAAAAAGTGGTATTTAATGTAAAAAGAAAGATTAAATTGTTTAATTTGCAGAAAATATCGAAAAAGTTTTAAAATATCGTAATCAGTTAAAATCGTTACAGCAATTCGCGCCATTAGTAAAGCAATTTTAGAATAATCCACAATAATCATTATTTTTCATTTAATAATTTCAAATTTTAAATTTGGAACGTAAAGAATCATGCCAGGGTGCTTCAAAAAACATGCCAATACATCGTCAAATTAACAAAACCTATTTCTTGTTCTTCTTCATTGAAGTAGAGAAAAAAATCTAAAGTGCCCGTTTTTTTTGCAAAAGAGTTTTTTTGGAAAAAAAACTCTGAAAATAGCTGCGTTACATACGTTATATGGGTGTGCCAGAAAAATCACCATATCTTTGTTGATTTCACAAATAAATGGTGATTTTTCTGGCACTGAAACACATGTTCCAGTACCAGTGGTAGTCTAATACGTAATAACCACTTAGATGTTTATTATTGCCGTTACCACAATATCAGCGTATACTTTTTTTTTATTGCTGATATGCTTTTGACCACAATCTCACCTGATCAAGTGATAAAGTGGTCGAAGGTGGTAACATGATTAACCTATAATTACTGGCTCTCAAAGACAGCTGCCGGAACACACTTGTAGGTGCTTGGTGACAGATTTTCTACTTGAGGGTAGTACTCGCCAGGCGAGCATCCGCAATGTGACCTTCCACTATGTGGAACCCAAGTCAGCAGCGGAGATCGAACAATAGATCTGCAGCACGGCAGTCCATAGCTACAACCTATCTATCATGGCTTGAAAAAGTAACTTAGATAAATAACTTTAAGGGTATATTTTAGACTAACGCCCCCATACAAAACGCAGCTCCAATCTCATTTTAATAATAGCGAATAAAACTCATTGGCGATTTTACCTACGTAATCACTACCCTAATATCTAGGTTTGTGGTGCATCAGATTTTCATTAAATTATGCAGTTTTGAAATTACACTAGCTCAAAAACTCGTAATTTTAGATAAAAGAAAGACCCAACTTTAAGCATCTCTTATCAAATATCATAAAATAAGCATGTTTTTATATTTCTATTGCACCACAAACATGGGGAATATAATGAACTTTCTATAATGGGAAGTTATTTATACATGTGTACTACACTTTTTAAATAAATCTGGAGCTACGAATAACTGGCTCAAACTCCTAAAAACGAGTGATATATACTAAACGCTATATAATAAAAATTGTAATTAGTAGTCCAAAAGAAAAAGGATTTAAGCCAGAAACGGTAGGTCTAATAATACACTATATTTACATGCGAGTTTTTTTTAATAACAAGTTGAGTTTATATAAAAGTTCACGCTTTGGCTGGCGGGTATATGTCCTTAATAATTAAGATCAAAGTGTACTCTCAGTTGATACAATACTAGTAACACCACCACCAAAATTGAAAATTCAGAAACTCATCCACAACAGTAAACACGTCCAGAGTTAGGTGTTATTCAGGGTAAATAAATACCAAATTAAATTTTAATAATGTCTATCAACAATACCCTTGCATCTACATAGTGGTACGGTTATAAGTAAGTACACTTGAACCCCGCAGAGATCTCGACAGAACCAACACCATCATTTTAACAAAACAAATGAACAGCCATTAACAAGAAACACATGAAATGGGGCCTTTATAGAACTCGCACTGCAAAGTCTAGGGTCTTATTCCTAAGGGACCCTTGTAAACAAGGAAGGGGACAAACATTTCTCGAATGAACTTGGTAAGATAAAATTTTAAGTCTGGAGTTTAGATGACCAAACAGATAAAACAGAATTTAAAAAACAGTACTTCTGACCCCTTGTTTATTTCAAATTACGCTGGGTTTTCAGTGAACAGTAGCCTTATTATCTATCTAGACCATTCTAGATAGACAATAGTTATATATATACGCCATAAGCATTAATGGAAATGAAATTTGTTTTGTCATTTAAATTAAGTATTTTATGCAATCTTCTTTTTCACGACGAAAATACCCCCACTAGCAGGTGTTATTAGCAGAGCTCTTGGTGTAAGGTGTCTTTGTTTCTTTCCTAATCGTATGTTGTTTTTGTGTTTGTTAAATTGCACCCGCTGGTAGAGGACCGTTCTGCGTTTTTCGGTCTTTAGAGTCAATAGTCACAAAGTTATTAACATTTTATAGTCAGTATTTTATCAATACAACAAAATCTTTGTAATATACCTAACTTTGAGCTCTACAGTAGTTTTTTGTGTCATCTGCCGCGGAAAATAAGAGCACAAGAATTCTCATAGTAGATAGTTAAGAATAACAAAGTACTAAACACTTTACATACATAATAAGGTACTATAGTCCGCGCTTACTTTCAAATTTAATCATATATTATTATTGTTATTTAAGTTCAAACTACATGAATAACAGCTCTCCCAACAAATGCCTACAACCTATGTACATACCGTATTTAGTACAAGATTTAATTTGTATTTTACAGGTAAATTATTCTTGACCCTTCACTCGTTAGTACTATGGACTAATCTGTAACTATTTGTAGTGGTCATAGAGCTCCAGTCAGCTTTGATGGTACTAGGAGATCATGTGTCAAAGCACCCTATCTTCAATCAAAAATATCAACGGGTTTAATGAATATATGGTATCTGAGTAACCCTTTGTAATTTTCACATTCATCCCTGGAATGCAATGGAATGGTTTAATTATGTAGGGGAGAAAATTGATTGTATGAAGATGAAACGCGATGAAACGTTTTGATAATATCAGAAAATCATCTGGATAATCGATATGATGACAAGCGGTCCGTAATTACTTTGATATTAATTATCGAATGTGTGTGTGAAAAATCCCGATAGGTTAACCACTACCTCCAAGATAGTAGATAATATGTGACAATGAAGTGGCCAAAGATGTTTTTTTTTATGTAATAGTATTGGAACTACCACGAAGCCTACAGTATGTTAATTGGACTAAATTCAGCCTATAACAGATACATTTCGTTACAAGTGACGAATTGCACTGCACCCGTTACTTTGAGACATACAGTTGTAGTAAAATGTGCTAGTATTTTTTCTGGCTCGCAAGGACCACTACCGGAGCACACTGTTAGGTGCTTGACGACAGATTTTCTACTTGAGCGTTCCATGACGCGGTGAAGCTCAAGCCATCCGTGGGGATAGAACCATGGACCTGCCGCACGGCAGTCTATAGCAATTACCGCTGGCTATCATTGCTTCAACTTGTTTAGGTTAACCTAGAATTACTGTGGCTCTTATATAAGTTATGTGAATTAATGGCTTATAGAAGATATTTTAAAATTTTTCGCTCAAAATTATGGGGCCCGCTTTTTGACCCCCAATATATAAAAATTAAAATTTTATAATTCTTTATTATTATTTTATATATATTATTTTTTTTCAAATTTAATTTGTATAATTTTTACAATTCAAACTGAGCTGGAATAGATCTTTTCCAATACTGAGGTGAAAGGTTAACCTTTCACCTCAGTATTGGAAAAGATCTATTAAAAAATATATATATATATATATATAAAATAATAATAAAGAATTATAAAATTTTAATTTTTATATATTGGGGGTCAAAAAGCGGGCCCCATAATTTGGAGCGAAAATTGACCAGAGCGTAGAGGTTAAGTTATAATACATCATTATGGCACCACTTTAAGAGGGGAGGATGCGTGATTTGAACAAGAACAAAATTAACAAAATCTAAGTTTCGTATTGGCCGTTTCCTCTTCAAATATGGGCCTATTAAATTAATTTATGGTATTAAAATTTTAAGAAACAGTATATGTAGAAACAGAATATATTTTTAGAAGGTCTAAAATTTTAAATTAAGTTAGTCTAATGATTCACTGATCGTGGCGATAAAATAGGTAATTTTTGTGATTTTGAGAGTCATATTTTCATAAATAATAATTAGTTGCTAAAAAAGAAAATTACAAGGGCGTGTCTATACTTAGCCTAGATTTAATGTAAATAATTTATTGAATGTGCTCAGTTTTCAACCATGAAACAAAGGAATATCGATAGTAAGTATATATTATTATATATCGATTTCGTGAATTATGTTCTTAGTCCTCGCACTCATCCTCCCCTTTTAATTATGTTCGGTTAAAGTGACAAGCAGTGTTATTAGTTTTTTTTTAATTAATGAAATAATCATGTTAGTTTGTATTTAACTTACTCAAGTTTGATTAACTCAACTTACTCTTCTCTACCAATATGCAACAGAGCTTCTAACTAGGGAAAAAAAACAATAACATCTAGTGAAAATTCCTACCAATCTAGTAAGAAAAATGTTCCTATCTAGTAAGAAAAACCTACCAACACTATCTAGTAAAAAAATTCCTACCAATACTATCTAGTAAAAAATCCTGCCAATACTATTAAGTGAAAGTTTGTGAGTGTCTTTGTATGTTACACCTACACGCTCAAGCGGCTAAACTTATTTTGATTAAATTATATATGAAGGCAGATGACACTCCGAAGTTTGTGTGTTTGTTTGTTACCTCTTGACGCAATAAGGGCTTGACTGATTTGCATGAAATTTATTGTGCAATTTATAATCATCTTCAGCATTTTCCATCAGTGCGATAAAAACAGTGAAAAACTAATAATAAATACTTTCACCCAATCTTGTTAAGAGACAGGCTATGAAGAACAAGTCAAGTTCAATTAGTTCCTAGTACCGTTTTAATTAATAATAAATAAATAAATAAATAAAATAATAATTGAGATCATCATGCCCATCAATTTTTTTTAAGAATGAGTAAGTATAAATCATTCACTGTGAAAAAAAAATTAAAAGAAGGCTATGGTGGTCATTGTTGTTGGTGCCAACATTTGTGCACATACCTATTCGAGCACAAATGTTTTCAAGGCACCTTTGACATAATTAATGTTAAACAGCGAGTGACACCGCGGTGCGCAGCTAGTATTTTCACAAAGCTCAACATCGTTTGCAGCCAAACATAAATCCATTAGCTTAATTTTTGTTTTTACTTTATCCTAATTCAACATCTAATTCGTTACTTAGATAACCCTACCATACTGACACAGACTACATAAAATCTCAAAATAAAAATTATAATCTGTAGATCTGATCTCTAAAAATTCTTTGAATTCAACGATGTTATTTTAGCTAAGGCATTTGTTTGAGATAGGGTTAACAAATAAAGAGTTACGGTAATTTGTCAGTTAAGTCAGAACAAGAGGAAAATTTAATTTTCTTAATCGTCCAAATTTGTTTGGACGGTTAAGCCCGAGTTAGTCTCAGTTAAATAATTTTCCGCAGGATTATAAATTTTGTCTTTTGTTATTGTGCCTCCATGAATTAATATTAAGATCTACTCTGGCAAGTTATACAATCTACAAAATACTATTTATTATTTTGTTTTTATGTTGGGAATAACGTAAGCTCCGTATATTATATCTCCTCACTCTAAACGTTAAAAAAACAAACTTTGTCACATTTAGTATTACTAGAGCCACCGAGCCAGAAGTTACTCGTCTGACAATCCATATGAGTGAATGTCCTGAGGCTGATAAAACTGAGTTTCCCTGCCATGCACAATCCTGCTTCTGTCACACAATTGAAAGGCAACAATCGGTAAAATACCTTGGCGTAACAATAGATCAGAACTTGTCATTTCGAGAACACATAGATTCAATTTCTAAAAAAGTACGTAAATTCATATTCCTCATGAAAAACTTACGAAACACAGCAAAAACAGAAGTAAAAAAACTTGTGTATTATTCATTATGTGAATCACTAATAAGTTATTGCATAGGAGTCTGGGGAGGTGCTGCAAAAAGCCACATGATACAGTTGAAACGTGCCCAAAGAGCAGTACTTAAAGTAATGTTAGGTAAGCCTCGTAGATATCCCACTAACCTGGTATATCAAGAGGCATCCGTCCTGAGTGTATGCCAGCTATTGTAATGCGCGCTGTAACTAAAAGCCATAGCTTCATAGACGAAGAGCAATCTTCCAGAAAACGATCATGCCGCTCATTCAGGAGGTTGCTCGCTGAGGCGTGTTCCGTTTTTGCTCGTCGTCTTCCAAAATATGTACACATTTATACACTTAATGCAGTCTGTACGAAATGTGACTTAAAAAATTGCACACTAACCCAAGCTAAGACAAAAGTGAAAAAATGGCTTTTTTCCATATCATACGAAGACACAGAAAGACTTGTAAAGGTCTGTGATTCTTAGAGCCCAGATACGAGTATAGTAAAATTATAAATTCTAGGTTAGCCTGAACAACATCTTCGACCACATCATCACTTACCATCAGGTGAGATAGTGGTCAAAGGCTAATCTATCTATACTTGGGATCTTTGAATCACTGTCCAACACTTTAGGCATTCAATATTTGACATTATTTTATATATACATTATTAAATTTACTGAGCAAACGAAATATAGTAGCTGATGTCTCGGAGTGGTGAGCGCAGTGCAGAGTCAAGCAAAACGAGGTCAGTGACACTGAATCTGTAATGGACGGGCGTTACCGCTTACCATCAGGCGGGCGACATGTTCGTGTCATACATTCATAAAATTAAAATCACTTTTTTGAAACATATTGCTTTGAAAATATAATTTATATATAGTGCTATACTATTATTTTATTATTGATAGAAGAAACCGGGAAACTAATTCGGACAGTATAAAAGCATGTGTAAATTGTGTACCTACAAACTATCTATACAACTCCCGCATTGATAAAGGCAATACTAAAATCACCTCACATCTACCCACAATTAGTGTTATCGGATACTTGTGTTAGAAAACACGTTAACATCAGTATCCAATAATGATCTATACACGAGTAGGTATATACATAACAAGACCAGTTTGGAATGAATTATAATGTAGAATATGTTTAAAGAAGTATTATTTATAAATTTTTTATGTACGTAATAGCATACTAGAAAAACTTACTTTCTTGTTTCTTATTTGTAATCTGCATCGTCCCACGAAGGATAAATATGTACAGTAGCAACTAAGCGAACGAATAGAATACCTAGTTAGGAAGTTATCGAGTGGTGGGCACTCAAGATACAGGCGTTATCACCTAGTTTGAGGCCCGTGGCCAAAATAAAATCATATTTATGTAATAGGGATTAATTTATCAACCGCTATACCTAGTTGTCTAAGTATCAATAATTGTTATCTCATAGTTCACGAAGTATTATTCCTTTTGTTGCATTGTTGTTCCCACAGAAAAAAAAAAAAAAACGTTTCTGTTTAAATATACTTCGAGAACTATTTTAATTAATATATTTTATAGCTTTCCTCTTTTACTGTAAATGTGTTTAAAATGTAAGTCTGCATGCCTCCTGGAATGTATTTTTTCTGGAATAAATGATTATCTTATCTTATCTTATATTACAAAGTCACGATATTTTTTCTACTCGTTGTATTTTTTTTGTTTTAATGTATCTTTATAAAATATATTCTATAGAAATTATTTCAGAATGTCTATTTACTATATATTAATCATTTATCCCGACGTTTCAAACACTATGCAGCGGTGTTGGGGATTCTAGATTGCCTAGGCAGGGATTGTGAGCAGAATCTTCAACCGAGACAATCCGTATTGAATCTCCAACTGCCCGCGGTACCGCGGGGCTGAAAATTAAAATTAGCTCTTTAAGCAACTTACATCAATGATGATCGTGCTGGTTCTGCATCCTCACGCTTAAGATTATCTAGATAACAGCAATCTGGCCAGAAGCTAAACCTAGTAAACTCACGTGCAGGGTGACGGTGTAATTTTCTTCTTCACTTGTATCAAAGTCAAAGTCAAAGTCAAAATCATTTATTCAATTTAGGCGTCTACGACGCTCTTATGAAGGTCAATTACAAATTTTAATATTGAAATATACTACATTTTATTGCCACGTTCAGCAAACAAAAATTATAGAGCCACTGCGAGAAGAACGGGCAAGAAACTCGGGGCCATTCTTTTAAACGTTTTTTAACAATGTGTTAAGTACATACTATATAGTAAAATTATTACAATACTTAATTTACATTACGTAGGTGTTAGGCGCTAGCTTGGCAGAGGCGAACCAGTCCAAGCATTTTTGTCGTTTAAGTAATCACAAACTTTGTAGTAAGATTTCTTTATCAAAATATTCTTTACATGCAACTTGAATTTTCTTTCTGTGAGCGTTGTAATATGTTTGGGCAATTTTTTATAAAACCGCACACAATTGCCTAAGAAGGACCTTTTATTTGTCTTTGCTAATCTAAAACCTGGCACCGCTATTTTATCTTTATTCCTAGGGTTATAATCGTGATTGTCACTGTTTGATTTAAATTTGCTCAAATTTTTACGAACATACATAATATTTTCAAATATATACAGACTTGGTAAAGTTAAAATATCAATTTCTTTAAAAAGATCTCTCAGGGATTCCCTAGGATCCATTTCATATATGGCTCGAATTGCACGCTTTTGAAAGATAAAGATTGTCTCTATCTCAGCAGCAGCTCCCCACAGCAATATACCATAAGACATAATACTGTGGAAGTACGCGAAATAAACGAGCCTAGCAGTAGCTACGTCTGTTAGCTGTCTTATCTTACGAACTGCATATGCAGCAGAACTAAGTCTTCCAGATAGATCATGTATATGTGGATTCCACTGTAAAGTTGAATCCATTTTAATTCCCAGGAAGACTGTCGCATTGTCTAAAGAGAGTTTTTCTAGGCCATTTGGTAAAGAAAACTTTAAACATTTGGTCTTTTTTGAATTTAAGAGAAGATTATTAGCCGCGAACCACTTAGAGGTCATAGATAACACATTATTTACATGAATAAGTTCACTATCCCTCCTACCTACTTTAAAAATTAGGGAGGTATCATATGCGAATAAAACTATATTGCAGAAATTTTTAACCATATGCAAGGCAGATCATTTATATATGCTAGAAACAGAAAAGGTCCTAAAATTGATCCTTGCGGTACTCCTATTCTTACCAAAGACCCGGAAGAAGTATTGCCATTTATTCTAACCTTCTGTAGCCTGTCTGACAGATATGACTTTATAAGATCCAGAGCTTTTCCACGAATACCATAATGTGAAAGTTTTCGAATCAGTGCGGTGCTCTACACAGTCAAATGCCTTAGAAAGGTCACAGAATACGGCAATAGTATCCTGTGAACTCTCCCAGGCTTCAAGTATATGTGACATCAATTGAGCACCTGCATCTGTTGTGGATCTGCTCTTTGTGAAACCAAACTGATTCTCATTCAATATATTATGCTCATTAAAATGGAATAGAAGTTGTTTGAGCATAATTTTTTCGAATACTTTACTCAGAACAGGTAAGATAGAAATAGGTCTGTAATTGCAAGGGTCAGATGTAGCCCCCGACTTCAAAATGAAACAAAGTAAAATCACTCCAGATTTTACTTTGTTTCATTAAGTCGGGGAAGTTTCCTATATCAATACAAAGATTGAATATTGTTTTTAAATATGGTGCAATAATGCATATTATAGACTCTGCCACTTTAACTGACATACCCCACAAGTCTTCGGTGCTGTATCACTCAATTACACAAATTACAAAGCACACGCGCGATCATACAAATTATTGTCCATACAAAGTTATAACGGCAAACACACGCGACAATGCACTCAATTTTCACAAACAATCAATTAACAAAATCAAAAAAAAATGCAAGTAATTTGTCAAAGATATTTTTTCTAAGTATATCCAAAAAACACGGACTTTGAAAGTCGAGCGACAATGACAAGTAGTTGCCTGACGTAAGCTGCGTTCCGAACATTTGGTGTTATCTGACGGTAGTATAAAATAATTTCTTGACAACTCAAGTGACAAATGAATCTGATTAGTAACCCCGTCACCGCAATAACTGCAAGTGTTTAAAACGACGGGACAAAGATAGTGTTGAATTTACGCAATTTAAACATTGTAAATCTATAATCGGTATTAGATATATTAGTAATAATCACGAAAGCTTAAGACATTACTCTTAACGAGAATAATTCAGTGTTAAGCCGTTCACGTTCATTCACCTTCTAACAGGTAAAACTGAAGTAAAATATTTCATAAGCAAACAATCTTTATATCATGGCGCATGCTATAAACGTTCAATATGATAAATCCCATAATGCTCCATAATAGATATTTACGCTCAAAGGGGACGGAAAAATAACTATAATCCATTTAGTTTTCCTCTTGACTTCGCAGCTAAGAACCCCTATAAAGTTGGCGCACATATGTCTACCCTCCCCTCATGCTTTTTGTGGGGCCCTACTGGACAACGCACCTTATGAAAGATATATCTCAAGACGAAAGTCAACGGGCTATTTACTGTTTTAATCCTATTATTTTGCCAAACCTGGCTCCAAAATTGAGGACTTGCTTTTTGCTTGTTATACATAGGTATATACTAAGCAGTCCTGTATACTTTACATGGTGGTAGGGCATTTTGCGAATGCCTACCTGGCTAGCTACCACCCTCACGTAGAAAATCTGTCGCCAAACATCTAACGGTGTGTTCCGGCAGCTGTCCTTGAGAGCCATTAATTCTAGGTTAGCCTGAACAATATCTTCAACCACATCATCACTTACCATCAGTTTATATAGTGGTCAAAGTCTAACCAATAAAAAAGCAATAAAAAAGGTACCCATATGAGCAAAAAATCCAGTAAGGGCCGCACTCACAGTTATTGAGTGGTATACACTACTATATTGCTGGTTTTTTGCTCGTTACTTTCATTATAGATTGATTTTGATGTTTTTTTAATGGTAGGGTATACCTCAAAATTAGTCCCATTTAAATTTTATAAACATTGGTCGAGTAGTTTTTACGTAACGGTCAATTATCTGAAAAACATATTATATCAATAAGTAATTAAAAAATTATGCCCGTGGCACTCTCTAAAGTAAATAATCCAAAAACACTTAAATATCAACCACCAAAAAATCGGTTCGAAAACTCTCTGTGAAATCCGTACAAAAGTACTAAAAATAATCATCACATCCACCTCATGTTTTTTATAGGGTTGTGACGGAACACGCACGAGGCCCACTTTATGTTAAGCCAATGGTACCGTGGTAAGCCTGCGTATGACGAATGCATTTCGTAAGAAGTGACGTACTGCACTACGCCCTAAAACCTAAGACATGTAAAGTCTCATGTGCCTGTAATATCATTATTACTGAATAGTCCTCAAGGACTGCTGCAGGACAGTCCATAGCTATCGACGCTTTTCTATTATTGCTTCAAAATGAAAGTACAGTCATAAAAATGCATTGCTTGTTCTTTAAAACAGTTACATATTTGATAAAAAACAAGTTCACAAAGTTATATAAACGGCGGTATGCCTTTATTAAACAAAATACTATGAACTATATACAATACTACAGCTACTACAATAAAAGCACTTAGACAACCTACAAGTCATAGCAGACTCATAGGCAGTCCAAATGCTCCAGCCCACTCCCAGTTGGTAGCGTGCCCAGCATGCTGGCAGCATTGCCCCGTTGAATTGCAATGCTTATTCGTTGAGCCAAATATGTGCCAGCATTTTGATCACGCGTCGCATCGACCAAGCGCTCAGATAGGTTTTGGAAAATACGATGAGCTCCCGGTCCCCACGGACCCAACGTCTCTACACCAAACGGCTCAAATATGTAACCCATACCGAGGTTAGCATATTTGCGCCGCTTGAGTTGCTCCGCCGAAGTAGCCGCAGCGCCAGCCCTCACGTTGGTTTCAGAAAGATGTGACGGCGCTAAAGTGTCTACGCAAGTAGCGTCCCACACTAAGGGCCGTCCTAACTTCCACGGAACCAGAGTCATGCCGTCAGGTCTTTTACCATCGTCACGCATCAGGCCATTCGGTTCGAGAATAGCTGCAACATTGGCGCTATTAGTTTATTTTTTGTTTATTTTTTTGCATCATTAGTTCACAAAGCAGTGTTGAAGTTGCAAAACATTCACAAAACGCTGCGACCACTTGCGTTATGATTTACACGGAGTGTTTCTCAAAATATGCTACGTGCGACATAAATCAGGCCTGACGCAAACTTTAGCGACGTACATTGTCGTAAATAAAGAAATCTGTCTTTTGATTTGCAGGAAAATAACGTGAATCGTGTCGCGAATTCAAATCAGACGTTGTCATATAAAAGATCACATTATAAATCAGTACCTGTACGAAAAAACACATCAAATAAGTAAAGCTTTATAGGCTTGAATTTTAAAATAAAAAATCTGTCTTTAATGTGGTTACATGGGTTATGCGCCATTTTCTCTATTCGCGTTTCCCCAACAAATATTTGAGGCATAAATACCTAAAGATTTGTAAGTTGTTTCACAAAACTTAAAAGTGAGTCGTGGGTACATTTACACCATACAAATACATTTTAAATTATAATAGGCTTCATGAAATATCTGTTGTCATGCAATATGCATATAATGCCCCGTGGAGTGCCGGGTTAAAAAGTCACCCACCCCATCTCTAACTGTGGGTGTCGTAGGAGGCGACTACAGATAAAATACCGGAAGAAGGGCAGCAGCGCCTACTGAGGAATTGATACCCTAAACTGCGATTCCCTAGGCGCTTGCCAAGCGTGGGCATTATGGCAAACCCCTTAATGGGGGATGCTGTGTTCAGCAGTGGACAATCCAATTGATACAGTACAGTATGGGTATGCAATACATACAATAGAGGGAAATCGGAAGCAGACAAACGGCCCCGAATATTTTACTACCCATTAGTGACAGGGAGTAAAATTTAACGAACATGGCGGTGGTAAGACTTTTATGTCAATTTCCCACCAATAATTACTGCAATAACTGCTCATAACATCCGCAGTTTCGTAATATATCACCGTAATGCAGAAATCTTGTAAACCATCTTGATGGCCTATCAGTAATAGCTGACGTGCAATGCAGGTCCATGGTTCAATCCCCTCCGCTGGCTTGAGGTTTACCGCGTGGTGGAAGGTTATTTTGCGAATGCTCGCCTGGCTAGCTACCACCTTCAAGTAGAAAATCTGTCACTAAGTACCTATCAGTGAGTTCCCGCACGAGTCTTTGATATCCAGTAAAATTACAGACACATCAGACTTACCAACTGTATGTATCAGGGTGACGGGCGCAGTACAATTCGTTACCTGCAACGAAATGCACCTGTTATAGGCAAAAATGAGTTCACAAATTATTGAAGCACAAAATGTTTTGCCCGCAAATCATCCGGCGCGAAATCGGAAGGTCGCGGGTTCAATTCCCACCCGGGGCAAAACATTTTGTGCTCCAATAATTTGTTAATTTATGATTTTCGCTTAGTACGCGGTAGTGTTTGTAATCATAATATTTAGAAAAAAAAAATGAGTTCGATTAACATCAGGTGGGCCTCGCGCTTGTTCCGTCACAATGAGATAAAAAAATACAAACATGTGCCGTGGTCTGCCGTCAATATTTAAAAAAAACTATTATTAGTCTGTGCCCTTATTCTGTTAATTTAACCAATACGGAAGACAATCTGTATTAGCATAAAGCCTTTTGTTTCATAATAAAAGAACATAAAATAATTTGCTGAAATTGCTCCTATTCATTACAGCACAGAAATCATAGCTTGTTTTGACATCTTGACGGCTTAAATGTCAAAAGTGACAGCAAGACAATGCGACCATAGAACAATATAAAGTTACGGTTTTATGAATGCGGCCGACATGCAAGCAATTTGGTTTTAGTAATTAAATGTGAGACAAGAATGCGTATTTTCTCTTTAAATAATATTAAAAATGACTATTTCATGTAACAAAGGTATAATAAAACACAGTGATTCATTGACACCCCTTTAGTATTCTCTTTAAAGTGGCATTCGTTCAAATATTTGTCGTGTGTTTGAAATAGATTTCGTTAAAATTTATTACGCGCGTCATAGTTTATCCATGTGGTCAGTTTGTGCAAACCAAAACTTGATTGGAACGCACCTCTCATGAAAATCATATCAGAGTTTATTAACATTAATTTTTAAATTGAAAAGTCCATATGTATATTTGAAATATATTTTCAGTATGGTTTAACTATTTTTACACTACAAAAAAGGAATGTTTTGTTTTCAGAGTTCATGAACAAATGTATCTATGTTTGTGAGTTTCTTTATTCCACAATAACGTCTAAACGGCTGCAAGCCGATTTTGCTGTATGATATATCATAGGATTGTTACACTAAGTAAATAATAAAATACAAAAAACAAACAGGCGGATTTTAGTCGCCATAATGTGAAAATAAAACCCCAAACTTATTGAATTCGTTATCAAAATTAAGGGCTTTAAAAACAATTCTATAAATATATATAACTTGCTATATATTCATTCCCATAAAAAGATAAAACGCTTAATGCAAATAAATTATTTGCATTCGCTTTTTTAAAAAAAATATCATTTTGTACTTGTTAATAGTTATGTTTTAATATTTCAACTGACAGTATCAATTTATAACGTAACTTAGCTCTGTGTTAAATTATCTTTTTATGTGTTAAAAGCAAGTATCAGCGCACATAATGTTGAAAACAGAGAATTAATTAATGAAAATTAATTGATGTTTGTTCTATAAAAGAACACAAAGTGATGCATTCACTTCTAACAAAACTCATTCACATAAAAAGCTTGCGCAATTATGCACTCATACCCACTAAAAATACAAAAAGATTACGAAGCTGATACCCTTCGGAGCACTAAGGAAAGTCGCGAATTATATTCTATACAAAATACGTACTACGATATACAACTTTTTAGTAAAATCACACCTGGAATATCTCGTCGAAGTTTGGGAAACAGCTTGAAAAACTAACTTAGAACCTTTACAAAGAATCAGTACTAATATTATAAATGCGAAAGTAACTCTATCTGTCAGTTACGCTTTCACGCCAAAACTACTGGACCGATTTGAATGAATTTTGGTATGGAAATAGTTTGAGACCCGGGAAAAAACATAGGATAGTTTTTATCAAACTACGCAAAAAGAGGTTAATGTTTTTGCGCGACAATCGACATACGCGCGGACGGAGCCGCGCCCGGAAAGCTATAGTACAAAATAAAATTAATTAAAGTCCTAATACATTATCAGTATCTTACATCTACAACATAATTATTATATAAAAATACTAAACTTTATAATATTAAACAAGTATACACATATAACACTTGCATTCGCAAAAAAATATCATAACTCAATCAATAAATTTCACTCAAGCATTCAGTTTACAAAACACATAAATATCCACAATATAAGAAATAAAACTATATTACGATTGATAACACCGCGTACTAACTATGGGAGAACAACGTTATTATTTCAAGGAGCAAAGCTATATGCCAGTTACCAAATGAGGTGAAAGAAAGTGATAGTATTAACGCATATCGAGGAAAACTTAAGCTTTGTAAATAGCTCATTAAATAAGTAATGCCTACCAAGCCAGAGGACTCATTTATAAATTATATTTAAGTGCATCTCTTCTTATGAGAAATAAAGTTATTTTAACCTTTAATATATGTTACAAATACGCAGTAATATATAACATAATATATATGTTACCAGAAATGTATGAAACCTAGGAGTTGTACACGATTCTCAGGTAATATATTCGGATTGCTATTTAGGAAATATATAGATTTCCTATCTATTTTAGGAATTGTACACATTTCCTAGGAATTGTATACAATGACGAAATACACACTTTTCCGTTAACATATATACAATATACCACTTTTTGTTTGTATTTTCCGTACCTCAGACACCGCCCTATCACATTTTTCCGCTGTCAACCTGAAATATAATAAATCATTGCCCCAGTCACTCAATTTACCGCCAGCTCGGGAATCCCATAAAGCTATGGAGTCATTTCCAAGGCCTTAGAGGATGTGGTAACGCACCGGGTAAAGTGCACGGCATGGTGGCTACGATGCCTCTGTCATTTATCATCCCTCGCACCCCATTCAGTGGTGAAGGGTGTTATGTCCTGTGGAAATTGGAATCATTACTATTTTTTTTATAAGAAAATATGTTTTCACTTTTATGTTATAAGGTTAAGAAAACAGTTTTGAGCGCAGGAAGACTTGATATTTATTTTAAGATCCTAGATTAGGACTAAATTTTTATCACAATTTTAATCCCATCATTCTGAGTTTAGTTCCCAAGGGATCACAAAAAGCTGATTTATAAAGCACTTGATTAATAACGCTTTTAACTATTAAGCTCATAATATAAATGCTTTTGTTTGCAAATGAGTAGTTAGGTGAAAGATAAATCATTTATATTCTATTTCCATTTTTGTAATAACAAATGCTAAGCAAATTCCATACTGTGCTGTATTAGCTGGATTGCCATTGCTGAACACAGCCTCCCCCATCAAGGGGGGATTTGCCATACCGAATCAAAATAAAAAACAAATACGGAGAGAATAGTTATTACGTGCGTCATTCATATCGGTTCCACATATTATATTGAATTTAAATAAGTTAAAATACATTATCTTATGTCAAAACATATTCATATCGTGCAATAAACTCTGCGGAACTGAGAAAATTGATAGATAAGTGAAATAGTGACGGGTGAAGATAACGGTTCTTTCTTCATTGATCTTATAAGAAGTTAAAAATGCTGAAGGAAACATAAAACTATCATAAACGAAGGTAAAAGTCTACGAAAACATAACCTCAAAGTTTGGATCATAATCGATTGCTAATTTTGTTTTTGCATTGTATTGTTTCTCTAATCTGAACTAACCATGGCAGTAAAATGTGCAGGCTGTAAACACACGATCGAAGATAAACGATGTCTAACTTGTTTTCAATGTAAAAACTCGTATACGACCTAGAATGCGCAAATGTATCAGCTACGCGATTTTATGGCACGATGACACTTGAGCACAAGAAAATATGGAAATGTCCGGCCTGTTATTGCAATTCACCTAAAACCGGAAATAAAGACATACCTGTGTGATCAATAAGAGATCCCGAACAGATCCAACAGGATATAAGCTTATCTGAAAAGCAAAATATCACCTATAGAAACAACAAAAATACAGCAGTACACAGTGACACTTCAGACTCAGAAAACCTGAGTATTTTAGGAGATACACAAGTCACCGGTAAAAAAATGCTGCAATAAGCATGGAAGATAAACTGACATTACAAAATTTAAATGAATTAATAATTTTACGCCTGAAAGAGAATAATAAATCTATTATAAGAGATCTACAAAACACAATAGAAACTGAAATAAATAAAGCTATAACAAAGTTTAAAAAGATATAACGCAGGATACAAATGCCCTTTATCAGCAAAATGACCTACGAAAACTAGATATAGAAAAGCTTAATACCCAAATTGAAATACTGACGCAGGAGATACAACAATTAAAAAAAGAAATACAAGAACTTAAAACCCACAACATTACAAACAAGACAATCACAAGAAATAAGCAATACTACCCTGAAAGTAACAGTAAAAAAATTGTATTATATGGCCTACAGGAATATTATTCCGAACTAGATCACGCTCTTCATCGTAGAATAACAGATATTTTCTAAGACTTTTTGCATGTAAACTTAGAAGGATATATCGAAGATACTTATAGAATCGGAAAATATACAAATAATGGAATACGACCGCTAGTCGTTGAATTGTTAAGCAAACGTATGACGAAATATTTATTAGTAAACGGCTCCTATTTTCATGGAACCTCACTTAATATATCATCTTTCCTTGACGAGCAAGCAAGAGAAGAAAGGAGAAATATGCGTGAAAAGATGTTGACTGCGCGAAAACAAGGATTATATGCGGTGAAAAGAGAAAACCAATTATTTATAGAAGGTAGAAGAAACAATATTAAGATGGACGAAAAAAATATAAACACATCAGAGCTGAATTCAACTATAAATAGAACTGTACAAGATTGTAGAAATGAGGATAACATTTACCCCAAAAGGCATAAAAATTCCTTTCATAACAGTAATTCCTTTCGAGAATACAGACCAAGAAGAGTTTAAAATACTATTTCAAAATTTCCAAAGCCTTGGTGTTATTACCAAGGCTACAACATCTATTAGAAGCATTTATAAACCAAAATACAACCTATAACGCCATCTGCATATCTGAAACCTGGTTGAAAAGAGAACAGAAATAGTCCAACTACATGGCTATAAGACGGCTGCATCTTTTTGCAGAAAGACTCAGAGAGGTGGTGGGGTATTGATTACACTACAAGAACATATAAATTACATAGAAAGAACTGATATCGCTAATATGTCTATTGAGTATGTGCTAGAAATATGCGCTGTTGAGTTAATAAATGTAAATATATTAATAGTTATCATATACTGGAATAGGAGAGAGGAAGATGTATTCCATAAGCAACTAAAACTGATTCTTAAATACATAAATAAAAAGTTTAAAACCAATTCATAAAAAAACATTGGCTAACAGTAGGGCTTAAAAAATCATGTAGAAATAAAAGACTTTAGAGAATATTTACAATAAGATCTAAAATGCCCATATTAATAAAATATTATAAAACATATGAAAAAATATTGAAAAAAACCGTAAACTCTGCTAAAAAACTACAATATATAAAGGAATTAAAGAAATCTACAAATAAATCAAAACCAATGTGGAGAATGATCAATGAACCAACCAAAAAAAAACCCTAATAAACTAAAAAATAACATAAAATTACAAATTTATAATACAGTTGTCTCAGATCCTAAAAAAGTTGCCGATTGTTTTAATAAATACTTTTCATCGATAGGCCAACGAAATGCAGACAAGAAAATCTCACCGCCATTCCCACAGAGCAAACAATGTTGTCTCCAAGCTCCTCCGATACATACAAACACTATGTTTTTATCTCCAGTAACTCCGCATGAAACTCACAAACTCTTAAAAAATCTTAAAAACAAAAACAGCTACGGAATTGACGAATTTCCATCAAGTTTGCTCAAGCAATGTGCCGACGAGCTAACTATGCCATTCTAACTTCTAATTAACCAATCATTTAATGAAGGAGTTTTCCCGGATCAACTGAAAAAGGCCATTATTAAACCAATCTATAAAAAAACTTACAAACCGATGTTAACAATTATAGACCTATGGCTTTTTTGCCTTCTGCATCAAAAATATTCGAAAAAGCAATGAGCGATCGAAAAAGCAATGGTCTACTCATTTTTCGAAAAGTATAAATTATTTGACGATCGCCAAAACGCTTTTCGTAAAAAAAGGTCCACAACCCTAGCGATTTTTAAATATATGCAGGAAGTACTTAATATAATAGATGCGAAAAAATACGCGGTAGGTATTTTACTCGATATGAGTAAGGCATATGACAAAGTCCAGTTTAAAATTTTGCTAAACAAATTATATGATTTAGGTATCCGAGGTTTGGCACATGAGTGGTTCAAATCATATCTAAAAAATCGAGAACAGCTGGTGGAAGTAGCTTATTATAATGTAAAAGACAAAACTATACAAAATATCCGCTCAGATATAATAATTACAAATGCTTCCATAATGCAGGGCAGCGATTTAGGATGTCTCCTGTTTCTAACCTACATAAACGAACTCCCTAAAATCATGATGGAACCATGCATTTGCTTCGCAGATGATATTTATCTTTTAACATCAACAAAAAGTAGTATGAATTTGAAATTTAAGGTCACCACATTGCTCGATCAAACAACAAACTGGTTACATGATCACAATCTTGAACTTAATTTAGCGAAAACTAAAATTATTACATTCCACCCATATCAGAAACCACCACTTCATTTTACTTTTACATTCCAAGGCACAAATATAGAAGTTGTATTGTATTGTAATAGATACTAATGTAAATTGGCAATCACACGTTAAAAAAACAAAAACCAAACTACTATCACTTACGTATGCACTCCGCGAAGTAAAAAAGACGACTGATTTAAAAACTGCAATCATAAGTTATTATGCGAATTGCCACTCCAGATTAACCTATGGAATTATTTTAAAGGGGAATAGCAGCTCAGCTTATGAAATTTTCGTAGTTCAAAAAAACTAGTCCGTATACTAGCAAATATTGATCAAATTGAAAGCTGTAAACCATATTTTATTACATATAAAATTTTAACCCTGTCATGCGTATACATGCTAGAAATCTGTAAGTTTGTAGGAATTAATCCTCAGCTGTTAGAAACAGAAATACTAGTATCTACAAGTTCAGATTATTCAATGCAGCCCGAAAACCGGTTGTTGATACCTAAAACTCGACTCAAGATGCTTTCGCAAAGCACGTTAATTATGGCTGTAAAAATGTATAATAAGCTGATGAAAGATTTTAAAAATATTAAAAGTGACATTCGATTTATACAAAAATTGAAACGGTATCTTACTGACAAAGCCTATTATTCCCTTGACGAATATCTAAGTGATAAATAATACCCACTAATTTAAAAATCGTAATAATTATTAATTTCAATTTTATGACATTTAAGTAGACATTTTACACAGAAAACATTCAATTTAATTAATGACCATTCTATTTATAAATTCTTCTTATTAAGTAATGTTATCTACCTATCCTCCTCTCTTCTAATTTGCTGTGCCCGACGGGGTCCATACCAAGCTATGTACCTATTATACCTACAAAGTATAATTTTATGAAACCTTGTACTGTATGGCTGCAATAAATATCTGAATCTGAATCTGAAAATTAGACATAATCCCCGAAAAAGATTATGACTGATAACTTAAATTGCGATTCGCAAGACGCCTATCATGCGAATCGCAATTAAGTTATCAGTTCCTCAGTTGCTGCTGCCCACCTTCCGGTATTTTACTAAGTTTTTTTTAAACAGACGGCAGGAATCTTGGCTATTGCCCACATTGAGGATGATCATATTATACAATGATATTATTTACTTTTAGAAACATTAGTCAGTGTATAAAGTAGAAAACGTAAAATTATTTACTTTGTTTTACATAAGTATAAGTGTTTTTAGAGTGATGGTCATCAGGATATAGGATGCGTATATGATCAGTGATGATCATATACGCATCCTTAGGCTGCAATTTCACCAGGCTATGTTTCTTAGCTATGGATGTGTGTCTTATCCACAATTACAATCGCTTGATTTACGTTTCATAGCTTAGCTTTGTACGAAACATACGTACAAGCTATGCCCATACCAAATTTCATCTCAATTCATCCAGCCGGTTAGGCGTGAAAAAGTTACATATATACACACACACAAACTTTCGCATTTATACTGTAAAAAGTGTGATTACGTGTGATAAGGTTGACTTTCGCTAAGAAATTTCGAAGCAGTGATGGCTCAGTGGCATTGGCTATGGACTGCCGTGCAGCAGGTCCATGGTTCGAATCCCGCCGCGGGCTTGAGCATCTCCGCATGGTGGAACTTGGAACGGCATTTTGCGACTGCCCGCCTAGATAGCGACAACCCTAAAGTAGAAAATCTGTCGCCAACCACTTAACGGTGTGTTCCGGCAGCAGTCCTTGAAAGCCAGTGAAATTACAGGCTCATGAGACTTAACAAATATGTCTTAAAGTGAATGACGGGCGCAGTGCAATGCGTGACTTGGGACGAAATGCTTCTGTTATAGGCAGAGGTTAGTCCGCTTAACATTAGGTGGGTCTCGAGCTTGTTCCGTCACAATAATATAAAAAAATTAACTGTATCAAAGAATGAAGATTTTATGGTCCATTCCGTTTTGGCACTCGCACTTTGATGTTTTTTATTGTAAGTAGGTATATAACAATAACTTACCACAGAAGTGTCCTAGACGTACTTTAATCCACAGCTAGACGAGACGGAATAAATCCTCCACCTGGAGCCTGGAGACTATGGAAGCCCATCCTGGCGAGACTTATCGATTTACGGAACATTTTAAGTTCCTACGTTTCTATTTTTGTCTGTGGTTTTAGCAACACAAAATAATGATGAGTTTGTTATATATCAGTCTTATTTATAAACAACACTCAACAAACCCTTGCTGTAACTTTATTTCTTAATTTTTAGTTATGTTATTAATATATATTATTTGTAAGGATTCATTCTATAAAAATATAATCCAAAGTTTTATCTAAAAAACTAAATAAACCCT
Source organism: Plagodis dolabraria (assembly GCA_963854805.1). NCBI lineage: Eukaryota > Metazoa > Arthropoda > Insecta > Lepidoptera > Geometridae > Plagodis > Plagodis dolabraria. Next base: position 24,712,972 of record OY978459.1, read on the forward strand.
TAGTACGGCGAAATTACTTAACGGAAAGTCATCAAAACAAAAACAACGTGTTTTCTATAACGTATACACATTACATATTTCAAATAGGTATTTGTTTTTATTATACCAAGGAAATACTTAAATTTACGCACGTTTCGCCCATTTTAACCGGAGCTGCCATGCTTTGTCCCTATCCGCTTTAGTAAATCTTCGGCCATTAGACGGGGACGGATGCTGTTGGCGTGCCTTAGTCACGAACTACGCGGCGCACCTAAAAAGCTCGGTGCGCTCTTAAGGCCAAATATAAAGCACTGGGAAAGTATCAACCAAGACGGTTGTTTCGTTACTCCACTGATTTACCGACGGATCAAGCCGAGTTTCAGTGGTAAGCCCTCTAAAACAGATGCATTTCGTCGCAAGTGACGAACAGCACTGCGCCCTTTACCCCGAGGCATACCATTGTTAAGTCTCATGAGCCTATATTTTTACGGACTCTCAAGGACTGCTGCCGGAACACACTGTTAGGTGCTTGTGGACCGATGTTCTACTTGAGTGTGGCAGCTAGCCAAACGAGCATTTGCAAAATGCCTTTCCTCCATGCGGTGACCTTAATGAGAATCGAACCATGGACCTGCAGCTCGGTAGTTCATCGCTCTGTTATCATTGCTTCAAAGTGAAATCCGTCGAAATTATGATATTACCAACTTCCTAAGTCATATCCGAGTTTTAAGCGCGATATATTTATGGAGGGTCTCCCCTACAACGCGTGGATTATAGGTATAAAACCAAGTTATTGTACACCGGGCATAAAGTAGACGTAACAAGAATTAAGCTGTTTCTCTACTGGTGGATTATTACGGGGTTTAATGGTTTGTAATGTAAGGATATTCAAATACTATGATAACAGTAAAAAAAAAGTATCATGTCATTAACTGATTAAAACTAACGTAAGTTTGACACATTTTTAAAGATTATTTTAGCCGATTTAATTTACGGTTTGTTTGCCTCTTGGGTTAATGCACCCGTCATCTTGCCGCAAGATACAGTCAGTGCTGCGTGTACAGGACTGGTAGTATTTCGATACTACCAGTCCTGTACACGCAGCACCAGCAGTGCCAGTGACGAAGAAAACAGTGATGCACCTGCTGCGCCGGCACCGCCGCCGGTGACGTCAGAGCGCGCGAGGAGGGCAGCAGCACGGTAATGTTATCTATAGATAACATTGTGGCAGCAGCGCGCACGGCTCGGTCCGCGGCCGCCGCCGGCGCCAACGCCAGTGCATACCCCGCCGCAGTCGTGAGCGCACGCACTCCGTGATGAAGCGACTCTGAAAGTCGCGAAACCGGTCGAGACGCCTTCTCGACGTTAACAAACCGTAAGTTAAATCGGCTAAAATAATCTTTAAAAATGTCATTAACTGACAAAGAAAATAAAGAAGGTTTAAAGGATTGACGATTGTTTTCGTTTATTGTTTTGTATAACATTCCTCCCGTTAACTGTCCAAATCGGCAGGCCAGTTGGCAGATAGTAATCGGATTAAAATGTTTATTGTGAAACTGTTATATATCCGATTGTTGTTAATGCAATAACTAACAAAAATGGCATCCTCAAAAAGATCTATCAAACAGCTAACAATGTGATTCAGAGTGTGTCTTAAATAATATATGTATTATGCAATGACAGACAAGACGATCGTGTATATATATGTATATATGTCAAATCATAGCAAGAGGTGGTCTGTAATTCTTCGTAAAAGAGGCGCGATGTCATTAATAATTATTGTTGTAATTTTTTTATTATATGTTATTCAATATTGTAATTTGTAATACGACCGCTAGTCGTTGAATTGTTAAGCAAACGTATGACGAAATATTTATTAGTAAACGGCTCCTATTTTCATGGAACCTCACTTAATATATCATCTTTCCTTGACGAGCAAGCAAGAGAAGAAAGGAGAAATATGCGTGAAAAGATGTTGACTGCGCGAAAACAAGGATTATATGCGGTGAAAAGAGAAAACCAATTATTTATAGAAGGTAGAAGAAACAATATTAAGATGGACGAAAAAAATATAAACACATCAGAGCTGAATTCAACTATAAATAGAACTGTACAAGATTGTAGAAATGAGGATAACATTTACCCCAAAAGGCATAAAAATTCCTTTCATAACAGTAATTCCTTTCGAGAATACAGACCAAGAAGAGTTTAAAATACTATTTCAAAATTTCCAAAGCCTTGGTGTTATTACCAAGGCTACAACATCTATTAGAAGCATTTATAAACCAAAATACAACCTATAACGCCATCTGCATATCTGAAACCTGGTTGAAAAGAGAACAGAAATAGTCCAACTACATGGCTATAAGACGGCTGCATCTTTTTGCAGAAAGACTCAGAGAGGTGGTGGGGTATTGATTACACTACAAGAACATATAAATTACATAGAAAGAACTGATATCGCTAATATGTCTATTGAGTATGTGCTAGAAATATGCGCTGTTGAGTTAATAAATGTAAATATATTAATAGTTATCATATACTGGAATAGGAGAGAGGAAGATGTATTCCATAAGCAACTAAAACTGATTCTTAAATACATAAATAAAAAGTTTAAAACCAATTCATAAAAAAACATTGGCTAACAGTAGGGCTTAAAAAATCATGTAGAAATAAAAGACTTTAGAGAATATTTACAATAAGATCTAAAATGCCCATATTAATAAAATATTATAAAACATATGAAAAAATATTGAAAAAAACCGTAAACTCTGCTAAAAAACTACAATATATAAAGGAATTAAAGAAATCTACAAATAAATCAAAACCAATGTGGAGAATGATCAATGAACCAACCAAAAAAAAACCCTAATAAACTAAAAAATAACATAAAATTACAAATTTATAATACAGTTGTCTCAGATCCTAAAAAAGTTGCCGATTGTTTTAATAAATACTTTTCATCGATAGGCCAACGAAATGCAGACAAGAAAATCTCACCGCCATTCCCACAGAGCAAACAATGTTGTCTCCAAGCTCCTCCGATACATACAAACACTATGTTTTTATCTCCAGTAACTCCGCATGAAACTCACAAACTCTTAAAAAATCTTAAAAACAAAAACAGCTACGGAATTGACGAATTTCCATCAAGTTTGCTCAAGCAATGTGCCGACGAGCTAACTATGCCATTCTAACTTCTAATTAACCAATCATTTAATGAAGGAGTTTTCCCGGATCAACTGAAAAAGGCCATTATTAAACCAATCTATAAAAAAACTTACAAACCGATGTTAACAATTATAGACCTATGGCTTTTTTGCCTTCTGCATCAAAAATATTCGAAAAAGCAATGAGCGATCGAAAAAGCAATGGTCTACTCATTTTTCGAAAAGTATAAATTATTTGACGATCGCCAAAACGCTTTTCGTAAAAAAAGGTCCACAACCCTAGCGATTTTTAAATATATGCAGGAAGTACTTAATATAATAGATGCGAAAAAATACGCGGTAGGTATTTTACTCGATATGACTAAGGCATATGACAAAGTCCAGTTTAAAATTTTGCTAAACAAATTATATGATTTAGGTATCCGAGGTTTGGCACATGAGTGGTTCAAATCATATCTAAAAAATCGAGAACAGCTGGTGGAAGTAGCTTATTATAATGTAAAAGACAAAACTATACAAAATATCCGCTCAGATATAATAATTACAAATGCTTCCATAATGCAGGGCAGCGATTTAGGATGTCTCCTGTTTCTAACCTACATAAACGAACTCCCTAAAATCATGATGGAACCATGCATTTGCTTCGCAGATGATATTTATCTTTTAACATCAACAAAAAGTAGTATGAATTTGAAATTTAAGGTCACCACATTGCTCGATCAAACAACAAACTGGTTACATGATCACAATCTTGAACTTAATTTAGCGAAAACTAAAATTATTACATTCCACCCATATCAGAAACCACCACTTCATTTTACTTTTACATTCCAAGGCACAAATATAGAAGTTGTATTGTATTGTAATAGATACTAATGTAAATTGGCAATCACACGTTAAAAAAACAAAAACCAAACTACTATCACTTACGTATGCACTCCGCGAAGTAAAAAAGACGACTGATTTAAAAACTGCAATCATAAGTTATTATGCGAATTGCCACTCCAGATTAACCTATGGAATTATTTTAAAGGGGAATAGCAGCTCAGCTTATGAAATTTTCGTAGTTCAAAAAAACTAGTCCGTATACTAGCAAATATTGATCAAATTGAAAGCTGTAAACCATATTTTATTACATATAAAATTTTAACCCTGTCATGCGTATACATGCTAGAAATCTGTAAGTTTGTAGGAATTAATCCTCAGCTGTTAGAAACAGAAATACTAGTATCTACAAGTTCAGATTATTCAATGCAGCCCGAAAACCGGTTGTTGATACCTAAAACTCGACTCAAGATGCTTTCGCAAAGCACGTTAATTATGGCTGTAAAAATGTATAATAAGCTGATGAAAGATTTTAAAAATATTAAAAGTGACATTCGATTTATACAAAAATTGAAACGGTATCTTACTGACAAAGCCTATTATTCCCTTGACGAATATCTAAGTGATAAATAATACCCACTAATTTAAAAATCGTAATAATTATTAATTTCAATTTTATGACATTTAAGTAGACATTTTACACAGAAAACATTCAATTTAATTAATGACCATTCTATTTATAAATTCTTCTTATTAAGTAATGTTATCTACCTATCCTCCTCTCTTCTAATTTGCTGTGCCCGACGGGGTCCATACCAAGCTATGTACCTATTATACCTACAAAGTATAATTTTATGAAACCTTGTACTGTATGGCTGCAATAAATATCTGAATCTGAATCTGAAAATTAGACATAATCCCCGAAAAAGATTATGACTGATAACTTAAATTGCGATTCGCAAGACGCCTATCATGCGAATCGCAATTAAGTTATCAGTTCCTCAGTTGCTGCTGCCCACCTTCCGGTATTTTACTAAGTTTTTTTTAAACAGACGGCAGGAATCTTGGCTATTGCCCACATTGAGGATGATCATATTATACAATGATATTATTTACTTTTAGAAACATTAGTCAGTGTATAAAGTAGAAAACGTAAAATTATTTACTTTGTTTTACATAAGTATAAGTGTTTTTAGAGTGATGGTCATCAGGATATAGGATGCGTATATGATCAGTGATGATCATATACGCATCCTTAGGCTGCAATTTCACCAGGCTATGTTTCTTAGCTATGGATGTGTGTCTTATCCACAATTACAATCGCTTGATTTACGTTTCATAGCTTAGCTTTGTACGAAACATACGTACAAGCTATGCCCATACCAAATTTCATCTCAATTCATCCAGCCGGTTAGGCGTGAAAAAGTTACATATATACACACACACAAACTTTCGCATTTATACTGTAAAAAGTGTGATTACGTGTGATAAGGTTGACTTTCGCTAAGAAATTTCGAAGCAGTGATGGCTCAGTGGCATTGGCTATGGACTGCCGTGCAGCAGGTCCATGGTTCGAATCCCGCCGCGGGCTTGAGCATCTCCGCATGGTGGAACTTGGAACGGCATTTTGCGACTGCCCGCCTAGATAGCGACAACCCTAAAGTAGAAAATCTGTCGCCAACCACTTAACGGTGTGTTCCGGCAGCAGTCCTTGAAAGCCAGTGAAATTACAGGCTCATGAGACTTAACAAATATGTCTTAAAGTGAATGACGGGCGCAGTGCAATGCGTGACTTGGGACGAAATGCTTCTGTTATAGGCAGAGGTTAGTCCGCTTAACATTAGGTGGGTCTCGAGCTTGTTCCGTCACAATAATATAAAAAAATTAACTGTATCAAAGAATGAAGATTTTATGGTCCATTCCGTTTTGGCACTCGCACTTTGATGTTTTTTATTGTAAGTAGGTATATAACAATAACTTACCACAGAAGTGTCCTAGACGTACTTTAATCCACAGCTAGACGAGACGGAATAAATCCTCCACCTGGAGCCTGGAGACTATGGAAGCCCATCCTGGCGAGACTTATCGATTTACGGAACATTTTAAGTTCCTACGTTTCTATTTTTGTCTGTGGTTTTAGCAACACAAAATAATGATGAGTTTGTTATATATCAGTCTTATTTATAAACAACACTCAACAAACCCTTGCTGTAACTTTATTTCTTAATTTTTAGTTATGTTATTAATATATATTATTTGTAAGGATTCATTCTATAAAAATATAATCCAAAGTTTTATCTAAAAAACTAAATAAACCCTTAGTACGGCGAAATTACTTAACGGAAAGTCATCAAAACAAAAACAACGTGTTTTCTATAACGTATACACATTACATATTTCAAATAGGTATTTGTTTTTATTATACCAAGGAAATACTTAAATTTACGCACGTTTCGCCCATTTTAACCGGAGCTGCCATGCTTTGTCCCTATCCGCTTTAGTAAATCTTCGGCCATTAGACGGGGACGGATGCTGTTGGCGTGCCTTAGTCACGAACTACGCGGCGCACCTAAAAAGCTCGGTGCGCTCTTAAGGCCAAATATAAAGCACTGGGAAAGTATCAACCAAGACGGTTGTTTCGTTACTCCACTGATTTACCGACGGATCAAGCCGAGTTTCAGTGGTAAGCCCTCTAAAACAGATGCATTTCGTCGCAAGTGACGAACAGCACTGCGCCCTTTACCCCGAGGCATACCATTGTTAAGTCTCATGAGCCTATATTTTTACGGACTCTCAAGGACTGCTGCCGGAACACACTGTTAGGTGCTTGTGGACCGATGTTCTACTTGAGTGTGGCAGCTAGCCAAACGAGCATTTGCAAAATGCCTTTCCTCCATGCGGTGACCTTAATGAGAATCGAACCATGGACCTGCAGCTCGGTAGTTCATCGCTCTGTTATCATTGCTTCAAAGTGAAATCCGTCGAAATTATGATATTACCAACTTCCTAAGTCATATCCGAGTTTTAAGCGCGATATATTTATGGAGGGTCTCCCCTACAACGCGTGGATTATAGGTATAAAACCAAGTTATTGTACACCGGGCATAAAGTAGACGTAACAAGAATTAAGCTGTTTCTCTACTGGTGGATTATTACGGGGTTTAATGGTTTGTAATGTAAGGATATTCAAATACTATGATAACAGTAAAAAAAAAGTATCATGTCATTAACTGATTAAAACTAACGTAAGTTTGACACATTTTTAAAGATTATTTTAGCCGATTTAATTTACGGTTTGTTTGCCTCTTGGGTTAATGCACCCGTCATCTTGCCGCAAGATACAGTCAGTGCTGCGTGTACAGGACTGGTAGTATTTCGATACTACCAGTCCTGTACACGCAGCACCAGCAGTGCCAGTGACGAAGAAAACAGTGATGCACCTGCTGCGCCGGCACCGCCGCCGGTGACGTCAGAGCGCGCGAGGAGGGCAGCAGCACGGTAATGTTATCTATAGATAACATTGTGGCAGCAGCGCGCACGGCTCGGTCCGCGGCCGCCGCCGGCGCCAACGCCAGTGCATACCCCGCCGCAGTCGTGAGCGCACGCACTCCGTGATGAAGCGACTCTGAAAGTCGCGAAACCGGTCGAGACGCCTTCTCGACGTTAACAAACCGTAAGTTAAATCGGCTAAAATAATCTTTAAAAATGTCATTAACTGACAAAGAAAATAAAGAAGGTTTAAAGGATTGACGATTGTTTTCGTTTATTGTTTTGTATAACATTCCTCCCGTTAACTGTCCAAATCGGCAGGCCAGTTGGCAGATAGTAATCGGATTAAAATGTTTATTGTGAAACTGTTATATATCCGATTGTTGTTAATGCAATAACTAACAAAAATGGCATCCTCAAAAAGATCTATCAAACAGCTAACAATGTGATTCAGAGTGTGTCTTAAATAATATATGTATTATGCAATGACAGACAAGACGATCGTGTATATATATGTATATATGTCAAATCATAGCAAGAGGTGGTCTGTAATTCTTCGTAAAAGAGGCGCGATGTCATTAATAATTATTTTTGTAATTTTTTTATTATATGTTATTCAATATTGTAATTTGTAATCTGTTGACTGAATGCCTTAATTTATAATTTATGTGATTTATTTTTGTGACCATGTAAATTTGACTATGATTAATTATTGTAATAGACATGTCCGTTATAATTAATAAATAAATAGAAAAAATAATAATTTATATGTACCAAAAAGGGAGCTGCACTGATATAACAACATATATCAGGCAGATTCAAACAATTAGGTATTTCAAAACAATATCGCACAGCATAAGTATAAAGAAGCGAAACAACATTCTCTTATTTTCATTCTCACAGCTCTTTTTGTACAAAGGCAGCCATTTCTAATTAAGAGTAAGTCTCACACCTTCCATAAAAAGATCGCAATCACTTCACAAAATTCTAATTAAAAATATCGCGTACATCTAAAATAAACAGACAAAACATTGCTCTTTTTGAGCCTTTGAAACGTTGGAAAAAAACTAAGACTGTCCTATTCAAAGCATTCAGTGCAAGGTGTTGAAAAATGAGCACACCTTTGAGACGGTACCTTAAGCTGGGAAAGGAAATGAAAAAAATGTAAGCCTTCCTTTGCCTGTGTAAAAATTGCCTGTGGTCAGATTTTGAGCTTGTTGTGTGAACTTGCTTTAGAAGAGAGAACTCGTATCTAGAAAATTGTTCGTTGCCAAGTATAGTTGACATTACATTTTACAAATTTTTAGAGTACCGACTGTAGTATATAAATATATTAAAGATATACATTTCTTATAATATAATATGTAGTAACTCATATATTTGTCGTAGTTAGTTTACTATGAGACTTGCAACACTTCATCGACGTTATTATAGTCTGGGGTGCGTTCTTATATGTCGTCCGACGACGGATGATCGCTCCAAGCAGAGCGACGCTCGTCGTCCGCCTTTTAAGAACGGCTCTGTATCATATCTGTATCAAGAACACTACTTAAAATGTTTCACTGACTCGGAAGAAATGTATTTACAATTATGTACTTTTCCACGACACACAACTAAAACAAACATACAAAATATAACACTAATAATAATACAATTTTGTAAACAGAAGTCTACGTAAACAAAAAGTAACTAAAACAAAGAAAAATCAAGTCCCAACTGTCAAATGAAACGGCAGGGCGATATTTATCCACCGATTTTGTGGGGCGACCGGTGCGTCGTCGAGCGATATATAAGAACGCTCCGGAAGATCATCGGACGATCGCTCCGGGCATATAAAAACGCTCGGGGCGTCGTCGGACGTCGTCGGACGACAAATAAGAACGCACCCCTGTAGTAGCTATTAGTCTATAGTCATTTGAGATACTATGACTCGGCCTTCGAAGCTTACGTCACAAGACACGGCAGGTGACTCGGCAGTCTGTTACCGACCTCCGAAGGCGACACACCAGAAACCGAATCTATATTGAGTGCATATAGTGTAAGTGCTGACAGTGGTTAGAACCGTGGTGAATCACGCCACTACACCGACATCTTCCCTTGAGTGGGAATCGACTTCAGTTCGGCTCAGCCGTGCGATCCCCGATGACCTAGTGGTTAAGTTACCCGGTTTTCATGCGGTAGTGCTTATCATATTATAAGGTGGATATTAATATAATATCAACAATACTGCGAGGGGTGGTGTGGAATCGATAACTGAATGTGATCCACTCATGTTAAATTTTCACTACGCAAGAGACATCAGAATTAACTATTCATTACCTAAGACGTGGCACTTTAGCATCGAGAATGAATAAAAAATTTTAACAAAAAATGGAACCGACTTCAACACCCAAAAGTGTGAAATAACTTGTTGAAGTCGGTACCATGATGGTTCAAAAGTACCTATTATCACAATATTGTGGGCATGGTACCGACTTCGACAAGTTATTTCACACTTTTGGGTGTTGAAGTCGGTTCCATTTTTTGTTAAAATTTTTTTTCAATCTTTTTAGTGTAACTCAAAAACGGCTTGACCGATTTTGATGAAATTTAAAACGGGACCAAACGACAAGCATCATCTTTCAAACAAAAAAAGAATTTTCAAAATCGGTTCACCCAGTCAAGAGATCTGAGGTAACAAACATAAAAAAAAAAAAAAAAAATACAGACGAATTGAGAACCTCCTCCTTTTTTGTAAGTCGGTTAAAAAACAATAAAAAAAGGTTATCGTCGCTATCATTCTCAAAGCCAAAGTGCCACATCTTAGGTGATAGTTAATTATGATGTCTCTTGTGTATATGAAAAATTAAGTATGAGTGGAACACAGCGGTCAACGAATAATATTAAGTGCTACAATTTTTATAAATTGATTGAAAAAATATTGGACTGGACTGATTATATTATAAGACCTTAAGTACAATATTCTTATGAATCAATTTGTTATTATTATAAATATGTTCGTTGTCCACGGTATACTGAGTAATTATGTAACTTAAATCCATACCTCTATCGTGGTAGGAACTTCATTCAAGATTGTTCTTTGTTTTCTTCAAAAAATATTTTTTTTTGGCCAAAATATATTAATTATATCTTGCCCAACCATATTAGCATAAAATAAAATCTTAAAATAAATGTATTAATCCGAAAAATTTAAATGTCAGCGTCAAAATCTGTACAAACATTAGTAATATTTCTTCCGAGGTTCAAAATTCGACAAATCATTTTGAAAACACGACAGAATCGAAAGATTTTCTCCTTTAAAAGGGTTATTATGAAACTCCCACAAGTTTGTAAACTTTGGCATAAAATACATAACGCTTAGATAACTCAGAGGTTTTGAGTTTGAGAATCAAAACATTGATTTCTGCCTTGTCATAATAATAATGGTAACTCTTATGGACAGCTGCTGGAAAACAACCTCACCTGACCTTGAGAACTACTCATTCTATATTCATATTTATTAATTTATTCGACAATGCTTCTCATCCTTACAATAAAAAGCTATACCTGGACGAAATACGTTCTTGAACGAATCGCACATTGGACGAACTTCTCACAAACCCTTTTTAATATGTATACTTTTTAATTTTGCATGACAGCCTAAGGAGGTAACAAGCTTCCAAATCATGACGACAGGAAACATTTGAATCAAAAGCGGGATTGCTATGTGCCGGCCCCAGACTGATGGCCGTGGGTTCGAATTACACTCGTGGTATTTTTCCTTTCTTAATCATTTTGAATAGAAATATTTTAAAAGATATAACAAATGAACAAAATCCCTGAAGACAGGCTATTTTCTGATATTGTATTCTTCGCTTCAACGCCAGCCCACTGGCTAGCTATAAATAAACATATTAATATCGCATAGTGAAATTTTTTCCAGCCATTTACTTTTACTCGCCAACATTTAGTTTTCTTTTGTATTGGGATCACAATGTATAAAATAATATTTTGTAATTATAATATTTCTGAAATAAAGACTAGGAAATATGTTCAAAAAGTAACACCTTTGCAGTTACGAACTAAATTAGTGTTAATTATTTGTTTGAATTGTACTACAATGTTATTTAATCACTGATTAATTCAATAAATTTTAAAATGAAATTCTGCGACATAAAATCTCACATTCTTCGCATAATATCTAAGTACTGCGACATTCTGAATCTTTAGCTTCCTTTCACATGTGGCTTCCTTGTAACATTCAATTTACACTCAGCTGGGAGCAACCTCAGAAACTTTTCGTGACACAGTCTATTTATTCTTCCAGGCTGAAACTTTTCTTCTGCACAATTTTCAAGTTTTTATATGAGCTGTTTTTACGCTGTGTCTTACAATTTTGTTAGGGTCGTAACGTCGAGGTTTTAAAATGTTTAATAAGTACCGCCCAAGTCACGAGTGGGTGCTTAAGGTTTTCGAGTAGTGCTCCCTTTAGTATCTCTTTGCCTTAAATACGGAGACATTGTGTTAAGACTGAAATGAAACGGGGGTTTCGTTGTAACAAAAATGTAGATTCTTCGTTCAATTTTGTAAGACTATTAAATTAAGTAAGTAGTTAGTTTGTAAAATTTAAGTTCCTGCTCAGCAATTTTTATTCTAACATTGTAATTTTTGCATCAACGCCTGCTAAGCAAATAAGTTACAATAGAAATAAAATTTGAACTACAAGCGGGATTCGAACCCGTGACTATCCGTCCCTATAGCCGGAACATGATCTTCCAGCTGATCTGTCGTAGTGAGTAAGTCATAGCTCAAATAGCCCTTAGCTCCTGTAGTTTCACTTTGCCTACATATTTTCAGTACTCTATTATTTTAAGTTTTAGCATTTGATACAGAAAAATCTCTACGAAGATACTGAATTCTGTATCGTCAATATAATCATACATACATATCATTAATAGAACTGGAGTGAGTCTTATTATGTCAAACCTGTCTAGATATTAGTGGGGTACTGTTTTTAACAAGCTATCGTAGTACTTTAGTTACGTGGCAAAACATATTTAGACAGTATGTACTCCATGATCAAGCGACTCTGAATGTCTCGAAATCGGTCTAAATCGAACTACTCGGTTGATTTAACGTAGCTGAAATCCATTTCAAAATTGTTTAAAAATGTCTAAATTTTTTTTAATTTTATTGTGACGGAACAATCACGATGCCCACCTGATGTTACTGACTTACCTCTGCCTATAAAAGATGCATTTCATCACAAATCACTGCACTGCGCCCGTCGCCTTGAGGCATAGTTGTTAAGTCCCCTGTGCCTGTAATTTCACTGGCTCTCAAGGACTGCTGCCGGAGCACACCGTTAGGTGCTTGGCGACAGATTTTCTACTTGAGGGTGTTTGCTAGCCAGGCGGACCCTTGCACCATGCGGTGAAGCTCAAGCCCCGTGGCAGTATTCGAATCATGGACCTGCTGCGCGGCAATCCATAGCTACTGAGCCATCACTGCTTCAAAAGTTTACTTACGAATGTTTTAATCAAATATATAGACAGCGACATTTTTATTTCGTCTAGTTCCTGTCTCGTACTTTTACAATATTTTTTTTTTCTTATTGTTTGTATGCCTTTGTTAACAAAACACTACAATCTATGATTCAGTACAGCTACTACAATTCAAGTAATTAAGTCACTCAAAGGCCATTGCACGCCTACAAATTCAGTTCAAATGGTACAGTCCACTTAGCAACTTGCCCAGCAAGCTAGCAATGCTTATTCGTTAAGCCAAATAAGTGCCAGCATTTTTAATATTGCGTGGCAAGGACTGAGGTCTCCACTAAGTTTCAGAAAAAAAATATTTTCTACCTTTGTCACTTAATTACAATTATCTTAATACGGAAGAGTGAGACCCTGTAACACAGGTATGTCAATACTTGAAAGAGTCTCAAACATATAAACAGTAAATTAGATTGAGGGCCTGTTTCAGAATATTCGAGTTAGTTCCGGTTTTACTACCCAGAACATATTTAATAAATAAATTTCACAGTCATCGGTTTAGCCTATCCATCGGTTAAAGCTTGAAACGCCCTGCATGTTAACTGTCATTTTTATCATTCAGTTATTTTATGTGTTGCATAGCAACCCGAAACTTTATTAGGACATTCTGAAACGGACCCTTAGTTTACCGAAATAAATATTTTGTATTTGATTTCCCAAGCTCTATAAAACAATCTAAGTGAAGAAATTGTCTTGTGCCGATAACGACAATGTTAACTATACATAATGTTCCCAGGTTTTATAATGATTTCCCTCAGGACCGCGTCGTCTTACACGGGTAGTGGTAACTAATAATAATAAATCGTTTATTACTGCAAAGCGAAACATATTATAACATTAAGCATAGGTATGGTACAGTTGCTATAATATTACAAATTACTCACTACATACACATGATAAAACAAATAGTTTGCAGACTTTCTTTTTCCAAACACGCTAAATATCTTTTGATTTCCTCACTAGGCAAGCCTGTATCGAGGAAATCTTAGGAGATACAACAATACGATTACAGTATTTTCTTAGGTTTTCGGTAGCACACAGTATACATTTTAACTTAAATAATATTTATTTGGACTAAACTAACTGGGCGTCGATATTTGAATAATTAACAAGTTAAGTAAGTACCCTTTTGAGACCTTAGCAGAACAATAATTATAGTAGCTTTAGATTTTATTATTGTATTTTACGATAGATTTCTTATATAGATAGTATCATTATTTTTTTCAGAGAAGTTACAAAGAACAGGCAAGAAACTCGGGGCCATTATTTTAAACGTCTTTTAACAATGTGTTACTTATTATACGGGGCGTCCCACGGCGATGGCACATGGAGGGAAAGTACCTTGAATATTGTATATGGAACATTTTACTGAAAGAAGACATTATTTGAAGTTTAAAAACAATTTAAACTGCATTCATAGATATTTAAATACGCTCGCCAGTTGACGAATAAGCCGGTTGAACCGGGAATCGAACCCGTTACACGAGAAAAAAAATCAACCTGTAGATTTATCATACCGATCGAAAGATTTCATCATAAGGATAATAATCCATTTTGCTATATAATGTACTATCAGAACTAAAAGGAAGACCATGAATTTTAACATTTGATGTGAAATTTGTTATAATCGTGATTGTCACTGTTTATTTTAAATTTGCTAATTATTTTACGAACATACATAATATTTTCAAATATATACAGACTCAGTAAAGTTAAAATATTAATACCTTTAAAAAATCTCTCATAGATTCTAATTCCAATTCCGAATCCGATTCCGATCCCAACCTTAAGAATCAATTCGACCGTATTATATTATTTTGCTTTTTTCCTCAAAACCTTTGACCGGAAATTTTTTTTTTTACAAAAAATGGAACTGACGTCGACATCCAAAAGTGTGAAATTACTTGTACTTTTGAACTATCATGGTACCGACTTCAACAAGTCATTACACTTTTAGGTGTAGTAGTCGGTTCTTTTATTCATTCAATTTTTTTGTTGTTGAAAACAACAAAAAAATTCACAACAAAGTTCCATTTTCATTTTAAACATTTATTAAATTAAACATCTGGCCAAGTGCGAATCGGGTCACGGTCTCTTAGGGTTCCATATTCTAACAACACGTGAAACAAAAAAAATTTGCTTGTTTATTTCAGTTTTCAATTAATATTGAAGCACGCCGCCGTTCTTCAAGATTTGCTGAGGGCGTTGCGAGCAGCCGCCCGCAGTGCGCGTCTAGCTGCCCTCGAAGCTGCCCGCATTCCTTGAGAATGAGCATCTTTACAGCTCGAACACCGGTCGGAGATTTCGACTAAATACCGTGAGTGCTTGCCGGTATATTTAGTAAATAATGTTGAAGCAATGAATGGCCAAGCATTAATTGCTATGGACTACCATATACAACGCAGATTCAATCCCCACCGCCATATTGAGCTTCACCCCATGATGTAAAGGCTGTCTATGACCTAGAAACCATGACGATAGCGGATTCTCATTAATAAAGTAGCGCTCATGGCGAAGTTTGCTTAGCCATTCTGAACCGATCAGCAAAGCTAAGCAACGTCCACCGCGGTCATGAGTTGGATGGGTGACCGCTGGTGACATTACTACTGAGCGCTTCCGTGCTTCGGAGGGCACGTTAAGCCGTCGGTCCCGGTTGTTGTCTTAGGATGCTATCTTTTTGCTGACGTTAAGCCGTCGGTCCCGGTTGTTGTCTGAGGATGCTATCCTAAGACAACAACCGGGACCGACGGTTTAACGTGCCCTCCGAAGCACGGAAGCGCTCAGTAGTAGTAAGCGACTGCTAAGTCGTTATAGCATGGTGGTAGGGCATTTTGCGAATGCCCGCCTGGCTAGCTACCACCCTCAAGTAGAAAACCTGTCGCCAAGCACGTAACGGTGTGTTCCGGCAGCTGTCCTTGAGAGCCAGTAATTCTAGGTTAGCCTGAACAACATCTTCGACCACATCATCAGTTACCGTCAGGTGAGATAGTGGTCAAAGGCTAACTTATCAGGAATAAAAAAAAATAATATTCCTTTAACCTTTTGAGTACAGAATCCAAAAAAATACAAAACACACCCGGGAGCATCAAAAGTAATCACAACACCAACCCATCATTTACTTTCCGACTCAAATCATTCATACCAATACTTATTATTCCGTTGACAGGAAACCCAACCTTTAAGCACGTTTTTTACACAAAATTATCGTGATTTAAATACAAGTGGTAATTTATTTTTAAATAAACAGTAGGTAGTAAAAACACTGGCATAAACTCGTCTTATTTCAGAGTTGTTTCCCATTTGCAAAAAAGAAAGAATGCATAATGATATGTGTACAGTCAGCATAAAAAATGCTTTTGAAGTTAAAATAAATTTACAAAATTAATAGTAAAATGTATTTATAACTTATAGGAGTACTAACAGACAGGCCCGTGGGTTTATCTGCGTAAAGGTTCTTTGAGAACAAATAATAAATCAGAAATAAGTAGTAACAAATACTAAATCATAATTCGGAATTACATGCTATCGCCGAACTTCTTCAGAACTGGTTTAGAAGTTTATGTGTAAACTAAAAGACAGACATAGAAACTGACTTTTTGATTAATTATTTTTGTACGATAGGGGATACGCAAAAATGTTTTATCATCTCTATCTATTCTATATCTATTGCAAAAGTGTTGTAATGTTAGTATAATTTTCTGACCCATTTATTATTCATAGTAGCTTGTAGGTGTATATTTTTTCTAAAACAACAACTTATAATAATATTCTGTATATCCTTGAAAGGCGTTTGATATCAATATTCACAAAATTTAAAATTAGTTATAGTCACCGATGCAGAGTGCATTTTGGACTTGGGCATTACCTCGCTGGCTCCTAACTGTATGTTTCGGCAGCTGCTATAAGAGCCAATTAGTGTCAGACTATTCTAGTTATCCTGCAATAGCACCTTTCAACCACCTTATCAATTACCACCCAGTGAGATCATAGGGTACACCAGTCAGCGAAAAAAAATAATTAAATAGGTATCAATACTTTTTGTGTCAACGCTACAGATCACCCACCCAGCTCATAGTGGAATGTAAAAAGCACTGGAGCCGAGTGGAGCCGGCGCGGCGATCCGAGGGAATTATCTCAAATGAAGACATTATCCACTCGCGGCGTGCGCAAGCGCAGCGAACGTGATCTTTTTGTGGTTGCTGGTAAGGCAGTACGTTAGGTTGAGAGAAGAGTGTGGCCAATCTATCGTACAATCAATCAATGTCAATAATAAATGTGTTATATACACCATGTTTTACCACTTTAGTTTTTACCAGTCAGTGTGGTGTAGCCGGGAATTTATGGATTATATGAAATAAATATATAAGTATTATATGATTTTTTCGCACTTTTAAGTGAAAGTCTTTTATATCCCATACAAGAAACGGGGTTATAAATAGTTTTTATGTTATACTCAAATAACTGAAATATGTTTTTCTCGTACCTGTACGATTTAATGGTAATTGCAACTCTTGCTTGGTGAACAGTGTGTTAGGCAATTGAATTATCGTGTTAGCAGTATGCATCACTAAAAATGCTTACTTACTTCACTGGCTCAGCGACCCGAAATTAGTCTTGGCCTCCGATATGAGAGCACGCCACTGGTCCCGGACTCCCAGTCATGTGCAGTTCCACGCCAGTTGTCTGCGTAATATCACAGTCACTAAAAATAAAGAAATAAAATTTACGAAAAAATAGTTACCGTCTTTCAAAAAGGATGAAATAACTTGTTGAAATGAGATAATGATGATGTGAGGTTTTTTTTTAAATATAAATCAGCATGGTACTAACTGGTTTAAGAAGTTATTTCATACGTTTTAGTATTGGAAGTCGGTAATGTTCTTTTTAGGTGAAAATTACAGTGATACATGCGTCACACTAAGTTGGTTATATAGTGCAAATAATGGCCAAATGCCTGAAAGGATTGCGCTAAGGATCTTGAAAAGAATGAAAATAATAGAATAAACATACATGTTTACACACCAATGTTATTGCGGAATCTACAATATGAATGTCCAACTCGCAATCAGTGGGTATGCCTTTATTAACAAAACGCTATAAACTATATTTTATACAATACTACAATGGAAGCATTTTAACAACATATAAGTCATTGCAGATTCATAGGCAGTCAAAATGCTCCACCCCACTACTAGTTGGCAGCGTTTTTTATTTTTGTTAGCCGGGATTTTAAAATAATTAATTGTTATCTCTCTAAGTTGTAATATACGGAATGTAAAAAATGATTTTCTGCATCAAAAGAACACACTAGGACAGTTCTTCTACGGACCCATACCTAGGTGACACGACAGGAGACATGGCGTACCAAAACCATCCCGTGGATGAAGCCCAAAGGTTGCTAGTCGACCCCAGGTCTGGCTACTCTAATTTTAGGTTATTCTTTGTACTTATACACCGAAGAGAATGGTTGATGTGTCTAAGCACTCATGTGGAAGAAAATTTATTGCCGTATTATTCTACTATCTTTTTCATTTCTAAACACAAGTTTGCAAAACAATTGAATGTTTGACTGCTGGGGAGAGTTCGACACTTGCGTAAAGATGTTTAGAGGTTTCGTTTTTGGTTATCGGTTGAAGAATTGTATGCTTAATATCCGCTATAAATGGCGTCGCCTCATCCACAATCTGGTGAATGCCTTCGAAACCACCTGCCTCGAGGATCACTGACAATTACATTAGCGGGATATTAACATGCCCCAAATGCGTTCGTACCTTCTCCGACAATATCGGGAACTCAAGCCACCAGAGAGCGCACCAAAGAGTTGATCAACAGAACCTAGCTCTAAATCCATAAATTCAGCATGCCTATCCAGAACTAGCAGTCGCTGTGGCCGAAATCGGTCAGGACTACATCTTCATAGATCCTCTCAAATTAATCAGCAATCCATTATGCTTGTTTCGAGTTAAAACACTGTTTGATACTGTACTATCACGATCATTCGACGCCATCTTGAAGGGCAAAGTTGAAGGTTGGTTTATGATGACTTGGGTACTTACTTTTTTCGTACGCTGAGTATTCTCTTTGTTTTCTTATGGAGCGGTTAAACTTTATGGGATTTTTTGCGCGATGATAAGTAGTTCAAAAAAGCCTCGTTAGGAAAACTTTTTAATACATCAACTTTTAATATCTTTTCAAGTAGAAACATTCATGTTGTAATGTCAACATCTACGTCATAAACTTCCTTGATCATGATCATAATTTAGTTTATAGTCTCTGCCCAAATCGTACTGTACCTGGTTTTAGAACGTGAGGACTGTTAAATTCCCTCCTGGTTGAATGTCGTAAAGGAGACTAGAGGAGTACGAATGTTCTGAATGAGCAGCATGTCAGCACTTACATTGATGTGCGTGGAGTGAAGGTACAACTGTACGAGAGTTACTTCCTCATGTTCTTATTCTCTGATTACCCGAACAACTGCTACACAACGAGAGTATTCCAAATGCGACTTGTGTCAAGGCAGCCAATCATAAAATTTAAGCCTAAATATTTTTATTATGTCTTGCGTGTTGTTAGTAAAAATAATGAAAACTTATCACACTAATATTATAATTTTTAAAGTTTGTGAGTGAGTGACTCCAAGATGTGAGTATGGTTTTACTTCGTACTACTTTCACGCTGAAACGGCTGAACCAATTTAGATGATAATCCTCACTTTTCATCATTAGCTATGGGGACGAAACCGCGGGTAAATTTTGAAAACTGTGTTGCCTCCTTTGCGTTACAAGGTCTTCAATTTCACTCTTTCCAGTGATGTAGTAGGTTACAGTTGCAAATATGAGGAATCAGGCGTTACTTTATGAAAATCCATATTTAATAATATTTTTTTTCGATTATTTTTCCTGTTTCAGCGATCAAGAATTTTCTCGATCGTGCGCTCGAAGAGTCAAGATCTCTTGAGGATGATCCTTCCGGTTTGGTTACGTGATGGTTATAACGTCACGTCGACTTAACAGGAAAAATTGGTCGAATTGTTACAAGATAAATTTTTATATATTTCTTAAATAGTACATTAATGTTTTCTTAAAATATTTCAAAAAATATTGTTCGTATCAGAATTTTTTTTGTGAATTCAATCAATTTAGAGCACTAAATTTTCATCTTGGGCTGAAATTAAAACCGTGTCAAAAATAATGATAAATATACGCGATTTAAACCGTTTAAAGTTGTTTAATTACTATGTATAACAATCGCGAAAACCTAAGACAACATTAAAACCGTGTCCCTTAGTTTTACGAAAAGTGCAATCCGTTGCTGAGTTTTTGTGCTCTAAGTATATCATTTTAAGGGCTTAGCAGCTGCAAACGAGTACCATTTTATTTTCTGCTACGGGCTCTTACAATACTGAAACTTAAAACAGAGATGCCAGAACTTCGCCAGTTTTTTGTGCAGTGGTCGAATTCAGTACCTAAAGATATTTTGGAAATATAGATAGAGGAAAATTAAGATAGAAAAACGTTAGTACCTTGGTCGGATATTTACTAATGGTATGGTGCTAAGATGCGAGTTCAGATACAACCCGACAAAAAGATATAGCATACAGTGATCATACGTACTTACATAGTGGGTAGGTACCTCGAGTTAACGGGTTTCAATCCCCAATAATGAGAAATGCGTCTGTAGAGGAGGAATATTCAGACCGATATACAAGAGCATCTCCTATATGCATCTCCGTCACAGCTTGAGCAAAAAGCTCAATCAATGATACTTGGCTTCGCGCTTGCTCCGTCAATAAAATATGATTGTTTGGGTAAGCAGCAGTATTAAATTTAACGCGCCTTTATTTGTCGCAATGATAAAAGGTTTGTACGAATTCATACCATTTTAAAATTTCATTAAAAAGCTATTTAACAAAGACTTATCTTCGGTATTAAAACGAAGAATTAACGAAGACGCCATTACATTTTGTTTAGGGCGTAGTTTTACGGTACATAATAACCGTCCAAATCCTCATTTCTAACCAGTTTTGGCACTTTACTACTTTCCTGACCAATGTTTTTATTAATACCGTTTTATACCATCAATCTAAGGCAATTGGTATACTCGACCGCAATCATGGAAACGTGAGAATTATGTTTGGGTAATCAGTACAAACCAGCTCAATAACGGCTTAGTTAATAATTATTGTGATCATTATTGGGATATAGAAAGGAAACATTGCCCTAGAAAAGTAGAAAATGGGTGTACTAAAAAATGGGTGTACTACTATTTAACATTAATTAAGGTAAACTAGGATAAGCAACGTTCGCTGCGGTTATAAATTTGATGGGTGACCCCTAGTGGCATTATTACTGATCGTTTCCATGATTGGGGAGCACGTAAAGCCACCGGTTGCAGTTGTTGTCTGAGGATGGGAATCGTTATAGCATGGTGGCACAGCATTTTGTGAATGCCCGCCTGGCAGGCTACCACCATTAAGACGCTGTCAAAAGCTGAAATTCCGCCTTATCGGGCTGCATACAAGAGAAGGAGATGGTGAAATTGCGATAATGTAGAATGATAAACGAAAGAAAGCTTACTTACTCAAAATTAGTAACTTATATCGAAAATGTAACTTAACTTGTCCCTTTCTGTAAGATTTTTGTATTTTACTGTGTATTTTATTCACGTAAGTACATACATGAATAATTAAGTAATTTACGTTACAAGCATAATTTAAAGTAAACTTTGAAATTTTATCCCATCAAGAAAATTTTAAGGAAATGTGTTTCGGAATTAACTTGGTCCTAGAGAATATGATCAAGATTAACACATAATTTTCTTACAGCTACAAACTAAACGTGTTTTGCAAAAAAACTGTTTAAGTAAAGCTATTCAGCACTTATCAGCGCCTTAAGTAGAAAATCAAGTACCTAACAATGTGTTCTGGCAGCTGTCTTTGATATCCAGTACTCTAAGTTAGCCTAAAATCATTGATGCATCATTACATCAAATGAAACAGTGGTCAAAGATTACCTAAATAATGCTATAATAGAATTTCTCTAAATTAATCCGCGAGGGCCATACCAGCCAGGAGCGAATATACACGGATGGAAGTCAAGGTGAAAAATTCGTAAGAAGTAATTTTTTTTTTTTTTTTTTTTTTTTATTCCGAATAGGCAAGCATTTGACCGCAATCTCACCTGATGGTAAGCGACGATGCGGTCTACGGTGGAGCATGCTTGCCTAGAAGATACCTGTTCACTCTATACTTGAAGACTTCCAAATTGTAGCTCTCAGGGAACAATGACGCTGGGAGGGTGTTCCATTCCTTCGCTGTTCTTATTATAAAGGTGGACGCAAATCGCTTTGTGCGAGCAGGAGGAATGTCAACCATGTACGGATGCCGTGTTTCCGTACGTCTTGTTGTCCGGTAGTGGAATGGAGATGCAGGTATTAGGTTATGCAACTCCATCGCACACTCTCCGAAATGTATCCTGTAGAACACTGAAAGACTGGCAACTTTGCGACGATGTTCAAGGCTTTGGAGTCTGGTCTTCACCAAAGAATCGCAGCCTATGAGGTTTTTTGCACGTCTTTCAATGGAGTCCAAGGCTTCGAGCTGGTATTTGGCCGAACCGTCCCAGAGATGGCCGCAGTATTCCATACAAGACCGGACTTGCGCTTGATACAGGTTAAGAAGCTGCCCTGGTGTGAAATACCGCCTAACCTTCCCCAGGACTCCCAACTTTTTGGCAGCTAATTTAGCCTTGGACTCAATATACGAGCCAAAATTGAGGTCCGATGTTAGGGTAACACCCAACAGTTCAAGTTGGCTCGTCACGGGTAGAGATACATTCTGGAAAGTGGGAGTCAGATGGAACGGACTCCGCTTGGCGCTAAATAGACACGCCTGGGTCTTGGAAGCGTTGAAGCTGACCAAATTGGCATCACCCCAATCGGAGACTGCTTGCAAGGCCAAGTTCATACGCTCAACCATGGCCTCTCTAAGAGACTGGATTTGAGCTCCACTAGCTCGTGCTTCGGCAAAATATCTCTCTACAACAGTGCTGTCATCCGCGTACCCAACAACACCGGGCTTGAGGAGATCGTTGATGTGCAGCAAGAAGAGGGTTGCAGAGAGAACTGACCCCTGAGGTACCCCGGCATTAATTGCCAATTGATCAGATGAGCAGCCGTCCACGACCACTCGTATCGATCTTTCCCTCAGGAAGTCTGTTATCCAGGCACATAAGCCAGCGGGTAAGCCGTATGAGGGAAGCTTGCTAGTCAAGCTGTCGTGCCACACCCTGTCAAAGGCCTTCGAGATATCCAGAGAAACGGCAAGCGCCTCTCCGTACCGTTCTATTGCCTCGCTCCAGATGTGAATGGCATACGCAAGAAGATCCCCAGTAGACCGTTTTCGGCGAAATCCGTATTGACGGTCACTGAGGATGTCATTCGCTTCAAGGTATGCCAAGAGCCTGTGGTTTAGTACACGTTCCATACTCTTACATAATATGGAAGTGACTGAAATGGGCCTGTAGTTAGTAGGGTCAGCACGACTGCCTCTCTTGGGCACAGGCTGCACATTAGCAAGCTTCCATGTTTTCGGCACTTGTCCAGTCGCCAACGAGAGGCGAAAGAGGCGCGTCAGCACAGGAGACAACTCAGGAGCACACACTTTCAGGACTATGGCTGGTATACCATCCGGACCACTTGCTTTGTTCACGTCCAGATTACGCAGTGTTTTACGTACCTCGATCTGACGGATGCGAATTTCCGGCATAGATGCCTCGCATCTAGGTAGACACGGAGGTGCTTCGCCACCAGTATCCAGACGTGAAGATTCCGCAAAAAGAGAAGCAAACAAGTTCGCTTTCTCGTCTGCGGTGTGGGCAAGTGATTCATTAGGTTTCAGCAGTGGAGGCAGGGAGGAGCGACAGAAGTTAGCTTCAACCGATTTTGCCAGTGACCAAAAAGCTTTACTACCCGCAGGATACGAAGCAAGTTTAGCTCCTATTCGGCATATGTGGTTGAAGCGTGCCCTTCTTAAGGCCTTTTTGCAGGACTTGGCAGCCTTATTAAAAGCTCTCTTCTTATTGCGAATGTCCTTCGATTTCCGGTTTCGAGCATCAGCCCATGCAACGTATGCTTCATGTTTTTGCGCTTCAGCGCGTCTGCATTCAGCTCCGAACCATGGACGAGCTTTGCCCGACTGTGGTGAATCAGAAAATGGAATAAAATACTCCATAGCCTGACGCACCACACTCGTTACTGCATCCGCACAAACCGAGGGATCGCCAGAAGAGAAGCAAACAGGCTGCCAAGGATAAGATGCGAAAAAACATCGCATCTCATCCCAATCTGCTGACTTGTAACGCCATACCCGCCGGTTGCCTTTAAGGCAGAGGTCGGGCGGCGAGTATACCGATACAGATTTCACCAGACAGTGGTCAGAGCTACCTAAAGGTGAAGAAACTGACACCGAGTATCGGTCTGGATCCGTTGTCAGCAGAAGGTCCAAGCAATTGGCTGTATGGCCGTCAACGTCAGGAACCCTTGTAGCGCCTTGGACTAGCTGGGTGAGATTTAACGTTAATGCTAGCTTATACGTCTCTCTCCCAGCATGGTCAGTGTTCTGGTGTGGGAACAGCCACTCCTGGTGGTGGGCGTTGAAATCCCCCAGTAACACTAACTGAGCGGAAGGGTACTGATGTTGTGCCACATCTGCCGTCGCACTTAGATAGTCCATAAGCCTGGTCGTCTCCTGATCACCGCTATGCGATCGGTAGACACTGGCATATAGAATTTTCTCTGAGCCTATGTCCACCAAAATCCACAAGACTGAGAAGCTGGAGTCTTCAAGATTACGGAGACGCCGACAACAAATGTCATCGCGAGCATATACGCATACCCCAGCTCGTGGTCTGAATTTGTGTTCCAGGACATAGCCAGGGTACGAGAGGTATGCCACGTCAGCCGGACAAGTTATCTGCGTCTCCGTGAGAAATAGAAGGTGCGGTTTTGCGGTCTCGAGGTGGTGGTGGACCGAGTTGACATTGGAGTGCAGACCTCGAATATTTGAGAGGTGCACTTGGAGCGAGAGGACGTGCATCCGCTGTGGAACCGACTTCTTATTTTTCCTGTTCTTCATGAATGTAGAGTGAAATAAGGTAGGGGGACAGCAGTGGGACGAGACGCTACCTGCCAACTCATTGGCACACAACTCCGATACCGCACGATTTGGAGACTAGTCCGGAGACCGCGGGGACGCCCGAGCCCCCCCAGAAATATCCATCGGGTCCTCTCATCCGTGCGCCAAACGGCACGATGGCGTATTCTGGGATTTTTCGCCAGATGGCGGGGCAGCCTTTCGTGTGTGGCTAGTACACTACTTGGGCCCCCTACTGTCTGCGGTCGGCCAGCGGATAACCGTGCCTCGGATCCCGCTGCTCTCCGAGACTAGTCCCTTTTTTTAGTAAATAATACGGGATAACTCACGTGAAACAGTCAGATAGCTCCGACTATAGTTTCAACCACATTCGGTGGTCTTTTTCAAGGAGAGCTGGGGACGCCCGCGTTGACGTCTCGCTTAGCACTGCGGGCGGCAGCTCGTAGCCCGCGTGACGTCATCGGTTGGTGCGGGGGGTGGGCCGCAGTTGGTTGTGTCGTCGAGTTCTGATGCGAGTCCTCTTGGTCGTTGGTGAAATCCCGGCTAGCATGGGGAACGTCCCAGCAAAAAGAGCTCACTATATCTCCACTAGACCCGTCCTTATCATACAAATCAGTTCCATGAAGACACGGCTTCCAGGTAGGTGACAAAAACCATCCTCCGTCTCTATTGAAGTTTGGACGTCTACTAATTTCAATAGATTCTCGGATCTTGCGAGGCACGAAGAACTTTTCTCTCGACAAGACCCGAGTTTTGTCGAAGCGGATGTAGTGTCCTGCACCAGATAGCAGAGAATGTTCTGTCACGGCTGAGCTGTTGATATCCTGATTCTTCATGGAGCGTATGTGCTCCGTAAGTCTAGTGGAAACGTTCCTGCATGTTTCTCCAACGTAACATTTACCACAGTCACAAGGAATTAGGTAGACACCGGGGACTCCCAATGGGTCCCTATCTTTGGGAGAGCGAAGCAGCTGTCTGAGTTGTCTTAGAGGGCGGAATACTGTCTTGATGCTGTACCTTCGGCGTAACAAGTTTCCAATTTTATCCGTAATTCCCTTTATATATGGCAGGTATGCTGCCGCTCTTTCCACTGATGCTGGGCGTGTCTTGGACGACGCGTTCGCAATACGCCAACTGTGCCTCCACTTGTAACCATTGCTTTGCAGAACACCTTTAAGATGGTTTAGCTCAGTATCCAGGTATTCAGGACCGCATATTTTTAATGCTCTGTTTATAAGCGTCCGTGGTACTGAGGCTAGATGCGCTGGGTGGTGGTGAGAATCCGCTCTGAGATACCTATTTGTGTGTGTTGGCTTGCGTTATATTGAGTGCGATATATGGCCGACTGAGTCGCGTCTAACCAACACATCCAGAAAAGGCAGTGCTCCTTCTTTTTCCCGCTCCACCGTAAAAGTAATTTTTTGGGTGAACGCTATTAAGGTGTTCTAACAACGAATCCACCTCGTTTCTTTGCACAATAGCAAACACGTCGTCAACATAGCGCCACCAGTGTCTTGGCTTATATGAAGTGTTCATCATTGCCATTACTTCAAAACACTCCATAAAGATATTCGCGACTACCGGAGCTAGAGGAGACCCCATCGCTATGCCGTCGATTTGCAAGTAAAAATCCCCTTTCCACACAAAGTACCCACTCGACAGAGTGTATCGTATTACGTTCATGTACTCGATAGGTATAGGTATGCATCCTATTAGTTCAGATATCATGTGGGTAGTGTCCTCTATCGGTATGTTTGTGAATAACGATACGACATCGAAGCTCACCATCTCTTCGTCTTCACCTAGTCGTACATCCTCCAGTAGTTGTATGAAATGGGCGGAGTCTTTGACATAACTATTCGTTTTGCCCGTGAATGGTAATAACATGTCTGAAAGGAAACGGGCAGTCTTATACGTAGGTGAGTCTATTTGGCTAACAATAGGACGAAGAGGCCAGTCTGGTTTGTGGATTTTTGGCAAGCCATAGATTTTTGGTGTAGTCGGGTTTAAGGGGCGTAAGCTTTTATACAGCTCATCTGGCAAGGCCATTAAGAGCTTGTTCAACTTGGTGGTAACTCTGTTGGTGGGATTGTAGCCAACTTTTTTATAGGTGTTGCTGTCCTCGAGTAAGCAATTTATCTTTTGTTCATATGCTAAGGTGTCAACAACAACAGTGACGTTACCTTTATCTGCCGGTAATACTAGCAAATCTGGGTTTTCGCGTAAGCCCTTAAGAGCATCCAACTCCGATTTGGGTATGTTGGATTTAGGCAACTTTCCTTTTCTCAGCGTTAAAGCGACATCTTGTCTCAAACACTCAGCGTCTCGTGAGTTGATTTTGTTACACATAATTGTGTGTTCAATACTGCTGATGATCGATTCCACTGGTATTTTCTTCGGTGTAGGTGCGAAATTAAGGCCTTTAGCTAAGGCCATGGTCACCTTTTCGGAAATTGTCTGCGAAGATACATTAACCACTGTCCTGTCACTAGCAATCGTATTTCGCACGACACGACTTTGCTGAGAGGTTTTTGTGAGGCGCTCGAGTTTGCTTTCATGTATTTTATTAACTTGATTTTCAATAATAAGTGCCCTACTATGCGTCATTGCGTCCAAAGTTTCCCACAAATCGGAGTTTAGAACCTTAGACAACTGCAGATGTAATTGGTATAATTCACTTGACACAATAAATATTTTGCGATGGTACCCTCGTTTTACCCGCACCAATAATTGATTGTTTATTTTGTCAAAGAATTGAGACTAGTCCCCTAATACGGTTCTTAGTTCTGTGCCAACTAACATGTCATCTCTAGCAGCGCAACTGCCCCGACCTGCCCTCCTTAACGGTTGCACCGAATATCGCGCCGGAACACGGCAGAGCCGCTTGGCGGCACGGTTTTATTCGGTGGGTGGTTCAAACCACGGCCGAAGCCTACCACCAGGAAATTGTCACCACGTTTAGCACCACCCGTGGGTCACGTGTAGGGTCTCGAGGGTATATCCTACGGACGCGGGTGACTTTCAACCCACAAATCTTAAAAGATAAATGCGTATAAAGTTATTTTATACGCCTTTGTCTTTTAAGATTTCTTATAGGCGAAAATAAGATCTGATAAGATAAATTGAGAAGTAGTTTATAAGATATGTAGTGGATGTGGCTTTAACCTTATGATCTGCGACTACTGCTTACGTACATGCGTAGCCTAGATGTTACTGCATTACCAACAGGCTCAACGAGGCCATTTACTTTCTTATTGCTTTTATATATCAAAAGTTTTTGGGTTTCCTAACAAACCCTACGAAGGTCATAAAATCGTATTTAAATCATGACATTTTGTCTATTATTTCATACCTGATAAACGAAGCTTTTGAACACTGTACCCTCTTAATGTAAGTGCTGATTATGCATCATGTCCCTTTTTAGATCCCCTATTTTATTACAGTCATCATTTTAGCTATCATCTTGCATAAAATCAATTATTACTAAAGAAAATATAACCCTGAAAATCACTCTACATGCCCCAATTTATCGCCAGGATCAAAGGACTACTAGACATATTTGAAGATGAACTTTTCTTTCTTAAGGATTGTATGCCAAAATATAATTCAATCTTCTCAGTTTTAAAGAATAAAATCAGGGCAATACGAATCATTGATTTTGTGTATTTTCTTCTTTTTCCTCACAGGCCTCGTTCCCTCCCACTGCAGTCTACATGGATGGGTCACTGCTATTGACACTAACTCATGAGAGCTTTCGTGTCCCGGAAATTTATCTTAGGATGGCATTTGTTATAGCGTGATAGTATTTGCGAATGCCCGCCTGGCTAGCTACCACCCTCCAGTAGAAAATGTCACATAGGCTGGCAGCCACCCTTGAGGGCCAGTAGTTCTAAATCAAACTAAACAATATCTTCGACCACATCACTACAATCAGGTGAGATGTGATGATGCGTTTAGTCATCATCAAATTTTTTGTCTCCGATTTAAAACAAGTTTTCTTTTTCCTCCTATCCGCAGGGAATTTAACCATACATGTACATTACTCGCCTATCCTTCCTGGACCATAATCGTTTTCTCATCAGACAAAAAGGTACCTTTTTGCCTATAAAACCATCGTTTAGAGGGTTTCATGTGTGCAAAAAGTCTACAATGAGCTATTAACTCTTAGGTCGTTATGACGAAACAAAGGCGCCGGTCGCCGCCTAGATGATATCGGATACTTGGTTTAGAACGTTTCTGGATAGTACCTTGCTTATCTTCCAAATTTAAATTGAATGAAACTCTCAAACTTCCTTCATGTTATACATTTAATGCCGTAGAAAAGTTTGCGCCCAAAAAGGTGTCGCATGAGTCCATATAGCCACTGAGCCAGAACTGCTTTCCTGTAAATTATTTTGTCATCCAACTTTTCAAAATAACAATTTTGAGAGCATTAAGATGACAAACAGCGCTGCTATGAGCCTAATGTGTAGCAAAACTCTACTTAATAATATGTTATCGTCTGTAGAGGTATATACTTATTTTCTAGTATTACATCACATCCAACGAGAGGGTATGGAACAGTCCTAAATATTCTTAATCTAGGATATTTAACTTCTGAAACAACGATGGCCGAGCGGGTAATAGCTATGGACTGCCATGCCGCAGGTCCCTGGTTCGATCCCCACCGCCGGTTTGAGCTTCACCGCATGGTGGAAAGGCATTTTGCGAATGCCCACCAGGTCAGCTACCACGCTCAAGTGGAAAATCATACGCCACGCACCAAACAGTGTGTTCCGGCAGCAGTCCATAAGAGCCAGAAAAAATAGAGGCATATATTGAGACTTAAGAACTGTATATCTCAGTGTGACGACCGCACTACGAATAAATATGTAAAGCAGTGTAACACATACAGTGACCGCTTTGATTTCGGACTCGTCGACTCCTCATAAGTAACAAAACACGCACAAGCCTCCAAATTCAATCGGATTGGTTAACTGATTTGGTTTTAAGAGTTTGGCTTAGAAATGATCGCATCTGATTGGTCGCGTCAAGATCATGTTGTCGCCACCGTCATTCAATAAGGCCAAAACGCACTTTCATTCAGATAATTCTAAGACTAACAATGTTCCCAACTACTTTTTGATTAATAATCAAACTTCAAGTTGCATAAAACTATCCAGGGTAGTCAAGCATTGGTATCCAAAATATGTTATTTTCTCGTTTATGATAGCTATTCCCGATTTTTTTATATCCTTCTTCTTCTGGCTTCTCCATAATTTTACAATACACGTTAATATTTTTGCAGAATTAAACAACCTAGGAGAGCATTGATAAATTCAGTTGAAACTTCCCGCGGTATCACCAGATGGCTCGAGCCCACGCGGCAAACTGAGAGCACTGCACGGTACACTTTTAAAACCACGCCCGCTGCGGTATAGTTTGCGTTCTGTTGTTTTTGAGCTTCAATTACATTTCTTTTCATTATTTATTCCTAGCGACCGCGGTACAATGCGTCACATGAATTGCATCTGTCATAGTAGTATAGTAGGTAGAGGTTAATCCGCTTAACATCAGGTGGGCCTCGTGCTTGTTCCGTCACAACCACTTCAAAAAAGTTAATTCTCTCTATGAGAACTAGTACAAGTATTTCTAGACAGTGAGCTTGAAGAGTCAAGACCTTCTGATGATGCTTTGTGTAGAAGTGCTCACGTAAGCATTGCTATGCTTCGTAAATTTCTTTCAATTAGGCTGCGTGACGTTGATTACATCATGGCAGTTTAGCAGGCAAAAAAAATTGAAATGGTACCTAGACCTACTTTTAACATGTTTCTAAAATAGTTATATACCTAAGAATAATATGATAAAATGTTTTCTTTAAATATTATTATCCGGGAATGTTGCATGTTTCCTATTTCATATTTCTTGCTTACTAATAAATTATGTCATAGTTAAAAAAAGTCACGGACCCTGGAGTCTGTGGAGTGTAGATTTAAAATTAAAAAAAAAATAAAAATGTATTATTATCAGTTTTCCGCCCGCGGCTCTGCCCACGCGTTTGTTGGTTATCGCTCACCATTAGCCTTTTTTGCGCAGTTAGATATAACTATTCTATGTCCTTCCCCGGGTTTCAAACTATTTCCATACCAAATTTCATCCAAATTGGTCCAGTAGTTTTTTATTTTATTCGTTGCATACATAAATACAAATTTTACCTCTTTGTTTCGTTATCGTAAGGATCTAGCATAACGCATCTCACTTCTTATATTCATTTTAAATATTTTTTATCGGTATTGTGGGTATTTGTCATTGACAAGGCAGTGGCTATTCGACTGCGGAACAGTGCGCTCTAATTTAAATCGTGGAGCTTTGTATCTGGGTAAAATTAGTAGCTAATCGCGTCAATTTACATCAAAACATCGGCTGGTGCTTGTTGCTGGAAAGCTCCGGAGCATATACGTGCGTTGTGAATTGTGAAAACATAACAAAAGAACATCGGCGAGGAAGGCAACTTCAGAGTGCGTAAGCGAAGAATTTGGATGGAACCTAAGTACTGTAATGTACAGGCATACCCAGGTACGTACTGTTTGATATTGTCTCAAAGTCGTATCATCTCGTAGTCCCACATAAATCTTACTGAGTATTTATTTGCAATTATCCCAGTGTAGTATTAAGCCACCACTGCCACCAGCTATTTCAGCTCGGGGCGAATGCTACACTCTTTATAATATTAGTGTAGATTATCATTTAAAAAATAATTGTTTGTTTTTGGATTAATTTGAAAGTACCTATCCAGTAGTAACCATTCCAAGCTTGCTAAATGGTAACCCTAATGATGGACGTAGACGCGTTGTAAATACAGTCGTTAGCATTTTATTCACATAATGGCTTTATTATGAACGGCCATCTTCCTGTAATGGCCTACCCACGGCCTTATTGTAATGGCCTACTGCCTTATTGTGCCAGCTTAATGCTCAAAGCCGCAGTTGATTTGTAAGGATATACATGTTTTGAAGATTGAGGTAAAAGTAATAGGATTTGAGTTGAAATTATTTATAGGTATTACTAAAATGCCAATTTAATACTTTAAGATTTGTAAATAGATTGTAGATATAGATTTGTAAATTAATCAGTAACGCAATAAAAAAAATGTTAATTATATTTTTAATAATAATTCTGCCAACATTTCCAGCTATATAAATTTTTAGAAGAAGTCTTTTGGAAGATGCTTTGTTTAGACATAAATGCATTGAAAAACATTTCGGCTGGGCTGCATGGCGTTTGTAACGTCGTAACATACCTGAGGATGTAGTTATCTAATCATGCAGGCCAAACACACAGACACACACCTTTCATACACACACAAAAAAAATAAAAACTTCAACTAGCAACTTATTCGGTATTTTGTAATGTACCCTTTGACACGATTTAAATTATTCGAGGTTAGCCTGAACAACATCGTCGACCACACCATCAGGTGAGATAGTGGTCAAAGGCTAACCTATACGAAATAATAAAAAAAATAAAAAAAAACCTATCTGTATACTCTATCTAGTATTTTTATGCTACTACTGGAACTGTTTCCTTATGTTTAATTTATTTTATTTGTCATCCGCTTAAATATCTATATTTCTCTGCAAACATCCGTCCGAGAGGTATATGCTGAAAACCAGCACAGTGCAAGCTAGCACTTAACTGATGCGCTGCACAATGCTGAGCATACTCATTTTGCCTTTTGTTTGATTTTTTTTTTTTTTTTTTTTTATGTTATTGTGACGGAACAAGCTTGAGGCCCACCTGATGTTAAGCGGATTAACCACTGCCTATAATTTGCATTTCGTCAGAAATGAAGTCAGAAGAACTGCGCTCGTCACCTTGAGACATAGTTGTTAAGTCTCATGTGCCAGTAATTTATAATTATTCATCAATACTAAGTTGTAATTTATTTTTCTGTGTATTAAGGCAATAAATTGCAATTTTATTTTTATTTATTTTAACATATTTCTGTACTCGAGGAACCGAATGTGCATTTGTAGGTACAGGCATGAAAAGAAAAATCTTTAATAGTAAAATGCAATACAAAATATCCAAATATTTCGACGAAAAAATGAATTGATTATATTATTGAAGTAAGTTCTGTCAGTAGAAGTCAGAGCAAGAAGTAGTTGAACCAGCATAAATAACAAACATAATATGTTTGTTCTTATAAACCCTGAAAACATAACACTCCCTCTTTTGGGCACTCCCTCTTTTGTAATAAATAGTATTAGATAAGGTATGTTTACTACTACCCCAGTTTGCCTTATAATTTACTATCACAAACTTGATAAGCAATCACTTTTTTTACAAACACTAGATTCTTATTCGTTGATAATTTTCTTTAACAAAGTAACCCAGCTACCTGATTACATGCGTGTTATTTCGCAGACCTTCCATCAGTCTTATGGCTCAATCAAGTCTAGGAGTAAAAAATAGGATAATTGCTTCATACTGACTGATTGGCGTCTGCTCGGCGAGGTAATGATAGGTTGAGATGTTAAGGTGGGTGCGCAAGGGTGATATATTATTATCGTGTGTGTTTGAAGAGAATATTTATTTTGGTTCTTTTAATTCTGTTGATATTTGTAAGACCATGATTATATTGTCAGAAAATTATAATAATTCTAACTATGCACTTCACGCTTCCACCCACGTAATCAATGAAAAAAAAAATTATTAAACTTTATTTCAAACTAAATTTTAAATGACTTAAATTTGATTTGATATATTGAAGATGAAAGTTTCGTCTAATTTTTTTTGTGGTATCATTGTAAAGGATAAACGAACGTATAGACAAACTTTAGTGTATTAGATAATGTGTGATATTTCGCAAATGCAATTCACGTACATACTTTGCGATTCCCGATCCAAAATAATCTAGAGCAGGCATACCACATTATTCT
Organism: Plagodis dolabraria; assembly: GCA_963854805.1. Classification (NCBI taxonomy): domain Eukaryota; kingdom Metazoa; phylum Arthropoda; class Insecta; order Lepidoptera; family Geometridae; genus Plagodis; species Plagodis dolabraria. Next base: position 24,747,041 of record OY978459.1, read on the forward strand.
TCTGTTGTGAAGAAGAATATAAATAACACACGCACACTTAAATACACGTTTGCAGCCACATAAACTTTTATAACATTTGTAAATTTGAGTCAAATGTTCATACATGATACTGCGTCTGACGAGTATCTTGCAACCAGTTAATAAAACAAAAAACATTAAATTATGTGTTTTATTAACATGATAGTTCAAAAGTACCTATTATCACGATATTGTGCGCATATTACTGACTTCGACAAGTTATTTCACACTTTTGGGTGTATAAGTCGGTTCCATTTTTGGTAAAAAAATGTTTTTACTCTTTTTAATGACCCTTGCTACTTACGGAATCTATTTTCATTCATTGTAAACGACTATATCATCATGATAGGTAAATATTTTCAGTTATAGGATTGTAACTCAAAAACGACTTGACCGATTTTGATAAAATTTAAATGGGAACAAACGACAAGCATCAGCTTTCAAACAAAAAAAATTCGAAATCGGTTCACCCAGTCAAAAGTTCTGAGGTAACAAATATTTAAAAAAAACTGACGAATTGAGAGCCTCCTCCTTTTTTGGAAGTCAGATAAAAACATTAAATTATTAGGTTTTAGTACCACATGCAGAAAATTCTATTTTATCTAGTCTACACACATCCTATAACAAATTGCCGCGGTGTGAGTTCGATCCATAATTTACGCGAACGATGTTCAATCTTATTAGACCCGATGGTGATATGAGAGCACACTCAACGTTCTATCACTTTATTGATCCATAAAACGATCGAACTTTCTATCGATTTAATACGGCAAAACGCTTTGATTAACATGTTCGAGAATTTCATGTATAAGTATAAGTATATAGAAAGTTAATGTATAAGTATATATACATTGACTTGTAATTTTTTTTTTTTTTTTTTTTTATTGCTAATAGGTAAGCCTTTGACCACAATCTCACCTGATGTTAAGTGATGATGTGATCGAAGGTGTTAACAGGCTTAACCTAGAATGACTGGCTCTCAAGGACAGCTGCCGGAACACACCGTTAGGTGCTTGGCGACAGATTTTCTACTTGAGGGTGGTCGCTAGCCAGGCGGGCATTCGCAAAAATGCCCTTCCACCATGCGGTGAAGCTCAAGCCCGCGGCGGGATTCGAACCATGGACCTGCTGCGCGGCAGTCCATACCCAAAGCCACTGAGCTATCATTGCTTCAGCAATTCTGCAAATTCTATAGTTCTACAGTTATATATTATTAGTTATATATTTATCACAGCATCTTTATTTCATTTTGTTCTTCTGTTCTTCGTGTAGTTTTCTTTTTAGCATACTTAGCCTTTTTATTTACCCCTTGATGCACATACACCTTGTCAAACACCATCGCTGGTTGACTGGTAGATAACGCCTTAGCATTAAGTCCTTCTTTAGTAAATATTTTTTGTGCAATAAGTATAAAATTTTTTTTTTTTTTTTTTTTGAAACAGTGGTGAACCAGTCACTGTTGCTGCCGCAATTAGAATACGACCGCGTTCTTACATTTCATTACTGGAGGTAGGGCTTTTTGAAATGTTACATTTGGTTGCCCCTAAGGATGCCGGGCTTAAATGTCACCACCCCTTTGCTACCTGTGTATGCCGTAAGAAGCGACTAAAGGTAAAATACCAAAAAGGTGACCAGTAGGGCTTTCTGAGGAACTGCTATCTTAAGCTGCGATCCTCAAGGCGCCTGCCAAGCGTGAGGATTATGGTAAAATATATTGGAGGAAGCTGTATTTAGCAGTAGACAATGCGACTGATACAGTTCAGTTGTATACGGTACCTCCTTCAATATTAACCTTCGTGATCGGTGGCTAGGGAGCTACATAATATGATATATTTTGGAATACTTACTATACAATTTCAAATTGTGTCATGATCGGATTTTTACATAAAACTCCATAAAGTAAAGTTCGCTATCATCATAACTTGGATGGATGACCACTTGTGGCATTTAAATGTTTAGCGCTTCCTTGCTTCAGTAACGTGCGCAACGTACCCTATTACGCAAATTTGCGATTGCCTACCTGGCTAGCCAACACCCTTAAGTAGGAAATCTGTTTCCAAGCCCTTAAGATCCAGTAATTCTGGGTTAGCCTTAACAACATCTTCATCTACATCACGTACCATCAGGTGAAACAGTAGGAGGAGAATATCAGCAATAAAAAACTATTTAACGTATATAAAAATTTCTGAAATGCAATATTTTATGTCATAATTTTATAATGCATATAATGCAAATCCAAGTTCTAATATTTCTCAAACCACATTCGCGCACCTTCACAAATTGCATGAGGTTCTTATCAACAACAACAAAATACATCAGCATAACTTTGTAGACAGTTAAGTGGCAGTCATTGCGACCTGCCCCCGGCACTGTTTGAAGCAATTTCCTGGAGGAAAAGCTCCCACTTAAGTAAATAAGACTTGCATATGTGGAACCTTAACCGTTGACTTGCGTAGAGTTTTGAAGGAGAAGAAGTGACGTTTAAGGGACAGAATTCTAAAACCAGATGTTAGATTTTGTCCCCACTTCTCCTCGCGTGTTTACTTCGCGGTGTACATGGCGCCACGTCCGCAAGTCAACGGTAATATTTTATTTGATTAAAAATTTAGAGCGCTCTCTAGTAGAACTAGTAGAAACTATCTTGTCACACACGAATGTGATGTGTGCTGAAGCGCCATCTAGTACGCATACATGATACCAACCATTAGTTGATTGTATGCTGTAAATATCATAGTGTGACACAGTTAATAAATTTACCATACCTACAGTAGAACAAGTTTAGTCTTGATTATTACCAACTTGTTTGATTTTTGCAGTTTTTGTGTATGTTCATTTTTAATGTACGTGAACTATGGTTTTGATGAACATGACCGTACTATGTATCTACTTTGATGCAAGGCGTAAGCTGTTACACAAAAGATGGTTTATTTATTACAAAAACAAGTATATTGTGTAAAATTTACAAAGAAAATCATAAAAAAACTTTTTTACCCCTGATCAAAATACAAATAGCAGGTTATATTGGGTATTTTTAACTGACTTCAAAAAAAGGAGAAGGTTCTTAATTCGTCTGTTTTTTCTTATATGTTTGTTACCTCAGAACATTTGACTGGGTGAATCGATTTAAAAAAATCTTTTATTGTTTGAAAGCTGATACTTGTTGTTTGGTTCCAGTTAAATTTCATCAAAATCGGTCAAGCCGTTTTTGACATACACTCCAATAACTGAAAAATATTTACTTATCTTGATGATATAGTCGTTGACAATGAATGAAAATCGATCCCGTAAGTAGCAAGGGTCATAAAAAGAAGTGTTTTTTTTAAATAAAAATGGAAATGACTTCATCACCAAAAAGTGTGAATTAACTTGTCGAAGTCCAACACTAGTACCACGTGCACAATATTGTGATAATAGGTACTTTTGAACTATACTGGTACCGACTTGAACAAGTTATTTCACACTTTTGGGTGTTGGAGTCGGTTCCAATTTTTGTTTTTTTTTTATTAAGTAGCGTAGTTCATTCAGATCCTGGCTTTGTTTCCGCTAACAATCAAGGGTACCTGCTCGTGTCATTACTACAAGTCATTATTAAGATTTCACTTACAAAAAATCACATGGAGAATGTAGTAGGTAGGTACAGTTATTGTTTCAATTTGTTAATAATAATAAATACATCTCGTGGATGCTATTGTGTAGATGGGTGGAACAACAAAACTTCTAACAAAATAATACCATTATTGAAATCACCCAAGGAGAAAGATAAGTATTTTGTTTGAAAATTTATTACTTTGTATTACTATTCATACGTAATACCACAATATTACATATCGATTATAAAACCGTGGTATTACTGTTATTAACTGTATTTGTCAAAGATTACGAAAGATACGTTTATGTTTTTAAACGACACCCGTGCCGTCACTTGATGTATGTACTTGTATAGGTAAATTATGTTGCGAAGATGCACCGGAGTGCGACATAAAATCGGACATTCTATGAGAGTAGGGCTGCCATCCGTCCGGGTTTCCCTGGATTTAGCATTTTACCAATAACCCTGCATATTAATAAAAAAATAATCGAAAGGTGAATGTTTCGAGATTTGTCTTAATATACTCTTTGTGTAATAGTGTATATCAACAATGCGTCGTTCTTTTCCTCCATTTTCTATACTAGAAAAATAACAAACTTTTATTGATTTTCAAATAATATTTTTGGTGAAGAATTTTATTGGTAAGTAAGTTATGGGATAGTATCAATAACCAAGAAGCATCCTCCTATCCTACAATATATGGGGTTGTTTATATGGCTACCATATGTTGTTTATACAACACAGAAGACATTTAAAAACATAATGGCTATAATGTGTATAATTTTAACTTTTGTTTGTAAGGGGTTGTGTTGGCCCCTTAACACCAAAACGTCCTGGGGAATACTCTCTTTGGTAGTATATCCGCTACACTTTGGTTATTAAGGGCGTTATAGTTAAGTCCCCTATAATGCACCTTACTCGATGTTCTTACGTAAGTATTGGTATGGTGCTAATTATTTCATTTTCTTTTAGTCAGTTCTTAATTCTTATGCTATTCAAGAAAACCATGGAAAGTCTCATTATAAAGCAGAAGCTTAGGCTTCTTCTTTTTGTATTAAGTTTTCATTTCAGAATTTCATTATCTCTATCGCATCAAACGTTTACGGCCATCTTTTTACTACTAATTTATATGTACTAATATATTACGTACTCGATAATACCATGAATATTTCAATAACTTTCCATGTATGAAAGTTTGTGTTTTCTATAGTAGTGGACAGAAGGACGGTGTTTACTCAACATATTTTTGTAGTAAATTGATAATGTTGTTCTACTGTAACTATTACGCTGTGGCAACTCGTGTCCATCCAAGACATACTTTTTCGAGATCTATGAAAAAACGTGTTCAGGTAGCTAGATTAGGTAGTACCTATTTAATGTTCACGTTCATTAGATATACTAAACTCTCTAATTATATGAAAACATGGAAACTCGAGATACCTAATAAATTTGCAAGCATTGTAATCGTAAATTGAATACGCGTCAGAAAACTTAATTATACGTAAATATAATACGTATCAAATAAAAAGTAATACAAATAAAAAAGTCACCAAAAAGAATCTAGGTATGTGAGATTCGATCCACGGTACTCGATCTTCTGATTCGACTTCAGTAGTTACACACTATACAATCATTGACCAAGGCGTCGAAAATTACACACATATCGTTTATGCCTTACTGTCAGACACATTATATTGGTCCACGTACATACGTAAAATTATTATTGTATTATTAAGAATTATGTCGTAAAATTAAAATTTGACCAAAAAGAATCTCTTTACGCTGGATTCGATCCACGTACCTCTCAATTGCGAAGCGATGTCACTTACTATGCGCTATTTGAACGACGATTAAGTAGTCGAAAATTATGTACATAACCTTTGTGCCTTATTGTCAGAAACTGAATAAATTAATCATGATCCATCTAAAATAATTACAACACATTCATTACGAAAAATTCTGAATATTGCTTATAATAATTATTTTAGGTAGCTAAAGTTGTACCTATGTCTTGTAAAATGTTTGAAGTGTTTTTTATATTGCGTTAGGGTTCACAATCATATCATAATTTCATTAATATAAGAGATATATACATAGGTACATGGAGAAAGGAAGCCATAGATGCTTACCTTATTATGTCCATCATGCGTTTTTGACGATTTTTATACATCTTTTTTGCATTCCCAAAGCGTTTATTTATAATTTTACCCATGTTTTATTTTAATTGAGATCGCCGAGAAAAGTGACACAGGTCCGACGCATGACGCGGCTGACCGCGATATGAGCGAGGATGATAGCAATATACGTAGATCGCTGGAGTAAATAGTGCGACATGATGTTAACGCTTCTCGGAATGAAAGGGCGTATGTGACATTTTGTAAACAGGCTCAGTACGCATTAACTGTGCTTTTTTTGGATTAAAATAATCAATGAAATTTATTGTACTTAAAAAATCAATATTTTAGAAAAAAAAAACAAATTTTAATACACTAAAATCTGGCGGAAAAAGTAGGAATCCTCTATTTTCAGAGGTGTTTTTGAGATTTTTTTCTATCGAGCCAATTATTAGGAAACATGTTTTGAAATCGATGAAAGTATTACTTATATCCTTGAGTATCGTGTATTTAAATTGCAGTACCATCCGGTACCTGGTTTATGAGATTTTCCATATCATGTTGGCACTATTTTGTAATTTCCGAGCCTTAAGTATTTTTTACTAGCAGGCAAACTTAAGATTTTAATAAGACATTTCTAGTTCAAATATTGATCCCTCATTGCAACCCCTTAAAATTTCAAAACTTTGGAAAATTAATAAAATATATTTCTTAGACATTACCTAACTAGCACACAAATTTCTTAAAGTTTGATTTTAGGGTCTTTGATTTTTTTTGTTCCGTGACAAATGGGTACCCAACTTTACTATTAAATTTAGTCTCTATGTTTATTTCGTCTGTATGCCACGAATATTTTATTGACAGAAAGAAATATGTACATCCATAATTTAAAGACAAAACGAACGAAAAAAAAATATTCAAAAGCATTGTTAGATTTATTCCAACCATTCTTCAAAACGGTTTTTTTGCGAAACTTAAAGACAGTTTTAAGCCACAGAAATTTTGCCATATCTAAGGGAATACTGTGTTTCGGTCATGACTTGGATATGTGAGTGGTATTAAGTGCTTCCGTGATATGAAGGGCACGTTAAGCCATCGGTACCAATTATTGTCGTAGGATAGCATTGTAGTCGTTATGATACGGTGGTAGGGCGTTGTGCGAAAGCCACTTGAGTAATAAATTGTCACCACTTACCAAACACCTAACAGAGTATTTTAGCAGCTATCCAGGCCAGTAGTTAGAACTACTGGCTAGCCTAGGTTAGCCTAAACAACTTCTTCAACCGCTTTATAGAGAGATACTTTCGGTTATGGAAAAGGGAAAAGACATTTTAGATTTCTTTGAAAATAATAATTTATTCTAAATAATTTTTGCGACATTAACTGCTTTTAATTTATAATTTTTAATTTTATTATAGAAGGCATTTCTATGAGTTTATAACTCATTGAATATTATATTGTCGAGGAACTGTGATGTTGTTCCGTTAGAGTAAGTAATACTTGTTACCGACGCGATGAGATGAGGTGCTGTTTTATCGAATCACCCTTTATTACAACATAGGGGTGGTCTTAAAATGGATGCAGCAGAGAAATTCACAGTATGAGAAGAATATTTTTACTAAGTTTTCTTACGTCCTCACCGTTCTCATTCGTACAATAGTCAGTGTTCGCCGAGGCAAGAAGGTGACCGGTTCACATTAATGGTATAGTTTGAGGCCATAATATATCCGGATTGGTCAATCATAATTTCTACCGATACATTATTTCATACTATAAAATATGTTTTTACCGTCGTGGAAAATAAAATATGTTTTTACTACAAAATAATTTTAGCGATTCAGCGTTCCTTGTGTGCGACGTTTACTTGTTTATTTTTTTGTTTCTTTTCTAAAAAAAAATTAGTTTTCGGTATCATTTTACGGACTTAGTGATAATAATAATATATAGTCCACTACCGCAGTATGGAAGAGCAGAAGGTGATCACATAATCACTTACCATCAGATGAGATAGTAGTCAAAAGCTAGCCCATTAGCAATAAAAAACAAGAAATGATTGGTCAGTTTTAGGCAGGATAAATAAATAACAATAAAAAAAAACATTTCATAAATTAAAGCAACACAATACCGTATCGTTTTAACGCGTTTTCGGACCAATAATTTTCGGATAGATAAATTTAGTAGAAACGTGAAGCGAACCGTGACGGAGTTGATAGCAACCATAGCTACGGCACAGTGTGTGTTCGATAAATCTGTAAACGGTTAAATAGTAGTTCGTGTTGTGAACTCGGGATAACTGCGAAATAAGTTTTTAAGGTATTTTTCTGTGAAAATATCTTCGGAGATGTGTAAATTACCGTTAAGAAAAGTGTTGTGTTTTGTTGTTGTTAAAATATTATTTACTTAATTAAACATAAAGGTATTACCTACTAGCAGTATATGCTCAGGTAGGCACGTTGGTAGTCAGTGAGTATTTTGGATGTTTTGTTTCGAAATTAAATTATAATTATTTTTTTCTTATATTATTTTGTATGTTAAGCGGACTAACTCTGCCTATAACAGTTGCATTTCGTCACAACTCACGAACTGCACTGCGTCCGTCTCCATGAGACATAGTTGTTATGTCTCATGTGCCTGTTATTTCACTGGCTCTTAAGGACTGCTGCCGAAACACACCGTTAGGCGCCTAGCGACAGATTTTCTGCATGAGCGGCGGGCATTCGCATAATGCCCTTCCACCATGCGGTGGAGCTCAAGGCCGCGGCGGGATGAGAACAATGGACCTGCTGCGCGGCAGACCATAGCCAATGCCACTGAGCCATCACTGCTTCAATTTGTCTGGATTGAGTTGAAAAAGCCATGTTTGTTTGCGTTGCAACCACTCAAAGCAGCTATTGTTAAATTTTATTTTATAATGATAGGTGCTGCTGATGTGAAACGAAGTGTGAATTTGATGGCAACCATTGCTACGGCTTACGTGTTTAGATAGCTACATATAGAAAATGTTTTATGGTAAAACAAATAGTTATAAGAAAAACCGTACTAACGGTTCTGTGAGCAAACGTTGTAATGTACGTTTTGGTCCCTCATATCCAATTTTATATAGACAATTCTAATATCTGAATCGATAAAAATATCCAGATAATTATCGCTGCTGCTCACAAAGTTTCACGAGTATCGCTCGAAAAGCCTGTAGAGGAGAACAACCGGAAATCTGGACAGACGTAGAAAAGACCCAGCAGAAGTGGAGACGCTTCACACGCGCTATGCAATCGTCGTAAAGATTCCTCTTGGCATCCGCGTAGACGATATCGTCAATTTTATGAATGAATATCTATTGGTCTCATTATCTATGATGCGAATGGATTAAATAATACCTACTATGACAGATATAATAAGCTGTCTTATCACTAAAAGAGATCTATATAATAATAACAAATGCTTTTAAAAGTATCCTAAACAATATTAAATAATATTTAAATAAGACACTTAAAAAAGCATAAAATATCTAGTGACGATTCCGCCTAATTTTCCTGTTATCTACGTGACGTCACAAACATCACGCAGCCTAACCGGAAGAATACCCGACTAGTTTCGCTTCTAAACGAAGCATCTTCAGGAGGTCTTGACTTACCGAGCGCACGATCGAGACTGATATATAATTTTATGCTTTTTTAAGTGTTTTATTTAAATACTATTTAATATTTTTTAGGATACTTTTAAAAGTATTTGTTATTATTAAATATGGATTTCCGCAAAGTAACGCCTGAATCTATCCATTATCTTAGAGATCTATATCTTTGAGGCAAGATTTATGTTATATAAATTAATCATTATTGGAACTTGTTTATTTTATATTTAAAATTTGTATATTTCGCATTAATACACTAAATTAAATAATTTAGGGAAGAAGTGAGTAGCTGTGGAAGGGAGGAAATGCATGTTGCTTGAATCAATTATGGATCTAAGTCTAGAGGAACGATAGTCATTTTGAATAAGGCACGTGTTAAAATCACCCATGATAATGGTGTGGCTATATAAAGGAGTGAGATCTTGTAACATCATATTTTCAAAAGAACCAAAGTAGTTGTTGACACGTGAGGAATGGCTATAATAGGCTCCGAGAAGAATTTTGGTATGGGAGAGGAGAACTTCAATAAAAACGTGCTCGTCGCTATTTAGAGGTGGAGGTTGAGCTGACGTGCTTACTACTGAGAAGGGAATATGAGCACGTAGGTAGATAGCTACTCCACCACCAGGGGCATTGGTACGATAATTTCTAATTAAACGGAAACCAGGTAGTGGATATAAGACTGAAGAGAGACAAGGCTTAAGCCAGGATTCGGAGACTAATATAGCATGAATATTTTTGTTGTCAAAAGACGCCAGCATATCAGGAAAATGAGCCGGAATGCTTTGCGCATTTATATGAATCACGTCAAACTTTTTAGGCACATCAGAGAATTGGGCTTCTAGATTTTCAGACAAAGAAGGAATACTAACAAAACTGTCGTCATTGCTATCATCAGAAGAAGTAAGACTTATAAATGTATCAGACATGGCATTATCGTCGCTAAGCAATGACATAATAAACAAGCATATATACGTACTTAGGTATATATATATATATATAATATTTAAAAATAGAAAAGCAGCTACAATAGATTTATAGTATTTGTTAGCGTTTGCTTCTCCACCCGTCAGTTATCGTTACATAACAGAATGCTAATTAATTTAAAAAAAACACACACAATATACATAATACACTTAATTAAAACTGAAACATATATAAAAAAATAGAAAGCATGTAAGTATGTAAAAACATTTTTCTACTTCGTATATATTCGTATATATACCATTTCATAATATGTAAACCTTAGCAGCGATCTGAAATATGAATGAAAAGTAACGTTTTTAGGTACTTCTTGTAGTGAATTATTTTTAGATACATATCCAGTTCGCACTTGGTAGCTAACCTATGTCATTTTTAAAAAACTGGTGGGCTAAACTTTGTCATTTTTCAATTGCAGCCAAGTGATGTTGTGATCGAAGATGTTAAAGCAGGTTAAACTGAGATATCCAACTGGCTCTTACGGATAGTACCGAAACTGACCTTGAAGTGCTTGGCGGCAGATAATATTGACGTCCTTTTTTAGGACAATAATTGGAACATTAATAATAATAAACTTCTGCAAGATAGTGAATTTTATATGGCTAACAAAACGTACAATGACTTACTAGTCGAAACATCAGAGCTCATCGGAGAAGCTACACAAGAAGATGAGGCTATTTTCGAGTCTGCCTTGGTAGAGAGATCAGCTTTGCAACCTCTGCTTCTTGAATTGAGAGTCAGATACACAGTGCTGCTGCGAAGGTAATTATAATCCTTTTTATTTTTATTGCTGAAAGGCTAGTCTTTTCAGGTACATTTTGATAAATGTGAACAAGAACTGTATGACATAGTTCTGCCCTCTCCCTTCTTCCATTGGACGTCCAGACAAACGGAGAGGCGCCATCCGTACATGGTTTATATTCCCATGACTCATATGAAGTGCTTCGCTTCCACTTTTCTCGTGTGTACTGCAAAAGAGTGGAAATTCCGTGCCTTGCCGTGGTCAGTTTTTCTCGCAGGATGCAACATGGACATCAAAATGAGAGTAAATAACTTTTTTCTAGGTAAGACCACATCAGTGCTTAACTTAAGGCAGAGTGTGATCAAAAGTGAACCTATTCTGAATTAAGTAGTAGATTTCTTTAGGAAGAGTCTCTCTTGGTGGGTGTCCGCAGTGTCTGATATTCTGCCTTAATGCAGTAGTTTGTAAACACTACTGTGTTTCGGCGTGAACGGCACTATAGCAAGTGAAATGGGTGGTCACATCAGAACTTATGTATTGGAGTAACAGGTGTAGTACAGCGTCATGCAGAACGAAGACAGGTGACACAATAGAAATTAATATAAGTTGCAAACTGAGTTTATTGAACGGCCTGTTTGTTTTTGCCAAAACTATGAACTACATATTTCAGATTGGATTTGATATACGATCAATTGCTTCAGCCACAAAAGCGCTTGATAGTGAGGCGATTGCTAGAAGCTTGTTTGGGGAGACTGGTGGAAATCAAACATGAGTTGGTGGAGCTTCACTTGACTGATTTCACATTTGATGATGATGAGGTGAGGTGAATCGAATAGTAAATCGATTTTACTTTTTCCAATAAGGGAGAAAAAGGTTATTAACCCGCTCGTATATTAGCTTACGTATTCTTATTTTATGTATGATCACGCATAACCAGTTCTGTTAACATCCGATCTTGATGACTCTCTTTTGGACAGAGTTTGTAGCGTACTCCAAATAGGTCACGATACAATTTCAATAAAAAACAGCTGGATCACCTCCACCTTGAAGGCTACCCACGAATCTACGATGTTGTCAGCCCAACTAGTGAGAGGCCTATCAACTCAACGGTGTAATGTGGTAACCACTCGAGAAATTTTGTTTCCTATTGGTCATCAGTTCGTCAAGCGATGTGGCCTCACTCGCAAGTAATAGTATATTTTATATACATGTTTGTATTTGTTTAATTTATGACAAAATGTATATTTGTGTGGGTAACTGGATTTTTATAATCGAACTTTAATTTTGTTCATCTCTTGTTTCTGCTCATCCAAAAGTTATCTGACAGAAGTCGCTACACGGTAACGAAATTGCCCATTGCAATAACCAATTTTCTATTCAATTGAATTGTAATTTGATCAATTAACCAGGAATCTTCTCTGAGCAATTTACATGTTCCAAAGATATGGGTGGCATAATCAATATAACAAAAACTGAAAATCTTTCATACCAATTTGTACCTCGTTGCTACAAAATTACGCAATTGGGCAGAATAAAGTTACATTTCTCCAATATAATACATTAAGATGTACGAAAATGCAGAGGTGCATACAATAGTTTATTGAGCTGATCCATCTATATTCCACATTAATGAAGGTATAATTGCAACGTGCCCTACGTTATAATATTATTCGTAGAGATTAACTGCTATTTAGTGTAATGTGTGAAATTTTGCAATTGATGTTGAACATTCAGCAAATGCATAAAAAGCGAGCCAAAATAACTTATATTACAGGCCCTTAAAAAGCTTCAAGTAACGCCTTTCGAAGCAGAACCTTGTATTCCGCAATACTTTCTAAGAGAACGGGAACATGAAATTGAAAGCAGAAGAAATTTTGTCATTGAAACTTTAAGAAAACAAGGATATGAACCTATAAAACCAAAACAAATTGTCCTGACTGAACAGCAAGCAGTTCTTATAATACAGAGTCATGAACGTGCCCGTCAGGGAAGATTAAGGTATGTAGCGTAATAAAATAAATTATATTCTAGAGGATATGATAAACACTGCTTGATCAGACAACGTAATTCCATATATTTCCTTCTTCACATAGAAAAAAATCATAAAGCTCTTTAGAGTTCTGTTGAAAAATCATGACGCTTCTTAGTGTTGTGTTTTCTTTGTAGAGGTCAATTTATGAAAGAAATTCGTCTCCTAAAAGAGAAAGGCCGAGATCAAAAAGGAGAAATGTCACCAGCAGCGGCGACAGCTATACAAAAAGTATGGAGAGGCTTCATCGCTAGAAGAGTAACTAAGAAAAGGAAAAAAGCAGAACAGCTTCTTATTGGTATGGAACTTCCACCATATAAAGAATCTGAGGAAATAAAAAAAGCTGAAACGGTAAGCATACATGTTCGACAATTTTATTTAATTAATTTGATAACATCATATGTAATAGTTTTGTATTAATATTCATTGAAGGTTAAAGATTATCGTCGAAAACTACAAAAAGAGAGAGGAGAGGAATTTCAGAAGGCTCTTGTTGCTATAGAAGAGCAACTAAAAACACAGCATGGAGTTAGAATTAATGAGCAGATAGGAGATGAACTGAGGAGGTGGATAAGTGAATACTTTGAAAGAACTGGAAAGTTTCCTGAAATCCCGTCAGAAGAAGCTGGTGGGAGTAGAGCTATGTATAGTCGGCAAGGTAAGAAAACGTAAAACTCTTGGTAAAATTACACATTTATCTTAGTTATTATCCTACTATCAGTTCTAATGGATTATGTATAATTGATTCGAAAACTGTACAGCTATAAATGTATAAGAAATTCGTTTAAAAAAAGAAATAGAGACAAAGTTGACATGTTTTTGTTTGGATTATTAATGGTTTTTCCTAATTAAGTTATCAAACCTGTTTTGTAATGATAGCTGTAAGCTCTTCAAATAAATACAATAATATAACATATCCCATGTTCTTTTATTTTATTTAGGAACAGGAGCAGACAGTGAACTTAGCAAATCTTCTCCAACTGGTTCGTCAAAAGAATCTAAACGAAGTAAAGACAGTAAGGACAAGAAAAGCAGTAAAACAGAGGACAATAAGAAAGAGAAAGATGAAACTGAAGACTTACAGACATACAAATGCAATCAGTCCGCATTTCTGGATGACATTGTAAATTCTAACGAAGAGTAAGTCGCTAATGCTAAGTCTGATGTCTGGTATAGTCTAATAATTGCAATCTTGCTTTGAATTTATGTTTTTACAAACGAGACCCAATTAATCACGCGTCAAAACTGCATGTTCGCTTGTCGCGACAATTGTTTTCGAAAAGACTTGAAGGATAAAGATTAAATTTTGTTAGTATATTATTTATTTAAAACCTTAGGTGACTATTACTATTCTGTGACCTAGCATATTATGAGGAATATCTTTACTTTATTTCCGATACTCATCATTATCACTGAGCCCTAAACTTCAAAAAATTATCAACTCACTCTCATTATCGCTTACAACAAAATTATTGCGCAGTTTGTTAAATGAAAAACAATTATAAGATAATGTAATTATAGTACTTAACCCTCAACAACACATTTATCAGGCCCTTGTTTCGGCTTTTACATGTCCTGAGCAAGCTTCCAACTTACGTTTAGTCTACGAGTATCATATTTATTAATAAGTGAAGTAGTGGTCGAACACAAGAAAAAGTATAATGTTTTAAACATATTCTAGGTTTGAGGACATTTGGAAGTTCAAAGACGATCCTGATAATCCTCATGAAAGATTCTACAAAGACATGATAGAAAGAGAAAAGATGGTCAATCTAGAACAGGAAATACGAAACATTGTAGATGAGATGATGAGAAGCGAACTTGAACTGCTGCAGGCAGCCTTTGATAAAGACAGAGCATTCAAAGGAAAAAAGTCAAAGAAACCTCAAAAGAAGGTATTTATAATTAATTGTACTTGAAACAAATTGATGCATCAAATGGTAATATTTGATTTGGTCTTGATTGTATAGAAAAAATGATTCTGTATATCAAATATAAATTACTAGCTTCCCGGGCGCGTATGTCGGTTATCGCGCGAAAACATTAACCTCTTTTTGCGCAGTCGGATAAAAACTATCCTGTTTTTTCCCGGGTCTCAAACTATCTCCATACCAAATTTCATTCAAATCGGTCCAGTAGTTTTGGCGTGAAAGCGTAACAGACAGACAGACAGACAGACACAGTTACTTTCGCATTTATAATATTAGTACTGATGTGTTTTTAATAGGTGAGGCGTGGAGGCAAGAAAAACAAAAAGAAGAAGGAAAAAGATCTAACACCAGATAGAACAACTGAATCTCTTTTTGAAGAACTTGTGTGCAATGGTATTATCAAGCCATACCCTTTAGTAAGAATAGATGATTTTGTTGGTGAAAAATGTTACGTGGGCTCTGAATTTAGAGCCAACGGTCAAGAAGCAGAACCTTGTTTAGGAGACATAAGGCAGTTGGTAAAAGAATATTGTATTCTTCCGCTTGGATCTGAGCATGTTAGAACTAGCGCTCCATTGATTAGATCGGTTCTATTGTCTGGTACGTATCGTTTTAGATAGCTTAATAGCATACTATATAATTCCTAATAGTATCGTTTTACCTTATATGAAAGTTTACTAGTAATCTAGATTTGAGTATTGATTAGTTTGATGGAAAGGATGAATAAATACAAATTATGATAAAAAGTATCCAATTACAAGTAAATTTAAACTTAATTTGAAAAATCACTATAGGTCCTCCAGGAAGCGGCAAGAAGATGTTAGTTCATGCTGTCTGCACTGAACTTGGAGCTATGCTATTCGACTTGACTCCTGCCAACATCGTTGGCAAATATCCAGGAAAGACAGGATTAATCATGCTTATTCACTTGGTAATGAAAGTGTCGAGACTATTACAACCATCCATTATTTGGATGGATGAAGCAGACAAACCTTTTGTGAAGAAAATTCCTAAGACTGATAAGACTGATCCAAAAAGGCTGAAGAAAGATTTAGTGAAAATAATTAAAGGTACGTAAGCTAGAGCCACTCTTACTAATAGTTATTATTCTCGTACTATATTTAGTGTCGATAAGCTCTGCAGTGAATTCAATGAAATGTTTGGTTTATTTTTCTCCGCTGATTTCTATCCAATCCATTGTGGAGTAGTAGAGCTTTTGGTAGTAATAGTGCCTTTTTAGCTAATTTTTAAGTAGGTATTTTCTTGTCAAGTGACGATATATAAACTGAAAATTGTAATACTGAATATATATTTTTAGGGATTTGTAATGAAGACCGTGTCATATTTATTGGGACAACCCGCAGTCCGTGGGAATCAGAGCAAAAGCTGCTCTTTCAGTGCTATCAAAAATGCATCCAGATTCCAAGACCAGATTACGGAAGCATTTCGCTGCTGTGGAGAACAAGGCTACATATGGCAGGGGCTTTATCGCCAAGGTTGGAGATATCTTGTCTTTCACGAGTCTCCGATTCCTACACTATTGGTAAGCCAATCGTGTTAAATTGTATGTTATTGAAAGCTAGAATACATGTGATATCGAGGGCTTTCCACCTATATTTATGTTTTTAGAGCAGTTTGCTTAGACGTTCTTAACCGATAAGCTAAGAAGCAATGTCCATCGCGGTCATGACTTTGATGAGTGACCGCTAGTGACATTACTACTGAGTGCTTAGTTTGGCGGGCGATTGTGCGGGCATTCTCAAAACAGACGTTTTGAGAATGCCCGCCTAGCTAGCTACCACTCTCAAGTGGAAAATTTGTCGCCAAGCACATAATGGTGTTTTCCGGTAACTGTCCTTGAGAGCCAGTAATTCTAGGTAAACCTGAACAACATCTACAACCGCATTATCACAGTTATGATAGTTATCATGTGTAAATAAATAAAAAATATCTCCCATAGTAGGCACTTACCTAAAGCGGTATATATATAACCAAATACCAGCTTTACACACCACTCAAATCGCTCATCTCACTCGGTTTCGTATAAAATACTACTCAACCTTAAATTCAGCAAAAAAAAATAATATGTAGAAAATCACTAAAGATATTTTTATTTATTTATTTGATGAAATAGGTACAATTTACTATAGTCGTATGTTATAAAATAAATCTCTCTATATTCAATCAGTATCCTGATGCGCAAATTTAGGTTCATTATTTCATATTATATACTAAAACAATAATATTTAATTTGGACTGCCTATGAGTCTGCTATGACTTATAGGTTGTCTAAATGCTTTTATTGTAGTAGCTGTAGTGTTGTATATAGTTCATAGTATTTTGTTTAATATATTTAATCATATCTATATCCCAATCATTTTGAATAGTTATTATGAATATAATAAACGTCCGTAGACGTTAAAACGACATGAAACTCCGTGGTAATATTGTTGCAAAGTTTCTTTTGATTTCAAGACTACACATCCTTTCTAAGATTTCAAATGTGTCATTTACTGGACAGTAAGAGATCAAGATTTAGAAATGCTATATTTCGAACTTCACAAAAATGATCAGCACTATGTTGTTAATACAGAAACGGAAATACTACAGCGCCGACTTCTACAGCGACTTCAAAACAGTTTGGGTGTGTTATTTTCTGGTTTGGTCTAGTCTTTTTTTTTTCTTTATGCCTGATAGGTTAGCCTTTGACTACTATCTCACCTGATGGTAAGTGATGATGTGGTCAAAGATATTGTTCAGGCTAACCTAGAATTACAGGCTCTTAAGGACAGCTGCCCGAACACACCGTTAAGTGCTTGGCGACAGATTTAAAACTTGAGGGTGGTAGCTAGCCAGGCGGGCATTCGAAAAATGCCCTACCACCATGCTATAACGACTGCCATCCTAAGACAACAACCGGGACCGACGGCTTAACGTGCCCCCCGAAGCACGGAAGCGCTCAGTAGTAATGTCACCAGCGGTCACCCATCCAACTCATGACCATGACGGACGACGTTGCGCTGAGCAAACTGCGCTACGAGCGCTTCAATATCTTATACATAAATGTTTTAGTTCGGCACAATGTAATCAGAAACTTTCTAGTTTATATCGACTCAAATTATTTTCTTTCTACCGTACATTCCATTCACGTGGGCAGAATTTGTCTTTCATAACAAAACACAAGGTATGACAAAGAATATAAACTACGGTATGAATTTTTTTTTCCAAAGTTTATTCCAAAGTCCATAATATGAAAATTTTCCATATTTAGGTACTCTTCTGTCGTGTTTGGAATCAGTATTGACCACAAAAAGACGTCTGCAATTAAAAGTACGTGCTTTAACTGCACAGGAAGTTGCAGTCCAACTAAGTTCCAGAGAGCCAGTTTATGCTGAGCACGTATGTATATTATTGTTACTTTATTTATAAATTGTAAGTCTTACCTTAGACAACTACGTCTCCTGTTGGAAGATATAGTTCAAAAGATTTACCTTTAAGTGAAGATGTAAGCAAGCAAAACCAGTAAGTAGGATTTAACGAACAATATTTTTAAGTACTGAAAAGTAACAAGCGTCTGAACAACGCTGCCTCAAATAAATTTGGTCTGCTAAAAATCAATTAAGCTGATTTTACAATTCAGGAATAGCATTGAATAAAAATACCTGGGGCTATCCAAGAAATGTCTTACCTAGGTCAGCGATGACAATATTCAAAAAAATATGAAGCTTGCACAAATAAAAATCGTACTGATCATTAACTGTCTAAAATTATTTATTTACTTTTAATACAAGCCGTAAAAAATCTTAAAACAGCTACCGTTAATTATTATCAGTATAGTAGTATATTTTTTATCAGTTACAAACTACTTCAATTGTATGAAAATCAATAGCTTACCATCAAGTCTTAGCTTAAAGCTTCACAAAAGCAATAAGTCTTAAGTTTTTAGGCCTGGAGTTCAGGCCCACAAACTCAATAGTGCCATATATACGGGCATACATGAAACTTTATATGAGTAACATGTATTTGGCGTCTCATTTTGCTCGCTGAACCGAAGGTATCAACAAATCATGAAGGTAAGAAAATAAACAAGCTGCCAGCATTCAGGCAACATGGAATATGTTAAAATATATTTTGGTGGTGTATATATATATATATATATATATATATACATATGGTGCACAGACCAACGCGTGCATATTGAAAGATTAAACTGAAGTTAAAGAAGTGTAATTAATATCATCTTGAAGCGCAACGCTCGAAGCGAAGTTTACTTAGCCGTTCTTAACCGATCAGCTTGTTAAGCAACGTCCGCTGCAATTAGGAGTTGGATGTGCCGCTAGTGACATTACTACTGAGCGCTTCCATGTTTCGGAGGGCATGGTATGTCGTAGGGCATTATGCGAATGCCCGCCTTGCTTGTACCTAACGGTGTTTTCCGGCAGCTGTCTTAAACAGCCAGTATTTCTAGGTAACCTGAATAACATTCTTGACCACATAATCACTTACCTTCAGGTGAGATAGAGCTCAAAGGCTAGCGTATCAGCTATAAATAAAATTAAAAAATATTTTTACCCATGTCATACATATAGAGGGTTGGCACAATTTGTTATCTCCAACAACCCTGCAAGAACATTTATAAGAATAATATGTGTAGGTTATTTCTGTTTTGATATTTAGCCAGCTACCTTTGAAAAAAGATGCAGAAGAAGTACAATACTAGAAGAATTTCTAGTGTTATATGCCAAATTCGCAGCACGACAGCACTTAGATATATAGTTATTGGAGCGTTGCTGTACATAAGGTACAACAGGGCTCATTACTTTTAATAGCCTATTACTCTATTACCGTAGTAGCCACTTACAACGTAGAATATATACCACCAAAGAAAATTCTTAAGGAGAGTTGTCGTCAGTAAGCGGCTGGCTCTCACAATGATACTAATAGCTTTGTGCGATGTTGTTTTGTTTATAAAGACAAATTGTATCTAACCCATACAAGAAGATAAGAGATAGGAAGTTACTTATTACGTTTTTGGTTCCCAGGAGCAAGCTGCTGAAGCTTGGTGGTACAAAACGCCGTTAGAGAAGAGACGCCAAAAGGTGATACAGCGGCTTGAGGAGTTACAACAAGAAGCCGAAGAAAAGGCAGCTGCCGGGAATAAGTAGATAAGTCTGATTTATGTTGGGCGTCATGTCAATGCTATCGTGATGTAATAAGCATAAGGTACACCTGGTGTTAAGCGATAATATTGGCATAAACGAATGCAGTTCGTCACATGTTAAGTCTCATGTGACTGTATTTTACATAAGTATGTATTGGTCATATATGTATATTTTTTTTAACCCAATTAATGTTTATATTAATAAGCTTAATTTACATACATACATAAAATCACGCCTCTTTCCCATAGGGGTAGGCAGAGACCACAGATTTCCACTTGCTACGATCCTTACATATCTCTTTTGCTTCATCTACACTCATCAATCCTTTCATACATAAGCGTCGATTTAGGGTACTCCTGACCTGGTCTTTTTTCAGAACATCTTCAATCTCATTTCGGAACGTTCGCCTAGGTCTTCCCCTTCCGTTCACTTGTCCCACGTATACCTGTTTAGTCAATCTCATTTCATTCATTCTCTCTACATGTCCAAACCATCTTAACATACCTTTCTCGATTTTGGTCACTACATCCTCATTCACACCACATCGTTCCCTTATCACACTATTCCTTATCCTGTCACTCCGTTTGAATCCAATCATGCTTCTCAATGCTCTCATCTCCACTGCATTTATTCTACTTTCATGCTTTTTCTGCCATACCCAACTTTCACTCCCATACATTAGTGTCGGAACCAACACTCCCCCATGAACAGCCAGACGAGCCTTCTTAGACACCTTCTGACTGTTCATAAACGCGTGCAATGCTCCATTAACCATGTTTCCAGCATTCACTCTCCTTTCTATATCACTTTCACACTCTCCATCCTTTGTAAACATGGATCCCAAGTATACAAACTCTTTCACTTATTCCACTTTTTCACCTCCAATCACAATATTGCAATCGGTCACTATCATCTCGTTCAAACACCATAACTTTCGTCTTATTTACGTTTACTTTCATTCCCTTTCTTTCTAAAGCCTCATGCATAACATTTACCATCTCCTGCAACTCTTTTACTGACGACGCAAGTATCACTTGGTCATCAGCGTAGAGAAGACATTTGATGAGTAACTCGTTCATTCTCAATCCACATTCACTGTCTTTCAGGTTTGCCAAGCAATTATCCATGAATAAGTTGAACAGCCACGGTGACGCTACACATCCTTGTCTAACACCTTTTTCGATGTTAAACCAATCAGTGTATGTCCCGTTTATCCTAACACAAGCACTGGAATCCTCATATAGGGATTTCAGCGCTTGGATCAGGTTACCATTCAGCCCATGCATAGACAACGCTGACCACAGTTCATGCCTACTCACCCTATCATAAGCCTTTTCTAAATCTACGAAAGCGCAATAGACCTTTTGGCTTTTCGCCAAACATTTTTCGGCTATACATCGTAAAGAAAAGAGCTGATCCGTACATCCCATTCCCTTTCTAAACCCTGCTTGTGCATCCCATACTTTCTCATCTGTCTCATTTATCACCCGTTCAATCAGTACTTTCGCATATAGTTTACCGACGACGCTGAGGAGACTGATTCCGCGGTAATTCTTGCAGTCTTGTTGCGACCCTTTTCCTTTATATAGCGGTACAATCACTGCCTTGCACCAGTCACCTGGTACTCGGCCGCTCCTCCAGCACAAATTAAAAAGGAGGTGCAACAGACTACCGACTATGCCTTGCCCTGCTCTCAGCATCTCGACTGACACTCTATCATATCCCGCAGCTTTACCTAATTTCATACCCTTTAACGCTTTCATAATCTCATCCATGCTTATCTCATTTCCGTCATCACTTGTATTCATGTAGGTTCCTGGAACCTAGTCCAGTGTTCCCTCTCTTTCAAATAAACTCTCAAAATACTCTTTCCATCTTTTCAGCACACATTCTTCTCCTTTTATAATACTTCCATCATGACCTCTGATTTGATACAGCTCTGAGGTCGTGGTTTTGCCTCGAGCTATTCTTATGGATTTCCAGAAAAACTTTATATTTGACTGGAAATCTTCAGAGAGCCTTCTGTCAAACATATCCTTTCGTTCATCTTTCTTTCTGCTTACAACTTCCTTAACTATCTTTTTCAATCTCTTATAATCCTTTCTTGCTTCATGTATATCATCATGCGTCGCCATTTGTACTTTTTGGTTAGCTTTTGTGGCTAACCAATCCAACCATGCTTTTTTCTTTTCATCCACAGCCTTTTGTACTTCTTGATCTATCCACACATTCTTTTGCATTTTTCCTTTTCGCCTTTTAGAAATTCCACACACATTGATGGCAACGCTTACCACCCCTTCCTTAAATTTCATCCACAACTCTTCAATTTCACTGATCTCTTCCAAACCATCAAGCCTTTCTTGCAGCTTATTAACATATTCATTTTTGACATCCTTTAAACATAAGTTATTGAAGGAACTTTACTAATCTATCTTTTAAGCGCACAATGAAATTGATTTTCGTAATATTATATTAGACATTTTTCTTTTATGCCTGATAAGTTAGCCTTTTACCACTATCTCACCTGATGGTAAGTGATGAAGTGGTCGAAGATGTTGTTCAGGCTAACCTAGAATTACTGGCTCTCTAGGACAGCTGCCAGAACACACCGTTAAGTGCTTGGCGATATATTTTCAACATTAATATACCTAAGATGAAAAATGACGTCTATGGTGGAAAATTATTTTTTTTTACAAAATTATTAATACTTGGATTGCTAACATTTGTTACGGGTAAACATAACTTTTAATATATCTTAAGATGTTAAGGGTATTTTGCATAGCGGGGGCATTTTGCGAATGCCTGCGTGGCTAGCCACCACAGAAAATCTGCCGTCAACGACCTAACGCTGCTGGATCACACATCCAGCAGATTTCCATTAGAGCAACTAGTTCTAGGACAGCCTGAATCTTCGACCACATCATACCATCATCATTTACAGTCAAGTCAGAGAGAGGTCAAAGGCTAGCTTATCAGCTGTTATTAAAAAATAATTCAATACACTGTGGGAAAAATTATAGAGAGTGCCATCCACGAAGACATTTTTAACAGAGGGAATCGCGGGGTACGGGGGGACTGAACCGAGCGGCAGTCGCGAGCTGACACACAGTTCGATGTACACGAGTAGCCTAGTGCACGCTGCGTTAATCGAGACATGGCAAGAAAGTTGCTTAACTTCGTTTTTTTTTTATGCATGATAGGTTAGCCTTTGACCACTATCTAACCTGATGTTAAGTGATGATGTGGTCGAAGATGTTGTACAAGCTAACCTAGAATTACTGGCTCTCAAGGACAGCTGCCGGAACACACCGTTAGGTGCTTGGCGACAGATTTTCAACTTGAGGGTGGTAGGTAGCCAGGCGGGCATTCGCAAAGTGCCCTACTACCATGCAAAGATTAAGTAAACCATGTTAAGATTAACCGATCAAGCAGAGTGGGGCGCATCTTCGTGGATGACAATATCTATAGTATGGCTAGCATAGGTAATTAAATCAAGAGAAAAATATATTTTTTTAATTTTCTGCCACAGACGTGTTTGGTTTTCTTTATGTGTACAATAAGTAAGAATATCTTTTAAATAAGTGATTGGTGTTAGCTAATAAATAGTATGCTTTGATCATGATTTCCGTTTCCTTCATCTCAACCTCAATATTTTTCAAAAATGTTATAATATCTTCTATTGACAAAACAAATTGTTCAATTTTACTGGTGAATTTAATACACTGGTTTATCTTTCAAGTGATTTAAGTTTATATGTTCGTATTTTTGTGTTATTTATAAATATACAAATATTAAAAGAAACGTTATTTTACTGTTTAAAGGTTAAGTTTAGTAAGTTACCGATTTCCAAAAAAGGAAGGTTCAATTTGACGTATGTTTGTTAACCGATTATCCGTTACTTATGAACTGATTAAGAATTTTGTTGGGGTGTGTATACCTCCAAGTTGTTACAGATTACATTTCTCTGAAATCAGTTGAGTAGTTATCAAGTTATAATTTATTAACTGAAAACGTATTTGCGTGCCTGGATGATTTGATGGTAATTACAAGTATTTTAGGCGAATGAAACGTTCAGAAAAGACTATAACGACTTCCATTACTGAAAAGTATGAAATTACTTGTGAAAATAGTGCCATGATAATGTGAAGTCAGTGTTTTGAATTAGCGCGGTACCGACTTCAACATGTTATTTCAGTGTTGGAAATCGAATAATTTTTTTTTATATGAGTGTGTGTGTGTGTGTTTTTGAGCTTCGTAAGAAGCCACTAAGGCAAAAATACAAAAAAAAATGCCGACCCCTTCCACTATTGGAGGAGGCATTTGTTCAACGATGGACGTCTATTTAATTGGCTCATCTTGTATATTTAATCGATGTGATTCAATTATATTATACTTTTACGTGCATCAAATTTAAACGAAGCTAAGACTACTTCATACAGATTTAAAGTTGAACAATTGTTGTGAAACTCAACTTTTATCTTAACCGAAGGAACATTCTTTAACAATTTAAAAGGAATTCCAACTGAAATATTTTCTGAGAAAAATAAAATACTTTTTCTTCCTAAACTTGTAATACTTCCCAAAGAGAATCTTCAAAGTAAAAGGGATACTAAAATATGAGTGACATACTGGTGTACAATAAGCTGGCAAGCATGACAGATGTCACATTTGACATCTGTCTATAAAATATGAACTAACTTTTGAACTTGCATTTAAATTGTAGTCTCTGGTTGTGGTAATAAATACATTTCGATGAGTGTTAGGGTTCGAATACCTTGACCCGGGTTTTGAGCGTATCAGAAGCTCATCTTCAGGGCGAATGCGGAGCTGCATCTGCGAGCTCCCGGCGGGCACTGCAGAGCGCCGCCCTAGAGCGCTGCGCATACCCGGGTCGATGTACTCGATCTCCAATGTGAGTGTTTTTTCCGGCTAATTATAACATTTAAATATGTGTGAGACTCACGAGAATTACATTACACGAAGTGGATAATCCAATATCATATGCAAACATCAGGTACAAAGCGGTTAATATTCTACTATTCAATTGCTTGAGGCTGTTTTGACATACATATAACCTGAGTGTATGGTATGTTTAGGCAAGCGTGTGCCAACATCAATTGGGTCATTGAAAATCAGATAAGATAATAGTCTAAAGCAAACCATTTTAATACCCTTTCATTTCAATGTTATCGTAGTAAGTTGTTATGAACACCTTTGGAATAGTGATTTAATTAATTTTGTCGAAGAAAAAATTAAAATAATTTTAAATCAAGTAGCGGTTCTGTTTTTTAACCGACTTCCAAAAAAGGAGGAGGTTCTTTAGAACCTTCTCCTCGTCTGTTTTTTATGTTTGTTACCTCAGAACTTTTGAATGATTGAACCGTTTTTGAAAATTCTTTGTGTCTGAAAGCTGATGCTTGTCATTTGCTTCCATAATACGGAACAGAGAAAAACTCTGAATTTCGCCTTTGTTATTAATCTAAATTTAACTAAATCTGACCCAATTATGGACTGAATTTATAAAAAAAAGGGAATACCGAACGTCGAACATGGCAATGTGAAATCAGGCGACATCTCCTGATAGAGTATTATGCGTATGTGCATCTACTCTGTGCTTGTCTTCCTGTCTATGTAATTCAGTAAAACGTATCATATTCGGTCGCGGTCTGAAAATGTTTACCAGTTTTGAAATTAGATTCTATGTCACACTTTTCGCTCTAAAGTCTAAGATGCCATATCAAGTTACTTAATATTACCTTTCAAAAGTTATTATGCAAAATGACGCATAACAAAGACAATAATTATTAATCACTTTTTGATGATGAAACTCATTTCTTTATTAAATTTACAAATTATTGGAATACAAAATGTTTTGCCCCGGGCGGGAATTGAACCCGCGTCCTTCCGATTTCGCGCCGGATGCTTTATCTATTAAGCTACCGGGGGTACTATTTCTTTATTCTATGTTCATTTCTTTATTTGTTGAAATGACATTTATCAGAAATTATTGTTTGAACGCTAAGATTTTTTTACCTGTAGATGTGTTGTATGGCCTCCATATTTACTAGACGAATTCAGGGTAATCACCTGAGTCACTACCAGTCTTGCACTTCCGATCCGAGCGTCCGGTGAATACATCGCCGCTAATCGTGTTTTTTAGGAATAATCTGTGGACAATATGCCTTTTTTGTGTCTTTAGACTCTGCACCAATTATACAGGCACTGTGAGAGATAAGAAAACTGTTTCATTTCACGCGTAATTATTGCTTTTATTGTTGCAATGGAAAATATCGTCATTTTGTTTGATCTTAGGAACTAATCACAATGAAATGGATGAGCGAGATATGTGTATCGTTTGGTGTGAGAGAGTGAAAGAGATCGCAGCATAATGGTGATCGGAACGTCTCGTGGCGGTTCGGTGGTAACACGAATTGCTTATTTATCTCTTTCTAACAACAGATATGACGCATAATATTAGAACGTTCTTTCCTTGTCATTACAAACTGCATATACATGTGCGTAGGTATGTATATAGGTAAATTCTAGTAAGCTTTTAGAGCAGTGGTGTTCGGATATAACTAATCTATATATTTCAAATCTCTGTTTGAACGTCGTTTGGACTAGAGAAAATTTTTACAAAAGATTTTTTCATAACGAAATAAAATGGCAAGTTTAACCTTGGAGCAAAGGGCTGAAATAATATTTCTCTTTGAAGATGGACATAGCATAAGAACGAACGACGAAACTTTTGTTTGAGAGTGAGACTCGGCCTGTTTTTTCAAAGAAGGTTTTCTATACCTATATCAAACCTTGATAGTAGTCAGTCCATCTATAGAGCGATTGATTGTCATGTCATTAAAAAAAACATAATATATGAAATAGACTTTTTCAAACATAATTTAGAACTTGTGACCTAAATGTGTGCATGTAATCCTTATGGTGGTAAACGTTTTCTGACCGCGACTGTACATGGAAGTAATTAATAACTACTACGTTGTACTTAGTACTTATTACTTCCATGATCATATACTATAAAAGTGTAGCTGTGTGCGTAATATGCTTGTGTTAAATTTTCTCCAGATAATATTGTCATGATATTGGATCGTACCCCATCTCTCTTTTTTATTTGAATTGATTATTGTGCCTTCCCATCAAGGGTTCAGGCGTGACCTTATATTCTTATGTGTCGTTGTGTTTCAGTTTAAAGTGTGTTCTACTTTGTTTAATTATTTGTTAGATATCGGCTCTGTGTCCTATATTGTGTAAGTACCAGAGATTTGAAATACATAGATTAGTTATATCCAAACACCATTGCTCTAAAAGCTTACTAGAATTTACCTATATACATACCTACGCACATGTATATGCAGTTTGTAATGACAAGGAAAGAAAGTTCAAATATTATGCCTCATATCTGTTGTTAGAAAGAGATAAACAAGCAATTCGTGTTACCACCGAACCGCCACGAGACGTTCCGATCACCATTATGCTGCGATCTCTTTCACTCTCTCACACCAAACGATACACATATCTCGCTCATCCATTTCATTGAGATTAGTTCCTAAGATAAAACAAAATGACGATATTTTCTATTTCAACAATAAAAGCAATAATTAGGTACGCGTGAAATGAAACAGTTTTCTTATCTCTCACAGTGCTTGTATAATTGGTACAGAGTCTAAAGACACAAGGAAGGCATATTGTCCACAGATTATTCCTAAAAAACACGATTAGCGGCGATGTATTCACCGGACGCTCGGAAGTGCAAGACTGGTAGTGACTCTGGTAATTACCCAGAATTCGTCTAGTAAATATGGAGGGCATACAACTCATCTACAGGTAATAAAATCTTAGGTAAGTACCTTATAAAATGTTTCTTTCTTTCTTTGTTTCTTTTTCTTTCTTTCTTATTGTTGCGGTTATTGGCTTTTTGACCTTATTCCTGCGTCGAAATTTTACCTGCACATCTCGACACCGTCAAAAGACCCACCCCCACATCCAGCAAGTATGGACATCACACACTGTTCGCTTTTGTCACTCCTTTCTTCCACGCACTTGTGGGATGTGGAACGACCTTCCTTCGGAGGTTAGCAACGACATGGACCGTTTCAAAAGGGGAATCTCTAAATTCTTCGGGCAGGCAATGAATTGGCAGCGCAGCTAGTGTTTCAGATGTCCATAAGTGGAGGTTACCGTTTACCACCAGGCGGGCTGTCCGCTTGTTTGTCATACATAATATTTTTTATTTTTGATTAAAATGGCTTTCAAAGAAAAGTAATACGAACAAGTTGGCTGTTCACTGCTTAGTTCGTTAATCTACCAGTAGGTATGTATAGGCCTTAGCGAGCAATGTTCGCCAGCACCTGGTTTGATTCGCACGGATATTTTGAGGGTGGAGAAATCAAACTCGATATCGGATGGGAGTATCATCTATGAAATGCGATTTATAAAATTGGTTTATCTGCTTAAATAGTTATTTGTACTAATTTCAACGAAACTACATTTTCTTTCAGGCGTCTAAGAGAAGTGATTTCATAGTTCTTTCCATACAAGGGTAGTTTCGCCATATTTTAAATACTAAGAGTTTGAACTCGTTAAATGTTTGCACGCATGCTCTTATGCCTATTTATATTTGCTTCTGGTTTGCCAGTAAAATTATTCTAGTACTAGCTTTCCGGGCGCGGCTCCGCCCGCGCATTTGTCGGTTATCGCGCAAGTGCCGTTGGATAAAAACTATCCTATGTTTTTTCCCGGGTCTCAAACTATTTCCATACCAAATTTCATTTAAATCGGTCCAGTAGTTTTGGCGTGAAAGCGTAACAGATAGACAGACAGTCAGAGTTACTTTCGCATTTATAATATTAGTACTGATATTCATAATTATTACAAAAAAGATTTTTGTAGGACTTATTTTCATTATAAGAGTGATAAAAAATAACAAAACTGGCAAACCAGAACTTTATTATATGAAATGAAATGAAATGAAATGAAATGAAATGAAATGAAATGAAATGAAATGAAGTTTATTCCATCATTACACAACACTACAATTAAATAAATATAGTTAATTATTCCACAGTTAGAGCAATTGCAATGTTGCATGATGCTAGGAACGAGTCCCGTCTCAGCATGTGCCAGGTTCAAAAAATGACCCTAAGCGCTGGTTTTCAGACGGCACTCCCGACCAACATCACGAACGTGTATGACATAACAATACAATAAATAACAGAAACAAAACCATAGATAAATATACAAATCTATATATATATATATATATATATATATATATATATATACATATACATTGTATTACGACCACACAAATTAATATTAGAATATACAGGATACAAAATGTACGATATAATCTATGCGTAGTGGACATGGCATCACTAGCCGCCATAGAGAATAAATACGTATGCTTATTGCTTAGTGCTTACGTGTCGTCACGTGGTTGAAATATGGCCACGTCACATACTGATAGATTTACTTTCAAGGAAATAGGTTATATCCATGTTATGTCACAAAGTCCAAATACCTTAATATTTACTTATTTAGTTGAACAGTTCACTTTTAAAATAGAGAAGCAATGTGCAGTGTTGTGGCAGTGAAAACCGTCCCCTATTACATCGAGCAATAAAATGCGGTAAGTGAATAAATAAGATCATTTGCATGTACGTAGACTAATTTTGATACAAGACAGTTTTGTTCCTATAAAAGCCTAAACTAGTACTTAGAATTTAGATACCTAGCACAACTTACAAGAATGTTCAACAATACATAATTGTTAGAGCAGAAATTGCACACAGAATCAAAGAAAGTATTTTTCTACTTTTACACATTAGCTTCAAGCTAATACCTTATGAAGAAAGTGTGTACCTAGGTGTGTAAACATTTCAAGAATTACCTAAATTCTTACTGGTAAAAAATAAATAAATAAATTCAGTTTATATGAAATCACTAACACAATACAGAAAACACTAGGCTAATATAAAACATAAAATTCAACTTGTTTTATGAAGGAAGTACACCATAAAGGTGTACAAGTAGAGCCTCAGTGGTACACATTTGCAGTTTGCTGAGTCCTTAAAAGGTAAACTTTAAGATGTCTATTAAAAGTTTTTACTGTTTTCAGTGCTTGTAAAGGGGGAGGGAGGTCGTTCCAACAACGACTAGCAGCAAACCGAAAACTGCCCCTAAAAGCTTGCGACTTGTGTTGTTGTATTAACAGTCGTCTAGAGGGTCTACGAGCACTGAAGGCATTTTCCCAGGTAAGTTTCTGCCAGAGATATTCTGGCTTTTTTTCTTTGATAATGCCAAAGAGCAAAGTTGCAAGATGAAGCTGCCACCTAGCTTTCATCTTCATAAGATTAGCATTATTAATAAAAGGAGTGACATGGTTACATGCAGGGATATTATAACAGAATCGGGCGCAGGCATTTTGAACTCTTTGAAGGAGTTGTTCAGTCCTAGCTAGGAGACATGGACCATAAACAATGTCAGCATAATTAAGTTTAGACAGGATAAGTGATTCACATAATGCTACCCTGATATCGGTACTAAGATAAGGTCTTACCTTGTAGAGCACTTTTAGTCTGTAAAAACAGTTTCGTACTGCTTCCTGTACATGTTTTTCAAACTTCAGGTTGCTATCTATAACTACACCTAAATTACGAGCTTCAGTAACATACTCAATTCGCTCGCTTTTTATGACTATCTTTGGGTTTTGAATAGTTATATCTGCTACCTGCTTTTTAGACCCAATAACTAAATACTTTGATTTAGAAGGATTCAAAACCATGCAGTTTGAGGTTGACCAGTCTGCTAATCTGCTTAGATCATCATTTATTTTTTCAACTGCAACATCACTGTCTTGAGGGGGAAAGCTTATGTAGACCTGCAGGTCATCAGCATATATATGATAACTACAGTGCTGAATGCAATTTATAATGTCTGCACTGTATAATATAAATAATATCGGGCCAAGAACAGAACCCTGGGGTACACCTCTAAGATTATAGATTCTGGAGGATGAAATTGTATTTCCATCGAGACCAGTAACATTAACAATTTGTGATCTTAAATTTAAGTAACTATCAAACCATTTTACAGTATTAATATCAAAACCATAGAAAGATAATTTAGATAAAAGCAATGGAATATTAATAGCGTCAAATGCGCGAGAAAAATCAAGCAGTACTAGAATAGTGCCCATGCCTTGATCCTGTGCTAGCAGCATATTATCAATGACATCCAGCAATGCGGTTGCAGTACTACGCTTTTTACGGAAGCCTGACTGGGTGGGTGGTAAAATATTCTCATTTTCAAGATAATTTATCATCTGACGGCACACAATTTTTTCTAGAACTTTGGATATACAAGGCAATATACTAATAGGTCTCAAATCATTGACTGAATTGACATTCTGTTTTTTTGGAATAGGTTTGATAAGTGAGATTTTCCAGAGATCGGGAAAAGTGCTGGAAGTGATTGAGAGATTGACTATTTTTGTGATAATGCTCAATGTGTGAGGTAGTGTTAACTTTATCATTTCTAGTGTTATTTCATCCACTCCCTCGGCATTTGATGATAAACCTCGTATCACGCTCAAAACAACATCTTCACTTACAGTTTCTAATTTAAACACTGAAGATGTACTCCTATGGTATTCATAAAAGGTGAGATCTGATAAATGAACATGTTTATTACCAGGAACATCTAAGAAATGAGCATTTATTAAATCAGGATTTTTACAGTGATTTGGAAGGTCAAAATTGTTTTTGCCACAGGGAAGGATTGTAGATTTAAGGTTTTTCCACAGTTTTTTTGGATTTTTAATATATCTGTTTATATTATTATTAAAGTAAACCTTTTTCTCCTGGTACATGGCATTTATTACAACATGTTTCATGTCAGAATAACAATTTTTATGTATGTCTGTCTGGGATATTTTATATTGATTATGACAACTATCACGAGTGCGCATCATTTCTAAAATTGTTTCCGTCAACCAAGGAGGTCTCCTTTTTTTGATATAAATTTTTTTCTTGGGTGCATGAATATTATATAAATTTAAAATATACTCATTAAATATTAAGATTACTTCATTTACATTTGTTAAATTTTCAAAATAATTCCAATTCAATTGATTTAAATTCTCATAAAATAATTCAAATAATATACATTTTAGTGGCCTGTAAACTATGTACCGAGGTGTAGGTCTTTCAGTTTTAATATTAAATTCCACAAATATCATTGCATGATGTCCAAGGTCCGGGATGTACAACACATCTACTGACCGTGGCTTAGCATCGGTGCACACCAGATCAATAAGAGTTTGACTATGGTCAGTGAAGTGGGTGGGCTCAGTTATTAACTGATTTAAATTGCAGTAATCAAAAAAAAAAGACAGTAACAGTTTACTCTTGGAATCGGAGTGATCAAGTAAGTTGATGTTGAAGTCTCCTAAGATAACTAAATGGTCACATTCAGCAAAACTAGCAATAGTTTGTGTTAACCCATCCAGAAAGACATTAACATTGAGCCATGGGGGACGGTATGCAGTACTAATAATAACATTTTGTGAATTTACTTTTAACTTAAGCCACATTTGCTCTACCATTGGTGTTGGAGGGTGTGGGCAGACTCGCACATTTACCCCACGTTTTACATAAAATCCGATGCCACCACCATGGCCTTTTTTGACTGACATAGGGCGAGGTGTATGTCTGAAGCGATAGCCACTGATAGAGGGAATGTGTTCCTCTTGCCCATCCTTGATCCATGTCTCATTTATAGCCATGATATGAACATTCACTCTTTCCATGGCTACAATGAACTCATCATGCTTTGTGCCCAGTGAACCTGCATTAAATAACCCAACTTTTAGTTGTTTGGTAGCCATCATAAAAATCTAATATTTTTTTCTGTTTTTAACTTTCTCAATAAACAACATTTTTGATGAAAGTTGTGATGAAAAGTAGAAAAATAATAGGCTATTTTAGCGTGAATAAAATAATGTCTAGAAATAATGGTTAAATTTGTAAGTCTTATTTCATTTAATAATGTGTGCAAAATCAAGTTAGAAACTAAATTTATGAGAAAAGTATAATTAGGCTGTGTTCTAATAGAATGAGAAAGTCCAGGAACATGTTCAAGGACACAAAAGTTACCACAAATATGACTGAGCAAATACTGCAAATGAATACCACAAATGAAGGTCCAGTTCATTGTATATAAATAAGGGTAATACCATATGTATAAACAATTATTAAAATAATTAGCGTTACAACAAATTTTGTAAGTAAATAAAAAAGTTGAACATTTTTTTATTATTGTGTTACAGCACCTACTACGGGAACACAGCCGCCGAAGATCTTCTGTAAATCGGACTCCGAGCGCACCCTGAAGGAAGCTGTACCCGTCTCGCGGCGGACATATATTCGTCCGCTTCGGGTCCAAGCAAACCTCCAACCGCGGCGCTTGCTCTCTTCGCGAACCTTGTAAAATAAGGCCTTGTTGGGACGAGTGAGCCGCTCGTTGATGTACAGGCGCGCCACAAGGTTGGACCCAACCCGAGACCATCGGTGGTGAAGTTCCTGCGCACGCGCGCGGCCTGCAGCAGCGCGTCGCGCAGCTGTATTAGTATTAGACTCAGGCGTACAAAAAATGTAACCATGTTTGAACGATTCGTATTTAAAACATGATGAAACTAAGTTTATATGGATAGCGCTATGATAACACTTCCCCTTCCCCTATATTGTAACAAAAATGACATAGGTCCGTACTAAAAGGGCAAAAAGCTCCTCTCTCTGATTGTCTTTCCGTCCATTTTGTATGTCACAAGAGTTATAAAACTAAAATGTTCATACTTAGTGAAATAACAAGAGAGACGGCAAGCGCTTCAATTTGACTTGAAGGTGTTTTGCCTACTGTATATAACGTGATAACTTCGCAAAAGGAATAGCAATTATGCTTTATTTTCAGCAGTGTGAGGAAATGATCTGACTGGTTTTAATAGGAGAGGTAGCTTAAGCCTACTAAAGTTGGATTAGATCAATCATATTATGGATTAGAATATTTTTCTACACGCAGAGTGAGAAGCTAAGCAGAGCATTCATAAAAGTAGGACATTTCACGAATGCTCGCCTGGCTAGCAACAACTCTCATGTATTTTCCAGCTCCTGAGCTTCAGAGTGAGCAATTTAAGTTATGCTTGAACATTATCTTCAAATGCATCATCACTTACCATCAGGTGTATTGATGGTCAATGGCTAGCCTATCAGCAATAAAAAAATATGCACTAATTTTGTAAGAACTATGCAGTGAAGGTAGCTTCTGTGCCATAATTCATACTGTATCAGCTGGATTGTCCACTGTTAAACACAGCCTCTCCCATTAAGGAGGGGATTGCCATAATCCCCATCCTTGGCAGGCGTCTTGGGGATCGCAGTTTAATATGTCATTGCCTCAGAATACGCTGCTGCCCACCGTCCAGTATTTTACCTTTAGTCGCCTCTTACGATACCCTCAGGGGGTGATAATCTAACCAGGCACCTCACGGGCAATGCCATGATTCATAATTGCCACAAATTATAATATATTGTGCTGACTCCACTTAACATGGAATAGATGGGGAACAGGCATAAGAATATGGTCTACTTGAATACAATCGCAAAAAAAAACAACAGCTAGCAACAAAACAATATTAAAAGCCTGTCGAAACCAATACACCTTTTAAAATACCCTACTCCCTATGCACAAAACAAATCACTTCCAGCAAAAAACTGCTTTTTCAAAGGGTAACTTCACAAAGGGTAAAAACACCCTCTGCGACTAAGAAAGCGCGCGAAAATCTACGTTAGCTAGTTGTTAGAACGCTTTGTGAATAAACTGTGAACAGTGAGTTTATTTTGCAGTCGTTCATGTACACCTAACTTTATTTTAAGTTAGATACAGGCATAATAAAAGCCCATAAATAGAACTTTATAGCACAATTTGTCATACGAGCGTCTGTTTCAACTTCAACACTTGCGACACTTTTAAAATCGAATGTGATATGAACTACAGTGTACAAAATAAGATAAGTTTATACCGTACTTTTTCCTTCCTCTGTATTTGGACTTATGTCTGGTCTGATTCATTGGTATCGAAATCGTAGCTTTAAATTCTCGATCGAGGTCCTAAATTCTATTGGTTCCTCCCAAATTATTAAGATTCTTAAGTTCTTCCTAGGTCATGAGGACTAATTTACTTTTTCCTTCCTCTGTATTTGGACTTATGTCTGGTCTGATTCATTGGTACCGAAATCGTAGCTTTAAATTCTCGATCGTGGTCCTAAATTATATTGGTTCCTCCCAGATTATTAAGATCCTTAAGTTCCTCCTAGGTCATTAGGAATAACGTTATGACCTAGGAGTACCCTAGATTTGTAGCCATTGTCTAGGTTAGGGTTTTACTAACAAAAAGATGCTTATTGGCATTCACTGCGGTAACTGTGCCTAGCGATAGCTCGTCCCTTATCAATATTTGACTGGCGTAACGTTAGTGCTTAGGTACTTGTAATAGCTTCTTGGTCGAGTTGCTGAGTAGAACGTAGTCATGATTTTCCATTCAATAACTCGCCTATTTGGTAAATAGAAAATTTGAGGGAGTTACTGAAGTTTTATAATATCAATTATCCAAAAGAAATTGATTATATGACTGATTCTCCGAACCCTAAATTTTCGATGTCTTGAGGTTTATTTTTGTAACTAACTGACAAATCAGTCTGCAATTAATTTTAAAACATACCTCAGACTATTGCCTATCTTGCACAAGTTGTTTTTTTTTAATAATATTTATTTAAATATTTCAAAAAAATATTTAAAAGTAGTTCTTCTGACTAATATGGTGTGTCCGTAACCCAGTTTCTTGAACGTTAGTAACAATAACATTATTTCTTATTCATAAATTGATGTGAATTATAATTATTACGAAAGAATATTAGTTGTTTCTTTACATCAAAAAAAGTGGTACTAATATTTACGAAGGTGTCGAATATTTACGAAAGTGAGTGTCCGGCAAAAAAGTCTGATTCATATTCACGCGCTTTAGCTAAATACGAAACATCAGGCGACCCCTCCCCGCGCTAGCGGTAGCCAGTGGCTGACGTGGTCGCGACGTGACGTGTGGCTGCTTTGTGTCGTCCCGGAGATATAAAGGTAAATATCTGATTCATATAGCCTTGGTACACCTGTGTTTCTGATTAGTATGTTCGTTTTTATAATTATGGTAAATGGTTTTCAAACTTGAATCTGCGGAAAATATAATGACATTGGGGAACAGAAACCTATGTATAAATAACAATTCTTTATTGAATACGTATGATGATTTATCTGTGTTAATGGGCAAAATTCTGATTGATGTGTGTCTGATTCATACGGTAAAAATATCATATTAATCAGAATGTCACACATATTGTTAATGACACGTTACATTGGCAGCACGTTACGCCTGTAACAAGTCATTTTGTATGTACCTAATGTTATTTACATATCTAAAAACAGTAGCTGTAAATTTCGCAGCAGTCCTAATAAGATGTCAAAGGGGTTTCATATCTATCGACATAAAAATTTTCGATAATTAGACTATACCTGAAATTACAACTTATATATTGGTATTAAACTCCTAGACTAATCTAGGTAATAAAATAAAGGTAAACAATGAAAAATTCGACGTTGACGAAATATTTTTTTTAGTAAGCCTCGATAGACAGGTTTAAAAGCCTGATATCATTGCCGAATAATATTTATTTATTTTTTATATATATTAAATTTTACTTTTTGCCATGATTTTAATAAAAATAAAAAAATAAAATAAAATAAAAATAATTTATTTCGGACACAAAATCCATAGTAGTGTTAGTACATTATATTAAAATTAAGTTAGTAAACTAAAAAACTAAAATTATATAATAAATACATTATTTAATCCTACCCGTGACTATGCCAACCCAATGCTTTTGGATTGGGCAGTCCAGCCGGGCAGCAATCATTTGCAAAATACTGTTGGAACTACCACGCAAGCGATGGAACATTGAGGCAACCTTTTTTCTTATAATTGCATGGAATCCGTCTACTCCAGCACTGGCAAACATCCCGGATGCACTGCAATGGCGTGGCAGTCCCATCAGCATTCTAAATGCATTATTATACTGCACTCTCAGGGCGTTGTAAGTTCGTTTGGTATACTTCACCCACAGGCTGCTTGAGTAGAATGAGTGACAATAAGCTCTGAAAAGAGTTAATTTCACCTCATTAGTACACCGAGCAAACCTGCGGGCCAGCATATTACTTCTTACTGCTAAAGCCCTGCGCTCTCGTTGTAAATCAAAGTCGTCCTTCAAATCGTCAGTAATCATGTGTCCAAGATATTTAAATTGGTTTACAATTTTCAATACAGAGCCGTCAAGTACAACTGGAGGAACAGTGCTAGGCCTATGATTTCCTGACTTAAAAATGAGCATCACACTCTTCATCGAGTTGTACTTGAGACCATGTTCACTCGCGTAGGATTCACAAGTTTGTACTAGCGTTCTCAGTGCACCTATCGAGGGAGCCAGCAGCACCATGTCATCAGCATAACTAATATTATTGACACAGGTTCCGTCTATGTGGCATCCGACATGTATACTGCTGAGTCTCTCAATTAACTGGTTCACATATAAATTGAACAAGCTAGGAGAAGAGAGACCACCCTGACGTACACCGCATTCCAGTCTATACTCATCAGACAGCGTATCAACCCATCTCACTTGGTTAATCTGCTTATTGTACCAATATTTAAACAAACAGATAGCATCACCTGGAAAGCCAGTTTCACTCAGCTTTTTCCACAATTTGTCATAATTTACAATTTTGGTTATTGTTAAAAGTTTAAACGTACTTGATAATATGTATGTAGATTTTTCGTTTTTTTTTTGAGATTTTATGAAACCAGATACTTACACAAAATGTAATGATAATTAATATTGTCGAGTATCATAATTATAATTATCATGCTGTGATTAACTAGATTTAGGTGTTATGATAAGCATCGTGTGCATTTACTGTGATTTTAATAAATAATTGACTGATTTTTCTAACTAGAAATTCATTTCTATCCCTAATTCTGATTCATATGTCACAGATTTTGATTCATATAGCCCCAAAAATTTTAAAGCTAACTATCTCGGAAACCATTTTATCAAAAAGTGTGCCTTTTTCAGACATTGTATCTTAGGTTATCATCTTTCGTAAAAATATGTTTTATAAGCTTATATGTGAAAAAAAATTAGGCCGTATGAATCAGACAAATAAAGGAAACATATCACATGTACTCCCTAAAAGAGTAGGTTCTACCTAATCTATTAAATACCTCTACCATCTTCGACCCATTTTAATCAAAACTTCAGGCCCGTATGGTGTATTCGAACACAGCAATCGATTCGTATACACATATGGATCGATTGCTGTGTCTCAAAACTACTTTCAAATTCAATAGTACTTATTCTCTGTCAACCCCGTATACTGTAGCTTCTATTTTTTATCCGTTTCAACCTTTGAGAAAATACATTATTAACTTGTAAGCAATGTTGGTTACAAGTTTTGTTTTCTTTGTTTTCTGGGGTTTTTTGTTTTCTCTGTCTAAACTCAAAGGATTTAACGGAAAATTATTGTTCACACAATACTAATTATCAGAACATTTATTACTTATTTCTAAATAATACCTTAACTTATTTCTATATTACAACTATGCCTTATTTATTAAATTTATCTTAGTCAGTCTTAAAAGTTGCCAGTGCGATAAAATTGAGTAAGAAAATATTAATACTACAACACGGGTTTTTTTTTCCGAAAAGTGGAACCGACTTCTACACTCAAAAGTGTACTTGTTGAAGTCGGTACGATATTTCAAAAGTACCTATTATCACAATATTTTACGCATGATACTGACTTCGACAAGTAATTTCACACTTTTGAGTGTCGAAAGTCGGTTCTATTTTTCGGTAAAAAAAATGTTTCACCCCTCCTTCATCCCTTGCTACTAACGGGATTGATTGTCATTCATTGGCAATGACTATACTGTGAGTGTTATTAAAAAACGGCTTGACCAATTCTGATAAAATTAAAATGGGATCACACGACACATAAAAAACGAAACAAAAATCGGTTCACCCAGTTAAAAGTTAGAACATATAAAAATATAAAAAAATATCTCGAATTGAATTTCTTTTTTTTAAGTCGGTTAAAAATGAGTTCTTGTTGGATAGTAGCACTGCTCACAGTGACGTTGACATGCTAGCATGCCGCTAAAATAGAGTTATCGGTGTAGACTTACCAAGCTGTCTGTAGACGAAAGTATTTTATTATGATAGTCCATCCCGTGACCACGCAGTATTCCAATTAAAATATCTAAGCATGAACACAAAAAATTAAATCAATATTTTCCATATTTTTTACAAATTATTGGAGTACAAAATGTTTTGCCCCGGGCGGGTATTGAACCCGCGTCCTCCGATTTCGCGCCGGATGCCTAAACCTCTCGGCCACTGGGGACTCGGCTATTCCTGCCGAAATTTCATGCTCAAATTGTATTTCTCTAACCTATTGTCACAGGGGACGGTGCGCGGCCATCAACCAGACTACTAGACTTCATCTGATCGAAAGAAGTGCTTTTTCAAGCACTTAACTCTCGGAATGATGTCGCTACCCTTCCATATTTCTATATATGATTACAAGCAACTACCGCGTGCTAAGCAAAAATCATATTTTTACAAATTATTGGAGAACAAAATGTTTTGCCTGGGCCGGAAGCGGCATCCGGCGCGAAATCGGTGGACACAGGTTCAATTACGTGGTAAGTTCGCCGGAGAGTATTCTCAGAAAATCGTACAAAATCTAAGCCGGTTCAAAATTGGCGCCAATTAAAGTGCTACTACAGAATGAAAATGGTGCTACCATCCCTCGCACAGGCTAAATCTGCCATGTTTGTTCATTGCAGTGAATATTTTAAAGATGAAAACTGCTCAGAGCCGTATTATAACAAATAATAATCGTTCAATGGATATAACGTGTTTGTTTATATTAACAAGTTCAAATACTCATGATTACACTGAATTTTTACAGACGAAACGTCTCTAATCGCGCACTATTTAATAACAAAATACAGTTCAAACATATCTGTATTTTTATATTTACTTTAGATTATTTATTTTTATGATACTCACGAGGGCATTGTGTCATTAAATTTACATGAATCTGATTCCATATGCCTCGATTACAGAAAAATAATACGTTTAAATTGGCTGCAAGGAATAAGCTACTTCAACGTGTAATCTATGACCTGTCTGAAATTTTCATTGAAAATCACGATGAGGACTGTCACAGCTCCGGGCCATTCCATTCTAATGTAAGTCACCCGTTGCCTACAGATTCTGGCAACAAGCAGAGTTACCAGAGGCCGCCCCGGGTATTTGCTGCATGAATATTCGATGATTTTGACCTGCGTTGTTTATGGCAACATTGTACGCTAGTCGCTAAACGGTCTGGGTCACTTTTGCTACCGATTTTGTATTGGGCATTTTGAGAAAAATCACGAATATATTTACTTATAACTTTTTCGTTAAGATATCTTACATGTTTAATGAATATATTATATATATACCTTAAACAGATTAGACTCAAAACAAAGCCAAATAAGTAATCAATGGATTGTGTAAACCCTGAAAATAATGAAATATGTGTGTAAAAAGTTGTAAGTTATTTATATCAATATACTTATATATTGACTATTATCTCACTTATTGGTAAACGACAAAGCGATTGAAGATGTTGTTCAGGCTAACTTAGAATCACTGGCTTTAACACAGCTTCCGGAACACACCGTTAGTGTCTTGGCGACAGATTTTCTACTTGGGGATGGTAGCTATCCAGGCGGGCATGCGTAAAATGCCTTACCACCATTGGCTATATCGACTGCCATCGTAAGACAACAACCGGGACCGGGAATCAGGTAGTATAACGTGCGGTCCGAAGCTTGGAAGTGCTCAGTAGTAAATGAAACTAGCGGTCACCCATTCAAGTAATGACCACAGCAAACATTGCGGACTAACAACTGAACTCCGAGATCTAGTCGAACCGATCAACTAGTTGCGCCCTGTAGGCGCTAGACAAGCATAGCTATGAGCACTTTAAAAGTACTGACAAGACAGTTGTATAGTGGGAGAGAGAGTTATAAAATTAGTGCAAACATAACCATGGGGGTAAAAAATCTTCCTGTGAGACTCATAAGTGGCAATGAAGGATATATATCAGAAGATAGATAGCAGCGCCTTCTGAAGAACTGCCAATTAACACTGCGATCCTTAAGACGCCTGCCAATCTAAAGGATCATAGTAAGCCCCCCCTCCATATGGGGGAGGGTGTGTTCAGCAGTGGACAATTAGGCTGATACAGTACAGCTACCTAGCCAAGAGCCGTACACGTACAAACTTGCGCAAATTTCCTCATAATATATGAATACTGTCAATGTTTGACTTTTATGACTTGAGGGTCAGGTAAATCCTAAATTCATGTTATGTTATGTTAGGTATACGTTCTATATCAATTGGGACAAAGCAGGAAGTTTGGTGAATTAAACCTGAATGAGGGTAATCTAAATTCTTTTTTTTTTACTTTTGTTTTATTAGTTTTCATTTAGAACTATATAAAAAGAAAAACAATACAAACACACACGCTGGAGGAGTGCGCCGCATGGAGTCCCATGCGGCACGCCCTCACAGCGGTCATGGGCGCAGATCTGTCGCTGCCGAGCGTGATTAACGCTATGCTCGGCAGCGACGGATCGTGGCAGGCGGTGGTCTCTTTCTGCGAAGCGGTGATGGCGCAGAAAGAGGCCGCGGAGCGGGCGAGGGAGGACGACGTCCTCGCGGACCCGCTCCGGCGTAGACGAACTGGGGGGAGGAGAAGGCGGTTCGGGCGCCTTCTCGCTCTTTCCTAGTGCTGTGCGGATCATCGGTGGAGAGTCGGGGGATTCTCCACTGGCTTGCACGATCCCACACGTCTGGGGGATGGTCCCAATGAGCCGGGTCATCCCTCCATTGGCCGGGGCCCCAGCGGCTGGCCCGTCACCGGTGACGGGCCAGCCGCTGGGGCGAGATGGTGACTGCTAACGCTACCCCATTTCGCCCCGACTAGGCGGCGGACTGCTCATCCCGATATTTTTACTAACAATGGTTTTTAACAAGAAAATTTCGTGCATATTTTTCCTCTAC
Organism: Plagodis dolabraria; assembly: GCA_963854805.1. Lineage (NCBI taxonomy): Eukaryota > Metazoa > Arthropoda > Insecta > Lepidoptera > Geometridae > Plagodis > Plagodis dolabraria. The sequence continues at coordinate 24,789,526 of OY978459.1, forward strand.
CGCTCATATATATTCTCGTAATATAGTATAGATAAACGTATTGGCTAGTATTATTATGGTAAAAGTAAAATCTTTTAATTACCTACAGTTTGTTATCATTTCTACAATTCCTAATTATAGAAATGATAACAAACTGTTTCATAAAAGTTAATAAAAATTCGTAGAATGTTTTTCAATTTTCTCGTGATCAGAGCACTACTAAACCTGATGCGAGCCTTCAGTCATGGCTGAAATATCGATTAGCTAAACAAAAAAATTAACAGTAAAACTATCTAATGTTGTATCTGGACATGAACACCGCGTAACTGAATATGAAAACGCAACTTACAAAACGCTCATTAAAATGGACACACATGACTTCACAAAATGGCCGATCACGAGTGTTAAACTTTTGTGAAATTCCAACTGACAATTTTTGTCCAAACTGACGCGCGCTCAGACCACTGTGTAAGCTTGATTGTTTTAACGTCACGTTGATTAATGAGATAGATGGAAGTTTCCCGTTTTATTAAACGGTTTGTTTTGTAATTTGCTTTCGTTCGTGTATTGCAAATGAAAATAAGAATTGGGGAAATTCAATTTGTTCTGTAAAAATTTAAGGGCTGTGTCGGATTCTGACAGTCATTTGTTTGTCTTGTGTGTCTTAGCTGTTAAGGGTAATTTGAAATGCAATAGTCAGCTGGTTATCATTTCTTCAGAATATATTGTTGGGTTACTAGTAAGTAGCCCTCGTAGCGAAGTTTGCTTAGCCATTCTGAACCGATCAGCAAAGCTTAGCAACATCCATCGCGGTCATGAGTTGGATGGGTAACCGTTGGTGACATTACTACTGAGGGCTTCCGTGCTTCGGAGGGTTTTTTTTATGCGCTATAGGCAAGCATTTGGCCGCTATCTGACCTGATGGAAAGTGATGATGTGGCCGAAGATGTAGCATGCTTGCCTAGAAGATACCTATTCACTCTAGACTTGAAGGCTCCCAAATTATACTGTTCAGGAAACAAAGATGCGGGCAATGAGTTACACTCCTTCGATGTACGGAAGATAAATGTTGAAGCGAAACGCTTCGAACGTTCCGGCAATTGACCTGGAGAGCCAGTAATTCTAGGTCAGCCTGTACAACCTCTTCGACAACATCATCACTTACCATCAGGTGAGATAGTGGTCAGAGGCTAACCTATCATGCAAAAAAAGTATCAAAAACCGACTTAAAGAAAAGGAGGAGGTTCTAATTCGTCTGTATTTTTTTTTATGTTTGTTACCTTAGAACTTTTACTTTATGAACCAATTTTGATATTTTTTTTTATTTGTTTCTTTTGTCGTTTGGTCCCATTTAAATTTCATCAAAATCGGTCAAGCCCTTCTTGAGCTACACTCCAGTAACTGAAAAATATTTTCTTATCTTGATGATATAGTCGTAGACAGTGAATGACTGATCCATTCTGTAAGCAGCAAGGGTCACTTAAGAGTGTTTTCTTTTAACGTAATAAATGGAACCAACTTCAACACTCAAAAGTGTGAAATAACTAGTCGGTTCCATTTTTTGGCAAAACATTATTTTTACTTTAATATTATTTTAATAACTGTGCACTTTGCGACCTGGTAGTGGACTGGAGCGTTTGGACTGCCTGTAGACCTGCAATGGTCCTTAAGTTACCTAAATATTTTCCTTGTAGTAGATGGTAAAAAAAGAAGAAGAACTATATTTTAGTAAAGCTAGACCTATTGTACACCAGAAGGTGGGCAGCAGTGCTTTCTAAGGGACTGATATCTCACTCTGCGATCCCAGAGACACCTGCTAAGCGTGGGGATTATAGCAAACCCATTGTCCAACTCACCAATTCACAGATATAAGTGCGTGCATCGTTCCATACAGAAGTTGACACTATTTTCCGAATTTCGCAGTTAAATGTAAAAACATTTATTGGAATTCACCGCAAGTCAATTACCAGGGAATGGAAAACAATTACATGACTGCACGTTTCGTTGCGGTCGGTTAAATAAAAGTGGAATAGTGACGTCATCCGGTATTTATTAGTGCCGAGTACTTTAATTATTCGGAGAGCTTAAGGTACGCGTATATCGAGTCATAGCTGAAAAAAATCTCTTAAAGGAGCTAATTTTATCTGCTTTTTTCTGACACTTGAGACTTAACAACTGTATTTCTCAAGTTGACGGGCGTAGTGCGGTTTTTTTATGCCTTATAAGTAGCCTTTGACCATCATCTCACCTGATGGTAAATGACGATGTGGTTGAAGATGTTGTTCAGGCTTACCTAGAATTACTGGCTTTCAAGGACAGCTGCCGGAACACACCGTTAAGTTTATCTTGTAGGTGGACCTCCACCTTAAGATAGTGGACTGCGTCACGTCGTAAAAAAAAGGTTACAAAGAAATTACGTTTTTCTACGGTAATTCAAAGATCCATAAAATTGTCTTAAGTACGGAATATTCATTGTGGAATTCTGTTTCGGTTGTTGTTTTAGGGTTAGAATGACAGTCGTTATGTTGTTGGAGGCCTTTAGGCAGCCAAAATATGTTTGCATAAAACAATTTATCTAAGAGAATCAAATCTTAACAATAAATAAACCTTTTTTTCACAACCATAACAACATTATGATAAACTAAACACCTTTTCAATATTATTCCTTTTATATATATATATATATATATATGTTTAACTTTTTTTAATGCCTTTGTTAAACAATGGCTACAAACTATATACAACACTACAGCTACTACAATAAAAGCATTTAGACAATCTATAAGTCATAGCCGATTCATAGGCAGTCTAAATGCTACAGCCCAGTACCAGTTGGCAGCGTGCCCAGCATGCTGGCAGCATTGCCCCGTTGAATTGCAATGCTTATGCGTTGAGCCAAATATATGTGCCAGCATTTTGATCACGCGTCGCATCGACCAAGCGCTCAGATAGGTTTGGAAAATACGATGAGCTCCCGGTCCCCACGGACCCAACGTCTCTACACCAAACGGTTCAAACATGTAACCCATACCGAGGTTAGCATATTTGTGCCGCTTGAGTTGCTCCGCCGAAGTAGCCGCAGCGCCAGCCCTCACGTTAGTTTCAGAAAGATGTGACGGCGCTAAAGTGTCTACGCAAGTAGCGTCCCACACTAAGGGCCGTACGTCGGTTATCGCGCGAAAACATTAACCTCTTTTTGCGCAGTCGGATAAAAACTATCCTATGTTTTTTCCCGGGTCTCAAACTATCTCCATACCAAATTTCATTCAAATCGGTCCAGTAGTTTTGACGTGAAAGCGTAACAGACAGACAGACAGACAGACAGACAGACAGACAGACAGACAGACAGACAGAGTTACTTTCGCATTTATAATATTAATAGTACTGATAGTACTGATTAGTACTGATAAAAATATTTTTCAGAAAACATTAAATTGATATTTTACACACTAAAAAAATATATCTAGTGATTATTCCGCCTAATTTTCCTGTTAAGCCCACGTGACTATATAAACTCCTTGTAGCCAAACTGGAAGAGTTTTTGATATGTTTCACATCTACACGAAACATCCTCAGCAGGTCTTCACTCTTCGAGCGCATGCACACGGGGGTGCGTTCCTGTAAGCCTTCGGCCAAGATAAATTTTGGTCTTAACGTGGGTATATGTCGTTCCAGCACTCCAATCGCGCTTAATTTGATCTTACAAGATTTGATCATAACTGTTCCGGACGACCTGTCAGACGTAATTATGCTCTGCCTATAAAAAAATATTACCTTATGAATAGGCCAAATCTTGGCTAGCTGTCAAGGTGACAGATCTTAAGGTTTAAATCATTTATTTCTTAAAAGAATTTAAAATTATCTTACAGATAAATACATATTAAGTAAATAATATACGTGGTAAATATAGGTAGGTAGGTAGGTACATGTCGTTAAGTTTGTTTTCTGTGCGATTGTTGATTCATCCCATAGAGATATAAATTACTTTCTCTTTTCTGTGATTCATCCAATAGTCCGGTATGTAGGTACCTACCTACTCAGTATCAATTCAATTTTACGATATACAATAAATTTTATACAAGCTAAGCCAAATATTAGTCATAACTAAATTAATATTGTTTAACTAAGTAATGAGACCGATTTTCGAAACATGCAGGAAATATTATACTACCTAAAAACAATTTCATAAATTATTAATATAAAGGTTTTTCCAGAAGCATCGATCGAATCTAGCTCGACCAATATTTAGCCAAGGTCTTGCAGGAAAGCACTCCGGGGGTCCCTGACTGTACGTCGTCGATTTAGGACTACAGATATACCTATCTACCAAGTTATTTCCAAAATAAGCACGGCAAATTTGGTTAAAGAACTGATGGGTCAACCCAGTCCAGTGACTATGGGGTAGCGCACATGTCTTGTGACCTTTCCCCACGGTTCGAATTCTGCAGCGTGATTGAGTTTCACCGCATAGCGCGCAGGGCTAAGATTTTTTTACCTGTTCAAATCACTGGCGTAGGGCATTTTGTAAATACTCGCCTGGCTAGCCAGTGTACCTATAATATATATTTAGGTAAAATATATATATATGCGTCTTGCGGTGTGATTTGACAGATATCCATGAGAACCAGTAACTATATGTTAGGCTTAGGTACTCTTCTACCTTCGCTTTATCCCATCTTCGGTCTGAGATCCCATCATCACACGTCGCGGTCTCGCAGAGCGAAAAGGTCTCAACCGTCGTGGTAAATTTAGGTACTAAAATTATATCTGCCCTATGTTACAAAACTGAATTTTAACAAACCTAAACGTAAATAAAACCATACAACCTATATACCGTGGTTATCCTAATGAAATATACTATCATGTTTTGTTCATATAATAACAAATAAAACTTACATGCAGCAGCAGTAACAGGATAAAATGTTTGTTTACATAATTATCACTCAATGACACGATTTGTTCCATTGTTTTAGTAACTAATTCAACTTTGTTTATAAAATGTAACACTCACATAGGGTAGTACTTATATTTTTGCATATACAATTTCAAAATATCACTACACAGCATACAAACTACTTCACATAACAATAATAAAGCAAACACACGAAAACAATGACCGCGTCGCCATTTGCCGCCCGCGAACTGATGATTTCGGCTACCGTTCGCACAAACATTTTCAAAGTTGGTATGGAATAAAAAAATTTACTACTTATTAATTATTTTTATTAGTGTTTGAATAGTAAGATTTATCATACTTAGTATATTCTCAGATGTTTACATGGTTGAGAAAGTTATTTGCTACAAAAATAATAATAAAATCCGGCTAAGCGCGTGTCAGACTCAAACTACCGGCCTACTTATCTCTTTATTCGGAAGTGGTATATGTTTACTCTGATATCTACTTGGTAGTAAGTGATTTGGGAATAATAAACAAAACCAGCTAAGTGCAAGTTGGACTTTTCACTACATTCGTACTTTTTCGAGTGATTTCTTTATCAGAGAACGTTATTTACTCAGATATCTACTTGATTGAGCAAGTGATTTGGAAATTATAAGGAACAAAGCCGGCTATGTGCGTGTTGGACTCCAACTACCGGCCTACTTTTTGAGTGATATTTTTATTACAAAACGTTATATACTCAGATGTTTACTTGGTTGAGCAAGTGATTTGGTAATAATAATGAACAAAACCGGCTAAGTGTGAGTTGGACTTTGTACTACATTTGTGCTTTTTCGAGTGATATCTTTATCAGAGAACGTTATTTACTCAGTTATCTACTTGGTTGAGCAAGTTATTTGGTAAAATGATCAAAACCAGCTCTTCGCGAGTCACGGCGAGAAAGTTCACAACTTGCGTACTTCTTTGAGTGATGTTTTTGTTAGAAGTTGGTATATACTTCGATGTCATCTTAATTTAGTAAGTTATTTGATAACTTAATACAATATCTAATACAATCTTAAATAAAACAACAAAAATGAATATTTTTTTATTTACGAATAAAATATAAATATCAAAGTTACGAACACATTTACAAAATATCACCTACAATTATGTACGTCAAAACATCCATTTACATAAAAAATATCGATATACAAATAAATAAACAAAAGAAACATAATATAGTGAAAAGAGCCTTCATTGGATCGGCTAGACCGCGATCACGGCTTCCACTTGGTGTGGCTGAACGTGACCTCAGCTCTTGGTCACGGCTGATGGACTTGAGACGCCTAAAAAGAAATTACAAATTATACATGTTTATTAAACATACTCATATCTATACTGAAATCAAAACAGAAGTTCCCAAAAACCCAAAAACCTATAGGTGTGATGTTTGCAGTAACATCGCAGTAACGCAAGAAAAACAATATCAAAAAAAAAACTCTGTGGATTTTATGACGGAGGTGGCAGTAATTGAAGGTCACTCCCCGCCACGTTAACAAGACCCATCAATAGGGCTCGGCACGATCTGGTTTGTATCGGGTCGGCCAGCCCACGATCCTGACTTTCACTTGGGGTGGCTGACCAACATCTTCTCTCCAGGTCTCTACTGGTGGACCGAAGGCGCATAAATCTAGAAATAATAAAATGACATTTTTTATGCTTGCTCAACCTACATGAAAACATTTTTCTACGTAAGTACATAACAAATCATTGAAATGTAAATCATTGTAATCCGTTCTACAAATTTAATACGCAAAATTTGATTTACTAATAAAATATAAATTTCAATTTATTTGAGTAACTTCTATGACGTCCTCATCTTACACTGAAATAATGGCTATGAAATAAAATTTTCTCTGCTGACGGTACTTTCATGTGTACATGGCGCGATTTTTATTGCTTTGATACGCAATGAGTGGGTATTTACTAAGTAAAACTGGGTATTATTTATAACAAATAGGTTAAAACAGTGATAATTTGAAATTTTCAGGCATTCGAAGTGTTAGGTTTAGGAGAAAATAATACAAGATTTATCACAATAACAACCATATTGAAGCAGAGAGTTGAAATACAAAAATCTTAGTATTGAAGTCATTCGTTTATGCGGGATTTGGAGTTTACAAAAGTTTTGGTCATTTTTCACCACAAATTATAAAAAGATTTACAAAAAACAAACAATACACACGTATAGGTAATGTTATAGGTATATCTAGTAATCCTACAAAATACAGTCAATCGGGGTAACTTTGACAGATCGCCACTAGATCTTATTATACCTACCTAGCAAATTTTTACCATGTGTAGGTCATGTGAGACAAAAGTGTTAACGTAATCTTTGCTCTCAGATTGGTTTACATACTCTCAAATTACCTATTTAAATACTAAGAATCATAAATTATATAAAAAACTGGCAATTTTGGTTTGTGTCAAAGTTATAACCCATATAGGTACCTAATTATTATTTAGTAACCGGCTAGGACTCGCGTAATATTTACCGGATATTGCTCCGACCAGTTTCGAACTTATTTGAAGTTCTTCGTCTGGGAGTCACGATTGTGCACAGCGTCGAGCGCGGGCCTCAGCACGTAACTAGTTAACTAGAGTCCTAGCCGGTTACTAAATAATAATTATGGACAAAACTCGCGACAGTTTTTTAGCTCATATAGGTACCTACCTACCTACGGGTAACTTTGACACTCATCAGATTTGTCGCCGGCATCATAAGTTTTAATTATGTTATACTTCAGGGTTCACTTGTTTAAATTTTTAATAAAATGTCAAATGAAGTGGAGCCATGTCAACAAGTTAATAAAACCTCTTCCCTCCACCGACCAATCTCCAACGTTTGTTTCCCACTCTATCCACGTGACATTGGCGAAATTGTGGCGACCCCGCAGAAGCCATAAGAAATAAGAAGAAGAAGTTAATAAAACCATTAAAACAAGTAAATAAAACCATTAAATTGTTGTAGGTACCTTGTTATCAGCAAAATTTGCTAGTAGGTAATTTAAAAAGTTTATCACTGAAAAAATCAGTTGCTTGCGAAACATTTTTGAAAGGTTTTTGACCTAAGATTTTTTTACCTGTTTTTGACATTCACATTGTGCGGCAGTTTTGTTTTTTTTTCAGTGATTGTTTACGAAATTTGTTAAGTACATACACAAAATTTATAAATTCTTTGTTATTGCAATAAATTTATCCAACGTAAAAATAAAAAATAAATTGGAAATTCGACTTAAAAGTTAAAATCACAACAATAATGGCCGACTACAGACTATTCACACATATGATTTAAGTTTTTTTTTCGATAACATTTTGTTTGGCATCACAGGAAGTGTCTTTCCACAATTTGTTCGTTCGAAAACGTACTATAACTCTATGAAGTAAAGTAGGCCACAGATAGCTTAGAATAGAAATAATATGCTGCCAATCGCGGGTCTCCTAACTCGGACACCCGTGTGTCCGCGCGACGTTTGAAGCCCATAAACTTCCCGGACACCCGTTGGTCCGCGCGACGCCTGATCCGCATTGTATATGAATATGAATGTATGTATACATTTATATCATCCATATATTTATAATGCAATGCATAATATATAAATGGTTATGATGAAATATTGCTCGAGCTTAAAAAATACATTAGAAATTGGCTTTTCTAGTATAATTGCTTGGGTTAAAACCTACGAATAAATATCTACAGAAGTATATGGGCCCGTTTCAGAACGTCATAATAAAGTTTTGGGTTACTATGCAACACATAAAATAGCTGAATGATAGAAATGACAGTTAACATGCAGCGCGTTTCAAGCTTTAACCGATGGATAGGTTAAATCGATGACTGTGAAACGTAAAGATAGTGTTTTGTTTCGTAAATATGTTCTGGGTAGTAAAACCCGGAACTTATTCGAACATTCTGAAACAGGCCCTAAGTCTCATACAGTTACCGCTTGGGTTTCAGACTCATCAAATTCACAATTAACAAAACACGCACAATCTTCCAAACTAAATTGTATTGGGTCCCTTTTATTCTGTCGTATTGGTTAATTGATTTGGTGCTTCGAAATGATAGCAACCGATTAGCAGCGTCAAGGTTGGTTCTTGTTGCGCCGCACGGTAGCCTCCAAGTCCTCCGCGGTAAGGTTTGCGTTCTGCTATTTTTGAGTTTGACTTACATTTCTTTATATATTTATTCGAGGGTAAAGCGGTACCCTCTTACTAAGTTTTCACTGTCCATACGGTATTTATCCAGTTACAATTCCATATTCTCCTTTTAATGACATTCATTTGTATTCCTAATACATTTTTGGATTAATGTTTTAATCCAACACTAATGTACCTATATCTAAATTTTGTTTTATTACTCCCTTTGGGGTGTCGGGCTAGAATGTCAGCTATCTATTGCTACCTGTCGTTGTCATAAGAGGCGACTTAGGATAAAATAATGGAAGGTGAGCTGCTATCTTAAACTGCGATCCCCAAGACGCCTGCCAAGCGTGGGTATTATGGCAAATCCCCCCTTAATGGGGGAGGCAGTGTTCAGCAGTGGTACTTTTTTATGCCTGATAGGTAACCCTTTGACCACTATCTCACCTGATGGTGTGTGATGAACATCTTCGACCACATCATCACCTGAAGTGATGATGTGGTCGAAGATGTTGTTCAGAAAGCTATACTGCCAAATTTGATGGTACAATTTTTTTATCTTGGATTAGATGTTTTTTGCTAAAGCCGTCTGCATCTCTGATGTCAAATTTAATTAAAGTCAGTACGATGGCAAGTTTAAAATACTGTACCATCATATATTGTCTATGGTGACAAAGATCTATCATATATTATGGGTAACTGAGTTCAAAGTTATCCTCATTTACATAGTAATTAACTTTAAACGGTTTAATTCGCGTGTATTTATCATTATCTTTGTTCTAAAGATTAATAGTTCCTTAATTACTATGTGTAATATTCGCGAAAACCTAAGACAAAATTATCTCCATATAGTTTTATCCTAATTTGGTGACATTGGCCCTAAAGCAGGCAACTTATATTTTATTACAAAACCCATAGATTACAAAGCGTCTTCCGAAGCTTATTTTACCGCTGGTTATAAATATCATGCCTATCTTCAGAGAAATCTTATAAATTACAAGTTCACTGACAACACCGCTTTTTTGAACATCCCCAAGGAAGCCAAAGAAATCGGACCCCTCTTTGAAAATCGTCTTACAAGAAAGGGGAAAAAATTCAAAATTATACCCTTCATGACACCCTATTACTATATCTAGGGGTGAGAAATCTCAATCGATGTGACTAGGTGAAATAAGTTGGGTTCGATTCTGATTTTTTGAATTTATGTTTTTTTGGAATGTATCATAAATATTTTCAACTGTAAAACAATTATATCTATTACATGTTTTATTTATTTATTGTACTTATTTGGCATTGCAATCCAACGGGGCAATGATGTCAGCATGCTGGCCACGCTGCCCACTAGTAGTGGGCTGGAGCATTAGGACTGCCTGTAGGCCTGCAATGGCTTTTAGGTCACCTAAATGTTTTCTTTGGAGTAGTTGTAGTGTTGTATTAAGTTAGTCGTGGATCATTAATAATAATAGTTACTGATGGAGCTTGTATATAACTACAGTACAAATTACAGTTGTCTTTACAACGTCACGCTGTATCTTTTGCTACAGCAGAATAGAATTTTTATCGCACTTCAGTGATGTTTTGAACGAAAAAAGGTCTTAGGAAGACAGCTGGGTAGTTTCTCACAATACTACAAAGGCTGCAATAACATCACCTTGCGTGGTTCAAATTAATGAAGGGCTCACGTAAAAGAAGGCCAAAGGCTCCTCAATAGAACCGTAATGTAAAAACATGTTATTATGATCTACGTGAATTAAAATAGGGTGAATAATAAGTAAATTATCATCTTCCTAGCCCTTTCCCGTGCACTTGGGGTCGGTACAGTATCTGTTCTCTAATAACACATCGGATAACTCAAGGAGATAAATGTTAAAAGGTTTAGCTTTACTGTTATGGTTAGCTGCACAATGTATGCACATTGTGAGATAAGTTTTTTTTTTTTTTTTATACTGAACTAAGTAGCACTTGACCACTATCTCACCTGATATGATGATGCGGTCGATGATGGAGCGCGCTTACCCAGGAGATACATGTTCACGCGCGTTTTGAAGACCCCATATTGTACTTAACTGGAAACACAGAATCAGTCAGGGTATTCCATTCCCTAGCGGTTCGTATAATGAACGTTTTTTCACTTATTGGAAGGATCGTATTCAAGTAAAATGTGTTGATGTAGTACAGCGGTCAAATAGCAGCATGCCACTACGTCAGCAGTAATTGGAGTGTTACTGTATATTGGGCGAACAGATTTGTAGCAAAATTTATTTATATGAGAGTAGTAAGAATATTTAGAAGCCCCGTGGTGTGCCGGGTTAGAATTGCACCCCCCCATATCATCCCGTGGGTGTCGTAAGAGGCGACTAAGGGAAAAATACTGGAAGGTGGGCAGCAGCGCCTTCTTATGAACTGCCAACCTACACTGCGATCCCCAAGACGTCTGCCAAGCGTGGGGATTATGGCAAATACCCCCTTCTAAGGCAAAATTAATTCTAAAACACATGCCCGTAAAGTTTTCTTGGTGGAATAAAATTGCAAAGTTGTTATTTCTATATATGAAGTTATTGTTATATGTAATAAATAATAACTTTATATACGCTATCACATTTATCATATCTCAAGCGTTTACCACACCAACATTTTCCATCACATATCGATTTTCCCGCTCACTACCCCTAATGGTCCCCTCTAATCTCCACATTCTAAAATGTAATGCTTTCATTAACGCAAGGGGTGACTTAAGTAACTTACTGCTTTGAACCCTTTTGCTAATATAGCTAAATATACGAGTACATAGAAATAACAGCATGTCGCTCAGATTTGTATAGGTTTAATTATATCAGAAAATGAAACCATGCTATGGTTTCAAAAAATCGTTCCTTCGGTAACTGTTCAGTAAATAAATACTACCATATTAATGATAAAACTATCAGTGAAAAGTTTTAATAACTCAAGATACAGGAAAGACTTATATCGTTATAAGACCAGTTGCGAAATATAGATCTATTTACTTATTTGGTCCGTTAGGTGTAGAGAAGTTGGGTCCGTAGGGACCGGGAGCTCATCACATTTTCCAAAACTTATCAAAGCGCTTGGTTGATGCGGCGTTATCAAAATGCTGGCACCTATATGGTTCAACGATGCTGCTACCTGGTAGTGTGATCTGCAATGAATTTTAGATTGTTTGAATGTTTTTATTGTAGTTGATGTATTTTTGTATATAGTTCGTAGTATTTCGTTAATAAAGGCATGCTGCTGGTTAAAAAAAAAGCATAATAAAGAGTGCATGTTCCAAAAATGCAAATGCTAAGGTTGAGAAATGGCATCACTAGACTGGATTAGACAAAAAATCTGAACTGACTTGCAATACTGAAGAGCAATAACTTATTGAAGTCGGTACCATGTCAGTACCTGCTGTCACCAGCAGGAATAAACACGTCAAGAAGTAAGACGTGTGTGACAACCTCGACAATGTAGATGTATACCATGCAATTTGTCTAAAAGTGTTCGTGGAATGCCAAATCTTTTTTCTGCGATATAAAATTAATTTTTCTTATAATAATTCAACTGAAAAGTCTATCATTTCTTGGCTATGTACCAATGTTTAAAATACCTATATAGTCCCGAACCGGGTTCCGTTTTAATTTTATTTATACATAAATTACAGTTGCCGATCTTTACCGAAATTTTCTAATGCAATAGTGTAGGTAAAATTCATATAAGTATATAAAATTAATATTTAATGAATATAATAAAATTAAATCAAAAATATATGAAAATAAAAATTAAAATTTAATCAATATCCAATCCAAATAAAGAATAATTGAATCAGAATTGAACTTGACTATAATATAAATCAAATAAAACAGATTTCATAAATTACGTGACTGCAAGCAAATAGGCCAGTTCTTTTGGTAATCTGATTTAATAGACGCAGCTTTCGTACCAAACGTGACATCGCTAGTAAGTTAGTTTCAGCGCGGGGCAACACAAACACCCTATTCAATAACTCATACTTCTTACATGATCGATTGTCACTCGCTCACGTTATACCAGCTACCATTGATAACATTTTGCAATTATATTTCATTCAGGCTTACATGTTGGCAAATACATTTTTAGTATCAGTTAATAGTGTGTAACGGATGTTAATTCAATTTAAATAGGATCAACTTGTAGTTATATTCTACCTAAAATCATGTTTGGATGATCAAGTTAAAAGTTATGCGGTGTCTGACAAAAAAATTATATAAACTATATTTATCCAATCATTGACTCCAATCATACACCACTAATATGTCGTCTTTCCTCTTCTGGAAGTCGGTTGACCACATCACCAATAGCAATAACGACCACTTTTGAATGAAGGCATCCCTTACTATGTTGCCATAATCCTCATGGTTTGCAGTAAAGATGGCATTTCGTCAGAGTGTGCAGCTACCTAGGGTACTTCTCCATTCACTGTCACGATTCCCACACGAGGATATCAGTAGGTACATTTCTAACCCGGCACCCAAAGGCATAAATATGATTATTTTAAAGAAAGCTTAAAAAAAGCCAGTGACGGAAGAGTTGAAAGAGAATCTATACTGGCAAGCCATAAAAAGAGATAAAAACATATAACATGAAGTGTTGAGTATCAACGAGGAAGGCTAAGATGTAGAATAACGCTGCAGGATATAAAAGTGTGAGTACTGAGATAACAGCTAATATGGATCGGAATGAAAATATATATATTGTGTCAACGCCACTAACAAAGAAGTACTAGGTAAGAAAAGGGTTAATGAAGGTGCTATTGAAATTTTCATGTTTTGGAACTATGACTATGCCCGAAGTTAACATTAATTATAAATCAACTCTGAACCTCTAAAGTTCCAACACATAATGTTGACGCAGTACCGCCATAATTATGTAACCACATCAATTCAGGGCCATAATACATGCCATATTGTCAACAACCTGAAATCTTGCTATGCCTTTCATAATACATCGACCAATAAACCCTGACCTCCTGTAACCTTTTTATCTTAGTTACATTTGCTTCTAAGATAGGCGTAAGAGGGGTCTGAGGAGAATGGATGTCAATGCATTTGGTATTCCGGCGGTCAATATGCAGACACGGGAATAATTTAGGGACCACTAAATAGAAGGGATCCATAGTTAATATTCAAAGGGTAGGGGACAATATTACACAATGAATGAGCAGTATACCAACTTTGAGTTTGACTTTCAGTTGGCAATGTTGACATGTTCACCGAAGGCAAAACAGTAGAGAACAAGCAAAAATAGCAATAGCTTTAAAACTACGTAGCTTATAGCCTGAGCCTCCTAGCAGTTCGTGCACGATGGGAATAACCATCAGAAATTTCTCAAGAATCATCTGAATTTATTTTTATTATTTTAGGTAACATGTTCTGGCCAGGGCCAGGTTTTGAAGCAATGATAGTCGGTAATAGCTACGGAATACCGCACCGCAGATACATGATTCGATTCCTACCGCGCCGGCTTGAGCTTCACCGCATTACGGAAGAGCATTTTGCGAATGCTCACCTGGATAGTTGCCTTAAGTAGAAAATCTATCTCCATAACAGTGGTGTTCCAACAGCAGCCCTTGAGAGCCAGTAAAATTACAGACATGTACATGAGACTACAACTGTATGTGTATAATACTAACTCTTGTGATGAAATGCATTTGTAATAGGCAGAGGTTACTGCTTAACATTAGGTAAGCCTCGTGCTTGTTCCATTCCATCACATTCATTACTTTACCCGCTTAGCTTGGGGGAGAATTTTCAAATACGACTGACACCCCTTTGACATCTGTGACCAACATTTATACCCAGAAGACTAACCATCAATTGCCATGTTCTTTACTACAAAAATTACCAAGCTCAAATTGAGATATAATGTACCCTCTTACGGGATAAAATTTCAAAAGGTGCTTCCGTTCGCACTTACCTAACATAAAAGGAACTCAGGTGTCAAATTTCATGCTTCTCGATGAACCGGTGTAAATGTTGTCCGTTAGTCCGTCAAATTATTTTCAGTAGATGCTTTATCTGATGAATAAAAACAACAATTGTTACAAGCAACAACCAACATCAAACATTAAATACGCATTCTCAGGGATAACTCAAATTTAATGAGGAACAAGAAGTGACGAGGTAACACCCACAAAAAAGAATAGTCTATATAATAAATAACTCTTTCTTTTTTAATAGGTTATACAAACATGTTTTTTTCTGGATTGTAGGTTTGTTAATGTTTTTGCTTCACACTAACAAAAATAATATTACCTACTACATGATTTTGAGAGAATATCCGTTTCAATATTGTTTGATAAATTATTTTACGTCCTATAATATAGAATTAAATTCGCAAATCTACAACTGCACCTATTCAGAATAAGTACAGAATGTGTAATTCGTATCAGGAATTCTACCACCCAGAATAGTTTGGGATCCATCGACGAATGTCCACTGCTGCACACCCACGCTTGACAGACGTCATGGAAAGCAACAGTTCCTCAGAAGGCGCCGCTGCCAATCCTCCCGTATTTTACTCTTAATCACCTCTTACGATACCTACGGAACGAGATGAGATGAGAGATATTGACGTATCGAGGTATCGAAATAGTCCTTACTATTTCTACGCCACTGAGATAATATTTTGGTTGCAAATAGGTGGTGGGTAGCAAATAAAGGGAATGCTTGATTTGGATTGCTCTTTGGAAGGGCGTGCGTGAGGGGTATGCTATAACGGAATGTTCATCAAAATATTCTAAATAGATGTTTGTTTATCTATCTACCAAAATACATGCATAATATACAAATATTAACGTTATGGAATAACTAAATTTGAATGTATAAGCATGTTTCTTGTTCATTTAAATTAGTCACGTTGAGGAAACCAAATGCAACGGTGTATTACATTACACTAGATAACTTAGAGAATATAAGCGGCATAGAGGAGATACCTTTTTATATGCCGTTTGGCTATCATTACTTTAATTGCTACTACTGGATGAAGTAAGTGCAACATGATTTTTCTAAGAACAGAACGGATGACAGGAACATGTATTTATTACTAGCTTTCCAGGCGCGGCTCCGCCCGCGCGTATGTCGGTTATCGCGCAAAAACATTTTGCGCAGTTGGATAAAAACTATCCTTTGTTTTTTCCCGGGTCTCAAACTATTTCCATACCAAATTTCATTCAAATCGGTCCAGTAGTTTTGGCGTGAAAGCGTAACAGACAGACAGAGAGAGTTACTTTCGCATTTTTAATATTAGTACCGATATTACTAGTATTTCGGGCAGTGTCTATAATCTATCTTGAGTCAGTTGGAACTGTCAGAAAAGCACCTTATACATTTAATATAAATATTTCAAAACTTCAGAAGATGTACTACATCCCATACATACTCTTAATACAGTAGAGAACGGTCCTGTAGCTGCTATGCTGTGGCAGCTGCAGGATTATGTACTCTATTCACCCTACTGCCATAAAAATGTGGTACGGGCAGAATCGTACCAAGGTTCTAATCCGCTTTGGTAGAGGAACTCCATTCCTAAGTGTTTTGGTTATCGCGGGCAGTTACCATGGAGACCAGTCAGAGATGTGGAAAATACTATCAAGTAGGAGCTCAGCCTTCGGCCTCTCAAATTACAACACGGCCTGCGGCTTGTTCTTCGGCCTTGGGCCTCACCAAAAGCTCGCTCTTCGAGCTCGCTAAACACTGATATAGGACAATTACTTCAAATTCATAAAAACTCCTAATACGGTCGGAAAAATACATTTTAAACTCCAAATGCAGTATGATGCATGAGAGGGGCTCCTGAGAACAATCCAAAATAACAGAATTCAAAAATTACATTGCTATATGACATTAACTCCTGAGTGAACCTTTTGCCCTTGTTATAATAATCGAATAAAACTCAAAAATAACTTTTACAATATTGAAGGAAATATAAGCCTAACCACATTCAAAATAAAGACGATATCTACTCATAAGACAACTACTCAGAATATAGATTATTAATTTTTGTAGCCATCTAGCGACAGAAAAATACTGTCCATTTTAACAAGTGAACTACCTACATGACCTTTTGTTTTCATATTATAAGTTCTAATAATTAAAATTAATGCCATCTAGAGCAAATCAACACCATTAGTTCTAACAACTTTGATTTGATTACCATTGATATATTGATAACAAATGACTGTTCACTAGAAGTTTTTCAATTTTCTAGTAGATGGCTCTGAATTCAAACATTCAAAACAGAACCATCCACAATAAATATTGAAGTTACCTTTAAATGTTATTAAATTATGTAATCTAGTAGTTAGTAGTAATGTAAACTTGAAAGATTAAATTATTTCATTTATAACGAAGGTTATATTTATTTATAGGTTATTTTTATAAGTTATATTACACACTCGTATAATTGCCACACAGAATTTGTAAGGGTCTTCAGTGAATAGCACCAATATGGAAGCTATCAAAATTGAAGAGGCATTATTCTCAAATCACAGTAAATAAGCGTCAGAGTGACAAATTAACGCCCCATGGCCCATAATGGAACTCCGTACGGCAGGACAGCGCGCTAAAAACTTGATTGTCTCTCGAACGTTCTCTCAAAGATGTACACAGATCTTATGATGGATGAGGTATTTCATATATTTCAATGAAAATTGGAATTCAGTATTACGTTCATATATAACGTTACGCATGCATCCAGGAGGGGTGAGCCGAGACCACTTATTTCCATTTGATCTTGATTTACCCAACTCTACAGCTTCCTTGACTCCCATTTTCAGTATGTTAAGGGTACTCTTGACCTGGTCCTTATTTTTTTATTAGGTACAAATGAATATAAAGTGAACCTTGTGCAAGTTCAAATATTTTGTGCATATTACGTACAAGTACTTACATGGTGTAACAAAAACACTAATATTTGCTGGGAGGGCATTCAGCAACGAACAGAGTTTGTCAGAACCGTTGAATTTGCAAATTTCAGAATTTGATCACAATCCATCAAGTTATGTGTAAATTTTTTTTTTTTTCAATTAGTGATATTTTTTTGTAAACAGTGTATTCAGTAATTTATTCAACAATTTCAGTTCAAATTCAGCAGCTCTAAAAATTCCTGTTAAAGCGAACGCTAATTTCTGCAACGATAAATTCAAAACTTTATATATTTTTATAGTTCTGTTGGAAGTGTTGGAAGTTCGTCTGACTATCGTACTTTATCACGTAATGCACGCATGTTTCGGAGAAAATTACTTATGACATCTAATATATTATTATATCACTTATTGTATTGGTTACATTACAACATTACATACGAGTAAACGTAATTATTCATAATATTTCTCGATTTTAGGGGTATATTAAGGAATTGTGTGCATTGGAGCTCAGTAATTCTTGAAGTTATTACGTAATTTATTTTTTATTTCTATTATATTTAACCTGCAAATAACACGATCGTGTAGAATAGCGACCAAACGTTGCTACAACTGCGATAAAACTTATGAAATTATCTATTTCGCGCCATGGTATGCTGTCCAAAATATAGATAAAAATATGCTAGATTAACATTACCTCAAGGAAGGGCGCTATATGCTGGCACACCGATCATGAGCCTAGTTCGGCAGCAGATATTCAAGAAGTAATATATATATGTTAACAGACTTAAAAAAAGGAGGTTCTCAATTCGTCTGTATTTTTTATTTTTGTTACCTCAGAAGTGTTTACTGGGTGAACCGATTCTAATGTTCGAAATTATGATTATGAAAGCTGGTGCTTGCCATCAATATCAAAATCGGTCAAACCGTTTTTGAGATACACTCCAATCACTGAATTATTTTCCTATCTTGTAGATATACTCATTTCCAGTGAATGCCAATCGATCCCATAAGTAACGAAAGACACTAAAAAGGGCGCAATTTTTTTTTACCTAAAAATGGAACCGACTTCAACAAGTAATTTCAGACTTTTGAATGTTGAAGTCGGTTCCATTTTTAGGATAACTCTTTTTTTTCTAGCGTAACAATATGTCTTATGTTATCTTTAGAATATCAATTTAAAGATTATAATATTGATCTTTTATCTTGAAATACTTGTAATTATTTAGACATCAATTTCCACCTTAACAGTACTTGTCACATCCTTCTTCGAGCTTATTCTTCTTGCATCACCGTCCAACGTCACTAAGGATCTATTGATCCGCTTTGACGGAGGCTTTTACTAAAATTATGATGGCACCCGCAAAGTTTTAAGTCAAACCCACTTTGCGACCCCTTAAGGTTTTGGAAGGCTTACAGCTTCAGCAGCAGAGATTCAATCGACGGCAGATGTTTTAATGGATGCTGCATAAAAAAGTCGTAAAGTGCTCGAGGAAGCGCTTGCGTTGCGACAATTTTGACAATTTTGCGCTAGTACCGAAATTTGCTTAGCTGTTCTGAACCGATCAGCAAAGTTAAGCAACGTCCGCCGCGGTCATGAGTTGGATGGGTGACCGCTGGTGACGTTACTACTGAACACTTCCATGCTTTGGAGGGCACGTTAAGCCGTCGGTCCCGGTTGTTGACTTAGGATGGCAGTCGTTATAGCATGGGGGTAGGGCATTTTGCGAATGCCCGCCTGGCTAGCTACCATCCTCAAGTAGAAAATCTGTCGCCAAGCACCTAACGATGTGTTCCGGCAGCTGTTCTTGAGAGCCAGTAATTCTAGTTTAGCCTGAACAACATCTTCAACTACATCATCACTTACCATCAGCTGATATAGGTCAAAGGCTGACCTACCATGAATAAAAAAAAATCTTATATTTTTTTTATGGAATTGTAACTGAACAAGAAAGGCCCTCCTGATGTTTTAAGTGGTAACCTTTGCCTATACCAGATGCATTTCGGTACAATTGACGAACTGCACTCGGCACCCCGAGACATACAGTTGTTAAGTCTCATGTCAAATGTCCTTCAAACCGGAACAACATGCGAGCAATACAACTTGGCTCTCAAGGACTGCTATCGGAATACACTATTAGGTGCTTGGCGAGAGATTATCTACTTGAGGGTGGTAGCTAGCCGGGCAAGCATACGCAAAATGCTTCCACCAAGCGGTGAAGCACAATTAATTCAGGGATCGAACCATGAACCTGCATCATGGCAGTCCATAGCTATTGCCTATTACCTCATTATTACCATTTCTACAAATTTTGTCCAGTAAATAACATCCTTTACCTACACATTACACAATCCAACGTATCCAAAGAATATTAACAAACTTTCACGCTACAACTTGACAAAACTTTAAAATAAATAATAAAAACTTTGACCATTGTCTCGCACCACCAGGTGGCGTTAGGATCAATATTGAAACCAACTTCGAAATGGACTCCGTTATAAAACATTTATGCAGTGAGTGTGGGATACTTTATATATCTTGGTTCGATGTGCTTTGAACTTTGAAATTTTGTTGAAGAATTCTGGATTCGGGAATGGATATTATGGTTTAGGACGCGTTTTAATCGATTCTAAGTAGGTACATCAGAATTAATTGGATTTAGGATTGGTGTATTATTATAAGTTAGGCACTCAATATATTTTTGGTACATGTGATTTTTTTTTATGCCTGATAGGTTAGCCTTTCACCACCATTGCACCTGATGGTAAGTGATGATGTGGTCGAAGATGTTGTTCAGGCTAACCTAGAATTACTGGCTCTCAAGGACAGCTGCCAGAACACACCGTTAGGTGCTTGGCGACAGATTTGCTACTTGAGGGTGGTAGCTAGCCAGGCGGGCATTCGCAAAATGCCCTACCACCATGCGCAAAAAAAAAATTGAACATAAAGTAGCCGTAATATGTGTGTGCGAATCACATGGTTATAAAATAAACAATAAAACTTAGCTACATATCTTAAATATAGTAAATGAAAAGTTAAAAATTTGCTTGTATTATTATATTATTTTTAGCTTTCGACCATTATCTAATCTGATGGTAGGTGATGGTGCGGTTGCAGATGTTGTTCAGGCTAACCTAGAATTACTGGCTCTTAGTGACAGCTGCCGGAACACACTGTTAGCACGGTAACGGCAGCAGTCCTTGAGAGCCTCTGAAATTACAGGCACATGAGACTTAACAACTATGTCTCAAGGTGACGGGCGCAGTGCAATTCGTGACTTGTGACGCAATGTATCTGTTAAAGGCAGAGGTTACAAAGAAGGTATATATTTATGAATCATATTCGTATATTTGTACGAACAGAATGGATAGACTGTTGTGAGAAGTTAATATTTATTTAGGAGATATAAAGGCCGAAGCGCATCCATGAGACCTCTAGTGTTGAATTGTGAGCCCTTTCCTACATCGCAAAACAAAATCTAAAGGTATACCTACACACCTATCCAATTGAGCTAACATAACAATGAGTCATAAATCAAATTTTATTATACACACCTATGCATATTTGTCTTTCTAGCAGATATGCATGGTGGCAGGGCATTTTGCGAATGCCCGCCTGGCTATCTCCCACCCTCAAGTAGAAAATCTGTCGCCAAGCACCTAACGGTGTGTTCCGGCAGCTGTCCTTGAGAGCCAGTAAATCTAGGGTAGCCTGAACAACATCTTCGATCACATCATCACTTACCATCAGGTGAGATAGTGGTCAAAAGCTAACCTATCAGGCATAAAAAAGGTACGCTCTCTTTTGAGCAGTATCTCAATTGATGGTAAGTGATTTTGCAGTTGATGATGTTGTTTAGGCTAACCTAGAAGTACTTATTTATACTACTAATACTTGACGGTGTGAGTCGAACCATAGATCTGCAACACGACCGCCTATAGCTATTACTGCACAGTTATGTTTTGATGGGTCAAATAAACAGAACTTCACTAGCGTCAAAGTTTAACTGAAATGTTGCTACACATTATGATTCACATTATGAAGTAACTGGTCTTACTACCGCCTTTTTGGCCCCTTTAAGGTGACCGGTGGTGAGTGCTATCATCAAGAATTCACAGGGACTAAGAAAAAATATATAATTCTTCAGGCAGCACTATATCTTATACATCGAGAAAAGGGGGTTTAAATCTCGTTGATCTTATAATATATATACTCTCAATCTTAGGTCATCAGATAACCTTTCCCTTTGTATGCCTCAACATGGCACAGTATTCTACGATCGATCTTTTGTAGTCAAAGCTGTTCGCCTGTGGAATTCACTACCGGTTTCTATCAGGCGTGCACAGTCATTGCCCATTTTTAAAACTCAAGTCAAGATTTTTTTCTTGTCTAATTATAATAATTAATATATATATATATATAATTATTTATATACTTTGTATATTTGTCGTTTAGTCCTATTTAAGTTACATCAAAATCGGTTAAGCTGTTTTCACTATATTTACCTATCTCGATGATAATAGTCGTTAACAATGATTGATAATCGATCCCGTAAGTAACAAGGGTCTCTAAAAAGTGTGAAATTTTTTTTACCTAAAACTTGAACCAACTTCAACACCCGAAAGTGTTAAATAACTTGTCGAAGTCACAATATTGTGATAATAGGTACTTTTGAACTATCATGGTACCGACTTCGATACCGACTTCACAACCGATACGTTACATTCTTGTTTTTTTATGTCAATAGTCACAAAAATATTATAACACACATAAAGAGATGTTGAGATAAAAGTAGGTAAATGATGATATTACATGCTACTTAGGCGTGCTTTAATTTTCCAACTCAAACGATGCCAAATCACATTACTCCACAAAGACTTGCAAATCGTAAGTTTCTCTCGAGTTGAAGATCACTTCAGCCCCCTGAGAACGCGACTGAACGCAACACCTGTTCGTGGTTCAATTTATTAAACGAATCCAATTACAGCAGTTTCGTTAGCGTAAACATAAGAAGATTATATTGAGTGTCTTTGAGATTTTGCCTGTGCTTTTGGTTGGTATTAGTTCTGCTTGGTGAATCTGGGGTTGTAGAAGGATGTATAGCTAACAAGAAGATATGTAATACGATTTGCACCTGCAAATAGAACATCTAGTCGTTTTATGGATAATTCAAAAGCTTTCGACAGGGCAAGCACGAAAACCTTTTTTTTTATTTGATTGTGACGGGACAAGCCCAAAGCCCACCTGATGTTAAGCAGATTACCCTCTGACTATAACAGATGCATTTTGTCATATTGAATTGTACTGCGCCTGTCACATTAAGACATACAGTTGTTAAGTCTTATGTGCACGTATTTTTCCTGGACCGCAAGGACTGTTGCCGGAACACACTGTTAGTTGCTTAGCGACAGATTTTCTACTTGAGGGTAACTAGCCAGGCGGGCATTCGCAAAATACTCTTCCACCATGCGATGAAGCTCAAGCCGTCGGTGGGGATGGAACCAGGGACCTGCGGCGCGGCAGTTCATAGCTATTACCGCTCGGCCATCATTGCTTAAAAAACCTAATGCAAACATCCTGCACAAGGCTTGCCCACTGGCTTTTGCACTTGAATTTCGGACTTCTTGATGTAACAATCAATAAGATTACTCGTTGAAAGTTGCTTCTCTGATCTATTGGCAATTAATGTCGGAGTTCCTCAGAGGTCTGTATTATTTGCTGCACTTATTCTGCTACACATCGGTAAAGCAAATTTGGTCAAGTTCAATACTGCAAAAACCCCTGTAGAAGTGTCTTTTTTCTGTGATACGGTGTAAAATCAATCTGACTCTCCGAAATGTAAATATTCGTACCAATAACAGATGCCATTCAGCTCCGAGGTAATACTTTCACGCTTAACAACTTTGGCGCTGATGTTGAGATTTTTACTTCAATCAAAGGATTTTCAATACAAAAATATTCTTATACTATATTACTAAACATTGACATTTAACATACATTTAATTTATATTAAATCCGGATCTGAAGACTTTTTTGTATAAAATATCGTCTATCTTCGAATTTAAGAATGTTTATAAGTCACCTATCTTATTAAAGTTTAGTACCACGTGTGTGCAAGTTGAATAAACCTTGATTTAGGAGGTAAAAGCACAAAAAAGTAAACTGAATCGCGATTCTATTATTTACAAGTAAAGTTTTACCTTAACAGCCCGTTTTTGAGTCCCATTTGAAAAATAATGCCTTGAAGATGTAATATAATATATTATGTTACTAGCTTCGCCCGCGAATAACTCTGAGTAAACGGATAAAAAATCTATAACATCGGTTTCCAAGACCTGTGTAGTATGAACCTACTAAGTTTCATCAAAATTTGCTAAGCCGTTTTGTAACCGCTGAGCCGTATGATACGTCACACTTCTTTTTTAATGAAAGATAAGTGTGACTGAGTAGTTTACATATTTAAAACATTCTAACATTGTAATTTTTGCATGAACGCCTGCGAAGCGAATAAGATTTTAATTTTTTTTTTACCTAACAAGCTGTAGGTCCACCTGATTTTAAGTGGACTAACCTTTACCTACAACAGATGCATTTCGTCACAAGTCACGAATTGCGAATGCTGCTAGTAATTTAGTAAAATTACAACGAATTTTTTTATACAAGCGAGATTCGAACCCACAACCATCCGTCCCTATAGCTGGGACATGCTCTTCTAAATTACCGTAATGAAACAGTAATTGCCCAAATGTATTCCTTCGCTCCCATCGTTTCAGGACATATACCCGCCAGCCAAAGTGTGAACTTTCATATAAACTCAACTTGTTATTAAAAAAAAACTCGCATGTAAATATAGTGTATTATTAGACATATCGTTTTTGGCTTAAATCCTTTTTCTTTTGGACTGTAATTAAAATTTTTATTATATAGCGTTTAGTATATAGCACTCGTTTTTAGGAGTTTGAGCCAGTTATTCGTAGCTCCAGATTTATTTAAAAAGTATAGTACACATGTATAAATAACTTCCCATTATAGAAAGTTCATTATATTCCCCATGTTTGTGGTGCAATAGAAATATTAAAAACATGCTTATTTTTCTTGAAAGAGATGCTTAAAGTTGGGTTTTTATTTTATCTAAAATTACGAGTTTTTGAGGTAGTGTAATTTCAAAACTGTATAATTTAATGAAAATCTGATGCACCACAAACCTAGATATTAGGGTAGTGATTACGTAGGTAAAAAATCATGGAGTTTTATTCACTATTATTAAAATGAGATTGGAGCTGAGTTTTGTATGGGGGCGTTCGTCTAAAATATACCCTTAAGGTTGAACTGGCGACTCACGTTTCCATACAAACTTTGAAGGATGATCTGTTCCTTATTTGAGGTTTTAGGTCCACAATTAGATATGGTATCGATTGATCTCTTCATTATCTAGGCTTGTATCGGTACAAAAGTTTTTAAATATAATTCAAGTGAAAGTTATGAGCCATAAAAAAAATATATGAAATTTTTTCGAGGCTAACAACTCTTAAGTAAATTATATTTTTAAAATGTGTAACCTTACAAGCCTAGATATAGTAGAGATCAATTTATTTATTTTATTTCATTTATTTATTCAATTAGAACAGTTAGAAACACCACATACACTAACGATAAAAAATTATAAAAACATTAAATATTCAATAAAATGTCAAAAATTAAAATAAATTACAATTTATAAATACAATGTCAACTAAGTGAATATTCCAATGGTGATTCAAAATAATAGAAATAATAGTAAATAATAGACACAATTTAAAATAATATCAATCGACATCATGCTTAGTTGTGGACCCTTTGACGTGTGTATGGAAACGTGAGCGGCCAAATTCTCGAGAAAAAAAATGAACTTTATACAGTCAAAGATTCAAGTCACTATGTTTCATGCTGTTATTTAAAATAAATAACTGGGCTACCTTTAAACCAATCTCGTTCAAAACTAATTCGTTTGACAATATCTTAGCGCAAGTATTGGGGTTCAGCAATTAATTTGGACCCGCACTGCGGTCTACTCCAGACGCGGTTCCACAAGTACGTTCCACTTGGAACTGCGAGCTTTGTTCAGCTTCAGTTGAATATTGCAATGTTTGCAATAAGAATAGAAGTATAATTACAATAATATCAGTTCACGTAGCAATATTGTAGTAAAAAACTTTTTAGGAACACAATATCTGCAAGGGTTTATTTATTTTTTATTTTATTACCGATTTAAAAAAAAAACGGACGAATCAACCTCTTCGTTTTTTTAAAGTCGGTTAAAAAAGGAGAAGGTTCGCAATCAGCTGTTTTTTTATGTTAGTCACCTCCAAACTTTTGACTGGATGAACCGATTTTGATTTTTTTTTCATTGCAAGCTGATGCTTGTCCTTTACTCCTATTTAAATTTCATCAAAATCAGTCAAGCCGTTTTTGAGTAACAATCAACAACTTACATTGTTCTACAAACAATACAAATTTTTCAATTAGCTTTATATTTGTAAATGGTGACGCAAACCTATAATTTTAATATTTGTATTTATGCAATATTTGCGCGAGTATTTGGACGTGTAATGTGTCTTCAATTTCCCATAGGAATTTTTGTATATTATCTTTTACGTTTACTACATAAAAATCACACTAAAGAGGTCGTTACATTACATTACAAATTTACGAGAGGAACAATAATAGTCATGTGCAGGATTAATGTAATCCGCAGAGCATGCGTTATTACAAAAATAACATATCTATTATAAGAGCCAAGTGAAACTCCACCCCAAGGCCCCAACACAAGAGACACAAATGTGTAGCTCCAATACAAATGGCGAATCGGCCGCAGCAATCAATTATAAAACAGAATTGGGTTCCGTACGAAACACTTCCTTTGTTTAATAATGTATTGGTGTAATAATTTAATTTGTGAATGGTATCGAGCTATTGTTTCTTTGGGCTAAGAATTAATGGCGGCAAAACCTCTTCAATTGCGATAGGGTGAGAGCTTGAGTTAGGTTATCGATAGGTAGATCTACTAAATGTTAGTGAAACGGAAATAAATTTTCCTTGTTAACAATCAGTTACACGTGTGGGTCACAAGCCAGTAATATATTTGCAAGTTATTTTAAACAAAACGTAAACAGAATAGTAGTTTATGCAACTGTCATATAATAGAGGGTATTAAAACATGAGAGTAGTTTTTTGAAACGAGCCACAGGCGAGTTTCAAAATAAGATTACAGGAGTGTTTTAATACCTAATTATATGCAGTTGCATACACTACTTTATTTAATCTCATGGCTATAGGTAGCTAGCTACATTAAATAAAATGCAATACAAAAACCAGCGCGTTGCGCGCGCAGCGCGCTCACCACAGATAATGTGTACTTAAGGCGATCCTGGCCAAAAAACGCCATACAAGAATTAACTTTTCTCAAAGAAAAAACTCGGTTATTAAACTGAAAAAAATATATGTTATTTTTAAGCATATTCTTGAGTTAATTCATAAATCTGATCCACATAATAAATAACTTCACTCGATAGAAAAAAATCCTAAAGTTACCTCTATTTCGAATTTAAAAACGATTTTTGACTCCCTTTTTACCAATCTTTAATTTTAAATTATTTTTTTATACATTACTTATCAATAAAAGTAATTAAATCATAAATAAAAATGTAAAAAAGTTATCATGTTAATTTTATATGATTTTTTAACATGAATTCATGGCATCAGAGCTCGCTCACTTGACCGCCAGTGCGCTCGCAGAGCTCGTCGACGTAGGACCTGTGTCAATTTTTTCGATCTACGCAGCGCCACACAGAACAGGATCAAAATGAATATCAAACAACAAAATAAAACATGCTCTGGGCTAACTTTCGACTCGTTACGCTTATCTTGATGACTTCCTGATTGACGGTGAATGACAATTGATTTCGTAAGTAGTGAAAGTTAGTATCGTGAAGGTTAATATGTGTGTTAATATTAAGAAAAGGGCTTTTTTTTTACAAATAAATGGAACTTTGAAATAACTTGTCGAACTCGGTACTGTGATAGTTCCAAAGTACCTCTTATCACAGCAGCGCAAAATATTCTTCGAAAGGTTATTTTGTACTTTTGGGTGTTGAAGTCGGTTCCATTTTTTGGCAAATAAAATTATTTTTGAATCTTTTTAGTTACCCTTGCTACTTACGGGATCGATTGTCATTCATTGGCAACGACTATATCATCAAGATAGGTCAATATGTTTCAGTTATTGGAGTGTAACTCAAAAACGACTTGAACGATTTTGATAAAATTTAAATGAGACTAGACGACAAGCATCAGCTTTCAAACAAAAAAGAATTTTTGAAATCGGTTCACACAGTCAAGAGTTGCGGAGGTAACAAACGTAAAAAAACAGACGAATTGAGAACCTCCTCCTTTTTTGGAAGTCAGTTAAAAAAGGGGGAGGTCCTCAATTTGTCCGTTTTTTTTTTACCGAACCGATTTTGATAATTTATTTGATTTGAATGTTGATGATTGTCGTGTGATTTTATTTAAATTTCATCAAAATCGATCTAGCCGTTTTTTGAGTTACACTCCAATAACTGAAAGGTTTTTTCCTATCTTGATGATATAGTCATTGCCAATGAATGACAATCGGTCCCGCAAGTAGCAATGGACACTAAAACGGGTGAGTATTTTTATTTATCAAACCTACTTCAACACCCAAAAGTGTGAAATAACTCTTCGAAGTCGGGACCATGTGCACAATATTGTGATAATAGGTACTTTTGAACTATCACAGTACCGACTTCAACAAGTTATTTCGCACTTTTGAGTGTTGAAGTCAAGCCCATTTTTCGGTAAAAAAAATATATTGAATTTAGTATTGAATTTGTTAGTAAATTTGAGGCGTCTTTTTTATGATTATAGAAATAATAAGTGACATTAAGCGATTTTTAAAACTGGATGGATATAAATTAAATTATAAGTAAAAACATAAATCTGGCTGTATGGAAACTCATGTCACGTCACGACCATGATATGCGATGTCACACCCGTGACTTGAACTAGTTTTTTGATAACTTTCTAGGTTCAATAAGCTTGCTAAAATGCAATGAAATTATTGTTTTTATATCTAGTTTTAGCCAAATGCCTAGTATTTCGTACCCAGGGTCTAAGATAATGAAGTAAATAATCAAAGCCCAGTGTATGGGTATACACTGGGCTTTCAGTATTAACTTCATTACCATATATAATCAAATCTGTACTTTATAATTTTTAGTATAGATTTACTCCACCCTTTTTTAATTATTACATGATAATAATAATATATATATTATAAATTCAAAAGTTAGTATGTGTTTTAGCTTCTTAACCGACTTCAAAAAAGGAGGAGGTTTTCAATTCGTATATTTATTTTAAATGTTTGTTACCTCAGAACTTTTTACTGATAAACCGATTTATATGATTCTTTTTATATTTGAATGTTTGTCGTATGGTCCTATTTAAATTTCATCAAAATTGGTCAAGCCGTTTTTTAAGCCGTCGGCCCCGGTTGTTGTCTCACGATGGCAGTAGTATCAGCATGGTAGTAGGGCGTTTTGCATTTTGAATGCCCACCTGGCTAGCTACCACCCTTAAGAAGAAAATCTGTCGCCAAGCACCTAACGGTGTGTTCCGGCAGCTAACCTTGAGTGTTCTAGGAGTAATTCTAGGAGGTAACCTGAACAACATCCTAGACCACATCTTTAATAACCATCAAGTGAGATAGTAGTCCAAGGCTAGCCTATCAATAATTATAAAAAAAACATGCATTTATTAATACTCGTAGTAGAATGATACACAAAGTTGTCAATGACTATGATTAAATGAAATCATCAACATTCATTTTAGCACCTTTGTGGCAAGCCCGCAGTAGCCACTTAATCGATCATTAATTATGTATTACTGATAATTAATTAACCTCAGTCACAAACGAGATGCCCTTAGTCTGCCATAATGAACACTGCATCTATTACGATACTACTAGTCATAACAAGCGCTCTAGGCGCACGCCTATTAGTAAGGTACATATCGGACGAACTCAAAAATTTTGCTCTATTTTAGCGAACACGTTTTAGGTGCCCACCCCACCAACTTAAGCATAGTGAGGGGTAACCAACTCCAACTTCTTTAACAAATATTTGTAGTTCACGACCGTGTAGAATAAGTTTCACTCGTCTGTGGAAACCGCGGTGTAGTTGTACTCTTATCTGTTTTTTAGTTACACTCCAATAACTGAAAGGTTTTTTCCTATCTTGATGATATAGTTATTGCTAATTAATGACAATCGAATCCGCAAGTAGCAAGGGACACTAAAATGGGGGAATTTTTAACCGACTTTAACACTCAAGGGTGTGAAATAACTTGTTGAAGTCGGGACCATGCGCACAATATTGTAATAATATGTACTTTTGACCTATCATGGTACCGACTTCAACAAGTTATTTTGCACCTTTGAGTGCTGAATTCAAGCCCATTTTTCGCCAAAAATTTGCTTAACACCGCTGAATGGATTTAGATGATATATCATAAAACGTATTCTAATTTTTATCTCGATTTTCCGAACGGTTCCTGAAGGATCAGGAAAACCAATTTTGATGAATGGAATCTAGATATGTTGTAATTGATTGTTTGAAACTATATCTAACTCGTGTAGTTTTTAACGCAATTTGCGAACCATATACTATTAATATGTACACAATGGTTAAATTAAGGTTAGTAAATTGTTATCACTATTGTTAGGTCCAATGCCAAAAAATATGAGTTCAATTTATTCTGTTGTATCTCTTTATACTTGTTATCTGGGGAATCCTCAACTCAACTGTAATAAAATATATATTTAGATTTCTTTTATGTATATCACACATAAAAACTCTTTACATTTTCGCAAGCTCATTGAACCTAGAAAAATACTAAAATACTAGTTCAAAGTCTCGGGTGTGACATTGAGTACCATAGTCGTGACGTAACATGAGTTTCCATACAGCCAGATTTACGTTTTTACTTATAATTCAATTTATATCCATCTAGTATTAAAAATCACTTAATGTTACATATTACTTCTATAGTTATAAAAAAATACTACTTAAATTTACTAACAAATCCAATACTTATGCAATTTCTCAATATAAAAAAATGTTTACCGAAAAATGAAACCGACATCAACACTCCAAAGTGTGAAATAACTTGTTGAAGTCGGTGCCATAATAGTTCAAAAGTACCTAGTATAACAATATTTTGCGCATGAAACCGACTTCGACAAGTTATTTCACACTTGAGTGTTGAAGTTGGTTCCATTATTTGTTAAAAAAAAATTAAACTCTTTTTAGTGATTCTTGCTACTTACTGGATCGATTGTCATTCACTGTCAAAGACTATAATATCATCAAGATAGGAAAATATTTTTCAGTTATTGGAGTGTCATTCATGATACTTGTCGTTCAATTTCATTTAAAAATCAAACGACAAGTATCAGCTTTAATAAAAAAAGAATTATCAAAATCGGTTCACCCAGTCAAAAGTTCTGAGGTAACACACATAATAAAAAATATAGACTAATTGCGAACCTCCTACTTTTTGAAGTCGGTTCAGAAGCTAACACACATACTAACTAACTGAGTTTATTAGAAATATGTTAAAAACCTTATCTTACAATTTTCATAAACTACTTTTATATAGTAACTTAAAATTCATTTATTAATTTTTAATTCCAAATAACATTTTGATTTATAACAGTGCGCGTATAGACACATTATATCTAAATATAGTATCTGTTGGCCTGTTTTATGACTTAATTTTTTTAGTTTTACGGGATATGGTTCTACTGTATCTTCAATAATGGACACTATCTGGCAAATTTTATTTTTATTTCTGGCCAATTTTGCTAGAAGGCAAATATCTGCCTGAAGATGGTTGCCTTAATGAGCGATGATTATGAAGTAAGATTTGTACTCATTGACTTTGAATTGAGCACTCTGTACAGGACAGCTTTATGAAATTTATTACAATGGGGCTCCTGTCACAACCAAGACAATTGATACATATTTTTAGTTTCAAAAATGCTCTCTATAAGCGCTCAACTTTGTAACGTTAATCGTTACATATATACGTATTCTGTATAAAATATTTAATATATTTAATATGTAAACTTAACAAGTATCGTTTTGGATAATATATTTTTTATTAAACTTCCAAACAGTTCATTGGAATGAGCTTAAATTATATCAAAAATATTGTGAAATTTGGTTTTATTTTAAACGCGAGATATAATTCTTTGAGATTTGTTATTATGTTGAATACATGGTCTGAAAATAATAATTTAAAAAACTTAACTAAAACTAAACGATTCTGTCTCGACCATGGGCCACTCGCCACAACCGTGGTTCTATGAAAACCACGGTTGTGACGTCCATGGATGTGAAATGTTCGCACCGTGCTATAACTACAAAGATTAAACAAAAGTAGCCATCTTAAAACTATCACTAGATTAATTGTTATTAAACACACCAAATTAATAAAAATCTGCGAAGACATATTCATAAATACATATTTTAAGAGCCACGGTCTTGACAGCATAAGGGTACTCGTTTTACAAAATAACTAATATCAAACTTATTTTTACGCAGCTATATCACTCGACGCCATTAATTAATAGGACAACTGTGACAGACAGACTTGTTACTGAATTCTGGGAATCTCACATGACATGGTTGTGACATTTAATGTGTTCTTTTAATGAAGTTTATGTATATATATATTTATTTAAAATATAATAATATTACCAAATTACCATTTATGAATAGGTGCATTAAACGGCTTTCTCTATAATCAGTACTAATATTATGCGAATGTACTATAAATGCGAAAGTAACTCTGTCTGTCTGTTAGGCTTTCACGCCAAAACTACTGGACTGATTTGAATGAAATTTGGTATGGAAATAGTTTGAGACCCGGGAAAAACATGGGATAGTTTGTATCCAACTGCGCAAAAAGAGGTTAATGTTTTTGCGCGATAACCGACAAACGCGCGGGCGGAGCCGCGCCTGGAAAGCTAGTAAAAATATAATAGAACCTTAATATATTAATTTAATGTAGTTCTCACAAATAAAAATGTTTTTCTTAAGAATGATAATTTACCCATCTAAAATAACCGTAGGTACACAATAAACTGTATAGATATATAAACACTACTGTTCTGATCGAACCCCTACAAGACCCGATTATTTTTCCGGCGTATGTACCAATACACGACAAATGTTAATTCCATTCTAAAATGTCATACTGACGTGATCTCCGCTACGTAGGTAGGACTGTACTGTACCTTACCTGGAGAGCTAAAAGCGTGCACGCGGCGCATCGCACACAACTCTGTGTCGCGTAAATGAATACGTCGCGCTCGCATAAAATACCTAAAGTCGTGGAAAGCCTCGCCTTAAATTGAATTGAAACCTCCTTGGTCGGGACACATTGTACTTTAATAATTAAAGAAATGTTTTAAAGCATTGTTTTCTTAGGAGAATAATGCTTTAATTTATTTTTTTCATAATTAAAATATTACGATTATATTAAGGTATAAATATACTTAAATACGTTGTATTACACATTATTTTATTACACAAATACACTATTGTGTAATAAAATACCACTTGATACCAAACGAGCTCCGTCCTTAAATGTTTTTAAAGACAAAGTTAAAGCTTTTTACCTGTCGTGAGAGCATAAGCTCCATACATGTAAACATCATATTTATATACTGTTTGTATATATGTATGTATTTTGTATGTATATGTATATATTATGAAAGAATACATTTATTATCTTTATTGTATATTATATTGTAAATATTTATAAATATCAATACTATTGAGGATATTTGTACACCGCCATCCCTTGTCAAAACTTGCTCCTCTCCTAAGGTTGTCTGGAAGAGATCGCTTTGAGCGATAAGGCCGCCTATTGTTCACTATTATAAGCTAAATATTTTTAATTTTGGTATAGTTCAAGGTGTTCAATAAAGAGTTTATCTATCTATCTATCTATCTATTATTACACAAATAATTAAAAAATATTTTTTGTTTAAACGGCAAAAATTACTCACATAAGGGATCAAGAAACACTCACATTTTAGAAGCGCTCGTACCTAGCGATGTTTGCTTAGCTGTTCTCAACCGATGAGCTAAGTTAAGCAACGTCCGCCGCGGTCATGAGTCGGATGGGTGACCGTTAGTGACATTACTACTGAGCGCTTCCATGCTTCGGAGGGCACGTTAAGCCGTCGTCGGTTCAGGTTCTTGTCTTAGGATGGCTGTTCCGGAAGGAGTCCTTGAGATCCAGTAATTCTAGGTCAGCCCAAAAAAAACCTTCGACCACATCATCACTTACCATCAGGTGAGAAAGAGGTCAAAGGCTAACCCAACAGGCAAAAAAAACGAATAATGAATAATAGTTTATCAATATTTTGAGATAACATTATTATGTCTTACTTAGAGACAGTTTCGGAGCAAAATGATAAATGCCACGTAGGCGCAAACCAGAGAATTTCCGAACTTATCGCTTCTACACGAAACCTCTGTTGACTCTTCTTTCTTCTTTTACAGCACTATAAACGAAGTTTGGAAATGTTTTTGGAATATACGTTGGAATTTTTTTCATATATTTTCTTCATTCAAACGTGTGAGTCTTTTTAATTGCTGATAATCGAGGCTTTGACCACTATTCCATCTGATGTTAAGTGGTGATGTGGTCGAAGATGTAGTTTCGATCGTATTTTCGCCACTGCCGCTGCTCCCGCCGTCTTGGAAGTGGATGGTAAATGAGACGCCGCAAGCGTGTCAACGCAAGTGGCATCCCAAACTAACGGCCTTCCACGAAACCAGGGAGTTAAGGTCATTCCGTCAGGTCTCTTGCCATCGTCACGTGCGATACCGTTCGGCTCAAGAATAGCCGGCACGTTTACGGTAGCAAGAGCCCTGCGGATGACATCATTTAAAGAGGCGTGGCGAGAAAGGCGGCCAGCACTTCGACGGCAGGAGAGGCCGTGGTGTCCTTGGCGATCTACTGGAACTCCGCAAAAGCAGTTATGTGGTTCGAATTTTAATTTAATTTTAATTTTTTTTTTTTTTTTTTTTTTTTATTTTTTTTTAATTCTATTGCAAATTATTTTAAACAGTACAAATAAAAATCTTGTGCGGGATTGAAACCCGCGTCCCACGAACTGTATGCATTAACTATATTCCTTAATATAATTTCAAAAACTATCCCATGATATGCAATCATAACATTATCAAAGTTTTTCAAACATCACCAAACATGAGTGTTTTTCTTTGAATGAAAACCGTAGGGAGAGTAGACCTCGTCGACCATTTACCATACACCTCGTCAACATTTGGGTCCCAGGCATAGAACATAATAATAATACTTTCCAGGCGCGGAAATGCAATAAGGTTCTTCCAAAATACATATTAGGGATTGATTCCTAAAAATTTCTTTGTCAAAATCAAATGAATAACTGACCTGAAGATCAAACCCGGCCTCCAGAGAACAACGTAACGTCTTACTCCACTAGAGCAACGGCAATCACATAATTTAATTGTTGTAATATTTGACAAGTTGTTGAACCAAGTCGATCATGCCTTACGGCCACAATACTTGACTTAACATAGTTGTTAAGTCTCATGTGCCTGTAATTTCACTGGCTCTCAAGGACTACTGCCGGAACACACCGTTAGGTGCTTGGCGACAGATTTTCAACTTGAGGCTAGCCAGGCGTGCAATCGCAAAAAGCCCTTCCACCATGCGATGAAGCTCAAGCCCGCGGCGGGATTCGTACCATGGACCTGCTGCGCGGCAGTCCATAGCCCATGCCACTGAGCCATCACTGCTTCAAAGATCTGAATATAATTCAATTTAATAAGAAAATTTATAAATGGTTGCAGGATAAAAACATTTATAGTGTAAAAGACTTCCTAAAATAATTTAATGATACGAGTATAATAATATACCTAATTAAAATAGTACTAATATGCATGCTACTCTAATACTAGCAAAACTTGAGCACTTTAATTTTATAATAACAACTTTATACAATGTTTTACGCAAATAAATAATCTATATTTTATAAAATACGGATCAAACACACATAAAATACTCAGTTGAATAATTTGTACCACATTTCCCCGCTCTGAGCTCGTCCGAGGATTAATTTACAATATTGACATAAAGGGTTAAAAATGGTTTTAACGATATTAATATGGCATAAAACATATGAAAATATCAATACTATAATTTTCATACAAATATGGAGCATACGAAGAGATAAAAAGTCTTTTAAATGCATACGAATACGGCAACACTGAAACCTATTTTGGCGCTAAATTCGTTTAGCGGACAATTTGGATTGAGCGAAGAGTTGTGTTGCCAGTAAAATATTTCGAAACTGACCGTTTTTTTAAATAAACATTATATATTACGTTATGCAATATTAAATATTATACTAGTAGTCATTCCAGCTCTCTCGTTGTGTTAGGTCCTTAAGTTCACCGATCAGAATACATTTTAAGGTCAAAGATTTCGTTAATATATTTACTAACTCACTTGATGAAATATCTATTTTTGTTGCAGAAAATGTTTACTCTCTTTGAAGATCCTGTATCTCAAGTCCCAATAATGTTATTGTCCGTTATATTATTGAATATATATATAGTGAAGTGATGTTTCTGCGGCGTTTTGGTCGTTTCGGACGTTTGTAGTTTTGTAGTTATCTTTTTCCGGAAAAAGATAACTACAAAACTACAAACTTCCAAAACGAACAAAACGCCGCAGAAACATCACTTCACTCGGTTAGGTAGCCCTAGCTTCTGAGTCAATAGCTTTTCTCTGATATATGGTACAACTTAGGTATATAATAATATGTAGAACTTATGCATGTTAAATATAGCACTTCTATAACATTTGTGGGTCATAGCTGACCTCAAGGAGCTGTCGCCTTTTACAATGTTAGCACGTGCTTGTTTAGCCAGACATTCAACTAAAAACCACGCCGCCACAAAAGTGCTTTTGATTTCATTTCCATATTGTTTTTGTGAAGAAAGAAGAAATTCTAAAGAGTTCATGTTCATATTACTGTCGTTGCAGTTTTTTAAACAATTTTAGATTTTTTTATGCCCGACTATATTATTGAAGCGCTCATAGTGAACTTTGCTTAGCCGTTCTGGTCTGATCAGCTAAGTTAAGCAACGTCCGCCGCGGTTATCAGTTGGATGAATGACCGCTTGTGAAATTACTACTGAGCGCTTCCGTGCTTCGAGGGATTCGTTAAGCTGTCTATAATGGCAGTCTTTACAGCATGGTGAGCAATTCTGGCTAGCTCAAGTAGGAAATCTGTTGCCAAGCACCTAACGATAAGTTTCGGCTCAGCAGCTTACCTTTAAGACCAGCAACTCTAGGTTAGCCTGAAAAATATCTTGAACTACACCATCACTTACCATCATGTGAGATAGTGGTCAAAGGATAACCTATCAGGCTTGAAAAAAAATTCAAATAGATTGTTCATACGAACTGTCAAATATATTTTATCAGCGGCCGCTTCATGAATAAATGGCACAGTGACTAGCAGATTTTTTTAATTGCAGGGAATTGAAATAAATACCTTCTTTCTGTCATATCACCAACTCATCAATATCTTTAATTTTAATTTCCAAGTTATACGGGAAAGTTTGAAGTTGGCAACACCAAATCACACGATCATAAAACCTATTCTAGATTTGTATCATAAAAATAAAATATGATTTCACAAATAGTACGACTCTCAATTCGATTGGTAACATTCAGAGCGAGATTTAGAACGTTTTATTGTAACCATTTTGGTTTTAGTTTTGATACATTTTACAGCAGGACTGTTTTGGTGTTGCGATATTTTTGAGTTTAAGTTAGATTGTATATTTGAAGTTTTTTTAGTAACTAATGATCAATGCATTACATTATTCAACATTTTATGGTAATGCGCCCAATCTTTGCTTTGCTCATTAAATCTATATGTAAAAAGAAATAACAAGAAGACATTCATATTATACCAACGTTAAACTTGGTAGTGGTGACATATTTAAGCCGTTTGGTGCAGAAACATTGGGCCCGTGAGTACCGGGAGCTCATCATATTTCCCAAAACTTAACAGGGCGCTTGGTCGATGCGACGCGTGATCAAAATACTGGCACCTATTTCACTCATCGAATAAGGATTGCTATTCAACGGGTCAATGCTGCCAGCAAGCTGGGCACGTTGCTAACTAGTAGTCATCATCATCATTTCAACCAGTCCACTGCTGGATATTACCCTCCCCATCGATTTCCAAATAGAACGGTTAGAAGCGGCCTGCATCCAGCGTCTTCCTGCGACCTTAATGATGTCGTCCGTCCACCTTTTGGATGGTCTTCCGACGCTAAGCTTGCTGGTTGGTGGCCTCCATTCGAGAACCTTTCGGCGTCAGCGACCATCAGTTCTGTGTGCTATGTGCCCTGCCCACTCGCTACCCGCGGGGCTATGTCGGTGGCTTTCGTTTGTCTACGGATCTCTGCATTCCTGGTTCGATCTCGTAGCGAAACACCAAGCATGGCTTTCACCATAGCTCGTTGAAACTGGTAGTGCGCTGGAGCATTTGGACTGCCTGTGAGTGCAATTTATTCATTCTAGTAGTGGAATTATTGTCGTATATAATCAAAGGCCTTTGATTATATACGACAATAATTCTTAGTTTTTTTGTTAATAAAAAAAGCTTGAAAAAAAAGATAACGGTGAATAGTACAAAAATCTATACTGAAAATCTTAATTGAAATGTTGCATGAATTTGGTTTCTTTAATTATTTCATTATTTAGCTGATGATATTGCATAATACATTCAAAAACAGGCAACACTTTACAAGACGTAAAGTCAAGTCGGTCAAGTCAAGATCAAATAACTTGTAATCTTATCTGTATACTTGTAATTAGGATCAAAATAATCAAAATAACTCTGCTTCACCATGTAAAATTATATCAATTTGGTAGCTGATAATATTATCACCTTGAAACGTGTGTGTACATTAGAACTGTCGACCTCTATCGAGACCTTAAAATGGACATCGTTTTGGATATAATAATAAAACATGTAGAAGCTCACGAACACATCACCACCACGTGAATGATGAGGCAATCCAGCTCAGTGAAAACACAGACATAGTGAGAAGGCTAATAGGACATAACCTTTTGAATTAGTGTAGTTGAGTGACAGTGATAAGTAGTGAAGTGAGTGCTACATATAAAGAAGACTAAAACACATAGTGTCTTCCTAGAGACAATAAGATAGGTGTTAATGGACACATTCTTAATTTCACTATATTTAGCAGTTTAAGTAAACTAAAATTACTCATTAGTTCGTATTGTGGCTAGATTATGTGCTTGGCAGACGGCTGGAGGATCGCAGTGTAAAATGGCAGTCTTCAGAAGAACGTTAAGGGTCCGTTTCAGAATGTACTAATAAAGTTTCGGGTTGCTAACCAACACATAAAATAACTGAATGATAAAATTGTCACTTAACATGCAGCGCGTTTCAAGCTTTAACCGATGGATAGGCTAAATCGATGACTGTGAAACGCAAAGATAGGGTTTTGTTTAACAAATATGTACTGGGTAGTATAACCAGAACTTACGCAAACATTCTGAAAAAGGCCCTAAGTATTTCATTATAGAGAAAAAAACCTTGAAACGTAGCAAATAAATACTTCTAAGGCTACTAAGTTTCGAAAAGAGCGAGCCATAAAATTGCACAGGGATATAGACATGGCTAGTAATCCAATAAATCCCCACAGACCCTACCATAGGCTCTTTGAAAACAGGTCAATTCAGATGCCCGACACAATATAAAAGCACTGCGTACCGCTAAAACAGCTAATGCAATATGCCAGGGGACATTTTATTTTTATTTTATTGCACGAAATCTTTTCGCAAGAACTATGTACTTTTTAACAGCGACAGAGCTTTTATTTTAAGCTTCATGTAATTCCAATTTAAGGGGAGTTTATTCTCAATAAGTAGGCAAATTTAGCGTCCGAGAGTTGCGGGCTATTGACACTACGCAGCGCTGCGCTCTAGTCGCACAGCGCGCGTCAGGTCGCTCTCTCGATGTCCCCAGCCGCACGCTATTAGCGTCACAGTGCAACTAAAATACATGATCAACTTTAGGCATCTGCTACTAAATCTAGAACTGCATCTAAATCATTATTGTGTTCTTGTGAACATTTTTATTCGCTTATAGAATATAAATATGCGTTTCACAATAAGTACCTATTTTTATTAGATTTGGTTCGGATACATTGTTTTTAGGGTTCCGAACCCAAAACGCAAAACGGAGCCGTATTTATGAGTGCCCGATGTCTGACTGCATGTCCGTCCGTAAGTCATTGGTCTTAAGGTCGTAAACGAAATAAGTAACAATCCAAAAAATTTTATATATTGTGTAGAACGTTTACCGAAGCAAACGACGAATAATGGACTAGACTTTATTTATTTTATTATTTTTGTTACCAATACGTAGTAAGGTAGCTGAAAAATTGCATACTGGCGTGTGGTCGTCTATAGAGTAAATATATAATTAGTATTAGTTAGTATGAAATAACTTGCGGAAGTTGAAAATAGAGTATTTTAGATGAGCATGGTACCGACTTAAACAAGTTATTGCATACTTTTCAATGATTTGTAAGTTTAGTTTGGCATAGGTATTCTGAAATACAACAAACTAATCGATGCTAATATTATAATTTATAAAAAGGAATTATTTTATTTTGTTATTGTATATAACTGATAAATAAGATAAAAAAAAAACAACACTTTGCCCGTAGAAATACGATTCTAAAATGTAGGGTGAGCACATGTAAGCAGCCACGTAGCAGGGATATTACGGTATGGGTATTTACCGATACGATTTCGGTAAATACCGTAATGAAATAAGGGTAACAGGTATATATCTGTAAGCATAATTGCGATACGATTACCGAATTCCATTTCGGTATATGTATTTTATGTTAGTCAATGAGAGTGCAGCGGGCGGGCGGGGGTGCGTTTATGCGGTGGCGCAATACGCTGCGGGGGCGAGTGGGGGGAGCAGTACTGCGAGACTCATCGCTTGCGCTGTTTAGATAATTATAGGTTTATTAGCACGTACCTATATTATTTGATATGAATGACGGGAAGTGGGAACAATAACATTATTAGTTTCAAATAGGATTTTCAGTGTAGGTATATTCAAAAACTGCTGCCGTAACACACTGTTAGGTGCTTGGCTACAGATTTTTTCATTGAGAGTGGTAGCTTGATGGCGGAAAGCATGGTGGTAAAGTATAATGCCCGCCTAGCAACTTACCACGCCCAAGTAGAAAATCTGTCGCCAAGCACTTACCGGTCTGTTCCGCTATATGTCCTTGAAAACCAGTAATTTTGCGTGGTGGTAGAGGAATTTGCGAATGCGCGCCTGGCTAGCTACTACCTTCAAGTAGAAAATCTGTCGCCAAGCACCTACCGGTGGTAGCTAGCCAGGCGCGCATTCGCATAATCCTCTACCACCACGCAAAATTACTGGTTTTCAAGATCACATAGCGGAACAGACCGGTAAGTGCTTGGCGACAGATTTGCTATTTGAGGGTGGTAGCTAGCCAGGCACGCATTCGTAAAATCCTCTACCACCACGCAAAATTACTGGTTCTCAAGGACACATAAGTAGGGGAGAATTGGGGGTTCTGCATCTGCATCGCTCTCGCTACGCTCGAGCTCGCGATGCATGACCCCCAATTCTCTCGATTATCTGCTATCCAATCCACATCAAACATACGATTAATAAGTAGTATTGTAATTACAAGGGAACCGACAACTTGTTTGCGCACGGATCATGTGTCAGATGTTTTTATTCTCTATAATCGTCTCGTTAGCGCATTTTACAACATGTATTATGTTCGCTCACTATATTCGTCGCACTGAATTAAAAAAAGCGAGGTTCCCTCTAGCTTATAAACCGCTATCGTTTTATCTGGTCAGTCTGCATTTGTTTATCTGAGCAGTTCATTTTATTTTAGACCGTTCAAGACAGATCAGTTCAGAACATAATACTTTGTCTGTCTAGTGAAACAGATGCGACCGACACATTTATAAGGCATAGGTATATAGTATCCCGATTTAAGTGTGGGTTATACAGCCGTGGTATGTTACCTAGAGTACGTACGAGTACGTATAAAGTGGGGACTTTTTATGATTATTACATTTTATTATTTTGTACTCATGTCAATGATATGTGCAGTCCTATGTACCTAGGCTATCAAGTCAGCCTATATTTGGATTTTCTAGCGTACGTGATTCAACGATATTTTTTTCGTCATATTTTTTTATCAAAGATACGATTAGTCAGACTGTCATGTTGACGTAGTTGGTAAGTTCTTGTCTTCTATGTTGCGGGTACTAGGTTTGATTCCCGACAGTAGCATAAATCTCCTCATCAAGGAAAATATGCACTTCTGGTTCTGGGTGTCATTGTGTGTGTGTGTGTGAAGAAGTGAATGTTTCTAGCACCTAAGATACAAGTCTATGAATTTAGTGTGGGCTATGAGTTTAAAAGTTTTTGTTTTTAGTATTTTCTAAGATATCTATACTTTTCACTATCTATACTATTAAATAGCTTCTTAGCAAACAACAATATTACTGTGATTATATCGATACAAATATTTCTGAAAAGAATTTCTCTTAGCGATAAGACTCCATTGTCACTATCCATAGGTTACTTTACGGGCTTTTGGTTCTTTTGATGTTTTGTAGTAATCATCTTGTATAGAAAATAAAAAAAGTTAAAAAAGAGATTGATTATAATGAATAAATAAATAAATGACGGCCTATGGTTCAAAGATACAACCTTCGTTTCATGATTTTACATAATTAAAATTATAATATACGTTTTGGTTAAAATTTAACGTAGGTACCTACATATTAATGTCTAATAAAAATACTAAATAGGTAACAGTAGTGATCAGAACATTATGTGATTTTTAAATATTTACTTAAGTAGCAATACATTTTTAGTATCGTCAAAAAATACAAATCGACTTATTGATGTTTGTTTCGCTACTAATATCTAAAAGATTTAGTTATAAGGATTTTCATAAAAAGCATTGTTTTATTCGAGAGGTTCTCTCATTACTGGTGATCAATTGAAATATGTTGTTTACCAGTTAAGTGAGATCTGTAATTTAAAAGACTCGTAATTGGTATAAGTACCTGCCACTTCCTTATAGGATTTTTGTCTCCAGTTGCTCGAGAATGTGCAGCAGTCATCGCTTTACATCCCTTGACGACAGCATAAAGTCTCATTCAGATTTGTTTATCGGTTGACAAGATGAAATGAACTTTGTTTACAAGATCGTTAAGGTATACAATCGTTAAAACTTTAACCTTTTCTGTTTTTTTATTTTTGTACGTTTTAGTCAAGATTCGACTTGTGAATGCATCTTTATAAAATGAGATTATAAATAGGACTGATTTGGTGCATCTACATTTAAAAGCGGATATTCAGTGGTGGGCGACGACGCTCCAGCATCCAAAAAAAAGTGCAGTTATTTACATATTCGGAACTTCAAGGAACCTAACTATGTAAGTAAGTGACCTTAAAGTATTTATTGTTAGTATGAATGAATTATTAGTGAGTGCAAATTGCCTTATAACTTCGGTGAAAAAAATTAGATGCCATGCTGGCGTAGTTGTTAAGTAATTGCCTTCTACACCGGGAGTTTCGGGTTCGATTCCTGACAGAAGCTCAATTTACTTCCCCAAGGGAAATTTGTATTTCTGG
Organism: Plagodis dolabraria; assembly: GCA_963854805.1. Classification (NCBI taxonomy): domain Eukaryota; kingdom Metazoa; phylum Arthropoda; class Insecta; order Lepidoptera; family Geometridae; genus Plagodis; species Plagodis dolabraria. The sequence continues at coordinate 24,833,381 of OY978459.1, forward strand.
TTCAAGGTGAGATTATGAGTGAAGTGAATGTTTCTGGCACCCGCTATACAAGTCATTGAACTAAGTGTGGACTGTGAGTGTGAGGATGTAAACGTATAAAGTGTAATGTGACTTAGGTACCTGTGTTGATCGGCAAACTAACTTGTGTTAACTCATGGATTTTTTATTTATAAAGCATTTTGCTATGCTAGGCTAAAACAATGTTCAGAAACAATGTTGTGTTAACTCGTTGCGAAGTTATCTTCTATTATAATTATTTTAAATTATTGCTTTCAGGCCGGGCTGGTCGCAAAATCCTTTCTGGGCCGATGAGATTGATGTATCGGACGACGAAACACCGGCGGGGTCCGAGCCTGTAGCACCTCCACCTACACCACAACCTCCTGCAAAAAAGGTGGCTCAAGAAAAGAAGAAAGACGGAGGCGCATCAAAGAAACGGACGGCTAGCAGCGGCGCTGGGTCTTCATCGAGAAAGAAAAAACTGCCAGCGGCGGTGTCAACAGAACTGTTGACGACATCCCATTTCTTTGGCTCGGACACGGATGACGTAGAATTACCTCTGGCGCAGCCCTCGATTACACAGGTAATGAAAAAATATTATTCGCTCGTTTACTTATTTTTATGGGTGTGATACTCAGTGTGTGTGTGTGATGATTGTTTACGGCACCATGGCCCTCTTAGGCAGGGTATTTTTTTAGTTACGATGGTGGATAAGCGTTGTTTAATGCAGGCTAGATTATTTTTGTAAACATTTATGTAACTTACTTTTGTTACAGCAGTTATATCAATAAACTGTTACGTATGAAGGTCACTTATTATTTGTTTGATTTTTTTTCAGGAGATCGGAGAAAGCAGCAAGGTGAAACCAGCGCGTGCGGCTACATTGCGGAGCTTCTTTTCACAGCGCGGAACGAGCGGGTATACAACACAACGAGATCTCACACGTGGCGGGGAGTATTACGTCGAGTTAAGGGTCTATAATTCCCGAGAAGCTGAATGTCAGCCTAGCGAAGAACGTTGGAAAAGAGCCCTGGTTACTTTAAAATTGTGTACTGACACCCAAACACCTGTATGGCGCGCATTGTCAACACTTGTAGAAGCCGGGAAAAATGAATTCAAGGCTATACAGCCAATAATGTATCCCATGAAATTACATTGAACAGTATGTTTTAACAGATTGGTACAATCGCAATTGTTTCATTTTGTCTTTACTTTATTATATTACCTTGATATTTTTATTTCTACCTTATAATAGGTAATTACTTGCATATATACTACTTTTGAATTAGTTAATGTTAGTTTTAGATTTTATGAATAAAATTTGAAATGGTTATTCTTATTTTGTGTCTAATAATTGTTTTATTTACAGCAAAACTAAAAATGAGAAATATTGAAATATTGAAATATTGAAAATTGAAATATTGAAAAATTGAAATATAGAAACTGAAATACTAATTGCAAACATTATAATAATATCTACACAGTAAATTGCAAACTAGGATTACCAAACTATACATTTAAGTATCCCATGATACCGCAATGAACAATATGTTCTAACATACTGACGCAATAATATTCAATTATTTCACTTTTATCTAGCTATCTTTACTTAACTGTTATCTTTATTTTATTTATACCTTATAATAGGAAAGCATTTACAATACTTTTTAATCAACAAATGTAAGTTTTATTTTCATGAATAAAATTTTAACTGGTTATTATTATGTTATGTCTAATGATTGTTTTATTTACAGCAAAACTATAAATGAGAAATATTGGAATATTGAAAAATTTAAATATAGAAACTGAAATACTGAAATATACTACTGAAAACTAATTGCAAACAGTAAAATTAAATCTCAGATTACGAAACTATGCATTTATATTATTACCGACATCTAGGCAGGTTAATCGCTTCATATCAATTCATGCAACTATTATATTAAGTAAATACCTCAAATATTTACCTATATTTTTTAATATTTTTTATCAGTTCAAGTTTGTTATCAAGTATACCTACTAAGGAACAAGTGAGGCAAAATGGTATATTGTAGAGAGTGTAATATTGAGGTGTCTCGTATCTCGTCGCATTATAAAAGTAGTATTCATAAATCAAACTGTTTGATCAACTCTGAGTTCCCAGATGTGCAGATTATAGCTAGTGCATTTAAATCTAGAATTGTAAGTTATAAAATAAACCCTATTTCGAATAATATGCTGCCTGAGGAATTTTTGAATAAAGCCTCTACTTCAGTTTTACAATTAATAAAAAAATCATTGATCCAACACAATGCATTAAAAGTCAACATGGAATTTTTTGTGTCATATTATTTACCTAAAAATGATGAAAAAGCCCTTAAGTCATTTAATGTGCCATTTGTAAAGATTTTTTACAACTCTGATTTGATATCGTTTTATAAAACATGTGTCCAAAAGCTGATAACGAAATGTTCAGAATTCGAAATGTCGGGGAGTGGTTGGACACTAAATTCTATCAGTCATTTAGAATTAAATATTAATCAATACAATCCATTACGGGCGGGCTCATACGTGAAATTGCCGCGAGAAATTCAAAACACCAAATCATGTTTAAACATTCAAAACAAAGATGATCGATGTTTCTTATGGAGCATAATTGCGCATATGTATCCAGCAAAAAATAATCCAAATAGAGTGTCGTCATATCCACATTATAAACATATTCTGAACACTTCAGGAATGACTTTTCCTTTGAGTTTAAATGATATTAAAATATTCGAAAAGATAAATCCTTTAATTTCGGTAAATGTGTACGGTTTGGATAAAAACAATATAGTATCTGGTCCCCTCTACAAAACAAAACATCGTAAGTTGACGCATATTAGCCTGCTCCTCATTGAGATAAACGGGAAAAACCATTTCTGTTTGATAAAAGATTTCGGAAAGCTTGTACATAGACAACTTACACAACATAAATGCAGAATTTTTTTGTGTGACGAATGTTTTATTTATTTTCCATCGCAAGAAAAACTGGTAAATCACGATTGCGCTAGAGTAAAAACAATTCTGCCTCAATCAGGTAGTAAGTTATTATTTTCGCATGTTGAACGAACTCGTAGAATTCCTTTCGTAATATATGGTGATTTTGAAAGTTTGCTTAAAGAATATTCGGATAAAAGCAAATCACAACATGTTGAGAACGTGCAAATACATCAAGCGACTTGCTTTGCTTATTACATATGCTGTGAGTCTAAACCGAGTCTAAACAAATTTGTGTCTTATCGGGGCCCAAATTGTGTAAAAAAATTTATTGAAGCTCTAACTAATGATGTAATGGAATTATATCAAATTATATCAATTAAACATGAAATGATGCCGCTAACTGAAAATGAGCTGGCATCGTTTAAACATGCTACCATCTGTCACTTGTGTAAAAAGGAATTTGTAGCTGATGACGTAAAATGCGCAGACCACGATCATTTTGATTCAGCTTATTTAGGTCCGAGTCACGTGGGATGTAATTTGAATGCTAGGACATGTAAATTTATTCCAATCATATTCCACAATCTTTCCGGATATGACTGTCATTTATTTATTACCGAGCTATCTGCGATCATAGGACGTATTAATCTTATTTCAAAAACAAAGGAAAAATACATATCAATCACAAAGTTTATACCAATTGATTCCAACAATGCCGCTCAGTTGAAATTTATTGATTCGTTCAATTTTCTTAGTTGCGGCTTGGATAAGTTAGTAAAAACACTGCAGAAAAGTGACTTTAAAAATTTAAAAAAATATTATCCTGATAGTAAATCGTTTGATTTATTGTGTCAAAAAGGAGTATATTGCTATGATTATTTGAATTCGATGGAACGCTATAATGAACCAAATCTTCCTGACAAGAGTAGTTTTTTTAATAGGCTTTCTTCTGAAGATATATCAGATAAAGATTACGAACATGCGCAAACTATTTGGAATGAATTTAACATAAAAGATTTAGGGGAGTACACCGATTTATATTTAAAATGCGATGTATTATTATTATGTGACGTTTTTGAAAAATTCAGAACAATGAGCTTGACTTACTACAACTTAGATCCTTGTCATTATGTATCATCACCTTCATTAAGTTGGGATGCCATGTTATTGTTTACAAAAGTTGAGCTTGATTTAATTTCCGATGTTGAAATGTATCAAATGCTTGAAAAAGGCATTAGAGGAGGTTTAGCACAATGTTCTCTCAGAAATGCTAAAGCAAATAATAAATATTTGTCTAATTACAATAAATACGAGCCCAATTCTTATCTAATGTACCTCGATTGTGTAAATCTTTATGGATATACGATGATGAAATGTCTTCCTACCAATAATTTTTCCTTTCTAAATGAAGACGAAATTAAAACCCTTAACAACAATGAATCGATACCAGATAGTAACAATCGCGGATACATACTTGAAGTGGACCTTGAATATCCTCCACAAATACATGATCATCATTCTGATTTACCATTCGCGCCAGAAAAATGTATTCCGCCTAATGGAAAATCTCAAAAGCTAATAGCAAACCTACATAATAAATATAAATATGTCATACATTATACTCATTTAAAAGAATGTTTGAGAAACGGACTTGTACTATTAAAAATACACAGAGTATTGGCTTTCGATCAGAAACAATTTCTAAAACCTTACATTGAATTAAACACATTGTTGCGACAAAATGCAACTTCCGAATTTGAAAGGGATTTTTTTAAAAAACAGAATAACTCTATATTTGGTAAAACGATAGAAAACAAAAGAAATCAAGTTGATGTAAAACTAGTTAATGTATGGAAAGATTGTTCTAACAGAACTAATAAAATTTGCGGCGCTGAAAAATATATAAGTGCGCCAAATTTTATGAATCTCTCGATTTTTACAGAAAATTTGGTAGCTATTCAAATGCAGCCAACACAAATCAATCTAGACCGACCAATATATATTGGCTTTACTGTTCTAGAACTCGCGAAGAGACATTTATATAGATTCCATTACGCGATTATGAAAAAAATGTATGGAGAAAATATATGCCTTTGCTACACAGATACTGATAGTCTTTTATATTTGATAAGGACTGATGATTTCTACAAGGATATGAAACTTAACCTACAATACTTTGACACTAGTAATTTTAAAGAAGATAATGTATATGGTATACCTCATGTTAATATTAAACAACCTGGATATTTTAAAGATGAAATGGCTGGTGAGTTAATTACAGAATTCACAGGACTTCGCGCAAAACTTTATTGCATAAATACTGAAACATCTTCACTTAAGAAAGCCAAAGGCACAAAAAAATGTGTAACGAGGAAACTTGACATGGCAAAATATAAACGATGTTTGTTTAGGAATATTGATTTTAGAGATAGTATGTACATTATTAAATCAATTAATCATAAAATATTTACTCAGAGGTTGAATAAATTGATTTTAAATAAATCAGATGATAAGAGACAGATCACGAAAGATATAGTAAAAACTGTACCTTGGGGACATTACAGCAATATATTATAATAATATTGTATTATATTAGAAATATATCATAATAATAAAAGTGACATTTAAAAGCAACATTGAACTGTAAATAATGACAAAATTATATATCTTGTCAACTGAAAACCGTTTTATTTTGGTAAATGTTTACTATAATTCCTAACATAATAACTATATATATATTTATAAGTAATACATTTGTAAAGTTATATAGTCTGTAAGTCTTGATTTACTGGTAAAAGTTATAATTTGCTATATATAATATATGTGAAATATATATGAAATAAATTGAAATCGCATAAAATATCATTCCTTGCATTTTTCTTAACCTATCCTAATTCCTGTCTGATTTTATAAGATTATTGTTAGTGTTCGACCGAATCCAGATTTACATCGGTCACCGAAATAATGTGTAGGTAAACCCTGCGTAAGCAAGATAAATAAAACAAGTACGTGACTCGTAACTATGTTTATTAGGTTATATATTCAATAATATTACAATAAAATAAAATATCAATAAATACAATTAGATAGATTTATAAAGGTTCTGGGACACATAACTTTTTTGTCATCTTACTTATTAAATCTTGCGTTGCGTCTAAAATGTTATCATATTTATCCTCAACTACATACTGCACACTTACACAACAATCATCACTTGCTAGGGTGTTAATTTCACTGATTTCAATTTTTATTAAGTGATGTCCTTTTCCTGGTATTTTTCTGACAACGAATGATGAATCTGGTGATATTTTTTTCTTAAAACTTAACTTTCCTTTCTTATGAATTGTTTTGAATGATTTATTTTTTGTATTGGTTTCTTTATTTTCTCGAACAATATCTCTATCGTGTTCATGACTGTTCCAGATTAAATTCATGTCTTGAGCCTCTTGTAGATAGAAAGGATCAGCGTCAGCAAAAACTATGCTTGTCATTGTTTCTGTAACAAAATAAAATAATACTTATTAAATTAACCTTCATATGAACTACCAATTAGTTTTAACTGATATTATTAGTAAAAAGTTAAAATAAACACTTACCAAAATCAGGATATATGTAAACCAACAGTGCAATGCAAATTTGTCTGCTATACAGTGGAGCTGGTGCAACAATGAATTAATAAGTATTACAAAAATAATAACTAAAATATAACTAGGTACTTACCTTTTTTGGTAATAGATCACGTGGACAAAGGTTGTTTTTAAAAGCTAAATTTCTTGGAAAGCAAACATTAGAACCGCTAACATTCGATCAATAGAAATGGACATTGTAATGATTTATCTATTTAATATAAATACCCTATACAGTATTGTCAGATATCATTATGAGGTTGATAAAGCAACCCACAACTTTAGAAATTAACAACATAGAAGTAAAATCACATTCCGGAATTAACAGACATAGCGTATTACTTCCCAATACGATTCGCTGTCTAATTTGCGGTCCATCTAATTGTGGAAAGACCAATGTAATGATAGGCTTATTATTACATAAAAACGGCTTAAAATTTAAGAATGTTTATCTGTATTCAAAAACCACATTTCAACCAAAATACTGCTTTTTAAATGAAATCTTGAATCAAATTCCAGATATAAAATTTAACATATTTAATGATAACAAAGACGTTATTGACCCGGATATTGCTTTACCAAATTCTGTTTTTATTTTTGACGATGTGGCATGCGAGAATCAGACAAATATACGTAACTATTTTTCAATGGGACGGCATAAAAATATAGATTGCTTTTACTTGTCCCAAACTTATTCGAAAATACCAAAACAATTAATACGAGATAATGCAAACTTTTTAATAATTTTTAAACAGGATGATATAAATTTAAAACATATTTATAATGAACATGTTAATTCAGACATTGATTGGTCCAAATTTAAAAACATATGTTTAAAAACATGGACTTATCCGCACTCATTCTTAATTATAGATAAATATAGTGAATTAAATAATGGTAGATACAGAAGTGGATTTGATACATTTATTAAGTTCGATTGATTTCATTTAAATACAAGTCATAACTACTAAAGTCATCATTTCTTATAATTTAATGGATGTGGTAACATCGTTATAAAACATGGAAAAAAAATGGAAACACCAAATACTCGCCTCAGTTAAAACAATTAAAAACAAAATAAAACAAATAAAGGATGAAGAAGACAACACAAACTTAAATTTAAATAAAATATTTAAACCTCTCACTGATCCTCTTAATAAAATGGCTGAATCTAATTCATATAAAAGTGATATTAAATGCACTTTTGATACAAATGATTCATCACTGTGTAATTATTCCAACGGTTCACCCGACGACAAATTTCAAAGCTATAACTCTGCTAAAAGTGAAAATACATTAACCGATAGTGAATCAGAAAAACAAATACATTCAACGCCATTTAAAAATGAAAAAAAAGTAACCAATTTAGACACTCCCCTTCTATCAATATTAGAAAAACAAAATTTGCTTGATGAAAATAATACATTAAATGTACCATTTGGAGTACGGGATGAAAACAAGCAATTATTCATGGGAAACATACCAATCTCTTTTAAGGTTTTTGGTAAAACTTCTAGCGACAATGAAATTTCTTTAATGACCCTTGGAAATATAAACTACGAAATGACACCTGGTATTAAGGAACTTTTATTTAAAAAAAAGCCGGATTTAAATTTGGTAACAGAGAGAGATAAAATAGTTTATAAAGATATGTTACACAATACTAATGCTCACAAAAGAGATTTTAATCGTTTAGGCCAAATAAGAGGAGACAAAAGCATGAAGTACTGCCAAATTATAAAACCCTTATTTTTTGATCGAGATGAAGTGGAAAACAAAGCTATCAAGCGTGGAACTGGAGTTAAATCCCCAAGTTTTAAAAAAACCTATAAATCAAATACAGATTTTATTTATTGGGACGATCCTAATGAATTAATTGAAAGACTTATGCTTTTGGTGGCATCTAGAGATGCTGGTAACAGTAATCATGACAATGAAATTATTTCAATCATAGAAGAGTTAAAAGAAGCTGGTATAATTAAAGAATAAAATGACTAAGCGTTGCGAATATTTGTTTAGTCTTTAAGAATCATTCAAACATGAATGTCAACAAATTCGGCCATCACCTATATAAAAAACAGAAAAAAGATTATATAATCCAAAGCGAATGTTCTATAAAACAATCTAGTGATGGAAATTTAAACGCCCAAAATAAGATCCTTAAAAATTTGGAACATCCAATTGATCTGAATGACAGCGCAACCAAAGAATATGTTGATAAATCTCTCATTAATATTTTGAATAAAATTTCATCTAACACAAACTTGCTTATTGAATTAAATAATCGAGTTAATAAATTAGAAGTAATATTTAAACATTATAATAAACATGAGCAAAAAAAGTGTGGTAAATGAGATTCATAAATATGCAAGGGTAAATTTTCCTCGAAGACATGTTGTGATGAAAGATATTGATGACCTTTGGCAAGCTGATTTAATAGATATGCAAGCTGTTTCTAAATTTAACGGTGGTCATAATTTTATTTTAGCCGTTATCGATACTTTTTCAAAGTACGCATGGGCATATCCACTGAAAAGTAAAAAAAAAGAAGTTGTCACTCGAGCTTTTCAATCTTTATTACATAAAGGACGAGTGCCTAAACACCTACAAACGGACAGAGGCAATGAGTTCTATAATGACAAATTCAAAAAAATTGTGGATAGTTATAAAATAAATCACTACTCCACTTACTCTACTAAAAAAGCATCTATTGTAGAAAGATTAATCCGAACATTGAAAAATAAGCTCTACAAAGAATTCAGTTTCAGAGGAAACTATATATGGTATGACGAAGTTCTTAATAAAGTGATTGACATATACAACAATACCATTCATAGAACAATTGGTATGTCTCCAGCACAAGTAAAACAAAAAAATAAAGATATATTACTGGAGAGGTTCAAAAAGAATCTTACCTCTATCCCTAAAGAAAAATATAGAAAGAAATTGAATGCCAATGATTATGTGCGCATAAGTAAATATAAAGGCACATTTGAAAAAGGGTATACGCCGAATTGGTCAACAGAAATTTTCAAAATCATCAAAGTGCAAAACACTGACCCAATAACTTATTTATTAGCGGACATGAGGCATCGTCCAATACTAGGTGCATTTTATATACAAGAACTACAAAAAACTCAGCACCCTGATGTTTATCTTGTCGAAAAAGTTTTGAAAAAAAAAGCTAAAAGGTGTTACGTTAAATGGCTCGGGTTCCCTTCCAGTGAAAACAGTTGGATTAACAAAACGAATGTTTTATAAAGATTGATTATACATAATTGTAATTCAGTCTCCATCTGGTTATGACGGAAGATAGTCTTCTGAATAGATTAATCAACAAATTGCCATTTGAACTTCATCTACCAGGATATAATTTCTGTGGACCAGGAACTCGCTTAAAAGAAAGACTGGCTCGTGGGGATAAAGGCATCAATCAGCTGGACGAATATTGCAAACAACACGATATAGCCTACAATAATTCATCTAATTTACATAAACGGCGTAAGGCAGATATAATTTTACTAAAAATGGCGAAGACACGGACTACTTCTGCTAATGCTAGTCCCGGAGAAAAAATAGCAGCTTCATTGGTTAATAAAGCAATGTTGGCCAAAGTTGCTTCTGGTTCTGGAATGAAAAAGAATTTTAAAAGCATTGTATCTCACACTAAAAAGCAGATTCGTAAAATGAAACCAAAATGTAAAAAAATGGCAATAGAACTGGCATTTGCTGCAGCAAAAGATTTAACGAAAGATTTACCTATTAAACTACCACGAATTATTCCTTTACCAAAATCAGGAGGTGTTCTTCCTTTAATACCTATTTTTGCGGGATTATCAGCTGCTGGAAGTCTGGCTGGTGGAGTATCCGGAATCCTTAAAACGTACAACGAATACAAAGCTGCAAAAAAACGTCTTTCGGAGTTAAAGAGACATCATGATAAATTGGAAGGTTTAACTATAGGCAAAGGGCTATGCATTAAACCATATAAAAAAGGTTTTGGATTATACTTATCTAAAAAAAAAAAAAACTAAATCAACGGTTGCCTAGTCGGGCTCTTACAAATATAGATTTATTGAAATATTGTAATAATATTCCTTACTTTAGAGGTGTTTTTATGAGAGATAATTTACCTAAAAGACCATATCCTATTGAGTGTGGTGTCGTCAATTTAGATAGCTCAATAAATCCTGGAACTCATTGGGTAGCCTATGTGAAAATTGACGATTACATTGAATATTTTGATAGCTATGGGAACTTGAGGCCGCCTAAGGAATTTATAAAATATATGATGAAGGGAAACATTCTATATAACTATAATAATCATCAAAAAAATAATACGTATAACTGCGGTCATTTATGCCTTAAATTTTTAGAACAGTTTTGGTGTAATACAAACAAATAAATAGTGGATGTGTTTTATGTTTTCTCCAGTTTAGTATAAATTGTAGAACAGTCTACGACTATGTCTATCTCATTAAGTTTTTCTGGAAAGAAATCTATATTAGAAACCACTTTTCATCCACCTCTATCTTTAAATCATAGCTATGAGTGCGGATTATTATATTTCTCTGTTTTCAATGTTATACCAAATATATCAGATGTTAACAATATATTTAGTTACGGTGAAAAAAATAAAAGATTAAAAATTCCAAATGGAAATTATGATTTACAAGACATTGCCGACTATTTAAATAGCAAATTGGATGACTGTGAACTCAATATTGAATCCAATTCAAATACTGCAAAATGTTCTCTTTTTTGCACAAAACCTGTTAATTTCCAAGTAATAAATAGTATGGGAAACATGTTAGGTTTTCGAAAAGAAATACTAGAAGCTAATAAATGGCATGTATCAGAGAATCCAGTGAACATTCTTCCAACAACAGTCATAAGGATCGAATGTGATTTAATACACGGCTCGTACATTAATGGTTTATCTTCCCACATTATTTATGAATTTGTACCAAACGTTCCTCCAAGCTTTCGGTTTATTGAAAAACCTAAAAATATTATATATTTTCCCGTAAAAGACAACAACATATCATCAATTACAGTAAAAGTTGTTGATCAAGAAGGCAATCTCATTGATTTCGGTGCAGAAGAAATTCAGATGAGCCTTCATCTACGCAAGCAGAAATGATTGTATTTGGTCAAAACACAAAAAAATATAATATTATATCACCAAAACCAAAATTAAAAAACGGTATTATCAGCTATGCTTTCAAAAGGCATAGACGTATCAGAAATCCCAAAGTAAAAAAAATAACAAAAAAGAATAAAGATTTTTTACGAGCTCTGGGTTTCAAAATATGAATATTCTCGATATTGATAATTCACCACATTTCGACAACTCTATTGAGAGTTACGAAATACATACATATAATCCATACAATAACAGTTTTAAAGCCAATGATGAAATACGCATATCTATCCAACAACAAGACATATATGTACTACCATCTGCCAGCTCTATTTACATCGAAGGACGTGCTACGGTAACTGGAAAAGATGCTGCAGGCCATCCTACTAAAAAACCTGTCAATTTTACTAATAATCCAATATCATATCTGTTTCAAGACATTCGATATGAAATAAATGGCGTAGAAATAGATCGTATCAGGAACTCTGGAATTTCTTCTACTATAAAATCATATATTTCTATGAATTACGGTGAGAGCAAAGTTGCTGCTGTATGGGGTTGGAATATAAATGGTCAAAATTCCAAAGATGATTTCTTTAGTGTTGTTATACCACTTAATAAAATGTTAGGGTTTGCTGAAGATTATAATAGAATAATTTTAAACTGCAAACATGAACTGGTACTTAATAGAAGCAGCACTAACTATAACAGTGTTATTATTGATAAAGATGACAGTATTGAAATAGATATACTGAGAGTTCAATGGCGCGTACCACATGTGAAAGTTTCTGACCGAGAAAGGCTTTCATTACTTAAATTTCTAGAAAAAGATAAACCTATACAAATGGCTTTTAGAAATTGGGACTTATATGAATATCCTTTGTTGCCAAGAACCACAAAGCATTCATGGTCTGTAAAAACGGCTTCTCAATTAGAAAAGCCTCGATATGTTATATTTGGTTTACAAACTAATAGAAAAAATAACAAAACTAAAGATAGTTCTACATTTGATCACTGTAATTTGACTAACGTTACATTATTTTTAAATTCCCAATATTATCCTTATGATTCACTAAACATAAAGTTCGATGAAAATAAGTATAATATATTATACGAATTATATGCCAAATTCCGTCAGTCTTATTACAACCTCCCAGCTGATCCGTTGTTAAACATTAACGAATTTAAAGAGAAAGCTCCTTTGTTTATAATAGACTGTTCACGACAAAATGAAAATTTAAAATCAGGACCAGTGGATGTACGTTTAGAAATTGAAAGTGCCCAAGAAATTCCAAATAATACAGCAGCCTATTGCCTTATTGTGAACGACCGGCTTGTTGAATACAAACCACTAAGTAATATTGTACGTAAACTAACATGAATGCAATTGTAGACGTACAAGGTTTCAAAACTGATTCTAATGAATTCATTGTAAAAGAAATAGCACTACAATTTGATAAACAAATAATAAATCTTGTATTTAAGCCACCCTTCCCGTTTTATGACTTAACAAAAACAGAAAAAAGACAAGTATGCTGGATTGAAAGAAATAGACACATTTATTGGAAAGAAGGACTTATACCGTATAATTATCATAAGATTTATATTGCAGAAATTTTAAGGAACTGTAAAATATATGTCAAAGGTTCAGAAAAAGTTAGATGGCTAAGGAAAATATTAGAACAAGATAATATAATGTATGACGGAATTAGTAAGTGTATTTTCGATCTAGAGGATTATGGTTGCCCTAGTTTACTAAGTTTGTATAGAAAGTATATTTCATGTTCCGATGTTTATTGTTGTGTATATCATACTTCATACTGTGCTCTAAGAAATGTAATTTGTCTTCAGAAATGGAATGTAGAAAATAAATGTTTTTAAAATTACCTATCTTTTTAATAAAATCCTATCCTATTTAATTTTAAAAAATAACCGTTCGGATTAAAAATAACTAGGGGTGCCTAATGCATAAGCACTCTTAGAATCCTTAAATCTTGTAAAGTTACAATAAGGATGGACGATTGTGCAAACAGCTCGATCCGAACTTAGCCCATTGATATCAAGAAGAATGCCAGTTGTGATCTATATAACGGAGAGAATTGGGGGTCATGCATCGCGAGCTCGAGCGAAGCGAGAGCGATGCAGATGCAGAACCCCCAATTCTCCCCTACTCACATAGCTGTACTCATCGATAGGTAAGTGCTTGGCGACAGATTTCTACTTGAGGGTAGTAGCTAGCCAGGCGCGCATTCGCATTATCCTCTACTACCACGCAAAATTACTGGTTTTCAAGATCACATAGCGGAACAGACCGGTAAGTGCTTGGCGACAGATTTTCTACTTGAGGGTAGTAGCTAGCAAGGCGCGCATTCGCATAATCCTCTACCACCACGCAAAATTACTGGTTTACAAGGACACATAGCTGAACACATCGATAGGTAAGTGCTTGGCGACAGATTTTCTACTTGAGGGTAGTAGCTAGCCAGGCGCGCATTCGCATAATCCTGTACCACCACGCAAAATTACTGGTTTTCAAGATCACATAGCTGAACACATCGATAGGTAAGTGCTTGGCGACAGATTTTCTACTTGAGGGTAGTAGCTAGCCAGGCGCGCATTCGCATAATCCTGTACCACCATGCAAAATTACTGGTTCTCAAGGACACATAGCTGAACACATCGATAGGTAAGTGCTTGGCGACAGATTTTCTACTTGATGGTAGTAGCTAGCCAGGCGCGCATTCGCATAATCCCCTACCACCACGCAAAATTACTGGTTCTCAAGGACACATAACTGAACTCATCGATAGATAAGTGCTTGGCGACAGATTTTCTACTTGAGGGTAGTAGCTAGCCAGGCGCGCATTCGCATAATCCTCTATACCACCACGCAAAATTACTGGTTTTCAAGATCACATAGCGGAACACATCGATAGGTAAGTGCTTGGCGACAGATTTTCTACTTGAGGGTAGTAGCTAGCCAGGCGCGCATTCGCATTATCCTCTACCACCACGCAAAATTACTGGTTTACAAGGACACATAGCTGAACACATCGATAGGTAAGTGCTTGGCGACAGATTTTATACTTGAGGGTTGTAGCTAGCCAGGCGCGCATTCGCATAATCCCCTACCACCACGCAAAATTACTGGTTCTCAAGGACACATAGCTGAACACATCGATAGGTAAGTGCTTGGCGACAGATTTTCTACTTGAGGGTAGTAGCTAGCCAGGCACGCATCCTCTATACCACCACGCAAAATTACTGGTTTTCAAGATCACATAGCGGAACACATCGATAGGTAAGTGCTTGGCGACAGATTTTCTACTTGAGGGTAGTAGCTAGCCAGGCGCGTATTCGCATAATCCTGTACCACCACGCAAAATTACTGGTTCTCAAGGACACATAGCTGAACACGTCGATAGGTAAGTGCTTGGCGACAGATTTTCTACTTGAGGGTAGTAGCTAGCCAGGTGCGCATTCGCATAATCCCCTACCACCACGCAAAATTACTGGTTCTCAAGGACACATAGCTGAACTCATCGATAGGTAAGTGCTTGGCGACAGATTTTCTACTTGAGGGTAGTAGCTAGCCAGGCGCGCATCCTCTATACCACCACGCAAAATTACTGGTTTTCAAGATCACATAGCGGAACACATTGATAGGAAAGTGCTTGGCGACAGATTTTCTACTTCAGGGTACTGCTATCCCGGCGCGCATTCGCATAATCCCCTACCACCACGCAAAATTACTGGTTCTCAAGGACACATAGCTAAACTCAACTATAGGTAAGTGCTTGGCGTTAGCGCAGGCGTCCATACTTTCAACACCTTATAATGTATATCTCCGTCATTTTGAAAAATAAACCAAAAACTCAATTGATTAAAAAAAAATATTGAGCTATCAAACCTGCTCCCAAAATTTCGTCGGAATCGGTTAAGAAATGCGACCTGTAGAGGAGAACAACCGGACATACGAAAGCATTTTTTTCTAAATTGAAGCAACTCGCTCGAACTAAGTTCTCGCTCGGTCAAAAATACCGAGTTTAAAGTTAGGTATGTAAGTACTTATTCTTCATGTGTGTTTTTTTGTTGTTGTAAATACTCCTTTAGATCTAAGTATCTCTAAACGGAAACCAAAGTAAAAGAAACAGCAAAAAAATCTACCCATGTTTATTAGTTATACTTCTGTTACGTGTATACTGTGATAATTAAAACGTAAAAATGAGCTACATTTTTAAAACTGTAAGAACAACGAATAACTCTAACAGGAAAGCGATCGATTAGTGACGGAATGCAGGGAGTCGGCAAAAGCGACACAGGTCCTACCTCAGACACGTCTCACAGACGACTGAATCAAGCCAGACGGGGCGCTCTGTTATATAATATTGTATTTAAAAATAAATAAACCGTTTTGAGAAAAAGTAACCACAAAATGTTCTTCTAAACATCATTGCCTGTTTTTTGACATATTTTTTTATAGTAAAAGATTAATATATTATACGTATGACTTAAAAAACGATCAAAATTTCTCTCTTTTCGTGATTTTTTATGATCGAGTGAAGTTGTAATTATCGTGTTTTGAACCACAAAATAATTTAGCAAGCATATTGAACTACAACATATATTTTTTTCAGATCAAAATAATGAATATTTCATTGTTTACGGGTGAACCAAAAATAGGTTGATTTCGAATATCCTAGCCTTAAACAAAGATAATTTAATGGTTTGTTAAATTTTGTACGTTGAATAGAAATATCAAACATATCTTAATTTTGACATATATTTGCCTTCTACTCTGAACCTATTTGACTTATTGACTTGATACTTACATTGCAAGATATATCAAATGTAGTGCTACAGTTTCGCCAGGATAAACAGGGTTAACTGAATCGGTACTCTCTAAAATTAAAAAAAAAATAAACAAAAATGGAACTTTAACATCCAAAAGTGTGAAATAACTTGTTGAAATGAGTACCATGATAGTTCAAAAGTACCTATTATCACATTATTGTGCGCATGGTACCGACTTCGACAAATTATTTCACACTTTTGGGTGTTGAGGTCGGTTCCATTGTTTGGTAAAAAAAAACAATCTTTTAGTGAACCTTGCTACTTGCGGGATCGATTGTCATTCATTGTCAACGATTATATCGTCAATGTAAATCAAAAACGGCTTGACCGATTTAGAAAAAAAAATAATGGGATCAAAAAACAAGCATCAGCTTTCAAACAAAAAAGAATTTTGAAAATCGGTTCACTCAATCAAAGGTTCTGAAGTAACAAACATAAAAAAATATATACGTATGAATTGAGAACCTCTCCTTTTGGAAAGTCGGTTAAAAAGATATAGTTTTGGCGCTTACGATATTTATTTCTAAGCAACTGCGGGGCCCTTGCGCGGTGCATGGGACGAGCCGATAGTGCCCCTCATACATTACTAGCAACATTCAATGTTATTGGTGTGCGCCTTAATGTAAAAAAATACTATTTCAGTAGCTGATTGAACAGTACATGTTCTTGCTATGTCGAAAGCTTGGCTTGACGCCTCCCAGTTTGTTCAGATGTGTTTATTTTTATTTTCTAACGGCCATTGTATTTTTATCGCAGGAGATGTTTGGGGAATAGTTTCGTCGTATAGGTAAGTTTTTGTCGGGCGTATAGTTTTTTGAATTGTACGCCGATTGCTTTTGTGTTGTCTCATATTGCTTTTCGTTTGTTGTGCATATATAAAACAACATTATTTTTATAATTATTATAAAAATAATGTTGTTTAATTTGTAAAGTTTGCTTAATTATTGGTGCACATTTTTTTTTGCACTGGGGCAATGCTGCTAACAAGCTTACCGCCCGCAGCAAAAAAAAATGTTCTCCTCTAATTTGTAAAATATGATTTTCGCTTAGCACGCGGTAGTGCTTGTAATCATATTTAGAAAAAAAAACTTGATTTTTAACTGATAGGGTAATCCTTTTATCTTACAAAATGATCAGTGATGATGAAAAAAACTATTAGTATGTTAGACCTTCCAATAGGAGCTGGTGTTTGGCAACAGATTTTCTCGTAGCATGTAACAGTGTTATCCGTTACAGTTCAATGTTCGTCGTTACTTCGTTCCGAAACGAAGCTTCGAACTTCGTTTTTGGGAGTAGACCTCCTGTTCCGGAGAGATAGACCATATTTAAAACTAGCCTGCTTACATTGTCCACGTACGCAATTATCGACATAAATACTTACCAATAATAGGTAAGATAGCAGCCAAAGGATATCTAATCAGGAATACAAAATGTCAGTTTTCTACAGATCAGGTGATCGTAGTTTCAAAAACCATCCCACTAAACGTATCTTATAATATGAATATGAATATAAACAACACTCAAGTTATATATCGCAAGTGGAACTCAAAGTCAGTTCCCTTTTTCGTACAAAAAAATTTCACACTTTTTAGTGTCCCTTGCAACGGGATTGATTATCATTCATTGGCAATGACTACATCATCATGATAGGAAAAAACTATTCAGTTATTGGAATGTGACTAAAAAACGGCTTGACCGATTTTGATGAAATCTAAAAGGAGCTAAACGACAAGCATCAGCATTCAAATAAAAAAGAAACATCAAAATCGGTTCACCCAGACAAAAGTTCTGAGGTAATAAACATACTTAATGAAATCAGTACTATATATCAGTACTAATATTATAAATGCGAAAGTAACTCTGTCTGTCTGTCTGTTACGCTTTCACGCCAAAACTACTGGACCGATTTGAATGAAATTTGGTATGGAAATAGTTTGAGACCCGGGAAAAAACATAGGATAGTTTTTATCCAACTGTGCAAAAAGAGGTTAATGTTTTTGCGCGATAACCGACATGCGCGCGGGCGGAGCCGCGCCCGGAAAGCTAGTAATATTATAAATGCGAAAGTAACTCTGTATGTCTGTCTGTTACGCTTTCACGCCAAAACTAATGGACCGATTTGAATGAAATTTTGGCATGGAAATAGTTTGAGACCCGGGAAAGAACATAGGATAGTTTTTATCCAACTGCGCAAAAAGAGGTTAATGTTTTTGCGCAATAACCGACATACGCGCGGGCGGAGCCGCGCCCGGAAAGCTAGTAATATAATAAATAATTCATAAAATAAATAATATAATAAAAAATACTGGAGAATTGTGAACCTCTTTTTTTGAAGTCGGTTAAAAATAATATCACCCACACTGTTCAAACTATAAGCCCAATGTTTCGAGACCACTCACACTGAACGAAAATATCTTCATCGAGTTTACTATTTCATGGCCACAAAATTGCATGTAGACTATTTTACTAACAGCATATAATAGTGTACAGTTCCATTACTAACAAATTTACCTTTGTCCGTAAGTACGCTGCAGACGGCTTCGTTTTAGCGATCAACGGTGGTGAGTGGTACAAGTAAAAGGAGGTAGTATCCAATGTTATTAATCGTATTAATTCATTATCATTATTCACATCACAGAAAATAAAAAATACATAGCCAAGTCATTAAATTCAAGGTACCAATTTACTTCAGACCAACAGCATTGGGCCCTAGGAAAATATTGACCCGATAGTGCTGTAGCACTATGACCGTATTTTTTTTTTTATGCTTGATAGGTTAGCCTTTGACCACTATCTCACCTGATGGTAAGTGATGATGTGGTCGTAAGGTGCTTGGCGACAGATTTTCAACTTGAGGGTGGTAGCTAGCCAGGCGGGCATTCGCAAAGTGCCCTACCACCATGCTGTAACGACTGTCATCCTAAGACAATAACCGGGACCGACGGTTTAACGTGCCCTCCGAAGCACGGAAGCGCTCAGTAGTAATGTCACCAGCGGTCACCCATCCAACTCATGACCGCGGCGGACGTTGCTTAACTTTGCTGATCGATTCAGAATGGTTAAGCAAACTTCGCTACGAGCGCTTCAAAAATTATATTAGACACTAATTACCCATGTGACCCATAGAGATATAAAATAGACCATTTTATATACTTTTCCTGGATTCTTTGATCTGTACCTCTTCAACTATTTCCGATGGTTTAACAGGCGAATGACACAATGAAGGTGTGAGCATAAGTGAATCAGTGTGGTGCTGAAAACCCTTATATATGTTTATAATCGGCTATCCGTCTGTTCGTTTTTCTTTCCTACCTTTACAGGGCAGTATCTTTGTAGTCGTTATAGGTACACTGGGAAATTTCCAAAACATATATTTTAATATACACAAAAACCTCTCTCTCTCTCTATCACACACACACACACACACACACACACACACCCCGCGCACATCACACATGCATGCGTACACCTATGGTCTTCTTCTAGTACCCAGACTCTTACGAGACCAGTATTATCAAGAGGAAGTCACACATAAAACACACCACACACATTATGAGGCTCCCTAATACTGAGGCTCGGCTTTTTTTGCGACCTCGTTATTAAAGTAACTCTCAAAGTCAAAGTCAAAATCATTAGTTCAATTTAGGCGTCTATGAAGCTCTTATGAAGGTCAATTACAAATTTTAATATTGAAATGTACTACATTGTACTGCCACGTTCAGCAAACAAAATTTATAGAGCCACTGCGAGAAGAACGGGCAAGAAACTCGGGGCCATTCTTTTAAACGTCTTTTTACAATGTGTATATATACGATATAACACAATTATTACAATACTTAATTTACATTAAGTAGGTGACAGGCGCTAGCTTGGCAGATGCGAACCAGTCCAAGCATTTTTGTCGTTTAAGTAATCACAAACTGTGTAATAAGATTTCTTTATCAAAATGTTCTTCACGTGCAACTTGAATTTTCTCACACTTTTACAAATCTATATGCCTTTGCCAAAAAGCATTGATGCTTTTTGCTCACACTCCACAACCATATGCACTCACTCTACACACACTAATGTAATAAATAAGTATTATGTATAAACTAATTAGTATTATGTGTTTTATGACTATATTTAACCCTTAAATTTTTACTATGTAAATTTATCAACTTTACAGCTGTCTATACCTATTATTTATGTTCCTGATGACTTGTCGACTTACATTTATCATACAACATATAATGTAAATCCGTTATTGGCTGTCGGTTCAGTAATTATGATTTATTGTTTATCACTAAGAGCTGTGAATTTTGTTAATAAATTCATTAAAATAAATGATTAAATATCACTCCGACCTGTGCCGCCACGCCGTGCACACCTGTCTACAGCTCCGCCAGTATCTCCCAGTGAGACCGCAATAGTCCCCGCACTATTGCCGTCTCACTCGGGTCATCGTTCCGACGCTAGTTGCAGACCAGTGCCTTGGAATACGCAGTCCTGACGAAGTTTTTGTTTTGTGTGCAGAAGCTGAGCAGCCGCCGAACGCCGAGCAACGCGAGCTACGAGCTCGCCGTGCCGTCGCGCAGAGGCGCTCTAAGACGTCTGGCATTACCACCTACCCAGTCCCTTGTTTCGGACGAACAACATCATATCGGGCTGGTGGTCTTGCTTCGACCGCACTTTTCGGTGCGCATCTCACCACTTTACTATCCGACACAACATAGTAACAGTCGCGTAACAACACACTTTGTGCTGTTAAGCGACGTCGTTCAGGCGTGGGGTAGCGTCAGCCAAACCCGTCTGAACGATCAAATCCGCCATTTGCTGCGGTCGCAGTGTGACACCCTACGGTGACAACGGCCACTGTTGTTGTTTTGGTTTAACCTTGCACCGTGGCCTTTCCCGCTTCACGGGTCAGCCGAAGCAAGCTGGGCTCCGGAATTCTGGCCTTGGGGTCGCCCCTAGTCAAACCCGGAGTAGCGCTTAGGAGCACCCCTCTCCGCCGAGAAAAAAGCTCGGAGAGGGTACACAACTAGGGCACACCGTAGGTACACACTCCCTCTCACACAGTGAGCTCACAAGGTGTGTGAGGGAATTCAAACCCTGGATAGGGCGTCCTGAGTATTCCCCTCAGGATGCAGTCCCGTCCCTCTAACGGTGAGGTGCAGGTCCTTCAGACCTTCGCCCTCCGCCACCCCGATCTATACGTTGCACATATGCAACTCCTAGAAGAGGAAGAGAATGCCCGCTTCACGGACACTCTCATCGCTCCCTCCGGGACTTCAAACCCGGAGGCCAACGTCCCTCCTCTGACCCGGTCCTTCTCAGAGGACAGTCCGCTTTCGCCCGCTCCGGGCCCAGACAACAGACGCACGGTGGCAGCCCCTCCCCGTGAGAGGTCTCGCTCGCGCTCACCGATCGGGAGGCCAGCGAGCACCCGTCCCTCCATCGCCGTTGTAGAGCCCACTTCGGACTCCGAAGCGGAGATGGAGGTAGATCCGAGTCGCGCCTTACGCACTGACTCGGACTCAGATAACGACGGCTATACCGTCGTAGATAGAAAGCGCAAGCGTGCTCCTAAAGCCGCTAGTTGCGCAACTTCCGCCCCTCCCGCCAAGGCACCCGCTAAGGCCCCCGCCTCCGGCAAGAAGCCGACCCCCGCCCCGCGCCCCGCGTCTCCTCCCTCCGCTCCGGCCACCACTGCCGCGTCCCCTCAGGACGCGAGTGCGCGCCGCGAAAAACCGCCTCCGCCCCTGTTCATTCAGGACAAAACCAAATGGGACATGCTGTCCCGTTTAGTTTCGGATCGTGGGATCCACTATACTAATGCCCGCTCCACGCAGCAGGGCATTAAAGTCCAAGTTTCCACCATTAGCGACCACAGAGCGCTAACTAAACTCCTCCGCCACGAGAGCATAAGTTTTCACACTTATGCGCTCGAAGAGGAGAAAGTCCTCCGAGTGGTCATCCGCGGTGTGCCCAAGGAGGTACATACCGATTCGGTATGTGCCGACCTGAAGGCACAAGACTTCCCCGTACATGCAGTTCACCGCATGTACAGCGGGAAGGACCGCAGCCCCTACGATCTAGTACTCGTAGTACTAGATCGTACTCCTGAAGGCAAGGCCATTTTTAATTTAAAAAAGGTCTGTGGCCTCTCAGGACTCGATGTCCAAGCCCCATACAAGAATGGGAGTCCCTCGCAGTGCCATAACTGCCAACTATACGGGCACGCCTCCCGTTTCTGCTTCGCTCGCGCTAGGTGCGTTAAGTGCCTAGGCGATCACGCGACAGCAGCGTGCACTCGCACCCGGGATTCGCCGGACCCACCCAGCTGTGTTTTATGCGGTGCTCAAGGGCATACCGCGAATTACCGTGGCTGCCCTAAAGCACCACGAGTGAACCACAGGGTGGCAAGGCATAGGCCGACCCGTCCCTCTTACGACCGTTACCAACGGGCAAGCCCGAAACTAACGGTAGTACCTGCCTCACAGGTAATACCCGCGCCGCTCCCAGCCCGTAACGCATGGTCTAAGCCACCCAGTATGGTTAAGACCGTCGCTACCGCCCGCGCCCCGGCCCGCGCGCCCGCACCCGCGCCCGCACCCGCACCCGCACCCGCCCGCGTCGCGGCCCCTGCCCGCGCACCGGCCCCGGCTCGCCCCGCGCTCCCGGCACCCGTCGCCAACACCATTCGCGCGCCTCCCCACGCCGCTTCCCGGCCACAAGCTCCACCTATGCCATTGATGGCTGCCCCTCTTCAAGAGGCAATCAACCTAGTCAGCGATCTGGCTATGTCGGTTGACATCAATGAGGTACAAGAGCTATTCCACAAGATGCAATACGCTCAATCCCCAGCGGACGTGATCCAATACACATTGGAACACGCGAATTTACTTAGCGCCCTTAAGCGCTTCGTTCCCCAGGCCCCTCCCCAGTACAACCACTATGGGTAGTACAACCGAACGCACGAAACCGTACTCAGTTTCGTTAGCGTCATTTAACGCTGACGGCCTCTTCAGACAACGTGACCTCGTCCACGACTTTTGTTGTACCCACCTTATCGATATCATATGCGTGCAGGAAACCTTTCTAAAACCGGGGAAGGCGAACCCTAGGTTTGCCAATTACAGAACGGTACGTGATGATAGAGTGAACTCCCGTGGGGGAGGCACTCTTATCTATTACAAAAGGTCCCTGCACTGCATTCCCCTACCTACCCCGACTCTTGTAAATATGGAAGCATCTTGTTGCCTCCTAGCTATGACTGGTCATCAACCTATAGTCATAGCATCCTGTTACCAAGCTTGCGCAAAGCCGATCGTCCGAGCTGACTTAGAAGCCCTATTCTCATTAGGAAACGCCGTCATTCTGATTGGCGACTTCAACAGTAAGCACATCCTATGGAATTGTAACGTCAACAATCCCAGAGGTATTGCACTTGAAAACCTAATCGCAGAACTTAACTTTGACATAATTGCGCCCACTGAGCCCACTCACTACCCTTATATGGCAGACCACCGATCTGACTTGCTTGACATGGCACTATTCAGAGGCGTAACACTCCGGTTACGCTCCATAGAAGTGGTTCACGAGCTTCACTCTGACCACCGACCCATTATACTGCGACTAGGTCCCGACCCAACGACTGACCTCCCCCGCCCCACTAAGACGATAGTGAACTGGAAGCAAGTAGGCGATGCTCTAAAGGCTATCAGTTCACCGGACCTAGACAAGATCCCTGACGACATCCTGACAAAAGATGACGTAACCCTTGCGATCGATTCGTTCACCAATCACCTATCCACCGTAGTAGGTGCATCCGCAAAGGAGGTCATAGTGCCGGACGACCGGCGCCTTGTCATTCCAGCGGATGTGAGACGATTGGTGACGGAGAGTAAAGCAGTGACCCGACATTACGACTCTTACCCCAGTAAAGAGAACAAAACTAAGAAACGCCACTTTGAACGCATGGTTCAAAGTCGCATGTCTGAGTTGCGTGATCAACAATGGGGCGATAAACTTTCAAACCTCGTGCCAAGCCACCATGCTTACTGGGATTTGGCGCGAGGCTTGAAAGGAAGTAACCATAACGACATGCCTCCCTTATACAGACCAGTCCCACTAGTCCCAGCGTTCTTTGACGAAGACAAAGCTGAGTGCCTAGCTGATAGCCTAGAGGCTCAGTGTTCCCCTAACGTAGATCACGTTGACCAAGCTCACCTCGATTCGGTGGATGCTGAAGTCGAACGTAAAAGCTCTGTGGTCACCTCTGAACTCCCACCAATCACCTTAGCGACTTACGCTGAGGTGGAGAGACTGATCAAGGCCCTCCGACCGCGCAAATCCCCCGGTGCCGATGGCATCTCCAACAGGGTTCTTAAAACCCTCTCTCCTCCTCTCATCCATCTCTTAGTCAGCATCTTCAATGCTGCTATGAGCCACTGCTTATTCCCAGACACCTGGAAATGTGCAAATGTCATTGGCATTCACAAACCAGGCAAAAGCTCATCTGACCCCACCAGTTACCGCCCCATCAGCCTCCTCAGTGCCTTAGGCAAACTTTACGAGCGGTTACTTGCAAACCGTCTCCAGTCCCATGCTAAGGAACACCACCTTATCCCAGATGAGCAGTTTGGCTTCAGACCCGGACACTCATGCGTCCAACAGGTGCACCGCCTCACGGAGCACATCATTGAGGGCTTCAATAAGTACCCCAAACCCCAGACTACGCTAGCAGTCTTCCTCGACGTAGCGAAAGCTTTTGACAAAGTCTGGCACAACGGCTTGATCTACAAGCTATACCAATTTGGCGTGCCAGAACGTCTTGTGCTCATCCTACAAGACTTCCTTAAAGCCAGAAGCTTTCGCTATCGCGTGGAAGGCACCCTCTCCTCCCCCCACCCAGTCAGAGCCGGAGTCCCTCAGGGCTCCGTGCTATCACCTATTCTCTTTGCACTGTATACCAGTGACATCCCACGCTCTCAGCCCAAAGTATTCCTAGCCCAATATGCGGATGATACCGCCATTTACACCACTGGGTGGCATATCAACAGACAGTCCTATTTCGTCATGCAACGGGCCATCACCGAGATCGGTGACTGGTTCCGAAAATGGCGCATCGCGGTCAACCCAGCTAAAAGCACAGCTATGTGCTTTACTGAGAAGACACGCTCCCCTTACCCGAAACCGCTTATTTTGTTCGACGAACCCATTCCCTGGGTTCCTAGAACAAAATACCTCGGAGTCACCCTTGATCGTCATCTCACCTTTAACGATCACATAACAACCGTCCGTAACAGAGCGGCCTTCATAATGGGTCGCCTTGGTCCCCTACTTCGCAAAGAGAGTAAAATGTCTCTTAGTAATAAGAAGACACTTTACACTGCCTGCATCCGCCCCATCATGACTTACGCATCAGTAGTGTTTAGTCATGCTAGTGAGGCCCACCTTCACAAACTTCAAGTCATCCAAAACCGTTTTCTTCGTAATGCAACCGGCGCCCCGTGGTATATCCGGAACACCGAGTTGCATTGCGACTTAAACCTTCCCTCTCTAGCGCAGTTCAATAAGGACTGCGCCCGCCGATACTTTGATCGAGCGCCCCACCACCCGAACCCATTGGTTGTCCAGGCATCGAACTACTCGACTGCCTCTTCTATCCCATTTTTCAAACCCCCCCGTCGCCGACCACGGCAGGTATTAGACGACCCGGATGACCCCATCGCAGCCATTACATTGGCAGCTTTAGCGTTATCCGCAAGTCGTCGAGGTAAAATCCCCAGGTGTGAGGTAATCAGAGGTCACACAATCAAACACCGAGCTCGCCGGCGAGCTCGAGGCAAAAACAAGGTCACGATAAATTGCTCTCCAAATAGTCAAAGAGTATTATTCAGTAGGGCCCAATTGTGCAACACTGCAGTTGCACAGAGGCATTTTGCTCCGATCCCCCCCATGTCTCTCGACAGCGAGACAAGCCGAGGTCCGAACCACAGTGGTGCCCTTGAGCTCGCTGTCAACCCCTCCTATAGTAGCGGTACGTTTTCGGCGTCCGCAGGAGACGGAGGTAGAAAGCGCTTTTCGCCTTCTACGCCCGTCTCGGGAGAAGTGCCTTCGGCACTTCTCCCTCCCGGGCTATTGTAGGGCCAGGCCCTCGCCCAAAACCCGGTGGAGCTGGACGACCGCACAGGCGGTAGCCAGCATCTATGTCCTCCCTAAAAAAAAAAAAAGATTAAATATAGCATATTGCCTAACAAATATTGATAACAAAAATTAAAAGTAAGAGTTTTGTTTTTGGTCTAACAATAAAACAGTAATAGGCACAAGCATCAAACCGGCTATGATTATTTTCTAATGTACGAAATATATTATATATAACACATAATAACATGTATAAAGTTTTCATTTAAAAAGTAAAAACCGACTGCAAATTATTTATTTCTCTTTACCGTATTATCGTTCTATTTAAACTAAAACTGCAAGGTCTATATATTTATGGAATCGTTTTTTCTAGCTCTTCATTATGATACCCTACTCGATGGATTATACACGCAGTGTCACTTGCACTTTTAAAACTAATCTAACTATGCCTCATACATTACAATAGGTTAAGCCTTTTACAAGTTATGGTGGAATAAAGAAACTCACAAACATACATACATAATAAAAAAAATCACAAACATACACACCCTGAAAATATAATAATACTTTTTTGGGCAGTCGTGTAAAAACTGTCTAAGTGCGGATTGGACTCCTATCATGAATTGGAGTTACAAAAGTATTCCCTAATTTTATCCACTGTTGACATTTTCCGTGGAAATATGTCTCCGTTATATACATTGACACAGAACGTAGATAAAATAGTCTCCGTTTGACATTGGAAAGGGAGAAGTTATCCTTGTTTCTGGGAGGTGGGTATATAATTACTAATTAAATAATATAATGTCGGTTGTATATTGTTTTTTGCACTATACACGTAAATCTTATGTAACACCTACGACACTTACTAATTACTAACATAGCGGACAAGGACTAGTTAATGAGTTTTGTTTTAGACAACCTATAAGTCATAGCAGACTCACATGCAGTCTAAATGCTCCAGCCCACTGGCAGCGCGCTCAGCTTGCTGGAAGCATTGCCCCGTTGCATTCAATGCTTATTCGTTGAGCTAAATACGTGCAAGCATTTTCGTCACACGTCACATCCACCAAGCGCTCAGATAAGTTTTAGAAAATAAGATGAGCTCTCGGTCCCCACGGACCCAACGTCTCTACACCAAATGTTAATTAAAAGTTTAATGAACCAAAAAATGTGATAATATTGGTATATTTTTTATATTATCACATTTAACGTATGAAGACTACTTAGACAAGGGAGTTATCCACAGAAAATAAATATATACCTTCACACACAAGCTTGGAGTGCAGTATAAAATTCAAGGGTGAGAACATTTTTATCCTCTCCCCGGGCAGGCCTGGCTCACTCCGCACTTGCGGAACAAAGCTCCAGGTACATCGACATATTCGTCCGGACGGGTTTATTCTACGGTGTGTGGCGCGTCAGAAGAGATCAGAGCTATGCGAAAGAAAGAGAGACGCTTTGTAGGTGAATATAATATTAGGTACTCCATGCTATGCGAGCCAAAGTGCACTTTATTTCGTCGTTGCAAAGGTAGCTTATATATTGATATGGCTTAGAGAAGTCATCCTTTTGCTCCTTTTTATTCTGTGCCCGAGGTGACATGACTTCAGTCATTGCTGGACCCGCAGCTGTATGTAAAAATAATGTTTTTTGGTATATTCTTTGTTATTACGGAACCCTTAATGTGTGACTTGTACTTGGACAGTTTTAGTTCCATTAAAATATTAATTATTAAAATAACTTTTACATCAAACGCTTTTAAACGCCTAGCGTTTATGACTTAAGCCATCTGAAATAGCAAAGTTCATCAGAATCGCACAGTAACGTCATTATGGAACTCAATCAGGTACCATTGACGGTGACGTAAGCTCAACTCGATTTAGCCACATTATTCTCGCCCTTACTTACCCCTAGCCTCAACTTCAAACTGGTGTTCATAGTAAACGAGGTATTTCCTTGATTCATACTCTGATTAATTGACGTCGCTGATTGAACCTACATTAAATATTCATAATCTGATGGCGAGTTATGCGTAAATGAGGTACTTGACTAAGGACCAGATTATGTATATTATAGAAGATGTATTATATATAAGTCCTCAATTCAATTGTAACTTCGTTACGCGGTAACTTCTCCTATAACGAACTGTTTTTGATGATTACAGGCACATGATACTTTACAACTATGTATCATAGTGACCGGCGCAGTGCAATTCTTGATTTGTGACGAAATGTATCTGTTATGTATATATAATATGTTGTTGTATTACACAACAAAATAAATATACATATATATTTCTGTTGGTTATAGTATACCTACCTACCTTCAAGTTCTATAATGATTGGTTGCGTAGTTTTAAAGTGAATGTCAAATGTACTGAAAGATTTGTTTACGTACCTGGATGATTTAATGATATCTGTAATGCTTGTCGATGGTTAGCAGTAATTTAAGTGAGTGAATGATCATGTAAGCAGTAAAAAACCAGCATCTCTCTTTGAAATCCTTTTTAAAAACAAACTTTCATTGTGTTCTTGTTACTAAAATGAACTGAAAATATAAAAAAATACTCGTCAAGACGATTCAAATTAGCCCAAGCTCGACGAGCTTTCCTTTCGCCATCCATCCATCATCAGATCAGCAACCATGTCATCATAATATTGCATTATCACGCGATTTACACATGCATAATTCAGCTCCATTGGTAACCGGGAAGTGGATCAAATTTAATTTGCAAGATTTGATGACAAACAAAGACATACCTGCTTAGGTCTCGATACAATAATGCCGAAATCAATTTGAACGCCATTTTCAATAATTTCGTTAACTATCCCTACCTATTTAAAGAGTATAAAATCGCTCTCACAAAACATATCTTGCACTCTGCCAAGAGGGTTTAATATATCTTTGCTGCAGGGAAGATTGACTTTTATATTAAATCCTTGTACCAGATATGTATATTAGATTTTTTTGACAATGTAATTGTCAATACCAGTACGTAATGTTGTCTTAGGTTTTCGCGATTATTACACATAGTAATTAAACAACTTTAAACGGGTTAAATCGAGTATATTTATGATTATTTTTGTCCCGACGCGACGTTTCAAACACTTTGCAGTAATTGGGGTCGCGGGGTTACTCAGTCAGACAACAGTCCGTAGTCTAGAACTGTTTCTAGTGGGCGGCAATAGGCTGCCCCTAGTAATTTTAGTAAATATTTTGTAATTATACTTTATAATATTAAACATAAAGGATGAGTGTGATGTAAACTTTTTGAGTGAAATAAAGATATTATATTATTATTATAACTTAAAAATCTTAAGATATATCTAGTGACAATTCCGCCTATTTGTATTAATATATTTATTAATTGTATTATTTTTTTTTTTAACATATTAATTTAATGTTTCCATAAAATAATTATTTTTATTAACTATGTTGAAACAATTTGTTCCAATATAAGTTTCTTGAAGTTAATGGTCTCAAGCGTTTGTAGTAAATCTTTATTAAAAGCGCGGAAGCCCGACTAGTAGCAAATTGGACGTCAATAAAAGATGAAATCCAAAATTGAAAACTCTTTGATGCATTACTGGGAAATAACATCGGGACATAAATCCGTAAATAATAGACTGTAAGCAGCTTATACTGCGACAAAGGACCTCAGGTGCACTGAAGAGAGATTGCTAAAATAAACCTGGGGATATTGTACAAAGTAGAGCAAAAGGTAAGACTTTGTCTAAGTATAAACTCTTTAAATTAATTAGGAAGCTTAGAAAATACGTTTCATAAAAGGAAAGATTTGGAGGCGTTGTGGGTACTGTGTAGGTTTGTAGTTGAATGTTTAGGGTTCCATAATAGAAAACAGGACCCGTATTACTATGCCCCGTTGTCCGTTGAACCGTCATATACTGTAACAGCCGGATCGTCCACTGTTGAACACAGCCTCCCCTATTAAAGGGGGTATGTGCCATAATCCCCTCGCTTGGCAGGCGTCTTGGGGATCGCAGTGTAAGTTGGCAGTTCTTCATAAGGCTATGCTTCCCACCTTCCAGTATTTTCCCTTAGTCCCTTCTTACGACACCGACAAGATGATATGGGGAGGTGCATTTCTACGGGGCACCTTCATATAGCTGGTTGTAATTTTCATAGAATATGTGTTTGTATGTCTAGTAAACAACAATAATAATATCAAAAAGTAAAAAAAAACGTCTGAAAACAACTAAACCCAGTGTGGTAGTAATTGAAAGGAACTGCGTGTAGCTAGTTTCATTTCTCATAGAACGCATACACAACAAAATTTCAATTTTGGCGCGGGTACGCTACGGTACACCACTCTAGCCGGGGTATGTTCTAACCGCTAAGCCAACATGACATATGACGTGAGACTCTAATTTGTTACAGTTGACGTGTAACTCGTATAGGGTGGATACCTCGGCTATAGGGGTGAAGGGCGCGGGTTCGGATCCCGTACATACTATAATATTTCCTCCTATTGTATTTTTGTATTATAGCCGCCGAGCTAGCACCATTGCAAAAAAACCATTTAAAACCTACAAAAGTATTTTTTATTACCAACGTCTACTAAACACGAAAGCGCTCAGTACAATTTCACAATCAGTCATGACCGCAGCGGACGTTGATTAAGAAGGACTTAGCTAGGCTACGCGCGCCTTAAAATACCTAAAACTACTATAATACGAAAATTCCAGATGAAAACCTCAAATTGAAGCAGCTTGAAGCAGTGATGGCTCAGTGGCATTGGCTATGGCTGCCGCGCAGCAGGTCCATGGTCCCATCCCGCCGCGGGCTTGAGCTTCACTTCAAGGGCATTTCGCGAATGTCCGGCTGGCTAGCGACCACCCTCAAGTAGAAAATCTGTTTCCAAGCACCTAACGGTGTGTTCCGGCAGCAGTCCTTGAGAAGCAGTAAAATTACAGGCACATGAGACATAACAACTATGTATCAAGCGCAATGCAATTAGTGACTTGTGACAAAATGCATCTGTTATAAGCAGAAGATA
Organism: Plagodis dolabraria; assembly: GCA_963854805.1. Classification (NCBI taxonomy): domain Eukaryota; kingdom Metazoa; phylum Arthropoda; class Insecta; order Lepidoptera; family Geometridae; genus Plagodis; species Plagodis dolabraria. The sequence continues at coordinate 24,865,113 of OY978459.1, forward strand.
CCGCTTAACGTAAGGTGGGCCTCGAGCTTATTCCGTCACAATAACATAAAAAAAAAGTTGATCAGTTATTTATATCTAACCTGAAGAAATATTGTATGTGCAATTTCTTTGAATAATTTATTATTATTAAAGTTAAGAAGGAAGGACTTAGCTACGCGCGCCTTGAAATGCCAAAAACTAATCTAATACCAAAATTCCAGACGAAAACCTCAAATTAAAATCACATTAAAATAAACGCCAAGTCACCGCTAATATCACCGTACTTTCGCCTGAGATACCATAGAGTAGCGATTCCTCAGAGAGTCGTTACGTGTAGGGGAGCGCTATCTCTGTTTGTACAGACACAATATCACAAATTATTGTGTATTTAGAACAATAAAAGCATTATGCACTGATGCGAATTCGGTTCAGCTATTATTTTGAATAAATTTACAGCGAAATTGCCTTTGTGGGTCTGTTTAGCATTATCTAATGTCACAGTAAAACCAGTTCAGACAGGAGGACAGCAGTATATTGAAATGCCTTCTCTAGTTTCGATAGGTATGCAGGGTCATATCTCTAAGCTATATTGGTATATATATATCCATGTAATACTTATAGGTATTGAACGGAGAAAGTATTTGTTTGTGAAGAGAAAGGATGTGGTTTGTTTGAATACCTTTATTGCACTGATTATTACTAATATTTGCTAATATAAAGAAAATTACAAACTAGGTTAGTGTGGCAATCGCTACCGCTCAGTCGGCGCCTTGTGTAGGTCATCGAAATGCATCTATTGCAGAAAATATAATTAACCTAATGTATGGCATGCCCGTACAGGTATATTAAAGCTAACCATTTGTGGGTAGCTACAGATAGGATTTATGATATTTAATAATTAAATAAATATACGCAGTCTAAAAACACTCGATATTTTTACACTGTGCATGCTGCGGTGCGTGCGTTGGGCGCGCACACATATAAGTCACGTTTGGTACCGCTTTTAGAAGTCACACTACTTTTCTGATTTTACTATGTTAATGTATGATATTGGTTAGCCCCATATATAACGATTTGTGTACCAACACTTAATTATGAACCCATGTAATGGGACTCGTCAGTGGGTACTTATCTATACTTAGAATAGTTTACCGAAGCAATAACCAATTATTATTAATAATGATTATGCTACAGCCTCGTGAGCCAATTGGCGTAAAGAGTCATGTTGAATTCTCAATGTCCTGGATTCAGACAGTTATTAGGTCACGGAGATCAACGGTGAAATCTCTTAAATTATTATTTTAATGGGATTCTGATGGAACACTTTCGATGCCCATCTGATAATAAGCAGTAGCTTCTGCTCTATAACAGATACATTTTGTCCCACGCGCAGCAGTGTGCTCATAACCCTGAGACTGCCAGTAATTGCGTACTGGCTCTCATGGACTGCTGCCGGAACACACTGTTATGTGCTTGGCGACATTTTTTTTACATGAGGGTTGCTAGTTAACCGAGCATTCGCAAAATATCCTCCCATCGTGCGGTGAAGCTCAAGCAGGTGGGATCAAACCAAGGACCTGCGGCAGGGCAGTCAAAAATGTATGATTACATTTGCCCCGAATTGAAAAAGCAATAAAACTTGGAAAAATAAAACAGCTATAATCGTTTTTATTTTATCTGCATATCTTAATAAACCATATAAGATATGCAGCATGTTAAATTAAATACTTAATCTTATTTATTATTGATAAACCAACCACTGTATTTGGAGCAGTTATGTAAAATATAAGCCTTATATTTTACCTTTACTACCCCATTTTTTTTTTATATTTATTGCTGATAGGTAAATCTTTGACACAATCTCACCTGATGTTAAGTGATGATGTGGTTGAAGGTGTTAACAGGCTTAACCTAGAATTACTGGCTCTCAAGGACAGCGGCTGGAACACACCGTTAGGTGCTTGGCGACAGATATTCCACTTGAGGGTGGTAGCTAGACAGGCGGGCATTCGCAAAATGCTCTTCTACCATGCGGTGAAGCTCAAGCAAGCGGCGGGATTCGAACCATGGACCTGCTGCGAGGCAGTCCATAGCCAATGCCACTGAGCCATCACTACTTCAAGATATAGTTGATTTGACTTGTTTTTTGAAATACGGTAAATGCTACATGTTTCATAACTGAATTATATAAATAATTTTGGCTTTTACCTCTAGCCGGCATTTATAATATTGTAAATCTATAGAATTGAATTTCTCTACCCTAAAATTGAATTTGTGTTTAACAGATGTACAACTTCACAAGCAAATAACTAACAAATTAATTCATACGGAATCCTCCTAACTCAATTTCCTTTTGACGGCAGGCTAACAGAATTTCTCCCTTTCTGACGTAGGTAAGTGCAAGACAGAAATGTATTCATAAACGGTCAGGCTATGAGCATCTTCTGGTCTTCACATTCACCTGTATATATAACATTAACTCTATCGACTAGTGGAATACAATAAGTAAGTGTTGATTTTATAAATTTTTAGTTGGTTCTATTCCCGGTTCAAATAAGTTTTTTGAGAAATCTGTCAATTCAGTGTTGTTTTATTAAAAAATAAATTATTGAAAGTGTTATTGCTTAAAGTGAAAATGGTTCTCTTCAGCGGCCATTGATTTTTTTCACCCTGTTTTCACTCCGTGATTAGCAAGTCGTCTACGAGTGACTAAATCACCAGTTTGAACTAGTGATTTCTCATACACAGCAACGAGGCAATCGGTGTAGTCAGAAACTTTGTATTAAAAAATAAAAGAACGAATTCCCAAACATTAATATTATGTTTTTTTCTAAGTCGTGCTTCTTCAAAATGTTGAATTCAATATCCATAATCATTCAGGGAATGGGTTAAATCAAAAAGAGCGTTTATGTATCAACCTATCTCTTCTATCTATTCCACTGCTGCGGGCCATCTTCTCCAAGAGAAAGAAGTACGGGGCAAAGTCTACCGCGCAGGCTCAGTGCGGCTTGGAAATAGGCTACCAGTCAGCCCTAGTGTTAAAATTTGTACACCAACTGTACGCCACTAGCATAGCCTTATGGGTGCGTTCCTATGGGCTAGGACTAAAGGGTTAACGTGCCTTCGCAAGTACAAACTAGTTTTTCGGCGAGTGTGCGGGCCGCAAGCCGCTCACATTTATCGTTATGCAGTATTGAACTATATCAAAACCCGTAATACATTCAAAAATATATGTTCAACACTGCAGTACTAGTATATGTTCTCATACAAACCCTTAGTAAAATAAGGAACGAACTATTACCGCCAAATTTCGTCACCAAAAAAGTGTTAGTCTTTCACTTATGTTAAGGAACTTTACTAAGAAATGCTTTGGTTATCGCGGGCAGTTACTATGGTGACCAGTCGAAGATGTGAAAAATACTCGTAAGTCAGAGCTCGGCCTATGGTCTCACAAGTTACTAACACGGCTCGGTCTGCAGCACTCGACTCCTGGGCTCAAACAAAATCTGCTCGTGTTTCGGCCTCAAGAGCTGACGCAGTATAAAAAATTAGAGGAGCTCCAAAAACGCATCTAAAATGACGGATTTCAAGATGACCAAAATGATGGAAGCAAGAGCAAATCGGACCACTATATCGAGACCTCGAAGAACTGGATAGCTATTGAAAAGGATAATGAGTTGTAGTAATATTAATAATGGCAACACCCTATGTTAAGGTCCAATTTCATTTCTGTCTTTTACATTGGAGCCGCATCAAAAAAATCGTTAATAAACAATTCTATTCCCTTTTGCTTTTGGCTCAGCTTTCTACACAAAACATAAAAATGTCAGTTATTTAGCTTTTCCGTTTTTCTGAAGATAGAGATAAGATAGCTAGAGATAAGTGTTATACGGACAGACAGACAGATAGCAGATCTCCGCAGTTAAATCAGTCCTAATGATTAATATTAATATCGTATAATAATGCTTATTTTTGTCGGTACGCACGCTAAAAACTATGTACTAGTATTCACTGACCCAAACAATGGTACTCGTAGACGACTTGCCAAGCCCTGCTGCAAACGTTTCACAGTATGACATTTCATATTATTTATTTAGACTAAAAACTCATGTTATACCACAAAATACTACCTACATTACATTTGCTAACATTCCCGACAGCCCATATCTACTAAACACATACAAACCAGCGCATCTGTGTGTATCGAACGAGCATAGAAATGTGAAAATTATGTTAAAATCACTGCAGACCTTCCGGTACGCATAACTTCGCCTGCAGGGCGAAGGGCAAAGGGGATAGAAGCAAAGAGGACAGGGGTAAAGAGGTCGTGTATGATTCAGAGAACGATAAGTTTTAAAGTTTGAGTAGGTTCCAGGGTTTTGGAAATGATCGATTTTTCACGACCCTCATATGTCGATAAGAGTTTGGCAGTTTGAGATGTTGTTCACATGTGTTTTGATGCCTTGTGAAGGTCATTTTATTATAATTAAGGCTATACTACTAACATTGCCGCTCAGTCCACTTTTTCTGTCCTTCCTAACTTATAAGAGCCGTGTCTTTAGCCAGCTCTTTAGAAGGCGCTGCTGCCCACCGTCCAGTATTTTTTTCCCTTAGTCGCCTCTTACGACACCCACGGGATGATATGGGGAGGTGCAATTCTAACCCGGCACCCCACGGGGATATACATACTATGAGGTGAAATTTTGGTCAACGGATAGTCAAAGGCTGCTCAAACAATTACCATAAAAAGAATATTTACATGAAATATGTTTGTTTTAAATGCATTTTATTTTTTCAATAAGTAGAAGCGTCGAGCCGTAATTATAGGGTAGTCAATGTCTAAAGTAACAACAAAGAAAATGAAAAAAAAATTAAGTCAGGTAAAGGCACCTTATTCCGCGGGGTTCTAATATTGGCACTATATTCCGAGGTATTTTGAAAAACGGTGATATTATGATGCTTATAAATTTATTTTTGCTGCAAGATCCTTTATCTATTAAATAATATATCTTTGCGTAGTTGAGTCATCAAAAAAGCGCTGTTCTGTGGAAACATATTGAAATAAACGGTAAGTATTGCGTCAGCGGCTGACCCGAACGAACGCTCCATACATTTTGGACATTGGGCACGTGAGTATCATGTTTATTTAAATAGTGTTTTATTCGTTAATTTTGTACAGTGCATTTATTTTTTTAATAGAAATATTTTAAGAAATATGTCTGCAATCGAAAATAGGTAACTTCTGTGAGTTTTTCGTAGTAAAATGTAGGAAAAATATAGTTTGAAAATGCCGCGCCATTAGGTGCCAAATATTTATCTCAGTTCTTTATTCCGATGTATGCCACGGAATAGCGATTTCACAGAGTCGGTTTATTTTTTTTATTTTCAGTATTGTTTTTATGATAAAGCATTGCTCAGTTTGAATTTGACAACCTAAATATTCATAATATATTGAAATCTATTTACGAGGTACAATAAATCGTCGCATTCCCTAACTACAGCCAGTTGAAAGTGGTATATTTAGGTATGTTGTTAATTCGTTCTATGGGATAGTTTAATGAGAAAATGCAAGTTTATACACAATGTATTCTAATTGTTATCAGGCATTATATATATTTAGGACAAAATTGCAATTAATATTTTGTCTGTTTCTATACTATGCAAAAATCTCGTATAATTTAATACTCGGAATTAGGAAACTTTATTTTTTTGTATAAAACATTATTCCGATGTACAGTGGGGCGCAATAAGATTCTTAATGTACCATAATACGCGGCATAAGCACAAGTAATATACATAGTGTACACAATTGTATGCAAATGGTTACGCTGTTTATTATAATGCAAAAAATTAAAATGTTACTATCTTACCTTTATAATAATTACCAACTTATATTACAAATTATGAAATTTGAAAATGGTAAGCTTTATGCCTAATCCTCAAATAATTAACGTATACGAAATCATAGGCAAGCCTCTTATGGGCCTGGGTTCGATATATTTGCATATTTGTTACTGAATTACGCCATACCTAATGTACGGGTTAGACTTTAATTTGGTTTATGTAGTATATGTAAGGGTTAAGCAACAGCATTTTTTTTATTATAATACCATGCCTTTTGATGTAGTAAAAATTTATTATAGGCAGTCCTTGTTACATAAGAAAGCATTGCATTTTGGACACACGAAATTAGGAACCAAATACATCGGACTAAGGATTTTTGCATCGGATCAAGGTGCATTGGACTTATTTCATATTTAGTTTAATTTAGAATACAATTTAAGACTTAATTAACAAATATTTAGCTTAGTTTAAAAGTAAAAACAATAACACACGTGATAAAAACATGAAACCTGCGGAATTGTATAGGAATTGCTTAATTTTTGATGTTATTTCGAGTTTTGTTGAAAATACCTCGGAAATAGGTGCCTTTACCTTACCTCAAGAATTGATTTCGAGAAATAGAATATGAAATATTGAAATAACGTGTGCGAATTAATTTCAATAAATTCATATCAAAATCAGGTTTTTTATATACGGAACAAATCTTTTAGTTACATATTTATATGGTTGCTGCGGAATAATTAGAAACAAAATTTGTCTTGATACAATTACGATACAAAACTTAATAAAGCGGCATTTGGAGCTGTATTCATAATTTCTCTTTTTTTAAATTATTTCGGATCAGACATTAATATTTATGGTAGCGAAGCGCGCGTAGCGAAGTTTGCTTAGCCATTCTGAACCGATCAGCAAAGTTAAGCAACGTCCGCCGCGGTCATGACTTGGATGGGTGACCGCTGGTTGGGCATTACTACTGAGCGCTTCCGTGCTTCGGAGGGCACGTTAAGCCGTCGGTCCCGGTTGTTGTCTTAGGATAGCAGTCGTTACAGCATGGTGTTAGGGCACTTTGCAAATGCCCGCCTGGCTAGCTACCACCCTCAAGTTGAAAATCTGTCGCCAAGCACCTAACGGTGTGTTCCGGCAGCTGTCCTTGAGAGCCAGTAACTCTAGGTTAGTCTGAACAACATCCTCGACCACATCATCACTTACCATCAGGTGAGATAGTGGTCAAAGGCTAACTTATCAGGCATAAAAAAAAGCCTCTGAAATATTAGATATATTATTTATATCAGCAATGCGTACACTCTTTTTAAAAAACATGTTCAATTTGCCTTTTTCAAACTCACTTCTGTCACATTATCAATGGTATATAATAATGAGTTAGTTTCAATTATCAGTACATTTCGGTTTAGGCGTACATATACAAAAAATATAGCAGCAGTCCTACTGCATCTGGGACGTCAGGCAGAGCGCTGACCACATGTACAGCTCTGGCAGTCTACCGGAGTTGGGGCTATGGTAGGTGAAGATTTTATTTCTACAACCCTAACCCACAAACTTTAGAAAAAGGCCCTAACCATGAACCTCCCGGAAAACGCAAGGATGCGCATGTCACAAGTTACACTATCTCAGGTTAAAATAGACTTTGACTGAAGAGCATTTATAAAGGGTAGACACATCTAGGCAATGCAAAAGCGGGACCGGTCGATTTGGCATGGGTGGCACGGCCACGTGGTGAAAATTCGGGTGCAGCCCGCTTCACTTGACACAAAAAATATGTGATTTCACTCCGAACAATAGCGCTAATATATTTTATCAAATGAGTGTAACTTCATTAGTGCTTGATACTTACAATAAGTTATTGAATTACTGTAACAGCCGGATCGTCCACTGCTGAACACAGCTTTTCCTATTAAGGGGGTATTTGCCATAATCCCCACGCTTGGCAGGCGTCTTGCGGATCTTTTACGTAGGCAGATCTTTAGAAGGCGCTGCTGCCCACTTTCCAGTATTTTTCCCTTAGTCGCCTCTTATGACACCCACGGGAAGATATGGGGAGGTGCAATTCTAACCCGGCACCCCACGAGTTATTGTATTAATCTTATATATTTCGGGGTTTTAATAGTAAAACTGCGCACTACAGACACATGGTCCGTACTCTTTAGATTATTATTAATTTTTATTTCAATTTTAAATTTTTTTATACTTTCTGACTCCATCATGCATCATTTACTTATTTACAAGTAAGAATAATTGTTGTTAGACTAATTGTTGTTAACTTTTGTACTATCATACAGAACGCAGTGTAAGACTCTGTTCAGACATACGCAGTTTGAGCGCGCTCGCCGCCCTCAAACCGCCGCCCATCTTCAGAAGGTGCTGTTGCCCACTTTCTATTTCTCCTTTCGTCGTGTCTTGCGACTCCCATGGGAGTGCTGTTCCTAGCATAGTATAGCACCCCACGGGTAAAGACTATTTACACTGTCCAATTTATACCCGGTTGGGTGGACACAATGTAACAGATCTTGCTCGATTTAAATATAGAAATTTATAGAAATGAAGGTAGACAGAAGTTGATTTCGTAGATTTAATTTTATTTTATTGAAGATTTATCTCATGTTGGTTAGTGATAACTTGGTCTAGAATAATATTGGCTTAACCTAGAAGAACCTGCCTTTCAAGGACAGCTGCTGAAAGAAATTGTTTGGTGCTGACCATCAGATCGTCTATACTGAGAGTGAAATATATGAAGGCAAGCACTCACTAAACGACTTATCACTTTTAAGACCTGGCACTTTTCGACTGTTTTTTGTCCTTGAAGCTAAAACAAAGATTCATGGAAAGAGATTTTCTGAGGATGAAGAGCACGCGGCGACCATAAACGATTTTTCAGAAAAAGATGAAAGTAAATTTTGGTGTGTATTGAAAAAATGAATTTTCCAGCATTTTTTTTTACTACATTTGCTTTCATTTTGATAATATTTAAGTGTCCCTCGGGATTTCAACCTTCTTCAGGTCATATGCAGTGCATAGAATTGGTTAAACCTTCCACCGAACAATGTTGACCTCTAAACGACACAAGCTCTAAAGCCTTTTCACTTTAATTTCCATTACAAACACAGCTCTTCTAATTTACATAAAGCTCGTTCCACACATAAGATAAATCACAATGGAATCACCGTCTCAAGTGCTCCAAAACACACTCCACACTCACGAATGCGAAAGTGTATAAAACATAAAACAAAATACACTTTGAATTCAGCTTTGGAACGACAAAAGGGGCGAAAATTGGTCCTCTCGTTTCGTCGAATGGCGTAAAAGTTATTTGTCTTTTGCATTCGAAAATACGTCTCAGGAATATGTTTGTCGGTATTGTGAAAGGAATGATATTTTTGAATAAGTCCTTTTGATTTTCATATTATTCTGCTATGCGGAGTATATTTTTCATTGGATTGAAACTAATTCAATGACAGTTTAAGAATTAGGTAGTTTTTATACACAGCTACGCTCTACACCGCAAGAACGAGCTAACTATAGAGTTCATTGGCAGATTTTTGAACTTTTTAGCACAGTACAAACTGTTGAATAGTATGCCATTGTTTATTTTTTCTTAAGTACAAGCATACCTTTGCTCGCGTTTTTAAATTAAATTAAGTTTTATTGCTAATAGGTACTCACAATCTCACGTGATGGTAAGTGATGATGTGGTCGAAGGTGTTAACAGGCTTCACCTAGAATTACTGGCTCTCAAGGACAGCTGCCGAAACATACCGTAAAATGCTTGCTTGATCCATGTTTTGCTAGGCATATTTTTAGTCCTTTTTAGTTTTGAGATGAGCCTATTGCTATGTAGACACAATTTTAGCTGGAATTCAGTCAGATAAATCAAACGCTAATTTCGTGTGTATGATAATACAATGTTCTAATATGTTGTTCATCCTTTATTTTGTTAGAGAAAACATATTGCCTCAAAAAAATATAGGTTTGAGATAAGCGAAACGCTGTTAACCCGACCATCAAGAACATTTTTCGAATGCCCGCTTGGCATACTTTTCGATAAGTGCTAACTTTAAATAGAAAATCGGTCGCCGAGCACATTCTCTTTACACAGTGTATTAGGTCTTTATACAATCTTCATTTATGCCGTTTATAGTCCAAAGCTTACCACTATTTATCTCAATAGGTAAATATTAATGGCGTTCGAGCATATCATTTAATGATTATCATAGAGGTACCTAACTAAATAATTATAGCTAATATAACTAATTACCGGGCTAGAATGTCATCCCGCCATTGCTACCTGCCTGTGGGTGTTGTATGAGGTGACTATAGGTAAAATACTGGAAGGTGGGTAGCAGCGCTATCTGAGGAACTGATGTCTCAAACTGCGATCCCCAAGTCAAGCATGGGGATTATGGCAAAACCCCCTTGATGGGGGATTCTGTATTCAGCAGTGGCCAATCCGGCTGATACAGTACAGTACCTAACTAAAAGTTTTGAGCATTAACTAATGTGGGCAGAAGAAGTGAAAGACGATGGATTTTTATACCTCCTCATACACAGATAATATGTCGCAAACGGGAGTGGGAAAAAAAACACGAAATCCTGACCCCAGATAAGATGTGCTAAGGATAGGAAGAAGAAATATATCTGCCAACATATTATTCAATAATAAGACTCCAATTTCCTCTGTGGAGTTCTATCACATCAGTGTATGCAACCCTAACTAGCAGGGTTGTCAGCTAACGGATTAGAGGCGCGAACAGTGGGGTGCTTCAAAAGAAGGTCGTTAAGGACACGCTAACGCGCTTTTTGAACACCTTGTAGTATAATGGTTGTTGTGTGCGAAAACTTTGGACGCCAGACCATTTTGTTAAGTTTACTTTTATCTCAAAGAAACTTAGGCACTAGATATCATATTTTCATATTATTGTATTGTTATAAGCTTGATAGGTAATTGTGTTTAGTTCTGACTATACTACATTATGGTACAATTAGTCTGATTTGGTGATAAAGCCGGCCTCCATAGAAGAACAAAGAATCCATGGCGTAGTTTTGGCTTGAAGTAATTTATAATAACTAATTAGAAACCGGCTAAGACAGGCGTGATATTTAACATGATTTAGTAATTATGGTTATAACTAAGAATAGCTTTCAATAGTTGTAATTTGTCTCTGTCGTATTTTCTGATACCCTGTAATTTGTCAAAAAAGGCAAGTTCAACTGCAACTGTCCATGCATTTTCCAAGTTTTCCGGCCCTCAACGTGCGTTGAGGGCCGGGTGATGTTTACCTTAATTACTTGGGTATTTTTAACTACCGCAACATGGTGCTTTCACATCCAGTAACTATAATCAACAGTATCATACATAAATAATTCACAAATCATTTTTTTGTATCATACATAAATAATGTTTGCATGTTTTTGTTTCGACTAACCCAACTGCAATATAATGATTAATATGAATATATCATATAATAATAATTAATATAAAAAGCTAATATTAGTGATTAATAGTGAAACTTATGACTCGGGGACTAAACCTATATGGGATTTTAAAGTTATTCTTTCGTCACTCGCTCCATCAGTGCAGCATTCATAGTCATGGATAAAAACTTGTGCCACTTTCTAAACGTCCACCAGTTTCTTCCACACAATTCTGTCGATTTTAAAATAAGAAAGGCATAAATAAGAAAATATTTTTGGAGCTAGCGTTAATGCAAATGGCCAATAGCCATTAATTATAATGTGAAGGAGAAAATAAATTGTTCTGCAGTGTTCTTACACCTTGACGAAGAAAGTTAATAATTATAAAATACCTCAAAATCAAGTTCATACACACTGTAGTCAATCCAAAATAGTATAGGCTAGACGAATTCACAAAGGACCGCGTTTCCGAATTGATTCGTCTCAAAAGATGGAGTGGAAAGGAGTAGGCAAATCGAAGCGAGGGATTGCTCAGAGGCATTATGTAGGAGCACTTGATATTTGATATGTACCTTTAAGTTTGAGATATATAAGCAAGAAAGGCACTGAGTATATATTTAGATATTTGCCGTATGTACCTTTCATTCCGTGACTGTATCAACTGTATTCGGTAAAATTGGAAACTAAGTCGTTAAAATGATAAAGAGATAATTCATAAAATAACATTATATGACAATAATATAAAACTTCACACAACGAACATGCAAAGGTGTATGTGAGTGTGAGAGGCTGTGTTACAGTGTGTGAGGGTGTTCGGGTGTGTTATAAATCACAGAACGATCTACAGAAGTTGAACGGATTTTGATGAAACTTAGTACATACATTCTTTAAAGCCTTGAATTAGGACAAAGGATGCCTTTATACCAATTTACTGAGCAGCTAGTGATGGCAATTAGCTCTTTGTTTTTTTGGGACCAAAAAACATAAGACAAAATGTGAGTGTTTTGTTTAGGAACGCTCGAAAGCCAACTGACCACTGTTTTATCTGATGGTCAGTGATGATGTCGTCAAAGATGTTGTTTTAGAATTACTAGCTCTGAAAGAGAGCTGTCGGAACGAGTGATAGCTAGCCAAGCGAGCATTCTCCAAATACGCTTTCACCATGCTATACTGCTATATGCAATCGTAAGACAAAATCCGTGACCGACGGCTTAACGTGCTCTCCGAAGGATGAAAGCGTTCAGTAGTAATGTCATTAGCGGTCACCCACCCTACTCACGACCGCAGCGAACGTTGCTTAACTTACCTGATCGGTCATGAACGGCCAAGCAAACTTCGCTACGAGTGCTCCAAAGATCAGTTTGTTTGATTTTAGCTACGAATAATATTTATTCGTAGGATTTTAAGTTCTTTTTATGACGTTACAAAATGTTTGTAATATCTTTATTTCTATTGTCAGCAGCATTTCGCGTGGTGGACGCCACTAACACAAGTGCTATAACTCTTTAGAGATATAACAGAAATAATTTTGTGTTCGCTGCTAGCACAAAAACTATACTTAGTTCTGTTCTAAACCTGCTGTTTCATATTATCAACTTGTCTCGTGTACAAAAACCTTAGCAAGAGCCTTAACGGCCGTGTCACATGGGCACAACGCAACTAAAACTAGGGAAACTTTGCAAAACTTGTTGTGAGAATTTATACCAACACCGAAAGTATCAACTGGGGTTTCACAGTTGAGAAATAGCTGCTGGTATAATAGCTGTTTGTTGGTGAAAATGGTATTGTTCCTGATAGTAGCGTTTTGCGGAAGGTATATTGCAAGGTGGAAGGCCTCCTGACTAGTGACCACCCTCAAGTAGAAAAACTGTCGCCAAGCACTCAACGGTGTGTACCGGCAACTGCCCTTGAAAGCCAGTAAATTTAAGTTAAGCTTGTTAACACCGACCACATCATCACTTACCATCAGGTGAGATTGTGGTCAAAGGCTTACCTATCAGTAATAAAAAAAACTGAAGTGCTCGTAGCGAAGTCTGCTTAGCCATTCTGAACCAATCAGCAAAGCTAAGCAACGTCTGCCTCGGTCATGAGTTGGATGGGTGACCGCTGGTGACATTACTACTGAGCGTTTCCGTGCTTCGGAGGGCACGTTAAGCCGTCGGTCCCGGTTGTAGTCTTAGGATGGCAGTCGTTATAGCATGGTGGTAGGGCATGTTGTGAATGCCCGCCTGGCTAGCTACCACCCTCAAGTAGAAAATCTGTCGCCAAGCACCTAACGGTGTGTTCCGGCAGCTGTCCTTGAGAGCCAGTAATTCTAGGTTAGTCTGAACAACACCTCCGACCACATCATCACCTACCATCAGGTGAGATTGTGGTCAAAGGCTAACCTTTAAGGCATGAATAAAAAAAAATATGGCCTAAAATAATTCTATCACTATTTATAACTGTGTTTATATTTGTTGAAAAAGAAATTTAATGTTTTTACAAATTGCGACCTATTTCATAAAACACTTACCAAATTTTTAAATATATGGTAGTGATGTACGAAGCATGCACATTTTTAATAAGTAGCTCAATCTCAACCGATAGAGAGTGATGATGTGGTCGAAGATATTCTTCAGGCTTATCTAGAATTACTGGGTCTCAAGGACAGTTGGCCTCATACTCACTGTAAGGTGTTTGGCGAAAGATTTTCTACATAAAGGCTAACACCAAAACTTCATTTTTACATTACAGGTAATCTTTCATTCTAACATACTCGTACCTACATTTATTTTAATATTGTTAAGTTTGCAATAACGCCTGCTAGGCGAATGATATTCCAAATTACAAATTTACGTATTTAATTAATTCTCTCGTAAATTTGTAATTTTGTAATGTCATTCGCCTAGCAGGCGTTATTGCAAAGTCACAGTGTTTGTAATAAAACGAGTCCGAACGGCTTGACCGAATCCTGAAATTTTATGTGTATATCAGTAGGGCTGAGGCCGTTAATAATTTTTCAAATAAAAATATTAATCTTATTTTAACTTTATATGCCCATATGGCAAAACGAAGTTTATCAGGTCAGCTAGTACACTATAAAATGAGTTGAGAGGAATCAGTACTCATATGAATTATATTTACTGATCACTTTCCCCCGGGTTAGAATTGCACCTCCCCATTTCTTCCCGTGTGTCGTAAAAGTCGACTAAGGGAAAAATACTATAAGGTGGGCGGCAGTGCCTTCCTAACAACTATGCCATCTTGCACTGCGATCCCCAAGCCGCCTGTCAAGGGGCTTGGGGATTATGACAAATACCCCCTTAAATATATAAAGGGGACGCCGTGTTCAGCAGTGGACGATCATGCTGATACAGTTCACTTAAATATAGTATATTCTACGGTGCGACGGTTAGTATAGCCCTTATGTATGGTATAGACGGTAGTAGTGTCACCACTACTGAGCGCTTCCTTGCTTCGGAGAATTCGGAAGCAGTTCCGTGCTTCAGTTAAGCCGTCGGCCCCGGCTGTTGTCTTAGTATGGCAGTGGTTATAGTATGGTGGCTAGCAACCACCCTCAAGTAGAAAATCCGGCGCCAAGCACCTTACGATGTGTTCCGAAAGCTGTCCTTGAGAGACAGTAATTCTAGGACAGCCTGAACAACACCTTCAGCACACCATCACTTACCATCGGGTGAGATAGTGGTCAAAGGCTAACGTATCAGAAATTAAAAAAAGGTAGTGGTCTATGAAAAGTCTGCATTTTTTTGTTTTTACACATGATAGGTTAGCCTTTGACCACTATCTCACCTGATGGTAAGTGATGATGTGGTCGAAGATATTGTTCAGGCTAACCTAGAATTACTGGCTCTCAAGGGCAGTCAGGAAGAAGGAAAGAAGGCTTCGATCTTCGATCTCAGGCCTAAAACCCGTCTCGTTTGTAATAAACAACTTCGCGCACTTGTTGCATAATGTACTATTATTGTACACCAAAAATGTTACAAAACACATATAGGGGATTCTTAAAGCTACTGTACAATGGGCGGACTTATCGCTTAAAGTGATCTCTTCCAGTCAACCTCAGAATGGAAAAAATAATAACGTGAGGAATAAAAATAAAATTAAATATAAATTTGTAGATATTACTTATAATATCGCACGTTTAATAATAAACCGTAATAAGTCAAAAATTAAGGATTCCCACTTTTGTTAATAAAACGAACTAACTCCGATTGAAGAATCTATCGGTAAAAACCCGCTATGCGAAACAAACCATAATGGCCGATTTTTAGATCACCCCTCTCTTTATTACAAAAGCACGCGAAAAGTCATTTCATACCATAAAGAATCATTCAGTGATGCGGCGATCGTGTTGTGAGAATTGTAGCGTTGTTTTGTGACTATAGTGGAGTAAGGTAAAATAATTCGGTTTATTTTCAAACACAGGTGAAACTATTCTACTTCATTTTTTTATAGACTGTCATGTTTTCGTTTTACTTCACTTCAGTTGAAAACGGTGTTACAATACAGCATGTACTATTTGGACTTGTTGCAGTTTATCATTAAATTATAGTTGTATAGTTAAGAAGAAATGCGTATTAGTGCGTTTTAGCATTAGATTATTACTTTTATTCGAGAATTAATTAATTTTACATCACTTTATTGCCAAAGCTATCGCTAGATTTATATAATACTTGTATTTATTTCGGTTTACATTTAAAATGATCCTAAAGTCTAAAAGTACTCTAGCCATTGCTTCGGTTTATTACAAAATGTCCTTTAATTTTATTTTAAATACTGATTAATAAAAAGTATTAAATCACTAGTTCCATAGTTTAAATCCTGTAGAGGACGCCTGAAAATAGGAACCAGCATCGCCTAAAACTTTTTGTAATAAGTGTTAATGCTTGATGTACTGATAAGGATATAATGTTGGATGGACTGTTACGAATAATTCTAAGCCAGTCGAAATATAAATAACGTCGTGATTACGTACTTACATATGCATTACCCCTGACTGTAAATTTACAAATTTGTAACCGTACTATCACGTTTGCGTTAAGATTTTTTATTATAACCCTTATGTTTTTAGCATCATGATCTTTGAGTAAAATTTTAACGCAAACGAAATAGTTAAGTTTACTTTCTTTCATCTTACACTCCTCGGGGTACAGTATCCATAATACATTTCACGTAATATTCTCTGAATTATTTTAGTAAATAATACGGGATAACTCACGTGAATCAGTCAGATAGCTCCGATTATAGTTTAAACCACAATAGGTGGTCTTTTCCAACGGAAGCTCGAGAAGCCCGCGTTGACGTCTCACTTATCAGGTTAGGTTAGGTTAGCTATACGTCAACGCGGGCTCCCCTTGAAAAAGACCACCGCATGTGGTTGAAACTATACTTGGAGCAGTTTGACTGAATCACGTGAGTTATCCCGTATTATTTTCTAAAATAAGTGTTAACCACGTTAGTTTCTCTGAATTAATCGAAAGTTTTACCTTTTTATTTAATGTTGTGTATAAATTATTTAAGATTTTGTTTAACGAAACAGACGATCAAGTCCAACACAGCATACAAAACACAAGATCTCCAGCTCACGATGGAAGAAGTCAAGGCCGCCACGTTAAAATCACCACCATTCAGAAAGTTCAGGTTGCCAGCGTCATCATACCACCACGAAAATTACTAAGCGGTACTTCAAAGTGGAAACAAAAGTTAGCCAAACGTGTACGTAACAAGATATCAAAATACGAACGCAGATTATTAGGTATGTCCGAAAACCCAACAAAGCCTATTATTTTATTATTGGTAATTAACAAATTAGATTCTTTAAACTTTTTTTCAAAGTTACCTTGGACATTTTGATTCGAAAGAGATGTGTGGTGAACACAGCAAAAAACAGCAATAACTTTATAGAACGTGGAAAAAATGGTAATTATAAAAAAATAATCCCAAATTGATAATTAAAGAGCAAATAAATATATCTTTCTTCCGATCTAAAAAAAATGTATGTATCATCTTTGTTTGTCCTATAAAAATTCAACTTTGGAGCAAGCACAAGGGCTTAGCAAAAATATGACCAACATCGTGAGTACAAGATACTGAGTAGATGTGAATAAAAGCTTGATCGAAAAAAAAATCTGATAAAAAAAATACCGCCGGTTCATGATATACCTTTAAATCTAGGAAAAACAAACTACCATCACGATTTTCTTTAACCGTCACCTATATTTTTGAGTGTGATGAAATTAATTGGGTGTTAAATAACGGCAACTCTTCTTTGGCCATCGAAAACATCATCTACATAATGCCACCAGTAACATGGTTTTTCTCTAGCGCTCCTCATGATCTCCCTCAAAATGGTCCATATAAATATTGGCCACAACTGGCGCTTTAGGAGAGCCTAGGTGACTCGTTCCATTTGCATGTTATAATTATTCGCTAAAGAACCGTTTGACACAAAACATTCACTCAGCTCTGTGCAGTCATTGGGCATATCAGCTCCGTGGAGTAGGTCAGCAATGATTTTTATAGCTTCTTTCAAGAACACATTTGTGATAAGTGATGTCACTTATAATTATTTCCATCGGCAGAATACGTACATCTACTAGCAAGTTAACAAAATGTCTGGAATCCTTTACGTAGGATTGGGTTTAGCTTGTAGCTGTTGCAGGACATTTGCTAAGTATAGAGACTGTTTGTATGTAGGTGCATCTATCTGACTGACAATAGGCCTCAGAGGCTAGTTGGTAGTAACTGAGTCGTTTCAAACAGATAAATAAGGCGCTTTTGAATCTCTCAATAGTTCTTTTTGGAAGGAATCGGATGCGAAGCTTGATTAAAATGGGTATGTGCATTTGGAAATACTTGGAGCACAGTAGTAAGGACGCACAAGAACCATTGAACGTTATTTTTTATTCTGATAATGTGCAGGTCAGAATAAATATAATTTTATAATGAAAATTTATATGTATGCTGTTTATCTTTTTAAAATCCAAAGCACATCACTCCTATTTCATGATTCTAGGGCATACGCAAAATAAAGCAGACAACATAGGTATACAGTCTGATAGACAAGAAGTTAAAAAAATGTTAAGTCATCCCAATCTTTATATAACACCACCAACACCCAGTTCAATATATAACAAAATTTAACCCCCCGATCAACCAGTATTTTGGATCTTCAACTGTTACAAGAAGAATAGGACTTAAATTTTTGTACAGACGAAAGCAACCAAAATGTGAACTGCAATGATATAAAAGTATTATTTTACTTAAAGATATCTTACAACGACGACAACTTAATAGGCGAAATAAACCAAGGCAGATGAAATCAGTCATAGAAATAACCATGAAGGCAGCATATACGCAAAAACAGGAGATAAGTGCTTATTAAAATTAAGTTTAAGACTTAGTTGCAAAGGGGCGGATTTCATCTTATGTTATGCATGTTTTTACAACTTAATTCTTAAACTTTTTTGATGAAATTTGATTAATATTTTGAGAAATCACAACTCACGAGACTGATTAAGACAAATAGGTAAAATTTACGACAAATAATTCAAAGTAGACATTTATTATAAGTCCCTAATACGACTGATTATTATAATAATATGATTAGGTTAAGAAAGCTGTTACAATGACTTTTAAAATGTATTTTACATTACCAAATTATAGGTAAATTGCACAATATTTCTGTATTTTTGTTTCCATTTTAATTTTAAAATGTAATAAAAGTTATAAATCTGATAAGATCATATTATTTATTAATACTGTACAGAATTATGACATATTAGTTTACACATTTTTTGAAACTTGATGATTGATTTTTATACTAAACTGACATAAGTCGAAACAGTAGAAAATAAACTTCATTTATTCATTTGATATAAATAAAATAATTATATTGTTATGTCAGCTATATTCGCTATACATCTGGCTTTAATTTAAGACCAAGAAAGTAAAAATAACACTAAAAACACGTGAAAACCATCAAAATGTTTTCAACAAGGTAGATACTCAAAACTTTGAAAGCGATTTCCCAAAAAAGTGAATTTTTGTCTTATTTCGGTTTATTATTAAGCGTGCGATATGTAGATAGAAAGAAAAAATAATATACACAACAAGGGATCTTTGAGGGGGCTTCTATGAAGATCCAGTTCTCATTTTAGATGTATCCTGCTATGATTTTCGAACAGAATATCTGACATGGAATAAAATTCTTAATGGTATTCTTTCTCTTGGATATCAAATTGATTTTTCAGATACACATAACAACGTGATCCAGAGTATGTCGACAGAAATAGTAGCAGAGGGACCAACCTGTTACATTATCATTTAAATATGTGCTGAGAAAACATAGTTTAATAGGATGTGTTTTGTACTATTGCTAAATTTAAATATTTTCCTGTCTTCGAGCTTATGTTTAAAACTAGTAGAATATCTTGTAAGTAGGTATATTTTCTGTATAAACATAAACTGAGGGTATTTTTAACAAACAGGGAAATAGTGTATTATTATACAAGTGAGAGTTGCTCGCAAGGGTGTTGAAAAAGTGCGTATGAAACTCGTGAGCAACTTAATCAGCTGATTTACGCCCTCGCCTGCGGCTCGGCCTGCTACTCACAGCCTCGTGTATAATGAGCAAGTTGCTCACGAGTTTCATATGCACTTTCTCAATACCCTTGCCAGGAAAAACAAAAACATTGCATAAATGCGATACAAACATCATACGAAAATTATGTAAAATAGCGCGCAAGTTTTTTGTTACAAATATAAACGTCTTTGTTGTTACAAATCTGTATCACCCGGTTAAATTGAAAATGCTCTATTTACTCGCATATCATTTGCAGTTAGGTACTAACTTAACTTTGTAGGGATAATTTACCCGGTTAAATTGAAAATGCTCTGTTTACTCGCATATGATTTGCAGTTAGGTACTAACTTAACTTTGTAGGAATAATTCTATTACGCATAATATTATTATGCACGAGAAGCTCACTTTACAAGCAAGAGTGTTGAAAAATATATTATATTTTTTAAATATGTATATAAATATGTGGCTTTAATATTGATAAGGATTTGTATGTATTTTTTTGGTATGATAGGGAGTTGAACCATATCATATTTTACTTGCAGTAATAAACAAGAAAAAGAAGGCAACACTTTCAGAGAGTACTGAATTTTTTTCACTTGACTTAGAATTCTTCATGAATGTTAAAAATGGCTGTATATACCCAAAGGTGTAACCTTGTGGTAACCATGTTTTGGATCCATGTAATGGTGTTATAGAAATGTCCCCGTTGTTATGGAGACTTCTATTTAACGAGGCATAGTTCTAGTAGTCCACTCCTGACCACGACTAATGCAACTTGGCAACGTTGGAGTAAATAAAATACATGTTTATATCGTAATTAAGTACCATTAAATACTTCACACTACATAGTTCTTGTGTCTAAATTACAACAAAAAATATGTAATGTTGTCTTAGGTTTTCGCGATTGTTACACATAGTAATTAAACAACTTTAAACGGTTTAAATCGCGTATATTTGTCATTATTTTTGTCCCGACGTTTCAAACACTTTGCAGTGATCGTGGTCACGGGGTGACTAATTGGTTTTATTTGTCACATGAGTTATTAAGAAATTATTTGGTCTACCGTCAGAAATTTTTATATTAATCATAACGTTCCCTATTCACGCAGTATTCGCTCACGGTGTCCAGAGGTCTTGCAGATTTGTGTCGGCCATGAGATTAAATTAATTTAATAACAGGATCCCAAGCAGGTGGTACTTGCCAACCATCATCTCTATTGAAATTTGGGTACTTTTTGATTTCAATAGCCTCGCGTAACATTCTTGGCATAAACCGGGTCTCTCTGGCAAGGATTTGTGGGTTGTCGAACCGAATGTAGTGGTTGGGTTTGTGAATAAAAAATATGTATCAGAAAAATCCTACAACTATCCAACCCGGAGATTAGCCTCAGGACACTGAGGGTAAAAAAGCTACAAACAACGCAGTTCAAAATAAGCATAAACTCAACTCTGTAAGTTTTACACTACTCTGGTACCAAGCGTTTATTTCACAGCAATGTGAAAGTGTTATACACAAAATTATAATGCCCCTGGCCGTTTCACCCCAGTATACAATACTGCACTTACGTTACGAGCAACGCGGCTGTTAGTACGTTAACTTGAATTAAAGTTAGCAATAAAACTCATCGTTCTTCGTATGTTTGTCCCCTACCATGTTTAGATTACTCACTTCATATTTTCACGATTTACTCTCATTTCTGAATCATCAGTTTTGAAAGTTATTGTAAGGTTTTTGGTCAGTTACGTTTTTACAATACGTATATGAAAAAAGCTTTCTGTAAAATCACTATCATGCTTAACATTAATAAGAAAAAAAAACAATTTCAATTGAAAATTAAAGTCCTTATGAAATGTGCACATTATAATTTTTTTAATTTTTTTTTTATAAATATTAAGAAATTTTTTATTACAATATTATCCAATTACATTATGATAACAATAAACAGTCTAAATGTCAAAATATTCTAAAACTAATCAAATAACCCTCCCCTGACCGTTCCCGGTGTAAAAGTGCCCATCACACTCGCCGCATTCCCACGCTGAATCGCGATGGCCATCCTCTGCACCAGGAACGAACAGGAGCGGGAGTCACCTGTACTTTCTATTAGTCTATGCCCTACTTCTTTTATAAATTCTTTAGCTTATAATTAAATGATTAATATGTATCAGTTATCAAAGATAATAATTAAAGTTGAACTGACCGGTAACTTTTCCATACAAACTTTGTCAAACATTGTAGAGTGATCACTCCCTTATTTGAGGGTTTAGGTCCAAAGGGTAGGGTTATAAGCCTCGAAATATTTTCATATGTTTACGAGGCTAGTTAGGAGCCTCGAAAACTTTATATGAAAATGTTTCGATATATAACTTTCGATAACTTTCAATTATCATTTTAAAATTTCGGCATCATACAAGCCTAGATAATGACGAGATCAATCTGTATTATGCTTTGTTTTGGACCTAAATCCTCAAACAGGGGAGTGATCAACCTACGACGTGACGTTTGTATGGAGAACTCACCATCCAGTTCACGCTTAAACTTTGTAAACAAACTATGGGGTTGGTAGCGTGATGGTGAAGGTGGTCGGTGCGATAGCGTTGCGTTTTAAGCCGTATCTCCAACACACAGATATTGAAAATGTTTGCAATTTAATAACCTAGCTCCCTGACAAGGCCAAGTAGATCTTTTCAATAGATTAAATTATCTTGTTTTTAAGTTTTTTTTATGCTTGATAGGTTAGTCTTTGACCACTTTCTCTCATGATGATAAGTGATGATGTGGTCGAAGATGTTGTTCAGGCTAACCTAGAATTACTGGCTCTCAATGACAGCTGCCGGAACACACCGTTAGGCGCTTGGCGACACATTTAAGATAATTATTATTTAAGATAAGTGCTCGTAAATGCCCTGCACATGCACAATAATGCAATATTATATTAATTGAGAGTTACAAGAAGTAGTCTATATCATTTTAACAAACCTATACTACATAAACAAACTTTAACTTCAACTAAGAATTTTTTCATGTTGTGAATTCGTGAACCAGTAGTAGTTTAACTGGACTTCATAAAACTGCACAACAACTTATGTTAGGTACCATTATTAGGTAGTGCATGCAAGCGGCGAGGCATGTGATTACAGTTAGTCTGGTTTAGAACCTGTATTTCAGTTGTAAATAAGGAGTCTGTTGTTGAAAATACTTAACAGTTAGTGTTACGCTTTCATTTCGGAAAATTCGTATCGATTAAAACTTTCAAGCTCTTGCGTCAATAAAATAAAGTTACTAATGAACTTATCCACCTTAACGTTATTTTTCCCATTATTATTATCATTATATATATTATCGTAAGTTGACAGCGTCACCCAGCATGTTAGCAAGATTGTCCCATTGAATTGCAACGCCTATTCGTTGAGCTAAATAACTGCTGACATTTTAATCAAGCGTCGCATTGGCCAAGCACTCTGATAGGTTTTGGAAAAAGAACAGTTATCAAAGTTTAGAGTTCTGCTTTATGGTAGGCCACCATCCTGAGGCCAACACTCTTTAGAAACGTTCTCGTACGTAACAGACCCACTGCATACCTTTTCACCTTTCGGATGATCAAGGTATTGAAATGGTTAAAGAGAGCCGATGTTATTACAGCAACACTCCACTAACATCGATGAAAGTACAATACTGATTACTGGGCGCATTATTCTTAGACGTATATTACATCATTCAATGGTTTTAAAATGATTTTAAAATATATTGGAACAAGCACAAAATTGCGTATAATAAATACGTAAAGTACTCCGTTTTCAGATCATTTTCACAATAATAATCCGACCTCTTCAAAGAACTATTAACCAAACAAACGGCAGACAAACACGAGCCTCCCCGAGAGAATACAATTTCAAAATGTTGCTGTAAACAGTTCGCGTCCAAACTTGTTGCCCTCTGGGGCGGCAGCAATGCAGTCCGTTGTATTGCCTCAATGAAGGTTTTGAAAGTTTGGAGAATGTGCCGGTTTTGTTTACGTTTCTACATACTGAAATACTTTACATTAATCTCAAATATAGGGTTACTTTATTTGCGTTTAGTTTAGCGACGTGCCATGTGTTCTGGCGCGTCGTGAGGGGTAGCACCCTATGAGGGGTCCGGCAACGGATAACCGTGGCAGGTTCGTGGTTGTCTCCTAAATCGACCCTGCGGTCCCGCCGAGAAGCGATAGAGGTGGAACACTGTGTGTTGTTTAGTCGGTCGATGGAGCACTTGCTGCTGTGGGAGTAGGTGGTGCCAAGTCCAACATATTCCGACCCTCTCCCCCGTGGACTAGCTAAGCTAACCTTTTGCAAGTATACCTTACCTGCTGATAAGCTGATGATGTCATAAGATAAATACAAGATTTAATGTCACTACATTAGAAGAAGTGATGAGAAGAATAAGTCTCCCTATTGTAAGCATCACGACTGTCCATTAAAATTGCAGCGTTACTTTTCTCGTTCTGCTTGACACTGTACTGCGCTGGTCACTCCGACACTCCTTCATGCCTTTAACACAGTAGTGATTGCACATTTTTACATCGAGACAAAATATTATATGACACTGCGTAAAAGACCCACCACCTTGTAATGCCGGAACACGCCATAGTAGGTACAATATGCATATGCGTATAACTTATGGTACGAAATCGTGAAGACGATAGCTATAACAGATAAAGCTGTGATTGGAGTATTTAGTGACATGTGACTATTTTTAATGAATACATTTATGAGCACAGATTAATTATTTTCAAATTACAACCATTGGCATCAGACGTAACAAGAACAATAAAATGTAATTTATAAATGGACGATATCGTCTCGCGGATGCCAAGGGGGTAACTATGGGAAGTACACAACATGAGAGCGAAAGTCATCGCTATAGGAAAGATAAGTAACTCATTGATTTGTTATTTTATCGAAAATTAATAAGTTCAATCATTGATATAAAAATAAAATTGGCCAAGTGCGAGTCAGACTCGTACGGAACCCTAATAAAAAGTAAGATAGGGTATGATCTAATATCACGACAATATAATGTGGACAAAATTTAACTCAAGCATATATTGCACTCAGCTACACTTCCATTGTATATGATTGACGAAGACTGGAAGACAAGCATGCAGAAGAGGCACATACGCACACTACTGATACTCAATCTGAGACGTCACCTGATTCGACATTACCAAATTCGAGGATCGGGTGCCGTTTCTCCTGTTTTTATTTTATAAGTTCAATGGACTTAACAATCTCCTTGATAGTCTAAGCTAGTGGCAGATTAACAATACATACTATAGGTACTAATAATTAAAAAGCACGGATAACTACAATGAGCTACATTTCAATAAAAGTAATACACTTAAGCTGTAATTCTTGTCACGCGAATCTAGCCCGCATGCGGACTACCGGGATCCTATAATTTCATACTTTTTTCCTATCACGCGGGCAGCACGGGCGTGGAACGCGGATTAGCGACACGCACAACACTGCAGCGGCAAACGAAATCTTTGTTCTGCGTCTGCGGAGCATGCGGACCGAATACGCGTGCGGGCGAAAATACGCATCACAGGAAAAGGGCCCTAAGCATGTGTATTGATCAATAATTAATGTAACCGAAAATCCAGAAGACTACCGCAGTCAATAAACCACCTTACAAGACAGAATCGCTATTTATCTGTTTCCATTTATCTCATTGTTTTTATTTGCTGAACAAAGGAGAACAGGTGCAAAACCACAAATGCATGTGGAGAACAAACTACAGTGGCCGGGAGGAGCTAACACGCTTGTAGTCTCGTTACTTTGTTGAACATATTGTGTATTTGTTAACTGTGAATTTAAACAACAAAATATAAGAGAATAAGTCTTATGTTTCGTCTTCGATGAATGATATAACGTAATATTAGGTAAGATTCATAAATATCAAGATAAACTAGTGGATTTTATAAATAAATAAAAGGAAAGTTGATTTAGAGACTTTGGGTCCATGCGGGCCGGTTCATAGCTCATAGTATTTTCCAAAACTTATCAGAGCGCTTGGACGACATCCATGTGACTCAACGAATTAGAATTCCAATTTAACGGGCAATGCTGCCAGCATGTTAGGCACGCTGCCAACGGGTAATGGGCTGGAGCATTTGGACTGCCTGTGAGTCTGCAATGGCTTATAGATTGTCTAAATGCTTTTATTGTTGTATCTGTAGTGTGGTATATAGCTAGTTTTATTTGTTAATAAAAGCACACAGCCATATAGAAAAAAAAAGTCGAAATATGGATAGAACATATTATTATAGAAAGTTACGCTCATATACTTATACTCAAAGTAAGTTGTACACGCTTAAACAACCGTGTTTACAGATATCAAATGGATAGAAGAGCTTTTAGTTTTGAGATTGTAAAAAAAATTGTAGACTTTATGATATTTGAGAAATGTGACGAAATGCAATTCTTACAATCTATAGGTTCTATGTATCTATATCACTGTACGAAAAAATATGTTCCAACAAGACATACTAACTAATTTCATGGATTGACTAGCGCAGAATGGCGTGACTACAACACGCACCGTACATTTAATTTTTTTCCAGTGCCCCACTTCCGACTTCGCGTGGGGGGTACATATGTAAATCCTTGCCACAAGCCACGGAAAACATGAAAAAGTTTTTGTTTCTACCAAAGATAAAAGGTTTCGACCAAGGACAAAAGTTTCAAGTTTTTGTATTTCAGCAAAAGCAGCAGAAGCGCCTTCAGATGATCCACTTGCTATTTTAGTTATTATTAAGTAAGAACTGCCTTGCCGTAGGTCCATGGTTTTTTTTTTTTTAGGGAGGACAGAGATGCTGGCTACCGCCTGTGCGGTCGTCCAGCTCCACCGGGTTTTGGGCGAGGGCCTGGCCCTACAATAGCCCGGGAGGGAGAAGTGCCGAAGGCACTTCTCCCGAGACGGGCGTAGAAGGCGAAAAGCGCTTTCTACCTCCGTCTCCTGCGGACGCCGAAAACGTACCGCTATTATAGGAGGGGTTGACAGCGAGCTCAAGGGCACCACTGTGGTTCGGACCTCGGCTTGTCTCGCTGTCGAGAGACATGGGGGGGATCGGAGCAAAATGCCTCTGTGCAACTGCAGTGTTGCACAATTGGGCCCTACTGAATAATACTCTTTGACTATTTGGAGAGCAATTTGTCGTGACCTTGTTTTTGCCTCGAGCTCGCCGGCGAGCTCGGTGTTTGATTGTGTGACCTCTAATTACCTCACACCTGGGGATATTACCTCGACGACTTGCGGATAACGCTAAAGCTGCCAACGTAATGACTGCAATGGGGTCATCCGGGTCGTCTAATACCTGCCGTGGTCGGCGACGGGGGGGTTTGAAAAATGGGATAGAAGAGGCGGTCGAGTAGTTCGATGCCTGGACAACCAATGGGTTCGAGTGGTGGGGCGCTCGATCAAAGTATCGGCGGGCGCAGTCCTTATTGAACTGCGCTAAAGAGGGGAGGTTTAGGTCGCAATGCAACTCGGTGTTCCGGATATACCACGGAGCGCCGGTTGCACTACGAAGAAAACGGTTTTGAATGACTTGAAGCTTATGGAGATGGGCCTCACTAGCATGACTAAACACTACTGATGCGTAAGTCATAATGGGGCGGATGCAGGCAGTGTAAAGTGTCTTCTTATTTCTAAGAGACATTTTACTCTCTTTGCGAATCAGGGGACCAAGGCGACCCATTACAAAGGCCGCTCTGTTACGGACGGTTGTTATATGATCGCTAAAGGTGAGATTCCGATTAAGGGTGACTCCGAGATATTTTGTTTTACTAACCCAGGGGATGGGTTGGTCGAACAAAGTTAAAGGTTGCGGGTAACGGGGGCGGCCCTTCTCAGTAAAGTACATAGCTGCACTTTTAACTGGGTTGACCGCGATGCGCCATTTACGGAACCAGTCACCGATCTCGGTGATGGCCCGTTGAAGGGCGGGAATGGACTTTCTACTGATATGCCACCCAGTGGTATAAATAGCGGTATCATCCGCGTATTGGGCTAATAGGACGTTAGGCTGAGAGCGTGGGATGTCGCTGGTATACAGCGCGAAAAGAATGGGTGATAGCACGGAGCCCTGAGGGACTCCGGCTCTGACTGGGTGGGGGGAGGAGAGGGTGCCTTCCACGCGATAGCGAAAGCTTCTGGCTTTAAGGAAGTCTTGTAGGGTGAGCACAAGACTTTCTGGCACGCCAAATTGGTATAGCTTGTAAATCAAGCCATTGTGCCAGACTTTGTCAAAAGCTTTCGCTACGTCGAGGAAGACTGCTAGCGTTGTCTGGGGTTTGGGGTACTTGTTAAAGCCCTCAATGATGTGCTCCGTGAGGCGGTGCACCTGTTGGACGCATGAGTGTCCGGGTCTGAAGCCAAACTGCTCATCTGGGATAAGGTGGTGTTCCTTAGCATGGGACTGGAGACGGTTTGCAAGTAACCGCTCGTAAAGTTTGCCTAAGGCACTGAGGAGGCTGATGGGGCGGTAACTGGTGGAGGTCCATGGTTCGATACCCAACGCTGGCTTTAGCCTCGCCGCATGGTGTACCAGCATTTTGCGAATGCTCGCTTAGCTAGATACCCCAATTAGAAAATCTGTCACCATAGCACTAAACACTATATTCCGGCAGCAAAAAAAGCAGCAGTATATATAAATGAAATTACAAGTTTATAAGACTTAACAACTGTATATCTCAGGGTGACAGGCGCAGAGTAGTTTGTCACTGGTGGTGAAGTGCTTCTGTAATAGGCGCTTAACATCACGTGGGCCTCGTGCATGTTCCGTCTATATCCTATATAAAATAATGCGACAATATTAAAAGAAAATAATTCTATACGCGTGGACTTTGTTAAGCTATCAACAGTATGTACCGATTAATTCATATTAAGATATTTTAATGCTTAATGTAACTTAACTGAACAAAACTTCACTTTACTAAAATTTTAACAAATGAAACCCACTTCAAACAAAATATTCTTAAAACCTAAACACGCACTAAAGAGTAAATCAAACCATCGTATACAGAGCTTTTTGTTAATTTTACATCGACAAGTGGAAATTATCAATGTAGCTTCTCAATCAATGAATTTGTGAACGTTCTCCTCTGAAATCTTTTAAAAATAAACGTAACTGTGAGTTAAGAACAAGTTTTGCCGCTACACACATAGCGTACAATCCTAAGAATATTTTATTCATTTTTTAATACCCTGTGTGAAGTCGATCGCATTTAAAATCAAGTCTGATTTAATTTAGGAAACGTTAGGGCCGTAATCACATAAAAAACTTGTTTCAAGCTCATTAACTCGAA
Source organism: Plagodis dolabraria (assembly GCA_963854805.1). Classification (NCBI taxonomy): domain Eukaryota; kingdom Metazoa; phylum Arthropoda; class Insecta; order Lepidoptera; family Geometridae; genus Plagodis; species Plagodis dolabraria. Next base: position 24,894,301 of record OY978459.1, read on the forward strand.
AAAAAATACAGCCCTACAAAGAGTCTCTCCCTACAAAGTAATATAGGTCAACGACCTGATCTTCTACAAGTGATACTAACCATCGCCGCGACAACTTTGTCGCTAAGTATACTCTCGAGTCTCGACAGAGTAGATGTATGTACAGAATTCCCTTTCACGAGAACCGAGCGAATTCGGCATTGTTTTGCTAATTTAGAAGACATCACTTTATAAACTTGCGCGTGTGTTCTTGGTACTCATTTGCATATAACTGTAAAGGTGGTACACATTAGAATGGAGTTTTTAATAACTGAATAGGTAAAGACAGGAAAAAATGGTCTTCTTCTTCGTGTCAACGATTCACACTTAGATGGATGAGTGCCAGTACTCGGCGCTAGCCACCCCAAGAGTAGAGCCCTCTTACAGGTCACCAAAAGTGCAAGCACTGGGACACTGAGGGCAGGACAGCAAGTGGATAGCAAGTGACGCATGTCCTGTGTAACGCCACAACTACAATGGGTTCCTATGTCAGAGCATGTTAAACCAGCAGCGACCCACTTGAGTCCGGAGTCGATTTGTCTACATCCAAGTGGGCCACGCCAGATCTTTGCCCAGGGGGAGTTCTTCAGCCGGCTCAATGTAGTTGGCTGTGTGAGGGTACGTGTTCTGCCATAGCTCAGTGCGGGTTCCGTTGGGTGATCTGTCAAGGCCCTGGTGAAGCCAAGAAAGCTTTTGCGGGTCTTGAGAAGGCCTATGTTTAGTTGTGAGTTGTAAAGAGAGTGTCTAGGGAACAATGGTGAGATTTATTTCATCATAGCATAGATATTTTGCTGACGTTTATTAGAGACGTAATGTAGGTAAATACTCAAAATGTATAATATGGATATGTGAACGTGGTTTATGAAATAAATTAGTATGAGTGTAAGCAAGACATGTGATTGTAAGCGTCATGACTGTCCATTACAGTTGAAGAGTCACCATCTTCGTTCTGTTTGACAACACACTGCACCCGTCATCCGAGGCGTTAGTACTTACTTCTTTTTTCCTTCACGCCTAAACACAGAAGTATTTGCCGAATACTGCTTTGAGGCGGAATATCTGACAAAGCGAGTGCTCTCACCAAAATCACCGTTACCGTACGTATACGTAATACGTTCCGTATTGTTACAGTTCCAATAGTTGAAGCACAGTTGTGTTGAGATACTCCTGGCTAGCCTCAACAGAACTTCCGCTCCCATCGGTTACTCCAATCGTTTTACTTTCGCTTTTTCACAATCATTAGTGGAACTCGTAAACCTAAATGGTCCCAATTTATAATTTAAACCCAATCAATCACTAGTAACGTTTCTAAAGAGATAACTGCCAAACTACCTCACGTAAAATAACATTGTTTTAAAAGTTTTATTTCTTACGTTTTTCACAACATTGCAAAGTCTCATACCATACAATGTAAACTCACCCCTAAAAACAACGAACGTCTTACATTCGGAGCGTAATTCGAAGAAGTTGTAAAGTAGTTTTAAAGTAAGTATACATCGCTTATTGTGAACAAGCTTTGTTCGTGAGTTCACAATTATTCGTTCCTGTTGCTTTATCAGTTACAATTTAAATTTAAATCATACAACTTTGGTCAAATAAATTGCGTTTAATTTGTTTAATTATCATTGCGTCGTTTCAAACACTTTGACTATACAATAGTTGTATGATTTGTTTGAAAAAGTGTATCTAATAATAATAAAAAAGTATGAATAGTGATAAAATAAAAGTATCAAATTCAATTATCAAAATTATTTTGTTATGAAGCTTATTATGTTATTTATTGCACTCAAGCATAGGAGGATTTTTTTTAAATCGTTATTTAGTTTGGCCCTCACCAGTCATCGTATATAGATACAATATAAGAGCTAAAGGATGAGTTAATTCGATACATTAACGACATTGAACATCAATTATGTCTCAAGGACGTTAAAAATATGGACCATCGATGCCAATATATTATTTCAAACCTAAATGTCATAGGTCCATCTATCAAAATAAATTTAACAAAAACTAAGCGGCTTCAAACACACAACAATATACATTGGAATGAAAACCTCCTCATTTTTTGCACGTTATGTTTGGACCACCCTTTATTATAAATAAACGGTGGTCCAAACATAATGCACTTAATTGTGTATGTAATAAAAGTTTTTAGAGGATTATCTTAAATGACGGTCAAAAATATGAACGAAAGAAGAATGCACGTGAATATATTGAGTTAGTTTATACGGTTCAGTAACCGAAAGTCACCACTACGATATTGGTATGGTATCATCACTTCGATGCATTAGATTCTTACCATCAACGATAGAACGTGTTCAACACGATGTGTCTTCTTAATGTAACAATGATTCCTCGTCATGTCTTAAGTTCGGAACAACAAAGTGATAAGTGCCATTTGAGATATTGCCTCAAGTTTGTTGAAGATCCCTTTCATTGTAGGTAGAGTGTTCTGAAACTTTGCGGTACTCGTTGATTCACAGGAGTTGGCACAAGTAGGTTGTTAATGATGAAGTGTGGAAATGGAATAATATTAAACTTTGTCCCATTATAGTGAAGTATACGATTGGAGTAACTGTAATGTATTCAACAAATGTTTCAAATTATGCTTTCTTATGTACTGATATCTATATTTTTAATACTATTTATAAGTATTTTAAGAAAACATCAAATTAATAGCTTATTAAAACATAAAAATATATCTAGTGACAATGCCGCCCAATTTTATGGCAATAATACAATATAAATAAAAATACACTATATATACTAGTCTAACTATATATACTCGTATCAGTAAACAAATATAATAGTCGGAAGGCTATATAATTTGAAAATATAATAATACCTCACAAACTGTAGATTTTAACAAATTGTATCTTGAGAGACGGTGTTTTTACGCCATTTATATATAGCCCAGTTTGCTATGATCTTAATTCGAGAAGATGAAATATAAAGTTTTGACGGATTATGTGACAATGCTGTTTGTATATGGTAGTATATTTGCATGTGATTTAAATGTATGTACAAATATAAATAAAGGTGAGAGAAGATGTGTATTTTTTGTGATGTGAAGGTTTTAAGTTTAAGTGTTCTTATTATATTGCCGGAAGATACAAATTTAGGATTTATTTATTATCTAAAAACATTATTTCGTAATTTATTAGACAGTTTGTAATTTTTAATTTGCGTTCAATGTTTTTAAGATTCATATGTTTTAGGAGATGTTGAATACATATTATTAAATTATAATAAAATAAATTAGAATATTAGCTTTGTTGAATATATATAATTTAAAAAAGGAGATAGATATATAGGGCTAAACTTTTGTAAACATTTTGAAGCATAAAGTCTCTCCTTACGTCTTGGAAAAGGTTTATTCTCAAAAAATGCATATTACCCCTAACGCAAATAGCTTACGAACAGACAGCACCTTTGAAGTCTCATATAATTTATGAATGGAAAAGCAAAGAACTTTTAAGTAACCACCTACGAATTTTTACTGCACTGTAACATTTTCCTATGTATCTAAGCACAAAGCGTATTATGTCATAACAAGAATAATAAAATAAAGAGAGAGAAAGTTTTAAAATAAATTATCTCTAAAACTCTAGAGCTAAACCAGTTACATCACGGCAAAGCGCTCTTAAATTTAATTTCTCTCTTAATTAAAAAAACTCTAGGCGAGTTAATTTCTTTAGACTGAGCGTATTATGGTGCGCTATTATTGCATTAGCTTATAAGTGCTTTCTAAAGGTAAGCCCGAGTTTGTTTTCAATAAAGCCTTGCAATAAAAAGATGGAAATGTATGAATAAAATAATACAGGGCAGCCAGAGTCATAAAGACTAATTAATACTCTTTCAATTAACAATAACAAATATTGTAAAAATATTTTAAGACCACGTTAAGTTTATATTTTAATAAAACACTTAAAAATATATCTAGTGACTATTCCGCCTAATTTTCCTGTTAAGCTGGCGTGATGTCACAAACACCACGCAGCCAAAACGGAAGAATTTTCGACACGTATCGCTTCTACACGAAGCATCCTCAAGAGAATTTGACTTCACGAGCGCACGATCAAGGCCTTTTCTCCTTAATTTTCAGGGGCGAAACTCATACATTTTGTTAGACAGACATGTTTTGGTCTTATTATGTTGCGATGAAGTTCCAGACTACTCGATTTACTTTTGAGAAATAAATCGGTAGCTTGACGATTTACGGCAAAAGGAGATACACAGGGTAACATAACGTACCATATAATCCAAATATAAATACATATAAGTACCTTAGTAGCCTAGTTCTACGACGTAGCCAGTTAATCTTCAACGTCATAGCACTTACGTAGATCAAAATCTAAAATGACAATGTTCAATATTAAAATAGTATTTTTGCCCTAAGAGTCGAAGAGAAAGGTGGATTAGCATATTTATTGCCCACCATGCGCCTCCCCAGGTGTTTGTGTTGCTAGGTATATTTTATATTTTCCTCAAATACAGACTACAAGGAGTAAATATAACATTTTGTGTTTATTGTACTGTACTATAAACACGAGCCAGCAGGTTATAATGTAGTTATATAATCTCTATTGTTTTATTATTTTGTTTTGACTTTGGTCAATATAGGTATATTATAATATGTAGTAGGATGGAGCACAAGCTGGCCTAATCTCTCCATAGCATTAAAAAAGGTTTTACAGTTTCTAAGATATTCAGTTAAAATAATGTGTTACGGCAAACTTAGCTTTCTTTAAATTTTATAATCCTAATTTGACGTAGTTGAATCTAAACATGTTACATACATCTTCAATTTAGATTGTCATTGTATACGAGTATGTTAACGGAAAAGTTTGTAATTCAACATTGTACACAATTCTTAGGAAATGTGTAGAAATTAAAAAAAAGTTTTTTTTATGCCTGATTAGTTAGCCGTTGACGACTATCTCACCTGATGGTAATTGATGATGTGGTCGAAAATGTTGTTCAGGCTAACCTAGAATTGCTGGCTCTCAAGGACAGATGCCGGAACACACCATTAAGTGCTTGGCGACAGATTTTCAACTTGAGGGTGGTAGCTAGCCAGGCGAGCATTCGCAAAACGCCCTACCACCATGCTATAACGATTGCCATCCTAAGGTAACAACCGGAACCGACGGCTTAACGTGCCCTCCGAAGCACGGAAATGTATGATATATTTTGTAATAAAATTATATTATAAACTAACTTACTTGCGTGATGTTTAGCGGACAATAATTGCTAAACACATCAACAATCATAGTTAATTTTTTAGGGTTCCGTAGTCCTGACAAGGAACCCTTATAGTTTCGTCATGTCCGTCTGTCTGTCCGTCTGTCCGAGGTTTTGCTAAGAGACCATTAATACTAGGAAGCTGTAATTTCGTATGGATATGTAAATCAATTACGCCGACAAAGTGGTAAAGTAAAAATTTGAAAAATATTTTTTTATAGGGTACCTCCCATACATGTGATGTGGGGATGAATTTTTTTTTCGTCGTCTAACTCCTCGTGTGTGGTATGGTTGAATAGGTTTTATAAAATTACTTCGGGGTTCCTAATACTGTTTTTCGATTTAATGCTCCATTTACGAAATATTAAACTTTAAAGTGCAAATTTTTGTTCCAGCAGGGCGCCCCCCCCCCTCTAAAAGCTAAACCGCGGGCTTGAAAAATCTGAAAAAATTCAAGCTGATAGTGCGTTTCATGAACTTTAAAGGAAAAGTATAGCAATTGAGATAACTTTATTAGTGTAGCAGCAATAGTCGACGAACTTGGGTGTTGGATAATTTTGTACCAAATATAATTTTTTTTTTTTTTTATGCCTGATTGGATAGCCTTTGACCACTATCTCACCTGATGGTAAGTGATGATGTGGTCGAGGATGTTGTTCAGACTAACCTAGAGTAACTGGCTCTCAAGGACAGCTGCCGGTACACACCGTTAGGTGCTTGGCGACAGATTTTCAACTTGAGGGTGGTAGCTAGCCAGGCGGGCATTTGCAAAGTGCCCAACCACCATGCTGTAACGACTGCTATCCTAAGACAACAACCGGGACCGACGGCTTAACGTGCCCTCCGAAGCATGGAAGCGCTCAGTAGTAATGCCCAACCAGCGGTCACCCATCCAAGTCATGACCGCGGCGGACGTTGCTTAACTTTGCTGATCGATTCAGAATGGCTATGCAAACTTGGCTACGAGCGCTTCAAAAAATCTATAGAATAAATCCTTTCAAGTGACTAAAATGAAGTAGTTGGTTGTTTATAAGGGGTAAAGACTGGCACTGAAAACTTAATCTAAAATAAAAAATCTTAAAACTATAACTACGCCCTATGTCATACCACTAGATGAACTGACGATATCGTGAAAGTCGCGGGTAGCCAATGGCTACAAATGGCTAGTAGCCGATCTATGTGGCGATCTATGGGGGAGGCCTTTGTTCAGCAGTGGACGTCTTCCGTCTGGTGATGATAATGATGATGTCATACATCATAGTCTAGCTTTCCAGCCGCGGCTCCACCCCCGCATATTGCGGTTATCGCGCAAAACTATTAACTTCTTTTTGCGCAGTTGGATAAAAACTATCCTATGTCCTTTCCCGGGTTGAGACCCGGGAAAGGACACAACTATTTCCATAAGTATAGATATAGATATGGCAATACAAAGATTCGACTTCTAAAGGTATAAAGTACTTTTTGGACCTCATCTTCGCCGTACACTAGAAGTGTTTGCTGTCTGTACCTGTCGTACCAAGGTCACTTCATTTCACACATCATCAATTTGCTGATTGTATTGCTCATCAATAGTTTAATTTTTTTCATCGCTATAGAAAATATTTCTGTTGCCTTCACTTGCGTATCGCAACGGAAGGCACTCTATTTAATTTTAAAGTTTGATTTAGGGCATGTACTGTATATCGACAATAAGCACCGAGCTTTCAGGTCTTGTTTTATAATACGCGACATTTTCCTAGCGGGAATCTTCATTTCTCGCAATAAGATTATTGTTGAGTTATCATAATATTTTTACTTCCTAATGGTATTTCAGCTTATTCTGGCTTTAACAGCATTAATTTGTTGTTCTAAGTTACGCGGCTGCCCTGATCTTTTATGGTCTTCGACAGAGGAAATGTTGTTGTATCTGTTGATATTACGATATACGAACATACCTACGGCTGATACTCGTACCAAGCTTTTGAAGTGTCTGGAATATGACCGACGCGACGGCTCAATACCTACTTTACACAAGGCGAATACTAGGTACTATCTTATTTTCTTTAACACCTCATTTCATATTGTTATTTGATAATGAACACGAAATAATATATGAAATGGCGCGAAATCGAAAGAAAATTTTAAAGTAATAAACGCGTTTCAAATTCTAAATAATTCTAAAGCTGAAAGGTTTTTATGTTACAGTATTTATGGCCAGACTAGTTATATAGTATAATAGCCCATTTATCAGCTTACTTGCAAATATCGGTGTATACTTTTTATTTTTCTTTCATATATATATATATTAACTATTTTATAATAGAATAATTATTTATGCTACAGCAAATAAATGAAATGAAATTCAATGTACCAACGGATTCTGAATCGCGCTATCTAACGTTTTCATTAGAGTATCTGCCTATAGAATTCACAAACGAATTTTGTTTAATTTTCGAATTACAATTGAAATAATAGTTTTTACTTAGATTTAGCAGGAAGAAAGTGGAGGAGAATAAAGAACTACAGAATCGTTCTATATTATGATAACGGGCTTCTACGGAACCCTACATTGTGCGTGGCTCGACACGCATTTGATCGTTTGATTTAATTTTATTGTTTTTATACATGCTCCGCGGACTACATTACAAAATTAGAACGAGAAGAAGATATTTTTCTCCCCTAATTTTTGCAAGTAGCAGGAGTAATAATTAAATAATAACTAAAAAAAGGATGAATTTGATTAATGATTCACTCACTACGATAGATCAGAATAGCATTTTATATGCCCAAGTAATGGTTAGAGTATCCGAATCTCGCCCATGATTATTTTTTTGCTGTAGTTTTGATCTTGTAGGCATGTTCGTATATGACTTTATTCAAAAAATAACAAACTTAACGTGTATGCATTCGTCACAACAATTATTTATGTTAAGTTTGCGACATTATTATGAATGTGATTTTTATTTTTAAATGAATATTATACAACAGCTTTGGTCGAACTTTCTGTTATGGCAATACACAAAATGTAAGTCAGGTGACAGACCCCGGGCGGGTATAATGCGATTCTGACTCCACTCGGTTATTAGCGAGCCAATTTGCTGCGGAGTTGTTTGTGAACGTTTTCCGAACGTTTTACTAATCGTTTGAGGAGAATAAGTGTGTTTCATTTCAGATTAGTTTTACTAACACCACAATCATTGAAATGGCTTTCTGGTAATAATTTTCAAACATTGATATGAAGCCAAAGCTTACAAAACGTAAGTTCAATAATATAAAATATTTTATATATGTTTAAAGAAAACATAAACGAACATAGGTAACTTAAGTGTTAAGTGATTATGAAAATATATTTGAAGCAAATATAAAGATTATTTTTAGATAGACATTAAAAAAAAATATAAAACATACGCCGTGACGTCGTACGTGCTACCTAGCCCAGCAAGATATTTTTTTTGACACGTCTAGCTTCTAGTAGTTCTAGTCAAAGCATCATATTTTTTGCAATATTGTTAATATAAAATATGAATTTTAGCAAACTTGCCCATAAAAGTAACGCATGATTTTTATAGTATAGGATTATATATTTTCATATATATTTTCATTTATTTATAGTATAGGACTATATATATAGAACTCGGTCGTTTTTAAATTTGATTGCAACAAATGAAGCAAATATCAAATAAAAAAACTGAGAGTGTAAAAATATCATGATTTGCTGAATCTTTCAAAATTACTTGTTTGAGTTTTACCATGGTAAATGTCCAAAAAAATAGATAACTTTTAGTTTTTACTACCTCAAGGAGCAAACCAACATCTTCAGTTATATGCACCAAACGATTTAAACACTTGGTAGCCAAGCACCGTGTAGAGTGTAGAAAGATGATGATAGCAAAAACCGTAAATTATTGTTTGATTTATTAAAAAAAGAATGAAGATAAGGTTCCGTCAAAGCTTACAACTTAGATACTATCAGATAAAGGACACTCAATATTGAATTTAGAGAATATTAACACTATTAAGAATTTTGCTTTGATCAATATTATTTTCAATAGCATTAACGCAAGCTTAATTTATAAAATATATAAAAAATATTTCACATAGAAAAAGATATCATTCAATGGACGATATCTTTTTTCATAAACTGTATAAATTAAGATTTTATAAGTGATATGATTAAAACAATAATTCCTTATTTCAACAAAAACAATAAAAATCAGCCACGTGTTATTTGGACTTGCGTTAAAGATCCTGAGAACTACGCATTATAGCAGGCTTTATTACTAGTCACTGTGACCTGAATTACTTTCTGCATAAACTGGAGCAACAGACAGTCCTCTATCTAGAGGCTGTATGCGAAAATATGAGACCATAGAGCATATTTTATTGCACTGCGAAGCCACGGAACAAATAAAAATTACAACAGAACTACAAGAGTCGTTCTCATCGACGACATCCCCACCACAATCACACACGTCACTGGAGCAGCTACGCCAGCGACCCAAGGTCCTTCTCCGCTACATCAGGGAGTTAGGATGGCTTGGGTAGAAGCTGGCGGGGGAAATGCACAAAACACCCCAAGCGGGACGTCAGTGCAGGACATATCGCCCCCAAATAGAATAAGAATAAGAATAAAGATCCTGAGCTGAAATAAAATATTAAGAGATTAGGTATACACATACAACATAATATATTGTGTTTTGGTACGACGGCACCTCGGAGTAAGTTTTTTTTATTCTATTTCTAAAGAACTGCTGCCGGAACACACCGTTTGGTGCTTGGCGACAGATTTTCTACTTGAGGTGGTCGCTATCCAGGCGGGCATTCGCAAAAAGCCCTTCCACCATGCGGTGAAGCTCAAGCCCGCTGCGAGATTCCAACCATAGACCTGCTGCGCGGCAGTCCATAGTCAATGCCACTGAGCCATCACTGCTTCAAAAAGTAAGTATGGTAGTAGCAGCGTCTTTATTTAGATTTTAATGTATATAAAATACACACAATTAATACTGTAATAAACAGCAATGTTTAAAACATATAATAACATATATTTTTTTCTCTGAAACCATAGGAAAATGCAAATCAATATCACAATTCACATTGTCTACAATTCTCCTAAAGCAGTCCAATCCTAAAATCAGGCCATATAATTTCCATTCAGCCATATTCGATAACGACTCCTGAATCAAGGTGTCAACTTAGCCGGGAACGGCTTGGCTTAGACAATTATGGAAAACTAGGTTTGCCAACCGGAAGTTACCAACTTGATAAATCTATTGAAAATTTCTACCAATTATAGTGGAAACTCACGTCTATAATGGGAAATTCAACATTAAAACAGTTTTATGAAGCTTTTAGCTAGATAAGGTAACAATTGCTTTATTAAATTATAATAAAATTCGATAATAAACTCACAATTCAAAAACGCCCCATCGATAAGCCATGATTTTAATTTTATTTTGAACGGTATTAAGTTCAAAAAATAAAACCTTATAGAAAAACAGTTTTTAATGTGCTCTGGCAAATATACTTACTACTCATGGAGTCAAAATCAAAGTCAAAGACAAAACCGTTTTTCAATTTAGGCATCTACGACGCTCACACGAAGGTCGATTACACATTTTAATATTATAATATTCTACATTGTACTGCCATGTTCAGAAAAAAAAAAATTATGCAGCCACTGAGAGAAGAACGAGCAAGAAACTCGGGGTCATTCTTTTAATCACCTTTTCTCAATGTCTTACAAACTAAAGTATAAAATATTACGATATTTGTTAAATTCTTTAGGTGACAGGCGGCATTGGCAGAGGCGGAATTGTCCAAGCACGCTAGACATTTTTATGCATTCTTATATTTTTGGCAACTTAAATTGCACACAATTACCTAAAAAAGCACCCTTTTATATTTTTTTTACATTCGTTTGAGTTTATTGGAACCACAGGGATTAACAGGCAGCGAATAATAGTATATGTATATACATAATAGTATAAGTTTGTAAGAATATGTATTCCTTCATATTAATAGAAATTTATATTGCTTCATGCTTATCTATGGCCGTATCGCCGCGGTCTTCCTTTAATATTAACACAACAAGAAGAAAAAATTACAAATTTACGAGAGGAACAATTAAAGAAAACCATGTGCGGGATTCGAACCCGGGTTATCCACCCCTTTAGCCAGGTTATGCTCTGACCGACTGAACTAAAATGATAATGAGTCATAACTCAATTTTATTCTATCGTTCTCAACCCATCGTATGGAGATGGAGCGACACCTATAGTCCGTAAGTTACGTTACAAACAAGACTAATTTTGACCTAAAATACTTTCGCGAGTTTTGTCCATAATTATTATTTAGTATAACCGGCTAGGACTCACATAATATTTACTGGTTATTGATCCCAACAGTTTCGAACTTATTTGAAGTTCTTCGTCTGGGAGTCTTCGATTATGCACTGGGTCGAGCGCGGGCCTCAGCACGAAACTGGCGTTGAGACGGTTGTGCCGCAGCTGTCAAAGTCAGAATTTCTTCATTTGAACTGTCACTTCTGTCACTATCACCGTGATTGTCACTGTCGTTTTGTTAGGTATGGGACTGTTGACACGCTACACCAGTACTATCCCCTTCACGGTTCCACAACCCCAAATATTCCGTGAGTCCTAGCCGCTTACTATATAATAATTATAGACTAATTTTACTATTAGCTTTAGGGCCCGTTTCAGAATGTTGAGTAAGTTCTGGTTTTACTACCCAGAACATATTTAATGAATAAAACACTATCTTTGCATTTCACAGTCATCGATTTAGCCTATCCATCGGTTAAAGCTTGAAACGTGCTGCATGTGAACTGTCTTTTTTATCATTCAGTCATTTTGTGAGTGGCATAGCAACCCGAAACTTTATTAGGACATTCTGAAACAGGCCCTAAAACTTGTAAATGATGACACAACCTTATAATTTAAATATTTTTATTTTAGGAAAAACGCATGCTCTGCGAATTACATTACAAAGTGTAATCCGCAGAGCATGCGTAATAGCAAAAATAAAATATTAAAAGAAGAAAAATGTCCAATAACAGACATACACGCCAGTTTTTTCTCATTGCCAACCACTGGATAGAACATTATCATAAATCCTGCCGTTCGGTAGATCTGGGGAGAGCATAATGGCCGCTGAAATTAGACGCGAAAACTGAATCGCTGTTTTATAGGTTAAAAAAACGGGGGCTTTAGGAACGACGTATGGGTACGAAAAGTTCTACGTAGTTGGCATTACATAACGCTGGGAAAATGATAAAGTTTCTACCCTCATTTTATTAGAATTTACAACTCTTTTGAATCGATATTAGGATTGTTTTATGGGGCAAACGAGCAGGCGGCTCATCCGTGTTAAGTGATCACCGTTCAATACGAACTTCTGCGATACCAGAAGTATTGAGGATGCTTTGTCAGCCATAATTTGTTTTTGTTTTCGCACCGGATAGGTTAGCCCTTGACCACTATCTGTCATGTTGGTAGGTAATGATGTCGTTGAAGAAGATACTCAGGCTAACCTAGAATTATTGACTCTGAAGTGCAGCTGCCGGAACACGCTGTTAGTTGCTTGCCGACAGATTTTTTACTTGAGGGTGGTAACTAGTCAGGCAGGCATCCGTAAAATGCCCTACCATGATATAATATAATGAATATTATAATGCAATATAGAATATTATATGCTACACTGTTGGTATGGAATGTGTTAGGTATTTTTAGAAAGAAGTCATGCAAAGCGGAGTCTTACTGAAGAGATCTACCGATGGGTATCAACGTAGTGTCAGAGATTCTGCCTCAAAGCAGTAGTTTGAAAATACTACTGTGTTTAGGCGTGGACGGCACTACAGTAAGTGAAATTACAGGGCCAAGATACGTCTTGGTGTGATGAGCGCAGTGCAGTATCAAGCAGCACGAGGACGGTGACACTGCAACTGTAATTGCAGTGTTACCATCCTGTTGCTAAAACTGCTTTGCGGGACTTCTTCAGCTCGCTATATGTAGGCTGTTGCTAAGCATGCTACGCGGGATTCTAAGGCCCACTTGCACGCAGAGTATGGTTAAGTAAATAAACACTCATTGTGCCTAGCATCGCAACAAATTTACACCAGGTTAGCTAATCTGACAATAAACATAATATTAATAAACATCTGAAAATATTTTATTGCAAAAAATGGAACCGACTTCAACACCCAAAAGTGTGAAATAACCTTCTGAAGTCCGTACCATGATAGTTCAAAAGTACCTATTATCTCAATACTGTTCCCATGGTACCGACTTCGACAAGTTATTTCACACTTTTGGGTGTTTAAGTCGGTTTCATTTTTTGCAACAAAAAATTTTCACACTTTTTTGTGAGTTGTTGCTACTTACGGAATCGATTATGATTCATTGTTAACACTACATCATCAAGATAGGTAAATATTTTTCAGGTATTTTAGTGTAACTCAAAAACGGCTTGACCGATTTTGATGAAACTTAAAATTGGACCAAACGACAAGCATCACCTTTCAAACAAAAAAATAATTCTCATAATCTGTACACCCAGTCCAGAGTTCTGAGGTAACAAACATAAAAAAAAATACAGACGAATTGAGAACCTCCTCCTTTTTTGGAAGTCGGTTAAAAATAACACAAAATGACAGTAACCCGGGATGTGAGCGTGTTCTGCAACTGTTGATCTTACAGTATCCGTGTTTTTCACACTCCTTATATTAAGTCAGTCCAGTTGTAATATTCCGTTGCGTCTCGCCGATGTACGACTTACCACAGTCACAAGGAATCCTAGACTTCCGGGCCACTAAAGGGGTCTCTGTCCTTTGGTGAGCGAAGGAACCGTCGTAGCTGTCCAGGCGGTCGGAATATCGTTCCCATATCATACTTTCGCTTAAGGTAATGACCAATTTTGTCGGTCACCCCTTTGATTAAAGGAAGATATATCGGCGAACGCTGCGCTGTCAGAGGACGCATACGTTTGCGTGTGCTTGCCCACCGATTGCATTTACTCCAGTTATAGCCATTCCTTATAAGTTAATAAGTTAATATGGATAAAACTCGCGAGCGTAATATGCTAACAACCTCTTAAGGTTGACATCTGCTAGTCCTGACAAACATTTTGAATGGTTTTGGCTTCAGTAGATATGTGTCTACTTCGTTAACATAACTTTTATACTGCTTCATCATTATTCAAATAAGCACGTCAATATTTATAAGCAAGGGTTAACACAATGGCTTTATTGAAGGGTGAAGTTAAAAGGGGAGGGAGTACAGGGGTGTCAAGTCAGTGATTGCGTTGTAATTTATTAATCGTGATACATTGTATTGCTTTTAACAGGTGCCTACGGGTAAATCGTATCTAAATATAGTTGTCACTATATCCTCAATCAATTCACTTTGGACGTAATTATGTTATACGCATCACGAACTAAACTAAAAAATTGGCCAAGTGCGAGTCGGACTCTCGCACGTAAGGCTCCGTACCATTAGCTATACAATATTAGCCTTCATATTTTAACCTTATTTTGTTATAACGTGTGCGCATGTCCGACTCGTACTTGTAAATTTTTTGTATTAGTTGTTATAGCGGCAACAAAAATACATCATCTGTGAAAATTTCAACTGCCTAGCTATCACCGTTCTTGAGATACTGCCTGGTCACAGACGGACGGACGGACAGCGAAGTATCAGTAATAGGGTCCCGTTTTTACCCATTGGGTACGGAACCCTAATAAATAATGTACAAAAAAATATTTGTTTGGATTTTAGTCCAAATTGGTATTACGCTAAAAATATAGTTTTTTAATATATAACTTACAGTATAGCCAATGTATCAAATCAAAGTAAGTGATGATGAGGTCGAAGATATTATTTAGGCTAACCAAGAATTATTTTCTCTCAGGGAAGGTTACCGAAACACATAGTCAGGTACGTTGCGACAGATTTTTCAGATAAGAGTGGTAGCTAGCCAGGCGCGTACTTGCAAAATGATCCACCAGCATGCAAATCTATATTTAACAACGGTCATGTTTCATAATAATTCATCAATGTCTTGGATTTATAAAATTCTATTCTAAAGCTTCCTTCACAAGTACACAAATAAAATCACTATGAGCCCAAGAATTTAGTATGAGTAGCACGCCACAACTCAAAATGTTGGACGCATTTTTTATTTATTTATAGCTGATGAGTTCGTCCTTGACTACTACTAATTTACCTGATGGTAAGTGATGATGTGGTTGAAAGTATTGTGTAGACTAACCTAGAATTACTGGTTCTCAAAGAAACCTGCCGTAGCATATCGTTAGGTGCTTAGCGCAAGACTTTCTACTTGAGAGACCACCCTCAAGTAGAAAATACAGGCGGGTATTTGCTAAATGCCCTATCACCATACTCAAAATATTAAAATCATTTTTTAAATTAAGATGTCTTCGACGCTCTAAAGGAGGTCCCTTACAATTTTTAATATTGAAATAGAGCATTGCACTGCCACATTCAGCAAATAAAATATAGAGCCACTGTGAGAAGAACGAGCAAAAGACTCGGTGACATTCATTTTAAACGTCTTTTAACAATGTTTTACAAACTTGATGATAGAATTATTTCAATTTTTGTTTAAATTATGTAAGTGACAGGCTATACCTTGGCAGAGGCGGAATTGTACACGCATTTTTGTCGTTTAAGTAATCATATACTGTATAGTAGGATTTCTTAATCTAAATGTTTTTCACATGCAACATGAATTTTCCTTCTGTGAGCGTTGTATTATGATTGAGAACTTTATTATAAAACTTTACACAATTACCTAAGAAGGACTAAAGAATATGTATTTGCTAATTTCAAACTTGGCATGGCTATTTTTTTTCCTGGTGTTGTATGACTGACATTGTTTAATTTAAATTTAGTATATTTTTAACGAACATACATAATAATATTTTCAGACATATATTTTTTTAATGATTCCTCAGTGATTCCCTAAGACACATTTCATATATGACTCGAATCGCACGCTTTTGTAATGTAAAAATGTGTCTATTTCAGCAGCAGCTCCCCACATAAATACGCGAAATAAACTAGCATAGCAGTAGCTACATCTGTTAACTGTCTTATCTTACGAACTGCATTTGCATCAGAACTGAGTCTTCTGCTTAGATCATATACACGAGGATTCCACTGTTAAGTGCAATCCATTTTGAATCCCAGAGATACTATCGCATTGTCAATAAAGAGTTTATCTAGGCCAATGTAACATTTATTTATTATTTAGGGAGGACATAGATGCTGGCTACCGCCTGTGCGGTCGTCCAGCTCCACCGGGTTTTGGGCGAGGGCCTGGCCCTACAATAGCCCGGGAGGGAGAAGTGCCGAAGGCACTTCTCCCGAGACGGGCGTAGAAGGCGAAAAGCGCTTTCTACCTCCGTCTCCTGCGGACGCCGAAAACGTACCGCTACTATAGGAGGGGTTGACAGCGAGCTCAAGGGCACCACTGTGGTTCGGACCTCGGCTTGTCTCGCTGTCGAGAGACATGGGGGGGATCGGAGCAAAATGCCTCTGTGCAACTGCAGTGTTGCACAATTGGGCCCTACTGAATAATACTCTTTGACTATTTGGAGAGCAATTTATCGTGACCTTGTTTTTGCCTCGAGCTCGCCGGCGAGCTCGGTGTTTGATTGTGTGACCTCTGATTACCTCACACCTGGGGATTTTACCTCGAGACTTGCGGATAACGCTAAAGCTGCCAACGTAATGGCTGCGATGGGGTCATCCGGGTCGTCTAATACCTGCCGTGGTCGGCGACGGGGGGGTTTGAAAAATGGGATAGAAGAGGCAGTCGAGTAGTTCGATGCCTGGACAACCAATGGGTTCGGGTGGTGGGGCGCTCGATCAAAGTATCGGCGGGCGCAGTCCTTATTGAACTGCGCTAGAGAGGGAAGGTTTAAGTCGCAATGCAACTCGGTGTTCCGGATATACCACGGGGCGCCGGTTGCATTACGAAGAAAACGGTTTTGGATGACTTGAAGTTTATGAAGGTGGGCCTCACTAGCATGACTAAACACTACTGATGCGTAAGTCATGATGGGGCGGATGCAGGCAGTGTAAAGTGTCTTCTTATTACTAAGAGACATTTTACTCTCTTTGCGAAGTAGGGGACCAAGGCGACCCATTATGAAGGCCGCTCTGTTACGGACGGTTGTTATGTGATCGTTAAAGGTGAGATGACGATCAAGGGTGACTCCGAGGTATTTTGTTCTAGGAACCCAGGGAATGGGTTCGTCGAACAAAATAAGCGGTTTCGGGTAAGGGGAGCGTGTCTTCTCAGTAAAGCACATAGCTGTGCTTTTAGCTGGGTTGACCGCGATGCGCCATTTTCGGAACCAGTCACCGATCTCGGTGATGGCCCGTTGCATGACGAAATAGGACTGTCTGTTGATATGCCACCCAGTGGTGTAAATGGCGGTATCATCCGCATATTGGGCTAGGAATACTTTGGGCTGAGAGCGTGGGATGTCACTGGTATACAGTGCAAAGAGAATAGGTGATAGCACGGAGCCCTGAGGGACTCCGGCTCTGACTGGGTGGGGGGAGGAGAGGGTGCCTTCCACGCGATAGCGAAAGCTTCTGGCTTTAAGGAAGTCTTGTAGGATGAGCACAAGACGTTCTGGCACGCCAAATTGGTATAGCTTGTAGATCAAGCCGTTGTGCCAGACTTTGTCAAAAGCTTTCGCTACGTCGAGGAAGACTGCTAGCGTAGTCTGGGGTTTGGGGTACTTATTGAAGCCCTCAATGATGTGCTCCGTGAGGCGGTGCACCTGTTGGACGCATGAGTGTCCGGGTCTGAAGCCAAACTGCTCATCTGGGATAAGGTGGTGTTCCTTAGCATGGGACTGGAGACGGTTTGCAAGTAACCGCTCGTAAAGTTTGCCTAAGGCACTGAGGAGGCTGATGGGGCGGTAACTGGTGGGGTCAGATGAGCTTTTGCCTGGTTTGTGAATGCCAATGACATTTGCACATTTCCAGGTGTCTGGGAATAAGCAGTGGCTCATAGCAGCATTGAAGATGCTGACTAAGAGATGGATGAGAGGAGGAGAGAGGTTTTTAAGAACCCTGTTGGAGATGCCATCGGCACCGGGGGATTTGCGCGGTCGGAGGGCCTTGATCAGTCTCTCCACCTCAGCGTAAGTCGCTAAGGTGATTGGTGGGAGTTCAGAGGTGACCACAGAGCTTTTACGTTCGACTTCAGCATCCACCGAATCAAGGTGAGCTTGGTCAACGTGATCTACGTTAGGGGAACACTGAGCCTCTAGGCTATCAGCTAGGCACTCAGCTTTGTCTTCGTCAAAGAACGCTGGGACTAGTGGGACTGGTCTGTATAAGGGAGGCATGTCGTTATGGTTACTTCCTTTCAAGCCTCGCGCCAAGTCCCAGTAAGCATGGTGGCTTGGCACGAGGTTTGAAAGTTTATCGCCCCATTGTTGATCACGCAACTCAGACATGCGACTTTGAACCATGCGTTCAAAGTGGCGTTTCTTAGTTTTGTTCTCTTTACTGGGGTAAGAGTCGTAATGTCGGGTCACTGCTTTACTCTCCGTCACCAATCGTCTCACGTCCGCTGGAATGACAAGGCGCCGGTCGTCCGGCACTATGACCTCCTTTGCGGATGCACCTACTACGGTGGAGAGGTGATTGGTGAACGAATCGATCGCAAGGGTTACGTCATTTTTTGTCAGGATGTCGTCAGGGATCTTGTCTAGGTCCGGTGAACTGATAGCCTTTAGGGCATCGCCTACTTGCTTCCAGTTCACTATCGTCTTAGTGGGGCGGGGGAGGTCAGTCGTTGGGTCGGGACCTAGTCGCAGTATAATGGGTCGGTGGTCAGAGTGAAGCTCGTGAACCACTTCTATGGAGCGTAACCGGAGTGTTACGCCTCTGAATAGTGCCATGTCAAGCAAGTCAGATCGGTGGTCTTCCATATAAGGGTAGTGAGTGGGCTCAGTGGGCGCAATTATGTCAAAGTTAAGTTCTGCGATTAGGTTTTCAAGTGCAATACCTCTGGGATTGTTGACGTTACAATTCCATAGGATGTGCTTACTGTTGAAGTCGCCAATCAGAATGACGGCGCTTCCTAATGAGAATAGGGCTTCTAAGTCAGCTCGGACGATCGGCTTTTTGCAAGCTTGGTAACAGGATGCTATGACTATAGGTTGATGACCAGTCATAGCTAGGAGGCAACAAGATGCTTCCATATTAACAAGAGTCGGGGTAGGTAGGGGAATGCAGTGCAGGGACCTTTTGTAATAGATAAGAGTGCCTCCCCCACGGGAGTTCACTCTATCATCACGTACCGTTCTGTAATTGGCAAACCTAGGGTTCGCCTTCCCCGGTTTTAGAAAGGTTTCCTGCACGCATATGATATCGATAAGGTGGGTACAACAAAAGTCGTGGACGAGGTCACGTTGTCTGAAGAGGCCGTCAGCGTTAAATGACGCTAACGAAACTGAGTACGGTTTCGTGCGTTCGGTTGTACTACCCATAGTGGTTGTACTGGGGAGGGGCCTGGGGAACGAAGCGCTTAAGGGCGCTAAGTAAATTCGCGTGTTCCAATGTGTATTGGATCACGTCCGCTGGGGATTGAGCGTATTGCATCTTGTGGAATAGCTCTTGTACCTCATTGATGTCAACCGACATAGCCAGATCGCTGACTAGGTTGATTGCCTCTTGAAGAGGGGCAGCCATCAATGGCATAGGTGGAGCTTGTGGCCGGGAAGCGGCGCGGGGAGGCGCGCGAATGGTGTTGGCGACGGGTGCCGGGAGCGCGGGGCGAGCCGGGGCCGGTGCGCGGGCAGGGGCCGCGGCGCGGGCGGGTGCGGGTGCGGGCGCGGGTGCGGGCGCGCGGGCCGGGGCGCGGGCGGTA
The DNA here is from genome assembly GCA_963854805.1 of Plagodis dolabraria. NCBI lineage: Eukaryota > Metazoa > Arthropoda > Insecta > Lepidoptera > Geometridae > Plagodis > Plagodis dolabraria. The sequence continues at coordinate 24,914,476 of OY978459.1, forward strand.
GCGACGGTCTTAACCATACTGGGTGGTTTAGACCATGCGTTACGGGCTGGGAGCGGCGCGGGTATTACCTGTGAGGCAGGTACTACCGTTAGTTTAGGGCTTACCCGTTGGTAACGGTCGTAAGAGGGACGGGTCGGCCTATGCCTTGCCACCCTGTGGTTCACTCGTGGTGCTTTAGGGCAACCACGGTAATTCGCGGTATGCCCTTGAGCACCGCATAGAACACAACTGGGTGGGTCCGGCGAATCCCGGGTGCGAGTGCACGCTGCTGTCGCGTGATCGCCTAGGCACTTAACGCACCTAGCGCGAGCGAAGCAGAAACGGGAGGCGTGCCCGTATAGTTGGCAGTTATGGCACTGCGAGGGACTTCCATTTTTATATGGGGCTTGGACATCGAGTCCTGAGAGGCCACAGACCTTTTTTAAATTAAAAATGGCCTTGCCCTCTGGTGTACGGTCTAGTACTACGAGTACTAGGTCATATGGACTGCGGTCCTTCCCGCTGTACATGCGGTGAACCGCATGCACAGGGAAGTCTTGTGCTTTAAGGTCGTCACATACCGCATCGGTATGTATCTCCTTAGGCACACCGCGAATCACAACGCGAAGGACTTTCTCCTCTTCGAGCGCATAAGTATGAAAACTTATGCTCTCTTTACGGAGGAGCTTTGTTAGCGCTCTGTGGTCGCTACTGGTGGGCACTTGGACTTTAATGCCCTGCTGCGTGGAGCGGGCATTAGTGTAATGGATCCCACGATCCGAAACTAAACGGGACAGCATGTCCCATTTGGTTTTGTCCTGAATGAACAGGGGTGGAGGCGGTTTTTCGCGGCGCGCGCTCGCGTCCTGAGGGGACGCGGCAGTAGTGGCCGGAGCGGAGGGAGGAGACGCGGGGCGCGGGGCGGGGGTCGGCTTCTTGCCGGAGGCGGGGGCCTTAGCGGGTGCCTTGGCGGGAGGGGCGGAAGTTGCGCAACTAGCGGCTTTAGGAGCACGCTTGCGTTTGCGGTCAACGACGGTATAGCCGTCGTTATCGGAGTCCGAGTCAGTGCGTAAGGCGCGACTCGGATCTACTTCCATCTCCGTTTCGGAGTCCGAAGTGGGCTCGACAACGGCGATGGAGGGACGGGTGCTCGCTGGCCTCCCGATCGGTGAGCGCGAGCGAGACCTCTCACGGGGAGGGGCTGCCACCGTGCGTCTATTGTCCGGGCCCGGGGCGGGCGAAAGCGGGCTGTCCTCTGAGAAGGACCGGGTCAGAGGAGGGACGTTGGCCTCCGGGATTGAAGTCCCGGAGGGAGCAATAAGAGTGTCCGTGAGGCGGGCACTCGCTTCCTCTTCTAGGAGTTGCATATGAGCAACATACAGATCGGGGTGGCGGAGGGCGAAGGTCTGAAGGACCTGCACCTCACCGTTAGAGGGACGGGACTGCATCCTGAGGGGAATACTCAGGACGCCCTATCAAGGGTTTGAATTCCCTCACACACCTTGTGAGCTCACTGTGTGAGAGGGAGTGTGTACCTAGGGTGTGCCCTAGTTGTGTACCCTCTCCAAGCTTTTTTCTCGGCGGAAAGGGGTGCTCCTAAGCGCTACTCCGGGGTTGACTAGGGGCGACCCCAAGGCCAGTAATCCCGGAGCCCAGCTTGCTTCGGCTGACCCGTGAAGCGGGAAAGGCCACGGTGCAAGGTTAAACCAAAACAACAACAGTGGCCGTTGTCACCGTAGGGTGTCACACTGCGACCGCAGCAAATGGCGGATTTGATCGTTCAGACGGGTTTGGCTGACGCTACCCCACGCCTGAACGACGTCGCTTAACAGCACAAAGTGTGTTGTTACGCGACTGTTACTATGTTGTGTCGGGTAGTAAAGTGGTGAAATGCGCACCGAAAAGTGCGGTCAAAACAAGACCACCAGCCCGATATGATGTTGTTCGTCCGAAACAAGGGACTTGGGTAGGTGGTAATGCCTGACGTCTTAGAGCGCCTCTGCGCGCCGGCACGGCGAGCTCGTAGCTCACGTTGCACGGCGGTCGGTGGCTGCTCAGCTTCTGCACAGAAAACAAAACTTCGTCAGGACTGCGTATTCCAAGGCACTGGTCTGCAACTAGCGTCGGAACGATGACCCGAGTGAGACGGCAATAGTGCGGGGACTATTGCGGTCTCACTGGGAGATACTGGCGGAGCTGTAGACAGGTGTGCACGGCGTGGCGGCACAGGTCGGAATGTGGTCGTCGTCCAGTGTAGTGTGTGAAAGCCAATGTAACATTGGATAGAGAAAACTTTAAACATTCGTTGTTTTTTGGTTTTAAGACAAAATTTAACTGCCTCAAGTGAAATTGAAGCTAAATTTTTTGACAGGTATCCTTCGGTCATCCTGTGGGTTGTAAGCGAAATATTTTTTTTGTATATAGTCTTGCGTTTTTAAATATACCGACCCTACAATAGTTGGATAAGGGTAGAGACGGGACAAGATTTGTACTTGTTTTTATTATCTTTCTTTTTGTACCAACCATTAAATCAAGCGCCGAAAAATTAAACCCATTTCAAAGACACCCCGACAAAGGTACCGTCGTCAGCTCCCCTAGTAAAGAACAAATGCGATCATTACTAGTACAGGGGCTGACAAGTGGTCCTATTGTACTCAACCCTATCCCTAGGGAATCTAGGGGTAGGTTTGTAGGGGTGGCATTCGGATGGACTTGCATATTTTGGATGTTTCGTTAGATTAAATTTAATGGTTCAGTGTTTTTGGATTCGAAGTTGATATGGCATGTTTTTTTTTCTACTAGCCGATGTGATTGGAGATGTTATTTAGGCTTACCTAGTATTCTGTCTCTGTAGAACAGCTGCCGAAACCAATCACCGTTAGGTCAGATTTTCACCTCAGGATGGCAGTTAGCCAGGTAGGCACTCGCAAAATGCCCTACCACCACGCTATAATGCTATCCCAAAGACGTTTGCTTACCTTTGCTGATCAGTTAAGAAGGAACTACGCGTTCGATTTGTATAATATTTTTTTTTTTGTAATCTTAAATATGGGACTTACCTTAAAATTAATATGAATACACAAAATGATCTTATTCCATACTATACACATGTCACCCCACAGTTTTCGTTTAGAAATACTGAGATTTACAAATACAATTTTTAAGAGTACAAAGTTTCTCAACACGATTGGGAATGGCCTCCGCCAGGTTTTGATATGTGCAGAAAAAAAAAAAAAAAAAAAAAAGTTAAAAACTCGGAAAACGCTTTGACAGAAGTTACATTTATAACGTTCTGTACCTATTTATGCCATCATAGCAGAGAAAAAGTAGTCATGGGCTGGGGGCCAACTCTCACCTCTTATAGTAATAATAACTTGATCTTACTACTAAATTTTATACCCCCACGTCAATTAAGCAGGCTTACAAGCGGCAAACGAATCGCTCGGCGCTTTGATGACGTCACATCAAATAGTTCACTCTTTTGACGAACTCTGACGTGACATTTAATACGAAGTATTACTGTTCCAACGACAAATCAGTCATGTTTATCTATCTTAAAAAAGTTGCTTTCTAGTTGCGGACTTAAACTTGAATTTGATTATTTTACGATAAAAATTAATGTGTAAATTACGTACAATGTTTTTATTTCTATTATTCTTTAAAATAAATGCAAGAAAGTTATTTGATGAGTGAAACTATGAAAGTTACAGACAGTTTTTATGAAGCATACAAAAAAATGTCGTAATACTATGGTAAAACCGTTCCATAACATCATAGTTTGGAACAGTGCGAGCGGGATAACGTTATATTATAAACATATTGTATCTCCCTTGCACAACCGTGATATATATTTCATTCGGTCTTTAAGTAGGATCAAACCAATATTGCTTGACGCGATTGCGGGTCGGTGATAGTTCGTGACTGCGAATGATTATTTTAAGCACGAAACAAAACGCTACTTTTTAATGATGGTTTCGTTAAAGGTGGGAGTTGGCCCCCTGGACACATAGCAATAGTGGTCGTAAACTGTGGAAAAACGTGAGTCTCGGAGTGGAAAGATAGACTTAACACTCGAAGGCATGCAGACCCCCACAACGCTGGGTTGATGATGTCAGACGACACGTAGGCCATGACTAGATGAGACTAAAAGACAAAATCCAATCCCAAATCCCAAATCCAATAAAGGATCTTAAGCAGGCCACCATAATATTAATGTTGATACTTATTTACTACAAATCAATTTAGCTATTTCCAAGAGTCAGAAAAGGTACCTCGTAAAATCAATCTAATTTTCCAAACCAATAAATATTCTCATCAACTATTCCCTGGCGATGCAACGTCATTAGTATTCAGATAGACAAATACTGGCAACAAACAGTTCGGCATGTAGGCTAGCTTCATTAGTGAAGCTTTAGTGAAAACCCCGACGATGCTTGCCTCTGTGAAATTGATAAAAGTCTGACATTTTATTTTCACTTTGAACGTATAGAGCCAGGTTAGCCTGAACAATATTTTCGACCACATTACCACATATTATCAGGTACGATAATAGTCAAAGGATGACCTGTCGCCATCAATAAAAATTCTTTTTGAGAAAAAAAATACTAGGTATAGGTTTTATACCTCAAAGAGAACAATTTTGAAGCCCTCGTAGCCAAGTTTGCTAAGCCATTCTGAATCGATCAGCAAAGTTAAGCAACGTCCGCCGCGGTCATGACTTGGATGGGTGACCGCTGGTTGGGCATTACTACTGAGCGCTTCCGTGCTTCGGAGGGCACGTTAAGCCGTCGGTCCCGGTTGTTGTCTTAGGATAGCAGTCGTTACAGCATGGTGGTAGGGCACTTTGCAAATGCCCGCCTGGCTAGCTACCACCCTCAAGTTGAAAATCTGTCGCCAAGCACCTAACGGTGTGTTCCGGCAGCTGTCCTTGAGAGCCAGTAACTCTAGGTTAGTCTGAACAACATCCTCAACCACATCATCACTTACCATCAGGTGAGATAGTGGTCAAAGGCAAACCTATCAGGCATAAAAAAAAAAAAAAAAACATAATTATCATTAGATAAGTTAAATTTCCATAATACTACATAGGTAAACGCTACTTTGATACGTATCCATTCTGTATGTTCCTACTAATCTGACCACTCACATCGTTCCTACTATCGTTCTTCAATTATTCCATCAATACCTTTTTTGGTCTTATTCATTGTTGCGTCCTATCCTACCTAATCCTAGAATCTTTCGCTTTCTCAGGTTTCAATACAAGTACCTAGTCGCGTCAAAAAGGAACTCGGCAGCCAGGCATAACAAATAACTAGTATGGCATCTTTGTTTTTAGGGTTAATTCTATTAGGTTTATTCCAAAAATTTCCATATAATAAACATTTTTCACACAGACAAATCGACGTACAAATCAACGGAATTATCAGCAGTCGATATCGTATTCTCCAGTGTTCCACACTAACAAACTGTGAGAGCAAACATAGCTAAGGGCTTTGGGACCAATCAGGTATAATTAATTCGTGGATCAGTATACTCTAGACTTATCTAATAAAAGTATCCACCTCATCACATTCTTCTTATTGATTGTATGTTTGTTCAAGTAGGTTAAAAATGTTAGGTTAAGAAAAGGAAAAAAGTTATAGCCAAAAAAATTTGCGAAATCTGTCTGGATATCTTTGAGTAAAAATATATCGCCAAGCACTTAACGATATATTCAGGCAGCTGGTTTTGTAATTATACATTTCTCCTCTCCTCTTAGGAGGAAGTTTATTTCTGTGAATTACTCTCGCCTAGAAAATCACTTACTGGCAAAGGAAGAGGGTTTTTTTTAAACACCAGAGGTCTTAAGGATGCGTTGCCGTCCTTTAAAGTTAGTCAAAGGCATGCGTCTGTATCTGTATCAGTCGGAATCCAGATTGTCCTCTGCAGAACAGCCTCCCCCTTCAATAGGAATGTTTGCGATAATCCCCACGCTTGGCAGGTGTCTTGGGGATCGCAGTTGAAGATATCAGATGGCGCTGCTGCCCACTTTCTGGTATTTTGACTTTTAGCACCTCATACGACATCCGCAGTAATATAGTAAATTTAGTATTGGGGGCGTGACATTCTAGACGGGCACAAAATTAAGGATATAAGAATATATATAGAAGAATAAGGAAAAACATAATTATAAAGGCATGCATATCATCTATGAAAATCAGCCCCAAGGCTCTCTTCTGTTTTGCTACAGTTTATTCTTGCTTGTATTGCGTTAGGTATATAAATAAGTTACTCATATCTTTTGACTGGGTGAACCGATTTTGAGTTTACACTCGTATAACTGAAAAAACGTTTTCCTTTCTTGATGATATAGTCATTGACAGTGAATGACAATCGATCCCGTAGGTAAGTAGCAAGGGTCACTAGAAAGACTTTTTACCTCAAAATAGAACCGATTTCAATACTCAAAAATGTGAAATAATTTGTCGAAGTCGGTTGAGTATTGAAGTCGGTTCCATTGTCAGGTAATTTTTTTTTCCTATGTATCTTTCTCGACGTATTTGTGTGGAAATGACATACGAAAAAGCGTCCAAAAATCATGGTCTTACGACGTAGGTAAACTACATCCATACAACGTCGATACGTCTTCTTAAAACGTTAAAAGGACTATAATTGTATTTCTTAGTTAAAATTACCTAAAAACGATTTAAACATGGGCTATTGTAATCTAACCAATAATAATCAAATTTCCTAGCTGACATCCTGGTTACATTGTCAAAAAAACCTTGACTGTGTCAATATGGTTTTAATCCAATAACAAAGTAGGATGTAACATGTTCCTTATTCTTAAACATGCATGCATGGATAACTGAAAAGGCAATATTATAACAGGCTACCTGTACATTTAATAAGGCATAATTAAAAGACCAATCATTATACATACAATGTGATCAAATAGGAACGGAATGATAGTTGTGAATTACCATTTAAACCTAAGTCATGTAAACATTTTACGACTGACTTTAATACTAGAATGCATTGCTCATTACAAAGTCGTGAAAACTCGTTCGTTTTACTGCTTTCATACGTTTTAATAATGATGCTGCAACGTTTGAGATTGACGACATTTTAATTGAAGATTTTATCGTAACTCGTTGATATATAATAATAATGTCATTTATTTCAGATCACACGAATCCATAATACAAATAATATTACTAAATTATTTAAATTCATTGATACATTATAAACTATAGTATAAAATAATTACAAACAAAATACACAAAGTTACAAAAATAGATGCACACTTTACAAAACTATATCTTCTGTCCCATGAGCACAGGCATCCATTTGTGCTGGATGGGACAGTCAAAACAACTTCAGTATACCATTGCGGCTGGCTCGTATTCGCTGCCGTAGGGACGCGACTTTCTTACGAATAATCGCATGAAAGTCATCAGTGTGCGCTTCAGCAAACATCTGAGATGCGCTGCAGAAGCGAGGCAGCCGCAGTAGCACTCTGAAGATGTCGTTATATTGAATGCATTCGCTAATATAAATATATGCAATGCATGGTTCACTTAGCTATAGTAGTGGTAAAAGCCAGTACTTAATAGCATCTGATGATTAGAAGCAATGATGGTCGAGTATTAGCTATGTACTGCCGTGCTGTAGGTCCCTGGTTTGATCCCTATCGCCGGCTTGAGCTTCAACGCATGGTGGAAGGGCATTTTGCGAATGCCCGCCTGACTAGCTAACACTTTCAAGTAGAAAATCTGTCGCCAAGCACCTTACAGTGTGTTCCGGCAGGGGTCCTTAAGATCCAGAAAAATTAGGAGCACATGAGACTCCACAATTGTATGTGACGGGCGCAGTTAAATTCGTCACTTGACGAAGTGCAAGTGAAGTGGTATAGGTTTGAATTATGCGGGATGAATCCGCTTAACAAAATAAAATACCGGCCAAGTGCGAGTGGGACTCGCACATGATGGGTACCATTATCTGTAACCTAATCTTGCAAGTTACAGACACTTTTCGCAGTGTCCGATTGAGCTGGGTAGGTACGTTCCTAGCCTTGGTAGGTACAAACCCCAAATAGTGATGTCACTAATTGTTTATTTTTAAAGTAAATATACAACTTAATATTCGGTGAATATTTCAACTTTCTACCTGGTTTCATTATTATTATTTTAAGCAAAGAAACTGCAAAAACGTTATTTATTGCATGGGAGCCCCCTTAATAATTTATTTTATTTTAATTATTTATATTTAAAGAGAAAATAAAACTAAATACTCTGTAAAAAGTTAAAGCTTCTACCTGTCACCGTTATAAGTATCGAGCAAGAAACGGTAAGAAAAGCAAGTTTGTTGTATGGGAGCCCCCCATAAATATTTATTTTATTTTAATTTTAGTATCTGTTGTTATAGCGGCAATAGAAATACATCATCTGTGAAAATTTCAACTGTCTAGCTATCACCGTTCTTGAGATACAGCCTGGTGACAGACGGACGGACAGCGATGTCTTAGTAATAGGGTCCCGTTTTTACCCCTTGGGTACGAAACCCTACTCTTGTTCATTAAATTCAGCTGCAAAGATGACATGTATTTCACTGTACTGTGGATGGAATGTAGGGGCAGAGAGCGTTATAACTAACACATACACAGTACAGTCTTTTTTTATTTATAACTAGCTAGCCTTTGACCACTATTTCACCTGATAATCGAAGATGTTGTTCCAGCTAACCTAGAATTAGGTACTGATTCTCAAGGACAGCTGCTGGAACACACCGTTAGGAGCTTGGCGACAGATTTTCTACTTGAAGGTGGTAGGTAGCCAGGCGTGGCATTTTGCGAATGCCCTTCCACCATGCGGTGAAGCTCAAACCGGTGGTGGGGATCGAACCAGGGACCTGCGGCATTCCATAGCCAATGCCACTGAGCCATCACTGCTTCTAATATTATAATAAAGTCGAATATTATAATCTTTTACGTCTTAAGAAGTTTGTTTAGCCATTCTGGGGCCCAACTCCCACCTTTTATAAACTATTATGGAAAGCAAACGTCATTGTTTCAAATTTAAATTATTGATACTAAGGTTGGTACCGTGGCCGTCACGAAACAATAATGTTCATATAGTGCCACCTCTGTCGCACAAATGACTTGATTCAATGCATGCATCCCGCTCTCACGTTGAAGTTCTAATGTAAGTATACTATAGTGATATGTGGTGGTGCGAATTAAAATTGAAGATGTAATGTTAAAATAAGACTGAATTAAGAGATGGGAGTTGGCCCCCTGAACCGATCAGCAAAGTTAAGCAACGTCCGCCTCGGTCATGACTTGGATGGGTGACCGCTGGTGACATTACTATTGAGCGCTTCCGTGCTTCGGAGGGCACTTTATGCCGTCGGTCCCGGTTGTTGTCTAAGGATGGCAGTCGTTATGGCATGGTGGTTGGCCAATTTTGCGAATACCCGAGGGTGGTGGCTAGCTACCACCCTCAAGTAGAAAATCTGTCGCCAAGCACCTAATGGTGTGTTCCGGCAGCTGTCCTTGAGAGCCAGTAACTCTAGGTTAGCCTGAATAACATCTTCGACCACATCATCACTTACCATCAGGTGAGATAGTAGTCAAAACCCCCAAAAATACCCCTACCGTTAACGCCACTAGCGCTAGCGGTAACCCAACAAGCCAAGTATTGTTGCAGTAGGTATATCTCGGGCTATTTTTTTTCATACAGCAAACTATTAGAATGCCTTTGTTATTATCAGTTAATTATAACAAAGACATTTTAACAAGCAAACCTCAAATTCCTTGTTCTAAGTTACACCACTGCTTCTTCTTACCTAGAGCTATACTTCTTAAAGCTAGAGCAAGGGGTGCAAAGTTTCCAACAGCTGTCACCATGATATGACAACTAGGTGGAAGTTACGAACGGCTATGTCAACTCTTCGAATGGGGAGCTACTTAGGGGCTTTATGCATTTGATTAGAGGGTGAATTTTGAGAATTATTTTATATTATAAGTTTTCTCGTTGTAGTGTAAAGCCTCAGGTTTGATATCTCAAAGTACAAAGTCGGATAGGATAGACCCATAGAGATATAAAATATAGACCAATAAACCCGTTAAGTTTATTGGACAAAGAGATTTTCAGTAGCAGTCTCGAGTGTAAAACTGGTACATGGCCGTAGATTGGCACCCTATTATATGAGACCAAAACATGTCTGGTGTAACAAGGGTATTCAGAAGCTTCTGCTTAGCCCAGATCCAGTTACCAGATGGTAGGTCTCTTTCTCTACCTTGGTAGGTAAATTACAGGCACATGAGAAGGGTGCAGTGCAATTCGTCACATGAAGAAAAGAACAGTTATAGGCAGAGGTTAATCCGCTAAACATCAGGTGGGATCTTGCTTGTTCCGACACAATCACATAAAAAAACAACGTAGTGTCAGATATAATGCCTCGAAGCAGTAGTGTGAAGAAGTGCAGGGTACTTTGTGATCGAGAACGAATCGTAAGAACTTAGGTACGTCTTGAAGTGACAAACGCAGTGCAGTCTTGCAGGATGGTTACACTGCAGCTGTAATAGAGCAGGCGACTTTGTCGTGTCCTCATTTAAAGATATAATATGATTCAGTAACTCGGATTAAGCCCATCCCCTGAGACCTGAGACACGTCACATCCGAAAGGACGAACAGACAGACTCCGTTTTTTCAATCTGTTACAGAACCCTAAAAATCTCATGGGCGAAAGCAATATAGTTTACAACAATACAAAAAATTAACTTACTCATCTATATATAAAAATTACGTGTCACGTTGTTTGTCCGCGATAAACTCCTAAACTACTAAACCAATTTTAAAATTTTATATGCACACCGTGTGCAATTTGATCTAAATTGAAAGATAGGATAGATACTTCCATCTCAATTTATAGTCGTAATTACCCGTGCGAAGCCGGAGCAGGCCGCTAGTATATTTATAAATTATTGGAGTACAAATTTTTATACCCCAGGCGGGAATCGAACCCACGTCCTCCGATATCGCGTTGGATGCCTAGACCTCCTCGGCCACCTGGACTCAGCATTTTTATCCAAAATTTCGTGCTCCAATTGTATTACTTTAACCGTCATATGGGATGGTGCGCGGCCATCAACCAGACTACTAGACTTCATGAATTTTTGATCGAAAGAAGTGTTTATTCAAAAACTTAACTCTCGCTACCCTTCTATATTTCTAAATAATATTACTTAGATTTTTGCTTGTATCTTTAAATGTATATATCTTATTTAGAAATATTAACTTACTCGATAAAACTTTAATATAGGATGTACCAAAATGATAAAAATAATGTTATAGTAGATAATCTCACCCCATATTTCATTATCCAAAGTTTTCCTGGTATAAATCAATATGCTAATATCCTTGCAGCGAAACACGGTGTTTAAAGCCATTTCCCAATAATGCGCAACATTAAAATGCGCACGTATAATTAAATTTTGATTTGCATAATATCGAGCCTGGTATATCGAAATACGGTTACTGGTATAGGTGGCGCACGATGTCATTAATATGCGAGTATGGTAATGAAATATTACACATTTCAAAAGAAAAAACAGAGCGGTCCAATATTAGGGACTCTCTTAATTGGTCGTGTTATAACAGGCCGCTAACTTCACATCGGTAGCAATAAAGATGAAAGACATTTGATGGTGCAACTTATTTGGTACCTATTTCTGACAGCCGGCGAAAATCCATTTTGAAGCAGTGATGGCTCAGTGGCATTGGCTATGGACTGCCACGCAGCAGGACCATGGTTCGAACCCCGCCGCGTGCTTGAGCTTCACCGCATGGTGGAAAGGGCATTTTGCGAATGCCCGCCTGGCTAGCTACCACCCTCAAGTATAAAATCTGTCGCCAAGCACCGAACGGTGTGTTCCGGCAGCAGTCCTTGAGAACCAGTGAGATTACAAGCACATAAGACTTAACAACTGTCTCAAGGTGACGGGCGCAGTGCAATTCGTGACTTGTGACGAAAAGCATCTGTTATAGGCAGGGCTTAGTTCACTTAACATCAGATGGGCCTCGGGCTTGTTCGGTCACAATAACATAAAAAAAAACCAAGTCGGCTGAATCAAGATGGCAGCAGGTCGAAATGCTTCAACGCCAAAGCAACGCGTTCAGTAGCAGTTGTCTTACTTATTATTTTTTTAAGTTTTATTGTTAAAATCTGTCTCAAATAATAAGCGTTTCAATTATATGGTCAAAACATCTTTAAAATATTAATGACTAGAACTGATTACCACCTTAAACGCCAATGCGGACGAAAATGATCACATTAGTTTGGGTGGAGTTTAAATGATTATAAAGGACAGGTCAGGAGCACCCTAAGCCGACGCTTATGTATGAAAGGATTAATGAGTGTAGATGAAGCGAAAGAGGTAAAGATCGTAGTCAGTGGACATCTGTGGTCTCTGCCTACCCTACGTGAAAGAGGCGTGATTTTATGTGTGTATGTATGTATGTACTACGAGGTATACCTATACAACACTACAGGTACTACAGTGAACGCATTTAGACAACCACAAGTCATTGCAGACTCATAGGCAGCCCTAATGCCCCAGCCCACTACCAGTTGGTAGCGTGCCCAGCATGCTGGCAGCATTAGTTATATTCTTATATTAGCATACTTATTAGTTCAGAGACACAACAAATAGTGGTCTTTACTTACGTAAAAATTTGTTTACACAAGTTCGTTGTAAAATTTATTCAACAACGACGGTAATACGCCGTTTGTCACCAAGCACCTAACGGTGTGTTCCGGCAGCTGTCCTTGAGAGCCAGTAATTCTAGGTTAGCCTGAACAACATCCTCGACCACATCATCACTTACCATCAGGTGAGATAGTGGTCAAAGGCTAACCTATCAGGTATAAAAAAAAATATAAAAAAAAATATATACAAAGATTGTTTACTATTTGCGTCGTAGAAGCAGCCCGAAAACAATGACTCAGCGTTTTCTAGATTATTCAACCCTTGCGCCGTTACAGTATTATACTAAAAACACTGCTATTTAACCTTCTATTTTACTAAAATTAAACCTATTCAACTACGAATATATTTAACCATGTTTGATTATCAATTATGATTGTGGTAAAAACTAATTTGCTGTAAGTAATTTTTTGTTATTACGCCATTACTACGAAAGCATTTAGGCAATCGAAATTTTCCTATATGCAGGCCTACAGGCAGTCCAAATGCTGCAGCCCACGCAAATACTTACTACGAGTTATTAAGTACGAGTATATCAGGCGTTATTCCATGGGTAAAGTAATAACATAATACAACACAATTTTACTCACTTCAAAATGGACTCTGTAAAATTGCAAGCACATTAAAATATTCAAAAAGCAAATGACGTCCATAAACTGCCAACAATGAGTCCACAAAACCAGGTTCACTGCGAGAGGAGAGTACCTCTTAAAAATCGCATCAAATATTTACGTTTGGTTCCCCTACTATTTGTTCTCGATATTCGCTAGGCTCGAGTTGAAAACGAGTTCATAGAAATGCTGTGCAATTGCTTGGATCTTTCCGAAAAGGTTTTTTTTCTTTTACCCGTCATAGGACACAGAAATATGAATCTTTGAATGGAAGTTTGTAAGGTCATTCACTTAGCAGGCGTGCAAAAAAAATGTTGGAACAGAAATATCACTTTAAAAAATGATTATCGTTGCAAAAATAATGATTTTTAGATGAGCACTTTGTGGATTGTCAAACTTACAAGCGACATGAACACAAAACGTTTTATTTACACTTCAAAAATGTATGTCCGGATAAATATTTGATAGTATTTATATTTTTTTTATTTTACTTGTCCTAGATAAACTTTGTCCGCAGTGCATCACTTGACAGAGCGACGCGACGTTACAGACTTACATTTGACGTTTTGAAGCGTTCGTAGCGAAGTTTGCTTAGCCATTTTGAATCGATCAGCAAAGTTAAGCAACGCCCGCCTCGGTCATGACTTGGATGGGTGACCGCTGGTTGGACATTACTACTGAGCGCTTCCGTGCTTCGGAGGGCACGTTAAGCCGTCGGTCCCGGTTGTTATCTTAGATTGGCAGTCGTTACAGCATATGGTAGGGCATTTTGCGAATGCCTGCCTGGCTAGCTACCACCCTCAAGTTGAAAATCTGTCGCCAAGCACTTAACGGTGTGTTCCGGCAGGTTTCCTTGAGAACCAGTAATTCTAGGTTAGCCTGAACAACATCTTCGACCACATCATCTTTTACCATCAGGTGAGACAGTGGTCAAAGGCTAACCTATCAGGCATGAAAAAAAAACGCATTTCAGCAGGGTTTTTTTTATTCTCGTACCGGCCGGCAACAATAGTATCTAAAACCTACACATACCCACTTTTGGCCAAGCCAATAGAAATGAGGACACTAAAATAAAGTACTAGAAAATGGCGACACCCTAGTTTCAACCACTATGAAATAAAGAACGTCATAACTCAACATGCTGCCATCGCTGCATTAAAAATCTGTCTTCAGTTGCATTTGATCATCAAAGGCTACCCATAGTAGGGGTTTTGATTCAACCCCCTTCATTGAAGCAGGATGTTTGCGAAATCGGGGGTTGTAAAAAATTAACAACTTCGATTTAATAACAAAATGTAAAATACGGGGAAATCGGAAGTCTTTTATATTTTTTTAACTGAAGAAAGAGTGTCATTTATGCGTCTCAGAGGTTTATAGGATAGAATTAATTTATTTTAGTTGCTAATAGTTTTCTTTTGGTCACATTATCATATAGAATAAGTGTTGATGTGGTCGATGTTTTTAACATGCTAATCCTTGAATTACATGCTATAAAAATATCTTCCGTAAAGTTCGCAGCCGATTTTTTACTGAGGGTGGTAGCTACCTAGGCGAGCATTCGTAAAATACCTATTGTCATTATGATACAATTTATAATAAGTTAAAAAAAAGGTATAAATAGCTAATTCATAAAGCGACAGATGCCATTTATCAGGAGTTCTTCAGATTGATGAGTTTTGTATTATTTACATTAAAGTTTTGACAGTAAAATACGAGTATCAGTTACAGAAATTAAAGATTTAAATAAAATGATTGCCAATAATAGAATAAAAAGATTTGGAAACATTTTTGAGTCAATGTTTATAAGATATGTTTTTATAGAACAAGAAAATTTGCCTAAAGTTAAGTACTACCACATAAGGATTTTTAGATTTCTGATTTTAGAACATCCAGCGGTGAACAAAGACCTCCCTCGATTCAAGGTTGCCATAATCCCCACATCGGCAGGAATGTTGTATTGGGCATCTCAGTGTAAGATGTCAGTCCTTCAGAAGGCGCTGTTGCACAGTTTCTAGTATTTTCCTTTTACATGAATGCTGCATGAAGACATGGGAGGTATAAATGCAGCCTCGTACCCCAGTGTTCTGGTCTTACCCTGGCAAAAATCTCAAACCGGACACATCTATATAAAATTGATACTACATCAATACTTTTTAATAAATTGTCCTCACTCCTCGATTCTCATTGATCATTCAATCAAAGAAAACGGCGATAAATCAAAACCGTCGGCGAATTCAATCATTGCCGTTGACAAATGGGTTTTATTCAAACCAGTTGATTTTGTATTCAAATGGAACAAAATTTGAATTTTACACTTTGAATTTTGGTCTTAAAGTTCATTTTCCTCTGCTTTAAATTAAATGTTTCAGAGTAATCTTTGTAGACGGCAAGTTTTTTATATCTATAAATAAAATAATGAATTCGGACAGATCCCAACCTAAAAAAGATTTTAGTATTATTTATAGAGAATTGAGGCATGCCTAGCAAAAAAAATTTAACTGAATTAGAATATAAACTTAAGGGTAGGATTTCCGTTGCTTCAACCTGCAACCTCAGAATACCGTCACTTACATGTATGTGTGTGTGTTCGTACGCCTGGTACCACATTATGCACACTACTCGTATGATAAAAATCTAGCGTGTCCAGAGTGCACTAATTGGGGTTGAACGGTCACGCAGTCACCGTGGCCAGTTTTTTTTTATTGCTGATAGGTAAGCCTTTGACCACAATCTCACCTGATGACTGGCGCTCAAGGACAGCTGCCGGAACACACCGTTAGGAGCTTGGCGACAGATTTTCTACTTGAGGGTGGTCGCTAGCCACGCGGGTATCCGCAAAAATGCGAGTGCCTACAACCATGCGGTGAAGCTCAAGCATGCGGCGGTATTCGAACCATGGACTGCGGCATTCGATAGCCAATGCCACTGAGCCATCACTGCTTCAAATATTATAATAAAGTCGAATATTATAATCTTTTACGTCTTATTATTGACACGAATTAGAATCTTGTGATACCACGACATCACCGGTTTCCTCATACCCTGCTTCACATAATATACATATCTTCTTCCTGCATCACTTTGAATATCATCATATGGAATGTTTATTATTATAATTTAAGATGGCATATTCCCTCCTGAAGGGCTGACAACGCATCTTCGAGACCTCTGGTGTTGCAGATGTTTGTGGGTGACGGTAATCACTTACCAACAAGTGAGCCACCTGCTCGTTGCCCTTCAATACCATTAAAAAAATGTTCACCCTAATAGTGGAAAAAAAATAGCAGCGAGTGCCTGTATCTGAGCATCTTAATGTAAGCATAAAAATCATATATTGAACTATATATTCTACTACTATATATTTCGAAGCGCTCGTAACAAAGTTTGCTTAGCCATTCTGAACCGATCAGCAAAGTTAAGCAACGTCCGCCTCGGTCATGACTTGGATGGGTGACCGCTGGTGACATTACTATTGAGCGCTTCCGTGCTTCGGGGGGCACGTTAAGTTGTCGGTCCCGGTTGTTGTCTTAGGATGGCAGTCGTTACAGAATGGTGGTAGGGCATATTACGAATGCCCGCCTGGCTAGCTACCACCCTCAAGTACCATCAGGTAAGATAGTGGTCAAAGGCTCACCTACAAGGCATAAAAAAAACTATACAATAGGTATTAATAATTTGAGCCCATTTATGTACTTAACTAGTATTTTGCAATGGTAGACACTATTATTTTCCTTTTTTAATAATTAGATAAGATTTTTAATGCAAGAATAGCCCAGATCTTCTAGCAGGTCGTAGACAAGTATCCGCTGCCGCTGTGAATATTGATTATTTATAGAGAATATAATCAATACTGTCATAAAAACTAGTATTTGCGGGTAGATACGTTTTGATTTGTTATAATATGCACATTACATAGGTACCTTTATAACTCAGATATATTAAGTATAATCCTGCATATCCAGACGTATGCATTTAAATCTGGGGCTTCCAGATAACGTATATTTTTTATATCTTTACTATTTCATGATCAAGTTCTACCGTTCCGTCATATTACTGCTAATAATGCTTTAAAAGAATGAGGGTAAGAGCATACCCCGGCTAAAGGGGTGGATGGACGGGGGTCGAATCCCGCACATGACTATAATTTTTTCTCTCGTAAATTTGTCATTTTGTAAGGGTCCTGAACAGTTGATTTTTTCCCCTCCGTTTGAATGCACGTCTTTGTTACACTGGCGCCATCTACCCAAAATGTGTGAAACGATATACATAGGCTGGCAGAAAACCGTGCATACAAT
Source organism: Plagodis dolabraria (assembly GCA_963854805.1). Classification (NCBI taxonomy): domain Eukaryota; kingdom Metazoa; phylum Arthropoda; class Insecta; order Lepidoptera; family Geometridae; genus Plagodis; species Plagodis dolabraria. The sequence goes on from OY978459.1 coordinate 24,932,109, forward strand.
CGGAAGGAATAATTAGACCTTCGAGCACCGACCTCTATTAATTATTGGTAATGTAACAGGAGGGTATTCTGGAATTGCGGGTTCAAGACCCGCTAGATGTGGTCTTTACCTACCCAAAAATTTCTACGTAAAATCTTTTTCATCTTATGATGAATGACATTTGCTTCATTTTTTCTCAATCAGAGTAAAATGCGACTCAGGAAAAATGCACCCAGTGAGCAGCATGCCATCAGTAGCCAAGATTGGGGTGTTGCAGGACTTCTTATGATTACCCAAATGTGTGCTATCAACGTAAACATTCTCGAGGAGTCAAAAATAAATCAACTAGGCTAGCCTACCGGAAATAACAAAAACATGAAGTTTTACTGGTTTGAATAGCTTGTTAGTAATGCATATAAAAAAAACATAAAACACATAAATCCTAAGATGCCAGAGCACATACATAGTGAACCCATTCAAAATCCAAATATTTTACAGGAATATGGTTCACACAAATCCAAAATTGTTGGGGCGTTTATAAATTATGGTGGAATAATTATGAAACCTCACATACATATATAATATGCCGGAGCGTGAGCATAGACACATTAGGTTCTTCTCAGGTTTCATCCATGCAGTATAACAAAGAAAAGTGAGTTTGCTACGAGCTTGGCAACACTGACTTTTCGGGTTTGTTATAGTTTGTGATTGCTGCTAGTCTGTAGTCATATGAGCGACAGTGACTTCAAAGCTTACGTCACTAGACGCTGCACTGTACTGTCACGGTAATAATTGATTAAAACTAACGTAAGTTTGACACATTTTTAAAGATTATTTTAGCCGATTTAACTTACGGTTTGTTAATGTCGAGAAGGCGTCTGGACGCCTCCGCGTCGACGTCCGCGGCCACCACCAGTGCATGCGTCGGCGCAGTCGTGAGCGCACGCACTCCGTGATGAAGCGACTCTGAAGGTCGCGAAACTGGTCGAGACGCCTTCTCGACGTTAACAAACCGTAAGTATTTAACTTACGGTTTGTTAACGTACGGCTAAAATAATCTTTAAAAATGTCACGGTAATGTTATCTATAAACATTACCGTGGTACTGTTTTTCAATCTTCGAAGCAGTGTTGGCTCAGTGGCATTGGCTATGGACTGCCGCGCAGCAGGTCTATAATTCGGATCCCACCGTGGGCTTGAGCTTCACCGCATGGTTTTGCGAATGCCTGCCTGGCTAGCGACCAGCTCAAGTTGAAGATCTGTCGCTAAGATTTTTACGGTGAGTTCCGGCAGCTGTCCCTGAGTGCCAGTATTTCTAGGCTAAGCCTGTTAACACCTTCGACCACATTATCACTTCCCATCAAGTAAGATTGTAGTCAATAACTTACCTATAAAAAAACCTAAAACTTCTGGCTCTTAAGAGGAGCTGCCAGAACACACTGTTAGGTTCTTGGTGATAGATTTTTTTCTTAATGATCAACATTAAGAAAAAAATCTATCACCTAGCCAGTCGGGCATTCGGAAAATCTCCTACTACCAAGCAAATGATCAGTCTACATCAGTGATGGAAGATGACAGTAATTTCTGGAGTAATAGGTATACCTTGAAGGTGACATAATATTATAGGTTAACATAGAACAGAAATATTTTATAACCAAAAATAATATAAACATAACCTTAATAAATAAACCAAACATGGTGTAACAAAAGTCTTAAAATACCTATTTAGGAAGGTTAACAGAGTGCTTGAGAGTCCTGCACTAGGCGAACCTGTATCGCAGGACCCGCGGTGATTGCGTTTAAATAGTGTTAAAACATTTATGGTGCGGTTAAAACATTGAGCGTGATTGGTTATGAGAATAATAATCTAATCATTTAATGATCGAGAGAGAATTAGATTGGAACAGCGAGTGTGTATGCGGTATGAGAGAGTTTATGGAGTGTGTGATAGATTTGTAATATGTGAATAGATTTGTAAGTATGCAGTGAATAGTGTGTTTGAGGTGTACATAACAGTGAGTATAAGTTAAGGTCACATCAAAGTGTCTTGTATGGGGTGTGTGTGAGAGTGAATTTCTGTACAAGTACTCAAAATAGTTTTAAGTATTGGTAATGGATTTTAGGTGTCGAATTTCGGCAACATATTAACATATTATACGTTAAAGCATACACTCCACAGTGAAGATAAGTTTTTTTATGTTATTACAGGCTTTCCGGACGCGGCTCCGCCCGTGCGTATGTCGGTTATCATGCAAAAACATTAACCTCTTTTTGCGCAGTTGGATAAAAACTATCCTATGTTTTTTCCCGGGTCTCAAACTATTTCCGTACCAAATTTCATTCAAATCGGTCCGGTAGTTTTGGCGTGAAAGCGTAACAGACAGACAGACAGACAGACAGACAGAGTTATTTCGCATTTATAATACTAGCTTTCCGGGCGCGGCTCCGCCCGCGCGTATGTCGGTTATCGCGCGAAAACTTTAACCTCTTTTTGCGCAGTCGGATAAAAACTATCCTATGTTTTTTCCTGGGTCTCAAACTATCTCCATACCAAATTTCATTTAAATCGGTCCAGTAGTTTTGGCGTGAAAGCGTAACAGACAGACAGACAGACAGAGTTACTTTCGCATTTATAATATTAGTACTGAAGTACTGATGACGGAACAAGCTCGAGGTCCACCGGAATTAAGCGAACTAACCTCTGCCTATAACAGATGCATTTCTTCACAAGTCACGAATTGAGTCAAAAGTTATGACCAGAAGGTACCATTCCTTTTGCCAGTGGTGTAAAATTTTGGCTCCAATTTAACATTCGCATGGAGATGGCGCGAGAATTTAAAATGATGTAACTTCTCCTAACTAAAATTATTTACTATTACATATTTATATAGAACTAAAAGTAACGAAGTCGTTACAGGTTCTATGACTGGCACCCTGCAGACGACTCATTCTCAAAATATTTTTACTGTGCTATTTAAATCGTCGTCACTTAGAACTGAAAACGGAACAAAGTCAATAATTTATTATTAAAAATCCATCAGAAGTATCGGCACCGACAGAATAGCCAATTAACTTTATGCTCTCGTTTTTCTAACGATATTTCCGTTTTGCTGAGTTTCCGACGAGGAAATTAATTACTTGACAAGGGAAAATGTGCATAGTTAAAATAACTTGAAGTTATTGATTAAGCTATCCCTACTCTTGTTTCTCCTTATTACTTTCTTTTATATTTGAAATATATAGAAAAAATAAAATAGGTATACGCGTTTTAAAGCTACTTTGTAAATTGTATTAAATTGATAATAATAAAAAGGAAGATCTAAAACGAGTGCGGACCCAGAGTCTGTATATTTTGACACTTTTTCTTCTCGCAGTGGCTCTTTAATTTTTTTTGCTGAACGTGGCAGTACAATGTAGAATATTTCAATATTGAAATTTGTAATTGACCTTCATAAGAGCGTCGTAGATGCCTAAATTGAATAAATGATTTGACTTTGAGTATAAATAAAGCTTTTTTTAAGCTTAATAATGCTAATTAATAGTATTTTTTATTCATTATGTCACTTGAGCGTGGTAATTTTAATAAAATAAATAATCATATATAAAGATCCGGCATTAATTATATAATTACTAACTAAATTATCACAATACCACAACCTAGCATTACTGGCTCTCAAAGACAGCTGGAACATACTGTACCGTGCTTGGCAACAGCTTTTCTACTTGAATAACTGGCAGTGTATTCCCAAAATCCCTAATCACCCTGCTATCTTTTGGCTGCTCCTTGGTTCTCAATCTTTCACGGCATTTATATGTGTTTCAATTTCAATCTTTCTAATATTTATTGTTGAATATGTGTATGGTATATTTATCTATGTTAGGAATAGATATATAAATATAGCAACTCAAGCGGCGCAAATATGCTAACCTCTGTATGGGTTACATATTTTGAGCCGTTTGGTGTAGAGACGTTGGGTCCGTGGGGACCGGGAGCTCATCGTATTTTCCAAAACCTATCTGAGCGCTTGGTCGATGCGACGCGTTATCAAAATGCTGGCACATATGGCTCAACGAATAAGCATTGCAATTCAACGGGGCAATGCTGCCAGCATGCTGGGCACGCTGCCAACTGGTAGTGGGCTGGAGCATTTGGACTGCCTATGAGTCTGCTATGACTTATAGGTGTCTAAATGCTTTTATTGTAGTAGCTGTAGTGTTGTATATAGTTTGTAGTATTTTGTTTAATAAAGGCATACCGCTGGTAAAAAAAAGTTAGTGATATATGTATTATATACTTAGTTATTACTTGTATGTGCGTCATTTTAAAATTTTAGTAGCTGCGTCTAGGACTAACTACGGAAAGAAGACATTATTGGTTGGCGGAGCACAGCTGTTTGATAAGTTACCATATTATGTAAAAACTATTAAAAATATAAATAAATTTAAGAAAAAACTAAAGTTACACATTGAGACGAGTACCAGAGATTAATTAATTGTACAATTATATTTTTTTTTTTAGTTTTTTTGTATCTCATTATAAGTGATGTATGTCTTATGAGAATAAAGTTCTTTAAACCCATTTAGGTCTTGGGTGAAAATCAGAGCTGTAGGTAAGCTCACAGCATCATACTGTGCCAGGTAATTTTTTGAACTGAAGATACACGTTCGTTTCTTATTTTATAGGTATAATTTAATGATTTGCTAGTACTCGTTTTGTTCTAAATAAACTCTTCCATTTTTTTCTTTCCTTCATCGCTATCATTCTTTTCACAAGAACCAGGACCCTTTAGTTTCTGTGATCTGTGACCAGGACCGATTCCGAAGCACTGAAGCGCTATTAGAAGTAATGGCACTAGCGGTCACCCATCTAAGTCATGATCGAAGCGGACATTATTATCTGATTTGATTGGTTGAGAATGACGAAGGTACCTACGCTAGTAGAAAATCTATCGCCAAGGACCTAACGGTGTGTTCCGGCAGCAGTCTTTGAAAGCCAGTGAAATTACAGGCACATGAGACTTAACAACTATGTGTCAAGGTGACGGGCGCAGTGCAATTCGTGACTTCTGACGTTATAGGCAGAGGTTAGCTTAACATCAGGTGGGCCTCGGGCTTGTTCCATCACAATAACATTTTAAAAAAACACTCCGAGCGTTTCAAGACTATAGTTATGACTTAACAACAAACTTGTTGACATCTACAGAGTACAGCCCCAGACACCGGAGTACAACTGAATATTTTTGTATCAGTAAAAGTATATGGTTTATGCTTTAAATTCCGTCTTTCTTGAGAATAATATACAATAACATTACCTATAATAAGAACCTATTACTTCGCAAATGAAAGGTCTTTCTTTATTTGCTTGCAAAGTATTTGACTATACAAATGACTCTCTATCGATCGGATGCTGGGACTTAGTAAAACGGCCCCTATTTCTAGTATGTAACCCTAAAATCAAGTCTATAACCTAACTTGTGAAGGAAGATTTTAAAATACCCTATAAAAAATGTTCCAGCGGAACTCAAAAAAACTCAAGCTACTAGCGAGAAAGACAAAGCGTTAGTACAAATTGGTGTCCCGGGTAGCGTGTGACGTGATCCCTCTGCCTCATTACTTCATGCTGACTGACTGCATAATATAATGTCAATCATACACAGACAGTCTTTCGCGAACGATAGAATTATCTCCCCTCAAAATACCTAATATCATTAAACGTTTAAGGGTTCCATTATTCTGAATATCTATGACAACAATATTAACAATATCCCATGAAAAAAACTACTGCAATTGTACTCGAACACAATTTTCCGATAAATTAAACAGGATACGGATTAAGCGACTATCGTTCCAGTGACTGTAGGAAAAAATGAAATATAGTGCTTCGTTGCCAGTCGTCCAGTTACTTAATCCAGTTCTCAACAATTCTTAGCGAATATTAGACTCGAACGTTTACGTCAATATCGTTTACAGATTCTAATATCATTATTTATTGGGAGAGCTAGAGAGAACTAGCCCTCATGTTATGACACAGGAAATCCTAGTAAGAGGGTTAATGCACATTATGATAACAATAGACTTACAGTGACAATCACGATTATAACACTAGGAATAAGGATAAAATAGCGGTGCCACGTTTTTGCAAAGACAAATAAAAGGTCCTTCTTAGGCAATTGTGTGCGGTTTTATAATAAATTGCCCAAACATATTACAACGCTCACAGAAAGAAAATTCAAGTTGTATGTGAAAAATATTTTGATAAAGAAATCTTACTACACAGTTTGTGATTACTTAAACGACAAAAATGCTTGGACTGGTTCGCCTCTGCCAAGCTAGCGCCTAACACCTACGTAATGTAAATTAAGTATTGTAATAATTTTACTATATAGTGTGTACTTAACACATTGTTAAAAACGTTTAAAAGAATGGCCCCGAGTTTCTTGCCCTTTCTTCTCGCAGTAGCTCTATAATTTTTGTTTGCTGAACGTGGCAGTACAATGTAGTATATTTCAATATTAAAATTTGTAATTGACCTTCATAAGAGCGTCGTAGACGCCTAAATTGAATAAATGATTTTGACTTTGACTTTGACTTTGACTGGTGCTCTTTCTTAGTGAAAAGAATTGTCCTCAACAATAAATTGACTGTTACAAATTATGAACGTGTAACATTCCATATTGACTACCTTTTTGGCTGCTTCTTGATTGGTCTGGTTCTCATTCTTTCACTGCATTTACATTTTATATTTATTGTGTTTCTATTTAAATTCATTGAATATATTTATATTTATTTATATGTGTGTATTGGATTTTTATATTTATCTATTTGTATATTATAAATATGATTATATTATTGTTAGTCGTACATGTAATATTGTTCGCAAGTAGGTACTTAATTATTGCATATCCGTTTGTCACTTAGGCCTTGGCTGAAAACCAGCGCTGTAGGTTCGCCCACAGCATTATGCTGAGTCAGGACCTTTTTTGGACTGAAGGTACACGGCAATGTTCTTAATGTCTTTGTTTGTTTCTTATTGTACATGTATTATGTTTTGCTATTGTGTTCCTTATGCAAAATAAAACCTTAATAAACCCTTTCTTTCTTCTTTTAAACAACTTCCACAGGGTGGGCCCCTACTCGGGCTGGTTATAGGTAGTCGTTTATAGTTGTAGGTAATTGCAGCCTTGAGTAGGCGTCCTACAAACGATTTTCCCATATACAAAGGAAGTTCTTAATTGAGGCTACTAAAATATATGTGCAAATAGAAGCTTTCTCCACCATCTCCCCCTAGCAGAGGCCGCGGTGCGATCACTTTTCACGCACGTCACAAAATCTCACGTAGTAAAAAACTGTTAGTTGTATACTTAGATATTCCACAATTCAAGGATATGATGATGCACTTTTATAATAGAGAACACGATGCGGTGATACGACAATATTTGTACGTATTTAAATTATAAATGCGACACCGTTGTGGTGTATGGTGCGGGAAGCGGTTCAACGACGACTCTCAATAAGACTGGTTTGCCGCGGCGAAGCGAAGCATCAATTACGGATCGTTGCGGATAGTAGAAAATAACTATGCATGCTTTCACACACACTTAGTAAACAATTAAAAGGATTCCTTACCAATATTATTTGACTAACATATCTTTATTATAAATATGTATCATTTCAGATTACGTAGGTATTTAGTACCCATCAATTTAGTTTGTACTATTATTCAGTTTTTTGTGAAATAAACATTATTATTATTTATGTTTAAAAGCGCTCGTATTGCGCCTTGATCAACTAATTAATTACTTGGCCGGACGTTAACCAGTTTCTTTCTTGGAAGGTTTTTTTTTTTTATGCTTGATAGGTTAGCCTTTGACCACTATCTCACCTGATGGTAAGTGATGATGTGGTCGAAGTTGTTGTTCAGGCTAACCTAGAATTACTGGCTCTCAAGGACAGCTGCCGGAACACACCGTTAGGTGCTTGGCGAAATATATATGTGGCCATATATAAAGATATGGCCTCAACTACCGGTTTAACTTACTGGCTCGATATAAACACAGCAAATAATATGAAATAGAGATATTTCATTGAACCAGGAATATCTCATTGGTATTATCAGTAACTAGTTAACCTACCGTGAAATTATATTCGATGGCTTATCTACATTATATTGGAGTATTTCCTTGGTACATTTTATATTAGATTTCAAAATAGTGTAAAGCGAACAGAATCTATAAGTTTTTTATCTTGGTAAGTGATGGTATCGTCGAAGATGTTATTCAGGATAACCTAGAATTACTTGTTCTCAAGGACAGCTGCCGGAGCACACTGTTGGGTGCTTGGCGACAGATATTCTACTTGCGGGTGGTAGCTATCCAGACGGGCAGTCGGCAAATGCCCTACCACCACCCTGTAATGACTGCCATCCTAAGAAAACAACCGAGACCGATGGTTTAACGTGCCCTCTGAATCATAGAAGCGCTCAGTAGTAATGTCTTAACTTAATTAACTTCGCTGATTATATTGTACGAATTCCTCTAAACATTTGCCGTATTTCATAAAATATATTTATATATCAGTCTACGAGTAGATATCAATTAACTGACTTTCACGATTTCCTCTGATATGCCATATTAATTGACTACTGCAAATTTGATTAAGCTTCCTTTACTCCTGTAGAAGTTATTACATTTTCGCGTTTATAACGCTCTGCTAGAATTTAGTGCCTTTGTCAACGAGATGAGTTATTTTCTCGATGGCCTTTGCAGATGGCCCGTTTTCTTTGTAGCCGTCGACATGTTTACGAATGTTATGCACGCAAAATCGTAGGTGTTCCACGGTTTGTTCACCCATGGAATCCAGGTGTTTCACGAGCAATAAATAAATAACCACGAAAAAATATTGTTATGTTGAAATAGTTATATTATTGTTAATAGTTATGATTACTCAAAAATTCACCGTCCTTGCAACACCAGTAACCGCCTGCTTACAATACAGCTTAGGTACTTTTGTTATCACTGGGTCGAGGACTTAGCTGGACTGGCGCTGTATTTATTCTCGTATATATATTTTTTTAAACTATCATCAATTTACCAACGTTTTATATACAGGAATAAACTTTTATTTTGTAGTCGTTCAAATTGATTTTATTTTCATTGTGCTATCTTTCATATCCGTTCTTTCAAACGCTCCATTTCTAACCTTGTTTATAAGGTGATAGGCTAGCGTATGACTGAAGTTTTCTGAAGCGTTCGCCTCGGACATGACTTGGATGGGTGACCGCTGGTGATATTACTACTGAGCGTACTCGTGCTTCAGAGTCGGTCCCGGTTGTTATCTTAGGATGGCAGTCGTTATAGCATGGTGGTAAGGCATTTTGCGAATGCCCGCCTGGCTAGCTACCAGCCCCAAGTAGAAAATCTGTCGCCAAGCACCTAACGGTGTGTTTCGGCAGCTGTCCTTGGGTGTCAGTAATTCTAGGTTAGCCTGAACAACATCTTCGACCATATCATCACTTGACATCAGGTGAGATAGTGGTCAAAGGCTAACCTATCAGGCATATAAAAAACACTATTTCACCAAGTAATGAAACGGTCGAAGATGTTGTAGGGAGGCATTTACAAAACACCTGACCTATCTTTATATTAGAACCGGAACCACATGGTGCCTTCCGAAGCGCTCAGTGGTAAATGCCACAACATCGGTCACCCATCCACGTACCTAATAATCACAGCAAGCATTGCTTCACCTAGCTTATAAACGACAAAGAAAGATCCGTTAAAAATACCTATTTCCCGGGACACATAGATGTCAGGCGTGTAATAAAAATAGTGGCACTTTTGTGTATCCCTCTTTAAATATACAGACGTAGCAATATCTAATACAACATATTTTCTGAGTAAATAATTATATCCAACTGGCGTTTCTAAAAACCCTAGAATCAATCTTTTCAGAATTTATCGTTCAATCGAACACCCTTCGGTTACGGGACAGGTTCTGTCAGCGAGTGTCTCCAGCTTGAGTTATAGGGGTGTTTCCGATCAAATAGGGGTTTTAACGAGTGATTTACACAAAATGGTTTTTTTTGTTATTTCTATACATGGAAATGGTATATTTTGCGTCTTTATACTCACTAAGGCTCATGTTTCTTTTAGCTGGTAGCAAACTATCTTTACGTCTTTATGCCTGAAGAGATAATAATAATAATTCATTTATTAACTAAATATATCGGCTAGCACTCCGGTGTTTAGTCGTAATATTTGACTGGTGTCCAAGCAGTTAAAACTTTATTCTCAAGGCATGCGAGCAGCTTCGAAGGGTTGCTAGGCTATATAGACGCGCACTGCGGGCGGAAATCTGCTATAGCGGAACACACCCTCATAAAAAAAATATTTATTATTAAATTTCATTCGGTTTAGACAGAAGTATTTCGTGCCGCAGAAAGTACGTGAGGTTTATTGTTTATTATTATTCTTCAGAACAGTATTAACAAATACATACTCAATTACAATATACCTAGCTTCTAATCTAACTAGTCCTAATAAAATACATACATATGTATGTTGAGGCAATGTGTTCAAAACTAGGCGCAGCCTGTATCTTGGTAACCCCTGATAACCCTTGAAAATTGTATATCGTCTTGTACAATTTATTAATTTCTTATTTAATTTATTACTAAGTTGAATAGCAATCTTCGTGTACGTCATTGAAATGAATCGTCATCCAAATTTTAATAGGGACGGTGAATGTGCTTTACCATCTGCGTTGGAAACCAGAGCTCAATTGTGTCTCGACCAGTACCAAACAGTTTGATACGTAGTTACAATAGTGTGCGGAGTCCCTACACATACTTTTGACGCATGTAGTGTCGACAGTGACAGTGACGCACGCGAACTTACTCTGCCTGCAATGCCATTGCTGCCTACGCTACCTCAATTTTAGCAGAAAGCGTTGCGAGGACCGTGGCGTGCCGGGTCAGAATTGCACCTCCCCATATTATCCCGTGGGTGTCGTATAAGCGGCGACTAAAGGAAAAGTAATGGAACGTGGGCAGTAGCGCCTTTTAAAAATTACAAGTTACACTGCGATCTCCAAGACGCCTGCCAAGCGTGGGGATTATGGCAAATACCCCCTTAATAGTGGAGGCTGTGTTCAGTGGACGATCCAGCTGCTACAGTTGCGAGCAGCCGCCCGCAGTGCGAGTCTAGCAGCTTTCAAAGTTGCCCACATTCCTGGAGAATGGTCATCTTTACCGATCGAACACCGGTCGGATATTACGACTAAATACCGTGATTATTTAGTCGTAATATCCGACTAACTGTGAGCTAGCCGGTATATTTTATAATACGCCTGATTCTTTTAGTTCCTTATACTTCTTTATTATACCAAAATGTTTATCAGTTGGCACTCAATTATTAAGATATGGTGTGTATTGGAATGGTGTATGAAAGAAACAATACGGTATTACAATTTTCAAATGACCTATGTCTTTCCTTCTAGAGCGGAAATTTGAATTGGCCATTTTATTAGTGATGCAGCCTTCTCTCCGAGCCCGCTTTTTAAAATAGGCTTTTCTGGTTTAATTTTAAATAATGATATGAGGAAAATACACTAAATACTCTGTTACTGTATTTTTAAATTAAGATTCTGTCAAAACTTTCATACAAAAATATATTTATTCAGTTACAAAATTAATGCTACTCCAGTGCTGTACAAACCATCCTTAATTCTGTATGAGCGAAGTATATAAGTTATATATCAGCTAGAGCTTGCAATTTAATATTTATGGTAGCAATAATCTTGAGTGGACCGCTTCTACAGTAAAACAGAGCAGTTAGTTTCCAAACTTGTGCAGCTATAAAACATGCACAGGAGAAACATGTTATTATATATCTCTGAAATATTGTTGGTTTTAGTTGAGGTGGTCTGATATTTATATAGGGTTATAGGTAAAATGCTAAGAACCTCTTAGGGTTGACTTCTGCTAACAAACATTTTGAGATGTTTGTTTTTTTTATATATTTTTTTTTATTTTAATGCCTACCTCCGAGCCAAGAGCACCCGCCGCGGCAACACTGGACCGCGCCGTGCTCCTTTTGAATAGAGTTTTGAATATTTACATCGAGCATATGATTTTGAATATTTACTTTAGTGATAAAAAATATGAAATAATACATAACAGGACTTATTCCGTCAACAAACACATAAAAATCGACGAAAACAATAAAAATAAATAAAATAAATTACTTAATTTTTTATATTTTTTTTTACCACAAGGAATCATCCCCCCAGAGAACTCAACCCTAAGAGGTTGATAGCAAATTACCAATAACTCTGTACATAGTTCAATGATTCCATCACAAAATTAGATACTAAAATAAAATAAGGACGTAGATGACTTTGAAGTGTGATGCATCACAAATGCCCTTGTATTGTTAAAAGAAGACGACTCAAGTTGTTGAAGTGCCACTGGTAGGATTCGTGATTAACGAGACGCCTTGATAAGTACCACCAACTTATCCAATAATGCTACCGCCATGCAGTAGTAATTTTTTTTATTACTAAATCTTTTGCACTACAGACTCTGTGTCCGAACTCTTTTTAGATTTTCCTTTTTTTCTTATCAATTTAATACAATTTATAAATTATGTGTCGTCTCCAATACATCGTCTTTCTGAAGGGAAGGGGTTTTACTATGTAACAATCTTAACACTAGGGTGAGTCCTTTTTTATATTGTAAATGTTTTGTTATATATATATATTATATATAATATATATATATATATATTTCTTATATCTAGTTTGTTAGCAGCCGACATTTACATTTTACATTGGCATTAACACAATTTATATTTATGCAGTAGTATTTGCACTGTTCTGGATTCAATTAAAAAGTACTAGGCTAAAAAAAAACTATATGTAACCTAATGTATCGCATAAAATAATAATAAAAAAAACGGAATTTAAGGATTTTTTGAAGCGCTCGTAGCGAAGTTTGCTTAGCCGTTCTGAATCGATCAGCAAAGTTAAGCCTCGGTCATGACTTGGGTGGGTGACCGCTGGTGACATTACTACTGAGCGCTTCCGTGCTTCGGAGGGCACATGAAGCCGTCGGTCCCGGTTGTTGTCTTAGGATGACAGTCGTTACAGCATGGTGGTAGGGCACTTTGCAAATGCCCGCCTGGCTAGCACCACCCTCAAGTTGAAAATCTGTCGCCAAGCACCTAACGGTGTGTTCCGGCAGCTGTCCTTGAGAGCCAGTAATTCTAGGTTAGCCTCAACAACATCTTCGACCACACGATCACTTACCATCAGGTGAGATAGTGGTCAAAGGCTAACCTATCAAGCTTAAAAAAAAAATGCTTTTGAACACATCACATACTTCCATAAAGACTCGTGTGATAGGTTCCAGGCCTCCTTCGTCGGTGTATGAAGGTATCTGGTTATTGGCAAAAAGTTTTACATTTATAACATGTAGGTAAACAGATAATATGTAGATCATACAATATACTAAACCAATATTTAGTAAGCACAGTATTACAATTATTAAAGTAAGCCATTATAAAACTCGAATAAAGCTTTAAATCTCGAAGCGCTCATAACAAAGTTTGCTTAGCCGTTCTTAATCGATCAACTAAGCGCCGCGGTCAGGAGTTGAATGGGTGACTGCTAGTTACATTACTACTGAACGCTTCCGTGCTTCGGAGGGCACGTTAAGCCGTCGGTCCTGTTGTGAATGAAACCCTCCCACAATTAACAGCGGTGGGAAACAATCCACCGCTGTCACCATGTTGTGAATGAAACGCCAGTTCGACCAAGACTGATTTATTGGAGCTACCCACATTGCATATATATAATATTTATACTAGCACGATAGGAGTTATTATACAGACTTATAATACACACGACAGGTCCCGCAGGCTTATTAGCTAACTCTTGGTGAACTTCAAGACGAAGGCAATTGGGGTGCGATTCAGGGGAATTATCTACCTTTTTTACTGACGATGGAAGTTGAATGAACTAACAAAAGTGAAATAGATTGGGTCTTTTGTGCGTTTCGTTTATGCTTTCGTGAAATTTCTGGCCCTATCTTAGGGCCATTTGGCACTACATGGAATTGTAAGGCGCAAAATGGTAATTATATTGTGATTATATAATTATTTAAATAGGGAGTAAAATCATTTAATTATATATCATTAAAGTACATAATATAACTCGCACATATCTTAGATACGCTGTTAATGATGTATCTCCTAAAATAATATCGAAACGCAAGATATACTTTTTTATTTTGACATTTGTTTATGTTTCACGCGATAAACAAAAACGTTCGTGAAGTGGATCAAATTAAAACTAGATGATGTGATTAAAAGTTACAATTACATGGCTCATAACAACAGTGTGATAACAGTTTCTCATTTTAGGATGCCTGCACACAAAGTCATATCTGACATACAACTCCAACTTATAATAGAGTTCAAGGAAATGAGTACCGATTTGGCAGTGGGCCGAATTATAAATAAGTGCCCATTAGAAAAACAAATAAAAGCGAAGAAGTGGGAAGAGCTGGCGGCAACCCTCAACTCAAGAAAAACAAAACGCAAGAAGATAAATCAAGAACGAGTTTCTTACATTTACCAATGACAGTGCGGAAATCACCTATGCACTCAGGAAACCAACAGCTAGGTCAAGAGTCATGCCCGATTGTCACTTGGCGCTACAAAATCTAGCAGACATAATTGTATTATGTAACGGTGACTTGTAATAAGAGCCACAGTTCATATCAGGGTAATAATAGAGCAGTTATTCTTGTCAAGGGAAGGAGTGAAAAAGAATATCTCTACAGACGTTGCATAGCTCTGTAAGCCCACAGCAAAGGAATCACAGAATCTGTTGCATGTCGACACTGAGAAACAACTACAAAATCTATGGAACAAGAAGTCTGACTAAATGTGCGGTGTCCTTCCTGATATAAAACAAAAAATAATCTAATAATCTACTTAAGCTCACGAGGGCAGATCTCCATGTGATGATTGGGATCAATACTGGCCATTGCGATCTATACCTACTATCACCTACACAAAACTGGAAAAACAGAGTCCACTGTGCCAGGGCTGCTTGCATGAGAATGAAACTGTAGAATGTGTTGCTCCACTGCAACTCCATACATGATACTGAAGATAAGAAGCGGCTGGGGCTGGGCTGGCAGGAGGGTAATGCACAATACACCCCAAGCAGGACATTGGTGCAAGATTCATCGCCCTTTTAGGATAGGATTGCTGTATTTTGTATTGTTTATAAATAAATGATTAAGAATTTATTGAGTATTGCACTTTTTATTCAGCTAGTATGATTACATCCACAGAGAAGAACCAGCAAGAAACTCTTGTGCAGAATCTTAAAATGTAGCAAAAATTCCATATATTATCTTACACTAGAATATGTACATTCTTTAATTTTATTATTCTGATAGAATACTAAGTTACAATTTAGAGATAAAATTGAATACAATAAAAAATATTATAATATAAAGGCTAAAGTTTGTTGTATGTCTGTTGCGCCTTCATGCTGAAACGGCTGAACGGATTTGCATGAAATTTATAATTAAGATGGTTCATACCCTGGAATAGCACATAGGCTACTTATCATTACCATCACCTCGCGGGTGACACCGTGGAGCGCAGTTAGTATCATATAATCATACAAAAGAATTATTTAAAAAAAACCTGACATGTCTCACATCAAAATCGGTGTTCCAGTGTAGGCTGTAGAGGGTTACAAAGAATTAAGCCATACATACTTAAATACAAACATACTCTTAAAAAACATTACTCTAGTTAAAATCTAGTGAAAAAGTCAGTGAAACATTGTTTAAACATCTTAAAATGATTTTACTAATAAGCTATATGAAATGACTTCTGTGACTTCATTTTTTCTTCTGCTAATTTCGTTTTATTATGTTCCTATTAATATTATCATCCTATTATATGTCCTTCTTAAGGATTTCCTTCTTCTGTAATACAAAGTTACACAAGACCACACAGTATGACTGTTTTGCCTGCCTTGATATGGGATGCATAGTGCATCAACCTGTAAAAAAAAAAAACAAAATCAGATATTTTTAAAGAGTCATGAAACAGCAATGTTTGTAACACTCTTGTTGTATTGCACTATTTTACCTATGTGAGGTGTCTACTGGACCACAATCTTTGCACAACACCTTGCCTTTCCCCATCTAAGTTTTGGTGGTTCCGCCGCTCATGGCTCTGGCTGTTGTGACCGGTCATTTAGAATTTCTTCATCGTCATTGGCGAAGCGTTGGTCATACACAAAGTTATGCAAGACCGCACACACATTGACTATTTTCCCTGCCTTGACGGTTGCATAGTGCATCACCCTATTTAAAAAAAAACAAATTTTAAAAGGGATATACAATACAAAATTCTTTATTCATTAACAATCTTAAGGAAAACAATAAAATTATTACAAACAAATTAATATATTAGATTGGACAAAGGGCGGCCTTATCGCTTAAGCAATTTCTTACAGGCAACCTTGCATGGAGAGGATTTATAATATTGCGGTTTAGGGATTCCGAAAAGAGAAAATAATAATAATAAATAATGATAAAACATATGTATTTATACATTATAATATGCACAGCACACATATAATTGTCTTGAATTGTGCATAAACTATATTTATATAATTAAAACATAAATACAATAACTAAATATAATATTATATTTACATACAATACATTATAATATTACATAATATAGGTACTACAATTTATATAATACAATACATACATATCTTATACAAAACATAATGAACATATGTAAAATATTCAGCATATGTTTACTGAGTAGTGCTTCTTCACCATATCTTTGAATAAAGAAATAAACTTAGCTTGTCTGATATCAACAGGTAGTGCACTCCACAAGAAGACTGCATGTTTTGTAAATGATTTATTAAAATATGTTGATGATGAGACAGGCATATCAGAGTCATACAGGAATATAAGTTCAAGTAAAAGTAAAACTCTGCTGGAAGTTTTGGATATGATGTTGTGATGGTAGGAAGACAACAGACTACTTACATGTGTGCCAAGACACATTGGAAATGAGTTTTCAGCACACCAATACAACGCTCTACCACATTCCATGTGCGAACATGCTTGTAGGTGTATAATTCTTCAGGCGAGTTTGGCACAGCGTTGAGGATTGGTGTCATCATCCATGGTCGCTGTGCATAGCCCGAATCACCTGTGGTGTTTTGATACATTATTCATTTAATCACTTATGAATGGTTGGTATGATTATATATATACGTGTATCTGTGCAACCAATTGTCCTTAAATTTGTTTACTTACCTAAAAGCCAACACCTTTCCCCTTCAGCATTAATGTCTTGCATCAGAGCCTTTACTTGGCTATTATTCCAGACATGAGAGTCATGGCTCTGACCTCCAAAAGATGCATCTATGTGCAGGATGCGCAAATCAGCATCACAAATCTAAACAAACAAATGTTTTTTTAGTAAGTAGGTTTATAAAAACATGTCTTGTGTTATACCTTACCTACATCAAAACTCAAACAACATACAATTAGGACATTCAATGAATGGTATTGCTTCCTATTGTAGTAGGCCTCTTCATTTTCACTGGGACGAATGATTGCAACATGATTTTATATATGACAGCATTTTATAGTATCTAGATCTTTAAATGTACATGAAATGATGTGAACACATGCCTTTTGCTCTGATGCATATGCATCAGAGTAAAAGCTTATTAAGTATAAGAAAACTAAAAGTAGATAGGTACATATTTATAAATTGCAAAATTCACCTCCTTGTGATGTCCTCACGCTCTACCATAGTCATAGGAAACTTTATATATTTGGCCTGAATCTCTGGGTTATTCAGGGCTTTGGTGACATCTCTTAGACAGAGTGACACAGAGGCTTGTGACAGGCCTAGCTGGTTAGGCACCAATGTTCTTTTGATATCATTAAATGCCAGTGCTGCCAATATCTGCAAGACAGTATCAACGTCATATTTAGCAACATCAAACACTGTACATTATTTGAAAAGGAATTTAACTAAGGTACCTTAAAATTCTGGCCGTACAGCGCTAGTGCGCTGTTTTACCGGTAAAAGCGGAATTAAATCTTCGCAGAGTTGTTGGAAATCGGCTTTTCGTAGACGGTAATGCCCGACAAATTCCTTCTGAGGTAACAATAGACGCTTGCTAGCCTGCCTGAGTACCCTGCGCTCAATGATCAACAGCCTTTTAAGGCGTTCTTCCTCTGCAGCTGCCAACAACATAGCTCCAGCCATATTGCTACCTGAAATCAAAGATTAATATCGAAATTGAATAGTTGACTCAAGCTAGCATGAATAATAAGCAAATATATCAAAATAAACAAAGAAAAATCCTGTTCGACTTTCACAAGTGTTAATTAACACGCAAGTCCAAATTTCCGCAGAATGAGTGGCTGAAATCAGAAAAAAGCTAGTGATTATTTTCTATAAATCAATATGGATCTTTGAATTTGCAATTAAAATAAGAAAATCTCTATTATGTATCTCAACGCAAACTTGCAATAAAAACCCGCCAACCAGTGAGCAATAAAGCTCCCTTCTTCATTTGACGTTTCGTAGTGGTCTTGAAGCTGTCATTAGAGTTACATAATACCAATTTTACGTCAAAAGTGGCTAGTTTCGTTCATTCTCTCGTCTTCAGAGAGTCTGGTAATCGTCATCAGAAAGTCTGGTAATCGTCATGACGGTTAATTCAAAAATTGATGTCCACTCTGACGTTCACGAAGACCACCGAGAGTTACATAATAGCACTGCCGGTTGTTATCTTACTATGGCAGTCGTTATAACATGGGTGGTAGCATTTAGCGAATGCCCGCTTGGCTAGCGACCACCCTCAAGTTGAAAATCTGTCGCCAAGCACCTAACGGTGTGTTCCGGCAGTTGTCCTTGAGAGCTAGTAATTTTAGGATAGCCTGAACAATATCTTCGACCACATAAAACTTACCATCAGGTGAAGTAGTGGTCAAAGGTTAGCCAATAAGCTATAAAAAAAAACTTTATATTTTTGTTGTAGCTACATTATTTTAATTTTTTTTTATATTATTGTGGCTGAACAAGCTATAGGCCCCACCTGATGTTAAGCGGACTAGCTTCTGCCTATGACAGATGAATTTCGTCACAAGTCACGAATTGCACTGCGCCCGTCACCTTGAGACATAGTTGTTAAGTCTCATTTCTTCCGAAATTTCGTGCTTCAATTGTATTTCTTTAACCGTCATAGGGGACGGTGCGCGGCCATCATATTTTACAAATTTTTTGTTTGACAAACATGTTTGGTCGTTTTCGGCTAAAAAATTAAACAAGATCACTTTGTAGAAAGTCAAAAGGCCATAAAAGTAGACAAACCCTTCTTATACGACATAGTTGTAATGTAAGAACAAAACACAATTCCGTGCAGTTGCAAACGCTTAAGATCTTAGTGTGACCATTCAAATAGCAAGTCGTACGTTATTTCCCTAGAGGAAGGCACTCATAAGTCGGTTCGTGGTGTCCGTGTTTACATGCTGTGTCGCGACTCGCGGCGCAGCGTCTTACTGATGGTAATAGTAACTTTATATCACATTTCATATGAGTATTATTGCTTAAAATATATTTGTATATATGTCACAGCCAAAGTAATAAATCTGGATATTATTTATACTGTCTAGCCATTATATATAATGTCTACTCAATTTAGATAAAGTGATAATTGACACAAAATTTTACACAAATAAACGATCGAAATGTATTACTTTTAGTAGTAATTATTAATAATTCACGACACATATTGGTAAAAGTTATAAAAAAGGGTTAAATATCATTTAGTCTAGGGCAAAGTCATATTTAGGTGCGACGACGAGCGAAGCGAGGAGGAGCGTTAGGTTACTTGTGACTACAACAACGCGCGAGCCGAGCGAGCGAAGCGAGCGTGCCGCGGCAGCGGCCGGCGATGCGCCACATAAATTACTACTATTCTTATATTTATTTTTAAGCTCTTTAACTATTCTGGTGCGCCCTCCGTGACCAATAGAAATATGAGTCTCATGAATAATATCAAAATTTTGTGTCAATTATCACTTTATCTAAATTGAGTAGACGTTATATATAATGGCTAGACAGTATATATAATATCCAGATTTATTACTTTGGCTGTAACATATATATGTAATAATTTTATTACGTAGTTTTTGGTAAATTAGTTTATAATTTGGTAACTTTATTAAATTTTCAGTTATAAATGTATAGAATCATTTAGACCATACAAATCTCCGCCCGATAATTTGGCTAATTATATCCCTTATTGATGGGTTATCTGGAAGAGATCGCTCTGAGCGATAAGACCACCCATTGATACACTTGGCTTTAATTTATGTTTTATTAATAAGTTTATTGTTGTTATTATTGTGTATCCACTAAATAATTTTCTTCTATCTATATCCCTTCTAGAGACGTTTTTAATGTTAAATTAAGTTGAAATTTTGTAGCCTATTTAATCTATCTTGTATGTTGCACATAGTTGAGCTGGCCTAGTTACCCCTAACCGACCAAACGTCCGCTGCAGCGATTACTTAGATGGGTGACCGCTAGTTGCTCTTACCACAGTACTTATATGTGTCAGAGCCCTCTGAAGCACAAAAGTTGATTCCCGTTGTGTAAGGATAGCAATTATTGTTAGGTAAAACTGATAGGCCAATTCGCAGATGGCGTTCTGGCTAGTTACTACTCTCAAAATATAGAAAATCTGTAGCCATTGACGAAACTGTAGCACTTGACTAATTAAATTTTCTAATGTGTTCCGGCAGGTGTTATTGAGAGCCAATAATTCTAGGTCACCCTGAATATCTGTTTCACTTACCATCAATTGAGATAAAAGCTAGCCTATCGACTGTTAAAAAAACCTATTCATATTTTTAAAGCTATCACTATGTATTTATTTTCATCTTCCTGTCTTTATCGCACGCATATTGGAATCGGCACTACATGTATTTTTTCCCCCTCTAATTGTCATATCCACCTTTTGCACACATATGAGTATCCTTCTTTAGGATATACCATATCATAGTATTTTTTTTTTGTATAACATTTAAAAATGTGTGAAACTCACGATAATTTCATTTCAAAAAAAAAATTTTTTTTTGCTGATACGTAAGCCTCACCACAATCTCACCTGATGGTAAGTGATGACGTGGTCGAAGGTGTCAACAGGCTTAACCTAGAATTACTGGCTCTCAAGGACAGCTGCCGGAACACACCGTTAGGTGCTTGGTGACAGATTTTCTACTTGAAGGTGGTCGCTAGCCAGGTGGGCATTCACAAAATGCCCTTCCACCATGCGGTGAAGCTCAAGTCCGCGGCGGGATTTGAACCATGGACCTGCTGCGCGGCAGTCCATAGTCAATACCACTGAGCCATCACTGCTTCATATCATATCTTCTTTGGCCTTCCTCTTTTCCAAATACATAACTTTGTCTTGTTATTATGTTTTTATCTTACTTCATGTCATGTCCATACCATAGACAATTTTAGTCAATTTCAAATAGATTTGAAATACTTCCCAATGTAGCAGATTTATTTGATACATGTTTGGACAGTACACTTAAAGATATTTGTAATTTTGTATTGTACTCCGAAGAGCATGCGTTATTGCAAAATCAAAAATATTAA
Organism: Plagodis dolabraria; assembly: GCA_963854805.1. NCBI lineage: Eukaryota > Metazoa > Arthropoda > Insecta > Lepidoptera > Geometridae > Plagodis > Plagodis dolabraria. Next base: position 24,953,833 of record OY978459.1, read on the forward strand.
AAGTAAGATGGATGTTTCGAAGTGGAATGGTACCTAAAAAAGTGCAACAATATTTTTTTATAAATCCCGCCTTTTAGGGACAACGACATCTGTCGGCGAACAAGAAGCCAAAAACTTGAAAGATTAAGGGCCTTTTTCAGAGTATTCGAATAAGTTGCGGTTTTACTACCCAGAACATATTTATCAAACAAAACAAAATCTTTGCGTTTCACAGTCATCGATTTAGCCTATCCATCGGTTAAAGCTTGAAACGCGCTGCATGTTAACTGTCATTTTTATCATCCAGTTATTTTATGTGTTGCTGTTGTTGTTGTGTTCTCTTGATAATAATATATATATTTCAATGTTATATTATTTTTTTTTATTTACTGTCATAGAACCAACAGCACTTAATAAAATTACATTATAATTAATATATTAATGCTAACTGCCAATAAAAGGGTCTTACTTTTTATACAAAATGATAATAATAATATATATATCGCTTAAAATTATCAACTACTAAGAGAAACATACTACCTACTATTAACAGTATTTGACACGAACCAAGGATAGGACTTAGATAGGGAGGTGTACCTTATTATGTTAAAGAGTTAGTTATTATATATTTAAGTTAGTTAAGAGTGTGAATGGAGTGTAAGGAGAATTGTATACAAGGTAAATGGTGTGCAAAGTGAATTTGAGCGTTTCTCTGGAGTACCAAGGGTCTAAGAGTAACGGTACCAGAAGTCACAGTGTGTTTCAATATCGTAATTGCTAAAATTACATTTAGACAATTGTTTAGAATGGTTTTTATAATTATGTTATCCTAAAATCTTGCGTATTACTAACACATACAATTGTGTTATTAAAATGCAAGATTCAAAATTCAAAATGTATGCATACTAGCTAGGTAGTATATTTGGAGGAACCGCAGTTGCCGGTATTATAAATGAAATTCTATTGTTCTCGTAATCATTCATCAATTATGCAAAAACTATATATCAGTGCAAATAATTTTTAGAAGGCGTATTTGAAAATTTTGAGAATTAATATATAATTGTTGTAAATTGGACATTCTAGCGTTCAAAAGTGTGAAAAACACAACAAGCATGTAGAAAGCATAACAAAGATTTGAAAGTTCCAATAACAAATTTCAAGGAACCACTTCATATATTAATCCCCGCAAAATGTAAGCCCCTTGCATTGTTTGATTACATCAAAGATGAAAACAGAATTATCACATTAACCTTATTGTAAGAGAAATAAAAAAGAAAACTGCAACAGTGTCCCAAAGCAAAGCTTACCAAGGCAATGGTTACTGTTTGGTGGTCTCAGCATAGTGTTATTCACTATAGCTTTCTCCAATCTGATCAAGCAATAACGGCAGATGTCTACCGTACCGAACTCCGAACAATGATAGCGAAACTAGCAGTGAAACATCCCCGACTCATGAATCGATCTTCACCATTATTGTTTCATGATAACGCGAGACCTCATACAGCACGAGAAACCGTTTTAACTCTACAGGAATTGCTATTAGAAACCTTTCATCACCCTCAGTATTTTTACGTGCTTCGGACAATTTTCTATGTGATAAAAAATTTTCTTCCCTGGAGGCAGTACAAAATGTTTTCACACAGTTTGTCGAATCTAGATCACCAGAGTTCTATCGCAAAGGCATTGATGACATTCTTATTAGATGGCAGCAATTTATAGATAGTGATGGTATGTGGTATTTTGATTAAATAAAAATGTTTAATTAAAAAAAACAATTTAAATTATTCAGTACAAAACGGTAATTTCATACTTAACCCATTATAGTAACTTTTAATTATTTCTGTTAGTAATTTTAAGTGAGTGTTGATTTCCTCTGATTGAGTGTTCAATATTGTTTATTTTATATACTTTGTACAATTTTAAGAGATTTAAAAATGCTGTTTTTGCCTGCTTTAATGTTAATATTGTTGTTGATTTTTACAATGAAACTTTTAAATTAATAAATGGTCGTAGAAAATCAGTTTTTCCTTTATTTTTTCTTATAATCCTTTTTACTTATGATTGCATAAAATATACAGCAAGTTCTTATTATAAGTTTTAGAAAGTAAGCTTATCTATAACAAAAATCTCTTCCAACCAACCTAAACTTGTGTGCCCTAATTTTTTTTAAAATAACTTTAGATACACTTTCGCTGCTGACAGTACAAATCACAAAAATATATTCGCTCAAAATTTATCGGGGGGAACTGAGATCGTGGGCAACTGAGACGGGGGGAGTTGACATTGGGTGCGTATGCAACGAACCCGAAACTCTATCAAGACATTCGGAAACGGGTCCTAAAGTGAAATTTTAGAGCTTTTAGATTTAGTATTCATAATTTTTTTTCTATTAAGAGAAATATATGGTTTTTAGATTAGACCGATAGTATTTTCATATCCACAAGAATAATATTATATTTTATATCTGTAAGACGTATACTGTTTCTAAAAATATGTTTCAAAATTGGCCTCTTTGAGACTTACTTTGCCTTTTTAAGCAATAGAGACGTTCGAAGACAGCGCAATATAAAAAAAGCAACCAAAGCCTTCGCAACATATCGCTCATTCGAATAGAAGTCATAATGGCCGAGCAGTACTATAGCTGTGGACTGTCGTGTCGCGGGTACATAGTTCGATCCCCACTGCCAGCTTGAGCTTACCGCATGGTGGTAAGGCATTTTGCGAATGCTCTACTGGCTAGCTACCACCCTCTAGTAGAAAATCTGTCACCAAGCACCTAACAGTGTGTTCCGGCAGCTGCAGTCCTTAAGAGCCAGTAAAATTACAGGCACATGAGACTTGACAACTATGTCTCAAGGTGACGGACGCAGTGCAATTCGTGACTTGTGACGAAATGCATCTTCTATAGGCAGAAGTTATTGTGCTTAACATCAGGTGGTTGTTGTCCGTCTCAATAACATAAAGAATCGAAGCACTCAATAGTACATTTCACTAGCGGTCATTCATCTTAGTTACGATTATGGATCCGTGGGGTGCCGGGTTAGAATTGCATCTCCCCATATCATCCCGTGGGTGTCGTAAGAGGCGACTAAGTGAAAATACTGGAAGGCGGGCAGCAGCGCCTTCTGAAGAGCTGCCAACTTACACTGCGATCCCCAAGACGCCTGCCAAGCGTGGGGATTAGGGCAAATACCCCCTTAATAGGGGAAGCTGTGTTCTACAGTGGACGATCCGGCTGTTACAGTACAGTAAAAGCTTCTTGATCAGCTGCGAACAACTGGGCGTGTTATTAAGGCTATAATATATTTTTTATTAAAAATAGAGACGTTCAAAGACGGCACATTGTGCAGAAAGCCTAATAATTTAAAATATAAATCAAATCAACCAAAGCTGGAGTCTTTTCAACACATTTACCATCGCCCATTCAAATTCAAAGGAGGTCGACCGATAGAATCTTTCTCTTACAATATTTTTTACATAGATTGCTTACTTGACACAGATGAAGAAGGAGCTAGACGTCGAATACGATAGCAAACGTGTTTTCTGCTTGTGATTTTTGATGATCAAATTTGGTCATATTTCTACCCTTAAATATCTCTAAGATACCAAAATTACAAATTTACGAGAGAAAAAATTATAGTCATGTGCGGGATTCGAACCCGCGTCCATCCACCCCTTTAGCCGGGGTATGCTCTAACCAATTGAGCTAACATGACACAATGACTCATAACTGTAATTCTTGCTCTCGTTCTTCAACCATCGTATTGGGATGTTTTTTTTCTCGTAAATTTGTAATTTTGTAATGTAATTCGCCTAGCAGGCGTTATTGCAAACTTAACAATATTAAAATCTCTAAGATAGGTTATTTTTATTATAACAGATGCATTTCGTCACATGTCACGAATTGCACTGCACCCGTCACCTTGAGATATAGTTTTTAGGTCTCATATTCTTGTAATTTCACTGGCTCTCAAGGACTGTTACCAAAACACACCGTTAGTAGCTTGTTGACCTTATCTCACACATGTGGGGTTGGTGAAATGTTTCCTTTAACAAAATAAGAAAGTTTACGCTAGCAAACTAAGGTACAAAACTTAATTGTAAAAGTATTAGTTTATGGTTTTGTGAGCGGCCACCTGTCTGATGCAAACTTCCTTGGGTACGCTTTCATTGATAGTATTATCCGCTGCTTTTCAGATAGTAAGTGCGTTAAGGTGTTAAAGAGCCCTGTTGTGTGTCCAAAGAGATTTTAATGTTATAAAAATATATTCAAAACAAAATAAGTCCGATTTCCAACACAAAAAAAATATGGAAAACTTGTTAAAGTCGGTACCATGCTAATTCAAAATACTGACCTCAGATTATCACGGTCCAACTTCCACAAATTTTTACACATCAGTGTTGGAAGTTGGTTCCGTTTTTCATTCATATTTTATCACCTATATAAGTCGTACATATTGCTTACATGATAATCAATTCGTCTAAAATACTGTTAATAATCAACAATAGCAAATACCATTAAATCATTCAGTTATGCAGATTGCAGATACAATTTTCAGTTAATTAACTATAACTTAAAAACTACTCAACTGATTTTGATAAAATTTAAATGGGACCATTTTGGAGGTATACTTTACTTAAGGAATTTATGCTGGCCGCCTTTTTTATTGACTAAAACATTTGCCGAGACGTATGCACCTTTCAGCTAGTCACTACTATTTATCAATATGGGTGTTTTTGTTAAAAGTAAAAAAAGGTTTTGTGAAAATTAAAAACAAATGTTTTTAATTAAAAACAAATGTTTTTAATTTTCTGTATTTTTGCCTACGTTGGCGGTTTGGTTCGGTTTTGTTTAATTTCTTATTGTTACTTTCGTAACATTTGAGGCTTCTATATTGAGCACAACTACATATTAGTGTTGCTCTACAGTCAGTCTGGCCATGCGAGGGATAGTAAATTTAGAGAATGTGATTACATTTTTGAAGCGGTGATAGTTCTGTAGCTAAATATATAGATAATAGATTTGATAGGTTTCTAAATTTCATAAGGAGTCTAGTATCATTCATCTGCGTCCCCAAACCTGCTTCATGATTGATGACGTATTTGCGAGGGCCTCCGTGATTGGCTGATTTGATTTTCGAAAAGGCGTTCCGTTTTTAAATTGAGTGCCGTTTGTAATGAACGTTCTGATTTGTGAATTGGCGCCTCATCAAGAATATTCTTTTTTTGTCGGAATATAAAAGGCTATTGGGAATGAAGAAAGCAAATAAAATAATGAATTTATTAAATGAAGCTGGTATACTTACATACGAATATATATCTCAAAGTCAAAGTCACGTTCTAATAACGTTACTAGATCGGTAACCTCCGCTTAGAGCGCTTCAATGCATATACATATTATATTGAAGCTCTCGGAGCGATACACTTAAAACGTATAAGAAACGTTCAAAACATATTTTTTATTCATATTCATAAATTGGTATAAAATTAATAGCGCCACCTAACGATTTTGGTAAGAAGTAACACCTACAGCTACAAGCATACATGCATGTAAATTTGATAATCAATGCAACACAACTGGTGCACGATTGTCACTAGATATCGCTACATGTTATGAAATTGAATTAAATTACCACAGTAATTAATAACTATTATCTTGTCAATGCAGTATGATAAATGTTACAAGATTTGAGAGCAGAGCTCGGCCATTTTGATTTTCTAGTCTAGACTAACCAGGAAGAAACGAATATAAAACTTATTTTAGAAAATGTGTCCTCAATCCAAAAATGGACTGGAAAGTCAGCACCGAGAAGCCCACAGGGCGTATTAACTGATAAAATAATGAATTGAGCCATCATGTAAGTAGCTATTAAAATTAGTGTGGTAATTATTTTGCCCACAAAGGCAATTTTCGTGTTTTCTCTACAGGGCTCCTTAACTTCCTTTTAGGATAACATAATCGCATAATGGGAATAAAAATTTATCCTATTATCTTGTCAATGCAGTATGATAAATATTACAAGATTTGAGAGCAGAGCTCGGCCATTTTGATTTTCTAGTCTAGACTAACCAGGAAGAAACGAATATAAAACTTATTTTAGAAAAATGTGTCCTCAATCCAAAAATGGACTGGAAAGTCAGCACCGAGAAGCCCACAGGGCGTATTAACTGATAAAATAATGAATTGAGCCATCATGTAAGTAGCTATTAAATTTAGTGTGGTAATTATTTTGCCCACAAAGGCAATTTTCGTGTTTTCCCTACAGGGCTCCTTAACTTCCTTTTAGGATAACATAATCGCATAATGGGAATAAAAAAGAATATTATTTACCACTCAAGGCAAGGACCTTATTTAAATAAAATATGTGAATAACTATAATCTGAAAACCGTTACACACATTTGGACGATGCGCTTCGGCATACATCGGGAACACTTTGAGTAGGTACCTACTGGTAAAATTAGGTAACATTTAATGTAAGAACTTTGTGAAGTTAATTTAGAATCTTCAGTGAAAACAATGTGACTCTTCACATTAATACAAAAAGGGGTGTGTTATATACTATTGCAAACATTAAAACATCCTGTGTACCCATGATATCATCCAAACGGTTGATATAAAGTTGTACTAAATTTCATAATGGAACTCCTTCTTTCAAATAAAGAACATGGCAGGCACGCGCATTTGACTACCACAGCGCCGTGTTTTGATATAAAAATTGCAACTGTATTTATACTCGTATTGTTGTTAACAAACATTATTTATACAAGCTTTGATAATTTGCCGCGCAGCAGTTCCATGGTTTGAATCCCGCCGCGGGCTTGAGCTTCACTGCATGGTGGAACGGCATTTTGCGAATGCCGGCTTGGCTAGCGACTACCCTCAAGTAGAAAATCTGTTGCCATGCACTTAACGGTGTGTTCCTGCAGCTGTCTTTGAGAGCCAGTATTTCTAGGTTAAGCCTGTTAGATCACCACCTTAGATCACATCATCACTTACCATCAGGTGAGATTGTGGTCAAAGGCTTAAATAACAGCAATAAATAATAATAATAATACTCCACCACATATTTCTATTGTAGCAAAGGACATTTCTAACCAGTTATTACCAGAAAAGCCGAGAAAACAATTTAAAAAGGCCATAATATCTCTATGGAAAAGGCATACCTACCAAAAATTTATAAATTGGAAATTATCTGAAGACGTGCTTTTAGTATATTTTAAAGAATTATCAGAAAAATTAAATTCTTCAGTCCTAAATATTTGTTTTATTCAAGTGCATTTCAATAACTGTACGATCCATAATAAATAAGTATATTATTACCTATATACATAGCTTGTTTGTATTAACAATTTAGCAATTAAACTAATAAAACTTGCCATAATAGTTGTGTTAAATTATACCCTATGGAGTGAACTAGCTCTCACAAACACAGGGAATCCTACCGTAAGAGCTAGAGTTATAAATTGTTATCTTGTAGAGTTATAAAAGTTTTAAATTGCAAACATTGTTTTAGTTTTAGAATAGTTTTTAAGATAATTAAGGCCAACATTTTTGTAACAAAGAAATAAATAAATTTGAAATTTGAAACTTTTGATGAATTTACATAGAGTTTGATTGTTATATTATTATATTATATTACTTCACTATGGTTTTAGAACTTTTTATAGAGAATTCATATCTTGGATGTGTATAAAGTCTTGTATGCAACTGTACATAATTATATATTAAAATACTTATTATCACACGAGGCGTCACATTCGTGTTTTTATACCAGTATAATATGATATTATACTGGTATAAAAACACAATAATACGGGATAGCTCACGTGAATCAGTCAGATAGCTCCGACTATAGTTTCAACCACATTCGGTGGTCTTTTTCAAGGAGAGCTCAGAACGCCCGCGTTGACGTCTCGCTTAGCACTCAAAGCGAGCGTCCTGAGCTCTTCTTGAAAAAGACCACCGAATGTGGTTTAAACTATTGTCGGAGCTATCTGACTGATTCACGTAAGTTATAAAAAAGTATTTATTTATTTACCTTTATTACAAAATCCACAGATCTTAAAAAACATATATTTGCTTATTAACTATATCTTACATCTAATGACGGATTTACTTTATCTATATTATATACATATAGAGAGCAGAGCTATATATTTATATGTATGAGAGATTGCGGGAAAAAGATTGTGTTCGTGCGCATGTGTGTGTGTGTGTGTGTGTAAGGGTGTGTGTAAGGGTGGGTGTGCGTGTGTGTGTGTGTAAGCTATTTATTTGCAGTTAATTAATTTATTGGTCACAAGATTTTTAAATTGTAGTAAGGTATTATTAAATAAGTCGATTGAGCTAAACTGTTCGTTATAAGTCTTTTGAGATCTAAAAATAATTGAGTTTCTGTAATAATTAGTGTGCGAGTGGGGGAGGTTGAAGAAAGGACTATTTCTTGTGCTTCTTTTGCGAACTGATGGGACTTGCAAACTCATAAAGTTTTCTAGGAGCTCAGTACTGTTTATCATTCCAACACAGTTTTTATAAAGAAATGTCATATCTAAGAGCGTTCGTCTGTCATGTAAGCTTAGGATGTTATGGAATTTGCAAGATTCATTATAGTCAACATACACATGATGGGTTCGGTAATTTAGATGTTTTATAAATTTAATTTGTATTTTTTCAAGATCTTGAGTATATTTTTCGTAATGTGGGTTCCAGATACTAGTACAGTATTCTAGAACACTTCTCACGTATGCAAAATACAGTACTTTGAGACACATAGTATCAGAAAATGGTTTGCTGACTCGTAAAATAAAGCCTAGGTTTTTATAAGATCTATTAGCAATGTCTGATATGTGATCATTAAAAGATAACTTGCTGTCTAAGAGAACTCCAAGATCTTTAACTAAGTTAGTCTTGTTGATGGGAGTGCCTGCTATCAACAAGACTAACTTAGTTAAAGATCTTGGAGTTCTCTTATATGTTATAGAATAAATAGATTCAGGCGTTACTTTGCGGAAATCCATATTATTGTCACTAGATATATATTTTTATACATTTTCAAGTGTTTAATTAAAATATTATTTAATGTTTTTAAAAATATTTGTTATCATTAAATATGTTATAGAGTTTATTATTTACTAAAATGAGTGAAAACCACGTTAGTTTTTTATAATAAAATTACAAGATGTATTAAGCAAATAAACTTGATTGGTAAATTAATATACTTGGTATGTTTCATTCATGTATCCAAATGCATAATCCTCACCTCATGCAAAAATGCAGTTAGTATTCCGAGTGTGAACATGTATCAAAAGCTATGGTAAAATATTAAACTACCTACCATTAAAAAAATGCAGACATGTACATACTTCAATTGAGTAAACAACACACAAATTTCCTCGCTCCATCGAGTACGTCCTGTGAATCAACCCCGAAATCGTTCAGAAGAGGTTTCCAAGGAATCGAGTTAAGTAAACGGTAGGCATGCGTTGAAAGCGTTAAACTTTTTGTTGCCTACCCTCGCCGACGTACTCTGTCAAATTGGGCGTGAACTGGATGGGAAAGGGAAGAAAAGGATTTTGATATACTTTGGATAAGGCATTGAAAGAGCCGCATTACCCACCCTTTTACTATCGTCACTCACATTATGTTTATCCTCAAAATGTGTACCCAGTAAGGTTCTCTAAATACAAATGATTACAAAGTAATAAAATAAATTTTGATAAAAACTTCTTGGCTATTTAAAAGGATTTCCATAGAAATGGATCAAGAGGTCCTGTATTTGTTCACGGGTATTTTTTAATGTTGTTGTGATGGAACAAGCACGAGGCCCATCTAATGTTAAGCGGACTAACCTCTGCCTATAACAGATACATTTCGTCACTAGTCACGACTTGCATTGAGCCCGTCACCCTGAGACATCAAGTCTCATGTCCCTGTAATTTTACTGGTTCACACCGTAAGGTGCTTGGCGACAGATTTTCTACATGATGGTGGTAGGAAGCCAGGCTAGCAATCGCAAAATGCCCTTTCACTATGCGGTGAAGCTCAAGCAAGTGGTGGGGATCGAATCAGAGACTCGTTTCCAAACGCAGCCATATATTAATAAGGTAATGGAGATAAACGTCACATTAACATTTTCTTTTGAAAACGATGCCCATAGTGGAGTTAAAATGTCAAAATGATGTTTATTTTCTTAGCACACAATGAGGGCCCCGGTAAAAAAGCTATACAGCATAAATAAATAAACAGTGAAAAAAAATTGGCTACTTCTCGCTCTACTTTTATACATCCAACCTTCAAAACCACCAATGTAGAAAATAATAAAAGAGCTTGGGCGTAAAAAAACTTTCGTCACCTTAAAATTCGTCTCTAACCGTTTTTAACGTAGGTATTCTTCATTATTTATCCCTTCACATTTATTGAAGTAAATAAATCAAGTATCGATTTTTGTTTATATTTAAGAATGTTGAGATCTTAAACGAATTTATTTATGTTATAAATAAGGTAAACCTTTCGTCAACGGCTTCATATTTAAAATTTAAACGTTTTTATTTTGTAATCGGGTATCATGGATTTTTGGAGATTGGGAGTATGTATTTACGTTATCACATTAGTAGTTTTGATTTAAAAGCAATTAATTAAATTTTAAAACACGTGGGTTACCGGGCTAGAACTTCAAACATTCAATCGTCCAAGGGAATTAGATTAGATTAGAATTTCAAGAAATAATTGAAAGAAGAATTTAAAGAATTAAATAGACTAGAATTTCAAACCCTATATCATTATGTGGGTGTCGTAAGAGGTGGCTAAAGAAAAATAGCAGAAGGTGGACAGCTGCAGCGCTATTTAAATAATTATTATCCTCAAGACGCCTGCCATGTGGGGAATCATGGTAAATCCCCCAAAGACACCTTTGTTTAACGGTAAACGTTCCGGGAGATGTGACAATGTAATGTAGTATATAGTATATAGTTTGAGTGTAAGCATATGAGCGCCATCTAGCAGCTTCTCGCGTAATCTGATCTATAACGGAAGAGTTGTCTTTTCGTTATGTTATGAGGTAACTTTAGAATACCTGACCATTCTAGGGTAACAAACACAAGAAACTGCATATTTTACAAATGATTGGAGCACAAAATTGTACTTATGTCCTGGGCGGGATCGAACCCGTGTCCTCCGGTTTTGCGCCGGATGCTAAACAACTCCTCCACCTGGGCACGCTATTTCTAGCCGAAATTTCGTGCTCCAATTGTATTACTTTAACCGTAATAGGGGACTGTGCGTGGCCATCAACCAGACTACTAGGACGCGGGTTCGTTTCCCGCCCGGGAATAAAATATTGTGCCCCAATAATTTATAAAATATGATTTTTGTTTAGCACGTGATAGTGCTTGTCATCATTTTTAGAAATAAGAAACTGCAGTTAATCTTTCAGTCTTTCAGCAGTCGCCGAACAACAACTAGAAATGTATCAAAACTTATGACAATGAATATTCGAAAATGATAGCAATCGCTGGAGCAGTAGTCTTTGAAGACGACATCGTGATTCGTTATGTCGAATGCGGCAGGCAAATAGTTTACAGAGTGTGATATTGTGAAAAGTGTCTACGAGGCGAGGATTTGAATGGCTGTCGTGGAAGGAAGGATGCCATGTCGAGGATATTATATTCACAATATACTCTTCTGTGTATAATTATATATGTATGACTAGGTGCGCCCCGCGGTTACACCCGCGTGGTAATGGATGATGATGATAAAATGTATGATATGTGTTAATCCAGCGCCTTATCTACCTCCACACCATATTTTTTTTATAAGATTTATATATGACTTACGAAAATATGTTCAAATCTCCAATTTTTGTAATAAGCTCAAGTGGCTCCCTATTCGTCGTCGCCGGAATGCTCATATTTTATCTCTCCTTTACAGTATTCTGTTCAACACTTTATCACCGCGGTACCTCACAGAACAATTTAAATTTATTCATTCTACCCATTCTCTGTCGTTACTGTCATTAGAAAACTTGACGCTATACAGCAGCTACTTTATCTATCTCGCTATCTATCATACCCAATTTCATCAAAATCGGTCCGGTCTTTTGAGGGTAAAAGTAATGTTAAGGTTTTTGCAGCGTACGCCAGAATAGGTTGCATATGGCTGAAATGTTTATTACTTACTGGACACTTATCGTTATATTTTCGACAATTCAAATAATATCTTTACAAATTATAGCCTATGTGTTATTCTGATGTCAAAGCTATATTAATGTAAAGTTTCATTAAAATCCCTTCAGTAGTTTTTGCGTGAAAGAGTAACAAACATCCATACATCCATACACACTCACAAACTTTCGCATGTACGAGTATAATATTAATAGGATAGTCTTATAGTATTATAGTATTACCTAAGTATAGTACCTAGTATGTAGTAAGCTAAGTAGGTATAGTTATATGTAACAGTAGCTTTTAAGTATGTGTAAATGCGATGTGTGCCTGCAGTATCAAATAATATACCACGGATATAAAATAGTTATTTGTTATACAAAAGTGCAAAGTTGCTTTTTAACCGCGTGTTCAATTTTGATGAGCGAGCAAGCGAAGGAGTCTAAAATTGATGTAGGAGTTCAAAATTAGAATCCTGAGCGTTAGCGAGGGAATCAATGGGTGAAAAATCTTTGCACTCGAGTGCAACACGTAACTTTTCATTCCACCTCAGCGAGGAAATGACTAAATGCAAAAAAAAAAAGTTTTCTGAGAAAGTTTTGGCTCCTTTTGCTAGTCGCCACGTGTTGAACATATCGTACTGTTTTAAATACTTCTCGCGTGATTGTTGAGGGAGAAAGCTCATTTGCGCATTATTAACAGTTTCAGTAAATTCTGTTGGCGTCAAACAAACTTCCTCGTCGCTAGAATCACTCATTTTAGTTTTTTCACTTGTTTTCAAGTTTCTTGTTTTTAATATACTTAAGGTGTAACAATGACGTGAAAAAATGCCGCGTAAAGAACCGCGTACAAAGCAAAATGAAAAAAGAAGACCAAGAAGGTTCCGAGTCTGAGTTTTTAACAAATTAAAAAAATGTTGTATGATATATTCGGCACCATAGAGGTAGCAGTAAATAGGTTTAATGTTTTTTTTAATTCACAAACTTAGTGCACACGATGTTCTAAATTCAATTTACTTTCTTACTTCTTATCCTCTAGAGAATAAAAGCGGCTTTTCCACTCAGATATTGCAGATTAAAAATACTCTTTCCGAGATGGTGGGATGAAAAGGACATTTCACCCTATCGTACGCATATATATACCCCTCAAACCACCAACATCACAGCTCTGACTCAAACCTGAGAACGAAATGCTATGCATTTGGCTACAGTACCAATTAATTTTCATAAGTTACTGTAGATTAAAAGCAGATATTATAATGTTACATCCTAGATTTTACATGTACCTATATCTTCGGATTTACCAACATGTGTAGGTAAATGTAGGGATTTTGATTTTGATGGCGTTAGATTTTCTCAGCGTTTACGATCATAATTTGGTACATGCTATTTACTACTAGACTTTACTAAATAGAGTGTGTGAATTGTACAAAAATGAGTTATTAAATAATCATTTATTGTATAATTATAGTCAGCAAACTTATTCTTATTTAGATATGAAAGTATAGTAACAATTAATTAATTTTTAGGGTTCCGTACCCAAAGGGTAATAACGGGACCCTATTACTGAGACTTCGCTGTCCGTCCGTCCCTCTGTCACCAAGCTGTACCTCAAGAACGGTGATAGCTAGAAAGTTGACATTTTCACAGATGATGTATTTCTGTTGCCGCTATAACAACAAATACAAAAGTTGGCCAAGTGCGATTTGGACTCGCGCACGTAAAACCAAAAAATGGTTAAAAAATGAAGTGTAATGTTGTATAGCTAATGGTACGGAACCCTTCGTGAGCGAGTCCGACTCGCACTTGGCCGATTTTATTAACTTTCCTTTAATATTTTAAATATATAATAAGTATTTAACCGCTCATTTAAAACAACGCATCTTTTTTTCTTGTCTAACCTGATAGGCTAGTCTTTGACCACTATCTCACCTGGTGGTAAGTGATGATGTGGCCAACTGCTGCTGGAACACACCGTTTTGGTTGCTTGACGATAGATTTTCTATTTGGAGGAGCCAGCCAGGAGGGCATTCGCATAATGCCCTACCACCAAGCTGTAACGACTGCCATCTCAAGACAACAACCGGGACCGCATTAAGTTGCCTTACGAAGTACGTGCACGCTCAGTAGTAATGTCACTAGCTGTCACCTATCCAAGTCATAACCGCAGCGGACGTTATTTAACTTAGCTGATCGATGAAGAACTGGTAAGCAAACTTCGCCACAAATGCTTCGAAAACAAACAGATATATAGTAACATACATACCTAACAAATACTCAGCGTTTTCTTTGTACAAAAGTACCATTAAATTACTAGAATAGTTTCAAACATCTTATTCAAAACGAAATACCAGTTTGCTTTTCCAAGAAAACTGTTCTAGAATTTAATTACATTCAGCTCGTAAATATCTCAAGAGTCAGAGCTGTAAGTTAAAGTTAACTTCAGGTGCGTTAAGTCGCGATCCAGGTTTAAATTTATTTGATGTTCGGTTTAGTTAAGAATAGGGTAGATTTGTTCTTCGCGCAAGGGGAGATACTTAATTGTTGTTTGTTAGATAAAAAGGAATACAATGCCATGAAATATACAAAATAAATGAATTGAATAAAATATACAGAAAAAAAACATATAGCCTCGGCATATATTTTTTTATATAAACCAGCTTTTTAAATTAGTTAATTACCTACATATTTATATTTAATGTCTTTAATGCGCAATCATACATCCCAAATACATACAACTTAGTAGTTTGATTTTGAAGAAACACAGCGCTTGTAACGGAGCTAGCTAGTCAATTTTAGTGTTTTAAACAACGTCAGCTGCGATTATAACTTGGATGAGTGACCGTTAGTGGACTATATTATACTGAGCGCTTACTTGCTTCGGAGGATACGGCGGGACATCAATATCAAAGTCAAAATTGATAATTTACTTTATAATCAATTTAGGCATCTACGACGCTTATATGAAGGTTAATTTCAAATTTTAATATTGATATATTCTACATCGTACTGCCACGTTCAGTAAAAAAATTACAAAACCACTGCGAAAAGAACGGGCAAAAAACTTGGAAACATTTCAGCCAAACATCATACCTGGTTGTTATCTTAACATAGCAGTCGTTAGTGTATAGTGGTAGGATCATCATTTCATATTATAACAAGTTTTGAAGCAGTGATAGTTCAGTGGCATTGGCTATGGACTGCCGCGCAGCAGGTACATGGTTCGAAACCCGCCGCGGGCTTGAGCTTCTCCGCATGGTGGAAGACCATGTCGCCAAGCACCTCACGGTGTGCTCCGGCAGCTGTCCTTGAAAGCCAGTAATTCTAGGTTAAACCTGTTAACACCTTCGAGCACACCATAGTAAGTGTACTATCAGGTGAGATTGTTGTCAAAGGCTTACCTAACAGCAATGCCGCCTATCCGATGCCAACCCTTCTGAGTAACAAAGCCGCAATAAACACTACTGTTATTCCACCATGAACCACATTCCATGTTTTATTAGTAAACATCAACTAGGTTGACAGGTTATTCGATCTCCGATCGATTCGTCCCACACTAGTCCCGACTCCTTACTAGCCGTCGACTTCTCAAGCGTCGGCGATGGCACACCAATTTAGATCTCATGAAAACATACGGAACGCTTTTGCTGGCGTAAACTTTTAGCATTAGTGCTCTAGTTGCTGTGACACGTAGTCTCCTTTCGATTTCTCTAGGTAAACTGTAAAAATAAATATACAATCAACTTTAGACAACCCTAATAATATATTTACCTAATAAATCATTCGAATACAAAAACAGAGATGCTAAAATAGCCTTTATTTCAAAATAATGTTACTGAATGAACCTGCTTGTGTCTTAAATATTTTTTTGCGTTGAAATTTCATAAGCTTATTTTATAATTATGATAATGTCGCTTAAAATGATCATATGATAACAATAAATAGTGCTATAAGAACGCAGGAATAGAGTCAAAACTGCTTTAACACTCAGTGACTGGACAGGTATGCGTATCATCGAAGAGTACCAAAATTTATGAAGCAGCTTTATGTAAAAGAAATACTGCATCGTTCATAGAGAAGATAACAATTTAAATATCTTCAAAAATGTTTGCAGGAAGCATCTTTTTCCTTATATTTTTTTTTTATAGCAGGTAAATTACATCCATTTACATCCATTCCCGCCCGGGGCAAAACATTTTGTATTCCAATAATTTGTAAATTTAAAATTACATCCATATAACAATAATACATTAAAATTACATTTTATTAAGTATATTTTTATTGTATTCAACAACATTATCATTATTGTATACATTTATCATTTTATTATACGAGTAGGTTACAAAGGAATATATATAATAAACATGCTTAATTCGCCCGCTTTGAAATAAGTACCTAAAATTAGTGCTTTTTCAGTAACTGATATCACTATCTCAGAATACTATAATTAACTAACATACTTATAGAGCAACTTTTTGCATTAAATGTAGGGTAACTATAAACACATGCCTGTCATGTCCTTTTTCCGCTTCTAATTTTCTAAGAAAAACATGATCTTGCATATCACAAAAATTCCGTATTTTAGCGCTTTGATCAAAAGACTACCAGTAAAATATACCTAATGAATAATATATAAGCCTACAGTTATATCATGTGAGAAAAAAAAACTCCCAAATCCATCGGGTATCGAAATGAAGGACCTTAAGAAACGATTCCATAAATATATATAATGTGCAGTTTTAATTTCAATGGAACGATAAAACGCTTAACCAAAATAAATAATTTGCAGTTGGGTTTTTTATTTTAAAGTTAATTAATTTATACTTTTTAATTTAAGCATCATGGTTAGGATAGGGAAATCATCGCCATATCATAAAGCATGGTCAATTAACCACATTCATGAAATTGATCTACCAATCTTAGAAAAACAGAAGCCTTATTAAAAATAGTACGAACTATGCATGTTGGTTGGGATATAGTTGAAATATTTGTTTTACAGGGTGCGTGTAGTTAGAAAATCGCATTGCTGTATTAGCTAAAATTTAAGGTAAGAGAGGCTTCTGTTTTTTACGGTAATATTTTGTATATAATTGTGTGTTCATAAATATAGATCGTTTTTTTAGAATATCTGTCTATTATTGAATAGGAGTTCTCCCATCACGCATTGACATTTCCATTGTGCCATAGTTTGAATGCACTTTCCATAGAGAAAAATCGCTAATACATGTACTACATATAGTAATTAAACAACTTTAAACGCTTTAAATCGCGTATATTTGTCATTATTTTGTCCCGACGTTTCAAACACTTTGCAGTGATCGTGGTCACGGGGTGACTGCAAACTTTATCAGACACGATCACTGCAAAGTTTTTGAAACGTCGGGACAAAATAATGACAAATATACGCGATTTAAACCATTTAAAGTTGTTTAATAACTATGTGTAACAATCGCGAAAACCTAAAACAACAACATGTAGGTACTATATGTTAAGTAATGTTTCAAATCCGTTTTAGTGTAGCCATACATACCATTAGTGATCAACAATGGTAAGTACGAGTAATAATCCCGATAAACTTCTGTTTCAATATGACTGGTTTGATGTCTAATACTGCAATAATTAACTTGATGCAATGCAAGACAAATTTAATATGGAACAAAAATTACGTCCAACTTAACGATGGAGCAAATGTGATCATGAACTCTGTATTCAATTGTAGAAATGTTGTTCATATGAAGACAGACTAAAAGCCAGAGAAAAATATACATAATATTCGAAAGTATTGGTGTCCAATCTGATGCGCCAGTGTTCCATTTGCGCGCGGCGCTTACGTTCACTTCATAATGATGGTACTTTACACACCACAATTAACAATGCCTCGGTTGAAGCGTGTAGTGTGTTCATATATTGATTATTTCATAGTATCTCTATAGGTGCTTATCTAATATTTATATGTGTACAAATTGTTGTTTGAGTTCCAACATATTTTGGCAACAAACTAAAATTTTATTTTTACTTTCAGGGTAAGAGTCGCCTAGAAGTACTACACACTTAGTTCAATTTAGTTAGATAATTATACAGCTGGAGATAATCCCACCACAAACCAAAGTTATAGTATCGTAGAATTTTAATTTGTTATGTAAGATAAAGTTTTGACATGGTCCTATATTGTAATATTTTTATTTATCATATAAAATAATTTCTTATTATGTTTATTTTACAAGTATTAATATTTTTATTATTTATGTACTGTATATAACTGTTATGTATTTAAATATTTGTGTAATAGGTATAACTTTATTATTAAAACACTAAATTAATAGATTATTCTGCTATATTTTACTAATTCTTAAAAACTATATATTTCCTCTCCTCTAATGAAATATTTCGAATATAACCATTATAAAAGTCCAAAGCTGTGATTTCTCTCCTCCCAACTATTCTCAATGATTTAAAGTTTATATATTAACTGTCTTTGCAGAGTACTTTTATAGAATTTGTCCTATTGCAATATTCTAGTGTGCCAGGAATTTTGTCTACATATAGTTGAAGATCATCAATAAATGCATCAAGCAACTTAATTGCTTTGTCCCTAAATTTGGTAGCGAGGGGGTAAATTCCGTGAATTGCTCTGTGTAGATTGTAAACTTCTATTGCAGACATGGCCGTCCATCGCACCTCACTTATACTTTTGCTTATCTTCTTAGCTGTAACAAGATAAAATAACTTATCATATGTAGCTAAGAAAATAATTCGTTCCCAAGTACTGGACATGAGTTTTAGCAGTTGTTATTTGGAGTAGTGCCCAAGTATTGTAGGGCTACCCTTCTAACATATTTGACTATATCTAAGTGATGTTCACACTAGGATATAGTGGTGATAACTGTAGACAAAATTTTTATACAACATCCACCAGGAATCCAATTCTAAAGGTAGCACAATATACATAAATAACTACGAACTTGACAAGCCTGCAAGATAAGCAGATAAATACTAAGATCTTAGAATTTTGATACAAAAAAAAATATTGCTCAATTTTTGAGGAGGAAATGGAAAATTGTATGATAATTTACTTAATAACCATATTAATTATAGGTAATTATTTTAATATTAACTTTTGCATTTTGTTAATATATTTTATTTTTCGTCAATGTTCCCAAGTCTATAACCATATCCGTTAGCGATTTATCACCATGATTTATTTGACTTCCACGGCTTTTCGGCGGGAGTTTTGATATTCTAGTTAGGAACATAGCAGTCTAGACTAATCTCTTGTGCTGTTCAGACGTATTTTTACATAGAATATGGTGGGCTAAGTGGATATTAATATTACCGGAGTTTTAAATTGAATGAACTCATACGATAATTGGAAACGGCAATTTCGTGAATTTTCTTCCTTTATGTCGCATGCATCAATCCGTCTTAACGTCCGCAAAATCAATCCGTATAACCTACAGGCTGATGTTTGATTTGACAAATTGCATCCTTTGTCGGAACCGAGCTGTCGATAACCCCGCACTATTTGTACTACGGGACCCACTAAACGGTTTGATTCTTCCCGGCGACTTGACAGAACCCTGTTTTTTGTTGGTTTTCAGAAGAGGCTTTTTCATCTGCAAGCTTTTGTGGACCCGTCAATGGGACAGTTTTTGGGTCTCCAGAATCCGGTAAAAGTAAAATATCGTAGGTACACACAACAGTGTACTCACGTAAAGACGACGTTGAACAGTAGGTCCCTACTCTAGTCCCCAACTTGTCCCGAAAAAGTACTCGGCACTGAAATCTATTCGTTTTTTATGTTAACAGAAAGCGTTACGCCTAGCGCCTATGCATTACAGTTGCAGGACTTGAAGTTGCAGGTCACATTTCTCAGTCAGCTCGCTTCAAGTATATATCTATTACACAACCACAAAGGCGAACTTGATAGATAGATACCTATTAACGTTTTTTGTAATGTACCTAATTAGATATTACTACTTACCTGTGTGCTCAATATAGCGCTGTTTTATATGCTAATAAGTTCTTCAAGCCGCTAGCATATTGGTACCTTGTATGTACCCAACCTTTTATCTATTTTCCTGTATATTAGTTACTCATAACCAGGGCCCCGTGTGCATTCCAAGATTTCCAAGGTTCCAGTAAGAGGTAACCTTCCAGTACGAGGCCGCCTACCTCCGACTACCTTCCAGTACGAGGAATACCTGCAACGGACCGTTGCTACCTCTACGGTAGCCTCTGCATGACCAGTCTCTACAGCACTAAGGCTGGGACTAACTTTCGGTACGGTTCCTGGTTGCAGAACAACTCCAGGCCTCACAAACCTCTGGCATCTTTTTTTTTTATACCACTAAGGTGGCAAACGAGGGTACGGCCCGCCTGGTAAGCAGTTACCGCAGCCTATGGACGCTTGCAACACCAGGGGTATCACTCGCGCGTTGCCGAGAAATCTCTTCACGCCATTTTTGAAAAACCTTATGCTGTACTCTGTCGGGAAAAGCACGGCGGGAGCTCATTCCACAATCGGTAAAAACACAATTCACAAAGTAGGTGAGTGACAGTACTTAATAAGTAATTGGATAAGGATTAATGCTGTATTCCTTAAAATCGTTGCGTAAATAAGCCATTATTTCTCGTAAAAAGTAAAGAATAAAAAAAGGTTTTTGTTGGTTATCCCTAAAAGATAGACTTAAACCATTACTAACTTTTTGTAGACCTTTTTAAAGTGCAAAATAGACACTAGTACACTGAAGTACACTGATTTTAGAGTTCCGTGCCCAAAGGTAAAAACGGGACCCTGATACTTCGCTATCCGTCCGTCGTCCGTCCGTCTGTGAAGGCTGTATCTCAAGAACGGTGATAGCTAGACAGTTGAAATTTTTACAGATGATGTATTTCTGTTGCCGCTATAACAACAAAAAGTCGGACTCACGCACGTTAAAACAAAAAAGGTTAACATAGTTGTATAGCTAATGGTATGGAACCCTTCGTGCGCGAGTCTGCAGTGCAAGTACAATAGTGGCTCGTTTTACTTAAATTTATTATACTTAACTAATTTATGAAATTTCTCAGTATCGGGTAGTTAAATCAAAGATAAAAGTTTGGTTATGGACAGCTGACTGAAGGTATCTTCCACATAGACAGTTTTTTAAATTTGGTTTTTTAATAATCGTTATTATTTTTGTGTAGCGTACCTATTCGTAAACCAATAAAACATCTCAAAATTATTCTGCCCGCTGCATTAGTAACAAACAAACATGATGAAAGTGCCAGTGAAAATATATTTATTAATGTTATTTTCCTAAATACCAAAATTTTGTGAGAACATATAAAAACCAATTTAGTTAAAGCAGCCAAACCTGGAAGTTTGTAGTCTTTTCATATACGATAGTTCAGAAATACAGTTAAATACAGTAGTAGTTAAGTATAATATGCCTATACTATTTCTTAGAAATTTAAAATAGACCAAAACAATAATTTTATTTAATAAGTAATATACCTACTTAGGTATTTAGCAGGTATGTGTAATGTGTACGGAAAGACCGTGAGATCGCATCCTTCTAATATCGTTCTCAAAGCCTTGCACGAAGAGCAAGTACAATATCTTTCGATATTCGAAATAGATTCTTGAAGCACTCTTCCGAACATCCGATAGGTAGGGTTGTTAGCATTTGTCAACCTCTTTCCTGCAGCATTTGCAGAGCACCGCTCTTTTTTAAATAACAAAAGAAGCCCAAAAGTTTATTTTAAAATTTGTCTCGTTTATATTGAACTTCTTTTTAAACCTGACAAAACAATCGTTAAAATCTACAAAATAGACGATCTCAGACGTCATCATAAAGTTCCATGCTAGGGTTGTCGTCAAAATTCGTTAAATTTTAACTTTGTTTACCGAATTTAATTACCGATAATTTAAGTAGGTTTCATACTTGCAAACATCGATATAACATATTGTTTTATCGAATTTAGACGATTTTAAATGTCAAATTTAGCGATCGGTAAGTTCGGTACTTGCGCTGCTGACTCGCACTTGAGCGATTTTTATCTATCTCTTAGGGTTCAGCCAGCGTAAGCGCAAAATAATGTGTTTCTTTACGACATTTCACTAGAAACCTCTAAAATTATCAGTGTTTCTCTACTATATTATGCATCTCATCATCATCATCTTATATCATCATTAACCATCCTCTTTAATCAATTTTTTTAATAGATAGAGATCTATTAAAAATACTGCATCAAAAGTCGTTGCTTAGTTTAAAATATCCAAGCAGAGACAGACAGTAGGAAGTGACTTTGTTTTATACTATGTAGTATTACAATTTATTTATTTGTATAAAATACTAGCTTTCCGGGCGCGGCTCCGCCCGCTCGTATGTCGGTTATCGCGCGAAAACATTAACCTCTTTTTCCGCAGTCGGATAAAAACTATCCTATGTTTTTTCCCGGGTCTCAAACTATCTCCATACCAAATTTCATTTAAATCGGTCCAGTAGTTTTGGCGTGAAAGCGTAACAGACAGACAGACAGAGTTACTTACGCATTTATAATATTATAGTACTGAAGTACTGATGAATACAGTATTCGTCTTTTTTATTTATTTTTATGCCTATTGACGGTCGCAGTGCAACCGACGTCTTTGACGCGATAAATCTTTAAACCCTCAGGGAAATAACAGAGTTTGCTTTCAGCCTTCGTTGTTTGTCATGCTTCATACTAGGTATTTGAATTGTTTTGTTGTGATAAATTGCGGATAGTTTGTTAATGTACACGTAGCAGTGTATTTATATATATGTGTACGAGGGTGTGTATATACTCAGGTTATATTTTGTTTACTACATACATATGTATGTAGTTTAGATATTTTTGTGTTTTTGTTTTTATTTTCTATATTTTTATTTGCTGCTAAGTTAACTGTGAGTACCTACAGCCGGCAGAAGTGAATATTTCTGATATAGCTGAGTAAAATTAAGCTAATCAGGAGCTTTCTGTTTCATTATAATTTAGAGTGAATAACCATTTTACTAAATATATATTACCCCGCGGGGTGCCGGGTTAGAAATGCACCTCCCCATATCATCCCGTGGGTGTCGTAAGAGGCGACTTAGGGAAAAATACTGGAAGGTGGGCAGCAGCGCCTCCTAAAGAACTGCCAACTTACACTGAGATCCCCAAGACGCTGCCAAGCGTGGGGATTACGGCAAATACCCCCTTAATAGGGGAGGCTGTGTTCAGCAGTGGACGATCCGGCTGATACAGTACAGTACAGTAACCATTTTACTATTTGCTTTCGACGTCTTTACTTGGTACATCCCATTATTTGTACATTAGATTGATGTTGTTGTATGTATAGAAAACGTACATAGTAAGTATGGATAGATACTAACGTGCCAACATCCCATCGTTTGTAAATATACTAGCGGCCCGCCCCGGCTTTGCATGGGTATTTAGCAAAAAGTTAATAAATTATACATTTAAACACAAAAAAGTAGTTATTGCGACATAACTGTAATAGTGAGACACATGGTATTCAGGACTTTATTGTAGATATTGATATCCTTTATAAAATTTTGGCACGTCAATATGCGAAAGTTTCAATAATTTCCACACCGTACGCGATGTAACGATTTTTGGTAATTTTTTTCACATGTTGGGTTATACTATCGAAGTTTTCATACGAGTTCCTAACTTTTTCAAAATATTCTATAAGTAGCCTATGTTCATCAAGGACAATGTAGGATTCTAATGGTGAAAGAATGTTTCAAATCGGTCCAGTGTTTCAAAGCCTATTAAATGCAAATAAACAATCAAATCTTTCCTCTTTATAATAATAGATTTTTGTCCGTAGAAGAGAAGAGAGGACATTCCTGTACTGACGCCACCTGCTTGGGACAAGGGTAGAAAGATGTCCATTCAGCTTCAACAAAATCGGATTATTATAAACGGAACAGTCTTGATCCTTTAGGCGGAAACTATTGCCATCACTCACTTTACTAATTTCCACGTCATTAATTTAGTTTAGCTTAATTAAGACCAAGCTTTTAGGCCTAACACAAGGCAGTCTGTTAAGTATGGATACTTGGTAATTTGTTGACAGCATCCCGTCCTTGGCAACATTATTGGGAAATTAATTAATGGGCTTCTTGTTATTTGGGGCTTAATTAAGGATAGATTAGGTATTTGAACTTTAGTTGTTATATTATGTATCAAGATTTGTTGATGCTGGTATCTTTATCATTATAAGATATGGTTACATAACGTCCCTCAGGTTATATTTTGTATTATCGTAATCATTTTTTTTTTAAGATTTCGTCATAAAAGCCCTATAAGGTAAAGAGACTCCACTGTCTGTGTCGAGAATTAGATTTTTTGAGAGATTCTCGATCGTGCGCTCGTAGAGTGAAGACCACCAAGGAGGATGCTTCGTGTAGAAGCGTGGCGCGTCGAAAATTCTTCTGGTTTGGCTGCGATGCGTTTGTGGTGTCACGTCGGATTAACAGGAATATTAGGCGGAATTTCCACTAGATGTTTATATATATTAAGTGTTTTATTAAAATATTAAATCAGTGTTTAATAGCAAAATTTTTAAAATATTTTTTATTATGAAGTATGAATTTCCGCAGAGTAACGCCTTATTTACATTCACTTAAAATTTTGTTAATCTGTATACAGGGTTATTGGTAATATGCTAACAACCTCTTAGGGTTGACATCTGCTAGTCCTAAGAAACATTTAGAGATTTTTGTTTTGTTTGGAAAAATAATCTTTTCGATTTTATTTTTTTCGTTTTAGTGCCTACTCCGAGCCAAGAGCGTTCACCGCGGCAACACTGGACCGCGTCGTGCTCCCTTTGAATAGATTTTTGAATATTTACGTCGAGCATAGTAATAAAAAATATGAAATAATACATTACAGGCACAAGAGACTTTTAACATAAGATGGGCCTCGTACTTATTCCGTCAAAAACATATAAAACAGACGAAAAAATATAGAAAAAATTAAAAAAAAATATCTTCAAAACAAAAAAAAATCTCACAATGTTTGTTAGGACTAGCAGATGTCAACCCTAAGAGGTTGTTAGCATATTACCATTAACCCTGTACATTAATGCTCGTGCCTGTACCATTAGCATTAACACCCACACTAAGACGCAGTGTATGAACGAGGTCTTAAAATTTGCGACCGAAAAATATATATAAATATTTGTGAGACGTACGAAATGCTTTATTATTACATTTTAAAGTATTAAAAATTCAAATTTTATTATATAGCTTATTACTATCTAAGTATTTCACTCGTGTCAATCACTTTTCTTTACTCTATTCACTTTTTTTTATTAATTGAAACATTTTTTTTTCGTGGGATAATAGGTTGATAAAAACTTGTCCATTAAAAAGACACACATTATGTACCGTCAACTATGTAGACTATAAAATAATTTTACATAATAGTAAGTAAAATTATTTTATAGTATTACCTTTCAGTTTCCAGGTTATCTAAAAAAGTTGTCTCTGGATGATTTTTTGACGAATTCATGTAACCAAGAACAGCACAATATATCTTACTCGTCATTAGAGTTGCCGCGAATAGTTGTTATAGCGAATAGTCGAATACCGATTAATCGCCATTCACTTTGGCGAATAGTCGAATAACTCGACATTACTATTCGACATCAATAAGGCACATTAAAAATATTTCTAACTTCTTCTAAGGTTGTGAGAAAAGAAAACAATAAGGTTAAGGAAATTTGTTTCATGTCATACATAGTATGTATATGTATAGGTACATATATGTAACGTAGTAATTAAATTTTTTATTTAATTATAATTAACTAATTTAACTTCATGAATATGATAGGCACAGGCAAATATTACAGATAATAATTAATACTGTGTATTGTTTTATTAAGGAAAATAATAAAAAAATATTATTTTTAACTCCTTAGTTTTTTGTTCGATAAAAGTTTATTTTAGCGACTATTCGCCGAATGCCGAATAATAGCTATACTATTCGGTATTCGACGAATATCAAAAAAAATGTCGAGTAATGCCGAATACCGAATAATAGCGAGTATTCGCGAATTGAACTTATTTTGGGTGAAAAAATTGCGCGGTTATTGTTAAAAAAACAACAAATCATTCACTCGTCTCTGCGGTACAGTCGCGACACTGGAGACTGTCTGCAGGCCGAGCGCGTGCTAAGATCGAGGCACGTAGGTATAACTCGCGTTTCGTCCGTTTCTATGAAGTTGAAATACTGTATAGACAATATTACCGTGCCAGGGGTATCACTCGCGCCGAAGCTGATGAAATCTCTTCACGCCCTTAAAAAAAATATTACAAAAGTTACTAATTTTACTGAGTGATTTGGGCATCCGGCGCGAAATCGGAGGACGCGGGTTCGATTCCCGCCCGGGACATAAAATTACTCCAATAATTTATAAAATATGATTTTAATATTGTTAAGTTTGCAATAACGCCTGCTAGGCGAATTACATTACAAAATTACAAATTTACGAGAGAAATAATTATAGTCATTTGCGGGATTCGAACCCGCGTCCATCCACCCCTTTAGCCGGGGTATGCTCTAACCAATTGAGCTAACATGACACAATGACTCATAACTGTAATTCTTGCTCTCGTTCTTCATGCAACCATCGTATTGGGATGGAGCGACACCTATAGCTCAACTTGCGTTGTACTACATACAAGACCAATTTTGCAATTGGTTTTAAACTTGTAAATGATGACGCAACCTTATAATTTTAATATTGTTAAGTTTGCAATAACGCCTGCTAGGCGAATTACATTACAAAATTACAAATTTACGAGAGAAAAAATTATAGTCATGTGCGGGATTCGAACCCGCGTCCATCCACCCCTTTAGCCGGGGTATGCTCTAACCAATTGAGCTAACATGACACAATGACTCATAACTGTAATTCTTGCTCTCGTTCTTCATGCAACCATCGTATTGGGATGGAGCGACACCTATAGCTCAACTTGCGTTGTACTACATACAAGACCAATTTTGCAATTGGTTTTAAACTTGTAAATGATGACGCAACCTTATAATTTTAATATTGTTAAGTTTGCAATAACGCCTGCTAGGCGAATTACATTACAAAATTACAAATTTACGAGAGAAAAAATTATAGTCATGTGCGGGATTCGAACCCGCGTCCATCCACCCCTTTAGCCGGGGTATGCTCTAACCAATTGAGCTAACATGACACAATGACTCATAACTGTAATTCTTGCTCTCGTTCTTCATGCAACCATCGTATTGGGATGGAGCGACACCTATAGCTCAACTTGCGTTGTACTACATACAAGACCAATTTTGCAATTGGTTTTAAACTTGTAAATGATGACGCAACCTTATAATTTTAATATTGTTAAGTTTGCAATAACGCCTGCTAGGCGAATTACATTACAAAATTACAAATTTACGAGAGAAAAAATTATAGTCATGTGCGGGATTCGAACCCGCGTCCATCCACCCCTTTAGCCGGGGTATGCTCTAACCAATTGAGCTAACATGACACAATGACTCATAACTGTAATTCTTGCTCTCGTTCTTCATGCAACCATCGTATTGGGATGGAGCGACACCTATAGCTCAACTTGCGTTGTACTACATACAAGACCAATTTTGCAATTGGTTTTAAACTTGTAAATGATGACGCAACCTTATAATTTTAATATTGTTAAGTTTGCAATAACGCCTGCTAGGCGAATTACATTACAAAATTACAAATTTACGAGAGAAAAAATTATAGTCATGTGCGGGATTCGAACCCGCGTCCATCCACCCCTTTAGCCGGGGTATGCTTATGTCATTGTGTCATGTTAGCTCAATTGGTTAGAGCATACCCCGGCTAAAGGGGTGGATGGACGCGGGTTCGAATCCCGCACATGACTATAATTTTTTCTCTCGTAAATTTGTAATTTTGTAATATAAAATATGATTTTCGTTTAGCAAGCAATAGTGCTTGTAATCATATAATTGTTACCTTTTATTAGTTTATCTAAGTATTTAGATAAATAAAAAAAAAGGTACCAACTCAACCGTCCAATTTATACCATAGTAAAGTATGATAATCACTAAGCGTCCTCCTTTCTAAAATTTCCACTTCATAATCTTAATCCAGACGTCCATTAAATCCCCGAAACTTCCTCTACATAATTTAACATCTTCCCAACTATAAAATAACAATATACAATATAGTGGAACTAAATTAATAACGCGTTCAATTAATAACGTAGATGGCGTTTGGGTCGCACCTGCGTTGGAACTTTGCGACGCACGTTTGGCGCGGACTTTCCCTAAGGATCCGAGGTCATTCTAGTTGATGACAACGGATTAGTAGTTACAATATATATTCTCATAACTAATTAACTCAGGAGGATAAATAGCGTCGTATAATAGACTCTTGTAGAAGGCGTGATAAATAACAAATAGGAATTATAGAATTGAGTCATCATAAAGGAATGTTGTCTTAGGTTTTCGCGATTTTTACACTTAGTAGTTACACAACTTTAAACGGTTTAATTCGCGTATATTTATTTGTTCAGTTTTTTTTTTTTATGCCTGATAGGTTAGCCTTTGACCACTATCTCACCTGATGGTAAGTGATGATGTGGTCGAGGATGTTGTTCAGGCTAACCTAAAGTTAGTGGCTCTCAAGGACAGCTGCCGGAACACACCGTTAGGTGCTTGGCGACAGATTTTGAACTTGAGGGTGGTAGCTAGCCAGGCGGACATTCGCAAAGTGCCCTACCACCATGCAAAAGTCATAAAATACATAGTTATCAGTGATCGTAATCACCGTCTGGGTGACTGAGTCACTTATTAAAGAGGTAACCCGCCTGGGTGATTGAGTCAACTCTGATCACTTTCACAACAAAGTGAAACGTCAGGACAAAAATAATGATAAATATACGCGATTTAAACTGTTTAAGTTGTTTGATAACTACATATCATAAAGGAAGTTAAATCCTATTTGTGAAGTAATGTTTGTGTAGACTCTATACAGCGGTTTGTGGGTTCAAATTTAAGCCTTTTATTTATTATTTTTTCTTTTATATTATTTAGGAAGAATAAAAAAATATTACAAAAGTTACTAATTTTACTGAGTGATTTGGGCATCCGGCGCGAAATCAGAGGACGCGGGTTCGATTCCCGCCCGGGACATAAAATTACTCCAATAATTTATAAAATATGATTTTCGTTTAGCACGCAATAGTGCTTGTAATCATATAATTGTTACCTTTTATTAGTTTATCTAAGTATTTAGATAAATAAAAAAAAAGGTACCAACTCAACCGTCCAATTTATACCATAGTAAAGTATGATAATCACTAAGCGTGCTCCTTTCTAAAATTTCCACTTCATAATCTTAATCCAGACGTCCATTAAATCCCCGAAACTTCCTCTACATAATTTAACATCTTCCCAACTATAAAATAACAATATACAATATAGTGGAACTAAATTAATAACGCGTTCAATTAATAACGTAATCATGGCGTTTGGGTCGCACCTGCGTTGGAACTTTGCGACGCACGTTTGGCGCGGACTTTCCCTAAGGATCCGAGGTCATTCTAGTTGATGACAACGGATTAGTAGTTACAATATATATTCTCATAACTAATTAACTCAGGAGGATAAATAGCGTCGTATAATAGACTCTTGTAGAAGGCGTGATAAATAACAAATAGGAATTATAGAATTGAGTCATCATAAAGGAATGTTGTCTTAGGTTTTCGCGATTTTTACACTTAGTAGTTACACAACTTTAAACGGTTTAATTCGCGTATATTTATTTGTTCAGTTTTTTTTTTTTATGCCTGATAGGTTAGCCTTTGACCACTATCTCACCTGATGGTAAGTGATGATGTGGTCGAGGATGTTGTTCAGGCTAACCTAAAGTTACTGGCTCTCAAGGACAGCTGCCGGAACACACCGTTAGGTGCTTGGCGACAGATTTTGAACTTGAGGGTGGTAGCTAGCCAGGCGGACATTCGCAAAGTGCCCTACCACCATGCAAAAGTCATAAAATACATAGTTATCAGTGATCGTAATCACCGTCTGGGTGACTGAGTCACTTATTAAAGAGGTAACCCGCCTGGGTGATTGAGTCAACTCTGATCACTTTCACAACAAAGTGAAACGTCAGGACAAAAATAATGATAAATATACGCGATTTAAACTGTTTAAGTTGTTTGATAACTACATATCATAAAGGAAGTTAAATCCTATTTGTGAAGTAATGTTTGTGTAGACTCTATACAGCGGTTTGTGGGTTCAAATTTAAGCCTTTTATTTATTATTTTTTCTTTTATATTATTTAGGAAGAATAATACCTGTAATAAGAGTAGAACAAGAAATTGTGGGAAAATTACAAAGAGAGGAAAAATTATAGTCATGTGCGGGATTCGAACCTGTGCTATACTCCTATAGCCGGGGTATGCTGTAGAGGTGGATGGCGCGAGTTCGCATCCTGCACGACTTTATTTTTTAATCTTGTTGTCATGTAATCCGTGGAGCATGCGTTATAGCAAAAATAAAAACATTGAAATTATAGGGTAACCAAAATATTCATTTTTTTACGACGATTACGATAACTTTAAACTATTTTGATATTTTATCTTTTGAGAAATAAATCGGTGTAAGATTTTTATTATAGTAACACAATATTTTCATTTTCAAAATAGTTTCATCATTAAAATAAATAAAAGTATTGTGGTACTAAAATAAACGTCTAACTACGTCTATCTTAAGCTGATTTATTTCTCAAGAAATAAAAAATATATTAAGTCAACTCTTCGAAGACCGGCATACTTTATTTAAAATGTTACAAATAGATTTATTTTGGCTATTCTATAACCTTTAAGTCAAATTTTGTTCAACAAGATAATAAGATATTTAGTTGATCTGGCAATAAATATGTCAAAATTACATGGAAAATATTAACTCTCTGGAATAAGGTTTTTCATAGCTTATTTCGCGAGATACAGCATTTGTCGGGTAAGACCGGCATACCTTGCACTTCCAGAGGTGCAAAACATATCTCACCTTGAATAATAATAAAGATTTATATAGTACAATTTTATTACAAAAATTCGAAGCTTAAACGAGTACAAAAAAATTAAATATGTTTCTTGTGACAGTTTTGGATAAACTTAGTAGAAAAAAATAAACGAGTGCTTAGTATTAAAATGATGAGATTCAAAATTGTAGGAACATACCTACTAACCATAGAAACCGCTCCTAAGTAAAACCTAAGTTTACTAGCAAAATTTATTTGCTTTTCTTTGAACAAAATAATCAGTGTCCCATTTAACAAAATTGAAAAGAAATTACGATTTAACATACTTTGAAGTGTAACCAACCAGGGAGGTAATAACAAATACTTTTAAAAGTATCCTAAAAAATATTAAATAATATTTAAATAAAACACTTAAAAAAGCATAAAATTATATATCTAGTGACAATTCCGCCTAATTTTCCTGTTATCTACGTGACGTCACAATAATCACGCAGCCGAACCGGAAGAATACCCGACTAGTTTCGCTTCTAAACGAAGCATCTTCAGGAGGTCTAGACTCACCGAGCGCACGATCGAGAATTGATTGCACGACGGATTTCCGCAAAGTAACGCCTGAATCTATTCATAACCAGGGAGGTAGTTTAAAAAATAGGCTTAATTAGACACCAAACGTTGACGACTTCTGAATGTGGCGAAGACCGGCATATGACATTTATTACCCTCCAGAACCAAGACGGACTTCCCCACTACATACTGAAAGGTTACTTTTTATTTTCATCAAGAATAACGTAGTACAAAACATGTATAACACTGATGTCATATAATAATCAGATAGATATATTCATAAAGAATGAATTTACTTGCATAGATCTGAAAAATAACAAAGATTTGAACATTTTTGTTAGTACGTGGAACACTCCCAATGCAAGTCGTGCACCATACTAAATTAAATAAACATTTTTTTCCGTTTGCACTACATGCACCGCCATCTCTGTCAATGTATAAAAACTAGAATGGCTTTATTAGCTAGTTAATTGCCACCTTCGAAAGTCTGCTGAATTTTTTGTAATTCTCGTTGTACGATCTTTCCCGACAGACGGTCTTCGACGAGTTGACTGAACTGACTCAATTAGTAAGTAATAAATAATACAGAAATGTCTATAAAATAATAATGTAGTTAACGTAGTCTTAAGTAGGAACTACGATAAAGTTATTACAAAGCGATACCTTTCAAAGCAAAGGAAGCATCAAATACAGAGTTATCAACGACAAATAATATCAAACGGCGGAAAGTGCGGGTAGTTGGAAACGGGCGAAACTTGTATAATTGGCGCTCGGTCCATGCGGCACTTATTGAATTTAATAACAAGCAACTTGTAGTTATTAATACGGTCGCACTATAAATACGCCTGAAGTTTGGTTTTATATTTACTGTAGTTTGGTATTAGTTCTCTGTAGCATATGCCTTTATTGGTTACTGAAAGTTATTTTATCTGTAGTGTTTGTTTACGTTAACGTTTATATTCTGTTCACTACATATTATTACCTTATTTATTATTCCAATACATATATTAACTTCTGTCTAATTGAAGAACCCATTTATTAATTTTGCCCGCATATTGTTATATATATAGAACGATATCTGAGGTCAGAGATCCGAGTCTGTATCTATAAATGATTAACATTAACATCTATTAAGATTTAGGCCTTTGAACCGCTCGTAGCGAAGTTTGCCTAGCCATCCTTAACCGATTATTAGCAAAGTTAAGCAACGTCCGCTGCGATCATGAGTTAAATGAGACATTACTACTGAGCGTTCCCGTGCTTCGGAGGGCACGTTAAGCCGTCAGTCCCGCTTGTTGTCTTATGATGGCAATCATTATAGCATGGTGGTTGGGCATTTTGCGAATGCCCGCCTGGCTAGCTACCCCTTCAAGTAGGAATTTTGTCGCCATGCACCTAACTGGACGTTCGCAGCTGTTCTTGAGAGCCAGTATTTCTACGTTAGACTGAACTACATCTTCGACCACATCATCACTTACCATCAAGTGAGATAGTGGTCAAAGGCTTACCTATCAGGCATAAAAAAGACGTTACTTTAATTTGAAACCCATATTTAAGAATAAGAAATATTTCAAAATATATCAGATTCACTATGATCTCTGCGGCATTAAAAACTGCCACGTCATCTCTCATCACTTCTTGCTAATTCAACATGAATTCTATTAAACAATGTATTGAAGTGCCGCCTACCAGAAACCATAAAAATAAAATTAAAAAAGCCACTTTCAATTACCCCTACACTGTGCACCTTAGAATTGGCCTCACAAAAACTCCGGCACAAAGAGTTTGTTCTTATCTCGTTTATTTACCATTCTATGTTTACGAGCGTCCATAAAGTTAATACCTACCTTTTGTCCTTACCCTCTGGAATATAAAAATGCTTGTAGAAATACTTACAAGGGGGTAGGTGAAATTGTAGAGGTTTTTTTATGAATGCGGTAAAGCAGGGCCCTTTGGCGAGGTCACGTTTGCTCGAAGACTTCAGTCGAAAATCTTTTTACCCGACTGCTAAGGCGGAGTTATGTATATCGGACGTATCAATGCCAAAGTCAAAGTCAAAATCATTTATTCAATTTAGGCGTCTACTACGCTCTTATGAAGGTCAATTACAAATTTTAATATTGAAATATTCTACACTTGACTGCCACGTTCAGCAAAAAATGTATAGAGTATCTTGTATTTATGTGTTTCCTTAAGACTTCGTATCTTCTTAACGGCTGGATGGATTTTGATAGTTCAGGTATTTTTTTTATATTTGTCTTAAAAACCCATGTGTTCTTAGATAGACAGATAACTCTTTAATAATGTAAACACCACTACATTACAATATGACGAAATATAAAGGATTAAATTCAAGTGTTACAATAAGCGGCCTTATTACTAACAGCGATCTCTTCCAGGCAACCTTTGAAAGGAGAGGAAAGTAAGAGCAATAAGACGGATGTGCATTAAATTAATATTACCAGTCGGGTTGCACAAAGTATAGCTAAATGACCTAAATATTAAAAATATAGATAGGTTTTTAAAAGAAAACATAGTGGTGAATTTTTGTTGTGAAACAGTAATACGTTTAATATATAAAAACAAGCAAACCTATCGAGTAGAATATCAAAATAAAGGAAATTAAAAGAGGATTATAAAAATATATTGACGTACAAGTTTAATGAATAATGATATTATTTATAGCGCTTTATGTTGGACTCTGGGATCCATATTTTAAGAAAATGTCAAAAAAACATTACAATAACGACAAAGAAAAAATTTCTTCATAAATTGTTAGTTAGGTCACAATAGCAACCCAGTGTTGCTAGTGTAACGTTGCAGTCTGCAAAAGTCTATCGGCCAAACTTCTAATGGTCAGATTCTTAAATTAAATTAAATTCATTAAATGGGGGTGTTAAAGGTCATATGAAAATGCATCAAGCAGTGATGATCCAGGATATCAATGCTACAAGTATCTAGGTTCAAATTGGCATCTGATCTTTGTCAAGAGTCCCTTTAGTTCATTCAAGTTGGAAAGATATAAGGTTAATCATAAAAAATCCAGAGTCTGAAACTACGGCCGCCATGTGATAATAGACTCGCCCCTTATTACATGGGACCTGAAACATACATGACTAAATGAGCCCAGTTATTTGGGGATAAACAGACGTTATGGTATGATTCTTTTGTCATCTGATTCTTTCTCTTGTAAGGAAATCCTCTATAATAACATTTTTTTTATATATTTTAAGAAAACATCAAATAAATATTTTAATAAAACACATAAAAAATACAAAAATATCTCTAGTGACAATTCTGCCTAATTTTCTTGCTAAGCCGACGTGACGTCACCTGGTTTGGCTGCGTGGCGTTTGTGACGTCACGTCGGCTTAGCAGTAAAATTGGGCGGAATTGTCACTAGATATATTTTTGTATTTTTTAAGTGTTTTATTAAAATATTAATTTGATGTTTTCTTAAAATATTTTAAAAATATATGTTATTATTAAATATGGATTTCCGCAAAGTAACGCCTGAATCTATTCATTATCTTAAGGAAATCCTCATTGACAGATCAACCTGGAATATGCCTTAAATATAAAAAGTTAATGTCTACATTCGTTTAGCTTAACACATTTCCCAGTCTTAACATTCCTGACAGTAGGGGTGTTGCAGAAACAGTCAGGGATGCCACAAGCGCCTGGAACGTCCTTTGGCAGATCGTGGACTGTAGGGTTGTCACAAGATGGTTCAGCTTTTTGAGGGCAGTACAACACCGAGTGTTCGCCGAGAGGGCAGTTAGCTGAAATCAAAAAGCAATGTAAAAATTATATTCTCATCATATTTCTACTTTGATTCTTCTAATTAGAGGTATTGTCTGACAAAGAGGAGCATAAGAAAGGTTTCAGTAGATTTATTAGATATAAGAACAATTTTACGACTTTATGTTGACTGGTAACGTATATTATAGTTGTATAGAAGCAGTGATAGCTCAGTGGCTTTGGCAATGGACTGTCGCGCAGCAGGTTTTTGCGAATGCCCGCCTGGTTAGCGACCACCCTCAAGTTCAAAATCTGTCGCCAAGCACCTAACGGTGTGTTCCAGCAGCTGTCCTTAAGAGCCAGTCATTCTAGGATAAGCCTGTTAACACCTTCGACCACATCATCACTTACGTACGTGAGATTGTGGTCAAAGGCTTACCTATCAGCAATAAAAAAAAAATCCGTCGCAACTGTTCACGGACTTCTGGTTTCGTATGCGGCAGACGAGAAATTATCGAGATAAAAATTGGTTTGTGATATGCATTTACTTAATATTCGATTGCTAAGTCTGTATCGATGACAACACGAATAAAAACAAGCCAGTGTGAAAAGTATAATTTTCTCTAATATTCGCACATCCCTGACAGAGCATCCCCAACTGCCTATTCAAAAAGCGCTCTGAAAAATTAACCTTGTTTCAACGGCAACATGCAGTTTTTATACGAGACGGATGTAGCTGATGATATTTTTTTTTATGCCTGATAGGTTAGCCCACCACTATCTCACCTGATGGTAAGTGATGATGTGGTCGAGGATGTTGTTCAGGCTAACCTAGAGTTACCAGCTCCCGGAACACACCGTTAGGTGCTGAATGTAGTCATTATTGTATGTCAGGGTGTCTATGCAAAAAATATCCGTGTATATGTAATTAATTAGACATAATAAACAAATTAAAAAAAAAGGAGCAAGAAGTGTACAAACTGTTCTTGCACTTAATTAATAGATTCAGGAATTCCCTATTTATCAATAATAATTAATTTTATAATATTTTAAGAGAACATAAAATTAATGTAAAATAAATTACTTAAAATACTTATATAAAAATATATACTGTACTGTACTGTATCAGCTAGATCGTCCACTGCTGAACACAGCCTCCCCTATTAAGGGGGTATTTGCCATAATCCCCACGC
This sequence comes from Plagodis dolabraria, assembly GCA_963854805.1. Lineage (NCBI taxonomy): Eukaryota > Metazoa > Arthropoda > Insecta > Lepidoptera > Geometridae > Plagodis > Plagodis dolabraria. Next base: position 24,990,517 of record OY978459.1, read on the forward strand.
ATGGCAGGCGGCTTGGGGATCGCAGTGTAAGTTGGCAGTTCTTTAGAAGGCGCTGCTGCCCACTTTTCAGTATTTTTCCCTTAGTCGCCTCTTACGACACCCACGGGATGATATGGGGAGGTGCAATTCTAACCCGGCACCCCACGGGGTAAAAAAATATATATGTCTAGTGACAATTCCGACGATTGAATTTTTTGATCGTGCGCTCTAAAAGTCAAGACCTCCTGAGGATGCCTAGAAGCAAAACGCATCGAAAACTCTTCCGGTTTGGTTACATGGCGCTTATAACGTCACGTCGGCTTAACAAGATAATTAGGCGGCATCGTCACATTATTTTTATATTTCAAAAGTATTTTTTTACTAATTAAATGTTATTTACATATATATTTTTTTTTTATTATGTTTTTTGCTCCTTTTAACGTCTAAATGTACGTTGAAGAAATTTTTAAATACATTTCTTTATTTATTTCACTTATAATTACCCGTAGGAAATCCTTGACCCTGCACCGAAACAACTGCAACCAAAGCGGTCACAAACAATACCAAAAACTTCATTTTTAAACAATAGTAGTTCTCTTAAAACAGACACGTCCGTACGTATATGCGTTCAGATCAGAAACTGTGGTAGGACCCTTAAACACCGATATTTATACCTAGACATGTACTCCCTTACAATAGGCTTTATTAATGTTATATTTTTTTATAAGCGTATTCAAAACTTGATAGGGTATAGGTGATTTCCCTCTTTACTGAGGATGAGGAAAATCAATGGTTACGTATAGTGATGACATATTTATCCATAATTGTATATTACTGTTGTCAGGTGTTGTTCCTTATATTCTATGGTTGTTCAGCATCTTCATGCCATTATCACAATTATGTGGGGTCGGTACGATGACTTCTTTTATTAATGAATAGATTCAGGCGTTACTTTGCGGAAATCCATATTAATATTAACAAATACTTTTAAAAGTATCCTAAAAAACATTAAATAATATTTAAATAAAACACTTAAAAAAGCATAAAATTATATATCTAGTGACAATTCCGCCTAATTTTCCTGTTATCTACGTGACGTCATAAACATCACGCAGCCTAACCGGAAGAATACCCGACTAGTTTCGCTTCTAAACGAAGCATCTTCAGGAGGTCTTGACTTACCGAGCGCACGATCGAGACTCGATCGTGCGCTCGGGTTTATGACGTCACGTAGATAACAGGAAAATTAGGCGGAATTGTCACTAGATATATAATTTTATGCTTTTTTAAGTGTTTTATTTAAATATTATTTAATGTTTTTTAGGATACTTTTAAAAGTATTTGTTAATACTTCTTTTATTGCTTTTTGGTAAGCCTTTGACCACAGTCTCACCTGATCGTAAGTGATGACGTGGTCGAAGGTGTTAACAGGCTTAACCTAGAATTACTGGCTCTCAAGTACAGCTGCCGGAACAGGTGTGTTCCCACTGTCCCCATTGATGGGGACACCGCGATGATAGTTTTATTCCTTCCCGTTGTCCCCATTGGCCTGGCCCTTTGATGGGGACAGCGAGACGTCAATATATTTCTCCCCGTTGTCCCCATTGACTGTCCCCATTAATGGGGATAGCGAGAAGTCTGTAATTTTATTCCCGTTGTCCCCATTAATCAGTTTTAATACCAAATAATTACAATAAATATGAAATAATTATATACACACCGTCAGGTGCTTGGCAACAGATTTTCTACTTGAGGGTGGTCGGGTCGCTAGCTACAACTTTAGAGTAGAGCGTTCAGTTGTCAAATCAATCGATCCAAACCTCTGAAAGATGCAACTTTTTATCTATTAAAATTGGTCGTTAAAAAGTGGCAAATTTACCGTGTTTTTAACGTGTGGAAAATGCTTATACGCACTTCTATCCGCCAAACGAGAATCGGCGTGGCATGCCGGGCTCGGCACCATCAACTTTCATGGCAGCAAGTGACATACTGACTAAAAACCACACGCTGTTCCTATGGGATTTCGCCGCCAAAAAAGAAAAGACAGCAAACACCATTACAAACATGGATTTTTTTTATTATCAAAGTCGATATTTGCGATCATGAAACAACCGTGTCGTTCTGTACTTATGTGTAAGTTGAAACCAAACAACAACGAGTACACTCTGAGGCTCTGAACGTAGCCCAGCCTTAACAGGTCTAAAATTATGTTATAATATTCACTGGAACTAAACCATCTAAAGATATTAGAAGAAGGTCCAATTGAGTTGGTTGCGCCTATAAATATATGAATTAAACTAGCTTACCTAACAAACGTTGTTTTGCCATATAGGCCGATAAAAATGAAAAAAAAAGGTCAGTATCATACCTATTTGAAAAATAGTAAACGTCCTATTCTCAGACCTACTTAATATACACCCAAAATTTTATAGGAATCGGTCCAGCCGTTTCGGAGTTTTGTTACACACGAGAATTTTAATATATATGACATACATAATATTTTACCATCTGGTCAACACGAAATACGTGTTTTATAATGTAAGTTAATCTTAATAAAATAGATTTAAATTCATACGATTTAAAAAGGTTTCGTTCTTTTTATTATTGATACAAATGAATACTTAGTAGGTATTAAAAATGTTCAGTAAACATCATGCCTTATCGTAGTGCCCTTGGCTTCAATCAAGACCTGTGTAATCAATTACTTTCGAATTAATTAAATTAACTTACTGATGAGTATAAAACGCGTTGAATTTTTTTAGAGAGTAGAAACAGTTTTTTTTTGTACGAAAAATGAGTGTAGTGTGCTAACAAATTGAAACATTTAGGAGACTTATAATCCTATGAGAGGCTAAAGTCCAAATCCTAAATCCATTTATGTACTTGTCAATTACAGTGTCTTAATATTCTAGCAACATTGCGAGGGCTCACTAATTGGGGGTTTGCCATAATCCCCATGCATGGCAGGCGTCTTGGGGAACGCAGAGGAAGTTATCAGCTGTCAGAAAACATTGTTTCCCACCTTCTGGTATTTTCCCTTAAATGCCTCTTCTGCAGAACAATTAAAAGGTGCTTTTTAGGTAATAGTGTCCGGTTTTATAATAAAATTCCCAAAAAAACATTTTGATTAAGAAATCTTACTAGTACTACACAGTTTGTAATTACTTAAACCACAAAAATGCTTGGAAAATTCCGCCTCTGCCAAGCTATCACCTGTCTCCTACGTAATTTAAACAAATATTGTAATCATTGTATATAACACATTGTAAAAAGACGTTTAAAAGAATGGCCCCGAGTTTCTTGCCCGTTCTTCTCGCAGTGGCTCTAAAATTTTTTTTAGCTGAACGCGGCAGTACAATGTAGAATATTTTCAATATTACAATTTGTAATTGACCTTCATAAGAGCGTCGTAGACGCCTAAATTGAATAAATGATTTAGAATTTTGATTTTTTTAAATTTTGAAACACCCATGGGAAGAAATGGGGATATTCGAACCCGGCAACCCACGGGGAGGCATTTCTATACTAATGTATTTCTATATTCTATATATGAGGAATTTGTGTATTACGTATCAGTACTTCAGTACTATCAGTACTCAGTACTAATTTTATAAATGCGAAAGTAACTCTGTCTGTCTGTCTGTCTGTCTGTTACGCTTTCACGCCAAAACCACTGGACCGATTTGAATGAAATTTGGTATGGAGATAGTTTGAGACTCGGGAAAAAACATAGGCAAGTTTTTATCCGACTGCGCAAAAAGAGGTTAATGTTTTCGCGCGATAACCGAAATACGCGCGGGCGGAGCCGCGCCCGGAAAGCTAGTTATTTATAAAAAATTTAATTTTCCCTTTTCTGAAAGGTTAAGGAAACGAATTAATTGCATCAGCTGCCGTAGTAACTACTACACAATATGTGTCGTTACTGTGAATCCCCTGTACACAGAGGGATTTCTGATTATAAAAGGTTTGCATAATATCTTTTCTGTGTCATACATAAGTTGTTTCTTGTGAGGAGTAGACGTGTTGTGTACAATGAAGGGAGTTGTTCTGTTTGCTTTTGTCGTAGTGGTGATAGCTTCGGTTCAGAGTCAAGGAATACCCACTAGTAAGTACCCATATACTAGTAAGTATGCCATAGAGAATTTTCATTTATCTATGCTAATGCCAATGTATCGTTTTTTTTTAATATTAAAACAATGCTCTACAGTCTCGTGGTCCGTACTATTTTAAGACTAAGGGCCCGTTTCAGAATGTCCTAATAAAGTTTCGGGTTGCTATGCAACACATAAAATAACTGAATGATAAAAATGACAGTTGATGTGCAGCGCGTTTCAAGCTTTAACCGATGGATAGGCTAAATCGATGACTTGTGAAACGCAAAGATAGTGTTTTATTTATTAAATATGTTCTGGGTAGTAAAACCGGAACTTACTCGAACATTCTGAAGCAGGCCCTAAATTAATTTTTATCCGATTACATTTTATTACTTATATCATGCATCACATTTTGACTTACAGCTATAATGCGTTGTTATTGTATTTTGCCTTAAAACTAAAGTGAGTCCATTATTTTTTCCGCCGTATTTTATTGTTTAGAAGGTTAATTTTAACTTCAATGCTTATTCTACATAAATATGCTACTACAATAATAAAATTCCTTCTTTTATATCATGCCGTTTTTTATTTGTTACAATGCTTAACTTTAACTCACTACGCTATCCATATATAGATATGGTGCTACAATTAAACACATATAGGGCCCGTTTCAGAATGTCCTAATAAAGTTTCGGGTTGCTATGCAATACATAAAATAACTGAATGATAAAAATGACAGTTGACATGCAGCGTGTTTCAAGCTTTAACCGATGGATAGGCTAAATCGATGACTTGTGTATTGCAAAGATAGTGTTTTATTTATTAAATATGTTCTGGGTAGTAAAACCGGAACTTACTCGAACATTCTGAAACAGGCCCTTGCATTTACATTTGTGTAAATGTATCGTTGCAAACGTTTAGTTTACTTAATTTTTCATAGAATCCATATTATACCGGAACCTATTACTGTTAAACCGACTTCAAATAAGGAGAAAGTTATCAATACGTCTGTTTTTTTGTTTGTTACCTCAGTACTTTTAACTGGGTGAAACGATTTTGTAATTTTTTTTATTTGAAAGCCAATGCTTGTCGTATGGCCCATTTTCAACAAATTTCATCAAAATCGGTCATGCCGTTTTTGAGTTACACTTCAATAACTGAAAAATATTTTTTATATTGATGATATAGCCGTTGACAGTGAATGACAATCCATCCCGTAAGTAGCATGGGTCACGAAAAAAAGTGAATATTTTTTAACCTAAAACTGGAACCGACTTCAACACTCAAAAGTGTGAAATAACTTGATGAAGTCGGTTCTATGCGCACAATATTGTGATGATAGGTACTTTTGAACTATCATGCTACCGACTTCGACAAGTTATTTCACAGTTTTAAGTGTTGAATTCAGTTCCATTATAAGGTATTTTTTTTAAATTTATAGCTGTTGGGCTAGCCTTTGACTATTATCTCACGTGATGGTAAGTGATGATGCGGTCCAAGATATTATTTAGGCTAACCCAGAATTACTGGCTCAAGGACAGCTGCCTGAACACCCCGTTAGGTGCTTGGTGACAGATATTTGGTAGCTAAATGCTCTACCACCATGCTATAACGATTGCCATCCTAAGACAGCAACTGGGACCAACGCCGCCGGCTACACGTGCACTAGCGGTCATCCATCCAAGTCATGACCACGGAAAGTTGCTTCATAAACTACTAAGCCTATGGCCGGCTTATATTTGCACGCCTTCTTAAGGCATGTAGCGCTTGCCATAAAAACGTTGTTTAGTCATGTTTTTTATGCCTTATAGGTTAGCATTTGACCACTATCTCACCTGATGGTAAGTGATGATGTGGTTGAAATGTTGTTCAGGCTAACCTAGAATTACTGGCTCTCAAAATCTCTCTCTCAAAAATGTTATGTTTTAAATAAAGTTTATGTTTACAAATTATTGGAGTACAAAATGTTTTGCCCCGGGCGGGAATTGAACCCGCGTCCTTCCAATTTCGCGCTGGATACCTAAACCGCTCGGCTACCGGAGGGTCGGCTATTACTGCCGAAATTTCGTGCTTCAATTGTATTTATTTAACCGTCATAGGGGACGATGCGCGGCTATCAATCAGACTACTAGATTTCATCTGATCGAAAGTGTTTTTTCAAACACTTAACTCTCGGAATGATGTTGCTATCCTTCTATATTTCTATCTAATAAAGTTTATGTTTTAATATTTAGTGGACTACTAGTTTAATTCTACGTTACTAGTTTGCCAGTTGTTCGAATTAACATAATTATATTTGATCCCTGAACGTGAAATACCTAAGAATCCACAGGCAGATAATGCAGCCTACACGAAAAATAGTAAAGGATTTTTCTGAGCTACTGTTTCATATTTCCAGAAAAATGTCCACCAGGAGAACACTCAGTCCTGTATTGCCCTCGCATGAACGAGCCGTCGTGCGACAACCCTACCGTCCATGCGCAAACCAGACCTGGCGCCTGTGACATCCCTGACTGCTTCTGCAACACGCCAAATGTCAGGGAGTTGAAGACTGGCAAATGCGTTAAGCGTAGTGATTGCTGAATGAGACGATACATCTTATAATATGTTGATAAATCACCATTTTTGAAATAAATATACAAAATAATATTAAACATTAATTTAAGCTTACTATGGCTGAAACGTTGCTCCTCTTTTAGCTCGTACGTAGAATGATCTCAAAGTTGAGATCTTTTTTACTAATTTATAGCTACTAGACTAGCCTTTGACCACTGTCACACCTGATGACATGATAAGTGATGATGTGGTTCAAGATGTTATTCAGGCTAACCTAGAATTACTGGCTCTCACACCGTTAGGTGCTTGGTGACAGAGTAGCTAGCTAGCTAGGCGGGCATTCGCAAAATGTCCTTCCACCGTGAAACGATGACGACATATGATCGATCTTTCAAAGATGATTGTAGATCTGTGGAACATCTGTCAAAAACTTCATCTTGTGATTGATCTCAATTTTGAGCTTCATTTATTAATATGAGGCTTAGTATATTGCACGTAGCATTATTATATGTTCTAGGTATATGATATTGGTTTGGCCAAAGTTTTACAGAATTTTGCAGTTTTACAATTATTTTTTTTAGGGCCGCCTGCCTGTCCGCCTACTTAAAGGCAATAGAAAAAAAAATAGAAATTCTGTCGCCAAGCACCTAATGATGTGTTCCGGCAGCTGTCCTTGAGACCCAGTAATTCTAGGTTAGCTTGAACAACATCTGGAACCACTTAATCACTTACCATCGGGTGAGATAGTGCTCAAAGGCTAGCCTATATGCTATAGGTAAATAAATAAAAAAGATCTCAAGCTTGAACAACATCTGGAACCACTTAATCACTTACCATCGGGTGAGATAGTGCTCAAAGGCTAGCCTATATGCTATAGGTAAATAAATAAAAAAGATCTCAACTTTGACATCATCACACCGTTAGGTGCTTGGCAAATAAACGGCGAAACCCTCTTTTATTGTATGGGAGCCCCCTTAAATATTTATTTTATTTTAATAGTGACTGTGTGTGTAGTTGCAGTCATTGAGAGCCACTGAAATTACAGGCACAGGAGACTTAACAACTATGTCTCAAGGTGACGGCCGCAGTGCAATTCGTGACTTATGACGAAATGCATCTGTTATAGGCAGAGGTTAGTCCGCTTAACATCAGGTGGCCTCGAGCTTGTACCGTCACAATAACATAAAAAAATGCCGTGACTTTTCCGAATGAAATGAGCACAACTTGTTATAGTATAAAACTAATACTATTGTAATAGCATGTAGCCTTAAATATTAAGGCATGGTTATTGATCATGAACAGGTAAACTTTTTTTAAAGGACTGTTTTTTTAATCACATCAAATCCAAGCTTCGATACACACACAATTTTAACTAATAAATTTGGAAACTAAATTATACATTTTCAAACTTATTAAAATACTAGGAGCCCGTTCCGGCTCGCACAGGTATTTAACAAAAATCTGAAAAAAAAATGATAATATCTAGTATAAAATTTGTTTAAGGGGTAATGTAGGATTCTAATTATGAAAGAATTTTTCAAATCGGCCCAGTAGTTTTTAAGTTTATTCGTTACATACAAAAATACAAATCTTTCCTCTTTATAATATTACTGTAGATTATGATTAAATACAAGGAATACCGTGAGGAATTCGTCTACAGTATAAAACGCATTTTCACCGAGACCGTTTTATACTTATACACTTTACATATTATTGGAGCACAAAATTTTATGCCCCGGGCGGGAATTGAACCCGCGTCCTCCGATTTTACCCCGGAATGCCTAAACCACTCGGCCACCTGTGCACGTTCTTTCGATCCGAAATTTCGTGCTCCAATAATATTTCTTTAACCGTCATACCCGGGCACCGGGGACGGTGCGCGGAAGTCGGAGGACTCGGGTTCCATTCCCGCCCGGGCCATAAAACTATGTGAATTTATGTTTATATTATAATTAGTAAAATAAGATTTTTGCTTAGCAACGCGGTGGTGCTTGTATTCATATTTAGAAATTAAATACGACTGTCAGTGCGCTCGTAATAGAAACAGCCAGTAAGTTCTTCCCTCAGATGTTGTCATTCAAATATGCAATTTGGAAAAGAGCAAGAGCGGATAAGGTAAGTATTCCCAGCGACTTGGACGTGAACCCTGAGAGCCAGTTTAATACAGGTGATATAGACGACAGATACTAGTGAATCAGCTATATTAATCATAGAAAGAAAACACTTTAACCGAACCATTAAATTTATCTTAGAGCCGTAGACACTCAGAATCAATTACACTAAGAAATGTTGTAATCTAAAGGAACCTTACTCCTGGCACTCATTAGCGAATAACTCAAACGGTTAGAGAATTATTATCATCGGGTTGGATTGTGACGTGGAGTACAAGTCATAACCGATTAATCTGATTGAAGTTCATAATGTTTTGTATTTATTTTTACGGTTGAATACAGAAGAGATTTAAATTAAAATCGATTAGCATTCTTCTCAAAATGTTTGTTAGGACTAGCAGGCGTCAACCCTAAGAGGTTGTTAGCATTTTACCAATAACTCTGTATAAGCACTCGAGGCAGAGTAAATGTGGGAGAAGGATACTGTACTAATAGCCATGCACAACTACAGTTGGGGTGCACGTATAAACCGCCTTCGTCGATGACGCGACGACTGACCACAGGTTAGCAAATTAGCAAAATATTGATGTGCCATTTGCGGTACGCGTATAACACGTCTACCTCTTTTGCTACCGCCTTACGAAAAAAAATGATATGGTACTGCTAAACTTTTGCTTTACATACCTGATACGAGAAGTAAAAAAACTCCAAAAGTATATGACTTGCACCCGTTGATGTCCTCCGGGAAATTACAGATTCGCCCAATTAGAAGCGGCCCAGATAAATTCCCTAACACTCGGGTATATTTTTTAATTATATCCTGTAACAGCTACCTATTTGGAACTTTATGTCTGTGATCACTCATTTGACTCTCTTGTGGCATACGGGGCTATGTTAGCTTATGTAATGAGCTTGCAACACTGGGTTTTTTTTAAGGAGGACATAAATGCTGGCTACCGCTGTCGGCCGTACAACTCTACCGGATTTTGGGAGAGGGAAGGCCTTCTTATCCCAGACACTGGGTGTGTATGTCCTTATGTTTTGTACTGTATTGAAGCAATCGCGTTGTCCACTGCATTATTACAGCATGCTCTAACTTCATAGACTCAGTACGAGGCTCTAAAAGTTCTAATAATTTCCTACATGAGAACATAGACTGATACAAACATTGATAGATAACCAATTCGGAAACAAATTTATTAACAAAGTTGTAGAATAGGTACTTCTATAATAACTAAAACGAACCCAAAAAAAAAAAAGTTAAAATAAGAACAAGTCGTGTTCGTGTAAAGCACTTTTTTCCGTCAAAGCATTGTATTTAGAATCTTGCCATTTTTGTACATTTTATGTATTTTATTTATGTCACGCTTATCCCAAGCCTGATTTATCAGTAAAAACCAATGTCGTATCATATGTAGACGATAATTTTCAACAACAAAACTGCAAGTAGTAGCAATATTTTCCATACCTAAAGTAATTAGTAACGACTATATATCTAGACTTATTTTTTATGCAGTACACTACACTAAGTGCAGTGAATCATTATTTTAGAGCCATAAGAAAATCAAAAAGTATTTTAAGCTTACGAAACTGATGTGTAAGTGCAAAGAACAACTTAAAAATCGCAATTATTTCAAGAAAAGTGTGATTAGGGTAAAGATAAGCTACTGTTAAAGGAAAAACTTTAAAACTGTTTGAATGATTTAGAAATTACTAAGCAATTGTTTTATGATAATTCTTCGCTCTGAGCTGCTAGACAAATAGACATTATTTAAATTCACTAACTAAAAGTTAAACGTCACGCATATCCTTTACAATTCTGGTACATTAACACGGATCTGTCGTCACTCCGAGGCGTTAGTCCTTTCATTCTCCCAATAATTAAACTTGCTAACAGTGTCCTCAAAGCCTAAACACAGTAGCTTTGCACACTACTTTCAAGGCAGAAAATCTGATATTGCGGTTACCACAGCACCAACACGGACTCTTGCAAAAGAGAGGTGTCTCTGCCCTGGGTTTTTTTTGATTAGGTAGGAAAAGGATGTTGATGGCTGCTATTGACTACACAACTCTTCTATAACTCTGGACAGGGACTTAGACGGCGAAAAGCGCGAAGTAGGGGAGATTGGAACTATTTTCCCTAGTACTGCAGAGTTTTACCGATAAGAGTGGGCCAAACGGATATTACATACATATATAAAATCCCACTTCTTTCCGTAGGGGTAGACAGAGACCACAGATTTCCACTTTATACGGTCCTTACATATCTCTTTCGCTTCATCTACACTCATCAATCCTTTCATACTGCGTCGGTTATTAATTGTGACTATTTGGAGAGACCGATTAGTATAGGGACTTTATTTTTGCCTTGATCTCGCCGGCGTGCTCGGTATAGTTTATTTGGAAGCGAAAGATCCAGCTTATATACTAAAGTTCAGTAGGAATTCCTCCCTCCACATTTACCGTAAGTACTCCACTTGACTATCATCTTATTCAGGTTATCATATATTTCAATTCCCGAGAAACAGACGCACCTAGGGACGTAATAACTTCTCACATTGCTTTTATTACCGTACTGGAAGACATTCAAGACGTTTTACGAGCCGTTTTAAGACAAGTTTAATAGGCTATTTTATTTTGCTTGATACATTAATAAGATGTGAATTTTCAACTTCAACGCCTACGTGTTTTACGATGGCAACGCTGCCGTCGTTAAATATTAAATTATTTATGCAGATCACTCATTATTTATTTTATTTGTTAAATGCACAATAATAGTGTGTTTAGTAGATTTATTTTTTATGACATCGCTTTACATTAAACAGCTATAATTGTTTATACGTCGACTGTTGAACAGGGATCTCACGCATTTGGGAGTAGGCTACGTTCCCCATGCTCGACAGGCGTCAGTGTCAGCGTCAGTGTACTTTATCACAAGGCTTTCATTTATTACCTCTTCATTATTTCTGATCTCCTGGTACTTTGTAATAATTTACTGATACTCTGGTCTACTTTCTCTTAGTAATTAGTAGGAAATCTGTACTCTAATACAGACATATGGAACGCATTTTTGAAACTGATAAAACACTACCGTAATGAAGAAAACAGATTTACAATTTATATAGCAATGTGTTATTAAGATAAGAAAAGCGACTTTATATTTTAGTATGATCGTTACGAATATACTAAATTTCCTAACCGCGTAGGTTAGGTTATTGTATTTGGACGGTATTGGTTAGGTTTTGATTTTCATCCCATCTATTCGAACAACTATGATTGGTTCAATAATGAGTGCGCGCAAAGTAGATATTTTATGTTAGAGAGGTTTAGAGAGGGCGGAAAAGAGTATTCCTTGAAGATCATCTAGTTATCATAAACATAATAGACTTATGAGGAAAATCGTTTCTAATGAAAAAAGTATGTAACTGGCCTGTTATAAAAGTGCCGCGTATAAGTGTTATAAAATAAAAATAAAGTGAAGAACGCACGAATGATTGGTGCACTCTGTTGGAGGCAGCGAAATTAAAGTTCACAGATTATTCCGAAAACAAATTATTGAAAAATAAATAGTAGTTCTTAAAATCATTTAGTTATTATTTTACCTATTTAAAGTAAACTGAGGGAAAAATAACAGAAGGTGGATAGCAGCGCCTTCTGAAGAACTGGCAACTTTTACTGCGACCTCCAAGACGCCTGTAAAGCGTGAGGATTATGGCAAATCCCCTAATGGGGGGATATATAGTTTAACGGTCGACGTTTACGTGATGACTATGATTATTTTATCCAAAAATAAGAATACTATAATAATAATAATACAGGATTATTGGTAAAATTCTAACAACCTCTTAGAGTTGACTTCTTCGGCTAGTCCTAACAGCTAAGCTACTAAACCTTTTTTTTTTTCGTTATAATTTTTTTTTTCCTTTCCAATATATATTTTTGTGTTTTAAAGCCTACTGCGAGACAAGAGCGCCCACCGTGGCAACACTGAACCGCGCCGTGCTCCCTTTGAATACATTTTTGAATATTTACATCGAGCAGAGTAATAAATAATATGAAATAATACATTACAGGCACAAGAGACTTAAACATCAGGTGGTCTTCGTGCTTATTCCGTCAAAAATATGAAAATTTTATATATTCGTTTTTTTTTTCAAAACAATACAAAATCATCTCAAAATGTTTGTTAGGAGTCAGGGAGACTAGCAGAAGTCAACCTTAAGAGGTTGCTAGCATTTTTCAATAACTCTGTATAACATTATTATTTATTACCTATATTCATGAATTATGTACCATTTAAAAGTCTTGTTATTTATTTTTCTCAAAGTAGGATGAAAAGTAGAGTGTATCACTAGTTCGAAATATTATTTCCTCGGGCGAACTATATTGAATCCCTAGCAACGCTTAGGATTCAACCATGAAATCCTTTTCTGCGCTCTAAAATATTATTTTGCTCCCTTGTAATAAGGTTGTTTACTTTTCGACAAGGTGTGAAGTTGAGTCGGCCGTGAAAAATAACACTTACTTAAATTAAACTCAAGTTTACGGAAACAACTGTCCTAAGAGGTAGATAGTTAAAGAATTTGAACTTCACTGAGGCAAAGGAGCCAAAATATATTAATTACTTTATTATGATGAAGAGAACTAATGGTGAAAGAAATGGTGAAGTGAGTTTTATTTTGAACCTGTTTATCATCTGGAAAGAGTGGACGTCATACAGATATTAATAACATGTAATATTATTTTTGAGGATATGACAAATACTATGTCTGATCTGAAAACACGAAGCAATGATGGCTCAGTGGCATTGGCTTTGAACTGCCGCGCAGCAGGCCCATGGTTCGAATTACGCCGCGGGCTTGGGCTTCACCGCATGGTGGAAGGGCGATAACCCTCAAGTAGAAATTTTGCCACCAAGCACCTTATGGTGTATTTCGACAGCTGTCCTTGAGAGCCAGTAACTCTAGGTTAAGCCTGACCCATCATTCCTGACATCATCACTTACCATTAGGTGAGATTGTGGTCAAAGGCAACAAAAAAAAGATTCCATATATTATTTCTCTTGACAGAATAAAACATGGATATATGTCTTAAATTTCGCTTTTGTAGCCACATAAAGTAAATCGTAATAGTACAAATTTTATTTTTATTACTATATAGCAACCATGTAATAAAGTAAATAAAAATTTTATCCGTTTTATAGAGGTAACTTTAATACGAATTTATGCCGAAAATCGCTCACGGTATTTAAAAAAAATTTTACAAAAAATGGAACCGACTTCAACACCCAAAAGTGTGAAATAACTTGTTGAAGTCGGTACCATGATGGTTCAAAAGTACCTATTATCACAATATTGTGGGCATAGTACCGACTTCGACAAGTTATTTCACACTTTTGGGTGTTGAAGTCGGTTCCATTTTTTGTTAAATTTTTTTTTTCAATCTTTTTAGTGTAACTCAAAAACGGCTTGACCGATTTTGATGAATTTTAAAATGGGACCAAACGACAAGCATCAGCTTTCAAACAAAAAAAGAATTTTCTCCTCCTTTTTTGGAAGTCGGTTAAAAATTGCGTAGTTTTGTTTCGTTCCCTCGCAAGCGAAACGAAATATCTCCATCCTACGCCCTCATTCTGATATTATTCAAAGACTTCGTTTTAATAGGTATTTTATTTAAATAAGTAATATATGATAACCTTTTTAGCGTACAACCAGGTGCTAAATCTGATAAAGTATCCAAATTTAAACATACAAAGCCCGACAGACTCCAGGCAAAGCCAGTTCCACGTAAATAGATTCAGAGCAACAGACACAAAGTGAAAAATATTCTTAGTCACGCTCTCTCGCCGCAAGGTATTTGTCAGAACTCTGTCGCAGTATATACTGTGGCGACGTAGGTACTTGTAATTTAATCTGGTTTCTAAATATGATTACAAGTACTGCCGCGTGCTAAGTGAAATAAATTATTGGCGTACAAAATTTTATTGCACCCGGCCATAATATTTTGTGCTCCAATAATTTCTAAAATAAAATATGTTTATCTCAACATTTAAGAAGATTAATCGATATATTTTACGGAAACAAATATAAATATATAACATGATAGAGTCCTCGAAATCATACGAGAAGCGGTGAGTCTCTCGGGAGCTAGAGCAAAAAAAGGTTTGATGAAGGGTCATCTATAAAATTTAAATCCAAGCCGTACCTACTTCATCTTAGGCGCAGCTCCCGATTGGACTTCTTTGATGGACTAGTATGAAAAACACTACAAAATTCCTGAGGATGTTGGTGTTTCGTCTTCCAGACCAGACATATTGCTATACTCAAAAAATTTAAAACATTTAGTACCTATAAAACTTACTGTGCCGTGGGAAACGAACATACCTAAAGACCACACAATAAAAACAAACAAATATTATGACGTAACAAATTAATGAACCAAAAACTTTTATGTGGTTCATTTATATGTTGGAAGGTACGGTTGTTCTTGGCAGGCCAAGGTTAAAGACCTTGGCCTAGAGAACAACCGTACCTTCCAACAAGAACAACCATAACTTCCATCCTAGAACGTGTATCTAAGGCGGCATTAGTAGGATCTTACCAAATTTGGTTATAGGTAGGGGAGGAGGCCCGAGCGGCCTCTTCCTCTGTAACGCTATGGACCCGGCACCCGCAAGGTGAATCCATGGAATGCTAAGTAATTCGTCTCAACAACCACACATTTTAGCTCATATATACCTATTTTATTAAAGTAGTTTCATTGAAAAAGATCTGAAGTATGAAATGAAACTATCATGACCATGAACTTCTGCTCTCCTGGTAGTTTGGAAATTCTCATATCGGTATTTATTTTATGGCAATGTGTGTTGTGGCGTTAAGTATCATGAATAGTGTAGCATGGATCACTAAAGAGTGATAATAATAGTATTTCATTCGGCCATAATATTTAAAAAAGTTGAAATAAATATAATCATTTTTAACGCTTTTCTGATGAATCTCACAAAACGTATAGTTTTGTTATGACCGAGATAAATAAAGAATTGTAACTGTTTTTAATGCGTGATAAGCAAGCATTTGGCCGCTATCTCACCTGTTGATAGTGATGATGCGGCCGAAGATGTAGCATGCTTGTCTAGAAGACACCTATTCGCTCTAGACTTAAAAACACCCAAATTATACTAATCGGGAAACAAAGACGCGGGTAATACATATATAGTATTAGATATATATAGTCTAGATAGTAATGTAGTGATTTGTTACACTTACTTCAATAGATTTATTTTACATAGCTAAAAATAAGTGCTTTATGTATCTGTAGCATTCGCACCTAGCCAAAATAGCTGGTGGCAGTGGTGGCTTAATACTACACTGCGATAATTGCAAATATATACTCAGTAAGATTTATGTGGGACTACGAGATGTCGGAGACAATATCAAACAGTAGGTACGTACCTGGGTATGCCTGTACATCTCACTTAGGTTCCATCCAAATTCTTCGCTAACGCACTCTGAAATCGCATTCCTCGCCGATGTTATTTTGTTATGTTTTCACAATTCACAACGCACGTATATGCTCCGGAGCTTTCACAAGCACCAGCCGATGTTTTGGTGTAAATTAACGCGATTAGCTACTAATTTTACCCAGATGCAAAGCTCCACGATTTTAATTAGAGCGCACTGTTCCGCAGTCGAATAGCCACTGCCTTGTCAATGACAAACTCGCATACCCACAATACCGATAGAAAATATTAAAAAGGAATAAAGTGAGATGCGGTATGCTAGATCTTTATTATAACGAAACATCTCACTATCTCGTACCCTCTCGGCATACTGCTTATTCTGAGCTAACTAAGTGACTCTCAGTAAAAAAATAATGTATCATCACAGAATAAAGAAGGTATTGTCTAAATGGAACTTACTTCGAACACTGAAAAGTATGAAAAAACTTGTGGAAGTCAGACCATGAAAATATGAGCTCAGATTTTCATGGTCTTTATTAGCATGGTATGATATCACTCCGCCACACTACTCCACAAGTGGACTATTGTAATATTTTTTATTTACCATAATGTTTTATAAAATTAATGTATAGTTTATAATATTATTTATATTTACATAATTGTAATGTAATATACTGATCTTTTAATTTGTTAACAAACGTCAAAAATGGAGGAGGTTCCCAATTCAACCTTAGGTTTTTTTTGCAGGTATTTGTGTAGCAAATCCTTTTTTTTTGTAAATGTTGAATAGATTTTGATTAATTTGTTTGTTAGGTCACGATTTAGAAGTGCTAGAATTTTATCAACATCGGTTAAGTTTGTTATAAGTTACCTTCGATTTTTCCAGTGCAGTGTAAAAATATAACGCGGACGCTGCAACTGTAATGAAGAAACATGACAATTGTCATCAGGTGAGTGACTTTACCGAATAA
Source organism: Plagodis dolabraria (assembly GCA_963854805.1). Taxonomy (NCBI): domain Eukaryota; kingdom Metazoa; phylum Arthropoda; class Insecta; order Lepidoptera; family Geometridae; genus Plagodis; species Plagodis dolabraria. The sequence continues at coordinate 25,007,687 of OY978459.1, forward strand.
TTTTTGTACTGTATCAGCCACATCGTCCACTGCTGAACACGGCCTCCCATAATAAAGCGTTCTAGGCATTAATCCACACGCTTGGCAAGCGTCTTAGGAATCGTGGTGTAAGATGGCAGTTCTTCAGAAGGTGCTACTGCTTACCCTACGGTATGTTCCCCTTCGTTGCGCCCAATGAATCCCACGGGATGATTTTGGGGGTAACTATTCTAACCCACCTGCAAATTCTATAAAATTTAAATCTAAGCATTGCCAAATACGACCAAAACCACGAAGACTGCGAAGCACTTTCCTTTCGTTCCAAGTCAGCGGTCATGAACTCAGATAAAGCCAATTTTACGTACATAAACTAAGGGGCACATCCGTAAAGTGAGAAATACACTTACGTTCAGTCCCGCCGCGCCGGAAGGTGTTTGCATAGAACTTAGCTCGAGAACTCTATTTTGAATTGTAGAAACATACAGTATCTACCTATATTTTACACAAATACAGTGTATAAACATCAGGCGTTCCTTTGGTTAGTACATGTTGCAGATTATAGGGATAGAGTTCATATTGAAACATTCATAATTCGGTTTCAATTAGCCTTGTTAAAGAAGAAACCGAAAAAGAAACTTTAACGACGTTAATGCTTTTAACCGACTTCCAAAAAAGGAAGAGGTTCCAATTCGTCTGTTTTTTTTGTTACCTCAGAACTCTTGACTGCGTGAACTGATTTTGAAAATTATTTTTTTTAAAGCTAATGCTCGTCGTTTGGTCCCATTTAAATTTTATCAAAATCGGTCAAGCCGCTTTTGAGTTACACTCCAATAACTGAAAAATATTTACCTATCATGTGATGATATAGCCGTTGAAAATGAATGACAATCGATCCCGTAAGTAGCAAGGGTGGCTACAAAGATTTTTTTTTTACCAAAAAATGGAACCGACTTCACACACAAAAGTGTGAAATAACTTGTCGAAGTCGATACCATGCGCACAATAGTGTGATAATAGGCACTTTTGAACTATCATGCTACCGAATTCAACAAGTTATTTCACACGTTTGGGTGTTGAAGTCGGTACCGGTCGGTATTTTATGGTAATTTTTTTTTCATATGTACTTTGAGTACAGTTTCACTTAGTTACCTAGACGTATAGCTAGCTATAGGTATCTAACTGTGGTTTTGCCTGAAGGTGACAATTATTGTAATCATTTTAATAATGTACATGAACCCGTTGAGCTAAGAACTGTCAGGTGGCGCTTCAATCGCAAATGCCACTATGGATATTTTAACTTATTAAATTCAAATAATATTCTATAAATTGCTACAAAGATGAAAACGTCTACAAAAATGAGAATATAATTTATAAAACTGATAAGGTCTTTTCTCCCCCTTTAGCAAGCGGATTCGTGCAGGCATTCGGAACAGTCATGCTCACGAAAATGTGTTGGCAAGCAGTGGCATCGTGTGTCGGGTCGCCCTCTTCCCTCAAAAATGGTTGAGGAGGACGATGGCTGGCACGCGAGTCAACTTGTGAACGAGTGCTGCTTGAGGACACTGGTCCGTTCGGAATGCCAGTGCAAATCTGTTTGCAACTGTTTAGTAATAGTGAATTCCTTGAAATTGTGTTCCCCTAGTATGTAAGAATGCACCCCCTATTAATGTAATTACTAAATAAATTCTCTGTTAACTTCAAAAATGGCACGGACCCCGGAGTCTGTGGAAAATGAACAAATCCAAAAAAAAAAAAAAAAAAAAAAAAAAAAAAACTGATAAGGTCTAATTAAGTCAGTATTATCTAAAATAAGGATGTAACGTAGGCTACTGATACAGCAAATACACTTTTTTAGGTTCGTACTAGAAAACTGGACCCTTTTACTAAGCCTCGTCCATCTGTCCATTAACAGGTTGCCGGTTGAAATTTTCACAGAATATGTGTCAGTATGGCGGAATGCCTAACAGTAAGAAATGATAGCAATAAAGACAAAAAGTTATAATAAAAAGGAAATGTGTTTTTTTTTGTGTTAAGGGCTGTACAACTACTAATCATTTCAAACTGTGTAAAAATAACGATTTTATAGTACTTACTACATTCTGTTTTAGCACGGAACCCTTCAATGAGCGCGACCAACTCGCACTTGGCCGATTTTCATATAGGCATTTTATTTGAGAATTAATAATGATTCTGTTTTAATAGCATTTCTGCATGCAGAATGAGAATATTAAAATTATGTGACATGGAAAAAAAGCTACAGACGGATTCGAACCCACCAATTCACATCGCTGTATTTCGCTCTACCCTTAAAATATGGTAACACCCGTCAGTAACCTCATCAAGCTTAGGGATTACTAAAAATTACAATACCCAACCGTACACTGCCTCGACGTTTTCGTACACTTTATTCATCGTCCAACGCTTGGAGATCAACAGCTTCAAGTATCAACATAAAACTAAGAGTAACAAGTAACCACGCTACCATGACTTTCCTGCAAGAGGCAAAACACCGTCTCGACAGTTTTGAAGTAGTCAGCCGCAAAATACAAATAATATCCGCCACTAGGCACCAGTGAGCGGAAATAACATATTTTATGCACAGGTCTACATGGAAACCTACTAAACTGAGGTATACTTCGCATAAAGAGCCACGGTCGCGCTTTTAGCTATTACGATACGATAATGTCGTCGTCGTGAACGTAAAGCATTTTATTGTACGTTAAATCATAGAAAAGGTACTTAGGTTTGCGTACGATGTCAAAACTGGTACTCGTATCTCAGAAAGACATAGTTATGGAATGTGAAAGCCCTGAGGATCGGTTGAGGATATATTCACAAGATAGCAATAGATTTCTAATATTGTTTTAATTAATTACTAATATAAAGGGGTTAAACTAAAAGTCATGGGAAAACAGGGAGCAATCCAACACATCTGTCAAAAATCCATAATAGCGGATTCAATATGGGCACCATAATAATATACAGCATTTTGACCCCACTGAAGCTCGACCTGAACAGCAAACCTATAAAATATCTGTTTTGTTCGACAGTTACTTATCTCCGAAGGAGATTAGACAGAAGCACCCATTAATCACCAGATGTTTTTCTTACCTTGTGGTCATACAAGACCCTATTATTAACACGAAACAATGCATATTTATCTCTATCTGTTTTAATACAATAAAATGTAACGCATTCTTACGTCAAATGTCAGCTGTCATACTTGACAGACCGCCTCTTTTCTCTCTCCAAAAAATAGCTATGGCTGTAAAAGTTTGTACTCACTATTTAATATTCTAAAATAAAAGTTTCCCTTAAAATCTCACAGTTTTTCTTCGCTTTGGTATCCTTACCTCTGATACTATTATCAACGAAAATAAGGCTATGTGGCAGGCCAAGTATATCCCGGTATATAATTTTAGAAAAACTGGTGCTTGATCCAAGTGTTTCCCTCATCAATGGGACACACATCCTTGTAAGCTGGCAAGACCTTAGACATCGTCCATGTGTGCCACGGAAATACTAACCCATAAGTTGCCTATTATAACAACCCCCCTTGTGGAGGCTGTTTTCAGCAGTGGACAATGAGGCTAGTACAGTACATTATATTTTAAATACCAAGTGTTACAACTCAGTGAAGTTTAGCATTACTCATAATAATAGCCTTGAAACTAATATCTATCTTGGCTTCTGGTTTGCCAGATTACCGTAAAGTAAGAAACTTAATATAATTATTATTTCGTAAAATATTTTTTATGTGATTATACTCATCAGTACTAATATTATAAATGCGAAAGTAACTCTGTCTGTCTGTCTGTCTGTCTGTTACGCTTTCATGCCAAAACTACTGAACCGATTTGAATGAAATTTGGTATGGAAATAGTTTGAGACCCGGGAAAAAACATAGGATAATTTTTATCCAACTGCGCAAAAAGAGGTTAATGTATTTGCGCAATAACCATACGCGCGGGAGAGCCGCGCCCGGAAAGCTAGTATGCAAATAAAATAAATGATAGTCCTTAGAAAAACTGTCAAAATACAAGCATGCATGGATGGCCATCCATACAAACTGTCCCGCTGGAAGTTATCATTTTCACTGCTCTTACAAAACCTACTACCACAACCAAAAGTTTTATCGTAAATATTGAATATCTTGCGATATAAAAGGACATGGCACTTGGATGCTGGACACCGACAGTGCACCCTCAAACGCTATCTTATGGTAATATTTCTCGCAAGCCCCGTTGCCATCGTAATACAATGCTGAAACTATATTTTTGTTTGTTTTGATAAGTGCTTATGACGAATTCTCATAGACACTGGCTCAATAATATTTCTTTGACACTAAATTATTTGCCGAACCCAAAGCGAGAGGTCAAGAAGCTGAACTCAAGAGTTGTGCGTTCCGCGTTCATTGTACTACACAGCGAGTTGTAGAGTTCTTCAGTTCAATCAGTTTCTTCTACATTGAAGTAACAAGATCAGACGAACGATAAATCTTTGCTAGGTTGTACATTGTCATTTGCATAGGCCCTTTATTTTAAACCGTGCGTAGTGAGGTCTCGGAGTCTACTGGGAACAATCAGCGTTTGTATGTTTGTATATTTCTGTTTGTATGTATTATATTTGTCCGACGATGACCTGATTACCGTTAGTCCTACCACCACCAATTTTTTATAGTTAATAGAGTAGGCCAATAACATTTTTAAGTTCAAATATGAGCCAATTTGGTCAAATAGTACGTAAATATCACCGTTAAAAGACACGTGGTGCAACCTAACGTACATATTCTGTACCAATATATTTTTTTTCATTTTACAGATTTGGCTTTACACGTTTTTGATGATTGTTTTGTCGTCTAATGGTTATTTGAGGCACTTGGTTAAAGATTTGAGATAATATTTCTAGATGGCTATTTGCTATAGCATATACCAAAATATATGGAAAATCTGACTTTCATGAAATGCCTCAAGTAAGGTTCAACCAAAAAAACCTACAAGTTATAAGTAAACGAATTGATTTAATTCACGATTATTCAAGGAAAGGCAGGTAGCGGAAAAAGTGCTTTAAATAGCCTCCATGCAAGGGTTGCTTGTCGAGATATCGCGAGGTCCACTTCGGGGCGAACTACAAGTTTAAACATATACTTGCTAACCTGCCAAGAGGTGTTCTGCCATATCAATTATTTCTAGTGAATATTTTGGTTCATAAAACATAACGAATGTATTGTGTGTATGGGGATGGGCTCTATTAGGGAAAGAGGAATGGTGGGCTGTAAAAGATAGCTATTCACAAAAAACAAACATTCATTTTCTGAATTCAGTTTATTTCATTGACATATTGTTTGATTAAAAGTGAGTACGCCTTTATTAACAAAATACTATGAACTATGTATAATACTACAGCTACTACAATAAAAGCATTAAGACAACCCATAAGTCATTGAAGACTCACAGGCAGTCTATTTGGACTGCCTGTGAGTCATTTTCCCTAGCGTGCTGGCAGCATTGCCCCGTTGAATTGCAATGCTTACTAAAAATAAATTTTAAGTAAAAAAAAATGTTTGCAAAAAATTGAACCGACTTCAACACCCAAAAGTGTGAAATAACTTGTTGAAGTCGGTACCATGATAGTTAAGTTGGTACCAAAAGTACCTATTATCACAATTATTCTGTTCGCACAACTTTTTTTTACACCCTTTTCCCATCATCATCGATCCCGTAAGTAGCAAGGGTCCCAACCCTTGCTACTTACGGGATCGATTATGATTCTATAGATAGGTTTTTCAGGTATTTTAGTGTATAACTCAAAAACGGCTTGACCGATTATGATGAAACTTAAAATGTAACCTAACGACAAGCATCACCTTTCAAACAAAAAAAGAATTTTAAAAAATCAGTTCATTCAACCAGAGTTCTGAGGTAAAAAATAAAAAAAAATACAGATGAATTCAGAACCTCCTCTTTTTATAGAAGTTGTGTTATGTTATGTCTAAATACTAAGGCTAAGATTCAGAGACAAGTCTAAGCGTGAACTAATGTGTTAATCCGTTAAAATGTAGTGCTTAGCCTCATAATTGTATTCAGAGACGTTGGGTACAGCGCTTAAACTTAGCGCGTGCTATGCTAAGCCAAGTAGTGGAAATCGACTACTTTAGCCAGTCTCATAACAGGAGTGGCGCCGCCAAGTGAGATACTGTATGGTGCAAAAAGTTCTTCAGGAACTTGTTTCGTAAATTGAAAAAGGCACTTATTTTGTTTCACTCACTCCAATCACATTTTATATACTGTTGTTCTTGTCCTTTTCTTTTTATATCACGATGCACAGATAAACAAGAACCGGTAAACGTTCCATAAGTGAAAAATGTGCCATAGATAATAGAGTGTGATCAAAACAAAGAGCAAGGTAAGTAGGACTTAGACTATATCTCTGAATATGAAATTTAAAGATTGGCTTAGCCGACGCTTGGCTAAGACTGGTCTTAGACCGTCTTAAACAAATGTCTCTGAATCACAGCCTAAGTATCTAGCAAGCCTTTCCCTATATGAAATATATTGTGTGCCTATTGAAGGTATATCACCTTCCACTTATAGGTACTCCAAAAAATTGTACTTACTAATCTAAACTATTTAAATATTATAAATTAAACGGCAACATCTCAACAAATTGAACAGCTAGGGATCGAATACGTCGAACCGGGTTTCAGACTGCCGGCGGCGGGCTTGCAAACGCACTCGCCCTCATGATAATCATCTGATATGCTCGAAGCTCGTGTCTACGTATTCTGACCTTAACATGTATGTTTTATTAGTTATTTTTTTTATATTCAAGTATTTTTTTTATATTACAAACGCTAGGCCTGATTCGAGCTCTGCCTATGACAGCTGCAGTTTGTCACATGTGGCGAAATACACTGCTCCCATAACCTGATACAAAGTTATAAGTTTCATGTGCCTGTAATTTCACTGCCACCCATACCTATCAAAGCAAAAATCTGTAATGCAAACATTGCTTGGCGGTTCAAATAATTATGGTGCCAGTATACCCCTAAGAAATTGTAGAAAGAGTTGAACTGCTACTAAAAACTCGTGTGAAGCAGTGATGGCTCAGTGGCATTGGCTATGGACCGCCGCGCAGCAGGTTCATGGTTCGAATCCCACCGCGGGCTTCAGCTTCACTGCTTGGTGGAAGAGCATTTTGCAAATGCCCGCCTGGCTAGCGACAACTCTCAAGTAGAAAATCTGACGCCAAGCGCTTAACGGTGTGTTGCGACAGCTGTCCTTGAAAGCCAGTAATACTAGGTTTAAGCCAGTCAAAAAAACGATTTCACGAGTATATCTTTCAAAAATAATTTATGCTAGCTATTTACAGCGACAATAGCTAAATATGTATATACCGCCTAGTAGATAAGCAACTTATTTCATTAACTTTCGTAAAAATTAGATACAAGGAATGTATTAATATATAATTGCATCGTTACCCGTGTTATCAATACCCAGATTGTTTCATTATCAATATAATCACTTCCACTAGAATTACGTGGCTGAGCCCAATTAGATTATACTCTTCTTATATAACAACACAATCGTTTGATATCTGTGCAAGCTTGAATCAAAGATACTAACATATAAGAAATGTGTGAAGGTAACATGTTTGTGCATAACATTTATATATTAAAATTATAGACATATGGGGGATAATATTTCCTCTCCTAGCAATTATGTGACGTAATCCGCTAAATATGCGTCATTGCAAACTTTATACAGAAATTTATTTAAAGTATCCGATTTCCAACCTCAGGCTAGCGATCACCCTCAAGAAAAAAAATTGTCGCCAAGCAAATAACGGTCTACGTATTCTGACCTTAACATGTATGTTTTATTAGTTATTTTTTTTATATTCAAGTATTTTTTTTATATTACAAACGCTAGGCCTGATTCGAGCTCTGCCTATGACAGCTGCAGTTTGTCACATGTGGCGAAATACACTGCTCCCATAACCTGATACAAAGTTATAAGTTTCATGTGCCTGTAATTTCACTGCCACCCATACCTATCAAAGCAAAAATCTGTAATGCAAACATTGCTTGGCGGTTCAAATAATTATGGTGCCAGTATACCCCTAAGAAATTGTAGAAAGAGTTGAACTGCTACTAAAAACTCGTGTGAAGCAGTGATGGCTCAGTGGCATTGGCTATGGACCGCCGCGCAGCAGGTTCATGGTTCGAATCCCACCGCGGGCTTCAGCTTCACTGCTTGGTGGAAGAGCATTTTGCAAATGCCCGCCTGGCTAGCGACAACTCTCAAGTAGAAAATCTGACGCCAAGCGCTTAACGGTATGTTGCGACAGCTGTCCTTGAAAGCCAGTAATACTAGGTTTAAACCAGTCAAAAAAACGATTTCACGAGTATATCTTTCAAAAATAATTTATGCTAGCTATTTACAGCGACAATAGCTAAATATGTATATACCGCCTAGTAGATAAGCAACTTATTTCATTAACTTTCGTAAAAATTAGATACAAGGAATGTATTAATATATAATTGCATCGTTACCCGTGTTATCAATACCCAGATTGTTTCATTATCAATATAATCACTTCCACTAGAATTACGTGGCTGAGCCCAATTAGATTATACTCTTCTTATATAACAACACAATCGTTTGATATCTGTGCAAGCTTGAATCAAAGATACTAACATATAAGAAATCTGTGAAGGTAACATGTTGTGCATAACATTTATATATTAAAATTATAGACATATGGGGGATAATATTTCCTCTCCTAGCAATTATGTGACGTAATCCGCTAAATATGCGTCATTGCAAACTTTATACAGAAATTTATTTAAAGTATCCGATTTCCAACCTCAGGCTAGCGATCACCCTCAAGAAAAAAAATTGTCGCCAAGCAAATAACGGTGTGTTCCGGTAGCTTTCCTTGAGAGCCAGTAATTCTAGGATAAACCTGTTTAACACCTTCGATCACATCATCACTTACCATCAGGTGAGATTGTGGTCAAAGGCATACCTATCAGCGTTAAAATAAATTAAATAGAAATAGAACCATAATATTAAAAACGGGCCTGGTGCGAGTTGGACAAAAAAAACAGACACAAAACACAGTTTGGTAAATACAAATATAATTACTATTCGTATAAGGTACTACTAAATTATGGTACAGAATTCTTGGTCCAACACCAAAACCGACACGTTATTGTATGGTTTTTAAATTGTAATAATAATTAAAACACTATGATTCCAAAATTGAAAGAAAAAAAAATTACAAACTATACAAATTCAATCAAAACAAATTGACACCAAAAATGCACTGAAAATAAATAAACCAAACCATTGTATACAGTTGTTTTCTGCATTCTACATCGACAAGTGAAAATAAGAACATCATCAATGTGGACGAAGCCAATAACGCATAAATCAAATACTCTTTAGATCTCACTTAAATTTAAATGGAATCACATGACAAGAACCAGCTTCCGAATATAAACAAAATACATCAAAATCGGTACACCCTCTAAAAATGAGTTAACACAAACAAAAACACAGTCGGAACACATGGTGAGGTTCTTGGTAACAGATTTTGTTCCTAAGAGTGGTACCCGGTAACCCGGTATTTATAATGGGTACTTTACATTATTTTCTCAAAAATGGTATGTAATGTTGCCATAATATCTCTTAAGACTATCCAGAAAGTGAACTCTACCGGAGACTTATTCACAACTGTCCAGTAAGAAGCTATATTTTAAATTTGGAATCTCTGGACAGTAGGTCATCCTCTTTAGATCTACTTGGAAAAAAAAACACAGATATATATTTTTTTCCTATCTCGGAATTGGACTCGGACGTCTTGCGCAGACACAGATTAGAGTTTCGCCATTATAACATGGTTATAGGAGGGAGGCTCCAAATATATGTCTATCTCTCATTTTGGTATGACATTTTGTGAGATAGATTTCTTTATTCTCGACCCTCGGCCTCGTATATAACCGGACCTCATCTGCGGTTCAATCCAGATAACTCATACTTGTTTAGGAAGGCTTACTTACTGGATTCTGCAGTAATGTACTCGTACTATAACGCAATAGGTATTTCACAACATTGTTAAAGCGCTCATAGCGTAGCTTGCTCCGTCGTCGATTTTAACCATTAAGGTCATGACTTGTATGGATAAGAGCTGGGTATATTTACTACGAAGACAAGACTGAGTGCTTTGGAAGGCAGGGAACCCTTCAGTCTTATCTTAGGACGGCAGTCGACGTAGGATGGTGGTATGTCATAGATCAAGCAGAGAATCTGTACCCAGGAACTTAACCATTAGGTCCGGCGACTGGCCTTGAAAGCCATAACTCTAGGTTAGCTTGAACAGTATCTTCGACAACATCATTACCTGCTACCAGGTAAGATAATGGCTAGCGCTATCGGCTTTAAAAAAAACAGGCGAGCAGTGCCACTAAGAAAAGTAGTATTACGTTAATCGATATCGTTATCTACAATATCAGTATAAACAGACCGATTTGTTTTAATTATCAGAACACTAAATGGACTAATCGTAACCAGTGGCTTTAAATTTTTAGAACAGCAACAAATATGTTGCGTTATATATTATTTGGTTTAATTAGTATTGTAATATGGGTTAGTGGGGAGAAGGATGCTGATACTAGAAAACTCCACTTGGAAGGGCTTGGGACTGTGATCGGGGAGAAGTTTTGGGATGGAGAGTATTATGAATTCCTTGGTATCCCGTACGCGACTGCTCCCAAAGGGCGGGATAGATACAAGGTTGGTACTTACCACTTTTTGGCTGTTATACAAGACAACGATTTATCGAAACAATTTATCTGTGCAGTCCCTTTGCGCAGTTTAATCCAATATGTGTTATACTAGATTTCCGGGCGCGGCTCCGCTCGCGCGTATGTTGGTTATCGCGCAAAAACATTAACCTCTTTCTCCGCAGTTGGATAAAAACTATCCTATGCTTTTCCCGGGTCTCAAACTATTTCCATACCAAATTTCATTCAAATCGGTCCAGTATTTTTGGCGTGAAAGCGTAACAGACAGACAGACAGAGTTACATTCGCATTTATAATATTAGTACTGAATAGTACTGAATACTGAATAGTACTATAGTACTAATGTGAACCCGTGCGCTCGTCCTTGTTCTTTTGGATAGTAATAGGTACCTAACCGGTATTTTTTTTACGTAATAGATATCTGTTGTTATATATTGAAGGTTTACTTACTAGTAATAATAAACATAGAAAAGGGAAATAAGGAACTCGGAATATGACAAAAGTTATTTACCAATATTTTTTTACAATGACGCATGCTCCGATTGCAATGCAAAATTACAACAAGGGGAAAAATTATAGTTGTGTGTGGGATTCGAACCTGCACCTTCATACCCTATAGGCGGGGTATGGTCTAACCCCTTTTTTTGGTAGGGAAATGACTTTGCACTGCCCTTCCACCACGGGGGTCGTTGAAGGAGATGGGTGGAGCTTAGACCCACTAAAACCTCCCCGTGAGCAATCCTCCGCCGTTGTGGGGCAAGATAAGGTCGCGTTAGCAAGCACCAACTTGCCCCTGACCTCTAAGCCAACATGACATATGACTAATAACTCTAATTTTTGGCCGGGGAAGTGCTGCCATATTTTAACAACCAAGCAGTAATGTTCTCATTACTGTGTTTGAAGGATATGAAGCCAGTGAAATAACAGGCTTATGTTGACATCTCTCAGGGTTAAGGACGTGGTAACTATTATTTAATCTGTGGTTATTGACGCAGTACAGTTGGTTTTTGTCCGAAATGAGTCTCTAAAAGGCACAGGTTACCGCGCAGCAGGTCCGTGGTTCAAATCCCGCCGTGGTCTTTGAGCTTCACTGCGTGGTGGAAGGGCATTTTGCGATTGTCCGCCTCGCTAGCGACTAGAACTCAAGAAGAAAATCTGTCGCCAAGCATAACGGTGTGTTCCGGCAGCTGTCCTTGAGAGCAAGTAATTTTAGGTTAAGCCTGTTAACACCTACAACCACATCATTACTTACCATCAGGTGGGATTGTGGTCAAAGGCTTTACCAATCAACAATGAAAAAGATTTTTATATTTTTTTTATGACATTATCAAGTGTTTTTTTTTTGTGTATCGTGGTGGAAATATCACCGTCCCATATTGGTAGTCTAGATATGTAATCAAAATAATTAAGAATCTAATAAGGCAATGCTGACAGCATGCTGGGCACACTGCCAACTGGTAGTGGGCTGGAGCATTTGGACGACTGCCTTTGAGTCTGCAATGATTTGTAGGTTGATTAAATGCTTGCATTGTAGTAGCTGTAGTGTTGTATATAGTTCGTAGTATTTTGTTTATAAAGGCATACCGCTAGCTTAAAAAAACTTAGAAATAATAGATAAGCTATATGAGTTAACTTGTATATATTAACAAGGTGTTTTACGGCATCTGTCCATGAGAGTCAGATATCTATATAGATACTGCATCACCACGTATCATCAGGTGAGTTTTTTTTTTATGCCTGATAGGTTCACCTCTAACCACTATCTCACCTGATGGTAAGCGATGATGTGGTTGAAGATGTTGTTCAGGCTAACCTAGAATTACTGGCTCTCAAGGACAGCTGTCGGAACACTAATTAGGTGCTTGGCGACAGATTTTCAATTTGAGGGTGGTAGCTAGCCAGGCGGGCATTCGCAAAATGCCTGCCATCCTAAGACAACAACCGGGACTGACGGCTTAACGTGCCCTCCGAAGCACGGAAGCGCTCAGTAGTAATGTCCAACCAGCGGTCACCCATCCAAGTCATGACCGAGGCGGACGTAACTTTGCTGATCGTTTCAGAATGGCTAAGCAAACTTCGCTACGAGCGCTTCAGATAGTGGTCAAACGCTAAGCCATCAGCTTTCTATACAAACAGTACTTACTGCTTAAGTCATATAAACTTAACAATAATAATGTGTCTGATGTATGTAATACTGAACAAATTTCGTATCATGGTAAGTTTATTTATTTCAAAAAAGGAAGGGGTTCTCAAATCGGTTGCATTTTTTTTGAATGTTTATTATCTCATTTCAATTTTCGAACCGTTGTAATTTTAAAAGATATTCAAATTAAAAAATATTATTACAATCAATTTTAATATTCCGATAGTCATTTTATCAAAGTCAATTCAGTTTTTCAAAGTTTGGTTTTCAAATCGTAATTCTAACTGGATACAGCACCTGTGGTATTTACTTGGAGTAAATAAAACCAAATGTCGTTTCATACTTTTCAGATGTGAAGTTGGTAATTTTATTTTAAGTTATTAATAATTAGTTAGTTGATAAATATTATAATTATAATTTTTTTAATGTTAATAATAATTAGGTACTTAACATAAAAAATATATAATTATCGATGGTTCGTTTAAAACTATTTCTTTTTCAGGCTCCTCTCCCACCAACACCGTGGGAAAAAGATTTGGAAGCTAAAGGTGGACTCATTATTTGCCAGCAAGTGTACCACTCTGACCAAGAAGAGGAAGAAGACTTACTTTACGGTACCGATGAATGTCTCGTATCTAGTTTCTTTATGCCAAAACTAGCAAGCGAAAAAAATCTTGTACCTATAGTTGTATATATACACAGTGGTGGTTTTTGTGGTGGAAGTGGTAACATGGCTAAATTCCACCAATTAGCTAGACACGATATCCTTGTAGTAAATTTCAACTACAGAGTTGGCGCAATAGGTTTTGCTTGTCTTGGAACTGAAGATATACCTGGAAACGCAGCTCTGAAGGATATAGTAGCCGCTCTCAAGTTTATCAAAAAGTACGCCAAAACTTTTGGAGGAGATCCTGATGATATAACAATCGCTGGATATAGTGTCGGTTCAACTTTAGCAGAGATTGTAGCACTATCAGGGGAAGCAAAAGGATTGTTTAACAAATTAATATTGGACAGTGGATCAGCCCTTACTCCATATGCTATCAACAGACATCCTATTGAAACGGCAAAGAACATTGTAAAGGGTATTGGTTATAAAGACACTGGATATCTTGATGATTTAAATGAATTTCTCCTCGAAGCTGATACTCGAGATCTTCTCGATCGTAGTAGGAACTTCTTTTTAAAGAACAGTACATTTGGTTTCGCTCCTTGTATTGAAAATCCATCAAACCCTGGAGCTGTTTTGGTAGAATCACCGATTGAAATTCTCAAAAAGGGAAAATATGGTGATTTTGCACTTATGATTGGTTTTGGCAATATGGAAGGTATAAGTCGTACTAGTAAGTTTAATGATTGGAGAGGACTAATGAATCAAAAATTCCAAGACTTTTTACCTGCAGACTTAGTTTTTGATAACGAGAAAGAAAGAGATCAATTTATTGAAGAAGTTAAGAAGTACTATTTCGATAGTAAGACTATTACTCTTGACTCTGCGCAAGGGTATATTGACTATTTTTCTGACTCTATGTTCAAATATGGTTTTATGAAATCTGCTAAAATGCATGCTGAGAACTTAAAACGACCTATTTTTTTGTATGAATTTACCTATGTAGGGAAATTAAATACCAAACATGAATATATGGACAGAATAAGAGGAGCTAGTCACAGGGACGCTTCTGCTTATGTTCTTGACTTCTATGACTGGACAAGGAACTACACAGACATGGACAGAAGAGATCTTATGACTGCAATGTGGGCTGATTTTGTCAAAGCAGAGTAAGTATTTGAAATTTAATTCCATGTTTGTTGGTTTTTGTTTATCAACCTAGGAAAGTACTTAAACATTTTAAAAATCTGAAATACATTTTTGACCCACTTCAAAAGAAGAGAGGAAGTTCTTCATTTTCATTCAAGATCTAATTTATTATGTTCGTTACCCCAAAACTGCGTCATAAACCGGTTTAGATTTTTTTTCCATTATTTGCATCGTCTTCTTTCGGGTTATTTCTATTTCTTCTTCTTTAAGTGCCTCTCCATTAATGAAGTTTGGCAGTCAGCTTATTAAAATTTTCCTTGTCAAGCGCCAATCTGAACAGTTGCTCGACGAACTTAATCCCTGTCCACTCCCTGATATTACGGAGCCAAGACATTTTGCGTCTACCCGATTTTCGCTTCCCGAGTATAGTTCCCAACATGATGATCTGTAGGAGGGAGTAACGATCATGCTGGAGAACATGTCCCAGGTAGGCGACCTTTCTCTGGTTAATAGTCCGGATAAGTTCGAGGTTCTTTCCCATACGGCGCAAAACTTCCATTTATTTCTATAGATTATCTATTATTAGTATTTTATATTTTACAGCCGCGGAAATTGGTTTATTCTTAAAATATGTATGGTTGGAAAATAATTTATTTTTAATTGAATTCTACAAATAAGTATTGCCGTAGTATTATTGTATTATTATGTTCTATGGTATTGCTCTAGTCGCTTGTTTTCTTTTGGTACCAGGTTTTTCCATCGTTAATTTGTGGCTTTTGCGACTATATGTTAAGATGGGTGTGCATGTAGTTGTGTCCACACAAAATTAGTTTCATCATATTATTATAAATAACTGAAAACAAACCTGTTGCAGTCAATTATTGAATTTCAGTAAACTTTGTATGCATGGATAGGTATAACCATATCTATGCTAATGAATAGATTCAGGCGTCACTTTGCGGAAATCCATATTTAATAATAACAGATATTTTTAAAAGTATCTTTAAAAAACATTAAATAATATTTAAATAAAACACTTAAAAAGTATAATAATATATATCTAGTGACAATACCGCCTAATATTTATTAAGCGCACGATCTCGATGTCTCGATCGTGCGCTCGGTGATTCAAGACTTCCTGAAGATGCTTCGTTTAGAAGCGAAACTAGTCGGATATTCTTCCGGTTAGGCTGCGTGATGTTTGTGACGTCAAGTAGATAACATGAAAATTAAGCGGAATTGTCACTAGATATATATTTTTATACTTTTTTAAGTGTTTTGTTTATATATTATTTAATGTTTTTTAAGATACTTTTAAAAATATTTGTTATCATCCTATTTATGCTTTTCGTATGCCTGTTTTCCGTACAATTTTGTACTGTCAAATTGATTCGGTAAAAACTGTTTTTTAAAAAAAAATTAAATAAGCAATAATACGACTCTCCAATTTATTACAACACAACAACAATCAGTATTAGGCTCAAAGACATAGCTTCAAAGTTTCTCCGAGTTTAAACTCATTTAAAATATTACAAGCGCTCGTAGTGAAGTTTGCTTAGTTAAGCAACGTTTGCCGCGGTCATGAGTTGGATAGGTGACCGCTAGTCACATTACTACTGAGTGCTTCCTTGCTTCGGAGGGCACGTTAAGTCGTCGGTCCCATTTGTTGTCTTAGGATGGCAGTCATTGTAGCATGGTGGTAGGGCATTTTGCGAATGCCTGGCTAGCTACCACCCTAAAATAGAAAATCTGTCGCCAAGCACCTAAATGTGTGTCCTGGCAGCTGTCCTTGAGAGCCAGTAATTATAGGTTCTTTAATAGATGATAGATTACATAGTTACATAAGCGATCTTCGTCGTGGTGCCATTACCTAGTCTATTAATTTAACCGCCAAGCTGTAGTGTTTACATTGCTTTGTTCTAATTTAATTGTACTAGTACTGTTACAAGAACTATGAGACTCAATATACCTATTGAGTGACAAACGCACACTGCGTGTATTGTGTTGGTATTTAAAAATATACATTTTTGTCATAGTTAGGGGCTGAAACGTTACATCTGGCGTGCAAATAGCTTCACCGATATAAATAATCATAAATAATTTTAAAATTATATACTTTCAGAAACCCAACTATTTACGAGACCTCTTTACTCAAAACCAAATGGCTGCCATACACAAACAAAGATCCAAAATATTTAGACATTGGTGACCAACTAGTAATGAAGAAAGATTTATTCTCAAAGGGTTATCAATTTTGGGACAAAGTGTATAAGAAACATTACTGGAATCCAACTGCTGTGAATCCCGATGCGTATAAGAGAAGACCAAAATCAGCAAAGACTGATAACGAAAAAGTAGTTCCAGAATCTTCTGATAAAACTACGACAAAAACTGACAGCAAACCTGTTGCAGTCAATGCAGATAGCTCTCCACCTTCACCGAACTCTGAAACTAAACCTAATCCGGAAGCTAAAGCCGGAGGCTCTAAAATAGAAACAAAACAGAAGTCTGAAGAAACTAAGACAAATGCTAAAGAAAAAACTGCTTCTACTGATCCAAAAAAATCAGGACAAAAACCCGTAACAGCTAAACCTGCGGATGAAAAACCTTCTGAGGCCACAAAATCAGGACAGAAACCTGTAGATACTAAACCTATTATTAAAAACCCTGGTACACCTACTGCTTCTACCACAAAGCAAGGTAACAAAGAAGAGGTGAAGAAATAAATTTAAATAGTTTCTAAAATAAATACTTCTATTTTATTTTCTACTTCTATCTACTATTCCCGGCTAAATATCATAAGAACAGCTCAAGGAATTTTATACTCGTATATTTCAGTTAAATGTGGGAAGTATGATACGACTAAATAAAAATATTATAAAAACTCATGTTTATATATTATGATTGTGATATTTTAGTATCAGAATAATCAATAACTATGTGTCGATAGCACGATCGACAATTCCACTATAATATCCATATAATAAGTATAAAAGACATAACCGTTACTATTTTTCTGGCTTTGAATGTAATTATCCTTCAGGATTGTGCGTGTGGTGCGTCCGTCGCGTTTCATCACACAATATGAGAAGGCTTCCGCACAGTACAAATATCTTGGAGTCTTACATGAGCACTGTATAGTGTCCGATAGAAGCCGAAACAATTATTGTCGATTTTGCAATCAACTCATAGTAAGTTATTTGTAAAACCCGTGTTTTACATTGATGAAATAGGACGGCATTTATTTTTATTTGAAATAAAGTCCGAAAGCATTTTGGAAATCCTCGGAGCAGTTCACCACAAAATTGTACATTTGCTATTCAAAATAGAGTAGGCTCTGACACCCCTTGGGGTTGAAAAATATATTTTCAATCCTTATTGCAATGAACTCGCGAAATATTCTGGATATTCACAAAGAAATGGGAGACTCTTGTTTAGAGGTGTCAGTCACAGGACGGGACATGGTGTAAGTTGTGAGAGACAGGGATTTGAAATAATGTAGATTACCTACGCTTTAATATTCTTTCGAAAATGTTACGTTTTAGTATTCTGTTTGTTAACCTGTAACAAAGCCTAACGTGCTGTCCGTATGTAATACTTTTAAATGGCTGCATCTCTTGAAACATACTAGGTATCCTATTGAAGTTTCAGAGAATATGATATGAAACAAATAATAAAGGGAAGATATAGTAAAATGTTTAGGCTGGTTTGATCCCCATTGCAAAAGCGTATGAAATTGATGACTTTTTAGAACACAAAAGTGCTTGGGAAATTCCACCTCTGCCAAAGCAACACCTATGTAATAAATATTGTAATCATTTTGTAAAACTTACAAATTGTAAGAGAGCGAAAGACATACAAAAAGAATGACGCCGAGTTTCTTGTCCGTTCTTCTCGAAATGGCTCCATACCATTTTTGCTGAAAAAGGCAGTAGTACGTAGTATTATTACCAATAATATTTCAGTGGCAGTAGAATATTTTAATATTATAAATGAAATTGACGTTAATAAGACTCGTAAACGCCGAAATTGAATAAATGATCTTGACCTTGACTTTGAAATTCATGGGCTCATTGCCCAGTACGAGGTGCTTGGATGGCATACAGTTATATAATGAGTCTTTGACCTTTGAAGTTTTGACCATATTATCACGTACTATAACTGTATGCAATCAGAGATCAGAAGAGATAGTGGTTATGTAAAGTAAGTGTGTGAGTGGGTTACCTAATTTCGCAGGTTTACGCTTTAGTACCCAAGTTTTTTCGTATTTAAATAAAGACATAAAGGTCAGTTTTATAACCTGAAGATATTAATCATATATTATATAAATTTGTTTATAAGGTAGTTACGTAAGATCATGCATTGAAATGACATTAAGTGTTGATCGTATATCAGTCTACCAGCTCGAGCAGATAGTTTCATTCTTATTGAGTAGATGTCGCTTCACGTCACAAGGCGTGCATTCTAATGGTAGGTAAATTTGACTGTCAACACTTGATTCCATTGAATAATTTGGTAATGATAAAGAACGGTATTGCGGGGTTGATCATTGTATGTAAGATTATATGGTTATATGAGACATGAGTTTTTGATAACAGTGTTTGAGGGTATCTTGTTCTTGTTCTAATATAACGTCGATGCAATCAAGCTACGCAATACGTTGCGTAATACAATACGTAATACTATGCTGAAACGTAAATTGAAATACTATGCTAAAAATATGCCGAAAAGGATCGACATTTAATTGGGAGGACAAAGAACAATACATATTATTTGAAGGCTACAAAACTCATTTGATCTCTAACTTTCATAACTTAAACCACAACCCCAAGAAGCATTTGCATAAGAGGGAGTTAAGTACCTTTAGATTTTTTGTTAGCTACGTTTTTGAACGGAGTTTGTGAAAGACGTTTACGTGGCAGTAAGTATGTAGTCATAGGGGGCGACTATTGTACTACTAGGTAAAAGTAATGAAGATAAAAGTAATGAAGCGCTCGTAGCGAAGTTTGCTTAGCCATTCTGAATTGATCGGCAAATATAAGCAACGCCCGCCGCGGTCATGAGTTGGATGGGTGACCGCTTGTGACATTACTACTGAGCGCTTCCGTGCTTCAGAGGGCACGTTAAGCCGTCGGTCACGGTTGTTGTCTTCGGATGGCAGTCGTTATAGCATGGTGGTAGGGCATTTTGCGAATGCCCGCCTGGCTAGCTACCACCCTCAAGTAGAAAATCTGTCGCCAAGCACCTAACGGTGTGTTCCGGCAGCTGTCCTTAAGAGCCAGTAATTCTAGGTTAACCTGAACAAAATCTTCGACCACATCATCACTTACCATCAGGTGAGATAGTGGTGAAAGGCTAACCTATCATAATAAAATAAAATAAATAAATAAATACTTACTGTATCAGCCGGATTGTCCAGTGCTGAACACAGTCTCCCCAATTTAAGAAGGTTTTGCCATAATCTCCATTTGGCAGACGTCTTGGGAATCGCAGTTTATGACAGCAGTTCTTCATAAAGCGCTGCTGCCCACCTTCCGGTATTTTACCTTTAGTCACCTATTACATAGACTCTCTACACCCAACAGATAGCAGTGGGGGAGTGACATAAAAACTTACCAAAAATATAAATGTACACAATTGCGCACGTTTTCTATTCTTCTTTTTTATGCCTGATAGTTTAGCCTTTGAACACGATCTCACCTGATGGTAAGTGACGATGTGGTCCTAGGTGTTGTTCAGGCTAACCTAGAATTACTGGTAATGATAATGATAACTTAATTTCCACGTATCACAAACATTGTAATTATTTTTAGGATGTAGTATGATTTCGTTTTAGAGTTCCATACCCAAATGGCCAAACGGAGCGGCATTAATGAGATTCGTTTGTTTGTCTGTCAGTAAGTCCGTTCTTATGTCATGTCATGTTTTGGGCTCATTGAAGTTATGAGTGTTAATAATTTGAAGATACCACTGAGCGTGTGGATCAAATTACCCAAAGACGACTAGAATATTAATAAAATAATTTTTCAGCGATTTTATTTATTACAAATTTACAACGAGAGGAAAAGTGATAATCATGTGCGGGATTCGAACCCGCGCCACCCGCCTCCATAGCCGGGGCATGCTCTATCCGATGAGCCACCATGACATATCGCATGACTCTAATTTGTCCTATGGGGATGGAGCGACATCTATACTTCAACTTCCGTTGTACCACATGCATACAAGAGATTTTTTTACAATTAGCTTTAAACTTGTTAACGACGACGCAACCCTATTATTTAAATTTATTTTTAACCGACTTTCAAAAAAGGAGGAGGTTCTCAATTCGTCTGTATTTATTTTTTATGATTGTTACCTCAGAACTCTTGACTGGGTGAACCGATTTTAAAAATACTTTTTTGTTTGAAAGCTGATGCTTGTCGTTTGGTGCCATTATACATTTCATCAAAATCGGTCAAGCCGTTTTTGAGTTACACTCTAATAACTGAAATATAGTCGTTGACCATGAATGTCAATCGATCCCGTAAGTAGCAAGGTCACTAAAAAGAGTAAAAATTTTTTTTTTACCGAAAATGGAACGACTTCAACACCCAAAAGTGTGAAATACCTTGTCGAAGTCGGTACAATGCGCACAATATTGTGATTATAGGTACTTTTGAACTATCATGGTACCGACTTCAACAAGTTATTTCGCACTATTGGGTGTTGAAGTCGGTTCCATTTTTTTGTAATATTTTTTTTTGTCAGTGGAGTGTCTTCTACTATAGCTTATTAAACAGAGTACATTTTTAGGTCTAAACATCAATAAGTGGATGGGAGCGGGGGGGTCGTCAAAGTTGTAATTTTTTTATTATTGTGTCTTAAAAAATAAATCAGTCTTAAATCAGTCTTTTTATGTAATGAAGTAATGAGTGAGTAGTAAGCGTCACTCCTACGGCTCCTGCCCATTACAGTCTCAGTGACACCGTTCTCCTTCTGTTTATTACTGTAGTGTTCTCGTCACTCTGATATCAAAGTCCTTTTGTCTCGTGCACCTAGTTATTTTACATACCTACTATAAGTACCTAATATCTGTGTGGTACCCACCAAGGTCTCTTGCTAAATAGACCTACCACCTGCTATGTACCTACCAATGGACGCTGGATAAAGTATTTTGAAAGTTCGTATCTTTGTGAGTAATTTACCGGGTACAGTTTCAGAGGTCAGATTCCTTTTAAAATATCTTTGTCATGATCAATAAATTCAATGTTTAAAACGCCTTATGTAAGGAATTGTAAAGAAAATTCTTTTTGACGAAAACTCAGCGCCATCTCTGGGTTTTTGGAGTCACTACGTTCAGCGTCAGTAAAGCAAGTTACAACAAATCGTGCAACCTAACTAGTGTAACTTTATATTATCTAAAATGTGGTTCGACCATATCTTTGATTTAGTCAATGGCTTCAGCTGGTTCGTCCTAGTACGTTGATTGAGTTGATTCTACTGCACGTCAGTTGCCTAAAAGTAATAGGCTCTCTCTCCTATAATCAATTATTTATTTTCCATGTTTTTGTAGCCAGTAGTTATATTAATTCGAGACCAATACAATACCAAGTCTGTAAAATTATTGTATATTTACTACTTATTCCTACTTATTTCTGATACAACTTGCCTTCGCTGGAGCCCGCGTGTCATTGATTTTCTTCGACATAAGGCCAAGAAAATTGTTTATTATTTACATTACATACTCGTAGGTATCTAGATTTTTGGATTTCTCGACCCATTCTCCAATTAGCATGCGCAGTGAACCTTTATTCAATTGTAACCTATGCAAGGCCAGACTCGTGAGGTCTACAGCTCAGAGAGCCACTAGTTATATATATATGAAGACATTATAAAGCTTCAAGCTGACCTAAATTGTCTAGATGTATATTGTCTACAAAAAAAATTGATTTAAATCCTTCCAAATGTTCATTTGTGACATACACTTGTAAAAAAAAACTCGTAAAACATCTGCTTCCTCTTACTGTAAGAAGAGAAATTGCTGATCTTACATACCTACCT
The DNA here is from genome assembly GCA_963854805.1 of Plagodis dolabraria. Lineage (NCBI taxonomy): Eukaryota > Metazoa > Arthropoda > Insecta > Lepidoptera > Geometridae > Plagodis > Plagodis dolabraria. Next base: position 25,030,421 of record OY978459.1, read on the forward strand.
CATAAAAATAGTAGCAGGTACAGTTGATTTCCCCGAACTTTTGGGTAAAGTTCGATTTAATACCCCGATTAAACCGTTAAGATTTAACCCACTGATAAATGTTCCGGTATCTGATACTAATTATAGAAAAATTCATACTTGTTAAGAGCGTCCAATAATTTCAATGTACTCAGTAAACGTCTGGATATAGATATAGACCTATTCTGTACGAGCATCGGATCGGCTAGACAGTTGTTGGCCAGGGATTTTTTCGGCTAATTATGTAATATTTAGAATTAACTATTAGGGCATAATATTTATAATGGCAAGTACATGGTAAAGCTCTAAGTATAGTTCACACTACTGTCATTGTTTTACCTAATTTGTTTATATTCGTGAGCCCATTATTAATTGGCCCATTGCTTTATATACATACGAGTACTTCTATTATTAGACATAATGGCTGTTGGTCTTCCAAGTAAATAAATATATATAAAATAATTAAAATTTTGGTGACTAAGCTGAGAGCAGTGCGACATTTTAAACTCTCACTCGGCCACAAACAGATGAGTGGAGGTCGAATGTTCCTTTTTACCTTGTGATCGCAGCTACTTCATAAGCATAAGGAAAGGCAACGATAAGTCCATATAATAAATTTTCAGTAAAGCTTTTTTGTGTTCCTTATCAATTCATAGAACACAGAAAAAAGTAAGAAGCAGGCAAAGAATTCATCTCAAAATGCAATATCGAATTACGAAATTCGTGTGTCCCTAGATTTATATACTTATATATATCGGAGCACATGTTATGTCGTATTGCGACAGTAAATTATTAAACACAGTAAGATTTCCTGCGTCGAAGCAAGATATAAGAACTAACGTCTAGGCATAGGAGGGAGATACGCGTGTAGTGTAATACCTACCTATCATGCAGAATGCAGAAACACGTCAACTGCAATGGGACGTTTACCTTCAGGTTGTAGTTTTGTTCTTTTGTTCACTACTTAATTTAAGCAATATAATGTTTTTAATTGTTATCAAATCACCACCACTATTCAAAAAATCCTTCCCATCACATAGAAGATAGGTACTTTACATATATAACAAAACAAAATTATAAAATGACGTAATAAAAATGACCTATATAAAAGAAATAAAATAAAAGAAGTGGTAGGAGTTACACTGAATTTAGCTAATAAGGAACTTGATATATACATATACTTCTACATATACTACAACTTCGTTTAAGTTTTTTATTTATTTCTTTTATATATTTTGTTTTTATAACATCCGTTTATAATTTTGTTTCTAACGCAGTCAGAAATAGTTTAAATACTAGTATCAAACTAAATATTGTTTTTATTTAAAATACACATATAGCTATGTGTAGTAATCGCGAAAACCTTAGACAACATAACCGTGAGTTGCTGCATTTCTCGTTTGACTTCCATCGTGGGCTAGACAACCCACTATACCTACATATCGTTGGTAGGAGTGTGTAATATAACTTATAACCAATAGAAATAACCGATGTATAAATATAACCTATGCTAAAGTTATAAAAACTTATTCTTTTTTAGGTTATATCTACTTATATCAATTCTGTGGATAGTTTCGATTATCTAATTGCAGTAAGCGCCATCTATTAGAAAAGAAAAGAATGTTAAGCACCATGCAAAAATAAAGTCAATCAAATCAGAGCTTCTCGAACTAATGACAAAGAGATGCTCCAGATGTCACTAATTGCGATAGTTAATATCTTGGGTACATTTCGCACCGTTGTTGTGTATGTAGAAAGAGGAGATTAAAGGTAATATAGCGGAAGGTTTTTTTTTAAGTTATTGTGACGGAACAAGCACGAGGCCGGTGTTAGCCACCTAATGTTAGCGGACTAACCTCTACCTATAACAGATGCATTTCGTCGCAACTAGTCGCAAGTCACGAATTGCACTGCGCCCGTCACCTTGCGACATAGTTGACATAGGTGGTCTCCTGCGTACCTAAATGGTATCTTAAACTGAAAACCCCAAGACGCCTGCCAAGGGTGGGGATAATGGCAAATCTTAAAGGGAGAGGCTGTGTTCGGCAGTGGACAATCTGGTTCAATACAATACATGAAAGAAGAATATACATATTTTTTGTTATTTAGTAAATACGTTATGTATTTAACGAGATCTAATAATACAGTTACGATAATAAAGCTACACTCAATTAGAGTGGAATCACGTTGAGAGGAATGCATGGCGCGCCTCCGCCGCCGCCGCCATGTTGTCATTCGACGATATTCGGCATCCGCTGTTGACGTAACGCCCATCTACAGGCATGTCTTGAATTTATGTACACAGGGTGTTCACACTTTTTAAACGAAAAATTGTTTATTCTTAAATTTTTGCTATCGTTCCATATTAAAATGCTAAAGTATTTGACGGTCTGCTTAACGCACAGTTGAATAAGCACATATTATTGCACGATAATCAGTTCGGGTTTCGTCCTAGGCTGTCGACTGAAAGTGCCATACTGTGCCTTAAGCACACCGTCAAATACTATACTGAACGTAAGACTCCCATTTATGCATGCTTCCTCGATTTGTCTAAGGCGTTTGACTTGGTGTCGTACGACCTTCTTTGGAACAAGCTGAGGAGCACTGATTTGCCCCAGGATATCGTCAGCGTGTTCCAATATTGGTATGCACACCAGTCAAACAGTGTCCGATGGGCGGGGACAATGTCGGAACCATATAGGCTTGAGTGTGGTGTCCGGCAGGGTGGATTGTCTTCCCCAACGCTGTTTAATCTGTACATAAACGACCTCATCGTCGCGCTAAGCAGTCAACACGTTGGTTGTCATATAGATGGAACATGCGTTAACAACTTAAGCTACGCGGACGACATGGTGCTGCTTAGCGCTTCGGTCTGGGGCATAAGAAAGCTGGTACGGACCTGTGAGGAGTACGCAAGTGGCCATGGGTTAATATACAATGTCACTAAGAGCCAATACATGGTCTTTGAGACCAAAAAGGCGAGATGCCCTCAGAACGTTCCGCCAGTTCTTTTGAATGGTGTTCCCCTTGAAAGAGTCGAACAATTTAAATACTTGGGACACATAGTGACGAGTGAACTCAAGGACCACGCAGATATTGACCGGGAGCGGAGGGCCCTGTCCGTAAGAGCGAATATGATAGCCCGCAGGTTTGCACGATGCTCAAATGAGGTCAAGGTAACTCTTTTTAGAGCCTACTGTACATCGCTCTACACTTGCAGTCTGTGGGCTAATTACACTGAAAAAAGCTACGGTGCCCTCCGCGTCCAATATAATAATGCGTTCAGGGCGGTGTTGGGTTTGCCCCGGTACTGCAGTGCCTCAGGAATGTTTGCGGAGGCGCGAACGGATTGTTTTCATGCGACTATGCGCAAACGGGCGATTTCATTGGTACGTCGCGTGCGGGCCAGCTCCAACGCCGTCCTGGCGATGATTGCGGCCAGGCTCGATTGCCCTTTCCTTCGGCATTGCTGCAACCGACATGTTGCTGTAGCAATGCCGAAGCGAAGGTATTAAACTGATCTATCTGTAGGGACAAGACTATGATATTATTTTTATATTGTGATATTTATACTGTATTTTATTATTATTTCATTTTATTTTATTATTATTTTGATTATGACATTTATACTGATGACATTGATTACTATTTAATTATTTATTTATTGTGCTGCATGTTGAATGAACTTATGGGTTAATTTACCTGAAATAAATGATTTTGAATTTGAATTTGAATATTTATTACATACCTTTCCACTGATGAAGGCGCACCCCAATTTTATTTTTGGTGAGTATTATTACTACAACGTCTGGGTAGGCATCCATATGTTCATATCTTACATGTTATTGTTTGATTTTTTTTTTATTTATTTATCAACATTATGTATTACAATAGTGATATGATAAGTAGTGTCTAAAACCCTAAGTAAGGTTTATCCAGCCACTTACGTTCTCGACAAGTATACAAAAGTAAAATTATTTTAATACTATAAACAAGTGGGTATGTACGTTGAAGATAATGGTAGGTATATGTATACTATTATCTTCAACATAAACTTATGGTACACGGAGTTGTGAGTTTGACCATTTGAATATAGGCAGCGGAACCAGAGTGGCCATCGGCTGGTCTACTTCATGGAATAGGAGTGACTCTTTGCGACGAACTCCTTCTGGTGTTCTCCTTCATGGTGTAACCAAATATGACATCGGGTTTATCGTGGCGACCAACAAGCGAATATTTGATGTTGTGTCCATGATCCATAAGGTGAAAACCGGTAGCAATCATTAGAAGCACATTGAACATCAGCGGTAAACTTGAGAGGTCTGATAAACTCCACGCTCCTTCTTAGCGTTACCCAAATCGTAAAACCTCGAAAGGTTTCAACTCGAACTACATAACCGCTGCCAATTTCTAGCTGAACGCAAAACAATGGACAAGACTATAATGGGTTGGTGGAAGCTTTCCGAGTTCTAGACGATGGCAACCCTGACACTGGAGTGCTATAGTATAATTTTTCGCCAATCTCTCATATATCGGTGCTATCTGAAATATATTTTAATTGCGCCAAAAAGTATGAGTAGAGATAACGAACAACACAACAGAGTGCAGGAACAATGTTGTGCCGAATCCCAACAGCGGTGGATAAAGGCAGGAAAAGGAATACCTAAATACACTGAACACCCTGTACAAAGCCCCAACCACTGAGAGTCACATTCCAGTATCGCCGTAGCGCGTAGCAACAATTGTAACTATTACATTATCTGTGGGCCTATGCAAATCATAGTCTACGCTGTGATGATATTGCAATAAGTCGTAGCGTACATATTGATGTTGTTAGACGTCAGCATCTTCTTACCCATATTCCACTCGTGTGGGGTCGCTACTATATGTCTTCTAAAATAATATAAAGAAGAATAAAAACATTAAAATGATATATGAATTCAGCACTTTTAGAGTACTGACAAGTTTTATTTGAGTGTACTAAAAAGAAAAAAAATGGAACAAGTGCTACGAGCAATGAGGTTGGATAGATCACGTAATCTCTATGGTAATAAAGTAGGGCGAAAGCTTTACGGCCCGTCAGGCAGGACCTATGTTTTTTTATTTATAGCTAATAGGCTATATACCTTTGACCAGTTATTATCCTTGGGGTGTGCCGGGCTTCCCGTTGGGTGCCGTGCTAGAATCTCACCACCAAATTGCTACCTGTGGGTGTCAGAAGAGGCAGCCTAAGGTAAAGCACCAGACGATGGGCAAAGAACTGATATCTAAAACTGTAAGCCCAAGACGCCTAACAAGCGTGGTGATTATGGCAACCTCCCCCCCCCCTGAATGTGGGAGGCTGTGTGCAGCAGTGGACAATCTGGCTGATACAAATATCGACGGCCATACACAAAAATATTCTTAATTTTGTTTTAATATATTTCATATGTATAAACTGTTATGCGAAATATACAAAAAAGCACTTAATCTTACACCAACATCAGTTTATCTTCAATAGAACAAAATTTCTTTTTGAAACTTTTCCCGTTACATTAATCTCTAAAATCTTTCATCTTCACCCCAAAAACTTCGCATGACTGTACAATTATCAATACTTAACCAAGTATCACCAACTTTATCACATATCATAACTACTTAATACCATGTCACATGAAGACAAAGTAAAGAATATTTGATTTACGAAAGCTCCGTTGTATTTCGTTACTACGACAAAGTGATAAGTAGTAAGGATGTTTATAGTATTACCTACGAACCTCGACTTTGCGGAAAATTCTTATTCCAGACCTATAAATCAGTTTTTCGTTTATTAAAACACCCCTTGGCACCTTCGATCCGGAATCGCCCCTTGCAACGGAGGGTTATTCTGCACTTCTTATTATTGTAAATACCATTTAAAGTTTGAACCACTATCAAGTACTTAGAGAACATCATATTCAAATAAGTTGGCCAATGCCGGTTGAAATAACAATTACTTTAAAGTTATCGGCTTTGAATTTTTCATACGAAAATATTTTTTGTAGACCAAATATTATATAATTTTATAAAAAAAAACAGCTTCCTAACATTCATATTGATTTTTTATATTATGCTAAGTTCTGGACCTACAAAACGCTTGGCGACAACTTTTCTACTTGAGGGTCGCTAGCCAGGCGGGCATTCGCAAAATGCACTTCCATTATGCAGTAACGCTCAAGCCCGCGGCGGCATTCGAACCATGGACCTGCTGCGCGGCAGTCCATAGCCAATGCCACTGAGCTATCACGACTTCAAAATTATTATTATATATATTTTTATTTACTTCAGATAGAGAAACAACGGTTCTTTTTCATCATAAATGAAGAAAAAAATATTCAATATGCGTATATACCCAATAAAATTACAAAATTTAATATAAAACGAAAAAAGACCCCACGCAGGGTATCTTTGAAAATTATTTTCCGTTCCTTTGTTTCTCGCCCCAAATATTTCGAAGACACTCTACGACACCGGAAACAATTAAGAGCTTGTTCAGAATACACCCCCAGCTCCCCTGCAGAGGGCGTGTTGTGTTCTTTTTAATCTGCTACCCTCTACCCTAGTGTGACAGACCTGAAGGCAGGGAGGTAGTGAAGGTACTGGAAAGGGGGAACATACGAACTAGCGGAGTGAAGTAACCATAGCTGGCCTATATATGGCCAATTATACCCATGTGGGATTTGTTTAGACGCGGATCAATTTATCATAAAGATTGTGATAGGCTTTTATTTCTAAATATATAACGGAATATATTAACTGCCTATAAGAATTATCCCTACAAAGTTAAGTTAGTACCTAACTGCAAATTATATGCGAGTAAACAGAGCATTTTCAATTTAACCGGGTAATTTATCCCTAAGAAGTTAAGTAAGTACCTAACTCGAATTTATATGCGAGTAAACAGAGCATTTTAAATTTAACCGGGTAATACAGATTTGTAACAACAAAGAGGTTTAAAGGCTAAGTATATGTAACCAAGCATTATACATTTGCCGCGCGCAAAAAAAAATACTTGCCCGCTATTTCCATAATTTTCATATGTTGTTTGTATAGCATTTGTGCAATATACTTTTTTTTCCTCGCAAGGGTGTTGAAAAAGTGCGTATGAAACTCGTTAGCAACTTGCTCATTATACACTCGGCTGATTTACGTAGTTACCCACTAACCTAAGTTGCCCTCGGCTGATTTACGCAGTTACCCACTAACTAAGTTGTCCACAGCCTCGTGTATACACGAGGCTGTGGGCAACTTAGCTGTGTATCATAATATACTATTGTATAATTTCAGAAAATTTAACCGCAGCTTAGACTGCAGTTAGTATATTGGAAGCCCTAAAAATGTATCCTAACTGAATCCCTGTGGTCTACCCCAGCGTAATCTCAACCGCGATGGTGGCACATCGGGGTAAACATTGTTTAATGTTGTTTAAAAAAAGTATTACCGAGATAAGCACAAGTTAATGGCTTTAATTTGAAAAGCCGAAAAAGTTAGATGATCCTACTGCGCTAGGGGTGCACTGATAAGTAATTTAATAGAAAATTCGGCCGCTCTTTCTAAAATGCTTAAAATAAGCGTGAAGTTGAAACAACCTTTTCTTGATACAGTTTGAGTTAATATTTTTCAAAAAACAAAATATTCTTTATCTGGAAAATGTGAAAAGTCATTGTATATTTTCTATTGTTTTTATTGTTATTAGATGAATAGAAAAAAAATCATAAAAGGACCTCTTATTTACACTGGATAATTGAACGGTTGGACCCATGCCTTAATTCATACTGATATAGCACAAAAACTTATTTAGTTCTAGCAAGCATAAAACAATAATTTGTTTTTGTCGTTTTGAACTGACTTAAAACTACGAAGGAGTTTATATTATATATTAAATAAAAACGATCTTGTTATGTGGTTCCATTTTGATTTGAGTGAGATATGGCGTGTAGTTTTGTAGCTATCCTTAATAGTCCGTTTGAAGTCGGTTTTTTTGTTATAATGTTATTTTCTATGATAAATTTTAAAGCGCTCGTAGTCAAGTTTGCTTAGCCATTCTGAATCGATCAGCAAAGGTAAGCAACGTCCGCCGCGGTCATGACTTGGATGGGTGACCGCTGGTGACATTACTACTGAGCGCTTCCGTGCTTCGGAGGGCACGTTAAACCGTCGGTCCCGGTTGTTGTCTTAAGATAGCAGTCGTTACAGCATGGTGGTAGGGCACTTTGCGAATGCCCGCCTGGCTAGCTACCACCCTCAAGTTGAAAATCTGTCGCCAAGCACCTAACGGTGTGTTCCGGCAGCTGTCCTTGAGAGCCAGTAACTCTAGGTTAGCCTGAATAACATCTTCGACCACATCATCACTTATTACCTTTCAGGTGAGATAGTGGCTAAAGTATCAAGCATAAAAAAAAATAAAAAAAAAAAATATAAGAGTTGGTTAACTTTTTAGAAGACAATGACGTAATCAAGTGTTTATTAAACAATATACTGGATATATGATGACCCATTGGCAATGGGCAAAGGCTATGTAATAGAGGGCCCAAGATTTGTATTCAGCACCAACCCATACAGTTCTAGATTATAAGGACCGTTCACATCACACAAATATTATAAAGGAAAGTTTATGAGAGTGTTGGTATGCTTGTTACTTCTTCACGCTCAAACGGTTTTGATGAGATTTGGTTTGGAAGTAGATGACACGCTGGATTAACACATAGGATACTTTTAATAATCATCATCATCCATCACCACGCGGATGAAACCGCTGGGCATGACTAGTATATATAAGGCAATGACAAATATTTATGTAGGTTCAATGTGAGTGTTTATCATCAAATTGAAGCCAATTTTATTTTAAAATATATCTTCGTATTTTGCTATATATTGTTCCCAACAATAATATTTATTAGAATTCGTGGTAGATATTTTATGTGTTGTTAAAGAAGTTCGATACCACACGAGTGCAATAAACGTACTAAAATATAAGTTAGAAAATAGTGCGGATTTTTCCCCAAACATCCTCTCTTCAACGTTATTTTTCACAAAAATCTCATCAAATTGTAACTACATTTTAAAAACAACTCAATAACCGGCCCGCTGTTGAAACTCCATTATTGGCCTCCACACACGCGCTTGAAATTACCACCACAATGCCGGACTGAAATTAAATAACGCTTGTTCAGCACAAAAGGGACTGATTGAGGACTAAGGGACACTCGTATAAACAGTATGAGCGAAGGTGGTACAGACCAGGATGGTAATATATACCTTCATTTTCAAATTCGAACTCCATGCTAATATTTTTATTTTGCAATGACGCATGATACGCTGGTAACATTACAAAAAATATTAAGATTGAAGGATTGCGTTATGGTAAAGCTAATTGCAAAAATTAGTCTTGTTTGAACAGATGAACTGTAGATGCCGCTCCATCCCTATACGATGGCTATGAACGAAAGGACAAATTACAGTCATACGTCATATGTCATGACGGCTTAGCGGTTAAAGCATACCCCGATTTTAGGGGTCGATAACGCAGGTTCGAATCCGGCAACCGTGTTTTCGCGACCAATAAAGTGTAGGGTTATAGTTTGAGATCTGTACACAAAAAGCATAATGCAAAGACTTCGCTGGCTGTCAGTATGTCTGCCTCTCTGCATAACCTTTCGTATATCTCTATAGCCTGTATACGGAGTGAACTACAAACCGGATATTTATGTATTTTAAGTAAAACTTTGACTCAGACGAACATTGGAATATGAATTTAATTATTATTCTTACACCTACGAGAAAAGTTGGCCGAAAAAAATGTTTTTTTGAGCCGTGGCTCCGAAAGACTACTGCCGAAACACAGTGTTAGGTTAGGTGTTATATCTGTGGTGGCAACAGATTTTCCAATTGAGGGTTGTAGCTAGCCAGGCGCGGATTAACAAAATGGCCTTTCAACATGGGATTTAGCTCAAGCAGCTCAAGCGATGCGGTGCGGTGGGGGAAAGCATGGACCTGCGGCACCGCATTCCGTCTATTACCGCACGGCTGTCACTGCCTCAAAAATTAATTTACTTTCAAAGAAATAATGAGTTTATTAGTATGTATTATATTTTTACGGGTAGAAGCGATAGAAAAGATCAGCAGCTTTATCTACCAGTCATCTAAAAATCTCTTTCAGCGAAAAATCTTGTAGCCTTTGCCCTACATGTAATGTCCTTACTTCTTATTGTTTATATGACGCGGCTAAGGGACCAATGGCACTTAAAAAGCTTTCAATTATCCAACTGTCAAACACAATACATGGCGGGGAAACACAATGAAGAGTGAAAAAAACCACAGCACGAATGTGTTTTTAGGATGTTGGTGGGTGTGGAATTAATATAGGAGTTCTGTACAATTATATTGAATATATTAAATAATTTTGAAGCGCTCGTAGTGAAGTTTGCTTAGCCGTACCTAACTGATCAACTAAGTTACGAAACGTCGGCACGTCGGCCACGGTCACGACTTGAATGGGTGTAGTGACATTACTTTACAACTGAGCGTGCATGTGGTCCCGGTTACGATGACAGTCGATAAAGCATTGTAATAGAAATTGCAAATGATAAAATGAAAAATTCTATTCTATTATAGGTAAGCCTGAACAACATCTTCGCCCACATCATACTTAGTGTCAGGTGAGATAGTGGTCAAAGACTAACCTATCAACTAAGTATAAATAAAAAAAACCCTGCTAAGTGAGAGCGGGACGCTCATCATGTGCACGCACCATCCACCGAAGGAAAAAAATCTCGTACGTACAAACACATAATACACAAGATATCTTAGATATTAAAAACATTCTTGTCGAGGAGTTCCGAAAATTGAAAACAGCTGCATTTATTTGTTGTCAAAAGTTTGTACATAGCTGCGATACAATTAATACTTATATTTGATTGAAGATACCTAGTATTTACTTTTTCTCAATCCTAACAATGCTCCTCACAATAGTTCACCTTCACCTGTCACACCTTTTTTAAATACGGAAAAGATAGGAAAAACATGCTAATATTGATTTTTCACTATAAATAATAAGTTATATATTGAGCGTACAGCTTAGAAAAATTATCAACTAAAATATGCATAGGTAGGTACATTGAATGCCGGTACTTTAGATTTTTGGTGCAAAATGAATGATGTCCAAATTTTTAAATGATTTATTTTATGGTAAACTAATCATCCTTGGAATTTTGTTTATTAGTAGTAGTCTCGCAACCTTTAAATTTATTTGGATAATGATATCAGGTCGTGTGAGTTTCTTAAATAGCTGAAAAAAGATCGTCGCCTAAAATCACATGTCTTACGCACACAATTTTCAGCCCTTCTTTACAAAGGGGCACCTCAAAACTCAAGGGAAATTATCCTGTCCCTGCTTATTACCTCCCGTTCATAATTTTAACTTAATTCTTGGCTTACTTTAATTAAATCTCACGATATTAAATCATAGGAAGAAGCCCTAATTACTTCAAATTAAAAACATAATTTGGCTCAAAAGCAACGACAAAATTAATGTCGACCGTCACCAACGTTCGTAATTAGATGATATGTATATTTTACACGGAAACCAGAGGAGTTTCAATTTGAAGGTTGTCATGGAAATAATTTCATTAAATTATTTCGATTTGTTTTAATTAAAATTTTAATACAGATTACAAATTTCATTAATATGAGCAGTGATCAAAGAGAGTTCAGGCGCTGACAAGTGCTATGTCGCATGTATAGCTTTACTTGAAACGGTATTAGCAAAATTTATTTAGTTTGTAGCAGTAAGAAAATTATAATATTCCTCATAATTTCCTAAGGCAGAATCAACTGTTTCAAAAAACCACATTGTAAATTTTCTCGATAGAATAAAATTGCAAATTGGACTCTAAAGGTACGCCCAAACCTCAGATCAGGAAACAAGGGAGATAGGTTTTCGAAGCGTGGCACTTCCAAACGCATCTGGCCTAAGTCAAGCTTGATTTTAAGAAAACCATTGCGCGCTTAAAACGAATCAACAAACAAATCAGTTCTCCCAATGACGCAATGGATCAGTGGTTTTATAGCTGTATCCGTGTGCTGATGACTGTAGCTACAGGCTGAAGCGCAACCCATTTTTGCTTGTGTACGATTAGATAGTGTATTAGTTTGCAGGGGAAATCTTGGTGTGCGTGGCAAAATGTGTGTAAGTATTCAAGAGAGTAGAATGGGTCGGAAAGACGCGGCGGCACTTTTATTTGAACAAACACGGACTGAAAGCAAATCTCTATATCTCTGATCTGTGGCCCAAACCAACGCGTTCAACTGCATCCTCGGTAGCGATCAAGTTCTCTTTAATATTTTGTTTTAGTTTTTTGGGCGTCACTGAGGGACGCTCAAATATAAAGCATATTATTAATGTACGCTCAAAAATCTGTAAAATATTAGTAAAAATAACTGATCGCCACCGTGAATTACACCGGGGACGCAGCTGAACGCGCTGGTTCGGGGGTAGCTTTAATTATGCTTGTAACGTAATAGTAGTTTATGCAACTTTCATATAATAGAGGGTATTAAAACATCAGTGTAGTCAAAATACTCGTAAGATTACACGAGTGTTTTAATACCTAATTATATGCAGTTGTATACACTACTTTATTTAATCTCATGGATATACGCTGTTCTTGATTTTTCTGGCAAAAGACTATTCGCCAGTTTCGTAGCTGTTTCTAGAATGTCAGGTTACATTTTCATCAGTATCGTCGGTGTTCCTTGACATTTTTGCTACTAAAGTTTTATCCAACAAAATATTACGCAAATTCGAAATAGCGCCAAAATTGAAAAGTCTGTTATTGGTCTCAAAGTATTGTTTTGTTAGGAGAATAATGCTTTAATTTATTTTTTAGTTTTCTTGAAGAAGTATGTAAATAAAATATGCCAATAAAAGTCTATATTTCATTTCATAATTAGAATATTACCGAATGAGATCATATGAATATCTAAATGATTAATATATCTATACTAATATTATAAAGAGGAAAAATTTTTATTTTTGTATGCAACGAATAAACATAAAAACTACTGCACAGATTTGGATGAAGTTTGGCAGGGAAATAAATTGAGACCCGGGAAAGGACATAGAATAGTTTGTATCCAACTGCGCAAAAAGAGCTTAATGTTTATGCGCGATAAACGAAATACGCGTGGTCGGAACCGCAGCTGCAAAGCTATAATGTATAACATCTTCTGGCTTCACTTTCTGTCGCTAAACACCTAACGATCTGTTCCGGCTTAACGAACTGTCCTTGAGAGTCAGTAATTCAAGGTTAGCCTGAACAACATCTTCGAACACATGATCACTTACCATCAGGTGAGATAGTGGTCAAAGGGTAGCCTATCAGCTGTAAATAAATAAAACTATCCTCGGTACTAATTACTGCATACAGGTAGGTACTTGATGATAGTACTCGCTTTCACACAATACAGCTGCAATAGTGGCCGAAAGGAAACGACATCAACAAGTTATTTTATTTATCAGTGGTAGAAGTCAGTGGAGTTTTTTAACCGACTTCCAAAAAAGGAGGAGGTTCTCAATTGGTCTGTATGTTTTTTTTATGTTTGTTACCTCAGAACTTTTGAATGGGTGAACCGATTCTGAAAGATCTTTTTTTTTGTTTGAAAGCTGGTGCTTTTTGAGTGGTCCTATTTAAATTTCATCAAAATCGGTTTAGCTTTTTTTGAGTAACACTCCAGAGACCGAAAAGTGTTTTCCTATCTTAATGATATATTCGTGACAGTGAATGATAATTATTGATCCTAAAGGTGCCAAGAGTCACAAAAAGCGTGAAAAAAATTTTTTTAAACAAAAAATGGAACCGATTTACGGTACCACGCGCAGGTAATAGATACTTTTGAACTATCATAGTACCGATTTCAACAAATTATTTCACACTATTGGGTGTTCAAGTCAGTTCCATTTTTGTTTATTTTTTTTATTTTGCATTTACAACTCAGCAAACGTATATGCTTCGCCTCACCTTGTTATAAAAATGTGTCTGTAACGTAATTAAATATAATAGGAAAAGAGGGTAAAAACTAAAAAGCCGCATTCAGTTTTTTAAAAATCTCACGCCTGGTTGTCTTTCAAAGGCGTAAATGCACGCGTGGCTCTCGTCACCCTTTCGCAAGTTATGTTAAACTCGTAATAAGAAAAATAACTGCAGTGCCTTAATGAAAAGGGAACTTACAACTTGTCAAAGAGAAGTTTTTGGTTTGTTGCACTCAGAAATTAAAATATATATATTTTATGAAGAGGTTTTATAGTGAGTAGTTGCACAGTGATTGGTTTAAAGCATCTGTGGAAATTGAAACCTATATATTTTAAATGTTTTATTAAGGAATTAATTTGATTTTTCATAAGATATTTTTAAAATATTTGTTATTATTATATATGGATTTCAGCAAAGTTACACCTGAATCTATTCATTGTGTTACATAATTTTTGCTGGAAGAAAATTATTAGGTACAGTTAAAGAAAAAGTATGTTTAATTTTTTAAATCTAAGGTTTAACCATTCCGTTCTCGGTTGAGTTTGCATGCCACAGACACGACATCTGCATTCAGAAAACAATACCCGATAAGTCCAATTTGGCACGGAATAGTGTGAGCCGAAAAAGAGAACAAAAGTTTCGCAGACTGCAGGGATCGTCTAGACGCCGGGTGGTGACATCTGCTTCCGAACTTTCCGGGTTCTCACTGTATTGACTTTGTATTAGACATATAATTTCCATCTTAGGCCTAGCTTTTGTTATGTTATATCTAGTAATTTCTTATGTTTTCGATATTATTAGATGACTATCCAAAAAAAGGAGTGTTCATGTATGTATGTGAGTTTCCTAATTCCACCATAACTTCTAAACAGCTTAACCTATTCTAATGTATGAGATATCGTTAGATTGTTCATGACACCGCAAGTAAATATAAAAACTGGCGGACTTATGTCGCCATATAGTGAGAAAAAAAATATATTCAAATCCCATCGAATGGGGTATCAAAATAAAGGACTTAGAAAAATGATTCCATAAATATACTAATATAATTTTGCAACGCTGAATCAATGTTACGTTTGATAAATATAAAAAATTCGCAGTCGAGATTTTTACTCCTTTTAATTTATACTTGTTACATTAAATATAATGGTCTAAAATTTTATATGAGAATATGCATAATATAGGTCCTGTACTAGGTTTAGCACATAGGATTTTTTATTAATCGTCACTTTTAATAATTACAAAATTACAACGAAAGGCAAAATTTTGACCAAGAGCGGAACTCGAACGGTGACCATCCGTCTCTTGAACATGCTCTGCCAATTTATGGAGAAGGTGAGTCATAATTCGAATTTATACTTTCGTTTTGTTGCAGCGACATATTATTATAGTATTTTTTTTTTAGTTCAGTAATTAGATTCAAGTCTGAACTAGACAAGCAAATCTAGTTCAGACTAAGGTTCCTTGTTTAAGATGACGGAACTCCGCAATTCTAATACTGTAGTAGCAGTACCGGTTTAGTATAACTATTTTTGCGAGTTTGTTTGGGGAACCACCGTCACCATACTTTTGTCTACCGTCATTCAGGCAGAAATGTTCGCATTTATGTGTTCTAGTTTGAAGGGTATGGGTGTCGGAGAAATTACAGTTTAATCAGATGATTAGTTATGAAGAGCAAACATTAGAATAACTCGCATTAAAATAAATCAGAGATACTTTTTTCCGAGGAAGCACCAGATAACCATATCCTACACGGGAAAATGCGGTGTGAGTCGGCTAGTCAATTCATTACCTACTTAATAAATACTTGTACTAATTAATCACAAGCCACAGAGCTAACAACTCTATTAACAGGCAACTTCATTTGTTAAATATAAACTTCTCGGTACTTTTGCAAATTTCCATATGCAACTACCCCGTCGTATGTCGAACTGACAGTAAACTGAGGAAAAGGTTCAAATTCCGTCACATTAATGAGAATATACTCGCATCCTCGAGCCATCAGATTACTAATAAATATTCAGCTAGCACGTCGAATATACGACTTTTAATTGAAAACGGCGATTATACTGCACCACGTTGCATATTGATGGTCGCTATTATAATTTGAATGGCTGGAACTTTCGTGGTTTTCTTTTTGTTCGTACAGTGATAGATTGAGGGAAGGAGTTTTTTTTGTCTATGGAATATGGAACGACTATCGTCCACGAATACCTGTCATGTGTTCATTATCATGGCATAGCATCAAACCAAGGAAACATTCCATGTTTCCTTGTATAAGGGTTTATTATATGAAATGAAATGTATGTTTCGATCGTTTTGAAAAACATTTATTGAATTAGGTATATTCCTTTAGGAAAGTACAATTCTTTATAAGATTATTAATATATACTTATGTTTTGATAAAATCTTTATTAAACGGAATAAACATTGATACATTCATTAGTAGACGAAATCAGTGTAGGTAAGTAGTATCACTTGGTTATTAAAAGCAGCTGTTAAAAACAGCATTTTCAATATATATACCAGGCTTCGATAAAATATACCCTAGATTCTGCGCGAACGCTCCAAAGTTAACCAAACAAAACTGTGCTTATAATGATCTGAAGCACAGTTTTGTCGTCAGTGACGCGCTGATCGTCGAGTGAAACAATGCCGAAGTGCTCTGTGAATCGTTGCAAAAATAATACACTTACAAAGCGAAAAATACATGGGATTTCGTATTTTCGGTAAGTTTTATACATATTTATAGTATTTTAAGTGATAAACATTCATAATTATTTAATTATCACCTCCAAATTAATACATCAACAAATTAAATTCCGTTACTCCTGTCACGCAGTTGTCTCTTTCGCACGCATAATAACATCCCATGCAAGACAAGAACAAGTGAGCCCTAATTCAGAACAAGTCTATTGGAGTCGCCATAATAATCTTTTATTTTCTCAGACTGTACACAGGCATTTATTTTACATTTTCCAACTTCAAAAAGGAGGTTATCAATTTGACATGTATGTATGAAATATTATTAGAACTGCAATATATTCAAATTTGCACAGATGATGTATTTCTATTGCCGCTATAACAACAAATGCTAAAAATAAAATAAATATTTAAGGGGGCTCCCATACACCAACTTGATTTTTGTACCGTTTCTTGCTCGATACTAATAAAGGTGACAGGTAGACGCTTTAACTATTCACAGAATTTATGTTCTCTTTAAATATAATTAATTAAAATAAAATAAATAATTAAGGAGGCTCCCATACAATAAAAGAGGTTTTCGCCGTTTATTTGCTAAAAATAATAATAATGAGAACAGGTATAAACTTGAAATATTCACCGAATATTTATTTGTATATTTACTTTAAAAATAAACAATTAGGTAAATTAAAATAAATTAAATGGTACGTAACCCTTCGTGTGCGACTTGCACTCGCACTTGGCCGGTTTTTTATCGATATTGTATGTTAATAATTTAATATCAAATTGTCCGAGCCACCTGCACAATCCTGAATGCACGAGGTTTAGCGTGCACTCTTATTATTACAGATGATTTTCAGAATGTATGATATGAATATAGTATGTTAAGGTAGTTTATAAATATTAAATATTGTATTACATATATAATGTTATTGAAAATTAAAGCCTAATAATTAATATTCTGATTTCTATCTCCCAATATCCGCATATAATCTACTACACACCTTTTCCACCCGGGCAAAACCAGGGTATATAAGCTAGTTGACTAATACGGTTAGTTAAAATTCCAATTATAAATGTCACCAAAAAAACTAATTACTATATAATATTTTTAGTACGAGATAAGGAGTAAGCGACTCCATTGTATTTTATGTTCTATCACAGCAAAGGGTAATAAAATTTTACGAGCTCTCTTCAATGGCGCAGAGTAAAAGTGCTATAAGTTTATTACGACGTAATTGAAAATTAAACCTTATGCAACTGAAACAAGGTTGAACATTGTTAAATAACTTAAATAGATTTACTACGTTTTTGTGTAATTTTAAGGTTTTTATGTGTATCTCAATAGACAGAAAGGTTTAGGATAACTCGAGCCGTTTATATGCGTTCTGTCAATACGAAAAGTTGCATCTAGGGTATATTTTATCGAAGATACCAGGTACAAAACATACGTAACATATATCTATTATTTATATATATTGCAGATTACATAACTAGTTAATCTTTTGAGTCAGACCTTGTTCATAAAAAATGGTCGAAAACTGACGGCTCCTTATTGCATTTATATGTTAGTATATTTAATACAACAAAATAATTGGTTGGGGAAAAGTTTCATCGCATTTTTTAAGAAAATTCAAAACATTTTTTAATATTCTTTATTTACATTTGACTTAAGTATGTAGGTACCATTTTGTTTGATAACTTTTTGCCATCTTGTAGGTAGGAACATTGCTATAGAATGTGATTTTGGCAGTCCTCTCGTGATACTGCCTAAAGAATTCTGAAGAGATCGAAACAGGTGGAAATTTATAGGTGCAAGGTCAGGACTATACGCCGGATGCATTAACACTTCCCAGCCAAACTCTCTTAATTTTTGCTGAGTGGCTAAAGATGTGTGAGTTCTAGCATTATCATGATGAAAAACCACACCCCTTCTGTTGATTAATTCCGGCCGCTTTCTCTCAACTTCTTGCTTTAAACTTAACAGTTGTTCGCAGTAGAGTTCAGAATCGATGGTCCTGCCTGGTGGCAACAGCTCATAATTAATCCCACGATACACACAGCATCACCTTGTTATCATAAATGCGTACACGGTTCATTAGATTTCTTTCAGTGAGCTCGTGAGGTACCCAAATATCGAGCTTTTTTTGTTCCCAGTTTATTTTTTCAAATGCGCCAAAACTGTTTTGTGGTCAATTCTCAGTTCTTCAGCTACGTCTTAACTACTAATATGCCGATCTTGCTCCACTTTTTCATAATGGCATCCATTTTATCCGTAATAGGGCGACCAGAGCGACGTGCATCTTTGACTTCAAAATTTCCGGATTTATAACGCTTAAACCAAATTTGTGCTACTCTCACAGACACTGCACTAGGTCCATAAACATCGCAAATATTTTTCACGGCTTGCGTTGCATTTTGACCTTTTTTGTAGTAAAATTTTAAAATGTATCGAATTTCTTCAAAAGATTCACTCATCTTGACAGTACGAAAAACAAATGAAAATCATACATTTTCCTAATTTGAATTTGGAATTATGTTCTTTAAAATTTAAACTTTCAATGATACCAAAACCAGCCAGACACAAATAGTATACCCAAAGAGATTTTATTACAAGTTCATACATACTATGATGCGAAAAGACTTTTTCCCCAACCTAATATATATATATTTACAACATGAATTAATATGCACTTGATGAGCTCAAAATGAAATGAACCATTACGTGCTAAGGATTTTTCTTTGGGATCTTCTATCTCTTAATATTAATCTAAATACTTTTTCCAAAGTATACTCAGTTTTGAGTCGAAACTCAGCATCAAATATTTAAATTTCAGGTTTGTAATTAATTCCGTTAGGAGTAAGAGACTCTTGAAATACACACACTCACCAGAGTGACAATAATAGGGCGTTGTTTTGCCCTTGGGCACAAATACAGTCAAATTGAGTACCTCCTCCTTTTTTTAAGTCGGTTAAAAAGTTGGCTCCTGTAGTTGTATATCACATTGTGATTACACGTAGGTATAGGTATAATTGATACTACTATTGTAGGTAGATAATAAAAAGCCATAGATTATACTTAATATAAATTCAAGCATATTAAAACCCATAAACCTACTACTTCTGTATGATTATATTATCTCCCATAAAATCGGATATCCGCAAACAATCTGCACATAACAGCGCCAGAATCGTCTGTTCCGTAGTGATGTTCAATTAATCGCAGTTTCAGAGAACGATCACGGAACCGGTAGGGTACGGTACGGTACTATGAATATTTATGTCCGGTTCCCTCACTACGTTCAGAGCTCTGTTTACTGTGGTAGATTACAAAAGTACAAGTACTTGTAAAAGTTGAAGTTTTAGAGAATATAACTCAGAATCATTACCACTGACTTGCACACTATTGCGTGCAAGAGAGATTGTAATTATTGAAGGTATACAGATAAGGAGAATCATCTGTGTGCACGAAAAAGTGTCCGTCCAAATTCATTAAATTAGGTGACGCCACTTTAGCATTAAGGTGAATTTTAAAGGCAGCGCCAAAAAATATTAGAGTAAGTTTGTTGGAATGAAAATATTTTTTTAATTAGTACCTAACTCTTTTAATCTATAAATTATTATTATTGTTTACTCGGCGTACTTCAGTTCGATTACAATTGCTACATTCATAATCATACACTTTGTCTACACCAGCGCCATTATGAAGGTTTTTGAACTATTTATAGCTTACAGCTGGACAATTTTTTAAGTTTTTCTACCATATGAGATGACTCTATTTACCTCTACGCTCCATAATTGTAATAATGATACCATAGACTAGCAATAGTGTGCAAGTCACGGATAATGATAAGCAGCGCCATTTTCAATTCGTTATTTAATTAAACCGGGTCATACCTGTACTAGGGGAGGTTGCTATGAATGGGTTGTTACAGCACATCAGGGCTCCTTAGCAACAAGAGCTCGCGCACAAATTTTTGTCACAATATGATTTTGTCGATCGATACTATGTAGCAACATGTAGAAAAAATTTCGCACTAAAATGTTCGTCACACTACAATTTTATTAATGTTGTCTATCAAAGTAGTATAAGTATCGTCCTTCGCACAGATTCATCACATAATAATAGTTCGTTCAGTAGTCAGGTACGGTATTACGAACTCCTTAGACTTACCTATTTATTTTTAATAAATCATTGGATGGTGACGTAAGAAGCACGAGGCCCACCTGATGTTAAGCGGATTGACCTCTGCCAATAACAGATGCATTTTGTCACAAGTGACGAATTGCACTGCGCCCGTCATCTGGGACACACTGTTGTTAAGTCTCGTGTACCTGTAATTTTACTGGCTCTCAAGGACTACTGTCAGAACACACTGTTTTCTACTTGAGGGTGGTAGCTAGCCAGGTAAGCATTCGCAAAATGCACCCTGTGGTGAAGCTCAAGCCGGCGATGGGGATCGAACACTGCACCTGTGACACGGTAGTCCATGGCTATTACCGCTCATTGCTGTAATAAACCTGCAGATGTAATTATGATACAGGTGTTACTTTGCGAATATCCATATTTAATAGGCACTTGTCAACTTGTAAGTTTAGTAAAACAGATCCTTGATTATATTTCGGCAGCTAACCCGGAGTTTTGGATTTAAGTGCATGCTGACAAGATTCTGAGATCGGATGCAAGTTGTTGAGTCGGGTTATGCGATTAGGGAAGTTCTAACTTAGGAATATATTACCACAATATTAGCTAAGTTTTAGGATATTTGCATTTGTTGCATTGCAAGTACTGCGCGTATGAAGTTAAATTATGGGAATAAACTAGTTAATTTCTATAACATAATTTGAGTAACGTTATCAGTAATAACGTTTTTGAAGATATTTGCAATGTCTTAGATTATATATTTTTTGCAATTTAAATACCATGTACTGAATGACTACAGGAAGACGATGTATTGAAGACGACAAATAACTTATAAATTATATTAAATTGATAACAAAAAGGAAAATCTAAAAAGAGTACGGACCCAGAGTCTGTAGTGCAAAAGATTGAATAAATAAAAAAATAAAAAAATACCATGTACTATTTATTTATAGTCATATTGTTTTTTTTAATAATTGACCGAGCGAGAACTTTGTTCGAGCGAAGTGTCTCTGCTAAAAATGCTTTCGTATGTCTGGTTGTTCTCCTCTACAGGTCGCATTTCTCAACCGATTCTCACGAAATTTTGTGAACAGGTTCGGCAAGTCCATAAATTATTAAAGTCAATTCAGTTTTTTTTAATGGTGAATAATAACGGTGATATGCCTAATAATGTGTTGAAAGTATCGACGCCTGCGCTTAATTTAATGGCAATGTCCTGATACGCATGTCAGTTGCCTATATTATGTGAGTCTCTCTCTCTCTCTCTCTCGCATAATCAATAATTTATTTTTAATTTTTTTGTAGCCAGTATATTAATTCGAGATAAATACATTACTAAGTAACATTATTGTATAATTACTACTTACCTACCTAATTTTGATACAATTAGCTGCTTATAAGTCCAAGAAAATCATTTATTATTTACATTACATATCTAGAATTTTGGTATTTGTGACCCATTCTCCCATTGGCATGCGCAGTGAACCTTTTTTCAATTATATGTATTTATTTATGTAATGCAAGGACTGACTCGCGAGGTCTACGGCTCTTTATAAGTGTTTTGTTACTCAGTATTGATTTAATACAAATCAATAATTTCAAATAATAACACAGTATAAAGAAGAAAAATTACAAAGTTTAAAATACGTACAAATGTAATAGTTTTAATGATATAAATGTGGTGCATAACCAACACTTAGAATAAATCGTGTATTTTTAGCGTCTGCTTCGTTCGAGGCTACCATGACAAATTTACAGCGAGGGCATAAATGTAGTATTTTTTTTTTTTTATGCCTGATAGGTTAGCCTTTGACCACTATCTCACCTGATGGTAAGTGATCCTGATCGCCAAGCACCTAAAGGTGTGTTCCAGCAGCAGTCCTTGAGAGCCAGTAATTCTAGGTTAGCCTGAACAACACCTGCGACCACATCATCACTTACCATCAGGTGAGATAGTGGTCATAGGCTTACCTATCAGGCATACAAAAAAAGCAGATCCATTTCGTCACAATTGATGAACTTCACTGCACCTAAAACCACCATAACCCTGAGAAATCCAGATGACAAGTCTCATATGCCTGTAATCTATATTTAAAAACTTACTGCTTCTCAAGGACTGCAGCGGCTGCAATATATATTTTCTTCCTGCACCATTTGCTTTTGGAATGTTTCAAAAGCAAATGGTGCAGGAAGAAAATATACGAGTATATTAGGCTAACAGCTTTCCGGGCGCGGCTCCGCCCGAGCCTATGTCGGTTATCGCGCGAAAACATTTACCTCTTTTTGCGCAGTCGGATAAAAACTATCCTATGTTTTTTCCCGGGTCTCAAACTATCTCCATACCAAATTTCATTCAAATCGGTCCAGTAGTTTTGGCGTGAAAGCGTAACAGACAGACAGACAGAGTTACTTTCGCATTTATAATATTAGTACTGAAGTACTGATGTAAGTACTGATAAGTAAAGGTACATACAGACGTCAGTCCGTCTTACTAGAGACCCTACCAGCAAGTGCGACAATTTCAATACGACCAACGACATACGTCGAGACCACATGCCCAAACCACTTTATTTCCCTTTCAGCCCATAAATCCACTTCAAGTGTACCTGCACGATCCGTTTTTGGACTTTACAAGCAATTTTTCAGTGTTCGGGTTTTTGACGTCAAAATTTTAACGTTGACCCGTATAAATCAACAAGGGGGTGACTTTTGGCATCGCTACGGCAGCGTGCACTTACTTGAAAATAATTGGCAAAGTATAATAAAATAACAAAATAAATGAAAACGTTGGTACCTAATGAAAGCTCTAAAAATATATAGAGTAGCTTAGAAATATTATGGTACTAGCAGTATATTTTTAAAGCAACGCCTGCTTAGATAAGCTTAGAAAATCAGAACGTTGTCTTTCGTTTTTGCTGTGTATGGGAACCACGACTGGGATTCAAACTGAGAATGTTCCCGGAAAGCAAATTGGGATAAAATCAGCTAACAAGCACTCACTGTGACTTCCGGCAGCCTTTGAGACCCAATTTCCTTCTTAGTTTAACTACAGGTTTACCCATGCCTTAGAACACAGATGGCGTTAAAGCCGAAAGCTAATATATTAGAACAGAATGAATATAACACTTATGATATTAAAAAAAACCGCCAAGTGCGAGTCGGACTCGCACACGTAGAGTTCCGTATCAATATCTGTACACACACAGAGACACTATATTATAACCTTTGTTTTTGTTTTTTGAAGATCGGTACGGAACCCTTCTTGCACAAGTTAGTTATTGTTATAGCGGCAACTAAAATACATCATCTGTGAACATTTTTACTGTCTAGCTAGCATCGGCTGTATCATAGATACCGCCTGGTGACACAGACAGACGGACAGTGGAGTCTTAGTAATAGGGCCCTGTTTTGACCCTTTAGATTCGGAACCTTAAAAATAACTAACAAGTCTCACAACCAATAAAATTTTAAACAAAAATTATTGCTAACAATTCTTTGATTTATCTTTAATGCATTTCACAATAATTTCGGCCACAAGTGTACTCATTGACCGAGAACGTGCTGATGTGAAAAGGTCTGAGTAATACGTTATTATGGACCCTTTAAAATGCAAAGTTCAATATTATAATAATGTGTTCAGAAAACCGATAATGTATTGGAAAACGGATTATCCGCTGAGCTAACTGATTTTAATGATGTAATAATGTATTCGGTTAGTCGGTGTTGCTCTGTTGCGTTTTCGATGTCATTTTAATTTATCACATTATATATATTTTTTAATAATAAAAGTCCTTAAATTTATCCACATCACAAATACATTCCCAAATGCGTAGAAAGCTTATTAGGCCCCAAGCACCAGCAGCGTTTCGGCATACATATTTTGGACCCATAAGTTGATGATAATAATTAGTCTCATTAGTGTGGGATGCTACGTGCGTTGACACTTTAGCGCCGTCACATCTATCTCAAACAAACATGAGGTCTGGTGTATATTGTACGAGAATGGTAATCTCGCGAGTGGTAGCATATTTGAGCCGTTAGGTGTAGACATTGGGTCCACTAGGGCCGGGAGCTCTTTTTAACCGACTTCCAAAAAAGGCGGAGGTTCTCAATTCGTCTGTATTATTTTTAATTTTTTTTATGTTTGTTACCTCAGAGCTCTTGACTAGGTGAACCGATTTTGAAAATATTTTTTTTGTTTGAAAGCCGATGCTAGTCGTTTGGTCCCATTTTAAATTTCATCAAAATCGGTCAAGCCGTTTTTGAGTTACACTAAAAAGATTGATAAAAAAAAATTAACAAAAAATTGAACCGACTTCAACACCCAAAAGTGTGAAATAACTTGTCGTAGTCAGTACCATGCGCACAATAATGTGATAATAGGTACTTTTGAACCATCATGGTACCGACTTCAACAAGTTATTTCACACTTTTGGGTATTGAAGTCGGTTCCATTTTTTGTTAAAAATTTTACAAAAATATGTCAGAGCGCTTGGTAGATGGGACGCAAGATCAAAATGATGGCACTTATTTTGCTCAATAAATATACATTGAAATCCAATGGGGCAAAGCTAGCATTTGGATAGCCTGTGGAACCTTGAGGTTACTCAAATGCTTTCGCTGTTGTAGCTGTAGTGTTGTAATTTATAGGCACACAGCAAGCAAAGATATAATGCCCCGCAGGATCTACCGGGTGCAGTTTCAAAGGATGTTGGAACTCCAAAATGCTGTTATTTTCTCTACGAATGATTAGTTTGGTGCTGAGCATAACACAATTTTATACTTTGCTTGTAAGGTGCAATAAATATGGTTAACTAAAGTAAAACATTGTTTATATATGTATACATATTTTTTTATTAATACTTACTACATTTGGTTAAATATATATTGGAATATTAACAGAGGTCATGAATTTAAAATCAATTTTTCACAATGGCAGATCAAGAGCACTTTAGGACACTAATTTCGAAAGACAAATAAAAACTCCCTGAGTGTGTGCAGTGAAAAAGTAGTCTTAAAAAAAACCGATTTACCCAGGTTTTGTGCATATTGGTATAGAGAGCTCAGCAGAAGACTTTTCTTCTCGTCATTTGATTATGCTGTCTAGATAAAGGAGTTGATTTTACGGTAACTGAGAGGCATGTTTTACCTAATACAAAAAAAACATCATAACATAATAAAAAGCCTAATAACATAAGGAGTAATAATTTTATTTGCACGACTAATATCAAAAAAGAAAATTGACCAAAGCCAAAATAATCTCCAGCTATATTGCTAAACAACAAACAGTATACTTAGACTCCACGTTTGAGAAAATACAGTGGGAATGAGGCATCTTGATCGTCTGAATTTTATCACTCCAATTTTATAGACAGCAACAAATTTGCCATAGCCTCGTAAAATCTCATTAACGCTTCTCAACAGTTTCATTTCGACAATTCGTATTCTATGACACACCTGTCGCAAATTAAAACCTACTTGCTTGAATGAGAGCACTTCTTTGTCCATTGATTCGGACTCTTCTGTGTTACCAGGGACGGATGTTAGCAAAGCAGAAGTTTAAAAGAAATATAGTGTGAAAGTGGGGTGTTGACGCACATAATTTAGCTATACAGTAAGGGTCGTTAACATATTTTGTTACCTTTGAATCCGACTGATATAAACATATCTGAACATTATTTTGGCTTTGGTCAATTTTCTTTTTTGATATTAGTCATGCAAATCATATAATTATTACTCTTTATGTTATTAGGCTTTTTATTATGTTATGATGTTTTTTTTGTATTAGGTAAAACATGCCTCTCAGTTACCGTAAAATCAACTCCTTTATCTAGACAGCATAATCAAATGACGAGAAGAAAAGTCTTCCGCCTTCTTCCTGCCCTTATCTACTATTCAATGCCCACCTGGGTGGCTACCACTCTCAAGTAGAAATCTGTCACCAAGCACCTAACTGTGTGTTCCGACAGCTATCCTTGAGAGACAGTCATTCTAGTTTAGCCTGAACAACATCTGCAACCACATCATCACTTAACTTTTAAGATAGTGGTCAAAGGCTGGATATGCAATCAGCTATAAATATTTTTTTTCAGGAGTAAACGTGATTTTAACCGACTTCAAAAAAAGGGGAATTTTCTCAATTTCAATGTATTTTTTGTTATGTTTATTACCGCAGAACTTTCGACTGGGTGAACCGATTTTGATGATCCTTTTTTATTTGATAGCTCTCCGTGTAGACCCATTTAAATTTCATTAAAATCAGTTTTGCCGTTTTTCAGTAACACTCGAATGACTGAAAAGTGTTTTCCTATCTTAATGATATAGTCATTGACAGTGAATGACAATTGATCCCCTAAGATGCAAGGGTCACTAAAAAGGGTGAAAAAAATTTTTTACCTCAAAATAGAACCAACTTCAACACTCAAGAGTGTGAAATAACTTGTCGAAGGCGGTAACATAATATGTGCACAATATTGTGACTAGATACTTTTGAACCATCATGGTACCGACTTCAACGAGTTATTTCACACTTTTGAGTGTTGAAGTCGGTTCCATTATGAGGTATTTTTTTTTAAATAATATTCTCGGTTTTTTGTGGTAGGTTGAATTCTAGGCTCAAATTATTCAATTTATTCAAAGGTAAGATTACCGTAGATGACTTAGTAAGTACGTTAGAATTACCTTTCGAGGTAATTTGAACAATATTTTTCAACTGCGTGAGTATCTAATCATGAACCTAAGAAACATCGACAAAACGGTTTGAGTTTTGAATTTCCCGCTGAAGGCGTCGTTTCATTTCTGCGATGGTATATAGAAGTTTTAAAACGATCGTAAAAATAAACAGAAACGTTTAGTTACAATGTCTAAGGGATCTCTTATTATTTGCCGCTGTTAAGATTTTATCGCAAAGCACCTACCTACAGTGTAAACTCCCCTACTAAGGTACTTTCAAAATAGTTAAATAAGCACTATCGCATGATAAGCGAGTTTCAAATGACAACACAAACTTTTAGAGTAGAAACTTTAAAAAGTTAATAAGAGAGCAAATTTCGCAGTGTCTGAGCGTGTAGACGGATAGACGTAAGTTCGATCTATTTGATTTAAACACTTTGCGCTCTGAAAAGGAGCTATAGATGAAACTTCAATGCCCAAGCTACTTGATTTTCGAAATAGACAGTCAAACGCAATCGAATACCTGCGCAAAATAAAACGATTACAATAGACAGATAAAAGCAAATTGGATCTCAGTGCAATAAAAATTTAGATATAAAATAATCAATAATCGTTGGGGAGCTGACATCACCGCCATTTTGTCCTTCATAATGCTTGTTTGAAAACAGTCATTTTTGCTACAAAAACTATAAGACGACAATACGCTTCAATGTGACATTCGTTTCAAGATAATCTACTTTTGGGATGCGGGGTGAAATGTAAAAATGTTTCAACTGTCCTAGGTCTCCTCTCGCTAACCTGAGGTAACCCTGTCAGGTCTGGTCCTACTACCTAGTGCGACAAATATAAATTAAGTAGAGAATCGAGGTCCATACTTTTCTTTAAACTTTCGTGAACTAAACTCATATTTCTAAATCACTAATAGGTCAATCCACGCACGAATTAACATCAAAATAATATTTTGACTAACCTCGACGTTTCGATCAAGTTGCATTGACCGTGGTCACGAGTAGACTGAAGAAGCGGGTGTCATCGTCTTCTTCAGTCTACTCGTGACAGGTACATCGTGATCAGATACATCGAGGTCCATGTCTAAGTGAGTAGAAACCAATAGTAGGGGAACAAGTCGCGGGTGCCATGTTGCAAGGGTCCATCGTTTTAGCATTTAGATAGGTAGGTATACATACCAAAACCTAAGGTACCTATAGTAATAGAAAAGCAAAGGGTGATAAAGAAAGGGATTAAGGAAAATTCAGCTATTACATGATTTAAAAAAGTACGTCGCAACTATGCGGTGTACATAATGTTTAATATATCTTTTCTTTTATGTTATCGTGACGGAACAAGCACGAGGTCCACCTGATGTTAAGCGGGCTAACCTATGCCTATAACAGATGCATTTCGTTACAAATGACGAATTGCACTGCGCCCGTAACACCAAGACATACAGTTGTGATGCCTCCTGTGCCTGTAATTTCCTAGCTCTCAAGGATTGCTGCCGCACAGACTGTTAGGTGCTTGCCGAAAGATTTTTTGCTTGAGAGTGGTAGCTAGCCAGGCGAGCATTCGCAAAATACCCTTCCACCATGCGATGAAGCTTATATCGCATGCTCATGTGAGTTTTCTGAAATATTAAACAATAGTGCAGATTTACAAACAAATGAAAAGCAATGTTCGATACACATTTTTTGAAATGTTGCGTCTGGAAGTTCAAAACCGGTGATTCTCACGGCATTTTCTGCCTAGCACTGCCACAATGTGGAACCAGCTGCCATGTGAAATATTTCCGAACTGATTATTCCCTCCTCAAAGGCTGGAAAACGAGTCCTTGAGACTACTGGTGTTGCGGATGTTCGTGGGCGTCGGTGATCACTTACCACCAGGTGAGCCGTCTGCTCACCACTGCCCTCATTTGTAGTAATATCAACAATACTCGCTGCCACCTGCTGTTATGAAGTTTAGGGCCAGTGTCTCTTTATATCAAAGATATGCCTTTACTAAGGGCGCACCGAGCTCTTTAGGCGCACCGCGTATGTGTGTAAATAAGGCACGCCAACAGCATCCGTCCCCGTCCGACGGCCGAAGAATTACTAAAGCGGATAGGGACAAAGCATCGCGGCTCTGACTAAAATGGGTGGAACATGCGTGAATTTGATTATTTCCTTAGTATAATAAAAACAAATACCTACTTGAAAAATGTAATATGTATTCGTATACGTTATAGAAAACACGTTGTTTTTTTAATATTCAAATACTGATGACTCTCCGTTAAGTATTTACGCCGTACTAAGGATTTATTTCGTTTTTTAGATGTAACTTTGGATTTATTTTCTATCGTGAAAATTTCAATTAATCGTGTTTCCAAAGTGTATGATTTATAGAATGAATCCTTAAATATAATATATTTTAATTACATAACTCAAAATTAAGAAATAAAGACACAGCAAGGGATCAAACGAACCACAATTACGTATAGCTGCCTCGGTGCAGGCTTAACAAAATACTAACATCTCTATATGTACAACACTACAGCTACTACAATTAAAGCATTTAGGCAACCTACCTGCCTAACCAAGTCATTGCAGACTCACAGGCAGTCCAAATGCTCCAGCCCAATAACAGTTGTCAATTTGCACAACATGCTGGTACTTACCATGGCCCCGTTGAATTAGAATGCTTATTCATTGAGCCAAATAGGTGCCGGCATTTTGGTAACGCGTCTAAGAATTATTATCTAAGATTATATTTCTTTATCAATTTTAATATTCGACAAAAAAGGTTCTATTATTGCGCACAAATATAAGTCTACATATTAAAGGTAAGTTGGAGGTAGCGTGCTACGACTGCCGCAGGTACACACTGTTAGGTACTTAGCGACAGATTTTCCACTTGAGGGTGGTAGCTAGCCAGGCGAGCATTCGCAAAAATGCCCTTTCACCATGCGGTGTACCTCAAGCCGGCGGCGCCGATGGGGATCGAACCCTGGACCTGCTGCATGGCTGTCCATAGCTTTTACCGTTCGGTCATCATAAATATATTAAAATTAGTAAAAATGTATTTCAATATTATACTAAATAATAATACTTATATATTATACTAAAAACTTGTTTTTTTTTTACCGGCGGTGTGCCTTTATTAAACAAAATACTATGAACTATATACAACACTACAGCTACTACAATAAAAGCATTTAGACAA
Organism: Plagodis dolabraria; assembly: GCA_963854805.1. Lineage (NCBI taxonomy): Eukaryota > Metazoa > Arthropoda > Insecta > Lepidoptera > Geometridae > Plagodis > Plagodis dolabraria. The sequence goes on from OY978459.1 coordinate 25,061,204, forward strand.
CAAACTTAAAAAAAATAACTTAAAAACTTGGTTAGTTGATTACTTATAACTAAAAATATACGTAGGTATACTTACCGCGTATCCGTAACTCGCATTTTTCTCTCCAAGAGAGTACAGTTTGGTCAATGTGTCTTGATTAGTCGCATATTACGACATTCAACAGTAGGATATAGAACAGTAATTTTATTCCTAAGCCGGGAACTGTACCTACAACATGAATCATCGATAAAATGTATCAATGTTTATTAGCAAGATCACATTATATTGACGTTTTGGGTCTTTGGGCAGCTAATAAACATTATGATTGATATAACATGGAAACGATATCCATGAGAATGGTTGATAAATCCGACACGCTAACCCTTTCATTCTGAGAAGGTCAACAAAAACCTTCATCGGTAATTCAACGGGTTCAGGTGGTGGCCTGGAAAATGGGTCAAGTCACAAACTAATTGATTGTCATGATTTAAAAACTGAAATATTCACAGAACCGGTATCGTTTTATCTTCTCATTCTTCCCCTTTCGTACAGATCCCCAGTTCCCCACCACTACGAGTCACTGGGGAAGGGATTCAACGGTCTACGGAGCGATACAGTGAGTACGAATTATGTACTGTGAAGGCATTATTAGAATATCACTCATTGGCTAAAAAAAAAGGTTAAAATATAAAATCTAATGTTGTATAGCTAATGGTACGGAACCCTTCGTGAGCGAGTCCAACTCTCACTTGGCCAATTTTTATGATTTAAATTTTTATGCAACCAAAGCACGAAGTGAAAAAGCATCTACAATTCTTATTTATTCCGTACCTGCTCGGAAAATACTTATGCACTTTTTTGAAAATGTAGCTGGAGGAATGTTATTGCTGTAGTACCTACAATACAAATGTTATGCCAGAAAAAAAGTTTTTTTTTTCTGGCATAACATTTAGTTTTAAAATTAATTGAACGCGTTGAGTCAAATTGTCGCCTATTAGTGCAAATTGTCACAATAACATTTTATTTATAGCGGAAGATACAGTTGCTACAAATGCTGATTCATGTCACTGCAGTGGCGTGAAACAACAATAAAAAAAAAACAAACAAATATAACATTGACCCCTTTTTCAGACATCAATAAATACTAAATAATGGATAGATTCAGGCGTTACTTTGCGGAAATCCATATTTAATAATAACAAATACTTTTAAAAGTATATTAAAAAATATTAAATAATAAGTTCAGAAGCGAAACTAGTCGGGTATTCTTCCGGTTAGGCTGCGTGAAGTTTGTGACGTCACGTAGATAACAGGAAATAGTCTATTTTTTTTAACAAACGAGTACCGAGTATGTCTCTCGCACATTTTCGATATTGACAGAGTGAGATGGGTGATTGCCGTCATTGGTCAATGCCTTTGTTCTTGTTTTGAAATTGTTAAGGCCCGTTCATATTGAATAGTACTTCTAAAATTTACTGTAGAAAAAATTACGTTATTATTTATGATTTAAATTTGCATACTTAGTATATTCGTTAAAAAAAATCTGTTCGCGTTTGTAATATAAAACTATATTGTAATAGTATATATATTATGCACTAGAACGTATAAATCAAATGAGAATGCCCATTTCACTAGGAGACTTAGGTCCCGTGAAAAAGTTTAGTGTCCTGATTATTTATTTTTTAATTTGTTAATAAAAACGTCTAATTTTAGGATCAGTAGCCATTTTTCATGTTTTTACCCTAGTTTAAGAGTAATTTAATTTTTAAGTTATAAAAATTATCAATCATCTAGATATTAAGACTATAATACTTTTTAGACAAATCGAATGATACCATATGTATCAAAATCCGCAACCTGATAGTTTAGGAGATAGTATCAACAACTTTACTCTGGTCCTTAATAATTATTCATATTTAATATTAATGCCCAATCCTCTTCTAATTCATTGCTTTTTTCTAGACAATATAACAATAAATATGGTACTATTTTCTCGCACATGCTCCAAGTTGTTTTGCCTGTTTGTATTGATAAGATCCTAATGCGAATCTGCTTAAATCATTTACATTTAATCTAGGAAACTAATCAGTACAGTACAGTATAGTAACCGGCAAAACACGTGAGTTTTTTGCCGGTTAGTGTATAACTTGATGCTATTTAGGAATAGAATAGACCTACATTTCAAAAGAAACGATTATTTTCTTTCAAGCTATCAGCTGGTCATTGACTTGACACTCTTGACAGTAGCACGTAAACATTAGTAGTGTTGCCAGTTAACATATTTTAAATCGAGACACACAATATCGATTTTTCCTGACTGAAGAGTGTGTTAAGACAGCCGTGCTTCCACGCTATACCATCTTTTATATGTGGCTGCTATAAATCGTTATTTTAATATATTTTATACTCGCTGAATTCTAACGTTTACCTTGCTACTAGCCCGGCGGCACACCTAACAGCAAGCCATATTGTATTGAATACCAGGCATCTAAAAATATACATCTTAAAGGACTTGTAATGGAGTTTGCTTAGCCGTTCTTAATCGATCAGCTAAGTTAAGCAACGTCATAAATCATGACTTAGATGCTTGACCGCTAGTGACATTCCTACAGAGAGCTTCCGCGATTCGTATGGCACGTTAAGCCGTCGGTCCCGGTGTTGTCTTTTTTAGACGGCAGTTGTTACAGCATGGTGGTAGGGCATTTTGCGAATGCCCGACTGGCTAGCTACCACATTCAAGTAGAAAATCTGTCGCCAAGCACCTAACGGTGTGTTCCAGCAGCTGGCCTTCATAGCCAGTAATTCTAGTTTAGCCTGAACAACATCTTCGACCAAATCACGACTTACCATCAGGTGAGATAGTGGTCAAAGGCTATAAAAATAAAATAAAAAACACACATAAACTATCAATAGTACCTATAGTATATTCAATAAGTATACTTACGGTATGGATCGTTTCTGCGCTGTCGATAGATATTCAATTAAAGACAAAACATGTAAAAAAAACTATATGAATAGCAATGAATTCAATCATAGCTATGTATTTTTAATCGATCTAACTATAAATGGAACTATAAATAACTGGCAATTCTAAGTTGGCAATATTTTAGTGAGGCATAAGGACTATGTATCCAGTTGCCAATAAATAAAAAAAATGTAGTGCATATTATCTTTGGTTGCTAGTTTTGAAATAACAGGAAATAAATAATTTATAAAAATTGTACTCTTTAAGAAAACTTTTAATGCTAGGGTGAAAAGAAATACGCTGTTAATGAGAGAAGAGCAAAAAAATATGTAACGATTTTAGCATAATATTTTAATAGGACACTCCGCCATATAAGGGACCTGCCTTTGAACATTCTCCTTTGCAATGTTAGTATTGATTCGTTACAAGCACCTACATGTAACTACAGAGTTCCTGTGGAATGAACTTTATGTTGATTACGTGGGCCAATAGCAACGCAGTAAATTTTTCGGTACTCATCTGTTAAAAAAAATAGACTATAGATGTATGCTTTTTTAAGTGTTTTATTTAAATATTATTTAATATTTTTTAGAATACTTTTAAAAGTATTTGTTATTATTAAAAACTAAATATGTACTTGCATAAATATAACTACAAATAAATTTATAATAAATAACAATCAAATTAGTGATTTCCTTGCTGTCATGGATATCGAGTATAAGTGTAATATGAACAAGCAAATGGTATAAGTAGAATAACCAACAAGTTGAAAGTATACAAACCGATCACATACCTATGGTGTTTTAGAAACCAATGGCTTATTGGATAAATAAAATTTTGAAAGAAATAAAATGAAGCTTTCTTTTTAAATATTCTCCAGTTTTAATAAAGTTTATTGTAACCATTGAAATTCGGACGGAAAAGATAACTTCCAGCAGGACATTTTTATTCTGCCTTCAATCAGCTTTGTCTTTTGGCTTTGCATCATAGACGATTTTTCCGCAAATACTTTGGAGTTTTGGTTACACTCGATTGCGATTTTTACACGACTGCCCAAAAAAGGAGAGTTATGTTTTCACGGTTCGTGTATGTATGTATGTTTGTGACTTTCTTTATTCTACCATAACATCTAAACGGCTATACCGATTTTGATGTAAGAAATATCGTTATATTTGTCTTGTTAACACATACACTAGGTACATAAAAAAAATTGAAAAACAAACTGGCGGATTTTAGACCCCATATTGTGAGGTAAAAAAAAATATATTTCTTCCAAACCCATTGAGTGGGGTATCAAAATGAAGAGCTGTAAAAAGCGATACCATAAATATATTACAACTTGCAGTTTACATTTCAATGGAACGATAAATCGCTTTACGAAAATAAATAATTTGCAGTCGGGTTTTTTTACTTTTTAATTAATGTACACTTGTTATATAATTGACATTACAAACCATATTTGTTGAGATGAGTGTGAAGGTTCCTGTCATGAACATAATTTGTGGAAGGCTTGAGTTCATTACTTGAGGACGTAAGAATAATTTTGATATATAATCGCGATACAAAACAGCGTAGTATTAGTTTTTTTATAGAAACTATCCACTTGACCACACTGGAGCGCGTTCCGAACCTCGGTTAGAGGGCACTCGGAGTGCAACTTTTCACTGTAACATCGTTCACAACCTTCGGGTAGAGCGCAACTTTTTAACTATCAAAAGAGGTCGTTAAAATGTTGAATCTTTAACTGGCATGACTTTGACATTTCTTGATGAGAATTATAGACACTCTTTTATATTTTGCAGGTATTTATTGCTTTTCAAACATCATTCAAGTCAATAAATTTTGCCAAAAACGATATTTGAGGTTATAAAACAACCGAGTCGATCGGCACCTTCGAGTAAGTTAAAGCAACCACACAACGCACTCTGACCCTCGGAATGCAGCCCTGTTTTATTGTAATACAATGGCCTCGTGACAATGACATCGTGCTTATCTTCAATAAACTTTATTATTGAATAGAAACCCTTGCAGTAAATAGTAAACGTAGTGCCAAATGGCGGCAACGCTTGTATTAAAAAGGCTTAAGTTTATTACTTAAGCCAAAGCCTCAAATCAAATCGCAGATCTGTGCCGTGACAGAACCTGACAGAGGTTCGCAAGAATCGACATATTTTGACAGGAAACCTCCGTCTAACAAAAGGACGTGACAATGACATGATAAGCCACATCTACCGAGAGGGTTTAGAAGGACATTTCGGAAGGCTTTGATAATGGGTAAATAATTAAATTAAACGTTAAATTAAACTTGTTAATTTTTTACTTGTGTACGTAGCGACATCAGCTGCCAAACTGAAGAGAACTACAACAAGGCAAATTTTTCAATTAGCCTTAAACTTGTTTACGACGACGCAACCCGATATTTCTAACATTGTTTTGTTTGCATTACCCCCAGGTGAACTGGCAGAGCATATCCTAGCTTTAGGGATATATGGGCGCGGGTTCGAATCCCGGTCGTGGTTCAAATTTTTCCTTTCGGTCGTAATTTTGTAATATAAAGGAATTTTCCAACATTCATCTATGGGTTATTTTACACAAAGTATCAAAATTCCAGGTTTGCTACTAATTCCACCTACGAACTAGAGAACCTACATAGGAACCCTAAAAATGGATTTAGATTCTAATACAGCTGAACAAATACTAGAAAACCTACCGCATTGTAATCAACACTTCACGGTCTTCATCTTGACTAACTTAGAGCATTAATGCTCTAAGTTGACTAACCGTAATGTATTAGCGGGTCATGATTCACCACAGTTCAGTAGTGTTTGACGTTTCGATTTGATCGTATAAGGTGGATTTATGTTTCATTACCTTTTTGTGATATTTAGATACTAGTCCGCTAAGGTCAGCAAAATTTTCGAATTTCTCTAGTTGATATAGCCTTGTCATTTTTAGGGTGCCGAACCTCAAAAGCAAAAAATGGAACCCATATAAGATCACTTTGTTGTCCGTCTGTCTGTCATGACCCTTTTTCTCAAGAATGCGTAGAAAGCTGAAATTCATACCATATACTTAAGTCCTTTAGAGCTGTGAAAAAATCAAACTTCTAAGCCAACGCAATCAATAGATCGCTGTTTATGCCGTAAATTTTCAACACTTGCAAGGGAATCAAAACCTACAGGGTACTTCCCGTGAACTCAGGATCTTGAAATTTGGTTCGAAGCAACTTCTTATAGCACAGATAAAAGAAACATTGCATACGTTGTTAGATAGGTATAACATAAAATAACAATACTTTTAATAAATTCAAAATGTTATGGATTTCACTGAGCAATAATAATACCATAACCTTTACTTATATAATAATAACATATATTTTAAAAAGTATCTATATATGACATTAAATAATATTTAAATAAAACACTTAAAAAGTATAAAAGCGCACGATCGAGACTCTATGACTGAGATTCAGGGACATTTGTGTAAGACGGTCAAAGACCAGTCTTAGCCTAGCGTCGGCTAAGCTAATCTCTAAATTTCATATTCAGAGATATAGTCTGAGTCCTACTTACCTTACTCTTTGTTTAGATCACACTCCATTATCTATGGCACATTTTTCACTTATGGAACGTTTACCAGTTCTTATTTATCTGTGCATCCTGATATAAAAACAAAAAGACAAGAACAACAGTATATAAAATGTGATTGGAGTGAGTGAAACAAAATAAATGCCTTTTTCAATTTACGAAAAAAAGTTCCTGGAGAACTTTTTGCACCATACGCCTCAGTATCTCACTTGGCGGCGCCACTCCTGCTCTGAGACTGGCTAAAGTAGTCGATTTCTACTACTTGGCTTAGCATAGCACGCACTAAGTTTAAGCGCTGTACCCGACGTCTCTGAATACAATTATGAGGCTAAGCACTACATTTTATAGTTCACGCTTAGACTTGTCTCTGAATCTTAGCCTTAGTCTCGATCGTGCGCTCGGTGAGTCAAGACCTCCTGAAGATGCTTCGTTTAGAAGCGAAACTAGTCGGATATTCTTCCGGTTAGGCTGCGTGATGTTTGCGACATCACGTAGATAACAGGAAAATTAGGCGGAATTGTCACTAGATATATATTTTTATACCTTTTTAAGTGTTTTATTTAAATATTATTTAATGTTTTCTTCTTCCATCTATGGAAAACTGCATTTATATCTCCAATTCATAAGAAAGGCCCAAAGGATGACATTGAAAATTATAGACCTATATCTAAGCTATGTTTGCCAAAGTGCTAGAAAAAATTATTTACAAACAGTTATACTCTTCACTTAAGCATACACTTAGCGAAGAGCAACATGGTTTTCTTAAGGGTAGGTCTACCACATCTAACCTTTTATTATGCAGTGACTTTTTATCAAACATAATGTCGGAACCATCTCAAGTAGACGTTATTTACACTGATTATAGCAAGTGCTTCGACAGAATAGATCACGTAATTTTGTTGCATAAACTTGGCCATGTCGGCATTCGCGGTAATTTATTTAGGTGGTTTTCATCTTATGTACAAAATAGATGTCAAACAGTAGTGCTTAATGGTTATACATCTTCCTCTATGTGTATTCCTTCGGGAATTCCTCAAGGATCGTTGTTGGGACCCCTCATTTTTATATTATTTATAAACGATATATCACACTGCTTTCGTTTTTCTAAAATTCTTCTTTATGCCGATGATATGAAAATTTTGTGTCCAGTTAAAACCATTGAAGACGCCTCACGCCTTCAGGACGATTTAGATAGATTTCAAGATTACTGTCATTCTCATAAGTTAGATTTAAATGTGTCAAAATGTTACGTATGCTCATTTACGCGAAAACCGTCGTCTCTCATCCACAGTTACCTCTTGAAAAACTCCCCCATTGCCAGAATATCTACCATTAATGACTTAGGAGTCATCTTTGACTCAAAGTTACTGTTTGATGCACATATTAGCAATATCATCAACAAAGCCTCGAAAGCCTTGGGATTTGTTTTAAGGATGTCTTCGGAGTTTATGGAAATTAAAACTTTAAAAATTTTATACTGTGCCTATGTACGAAGCCACCTCGAATACGCTTCTCAAGTTTGGAATCCAAGTTACAACATCTACATAACCCGTATTGAAGCCATACAAAAACGATTCCTCCGTTACCTTCAATACCGCGCAAAAGTGTATATGCCAGATTATAGCTCTCGCTGTAAAAAATTTCATTTACTCCCACTGCAGGAGAGGAGACGTGTTGCAGACATGGCCTACCTCCTTAACATAGCAAACGGCAAGGTAGACTGTCCGGAGTTGCTCGGTCAACTGGGGTTACGTACCCCAGCGGTCACCCTTAGATATCCGGAACTCTTACACATTCCTAGTGCATCGTGCAAATACAGGAAAAATACTTACCTCATTAGGGCATGCAGGTGTTATAACAGTACATCTAAAGATATAGATCTGGATCTATTTAATACTTCAGCATTACAATTGAAACGGCTGCTGAATGGCAGATATTTCTCTTAGTGTGGTGTACTTAATTATAATGATTAATATGATTATTCATTACTTACAGTGTTGCACTGTATTCTTATCTGTGTCTACTGACTACATATATTATTTAAGGCCGGTATTACATTTTCATACATACCTATATATTTCAATAGAAAATATATTTTTTGTTTATAGTATTATCATGTATATATGACAGTCAAACTCAGTCAAATAATTATTTCTATAACTCATATATTGAATCGCTTATATATATATTGGTATGATTTTGTATTGCGGGCCTAACGTCATTTTATATATCTGTGAAAACTTATAATTGGCTTTCTGTTTTATGTTTTATCAATATTCTTGTAACTAGCTGTTAGTTTTCCTAATATAATAAAAATAAAAATAAAAAAATAAAGATACTTTTAAAAATATTTCTTAATATTAAATATGGATTTCCGCAAAGTAACGCCTGAATCTATTTATTTACTTATATACCTACATGTTTGTACGGAACCCTCGGTGCTCAAGTCAGACTTGCACTTGGTTGGTTTTTGATGATGCTTCGGTAATGCCTTTGTTAGCATGGCCCATCCGCGTTGTATTGTAGAATGTAGCGCAATGACGATCCGCCGTAATATAAATGGCTAATTTTTCGGCAAGCCGCAATATAGGTAACACGGCGAATATCGACTGCGAAGACACCTAATTTTACATTGTTGTGAAGTAATTATTTAAAACGATGGTCACAGTATAATTTACATTGTATCGGGTACATCTGAAACTATATAGGTACTAGTATCTAAGTATAGTAATTGCGAACGAATCATATCTAATCATATAGAAATATTAATTACTTCTGATAAATGGCATTAGCTCAAGTACTTCGGTACCAGCTAAAATACATTTATTTCCAGAATAGTATTATTTAATTACCTATAGATTGTATAAATCAGACATGAAATATAAACATTTTGTAAAAATAAGCTTGTAACAAAGAGTGGGTTGGTGTGAAAATGAGGCTCTACGTATTATATTTTTTGGCATTAGTACCTACAGCTACATATGCTCAATCAGGTATGTAAAACATATTTTCATTGCATCTCTCGAACAAATCGCACGTTTAATAATAAACCGGAATAAGTCAAAAATTAAGGATTCCCACTTTTGTTAATAAAACGAACTAACTCCGATTGAAGAATCTATCAGTAAAATCCCACCATGCATAACAAACCATAAAGGCCGATTTTTAGATCACCCCTCTCTTTATTACAAAAGCACGCGAAAAGTCAATTCATGCTATAAGGAATCATTCAGTGATGCGGCGATCGTGTTGTGTGAAATGAAGCGTTGTTTTGTGACTATAGTGAAGTAAGGTAAAATAATTCGGTTTATTTTCAAACACAGGTGAAACTATTTTACTTCATTTTTTTATAGACTGTAATGTTTTCGTTATACTTCACTTCAGTTGAAAACGGTGTTACAATACAGCATGTACTATTTGGACTTGTTGCAGTTTATCATTAAATTATAATTGTATAGTTAAGAAAAATTGCGTATTAGTGCGTTTTAGCATTAGATTATTACTTTTATTCGCGAATTAATTAATTTTACATCACTTTATTACCAAAGCTATCGGTAGATTTATATAATACTTGTGTTTATTTCGGTTTACATTTAAAATGATCCTAAAGTCTAAAAGTACTCTAGCCATTGCCGCAGTTTATTACAAAATGTCCTTTAATTTTATTTTAAATACTGATTAATAAAAAGTATTAAGTCACTAGTTCCATAGTTTAAATCCTGTAGAGGACGCCTGAAAATAGGAACCAGCATCGCCTAAAACTTTCTGTAATAAGTGTTAGTGCTTGATGTAAGTACTGATAAGGATATTATGTTGGATGGACTATTACGAATAATTCTAAGCCAGCCGAAATATAAATAACGTCGTGATTACGTACTTACATGTGCATTACCCCTGACTGTAAATTTACAAATTAGTAACCGTACTATCACGTTTGCGTTAAGATTTTTATTATCACCCTTATGTTTTTAGCATCATGATCTTTGAGTAAAATTTTAACGCAAACGAAAAAGTTAAGTTTACTTTCTTTCAATCTTACACTCCTCGGGGTACAGTATCCATAATACATTTTCACGTAATATTCTCTGAATTATTTTAGTAAATAATACGGGATAACTCTCGTGAATCAGTCAGATAGCTCCGACTATAGTTTTAACCACAATAGGTCTTTTCCAACGGAAGCTCGGGAAGCCCACGTTGACGTCTCGCTTAGCAGGTTAGGTTAGCTATGAGAAACGTCAACGCGGGCTCCCCTTGAAAAAGACTACCGCATGTGGGTGAAACTATAGTTGGAGCAGTTTGACTGAATCACGTGAGTTATCCCGTATTATTTTCTAAAATAAGTGTTAACCACGTTAGTTTCTCTGAATTAATTGAAAGTTTTACCTTTTTATTTAATGTTATATATAAATTCTTTAAGAGTTTGTTTAATGAAACAGACGATCAAGTCCAACACAGCATACAAAAACACAAGATCTCCAGCTCACGATGGAAGAAGTCAAGGCCGCCACGTCAAAATCACCACCATTCAGAAAGTTCAGGTTGCCAGCGTTATCATACCACCACGAAAATTAGTAAGCGATACTTCAAAGTGGAAACAAAAGTTAGCCAAACGTTTACGTAACAAGATATCAAAATACGAACGCAGATTGGATATGTCCGAAAACCCAACAAAGCCTATTATTTTATTATTGGTAATTAACAAATGAGATTCTTTAAACTTTTTTTCAAAGCTACCTTGAACATTTTGATTCGAAAGAGATGTGTGGTGAACACAGCAAAAAACAGCAATAACTTTATAGAAGATGACTTACGTGGAAAAAATGGTAATTATAAAAAAATAATCCCAAATTGATAAAAGGTTTATTAAAGAGCAAATAAATGTATCTTTCTTCCGACCTAAAAAAATGTTTATATGATGTATGTATATACGATTTTCCTTAACCGTTACCTATATTTTTGAGTGTGATGAAATTAAATGGGTGTTAAATAACGGCTACTCTTCTTTGGCTATCGAAGACATCATCTACATAATGCCACCAGTAACATGGTTTTTCACTAGCGCTCCTCATGATTTCCCTCAAAATGTTCCATATAAATATTGGCCACAACTGGCGCTTTAGGAGAGCCTAGGTGACTCCTTCCTTTTGCATGTTATAATTAACTCGCTAAAGAACCGTTTGACACAAAACATTCACTCAGCTCTGTGTAGTCATTGGGTATATCAGCTCCGTGGAGTAGGTCAGCAATGATTTTTATAGCTTCTTTCAAGAACACATTTGTGATAAGTGATGTCACATCGAAACTTATAATTATTTCCATCGACAGTATACGTACATCTGCTAGCAAGTAAAGAAAATGTCTGGAATCCTTTACGTAGGATTGGGTTTTGCTTGTAACTGTTGCAGGACATTTGCAAGTATAGAGACTGTTTGTATGTAGGTGCATCTATCTGACTGACAATAGGCCTCAGAGGCTAGTTGGTAGTAACTGAGTCGTTTCAAACAGATAAAAAAAGGCGCTTTTGAATCTCTAAATAGCTCTTTTTGGAAGGAATCGGACGCGAAGCTTGATTGAAATAGGTACGTGCATTTGAAAATACTTGGAGCACATTAGTATGGACGCACAAGAACCATTGAACATTATTTTTTATTCTGATAATGTACAGGTCAGAATAAATATAATTTTATACTGACAATTTATATGTATGCTGTTTATCTTTTTAAAATCCAAAGCATCACTACTAATTCATGATTCGAGGGCATACGCAAAATAAAGCAGACAACATAGGTATACAGTCTGATAGACAAGAAGTTAAAAAAATGTTAAGTCATCCCAATCTTTATATAACACCACCCAGTTCAATATATAACAAAATTTAACCCCCCGATCAACCAGTATTGTGGATCTTCAACTGTTACAAGAAGAATAGGACTTAAATTTTTGTACAGACGAAAGCAACCAAAATGTGAACTGCAATGATATAAAAGTATTATTTTACTTAAAGATATCTTACAACGACGACAACTTAATAGGCGAAATAAACCAAGGCAGATGAAATCAGTCATAGAAATAACCACGAAGGCAGCATATACGCAAAAACAGGAGATAAGTGCTTATAAAAATTAAGACTAAGACTTAATTGCAAAGGTTCTGATTTCATCTTAAGTTATGCATGTTTTTACAACTCAATTCTTAAACTTTTTGATAAGTTTTGATTAATATTTTGAGAAGTCACAACTCACGAGACTGATTAAGACGAATAGGTAAAATCTACGACAAATAATTCAAAGTAGACATTTATTATAAGTTCCTAATACGACTGATTATTATAATAATATGTTTAGGTTAAGAAAGCAGTTACAATGACTTTTAAAATGTATTTTACATTATCAAATTATAGGTATATTGCAAAATATTTCTGTATTTTTGTTTCCATTTTAATTTTAAAGTGTAATAAAAATTATACATCTGATTAGATCATATTATTTATTAATACTGTACAGAATTATGACATATTAGTTTACACATTTTTTGAAACTTGATAATTGATTTTTATACTAAACTGACATAAGTCGAAACAGTAGAAAATAAACTTCTTTTATTCATTTGATATAAAAAAAATAATTATATTGTTATGTCAGCTATATTCGCTATACATCTGGCTTTAATTTAAGACCAAGAAAGTAAAAATAACACTAAAAACACGTGAAAACCATCAAAATGTTTTCAACAAGGTAGATACTCAAAACTTTGAACGCGATTTCCCAAAAAAGTGAATTTTTGTCTTATTCCGGTTTATTATTAAGCGTGCGAAATATTGTAACTGTTATATTTTTTTCTGTATATATATATGATGAATAACTTGTATGTTGGTTAATTTTTTAGCTTGTAGCATTTTCACCTTTAAATAACTTAATCGTCGACTCTCTGATAATTTTAGTATGAATATCATTATAAAAACAATACCAGTGAGTCTTTAATATATTGAAAAACATACGACACGATAACACTTTGTTAAACTAAAAACAGGAAACCAAAAAGAAGCAGTAACAATAGGTACAAGGGGCGGTAAAATGTATGGTCAAAACATTTTGTGTAAATTTTAACGTCGGAAACCACATAGGTCATCGATTTTAAGGGCTTTGGATGGACAAAAAATTGTACAGTATAATTTATAAACATCTAATTACCTACCCCTTCTGCTGAACGTAGCAGTACAATAATATTTTAATACTTTTTTTTATTTTTGCCCCGTCTATGGCATTGTAGAATTATTTTGCCCTTGACTTGATGGAAATACGGCTACCTACGTCTACTGATATCAATCTACATCAAACTACAACTTGTCACCGTCCTCCGACCGATGTATTCTCTTCTTCGTGGCACATATACACAAGTGTTTTTTGTACTGATGAGAGAATATAATAAGCATAAAAAGGGGATTGTTTTACATGTTTATTTCTTCAAGAAAAAAGTAAAGTTACCTGAGCCTTGTAGCTTTTCTGCTATCTATGAGCTTGAATGTTATTTATATGGAGTATTTAGAGTAGACCTCCATAAATTTGAGTTTTTTTTATGCTTGGTAGGTTAGCCTTTGATCACTATCTCACCTGATGGTAAGTGATGATGTGGTCGAAGATTTTTAGATTTTTAAGATATTTCCATGGTGTGGACGATATTTTTTTTTTTTTTTTTTTTTATTGCTGATAGGCTAGCCTTTGACCACTATCTCACCTGATGGTAAGTGATGATGAGGTCGAAGATGTTGTTCAGGGCTAGCCTAGAAATGACTGGCTCTCAAGGATAGCTGCCGGAACACACCGTTAGGTGCTTGGCGACAGATTTTCAACTTGAGGGTGGTAGCTAGCCAGGCGGGCATTTGCAAAGTGCCCTACCACCATGCTGTAACGACTGCTATCCTAAGACAACAACCGGGACCGACGGCTTAACGTGCCCTCCGAAGCACGGAAGCGCTCAGTAGTAATGCCCAACCAGCGGTCACCCATCCAAGTCATGACCGCGGCGGACGTTGCTTAACTTTGCTGATCGATTCAGAATGGCTAAGCAAACTTGGCTACGAGCGCTTCAAAAATTCGTCATTTTTGAATGATTTATATTGTTTTCATTATCTCGTATGCCAAAGGATCATGTCATTGAAATATAATGACTGTACCTACTAGATAAGCTATTCCAACCAACAAACCTGTCACAAATCCATTACAGCGCGCATTGCGCTGGGTTAATGTGCCGTAGACTGATTATTTGTGACAACTACTGCTACTGAGGCTTTTACCTTCGATAGCCCAGGGAGCTGACTAGTCCCAATTTCTCTCTAGTTAGTTATTTCGTTCAGGGCTACCATAACATTCAATACGAGCCAACTACTAACCTTGAAACTATTGAGCAGCCTTGCACGGTTCCGTCTATGTACATTATCGGTTATTGCACAATCCTAAACACTCGGATGAAGGCACTCTTAATGATCACCAAAATCACTGTTATAAACAAACTTAACCACAACTAGCACCGAGCTGCGTCCGAGGAGCACTAGATATCACGCACCTATTATTTGCAACCATTGTGTTTTTGTCACAAAACTACCCACATTTCTGTCGCTTGTTGGAAACTGAGCTTGGGACCGATTGCATATTAAACATAATAACATCGCCTGAACAGATTAGACAATATTTAGCGCTACACTAAAATGTCGTCGTACCAAACGATTACAACAGTGCAGCGCTAGATTGCTCATAGTTTTAGAGCTAGTTCACTTTGTGTTATGATTGCAGATGGCATTGCATTTAAATGATTCATTATATTATATTTTTATATTTTGTTAAGAATAACGATATTTACACTTTGATTCGAACTTTCGTATATGCTCGGTATATACGCTTTATCACTGCATAAGGGCCGAAGAAACAAAAAGGTGTATGGATATCAGTACAGCCACAGATACAGTTCAGACGAACATAGTGGACATTAGGATCATGAAATCTATAGTACATAATATACAGGCTTGTTGGTAAAATGCTAACAAACTTTTAGGGTTGACTTCTGCTAGTCCTAACAAACATTTAGAGATATTTTTTATACCTATTTTTTTTTTTGTTTCAATGCTTACTTCGAGCCATTAAAACATAAAAAATGCGCCTGACGTGGCAACACTGGACCGCGCCGCGCTTTCTTTGAATAGAGTTTTGAATATCTACGTTGAGCAAAGTAGGTAATAAAAAATATGAAATTTTTACATCACAGGCTCAAGAGACTTTTAACATCTGCTGGTCCTCGTACTTATTCCATCAAAAACATATGATAAAACACAAAAACTTAATAATATTTTTATAATACTCTAAACAAAAAATTACGCCTAAAAATGTTTGTTAGGACTAGCAGAAGTCAACCCTAAGAGGTTGTTAGCATTATACCAATAAACCTGTATATTTATAGTTGGTTTATGTTTTCTGATCTATGAATTGCTACAAAATAACAATATTTCTATTTATTTACAGCAAACAACGTCCATCTGATTGGCCACGTAACGTATATGGTTAATTTTTTTAATGAGTTGAGCTCTGAATTGGAACGAAAAGGATGGAGCAACTTAAAAGTTCCAGATATGACATTTACCGTAAAGTGAGTTTTTATTGTATTTAACTACTACTTCAATCATCATAATCAGTCAGATGAAGCCCATAGTTGAACAAAAGCCTATCCCCTAAAACGGCACAATATGGCTAGCTGTATCAATCGACTCGACTTTGACGATGTCGTCAGTCCACCTAGAGGGAAACCTATGGGTTTAAAGAACTTTATTCTCATAAGATATACATCACTTATAATAATATACAAAGGAACTAAAACAAAAATGTATAATTAATTAATCACTGGTACTCGTCTCAATGTGTAACTTTAGTTTTTTCAAATTTTGTTTTTATATTTTTAATAGTTTTTACATCATATGGTAACTTATCAAACTGTGTTGTTGTGCTCCGCCAACCAATAATGTCTTCTCTCCGTAGTTAGTCCTAGACGCAGCTACTAAAACTTTATATTTGTCTCGAAGATTGTGTGTATATCAGTACTAATATTATAAATGCGAAAGTAACTCTGTCTGTCTGTTACCCTTTCACGCCAAAACTACTGGACCGATTTGAATGAAATTTGGTATGGATATAGTTTGAGACCCGGGAAAAAACAGGATAGTTTTTATCCAACTGTGTAAAAAGAGGTTAATGTTTTTGCGCGATAACCGAAATACTTAGCTTTCCAGGCGCGGGCGGAGCCGCGCCTGGAAAGCTAGTTTTTTTTATATTTAGTGATGTGTTTGATTAACAGTCTTGTTACTAATTTTGTTTTATTAAAGGCAGGTGTTATTTGTACAGTTGCGACGCATTGAATATTTTAGTTTTTTTCGTATATTTTTTTGGTCAAAATATAAAAGGCATAAAGATACAAAACTTAAATATTTTTGTTTTGGGTTCTCTGTAATGGGCTAAGATTGGTTAATGCATCTGTACGTCTTACGGTGTATATGGTAACCACTCGAGAACCTATTAACTTACAAGCTTTTTATCCATATTTTAACCCACGGAAAAGAGCAGTAAAAACCGAACGGTACCTAATATAAAATATACCTAATAGTAAAAGCCCGTGGGGTGCCGAGCTAGAATATCACCCCCCCCCCCTTTCTCCACCCGTGGCTTTCGTAAGAGGCAACTAAGGGTGACACACCCGAAAGTGGGCAGCAGCTTTTTCTAAGGAACTGATATCTCACACTGCGATCCTCCAGTTGCCTGCCAAGCGTGGGGTTATGGCAAACCCCTCCATATTAGGGGAATCTGTGTTCAGCAGTGGACTATCCGGCTGATACGTACCTAATATCTATGGAGTACAGATACTTGATACTTAACAACTGTATGTCTTAAAGGGATGGGTCTGTCACTTGTAACGAAATACATCTGTTGTAGCTACAGGTTACCGCTTAGCATCAGGTGGGTCGCATGCGTGTTCCATCAAAAACCCATAAAGCAATACCTACTTTGAAAAAGAGAACGCTCTATGTTCTTCTGTACGTATTTTTATGTGTATTCATCAATATTTTCATGAATTGTAGACCATTTTTATAACGGGGTCTACTGAACACTTAGTTAGGATTTTTAATTTCGGATTATTATCCAATATCCTCTACTTATCCAAAAGACACTGAAAATACCGATTTATGATTTGAGATAAGACCAAAATCATTTTCATTTCTTTTTTACGGGCGTTTGCCTAGTTTATGTAGTATGTAGCACCACTACCATGAAAATATAAAATATTTTCAGTGAAACAGTACTAGATCGCCACGTTGCTGGCACAGTTACCTATTTCAACGGCTTCATGGCTTCTATGCAAGTGATAGACGTGATGCAGGCAGGTGTAGACCAAGTCTGGTCGTGGAACAACACCGATTCTACTGGAACTGTCCTTCTAAGAAGCACGATGAGGATGCTTGACGTGGCTCTCGGATATGACGTAATAGCAGACCTGGCGGATGGACGTCATCGGTACACTGTGACTGTTACTTACCCAGAGAACCGATTTCCTTTTGAAGTAAGTTCTGTACGGACAAGTGACTAAAAGAGTTAAAGCAATTTTTTGCCAATAGACAGAATTTGATTAGTTTCCGGCTTAAGGACAAATCCTCCTGTTGGATGTTGTAAAAGAAATATTTCAGAAAAAATGCGCTTATCCAGCAGCAGCATGCAAACATGTAACGGTCTACATGGTTTTGTTTCTGGTTGACGATAGGTGTAGGTATTCGTTAAACGCTGCCATCTCACCTTTTTGTAAGTCAGGATGATGAGCATCTGATATGCTCGAAACCCGGGTCGACGTATTCGATCCCCGACGTGAGTGTTTTGCCGGTTGAATTTATAATATTTATGTAACGGTATGTTTCGGTAGCTGCATTTGAGAGCCGTAAAGAGTTGCCTGAACAACGTCTGGACATCATCACTTCCCATCAACTGAGAAAGTTATCAAAGGCTAACTTATTAGAAATAGAAATAAATCAATGTTATTATTAAAATCTTTGTTGATTAGTTCGTCCAGGGAAGTTATGTTTGCATTGGTGTGTTCTGGTTTGAAATGTATGGGTGCCGGTGAAATAATAGGCACATAATGATGACAAACAGAACATACATAATAATAATAAAAAATCGGCCAAGTGCAAGTCGGACTCGTGCACGAAGGGTTCCGTACCATTAGCTATACAACATTAGACTTCATATATCAACCTTTTATTGTTTTAACGTGCGCGAGTCCGACTCGGACTTGGCCAACTTTTTGTATTTGTTGTTATAGCGGCAACAAAAATACATCATCTGTGAAAATTTAAACTATCTGTCACCGTTCTTGAGATCAGCCTGGTGATAGACGGACGGACGGATAGCGAAGTCTCAGTAATAGGGTCCCGTTTTTAATAGGGTAACGAGTTGGTGTCAAAGAGGTTTTGCCTGATATTTATTATGTGCTTTGTTTACAGATAAGAACAAACGTCAATACTGGTGATGTGGCCATAAGTATTAACAATCCTCGGGTGTGGACACCTTCCTCAATAAGCAGGATACGGTTTTTTCCACTCGACGATACTTCAGACGTGCTGACAACCTTGGTAACTGTCTTATTTAAGTTATAAATGGAAAATAGTATGATTTATCAAAATAATACTGGAATCAACAAAAGAAACTGGCTAAATGCGACTTGTATTCATACGCCAAGGATTCTGTACCAAAACCGAATTTACCTTATTCTTATATAAATTATAGGCTGACTTTGGACCAATATGTCACCTGATGGTAAGTGAGGATGTGGTCAGAGATGTTGTTCAAGCTAACTGAGAATTACTGCCTCTCAAAGACAGCTGCCGGAAGACACTGTTGGGTGCTTGGCAACAGATTTTCCACTTGAGGGTAGCTAGCCAGCCGGGCATTCAAGAAATACCATACCACCATGCTGTAACAACTGTCATACTAAGACAACAACCGGGACCGAAGGCTTGACTTGCCCTACGATATAGCAAAAAGGAAAAACGTATAAACAATATGTCTCTGGTATGAGAACCCCTTTTATTTAAACTTTTTATCATTATTTATTATGTGTAAGGCAATCCGCTGTACTGACACATATTCTATGAAAATTTCAACTGATTACCTATTACCGTTTCAAAGATACAGCCCTTTAAAGGTCAGACTGACGGATGTACGGGCAGGCGAGGTTTTCAAATAGGGTCCTGTGTTCTAGTACGGAACACTTAAAACAATTCTATTCAAACGTACTCTTAGTTCAAATATGAGTTAAATTATCATCATCACGTCAACAGGAAAGTCGAGCGGACTGTTCTGTTGAGAGAAGGTATCCCCCATTGAGGGTATGCCATAATACTCACTCGCTTGGCATGCATCTTGGGTATTGCAGTTAACGATGAAGGCGTTGCTGCTCACCTTCCAGTTATCCACTTATTAGTTGGCCAATACGACAGCCACGACAATATAGGTATAGAGGTGTAATTTTATCTCTCAATTTAGTAATTTTGGGGACGAATAAACGATTTATCTGTTTGTTGTCAGTCCCATATTGGGATGCCTGTATCTGTGGAACCGAATAGGTAGCTTGTTGATATTTATTGTTAGAAATTATTGTGGTGGTTTATAAAAAAACTTAATATTATAAATTATATAATAAGTAAGGTAAAGACTCTGCATTAAACCACTGAAAGGACTTACAGGCCGTAAACCGTAAAACATGCTTTATTACAAAAATAAAAACATATATTTTTTTAATAAAGCATGTTTTAGGGTAAAAAAATATATTCTACAATCTCCATGCAGAGAGATGAGAGAGGAAGTAATTGATTTCTGGGATCCGACGGGAATTGTTATAAAATGAGATATATATTGTGGAATTCATTGGAAGCCACCCTTGAAATGCCTAATATGAGGACTATGACAGTTTTAAAGTAAAAACATATACCTATTCTTTATAGCTCCCACACGCTCTAAGGTAAAGTACCTACCCTAACCATTTTCCACCACTCACGAGTGTATTCGTTTTTTATTTCAGTTTAACTTGGTCCTTCCTGGACAGGCTATCTTGAACTGGGGAGAGGAGGTATTTGTGCCGATCTGTTACGACATCTACCACAATAAGATAGAATTCCCGACCACTTGCTACAATTGTCCATTGGTACCTTCATAGGAAATAAAGTGAAATTTAGTACATAAAGTGTTTTATTAATTTAATTCATCGTAAGAGCTTCTCCTTCTACCTTTGTCAGCTCAACCTTCTGTCGAACCACTACAGAAAAACACCTCATAGATGCGGTGAAGTCTTTTAAGAATGGAATTGCAGACGCCGGCGCCGGCCAGGCGCTATAGAAAGACATCACCGCGCTTATAAACGTAATGTTAATGTGGGCTCTAGCCCACTGCCGGTTTGGAGCGTGCTCAGCATCTGGGACCATTACCCCGTTGTATTGTAATGCTTATTCATAGAGCCTTATTTGGCTATTATATTCGTTCGCTATTATAAGTTTTTGAAAATAACGTTGCCCTATCATTAGGTGTAAACCAAGAAACCTGACGGGATGTTGTTGATAACAGGAAATCGTGGGAGGCCTCCTCCCACGTTAGCGGCATTTTAGAGGCGACTGAAAATCTCAAGTTGGGGAACTACGCCTCGGTGAGAGATAAATGTTTCTTCTGTTTGGAGTTGAACGTATGGGACCTTAGAATGCACGTCAATTTCTAGGTGTTTGGTGACCGATTTTCTATTTGATCGTGTTAGCTTTTGTTTAATACCAACGCATTATTGTAATGTTAATTTTTTTAATGAGTTGGGCTCTGAATTGGAACGAAAAGGATGGAGCAACTTAAAAGTTCCAGATATGACATTTACCGTAAAGTGAGTTTTTATTGTATTTAACTACTACTTCAATCATCATAATCAGTCAGATGAAGCCCATAGTTGAACAAAAGCCTATCCGCTAAAACGGCACAATATGGCTAGCTGTATCAATCGACTCGACTTTGACGATGTCGTCAGTCCACCTAGAGGGAAACCTATGGGTTTAAAGAACTTTATTCTCATAAGATATACATCACTTATAATAATATACAAAGGAACTAAAACAAAAATGTACAATTAATTAATCACTGGTACTCGTCTCAATGTGTAATTTTTTTTTTTTTTAATTTTGTTTTTATATTTTTAATAGTTTTTACATCATATGGTAACTTATCAAACAGCTGTGCTCCGCCAACCAATAATGTCTTCTCTCCGTAGTTAGTCCTAGACGCAGCTACTAAAACTTTATATTTGTCTCGAAGATTGTGTGTATATCAGTACTAATATTATAAATGCGAAAGTAACTCTGTCTGTCTGTTACCCTTTCACGCCAAAACTACTGGACCGATTTGAATGAAATTTGGTATGGATATAGTTTGAGACCCGGGAAAAAACAGGATAGTTTTTATCCAACTGTGTAAAAAGAGGTTAATGTTTTTGCGCGATAACCGAAATACTTAGCTTTTTTTTTATATTTAGTGATGTGTTTGATTAACAGTCTTGTTACTAATTTTGTTTTATTAAAGGCAGGTGTTATTTGTACAGTTGCGACGCATTGAATATTTTAGTTTTTTTCGTATATTTTTTTGGTCAAAATATAAAAGGCATAAAGATACAAAACTTAAATATTTTTGTTTTGGGTTCTCTGTAATGGGCTAAGATTGGTTAATGCATCTGTACGTCTTACGGTGTATATGGTAACCACTCGAGAACCTATTAACTTACAAGCTTTTTATCCATATTTTAACCCACGGAAAAGAGCAGTAAAAACCGAACGGTACCTAATATCTAATAGTAAAAGCCCGTGGGGTGCCGAGCTAGAATATCACCCCCCCCCCTTTCTCCACCCGTGGGTTTCGTAAGAGGCAACTAAGGGTGACACACCCGAAAGTGGGCAGCAGCTTTTTCTAAGGAACTGATATCTCACACTGCGATCCTCCAGTTGCCTGCCAAGCGTGGGGTTATGGCAAACCCCTCCATATTAGGGGAATCTGTGTTCAGCAGTGGACTATCCGGCTGATACGTACCTAATATCTATGGAGTACAGATACTTGATACTTAACAACTGTATGTCTTAAAGGGATGGGTCTGTCACTTGTAACGAAATATATCTGTTGTAGCTACAGGTTACCGCTTAGCATCAGGTGGGTCGCATGCGTGTTCCATCAAAAACCCATAAAGCAATACCTACTTTGAAAAAGAGCGCTCTATGTTCTTCTGTACGTATTTTTATGTGTATTCATCAATATTTTCATGAATTGTAGACCATTTTTATAACGG
The DNA here is from genome assembly GCA_963854805.1 of Plagodis dolabraria. Taxonomy (NCBI): domain Eukaryota; kingdom Metazoa; phylum Arthropoda; class Insecta; order Lepidoptera; family Geometridae; genus Plagodis; species Plagodis dolabraria. The sequence continues at coordinate 25,084,127 of OY978459.1, forward strand.
GGTCTACTGAACACTTAGTTAGGATTTTTAATTTCGGATTATTATCCAATATCCTCTACTTATCCAAAAGACACTGAAAATACCGATTTATGATTTGAGATAAGACCAAAATCATTTTCATTTCTTTTTTACGGGCGTTTGCCTAGTTTATGTAGTATGTAGCACCACTACCATGAAAATATAAAATATTTTCAGTGAAACAGTACTAGATCGCCACGTTGCTGGCACAGTTACCTATTTCAACGGCTTCATGGCTTCTATGCAAGTGATAGACGTGATGCAGGCAGGTGTAGACCAAGTCTGGTCGTGGAACAACACCGATTCTACTGGAACTGTCCTTCTAAGAAGCACGATGAGGATGCTTGACGTGGCTCTCGGATATGACGTAATAGCAGACCTGGCGGATGGACGTCATCGGTACACTGTGACTGTTACTTACCCAGAGAACCGATTTCCTTTTGAAGTAAGTTCTGTACGGACAAGTGACTAAAAGAGTTAAAGCAATTTTTTGCCAATAGACAGAATTTGATTAGTTTCCGGCTTAAGGACAAATCCTCCTGTTGGATGTTGTAAAAGAAATATTTCAGAAAAAATGCGCTTATCCAGCAGCAGCATGCAAACATGTAACGGTCTACATGGTTTTGTTTCTGGTTGACGATAGGTGTAGGTATTCGTTAAACGCTGCCATCTCACCTTTTTGTAAGTCAGGATGATGAGCATCTGATATGCTCGAAACCCGGGTCGACGTATTCGATCCCCGACGTGAGTGTTTTGCCGGTTGAATTTATAATATTTATGTAACGGTATGTTTCGGTAGCTGCATTTGAGAGCCGTAAAGAGTTGCCTGAACAACGTCTGGACATCATCACTTCCCATCAACTGAGAAAGTTATCAAAGGCTAACTTATTAGAAATAGAAAAAAAACAATGTTATTATTAAAATCTTTGTTGATTAGTTCGTCCAGGGAAGTTATGTTTGCATTGGTGTGTTCTGGTTTGAAATGTATGGGTGCCGGTGAAATAATAGGCACATAATGATGACAAACAGAACATACATAATAATGATAAAAAATCGGCCAAGTGCAAGTCGGACTCGTGCACGAAGGGTTCCGTACCATTAGCTATACAACATTAGACTTCATATATCAACCTTTTATTGTTTTAACGTGCGCGAGTCCGACTCGGACTTGGCCAACTTTTTGTATTTGTTGTTATAGCGGCAACAAAAATACATCATCTGTGAAAATTTCAACTATCTGTCACCGTTCTTGAGATCAGCCTGGTGATAGACGGACGGACGGATAGCGAAGTCTCAGTAATAGGGTCCCGTTTTTAATAGGGTAACGAGTTGGTGTCAAAGAGGTTTTGCCTGATATTTATTATGTGCTTTGTTTACAGATAAGAACAAACGTCAATACTGGTGATGTGGCCATAAGTATTAACAATCCTCGGGTGTGGACACCTTCCTCAATAAGCAGGATACGGTTTTTTCCACTCGACGATACTTCAGACGTGCTGACAACCTTGGTAACTGTCTTATTTAAGTTATAAATGGAAAATAGTATGATTTATCAAAATAATACTGGAATCAACAAAAGAAACTGGCTAAATGCGACTTGTATTCATACGCCAAGGATTCTGTACCAAAACCGAATTTACCTTATTCTTATATAAATTATAGGCTGGCTTTGGACCAATATGTCACCTGATGGTAAGTGAGGATGTGGTCAGAGATGTTGTTCAAGCTAACTGAGAATTACTGCCTCTCAAAGACAGCTGCCGGAAGACACTGTTGGGTGCTTGGCAACAGATTTTCCACTTGAGGGTAGCTAGCCAGCCGGGCATTCAAGAAATACCATACCACCATGCTGTAACAACTGTCATACTAAGACAACAACCGGGACCGAAGGCTTGACTTGCCCTACGATATAGCAAAAAGGAAAAACGTATAAACAATATGTCTCTGGTATGAGAACCCCTTTTATTTAAACTTTTTATCATTATTTATTATGTGTAAGGCAATCCGCTGTACTGACACATATTCTATGAAAATTTCAACTGATTACCTATTACCGTTTCAAAGATACAGCCCTTTAAAGGTCAGACTGACGGATGTACGGGCAGGCGAGGTTTTCAAATAGGGTCCTGTGTTCTAGTACGGAACACTTAAAACAATTCTATTCAAACGTACTCTTAGTTCAAATATGAGTTAAATTATCATCATCACGTCAACAGGAAAGTCGAGAGGACTGTTCTGTTGAGAGAAGGTATCCCCCATTGAGGGTTTGCCATAATACTCACTCGCTTGGCATGCATCTTGGGTATTGCAGTTAACGATGAAGGCGTTGCTGCTCACCTTCCAGTTATCCACTTATTAGTTGGCCAATACGACAGCCACGACAATATAGGTATAGAGGTGTAATTTTATCTCTCAATTTAGTAATTTTGGGGACGAATAAACGATTTATCTGTTTGTTGTCAGTCCCATATTGGGATGCCTGTATCTGTGGAACCGAATAGGTAGCTTGTTGATATTTATTGTTAGAAATTATTGTGGTGGTTTATAAAAAAACTTAATATTATAAATTATATAATAAGTAAGGTAAAGACTCTGCATTAAACCACTGAAAGGACTTACAGGCCGTAAACCGTAAAACATGCTTTATTACAAAAATAAAAACATATATTTTTTTAATAAAGCATGTTTTAGGGTAAAAAAATATATTCTACAATCTCCATGCAGAGAGATGAGAGAGGAAGTAATTGATTTCTGGGATCCGACGGGAATTGTTATAAAATGAGATATATATTGTGGAATTCATTGGAAGCCACCCTTGAAATGCCTAATATGAGGACTATGACAGTTTTAAAGTAAAAACATATACCTATTCTTTATAGCTCCCACACGCTCTAAGGTAAAGTACCTACCCTAACCATTTTCCACCACTCACGAGTGTATTCGTTTTTTATTTCAGTTTAACTTGGTCCTTCCTGGACAGGCTATCTTGAACTGGGGAGAGGAGGTATTTGTGCCGATCTGTTACGACATCTACCACAATAAGATAGAATTCCCGACCACTTGCTACAATTGTCCATTGGTACCTTCATAGGAAATAAAGTGAAATTTAGTACATAAAGTGTTTTATTAATTTAATTCATCGTAAGAGCTTCTCCTTCTACCTTTGTCAGCTCAACCTTCTGTCGAACCACTACAGAAAAACACCTCATAGATGCGGTGAAGTCTTTTAAGAATGGAATTGCAGACGCCGGCGCCGGCCAGGCGCTATAGAAAGACATCACCGCGCTTATAAACGTAATGTTAATGTGGGCTCTAGCCCACTGCCGGTTTGGAGCGTGCTCAGCATCTGGGACCATTACCCCGTTGTATTGTAATGCTTATTCATAGAGCCTTATTTGGCTATTATATTCGTTCGCTATTATAAGTTTTTGAAAATAACGTTGCCCTATCATTAGGTGTAAACCAAGAAACCTGACGGGATGTTGTTGATAACAGGAAATCGTGGGAGGCCTCCTCCCACGTTAGCGGCATTTTAGAGGCGACTGAAAATCTCAAGTTGGGGAACTACGCCTCGGTGAGAGATAAATGTTTCTTCTGTTTGGAGTTGAACGTATGGGACCTTAGAATGCACGTCAATTTCTAGGTGTTTGGTGACCGATTTTCTATTTGATCGTGTTAGCTTTTGTTTAATACCAACGCATTATTGGCATCGCTTAGGATGAGGCGAGGCAAAGTGGAAACGGTAGGTGGAGAGGCGATATAAACCTTAATAGTATATCCTAAAAATAATAAAAATAAGAAGAGATACTTATATACTATCATAAGCACGTGTGGGGTGCCGGAGCAGTCCACCGCCTACATCCCCGTCCATATCTTCCTGTTAGAGAAATCATAGAAAGTGCATGGGCAGCAGCGCCTCCTGAAGAACTGCCTTCCCTGTGATCCCCAAACCCAAGCCAAGCGTGAGAAATAAAGCGGACCACGTATAATGTAAGTATATACATGATAACCAACAGTGGGGGAAGTTGTGTTAAGCTTGGGCGATCCGGTTGATACAGATATTGTTTTACAAAGTACTACCTTTGCTAAACCATATCTATCGCTATTGCACATATATGCCTACGATAGTAGTAGATATTAGGTAATACATAATATATTTAATAATTTGTTTGCATATACATAAATGACATTGCGATAAATAAATCAAGTACATTATGTATCTAAAGCGTAGATATATTACAAAGTAAGTATCTAAAGATTTTAATCATAATGTTTAATCATTCTAGTTATATACTTACTAACTTATCTAGTGTTTTGCCAATCTAATCAGTTGATAATAATTATTACGAAACAACGACGAGTTTTTATACTTTACTTTCATTTCTAGACTTATTCTTATTACGATATATTACGCATCAAATAATGACATAACTACTAAACCAATAAAATAACGCTTTGTATAATATCAAAACAAATCAGTTCCACTATCGGTTCGGTATATTCGTATAAAACCGTCAGAAAGGCATCGAACAAACAGCCCGCCGAAGACTCCATAGCTCCACGGCACGGATCCACACAACACAATGGCGCTCCGATCCTACACGTCAATGCGCGTCACATTGAGCAGAAACACAAACATTTAAAATATCATCAGCCGCAATAATATCGTACATTTATTGAGTAGAGGTAATATATTTAGTTTAACGGGGCGTATCAGTAAGGTTCCGTTTACGAATACCCGAGAAGGGTATCGAGGACTTACAGATTTTAGTTTTTAGGGTCCTATTAGGGATAATGGAGCCCTATTTAAAGAAGCTACGCTCTTTTCTATACGCCGTTCGTCCTGAGGATTTCAGATCAATAAGGATAGTAACGGAAAATAAAACAAAATATGAATAAAATAAAGTTCAATCTCATTGCGCGCAGTACGAGGTTCTTTCGACCTTTTGTTTGTCTGAAATGCGCGTAAATTTGAGAAAATAATACTTTTGAAATATATGAGATTGTACGATTCAAAAATGTTCTACACGGATATATATACTATAGTTTAGGATATGATTAGTCACGTTTTAGTGAAAGTTAGATATGAAAATGTACTAAAGTTTAGGAGTTCCAAATGATAATTTTAATACCGCTATCAGTTTTTTTTTCACCTTCAATCACCACCATCAATCAAGCAATTATGAAAGAATATTCAGCATGGTTTTCTTGCGTAATGAATAATATATTACAATGAATGTAAATGACCTGATACACGGTGTGAAGTGCGAGACGGACTCGCGCTAAGGGTGCCGAGCTAGATGAAAAATTAAGTTTATTTTTGTAAATGCATACTAAAACTTAGGTATTTAACCCATAATAACGAATCCCGCACATCACTATAATGTTTCCTTGTGGAAATTTTTAATTTTTTAATTAAACCCATCATGCGGAACCTTTAAACACATTCGACGTAACCTAGATGAAACCTTGAGTATAGTAAATATAGATATATTACGTTTGGTTTTAGCGGCAAAATATTTGTAAAGACTTCGAGTTAGAGAAAGTTTTATTTAGTAAAAAGTTTAGTTTTTTATCCAGTAACGTAGACCAATAATCAAAAGTAAACAATAAGCCCGCTGAAGCCAACGCTCCCTCGCAACTAAGTTTCCCATGTGTGCATCACACTAGCGTTGACGAAAAGTAACACGGGTATTTTTTTTAGTAACAACTGATAGGATAACCTTTGATCACTATCTCACCTGGTGATGATGTTTTCAGTCTTACCTAGAATTACTGGTTCTAAAGCTGCCGGAACACACCGTTAGGTGCTTGGCGACAGATTTTCTACTTGACGGTGGTAGTTCTAGCCAGGCGGGCATTCGCAAAATGCTATTACGACTGCCATCCTAAGACAACAACCGGTACCGACGGCTTAACGTGCCCTCCGAAGCACGGAAGCGCTCAGTTTTACCACTAATGTCACCAGCGGTCACCCATCCAACTCATGACGGAGGTGGACGTTGCTTAACTTTGCTGATCGGTTCAGAATAGCTAAGCAAACTTCGCTACGAGCGCCTCAATAAACTAATTAAAATTATTAAACTCATTAAACTAATTTTGCGTAACTAGTTTCATAATGTACATTCCATTGATCTTATTAGTGTGATGGTAAAAGGTCAAAGGCTAATTTATCTATCAATTTGACCAAACGAGCATTTGCAAAATGTCCTTGCAATATGCGTCGAAGCTGAACCCCTCGGCAGTAATCACATCATGGACCTTCTGCGTGGCAGCCCATACATGACCAATGCCACTGGCCGTCATTGCAACCGTAATCTCCAACTTATCAAGCTATTGATAATAAGACGTTTTAAATCATTATATCGTTTATATTATTAAATTCAAAGTCTATACATACCCATTGTAATTACATGACTAGCAAATTTGTATTTGACTTTCCGTCGATTTTGGAATAGTGATTTTTAACAATTTATTATAATGATGCTGAAATATCTAATAGTATTTACATGTGCAATTGCTTTTGTGTCTGGTCAAGCATGGGGTGAGTAATTTTATTGTATTATACAAACTTTCATATCTACATATTTATTAATAAAGTCAGCCATTTATTTGGCTGAATATACGTTTTCGCCGGAATGCTCATATTCTCAGTCTCCTTTACAATATATTGTTCAGTCCTACATCCCCGCGCTATCTCAAGGAACGCTTCGATTTCCTTCACTGTTCTTCATACACGTTAAGGTCATCAGAAAATCTCACACTTGAAATCCATCCTCATACGAGTTCGTTTTATAGCAAATCCTTCACTATTCAGGCTGCCCGCTTGTGGAATTTTCTTCCTGTATCAATCAGACAAGCACCGACTCTCAATATGTTCAAGGATCAAGTTAAAAGGTTTTATTTGTCCAATTAATTTTGCACTATATTTTTATATAATTTATAGGTATATGTATATATCATTATCTATTTATGTATGTTGCTATGTATATGTTATATATATATATATATATATATATATTATATATATGTTTATAATTGTATCTGTTTAATTATTATAAAAACCTATATGTATGCTATTTTTTATATATTTGTGAAGAAATTACACTAAAATAGGTTTTATTTTAAAATGTTTTTATGAAATTTGATTATGTATTTGGACTACACCCGCCTCTATTGTTTTATTCGTTCAACTCCATCCTAAGGTTGCCTGGTAGAGATCACTTTTAGTGATAAGGCCGCCCATTGTAACACTATGTTATTATAATTTAATGTGTTAACTTTTATATTTCTAAAGTGGTGTAACAATAAAGAGTTTTCTATCTATCTATCTATCTATTTATATAAATACTTATCTAGTGACAATGATGCCTAAAATTGCCTTTTTTATTATTAATATTTTCACTTGCCACTAAAGTACAGTAGTTTAGAGCCACGCGGGTATTAACCCGCGTGGCTCTAAACACTGTCATGTAAGTTTTTGTATTTGATAACAGTGTAAATCTACTGCGTTATTTTTTTTTATGAGGCTTTGACAGCAGTTCTATAATACTAGATGCATTTTGTCGGAAATATCGGACTGCACTGCTCCCATCACCCTGGAACATAAAGTTGCCCATCTCATCAAACCAGAACCCAGTAATGTGAACATTACTGCTTTGCGCTAGAAATAGGTGTAGTGGCAGTACTTACCTGGACAAACTCGCTTACAAAGAGTCCTACTGCTACTAAATAAAAAATAAATTATACCAGGAGCCACTTCACCAAACTCTCTCCTGGCGGGTACCAGTACATTTTCATATATTTTGCCCAGAAGCAGCGACCGTAGCAAGTGAGGTAAAGGTTCACACGCACGTATCGCCTCAGCACCGTATCAACATTTAAAATCAGTTATACCATGTTATCAAAGCCATGCCTCATTATAACTCTATGGAAATTGAAAAATAAAAATCAAGTATGGAAAGTAAAAATCAAGCTTTATATTAGAAGCACGAATCGATCCCAGACTTGACGGAGACTTTTGTGTCGTTTTGGAAAGGCAATAAAAGCAACCATCTTTCTTGTATATCTACAATTCTTGACGCACGAACCGTTACTACACTCAAGTTGTGGCGATGCAGAAACGGCGTGGATAAGTGTGCGTTGTAGTAGGCACGGTGTTCATTCGTTCAATTCTGAAAGGTGTTGAGGCGATGTCGCCACCGTGCCGGGTGGTCGAACAAAAGAGGGGGCATATTTTTTCCTTCGTCGCTTCTTACGATTCTCATAGGAAAATTATGGGTGGCTGCAGTTCTATCCCGGCAGTATCTGTGCGCGCCAACCATTACTGAGCAAAGATAAAAGAACCAATATGTTGGAGTGATGAGCAAAGTGCAGTGTCTAGCAGGTTGGTGACTCTCCAACTATAATGTGACGGTGTGATTGAGCAGGTGGGGAAGTTATACATCTTTTCAACCTTGTTTAAGTTTGACTGGGTACGTGTTTCGTAGCGTCGCGGCGGTTCACCTGAACAGGAAGTTTTGGAGGAATCATCAACACTTCACTGTATCAGCTGGAATGTCCACTGTTGAACTCAGCCTCCTCCATTAAGGGGGGATTAGCCATAATCCCTACGCTTGGCAGGCGTCTTGGGGATCGCAAGTTAAGATATCAGTTCCTCAAAAGGTACTGCTGCCCACCTGCCGATACCTTACCTTTAGTCGCCTCTTACGATACCCACAGGTAGCAATGGGGGAGTAATATTGTAGCTCGGCACCCCATGGTGCAATTAATATATACTTTCAAACGTTTGTCATGAAACCAAAGGACCTCTAAACACTGCTCATGTCATTGTATGACTAGGTTTTTTTAATGTATAAATAGAATGTAATATTTGTCATATTATGTGTAAATCTTGATATAAGATGAATTATGCCGAGTTTATGTTTTAATGACAATAATTGGCATACCGTTTTTTCATTGAATAAATATCAACACACTTATTTTCCGGAAGAGGTTGGCAAAGCAAAGGTCTCTAAACAGACCAAGATTCCTTTAAACTAAATCAAATTACCTTTTTTGCAGTTAGCAGCGCAAGGTTAAAAGATGGTGTTAATTTCTGGTTTAATGTTCTTCAGGAAATGTTTTATGAAGTGGAAAAAAGAGGATGGTCTAATTTGAAACTCGATGATATAACACAAAATGTCGAGTAAGTACCGGTCGAGCGTACGTCGTCACTCACCCATTATTCACGAGTCCCACTAGTCATTTTATTCTTTGCATCGTTGTAAGTCAATTCTGTATTTTTACCGTTTGTGTGTACACATACCATACTGCTGAAGGCTAGAGTGCTGGAAGCGCTTTTCATACAAATTTAGTTTATAAAGACGTATTTTAAACTGGTTGAAATTAAGTATACGTGTCCTTGAGCCTAATATACAGGGTCATTGGTAAAATGCTAACAACCTCTTAGGGATGACTTCTGCTAGTCCTAACAAAAATTTTGAGATGATATAAACATATTTTTTTTTTATTTGTGCTTTTTATGTTTTTTTGACTGAATAAGTACGAGGACCAACTGAAATTAAAAGGCTCTTGTGCCTGTAATGTCTTATTCCATATTTTTTATTACTTAGCTCGATGTAAATATTCAATACTCTATTCAAAGGGAGCACGGCGCGGTCTACTGTTGCCGCTTTGCGAAGGCATTAAAACACAAACAAATATATTAAAATAAATTCTAAAAAATGAAAACAATAAAATAACATCTGAAAATGTTTGTTAGGACTAGTAGAAGTCAACCCTAAGAGGTTGTTAGCATTTTACCAATAACCTTGTATATGCTTCTGGTTTGCCAGATTATCGTAAAAAAAAAAATATTTGGAAAAATCCTTATGTTTGGGATTTTTTATTTGCACATTAAGTGATAAAATAAATAATAAATAGAGAAACTAGCACACCAAACATTGTTATAAGTGATTTTATAGCTTCAGCAATATGCATGTAAATTTTCACAGAGCTTGAACACTTGATATTAAACTATGTTTATTTATTTACTTATTCAGACACGCCAACAGTGTACCTACATATTAAAACATACAGTAAAAAAACTTATACCTATTAACAAAGTGTTGTCTTAGGTTTTCGCGATTGTTACACATAGTAATTACCTAAACAACTTTAACGGGACAAAATAATGAAAAATATACGCGAATTAAACCGTTTAAAGTTGTTTAATTACTATTATATTAACAAATTATAACAATGAGTTAAGTCATTACATTGGTCTGATATGCACACCTTTTATAGGCATACCTATACAGCTTTCATTATAATATTGATAGCTAAATAGTAGTAGTTCTAGTAGTATAAACGTTTGGTGGTTTTATATTCAATGCGAGAACTTAGTTGTTATTATTACTTATAAATAATAATGCAATAATATGTAGCTATAAAAACGTATATGAGCAAAATAGGCTTAAATCGCTTAACATGTATAACGTCTTATATTAACTGAAGAACATAATTAATTTACTTTTGAAGACATTTATATAATATCATTCAGTAATATTCTAATTATGAAATGAAATACAGACTTTTATTGGCATATTTTATTTACATAAGTACTTCTTTAAGAAAATTAATAAATTAATTTAAATCAATTATTCCCCTGTCCCGACCAAGGAGGTTTCAATTCAATTTAAGTTCACATAATCTATGGTGGTTTAGTAGCAAAAATGTCAAGCAACACCGACGATACTAATGAAAATTTAACCCACCTGACATTTTAGAAACAGCTACGATACTGACGAATAGTCTTTTGCCAGAAAAATCAAGAAAAGCGTATATCCATCAGATTAAATAAAGTAGTGTATGCAACTGCATATAATTAGGTATTAAAACACTCGGGTAATCTTATTTTAAAAAACTACACTCATGTTTTAATACCCTCTATTATAATGACAGTTGCATAAACTACTATTAATAAATAATTGAAAACATCATCATCGCCAAGAGCAGTATTTAATTCATTATAGGTACGGCATATTCGTTGTGTGGGACAATTGTGACCCAAGTTAGTTTTGACATATGAACAGTGGGAAATCTTGGAGACTTTATATCGTGGATAGTGGTAAGGAACATTCAAGAAGGTGTTAGACAAAAGATATGAACAGTCAGTTGAACCAAGGATAACCCTATGAAGAACTGATAGATCCCGAATTTTTCGTCTGTGTGAAACTGTGTGTAAATTTTACGTTTGTGTGATTTAAGCTACGTGCAATGTACATAATATAGCCTTGATTGATTCCGCTCGCCCGCAATACTAGGTAGTAACCATCACAAAGAGCTGAATTTCTTTTTCTTTATTGCTGAAATGTAAGTCTTTGACCACAATCTCACCTAATGGTAAGTGATGATGTGGTCGAAGTTGTTAATAATTTTCACTTCAACTCGTCGTTCCTGAAAATGAAATCAAAATAATGTTCATCTAAACTAATATAATAAAGAGAAAGATTTGATTGTTTGTTTTTTTGCATTGAATAGGCTCCGAAACTAGTGGACCGATTCGAAAAATTCTTTCACCATTAGAATTATACACTATCCCTCTTGAACATAGGCTATAGATATTCAAAAATTTAGGGATCCGTATATAAAAATTCGATAATGTAACCCAAAGTACGAAAATACTACCAAAAAAAAGTTGATATTGCGTACGCTGCGGAAATTATTAAAAATAGAGTAAAGTGATGTACTAGAATTTTATAGAAGACATCAAATCTACAAAAAAGGCTGTGATACTACTTTTTTATGTGTTTAAATTTATAATTTTTGAAATTTTGTTAAATAGCCGTGCGAAGTCGGGGCGGACCGCTTGTGCATCATTTAAATTATATCGTTCCTTATTATGAAATTTTATATAGCGACATCTCGTAAATGTTTGTGGTACTTGAATTGTTGCTCTAGAATATTAACCTACTGGCACATCAAAACTTCGTTAGATGGCGCTATAAAAAATGCTGCCTAAGCTCTGTCGCTCGGTAGTATCTCAAAAGATTGAAAATAAAAAAATAAGCTGTAAGAAGTAAGAACTATCTACTGTCATCAAACTATTGAATGTTGAAACCTACATTTTCTTAATTTCAGTTTAACTCTCTTCAACTTCCACGTCAACGGTACTGCCAGATATACCAACGGTTTCGTGGTCTCCATCCAAAAAATTGACTTAGCTAGCATGAGAACTGATGTTGTTTCTCAAACCGTCAATGGAGTAGCAACGCCCTTTGGGTTTGCAACGGGAATAATTAACTTCAGGGATATGCTTATAGGCCACGACGTCGAAGCAGACCTACAAATTCCAGAAGAACAGTATAGAGGAACAGGAACTTTTCTGCATACATTGGTTCAGGTTCAATTAAGTGTGAGTGTATAGTCTTGAAGTAATATGAACGCATATTCGTAGCAATGTTAGCTGATCGCTTATAACTATGGACTGCCAAACCGCAGGTCCAAGCTCCCAACCGCTGCTGGCATGAGCTTCATCGCATGTTGGAAGGGCATTTAGCGATTGCTCATATGACTAGCCTACCACCTTCGATTAGAAAATCTGACATCATGCACCTAACAGTGTGTTCTGACAGCAATCCTTGAGAGTCAACGTAATTATGAAATTACAGGCACAGGGGACTTAACAACTTTACCTATGTCTCTGGGTGTAACCACAATGGATTTCGTCGAAAGTGAAGAACTGTTTCTGTTCTAGGCAGAGGTTATCGCTTTACGACAGATGGGTTTCATGCGTGTTTTTTCATAGTCCCATAAAAACACATAAGTACCTACAGCGAAGTAGAGGACAAACGCGCTTTTGAAAAGCAGACACGTTTGCTTTTCAAAAGCGCGTTTGTAAAATGTTAAGTCTCTCGCACCTGCTGTGATGTCAATGTACTATTTAGAGATAGTTAATACATGCCTCGAGAATAGAAGCAGCCCGTTCTACGAATAAATATGACGTAGCGCCCGCTACAATCTTTCAGCTGTGATAAAAACATCTATATGAAACAACAATGAAAAATGCCTTAACTTGGCTTTTTCACAGTTTAACGAATCTCAGAGTGCACTACTTCATAAACAATATAAAAACATGGGTATTTATACCGTCTCTGTAAAAAGACGATTATGTACTCATTACTTGAAATTTGCGATAATTTTTAACAAAAATGTGGCTTATTCTCTCCGATTGATTCCTCTATTCGATCCGATTCATCGCGTCATTACGATTCTTTTTCGAAAATTCCGTGGAAATTTTTGTAATTGCAAAACAAACACTCCTTATTTTCGATAGGGAGTTTCGCAAGATAACGCGCGTTACTTTTATATAGCACTTTATTTTTAATAATCGGAACAAATCAAAAGACGAGAACCTTGCCTAAGAAATGTATATAAAAAACAAAGAACCCTTTTTGATGGCTCTATAGATAAACAGGAGATTAGGGTGCGTACTCAGGATTGGGAAGCGCGTGAATACAGCAAGAGCACATGAATGGCGAATATCTCGCAGTACTCAAAGCTCGTTACAATTTTACTTGTTTAAAAGATCTTTGATAATATGCTTCAACTACATCTACATCAAGCAAAGCATTTGCCCGTTGCACCACCTGTAAGGCATAAAGCATGGTTTAATAATTTATATCAATCTTTGCAGTTGAACCGCAACCTTATAACAAAGGAATCGACGATTGCTGTGTCAGTACCAATTGCTTCTGCTGGATCGGGTGTCCGAATGCAATACTTGCCTCGAAGTAACATCACTGAAGCATTAAGTAGACCCGTAAGTATATTACAATGTTTAACGAAAAGGTGTAAGTAGTTGGTTTAAAACCATAAATAAAGAACCTCGAATAGAATTTATATAATTCGGACTGCACATAATTATATATTTTCTGATAGTTGGCACTGATCAAGCTAAGGTTGCTATTCCCAGGACCAGGCATGACTTTAGCTTCATCCCCTACAACACGACGGATCTTGCACCACACGGTGAATGCATAATGCACGAACTATTCGTTTTCGTTTCTATGTTTGCTAGAGAAAACATGCTAGATATACTATCGCACATTAGTGAGACAAAGGTAGAATATACGAGATAATTATGTGGAATATCTTTGTTTCAGTTCAGCACAAGCACAAGCGCCAGCGCCAGAAACTGGGGGACCAATATCTTCGGTCCAATTATTCTGGATGTCATTGACACAAAAGTACCATTTCCCAGTGTCTGTTTTAATAACTGCTAGAAATGTAATGAGGTCATCTAAGGATCACGAATCATAATGATCTAGTTAAGACACTACTAGCAATTAGCCTGTGGTGGCATGATATAATATGGCAGTACACGAAATCGCACGCCATTGTAAGCATCTACCAGACATTTCATCAAATAAAAATAGTTACGACTAAAAATGTTATTTTACTTATTTTTAGATTTGATAAGCACAGTATATAGAGCTACCAAGGTAGATAGAATACTTTTTATAAATTCCGTACCTACTTACATTAGAACTAGGCAGACATAAGTAAGAAATTCACACCTGTTCTATAATAGGGGTGTCCGTAAAAAGGCCAATAAGGAAAACTGCGCCAAAAGCAGCTTGATATTAGGTGCAATGTGGTTGCGAATGCCTGCCTGGCTAGCTAAGTACTATTCTCAAGTAGAAAATCTGACCCCAAGCATCTAACGGTGTCTTCTTTCCGCCAGCTGTACTTTAGAACTAGATATGCTGAGTTAGCCTGACCAACATCTTTCACCGCATCATCACCATCAGATGATATAGTGGTCAAATCAAAGGGCTAGCCTATCAGCTATAAAAAAAAATATATACAAGAATTGCTCGCTTAGAGTTATTAGATATAGGTTCAGTTGTATAATTTACCAACAGTAATAGTTGTGTTAAGACCGGTGGCCCAATCCCCCCACCACCTCTCAAAGGCATATGGCAGAACAGATTCAAGAGTTAATACTCCAGCAGCCAACAAACCACTTCAAAACCTCTCCAGGCATCCAATCCACCTCCAAGAGCAGTACCTCGGTCTGCCTTGCATTCTATCCTGAACGACGTCCATTACCACGTATTTGCTAAGTCAGCCTTACTCTTTTTGAATGAAACACAGATATGCTTTCCGACAAACATCGTCTTATATCATAACTACCTACAGCAGCGCTGTACGTAAACATGCGACAGGGCTACCCGCCTATAGCATAATAATTACATTTTCCTACTTTGTGTTTCCATGTAGTTTTGTGATTGTTAATTTTTTTTTAATATAAACAAATAAAATTCTTTGTGAAATAAACAGAAAGTATTCATTAAAAATGCGTGTTGTTTTTTGACTAGTAGGTAGATTTAATTAAAAAACCATGTTCACATTTGAATAAAAAGTCAGTCTTAAAAATTTGCGACCGAAAAATATTTGTGAGACGTACGAAATGCTTTATTAATATTATTAAATTTTAAAGCATAAAAAATCCGCACATAATAAATATAATTATAGCTTATAACTACCTAATTCACCCGTGTCAATCACCTTCCTTTACTATATTTCCTTTATTATTAATCGAGACATTTTTTTCGGGGGATTATAGGAAATACTTGTTCATTAAAAAGACACACATTATGTGTGTCTTCCTGTGCGTCAACTATGTAGACTATTTCCAGGTGATCTAAAAAAAGTTCTTTGGATGCGTTTTTGGCGAATTCATGCAACCAAAAACAGTACAATATATCCTACTCTTCATATTAAATATGTAATATGTACTTATACTTATTTTTAGTGAAAATATGGCGCTGTTATTGTTAAAAAAATAACACACCGTCCATTCGTCACTGCGGCACATCCGCTATTGTCTGCGTACCGAGCGCAGGCTGAGATCGAAGCACGTAGGTATAGCTCGCGATTCATCCGTTTATATGAAGTAGAAATACTGTATAGATAACATTACCGTGCCAACAGTGTGGCACAGCTTTAAAAAGTTAAATGAACTGTCAAATGAACAAATAGTGTTGTAAACAATCTCAATTCTAATCGATATTGGAATTTCGACACATGAATTATGTTTTTTTTTAATTGCTATAATGTTTCTATTGCATTAGTGATTATTTAAAGGAATAACTATCAATGATATGTTAGTCATTGATGAATTATTTAAAGGAATAACTATCAATGATATGTTAGTCATTGATGAAACTCACCTGTTATCATATTACTAATAGATTCTTGATTAATATTCTAAATAGTTTAGAACATTAGTTATTTCTTATTCGGTAGCTGTAATCTGAAATGACGATCTCGAAGAGATTTATAATTTATGTAAAGAAAGTTTTGATGCGATGGTGTCAATAGTTTCCGAAATAAAACGAATTTCATTTGACAATTGTATTCTGATTTGAAGATATCGTTGAGATCTATCATTTCTGTTCAGACACAGGGGTCAATGTTCAATAAATTCTTATTATTATTATTATTGTCTCATTTTAATTGAACAGCTTTCAACTGAATTATGGAAAGTTTAAGGTCATCAGTTCTCGAGTTAAATCGAATTTTAGCTCGACAGCTGCCGTCTGAAATGAAGATCTTGATGAGATCTATAGATTTTGCGATATAACTATAGTAGTTAAGGATCGGCAGTTTACTAGATAATCCGTTTTTAATATGACAGCCATCATCCGAAATTAATATACCAACAATGACTTAATCTTAAATCAAAACTAAAAAAATACTCTAACTGTCACATAACAGATGTGGAGACATATTTCGTTTTTGTTATAGAACCAAATATTAATAATACGTCATTTTGAACAAAGTCACATCATATTATTTGACAGCTGTCATATATATGACAGGTCACCACACATTCAAAAACTCGATCATTGTCCTTTCCGGTGGAAGTAATTGGAGTTTACAGCTATTCCGGTCCATAATTATTAGTGAGACTGTACTCATACATACGTATATAATACTGATAGGTGCCGGTCAGTGTTGATATATTGATTTTTTTATTTTATTTATGTCCATTTATATTTATTAAACTATTAATTATTATTTTTTGTCATAGGTGAAGAAAACAACGACCACCCGTTTAAAATATTAGGTAATTCTTGCACAAATAGATGTATAGAAAGAAATAATACCGTTTTTCACCATAATAATATATTTACAAAATATTTTGACATAAAATTACTTTTTCGCTCAATCACGTCTAATATATGAAATGTACAAACAGTTGTTCTGGGCTGAACCGTCAAAAAACCGTCTTCTTTTCTCATCTTTATTAGCGAGATGATATCAGTAATGCATAACTTTTTTCCTTTTTTTATTTTTGAATATTCCGATTTTCGTAATAAGCTCAAGTCCCTGTTCGTCGTCGCCGGATTGCTGTTAGACTATCTCTTCTTTACAGTATTCTGTTCCATCCTTTATCTCCGCGCTACATAAAGAAACAATTTAAATTTCTTCATACTACCCATTCGCTGTCACTACGGTCACTAAAAACTTAACGCTACAACAACCTGCAACTAAATTGACTTTCTACCACTATTCATTTGCCGCTGAAACTGTCAGATTGTGGAATCCGCTACCGCTCGAAATGAAACGTGCTCCTTCATTGAAATCTTTCAAGGATCAAGTCAAAAACTTGTATCTCTTGCTCTAATTTTCTATAAGTACTCGTAATAATGGACAAAATGGTACAAACATTATTTTAATTTAATTATATGTTTAACATACATATCGCAAATTCTATATATATATATTATATATATTTTTAACTTATTTAGGTATGTTTATGCCAAAATTATGTATATATTTAGTGTTGTGTAGTTTTAGTTAATTACCTAGTTAATAATTTGTTAACATCAACTATATAAGCATATCATTTTTTAGACTATAAGACACCCCCACCAATATTTGGACTATATCCTGTTGTCAATAAAGAGTTATCTATCTATCTATCTATCTAATATATTAGATACTGCTGCGCACAAAGCCGTTATTGGTCCAAATATTATGTGTAATAGTTGACAAATCGCTCACGTTATTGATATAAATATACATTGATTTACTTTGCTTTCATACTTTAACAGACCTAGGACTGTAAACGAAATTTACAATGATTTATAAGTTGTATTTGCATTATATTATTATTAATTATGCAATGTTATGGGTTAGTATTTACCTATTATTGTAACGCTGCCTATTATATACTATTCAGTGAAGGTGCATTCCCAAATCAGCTCAAAAGGTCTATAGTAAAGCCATTACTAAAAACCGGAGATAAATCAGACCCGAATAACTACAGACCCATCTCTATAGTTCCTATTTTTTCAAAAATCCTGGAAAAGGCTATGCTTGAAAGACTACATAAATTCCTAACCAAGCATAACATACTAAAAGACGTGCAGTTTGGTTTTCGTAAAGGTCATTCTACAAACCTAGCGTCCTTTAATCTGGTTAAAATGATAACAGAGAGTATAAATGATGGGTATTCAGTGGTTTCTTTGTTCTTAGACTTAAAGAAAGCTTTTGACTGTGTCAATCATCAAAAACTTTTAAATAAATTGGAAGATCATGGCATAAGGGGTAAAGCATTATATTGGTTGGCTAGTTACTTACAAAACAGAACACAACATACTGAGGTAACTAAAGTAATAAAAAATAATAAACAAAGCTTTATCAAAGAAAAATTTAGTTCCAATCCCATTCAGAATTGCAGAGGAGTTCCCCAGGGAAGTATTTTGGGTCCTTTACTCTTTCTGATTTATATAAATGACCTCCCTGAAGCGACTTCACAGAATTGCATACTCTTTGCAGACGACACTACAGTGTCTGTTAAATGTATAAACACGAATCAGTGCAACAAGTTTTAAGTCAAACATTACTTGACATAATGAATTGGACGGAAAATAATAATTTGTGTATTAATATCAATAAAACAAAAATAATTCACTTTAATTCATACAATACTATTCCAATGAGACTTGACATAAGTTATAATGATCAGAAAGTTGACAAAGTTGAATCTATAAAATTTTTGGGATTATTAATAGATAGAAACCTAAATTGGAAACTTCATGTTAATGCAGTTTGTCAGAAACTATGCCGTTTTGTTTTCGCTCTCAAAAAACTGAGGCAGGCAGTTTCTGTAGAAGCAGCCCTAGCAGCTTATCATGGCTATGTGTCGTCAGTCCTCAGCTATGGCCTTATTATGTGGGGAAACTCTGCTGATTCGGATGCAGCTTTTAAACTACAAAAGAGATGCATCCGAGTTATAAACAAGGCATGGTTTTTAGACACTTGTAAGCCCTTATTTAAAAAATGTAAAATACTTACACTACCATGTATGTATATTCGAGAATTGTGTCTTTTTGCTAAAACACATTCAACTTACTTCAAAAAACGCAGTGAGGTCTTCACACGACAGAAAAGGGCTATATATGAAAACCTCTTATATCATCCTCCATGTCATAAAAGGATCTATGAAAAGAATGTTTACAACATGTGTATCATAGCGTATAACAAATTACCAAATGATTTAAAACTTCTGCAGGGCAATGTATTTAAAACTAAATTGACATATTGGCTGTTAGACAAATGCTTTTATACTGTGTCTGAATATTTGAAAACCTAACTTGACTTTATTTTAATTTGTATTTTAACTTTATTATTTTATATTCGTGTTAGTATGTATAAACTAACCTAATATTTGCACGCCTGCTTGCAGGCAGAATACAATTGTCGATACAAAAATAAGAGCTTATGGTAAATATTATGAAAGTATTGTATTTTTGCAAATAAATGATTGATTTGATTTGATTTGATATTTTTGAAATATTCTATAAATATATAAAAAAAATTAAAAACAAAAGGAACATAAAAATAATCTATTTATAATGCAAATACAACTTATAAATCATTGTAAATTTCGTTTACAGTCCTAGGTCTGTTAAAGGATGAAAGCAAAGTAAATCAATGTATATTTATATCAATAACGTGAGCGATTTGTCAACTATTACACATGATATTTTGACCAATAACGGTTAAATTGCGCGTCTTTTCTGAATGAATAATATGATAAGTTGTCACTTTTATTTGAATATTACCCTGTAATAGGTTAGATAACATAATATTAGCTAAGCGTTATATTCGATAATAGAAATGCGAAAATACGATCCTAATATAACACCTCTAACCCATGCAATTCAAGATAGGGATGTTTACACAAAAAAGTATCGATATAAAATATCGTAGTGTTTTTTTTTTACCGGCAGTATGCCTTTATTAAACAAAATACTATGAACTATATACAACACTACAGCTACTACAATAAAAGCATTTAGACAACCTATAAGTCATAGCAGACTCATAGGCAATCCAAATGCTCCGTGGTGTTGTATCGATACTTTCCGATATATCGGAGAAATATATCGATAATTTCGATATAATATCGTAAAAAAATCTTGTATTTAGCTAGTCTTTAATATTAAATATTTGAAAGGTTGATATAGGTAAAAACAGCTAGGGTAAAGAAACAAATCAACTTTATTTATTTTTAATTACCAATATTATTTTTCTCTACACCTAGCATAAAAAAAAATAGGCTTGCATAAAAAATTGCCCTTACGAAGGCTAATTATTCACAATTCATGGTTTTACGTTTTATTTTAACTCAAGTTGCCAACCATAAATCAGTATCTAATTATATATGCATACACAAAACAGAATACAACTGAATATGGTGTTGTATCGGTTGAATAATATCGATTGATGTATCGAAATACATGTCGATACTAAGTTATTCGATATTATCGGATGGAACCGATATATCGTGTTCATATATCGATATTACAAAAATATCGATTCACTTATATCGTGCACTCCTAATGCAAGATATAACTCATCTGTGTGCTTGGCCGGGCCCTCCGGTAGGAGTAGTATTTACGAAGTATAATATTCTATTTGATCTATGGTAGTATTATTCTATGGCCGGGCCGCGGGGGAGAATTTGCATCGCATCGCATTGCATTAATTATTAAATGCAGTAAATAGCATTTCAATATTAAATGATAATAGTAGTGGCCAGAGGGTGTTTTTTTTGTTATTTTCTGAAAATATGAGTGAAACTAATGAAGAGCGGCAAGACAACGAGTTAGCCGCGTTACAGGTACAATAAGTTGGAATTTAATTTATATCTGAAAGAAATCCACGAAAATCAGTTACAAAAAAATTGGGTATATATATTAAAACTCATTTCTGAGGCGAAAGAGCGTGTGTAAAAGAGGTAGCCCTTTTATACCCTGATATTATAAAGCAATGCACCCTAAGAAGTAAATAAAAATAAAGAAAATCTAGAGACCTAATACATTTTAAGACTAAAATTGGTGTATTCTTATCATATGTAAGTAGTACCTACCATAAATAATTTATATACAGTAAAGTATAGTTGTCTTGTAACTACCACACAAAATCTAATATTTTAGGTGCGTTCGTTTTGGCTCAGTTGCGTTTGTAGCAGTTTCAAAAGTGGCATTTGTATCTTAGCGTTCGGAAAGAAGGTTCTTCTATTTTTGACCACCAATGACTGTATGCTATCCGAACGTCTTATACTTATTTTGACAACTGCTGAAAACCAAAATAATGTTTTCTGGAACTGCAGCTAAAGATATAGGTGCAAGAACTGAAGCCAAAGATATAGGTCTGTGTCGGAGGCATCGCCAGTTCTATTCTGTATGATAGGAACTACAATATTTCTCATAAAATGTTAAGGTAGATATGAATTTCCAAGTTGTCAAAAAACGATCACAAAGATCCCACGGTAAGATGTGGGTCAAAACTAGCACTTTTATCTGTCATTTGTAGCATTTTCAAAACTATCCGAACGGTGAGCGAAAACGATATAAATGCTCACGAACTCCCATTACGAACGCCCTACGTGATCATTTTTAGCGTTTGTGAGTGTTATTTTTGGAACAGATAGGCTATCCTTAGCCCTATTTATGGAAACCAAAAGCGTGAAAATAAATCAAAAATCAATGCTAAGGAAACAAAATAATTGCATTGCGTGCAGTGCAGTGGAGGGTGCATTCAGTCTGGAAATACTTGAGATATTATTTATGTATACCGATATATTATAGAAGGGGGGAAAAGGAAGTTGGGGCATCCTCCCATGGGGGTGAGGGGTTATGGATACCTATAGTTTTTTAGTATATATCATTGTTGCTATACCATGGTACAGCAAGGCACCTATTGGTAGGATGCAAGGTGCAGCGAGTCTCTCAGTAGCTAGAGCAATAAATGATTTGACCATAAACAAACGACAGGTTACTTTTGTTAAAGAAGGTTCATCTACAAAATCGAAATCCAAGCCCTACTCCAGTTTATGCGCAGCTCCTGATCAGAAGTATGTAAAACACAACAAAATTCTTGGGGATGTTGGTGTTTTGTCATATTAAAAAAATCTAAGATGCATTGTACTTATAGAACTTACTGTGCCGTGGGAAACAAACATGCCTAAAGATCACACAATAAAAACTAACAATTTTTTTGACTTAATAAATGAATTTACAAAAACATTTTGTGGTTAATTTATATGCTGTAGAAGTCAGAGCAATGGGTAAACCAGCAAAATCCCTATATAACCTACTAAAAGATCTTGGCCTGGCAAGAACAAATGTAACTTCTATCCTAGAATGTGTATCCAAGGCGGCATTAGTAGGATCTTACCAAATTTGGTTTTGCAGGAGAGGAGGCTAGAGTGATAAAAGGGAACACTGATGTCATCATAAAGGGGCCCTTTAACCATACCATTGGATTTTGTTTTGAAAAAAAATTATCAGTTTTTTAATAATTTTTTTTAATTTTTTTGTGTTTTTTTGTATGTTTTGATGGAATAAGTATGAGGACCACCTGATGGTAAAAGTCTCTTGTGCCTGTATTGTATTATTACATATTTTTATTACCTTGCTCGATGTAAATATTGAAAACTATATTGAAAGGAAGCACAGCACGGTCCAGTGTTGCTGCGGTGGGCGCTCTTGGCTCAGAGAAAGCTTAAACACAAAAAAAAATTCAAATGAAATAAAAAAATCGTCTCAAAATGTTTGTTAAGAGTGGTAAAAATCATCCCTAGAGGTTGTTAGCATTTTTCCAATAACCTTGTATATACATATATATATATATATCTACTATGGGTTGGGGAGAGAGAGGGTATATTCTACACTGAGGGGAAGGAAGGTCACAGAAATCTGTATGTATGTCTTATTAGAAGTGAAGTAATTCTATTACAGCTCTAGTGCTGTGGGTATACAGCGCTAGTCTTCTTGCTATCTTGTTGCAGCATACTCACCAAGTAGACTAGTGCCTATGCACCTCTGGCTTATAAAATATACTCAAGAGGTAGGACACACAAGACTGCTTGGTAGCTAGGTGCATTTCGTTCTGTCAGACAGGTCTGTTCGACATACTCCTAGCCAACTGAATAATTTGCTATCGGGAATAGTCAGTTGAGTATTTCAAATCTAATAGATAATCATATGCATAGTTGACAGTACAATAAAAGGCGTACATCATTAGGCGAAAATGCTTACTGTACATTCTGTGACATATTTTGATCTGTGGAATGTGCAATATAAAAATAGTCAAGTTTGCAAATCAGTGAATTTCAAATTAGTAGGAGTGCAAAATACTTAAATAATCAAGGATAAAATTAAAAACTCCCATCTTCTTGCTTTGAGACCTTGGCTCCTTGTGCCATCCCTTGGGTACCAAACTGTCAACTTTTTGCTTCATTTTTCTTTTAGCAATGGAGCATATGTCCAGTCCACCTCCATTTAAGTCAATTAATATGTGGCAGGATGTCTGTTAAATTCATTTTGTGCCTATAACTTTACTTTACTTTTAACTTTGTGCATTAGTTTCAAACCTAGCATTGGTCCTATCAATATATCTCTGAAATCTTATCAAATATAAATAAATTTGTAGAAAGAATTGTTTGACTTTATGCCCACGGCTACCTTCCACCATTGCAACTCTCGCCATCAACGGGGAGTCCAACCTCACACCAGAATTAAAACCAGAATGGTTTCATACTGTGCGGGCTCAAACGGGTTTCCTTCCGCGGACGCTCAGATTGTGGAATGAGCTCCCCGCCGTGGTTTTCCCGATGGAGTACAGCATAGGGTTTTTCAAAAAGGGCGTGAAGAGATTTCTTCATGGTCAGGAACGCGCGACTGATAACCCTGGTGTTGCAAGCGTCTTTAGGCTATAGTAACTGCTTACCATCAGGCAGGCCGTAAGCTTGTTTGCCACGTTAGTGGTATTAAAAAAAAACTTACTAGTTTGTCCCTATAGCTTATCATAAAATGCCCATGTTTCACAGCCATGTGATGCAGTGTAGGATACAGCTATCAATAGTCTTCTTGATCTTAATGCCCAGTTCCTTGCTTTTCATAATATCTTTCCAAGCCCAATATTTTTTTCACTCAGTTGCAATTATTTTGTCTATATCTTTGAACATTCGGTCATTGGGCAATGTCATATTCCTCTGTATATTCGAGTTTTTGTCCGTTGATCTTTGTGTCTATGGGTATATATGGTTGTCATCATTCTTCTTCTTCTTATTTTTTTATTTAGTGGCTTCTGCGGTATTTTCACCATTTCGCCTATGTCGCGTGGATAGAGAGAATGATAAACGATGGAGATTGCTCGGTGGAATAGGTAGTGGTTGGTGATCCCTGACCAATAATTTTGCATCTGAGTTCTGCAGCAGAATAAACAACACAGTACATACACAGAACACAACAAACAATCACAGATAGTTACATATTTACCGTTAGTGAATATAATATCAGATAGTAATGATCTTACAATATATTATGCCTTAATTTTATTAATTAATATACATTTACATATAGTATATATATATATATATATAAGCGGGGTAGAAACAAGGGATAAAAGCGAACATAAATTTGTAGGAAGGGGAATTTCTGGAGGGAGCATGTTGTATAATGAACAGTTCAGCCTAGGACATTCAAAGAAGATGCGATCAGTTATGCCTTCGTGAAGGCCACATTCACAAATGGAATGATCTCTTACATGTATTTTGGCAAAGAAAACTGGAGAGCAGCAGTGACCCAGCCGCAAACGGCATATTGATAGATGTGGTCACTTTATTAATTTTTTTAAATTTGAAGAACCATGGTTTTTTATGGTATATTTGTTTGAACACGCCTGTAGAATCTACCTGTATTATTTAAAGGGTTTTGCCAAAGAGAGTACCAAGTCACGCATTTGGTCTTCGCAAGAAGAGACTAGATTGTGGCAGTACACTTTGTCATGATTTTTGGTGCCATGAGTAGCAGCATGTTTAGCACAGGAATCCACACTTTCATTTCCTGGGATTCCCACATGCCCTGGGAACCAGGTCAGAACAGTTTTTAAACCAAGTTGGTGGCAGTCAGAGGGCTTCTTTTATTTTAAGAATTATGGGGAATCGGGATTTGGAATTGAATTGGTTGCTTATAATGCTTTGGAGGCAACTTTTGGAATCGCTGAAGATAATTGATTTGTTTATTCTTTGTCATCATTAAGTCTTGCTTGAGTTCATTTCTAGAACTACTTCTCTACTTCAGTCTGTTAGGGTTTGTACCATGGATTTCAGAAGTATAAGACAAAAATAATGGTTCTATTGGGAGAGGACCTTTTCCTCCTTTCCCAATAGAACCGTTATTTTTGTATAAGCTGTTTGATTGTATGTATATCAATTGTACGTAAGTCTTCCCTGAATCCCAGGGCCCTCTACAATGCTATGGACCCGGCACTCGCATGGTGAATCCATGGAATGCTAAGTAATTTGTCTCCTTGTGCAAGTTTACCAATTTTTTTATCTTCTAATTAACAATCTTCCACAGGCTATCTATGGAGATGAAGTCAAAGACAATCGTAAAATCACTGCATGGAAGGTGTGGAGACCTCTGGACTTGATGCTGACTTTGATTCCACTGCACAACTCTGAGATACAGGGCATTCATTGCTCTGTGACACTGCACTTTAAATGCTGTGCGAATTATCCTAATAAGTATGTAACATTTACCTCTAGTATGTTAAGCAGTTATAACTAATAAAAAGCAGGTTTCAGGTGTCAAACAGAAATTTATAGAAAAGGGATAGTCATTTTTAAATCATCTACAGAGAACACCACAAAATTCTTTAGGTGTACATTCCATGCTTCTCTGAAACTTATTCAAAATATTATAAACAAAATTATTATACAGTAGACCCACAGTAATCCGGCAAACGTTTTGCAAGGCGGTGCGCATAATTGAATTTGTTGGACTATAGAGTACTGCCACAAACCATTTTTAGTCCTGATCTTTTTATAAATAGTGAACCATGTCGCTCATTAAGCAAGCAAGACAAGCATTGGTGTAAGATTATAAGATTTGTCAAATGACCCCTTGCATTCCAAAACTTTTTTGAAAGAGTACCTTGGATTCTGACAAATTACATACATTCTGATAAGAAACAGTTAGATTAACTCTACATAATATGCTACAATAATTCAATAGAACTTGCTTGATGACATCTGAATAAACACAGATTTAAGGAGCAGTGATGATAATTTCTGGCCATAAGTTTTTCCATGATGATATATTGGCTGCATCCAAACTTAAAAACTTTGTTATTGATGACTACTATAATATTCTATAGCCTATGTCCATCAGGGACAATATAGGATTCTAATGGTGAAAGAATTTTTCAAATCATTCCAGTAGTTTTTGTGTTTATTTGTTATATTCAAAAATACAAATGTTTTCTCATTATGATATTAGTATAGATAAAAATCAATATAATTTCCAGGCCTCCTTCATTAGCGATTCACAAAATGCGTGGACTGTCGACGGACAATGCAACAAAACTGCTGGCTGAGCTGGAATCCCTAGCGGCACAGCTTTGTGGTGAAGTCATGATATTTCAACTGGCTACCCATACACAGGTAATATATTTAAAAATAAATTAATTGTCCTACTGATTTTCTAAATAACCTCACTTGCATTAGGCCTAGCATGGGCCGGAGACATATCCCCCGAGGAGAGGATAAAAACTTTTCACTCTAGATTTTTTTTTCCGCCAGCGTGAGCGCACCATTGAGTATGATATCCATGGTGGATTAATCATTTATCTTTATTATACTGTGGTTATAAATAACTATGTAATACAAAATTACCTAGCATTTATCATTAGTGTAAATTTTTTGCTCATTGTGCTAGTCTTTGACCGATATTTTTTTTTATTTTTAACCTTAATAGGAAGTGATGAGGTTGTCGCAGGTGTTACCACAGTTACACAGGTTTCATTTATGGCCTGAAAATAACACGTATGTGATAGTATAGTAATTATTGAATTAGTAATAATAACACATTCAATTAGTAAATATAAATTAAACCTTGGAACCACTTCTTTGAACAAGGATGACTTCTCCCTTTCTTATAACAGACAGAGACAATTTTATTCACGTTTTGTGTCAATTCTTTGAAACGGAGACATATCGAAGATTTTGAAGCAGTGATGGCTCAGTGGCATTGGCTATAGACTGCCGCGCAGCAGGTTTATGGTTCGAATCCCGCCGCGGGCTTACAAGGATGACTTCTCCCTTTCTTATAACAGACAGAGACAATTTTATTCACGTTTTGTGTCAATTCTTTGAAACGGAGACATATCGAAGATTTTGAAGCAGTGATGGCTCAGTGGCATTGGCTATAGACTGCCGCGCAGCAGGTTTATGGTTCGAATCCCGCCGCGGGCTTGATCTTCACTGCATGGTAGAAGGGCTTTTTATGAATGCCCACCTGGCTAGCGACCTCCCTTAAGTAGAAAATCTGTCGCCAAGCACCTAACGGTGTGTTCCAGCAGCAGTAGGTACTTGAGAGCCAGGAAATTACAGGCACATGAGACTTAATGACTATGTCTCAAGGTGACGGGCGCTGTACTATTCGTGACTTGTCACGAAATGCATCTGTTATAGGCAGAGGTTATCCGCTTAACATCAGATGGGCTTCGAGCTTGTTCCGTCACAATAACATAAAACAAAAACCTGCAAAATGCTGTACATCTAAGCAGAATTAACAATGTATCTGAGTCGAGCAAATTTGAGTGGGTGCCTAAACAAATTTGTTAAACTAACCGTTTATATAAAAAAAAATTAATAAAACCATCCACTGCAAGTACTAAACTAAATACTAAAACCACCATCAACAGGCAAAGCTTATTTATTATATTACTAACCATCCGAATAGATTTTATTGACTATCTCACCTCATTTTTATCAGTAACTAATATTATAAATGCGAAAGTAACTCTGTCTGTCTGTTACGCTTTCACACCAACACTACTGGACCGATTTGAATGAAATTTGGTATGGAAATAGTTTGAGACCCGGGAAAAAACATAGGATAGTTTTTATCCAACTGTGTAAAAAGAGGTTAATGTTTTTGCGCGATAACCGACATACGCGCGGGCGAAGCCGCGCCCGGAAAGCTAGTAGAGTATATATGTTTTATAGTAAGCATTTTTAACCTAGAAAGGGAACTTCCTTTCAAGGACAGAGCTGTTGAAAGACACTGTGAATTGCTTGACGACTGATTGCATCATTGAGGGCAGCTACCAAGGCGAGCATTCGGAAAATACCCTACCACCATGCATAATTAAAAATGTTCTGGGTTGAATTTTCTGAATGTGCCTAACTTGTTTTGTAATACTTAGTTAATTTACGCATGCATACCAATTTCTCACGTCCAAAATAATCGGATTCATTGATAACATCCAATTTACTTTCATTAGACCCTACAAATCACTTCAAATTGGTTAAATTGCTCTTAATTTGTTGAAGGTGTTATTATTATACACTGAGTGGCAGAAAAGACATGCGAATATGCACTTAAAAGGCCCAAATACGAGTATGCACGATCAAAATTTGTTTTAGATTTTTATTAATTCCCACGAATCATACAATCAGTTAAAAGATATTTCTACAGCAAACTTGTGGAGTTTGTCATCTATCATTAATGTAGAGTGTTACTAGTTGTTTCTGGATTTTTGTTGGTTTTTTTACTACTGCAGTGATTGTAATCACTTTCTCAAAGCTGGCCTATACGATTTTGATCAAATGTACAATATATCAAATGAAATTCGAGGTTGAAAAATCGATTCTAGGAATTCGTTTCTGAGAATACTCCTTGAGGTTCAACTGGCCTGTCTATTCTCCATACAAATGTAGAATGGTGGTAACTCCTTTATATCGTCGTTTTGCCCTCCCCCACCCAACTACATTGAGCCGGCTGAAGAACTCCCCCGGGCGAAGATCTGGCGTGGCCCAATCGGAAGTCACTAAATCGACTCCGGACTCAAGTGGGTCGCTGCCGGTTTAATATGACCAAATGGGGTTGCTCTGACGTAGGAAAATGGACAAATATTTCAATAAATACTTATTCATGTAAGCCAAGTTTTGAATAATCTATCAAGGGCTTCAAATATATGTTTTCAAACGTTATGGCCCTAATCCACATACACAAATGCTCAA
The DNA here is from genome assembly GCA_963854805.1 of Plagodis dolabraria. Taxonomy (NCBI): domain Eukaryota; kingdom Metazoa; phylum Arthropoda; class Insecta; order Lepidoptera; family Geometridae; genus Plagodis; species Plagodis dolabraria. The sequence goes on from OY978459.1 coordinate 25,113,747, forward strand.
GCAACAGAAAAAAAACTGTATTTAGAAGCACTGCATTTTTTTGTAACTATACATAATTAAAAACAATTTTCTTAACAGATAAAATCACCGAAAAAAAATCTTGTTAACATACACACATTTTCCGAGTAAGCTATCTCCGAAATTCTCTGGCATAATCTAGTTATTGCTAATTTAGTTGATATATTATGCATTTCGTGATAACTTATCGTTGTTTCAAGGTCTCGCAAATAATATTAATTTATGGGCGTGGTAACTGTTTAATTAGCTATGATTTTGTTGTTATCCGACTTCAAAAAAGGAGGAGGTTCTCCATTCGTCTATATTTTTTTTATGTTTGTTACCCCAGAACTTTTTACCGGGTGAACCAATTTTGATGTTTGTTTTTTTTTATTTGAAAGCTAATGCTTGTCGTGTGCTCCCATTTGGTGGCGATATGTGCTGCACTGACGTCTCGATTGGGTTTTTTTGTGCATTGGTGCCATTTAAATTTCATCAAAATCGGTCAAGCCGTTTTTGAGTTACAGCTTTACTTTTATAATTATATCATATTATTAGGGTAGTTTTTATATTAATAGGTTAGCCTTTGACCACTATCTCACCTGGTGGTAAGTGATGATGTTGTCGAAGATGCTATTCTGTCTAACCTAGAATTACTGGCTTTCAAGGACAGGTTCCGGAACACACCGCTGGCTGGTAGCTAGCCAGGTGGGCATTCGCAAAATGCCCTACCACCATGCTGTAACTACTGCCATCCTATGTGCCCTCCATAGCACGTGCACGCTCAGTAGTAATGTCACTAGCGGTAACCCATCCAAGTCATGACCGCGGCGGACGATGCTTAACTTAGTTGATCGGTTAAGAACGGCTAAGCAAACTTCGCTACGAGCGCTTAAAAAGCTGTTCTTAATTATTCATCAAGGTTAAACAGGGTTCGCTGCGGTCATGACTTGGATGGATGACCGCTGGTGACATTACTGCTGAGCGTTTCCGTGCACGGAGGGTTAAGCCGGTGCATCGGCCACGGTTGTTGCGTCTTAGTATGGCAGTCTAGTCGTTATCTAGGGGCGGCTGAAAACTCCAAAATCTAGCATGGTGGTAGGTTATTTTGCGAATACCCGCCTGGCTAGTTACCACCCTCCAGTGGAAAATTTGTCGCCAAGCACCTAACATTGTGTTCCTTGATAGCAGTTCTAATTTAAAGCTGTATACCACCCTCGGCCAAATCATCACTTACCGTCAGGTTAGATAGTGGTCAAAGGGTAGCCTATCGACTTTATAAAAAAAAACTGATTTTAATAAAAATTAAAACCTTCTTCAGCTACTTAATATTATAAAATCAAATTTCACTTTACTTGGTTCCAGTTATTTAAAAACCAAACTACGGAACCGATTTTGATGAAATTTCTATGGTGCCGAACTGATTTAGAAAACAAATTGAATTCGGGTCATTGATTTTTATGTGTATCTGATAGGCTAGCTTTTGATCACTATCTCACCTGATGCTAAGTGATGATGTGGTCGAAGATGTTGTTTAGGTTAACCTAGAATTACTGGCTCTCAGGGACAGCTGCCGGAACACACTGTTAGGTGCCTGGCGACAGATTTTTGACATGAGGGTGGTATCTAGTCAGGTGAGCATTTGCAAAATCACCCTACCACCATTCAAAAACCACATAAGTGACGGAGATATGACGTAAAAATCAAAAAATAAACCGAATTTAGAACCTCCTCTTATTTTAAGGCTATTGAAAATCGCTATTCTTGTTGCAATTGGATATTCGACAATGATTTTAGGTACGTCTTTTTTCAGCAATTCCTCCACGACCACAACAAGCCAACTCTCTCTTTCTACGATGAGATGTTGCAGCACAACAATCAAAAGGAGAAAGTGAAACAGCACGATTTGCAAGTAAAGGAAAATGAAGAGGTAAGCATTATTTTAATTGCAAATTTATTAACTTAAAAAAATCGTATTCGATTCACTTGTTGAGTTAATTGAGTCATATAGATTTAATCAGTCTAAATGACTCAATAATAAATAATGTAGAAAAATTTAATCAAGATTGATTAAGTACATGTTTTTTTGATATTAAAACAATATCGCCAGCCATTTTATTTTATTTATTATACCTCGTAGGTAAGCTTTTGGCCACTAACAACACAACAGCTTCGACCACATCACCACTTACCATCAGGTGAGAGATGGTAAGTGGTGATGTGGTCGAAGCTGTTGTTCAGGGAACCTAGAATTACTGGCTCTCAAGGACACCTACCGGAACACACCGTTAGGTGCTTAGCGACAGATTGCTCCATGCTATAGCGATTGCCATCGGTCCCGATTGTTGGATTAACCAACAAACGGGCAAACGTTCCATAACGTCGTAGCACAAAGAGGGAGGCCCCAAAGGGATTCCATAATTCCCAGGCTTGGCAGGCATCTCGGTGTTCGATGTGTAAGATGGCAGAAGACTGCAGCAGCGTCTTCTACAGAAGCAGAAGACGGTGCTGCCCGTCTTCTGGCATTAGTCCCTACGTCACCTCTTACGACTCCGATAAGGAGATAAGGTGGGGAGTGCCAGGTTTCCCACTGGGAAACCTGAAACCTGACACTCGTCGAAAGCAACCAGGCCTGGCTCACTCCGCACTTTGGGTACAAAGCTACTGGTACATGGGCGTATCCGTCCGGACGGGATTATTCTATAGTGCGTGCCGCGTCAGAAGAGATCAGAGCTATGTGATTGAAAGAGAGAGCTTGTAGGTGAATATAAATATTAGGTACTCCGTGCTTTGCAAGCCGAAGTGCTCTTTATTGTTTGGTGACTAGAGTCGCTTATTTATTGGAATGGCTTTGCTGAGTGAACCTTCTCGACCTTTTTATTCTGTGGTCCAAGTCGCATTTTTGGTTGCGTTGCCTTTTTTTGGTTCAGACACTCGAGCGCCATCTCGTCGTCCATTTATTTACTAAATCTCTAGATAGGTGCGGTCTAAATCAATTGTTTACTATATGTTTATATTTTATGATCTTAATTACGAGTAATATTAACGTTTATTTTAGAGGCAAAAAATAAAGGATGAAATACAAAGAAGGCAGGAGTTGTTGCGAGAGGCAGGTAAACAGCGTGTGCACAGATCCAGTATAAGCCAAGAGAGCAGTCTGGATGGACAGGGAGATTCAACTCAGCAGGAGTTACTTTTGTAAGTTTTTGAAAAAAAAGGAGGAGGTTTTCAATTCGTCTGTTTTTTATGTTTAAGTTCTGAGGTAACAACCTCAGAACTTTTGACTGGGTGAACCGATTTTGATAATTCTGTTTTTTATTTGAAAGCTGATGCTTGTCGTATGGTCCCATTTAAATTTCATGAAAATCGGTCAAGCCGCATTTGAGTTTAATTCCGATAACTGAAAAATATTTTCCTATATTGATGATATTAATAGTCGTTGACAGTGAATGACAGTGGATCCCGTAAGTAGCAAGGGTCACTAAAAAGAGTGAAAAAATATTTTTACCAAAAAATGGAACCGACTTCGACACTCAAAAGTGTGAAATAACTTGTTGAAGTCGTCCTTCGATGTATTTCTGGCGTTATTTTGAAGGTAGAAATACATTATCGTGGCGAGACGCTGATAAATAGCGAATGCACGCCTAGCTAGCTTAAATAGAAAATCTGTCGCCAAGCACCTAACAGTGTGTTGCGGCAGCAGTCCTTGAGAGCTAGAAAAATTACAGGCACATGAGACTTAACAAGTGTATTTCTCAGTGTGACGGGCGCTGTACAATTCGTGAAAATAACGAAATGCATATTATGTTATAGGCAGAGGTCAATCCGCTTAACATCAGGTGAGCCTCGTGCTTGTCCCGTCGCAACCACAAAAAAACCCGGACTTATTCACATTATTTTCAACTTAGTATATTGTTATTAGTTTATTTACATATTATAAGTAAATACTATAGTGCGCGTCACATCTAATCTTTAAATCTATCCTATGCGTCACCAAGATTCAGGCCCAGCCTAGTTTAGGGCCCGCTGCCAATAAGTATTTAAAACATAAGTATATAATATTTACAAAGTATATTCTGAAATTGTATGGTAGTCCTTTACTTTAACTGAATGTACTCTACGTTGTGTATCTATCTTTTAAGGCTCGGAAATTACGAAATAGTGCCAACATGATATGGAAAATCTCATAAACCAGGTACCGGATGGTACTGCAATTTAAATACACGATACTCAAGGATATAAGTAATACTTTCATCGATTTCAAAACATGTTTCCTAATAATTGGCTCGATAGAAAAAAATCTCAAAAACACCTCTGAAAATAGAGGATTCCTACTTTTTCCGCCAGATTTTAGTGTATTAAAAATTGGATTTTTTTTCTAAAATATTGATTTTTTAAGTACAATAAATTTCATTGATTATTTTAATCCAAAAAAAGCACAGTTAATGCGTACTGAGCCTGTTTACAAAATGTCACATACGCCCTTTCATTCCGAAAAGCGTTAACATCATGTCGCACTATTTACTCCAGCGATCTACGTATATTGCTATCATCCTCGCTCATATCGCGGTCAGCCGCGTCATGCGTCGGACCTGTGTCACTTTTCTCGGCGATCTCAATTAAAATAAAACATGGGTAAAATTATAAATAAACGCTTTGGGAATGCAAAAAATCGTCAAAAACGCATGATGGACATAATAAGGTAAGCATCTATGGCTTCCTTTCTCCATGTACCTATGTATATATCTCTTATATTAATGAAATTATGATATGATTGTGAACCCTAACGCAATATAAAAAACACTTCAAACATTTTACAAGACATAGGTACAACTTTAGCTACCTAAAATAATTATAATAAGCAATATTCAGAATTTTTCGTAATGAATGTGTTGTAATTATTTTAGATGGATCATGATTAATTTATACAGTTTCTGACAATAAGGCACACAGGTTATGTACATAATTTTCGACAAATCAATCGTCGTTCAAATAGCGCATAGTAAGTGACATCGCTTCGCAATTGAGAGGCACGTGGATCGAATCCAGCGTAAAGAGATTCTTTTTGGTCTAATTTTAATTTTACGACATAATTCTTAATAATACAATAATAATTTTACGTATGTACGTGGACCAATATAATGTGTCTGACAGTAAGGCATAAACGATATGTGTGTAATTTTCGACACCTTGGTCAATGATTGTATAGTGTGTAACTACTGAAGTCGAATCAGAAGATCGAGTACCGTGGATCGAATCTCACATACCTAGATTCTTTTTGGTGACTTTTTTATTTGTATTACTTTTTATTTGATACGTATTATATTTACGTATAATTAAGTTTTCTGACGCGTATTCAATTTACGATTACAATGCTTGCAAATTTATTAGGTATCTCGAGTTTCCATGTTTTCATACAATTAGAGAGTTTAGTATATCTAATGAACGTGAACATTAAATAGGTACTACCTAATCTAGCTACCTGAACACGTTTTTTCATAGATCTCGAAAAAGTATGTCTTGGATGGACACGAGTTGCCACAGCGTAATAGTTACAGTAGAACAACATTTTCAATTTACTACAAAGCTATGTTGAGTAAACACCGTCCTTCTGTCCACTACTATAGAAAACACAAACTTTCATACATGGAAAGTTATTGAAATATTCATGGTATTATCGAGTACGTAATATATTAGTACATATAAATTAGTAGTAAAAAGATGGCCGTAAACGTTTGATGCGATAGAGATAATGAAATTCTGAAATGAAAACTTAATACAAAAAGATGAAGCCTAAGCTTCTGCTTTAGAATGAGACTTTCCATGGTTTTCTTGAATAGCATAAGAATTAAGAACTGACTAAAAGAAAATGAAATAATTAGCACCATACCAATACTTACGTAAGAACATCGAGTAAGGTGCATTATAGAGGACTTAACTATAACGCCCTTAATAACCAAAGTGTAGCGGATATACTACCAAAGAGAGTATTCCCCAGGACGTTTTGGTGTTAAGGGGCGGCCGGTAATTCAACAAAAGTTAAAATTATACACATTATAGCCATTATGTTTTTAAATGTTACATCTTCTGTGTTGTATAAACAACATATGGTAGCCATATAAACAACCCCATATATTGGATAGGAGGATGCTTCTTGGTTATTGATACTATCCCATAACTTACTTACCAATAAAATTCTTACCCCCGGTTTCTGAAACGCAAATCAGCGACAAATTATTTTAAATACTTGTTAATCCATTGTCATACGCAGATTGGGTTTCTAAAAACTTCATGTGACTGTTTGTCAACACTAATGTCAAATCTCCAATTAATCGACAATTATTTCAATTTTGGGTTTCTGAAAAGCTTTTCGGTACGTTAACGGTTTGTTAAACTGACTAATTCTAATTGCCCAAAATCGACCAATTATTCTAAGATTAACGTGTTGATATCGTAAAAATATATAAAAATAGTTTTAAGCATTCCTACCTACAACGTTTACTCTAATAACTGATAAAATAGAACAAGAACAGAATTATATCAAGTATGATTACTCTAAAAACACATATTGCTATTTTTCATACCGAAGGTACTGGGTAGCACTTCACCACTATCTCGCCTGATGTTAAGTGACGATGCCATCGATGATGCAGCTCGCTTACCCTGAAGATACCTATTCACTCCTGTTTAGAAAACCCCCCCGTAATTAACCAGAAACACAGACTCAGGCAGAGTGTTCCATTCCCTAGCGGTGTGTATGATGAGCGAGTATAGAACAAGAGTCCGATTATAGAACTACGTAAATATATTACTAAAGACTACGTGATTATAGTGTTGCTGCTCATTTGTTACTCAATAGGGTGCTATAACATAACCATAGCAGCCATTAAACAAACCGCAGCTGGGTAGATTGTAATACCAACAAAAGCATTTCCAAGATAAGTAGGTTATGGACCTTCCAAACCCCAACCCTCTTTGAGAAAACACCTTTCGGCTGAGGGCGTTAAGATATGGTTTAAAGCTCTGTTTAGCGCCTGATGTGCGGCTACAACATATTCACGTTGATGTTAGAAGTGGTATTATTTTGTATTGATGCGCAGGAGGTCCATAGTTAGAATCTCGCCGCGGTCTTCCACTTCACCGCATGATGCGAGGGCGGGAGTTTTTAGAATCATTGATAGGCTTGATAGTTGTTGGCCTTCAAGTAGAAAATATATTACCAAGGATCTAATGGTATGTTACGACGGCTGTTCTTGCCTATTCTTCTCTACTGACTTCATCATCATCAGACGTCAATCACTTACCATCAGGTGAGATTATAGTCAAAGCGTAGCCTAGCAGCAATAAAAAATGCCACTCATGATTTTTTTATTTTAATCGATTTTTACGATATAAAGCAACAAGTAAGGGAAGACAAACACGCACATTTTCACGTACGCTAGTGACTTTCACTATCAATAAACTATTACTGACATAATAACTATAAAATTAAAGAGTATTTATAATCATCATGATGGTATTGAGGATAAAGGGATTTTTTTTAATTTAATTTTTTATAGCTGATAGGTAAGCCTTTGACCACAATCTCACGTGATGGTAAGTGATGATGTGGTCGAAGGTGTTAACAGGCTTAACCTAGAATTACTCTGGCTATCAAGGACAGCTGCCGGAACACACCGTTAGGTGCTTGGCGACAGATTTTCTACTTGAGGGTGGTCGCTAGCCAGGCGGGCATTCACAAAATGCCCTTCCACCATGCGGTGAAGCTCAAGCCCGCGGCGGGATTCGAACCATGGACCTGCTGCGCGGCAGTCCATAGCCAAAGCCACTGAGCTATCACTGCTGGATTCATAAAAATTAATGAAATTTGATAATTCCACTAGCGATAACCCATCAATGTTGACATTTTAGGTATTAGAGCGTACACTCGCACGACTGGACTCTGTCAGTTAGAAATCCGAGCGCAAATAGTATTGTTGGATGTGAATGCCCAAATCTGCTTGTATTTTGACAAATAGGAACGCTTCGAACTCCTCTCTCTTGTTGTTTTACGTTTACGATCATCCGTCATATTTAATTGGTAACCATAGTAACGGTGGTGATGCCAAAAATGATTTGGGATTAATTTCATGTCAAAACAGAAGAGACAACGCTATGTGTTAAAAAAAGACAGAACACTAGAGAATGAATGAATTTGAACGACATTTTCAAATTTCATGTTATCATAGATAAACAAGCATTTTAATCAGGTGTTCTGTAATTTTTCATTAATATGCGTTCCAGAAACCCGTTGAAAGTTAGCGGATTGTTAATTGTGATGGCTTGTTAGATGAATTGAATTTTGACACGCGTACCGAAAACCGGCGATTAATATCGGACACCAAAAATATTATTTGAAAATCAATAAAAGTTTGTTATTTTTCTAGTATAGAAAATGGAGGAGAAGAACGACGCATTGTTGATATACACTATTACACAAAGAGTATATTAAGACAAATCTCGAAACATTCACCTTTCGATTATTTTTTTATTAATATGCAGGGTTATTGGTAAAATGCTAAATCCAGGGAAACCCGGACGGATGGCAGCCCTACTCTCATAGAATGTCCGATTTTATGTCGCACTCCGGTGCATCTTCGCAACATAATCTACCTATACAAGTACATACATCAAGTGACGGCACGGGTGTCGTTTACAAACATAAACGTATCTTTCGTAATCTTTGACAAATACAGTTAATAACAGTAATACCACGGTTTTATAATCGATATGTAATATTGTGGTATAACGTATGAATAGTAATACAAAGTAATACATTTTCAAACAAAATACTTATCTTTCTCCTTGGGTGATTTCAATAATGGTATTATTTTGTTAGAAGTTTTGTTGTTCCACTCATCTACACAATAGCATCCACGAGATGTATTTATTATTATTAACAAATTGAAACAATAACTGTACCTACCTACTACATTCTCCATGTGATTTTTTGTTAGTGAAATCTTAATATGACTTGTAGTAATGACACGAGCAGGTACCCTTGATTGTTAGCGGAAACAAAGCCAGGATCTGAATGAACTACGCTACTTGATAAAAAAAAAACAAAAATTGGAACCGACTCCAACACCCAAAAGTGTGAAATAACTTGTTCAAGTCGGTACCAGTATAGTTCAAAAGTACCTATTATCACAATATTGTGCACGTGGTACTAGTGTTGGACTTCGACAAGTTAATTCACACTTTTTGGTGATGAAGTCATTTCCATTTTTATTTAAAAAAAAAACACTTCTTTTTATGACCCTTGCTACTTACGGGATCGATCTTCATTCATTGTCAACGACTATATCATCAAGATAAGTAAATATTTTTCAGTTATTGGAGTGTATGTCAAAAACGGCTTGACCGATTTTGATGAAATTTAACTGGAACCAAACAACAAGTATCAGCTTTCAAACAATAAAAGATTTTTTTAAATCGATTCATCTAGTCAAATGTTCTGAGGTAACAAACATATAAGAAAAAACAGACGAATTAAGAACCTCCTCCTTTTTTTGAAGTCAGTTAAAAATACCCAATAGTATATTACTATTGGGTATTTTATACCCGCTATTTGTAATTTGATCAGGGGTAAAAAAGTTTTTTTATGATTTTCTGTGTAAATTTTACACAATATACTTGTTTTTGTAATAAATAAACCATCTATTGTGTAACAGCTTACGCCTTGCATCAAAGTAGATACATAGTTCATGTTCATCAAAACCATAGTTCATGTTCATTAAAAATGAACATACACAAAAACTGCAAAATCAAACAAGTTGGTAATAATCAAGACTAAACTTGTTCTACTGTAGGTATGGTAAATTTAGGCTCGCGGGAACTATGATCGCAAAGGGTTAACTGTGTCACACTATGATATTTACAGCATACAATCAACTAATGGTTGGTATCATGTATGCATACTAGATGGCGCTTCAGCACACATCACATTCGTGTGTGACAAGATAGTTTCTACTAGTTCTACTAGAGAGCGCTCTAAATTTTTAACCAAATAAAATATTACCGTTGACTTGCGGACGTGGCGCCATGTACACCGCGAAGTAAACACGCGAGGAGAAGTGGGGACAAAATCTAACATCTGGTTTTAGAATTCTGTCCCTTAAATAAATGATTACTTATATCATATGCACTTCCCACAGCTACCTATCTTTTAAATAAATGATTACTTATATCATATGCACTTCCCACAGCTACCTATCTTTTAAATAAATGATTACTTATATCATATGCACTTCCCACAGCTACCTATCTTTTAAATAAATGATTACTTATATCATATGCACTTCCCACAGCTACGCTGACGACAAAATGTCACCGACAAGGAACGCTTCGCTAAATCGCGTGGAGGTGTCTTGCACATGTGACAAGAATAAAGGTGTACAAGTTCTGAGAGTCAAGAAAAATAACAAGAAGGTTTACATTGGAAACTGTTTAGGTAAGTTACATTTCAACTCCCATTAACCTTTAGGAAGTTAAAGCTTGGTGGCCGGGCATTTTGCGAATGCTCACCTGGCTAGCTACCACCCTCAAGCAGAAAATCTCTAGCCACGCACCTTACGGTGTGTACCGGCAGCTGTCCTTGAGAGCCAGTAATTTTAGGTTAGCTCGAAAAACTTACCATCAGGTGAGATATTGCGCAGTCGAAGCGTGCTGGGCCCATAACCTGTTGAGATGTGCTCTTTAGTGGAAGCTTGGAATAGCGGAAAACATAATACAAAAAATAAATGGAGATAATATATATAAAGAAAACTATATTTATTATGAATTGACACACAAATTCATTTTTATTAACTCTTGACAGATATCAACAACAAACCATAACTGTCTTCTTATAATCTAAATTCAAAGTTCAATGGCCAGTGTTGGTGTCTTCGAGGCCAGCTCTAACAAGATAGTGGTCAAAGTCAAAACACATAATCGCCTTCCAGGGTGCTCGGCAACTCCAATATCGTGCAGACTTGTTTACCCTTGTTAAGGCGCGCTTCTCCACCGTAAATTATTGAATTGCATGTGTACGTGTACTCTTTGTACATAATTTTTTAGTGTGGGTGTAAATACGAATACAAATACAGTAAAATAATAAAATGAAAAATGTTATTTCTCGGGAAGGCAGTTGTAGTTGCAATACACTAAAAAAATAAGGGCGCATGAAAGATGTTGGAGCCATCAAGTCAGATTAAAAATGAATCAACTCCTCTAACTTTATCATAAAAAATAAAGACGTTTTATATTTAATGCAATTGATAAACGTTGTACATTCACGTAAAAATATTTAAGGAATAATTATAGGACTTAGCCCCATGACTTCTGAAATGTTTTTAGAATTATTAGATGATATTTTTTGTTCGCTTTATAAGGTGTTGTGTCTATAAAGTAAATAAATACAAGCCTAATTACTATAATTACTATTATTAATTACCATGTGATACAGAACCCGAAATATATTTTCCGTTATTCAAAATATACATAAGAATATAAATATTATTTAAAAAAGTATCTCACGATTTTTAAATATTCAGTAGTCCTGTTTCGCTTACTCGCATGCGTAACGAAATCCTATATCCTCAGTCTGAAATTTTGCAATGACGACTTAAATATTAATTATTTACGAATACGAGGCATAATTACAATTCCCAAGTATAATTTCTGCCAAACAGAGCAGTCAAAGTATGTAGTGATCTGTGAGCTAACTTTGCATCTTTGCCAAGTTTCAATGCTCAGATATCACGTATAAAATCCAACATTTCTATCTTACAGGGCACTCAGTCAACGGTGCAACAACATACCTTGCAATCGACGAGGACACCGGCGAGCGTCTAATCACCAAAAAATGGGAAATACCACCAGCTAACGACTTGCTAACACGCACAAAACAACTAAACAATCTCCAGCAAGACATAAAAACCATGTCAAGACTCCAACACCCATCCATAGTGCCATACACAGCCATAGAAATAAACAAAGAGACAAACAAGAAAGAAGTGAAACAGTGCGTCTATATTTTCAGAAGTTTCGTTTTGGGAAGTTCGTTGAAATATATCAGAAATCGATTAAACCTGATTGGAGATCCGTTTGAATCGCTAAGGTTGTTAAGGCATGTTGGTTTGGGTTTGTTTAGCGCATTGAAAGAGTTGCACAGTGAGGGGATTGTACACGGGGATGTTAGGAGTGAAAATGTTTATTTGGACGATTGGGCGGGAGTTAAGTTGGTCGGGGCTTCTTTGGACATAAGATTGAGTGAGATAAAGTATGGCGGCTGCTATTGTGATAGGTAAGTTTTGCTTTAAACGCGTTACGAATTATCAACACTAATATTATGACGAGGAAAGATTTGTATTTTTGTATGCAACGAAAAACTTAAAAGTACTGGACTGATTTGAAAAATTCTTTTACCATTAGAAGTCTACATTATCCCTGATGAATATTGGCTATAGAATATTTTAATTATTTTTTATATTTATGTTAAATACCCGTGTGAAGCCGACGTGGCCCGGTAGTGCTATATAAAAAGAGACTAAGTCAAATTCGTTTAGTAAATTTTTCATGGTCAGTTATAAAATGTTTTTAACAGATTGTACTGTTGAGAAAATGCGTATAAGGTCATTGCGAGAAGGAACGGCAAAGATACTCGGGGTTATACTTACTATGTGTTTACTGTTTTACGGATGTAACATAAATCTATCATAAAATTATTACAATACATATCACATAGATTACTGGCAGGTGTTGGCAGAGGTGGTATGTCTCAAGCATTTTTAGCTTCTAAATAATCACCAATTGTATAAGACCCTTTTTTTAATCTAACAAAGATAGTAATCATTTCACTTCAATTAAATCATGCATCTCGAGTTTTATTTCTGTGAGAATCTTTAGGAGTTTTATTATAAAATCGCACACAATTAGATGGACTGATGGCACCGATATTTTACCTTTACTCCTAGTATAGCAATCATGGTTGTTACCATTTAATTTCAATTTACCTAAATTATTTGCAGCATACATTCAAAATTATAAAGACTCGGTAAAGTAAATATGTAAATTTCTTTAAACAAATCTTTCATGAGTATCGTCTTTTTATAGCACGTATTGCCCGCTTTTTCAAGATAAAGACAGTCTATATAAGCTGCTTAGTACGCCGTGGGGTGCCGGGTTAGAATGTCATCTCTCTCCTCCCCATTATATCTTCCCGTGGATTTTGTAAGATGCAAGTAGGGATAAAATATTGGATGGTAGGCGACATTGCCTGCTAAGGAGCTCCCCAATACGCTTGTCAAGCATGGTAGCAAACCCCTCTCAAAGGTGTAGGATGTGTTCAGCAGTGAACATTCCGCCTGATGCAGTATATCAGCTGTAGCTCTCCACAACAATACACCATACTACATTATGCTGTGGAAACATGTGAAATAAAACAGTCGAGCCGTAGCTTTATCTGTTAATTGCCTTATTTTACCAATGCGATATGCAGCAGCACTAAGTTAAACTCACTGTCATTCCTTAAAGTAGGATGCAGAGGTGCTCGCAGGATAAATTTTTAGATCTCATTGAATAGCGTGTAACCTATTGCAATATGAGGTTTACAATAAAGGACCTTCTTAGGTTATTGTGTGCGGTATTATAAGTTTCCAAACATTACAGTGCTCACAGAAGGAAAGTTCAAGTTGCACGTAAAAAAACATTTTGATTAGGAAATCCTACTACGTAGTTTGTGATTACTTAAATGACAAAAATGCTTGGACAATTCCGCCTCTGCCTCCTGTCACCTTAGGTAATTTAAACAAATATTTTAATAATTTTATTATATAGTATGTAACACATTGTTAAAAGAACGTCCCCTGTTTTATTGCCCGTTCTTCTCGCAGTGGCTTTATACATTTTTTTGCTGAACGTGGCAGTACAATGTAGAATACCTATTTCAATATTTCAAATTTGTAATTGACCTTCATAAAAGCGTCGTAGACGCCTAAATTGAATAAATGATTTTGACTTTGACATTGAATTCTAAAGCTTTACAACTGATTGGCTGGTCTGTGGTCAGTGATGATGCGGCTGCAGCTGTCATTGATTTAGCTGCCATACCTAGAATGGTGATTGTCCATAAATATAGCTGCCGAAACGCACCGTTACTGGTGATTGTTAGCCAGGCAACGATTCGAAAAAACCCGCAACAGGATTTCAACTCTCCATTTACGATAGATGACACTGAATACTTTTAGGTTTCAATCGCTTCATACATAACTCTTGTCGATTTCCGTGATATCCTTCTTACCCAATTCCACAGACAGACTCGGGCGCAAGATATCTTAAGCTCAGGCCAGGTGTTGCTATCCATAGTGGCGCAAGAACCGACGTATATGGCAATGCCGCCGGATTTACCCAGTGCTGCTAAGGACTTTTTTGCCAAGTAAGTGATTTTATGGTTACATACCTAAACTGTATTGGTAACAATGCAATAATGCCTCCAAAAAATGACATCGATCTAAATATGCAGTTTAGACTTTTAATGTATGGAACATCGGTCAATAACGGTATCTTAAGATCAATCTCAGATTTGAGATGCATTCATTAATATGGGCGTTAATAATAAGAAAGAAAGAGTTGTTTTGAACATAAGGAACATAATATCAATTAATGTGTATCCGACACAAGTTCCTAGCTTGTTAACAGGACATGCGATTTAAAATGTTGGTATTTTGTGTAGCTATGTTTCGTTATTATTTAAGTATTTTTGAACAATATGTTATTTTTATTTATACCTGATAGGCTAGCCCTTGGCCAATATCTGACCTGACGGTAAATAATGATGTGGTCGGAGACATACCAAGAATATTACTGGCTCTCAATGATAGCTGTCGGAATATACCGTTAGGTTCGTGGCGACAGATTTTCTACTTGAGGGTGGTAGCTAGCCAGGCGGGCATTCGCAAAATGCCCTACCACCATACTATAATGACTGCCATCCTAAGGTAACAGCCGGGACCGACGGCTTAACGTGCACTACGAAGCACGTGCACGCTCAGTAGTAATATAGTCATCAGACTTAACATATTAACATTGCCGTCTCTATATATATACGAAACTGCTTTGTTTGTCCGACAAAACTTAGACCTTTTTACCAAATATGACTTCCAAGGTAGACGAGGTAGTTTTACCTATGCAAATAGGTAGTTATATTGTCAAAATAATCACAAACATTAGGAAATTAACATATTTTTATCATCTAAGAATTCATTGATTGTATAATAGGCCTTCATTGAATGTATCAAAGGATCTACGAGACCTTGCCTCAAATACTATACTACTAAGTAAAAATGTGTTCTGTACATATGGCTCCAACTGTCTGTAATAAAATTCCCAGCGCTATACGTGATGTAAATAATACTATCATTTTCAAAAAAAAAAGTTACATTACTTACTGGTTTTCAAGGCCTACTATACAATCAATGAATTCTTAGATGATAAAAATATGTTCATTTCCTAATTTTCGTGACTACGTTGACAATATACCTAGCTGTATTTGCATAGGTCATACTTGTATGTACAAAGCAAGCCCTAGCGAGACTATTTTATATATTATAACTTCCGGCCCGCCCCGGGTATTTGCGACTATGAATTGAAATGTAAGCTATCCTATCTTTCAATTTGGATCAAATTGCTAACGGTGTGCAAATCAAATTTAAAATCAATTCAGTAGCTTAGGAGTCCATCGTGGACAAACAGCGTGACACGTAATTTTTATATATACACGTATAACTAACACTGTAACCTAGGACCACAGTTAAATAAATTTCATTTCATTTCAAAGGTTATTCAATACTTTCAGATGTTTGACTGAAGATTATTCGCAATGGACGGCTGAGCAGCTAGTCAATCACGTGTTCCTTACCAACGGACCACTCATAACGGTCAGCAAAAAGGAGAACCACGAAGAAGTACGTACATCTAGTCTTTATCACCTATATTTGCAATAAACGATTTGATTTGATTTGAATATATATATATATGACTCATAGTGTTATGTTTAAAAATAATAAATATTATTCACATATTTAAAGTGCACATTTAATTATTATTTTCGAAAAAATACTTTAAAAATATAAAATGTATCTATTGCGGCTTAATTTTCCTACAAAGCCGATACGTGACGTCATAAAAGCGTAGTATTGTAATTATAATAAAAGGTTTCGACGGAAATATTTTTTATTACGAGCTAATGCAGGGTAATAATAAATTATATATTATATATATTTAACAATTTATATATAATTTTATTTCTAACTTTCAATTTAATATCTTGTTTTATAATGACAGGATGATGACGCAAAGAAGATTCCTCACACGAGCCCCGCCACGGACGCTCACTCTCGGCTGCACGCTGAGTTTGAAGTCCTGGAGTGGCTTGGAAAGGGCGCCTTCGGTGACGTTTTGAAGGTACATAATTATCCTAAAAAGAAGATATTGTTCTGCTCACATGATTTATAGGAATGTCATACGGAACTCTGTTACTAAAGCCTACGAATTCCGTCTATCCATTTTTGAAGCAATCATGGCTCAGTGAAATTGGCTATGGACTGCCGCGCAGCAGGTCCATGGTTCGAATCCCGCCGCGGGCTTGAGCTTCACCGCATGGTTGAAGGGCATTTTGCGAATGCCTGGCTAACGACCACCCTCAAGTAGAAAATCTGTCGCCAAGTATACCTACGTAAGTATTTTCCTATAACGTTTCTGAACGCAACGTTTGTATAATCTGTGGTATGGTTAAAACGTCCGCCATCCGCTTAAAAAAGGTTCACTTATTGCGTAATAATAGTTGTGTTGAATTGTGTATTAAAGCTATAAAAAGTCTCGATCGTAATTCCTTACTTACTGCCCTTTTTTTTTATTAGTTTTTTTTTCGGCGGTATGCCTTTATTAAGCAAAATACTATGAACTATATACAACGCTACAGCTACTACAATAAAAGCATTTAGACAACCTATAAGTCATAGCAGACTCATAGGCAGTCCAAATGCTCCAGCCCACTCCCACTCCCACTGCCCTTAGTACGCAATGAACTATTAAACTCGCGAATATCATAATAATGAAGAATGTATGCTAAACCTAGAAAGTAAAAATACCGTTTGGTTTAATTTGCCGCCACAGGCGTGAGTCTTCATCCCTTACTTTAATAAGTGGAGCCGATATCGTCCAGAATGAAATTCAATTGTTATCATTATCTAAGAGCGTGTAGCATGAAGATGGTGAGCCACCTATAGTTCGACTTACGTTGTACTACAAACAATACTAACTATAGGTGTCGCTCCATCTCGATACCATGGTTAAGAACGAGAGGACAAATCAGAATTATGAGTGTTAGCTGCTAAGCTAACATGACATATGACTCAGGTCAGAGTATATCCATTTGCATGGTGGTAGGGCATTTTGCGAATGCCCGCCTGGCTAGCTACCACCCTCAGGTGGAAAATCTGTCGCCAACCACCTAACGGTGTGTTCCGGCAACTGTCCTTGTCCACCAATTTTCACAAAATTTTAAATACATTTTCAGGTGAAAAACAAATTGGACGCCGGATTCTACGCTATAAAACGTATCAAACTGAATCCTGAAAGCGTCCAATTGAACAAGAATATCACTCGCGAAGTCAAACTACTGTCATGGCTGAATCACGAGAACGTAGTGAGATATTACAACGCGTGGATTGAGAGTACTATGGAGCAACACGTTGAGGAAGACAGTGCTATGTGCACCACAAAGAGTCCTACAGAAAAGGGGAATAGTTTGGAAGGTGAGGTATTTTTTTTGTAACAGTTCAGCCGAGAAAAGGCTCTGTCTCGGCACCTCAATAGTTCAGTATAATAACGCATTCCGAACTCTTATTAGGCTACTACAGAATTGCAGTAATTCGAACATGTTGGTGTGGAGGGGGTTCCAGCATATATCTATAAGAGTTGGATTGCTGTCCACATCGACGTGAATATAAAATGTTGTGCAGCGTGTATATAGATTATCCATCTATGCGTACACGCTGCACAAACTGCTGCGAGGAATGTAATAAAAAAAACTATAGGTTTTGGGCACTGCATCAACATTTACACAACTACCCAAAAAAAGGGACTTATTTTTTTACTGTTTATATTTATTTTTATATTAAGCACCCTTTTACAGTGGCTTTAGTATAGGCATCTGGGTCCGTTACCCAAAATAAATAACTTTTGATTATATTTTTATTTATTATAACGGATGGATTGACAGCACTACGGCGCAATACGTTGAAAAATGTGTATTTCTTAACGTTCTACTAAAAAGGGGAATGGTTTAGATATAGCCTTCTGCCCGATTTCTAGATATCATATTGATTTTATAGATCTGCAGCCCAGACCATGTTATAGGATAGTTTATTCCTAATTCAATGACAAATAATAAATCAGCTTGTGACCTTCTTACCAAAAGTTATAAAAGAGGTTCTTGTTTAACTGGTCGTAGTTACCTATAGGTGAGTCTCAAATTACAACGAGGACCACATTTTGGACACGAGACATGGGTAAAGATTTTACTCTTTAAGAAAATAAAAGTTTGCTTTTTTGTTCCAAACTCGCTTAGAGGAAGATGGCTCAACAAACTTCTTAGACATAACAGGTAGGTACATAAGAATTATATGCATGCTTATATTCCTGATTATTTTTATGAGGTAGGAGGGCAAACGAGCAGACTGCTCGCCTGGTGGTAAGTGATCACCGTCCGCAACACCAGAAGTCTCGAGGATGCGGACGGTCAGTCGAACAATTCTTCCTTCATTTCGGGCTATAATCATGTCCACGAATATGGAGGTCAATGTTCCATTGCAGTGGTGCTCAGTTGCTAAATAGAATTATCAGATTGATGCTTTCAATCAGAAATTGTTACTAACAAAATTACACGATCGCCATACAGACTCTGTCCCGTGGGGTGCTGGGCTAGAATATCACCCCATCTCTACCAGTGGGTGTCGTAAGAAACGACTAAGGGTAACACACGAGCAGGTGGGCAGCAGCGCTTACTGGGAAACTGATGTCTCACACTGCGACCCCAAAGACGCCTGCCAAGCGTGGGGATTATGGGATACCCCCCATAATGGGGGAGGCTGTGTTCAGCAGTGGACAATCCGGCTGATACAGTACAACAGTAGATTATTACAGAATATTGTATTTGTAACTTGTGATAACTTGCCCGGCTCGAGAATTGACCCAGTGCCTTCAGGCTCGAGATTATAAAGCGGTACTTTTAATACAATGAGGCAGTCTTATATAGATAAAACTAATAAATCTATTCATTATCTAATAATGTTCTTTGAATCTTCAGATATTGTAGCCAAATTGGGACAAGAGGTGAAAGTAGAGTGGTCGATGTCAGAGGGACCTGTCCAGAAGAGTTCTGACACCGACAGCGAGGACAGCGAAGAAGATGACGATGAACATGATCCATGGTTCAATATAATGAGGTAAGTTGTTGAAGTACACATTATGCTAACCCTGGAGTAGGCCTGCCTTCAGTGAAACGTGAATGATCATGTTGGGAAGATTTTGTCGCCCATATTTAAAATGTTTTGTATTTCAAATAATAGTAACATGAATTTTAGATGATTTTAAAACGATAAAATAAAACATAAAATATCAGAAAAAGTAACATATTGTAAAGTTATTATTCGAAAGAAAAACATACAATAAAATAATAAATATTTTTTATGTATCTTCATCAGTACTAATATAGTAACTCTGTCTGTCTGTCTGTTACGCTTTCACGCCAAAAGTGCTGGACCGATTTGAATGAAATTTGGTATGGAAATAGTTTGAGACCCGGGAAAAAACATAGGATAGTTTTTATCCAACTGTGCATAAAGAGGTTAATGTTTTTACGCTATAACAGACATACGCGCGGGCGGAGCCGCGCCCGGAAAGCTAGTCTATATCATATAAGAATAATTAAACGTATTCATAAATTTGCTTCGATTATCCACGCAATGAATTTTCTTCACATAGAAAACAAGGAAGTTAATTACAAGGTACCTGCTACTAAGACGCTTGATCTTGACATGCGATTGGACAAGGAATTGTAATTTGATTACATTTTATCAACAGTTTATTATTTAGTACGATATTACTACAAAACTGGCGCTCTTTGCTAGTTACTTGCTGAAACATTGATTCAATTGGAACTACTTTCTCATAATTTAACGTAAGTGTGTCTATTTTCACAGTTTTTAAATGAACATTGAGGCATTTTAGCACGTCTATATATTTCCTGTGTTTCTACTATACTAAAAATTTTTTTAATTTGCAGTCCTGAATACGAAGAATCCAGCATGGGTATAGAGTTCGAACAACAGTCCGATAACCAATCTAGGACAATACCGTCAGGGGACGTGGTAGATGCGCCGCGACCGAAATCCGCCAAACTGAATCAAGTTCTATACATACAGATGGAGTTCTGCGAGAAACATACCCTTAGGTAAGCCTTAGACGCCTAATAACCAATATGCATAATGAGCAGTCAAGAAAGAAATCGTATTATAATATGAGGTCTTGTCCTTAAAGAAATGTAGTTTAGGAGAAACTAGTCCACCCACAACACAGGGTATCCTAGTGTGGGGGCTAGTGTGATGTAAGACAACTTTCAGGTTAGATATATTATTATATTGTTTAGACCAATTCTACTGATATAATGTTAAAATTCCATATTTCTGTCTTTTTTTTATGTTATTGCGACGGAACAATCTCGAGGCCCACCTGTGATTGTTAAGTCTCATCATGTTTCTGTAATTTCACTGGCTCTCAAGGACTGCTGCCGGAGCACACCGTTAGGTGTTTGGCGACAGATTTTCAACTTGAGGGTGGTCGCTAGCCAGGCGGGCATTCGCAAAAAGCCCTTCCACCATATGGTGAAGCTGAAGCCCGCGGCGGGATTCGAACCATGGATATGCTACGCGGCAGTCCATAGCCAATGCCACTGAGCCATTACTGCTTCGAAACTTCTGTGTAATGTAATTTTGGAAATAAATTATTCTTATTATAATAATAGTGGCCCGCCGCATGCAAATTGGCCAATCGCAAAAGACTATTACGGAGATATTACGAACCATACTTTCAATAAAATATCTGTAATATTCATATCTTTATTTGTAGAGGTAAGTAAAATTACTACTTGGGTGTTTCCGTAAATTGAGATCCCATTGTTACCGAAATGATCATATATATTCATCATGCTAGTATCATATATCATAAGCAGTGTTTTTCTTTGAAAATAGTTCAATTGTTTTATCAATCTTAGTTCCATAGACTATAATTAGTTGTGTCCGAGCAGTCTGTGGAGGAGATATCTAAGAGAGATTGGAAAAGTATTATGAAAATTGTATCAGACGCATGAAACTGTGGTGGAAAGTTTTTTGAAAGGATTTAATAAAATAACTTGCTATATAGGTTTTTTAGTTTCGCAAAAGTTACATATCGTGCCACGTTTTACCATTTTTATGTTAGAGTAAAAACAATGAAATATTGAAATATCAACATACCAAGTTTGACGGTTGTTCACGTTACCGTTTTTACGACAGAGCAAAAAATAAAAAATCTCAAAAAAAATAGTTATTTGTTATACAAGAGTGCAAAGTTGCTTTTTAACCGCGTGTTCAATTTTGATGACCGAGCAAGCGAAGGATTCTAAAATTAAATCACGAGCGCAGCGAGTGATTCTAAATTAGAATCCTGAGCGTTAGCGAGGGAATCAAAAGAGCACGAGGTGAAAAATCTTTGCACTCGAGTGCAACACGTAACTTTTCATTCCACCTCAGCGAGGAAATGACTAAACTATAAGGTTTAACAATGACGTGAAAAAATGCCGCGTAAAGAACCGCGTACAAAGCAAATTGAAAAAAGAACACCAAGAAGGTTCCGAGTCTGAGTTTTTAACAAATTAAAAAAAAGTTGTATGATATATTCGGCACCATAGAGGTAGCAGTAAATAGGTTTAATGTTTTTTTAATTCACAAACTTAGTGCACACGATGTTCTAAATTCAATCTACTTTATCCTCTAGAGAATAAAAACGGCTTTTCCACTCAGATATTGAAGATTAAAAATACTCTTTCCGAGATGGTGGGATGAAAAATTGTTTATTGTTTTGAGGCTTAGAGACCCCCTTTTATTTTCAACAATTTTTTTTATAATATTATAGTTAGGCAATCCGCCATACTAACAGATTTTTTGTGAAAACGATATGGTTATTGGAAAATTGCAACCGTTTTCCGATAATCGTTTCAAAGATACAGCCCTACAGGTTGTAAAGTTCGGACTGATCAGACTCAGTCTATTACTGAGTCTGATCTGTCCGAACTTTAAACGTCCTCTAAATAGTACCAAATAATTTAAACAACCTGAATATTTCCAGAGAAGCCATAGACAACGGACTATACCAAGAGCACTTTCGTTGTTGGCGTCTCTTCCGAGAAATCGTGGAAGGGTTGAGCCATGTCCATCAAAGGGGTATGATCCATAGAGACCTGAAGCCTGTGAACATCTTCTTGGACTCCAACGACCACGTCAAGATTGGGGACTTCGGATTGGCGACTAAAGCTTTCACTGGGTTGCCAGCTGTTGATGGTAAGTCTTACGCTATATCTTAATTAGCTGTCGCAATACGACACAACATCTGATCTCCGACCGGTTAAAGCAACACAATTCCAACGCAGCACTTCGAATGGAGCTATCCTAATTGGAAACATGGTCATGCAACGTCGCATTTTTCGTAGGTACGTTTGATTTTCAAACCGGTTTGTTATTGTCGTGTTGTTTGAAGTGTTTTTATATGCAAAATATTAGTAATTTATTATCTGAAGTACAGGGACGACCTAATTCAATATTTCTAAAATAATTCTAGAGTTGAGTTAATGCTGGTAGAATTAAGTGTTGTTTTCTCGTAGCTGAAATTCTTTAATTTCTTGGATAATCAATTTTTTGCGATATAAGTTTTCACTAAGTTTAAGCGCATGAGGAGTGACCATTAAGATGACTGACGACTTTCTGAGTCCAGCTTGGACACGTTGGCATCATCAGACGAACGACAAAACTAATTTTGTTTTACGCGAACATCCGATTTAGTCATCGAATAACAAAGCTATTAGGATGAAGTGTAACATAATGAATATATTAAAATTACATAAAACAATAAAACGTCGTCCTGCCTTTGTTTCCTGAAGGGGCAGTCACAGGCGTGTAAACAGAAAACACCCATGTTTGTACCGTTTCTGGTCCAATGTAATATGGAGCGAGCCAATTGATTACAGGGCATGTTTTTAGACTCAGGACTGTTTTGATAATTTCTTTGACTTTCAACCCCAATAACATGTCCGATTTGGGGAACGAAACTATCCTAGCGTCCCTTTGGCAACCTCCGGTTACTAAAGGGACGCTATAACACACGTACGCGCGACGTAATTTTTTTTTTTTATTCTCTATAGATTAGCCTTTGACCACTATCTCACCTGATGGTAAGTGATGATGTGGTCGAGGATGTTGTTCAGACTAACCTAGAGTTACTGGCTCTCAAGGACAGCTGCCGGAACACACCGTTAGGTGCTTGGCGACAGATTTTCAAATTGAGGGTGGTAGCTAGCCAGGCGGGCATTTGCAAAATGCCCTACCACCATGCTATTACGACTGCCATCCAAAGACAACAACCGGGACCGACGGCTTAACGTGCCCTCCGAAGCACGGAAGCGCTCAGTAGTCATGTCACCAGCGGTCATCCATCCAACTCCTGACCGCGGCGGACGTTGCTTAACTTTGCTGATCGGTTCAGAACGGCTAAGCAAACTTCGCTACGAGCGCTTCAAAATATAACAATACTAAGCCGTTGATATTAAAAGGACAAGATAGATGAAATGTTGCCTCTGTTTTAATATTTTATGGCTCCATCCCAAAACGATGGTTAAAGAGCGATCGGGAAAATTTGTGTTATGACTCATTGTCATGTTAGCTGAAATGTTAGTGTACCAAAAATCGGATAATAATGAGAGACGCTAAAGAGCTAGGTCTTGATCGTTGCCCGTCCGAGAAGTAGCAATGACTTTATATACCCATGTATTTTAATTTAATGATCTAATGACCCTACTTAATTGAACAAACACCTTTTAAAAACTCTTTAAATTCGGAATACTCCTCAAGTTTAAGTTTAATACACCCTATTAATGTATGTGTTGTAATTTTATAACAATTTATTGATTACAGATAAAGCAAAACATGAAGAAATGGCGGGTTCCCTTACAGGTCATGTAAGTATGAATTCAGTACAGTTATTTATTGGGATGTAAACGGCACACCAATTACGATTTATCAAACATTTATGGAGTTATAAAGATAACATACATTATTTGAAATCATTTCATAAAAATCAATTTTAATAATTACGAGAATAGAATTCAATGAAATTAATAAGAACACAAATTTCAATTTAAAATCAATAAAAATTATAATACATAATATGTATTATATTTTTTTTATATATTATATGTCAAAACAAAACAATGTTATCAAATATGTCACAGAAACAAATTGAATTATTACAAAATTACACCGAGATGGGACAAATTGTGGTCATGTGCGGGATTCGAACCAGCGCCTGCTACAGCTGGGGTATGCTCTGACCGCCGAGCCAACATGACATACGACTCATAACTCTTATTTGTCCTCTGGTTCTTAAACATATTATGGGGATGGAGGGACACCCATAGTTCAACTTACGTTGTACTACAAAATCAAAACGCCAAATAACCTATCCATTCTTCTAGAATGGGTTTATTGTTTTATGTTTCGATATTATATCTACCCCTATTTATTTTTTTTAAATGTTATGGTGTAGTTGTAGCTCGAGGCCCACATGATGTTTAGAGGACTAACCTCTGCTTATAACAGATGAATTTCATTTTATTTTTATTTTTTTATTTTTTTATTTATTTATTCAACATAATTTCGTCACAAGTAACAAATTGCACTGCGCCCGTCACCTTGTGACATAGTTGTTAAGTCTCATGTGCCTATAATTTCACTGGCTCTCAAAGACTGCTGCCGGAACAGGCCGTTAGGTGCTTGGCGACAGATTTTCTACTTGAGGGTGGTCGCTAGCCAGGCGGTCAGTCGCAAAATGTCCTCCCACCATGCAATAAATAAATAATTACAAATAATGTTTGAAAATCCCATTGAATTTCTTTTTATATCTCTTTTTCAGATCGGCACAGCTCTGTACGTAGCACCAGAACTTCTCCAATCAGCCACAAAGATCATCTACAACCAGAAAGTGGACATCTACTCCTTAGGAATAATACTCTTTGAAATGTTCCATCCATTGGAGACCGCCATGGAACGAATGGCTGTACTCACGCAGTTGAGATCTCCGGACGTGGTTCTGCCTGAGATATTTCTTACTGAGGATAACGCCAAGCAGATACACGTCATAAGGTTGGTTGCCAGTAGCTCTTTAGGATTTATGACATCCTGGTACTTTTAATAACAATGATGTTGATTCTATACATATTATCTTATGGAGCAATGATGGTCGAGCAGTAATAACTATGGACTGCCGTGCTGAAGGTCCATGGTTCTATCCCCACCGTCGGCTTGAGCTTCACTTTACCGCAAGGGGGAAATGCGAATGCTCACCTGGCTGGCTACCACCCTAAAGTAGAAAATCTGCAGGTAAACCTACCTTCAATATCTGTCGCCAAGTCTAACAACTGTGTCTGGTGCAGTGCGATTCGTCTTGTGATGAAATGCATCTGTTATAGACTGAGGTGATAGCTTAACATCAGGTGGGCTTCGTGCTGGATTCGTTACATAAAAAAACTCTATTGTGCAATTTTTAACCGACGTAAAAAAAGAGGAGGTTCTCATTTCGTCTGTATTTTTTTATGTTTGTTACCTCAGAACTTTTGAAGACTCAGTGAACCGATTTTATATTTTTTTTATTTCAAAGCTGATGCTTGTCGTGTCCATTTAAATTTCATCATAGTCGGTCAAGCCGTTTTTGAGTTACACTCCCAATAACTGATGTATATATTATGTTCTCATATCTTGGTGATATAGTCGTTGACAATGAATGACAATCGATCCCTAATAAGTAAGTAGCAATGATCACTAATAATAGTGAAAAAAAAATGTTTACCAAAAAATGGAACCGACTTCAAAACTCAAAATTGTGAATAACTTGTCGAAGTCGGTACCATGCGCACACTATTGTGATAATAGGTACTTTTGAACTATCATACCGACTTCAACAAGTTATTTCACATTGGAGTGTTGAAGTCGGTTCAATTGTTAATTGTTTTTTAGTTGTGGCAGTTGGTTGGATCTTCTTAAAAATCAATTCTTTGTATTATTTAGGTGGCTTCTAAACCATGAGCCAAGTTTACGTCCCACATGCGCCGATCTGCTATCAAGTGAACACGTGCCACGTCCCGTCCCAGAAGGCGCGCTCTCCGGCCTCTTGTCCCACGCGCTAAGCGACAGAGGCTCCAGAAACTATCAGAGATTGGTGACGGCGTGTTTGGATCAAAAGCAATCTGCTGCTGAAGATTATACCTACCATAATGAGATGAGAGCGAGGCCAGTTGACAAGCTTTCGAATATAAAAGATGCTGTTGTCAAGGTTAGTCAATTTGTACTCTCATTTCTTAGATATAAGGTCCAATTTCATTAGGAACTGCTGAATGTTCCATAGTGTATATGGATAGAATTTTGAGTCAAATTGTTTTCTGTTGTAAGTTTTGGCTTGAAAGAGTATGTTCTCGGTGGCCGAGTGGTTTAGGCATCCGGCACGATTTCGGAGGACGCGGGTTCGATTCCCGCACGGGGAAATACATTTTGTGGTCCAATAATCTGTAAATGTGATTTTCGCTAAACGCGCGATAGTGCTTGTAATCATATTTAGAAATAAGAAGGGTAACGACATCATTGCGAGGGTAAAGTGTTTGAAAAAGCACTTCTTTCGATCAGACTCAGTCTAATAGTCTGGTTGATGGCCGTGCACCGTCCCCTATGACGGTTAAAGTAATACAATTGGAACACAAAGTTTCGGCTCGAAAGAGTATGTTTCCGGTGGCCAAATGGTTTAAGTATCCGGCGCGAAATCGGAGGACGCGGCTTCGATTCCCGCCGGGGACAATACATTTTGTGTCCCAATAATAAATAAGTAAATGAATTTGTATCGATTATAAACGAGCTATAGTTAGAAAAATATCAGCTATCGCCATTTTTTATGGGATTGTGAAGGACCTAGCACGAGACCCACCTGATGTCAAGCGGTAAACTCTGCACATAAATGAGCCAGCCACACTGAGCCATACAGTTGACAAGTCACCGTGCCTGTAATTTTACTGGCTCTCAAGGACTGCTGCCGGAACACACTGTTGGGTGCTTGGCGACAGCTTTTTTACTTTACTTGAGAGTAATAACTATCCAGGGCGTGCCCTCCCACCATGTGATGAAGCTAAAGCAGGCGGCTGTTAAAAAACTAAAAACTGTTGAACTTACTGGGCAATCGAGACTTAAAAACTAATTTCTCGTAGAGTCACACACAATGGTGACACTGTAACTGTAATGGACAGGCGTGTTGCTTACCATCAGGCACCGGCTTGTCTGTCTCGGCACACAAAATAAAGAACAAGATTTTAATGTCATTAGTACAAATTAATTATAATAAAATTTACAAAATTTGTTAAAATTTGTCAAAATCAAGAAAATATTATATAAAACTAAAATTATAACATTACTTCAATTTACCATCCAAAAACTCCTTCATTGAATAATACCATTCGTCACTTAAAAGTAAAATTAATATAGTAAACTAGCTTTCCGGGTGGGGCCCGCCCGCGCGTATGTCGGTTATCGCGCAAAAACATTAACCTCTTTTTGCGCAGTTGGATAAAAACTATCCTATGTTTTTTGCCGGGTCTCAAACTATTTCCATACCAAATTTCATTCAAATCGGTCGAGTAGTTTTGGCATGAAAGCGTAACAGACAGACAGACAGAGTTACTTTCGCATTTGTAATATTAGTACTGATAAGTTGATGTAAGGTTCCATTTTCAGATTTTCCGCAGTCACGGTGCCACGGAATTCGCCCCGCCTCTATTGATCCCGCGTGCGAGAGCCTGGGATCAATATCCCAACGCCGTCAAAGTGATGACGGCCTCAGGGTCTGTGTGTCATTTGCCGCACGACTTGAGACTTCCTTTTGCAAGGTATGGATGAAATAGATTTAAACATATATAGTGTTCAAGTCTACTAAATTTAACACAATTTTATTATTTTTAATCAATTTCAAAAAAGTAGGAGGATTAAGTTATTTTCTGTGAGCTGGACCAAAAACTGAGTGTAATACTAGGTAAGATTCCGTATTGTTTGGGTACCACTGCAGTATCAGATATTCTGTGTCATAGCAGTAGTACGCAAACAGTGATTAGGCGTGAAGGGCGCTGTAACAACTGTGCAAAGAGCTAACGTATCTCATACGAGCGTAGTATATTCCCAAGCAGGATGAGAACAGCCACTGTATGGACATGCGTGACCCTTAACATCGGGCAAACGGCTTGCCAGCTCCTTATGACTCATCATAAAAAAACAGTTTCTGAAAACTGGTAGCTATATATATAGGTAGCTATGCTTTTCTTGAACCAGGCCCCGAATACGTTCTGATATTGAGTATACCTCTATGTATAAGCTTAGTTGATTTTCTTTTGCAGACACACAGCATTCTCAGATATAAAGTACATGCGCCGTTACTGCGTAGATCGTGTGTATAGAGAGAGGCACGTGCAGGGTTTTCACCCGAAAGAAATGTTAGAATGCGCCTTTGACATCGTCACCCCTAAGACTGGTAAGTGAATTTAGTTTTTTTGTATTGCTACCTCGATTGTAGCACAGAATAAAATGTACCAGAAGGATAAGTCTGCAAAGCCATCCTGATAAATATATCTGATAAGTAGCCTTTGACCAGTATCTCACCTGATGGTAAATGACGATGTGGTCGAAGATGTTGTTCAGGCTAACCTAGAATTTGGTGAACTAGGTTCGGTAATGATTGTACGGGATTTATGGTATTCGCGAGTTTAAAAATCATGGCTCGTATTGTGTTGAAGAGTTATGGAACACATGTTTCTATAAACCATAAGAAGAACCATAAACCTGAAACAATATTAAAAGCTATGTTTATCATTAAGTTTAGCAGCAGTAGAAGTCTTTATTCGAGTTCATCCGGGCAAGAACTGCCACCATACTACTATTTCTACCGTCATGATTAAATTACTGTTTTCCGGTTTGAAGGTTATGGGTGCCGGTGACTTTACAGGCACATGATACTTAGTGATGCAGATGGACGCAGTGCAGTGTACCACTTGTGCCCATCACACAGAGACATACAATCTGATATGCCTATAATTTCGTACTGGCTCTTAAGGACTGCAAAGGTTCTTGGCGTCAGATTTTATACTTGAGGCTTGCTAGGCGATCATTCACAAAATGGCCTTCGACCATAGAACGGCAATAAAACGAAAGTATCCCATGGCTGTCATTGCTTTAAAATTTTATCGAGATGTAAATGATCACTCACTTTTTGGGGATATACAAACGTTTCAATATTATTTTTTAAATTAACAACCAGATTTTTCTCTTTAAGATTCCCTGTGGTCAGACGCAGAGCTGTTAGTTGTTGCAAGTCGAGCGGCTTCAGAATGTTCCCTCAAAGTGTCCCTACAGTTGAACCACACTGAGCTCCTGCGAGCTTTGCTGGTCTCCTGCGGCGTGCCGTTGGACAAACATGTGGATATATACCCGGTGCTTGTCGACGTAAGCTTAGGTTAGTGTTCTAATCATCTACAGTCTACACTAATACTATAAAGAGGAATGATTTGTATTTTGTATTTAACGAATATGCTTGATAACTTCTAGACCGATTTATTTGAAAAAATATTTTAC
The DNA here is from genome assembly GCA_963854805.1 of Plagodis dolabraria. Classification (NCBI taxonomy): domain Eukaryota; kingdom Metazoa; phylum Arthropoda; class Insecta; order Lepidoptera; family Geometridae; genus Plagodis; species Plagodis dolabraria. Next base: position 25,143,788 of record OY978459.1, read on the forward strand.
CATTAGAACATTGTCCCTGATGAACATAGGATATTTTCAAAATTGTTGTTTTTTTTAAAAGACCCGTGCAAAGCCAGGGCGGTACGCTAGTCTAGTGATATAGTGATTGCAGTAGTGATACAGTTGAATCAAATACCTAGTAAAAGTTCCTACGTCCTTAGGCAATGTATGTGGTCAAAAATGTTGTTTAGGCTAACCTAGTATTCCAGGCCTTCAAGGATAGCTGCCGAAACACAACTTTAGGTGCTTGGCGACAGATTTCCTACTTGAGAGTGGCAGCTAACGTGGCGGTCATTCGCAAAATAGCCCTATCACTGACTGCCATCCTAAGACAACAACCGGGACCGAAGACGGCTTAACGCTCAGTAGTAATGCCACTAACGGTCATCACCGTCCATCCAACTCATGACCGCAGCGTACGTTGCTTGATCGACTAAGCAAGCTACACTACGAGCACTTCTAGATGTAAGCGTAGACCTTTGCTCGCTACTGTTCAGGAGTTGGAATTGGCTTGGAAAAGTCGTAGTAATTACCTTTCGGTTGTAAGTCATCTGTGTCGAATTTATTTATTTTTTCTATACTGCTATTTGGCAATCTGTATATAAAAGACAATAGCCCAATAGGCTGACTGAGGATCTCTGAATTCATGTCATTAGTCGAGCAGTTTATCCATCTCATAGCTGTCTGAAAGGCCCTGGATACTATGTCGTTTTAGACGACAAAATTTTAGGCTCACCGATCTTTGCAGTTGAGCTGCCAGTACATTTCTGTGTCTGTTCTGTCTAGCCTGATAGCTTTTGCTATATGATTCCACTTCCTGCTTCACTGTTTTCATTTTGATGTCCATTTGCATGAATTTATTAGATACTAATGTGTGGAGGTATATTGAGCATGTTTCGCACTGTTTTATTCTGGAACCTTTCCGATATTTCGATGATGCTGTTATTGGCTGATCCCCATAACTGAATACCGTACGTCCAAATGGACTTGATAATGGTATTGAATTAAATTTATTTCAATGTAATTAGTAAATTTTTATTCCCTAGGTCGGATAAAAAGTCTCCAGCTGCAAACACATTTAACGTCACTGTGCGTGACGCGACGTGACATCACCAACATGCTCCGCCTGATGGAGGCTGACGTCCCGGTGCACGAACTGAAGGAGCTTGTCACGCCGCTTGTCAAGCAAGCCAAGTGCAAGCGTGTCGCGCACGCTATACACGAGTTACAAGTGGTCTGTCGGGATGCCATAGCCTTAGGATGCGAGGTCAGTCGAAAATACTGCTATTTCTATACTACTGTTGTACAAGGGAGATTCCTCGTGGGGTGCCAGCTTAGGATTAAACCCCTATTATCTTCCTGTGGGAGTCTTCAGAGTCTACGAGAGGAAAGATACCAGAAGGTGGGCGTCTTCTGAAGACCTGTATAAGCTGGTACTGTGATTCCCAAGACATCTGCCGAGCGTGGGGATTGTGGCAAATGCTTCTCAATGGGGAAGACCTTTGTTCAACGGTGGATTGGATGGTAGAGCTGGTTGACCCGATGATGATGATACAACGGATGAAAGGGGTGGAGACCTATTTAGGTTCTTGAACTGTTGGCCAAACCATCTTGTATCTAGATAAGTCTTTCACCCGAGATAAACACTCTGCTTTTCATTTCGAATATGAGGAAAGTAAATAAAACCCTCTATAATATAATGGAGGTAGCTGTCATATCTAGTATCTATTGGGGAACTTAACCTAACATATACTAAAATCTAAGTGTAGTTTTGAAACTATGATCAAAACAGTCTTATTATTTTTTTTAATTTAGGGCTGGCCCTTCTTTAAAGGATAACGCAGACATCTTGGCATAGGACAAATGTCTGTCGGGTCAGCTAGTACATTAAAATATTAAGCTATAGTCTGTTTTATTTAACAACGAGTACCGAAAATTTGACTGCGTTGCTATTGGCCCATTTAATCAACATAGTATGTAGGTAAATTCAGTAGTCTTCGACTACCTGCGCGGCGAAAAATATCGCTTGTATCCAATCAATACTAAAGTGGTAACTTTTGAATTAGTGTAAGAAAATCAAATATCGTTTTGAAAAAAATGTTGTAGCTAAGTCAACAAATAGTATCGTCATACGTTTGCCGACGTACCACTGTGAGCTCAACCCAATTGAAAAGGTTTGGTCTCAAGTGAAGGGCTATGCCAGTAAAATAACAAAAGTTGTAAAATGTATGAAGTCTGAACTCTTTTGTTACAAGGAGTAGCTAAAGTGAATAGATAAAAATGGTGGTCATGTTTCAATCTTGTGATAACCAAAATAGAAACAAAAATTTACGGAGTCGACAATCATGTACAAAATATGAGCAATTTATTATTGACGTATCTGCAGAAAGTTCATCAGAAGGATGACGATAATTTATAAGGTTACAAGAATTGTAGTAGAATTATTTGATTTATATGTTCTACTGTATAATGTAATTATATAGTATCGACAATAATGTTGTATATCATAAACGCGAACAGGAAATTTCGATAGGAATATACTAAGTTTTTTGAGAGCCAGTAATTCTAGGTTAGCCTGAACAATATCTTCGACCACATCATCACCTACCATCAGGTGACATAATGGTCAAAGGCTAACCTATCAGGCATAAAAAAAAACTAAGTTTGCAAATTTAAATCTAAAAATAATAATGTAATTTTTTCTACAGTACATTTTATAAGTATTCAATATGAACGAGCCTTAAAAATTCCAAAACAAGAACAAAGGCATTGACCAATTACGGCAATGACCCATTAATCCAGTCAAAATAGACAAAAATAACTCAAAACTTAGCCAAAATTCGCTGAAAATTGGCAGAGACGTTAAATACATCATTATAAAGAAAATGTCAAAAATCCCCTTCGATCGTCCTTCTGCAAAAAAAATATTCAAGGTCAAACATACAAAATTAAGGTTTTTCCATTTTTCTCGAAAACGATAAGTTTTATCGTGAAAATAGGCCAGACAAAAGTTGTAGATCATACAATTCTCTACAAAAATAGTCCAGTCATTTTTACTCTTACGACTCATCATTCGTGAGATATCGCGGTTTTAATCATTAGAAAATTCATATTTTACATAATATGCACACATTTCCGCACCACCTATGAGGTAATGTACCTACTTGGCGCATTTTTTTAACGGGGTTTCCCCAGTCGGTATACTCCACGATCTATTACTATATATATTATTATATATCAATATCGGAAATATGCAAGAGACATACTCAGTATTCATTTGTTAAAAAAAAAAAGACTATAGTACATTAGAATACATAAACTTCAGTAAGGGTCCGTTTCAGAATGTCCTAATAAAGTTTCGGGTTGCTATGCAATACATAAAATAACTCGATGATAAAAATGACAGTTAACATGCAACGCGTTTCAAGCTTTAACCGATGGATAGGCTAAATCGATGACTGTGAAACGCAAAGATAGTGTTTTATTTATTAAATATGTTATGGGTAGTAAAACCGGAACTTACTCGAACATTCTGAAACAGGCCCTAAGTGATGTCAATTATTTTCATAATGCTAATATATATTATATTAGATTGAGATGACATTTTAAGTTACTTGGTTATAATTAAATTAACATCTAACATTACTATGAACTTGAAATGTGTTCTGGCAAATAAACATTTGAATGTTGAATTGAATGAATAAAAATATTGCTTTTCAGTGTCCAATAACGGTAGCACCGTTCCTTGCGTACAACGCGACTCAACACAGCGGCGTGTATTGGCAAATGTCAGTTATCAACGACTGTCACAAGTCAAAGAGAAAACGCAGATCTGGCAATCTCATTGCAGCCGGTGGAAGGTACTGTATGTACACATTTTTTTATCTGAATGTAACAAACCGATCAGGAAATTTACAGATTTTTTTAGCTTGCAACTAAATACAAAAATCCTCTTAAGCTAAATTGATCATATAGTATTAGATGCCCGTGGGGTGCCTGGCTAGAATGTCACCCCTCCATTGTCACCTGTGGGTGTCGTAAGAGGCGATTAAAGGTAAAATATCGGAACGTGGGCAGCAGCGCCTCCTGAGGAACTGATATCTTTAACTGTGGTCTCAAAGACGCCTGCCCAGCGTATGGATTATGGCAAACCCCCCTTAATGGGGAGGCTGTGTTCAGCAGTGGATAATCGGGCTAAAAATGCACGCACCTCAGGTAGACGTGTATTTGAATGTGTGTGCGTGCAGCGATTTTACTGTGAACACGTCCGGGCACTCCGCACACACACCACGATGACTGAAGAAGCAATGGTCGAGGAGGTGTGTATTGCGTTTAGACTTTATTTTGAACGTAGAGGTAAGGACATGGATGGGGCGTGCGTATTCAAACTAAAACATCTTTACATAAATATGTTTCTATATTTGTATGATCATGTTTACTTATAAAATATTTGTCTAAATATTATTTCAAGCACTATTGCGTGTTAAGCAAATATCACATTCATATTTTTTTTTACTACAAAATCTACACGCCTGCTTGATTCGTACTCGCGCCCACATGGCTTTACGTACCGGATGCCTTAACCTCTCGGCTATCGAGATTTGTACCGTCCTCTAAGAGGGTTGGAAAAATAATAGCGTGTGTCCATCCAGTAGCAAACCAGCCAGGCCGACCGGGTACCCGGTGCGTACAGCCGCGGACGAGAGAACGCGGGTTCGAATCAATTGCTCGGGTAATATGTTATTTATATATGTGTTCATAAAAATACTTTACGCCCCGCGGTTTCACTTGCGTGGTGATGGATGATGATGATAGGTATCCTATGTGTTAATTCAGCGCGTCACCTACTTCCACACCAAATTTAATGAAACTTGGTCCAGTCGTTTGAGCGTGAAGAATTAACAAACTTACAAACACACTCACAAACTTTAGCTTTTAGTATATTTCGATACAAATCTATGAAATTTCGGCTCTTTAGTACCCCGTGGGGTTTCGGGTTAGAATATCACCCCTCCATTTCTTTACGTGGGTGTCGTAAGAGGCTATTTAGGGAAAAATACCGCCCGGTGAAGTAGCGCTTTCTGAAGACCTGACAACTTCTACTGCGATCCACAAGACACCTGAGATTATGGCAAATCCCCTAACGGGGCACACCTTGTTCAATGGCGGACGTTCCAGTTGATGTGATGATGTATAAACCCACTTGGCGGTTACAGGTACGACGCATTTGTGGAAGAATTCTGGAAAGTAGCACCCAAGGATAAGGACCAAGACAATTCTGAGCTCAAAACCAGTTCTTTTGGTTTCTCCATGTCTTTGGAACGCATGGCGACTATATTGGAGAAGATGGAGATCGAGTGGCCGCTGCCTTCAGCCAGGAGTGTAGAAGTGAGTTAGTTACACATGGTCAAGTTGTTTTTTTTTTATTCCACTAAGTTGGCAAACAAGCGTACGGCCCTGATAGTAAGCAGTTACCGTAGCCTATGGACGCTTGTATTCGCCAAAGGGGTAAACTGTCTGAACTCCGACATTTTTCTTGACGTGTTTTAGTAATTTTCCTGTACCACCCCCTAGTAGAAGATTTGTCGCCAAGTACCTTAGTGTTCCGGTAGCTGTGAGAGACAGTAAATCTAGGTTAGCCTGAACAACATCTTCGACCACATCATCACATACCATCGGGTGAAATAGTGATCAAAGGCTAGCCTATCAGTTATAAATAAATTAAAAATATGATCACTTTTGTAGCCAGTAGTAGTTGCAACAACACAAAATATGAGGGGGCCCGCTCTTGTTGGTGGAAAGGTTCTTTGTCAGAAAAATATAATTAGTTACACTATGTCCGCTTAGTCACTGACTGTTCCCTATGCGTGCCAGGTTCATACTGTGAGGTTTTAACTTAGATTGCTTTGATTGCTGAAGTTTTAGTTCGATATAACTCGTTTTCGCATCATCCCAATACGATGATTAAAAGAACGATAGGAAAAAAAGATTGAGTTATGAACTCATTGTCATGATAGCTCAATTGGACTAGAGCATACTCCGGCTAAAGGGGTGGATGGACGCGGGTTCGAATCCCGCACATGACTTAAATTTTTCCTCTCGTAAATTTGTTGTCACCTCTGATTTCTTATCACGTTCTTCTGCATTTCTATGTGTTTTGAAGAAACGTTATCTTTACTGTACTTACATATAGACAATGTATCCTTAATCCCATGTTTTCGTCGTCAACAGTCAACCCTAATATGCATATGCGTGTGGGGCACCGTGGGCAGCGGGCGCGACGGGCAGGCGGCGGCGCAGCGCGCCCGGCTGGCGCGCGCGCTGTGGCGGGTCGGGTACACGGCGTGCGTGTGCCCCGCGCGCCACGCGGACACACACGAGCTGCGGCGGCCCTGCATCGTGCTCACGCAGGGCGACGCGTGCATCACGGCCGTCTGTGACGATATGAGAAGGTCACTATTTTTTTATGTTTTAATAGTACTTTATGCAACTGTCATATAATAGAGGGTATTAAAACATGAGTGTAGGTTTTTGAAAAGAGCCACAGGCGAGTTTCAAAATAAGATTACACGAGTGTTTTAATACCTAATTATATGCAGTTGCATACACTACTTTATTTAATCTCATGGCTATATTAATTTTTTTTTACCCGTATTTCAACTCTCTGTGGCTATACGCTTTTCTTGATTTTTCTGGCAAAAGATTCGTCAGTTTCGTAGCTGCTCAGCGCGTTGCGCGCGCATCTCGCTCACCATAGATAATGTGTACTTAAATTGAATTGAAACCTCCTTGGTCGGGACACATTGAACTTTAATAATTAAAAAATTGTTTTAAAGCATTGCTTTGTTAGGAGAACAATGCTTTAATTTAACTTTTTAATTTTCTTAAAGAAGTATGTACATAAAATATGCCAATAAAAGTCTGTATTTCATTTCATAATTAGAATATTACCGAATGAGATTATATAATAGTAGTTTATGCAACTGTCTTATAAGGGTATCAAAATAAGATTACACGAGTGTTTTAATACCTAATTATATACAGTTGCATACACTACTTTATTTAATCTCATGGCTATACGCTTTTCTTGATTTTTCTGACAAAAGACTATTCGTCAGTTTCGTAGCTGTTTCTAGAATGTCAGGTGGAGTTAAATTTTCATCAGTATCGTCGGGGTTGCTTGACATTTTTGCTACTAAAGTTTTATCCAACAAAATATTACTCAAATTCGTATACCTATACGAAATAGCGCCAAAATGGAAAGGTCGGTTATTGGTCTATTGGCTCGGAACCAGCGCAGCGCGTTGCGCGCGCATCTCGCTCACCATAGATAATGTGTACTTAAATTGAATTGAAACCTCCATGGTCGGGACACATTATACTTTAATAATTAAAAAAATGTTTTAAAGCATTGTTTTGTTAGGAGAACAATGCTTTAATTTAACTTTTTAATTTTCTTAAAGAAGTATGTACATAAAATATGCCAATAAAAGTCTGTATTTAATTTCATAATTAGAATATTACCGAATGAGATTATATAATAGTAGTTTATGCAACTGTCATATAATAGAGGGTATCAAACTGTATCAGACTCTTACGAGACTAGTATTATCAAGAGGAAGTCACACAAAATACACCACACACATCTGAGGCTCTAATACCCAGGCTCGTTTTTTTTTTTTGCGACTTAGGTGTCCTTAAAGTAAGCACTCTCACACATCTACAAAACTACATGCCTTTGCCAAAAAGCATTGATGCTTTTTGCTTACACCCCACAACCATATCCACTCACTCTACACACACTTATGTAATAAACTATTAGTATTATGTATTTTATGACTATATTTAAATTTTTGTGATGTACAAATTTACAGCTTATTATTATTACTATTTATGTTCTTGATGACTTGTCGCCTTACGTATGATACAACATATAATGTAAATCCGTTATTGGCTGTCGGTTGACTTATTATGATTTGTTGTTTACCTCTAAGAGCTGTGGATTTTGTTAATAAATAAATAAATAAAATAAGATTACACCAGCGTTTTCATACCTAATTATATGCAGTTGCATACACTACTTTATTAACCGACTTCTAAAAAAGAAGGAGGTTGTCAATTCGTCTGAATTTTTTTTTTTTTTTTTTATGTTTGTTACCTCAGATCTCTTGACTGGGTGAACCGATTTTGAAAATTATTTTTTTGTTTGAAAGCTGATGCTTGTCGTTTGGTCCCATTTTAAATTTTATCAAAATCGGTCAAGCCATTTTTGAGTTACACTAAAAAGATTGAAAAAAATTTTAACAAAAAATGGAACCGACTTCTACACCCAAAAGTGTGAAATAACTTGTCGAAGTCGGTACCATGCGCACAATATTGTGATAGTAGGTACTTTTGTACCATCATGGTACCGACTTCAACAAGTTATTTCACACTTTTGGGTGTAGAAGTCGTTTCCATTTTTTGTTTAATTTTTTTTTTTATCTCATGACTATACGCTTTTCTTGATTTTTCTGACAAAAGACTATTCGTCAGTTTCGTAGCTGTTTCTAGAATGTCAGATGGAGTTAAATTTTCATCAGTATCGTGGGTGTTGCTTGACATTTTTGCTACTAAAGTTTTATCCAACAAAATATTACTCAAATTCGTGTGTATTCGTACACACGAATTTGAGTAGCGCCAAAATGGAAAAAGTCTGTTATTGGTCTATTGGCTCGGAACCAGCGCGCTCACCACAGATAATGTGTACTTAAATTAAATTGAAACCTCCTTGGTTGGAACACATTGAACTTTAATAATTAAAAAAATGTTTTAAAGCATTGTTTTGTTAGGAAAATAATGCATACATACTTCTTTAACATATATATATTTTAAATTATGTTAAAGAAGTATGTAAATAAAATATGCCAATAAAAGTCTGTATTTCATTTCATAATAAGAATATTACTGAATGAGATTATATAAATTAGTTTTATTCTTTAATGTTGTCTTAGGTTTTCGCGATTGTTACACATAGTAATTAAACAACTTTAAAAGGTTTAAACTTTAAAATCTCATTGCCGACACAATTTCTGCATCTGCAAGACCTCTGGACACTGTGAGCGAACACTGCGTAAATAGGGAACGTTATGATTAATATAAAAATTTCTGACGGTAGACCAAATAATTTCTCAATAAATCATGTGGCAAATAAAACCAATTAGTCACCCCGTGACCACGATCACTGCAAAGTGTTTGAAACGTCGGGACAAATATACATATTAATGATAAATATATGCGATTTAAACCGTTTAAAGTTGTTTAATTACTATAATTTTATTCTCTGTACTGTATTTCGAATAAACTTTGTATGTAATGGTTTTTTTTTTATTGTGACGGAACAAGAACGAAATCCAGCTGATATTAAGCGGATTCACCACTGCTTGTAACAGATGCATGTCATGTGACGAATTGCACTGCGCCCGTCACATTGAGACATACAGATGTTAAGTCTCATGTGCCTGTAATTTTTATGGCTCTCAAGGACTGCTACCGGAACTCATTGTTAACTGCTTGGCGGCAGATTTTCTACTTGAGGGTGGTAGCTAGCCAGGCGGGCATTCGTAAAATGTTCTTCCACCATGCGAAAAAGCTCAAGCCCGCGGCGGGATTCGAACCATGAACCTGCTGCGCGGCAGTCCATAGTCAATGCCACTGAGCCATCTTTGCATCTAAATGTTTCACAGCCCGTGCGGTAACTGAATAAAATGTCGCTCCCTCATTTCTTTTTATGGCATAATTTTGAACCTTTCAGGATGATGTTTGACTATTTTAAATTATTCATGCGTAAGAGTGTGTTTTGCATGGCACATAAAATATATAATGCTATTCCACAACGAATCAGGCGCATTGATTGTATTGTCTTATTTAAAAACGCCCTTCATAAATTGCTGCTAGACAAAACATACTATTCTATTAAGGATTTTTTAGAGGATAATAATCTTGCTTGACATTTAATTTTATTATGATAAGTACTTATTTACAAATTAGTTTTTATTTTATTATTGACATGAAATTTTAAGTGTATAATAATAATTCAGACATTTTAAATGAGAATCTTTGATATTGCTGTTAAGTTACGACAGTTAATTGTAATGTGCATCTCACTATATTACTATTTTTTTTAATTTTATTTTATGTATAAAAAACTCTTGTATGCTAATTAAGCGGATCTAGCGAAATTTGTAATATATTTGACACCACATTTGATGTACTACCTAGAACCACAAGAAAATAAATCATTATCATTATCATTATAGTGCGCGCGGAACTAGTAGGCCGCGCCTTAGGTATGTGAGCGGTGGGAAGGAGAGGCGGGGGCGCTTGCTCTCATGTGCGTTGCGAGCAGTAGGCAACCCGCCCCTTCGCCCCTGTCGCCACCTAAGGCGCGGCCAACTAGCTTCGCGCGCATTATATATTAAAATGCTATATAAAATGTATATTATTGTTTCCAGTGTCCGAGAACACAAAGTGTCAAACATCGACGTCCTCGACTTCATCAAACAGCAGCTATGTCCGGACACTAACAGATTTGTCGAAGGTTAGTTTTGCTTTTGGATAATAAACAACCCTGCTATATATATACAAGGTTCTTTTTTATGTTATTGTGACGGAACAAACTCAAGGCCCACATATTGTTAAGCGGACTAACCTCTGCCTATAACTGATGCATTTCGTCACATGTCACGAAATGCACTGCGCCCTTCACCTTGGCACGTAGTTGTTAAGTCTCATGTGCCTGTAATTTCACTGGCTCTCAAGGACTGCTGCCGGAACACATCGTTAGGTGCATGGCGACAGATTTTCTACTTGAGGGTGGTCGCTAGCCAGGCGGGCATTCACGATGCGGTGAAGCCACAGATTACCCCCTCTAGATACCACATTACAAGATTTTTATTCGGATCCGAGATCACCGAAGTTAGAGGTAGGTGCAGGTTGCGGGGTCTTAAACAAAAGCGTTCTAATTGGCTATTTCAAGTTCGCGCTAGTTATTATACCAAGCGGACACTCACCGTAGGGATGGGCTGATTCGTAGGAACATATTTTACTTGCGATAATTACGTTTGAATCTTGTCGATAAAATTACTATTTATAGTTTTGCCTAGAATCGTTTCCGTTGTCGTACTGCATATTTAAAAATAATATAGTAAGTATGTATTATATTTTCTGCAAATATCTACTTGTTGACTTAGATGCGTATATACCTAGGTATATATAAAAAATGTAAAACTCCAAAGTTCAAAAGTACCTATTATCACAATATTGTGCGTATGGTCCCAACTAGACAAGTTATTTAACTTTTTTGGGTGTTGAATACGGTTCCATTTTTTGGTTAAACATTTTTTTTCACTCTCTTTAGTGATCTTTGCTACTTACGGAATCGATTGTCTTTCATTCTCAACGACAATATCATCAATTAAATATTGTTCAGTTATTAGAGAGTAACTCAAAAAGGGCTTGAAAGATTTTCATGAAATTTAAATGGGAGTAAACGATAAGCTTTCAAACAAAAAAAATCTAAATCGGTTTACGCACACATAAGTTCTGAGGTAAGAAAGACAAAAAAAAAACAGAAAATATGAGAACTTCCTCCTTTTTTGGAAGTTGGTTAAAAAGCCATGTAAAACTTGTTATTCCCTGGTGGGTATTTATGTAGGAAATCTGAATAAAAAAAACAAGTGGCAAAGTGAAGCTGGGATAGCAAAAATCTTTATTGGTATGAGTTGTTTAAAATATAAGTGCTAGGCTTATAAATATACTGACTGCTGTTTTAATGTTTCTATTATTTTTGTAATTTAAGTTATATAGTAGGCATTACGCACAAAAAAAAATATTTAAAAAATTATAAACAAAATGTTTTTTTTTTTTTTTATGTAAGATAGGTAAGCATTTGACCGCTATCTCACCTGATGGAAAGTGATGATGCGGCCGAAGATGTAGCATGCTTGCCTAGAAGGTACCTATTCACTCTAGACTTAAAGACACCCAAATTATACTGATCCGGAAACAAAGACGCGGGCAATGAGTTCCATTCATTCGCTGTACGGTTGATAAATGTGGAAGTGAATCGCTTCGAGCGAACTGGAGGAATGTCAACCATGAATGGATGACGGCCATCCGAGCGTCTTGTTGTCCGATGGTAAAAGGGGCATGGAGGAATCAACTCGTGTAATTCCTGCGCACACTCTCCGAAATGTATACGGTAGAATACCGATAGGCTAGCGACCCTGCGACGATGACCGAGACTCTGCAGTTTAGACTCAACCAGCTTATCATCGCCTATAAGTCTTTTGGCTCGTCGGTCAATGGAGTCGAGAGCCTCCAGTTGGTATTTCGCGGATCCATCCCAGAGGTGGCAGCAGTACTCCATACACGATCGGACTTGAGCTTGATATAAATTTAGAAGCTGCCTCGGTGTGAAGTACTGCCTCACCTTTGCGAGGATACCTAGCTTCTTAGCGGCCAGTTCTGCTCTGGTTTCGATGTAAGATCCAAAGTTTAAATTCGAAGTTAAGGACACGCCAAGAAGCTCTAACCGATTTGCCACCGGTATTGTTACATTTCGGAAAGTCGGAGATAGTTGTAATGTTCTCCGTTTAGCGGAGAAAAGACACGCCTGTGTTTTGGACGCATTAAATTTCACTAAATTGGCATCGCCCCAATCGGACACGGCCAACAAGCTCGAGTTTAATCGTCCAATCATCGCCTCTCTTTCAAACTGGACTTGAACCTCACCAGCACGTGCATCGGATATGTATCTTTCGACAACAGTGCTATCGTCCGCGTACCCAAGAATACCGGGCTTAAGCAGGTCGTTAATGTGGAGCAGAAATAGTGTTGCCGAAAGAACTGACCCTTGAGGTACCCCGGCATTTATTGCCATTAGTTCAGATGAGCAGCCATCAACGACTACTCGTAGCGAACGTTCCCTCAAGAAGTCTTTTATCCAAGCACACAGTCTGGGAGGTAAACCATATGCTGAAAGTTTGCCAATAAGGCTATCATGCCAAACCCTGTCAAAGGCCTTAGAAATATCCAGTGAAACTGCAAGCGCTTCAGCATATATCTTCGCCTTTCCAAGGCCTCGCTCCATATATGGGTGGCATATACAAGAAGGTCTCCAGTTGACCGGTTCTGGCGAAACCCATATTGCAGGTCACTTAAGAGGTCATTCGCTTCAAGATAGCCAAGAAGCTTTTTGTTCAGTACACGTTCCATTGTCTTGCAAAGAATGGACGTGACTGAGATGGGCCTATAGTTGGCAGGGTCGGCACGACTTCCTTTTTTGGGCACGGGCTGCACGTTATCAGACTTCCAAGCCTTCGGTACTAGCCCAGTCTCCATAGAAAGGCGGAATAGGCGTGTCAGGATCGGAGTCAATTCAGGCGCACATGTCCACAGAACTATGGCTGGTATGCCGTCAGGGCCACTAGCCTTGTTCACGTCTAAATTGCGTAGCGCTTTACGAACATCAATCTGCTGAATTCGGATTTCCGACATGGTCGACTCGCAGACAGGAAGAGTCGGGGGTACAGCACTACCAGCATCTAGACGTGAAGATTCCGCAAAGAGTGCAGCAAATAAGTTTGCTTTCTCCTTGGCGGTGTGAGCTAATGACCCATTAGGTTTGAGCAGTGGAGGCAGTGAGGGGCGGCAGAAATTCGCTTCAACCGACTTAGCCAGGGACCAGAACGCTTTACTCCCAGCGGGATAAGATGCAAGTTTGGCCCCTATTCGGCTTATATGGTCGAAGCGAGCCTTCTTTAGAACCTTTTTGTAGGACCTGGCAGCTTTGTTAAAGCCTTTCTTCTTTTCGCGAATATCCTTAGCCTTGCAGTTTCGTGCTTCAGCCCAAGTGGTATTGGCCTCATGTTTCAACGTTTCTGCGCTAACACATTCAGCCCCAAACCAAGGGCGAGCTTTGCTAGATAGAGGCACGTCAGAGAATGGAATATAATATTCCATACCTTGACGCAGCACATCTACCACAGCATCCGCGCAAGCAGAGGGATCGCTGGAAGAAAAGCAAACTCGCCGCCAAGGATAAGATGCGTAAAAAGAACGCATGCCATCCCAATCTGCTGACTTGTATCGCCATATCCGCCGTGTGCCTTTTGGGCTGGGGTCAAGTGGGGAATGGACAGATACAGACTTCACCAGACAATGGTCGGAGCTACCAAGTGGTGATGATACCGACACTGTGTAACGGTCTGGGTCTGTTGTCAGCAGAAGGTCCAAGCAATTGGCTGTGTGACTTTCAACATCTGGTATCCTTGTTGCCTCTTCTACCAGTTGGGTGAGATTGAGTGTCAAGGCTAACTTGCGCGTTTCTCTCCCAGCATGGTCTGTGTTCTGGAATGGGAATAGCCACTCCTGGTGGTGAGCGTTAAAATCCCCCAGAAACACTAATTCGGCAGTAGGATACCTCTGTTGAGCCACATCGGCCGCCTCACTGAGGTGTGTCATGAGCCTGGTTGTCTCCATGTCTCCAGTGTGCGAACGGTAGACACCGGCATAGAGAATTTTCTCTAAGCCTGTATCCACCAATACCCAGATACAAGAAAAGTTTGGGTCTTCAAGATTACGGAGACGCCGATAACAAATGTCATCACGAGCATACATGCAGACACCCGAGCGTGGTTTAAACTTATGCTCAAGGGTGTATCCCGGGTAGGCAAGGTACGACGTGTCCGTTGGACATTTGATCTGCGTCTCCGTGAGGAACAGTAGATGGGGTTTCGCGGTCTCCAGGTGGTGATGGACCGAATCGCGATTTGAGTGCAGGCCTCGGATGTTAGCGAGGTGCACTTGAAGAGCGAGGACGTGCTTCCGCTGTGAAAACGCCTTACTGTTTCTTTTCATTATTATTTATATTGGAGAGTGAATTGAGGTAAGAAGATGGAAGTGGGATGAAACGCTACTTACTGACACAGTGACATACAGAACAACTCTACATACAGAGGGAACCAGACTCGAAGACCGCTGGGACGCCCGAGCCCCCCCAAGAGTGTCCATCGGGTCCTCGCATCCGGTCGCCAACCGGCACGATGGCGCACTCTTGGGATTTTTCGCTAGATGGCGGGGCAGCCTTTTGTGAGTGGCTAACTCACTACTTGGGCCCCGTTACTATCTGCGGTCGGCCAGCGGAGAACCGTGCCTCGGATCCAGCTGCTCTTCGAGTCTGATCACCTCGTGCAGCGCTATACTGTGCCACTAACCAGTCGACTTCAGCATCGCCTCGATACCCGACCCATCCTCCTGAACGGCTAGCCCGGACAACATGATAGAACACGAAAAAAACGCTTGGCACCATGACTTTGTCCGGGGGGTGGTACTTAAACCGGCGGCCAAGGCCTACCACCACTTATTAGGCTACTCCTTTAGCACCACCCGAGGGACACGTGTGGGACCTAGGGCTAAATCCCACGGACGCGAGCAGCCTTGGTCCCCCAAAAAAAAGGTAAAGGTTTTTTAGGACTAGCAGAAGTCAACCATAAGAGTTTGTTAGCCATTTACCAATAAGCAGTGATGGCAATGCATATGGTCAGAGGTTCAAATCATACAGCAAACTAATGCCGAGCTACATAGCATAGTAGACCATTAAGCGAATATTGGCTTGGGCGGGTACACTGCTCTTAAGGTGGAAAATAACTCCTGTGGCAAAAAATTAAAACTTTAAACCGTTGTTACTCTTGTAGCTAGGTTCGTTACATGGTCATGGTGTTCGAGAGTTTAAAATAATATTGATCATGTTATATTATGTCAACAATGTACACGATTCCATAAAGTACCCCAACCAAAAAAAAAACGTACATTATAAATTTTCACTCGTTACAAAGGTGAAAAATCCGAACAATGTCATGTTTTCATTAACGCAGCAGGCGTCATGAGTTATTGGATAAATTTAAAAATTTGAAGCAAATTGAAAAATTAGTCTTGTTTGTAGTTAAATTCAGTTTGGCAGCAGATGTCGTTCCGCCCCTAATACATTAGGAATGGAAGGTCGCGGGTTCGAATCCTGCTTGTAGCTCAAATTTTTCATTTCATTGTAATTTTGTAATAATAATATGAGAGTTCCCCGTGGGGTGCCGCAATAGAATGTCACCCCCATCTCTTCCCGTGGGTGACGTAAGAGGCGACTAACGGAAAAATACCGGAAGGTGGGCAGCAGCGCTTTCTGAGGAACTGTTCTACTGCGACTCCCAAGACGTCTGCCAAGAGTGGGGATTATAACAAAACCCCCCTTAATGGGGGTAGGCTGTGTTCAGCAGTGGACCACCCAGCTGATACAGTAATATGAGAAAAATAACTAAAACAAATTAGCTATTGTAAAAACTCATCTCGGAATCTCGCGTTTTTTTATGTGATGAAGATCTAGCAACAAGAACAAAAAATATTGGTATCTGAAATTTCCCGCCAAAAAAGTAGAAAATCTGCCGACAAGCAAACATCTAACAGTGACAGCTGCCGTCTATGAGAGACAGTTCTAAGAAAATCTAGAATAAGCATGCTTTTTGTTTAATAGCGTTTTGCTTGATGCCTTTCGCAATCTTGCCTGCTGGTAAATGATGCTGTGGGCGGGGATGTTACACTTGGAATTGGTTCCCGATGACAAGGGGTGGATATACCGTTAGATGCTTGTTGACAGATTTTCTACTTGACGTTCGTATTGGACAATAACCTCTAATTGCAATTCAACGGGGCAATGCTGCCAGCATGCTGGGTGTTTACGCGGGTTAAGCAAAATTTGCGAAAAATATATATTTAAATCAGGCTGATGCGGCGAGAGAATTGGATGACTATAGAACTGCACGGGAGTTGGAAAGAAAGAATCAGTTCCATATAAGGAAGGTGCACAATACCTTTATTGGTCGATGCTGGCGTTTATCAGTCCTTCCAATCGTTATTAAGCATCTCACTTGACACAAATTCACAAAAATTGAGTTTTTTGCACGAGAGGATCGCAGGCGCGTCGATATAGAACTACCTCCCATTCATCCCGTCACTCGCGTTCGGGCGCGCCACCATTGTAGTTGTGTGACGCAGTCTCTTTCACACGTATGCAGAGGTGTATGTGCAGGAGTGGATAGATATATAGGGATATAATTGCAACAACCTTACGTTATAGTTTACGTAGAAATCGTTTTGAATCAGCGCAACCATTCCCCCGGGCTTGAAGGGATACCTTCAAAGTTGCAATATATATATACGCATAATTGAAATTTCAATTAATTACTTATTATTTAAAGTAATTACTTATGATATTAATCTAACTAATAAACCTATGCTAATTCCCTAACCTAAATGCACAGTTATCTAGTCTACTGA
This sequence comes from Plagodis dolabraria, assembly GCA_963854805.1. Classification (NCBI taxonomy): domain Eukaryota; kingdom Metazoa; phylum Arthropoda; class Insecta; order Lepidoptera; family Geometridae; genus Plagodis; species Plagodis dolabraria. The sequence continues at coordinate 25,161,155 of OY978459.1, forward strand.
TTAGGTAGGGGACAGAGACGAACCACTGGACGCAAGTACGATCCAGTTGCCGTCCTAACACGTACTATCCGTGTAACTCTATTGGAACCGGGAAAGACATCCTCTACAATACCCAGGGGCCAGTGCAGAGGAGGCGAGTTTTCCGTTAGTAGAATAACAACAGTCCCAATCGTAATTGGGTTAACTGGAGTGTTCCATTTGTGACGAGACTGCAAAGTATGAAGGTAATCAGTTCTCCAGCGCTTCCAAAAAGATTGAACTAATTTATCGAGGAGAGCATGACGTTCAAGAGTGTTTACTTTATCGTCGATTTCTCCAGCAGGTAAGCATTTTAATGGCGTTAGAGTAAGGAAATGTGCTGGAGTCAAAGCCAGAGGTTCTGAAGGATCATTAGAGAGCGTCCTGCAAAGTGGCCGAGTATTCATGACCGATTCGATTTGAATGAGGACGGTATTTAGCTCTTCAAATGACAAGATTTGTTCTCCTATGACGCGGTATAAATGACCTTTTAAAGATTTGATATTAGCTTCCCAGTTCCCGCCAAAGTGACTTGCAGCTGGGGCGTTGAGTGACCACTCTATGCGGTTCTCGGCCAACACTCTTCCAAATTCAGTTTTATGATACTTTGAACTCAAATATTCATGGAGTTCTGAAAGCATACGCTTAGCACCGATATAATTACTACCATTATCTGAATAAACTTTGCCAATTGGGCCGCGTCGCGATAAAAACCTTTTAAAGGCTCCCATAAAGCTCGCAGTACTCAAGTCTCCAGCCAGTTCAATGTGCACTGCGCGGGTCCCCATGCAGACAAAAATGCAAACGTACGCCTTTGTGGCCCGAATACCACGACCACGACTTGTGGTGACTTTGAAGGGCCCACAGTAGTCTGTACCACAGTTAACAAACGGTTTTGCGGATTGAACGACACGACATGAGCGGTGATCTGCCATTTCAGGAAAGGATGGCTTGGGACGAAGACGAAAGCAAGGTAGACATTTATGAACTCTATTTCTGATTAAATTTCGTGCAGAAAGTATCCAGTACTTCTGACGTAAGAGCGACATTAATAGCTCTGGGCCAGCGTGACAATGCACCTTGTGATGGTAATCCACAAGCAAATCCATAACATGGTGTCTTCTCGGAAGCACTACAGGATGTTTCTGGTTATAGCTCAAATCTGAATTTCTCAAACGACCACCGACTTTAACGAGCCCATTGTCAAGAAACGGCTTGAGATGTTGCAAGGAGCGACTACAAGTGTGTCCCGCTTGTAGCTTAGAAATATCGACCGCGAAATGCAAGCGTTGGATTTCACGAAGTGTCAATACCTCTGCAAAGTTAAGATCTGAGGCCGATATAAGATCACGTGGTGGCAATAGTTTTGCAAATCTACAAATGTAAACCACACAACGCAATAACTTTGACCACGACGATAAGCGATTAGCCAACAAAATTATAGGAGATTCTGCAGGTGGGATAGTAGTTACTAACGAATGTTTCTTTTCTTCAAACACTTCTGCTACCGTGGAAGGATTAAAGGCAACAATAGGCCACTGCGATATATCTGACCGGGCCCAATGTGGGCCATTGAACCAAAGCGGATGGTCGATAATTTGTGAAGGAGTAAGTCCGCGGGACAGACAGTCTGCGGGATTATCCGTACCACTAATGTGATAGAAGTGTTTTGGTGACAAATCGTTTTGTATTTTGGTCACTCTGTTGGCCACAAATGTGTCCCATCGATGTGGTGATGAATGTGTCCAACAAAGAGCGACAGTCGAATCCGAGAAGGCGAAAACGTTTTTGAAGTTAACACGGGTTTTGCACGCATCGATTATGGTCTTTATAAGCTGAGCAAGAATGACTATAGCGCAGAGTTCTAGACGCGCGAGTGAAACGACTTTCTTAGGAGATACCCTTGACTTAGCACTAATAAGGCTTAAAGTATTTCCATTATTATTTTGGACGTGGAAGTAGACCACTCCTCCGTAAGCTCTTTCACTGGCGTCTGAAAATCCGACAATTGATACCACACTGTCAGTGGTGATACCAACGTAGCGTGGAATCCTTATCTCTAAGAGCAGTGGGAGCTCTTCTCTAAAGCGAGACCACACCTGAACGATAGCGTCAGGTGGTGTTTCGTCCCAGTCACACTCGCACATCCAGAGCTGTTTGATTATCAGCTTTGCGTACAACACGACAGGTGCGACGAATCCCATTATGTCCCATATCTTCGCGACACATGATAATATAGTACGCTTTGTGCAAGTTTGAGCGGGTTTACAAACTTTCAGACAAAAAAGGTCAGTTTTGGGTGACCAGCATAAGCCAAGTATCTTATGCTGTTCAGAATCATCAAACTCCTTAACAGATGAAAGGCGATGTGATGGGGGTATTGAATCTACCACTGATTGCGAATTACTTGTCCATTTTACAAGTTCAAACTGACCGGTTTCCATAAGACCTATCATTTCAGAAGCAGTAGATATGCCTTCTTCCTCGTTTTGGACAGAATAGACAAAGTCGTCCATGTACAGGCCAGTGTCAATAATATCTCTAGCCTTTGGATAAGAGTCGCCCTCATCATGCGCGAGCTGTTTGATCGTGCGCAGTGCATGATAGGGGCTTGATTTCAGCCCAAAAACTACTCTTTTGAACTCGTAAACCTTTAACAGTTCTTGAGGGGAGAAGCGATAAAGAATACGCTGAAAACGGCGGTCACATTCGCGAACACCAATGCTAAGAAACATTTGACGAATGTCAGCGGAAAGTGCAATTGGAAATAATCGAAAATTAATTAATATATTAAACAAATTGCCTTGAAGATTTTGACCGCTATAGAGTAGGTCATTCAACGAAACGTGGGTACTGGAAATCCTAGAGCTTCCATCCAAAACAATACGTAACTTGGACGTAACCTTGTCCTCTCTAATAACTCCGTGATGCGGTATAATATACGACTGGGTATCCGATATTTGCACGTCTTGAGGTGCAGGTGACATATAACCTTGATCTATATATTCATTAATGACACTATCATATGCGGCCTTCAATTTAGGGGAAGCTTGCAATTTTCTCTCTAAGCAAAAAAATCTTCGTTCACTTGCCTGCCGCGAGTCACCAAGAGACTGAATATTTCCCTTGAAGGGTAATGCAACTACATAGCGGCCATTTTGATCGCGAGAGGTTGTGGTGTTATAAATTTCTTCACAGATTTTATCGTCAGGGCTAAGTATAGGTGGAACGTTCACCTCTTCCATTTCCCAGAATTTACGGACCGCATGGTTAAGGGGTTCGTCGATACAACAATAAGAAGCGGTCTCAAAACTACCAACAAAGACTGGAGCTTCACCAATAATCACATATCCAAGGACAGTTTCTAAAGCCAACGGGGAAGGATGTGAAGATTGTCCTTGGACCTTGTCAGACAAGAGAAGATGCGGGAAAATTGAAGCTCCCACCAATACCTCAATAGGACCTGACACTGAGTACGTGTCATCCGCCAACGGTAAGTTCTGGAGGTTTGATAAGCGTGAAACATCGACCTCGACAGTAGGCAAACGTTCAGTAATTTTATCTACTACCAGCGATTTCATGTCGAAATTGATGTTACGATCAAAACGAGAGAAAAACTTTATTTTTACTGTGCCCTGCACAGATTTAGTGGCACCACCTATTCCCTTTACCACGGAACAAGCAGGGTTTCGATTTACGTTCAATCCTAAACGCTGGCAACATTCACGACTAATAAAATTGCTTTGAGAAGCGCTGTCTAACAATGCGCGTACGTTATGCTCTTTACCGCGAGAATCAATAACAATAATACGCGCGGTAGCGAGTAATATCGTAGTAGGGCCTCGAGGCACGCGTTTTCCTTTGTTGCTATCTGATAACGCGCACAGAGTGACGTCATCAGTGCAAGCTGAGTTAGCGAGTGCGGTGGGCGCGTCGTCGTCGGACCCCGCTGGAGTCACAAAGGGGTCAGAGAGCGCGCGCGAAACGAGCGAATTACTGGCTACGGACGGATCCCGGAAGCACAACAAAGTATGATGTTTGGAATGGCATTGTTTACACAACGATTTGGATCCACATGCGGATACACGATGTCCCCCACTTAAGCAGTTGATGCATAAATTATTTGCCTTAACAAACTTAAAGCGTTCATTTGGGTTATAGTTGTGAAACACAGAACATTTATATAAATGGTCATGTTGGCTATTACATAACGAGCACGAGGATTGCTTCGAACTGGATGCGGCATTTACATAGGCAAGCGTAGAAGTAGATGATTTGTGATATTTACATGCCGTTTCAGTTTTACGATCAACGTACTTTCTTGTTGCTTCCTGTTTTCCAGAAGAGATGCGTTGTAATATTTTGATTTGATCGCGGACAAATGACGATAAGTCATCAAAGGATGGCATCTCACAGGTACGTTTGAAAGATTCAAATGAACGTGCTGTATCTGGATCCAATTTCTTAAGGGCTATGTATAAGCAAATAAAATCTGAGAGGTCATTGACTTTCAGGTTTTTTAAGGCGGCGACCGAGGAAGCGAATTTATCAAGAAACTCTTCGAGATTAGAGGGAGTTGCAGACGAAATAGACTTAAAGTCAAATATTTGATCTAAATACGTAGTGGCCACTAGCCGTTTGTCTTCGTATTTAGTTTTAAGCAAATCTAATATAAGTATATAATTTTCGGCACATGGTGTAATGCCGGCGCATATTAATCGAGCTTTACCAGATAGTTTCCCAATCAAATAATACAATTTTTCCGATTCTGTTAGAGATGCATTATCGTGTACGGCATTTTTGAAACTAGCGAAAAATAAAGGCCAATTTTTTATATCACCGTTAAACTCGGGAATCTCAATTGGTGGAAGTCTAGGCGCCCTGTACTGGCTTGCTGGCTTGACGTCAGCTTGCGATTGATGCGCCTTGGCGGCACGTTTGACACAACCCAATAGATCCTCGAACGATGAAAGCGACTGATAACTGACAACATATTCGGGGTTAATTTTTAACTCAAAATTGACTATTTTGTCCAGCACACTTTCGAAATCCTCACGCAATGAATCCACGGTTTCTATTTCACACAAAAATGCTTCCTTAGCTGACTCCGAATCAAGATTGTTTACGCGATTACAGATGGTTTGCATGCGAGCAAAAATTCTATCTCTTTTAGCATATAATACCTTCAACTGTACACTCACGTCTCCGGTAGGTGCCATTTTTATCAATATTAATTACGTAATTCTCAAACACTGATAAGCAATGGTAAGCTGCGGTTGTATATAACTAACAAACAATATTGTATACCTAGCTAGGTATAAGTGAAGAACTTCACAGCACTAATCTAACGCAATTGTATATAGGCCTATGTATATACTTGGATAGTTATGACTGCAAGGTGCAGTTATTAACGAATAAATGACGAAACGAATACTTATATTATAATGTAGATGTATGTAGAACAAATATCTAATTAATGTGAGCGGGATGAACTAAACTAATTGCATAGGTAAATAAATGTTTACTGCGAATTGAATTAAAATTACGACAATCTATATTGCGATGTGAACCAATTTTTACTACTTACTCCAACAAAGTGCGAATATGTACGTAAATAGATGCGTATAACGATGTTTCGACAATTAACTACAATTTAGATAAATATGTGGTGGCTAGCGCTGATTCAAATAGCCGGTTCGATAAGGACCATAAAATGTTTACGCGGGTTAAGCAAAATTTGCGAAAAATATATATTTAAATCAGGCTGATGCGGCGAGAGAATTGGATGACTATAGAACTGCACGGGAGTTGGAAAGAAAGAATCAGTTCCATATAAGGAAGGTGCACAATACCTTTATTGGTCGATGCTGGCGTTTATCAGTCCTTCCAATCGTTATTAAGCATCTCACTTGACACAAATTCACAAAAATTGAGTTTTTTGCACGAGAGGATCGCAGGCGCGTCGATATAGAACTACCTCCCATTCATCCCGTCACTCGCGTTCGGGCGCGCCACCATTGTAGTTGTGTGACGCAGTCTCTTTCACACGTATGCAGAGGTGTATGTGCAGGAGTGGATAGATATATAGGGATATAATTGCAACAACCTTACGTTATAGTTTACGTAGAAATCGTTTTGAATCAGCGCAACCACTGGGCACGCTGCCAACTGGTAGTGGGCTAGAGCATTTGGACTGCCTGTGAGTCTTCTAGACTAGGTTGTCTTAATGCTTTTATTGTAGCAGCTGTAGTGTTGTATATAGTTCGTAGTATTTTGTTCAATAAAGAAATAACACAAAAAAAAAAGCTTTAAATGTGTTTATAAATGTTTTCAGGTACGAGTAGATCAATAAGTTGGAACGAGACAGAGAAACCGAACAGCCCCATCATATCTGTCACTTTCATCACTGCCAGCGACAAGATGAACAAAATCTCGAGAAGATCCTGTGAAAGTCAGGTACGTTTTTATGCCCGCCTGGGTAGCTACAACCCTCAAATAGAAAATCTGTCGCCAAGCACCTAACGGTAGCTATCATTAAAGTTAGTTATTATAGCTTTGCTTGATCTGAATCATTACTTAACTACTACTTCAATCACATTATCACGTGAGATTGTGGCTAAAGGCTAACCTATTTATCAGCAAAAAAATATATCAAAGTTTTCGACAACACAGTTTTTCTTTCTACTTTATTAAAAGAGAAAAATAGAGACAGATTTTATGTGAATACAATATTAGGTACTCCGTGCTTGCGAGCTGAAGTGGACTTTATTGCTTCGTAGCTAGAGTTGCTTATTTATTGGAGCGGAGTGATCCTACTGGTTCTTTTTATTTTGTGGTTGAGGATACAAATCCCATTGAAAGTCGTCTTTTTCCAACTATTCTGTTTTACATAAAAATAAAAGGAATTACAAATAAAGGAGAAATTTCATGCAAGGGTCGTATGGTCGTGAATTCGAATCTAGTTGCAATTTAGTTTAAAAAAACCCCACAACCAAGCGGCAAGTAAGTAACGGCGGTCGATCCTCATCGCCTACCTGAACTTAATCGCATGGTGGAAATATGCCCATTTTGCGAATGCTTGCCTGGCTAGCTGCTATCAGGTCGAAAATCTATCGCCGATCATCTAGCGGTGCGTTCCAGCGAATGTAATTAAATAAAATTACAGGCACATGAGACTTAACATTTGTTTGGTTCACGATGATATTCATAGAGTGCCTCAAAAAAAGCAGTAGAAATGAGAATCTACGTGTTCGATGTTTAAAAAGGTATTATTTTGTTAGATAAACACCCAAATAACATCAACCCTGTCGACGCTCGGCATGCAGTGCGCAGTGTCCCGCGTGCGCGTGCTTTGTGTGGCGGCGCAGTGCGAGGCGCAGTGCGTGCGGGCACTCGTCGCGCAGCTCTCCGCGCCGCTGGACCACGCGGAACTGTCAAAGGCAGAGCAACTAGTCGTCGCAAGGTGAGTTGCATTTTATTTTATTTATTCATATGTAGCTGATAGGCTAGCTGTTGTCCACTACCTGATCTGATGGTAATTAGTCGAAGATGTTGATCAAACTAACCTAGAATTACTGACTCTCAAGGCCAAAGAAAATCAATTAATGAATGCCTCATGTATTTACAACAATTTATAGTGGACTGCTTGTGGGTCTGCTGTGGCCTTTGGTTGAGTTCTCTTTTTCTATCATTATCTTATATCAAGTATCTGGTCTGTATCGTTAAAAAAAATAAAAATATTGTTATCTCTAATAACTAAAAACATTATGTAAAAAAGTTTTGACTTAGAATTTATGGCGGGGGAGGTTTTCACGCCATTCCGCTTTGAAAATGCCCTAGTTATCAGTACAACAAGATATGGAACGACGAGAAACATACCATTAGTCTTAAGAGGCAAGGCGGCATGCGATTCTCCATACTGATATCACCAATTTTTTTCTGGATGCCCCCAGAGTATTTTTTTAGCATAAAATCTAAGCCTGCTGTGGACAAATCCCTATCATTTCCTTTTTTTGATTAAATTTCAAAAGGTTTATAACAGACATAAAGAAATGGTATAAGCCTAGATAAATTCCTTGTTAAATTTTTAATACCAAATTATAATTGAATTGGCCTCAGTTTTGGAAGATAAAAGAAGATAAATGTTCATCTCGTGAATTTTCTTAAAGCCTACCCATAATACTATATATAATAAAACTTTTGTTTCAGGTTCCCCAGACGCCAGAAAATAATCGAGGAAGTCGTCACGAAGCTGTCCGAGTTCATAGAGCAAAACAGTCGATGTACAGACGAAATCCTTCTCTACGCACTGTATTCTATATGCGATTCTGTTTGCCGCCTTATAACGTGATGGTTCTATGTTATGTGCTCATTATTAAATAGGGATACATTTAGGGAATTGAATTCCTTGTGAAACGTAAACTAAGAGAATCCTATGTGCTGAGTTCACGTATTTGCAAAATAGTTTCCTGATATGGAATAGAATATTTTGTTGTAAGAAAGAGTTTGCTCTTGTAGGAAAGAGTTTGCTGGTATACGAAAGAGTTTGCTAATAAGATATAGTTGGCAACATAATTCGTTTGTCATAACAGAAAGATATCCCAATTTCTGTACAAACTGTCTTATATCTTAAAGCAATAACTGTTTAAGTTGAAGTATTTGAAGTAGAATTGAGTTAAAAATTATATAATTATATGTTAAGAAAATATTGATTATTCTAGCACGTACAAGATGGCGCTAAAAGCAATTAAAATGATATAAAAATAATTTTATCAGTTTTTCACCTATGCATTTTTTATGTAGTCATAAAAATAATGATTAGATGTGAATTTTACACCATTATGATGAAAAATTATGATACTAAAATGTCGCAGTATGGGGTTCGAATGTAGGACCAAAGCATATTAAAGCTAAACTGCTCCACCAAATTGGCATTAAAATAATTATACAAATACTAAAATTATTTTTTTACATTTATTTGTGTTGTAGTTTGTTTCATCTAATAAATAATAGTTGAAATAAGTAAATTATCATCTTCCTTTATCTGACGGTACACTAGTCTATGTCAAATAATATTAGACGTTAAAGTGCTCTGTAAGCGGTCAAAAATTTTTTTACAAACACTTTTGTCAAACTTCGTGTTTTCACCAAACCAATGTGTTTTGACACATTGCTTTGATCGTTTACGCTCTTATTTTACATTTTTGACAAACACCGTTTCGGACCGCATTCAGGGTGTTTAACCGGACGCGTAAAACACGCCTCGAAACATGTATACATCATAACATAACACGCAAATTTCCAACAAACAACGATCTGTTAAACTCGTACATATTTTGTTAAAGGAGTTGAACAAGGCCGCAGATCTTGTTATATAATTAATATGTACATATTCGAATAATTTGAGAAACGCGTAACGATCAAAATTAACGTAACGATTGACAAATACGAGTATGTTTTATCGTTTACAGGATACTTAAGTGCATACATACAGACCTTTCTATACATAGAAGTCTTTGCAAACATACTGTAAGCCGTTGTATGTAACAAGGTTGAGCAAACATTCTTGTCCTTAGCATATAAAAATTGAAGTATTATTGATTGATTATACAGTTAAAAATCATTGTTGTTATGTTTTAATATAAATATAACAGTTGGAGCATTTTTATGTATTTTTGTACAAATTTGAAAATAAAAAATATACTGACCGTTATAAAGTTTATTATTTATATTTTAACGCCGCAAGTCTAGGTCACTCATATACTTGTCATAATTTTAATGAATATTTTTCAAAATTGAAAATGTTTAACAAGTTACATAAATATTTAACGTGGTTTTCTTCGATATATCGCATGTTACTTACTACAAACAAAAGATGTCAGAGAAGTGATTAATTTTACATAAATTAATGAAGATTAATTTTACTTAAATTAATGAAGATTAATTTTACTTAAATTAATGAAGATTAATTTTACATAAATTAATGAAGAACTTCTTATTGCCTTCATGAATTGTAGTAACGATGCACATTTTTCTGACAGAATATTGCCAAATTTTTCATTAATAGAGTAGGTTCTGAAAGAGTGACTTGGAATAAGACTATGGAGCTTTGTTATATTAATAATAATATCAAGGTAAGCTTAAATTATACAGGGTGATTCAGCTAACTTTTAACATTTGAATTATTAATAAATTCGCGGGCAGTGGGGCTAGCGGGGGTGATGTGCGGCGTGCGTAACGTTGAGATAGTCAGCGCCATGCCGTGGTCGGGAGAGCACCGTGTGTACGCAGTGGAGGCTTATTACAGCAACGGACTTTCATACACCCGAACACGGCGCATATTTTGCAGTCATTACAATATCCGATATTTGCGTGATGCACCAAGTGTCCAGTTAAAGATGTGGGTGGAAAGATTTCGGCTAACGGGTTTAGCAATAAACAAAACAACTAGTCGTCGAAACAGACCTGTACGGTCGGCGGAAAACATTAACCGCGTCGCCGCTGCCATCGAAGCAAAGCCACGACGCTCGATAAGAAAACATGCGGTGTCATTGAATATTCACCGTTCTAGTCTACAGCACATATTACATAGTCCAAAAGTTACTGTATGGTATGCAATATCTGCATAAGAAATTATCGGCCCATACTTCTTTGAAAACTGTTACAGTAATTACTGAGCGCCATAACGCTATGATAAACAACTTTTTTATACCGGAACTGAGACATGGTATCGGTAACTATCCAGAAGTATAGTTTCAACAAGATGGAGCCACTGCTCACACCGCCAGGGCCTCAATGAATAAAGTTCGGTCATTTTTTTCTGGAAAAATCATTAGCCGGTTTGCAGACATACCCTGGCCTCCTAGATCGCCGGATTTTACCCCATGCGATTTCTTTTTATAGGGATACCTTAAAAGTAAAGTTTTTACCGACCCGCTTGCAAATCTTGAAGACCTAAAGGCAAAGAAACTGAAGAAATCAACTATCTCAAGCGATTTATTGCAGCGTGTGATAGGGAATCCGGAATACACGCGCCCTACTCGAAGAGTGTGTCCGACGAGATGGAAAGCATCTTGACGATGTTATTTTCCATACACAAATTCCCAATATAAACACTTTCTTTAAATATCATTAAAATTACTATAAGTACAACCACGGGTTTTTAGTTATGTTTTAATGTTTAAAATCTGGAATGAGACACCCTGTGCAATGACAAAACAATAATATATGACAACAATAACGGGAAATCCATAAATAGGTATTTATTAAAATTTCAGTTTAAAGTCGACTATCTTTTTGAACAAATTCTTCCATATTTTTTTTGAACTAGATAATATACCATCCTGCCTGTTTACCATATTCGACGTCACCACATCAGCACTTACCATCATCGTGGTCCTACTACTTAGTAGGAGCTACGAGATAACAGTAGAGCACGGCGAAGCGTACACTGCCGTTATTGATAATTAGTAATATGCTGAGATCTATTGACAGTTTAAGGTTACTTAGTAAAAATGCAGATAGTGTCGCGCTCTAGGAGATCTCGCCACTTGATAAAATATTTTTCTTTAATGGAATTGGACTTATTTATCGAGGGTTTAGTTAACGGGAAAATCAGCTGTGTATTTGTTTTCCGTACCTACCTTCGCACTGCCCCTCCACCACGGGGGTAGTGGAGGGGGATTTGTGGGACTTGAACCCACTAAAACCCCCCCGTGAGCAGTCCTCCGCCGAGGTGGGACAAGACAGGGTCGCATTAGCATTCACCATCTTCAATTACTTCACCTAAGTTATGTGCCTGCTTATCGTAGTACCAAACCAGTCACATAGATGGCGCTGATACGCAATACTTGAAAAGTAGAAAACTTAGGAAGATAAATAATTTCCAATTTAATCTCCACCCAAAAGCTCAACTGCGCAAAACCACTTCACAAATTTTCTTGGTAATTCTTAGTATGACGCGAGATGCCCGACCAGAAATCCGCGGGCCATCGAAGTCATCTTCTCAATATGACAGGGAATCTTCACAGAAGTGTAAAATCAAATATGTGCCAGAGGCCACACGCCTCCCATTTTAGCGTTTAAAAGTTAAATCACAATAAAAATCACTCAAAAATTAATTTAAAACAAATAAAAATGGAACATAATTGAACGTGGAACTCAGTGTAGCCAAAGTCGGTTGCTCAATTCATGGCGTTAGTGTTATCAAACACTAGTAACTCGGACGATATGGTTCTGCTGAGTTCTTCGATTAACACCCTCATGTACCTCCTTGGTAGGTATCCGTGAGATAAACGCAGCGACCCATGAACTTAAGGGCCTGTTTTAGAATGTTTGAGTAAGTTCCGGTTTTACTACCCAGAACATATTTAATAAATAAAACACTATCTTTGCGTTTCACAGTCATCGATTTAGCCTATCCATCGGTTAAAGCTTGAAACGCGCTGCATGACAACTGTCACTTTTTCATTCCACATTCAGTTATTGTGTGTGTTGCATAGCAACCCGAAACTTTATTAGGACATTTTGAAACGGGCCCTAAAAGTACTATGTGAAAAATGATTCAATTTAAAGCTACTGTGTTCCTGTACTCCTCTTAGTTGGCTAAAACATTTTCAGTACCTACCTAGGCCTCAGGATCTGACAGATGACAAAATGACATGGATATTGAGCGAGAGCGTAGAGCATCGTCGGTTAGATGTAATATGTTGGCATTTTTTTTTGCATGGTGATGGGGCATTTTGCGAATGCCCGCCTGGCTAGCTGCCACCCTCAAGTAGAAAATCTGTGCCCAAGCACCTTACCAGTGTGTTCCGGTAGGTGTCCTTGAGAGCCAGTAATTCTAGGTTAGCCTGAACAATATCTTCAAACACACCATCACTTACCATCAAGTGAGATATTCAAAGCCATAAAAAAAAATTTGCACTATGTATAGAGTCTGTAATTGTGACTTTATTTAACGTGTACTGTACACCTTTCTGTACGTTTTTGTCTGTGGGCTGAATATATACGCATACATAAAAAAATCGGCCAAGTGCGAGTCGGACTCGCGCACGAATTGTTTCGTACCATTAGCTATACAACATTAGACTTCATATTTTAACCATTACATTAAAATAATATATTTTAATGTTATTTAATTTATTAGATACATATATTTGAAGCAGTGATGACTCAGTGGCATTGGCTATGGACTGCCGCGCAGCAGGTCCATGGTTCGAATCCAGCCGCGACCTTGAACTTCACCTCCGCCTGGCGAGCGACCACCCACAAGTAGAAAATCTGTCGCTAAGCACTTAACAGTGTGTTCCGGCAGCAGTCCTCGAGAGCCAGAAAAACTACAGGCAATTGAGACTTAACAACAGTATGTCTCAGTGTGATGGGCGCAGTGTAATTCATCACATGACGAAATGCAGCTGGTTATAGGCAGAGGTTAATCCGCTTAACATTAGGTGGGCCTTGTGCTTCCTCCGTCCCAATCACATATAAAGTACTACTAATAGGTAGTACCTACATTATACTCGTATAAACGAGTACTTATAGCGCTATCTAACAAAAACCAAATTAAATAAATTTGCATCAATATTATTCATTGTCTGCAGTTTTTAAGTGAAAAAACCTTGGATGGCACTTACGTACTTAGTTTTTTTTAACTGTTTGATTAAAATTATCAATATACCAAAACCGATAAGTTCGTCTCCGTTGCGGAAAAAAAAATGAAAGGTCAAGGCGTAAAACTTACCGGTTATCTCTACGCCATATTTAGCTCATAGATAAGAAGTATAAGATTTAAAGTATTTAGTACCTAATATTGTTGTTAAATGTCATTTTTTTTATATAATAGGCTCCGTGTTATTAAATATCACAATCCTACCCTTCTCCTAAAGTAAGGGGTTGATATGTTTTCTCAGCATCACAAGTTGACGCATTAGTAGCCTGATTACCATCTTCAAGTAGAAAATCTGTCGCCAAGCACCTAACGATGTGATCCGGTAGCTGTCCTTGAGAGCCAGTAATTCTAGGTTAGCATGAACAACGTTTTCGAACATATTATTACATACCATCGGGTGAGATATAGTGGTCAAAAGCTAGCTTATCAGATATAAAAATATATTTAAATATGAGCATTAATTTTTATCACGTCACATGGTGTTAAAAATTAAAATTCACATATTTAAGTAGTTCGGGAAGTGGATGAAAATTTAATTGAATTAGTCGATTTATATACAGATTTGTATGTTTCAAATAATGTGAGTGAATAAAAGCCTGATAATAAAAAAATACAATAAAATGCCCGTATAGGGTGCCGGGCTAAAATGTCATCCCGCCCCCATTCTTCCCGTGGGTGTCGTAAGAGGCGAATAAGTCAACAATACCGGAAGGTAGGCAGAAGCGCCTACTGAAAAACTAATAGCTTACACTGTGATCTGACTTATAATGTCAACAAAAAGACGCACATTTATGAATTATACAAAGAGCTCACTTTACAAAACATAAAGTACCTAATAAAAAATAACTAAAAAACCGACTTCACACATGAAATACGCGTTATTAGGGATAACTCAAATACTGCTCGTCACGTCAGATCTCACTCAAATTTATATGCGCCGACATAACAAGCACAGCTTTCGAATGTAAAAAGATCATCAAAATCTCATCATTCTTCACACAAAAAAAACTCTCATAGTCAAGTTGAGATCTCTTTTTTTAAGTCGGTAAAAAAAGTCTATACCGAAATTATTAATTGGTTATAGGCTGTGCCGTTGGCTAGTTTTGACCAGGAAGAGAACTGGGTACCTAACAGTCAAATACTAGTTTTGCAATAGGCATTTTGAAACTGGTAAGATCACTAAATTAGCATTTATTTTTTCCGCCTAGGCCAAATATTTTGAGAGTATTTGAATACTGGCACACCTTCTTTTTAAGTTTGCTCATCTGCGATAACCATCGACCTCATCACGCTTTATTTAATTGAAGGGTTCCGTAGCTAATTTTCTTTGGTAGTGCAATATGGAATCGTAGGTATTTGAGTTATAATATAATCAATCATAAATTAACAAATTATTGGAGTACAAAATGTTTTGCCGGATTCAATTCCCGCCCGGGGCAAAACATTTTGTACTCCAATAATTTGTTAATTTATGATTTTCGCTTAGTACGCTACCGCGTACTAAGTGCTTGTAATCATAATATTTAGAAATTATAATATAATGTTCACAATTTGAAACTGTTAACATTTACATTGGGACTGCCTATGAGCCTGCTATGACTTTTGGGTTGTCTAAATGATTTTATTGTAGTGGCTATAGTGATGTATATAGTTCGCAGTATTTTGTTAAAGAAAGGCAAATTGAAAAAAAAAACAAAAAAAAATTAGTTGCTATACATAATATTATGTACAAGCGGTCCGCCCCGGCTTCGCACGGCTATTTAACAAAAATTAAATATATACGAGTATATATTTGATATTAATTTATAGTTGTAGGTTTCTAATGGTGAAATATTTTTTTCATCCCACCATCTCGGAAAGAGTATTTTTAATCTTCAATATCTGAGTGGAAAAGCCGTTTTTATTCTCTAGAAGATAAAGTAAATTGAATTTAGAACATAGTGTGCACTAAGTTTGTGAATTAAAAAAAAACATTAAACCTATTTACTGCTACCTCTATGGTGCCGAATATATCATACAACTTTTTTTTAATTTGTTAAAAACTCAGACTCGGAACCTTCTTGGTGTTCTTTTTTCAATTTGCTTTGTACGCGGTTCTTTACGCGGCATTTTTTCACGTCATTGTTAAACCTTATATTAAAAAAAAAAAAACAAGAAACTTGAAAACAAGTGAAAAACTAAAATGAGTGATTCTAGCGACGAGGAAGTTTGTTTGACGCCAACAGAATTGACTGAAACTGTTAATAATGCCCAACTTGTGATTGTAAACGTTTTTTTTATGCATTTAGTCATTTCCTCGCTGAGGTGCAATGAAAAGTTACGTGTTGCACTCGAGTGCAAAGATTTTTCACCTCGTGCTCTTTTGATTCCCTCGCTAACGCTCAGGATTCTAATTTTGAATTCAATTTTAGAATCCTTCGCTTGCTCGGTCATCAAAATTGAACACGCGGTTAAAAAGCAACTTTGCACTCTTGTTTAACAAATAACTATTTTAATTGGTCTTGTAGTTTTTATGTTTATTCGTTACATACAAAGTAACAAACCTTTCCTCTTAACACTATTGGGATATATATAGAATTATATACTTAATTAAAAAAAAGTGTGAGTATTATTGTAATCATAACAGACAATGTTGTATTTATATTACCTAATTTAATGTGATAAAGTCCTTCCCCATTGGAAATCTTAATAAAACCGGCCAAATGCAAGTTGCACACATACACCGTGGGTTCCGTATTAATGAAAAAAAAACATTGATTTTTACTTATAAATATTCAGATGAAATATTCAGTCTGATTCTCCGGTAGTCCGAATCGTAAGGGTCAGCTTTTGGACAAAAAGAGCCCGTAGTTTATATAATTTCAGAGCGCGGAAGATTGGTATCAAACTGAATGGTTTCAAATATAATTGTTGATTTTGATCACTTCCATCACTAAGAAAGGTTCGACCTGCACGTGACCATTTTTTAATTACAAAATAAATAAAGAAACAATAATTTGTGTATAAAAAATTATAAATGCGTACCTATAGACATTTTCAGATATTGAATGAAACGAAATGTGTCTTGAAAAAATAAATGTTTAGCTGACTGGCTCCTTAGCAATTGTTTATTAAGGAATTTTTATATTTTTTTTATATATATTTTGTATTTTATGGTTTAAAATAATTAATTAAAAAGCATATGCACGCCTGTTTGCAGACTGAATCCATTGTATCTATAAACGACTAATATTAAGATGCTTTTGACATGTATTCTAGAAAATAAATAAATGATTTGATTTTATTTACATACATAATCACACTAGGAGCTAGTTTTTGATTAATCAGATACTATTCAAGAATAAATGTACCTAGGTGTAAACAACTCATACGACAACGAGCAGCTTATTTGCGTTCTTTAAATTACAGTACGCAAATTAGCTGTAAAGGATGTCAGACGGACTGACGGACGAACCCTAAAAATGTAAGAAACAAAAATAGTAAGTATGACTAATAATTTAATAAGCTTATAAGATTTACAAACGAAGGGAAAACTTCAACCATAACTGAGAACCGGGGTCCATCCGTCCCTAGATCTGGGACAGGGTTTGCTTTTTCGCTTTGCATGCGCTAAATTTAATGCAAACAGTACATTGTTCTTACCTATGATAAGTAAGACTTACTTAGTAAGCAGATAAATAAACTTATTTTTCAACACACTCGCTCGTAAAGTGAGCTTTATTATATCGTTCTTAGGGCCATAAACCGAACTATAACACCCTCGTGCATAATAATATTATACACTATAGGTACATCAGTATTTATTATATATTATAATGCGTAATATAATTATCCCTACAAAGTAAAGTTAGTTCCTAACTGCAAATTATATGCGAGTAAATAGGGCATTTTCAATATAATCGGGTAATACAGATTGGTAACAACAAAGAGGTTTAAGGCTATGTATATGTAATCAAACACCATACATTTGCCAGGCGCAAAAAAAATGCGCCCTATTTTCCATAATTTTCGTATGTTGTTTGTATCGCATTTGTGCAATATATTTTTTTTCCTTGCAAGGGTGTTGAAAAAGTGCGTATGAAACTCGTGAGCAACTTGCTCATTATACACTCGGCTGATTTACGCCCTCGCCAACGGCTTGGGCTGCAACCCACAGCCTCGTGTATAATGCGCAACTTAGCGCACTTGTATCATAATATACTATTATTTCATGTGTTAGCGACGAGATAGTTAACTAAGTACCTACCAATGCACACCAAGTCCAAGTCCTTCGATAATAAACCAATAATTATGTCTACCGCTATTAATAAATCATTTATTTGCAATCAGGCGTTATCACGCGGGTCGAACGGTCAGTCATCAACTCGCTTTGTGATCGATCGCTACAACTTACAGTTAACATTGTTATTGTCATAGTTATATGATGAGTGGTGTGATTTTCCATTATTTCTTTTATAATTATCGTGAAAGTGATTTATACGGTTAATGTTTTCAATATTTGTGAGTAACTGTCATAACAACATAATAAACTGGTCTCAGTCGTCTGTCTATTAGTCTTTTTCAGTGCTTTGCCGACTTCTTTATACTCTTGTTTCGTGCTTAGGTGTACTACTACTCATATCAATAGAGAAGGTACCTGAAGGATTAATTCCAATTCCTTATTTAAAACTCCATACTATAAGGCTCGAATTAAAAGAAGTTGTAAGAGGACTTTTCAAATATTTGTTAGCTGATACTTTTGTGAAAGTTGAAAATGACAATGGATCCTGAAAAACAGCCGTTGTTGCGCGCGGAACTGCGACAAAGATTCAGGTATTGTTTTCTATCATTTATTTATTATATTTAAGGTTTTAATTTGACAGTAAAAAGTGGGCACTTTAAAATTCATAAGCATTAATGATACTAATAAAAACTTAGAAAATAAAATCGTCCTGGAAAGTCAAAGTTACAATAAATCAATGACATATAACGCTTTAAATAAATATTTCAAATGTTCTTACTCTTTAGGAAATTATATTAATGCATGTAACAAATACACAATCGTAAATGCAACCCTTAAAGATAATTATAAAAAAGAGGTTCAAATATTCCAAAAAATTATAACTTATAAGTACTCCGATATTTTTTTGTTACAGGAATAAGTTCCTTTTATAAACTTTTTTAGGGTTCCGTACCCAAAGGGTAAAAACGGGACCCTATTACTGAGACTTCGCTGTCCGTCCGTCCGTCCATCCGTCCGTCTGTCACCAGGCTGTATTTCAAGAACGGTGATAGCTAGACAGTTGAAATTTTCACAGATGATGTATTTCTGTTGCCGCTATAACAAAAAATACAAAAATTTGGCTAAGCGCGAGTCGGACCCTCGCAAGTTAAAATATGAAGTCTAATGTTCTATAGCTCATGGTACGGAACCCTTCATGCGCGAGACTGACTCGCACTTGGCCGATTTTTTTTTTAATATATTCATCAGAAGATATTGTGATGCATTTACACACATCAGTACATAAAAGCGATCACTCAAAAGAAACAGATAAAGTCATTAAAAAAATAAACATAAATAGTTAGTACTCAATTTAATAATTTGTTATTTAAATCCGGGTCACTAACGTATAATTGCAATTCTACTTAGAATTAATAAAAAAACTATTAATAAAATTCTGTTTGATGTATTTTATTTCAATCATGTAGGTGCATACAAGAGTTTTAATAAACAAACGAATAGAATAATACTCTTATTCTGAAAATATTTCTCTTTATTTAATAAAACTAATTATAAATAACATATTTTATAAAAATAGATATTAACGACGCTCATGTATGAAAGGATTGATGAATGTAGATGAAGCGAAAGAGCTTAGATATGCAAGAATCGTAGCAAGTGGAAATCTATGGGCTCTGCCTACCCCTACGGTAAAGAGCGCTCGTAGCGAAGTTTGCTTGGCCATTCTGAATCGATCAGCAAAGTTAAGCAACGTCCGCTGCGGTCATGACTTGGATGGGTGACCGCTGGTTGGGCATTACTACTGAGCGCTTCCGTGCTTCGGAGGGCACGTTAAGCCGTCGGTCCCGGTTGTTGTCTTAGGATAGCAGTCGTTACAGCATGGTAGTAGGGCACTTTGCAAATGCCCGCCTGGCTAGCTACCACCCTCAAGTTGAAAATCTGTCGCCAAGCACCTAACGGTGTGTTCCGGCAGCTGTCCTTGAGAGCCAGTAAATCTAGGTTAGTCTGAACAACATCCTCGACCACATCATCACTTACCATCAGGTGAGATAGTGGTCAAAGGCTAACCTATCAGGCATAAAAAAAAAAAAAAAAAAAGAGGCGTGATATTATGTATGTATGTTTAAATTAAAAGACTGTGCTAGTGCAAGCCTGACCTCACTGTTTCAGAGTTCCACATTTTATACGCCTTTAAAATAAAATCTTGATCACAGTTTCAAAACTGCATAATAAATCGACAGACAGATATTGCAGCAGTGACAATGGTAAATATAGATAGGGTACATACTAATACCCCATTGGTCACTTATGGCGTCATAGAATACCATTAACCAATCAGCTTGCAGTTTTTAGGTTGTCAACTAATCAAAGCTTTGGCAAACGTTTCAGAAACTGAGGCTACGCAAATTTGCTTCTAGGTACTTAGTTAAAAATATTGTGGCATATACTAAATGAACGGTATCACTCGTGTACGTAATGATGAAAAGTGATGACCATAAAAAGTATCCTATGTGTAAATCCAGGACCTATTATTTAATTGAAATGTATAATGTAAATTGAATGTAGTTAATAGTTTTGAATGATTTAAGATTATTTTATTTTAATTTTTGTCTTGAATAAACGAAAGCTCAATCATGTAAATTTATATATTAGGAAGTAGATAGACTTCCCAAAACAGGGAATCGTAGAGGGAAGCCTATTGAAATAAATATTTTTTTGGAAAACAATTTGGTGTCTTTGGGAAAATAAAATTATTATTATTAAGTATTTACTCACAAATTTTCGTATTAGTGACATTAGTGTGATGTAATAGTGTGATTAATGCAGCGGCTAAAGTAGGGTGAACTGGGTGGTCACACACCGTGATTTAAGACTAGCTTTCCTGGCGCGGCTCCGCCCGCGCGTATGTCGGTTATCGCACAAAAACATTAACCTCTTTTTGCGCAGTTGGATAAAAACTATCCTATGTTTTTTCCCGGGTCTCAAACTATTTCCATACCAAATGTCATTCAAATCGGTCCAGCAGTTTTGGCGTGAAAGCGTAACAGACAGACAGAGTTACTTTCGCATTTATAATATTAAGTACTGATTTTTGATGCTATGATAGTCAAGCGGTAATTCTATGCTATCAATCCAGCCAGGGCAACCCAGCCCTGACCCAAGTCCACGGTCCGATCCCTCTGCCGGCTTGAGCTAGGGCATATTACGAATGCTCCCCTGGTTAGCTACCACTCTAAGAAAATCTGTTGCCAAGCACCTGTGTCTTCCGGCAGCAGCCGTTAAGAGTCAATAATTAATTATTAAATTACAGGCACATGAGACTTATATAACGTCTATATGCCTTATATAGTACCTATGTCTCAGGGTGATGGGCGCAGTGCAGTACGTCACTTGTAACGAAATGCATCTGTTGTAGGCCTCTACCCATAACAGATGCTATTTCAGGTGGTCTTCGAACCCACAGAAAATAGAAAGCAATTTTATATCTCTATGTTCGAACCCATAAAAAAAGGTCTAGATCTAAGCATGACATCGATTTATATCTTCAAAAATAATGTTCAATTATCGCTATTTAAACCGTTTGAAGTTGTTTAAAGTCGTACTTGCCAACCATGTCTTGTGTGAATTTTATAAGATATATATATTTCTCTCAGAACACTCAGAAGTTCTTTCATTCCTATTAATATACAATCTTTCACAATTAATTACTATGTGTAACAATCGCAAAAACCTAAGACAACATTAGAGACAGATATTTTTCGAGATGGCGAACACTCGTTTTAACCAACATTGTGTTTAGCACTCGAGATACTTACTAGGAATCATCTCTTATTGACCTGAAATTTGTCTGAGTAGTTACGCCACTCATCGTGCAGTGGGTTTGACATAGGCGGATGATCAGCATCGTATTAACCAACAATGTGTTCAGCACTCGAGATACTAGGAATCATCTCTTATTTACCTGAAATTTGTTTGAGTAGTTACGCCACTCCTCGGCGCGTACAGTGGGTTTGACATTGGAGGATGATCAGCATCAATATCATAATTATCATATAACTACGATTGATTGACAATTAATATCAACAATGACTTTACTTTCAGACCTTTGACTACAGAGGAAGTGATGGACTACCGCGAAGAAGCCACCTGGCGTCGGTTCCGGTTTTGCCTAGTCTTCATGTTCTGGACTTTTATAGCCATGTGCCTCTCCATCATCACCGGTTTCCTTATGAACGCTCCGAAGTGCAGGTCCATAGATATGGGGCTGGATAAGATGCCGGCAGTAGCACCTGTGCATTTGAACTTAGCTTCTTTGATGTATACTAGAACTGAGAATCAAGGCTTGTAGCGTAAATGAACAATGTGAATCAAGTTATTTTCTAAGAAGTTTTAAGATCAAAAGAGAGGCGATGATCAGAATATCAGAGGCTTCATTAGAAACGGTGTTGTCTGATATACAGTATGGGTCTAAAAAGAGTGTCATGAAATGCAAGAATGGATTCATCCAGTTGCGCCCTCTGGAGGTTGAAGTGTGGCTTATCACCATCCAGCCAGGCAGAAAAAGAAAAGACGAATCAGTGTATATATGTAGCACTAGTCTTCTACGACCATGGACGTGGGCGCTTGCTTCCTTATGTGCCAGGTGCCTTGCCCTTACCACTGGTTTCCGTTTAACGCTCCAGGTTTTAACTGGACATGATGATTTATGAGGCTGGGTATGATGCCAACAGTTGCGCCTGTACATAGCAACTTGATTTTCCTCTGCTTGAGGTGATAAATAAGGCATTTTGTATAGATGATTTACGTAGTATGAATTTAAAAAGAGCTCATGATAAAAGGCGTTCAGAAACGCAAAATGTACAATGTAAATAGGACTGGTAGGTGTGTGAGTGTTTGTTGCTCATCGCCTTCAAAATGGTTTCTCGAATCTTAATAAATTGTACATAATATTTAATTTCTGGATATGGATATATTACATGTTTTAGTCCAATTTACTAAACAGTTCCAGTAGAAGAGCGGTATGAGATACTTTGACGCAGCCGGAGACATGTGCCAAAGGAAGGAAAATTTGAGTTATGACTCATTGTCATGTTAGCTCAATTGGATTAGAACATACCCCGACTAAAGGGGTGGTTGGAATCCCGCACATGACTTAATTTTTTCCTCTCGTAAATTTATAATGTGCCAAAGGAGTTAATTTAGAATCGGCGTTCTAGTAAAATAGTCTATGATATGTGATATCCAGTAGTGTATATGATATGATATGTATCTGAGATAATGGTAGTTCACTAAAATTAAAAGTTACATTTTGTTTGTCAGTGTTTAGATTTTATAATTATGCTCTTTCCCGAAAAAAATAGCTAGTATGAATGCTAACTAAACTGCCAAATATATTGCCAACATTAGGAGTCAAAACAACTATAAAATTCCGAAAAATGTGATTATCAGTAGCTAGAGAGGAGAGACTGATAAGTTATTTTATGAAGAAGTTAAGTTCTGAAAAGCATTTAAATATTTCATGTTTTGAAAGAGAACTTCACATCGCTACAAGTTCACTTTTTTTGGGCGACTTTGGACTGAAAATTAATAAAAAGGTACTAGAAGATGGTTTGAAGATAATAATGATGGGTTTGATTTGGACCGTTGAACATATAGAATAGCGCACAAGTTGTATTCAGTGTAAGTGAGCCAACACACTATAGTTACCTACTTACGAACAATTATTGCACGACTTAAAACATGTTCCCTAATAAAAAAAACTGATTTTTAAATAAAATGTCACAACATAACAAGCTTATTTATTTTTATTTAAATTTGATAAACACTCGTACTTTGGAAGCAGTGATGGCTCAGTGGCATTAGCTATGGAGTGCCACGCAGCAGGTCCATGGTTCGAATCCCGCCGCGGGCTTGAGCTTCACCGCATGGTGGAAAGGCATTTTGCGAATACCCGCCTGGCTAGCGATCACCCTCAAGTTGAAAATCTGTCGCCAAGCACCTAACGCTGTGTTCCGGCAGCTGTCCTTGAGAGCCAATAATTCCAGGTTAAGTCTGTTAACACCTTCAACCACATCACCGCTTACCATCAGGTGAGATTGTGGTCAAAGGCTTACCTATCAATAATAAAAAAACAAAAAAGTACAGAAATTATGCATGTATATGGTGTAGATAAGGCTTGTTATTTCGCCTGTTATTGTAGGTACTTTGTTTATTACTCTATTTAACACCCTTTTCACATTCACAGGAGTTGAATTATAAAAACCTTTCATAGGACACCTGTGTTTACGTTTTACACAGAGATCACACCCTCAAATATATAAGTTTCGAGCCGTAGTAGTTTAAGTTCTTCGACTAGTGTTAAACAGTCAAGACCATATTCTTATATTTTATATATATAACATAACAGGTTTTACTATAACTACGTAAGTATGAGTAGCAAATTATGTAAGAACCTTGTATATTACATTGTTATAATATACTTATAACATAATTCATCCGTCAATACCTATTCAATCCAAACTTACATAAGAGTTTTCGCTGAGCATAACGATTTTCCGCTATAAGAATTTATGTTTTTGGACAATGGCAATCCGACTGTTAAAGTGAAAGATATATATGCACTATACTACTATAATATATGCACTTATTTACATAAAACACTAACAACTAGGCTTGCGTGCTATTTTATACACATTAACAACAGCATCGTCAGTTTCCATCCAGATTGCAATCATACGCAAATATAATTTAAAAAGAAACGCTCTATAAATATCCGGCTCGAAGGACCAAAACAAAACAATGTTGGATGAAACGAGCAGTAAATTGCGCGTGCCCTCTTTCCTATTTATTTCATGCCTCAAGGGTGTTGTGGCGTTATATTATCAACAAAGGCCTACTATCCCTGAATAAATGTTTGGCAAAATTTTCTTTGCGAAATCTTTGGATAAAATTAGGGGTTTATAAGATTGGAGCCTGGGGATAACGTCGGCAGGAATTAGTACCAGAAAAGCGGTTGAATCTGCCTGTTAGTTTTAATATCTTATATAATAGCTCATTTATTTGTAAATTCACGCCTTTTTGGTAATAAATGCGATGAGGGGAATCCAAAGTAGGTAATGAACGAATTGATGTATCAGAATTACAAAATATAATTAGATGGTAGGTTACTTTTTATGTTATTGTGACGGAACAAGTCACCGAAGGGGCCCCTGATGTTTAGCGGACTAACCTCTGCCTATAACAGATGCATTTCGGCACAAGTCACGAATCGCACTGCGCCCGTCAATTTGAGACATAGTTGTTAAGTCTCATGTGCCTGTAATTTCACTTGCTCTCAAGGAATGCTGCCGGAACACACCGTTAGGTGCTTGGCGACAGATTTTCTACTTGAGGGTGGTTGCTAGCCAGGCGGGCATTCGCAAAATGCCATTCCTATGTAATATACTACTAATAAGAGGTTTGTATGGATATTTTTTTCTTGTAAGAACTGAAGACATGTTGATCGCGATCCATATTGGATGTGTAAGTATTGGAAAGAGGAAAGCGGTCCAATGACATCTGTACAAACCCAAAATGATGGATGCAAGACAGCTACCATGCACAGCACTTTGACCACCACCAAAGCTTGGCTTATAAGTACTGGTACTCCGTAGGTGTAAAGGCCTACTAATGAATTATTCATTTATATCATAAAACGCATATATAAATAAATCAATTAAATAAAGTGATTTACATAATGTAACTATTATAGGTATATTTAGGTTATGCATAAATTTTCTTTTCATTTTCTTATTTTTTTATGTAATTGTGGCGGAACAAGCACGAGACCCATCTGATGTTAAGTGGACTAAACCTCTGCTTATAACAGACGCATTCGTTAGTTCGTATTGCTTATTGCAAAAATAGTGATTAGAGTGTAGCCTACCAAAATTTGCATCTCTGGCAGCGCAAATCAACTAGACAGTTTAAATAGCATCGACCTATAGTAAAATCCTACACTAGACTGCAGAAACCTGTTTTTGCAAATATTTTTGTAAGAAATTTCATATTTTCGTGCTATCTTTGTTTGTTTCCTAATTGTGTGTTGTTTTTGTGTTTTGTAAATTGCGGCCGCTGGTAGCGGACCGTCCTGCGTTGTTTTTAGGTCTTTAGTTTCAATAGAAAAAAAAGTTTTCAACGTTTGACAGTCATATTTTTCAAAAATTTCGTGTATTTTCCAAATTAAAAATCCGAATTCAACCTTTTTAAATAGCTCCATGCATAAAAACACGCGGGCCGCGATCCCCGATCGTTTCCCGTTGGATTAAGCGCGATCGGAGCTATACTTTTTTAAATATAACAAAATCATAGAAATATACCTAACTTTAAGCTCTGCGCTGTAAGATTTTTTTACCTGTCTGCAGTTAATTTTACTTGATCACTTTTTTAGGATTCCATAGCCAACGAGTAAAACGGAGACTTATTGTAGGTACGCTGTTTGTCTGTCCTCCCGCCCGTCCGTAAGTCATGGGTCTTGCTACCTCGTAAACGGTGAGTAACAAACTCGGATTTTTTAATTTTGTTATCTAGAATTTTTATTAAGTTATTCGGACTTGGAGAACCCTAAAACATGAAATGGAAACCAATGAACATAAACTTTTTTGGACCCTATTGGGTGTCATCGACCATAGCTAGAGTGCGCGCGGAACTAGGTGGCGACAGGGTCGAGGGGATTTAGGCAGTGATCCAAACAGCAAGCTCCCCCGCCTCTTCGTCCTACCGCTCACATACCTAAGGCGCGGCCAACTAGTTCCGCGCGCACTATACTTAGTTGTGTTAATGTTCAAAAGTAGGTACTTTTTTATTTTACTTTATTTTACCCGTCAAAGTCATTTTCGTTAGGTAGATATTATATCAATAAATTTTTATTCACAATTTCTTTTAGTTTTTTTTTTAATTTAGTGCTTTTTTATTTCCTAATTCATAGTTTTTAGCACACGGTGGAATATTATTTTTATCATAATTTTAAATATTTCGATGTATGCAATTATAAATATTTCAGTTACGATGGCTAGTATTCTTTTGTAGCTACAAATTTTTACCGAAGACCAATTTGGTTAAAGCTATTTTGACATACCTACACGAATCAGTCAATATCTCAAAAACTGCCAAACCGATTTAGATGAAACTTGTACTACCTAAATAGCCGCAATCCAAATAATAGTTTCGAAAAAATGCGTGGACAAACATACATTCAAACAAACACTTATATATATATTTTATATATGGTTGGAAGTCCTAAGAAAATAATTGCAGTTTTAATAATATTACATAATACGTACGTGTCAATTAATAACCTAATATTTTTGAAGTCGGATTATAAGACCCATCACTTCATAACATGAGATACAAGCTGTTATTAGCTATTATTATCAGAAGCTAATTATTAGCTTCTTTGTGCTATGGTAATAGCTTATAATCATTATGAAATAGCTTCAATGGCGCCTATTCTACAAACAATAAGCGCCGGGTGCCGTCTATTCGACATAAACTCGAATGATTTATGCAACGCTTGTGAGCTCGTATTGTTTGAACTCTATTGTTGAGTTTGTGATGGATTCAGTAATTGGCCCATTAAGTTTGAGTAGAGATTGGTCTTGAAATATATTTTCAAAGCGTTCGAACCTATGATTAGACATATATCACCTATTGCTATTTTTTTGCATCAGGCGACTCAGTCTTCTACTTCTAATTGATATTTTGGCGTGATATTTTTCCTGCTAGCTAATTATATATTAGGTTCGATTGCGCGGAAACTCTAACGAGTTTCAGAACCCAGGTGGTCTCTAAACTGTACCTGTTACTTGCACTAAAACACATAAGCATCTAAACAATGTCATAAAAACAATTCATAAGAGTGTGTTTATTTTTTTTAATTTATGATAATAATAGCAAAATCTGTGTGTGTTCCGAATAAAATAACCAAAATAACAACAAAACCGAATGCAAACATAAAATACGCATCATTAGGGGGTAACTCAAATACTACTCGTCACATTTCACTCAAGTTGTTACTAATGACAAGCACTAGCTTTCAAATGTAATAAAAATAATTTTTATTTGATATTATTTCAGTACATATACTAATACAAAAATAAATAAATAATTTAAATTTAACTATATCTTCTTATGACCTAAAAATATTACACTTAAAAATTCTGAGCTCTGTTTTCTACCAGGAGGCAATCATAAGTAGAAAACAGAGCTCAGGTCACTGTCCGAAAAAATAATAAAAATAATAATTAAAATAATTTAAAATTAATAATTAATAATAATTAATTACTTTTTTATTTATTACTAAATTATCAAAATAATTTAGTTAAGCTTATGATTATAATAATTATTTTAACTAGTTTTGTATAACTGTAAATTTGACTTACCTAATATAACATACAAAGTTATAAGGTCAATAAATGAAAAAAAAAAAAAAAAAAAAAAAAAAAACATCAAAATCGTTACACCTTCTGAGGAGTTACGAGGTAACACTAACACACACAAAAAATAGTCAAATTGAGATTCTCCATCTTTTTTGAATACGGTTAATAGAAATAAAATAAAATTAGACAACAATATTATCTTCAGCTTCGGTAGTATTTAATTATTGGCATAGTGTATAAGCGTACAAAACAATTTTATTTGTCTTTAACACCTACAAATTTGTACTTATGGAATATATGGGACTAATCGATTAATAAGATATAATAATATTAATAATATTATATACCTGATATGAGGGCTGATTAATAGCCCTCAACAACATTGACCTCTTCAACAACCATAACTTTCACTATTGAACTAACGCGCCCATTAGGGACTTGCTATAATCTCTACGCTTGGCAGTCGTCTTGAGGGTCGAAGTGTAAAATACGTTCTTCTACAGGCGACACTCACAGGATGAGTGGATGCAATTCGAACCCGAAGACGCAATGAATAAAGTAATGAATACATACGACTGAAAAATTAATGTTAGCGTATATATTCATAAACTACATTGACTTGAAAAAACAGAAAGAATATTTAACTTTTTTTTTATCTTAAGCACCAAGTCACTGAAAACAGGCGGTATGCCTTTATTAAACAAAATACTATGAACTATATACAACACTACAGCTACTACAATAAAAGCATTTAGACACCTATAAGTCATAGCAGACTCATAGGCAGTCCAAATGCTCCAGCCCACTCCCAGTTGGCAGCGTGCCCAGCATGCTGGCAGCATTGCCCCGTTGAATTGCAATGCTTATTCGTTGAGCCAAATATGTGCCAGCATTTTGATCACGCGTCGCATCGACCAAGCGCTCAGATAGGTTTTGGAAAATACGATGAGCTCCCGGTCCCCACGGACCCAACGTCTCTACACCAAACGGCTCAAATATGTAACCCATACCGAGGTTAGCATATTTGCGCCGCTTGAGTTGCTCCGCCGAAGTAGCCGCAGCGCCAGCCCTCACGTTGGTTTCAGAAAGATGTGACGGCGCTAAAGTGTCCACGCACGTAGCGTCCCACACTAAGGGCCGTCCTAACTTCCACGGAACCAGAGTCATGCCGTCAGGTCTTTTACCATCGTCACGCATCAGACCATTCGGTTCGAGAATAGCTGGAACATTGGCGCTGGTAAAAGCCCGGCGAATGATATCGTTAAGGCTGGCGTGGCGGGAAATTCGACCAGCACTTCGAGAGCAGGAGAGGCCATGGTGACCGAGTTGATCAACTGCAGTACCACACTGGCAGTGATGTGCAACACAACACCTTGCACCCAAGCGTAAGCTAATAGCTAGACGAAAAGCGGATGGATCTATAAGGCTACCAGTTTTGTAAGAAGGAATGGCCTGTAACCAAAGACCGGATTCCCACACAGAAACAGCGAGAATACGAGCACGATCTGCGATGCTAGAACACGTATTTAAAAGATCTTTCCGTGTTAGCTCGCATAGGGGCCGATCCCACTGTTTCTGAGATGACAACATTTTTGGGAATTCAGTATTTGGACAAGCCAGTCTCCATGTGTTTTTGGCCTCAGCCAGATATGCTACATCGAAAGAGCCTAAAGATCGTGCAAGAATTTTTTCTACTAATTTGTGTGTACTGTGTACAGAAGACAAAAAAGCTGGTAATGCCATACTAGAAATTTTGCGTATCCCTATGCCCCCCAACCTCACAGGGAGGGAAGCTTGCACCCAAGCCCTATCATCCATCTCAACATTCAAAACCGACACTAACGTATCTTTTAATAAGTTGTCTAAGCTTAACAAAAGCTCACTGTGTTGCCACAGCTGACAACATCTTAAATAGTATGTAAATTTAGGAACGAAAAGGCAAAATCTTATAATTGTAAAAGCCATATGGGCGTTAATTTTGGATAATCTGCTAGAAGCATTTCTAAACTTTTGAATTTGTTCTTCGACAAATGGTGATAAAGATTCGTTAAGAATCGGTGAACCCAAAAGACGAAGCGAACTTTTTTCTACTAATTTTATATTAGGCGCAAGTAAGTTGAATTTTTCAATAATCGAAACTTTATCCGGACAAGTATCACAAACAAAAAGTTCACATTTAGAAAAATTTAGTTCAAGGCCAATAACACGAAAATCGTCTATAAGTACTCGCAAGTCATCCAAAACCGTGTTCGCATCGCCTCCTAAGGTTCCGTCATCCAAATACCAAACGTTAAGTTTTGATTGTAGACGTTGAATTATTGAGTGGATCGCAAGGCTAAAAATGGCTGGTCCCAGAGGATCACCCTGTTGACATCCTATGGAAGATAAAATAACGTTATTTTGGTATGTTAATTTTGACGGTTTGCCGTAGCATTGCCAAAGAAAAGGGTATAATTCCGGAATTTTATCTTTCACTTCAGTCAAAAGAGTGCCTCTATCTAAAGAGTTGAATGCATTTTTAACATCCACCTTCAAAAGCACATCTCCACAATTTTGATCAAGAAATGTGCGAAGTGAATGTATAGCAGCCTCACAGCCACCCTGTGAACCAAAACCGAGTTGCAGTGGTTGAAAAAGATTACTTAAAAAAGCAACCTTTTTCCTACAACCGCATTTGGCTGTGAGGCGACGATAAGTGGTGCCTACTGCTATAGGCCTAATACCACCATCTTTTTTATTTAGGGCACATAAATTCGCACCGTACAGAATTTCGGTAATTTCATTGTTGACCTGACCCGACAACATCAAATTAACCAAAGCCGTCACATCCCTTAAAAGTGTCTCGCCTACCTCACCAGAACTAAAAGATAAAATATCTTTTAAGTGCTGAGGCGTGAGGCCATCAAGGCCACCGGCTGAGCCACTTAAAAAAGATGCCACGGCTGCAGAAACATCCTGTGGGGTCACCTCAACAATGTCTTGTATAGGAGATTCGGGAAGGTGGAGACCTGCAGTTGCAGGCGGATGCTTTTCAATTAGGGAATTCAACGTATCAGATGTAAAAGGAGCGATTGTATCACTCGAAAACAAGATGCGTGCCGCGTTTTTAATATCACCATCAGTAATTTTGTTTTCTACTATTTTAATAGTAGCTGAATCGAAATTATTTGTTTTTGTATTCCGCCGCAGAGGCGGAATGATTATAGTTGTGCCAAAAGATTGCTCTTCCCGTGCCCTGTATTTCACACAGTTTTCCTTTACTCTAGTAGTAAGTAATTTTTTGTTAGACGGATCAAAATTCACGTGAAATACGTGGTACGGGAATGCTAGAAGATGCTCCCAGGCTTGCGTAGTATTAGTAGCCAAGACGTTTTTAATGGAACAAGATAAAGATTGGGCAACAGAAATTCTTGCACCCCGAGGTATGCGTTTTAATAAAGGAATGTTATTTTTGTACGAGCTTAAAACCTCCCAAAACGGTTTGGAAGGCGTAGCAGGGCTCGCAACACTGCTACTACTTACGTTTTGATTATTAATTGGTGCCGAAAGGGGAATTTCTATTTGTTTATGACACCTTGTTTGGTGAATTTTGAGGCCTTTATGACCTTTGAAATAACGAGCCTGGGGGCACTGCGCACACAACATCTGGCTATCTTGCGATACAAAGATCCCCGTTACAGCATTCATAGTTGGGGCACAAAGCATTGTTTACAAAATAAAGCAATCTTAGAATCTCTAGTGTGACGTCTCAACCCGGATGAAGGCTCGCGTCAACAACGTCGTCGTAGTGCGCGCGCCGGTGTCGCAGGCAGCGTTGCCATGGAAACAAAAATAACTGATTAGAAATTAGCTCGACAAGAAATGTCAAAAAGCTATTGAATAAATAAGCTAATGAAACTAACTACAGAGGCCCAAACGAGCCCCACAAACAATACCTCGCAAAATTCCACTAGGAAGAATGCGGGTGATGGGCAGAAAATGCCTATCTACTATCTGAAAATAAAATTAATTATTTTTTGAAAATAAATCTGAAATTTACTGACCTGTCACGTTGATTGTCAAGTTGTTTTTTTGTTCTTTTGTTTGTTCTTGTTATTTTGTTCTGAAAACATAAATGTGCTTTTTGGCAGTCATTGGTTCTAAAAGAGGAATGGCTCGCAAATTATTATGTGGTAGGTGACTTTGTTGTCGGTTGCGAGTCTTGCCTTTCTCAACACTATAAAAAGAATGGCCGCGGGTTTCTCGCCTGTTCTTCTTGAAGTGCTTTATACAGTTCTTGCTGAACGCGGCAGCAGAACATTTTAATAACAAATGTTGTATTGACGTTCATAAGAGCGTCGTAGGCGCCAAAATTGTATACATGATTTTGACTTTGAGTTTGAAGATAAGCGAAAATTCAATATGCCTTATCACCATATGAAGCAATGATGGTTCAGTGGCATTGGTTATGGCCGCGCAAAGGGTCTATGGTTCGAATC
This sequence comes from Plagodis dolabraria, assembly GCA_963854805.1. NCBI lineage: Eukaryota > Metazoa > Arthropoda > Insecta > Lepidoptera > Geometridae > Plagodis > Plagodis dolabraria. The sequence continues at coordinate 25,193,957 of OY978459.1, forward strand.
CCGACGCGGGCTTGAGTTTCACAGTGGAAGGGCATATTGCGAATGCCCGCCTAGCTATAGCGACCACCCTCAAGTAGAAAATCTGTCGCCAAGCACCTAACGGTGTGTCTCGGCAGCAGTCCTTGAAAGCTAGTGAAATGAATGGCACATGTGAGACTTAATTACTGTCTCAAGTGACGGGCGCAATGCAATTCGTGACTTGTGACGAAATGCATCTGTTATAGGCAGAGGTTAATCCACTTAAAATCAGGTGGGCCTCGAGCTTGTTCCGTCACACTAACACAAAAAAATCCACGCACGATTGTACAGCTCAGTCCATGAAATCAAGCTATCTAATGCGTTCTTATCTCCCACAGTAACATCATCATAACAATAAACTAAAGTGTCCCATAGATGGCGTTAATGTTAGCAATATTCTGAGAATCGTGTAATAGAATGGCGCAGGCGTTTAATGATTGACTATGAAACAGATTAATTAAATAAAATGGGATAATATTATCTGATCCTCTTAAAACTAATAGATAGATTGAACATAAGCACTTATAAAAATAAATAATTATTTATTATTTTTAATGTCATATTAATCATTGCGTCTATACTAGTCGATCTATGGCGAAATTCTCGATTAAATTCGATTGGCGATAATCCCGGGTTCTAGTTCAAAAAGAGAGTATACTTAAAGTAATAATTTACATAAATCGAATTAATGAATAAATTCAGGCGTTAGGTACTTTGGGGAAATGCATATTTAATTATAACAAATAGGTATTTTAAAAATATTTTAATATATAAAAAAAAAAATTAAAAAAATAAAAAAAAAACATCAAAATAGTTACACTTTCTGAGGAGTTACGAGGTAACACTAACACACACAAAAAACAGTCAAATTGAGATTCTCCATCTTTTTTGAATACGGTTAATAGAAATAAAATAAAATTAGACAACAATATTATCTTCAGCTTCGGTAGTATTTAATTATTGGCATAGTGTATAAGCGTACAAAACAATTTTATTTGTCTTTAACACCTACAAATTTGTACTTATGGAATATATGGGACTAATCGATTAATAAGATATAATAATATTAATAATATTATATACCTGATATGAGGGCTGATTAATAGCCCTCAACAACATTGACCTCTTCAACAACCATAACTTTCACTATTGAACTAACGCGCCCATTAGGGACTTGCTATAATCTCTACGCTTGGCAGTCGTCTTGAGGGTCGAAGTGTAAAATACGTTCTTCTACAGGCGACACTCACAGGATGAGTGGATGCAATTCGAACCCGAAGACGCAATGAATAAAGTAATGAATACATACGACTGAAAAATTAATGTTGGCGTATATATTCATAAACTACATTGACTTGAAAAAACAGAAAGAATATTTAACTTTTTTTTTATCTTAAGCACCAAGTCACTGAAAACATAAATGTGCTTTTTGGCAGTCATTGGTTCTAAAAGAGGAATGGCTCGCAAATTATTATGTGGTAGGTGACTTTGTTGTCGGTTGCGAGTCTTGCCTTTCTCAACACTATAAAAAGAATGGCCGCGGGTTTCTCGCCCGTTCTTCTCGAAGTGCTTTATACAGTTCTTGCAGAACGCGGCAGCAGAACATTTTAATAGCAAATGTTGTATTGACGTTCATAAGAGCGTCGTAGGCGCCAAAATTGTATACATGATTTTGACTTTAAGTTTGAAGATAGGCGAAAATTCAATATGCCTTATCACCATATGAAACAATGATGGCTCAGTAGCATTGGCTATATGGACTGCCGCGCAGCAGTTCCATGGTTCGAATCCCGCCGGGGGCTTAAGCTTCACAGCATGGTGGAAGGGCATTTTGCGAATGCCCGCCTATCTAGCGACCACCCTCAAGTAGAAAATCTGTCGCCAAGCACCTAACAGTGTGTTCCGGCAGCAGTCCTTGAGAGCTAGTGAAATTAATGGCACATGTGAGACTTAATTACTATGTCTCAAGTGACGGGCGCAGTGCAATTCGTAACTTGTGACGAAATGCATCTGTTATAGGCAGAGGTTAATCCACTTAAAATCAGGTGGGCCTCGAGCTTGTTCCGTCACACTAACATAAAAAAATCCACGCACGATTGTACAGCTCAGTCCATGAAATCAAGCTATCTAATGCGTTCTTATCTCCCACAGTAACATCATCATAACAATAAACTAAAGTGTCCCATAGATGGCGTTAATGTTAGCAATATTCTGAGAATCGTGTAATTAAAATGGCGCAGGCGTTTAATGTGATTGACTATGAAACAGTTTCATTAAATAAAATGGGATAATATTATCTGATCCTTAAAACTAATGGATAGATTGAACATGAGCACTTTTAAAAATAAATAATAATTTCTTATTTTTAATAGCTATATTAATCATTGCGTATATAATCCTTGATCTATGCCGAAATTCTCGATTAAATTCGATTGGTGATAATCCCGGGTTCTAGTTCAAAAAGAGAGTATACTTAAAGTAATAAATTACATATATCTGAATAAATTCAGGCGTTACTTTGCGGAAATCCATATTTAATAATAACAAATAGGTATTTTAAAAATATTTTAATATATTAAAAATATGTGACATTTGCGCCTAATTTTCCTGTTAAGCCGACGTGACGACGTAAACATCACGCAGCCAAACCGGAAGAGTTTTAGACGCGTTTAGATTCTACACGAAGCATCCTCAGGAGATCTTGACTCTACGAGCGCACGATCGAGAAAGACCGTGCGCTCTTTCTATAATCGCGCTCGTTTCATTAAAATATTAATAAAATGTTTTCCTAAAATATTTTTAAATATTTGTTGTAAATAAATCGAATTGTTTAAATCACAATATTGGATATTTGATGCTAAAATCTCTTAGTTTCAGAGACCAACAAGAAACGATCTGACGGATCTCTGGGTTTTAGTAATATAGATTCCTTTCTGGTTCCGGTTTGAGTGGGTTATTACCGGTAACTCCCAATAGTTCATCACATTAAGGGCCTGTTTCAGAATGTTCGAGTAAGTTCCGCTTTTACTACCCCGAATATATTTAATAAACAAAACACAATCTTTGGGTTTTACAGTCATCGGTTTAGCCTATCCATCGGTTAAAGCTTGAAACGCGCTGCATGTCAACTGTCATTTTTATCATTCAGTTATTTTATGTGTTGCATAGCAACCCGAAACTTTATTAGGACATTCTGAAACGGGCCCTAAGTATTTTGGAAAAACACTATATATAAAAAACCTTACATATCTAGTGACTATTCCGCCTAATTTTTTCTTACCGACTTGACGTCACAAAAGTCAAGTAGCCAAACCGGGAGAATTTTCGACGCGGGTTGCTTCCGCCATAGATGTTTTTTAGTATTTTTGTTAAGCGATTACAACTTCCACTACGACCATAACTTGGAAGGGTGCTCTCCCATCAGCTAGTGTAATTTACTACAAAGGGTCTTCCATGCTTCGGAGGGCACGTTAAGCCATGGTTATTGTCTTAGGACAGCAGTCATTATAGTATGATGTGAATGTATTTTGCGAATGCCCACAGAATTAGCTACGAGATAATCTGCAAGTAGATAATCTGTCACCAAGCTCCTAACAGGGTACTCCAGCAGCTGTACTTGAGAGCCAGTTATTCTAGATCAGCCTAAACAACACTTGAGATCATATCGTCACTTACCACCAGTTCAGATTGTCAAAAGGTAGCCGACCAGGTATAATAAAGTAAGATATATAGTAGTGATGGGCCAATAACTGTATCAGTAGTTTAATTCTACTATATACCTACAGGCCCGTGTGGTAATGGGCTAGAATGTTACTCCCCCATCTCTACTGGTGGGTGCTGTAAGAGGCAGCCAAGGATAACACACCAGAAGCGCTTACTGCGGAACTGATATTTCACACTGCGATCCCCAAAAGAGGGAGAATTATGGCAAACACCCCACCATAATAGGGGAGGCTGTGTTGGACAATTGGGCTGATGCAGAACAAATATAGACCTACAAGGATAAACATTTCTTTCTACTTTAAACATATCTACGACGACGGCACAGTTCTATGGAAACAAACAGGAACAAATACAAGGAAGACTCAAGTAGGTTCTTACTGGCAAAATATTAAACACAATAGGCTAGAACTAGTTAAACAAAGACAAACCATGACCCATATCACGAGGCAAGTTAGCCAAATACAATCGATCATTGTTACAATGACTTCAACAACGTAACAACAGGACAAAGCAATATCAGAGTGCTTATTAATCTCATTTATCACGGCAGACGTCCCGCCATGTTATTGTGTTCATAAGATTTTGGCGGTAAGATTGCAGTGTGAGAATATCAGTAGGTGATCTTACCGCGAGTATTCAAATGAAGTTACAAACAAATCCGGTATTTTACAAAGGCATGAATAGAGCCGTTGCTAACGACTCGACAGTCTATTTTAGGTACTTAGTAATCGATTTTTTACTTTAGGGTAGGTTAGTTGGATGGTCATTCATATTTTGCCAGTGCTAGCCAGGAAAGCTACCAGAATGGCAGACCGGCACTACTGCGCTTAGTGCCGACTATCTACCCGCAGATTTTAGTTATTCGTAATCATGGCGCTTGCAACTGCGCCGTAATATCAAGAGCTCAAAACAATCTTAGACACGGTAAATATCCTGTTGCTAATAATATAATAAGTATAGTAGGTATGACCACTATTCACGCTGTGTCATTTTTTCAATTTTGTGTACTATATTGCACTCCTATATAAATATATAATATAGAATAGCATTAATATTTATTTCTTATGATTTTTCTATTGGGACGCGCAAAAATTATCCAGGTGGAATTTGTTACAAAATTGTTTTGTTTAGTTTGTTTTCATATTCATCCCATCTCTAAGAAAAGATTTTTCCCTATTTTTTAATCATTCCGGAAGAAAGTAACATTACAGTGACGCCATCTGAATGGTTAAGTTGTTTGTTTAATTTTCGTAATGCTGTTAAAGGAGTGCTTTTGCTTTTGCCTATGTTTCATCGTTACGCCAGCATCAGGATTCGAGCCACAGATCCCATGCACGGCAGTTGCCTACTGATTTATTTACGCTATGGTTTCGATTTAATAAACGCTATTATTGGTTTTGGGATTTCTTGGTGACGACAGTTATTTTCACAAAGGGCGAATGGGAGTCACATTATGTAACTTTCATGACATTTTTGGGATTTAAGATGTAGACCTTAATGAAAATATATGCGTACCTAATGCCTTTACAATGTGGAGTTCTCTAACAACATTAAAGACGACACAAGAACATATTGTACATAGTTTCGGCTTCTGTTTTACAGCCGGGTTGAACTAAAATAGTTTTCCAGGGTTCAGGTTCTTAAAGATAGAAACAGTGTTGGTGCAGTGTGGTTTGCTACGCAGTAAAAAAAAAGTAAAGTAGTAAAGTCCATAGTGCGAATTCCGGCGCGGGCTTAAGCTTTACCGCATAGCCTTAGTCCATTTTTCATATGCCCGCCTGGTCTAGAAGCCAACGCTGTATTTCAGCAGTTCTTATTTTTTCTTCGACTCTCCTTGACAGTCAGATGGGGCTTTGGGCATCTACCCATTTGCCTTGCGTAATCTCAAGTGGCTACAGCCAGGTACCTCTTGTCTTCACCCAGACTTCTCATATGTACATATCTGAAGTATGCAATGTGTATGTTTGTAAATATTCTGATCTCCCATTGGCTGGCGTTTCTTCTTCTTCACCTGAGAATTGCTCTTGTTAAACGGCTCCTTTTCTTCCAGCAGTTGTCCTTGAGAGCCAGTAATTCTAGGCCTTAACGTCAGGTGAGATTATGGTCAAGGATAAATGATCAGCAATAAAACAGAACATGTAAGTGAACAGACAGTAGATTAACTATAAATCATAGTTTATAAAAATACAAAGAAAGAAAAAAAACTATGAGCGGGATTATAACGCCCATCTATCCCAATAGCCAAGACATGCTATTCCAGCTGAGCTATCGATATCTATAAAGTGAGTGAGTCGTAGCTGAAATACATGCCTTCGCTCTTATCGATTATAACCGTCTTAAGGACACGAGTTCGAATCCCGCTTGATGTTATTTTTTTTTCCTTTCGTTGAAAATTTTCTTTTTTCAACGCAAAAAAAATCGCTCATTCGTTTTGCAGGCGTTAATGAAAAAAATACAATATAAGAGAGTAAAGTGTTTCTATAATTGGGTAAAATAGGGTATGAGGTAGATATTCTTTGAATTGCATTCTAACTCTAAACCTATTTTTAAAGTTGTTACATAGTAGGTATTCAAACATACCTATTAATATTCCTAAGTGACCCCAAAGATTGATAGAGGACCACCCAAGTTTCACCTGAGACGTTTATCTCGTATCTAAAAGAAGGTGAGCATGTGTTGATTAAATTTATTAAAAGGAAATACACAAGATTGCAAATTCAATGTTTTGTATATTTTTTCAATCTTGAGCATAAACCCTGCCACAAAGGTAAGTAGTTCCGCATCTTCTCGATAACATACTGTTATCGCCGACGAGGGGAGAATGACTTACAATATGAGCAGGATAAGCACATCAGATATTATATGAAGTCAATATTATGTCGATCAACAGTCTGAGAATATCAAAGGTGCGACTTACTTAACTAAGCTAAAAAATATTTTTTGCGTGCCTATGCCTTTATTGATGAAACACTACAAACTAAATATAGCTACTATACAGAAACTGCAACTGACAATACTGGCAACACAAAGAACTTTGCAGGCCTTCAGGTAGGCCAAATGTTCCAGCCTACTACCAGTTCGTAGCCTTGTCCCGCTGGATTGCAATGCTTGTTAGATTGCGTTGAGCCAAAAAAGGGCCAGCATTTTGATCACGCGTTGTATCATCCAAGCGATTTTATAAGTTTTTGAAAATAAGATAAGCTCCCGGCCTCCACGGACCCAATGCCTGTACACCAAACGACTCGTATATGTAACCACCATCGACAGTATACTTGCGTCGCTTTAGTTGCTCCGTGGAAGTAGCTGCGGCTCCAGCCCTCACATTTGTTTCAGAAACGGCGCTAAAGGCTAGAACCCAGATGCGCTTTTTTATATAGCTGGTAGGCTAGCGTTTGACCACTACCTCACCTGATGGTAAGTGATGATGTGCTCGAAGATATTTTTCAAGCCTAGAGTTACTGGCTCTCAAGGACAACTGCCTCAAAACACACCTGGTGCTTGGCGACAGATTTTCTACTTGAAGGTGGTAGCTAGCGAATGCCCGCCTGGGCATTCGCAAAATGCCCTACCACCATGCTGTAACGACTGCCATCATAAGACAACAGCCGGGACCGACGGCTTCACGTGCACTCCGAAGCACGGAAGCGCTCAGTAGTAATGTCACTAGCGGTCACCCATCCAACTCATGACCGTGGCGGACGTTGCTTAACTTTGCTGATTGGTAAAGAACAGCTAAGCAAACTTCGCTACGAGCGCTTTCCTTACAAACTTAGTATCAAGTGTTTATGTACTGTAACAGCCGGATCGCCCACTGCTGAACCCAGCCTCCCCTATTAAGGCGGTATTTGCCATAATCCCCACGCTTGGCAGGCGTCTTGAGGATCGCAGTGTAAGTTGGCAGTTCTTCAGAAGGCGCTGCTGCCCACCTTCCAGTATTTTTCCTTTAGTCGCCTCTTACGGCACCCACGGGATGATATGGGGAGGCGCAATTCTGACTCGGCACCCTACGGACCTTATACTCGGTGAAATTTATTATTAATATTGCTAAGCCTATTACTTATGATTCTGGTTTGCTACTTGCATTTAAGCCTTAAGTGTCAACACTAAAAGTGCCATACTAAAGGCCCCCCTAACTTCCATGGACACAGAGCCATAAGTTATTAAGCTAAAAATTATATTATGCTGAGAGGACATTTTACTCAAACCAAGAGGTTTTTATCATTATTAAAACTAACGTAAGTATTCGACATTTTAAAATATTATTGACGGTTTGCACTTACGAATATTTAGTCGAGAACGCGACGACGCTGTCCGACCGTGCTCGAGCGGACGTTGTCGAAACCGCCCGCGCCCGTGTCGCTCCTTGATGAAGTGGGTCCGAAACCAGTCTCGTCGCGTTCTCGACTAAATATTCGCAAGAGGTGTTATTTCTAGAACGCCGCATTGTTATATGTTTATTGTTTACAATATCATAGAATTGTGTATATATTTCGAATATTAATTATTTTTACTCTTATTCTACTGTAGGGTTGTAAAATTACCTTTACCGATACGATGCAGATTCTAATACTGAGGCATATGACCCTAATAAATTGTAAATACGATGTGGCTGCATAATAGGCACACAAAAATGCTCAATATAAACTTTTAAACCCTTAATTATATAAGACCTCGTTTTTTTTTTTTTTTTTTAAATTTTAAATCTACACTCCACAGACTCCAGGGTCCGTGACTTTTTTTAACTATGACATAATTTATTAGTAAGCAAGAAATATGAAATAGGAAACATGCAACATTCCAAGGGAGAACAGTGTTAAAAGTTTTTTTTTCTTTTTTTTCCGTTAATGTCATTAGCACCAGCATCCAGAGCAGACCAGTATCCTCTAGCAGCACCCGTTCACGAGTTGATGCATGTGCCAGCCATCGCCTTCCTCAACCTTTTTTGAGGGAAGATGGCGACCCGACACACAACACCGCCGCTAGACAACACCTTTCTGTGAGCATGACCACTCCGGATACGATATAAGACCTCGCTTCAGCAGCCTCGGAGCACTTTGTACGGTGGCCATCTTGAAATCAGCCATTTTGGATTTTTGACAGGTATAATTCGACTGCTCTTCCTATCCCCTATGACATTTGTTCAAACATCTCCTATCTCTTACCTTTTTCGAGATATGTCATCCATCACTACTTGGCATGAATCAAAATTGTTTCGGTTTAGATATTATAAATTGGAAAGGTTGACTTGTTACCATGTTTGTGAAATATATTATAGGATATTCGCCCTTATTTCTTAATATCAGAGTTCAATTTGGTATGCTATCTTTAATTGCAGCCTAAATAACGTTAGTTCTAGCTAGACTTTATGCTACTGGTTGTGTAAGTAAAGAGTTAAAGGGCAGTTTGACTAAGGTTATTCAGCTTTAACCCATGTCGCTAGATAACCGTAAAGGTTTTTTTGCTACTCTAATATTATGTATGTATGGAGCACCGCCAGCGTGAGCTTCACCTCATGGTGGGGAGGCATTTTGCGAATGCTCGCCTGGCTATCTACCACCCTCAAATAGAAAATCTGTCACCAAGCACCTAACAGTTTGTTGCGGCAGCAGTCCTTGTGAGTCAGTAAAATTACAGGAACTTGAGATTGAACAATTGTATGTCTCAGGGTGAGGGGCGCAGTGCATATCGTAAGTTGTGACGAAATGCAACAATTGAAGGCAGAATTTGCACGCTTATAATATCATGTGGGCCCAGTGTTTGTTCCGTCACAATCGAATTAAAAAAGCACTTGTATTAATTACCGGTTATACGACGGAGCAAGATCAAAATATATTAAAAAACACTTATATTTTATGTTTAGCTACTTGTCATTATTATGATCAGTTTTGTTATAATTTTTTTTCAGCAATCAGCTATATTAATACATATTCTGTGAAAATTTCAACTCACTCCCTAGTAAGGTACCAAAAGAACATGCTTTTAAAAGTCCAACAGTCGTACGAACGGATAGAAGGACGGACGATGGACGAACAGCCGAGGCTTTGTATATTGGTCCATATCACGAGACCCTAAAACAAGATAATCGAAAGTACGTGCCAAAAAATATTGATATCCACTCCCCGCATAACATATTAGAGAAACGCGACCCTGGCTCTCCACACCACCCGGTCAGTAGTAGCTATAGTTCCACTTTAGATTCTGGACGCGATCCAACTATTTCCGGTTTGTACGATGTCACTGAACTAACTGCAGTTTTTACTCGAGCAACTGCCGGGATACGCTGTCTCTGGAATGGAATTAAAACTTAACGAACATTGAATTTAAACATTGAATTTCACCGAGAATGAAATGGAAAATACTCTTTAACTTTTTAGCGATACTGCTCAAGCCTTACGATGCCGAATTGCAAAAGCACATAAACGAACTTTGCCGAATACCCCGTAAGTTAAATTTGTTGTATTTGGTCACAGCTCCTAAACTGGTCTATTATAAACTTTTTTCACCAAACTGGAACCGACTTCTAACGTTCTAACACTGAAAAGTATGGAATAACTTGCTAAAGTCAGCCCCATGCTGATTCAAAATACTCTGAGATCAAATTTTCATGATCCGACTACAACAAGTTATTTCATACCTTTCGGAGTGAGTAGTCGGTTCCATTTGTTGTGAAAATAATTACTGGTTAAACGGTCGATTTTCACTCACATTTGTGGATGGTGACCTGGGGCCCGATTTTCTTAGCTATTGAACGGCGTTAACGCAACTTAATTGCATGAAAATTGTAGTTTTTGACAGTATCCGTAGTCAGCCCGCTATTTAGGTTCGATCGCACGTCAGTGGCTTGCTATCAATAGTTTTTGACATACTTGGTATGCTGTAAGCTATTTTGTTGCGATTGCGGTGCTATAGTAGCATACAATATTTTGGATTATTTTAGATAGAAAAATAGCTAATACATTAAAGTTAATAAAAGTTAAGTTAATAAATTAATTAAGATAATACATTAAATAAAAATATTTCAAAAAAATATTTTTATTTAATGTAATGTTTCCTAGAAAACCACTGTATTGATGTTTTGGCTGATGCTTGATTGATAATACTTAGTTTTCATTATTATTTCAGTGGCAACATTTCCAAGCCATAGAACAGCCATTCGATAGCGACGCGATTGCTTTACAACTGCGATTAGGAGCAGACTACCTTATTGGATATTAACAGCAGTTCGATCGCAGAAGCATCGCAGTAGTGTGGCGTTTGGTCAATAGCTGAGAGAGTTGGGGCCCTTTATTGTTACTGATCACCATCGACAAAACTTGCAACTGCCAAGTCATCTAGGTATGTCAAGCAGCTTTCAATCAGTTACTTAAGTGTAACTTAAAAACTACTCGACCAATTTTGATAAAATTTATATAATATTCAGAGGTTTAATATCCTTCTTAATAAAGTCTCATTGAGACTTAACAACTGTATCTCTCAGTGCGACGAGCGCAATGCAATTCGTCACTTAAGATGAAACGCGTCTGTTATATGCAGTGTTGGTCCATTTAAAATTATGTGGGACTCGCGACATTCTGTCATAATGACATAAAAAAAGAAAGCAGTTTCCGAGGGTGTGCATTATAACCAATATGGCGGGCGGAAGCTAGTATTATCATAAGCAGGTAACTTCCCCAGCATAAATGCCATAAAGAATAAAAATGCTTTCACATTAATTCGGGGACGAAGACGGAAACCAAAAAACGTACCTGATTACGTGAGCGGAAATGGTAGCAAGGTGATAATGGACCGGAAATTGAAGCAGAAGCGAAAAAAATAATGACTGCGTTTTACTAGCCATGCCAGAATGCTTTTGGGTTGGGTAAGTTTATATAATACTAGCTTTCCGGGCGCGGCTCCGCCCGCGCGTATGTCGGTTATCGCGCAAAATCATTAGCCTCTTTTTGCGCAGTTGGATAAAAACTATCCTATGTTTTTTCCCGGGTCTCAAACTATTTCCATGCCAAATTTCATTCAAATCGGTTTAGTAGTTTTGGCGTGAAAGCGTAACAGACATAGTTACTTTCGCATTTTGTATTATAGTACTGATTACAGCAGATCATCTCAAGCGCGCCCCTCTATAGTTAATCATAATATATGCGCATCAGTACAGGCTTCTTTTGTGCACTATACGTCTTATATTTGGGTATGAACACTAATGGTACATACAGTCATACCATAAAATATTATTGCTTGGGTAGATAACAGTACTTAGTTGCAAATACACTGAAAAATATTGAGTGGGCCATCGTGAATGAATGGGCTGAAGCATTTGGACTGCCTGTGAGTCTGCAATGACTTGTAGGTTGTCTAAATGCTTTTATTGTAGTTGCTGTAGTATTGTATATAGTTTGTAGTATATATTATTTTACTATCATATCCATATCGTTAGGATAGTGCCACTAGAATATAACTAGCAGAACTTCAATGTTTACTTTTTTTATATGCATGATAGGTTAGCCTTTGACCACTATCTCACCTGATGGTAAGTGGTGATGTGGTCGGAGATGTTGTTCAGGCTAACCTAGAGTTACTGGCTCTCAAGGACAGCTACAGAACACACCGTTAGGTGCTTCGCGACAGATTTTCAACTTGTGGGCGGTAGCTAGCCAGGCGGGCATTCGCAAAATGCCTTACCACCATGCTATAACGACTGCAATTCTAAGACAATAACCGGGACCGACGGCTTAACGTGCCCTACAAAGCACGGAAGTGCTCAGTAGTAATGTCACCAGCGGTCACCCATCCAACTCACGACAGCGGCGGGCGTTGCTAAACTTACCAATCGGTTAAGAAAAGCTAAGCAAATTTCGCTACGAGCGCTTCAAAGCACTCTCAAGTAAGTGACTGTATTGGGAATTAATATCTATAAACCTAAACCTATATTCAACACTCCTGATTCCTGAAACTCATAAGTCAGTAATCCTACAGCGACTTCATGCATTTAATATTATGTTTGTAGACCAAAGTTCCTAACATTCAAAACCTTTATCCAACAATAAGCAATATACAACGACCTCGTATTATTTATATATCTTGTAAACTGTAGGGCTCTTAGACAAACACCCCTATACAAATGACCTTTATAATCTTCAGATCTTGTGGAAAGATGGTGCAAAGATCCCCTTAAGCAATATAATAGGGGTTACTTGAGACAAGCGACCCTTATAACTTTACTATAGACTGAGGCAATAAAGTGGTGTTTTTATAGCGCTTCTGGACTGAATGTGTGGAATATTTAAGCAATAGGCAAATTTCGGGGTGATTTGTAGAGAACTTCGAAAGTCGTCTGCAAAAGATTGATTTTAGTGAAATTCTTGCCTATTTATTTTAGTAATAGCAAAACAAACTACTGGTCAAAATCTATTATTCAATTTAGGCGTCTTATCCCAGCGGATGACCAAATCCTGAAATAAAAATGATGTAATAAACTTCTCAGTTCTAATATCCGTGTTTCTTTTCTAAGATAAATGAATATTATGCAATGATGTCATTGAGAGTATTAGGTGTTTGAAAAAGCTCTTCTTTCCATCAGATGAAGTCTGGTTGATGACCGCGCACAGTCCCCTTTGACGGTTCAAGTAATACAATTGGAGCTCAGAGTTTCGACTCGAAACAGTATAGTTCCGGCGGTCGAGAGGAATAGGCATCCGATGCGAAATTGGACGACGTAGTTTCGATTCCTGTCTGGAACAAAACATGTTGTGTTCAGGTAATTTATATATTTAACTACAAATATTAGTCCTATCATATTGAAACTAATTTGTACATTACTGAACATGAACGCGGCTAATTCTCCTCACAATAATATTCTCGCAATAAATTATTGTTCTTAAAACTTGTGCCGTAACTTATATTTGGAGATAATTTAGTAGATAAGTGAAAAAGAAGATAAGTCTAAATCATCCCTAAGCCGGTAACGCTTGAAAAATCTGATCAGTTGGATTAGGTCTTCATTAGTTTCGTTTCTGCTATGCACCACAGACTAAAAAAAATTAAGTAAATATATATGTTTTAGTCTGATTCCGCTAAAATGCAGTTTGGTAATATTTACGACTATGAACGGCACTCCCAAAATTAAGATGTTTCAATTCAAATTGACATTATCCAGTAAAATTTCGTTGAATGATAAATTCTTTGCATACGTAGATGATTTTATGCTAATTGCAAAACATTTTTTTTTTTTTTTTTTTTATTGCTGATAGGTAAGCCTTTGACTACAATCTCACGTGATAGTAAGTGATGATGTGGTCGAAGGTGTTAACAGGCTTAACCTAGAATGACTGGCTCTCCAGGACAGCTGCCGGAACACACCGTTAGGTGCTTGGCGACAGATTTTCAACTTGAGGGTGGTAGCTAGCCAGGCGGGCATTCGCAAAGTGCCCTACCACCATGCTGTAACGACTGCCATCCTAAGAAAACAACCGGGACCGACGGCTTAACGTGCCCTCCGAAGCACGGAAGCGCTCAGTAGTAATGTCACCAGCGGTCACCCATCCGTCTCCTGACCGCGGCGGACGTTGCTTAACTTTGCTGATCGATTCAGAATGGCTAAGCAAACTTCGCTACGAGCGCTTCAAAAAGTAGTTATACTTTCTGAAGAACTGCTATCAACACTGCGATCCCCAAGGCCTAGCGTGGGGATTATGGCACTCTGGGATCACTCATCACAATCTTAACAAAAAATTAACGAGATTTGTTTAGCAGTCGACAATCCGACAATATTGTAAGCAGAGTGCATTACAAACGAGAAATAAAAATTAGCCAAGTGCGAGTCGGACTCACGCACGAAGGGTTCCGTACCATTAGCTATATAACATTAGACTTCATATTTTTTGTATTTGTTGTTATAGCCGCAACAGAAATACATCATCTGCGAAAATGACAACTGTCTAGCTATCACCGTTCTTAAAATACAGCCTGGTGACAGACGGACGGACGGACAGCGATGTCTCAGTAATAGAGTCCCATTTTATCCTTTAGGTACGGAACCCTAAAAAGGAATCGACTTCCAACACTGAAAAGTAATGAAATAACTTGTTGAAATCGGCCCCTGATAATATTTTGAAGTTAGTGTTTTGACTCAGTTTTTTTTTATTATTTTGGTTCGTTATTTTGGCCAATGTTTCTAAGAAAAGTCAAAGTCAAAGTCAAAATCATTTATTCAATTTAGGCGTCTACGACGCTCTTATGAAGGTCAATTACAAATTTTAATATTGAAATATACTACATTGTACTGCCACGTTCAGCAAACAAAAATTATAGAGCCACTGCGAGAAGAACGGGCAAGAAACTCGGGGCCATTCTTTTAAACGTTTTTTAACAATGTGTTAAGTACATACTATATAGTAAAATTATTACAATACTTTAATTTACATTACGTAGGTGACAGGCGCTAGCTTGGCAGAGGCGAGCTAGTCCAAGCATTTTTGTCGTTTAAGTAATCACAAACTGTGTAGTAAGATTTCTTTATCAAAATATTCTTCACATGCAACTTGAATTTTCTTTCTGTGAGCGTTGTAATATGTTTGGGCAATTTATTATAAAACCGCACACAATTGCCTAAGAAGGACCGTTTATTTGTCTTTGCTAATCTAAAACCTGGCACCGCTATTTTATTTTATTCCTAGTGGTATAATCGTGATTGTCACTGTTTGATTTAAATTTGCTGAAAGTTTTACGAACATACATAATATTTTCAAATATATACAGACTTGGTAAAGTTAAAATATTAATTTCTTTAAAAAGATCTCTCAGGGATTCCCTAGGATCCATTTCATATATGGCTCGAATTGCACGCTTTGTAAGATAAAGATTGTCTCTATCTCAGCAGCAGCTCCCCACAGCAATACACCATAAGACATAATACTGTGGAAGTACGCGAAATAAACGAGCCTAGCAGTAGCTTCGTCTGTTAGCTGTTTTATCGTACGAACTGTATATGCAGCAGAACTAAGTCTTCCGGATAGATCATGTATATGTGGATTCCACTGTAAAGTTGAGTCCACTTTGATTCCCAGAAAGACTGTCGCTTTGTCAATAGAGAGTTTATCTAAGCCAAGCTTAATGTTTGGTTCAACATAAGGAACATTTGGTAAACCCTAATGAATAAAATGTTTTGAACGCTCATAGTGTAGTTAGCTTAGCCATTCTCAACCGATCTGCTAAAGCAACGTGGCATTATTACTGAGCGTGCACGTGCTTCGTTAAGCCGTCGCCTTCGGCTGTTGTCTTAGGATGACAGTCGTTATAGCATAATGGTAGGGTATTTTACGAATACCCACCTAGCTGTCTACTACCCTCAAGTTGAAAATCTGCCGCCGAGCACCTAGTGCCGGTAATGACCATATAAAAATGAATAAAGTTATCTACAATTCAAAAAAGTATTTCCCACTATAGATGTCGGAGTTCAACGTCATTTATTTGCCGCAAAAATGCAAATCTATTTCTACCCACATTTAAATAGGAAACCCGTCTCTATTGGTTTGAAAGCTGGCTCTGTGAAAGAACCTTTCATACCGCCAGCTTTTGTGTAAAACCCGCTACGGTTACGGTGGTTACGGTCAATGGGAGGCGTTTTCAGTTTTGTATAAAGACCCCTTTTAAAAGGGGATGTGAGCTTTTTTGCATCTGCGGATGTATGGCCTTGATCTACACTATAACATCGTTTGTTATTTGCTGTGAAAACTATCAGTTGTCTATTTAAGGTTTTGGGTCTGATCGCGCACAACTAATAGTTACTTGTTATCTAAGTTGTTATTGGGCGCGAGTATTTTTCAAATATATAATCGTTAAAAATATAAATGTTTCAAAAGTACGAGACGCAAAATCACTTTACTACTGATCGTAAAACATAGGTTTTTTATATAAAATAATTAAATATAGTTGTAAGAAAAACAGATTATATCATGATAAACTATTGTTAATTTAAAAGTTGTTAGAAAGTTAACAGTAAAATACTACATTTATAATATTGAAGGCTAATTTATTTTCCCAGAACTTTTAAGGGTTCGAATTTTAAAAAAGCTTTTCCACAGTAACGGATAAATATCTCTTTTCCACGCAGATTTAGAATGATAAATATTACCTTTCCGAACCTGTGAGGTAAGTTAAGGATCGTTGATGAGATTCGGTCAAGTGATATTGAGTGTAGTTTGTCAAGTTGCTTCACTGATTGATAGCTGTACCCACGTGTTGGGGTATAATTAGTATTATGCCTGTAAGATGTTGTTCATGCTAACCTAGAATTACTAGATCTCAAGGACAGCTATCGGAATGCACCGTTAGATGTAGGCGACAGACTTTCTACTTGAGGGTAGTAGCTAGCCAGGCGGGCTTTCGAAAAATGCCCTATCACCATGCAAATGAAATGAAAGTGAATCCAGAAAAACTGATAACAACAAATTCAATTAAATGTTAATTAATTATGTCTAAATCATGGTAAAAACACAGTGTTTTTTCTGTTTGAGGCACTATAACGAATTTATTCGTCAAACGTTGCATCGAGACTGTTGAAAACTCAACGTGCGGAACTGAATGTTTACTTTTCAGATCAGCTAGCCTCAAATACGGGGATTGGGCCATTCAGGTAGTTGTGGTTTCTCCATTTGTACGTAGCAAGTATTGCTGCTAGTATGGGTCACAGAGCGCTAATCTCTACTAACCTCACTGCCGACCGAATGTCAATGGTCAATGAGACAGAACAGTGAGGTGTTTCATTTTATATACGAGTAGAGGTACCTATGTTGGGTAACTTCAGTTTTCAGTTTTATTTTAAACTAGCTTTCTGGGCGCGGCTCCGCCCGCGCGTATGACGGTTATCGCGCGAAAACATTAACCTCTTTTTGCGCAGTCAGATAAAAACTATCCTATGTTTTTTCCCGGGTCTCAAACTATCTCCATACCAAATTACATTCAAATCGGTCCAGTAGTTTTGGCGTGAAAGCGTAACAGACAGACAGACAGAGTTACTTTCGCATTTATAATATTAGTACTGAAGTACTGATTAGATTAGAATTAAAAATTAAATAGAACAATGAATATTGTTCTAATTGCAGAAATAAAAAAAATTGATGGAGCACTTAAAACCCGGCAAGTGCGAGTCGGACCCGCAAAAGCATCGTATATTTTTTCCTCGACTTCGATATAAATTTAGGTGGGAGTCCGACTGACACACGACCATATTTAATTTATGTATATTATGTTGTTTTACTTTATATAGTTTGTTTCCTTAGGGAATAAAATAATACTAAAGTGCATAATACATAATATACATATGCATATACATTCCTATATATCTTCAATACATAATAACTGAATTACGAGGTATCATCCTTGGATGTAGTATAGTTAGCATCATTGAGTTTTGATGACAAGGGTTTAAAATGGGTTTTTTTTTTTTTTTTTTTATTTTTTTTTTATACTTGATAGGTTAGCCTTTGACCACTATCTCACCTGATGGTAAGTGATGATGTGGTCGAGGATGTTGTTCAGACTAACCTAGAATTACTGGCTCTCAAGGACAGCTGCCGGAACACACCGTTAGGTGCTTGGCGACAGATTTTCAGCTTGAGGGTGGTAGCTAGCCAGGCGGGCATTTGCAATGTGCCCTACCACCATGCTGTAACGACTGCTATCCTAAGACAACAACCGGGACCGACGGCTTAACGTGCCCTCCGAAGCACGGAAGCGCTCAGTAGTAATGCCCAACCAGCGGTCACCCATCCAACTCCTGACCGCGGCGGACGTTGCTTAACTTTGCTGATCGATTCAGAATGGCTAAGCAAACTTGGTTACGAGCGCTTCAAAAAAAGTTCGTTTTTGTTTTTGCATCAAATTTTTCTCTTGAATGATTTGCGTTGATTTGCACTGCCGCAGCATTTGTGATCTCACGTGATCATTGGGCATATGTTTGGTGTTGCCAAAAACTAGAATTTGGAAACGCGACGAAAAACTTTCCTTCGGGCATCAGGAGAGAATATGATGCTTACCATGCCTGAACAATATTGAGGAAAAAGCACGAAGGAGGCTATAATTAAGTCAATTTTGGTTTGTCAATACATTTGTATGTTTTCTTAATTATTTATATTGTAGTGCCGTCTCATTACAGCCTGTAAATGCGCACTTTGAGTTCAACCACCACCAGAGGTCTCTTGCCGGGAAGGGTAATAAACGATATGAAAAAACCTTCAGCATAGATTTGTAGACAAAATGTCCGTAAATCACATGTATTTTTTCTGAATCTAATTAATGATAATCTGAAGAGGAGTTTACCTTCAAACTAACCAAAATGAGGGAAACGTTCGCTTTGTTAAACAAAACTGCTAAAACCGTAAAAGGCCGCCAGCGTGAAATACGAGAAATGAGCGATGGAGGCAGAGATGAGTCGATTTTGTATACAAACGTGCAGCGCTAATTAAGTTTGCTTGTTGGTTTGCAAATATAAACGGTGTCTGATTTTGCACGAAGAAAAATATTAAAAAAATTAGCGTATACCTAAATACTTCACTTTGAAAACTATCGCGAGTTTTATCCATATTAACTTATTATGAAACGGCTAAGACCCGCGTTATATTTAACAACTTCAACCGGGATTGTGGGTGGAACATACCGCCGGCGTGGAAAACTGGTTTGAACATCTGTGACTAATATTGTGCGCCTGGATCGTGAGACTGATACAGTTAGTGTAGGTGTCATCAACCCTTCAACTTCAACTTTAAGATTATGGCCTCTGCGGATTTTATCAATAACAGTGACAATGACAGTGAGACAAGTGACAGTTCTGACGGTGACTTGACAAATGCGGCTGAGCCGGGGCAGACAGCGCTATCGCAACGTCAGTTACGCGCTGAGGCCCGTGCTCGTCGCTTCGCGCAATCGTAACTCCCAGACGAAGGACTTCAAAACAGTCCGAAACTGGTCGGAATCTTTCCGGTAAATATAAATATAACGCGAAATGGAGAAATGGTGAGAATATTTTGAACAAATAGGACAAGAGAATCGGGACAGCAGTGGAATGAACCTGTCAAAAATCCAAAATGGCGGTTTTCATGATGGCTCCCATACAAAGAACTCCGATCCTGTTGAAGCGAGGCTGATATGACCCATAGCTTTTACACCTTTTGTTACCACGTTTTAGGCCGAGGCCGCACCACGGTTTTTTCCAGCAAGCGGTTACCGCTATAACCGCTAAACCGCCTGGAGACGCACGCAGCACGATTAAAAACCGCGCAACTACCCGCGGTTTTCACAGTTTAAAGATGGATTTCAAGAGAACAGTGTGTGTTGTTGCTCTGGTATTAAGAAATAGAAAAAGAAGACGTCAACGCAATAAGTTTATTTTTAACATTGTCACCTTTCTACCTAGCAGTTACAACATTCCTATCACTAAATTATCGCAAAGTAGTTTCGTACATTCCTGATCTTTTTTTGTACTATAATGATTTTCTGTGACAAACTTTCATAATCTGGTTCGTTTTAAACAGACTCCTCGGTAGACGACATAACTGCAATGGCGCGAAAACGACAACACAAACACTCTGCACGGCGGCTCGGCGGTCTACCGAATACTGGCCAAAACCGCCCGCGGTTACCGCATAGTGCGTGTGCGCCCACGTAGTTCATTGGATTACAATTATTTTGCTGCGGTTTTTTCCCGCGAGTCATTTTGTAACATGTCACAGTTATTAAATCAGTCGCGGGAAAAAACCGCAAGTGCGGCCGTTTGTATTAGTTTTCCTGAGTCACAAAATCACGCGGTTAATAACCGCAGCGGTTTAACCGTGGTGCGGCCTAGGCCTTAGTAAGGATAGCCATTTCAATATTCGAGTACATAGGTAACCAATGGTTTTGTGTATATAAAAATGAAAATTAAAAAGGCACGAAGCCCACTTTCAACATTGATATAACTTTTTGAAGCGTCAGTGCCATGTCGTTTTAAACTTACGTGTATATGCACACTTTCACAAGTTTTCTTACATTTTTAGAGTTAGAAGTTGGGTTCGTTTTTATTGTGTTTATTTCTTTTATTTTCTATAAACATGGGATTATGATAAACCCGCCCTTAATGGGGGAGGCTATGTGTTCAGCAGTGGACGATCCGGCTTATACTGTATACATATACTTGTAACAAATTGCGACATTGTAGATATACATAGATATATAATGAATGAAATACCTAAAACATTTTTCTAAAATTAGAGAATCGCCCCCTTAATGGAAAAAATAAACAAAACTGCTGAACTGTAAAAAACCGCCCGCGTGAAATATAAACAATGTCTGATTCTGCACGAAGCAAAATTTGAACCAGCCTTTATTAAACAAAAAACTACGAACTATATACAACACTACAGCTACTACAATAAAAGCATTTAGACAACCCACAAGCCATAGCAGACTCACAGGCAGTCCAAGCTTGTGTGCGCTAAAAAATAATATCATCAGACTATGAAGGTCCATCTAGCCTCCAACTGCGCTTACCGAGTTAAAATCCAGTTTTTAATTGCGGCAATTAGAGTATTTAAACTCGGAAATCGAGATGATGAGTTTTTTGGCCGTTATAGAACTAGGGTTGTAACGGAGCCAGTAGCCGGCCTAAGAGGCAGTTTGTCCGCACTGTGGCTAACAAGGCAGAATAGCTTTCCTCTTGTGAAGGAAAAGACCCCAGTCACCATCAGGTTGTAACTGAGGCAATTTTGCGCTGGCGGTAGCCAAGGTGAAGGTGGACACAAAATGAAATAAGCCCATTGTAGTTTAGCTATGAAATAAAATCCCTCTGCTTATAGTAAAAATCAAGAAGGGACAAATTGTATTTCACAAAAAACCGTCAGACAATTTGTTACTGAGCCTGGTAGTGGCAATAAATACGTACGCACGATGGATATAAAATCAATATGTTTTTATGTAATATCTTCGCCTTAATAAATACTCTTAATTTAGTTCGAGGTGATTTATATTATTATCAATAATATTCGATATCAGTTTATAGATATTGAAGTGTCACTATTGATAACGGTGTTGTCATCTGTGCCTTCAATGCAGTGTTTTAGATTATAACTAAATAGGCACCCAGCTGTGGGTGCCAATTTAGTAATAATGGACAAAACTCGCGATTTACTTTCTAAGTAAAGTGTTTTAGATTGTCCGTCAGATTTGAATGCACACTTTCTGTTTGTGGTAAGCTCTGGGAACTTATGCTCAGTTCATCGTCCACAGAATAACCTTACACACATATTGCCCTTAAAAAGCCTCCGTGATAACTTCTTTAAAAACTTGCAGGATGCGGACAATCAGGCGAAGTTCACTTACAACCCTAGATGAAACACAAATTGCAAAAGATTTACGTTTTCTGAAATGAAATTAGGTTTTTGTTAATCACTGCCCATTTTATGATTGTTATTTACGATTGCACGGTAGTGGAGCATTTTGTGAATGTTTGGTTACCTACTACCGACTGCTAGCTAAGTACCTTAATGTAGATAACCTATCGTTAAGCACTATAACATTCGTTATAGTGCTTAACGCTTTTCTGTACAGTTTGGAGGGAAATGAGAAAGATCGGGAAATCACATGTTTATAATCTAATTTTTACTTTAAAACTTAATGAAATAGAAAGTTGATTTTTTTGTAAAGTGAAGATAAACAACAAATTTTCAGACAAAAATCAAAAGAGTAGAACATAATTTATTTTCAAAAGAAAATTACCACATAAGACCTAGAACAATATGCGCTTCTCAGACATGATTTAGTATAAAATTAAAACGTCATTTTGAAACTGTTACAATTGCCATCCATTCAGTTACCTTGGAATGTAGAGCAGTCAATTTGTCCTAGAGACATAAATGGGCGCGTCCTTCCGTGATGGATGACGGTACACTATTGGACACCCTCCTTTACGTCGTTGGGGACCACGAGGAAATTGCGAAGGACAAACCCTTCATCAGATCTTACGAGCTCTGCATGTATAAAGAAATAGGGTGGAAATAAAATTGAGAAACTGAGAGCCATCTGCGATTCTGTGATACATTCATCATAAACCGGAAGACATCTTCTTCTCGTTTATCATTTTTCTACCCTTTTCTTCCGTATTTGGGATCTTCATAATATGACAATATGAGGCTGTCAACGGAAGAAGATATTGTTAGAAAGTTTAGCCCTCAGATTTAAGGCCTTTTTGTTGCCAATAAGAGAAACTACGAGTACAATAAGAGAAAGTGTACGGCAGAAAATCTAAGCACCCTTGTTTCACAAGATTCGTTTTTCAAGTTATAGTAAGTTGTTTTTTTATATCTGATAGGTAAGCCTTTGACCAAAATCTCACCTGATGGTAAGTGATGATGTGGTCGAAGGTGTTAACATATACATAGAATTACTGGCTCTCAAGGACAGCTGCCAGAACACACCGTTAGGTGCTTGGCGACAGATTTTCTACTTGAGAGAAGTCACTAGCCAGGCGGGCATTTGCAAAATAAATGCAAAGGGTAAGAAAATGTACAATTGATTGTTTTCTGACCTGCCGTGCTTCTAACAACTAACATTATGAGTAGGGGAGAATTGGGGGTTCTGCATCTGCATCGCTCTCGCTTCGCTCGAGCTCGCGATGCATGACCCCCAATTCTCTCCGTTATATAGATCACAACTGGCATTCTTCTTGATATCAATGGGCTAAGTTCGGATCGAGCTGTTTGCACAATCGTCCATCCTTATTGTAACTTTACAAGATTTAAGGATTCTAAGAGTGCTTATGCATTATTTAGTATGTTTTTTATATAGGTGATGGCCGAATTTGTTGACATTCATGTTTGAATGATTCTTAAAGACTAAACAAATATTCGCAACGCTTAGTCATTTTATTCTTTAATTATACCAGCTTCTTTTAACTCTTCTATGATTGAAATAATTTCATTGTCATGATTACTGTTACCAGCATCTCTAGATGCCACCAAAAGCATAAGTCTTTCAATTAATTCATTAGGATCGTCCCAATAAATAAAATCTGTATTTGATTTATAGGTTTTTTTAAAACTTGGGGATTTAACTCCAGTTCCACGCTTGATAGCTTTGTTTTCCACTTCATCTCGATCAAAAAATAAGGGTTTTATAATTTGGCAGTACTTCATGCTTTTGTCTCCTCTTATTTGGCCTAAACGATTAAAATCTCTTTTGTGAGCATTAGTATTGTGTAACATATCTTTATAAACTATTTTATCTCTCTCTGTTACCAAATTTAAATCCGGCTTTTTTTTAAATAAAAGTTCCTTAATACCAGGTGTCATTTCGTAGTTTATATTTCCAAGGGTCATTAAAGAAATTTCATTGTCGCTAGAAGTTTTACCAAAAACCTTAAAAGAGATTGGTATGTTTCCCATGAATAATTGCTTGTTTTCATCCCGTACTCCAAATGGTACATTTAATGTATTATTTTCATCAAGCAAATTTTGTTTTTCTAATATTGATAGAAGGGGAGTGTCTAAATTGGTTACTTTTTTTTCATTTTTAAATGGCGTTGAATGTATTTGTTTTTCTGATTCACTATCGGTTAATGTATTTTCACTTTTAGCAGAGTTATAGCTTTGAAATTTGTCGTCGGGTGAACCGTTGGAATAATTACACAGTGATGAATCATTTGTATCAAAAGTGCATTTAATATCACTTTTATATGAATTAGATTCAGCCATTTTATTAAGAGGATCAGTGAGAGGTTTAAATATTTTATTTAAATTTAAGTTTGTGTTGTCTTCTTCATCCTTTATTTGTTTTATTTTGTTTTTAATTGTTTTAACTGAGGCGAGTATTTGGTGTTTCCATTTTTTTTCCATGTTTTATAACGATGTTACCACATCCATTAAATTATAAGAAATGATGACTTTAGTAGTTATGACTTGTATTTAAATGAAATCAATCGAACTTAATAAATGTATCAAATCCACTTCTGTATCTACCATTATTTAATTCACTATATTTATCTATAATTAAGAATGAGTGCGGATAAGTCCATGTTTTTAAACATATGTTTTTAAATTTGGACCAATCAATGTCTGAATTAACATGTTCATTATAAATATGTTTTAAATTTATATCATCCTGTTTAAAAATTATTAAAAAGTTTGCATTATCTCGTATTAATTGTTTTGGTATTTTCGAATAAGTTTGGGACAAGTAAAAGCAATCTATATTTTTATGCCGTCCCATTGAAAAATAGTTACGTATATTTGTCTGATTCTCGCATGCCACATCGTCAAAAATAAAAACAGAATTTGGTAAAGCAATATCCGGGTCAATAACGTCTTTGTTATCATTAAATATGTTAAATTTTATATCTGGAATTTGATTCAAGATTTCATTTAAAAAGCAGTATTTTGGTTGAAATGTGGTTTTTGAATACAGATAAACATTCTTAAATTTTAAGCCGTTTTTATGTAATAATAAGCCTATCATTACATTGGTCTTTCCACAATTAGATGGACCGCAAATTAGACAGCGAATCGTATTGGGAAGTAATACGCTATGTCTGTTAATTCCGGAATGTGATTTTACTTCTATGTTGTTAATTTCTAAAGTTGTGGGTTGCTTTATCAACCTCATAATGATATCTGACAATACTGTATAGGGTATTTATATTAAATAGATAAATCATTACAATGTCCATTTCTATTGATCGAATGTTAGCGGTTCTAATGTTTGCTTTCCAAGAAATTTAGCTTTTAAAAACAACCTTTGTCCACGTGATCTATTACCAAAAAAGGTAAGTACCTAGTTATATTTTAGTTATTATTTTTGTAATACTTATTAATTCATTGTTGCACCAGCTCCACTGTATAGCAGACAAATTTGCATTGCACTGTTGGTTTACATATATCCTGATTTTGGTAAGTGTTTATTTTAACTTTTTACTAATAATATCAGTTAAAACTAATTGGTAGTTCATATGAAGGTTAATTTAATAAGTATTATTTTATTTTGTTACAGAAACAATGACAAGCATAGTTTTTGCTGACGCTGATCCTTTCTATCTACAAGAGGCTCAAGACATGAATTTAATCTGGAACAGTCATGAACACGATAGAGATATTGTTCGAGAAAATAAAGAAACCAATACAAAAAATAAATCATTCAAAACAATTCATAAGAAAGGAAAGTTAAGTTTTAAGAAAAAAATATCACCAGATTCATCATTCGTTGTCAGAAAAATACCAGGAAAAGGACATCACTTAATAAAAATTGAAATCAGTGAAATTAACACCCTAGCAAGTGATGATTGTTGTGTAAGTGTGCAGTATGTAGTTGAGGATAAATATGATAACATTTTAGACGCAACGCAAGATTTAATAAGTAAGATGACAAAAAAGTTATGTGTCCCAGAACCTTTATAAATCTATCTAATTGTATTTATTGATATTTTATTTTATTGTAATATTATTGAATATATAACCTAATAAACATAGTTACGAGTCACGTACTTGTTTTATTTATCTTGCTTACGCAGGGTTTACCTACACATTATTTCGGTGACCGATGTAAATCTGGATTCGGTCGAACACTAACAATAATCTTATAAAATCAGACAGGAATTAGGATAGGTTAAGAAAAATGCAAGGAATGATATTTTATGCGATTTCAATTTATTTCATATATATTTCACATATATTATATATAGCAAATTATAACTTTTACCAGTAAATCAAGACTTACAGACTATATAACTTTACAAATGTATTACTTATAAATATATATATATATAGTTATTATGTTAGGAATTATAGTAAACATTTACCAAAATAAAACGGTTTTCAGTTGACAAGATATATAATTTTGTCATTATTTACAGTTCAATGTTGCTTTTAAATGTCACTTTTATTATTATGATATATTTCTAATATAATACAATATTATTATAATATATTGCTGTAATGTCCCCAAGGTACAGTTTTTACTATATCTTTCGTGATCTGTCTCTTATCATCTGATTTATTTAAAATCAATTTATTCAACCTCTGAGTAAATATTTTATGATTAATTGATTTAATAATGTACATACTATCTCTAAAATCAATATTCCTAAACAAACATCGTTTATATTTTGCCATGTCAAGTTTCCTCGTTACACATTTTTTTGTGCCTTTGGCTTTCTTAAGTGAAGATGTTTCAGTATTTATGCAATAAAGTTTTGCGCGAAGTCCTGTGAATTCTGTAATTAACTCACCAGCCATTTCATCTTTAAAATATCCAGGTTGTTTAATATTAACATGAGGTATACCATATACATTATCTTCTTTAAAATTACTAGTGTCAAAGTATTGTAGGTTAAGTTTCATATCCTTGTAGAAATCATCAGTCCTTATCAAATATAAAAGACTATCAGTATCTGTGTAGCAAAGGCATATATTTTCTCCATACATTTTTTTCATAATCGCGTAATGGAATCTATATAAATGTCTCTTCGCGAGTTCTAGAACAGTAAAGCCAATATATATTGGTCGGTCTAGATTGATTTGTGTTGGCTGCATTTGAATAGCTACCAAATTTTCTGTAAAAATCGAGAGATTCATAAAATTTGGCGCACTTATATATTTTTCAGCGCCGCAAATTTTATTAGTTCTGTTAGAACAATCTTTCCATACATTAACTAGTTTTACATCAACTTGATTTCTTTTGTTTTCTATCGTTTTACCAAATATAGAGTTATTCTGTTTTTTAAAAAAATCCCTTTCAAATTCGGAAGTTGCATTTTGTCGCAACAATGTGTTTAATTCAATGTAAGGTTTTAGAAATTGTTTCTGATCGAAAGCCAATACTCTGTGTATTTTTAATAGTACAAGTCCGTTTCTCAAACATTCTTTTAAATGAGTATAATGTATGACATATTTATATTTATTATGTAGGTTTGCTATTAGCTTTTGAGATTTTCCATTAGGCGGAATACATTTTTCTGGCGCGAATGGTAAATCAGAATGATGATCATGTATTTGTGGAGGATATTCAAGGTCCACTTCAAGTATGTATCCGCGATTGTTACTATCTGGTATCGATTCAATGTTGTTAAGGGTTTTAATTTCGTCTTCATTTAGAAAGGAAAAATTATTGGTAGGAAGACATTTCATCATCGTATATCCATAAAGATTTACACAATCGAGGTACATTAGATAAGAATTGGGCTCGTATTTATTGTAATTAGACAAATATTTATTATTTGCTTTAGCATTTCTGAGAGAACATTGTGCTAAACCTCCTCTAATGCCTTTTTCAAGCATTTGATACATTTCAACATCGGAAATTAAATCAAGCTCAACTTTTGTAAACAATAACATGGCATCCCAACTTAATGAAGGTGATGATACATAATGACAAGGATCTAAGTTGTAGTAAGTCAAGCTCATTGTTCTGAATTTTTCAAAAACGTCACATAATAATAATACATCGCATTTTAAATATAAATCGGTGTACTCCCCTAAATCTTTTATGTTAAATTCATTCCAAATAGTTTGCGCATGTTCGTAATCTTTATCTGATATATCTTCAGAAGAAAGCCTATTAAAAAAACTACTCTTGTCAGGAAGATTTGGTTCATTATAGCGTTCCATCGAATTCAAATAATCATAGCAATATACTCCTTTTTGACACAATAAATCAAACGATTTACTATCAGGATAATATTTTTTTAAATTTTTAAAGTCACTTTTCTGCAGTGTTTTTACTAACTTATCCAAGCCGCAACTAAGAAAATTGAACGAATCAATAAATTTCAACTGAGCGGCATTGTTGGAATCAATTGGTATAAACTTTGTGATTGATATGTATTTTTCCTTTGTTTTTGAAATAAGATTAATACGTCCTATGATCGCAGATAGCTCGGTAATAAATAAATGACAGTCATATCCGGAAAGATTGTGGAATATGATTGGAATAAATTTACATGTCCTAGCATTCAAATTACATCCCACGTGACTCGGACCTAAATAAGCTGAATCAAAATGATCGTGGTCTGCGCATTTTACGTCATCAGCTACAAATTCCTTTTTACACAAGTGACAGATGGTAGCATGTTTAAACGATGCCAGCTCATTTTCAGTTAGCGGCATCATTTCATGTTTAATTGATATAATTTGATATAATTCCATTACATCATTAGTTAGAGCTTCAATAAATTTTTTTACACAATTTGGGCCCCGATAAGACACAAATTTGTTTAGACTCGGTTTAGACTCACAGCATATGTAATAAGCAAAGCAAGTCGCTTGATGTATTTGCACGTTCTCAACATGTTGTGATTTGCTTTTATCCGAATATTCTTTAAGCAAACTTTCAAAATCACCATATATTACGAAAGGAATTCTACGAGTTCGTTCAACATGCGAAAATAATAACTTACTACCTGGTTGAGGCAGAATTGTTTTTACTCTAGCGCAATCGTGATTTACCAGTTTTTCTTGCGATGGAAAATAAATAAAACATTCGTCACACAAAAAAATTCTGCATTTATGTTGTGTAAGTTGTCTATGTACAAGCTTTCCGAAATCTTTTATCAAACAGAAATGGTTTTTCCCGTTTATCTCAATGAGGAGCAGGCTAATATGCGTCAACTTACGATGTTTTGTTTTGTAGAGGGGACCAGATACTATATTGTTTTTATCCAAACCGTACATATTTACCGAAATTAAAGGATTTATCTTTTCGAATATTTTAATATCATTTAAACTCAAAGGAAAAGTCATTCCTGAAGTGTTCAGAATATGTTTATAATGTGGATATGACGACACTCTATTTGGATTATTTTTTGCTGGATACATATGCGCAATTATGCTCCATAAGAAACATCGATCATCTTTGTTTTGAATGTTTAAACATGATTTGGTGTTTTGAATTTCTCGCGGCAATTTCACGTATGAGCCCGCCCGTAATGGATTGTATTGATTAATATTTAATTCTAAATGACTGATAGAATTTAGTGTCCAACCACTCCCCGACATTTCGAATTCTGAACATTTCGTTATCAGCTTTTGGACACATGTTTTATAAAACGATATCAAATCAGAGTTGTAAAAAATCTTTACAAATGGCACATTAAATGACTTAAGGGCTTTTTCATCATTTTTAGGTAAATAATATGACACAAAAAATTCCATGTTGACTTTTAATGCATTGTGTTGGATCAATGATTTTTTTATTAATTGTAAAACTGAAGTAGAGGCTTTATTCAAAAATTCCTCAGGCAGCATATTATTCGAAATAGGGTTTATTTTATAACTTACAATTCTAGATTTAAATGCACTAGCTATAATCTGCACATCTGGGAACTCAGAGTTGATCAAACAGTTTGATTTATGAATACTACTTTTATAATGCGACGAGATACGAGACACCTCAATATTACACTCTCTACAATATACCATTTTGCCTCACTTGTTCCTTAGTAGGTATACTTGATAACAAACTTGAACTGATAAAAAATATTAAAAAATATAGGTAAATATTTGAGGTATTTACTTAATATAATAGTTGCATGAATTGATATGAAGCGATTAACCTGCCTAGATGTCGGTAATAATATAAATGCATAGTTTCGTAATCTGAGATTTAATTTTACTGTTTGCAATTAGTTTTCAGTAGTATATTTCAGTATTTCAGTTTCTATATTTAAATTTTTCAATATTCCAATATTTCAATATTCCAATATTTCTCATTTATAGTTTTGCTGTAAATAAAACAATCATTAGACATAACATAATAATAACCAGTTAAAATTTTATTCATGAAAATAAAACTTACATTTGTTGATTAAAAAGTATTGTAAATGCTTTCCTATTATAAGGTATAAATAAAATAAAGATAACAGTTAAGTAAAGATAGCTAGATAAAAGTGAAATAATTGAATATTATTGCGTCAGTATGTTAGAACATATTGTTCATTGCGGTATCATGGGATACTTAAATGTATAGTTTGGTAATCCTAGTTTGCAATTTACTGTGTAGATATTATTATAATGTTTGCAATTAGTATTTCAGTTTCTATATTTCAATTTTTCAATATTTCAATTTTCAATATTTCAATATTTCAATATTTCTCATTTTTAGTTTTGCTGTAAATAAAACAATTATTAGACACAAAATAAGAATAACCATTTCAAATTTTATTCATAAAATCTAAAACTAACATTAACTAATTCAAAAGTAGTATATATGCAAGTAATTACCTATTATAAGGTAGAAATAAAAATATCAAGGTAATATAATAAAGTAAAGACAAAATGAAACAATTGCGATTGTACCAATCTGTTAAAACATACTGTTCAATGTAATTTCATGGGATACATTATTGGCTGTATAGCCTTGAATTCATTTTTCCCGGCTTCTACAAGTGTTGACAATGCGCGCCATACAGGTGTTTGGGTGTCAGTACACAATTTTAAAGTAACCAGGGCTCTTTTCCAACGTTCTTCGCTAGGCTGACATTCAGCTTCTCGGGAATTATAGACCCTTAACTCGACGTAATACTCCCCGCCACGTGTGAGATCTCGTTGTGTTGTATACCCGCTCGTTCCGCGCTGTGAAAAGAAGCTCCGCAATGTAGCCGCACGCGCTGGTTTCACCTTGCTGCTTTCTCCGATCTCCTGAAAAAAAATCAAACAAATAATAAGTGACCTTCATACGTAACAGTTTATTGATATAACTGCTGTAACAAAAGTAAGTTACATAAATGTTTACAAAAATAATCTAGCCTGCATTAAACAACGCTTATCCACCATCGTAACTAAAAAAATACCCTGCCTAAGAGGGCCATGGTGCCGTAAACAATCATCACACACACACACTGAGTATCACACCCATAAAAATAAGTAAACGAGCGAATAATATTTTTTCATTACCTGTGTAATCGAGGGCTGCGCCAGAGGTAATTCTACGTCATCCGTGTCCGAGCCAAAGAAATGGGATGTCGTCAACAGTTCTGTTGACACCGCCGCTGGCAGTTTTTTCTTTCTCGATGAAGACCCAGCGCCGCTGCTAGCCGTCCGTTTCTTTGATGCGCCTCCGTCTTTCTTCTTTTCTTGAGCCACCTTTTTTGCAGGAGGTTGTGGTGTAGGTGGAGGTGCTACAGGCTCGGACCCCGCCGGTGTTTCGTCGTCCGATACATCAATCTCATCGGCCCAGAAAGGATTTTGCGACCAGCCCGGCCTGAAAGCAATAATTTAAAATAATTATAATAGAAGATAACTTCGCAACGAGTTAACACAACATTGTTTCTGAACATTGTTTTAGCCTAGCATAGCAAAATGCTTTATAAATAAAAAATCCATGAGTTAACACAAGTTAGTTTGCCGATCAACACAGGTACCTAAGTCACATTACACTTTATACGTTTACATCCTCACACTCACAGTCCACACTTAGTTCAATGACTTGTATAGCGGGTGCCAGAAACATTCACTTCACTCATAATCTCACCTTGAACCAGAAATACAAATTTCCCTTGGGGAAGTAAATTGAGCTTCTGTCAGGAATCGAACCCGAAACTCCCGGTGTAGAAGGCAATTACTTAACAACTACGCCAGCATGGCATCTAATTTTTTTCACCGAAGTTATAAGGCAATTTGCACTCACTAATAATTCATTCATACTAACAATAAATACTTTAAGGTCACTTACTTACATAGTTAGGTTCCTTGAAGTTCCGAATATGTAAATAACTGCACTTTTTTTGGATGCTGGAGCGTCGTCGCCCACCACTGAATATCCGCTTTTAAATGTAGATGCACCAAATCAGTCCTATTTATAATCTCATTTTATAAAGATGCATTCACAAGTCGAATCTTGACTAAAACGTACAAAAATAAAAAAACAGAAAGGTTAAAGTTTTAACGATTGTATACCTTAACGATCTTGTAAACAAAGTTCATTTCATCTTGTCAACCGATAAACAAATCTGAATGAGACTTTATGCTGTCGTCAAGGGATGTAAAGCGATGACTGCTGCACATTCTCGAGCAACTGGAGACAAAAATCCTATAAGGAAGTGGCAGGTACTTATACCAATTACGAGTCTTTTAAATTACAGATCTCACTTAACTGGTAAACAACATATTTCAATTGATCACCAGTAATGAGAGAACCTCTCGAATAAAACAATGCTTTTTATGAAAATCCTTATAACTAAATCTTTTAGATATTAGTAGCGAAACAAACATCAATAAGTCGATTTGTATTTTTTGACGATACTAAAAATGTATTGCTACTTAAGTAAATATTTAAAAATCACATAATGTTCTGATCACTACTGTTACCTATTTAGTATTTTTATTAGACATTAATATGTAGGTACCTACGTTAAATTTTAACCAAAACGTATATTATAATTTTAATTATGTAAAATCATGAAACGAAGGTTGTATCTTTGAACCATAGGCCGTCATTTATTTATTTATTCATTATAATCAATCTCTTTTTTAACTTTTTTTATTTTCTATACAAGATGATTACTACAAAACATCAAAAGAACCAAAAGCCCGTAAAGTAACCTATGGATAGTGACAATGGAGTCTTATCGCTAAGAGAAATTCTTTTCAGAAATATTTGTATCGATATAATCACAGTAATATTGTTGTTTGCTAAGAAGCTATTTAATAGTATAGATAGTGAAAAGTATAGATATCTTAGAAAATACTAAAAACAAAAACTTTTAAACTCATAGCCCACACTAAATTCATAGACTTGTATCTTAGGTGCTAGAAACATTCACTTCTTCACACACACACACACAATGACACCCAGAACCAGAAGTGCATATTTTCCTTGATGAGGAGATTTATGCTACTGTCGGGAATCAAACCTAGTACCCGCAACATAGAAGACAAGAACTTACCAACTACGTCAACATGACAGTCTGACTAATCGTATCTTTGATAAAAAAATATGACGAAAAAAATATCGTTGAATCACGTACGCTAGAAAATCCAAATATAGGCTGACTTGATAGCCTAGGTACATAGGACTGCACATATCATTGACATGAGTACAAAATAATAAAATGTAATAATCATAAAAAGTCCCCACTTTATACGTACTCGTACGTACTCTAGGTAACATACCACGGCTGTATAACCCACACTTAAATCGGGATACTATATACCTATGCCTTATAAATGTGTCGGTCGCATCTGTTTCACTAGACAGACAAAGTATTATGTTCTGAACTGATCTGTCTTGAACGGTCTAAAATAAAATGAACTGCTCAGATAAACAAATACAGACTGACCAGATAAAACGATAGCGGTTTATAAGCTAGAGGGAACCTCGCTTTTTTTAATTCAGTGCGACGAATATAGTGAGCGAACATAATACATGTTGTAAAATGCGCTAACGAGACGATTATAGAGAATAAAAACATCTGACACATGATCCGTGCGCAAACAAGTTGTCGGTTCCCTTGTAATTACAATACTACTTATTAATCGTATGTTTGATGTGGATTGGATAGCAGATAATCGAGAGAATTGGGGGTCATGCATCGCGAGCTCGAGCGTAGCGAGAGCGATGCAGATGCAGAACCCCCAATTCTCCCCTACTATTATGATTTCAGAGTATTAAATAAGACTCAAATCAGCGTCCCCCGATTTTGCGCCGGTTGCCTATACTACTCGAATAATCGAGCATGTTCATTTGTGACAAAATTTTGAGGTCTAACTGTATTACTTTAACTGTTATAGGGGACGGTGCGTGGTCATCAACAGATTACTCTAGAGTGGGTGTGATTGAAAGAAGCGCTTTTTCAAACAATGATATTTAGAAAGAAGAGAAGGTGAAAGAAAGGGAGAACAATGATATTTAGAAGAAGAGGGTGGTCGCTAGCCAGGCGGGCATTCGCAAAATGCCCTTTCACCATGCGAAGCTTTCGAATATATGCTGGTAAGATTTGACGAGCAATATTAGAGTTATCTCTAATAATTAAATATGTATATTATGTAATTGGCTTTTGTCTACACTACATTGTTGATACTCTCATTGTCCCTTGTCGATTTAAAATAAATTAAAAAGTTGTATACACTTGTAGGGTATATTAATTTTATAACATTTTTTTTGCTTTAGATTATTTTCTGTTTGAATTCGTTTGAAGAATATCTTATGTAAAACTTTTAGTGATGCATAATATAACTGCTTACATGAATGATTGTTCACTCGTTCACTCTATTATTCACCATCGACAAGAATTGCAATTAAAGTAATTACTTTTTTCAGTTATTTCAGTGTTACTTTTATATTACTTTACCGTATTTTTTAAATGAAATTCTCGTGAGTTTCACTCATATTTATATATTAAAAAAATCATCATAAGATTGAATGAACCAGTTGAAAATCTGTCGCCAAGCACCTAACGGTGTGTTCCGGCAGCTGTCCTTGAGAGCCAGTAATTCTAGGTTAGCCTGAACAACATCTTCGACCGCATCATCACTTACCATCAGGTGAGATAGTGGTCAAAGGCTAACCTATCAACCATAAAAAAAAAAAGTAGTGCTATCGAAAAATCATCAAAATCGGCGGTACACAGTTTTTTCGTACTTTTCAGTGCTGGTCTTTCGTGTAGTTACAGAAATGTGTGTGTGTGTATGATAAACAAAACATATTGTACAGATCCTTAATACCTTAGATAAAATTAAAAAGTATAATCAATATGTTAACATTTTTACAAAAAAAAGCCGACTTTAAACAAAAAAATATTCGAAAACAAAAAAATCACTCAACATCGTATACAGATTTTTATTCATGTTACATCGACAAATGAAAATGAGAACCTCATCAATGTTTTCGAAGCCTATTAAATACGCACTATTAGGGATAACTGAAATACTTATCATCAGATCTCACTGAAATTTAAATGGGACTACACGAGAAGCACCAGCTTTCGAATGAAAGAAAAATCAATAAAATCGGTACAACCAGTAAAACGTTATGAGGAAACACAGCAAAATACAGTCAATTTGAGAACCTCATCCTTTTTTGAAGTCGGTTAAAACATTGGTTCTGATGATGGGACAGTGGTTAATGATTGTAAAGCAGTACAATATGCTTGACCATGAATTTCAACGAAGTCCACATCGACGTACATTTCACTTTCAATTAATAAAAAGGCCTTTTCTACTTTCCATAACCTTTCAATGTAACTCACGTCACTCGTTTGTCAACGGGATATAAATTGACGTGAGATCCCGCAGTGAGTGATAGTGGGTTACAACTGACCTAGCTACAACTCCGTCCTTTGTTACCTTGCTCTTGATGTGTGGGACAAATTGATCCTTTTGAAACGTGAAGGAATTAGGACGGTTTGTGATGTGCTTGAGAAGAAGACGTAGTTTTGTTGAAATCTGTTTGTTGAAGCAGTGATGGCTCAGTGGCATTGGCTATGGACTGCCGCGCAGCAGGTCCATGGTTCGAATCCTGCCGCGGGCTTCAACTTCACCGCTTGGTGGATCGGCATTTTTCCAAATCCCGACTGGCTAGCGACCACCCTCAAGTTGAAAATCTGTACTTGAGAGCCAGTGAAATTACAGGCACATGCGGCTTAACAGCTATGTTTCAAGGTGACGGGCGCAGTGCAATTCGTCGCTTGTGACGAAATGCATATGTTATAGGCAGAGGTAACCGCTTAACATCAGATGGGCCTTGAGCTTGTTCCGTCACAGTAAAAAAAATCATAATTTTTGTCTAAAGGAAATATATTGCTTCTGAAGGTATATCCACAAAGCCAAAGGATAACACTACATAGTATAAAACAAAGCCACTTCCCGCTGTCTGTTTGTCCCTATGTATGCTTAGCTTAAATCTTTAAAACTACGCAACCGATTTTAATGCGTTTTTATGGATATAGTTATTCAAAATAAAGGTTTACCTATGTATAATACATGCATAATATAGATAGATCGATACATTTTATTTGTATATCATAAAAAAAACAACAGAAAATTAACATACATATTATGTATACAAAGGGCGGTCTTATTGCTTAAAGCAATTTCTTCCAGACAACCAAACAGAAAGGATTGTACAAAATGTGCCAGGTTGACATTTTACTAGGTAAACATAACATTTATTCAGGAAGTATTTAAATTAAAAAAAAAAAAACTATATTAAACATGTAATAAATAAATATAAAAACAATTTATATACATATAAAAATGGCTTATATATATATATATATATATATATATATACCTATAAATATATACCTATACATATATACATATGTGTATCCAAATACTATTTTTTTTATTTTTTTTATGCTTGATAGGTTAGCCTTTGACCACTATCTCACCTGATGGTAAGTGATGATGTGGTCGAAGATGTTGTTCAGGCTAACCTAGAATTACTGGCTCTCAAGGACAGCTACCGGAACACACCGTTAGGTGCTTGGCGACAGATTTTCAACTTGAGGGTGGTAGCTAGCCAGGCGGGCATTCGCAAAGTGCCCTACCACCATGCTGTAACGACTGCCATCCTAAGACAACAACCGGGACCGACGGCTTAACGTGCCCTCCGAAGCACGGAAGCGCTCAGTAATAATGTCACCAGCGGTCACCCATCCAACTCATGACCGCGGCGGACGTTGCTTAACTTTGCTGATCGATTCAGAATGGTTAAGCAAACTTCGCTACGAGCGCTTCAAAATACTACTTACAAAGCAAATATAATTAGCAATAACCAAGAAAATAGATTAGCTCACAGTGAACAGGTAAAATTCGTTGACTCTATTTTTGAAAATGTAAAGTGACTGAGATTTTTGAATCAAGACTTACTGTTTCATAAAATAGAAGACAAACATTGATAATTTTAGAGGTTTCTAATGTGATGTCGTAAATAAAAACGCTTGCGCTTACATTGCAAACGCTGGCTGAACCCTACGAGATAGACCAAAATAATGTACTACAGTATTATACACCTTAAAAATGGCTACAAAATAGTCCGCAATCGTATATGT
The DNA here is from genome assembly GCA_963854805.1 of Plagodis dolabraria. NCBI lineage: Eukaryota > Metazoa > Arthropoda > Insecta > Lepidoptera > Geometridae > Plagodis > Plagodis dolabraria. The sequence goes on from OY978459.1 coordinate 25,231,692, forward strand.
CTGTCTCTTAGGAATAACCCACAATAACCATTCTTTTACCTTTACTTTATACCATAAATAATGGCTTATTTACGAAGCGATTTTAAGCAATACAGCATTAACCGTTATCCAAATCAGTACCTTAAATACATTGTGCATCTTATATAGGTCAATATGGCCCTTACAACGTGTTATTTAAATGAATATTCTCTAAGCCGGGGCGGGTCGCTAGTAATATATACATATGTATATAATATATGTATATATTACTAGCGACCCGCCCCGGCTTCGCACGGGTGTAATTCTGATACTAAATAATCTGTAATATCTTAGAGAATATTCATTTAAATAACACGTTGTAAGGGCCATATTGACCTATATAAGATGCACAACAATGTATTTAAGGTACTGATTTGGATTTTGAATCTGATTTGGAGTATATATATATATATATATATAAAGGCACATGGCCGATATCAGGATCCTTATTAGAAGCCTCCATGTTCATACACGGGCGTGGATTATCGGGCGAGAGGAATAGAAACCACGATTTTAGCACAATACACTCTAATCAACTATTTTACAGTATTTCCACAAAATATCACTTCAAACGCAGTCTCAATACTTAAATTAACGATATACGAACGACACTCCGCCGAACACGTAATGCGCATGCACGATGCAAACCGATTTATTCGCTAAAAGCCTTAAACTTCAACCACCATCTTCGTTTGCTTGCCGCACGTTGCCCATTAGCGTCCGGAGTCGTGTCAGAGTGGAGTAACGTCAACTGTCATCGCAGCTGTCACTGTCAGTTACGTTCCTCGCCACCCTAAAATAATCGACGCGCCGTCACGGCCGGACTGACATTCGCACGTCCTCGTGCATTCGCTGGTGTAGGTACAGCCCTCACTCCTCAGTTAATCTGCAAAGATGAAACATAGCTGGAACACTCATCATCGCTCGCCTATTCCTGACACTGTATCCCAATTCGTTACTCAATTAGTTACTCGTTAAATCTCATCTCAACATCTGTCCATCACGGCACGTCGGATCACAATACACTGGACCGGACAACCAACTCTGGCGTCCCTTCGACCAGGCCACATCAAATATCAACCCAACACCAGCATAGCGATATGATCCGGAACTTCGGCCAGTATAAGCCAGTCCCTTAGACCGTCCGCTAGCTGCACACGACAGGCACACTCTGTGCCACACACAGGCCGCACACGAGTATTGTAGACTGACTATTAGGACATCGACCCATATGAGCCAGTCCCGTAGACCAGCTATTCTACCGTCACACAAACACACATGTAAAAGCCCACCTGGAGACATGAGAATTAACATGGACAGTAAACTGGGATTCACATATAAAGTAGGTACTCACAACTCATTATTACTCGTCACGCTCAGAGGCAGAGAGGGTTCCAGAGCTAGCGGTAAGAGTGCAACTAGATACCGAGACTGTATCATTATCATCATCATCAGATGGCACCACTTCAGTCTCTTGACTATGGACCGCCGTCTCGGCCTCCTCCGAGTCGTTTATTAAGCAGGCGGCTGCTTCAACTAAACCATCATAGCCTCCGGGTACTGCACGCAAATTTTCGTGAGCATATTTGTATGTTCGATTAGACCCATCAATGTCTCTTAGCTCGTACCTATCGTTATCTAAAACTCGGGTGACCATAAATGGACCTCTATATTTTCGCTTTAATTTGGTCTGATTACGTTCGCTACATTTTATGAACACGAAGTCGCCTTGAGAGAAGGGTTTCACGACTGCCCTACCGCGGTTGAAACGATTTGTATCCGACTCCACCGCCTTCTCAATGTTTTCGGAAGCATTCTTTCGGATCGAGTCTAAATCCAAACGAGGCTCAGGTTCTGGGTTAGGGGATATACTAGACATGCCTAATGACTGTGCTCGCGTACCGAACATTAGTTCCGTGGGTGTGTAGCCCGTTACTCTAGAACGGGTACTATTTAGTGCGAGTTGGACCTCGGGAAGCTCGTCACGCCATGTCTTGTTCGGATCATTCTCTACAATTGTAAGCAAGCTCTTCAAGGTGCGCATAACCCGCTCCACCTGGCCATTAGCTCTGCTAGAGCCAGTAGCAATGAAATGGAGCTCTATGCTATGGTCACTACAAAATTGTTTGAAGTCTGCACTAATGTAACATCTACCCTGATCTGCTACAATTCGCTTGGGAGCACCGAAAAGACAGACCGCTTTTTTAAGAGCTTTTATGGCGCTAGCCGCATCGAGTGAAGCGGTGTACTCCAGAAGAACATACTTAGTAAAGGAATCTATTATTACTGAAGCATATTCTTTCCGGTCACTCTTCCCACTGAGCTTACCCGTGATGTCAAACTGTATCGTGTGCCAAGGAGTGGCAACTTTTGGGATCGGGTGGAGTTGGACTTGTTGAGCTCCCGAACACCCTTTTGACGCTTTACACACGATACACGAATCCACAAATTTTCGTACTTGCTTAGCCATTAGTAGAAACCAATACTGCTCATATATTTTGTCTAGAGTCTTTTCTGTGCCGAGGTGCTTAATTTCAGTGTGAACATGATTGATTAGTGTCCATGTCAAAGATCTGGGCACAACCGGGAGCCAAAAGGAATTCCTGTTACGCTCGATTTTCCTATAAAGTATTCCTTTACGTACATCATAAGTATGGGCAATTGCTTCGGGTAACTCTTTATTATTATGCTTGCTAACAAGATCTCTAATTTCACTATCACGTTTTTGTTCTACTGCAAGCCAACCTTGGTGCAGTTCAATGAAGTGGACGTCTCTACTTTTCTTTGATATGTCAGATTCACCGACTACGCGGGACGACCCAGGCAATGGATCTGAGAGAGGATTTCGCGATAAGAAGTCAGCATGTTCCATTCTACTTCCTTGTTTGTGGATAATATCAAAATCGTACGCCTGTAAAAAGGCCCACCAGCGATGAACGCGTGGGGTGAGGTCAGTTTTTGATTTGGATGCTTTGAGAGAGTTACAGTCGGTAAAGACTGTAAAATGTTGTCCATACAAATAATGCCGAAAGTTTTCGACGGCCCGAACGACTGCCAAGGTCTCTAATTCGTACGCGATTCCGTGTCAGTCGTTCGTCGGCTGAAATAGGAAACTACGTGGGGTACATTTTCTTTTCTTTGAATTAGTATTGCACCATAACCTTCCGAACTGGCGTCAGTATGAAGTTCTATAGGGGCGTCACGGTCAAATATGGTCAAAACCGGTTCCGACGTAAGTATAGCCACGATTCTCTTGTGAATAGCATCGTGGACCTTTGTCCATCTGATAGGACCTTTCAATTTGGTCAGTGGATACAGCGGTCCTACAAGACGGGTAAAGTTTGGTATAAAACGCCTAAAATAGAACGCAAGGCCTGAATTGCCGAACATTGGTAGCTGTTTTAGGAGATGGAGCATCTACCAATGCTTGTACTTTCCTAGGATTTGGAGTAACTTCTCCTGCCCTAACCACGTATTCCAGATAGTCTACTTCACTTTTCATAAATGCACATTTCTTAATGTTAAACGAAAACCCAGCGTCAGAGAGAGCTTTCAAGGTCATTTCAAGACTTTGTAGCCCTTGAGAGACGTCATGGGAGTAGCATAAAACGTCATCCATATAGGCCAGTGCTGCCTGGTCTTTAAGCGGCCCTAGCTTCAATCCTATTTTCTAAGAGGTCTCTACCTATGAATACTGGCTCAGCGATGGCACCATCAGGTACTATATGAAAAAGCAATGATACAGAGATCCCTTGTACATTGATGGGGCTAAGAACCTGTGAAACACATTGCACATTGTCGCTACCTATACCTTTAAGGTATACCAAATCATTATGTAAAGTACCCGGAAACTTCTCGGCAAAGCTACGCTTCAACAACGAACAGGCTGATCCACTATCAAACAAAAAGGAAACGGGCTCACCAGATGATGTAGTCAAGGTGCTCTTAGTTGCTTTCCGCTCGCAGATATGAACTTCTTTCGCCGCCGCTGCGCCACCTGCGCCACCTCCTTTCCGATCTGGACACGCCGAGGCAAGGTGACCCGGTTGTCCGCACACAAAACAGGTGATCGTTCGTGCTTTGTCGATAACCCTTGGCGTTTGGTTCATATTCTTGTCGACAGCAGCAGGCTCTTCCCGTCGCTTGCGGCAGTCAAAGGCTCTGTGCCCCGGTGTACCACAACGATGACATGTTCCAGAAAACCGAGGTTCACCGTCACAAAACCCGTTACTATATCTTCGGCCATTTCCGTACGTGGAATTCTCTCTATAATACTCCAAAGACGCATCGCCGCCTCGCAAGCAGTTTCTTTTGGAGCGATTTGAAAACGCAACACTTCGTCAAAATAGTCTTGAGCTAACATGGGCTTGGCAAATTTCGCTAGTAGCAGCTCTTTTATTTGAGGCCATGTCAGCTGGGAAGCTTGCAGTTTTGTTAAGCAGGTAGCAGCTCGTCCTTTAAGGGCATGCGTCAGCAACAACAATAACTCGGCACCTTCTAGACTTCTGCTGTTAACTATTATCTCGGTTACTTTGCACCAACCTTCAATGTCAGCTTCGGCATCATCGGGATCAAATCGGATCAACTGCGTTGTCGTGCTGCTCGGTGATCGAGGCTGAGTACTTGCCAATACTCTGGACAGCAATGTCTCCATATGAAGTAACAGGTTAGGCACCGTGGACGAGTTAGGCGATTCATTACTTTGCGTATTCTCCTCTGAACATAGCCCTGCGCATCCCACTTCTGATAAAGGCACATGGCCGATATCAGGATCCTTATTAGAAGCCTCCATGTTCATACACGGGCGTGGATTATCGGGCGAGAGGAATAGAAACCACGATTTTAGCACAATACACTCTAATCAACTATTTTACAGTATTTCCACAAAATATCACTTCAAACGCAGTCTCAATACTTAAATTAACGATATACGAACGACACTCCGCCGAACACGTAATGCGCATGCACGATGCAAACCGATTTATTCGCTAAAAGCCTTAAACTTCAACCACCATCTTCGTTTGCTTGCCGCACGTTGCCCATTAGCGTCCGGAGTCGTGTCAGAGTGGAGTAACGTCAACTGTCATCGCAGCTGTCACTGTCAGTTACGTTCCTCGCCACCCTAAAATAATCGACGCGCCGTCATATATATATATATATACTTTTACGTTTTTATTTATTTTTATTTACGAATCATAATAATTATTAACTGTTTTTTTTTAATGTGTTTTTTTTCTAGAAACCATATATTTTAATGTGTTTTTTCAGTTTTCATATTTTACGAATTGTTAATGTTAACTTTCTTAAATAATTAGTATATATATATATATATATATATATATACTAATTTAACATGTTGAATGTTAACTTTCTTAAATAATTAGTATATATATATACTAATTATTTAAGAAAGTTAACATTAACAATTCGTAAAATATGAAAACTGAAAAAACACATTAAAATATATGGTTTCTAGAAAAAAAACACATTAAAAAAAACAGTTAATAATTATTATGATTGCACAAGCAATGAATCATTTTGAAAAAAAATTAGGTATTATACATTTTTTAAATTATTTTTTCGAATAAGGATTGCAATTCAACGCGGCAATGCTGCCAGCATGCTGGGCTCGCTGCCAATTGGTAGTGGGCTAGAGCATTTGGACTGCCTGTGAGTCTGCGATGACTTATGGGTTGTCTAAATGCTTTTATTATAGAAGCTGTAGTATTGTATATAGTTCGTAGTATTTGTTAATAAAGGTATTATACAAATTGTCGAAACAGAACTACTTAAACTATTTCTTAAACTACACATATCTTTACAATTTGACAGTTGAACTGCTTTATTTGGAATAAAATCGGTAGCGTTGATGCAACAGTCTGTGCATCAGCAGGCGTTGCAAGAGTAAATTACCGAAGAAATATTTGAAACTATAACCTTGAAGAAGGCGAAACTATATAACCAATCAACACCCTAAAATCGATTCAAATTCTTAGAAATGCAAACATTGACAGAGAAATTAAACTAAAGTGCATGGCAAAAAATAACTGAAAAGATCCGCTCTGCACTGATTCACGTCAAGAGAAGAACAATATTTTCTTTGATGCAACGATTTAAGGGTATATTTTAGACGAACGCCCCCATACAAAACGCAGCTCCAATCTCATTTTAATAATAGTGAATAAAACTCAATGATTTTTTACCTACGTAATCACTACTCTAATATCTAGGTTTGTGGTGCATCAGATTTTCATTAAATTATACAGTTTTGAAATTAAACTAGCTCAAAAACACGTAATTTTAGATAAAAGAAAGACCCAACTTTAAGCATCTCTTTCAAGAAAAATAAGCATGATTTTGATATTTTATTGCACCACAAACATGGGAAATATAATGAACTTTCTATAATGGGAAGTTATTTATACATGTGTACTATACTTTTTAAATAAATCTGGAGCTACGAATAACTGGTTCAAAATCCTACAAACGAGTGCTATATACTAAACGCTATATAATAAAATTGTAATTATTAGTTCAAAACAAAAAGGATTTAAGCCAGAAACGATAGCTCTAATAATACACTATATTTACATGCGAGTTTTTTTTTAATAACATGTTAAGTTTATATAAAAGTTCACGCTTTGGCTGGCGGGTATATGTCCTTAACGAATCCAACAATTCCAGCTAATAATTTTCGAACCATAGCGGTTCGACCATGTTTACACTCAATAAAACTCCTGCCTAGGAAAGTTCATTTTCAATAATACAAAGATACACTCTTGGTTTCATCAATATTGGCCTCAAGATACATTTATGCATTTTATAGCTTATAATAATTCATTGAATTTATTTTTATATGGTTCTACTCGTGGCCGTATTGACTTAGCAATGAGTATTTTCTATGTGTAAGATGTAAACAAATTAACATATAATTTATAAGGAACCCAGATATTATAAGATAATACTTTTATACCCTGAAGCTGAGTATAATGTAGATAACATAAAGATCACATAGAATATTTTTATAGCAAAATATATACATAATATATTTTGCTTTTCATTTTCCGTTGAAGACTGTGGAATCCACTACCGCATGAAATAAAACGTGCTCCTTCATTGAAATCTTTCAAGGATCAAGTCAAACACTATTAACTCTTGCTCTAATATTCTATATTCGTAATAATGGACACAATGGTACAAACATTATTTTAATTTATTTATGTGTTCAACATAGCAAATTATATGTATTTATATATTTATTATATTTTTTTACTAATGTTTATGTCGCATTTGTGTATTTATTTAACATAATAATAAAAGTATTTATGCTTATATTTATATATGAGTATTCATTTAGTTTTGTAGTTTTTGATTAATTAAATATTAATTTGGTAACATCAACTATTTATGCATAGACTTATTTAGACCATAAGACACCCCGAACAATATTTGGACCATATGCCTCATTGATGGGTTGTGTGGAAGAGATAGCTCTGAGCGATAAAACCGCCCATTGATACGCTTGGTTTTATGTTTTTAGTAATAAGTTTATTGTTGTTATTATGGTGTTATCAATAAAGAGTTATCCATCTATAATACAACTAAGCACCTGTGATTATGGTAAACAAGTATAAATTATTAAAAAAGTAAAAAACCCGATTCCGAGTTACAATTTTTTCGTTAAGCGTTTTATAAATTAAAACTGCAAGTTATATTTATGGAATCGTTTTTGGAACCCTTCAATTGATCCCACACTCGGTGGGTTTGAAAGAAAAAAAATGTTTTATCTCACCATGTGGCGTCAACATCTACCAGTTGTTATTTTTTTTTATTCCTAGTGTCACTTGTGCTATTAAGACGTATCTAACGATATCTCATACATTTCAAATTGTTTAGCCAATTAGAAGTTATGGTGGAATAAACAAACACAAACATACATACATGAATACAATATACAATACAATACAAAATATTTATTTTAGTAAACTTAATCTAATTTATCCCTGAACCCTGAAAACAACGCACCTTTTTGGGCAGTCGTGTAAAAAGATAGACTTGGTAACACAGCAGTCTTAATAACAACCAAATAAGGCTCTACAGTTTGTCAGTCTACAGAGTTTGCGGAAAGCAGTCACGTGCTCTTTTGACCAAACTGAAGCCAAGCCGCGGAACTACCCCGAACACACATACAACTTACCCGGATTGAAGAGAAGTTGGCGATCTCCAAGTTCAGCGAGGTAGAGCAAGTCGACAATCGACTTGCTGTTGTTTGGGACAGTATGTTACGAGATTCGGTACAAATTGAATTAATTTCATTTGCTGACAACACCGACAATTTTTTTGGTCAGACAATACAATTTGGATTTGCATATCTATATAATAATTTCTTAAAAATGTTTAATGGTCATGTGATTTTTTGGCAATCTATATTGACTGGCATACAGTGGATTTAAGAACATCCTCCCTTTTTGGAAGTCGGTAAAAAATCAATAACATTCGTAATTTGCCAAAATAACCTTTCTACGCTCGTGTCTAGTACTTTAAAAATAGAAATGTTATGATAGCAACAACATATCTTTGTTTCGTCTTTAAAACACAACTTAATTGCAAATTCGTACGTTATTGAACTTGACATGGTTCCCGATCGTCATTAAATAACCTTAAGCGATACGCCATATTAAAAGTATGTTTTTTACTAAAAATTACCACACAAGGATTTAAAAGGTTTTCCGATTTCAAGTTTTGTTTAAATTTTTACTACGGCCAACAGTATGTTATGCATCTTTATTAATTTACGTCAGTAACTGTATATTTATCTAAGCTTAACTCCGATCTTTGATTAAATAAAACTTTTCTTGTCTAAGTGTCCATCGCAGACCCTTTAGTCAAATTTCTCCTCCCGTACTCAAAATGAAATCATAATCTGCTGCGCAACACTTCTCAACCTAGCGTTAATTTATGAAATGTCAAGAGATGCTTCATCTCGTCGACTCGAAAACAAAATTAATTTACAGACAGTTTTGAAATATTATGCTGCATTTTTGCCTTTTCTATATGGCGGAGTTAAGAGAAAATCGTAATATAAAAAGAGTTTTATGTATGAAACACTGGCAAGTAATACTTTAATTTTATACGAGAAAAATACAACAAATCCCACATTCAAATTACTCTCCACTTTTTTTTTCTAAGAAAAATGACTCCGTCTCAAGAGCACTTTCACACGATGATATTTAACGATTTCAAATGAAATAGGAGGAATATTTTAATAGACTTATATTTTTGGATAAAATTCCTTTAAAAGTAACTGTTTACCAATGCGATTTGGTGAATTTAAACGAGGTCAGCCGAACTTTAGCTGATTAAGAAAGTTGTGGTCGCATATTGACGGCTGTTACGGAAGAAAACTTGGCAGTATTTAAACATTTTATCGAAAAGAAAAGGCGAATTTCAGTACGGAGAGTTCCAGCACATCTTGAAGGTTAGAACAGGCAGCGATCATAAGAATTTACATACACTTTTCAACATTTTCGCATGAGGAGAATAGTTTCATTCTGGGATCCACACAAAATCTGTTCAAACATTCATCATCCGATGCTATGAAGCAGGTCTGCATAGAGTGTTATCATGATAATGTTACTCGTAGCTAAGTTAAACGCAGGCTTTCTTTCGTGGCCGGTAAGACGCTTTCAAGACATCAACAGGTGACCAATCTAGGAATTATCAATACGATCCAGAAACAAAGCACTAGTCTACAATTTGATTGTTCCAGAAGCTCAGAAAAGGTTTTGATCGCTTGTTTTTCACTTTCACAGGACATCTGGTGTACTTTTAGGTGATGCTACTTTTGCATGAATGCCGATTGGTTCTCTACTAAATACTTGCTAAAAAATTTAACTGCTGTCAGTAGCAAGCGACTAAACACGGGACTCCGCGAGTTGCTGCTTCAATACGACTACGTGCCCGTGCCAGAGAGTTGAAATACTAGAATAGTTAAATCCGAACAGCACTGCTCTAAAAGCTTACTAGAATTTACCTATCTACATACCTACGCACATGTATATGCAATTTGTAATGACAAGGAAAGAACGTTCAAATATTGAGCTATATAGAGATAATTAAGCAATTCGTGTAACCACCGAACCGCCACGAGACGTTCCGATCACCATTACACTGCGATCTCTTTCACTCTCTCACACCAAACGATACACATATCTCGCTCATCTATTTCATTGAGATTAGATCCTAAGATAAAACAAAATGACGATATTTTCTATTTCATCGATAAAAGCAATAATTACGCGTGAAATTAAACAGTTTTATTATCTCTCTCAGTGCTTGTATAATTGGCGAAGACACAGATTATTCCTAAGAAACAAGATTAGCGGCGATGTATTCACCGGACGCTCGGAAGTGCAAGACTGGTAGTGACTCTGGTAATTACCCTGAATCCGTCTAGTAAATAAAAATATGGAGGGCACACAACTCATCTACAGGTAAAAAATCTTAGGCCCGTGCACTCCGCACTTAAAACGATGGACTTCCTGGACAACACACATGTAACAAGCACCGCGTCTTTTATCTGTGGCGTTGAGAACGCAACCCTACTTGTCAACTTCACAAAACTTCACTGCCAACTTACTTCTGTCAAACATCACTATGACATCCGTCAAGCGGTCGGCCATGTTTTATTCATTCTACAACACACCTTCGTCTAGTGCTTAAGGTTAGTGATATAACTACACAATTTGTTAATATGACCTGATTGTGATGTGACATATTATATTGATGCTAATTGACTACCTGTGTTGATTTATTGGCTTCCTTCAGAGATTTCTTAACACACAATTAAACTTAATCTTCCTTACAGCTCTGATTTGGTACCATGTGACTTATTTTTAGTCTCTTACACACAGTTTTCATCGCTAGAAGATGCACTAAATGCGTTAGAGCAGACCGTGGAGAAGATCTGATGCGGATTAGAACACAAGGACAAATTTCATCTATCGATTCTGTCTATGAGAGAGATTTATAATTGAGCCAAATGAGTAGCATGTTTCTAATTTTTGTCGAATATTATCGATTTAATGCGTATTTTTACAGACCACAGGGTAGTGATGAATCTTTAAGAGCTATATGGACAAAGAGATTTCCAAGACGTTCTCAATAAAGGGCAGGTCAGGAATACCCCAAACCGAAGCTTATGTATGACAGGATCGATGAGTGTAGATGAAGTGAAAAGGTATGTAAGGATAATGAGGTGTGAATTTATGTACCTATATATTTTTTTTTTAATGCCTGATAGGTTAGCATTTGACCACTATCTCACCTGATGGTAAGTGATGATGCGGTCGAAGATGTTGTTCAGGCTAACCTAGAATTACTGGCTCTCAAGGAAAGCTGTCGGAACACACTGTTAGGTGCTTGGCGACAGATTTTCTACTTGAGGGTGGTAGCTAGCCTGGCGGGCATTCGCAAAATACCCTATACCACCATGTAAATTTATATATATATTCTAAAGTAGAGTTACCGCATATAAGTTGCGCGCTATTTTTGGGAAACTACTTTAATAGGCGTATTATGTTTGGTTGTTTTCAAAAAACATTTTGTCGCAGCTAAAGTAAGATAAGATGATGTGGCAGAAGAAAAAAAAGAGAGAAAAACTAACTATTTGATGAATATGTACACTTCATACGGTGTTCTTCAAAGTCAAAAACTAGTACTCATAGCCATGGAGTACTACGACATCAAAATAGTAGGTACAATAACGATGAACATTCAAGTATTATTCGGATGTTACAAAGGCCACCAGTCTAGAATACAAAGATTTGTAGCCTTCCCGGCTTACAAAAAGAAATACCGTCGTAATACAAGATCCCATTCCTTATCTTTATTATCTCAACCCGGAAAAGTATCACTCGCCTTAACATCTCCCTTCCTGACAAACACCCGAGGCTATAAATAAATTAAAAATGTAAGTAGATACGTTGGATTATTTATAAGATATCTCGTCTGATGTCGTTTTGACATGGGTACACGATCGGTTCGGGAGTATAATGAAACTGACTCAATCAGACTTTGATATTCGGAATCAGCTCTGGAGTAATCTTTTCTTTTTTTTTCATTTCACAAGGCCGCAAAGAATCTGTTTGTTCGCCTGGTACTTGAGAAAAACCGCTGCATAAAAACAACTGCAACATCAGGGTAGATGACGATGTTTTACCAGCCTGAAGTGGAATTTGTAGACAAATATTTTACAATTTATTGAAGCTCTAAATGTTATGCCCGGGCAGGAATTGAAAACATGATTTTCGCTTAGCACGCGGTAGTGCTTATAATCATATTTAGAAATAGTAGACAAATTTTAAAAACTTTGTAGCGAATGAGGATGAAAATGCTGTGTGATCGACACTACATAGAAATTCTAAGAAAAATATAAAGGAGCTCCTAATCCTACATAAATACAAAACAAACAATCCAACAAGTTTCGTTAAATTGTATCCGTTTCGTAGAACAAATAAATAATTGAAAAATACACATTCACACAAAATTACAATAAAAAATCGGGTAAGTGCGAGTCGGACTCGCGCACGAAGGGTTCCGTACCATTAGCTATACAACATTACACTTCATATTTTAACCTTTGTTGTTTTAACGTGCGTGATTCCGACTCGCACTTGGCCAAGTTTTAGTATTTGTTGTTATAGCGGCAATAGAAATACATCATCTGTGAAAATTTTACTGTCTAGCTATCACCGTTCTTGAGATACAGCCTGGTGACAGACAGACGGACGGACGGACGGACAGCGAAGTCTCAGTAACAGGGTCCCATTTTTACCCTTTGGGTACGGAACCCTAATAGGCGTGATTGGCTGTGTTTATGTGTTTCCGGGTGAGAGTGCGTGTGTCTGTGTTTGAGCAAATGTAATTATTATTATTGTTATTATTGCTGATAGGTAAGCCTTTGACCACAATCTCACGTGATGGTAAGTGATGTATCTTGTGACTGAGAAATTTGGTGTTTTAACTTTGCGTTATCGATCTGCACGTCTAGTATTTTAATTGAATAGTTTTAAACATGGCTTTACTAATATATACTTATGTCTTTTTTGCTAAAATGGAAGTCGATGAAACCTTTTAGTGACGGACGTAACTAAGACAGTAAATCACAGACTTGTAAGAGGTAATTATTACGTACAGAAGAAGTTTGAAGCGCTCGTAGCCAAGTTTGCTTAGTCATTCTGAATCGATCAGCAAAGTTAAGCAACCTCCGCCGCGGTCATGACTTGGATGGGTGACCGCTGGTTGGGCATTACTACTGAGCGCTTCCGTGCTTCGGAGGGCACGTTAAGCCGTCGGTCCCGGTTGTTGTCTTAGGATAGCAGTCGTTACAGCATGGTGGTAGGGCACTTTTCAAATGCCCGCCTGGCTAGCTACCACCCTCAAGTTGAAAATCTGTCGCCAAGCACCTAACGGTGTGTTCCGGCAGCTGTCCTTGAGAGCCAGTAACTCTAGGTTATTCTGAACAACATCCTCGACCACATCATCACTTACCATCAGGTGAGATAGTGGTCAAAGGCTAACCTATCAGGCATAAAAAAAAAAAAAAACATTTTTCTATGTGATTTGGTTACATTTTCGACTACAATTAGGTAGTAACTTTCAAAAGAAAGTCCACGTCTACGAATATATATGCAAAGAAGTGTAACTCTCACACAATTACCGCTTTGATTTCGGGATCATAAACGTTAAATTGATAAAATACTACTTTAAATACACTATCTCACCTGATGGTAAGTGATGATGTGGTCGAAGATGTTTTTCAGGCTAACCTAAAATTACTGGCTCTTAAGGACAGCTACTGGAACACACCGTTAGGTGCTTGGCGACAGATTTTCTACTTGACTTGGTAGCTAGCCAGACGGGCATTCGCAAAATGTCTAGACTATAACGACTGCCATCCTAAGACAACAACCGGGACCGACGGTTTAACGTGCCCTCCGAAGCACGGAAGCGCTCAGTAGTAATGTCACCAGTGGTCACACATCCAACTCATGACCGAGGCGGACGAACTTCGCTACGAGCGCTTCAAAATCAATTGGATTGTTTTATTGATTTGGCGCTTAGAAAAGATTGCATCCGATTGGTCGCATCAAAATATTGCTGTTTCACCACACGGTGCACCGTCCGCCGCGGTAAGATTGGCGTTCTGCTGTTACTGAGCTTGATCTAAATTATTCAACACATTTATTCGCAGGTCCGCGCCATTGTTTTTGACTATATAATGCCATTTTTAAAATTACAATTTAACTCGTTGATCACGGGTACAAAATAATAATAGTACTAATAACATATCTATGAAATTGTCGTTCTGCAATACTGGCCATTTCAAATAAACAATCCCAATTCACCATTTGGACTGTTAATGAAATGAAATGAAACGAAACGAAACGAAACGAAGATAGAGAATAAATACGTATGCTTAGTGCTTACGTGTCGTCACGTGGTTGAAATATGGCCACGTCACGTATTGATAGATTTACTTTCAAGGAAATAGGTTAGATCCATGTTATGTCACAAATGACAAATACACACATCATTTTGTATTATGTTCCCTAATATTTAGTTGAACAGTTCACTTTTAAAATAGAGAAGCAAAGTGCAGTGTTGTGGCAGTGAAAACCGTCCCCTATTACAAACATCGAGCAATAAAATGCGGTAAGTGAATAAATAAGATAATTTGCATCAGACTAATTTTGATACAAGGCAGTTTTAATCCTATAAAAGCCTAAACTAGTACTTAGAATTTAGATACCTAGCACAACTTACAAGAATGTTCAACAATACATAATTGTTAGAGCAGAAATTGCACACAGAATCAAATAAAGCATGTTTCTACTTTTACACATTAGCTTCAAGCTAATACCTTATGAAGAAAGTGTGTAAATAGGTGTGTAGACATTTCAAGAATTACCTAAATTCTTACTGGTAAAAAATAAATAAATTCAGTTTATATGAAATCACTAACACAATACAGAAAACACTAGGCTAATATAAAACATTTATATAAAACACACAAGTTTACGGGCCTGCAATGGGCTTTAGGTTGCCTAAACGCTTTTGTTGTAGTAACTGTAGTGTTGCTTTAGCTTTAAGTGTTTTGTTAGTACAGGAAGAAGTATAAATAATAGTTATTAAAATTACTTAGTAACAAATTAAATCAGATTTAATGTTATTATTATTTAATATATAAAAAACTAAATTAAAGCGTAACCTATCTTTTAATAAAATTCATCAAAGAGACAACCCTTTTTCGCTCCGGTAAAGGGTTGTGAAACGAACTGTATCGGAATTATACGAGGTGCGCCTACCAATCAGATTACGACATTATCTCGGAATGTTTTCATCCAAGCGTTACTATGATGGACGCAACGCGATAAAAGCATAAAAAAGTTATTTTTATTCAGCAGTCCAACGGAGTAAAAAGTGTTTTGAGATCTACAATATGAGGGGTAATTTTGTTTAGTGTTCCCAAAGTGCAACACAGAGCTGTATTAATTTGTCTTCCCCGCGCCTTTTCAACCTCTATTTGAACGGGATAATCGAGGAACTCAGCAGCGCCGCGCGCCGGTGTTGGATGTTCTATTGACGGAACTTTTATAAACAACATCAGTTACGCTGATGACATGGTGCTGCTGGCTCCCTCGATTAGCGCCGCTAGGAGGCTTCTCAGGATCTGTGAGGAGTACGCTGCGGCGCATGGACTCCGGTACAAGGTAAAAAAGAGCAAGCTCTTAGTGTTTCAGTCAAGCGGTTTTAAGACAAACACTGTGCCTCCACTCGTACTAAATGGTGTTCCCCTGACCAGAGTGTCAAGTTTCAAGTACCTGGGTCACTGGGTGGCGGAGGACCTCACAGATTCTGAGGATATGGAGAGGGAGCGTCGGGCGTTGGCTGTCCGCAGAAATATGTTGGCTCGCAGATTTGCACGTTGTACGGCGGCGGTTAAAGTATCACTGTTTAGAGCCTTCTGCCAAACATTTTACACGTGTAGTCTATGGACCAACTATACGCGGAGGACAATCAGCGCCCTGCGCGTGCAGTATAATAACACATTCAGGATGCTGTTGGGGCTGCCCTGGAGATGCAGCGCGTCGGGTATGTTTGCTGACGCTCGTGTTGACGGCTTCCATGCCATAATGCGTAAGCGAACGGCCTCGATGCTTAGCCGTGTCCGGGGCAGCACCAATAGTCTCTTGCGTGTTATTGCAGGTAGATATGACTGCCCCTTCATCACCCATGCAGCTCGGCTCCATATTATTATAGATAAGAATTGTATGTGAATGTTTTGAACTTTTATTATTATATTTTATTTTAATTATTATTGCTATTGAACTTATATATTATATTGTAAAACTATGGACTTTGTCTGAAATAAATGAAAATAAATAAAAAATAAAAATAAATTAATGATATTCCTCTAACGATCTGCCTGCCTGTCTGTCTGTGTCTTATGTAGGTAACTACTCTGTAGCTCGTAAACGGGGGAATATTGGATTAGTTTGTAGTCATTTTAATTTTTTTTTTACTATTTACTTTTTATTTTATAATAGCTTATATTACAAAATTTTAAAGAGTCTAAATTGTTGACGTGTACAGAATAATAACAATAAAAATCTAGCTTTCTTTTTATCATGAAAGGCAAGGACGGTAAGTATTTTTTTTATTTGTAGCAGAACACTTTAAAACAATAAGCTATGGGACGCTGCTGGGCATATATATCATTCTAGCTAGAGTTTTAAGTTCTAAGTTCAGCGGTCGTTATTCAATGTGAAGTATGCAACCGTTCGGATAATTGCAGACACAATAGCTATCAAACGGCGGCTGTAAAAGAGATCGCATGTTACTTCGGAGTTATATTAGAGTCAATTGTATGTAGGACCAATATTTTTACTATAGGTATCTGAAACCTTCTCATCGACAATGCTTAACAGCACCTAGAAACGATTTGTTTTATATCTTTCTTGATATGTGTATATTTCTATATCAAACTGAAGAACACGACCACTTGTAGCATGTAGCACAATGAAGGCAGAGCTCAGAATACTGAACTCAGTACCTTAGACCGCTTACAGTGGAGAATCTAGAATTACTGCCTCTCGACGACAACTCCTAGAACATATCGTATCTCATATAGTATCTACTTGAAGATATTAGAAAGCCAGGCGACCATACGCAAAAAGCCCTTCCACCATGCGATGAAGCTATAGCCTATATATCATCATTGCTCCGTAATAAAATACCGGTGGTGGGGATTGAACCAAGGAGCTGCGGCACGGTGATCCTATTACCGCTCGGCCATCATTGCATCTTAATAAAATACCGATTTGAGATTTGCACATAAAAGAAGCTTTCGTTTTGAAGCGCTCGTAGCGAAGTTTGCTTAGCCATTTTGAATCGATCAGCAAAGTTAAGCAACGTCCGCCTCGGTCATGACTTGGATGGGTGACCGCTGGTTGGACATTACTACTGAGCGCTTCCGTGCTTCGGAGGGCACGTAAAGCCGTCGGTCGCTGTTGTTGTCTTAGGATGGCAGTCTTTACAGCATGGTGGTAGGGCATTTTGCGAATGCCCGCCTGGCTAGCTACCACCCTCAAGTTGAAAATCTGTCGCCAAGCACCTAACGGTGTGTTCCGGCAGCTGTCCTTGAGAGCCAGTAATTCTAGGTTAGCCTGTACAACATCTTCGACAACATCACCATCAGGTGAGATAGTGGTCAAAGGCTAACCTATCAGGCATAAAAAAAAATAAAGATCTTTGAATGATTAATATCTGAATTCAGAATATAAGACTGATTACCCATATTCAGTAACTACATAAATTGAGAGTGCAAAATATTCTTCGAGATATTCCGAGCCAATTTAAAGGCATATTTTTCAATAACATCGAACCGAATGGCCATCGCGACGGTCGTGCCTGTCTAAGCCAGACGATGCCAGTGACGTAATATCCGGTGTGAACAACTAAAACTTTTAAGGAAGACTAGATTTACGAGCGTGTCGGTTCATCGGTATAATATATTTACTATCTCTTTGGCAAGACCAATCCGTCTTGGTTGGTAACAACTGCATTATCAGATTTTCTGCCTCGAAGTAAACACTACTGTGTTTATTACGTGAAGGGCACTGTAGCAGGTAAAATTACTAGGCAAATGAGCCATAAGAACTAACGTATCAAAATGATGAGCACCGTGCATTGTCAAGCAGAATGAATACGATGAACCTGCACTGTAATGGACAAGCGTGATGCTTACCATCACGTGCATGCCCTGACCATCATTTCATAACTTAAAAAAATATGTCGATGTATTTTTTTTTTTTTTTATTGCTGATAGGTAAGCCTTTGACCACAATCTCACATGATGGTAAGTGATGATGTGGTCGAAGGTGTTAACATAAATGGCATGCCCAAATCTGAAAAAATGTAGGTATCCATATACTCGTACTTGTTCTTCTTATTCCTTGCCAAGGGTAATATTATTAGGTACATAATTTCATCAAAATGATTTTATTCGTTAACCAGGTTAACCAGACGGTCAGCAATTTGATGAGGGTGAGCGCGTGTGTGTTATGTGTTTGTTACCACCAAATGTTATGTATGGGTTTCTTATGCCTTGCAAGCATTTATCGATAATACAGGGTTATTGGAAAAATGCTAACAACCTCTTAGGGTTGACTTCTGCTAGTCGTAACAAATATTTTGAGAGGTTTTTTTTAATATTTGTTTTAATTTTTTATGTGTTATTGACGGAAGTCAAGTAAAAATTCTGTTACCTAGCACCTAACAATTCAAACGGTGTGTTCCGAAAGCTGCCCTTGAGGGTTAGTAATTGTAAGTGCACTGAACAACACTTTCAACCGCATGACTTACCATCAGGTGAGATAGTGGTAAAAACTAGCTCATCTAAAAAAAACACGTCTTTCCGGTGATTATGTTAATCATACGTGGAAATCAGAATTTTTCATCAAACTAATACAAATTGTTCTACCGTTGAAGGCCGAAACCCAAGTGTAAAAAAGAATCATTCGGTTATGAATGGTAAAATAGGTAATCGAATACACCATATCATACACAAATACAAGAACAAAATGTTTCTAAGCGATGTTCTTGATTAAAAAAGATCCCGTAACGAGACACGAATGAAACGTGACTTCGAATAATTGCGACAATTTTTCTACGTCCAATGGTAGACAAACGACGTGCAGAAAGAAACCTGAAATGTTTCACATTTTCTCTGATGTAGCCCAAGACTAGGAACAACAAGCTCAACGCAATAGTTTAGTCTTAGAGGGCAACTTTTACAGTTTTGATCCTTTGAACTGGTTTACAACGTGTTACAACTGAGGTACCCTAAGCTCAAAAAAATATTGGTTGTGGTTAAAATCTTAAGGTATATTAATTCACTACTACCACTGAATAAAAAAGACCACAAGGAACACTCTGCAAAGCCATTCCAATAAATAAGCGACTCTAGCTGCGATGCAATAAAGTGTACTTTAGCTCGCAAAGCACTGAGTACCTAATATTTATATTAACCTACACGGCGTCTCTTTTTCCATCGCATAGCCACGCATAGATCTGATCTCTACTGACGCAGAAGCACGTAGAATACTCCCGTACGGATGGATACGGTGATGTACCCTTAAAGTGCGGATTGAGCCAGACCTGCAGATATTTCCTACATGCGAATGTGATCAAATTAAATGAACTTGAAGTGACTGACCTGGGTAAAAGACCATTTACAGAACAGAAGCATGCAAAGTAAGGAAATATGTTAAGGTATATTGCGTATCACAATAAAACAGTTAAATTAACAGACAGAGTTGTTTTATTTAGCAGTGTAGTAAAAGTTACAAAACAGCAAGGGAGCGAACAGAACGAACAACGACATAGATCGAAGTACTCTATTGGTACATAAAACAAAATGTTTGGCTTCCGTTTCCTAGCCAATGTTGCCATTAGGAAAGTGTGCATTTACTGCCTTATTTAAATATTAATACCATATATCTCAACACTCCCACGAAATGCTCACTTGCCTAATCTACAAGTTTTACAATAACTATATTATACCTAATAATATGATATTACATCATCATGCCTAACTTACTACGCAAGTATTGAAACTGTGATTTAGGTAAAGCCTTAGTGAACATGTCTGCTACTTGCTCTGTAGTTTCACAATGTTTAATGACAAACATTCCATTCATGAACTTTTCTCTTACAAAATGATATTGAACATCTACATGTTTAGTTCTTCTATGAAAAGTGTTTTGACATCGAATGAGCTCAATAGCACTTCTATTGTCAATTAGCAATTTTAAATCAGGTTCTTTATGACCAGCTGTCATAAGAATTTGTTTAATCCAACAGAGCTCCTTCGTTGCCGCACATGCTGCCAGATATTCGGCTTCAGTTGTGGACAAAGCCACACATCTTTGAACTTTACAGTTCCAAGTGACAGCACCTTCATTCATCAAAAAAACATATCCAGTTACAGATTTTCTAGTTAAACTACAATTTGCAAAATCTGAGTCACAGTACATTAGGTAGTTGCTATCACTAGGTTTATACAATATACCTAAATCTTTAGTAGCATTTAAGTACTTAAATAACTTCTTAACTGCACCCCAATGAACATTATTATAATTATTGAGATATCTACTCAAGGTACAGACGGCATAGTATATATCAGGTCTACTGCCAATGGCTGCAAACATAAGTGAACCTATAGCTTCTCTATAGGGAATGTCTCCCATTTTACTAGAACCAACACAATTATCTAGCTTTACATTTGGATCACATGGAATAGAACTGGGGTTTGATTGAGCCATGTTAAATTTATTTAATATCTTATCTATATACCTACTTTGATGTACAAAAATAGATTCATCATCCTTTATTTCTATTTCTAAACCAACAAACTGTCTTGGACTCATAAGAGTGATATCAAAATTTTGTTGCAAATTCTTTACAAAATTATCAATTGTTTGTTTACTTTTGCATAACAACAGGCCATCATCAACATATAAAAGTAAGTACAAGACTGAATCATCAGTATGTAAAACATATAGGCATCTATCAGATTCTGAATTTACAAATCCATATTTATTTAGAAAAAGATCAAATTTACTGTTCCAACATCTTGGAGACTGCTTAAGGCCATATATTGATTTATTTAACTTACATATCAGTCCATTTGTGTCTAAACCAGGTGGTGGATCCATGTACACCTCCTCATCTAATGTACCATACAAGAATGCACACTTCACATCAAACTGAGTCATTTTTAGTTTCTGTGTTGCAGCTAAAGAGAGCATTATTCTCACTGTATCAAACCTAACTGTAGGAGAGAATGTCTCACGGTAGTCAATATCTTTCACTTGGGTGAATCCTTTAGCACACAGTCTCGCTTTGTATCTTATTGTATT
Organism: Plagodis dolabraria; assembly: GCA_963854805.1. Classification (NCBI taxonomy): domain Eukaryota; kingdom Metazoa; phylum Arthropoda; class Insecta; order Lepidoptera; family Geometridae; genus Plagodis; species Plagodis dolabraria. The sequence continues at coordinate 25,253,195 of OY978459.1, forward strand.
ATTAGCATTCTGTTTTAGTCGAAAAACCCATTTACTTCCCACACATCTCTTATCAGCTGGCTTTTGTACAAGCTCCCACGTATTGCTGACTCTATGGGATTCCAATTCTTAATTTATTGCTTTCGACCAGTTGTCTTTTTCATTACAGCTCATAGCTTCTTCATATGTATCAGGTTCAAAGAATGTAAGGTTTGCTTCCTCTGGTATCTTTCTTTTCCTGAAATGGTATCTCTGTTCACATTCTGTCTTTCCTTTTAATGGGGTACTTGCTCTCTGGGGTAACTCCTCAGGTTCTTGTACAGCTAACTTTTGTACATGTGAGCTGACCTGACCAATAATTTGCTGATAAAAATCCTCAAAAGCATTATAGTCATAATCTGAACTTTCAGACTTCTCATCATTATCAAAAGGTAGTTGGTAGTCTAGAATTTCTTTTGTTGAATGATTACTTTCTGAATTGGGTACTGTACTGTCTTCATTGAAAATTACATCTCGTGATACAGTCACTTTTCTTGTTTTAGGATCATACAATCTGTAGTTATCTGAATATCCTTCATATCCGACCATTAGTAGCTTTTTGCTTTTAGAGTCCAATTTGTTACGCTTTTCTTTTGGAACATGCACATAGGCCATGCAACCAAAAGTTCTTGCATGTGTCAGGGTAGGTTTCTTATTAGTCCATAGCTCATAAGGCGTCTTCTCATTATTGGATCTTCTGTTCATGTAATACACTGCAGTTTGAACTGCCTCAGCCCATAAATTCAGTGGCAGCTGTTTTGCATATAACATAGAGCGAGCACTCTCTAAGATGCTTCTATTTGCCCTTTCACTTCTACCATTTTGTTGTGGTGTATATGGTGCTGTGTATTCCAACTCAATTCCATTATCTATTGCAAATTTTCTAAATTCTTCATTACAATACTCTTTTCCATTATCACTGTGTAACATTCTAACTTTCTTGTTAAACTTGTTATTTAGAAGTATCACATATCTTTTGAAACAATCAAGCGCTTCACTCTTTTGCTTTAAAAAATAGACAGTAATAAAACCAGTAACAGCATCGATGAAGGTTATAAAATATCTTGCACCTCCAACTGACATAGTAGGCATTGGACCACACAAGTCACTATATACCTTGTCCTTTACTGAGTCTGCACTTTTCTTAAAAGGCTTTCTATGCTGCTTCCCAAGCATACATGCTTCACAGAAGAAGTCACTGAGGTCATTGACTGGGGGTAAGTGACCATTTGACACCATTTCACGCAATGTTTTGATGTTCACATGACCAAGTCTCTCATGCCATTGTTGCAGACTAGTAACATTTGCTATGTTGGCATACTGATTTCCAGATCTTGACATACACACGGTTTTGAATTGAAGGTTATATAGGTTGTTAGACTGCTTTGTAGCTCTAGCCATTACATTTCCTTGGCTGTCCATAATAACTGCTGAGTTATTAGTCTTAGTGACACTCATGCCTTTTGAAGTTATAACACCTTCTGAGAATAGATTTCTTTTCAGTTCAGGTACATAAAGCACATCATTGATGGTTGAATTATACCATTGTCCATCGATAAATTTTCTTATTTTTACAGTACCAGCCCCTTGCACTGTCAACTCACTTTTGTCTCCGAGGCGTACACAGTTGAATTGTGATCTAAAATTCTGTAGAAAATCTCTACGGTGGGTCATGTGGGCTGATGCCCCACTGTCTAGTATCCATAAAGCATCATCAAGGTGAGCATGTTGTAGCTGAGCCGTAAATGCGCAATCTTTATCGGAATTTTCCACGCGGGCGTTGACCTTAGTGCGACAGTCACGCGCATAATGCCCCTTTTTGTTGCATTTGAAACAACGAAATATTTTCTTGTTATGTGTCGCTTTGGGCTTCTGCTTCTCTGCAGCTAAAGCAAACTCTTGAGATTGAACATTATTCTCTTCATCAATCAGTCGGGCAGTAAGGTTAGATATCGTTTGTTTGCTAGTATCAAGCGATAACCACGCTTGTCGAACCATGCGAAATCTGTCGGGCAGTGAACCCAATATTCGAGTAACTACTGCTAATTCTGAAATGGTTTCACCACCATCACGTAACTGCTGTGCAATATTCACAATTTTAGATATGTGCTCCGCCATATTGTTTCCTTGAAATTTTACTGTGTGAAACTTTTCAAATATGAGCATTTTACTATTTTCACTGCGTTGCTCGTAAATCGAATCTAATGTATCGATCATTTCTTTGGCAGTCCTGCATGTTTCTACCAGTGTTATCTGTGATAACTCCATTCCCGAGCTAATTATGTACATAGCTTTTGCGTCATTTTGCCTCCATTTTTCAGACTTCGTGTCATCATGTTCTCCATTGCTAATGTGCTCGCAAAGACCTTTTGCCATCAGTGCACATCTTATTTGAAACTTCCATTGCCGATACCCATCACCAGCAAACCGCTTGGCAAGATTCAAGGCGCCGATATCCATTTTCGAGTCGGGCCGCCTTGCTCGTGTCGTACCGCGCTAACAACACGCACGTGTAGACTTCGGCGTTTGTTTCTTCAAAACTTTACAATCACGCACTACTTACTGTTTTATTGTATATTCGCGACACTGGAGCCCCATAACCTGTTAAGGTATATTGGGTATCACAATAAAACAGTTAAATTAACAGACAGAGTTGTTTTATTTAGCAGTGTAGTAAAAGTTACAAAACAGCAAGGGAGCGAACAGAACGAACAACGACATAGATCGAAGTACTCTATTGGTACATAAAACAAAATGTTTGGCTTCCGTTTCCTAGCCAATGTTGCCATTAGGAAAGTGTGCATTTACTGCCTTATTTAAATATTAATACCATATATCTCAACAAAATAATATCAAACAAATTATTGGAGTACAAAATTTTATACACAAGGCGGGAATCGAACCCGCGTCTTCCGATATCGCGTCGGATGCCTAATAAGATCTCGGCCACCTGAAACTTGGCATTTCTGCCGAAATTTTGTGCTGTATTACTATAACCGTCATAGGGGACGGTGCGCGGCCATACGAAGTTGATCAGATTTTAATCATAATAGACATTTAGAAGATTGAAATAACAGTTAGGTATTTCAGAATAGTGGGTATTAATAATAATAGATCCAGTAATGAGCCACGAATGAAACGTGACTTCGACTCCTTCCGGCAATATTACATCGGGGAGCGGCAGACAATCGACGTGAGGCATTTGAAAACATACTGTTTTGTATCTCGTTTTATTTATTATAACATACTGGTTAGCCATAACCTATGTACTTACTCACTTAATTTGTGAAGAACCTAGCTTAATGTGTCAACTGTAGTTTTATTGTGTCAAATTTTAATTTATATCTATGTCGTGGCCACAGTAGAATTGTCCATATATATCATGAAATGCTCGAAAATTTCATGAAGTGGCCACATTTCATGATGTGGGCAACTTTATTTGACCAGATCATCTAATCGTTAACATTTCATGGCCACGACATCTATACTAGCTTTCCGTCGGTTATTGCGTACAAACATTAACCTTATTTTACGAAGTTGGTTAAAAACTACCCTATGTCCTTTCTCGCGTCTCAAAATATTTCCATACCAAATTTCATCCAAATAGGTCCAGTAGTTTTGGCGTGAAAGCGAGATAGACAGAGTTACTCATTTACAATATTAGTATGGATTCTTTAATATGTAAAATGCGAATTACACACAAACACCAGTTTTTTAAGGGGATTATATATTTTTTTATTAACTTTCCATCACAAACTTCGGGAAAAACCCTTCAAATCGATAAGAAGGATAGTGCTGCAAATTATGTGCAGAACAAGGCTCGATATTTGTTTTGGATTTTACGAGAGAATTAATATTTTTTTTTAAGTTGTTACATTATAATGATGTACTATACCGTAATAATATGGACACTGTTCGTCTGCAGTAAAATAACAAACATAAGGAATAAACCGAAAACCAACATTTTATGACATAATAATGGAGTATTTTTATTTATACTAATGACAAGAATACTCTTTTTTTTTCTTTATTTCTGATAGGTAAGCCTTTGACCACAATCTCACGTGATAGTAAGTGATGATGTGATCGAAGGTGTTAACAGGCTTAACCTAGAATTAAGGTTAAGCCTGTTCTGTACTCGAAGATGGTTTGACGGCAAAAAACGACCGGTCATAAAACCTAAACATTTTTTATCACTTGAAAGTAAGTTATGCCCTCTCAAATAATACCGTAGATTTTGTAAAAGGCAACTAAGGGACAAATACTGGAAGGTGGGCAGTAGCGCCTTCTAAAGAACTGCTATCTTATACTACGATCCCTAAACCACCTGCCAAGCGTGGGGATTATGGCAAATAGCCCCTAAATAGGGGAGGCTGTGTTCAACATTGGACGATCCAACTGATACGTGTATGTCCCGTTTATTCATTTGTGTTTGGAGAGAAAAAAGTAACATACAATCCTCAGATAGGAATGTGAAATAGGAAGGAAGAAGAATAATCTGTGAATTTTATTTCAATAACTCAAAATAAGCTATTATATTCAACTTAATGTGCCTTATTCTAGTAATAATAATAGATAATTTTACATGTCTTTTTAATTACTTTATGAAGGTCCTTCCGAAATTAAACGATCTATAAATTACGGAATTCCCTAAGAATTTAGTTATCATAGATAACATTCGTAAATTACACACTGTATTACCTGTATCACCGCAAAAGGTTCAGAAGGGATGATTCACATTACGCCAGATATTTTAATAGGTCTGTGTAATTATGAAGTCGAGCATGTAATTATCTACATATCCTGGACATTGTTTTTCCGGTAGGAATAACCTATATATAATGAGATATGGCGAAAGAATCTATACAGAAAGAGATATGGCGTCTACCCATTCTATCCCTTGATAAATCCAACTTTGTAAGTTTTGGCATGGTTGGTTACAACAAGTTGGAAATAAGAAGGGATGTGACGCTTTCGATGTATGTGGCTAAGGTGTTCCGGGGTATCATGACCAATGCGACCATCTTATGTATTTTCAAAAACACTAAGGGCGAACCGGTAGGTTCAACCAGGTTCCAATTCTTACCTAGTAAGGATAATAACCGGACTGGAAAATATAAGCTTACACTTACTTATCTTAAACCAGACTACGTGATTTGTTTTTATCTCAAGGTATTATTCGATAAAAAACTTCCTTATACAAACGCAGTACTAAGCCCTGTGTTTCCCCCATCGCCGAGCTCTTTGTCTTTAAAGCGTCGATCGCTCAATGGCCACGCTAATTTATAGACTTTGAATCCGGACAAAAGGCGCTCATCCTATTCAATTATACGGAAAATACGGGAAGTTTGCCTTTCGTTGGTATTATAGATATATATTAATATGCAAAACAAGTCTTCGCCAAACTATTTTATTTCCTTTACCTAATTAAAACCAGCCGCTAATTAAACAAAACACTACACATTATATATGCAATATTACATAGTAGCTGTAACGAAAGCATTTAGGCAATGTAGTCCAGGCGCATTATAGATAATGACAATTGAATTTCATTCGTTAATGGACGATATCGGTTGTGCGTGATACGTAAGGGTTCAGGCCATTGCAGGCCCATAGGCTGTCCAAAGGCTCCCGCCCAGTATCAGTTGACGGGGCGCCCAGCATACTGGCAGCTTATTTGATGAAATAAAAATGTGCCCGTATATTAATCGCGCCTTGCAAAGGTCTATCACCTTGATGTCTCTAGAAACTAATCTACCCAGCTATTGTGTTAAATAACTTATAAATTATTAGGTATAGCACAATATTTTCATCCGAGCGTACTCTGCCGTATCTCCCTGATATTACACACCGAGCGCCTAAACCGCTCGGCCATCGTGACGTGGGCAGACGCAAATGTTGTGCTCTAATTTTACTATCTTAACCTTCATAGCCGACAGTACGCGAATTTCAATGCAAAATAGTGCTTAAAATCATATTCCAAAATGTTGTTACAGTCTATGTTTGTTCAAAGATAATTTTCGAACGCTTGAAGATGATTAGCCTCATGAAATTTTATAGTAAGCTTCGATATGTTGGAGTGTGGGAGCAGATTGCACCATATTTTATACTTTCACGTCGTGTATCTGTATACCCATACTTGGAAGCATAAGTGAATCTGCTACAGTCTGTCAGCTTATTTTTTTTTTCAGATTGTACATTGACAGTTCCGATAAAGCAACATGTCAGCATGCATTTGCTGGATTAATATCTTTATTTAACCAGGGTCGCGTTCTTGCAAATATTGGTCGAGCTAGATTTGCTCGAAGGCACCTGGAACGACCTATAAAGCTCCTTTCAAAATAATATGCAATTAACAGCGATGTTTTTAAGTGATAAAATATTGTCAAATTTTTTTGTAAATCGGGCTTATTAAGTAATTAAGCTATGTTAAATTAAGTTATGTATAACACAGTATGTCACTAATCGTTGGCTTAGCTTGTAGAAAATCTATCATTTATTGTAGAATCTGTCACATTTGACAGCTAGCCAAGATTTGGCCGATTCAAAAGTTAGTAAACTTTTAGCTAGACAGATCATAGACAGCTCTGACAGGTCGCCCGGAAAGGGTATGATCAAATCTTGTCTGGATCAAATTAAGCTCGATTGGAGTGCTGGAACGGCGTATATCCGCATTTAGACCAAAATTTGTCTTGGCCGAAGGCTTACAGGAACGCACCCCAGGTTCTACGCGCATTGTGTAAACGTGTTTTCTCTCAGACGTAAATTAATCCGCATTGCGTAAACATACAGTAATCTAAGATTGGGACATGTTAACAGGCGCCTTTATGGAAAGAAAGTAATAGAGCAATAATTTACAATATTTAACACGTACTAAATATTTTCACACCTCGAGTTGTATCTTCAAATATGTTGTTGCGAGCTGAGTTCTGGATGAATAATGCAACACTATTTCACCAAACTAACTTCTTTTCTACCTTCCACAGTCACTTCACACTTAACTTAAAAACAATACTAAACACTTAACTGTTCGCACTTTATAGAACACTCATTCACACACTATGGATTTTATCAGTGTTGTGTGTCGAGAAGATACATTTCTAAATCTAACGCGGGTAGTTAGAGAAAATACCCGCCCTTCAAGACGTTGACGCCCGCCTCTTCAGTCCGCTTGTGACCACGACCATTGGTCGAAACGTCGAGGTAAATAAATAAATTTATACATGTTTCATCGCTATTAAATCCCGTTAAATACTTATATCTATGTCTTCATGTCACGAAAGGTAAAAGCCATAGTTTCCAGAATGTTCATTACTAGTCTAGATAGTAAAATAATAGGGGCCATAAATCACCCTCTATAAGTTATCGACTTTTATGATTTTTTTCCAATACTAACTCCTACTTATACTGTGATGTTTACCAGTTGCCCGAGCACAATGACGACTCTTATCTATATCTATATCTATACTAATATTATAAAGAGTAAAGATTTGTACCTATTTTTGTATGTTTGTATGTTTGTAATGAATAGGCTCAAAAAGTACTGGGCCGATTTAAAAAATTCTTTCACTGTTAGGAAGCTACACTACCCTCGGTGAACATAGGCTATATCGCATCACGCTATGAGCGACGGGAGCGGAGTAAAGCGGGTGAAACCGCGCGCGGTCGGCTAGTTTATAATATTTTGTGAGTGTTGTAGGTACTTTCTGGATATTTTAGACTTGTTTATTGACGATGGATTATTCTATTTTTTTCAAGCCCTTGCGCCGTAACAATATCAAATTTATATTTGGATATTATGAGCAGTTTGTGCCGTGCAGGTTATACTAAGAGTGAACAAATGTAGGACGGGAATAGAACCCGCGTCCCCCGATTCCGCACCGGTTGCGGTAACCTAACCCACTCGGCAAACGGAACATCCTCTTTCGAGCTGAAACTTACTCCGATTGTATTACTTTAACCGTCAAAGGTAACGCTGCACGAATTTCGTGCCCTAATCACTTGTAAATGTGATTTTTGCGCTTCGCACGCGATAGTTCTTCTAATCATATTTGGAAAAATATTTTGTCACTTTCTATTCGACCTCAATATAATCAATTACCCTTACTTATAGTGAACGATCCCAGCACAAGTATATTCGAGTCGTAGCAAGTGAATCCTGTGTTTTTACTTTACCCGTTCATAAAACCGGAGTGATATTATTGTTAAAATATACGTCTTCTTCTACACCTTATCTTTATAAACGGTCATACATAAAGGCTCTCGCAGATATTAATTTGTTGCCCTATTGTTGTGGGACCTTTTTTGTACACAGTGTTATTGCTTGTGCATGTGTTATTTCTATTCATTTTATTGTATACTCTCAAATAGAGTTTATAATCGACTTCTAAAGAAAAGGAAGTTTTCAATTCCACCGCCTGTTTTTTCGTGTTTGTTACGCTGTGACTTCACCAGTTCTGAATTGATTTAGATGTGCTCTTGTTTGGTATTTCATACTTCACAGGTAGTCCCACTAAAATTTCATCAATATCGAGTATGTGTTGTTTAAGTTAAATTCAAACTACTGAAAAATTATTTGCCTAAAACTCGTTGACATAGTAATAATAATAAGCAAGTCTTGTCGATGATGACCAGTATTGTATTTTGTGGGCTTGTATAGATAGTATATATATCACTTAAAGAACAGAGATTCTTTTAATGAAAATATATTTCGCTTCTAGCGCTGAAGAATAAGTATAAGTTAAGCTGAGAAATAAGCTGATAGGCTAGCCTTTGAACACTCTCACCTAATGGTAAGTGATGATGTGGTCGAAGATGTTGTTCAGCTAGCCAGGCTAGCCTAGGAATTACTGGCTCTCAAGGACAGTTTCCGGAACACATCATTACGTACTTGGCGATAGATTTTCTACTTGAAGGTGGTAGCTAGCCAGGCGGGCATTCGCAAAATACCCTACCACCAACACAAGACAACTACCGGGACCGACGGCTTAACGTGCTCTCCGAAGCACGGAAGCGCTCAGTAGTAATGTCACTAGCGGACACCCATCCAACTCTTGACAGCGGCGGACGTTGCTTAACTTAGCTGATCGATTAAGAACGGCTAAGCAAACTTCGCTACGAGCGCTTCAAAAATGTATCCTTATCCTTATCATTTATTTGTCTGGAACTGTGCTCTTTGATGGCAATAGACTCGCCAACATGGAACCAACATTAGTCCGGTGAGATGTGGGGGCTTATTCACATGTACTTACTCCTTTAGGGAATATAGACGTATGATATCATCATGTTGGATTTAGTAAAAGGTAACTTAAGATAATAAAACTCTTTACCATCTTAATGACGTTATTAAACCTAATGGTTACGAGGGTAGGTAGCCTACCCAAAAACAGTGATCCCAAGAAGGGTTCAGTGAAAAGTAATGTTTGAAATCCATTTCAGATGATAAGATAATAAAATTCCCTTCTGGCCACCACTTTTTTCGCTTGCCTTATTCGGAGCTTTATGATTTGCTATTTAACCCTTTAACATCAAATTAGACCCCGGGGTCTAAAAATTTTCCGTGCGTTAGAGTCAAATTAGACACCGGTGTCTAGTAGAACCGTTCGCAACGTTCAGCCTTATATCTCGAAAACTAAGCCGTATTTTTGAACGAAACTTTCTATGGAATGAAGATAATAAAACAAAGAATGCATTGGGGTGCTTAATCAGATCTGTGCCGGAACAAAATGTGTAGTGTTCACAGTGGGAATGTTTACTACGAAATTGTCAGTGCCGAGAAATCGCTGTCAAAGTTTGATAGAGATAAAAAGTAGTGAAATATTGTTAAATTGGTAAGTTGTTATGTAATTCTTATTATTGAGTGTTTATATCATCGATATACATAACAGGAATTATGTATTTATTGTGTTTTGTGCTCATAATCGTAAATTTATTTTGGAGCGGTCCTGTCACCGGCAGCCTATTTTACAAACGAATTTTTTTTCAAACGCCCGTAGAATATGTAACAAACATAAGAAAACATGTTATTTATAGATATTACAATAGCCTAGTTCATTGGCTTTCTAAAAATGTGACTTTCACTGATAAGGGTCCAGGGACGCGTCAAATATTACAACATTTGTGGAACAACTCCCCGCTCACGTTTTCGTCGCCACAGTCGCTTGGGCCATAATAGTCCGTATAGGCTTATAGGCTCGCGGGAACTATGATCGCAAAGAGTAGGATTTGTTTATGAGTGGTGAAACATAGGGGTGAACTGGTACGAGGCTATTATTTTTAGGCTGTTATCGGACGTAGCAATAGAAATAGATCTTGTCCAACTTATATACCTAGCTTAAAAATAGTTCAAAGATAAAAAAGACGCTGAGCTATACTATATACAGAGCTCATTAAATTCAAATTGTTCCAAAACAGTGACCTCGTGTGGTTACTCACTGTTCTTATCAAGATTCACATTTCTCTAAGAAACAAGGAAAATATTTTAAAAACAGAACCACAAAACATAATAATAAAAGGAAAGCGGAAAAATCTCATGAAATTTTAAATAAGACTCGTAGATTCATATCTTACGGCCACATCTGTAGCACCCTCTACGAGAACGCTACGGCGTCGCATTTAGACCTTGATGCTCCTACTTCTTTACTTCCGTGTTTATAAATATTTAAAAACACTTTTACTTTTGACTTATATGATGTTTACAGATAAAGTCCATTAATTGTATGAGGCAAATAGTTTTCTTGAAAAAGTTTGGCAAAAATAACTAGCAATGTATTAGTTAATTATTTTTGGAGAATATGCGGACGATCTACACAACCGCATTCCTCCATCTCCCTATCATTTCCTCATCATCAAATTGTCTTTTATGGGCGTAGGTATATAGACAATATCAACTAAAGAAAATCTTTCGCCAAGCAAGTAACATTGTGTCCCGACAGCAGTCCTTGAGAGTCAGTAACTCAAAGTTAGCCTGAACAAAAAAAAATACCGCATCATTCCTACTATCAAGTGAAAAAGTGGTCAAAGGCTACTCTTTCCGCTATAAAAAAAGCATGAAATAGTAGAAACAAACATTTTATTAAAATTTGATTTGAAATCATTTGATTTAGACTAAAGTGTCTCTTCATATGCATTCGAATGGTAGGCATTATAATAACGGTAAGAGGCACTTAAGATTATAGCATAAAGCAAGATGGACCCGAGGCGACGCCGGAGCGTAAAGTACTAGAAAGTGGGCACCAGCATCATGGGATGCCTGCCAAGCGTGGAGATTTGTGCAAAACTCCTCGAATGGAACATTAAGTTAAGATACATTATGTATGATATTCATAATTTATGATATATTATTATTTATGATATATTTATTATTCATTGATTATTTATGATACATTAATTCTAATTAATTATAGCTACGCGTATCAAATGGTTGTAAAACCACGCCCTACCGGTACAAGCATAGCAAACTCTCAAGCACAAAGTATTACTATACTTGTTGTACATTAATATGTAACATTTTAATCATTGTTTAAGCAAATAAGTTAAAAAAATACGAAAATGAAGAAAGAATACAATGAGGAGGTTAAATTATCATCCCTTAACGAGACGGCTCAGATTTCATAAAAGCATGAAGACGGCAAAATGGCACAGAATAATATAGCAATACTAAGTCATAGCAAACCCGTGGCTGCGGTTAATCAATTTATAATTTATAAGGAGTTATAATTATGGAAATGTATACGTAATCAGTATTAATATCGTTTTACCGTTCATATAATCTTCAGAAGTGTTTAATGCGAAATGAGAATTAAATATCGATATACATACTCATTAAATTTGAAGGAGCTAATTATCTTTTGACATCAGAAATAATTGCTGGTTTCGCTTATCATGAGTCGCAGTGTATAATTAATACAGAGTCATATGTATTGTAATTTATACTTACATTTAAAATTGGTTGGAAATATAATTAATTTTTTATCACACCGATGCGATGTTGTGATTAAACTTATAACCATATGGTTGGAGGTGAGTTCTTTTTGCTGTGACGTTCCCCATGCCAGCCGGGATTTCAGCAGCGCCGAAGAGGACTCGCATTAGAACTCGCCGAAACGACCAACTGCAACCCACCCCTCGCACAAACCTATGAGGTCACGCGCGCTACGAGTTGCCGCCCGCAATGCTAAGCGAGACGTCAACGCGGGCGCCCCTTGAAAAAGAACACCGGATGTAGTCGAAACTGTAGAAAAACCTGATAGAAGGTGGTCTCCTCGCCTAAGATAGTTTGTAACACCAGCGGGGCTACCAACGCACTGTCGACCTCTAAGGTATCTAACGACTCTAAGGTATTTTTAAACAACCCCATATCGTATCGCAACGAAAAGACCTCAGTGGGAAGGTCCCTTCAATTCTTTATAGTACGTGTTATAATTGTTCTAAAGAACCGTTGAGTAGTCACGCCGAAATTAAAGTATATACGAAAAATCAGCTTATTATCTCTGATTCCATGACTCAGCCCTTTTTTATGCTAAAGTGGCAGAGCTATAATTTCAATTTGTTTCAGAAATTCCCTACATGAGTGGATAAGGGAAGTAAATGAAGATCACTTGAAATTGTTCCAAAGTTAAAAAGGCATTTACAAAATGAATACAACAATAGATAAAAGTGATCTTAAAAAGGTTCAGTATATCTGTAACAATGATATGGGTATTAGAAAAAACGTACCAAAGGCGCGGCGTTCTGGCATGCCGGAAACTAGTACTACGGTTTATACTGTGACAGCCGGAAGTCGACGTTAATAGGAAAATTACGGTCTGCTTCCTGCGCCTAGTTTGTGAGGAAATTCGGGAAATTAAATACATTTGAAAATCAGAAGACAGTCTGTATTTTTTTCAGCTAATACTATTATCTTACGAGTCTCAAAGACGGTCGACTGGAATACACCGTTAGGTGCTAGATGGCAGATTGTTAACTTGAATATGGTAGCTAGCCAGGTGAGCATTTAAGGCTAGAGTGCGCTTTTCATACTAACGTAGATTATAGACCATCACTATCACTATCACTACATTGTAAAGTCGCTTCCCCCTGTCCCTATATTTATGTTTTGATACTTAAAACTACGCAACGGATTTTGATGCCGTTTTTTTCAATAGATAGAATAATTCAAGAGGGAGGTTCATATGATTCAGATTCAGATTCTTTATTGGTAAAGATTCGCTTCACAAGTCAATAAATTACATTACAATTATTAAATAATTTAAATTATTAAATTATAATGTGAAAAGTATATATTATAACGTCGAGATAAAATTGATATAAATTGTCTTAATAATAATAAATAATTAATAATTATAATATATTATAATTAATAATAAATCTAAATAACTGTACGATGTACATTACATATCCTTGTCGTCAAAGAACTCTTTGACCGAATAAAATACTTTGTCAAGTAGTGTTCTCTTCAGTTTTTTTTTAAATACACTGACGGAAGCCGCATTCTTAATACATATCGGCAAATGATTGTATATTGATGCGCCTTTTACGTAAACTGACTTTTTCGTTTTCACAAGTTTGCAGTAAGGGGTTCTCAGATAATGCCTGTTCCGAGTGTTGTACTCATGAGATTCTCCTATGAGCTTGAACGCGGAGGGGTGTGTATGAACAAATATACACACCTGATATATTAGTATTCCGGGCACTGTCATTACCCCTAATTGTTTAAAGTAGGGACGAGCCGATATGTCCCACGGCACTTTGGCAATTGCGCGAATGGCTCGTTTCTGTAGAATGAGAGCACGCTCACACTCAGCAGCATCTCCCCACAGCTCAGTTCCATACATGAGGATGGAATGAACTGTTGCGAAGTAGCAGCTTCTGACCGCCTGTTTAGGTGCTGATGATGCAAGTCTCCTCAGTGCAAAGCAGGCTTGAGCCAGGCGCGAGCAGAGTTTATCTATGTGCAGGTCCCATATAAGAGCTTTATTAATGTAAAAACCTAACAATTTAATGTTCGACACCTGGTGTAGTACAGTTCCACCAACATTAATAATCATAGGCTCTTGTGGTCTGTTTGATAGATCGAACTTCATAAAGCAGGTCTTTTCGAGATTGAGGGCGAGGCCGTTTGTCAAAAACCATGTATGTAGTTGTCCTGCTACAACAGTCAATTTTTCTTTTAAAGCCCGTACGCTAGGAGCCGCTACTACTGCTGCTACGTCATCAGCAAACATATATATTTCTGCGTCATTAATGTGATCTGGAAGGTCATTAAGGAGGATGGAAAATGTGGTATTGGAGAGGCACGAGCCTTGTGGTACTCCAAGATTAGATACCTCTTCGTTCGATCGCACCCTTCCCGTATCTCCTACGACTACTTGACATCTATTGGTGACTGGTCATCAGGTCTGCAGCTGGTCCCCTTACACCATAGTGCTCAAGCTTCTTCTGCAGCAGACCACGGTCTGCGGTGTCGAAAGCGCGTGAGAGATCGCAGCAAATGACAGCGACCTGCCACTGTTTTTCGCGCGCTTGCATCACACTCCAGACAACCTCTCGTACTAAGGACGAGGTTGATCTACCCGGGCGATATGCAAACTGCCTATCAGTAAATATATTACTACTGTTAAGGAAGTAAAGTAAACGGTCATTCACGCCAACCTCTAGTATTTTTGCTATCGCTGGTATTATGGAGATAGGACGATAGTTTTTAACTAATGACTTTTCGCCCTTGCCTTTGTAGATCGGCACAATTTTTACTCTTTTTAGAGAAAGTGGATAGCAGCCATTTTTTAAGCAACGGTTGAATAGATCAGTTAGTATAGGTGCTAAAACTACAGATACTTCCCTTATAATTTTAGTCGAAATATCGTATATGTCAGTTGTATTTTTTGAAACTATTTTGAGTCTTATAATGTTCATTATTTCAGTTTGAAATATATTGAACAGTTGTTTGGAGGGTATACATTCGTTAACATATCAAGACTACTTACGACAACTGCGGCTTTCGCTCCAGCTTGAGTACCAGCAGATACAAAAGCTTTGTTCACGTAATTGACCAGTTCTACCTTGCTATTAAAACTAAGTCCATTCTCTTGAAGAACAAGATCAGTAAAGTCATAATGATCGCGAACACTCCGTCCTGTTTCCTTATTTATGATGGACCACATTGTTTTACTTTTATTCGAACTAAGATTAATTGTACTATTAAAATATTGTGCTTTAGATTGTGATAATTTATTTTTATATATTATTGACAACTCATCGTATAATGTCCATAAATGGTTATTATTTGGGATAGAGATTTTTAAATTATTTAAATCAGTCAGTAATAGTTTCAAATTTATAATGTCGTCGGTTATCCATTTAGCATTTTTTGTTTGTATGGGTGAAAACCTTATCGGGAAAAATATGTCAATATAACTAGCGATAATATTATTCAATTTGCTAGCGAGGCTTTCGCACTCAACACAAGATTGCAGTATACTTTGCCAGTCTAAGTTATTAAGTACAGCCATAAAGTCTTGCTTACGAGATCTAGTAACAAGCCGACGCTGGATATGAGTAGCTTTTCGTGGTTTCTTAAAACCGGATATAGTCACGCGTTGAGCAAAATGGTCACCAATATTTGCATCTAAAACTTGAACTTTAACCCGCGCGAGATCAAAGTTAGTGCACAAGTGGTCTACTAAGGTTGCACTTGCACCATTTACCCGAGTGGGAACGTCAATATGTTGAGTAAATTTATGGGACTCCAAAATATCGTTTAATTTTCTACGTGTTGGAGTGTCTAGTAAATAATTAATGTTTGTATCTCCTGCAACCACTGCATTGTAGTTATCGCGATTAATTTTTGCAAGTAGTTCGTCAAAATATTCGAGATATTCTTTAACGTTCGTTAAGTTCGAATGGTACAGTGCTACTACTAAGGTATTGTATTTGGGTATGTGTATGGCGCAAATGTCAAATAACTGCTCCCGGGACAGATCTCGATAATCGAGCAAAACGTTAATCTTTACCTCTGTATGTACAAAGATGCAGCTTCCGCCATGTGCAATTGTTGGTCTACAATAACTGGTAGCTAAGAAATAGTCGTCAAAGTTAATGCAAGCTAAAAATTCTTCATTTAACCAATGTTCAGTCAATAATAAAATATCACATTTAAGTTCGTCACGCAGAGCAACTTCTAGTAAGTTAGTTTTGTTATTCAGAGACTGACAATTTTGGTGGCAAATAACAAGTTGATCGTCACTACTGTAGTTTAAAAAGATTTTTTCTACATTAATATTACAACAACCATTCGCTGAGGTACACGGTGCCGCGGCAGGTACTGGAGATTGAGTCTGAATGTTATCGTCGGGAATCGGTTTTGGCAGGGACTCGGACTCCTTGGCTGTGTTCGTCCGCAGTCTCAGCGGTGTTGTGGTGGCGCAACGTTCCAGTGGGACGCCGCGCCGTTCCTCGAAACCACTGGCTAATTTCGGTGCTTATGGGCCAATTTTGAGGTTCTAAAAAATAATCACATAAACTTGCGGGAACAGTAATAGCGAATGACGCGTAATGGTTGTGTTTTAAGTTTAATTTTTCGACAACATATTTGTCTGATAGTTTTCTCTTCTTCATATAGGCTATTATCGCGTCCGTGGTAGTGTCGGCTCGGAAGAAACAAGCATGGAGTTTTTTTACTCGTTCCACAGTTTGCAATTCCAAATCGCTGTGCCCAGTGCCTAGTACAACTTTACGTTGCGGTCTCTTTTTTGGTTTCACGATTTGCCAGGTGTCTTTTGGTGTATCTTTAGTGTGGTGTTCATTTAAAGACAAAGAATTCGCAGCATAAACTGTAGTGCTCGTCATGGTTGGTGTGTGTTCCTCGTTATGTTCATCAACTACTGGTATATTATTATGGTGAGTTTTACGTAAAGTTGTGGCTGTATTACATACTGAATTATTCGTGATCGTAGGTATGTGCGGTGGACGCTGTTGAACGGATGATGCTGTTTTTGTGCTATAAAGTAAACTATTATTGCTCGTAGTGTTAATTTGCCTTGGTGCATTGCGCATTTGTCGAGCAACGGCTCGCTGAGTACGCACTGAAACAGGCTTGTCAGCTGGCGGGGTGTTAACTGGAGATTGTGGGTCGTTAGGTATCTTAGTTTCGGCACATACATAATCCATACCTGATGAGGCAGGTACTGCATTTCCATGTACACAATGGGGCTTCCCATTGACGACATCACTTAGCTGTTTCTGTAAGGAGTCCACTTTTTCCTCTAGGCGTCTCATTATCTTCTGTAAGCAGGAATTCTCTTCAATAATCGGTGCAAGGCACTTTGTTAACAACTTTTCGAACAAATCCATGTTAATTGTCATGATTTTCACTAATTAATTATATTTAAATTCAGTTACGAGATTTGTGAACACAACCGCCACGTTACGTTCCGTTCACGTACCGCATAATACATGCATAATTATAGTAAATAAACATTGATAAGTTTAGAGGTTTCTAATGTTATGTCGTTTATAAATTAACACATTTTTTTTGCACTTAAATTGCAAACGCTGGCTGAACCCTACGAGATATTTATTAAAAATATTGTACTTCAGTATTTATACACCTTAAAAGGTCTACATAATATATATCTATGTTTATATCTCTTAGGAATAACCCGCAATAACCATTTTTTATCCTTTACTTTTTACAAGAAATAATGGCTTATTTATTAAGCGATTTTAGACAATACAACATTAATCGTTATCTAAATAAGTACCCTGGAATACATTGTTCATATAATATAGATCAATATGGCCTGTTACAGCATGTAATTTAAATGAATATTTTCGCGAAAGTATTATAGATTTGCAATGACTATTAATAAAACGCAGGGCAAATTTACAACGTTGTAGGCTAAGATTTGAACATTGAGTGTAGGTGGTAGTTTAGTTGGCCAATTATATGTCGCTCTCTCAAGACTAACCTCTATAGAAAACATGTTTGTATTATCTAATGACATAAAAGCTGTGAACGTTGTATATAAACACATTCTGTCACATATTTAGTATCAGAATTGCACCCGTGCGAAGCCGGGGCGGGTCGCTAGTTTTGTATATAAGTATAAATATAGATTTAATAAATTTTATAGGAAGTTTTATTTCATGAAGCTCATATAGTTCTTCCATGCTTGGGCACTTTTCATTGTTGTAAAGAATTTTGAAAATGTGGGCCTGATTACACCCTCAAGTAGAAAATCTGTCGCCAAGCACCTAACGGTGTATTCCAGCACCTGCCTTGAGAGCCCATATTTTCGGTTAAGCCTGATAAAAATTTTGACAAAATCATCACTTACCATAAAGTGAGATTGTTGTTATAGCTATCCAAACCGCAATAAAAAGTAAAGAACTTTCGAAAATATTTTCTAGATTTGACCAAAAGCTCCCGAAAGAGCTCAATAACTCAAATTTAAAATGGAAGCTGACGTAACATAAAATCGATTAACGGTTTTGAAGTACCCACGTTTCTTTCAAAAATCTTTTATTCCGTTATCTAACCCCTATATCAAACATCATCCGTCATTGTCAGACAGGCTTGGTGTTCGATCTCCAACTTTCTAAAAACAAACTCACCGGCAATTCATCAATGTACCATTTGATTGCTGGAAAATTGGTTCAGATATATACACAAAACTAACTATTTGTAGAAAACTATACAAATAAATTCACTCTTTTCGATGTGTTATTTTTTGGTGCTGAAACTAGCACGACGCCCATGTTAAACGGTAACCTGTGCTTGTAATTGACGCACTTCGTCACCAGTGACTAACTGCACTGCGTCCGTCACCCTGAGACAAATTGTGGTCAAATATCAAGTCACTCTAATTTTACTAAACCTCAAGAAATGATATCGGAACACACTGTTTGGTGTTTGATGAGAGATTTTCTACTTGAGAGTGGTAGTCAGACGAGCATTCGCAAAATGCCCTCCCACCACGCGTTGTAGCTCTAGCCGGCGGTGGTGGGGATCTAACTATGGTTCACCTGCGGCTCGGCAGTCCATATCGATCGGCTATAATTACTTCAAAATAAAATTATTAGAACAAATATTACAGACAACGTTAGTTCTTCGTGCTACCGTGTTGCTAGTAGGTATTAGGAGATTCTATAAATTATTTTGTTATATTATAGACAATTCTTATTCACTGCTGTCAGCTTAACATCATGTGGGGCCTAGTGCTTATCCGGACACAATCATATAAAAAAAGAAAAAAATATTGAAACAAAATTTATAACAATTTAGGTAGAATCGAATAACTTTATTTCAATATTGTTATTTGTTATAAATTTTGTTTCAATATTATGATTGTTTTTTTTAATTATTTGATTGAGATCAAGATTTTGATGCCTCCTTTGCTAACCGCTGCTGTAATGTACTATAATTGGCATATAATAACAACTGGCCAACGGGGCAGTGCAACTATTATAGCTTGTTGGATACGCTGACAAATGCCAGTGATCTGGCGCATTTGGACGGCCAGTGGGCCTGCAGTTAAGTAACCTGAACGCTTGTGGTAGCTGTAGTGTTGTGAAAAGTTTTTAGTATTTTTTTCTGGTCCTTGTTTATTTGCTATTCTAAAAGTAATCACTATGAAACTCATCATTGTTGTAGTTGAATTTCGGTGAATAGTCAGCATAGAAAAAAATCAAGAAAATTATAAGTAAATATAATAAAATGTTCTTATAGATTCTAGACGTAATTATCTGTCTGTAAAAAGTGGAGTTCTGTGGGCACCAGCGCGGAGAGATAAAACAGGCCGCACCCCTCTGCCGCCTATCTCGTCGGAATGTTCAATAAAAACGAAAAGGCAGTTCAAACGACGCGTATTTTAGTTTTATTTTTTGGTTAGATAAGATTCAGAAGTATTTGGTGAGAATGTTTGCAGAAAATAGAAAATAAGTTTCAGATTGTTATTGCCTTGAAGATTTCCTAGAACGGGCTACAGAAAACAGGACATATGGATAATGTTCTGCTGATACTTTTGGTTTCATATCAAAGCTTTTGTTTTAAATTACGAGTATCTTAAACATTCAACTGCCTAAATTATTAAAGTTGAAAGATGAAGGCATAGATAATGTGTTTCTCGTTCTACTCACACTAGCAGCGTGCAACCGTAGCAGCGAAATGGAAACCTAATTATAAAGTATTTTTGTAATATTTATCAGTATTGCAAAGCAGTGATGGCTCAGTGGCATTGGCTACGGACTGCCGCGCAGCAGGTCTATGGTCCGAATCTCGCGGCGGATTTGAGCTTCACCGCATGGTGGAAGAGCATTATGCGGATGCCCGCCTGGCTAGCGACCACCCTCAAGTAGAACATCTGTCGCCAACATCGAGAAAATAACACTAAGAGATGCAATAAGATTTGGTTTGTTCGAGATGAATTGATGCCAAACTCTGTTTAACCTAAACACGCTCTAATTGGCTAAGGCCTAATTTCACCATACCATGTTTGTTTACGCTAAATCAGGCATTAGCTAATGGGTCTTTAAAAATAACAGAGCTGTTAAATCAGTCTACGTTCTATGAAGTTAACTGAATTAATCATCCATTAACAGTTGGTGGGACACTCGGTTCAGTTAACAGTCCGTTAAAAGGATTAACAAGGCGTCAAATAAATAACAGAGTATGGTGAAACTAGGCCTTAGCCACCTCCATGCGGTAAACACCCGAGTCCCATAGTGATGGGACATGATTCTTATGCAAATATAATCGATATCAATACGTCGTACAACATATATAAGCTGATCGTATAATTTATTCCTCCGTGACGACCTATTTCGATAAAAGTTATATTTTCTCGTTGGTAATAATACCCAGCAGATACCTCGCGCGGTATTTTGTATGAGTATAGCTGTTTTGTTATAATAAAATATAGAATAATAATGTATTGTGTGATTCCACAATTCTGCTTACAAAACTAGTAATGTCATCACTAATCTGAGAACATACACGACTAGGCAAGCTAAAATCGAAATAAACAAGTACTTGAGGACTCTCAACCACGATGAAACTGAAGATTTTCTTAAAGTTATCGTATGATTAATAAAAATTCAAGTTTTACACTATATAATCACACAATGCTTTATATTCATCGCACTTCATGCATACACACAAACACACACACACATTCTGTCACACACCCACATACACAATAATATTATATTTACTCAAACATATTATACGAAATTTTATACAGCCATATCATTTAATAAGCAAACCTCAATCCTTATGTATTATTGAAGGAAGCAGACTCCCATGACACAAGATTTTTTTCTTAGTGTGGGATCTGCATCTCATTTTACTGTCAAAAAATCAATACAATTTAGTGTACCGATTGTAATAAAGTTAAGAATAACAACATGTACGGTATATTGTGATATACGGTATATTATACGGTATAAACTGATATCAAACATATAAAACTCTCTTTACATCCAAGGCTAAATATATTTATGGGCCAGAGTATGATCGATTTTAGTTCCACTATAACGATAAATTATCGTACTGTATAAGCACAACACTAGGAGAGGGCGCGGTTTACAGAAAGACAAGGATGACAATAGATGAATGTAGTAAGTGGGAGTGAAATGCATTCATACGGGTCTATTAGATTGTCCAGTTTAACTTGACCTATTAAAATTAAGTAGATAAATTACGTAAATTGAATAATTTTACTTACTTGTGGAAGGTAATTCCATCTGTTTTATAATTGGATGTTTTGCTACTTTTCCCGCACCATTTAATGGAGCAGGTAGTCATTTTTATTGCACTGAGTGCCTACAATCGTCAAAAATAAAAATATTTTCAAACACGTACGTACGGATCAAGCTTCTGGTCACGTACTGTTTATGTGCGCTCATGCTATGACTTAAATGTGTTAGAAATCACACACCAGTTGCATGATCGGGCGAACCATCAATTCCCCTCTCGGGGGTTTAAATCTCGTTGGTCGCCAAGCATCTAACGGTGTGTTCCGGCAGCAGTACTTCAGAGCCAGTGAAATTACAGGTACATGAGAGTTAACAACTACGTCTCAGGTGTCGGGCGCAGTGAAATCCGTGACTTGTGATGAATTGCATCTGCTGTAGGCAGAGGTTAGTCTGCTTAACATCAGGTAGGCCCTCGAGCTTGTTCCGCCACGAAAAAATTAAAAAATATATTATTGATAATGAATTATAATTATTGCTTCATTTCATGTTAATAAAATATGATGAAATACAATTCCTTTGATTTTATTGTACAGATTTAGCTGCCCGTAAACATCCATACTTTAACGACTGCCATCAACGGTCCCGACAGCCTAACATGGTCTCCGAAGCACGGAAATGCTCACTAGTAAATTCCAATAGCGAGATTGGCGGGATAGCGGCGCTTTTTGTTCAGACGTGGGGTAGTGAAGTCGATTTTATAACCTAAGTATCTTGAAATAAGTGTCTTCTTTATAAAATATTCACATGTATTAACTAGGAGGAAGTGTTTTATTTGACTTAGTAGTGACTGCAGAGAACGCTGGTTAACCTAGTTTATTAGTAAAAATCGAGTCGGGAACTCTTAGAAAAATGCTGTTGTACCAAAAGAGTTCTATTTTTTGTGATAGCGACGGAACAAGCGCGGGGCTCACCTGATGACTAACCTCTGCCTGTAACAGATACATTTCGTCAAGTGACGCAGTGCCCGTCGGCCGTCACCATAAGGCATACATTTGTAAGTCTCATGTGCCTGTAATTTTACTGGCTCTCAAGGACTGCAGCCGAAACACACTGTTAGATGCTTGGCGACAAATTTTCTTCTTGATGGTGGTTTTACCCTGGCTTAAGCCAGTACAATGAATAACACATAATTATTATTCAAATATATATTTATTTAATAAAATAATTCTAAGAGCAATGCCATCTGCTCAGCTCTAAGAAAACTAAGTTATAAAATATCCGTTAATTCACAACCCAAAGGCACTCTGCCATTACAATTACTACTGAAATAATTAATCAATTAACACTTAGAGGTCGAAAATCCTAGATCTTTAATAATGGCCTAAGAAAATCATCAATAAAACGCTAGGTGTCGCTAGGAATAGGACCGGAGATAAGTCCTTGAACAAGGAAGTTACCACACGCCAACACCTGACAGAAATCCACGACCCTTCTCTTTAATATAATTCTAAATCTGTTTTTCCCTTTTTATTTATGCTCCCTACTATCCCTGCTAGGTAGGAAGGTGACATGCTAGCTAGTCAGGCGAGCATTCGCAAAATGCACTTCCACCATGCGGTGAAGCTCAAGCCGGCGATGGGAATTGAAACATGGAGCTACGGCACGGCAGTCCAGAGCTAAGACCGCTTGGCCATCAGTTGTAGTGTGTCATTAACAAATGCATACAGACGGTAAAAAGCTTTGTTTTATGGTATGATAAAATAATAATACATATTTATTATCTTCCTACTGCAATGTTACGTTTGTCTTATTCAATCAAGTTGGGTCTATTAAGTCAAAAATGCAAACTTTCCCTTTTCTTCGCCTAATTAAATTAAACCCTACCCGAAAGTGGAATTCAAATGGACTGCGAATGAACAAAACAACTTTATAATATCGAAAACCGAAAATTCCTAAAGAACATTACGAATTCAAACAAAAGACGTGCCGCTACACGATTCCAATTTATTTTCATGTACCTACGATATCCTGGCAAACGCCCGAGGCCGAAAGATGTCGAAATGAGGCCGAATTTTCGGGACATTCGGCGAAATTACCCTCGCATGCGATGCGAATATTTGTTCTGAATTTCACACATCGAAAATTTTATTGTTTGCTTTTTAAGTTGTACTCTTTGAATGTCTTTATATGGATTTGATCAAACTGAACAGTATGGGATCATTGAAACTAGGCGGGTAAGCTTTTTAACCGACTTAAAAAAGGAGGAAGTTCTTAATTTGTCTTTATTTTTGATTTTTTTTTGTTAGTCTCTCAGAACTTTTTACTGGGTTAACCGATTTTGATAATTTTTTTGTTATTTGAAAGTTGATGTTTGTCGCTTGGCCTCATTTAAATTTTATCGAGATCGATCAAGCCGTTTCTGAGTGACACTCCAATAACTGAAAAATATTTTCCTATCTTGATGATATTGTCGTTTACAATGAATGACAATCGGTCCCGTAAGTAGCAAGTCACTAAAAAGTGTGAAAAAAAAATTTTACCAAAAAATGGGACCGACTTCAATACCCAAAAGTGTGAAGTTACTTGTCGAAGTCGGTACCATGCGCACAATATTGTGATAATAGGTACTTTCGAACTATCATAGTTTTGACTTCAACAAGTTATTTCACACTTTTGGGTGTTTTTTGGGTGTTGCAGTCGGTTCCATTTTTTGCAAAAAAATTTTTTTTGACTATAATACTGCAAATAGAATTAATATTATCATAAAAAATCTGGCGAGAATAATGTCTTACACATCAACAGCCAAAATGTCCATAAAAGTAATAAAAAAATCCACCATAAAACAATAAAGTAATGAAGGTAGTATGTACATCCTGTACTTTTTAGAAGTATCCTATCCAGGGTCCATTTGTTCTTTGTCGTCAAATTTTTTTCCTTTGCTGAGTAATACGCGAGATTCGTAAAAAAAATATTTAAAATACTTTGTAATTCTTATTGCATTTATTATATTTAATACGCATTAAGTTAATTTATTATGTGTGCATGGTGCTCGCTTTAAGCTGAGAGTTGGAAAACCAGTCCAAAGTTTTATAAAAGGTAAATCTTTAGCCATAACAATTCTCGTATTTGAGACAAAAGCTCCAAGAAGGTTCCCATCGTATATTTCAAGTGCTTAATGTACTAAAGCATCATCCACACAGACTCGTTGGTGCATCAAGTGCAGGCTACAAATCAGCCGCTAGTTGTGGGTTGCTATCTTACGGCAAACACTCGCGAACTGTTCCCTATAGAAACTGGTAGTTTAGGGAGAGAATATGTTACAAAATAAATTCAATTTTAATTTAATGCGAAACGTTTGAAAACGCAAAGAAAGTAACTGCGACTACCTAGTCAACCTGCGAGTAATTTTCGAGATCAACTCCGCTCTCCTATTAGTGCATAGGATAACGCTTGAGTTTGGTGGAACAACCTCCTCCAGTTTGTAAAATGATCCTTGGGTTCACCCGAAACTTAAGTCATGGTAATGTTATCTATACAGTATATTAACTCGGCTCTGCCGTTGAAATAACTACCTACAGCCGCGCTGTATGTAAACATGCGATAGGGCTACCCGCCTCCAGCATTTTAATTACATTTGCCTACTCTGTGTTTCCATTTAGTTTTGTGTTTGTAAATATATTTTTTTTATATAAACAAATAAAATTCTTTGTGAAATGAACAGGAAATGTTCACTAAAAATGTGTATTTTTTTTTGACTGTTAGGTTGATTTAATTATAAAAACCATGTTCATAAATGAATAAAAAATCATTCTTAAAAATTTGCGACCGAAAAATATTTGTGAGACGTACGAAATGCTTTATTATTCAATTTTAAGGTATGACAAATCCGCATTCTAATATATTGCTTAACACTACCTATTTTTATTAATCGAGACATATCTTTTTCGGGGGATTAAAGGAAATACTTGTCCATTAAAAAGACACACATTATGTACCGTCAACTATTTAGTCAGTTTCCAGTTTATCTAAAAAAAGTTATCTCTGGATGAGTTTTTAACGAATTCATGCAACCAAAAACAGCACAATATATTCTATTCGTCATATTAAATATGTAATATGAACATAAACTTATTTTAAGTGATAATATCTCGCGGTTATTGTTTAAAAATAACACACCGTCCATTCGTCACTGCAGCACAGTCGCGACTGTTTGAGTCTGTCTGCGTACCGAGCGCAGGCCGAGATCGAGGCGCGTAGGTATAACTCGCGTTTCGTCCGTTTCTATGAAGTTGAAATACTGTATAAATAACATTACCGTGCTTAAGTCACGGGCAGCAAGGAGATAACCATTTCGCTGGGTCTTCCAGGCTACCGTGGCTCCCGTTCTAATCTCCTGGTCTCCTGTGAGTAACTGTCGCTTTCCACTCTGGTTTCCTAATCCAGCATGACAGCTGCACGTGATTTAGCTTGTATTGGTGGTCAGCAATATTATAATCACCAGGTAGACTTTGTAAAATAATCCGCGGGCCCCCTACAGACTGACGGGCGGCCAGCGGACAACCTTTTCATTAACCTCATGACGTCCGTATGTGATGCTGCATGCGGAAGTCTATATATAAAAAAAATATTAATTCTGATTTCCGCTCTCTCCATCGCTTATCACCAAGCCTATTGCCCTTTTATGTGCACCGCAAGACTGCACCGAACATCAAATAAAACGTTCTCTAAACATGTTACCGTATTACGTAATACACGGTTTTAGAATACTAATATGGAGTTCTGATTCTATACCTCGGATTTTCATGTTTTCGAATATGATGCAATGAAAAATGCTTAAAGGTATCCTATAATTTGAAAGTAGGAAAGTATTTTGAGGCGCTGGTCTTAAATGCAAGTTGAGAGTTAAGGTCCCGTATTACAAAACGGGTTTTTAATAAGCTTCCGCTGACATCCCATCCATCTGTCTTTGGAACAGCAATAGTCATATTACAAAATTACAAATTTACGAGAGGAAAAATTTAAGTCGTGTGCGGGATTTAAACCCGCGTCCATCCACCTCTTTAGCAGGGTCTACAATTGCGCTTGAGGTTGATTGACAATGAGTCATAACTCAAATGTTTCCTATCGTATTTTGACCATCGTATTGGGACGGAGCGACATCTATAGTTCAATTTTCAAGCATTGCTGCCAGCATGCGTTGTCAACTAGGGCTGGAATATTAGGACTGTCTGTGAGTCAGCAATGACTTGTAGGTTGTCTAAATGCTTTCATTGTAGTAGCTGTTGAGTTAAATATAGTTCATAGTATTCTGTTAATAAAGGCAGGCCACTGGCTAAAAAAAATATGCTTATACATTTCAAATATTGATCTAAAAATTACGCTATTACTATTTATATTCAGCGCTTATTGACTTCAACTAGATCATCGAAAAATCAAACATAATTCCCAGCTGCTTACTTTACAAATTGACCGCCTATATGACAGCATTTTAAGAAAAACATGGGCCATGTGCGAGTTGCACACCATAGGTTTCACACAACACAGAATACATTTGTTGTACTACTAAAAATACATGATTATTCCTTTAAGACAGGCAACTTTACGGGACACGTATTTTTTTTTAAACATTAGACTTTTGAATTCATAAATATATTTACACCCTTAATTTTTTACTCTTTGATTTTCTTATTACTGGTTATGCTAATAACTCGTACATACTGCTTATGAAAAATATTTTTGGGCCACAAGGTTTTCCAAGCGGGCTTCAAAGTCGCATCATAACAAACATTCTGAAAAAATCTTTCCGGTCCACAAAGTAAACTAATCGCAAATTTCAATCCATGACTATTGCTTTCCAATACTTTTATGTTTGCAATAACACATGCTCTGCGGATTCCATTACAAAATTTTGATCATGCGTCACATTGACTAAGAACTCTGATAAATTTTGTAAAATACTGGCCCTCACGGACTCAACCCAACGTCTCTACACCAAACGGATCAATTATATAACCACTACGATATATTTCTATATTTGCATATATTTAAGTACGACTTCCAAATATCTTTCGCAGATTATATAAGTACTATACTCTGTATTTCATACTTGGAGCAGTAATATTTGTCGATGGTTTCATTAATGACTTCATAAGCTGAAGCAAAGCCACAGACTCTGTGTAGTAGACACTAACTTATTTAATTTAGCAGCTTAGAACGGTTAAACTGAGCCTGAAGATAGGCGATATGCTTCGCTTTGATGTTCCACTGGTGACCTATTACGCCGGTAGATTTAAGTTCTCGTTGCGAGCTGAAAATCTCCTCATGTTTCTAACATTATCATTAATTAAGTATTTATTCTGATATAGCGTAGTATGTGTTCCACTAATATTGTCTTAGATTTTCTCGATTATGACACAGTAATTAAACACCTGCTTGGGATCCTGTCACCAAATTAATCAAATCCCATGGCTGACACAAATCTGCAAGACCTCTGGACATTGTAAGCGAATACTGCGTGAATAGGCAACGTTATGATTAAAATTAAATTTCTGAGGGTAGTCCAAAAGAATTTCTTAATAACTTTAGTGATAAATAAAACCAATTAGTCACCCCGTGACCACGATCACTGCAAATTGTTTGAAACGTCGGGACAAAAATAATGATAAAAATACGCCATTTAAGCCATTTTAAGTTGTATAATGCGTGTGTGAGTAACTCTTCTCATATTTTAGCCCTTAAAGTGTCTGTGCCATTCGAATGTCTAAAAAAATCTGCGCACTGGTGAACTAGACAAGAGAATGACAGTTTAATTTTCCCGACCGTCTGAAACTAAATTTAACATTAAATGGACCTCACCAGACCATTATTTTATGCTAATAGTTTCAGCTAACCTTATATTACTGCCTGTCAATGATAGCTGCCGTAACACACTATAAAGTGCTTGGTGATAGATTAAGGCTCTTACTGTACCCTACCAACATGCTTTAACGAGACTGACGGCTTAACTTGACCTCCAATGCACGGAAAATCTCAGCATAGGAAATGCCAGGCGGTCACAAATCTAAGTCATGACCACAGAGGACGTTGTACCTAGATAAAAATCACTAGTCAAGCTCTGCTACATCCGGGGACATGTGATAAGTTGTAATGCCTGTCTTAAGAACTGATAGATGCGATTTATAGTCATGCTAATGTCCTTCTTTTAGTATCTTAATAGTTAACACATTAAGGAAAGGAAAGAGTGGAAGGAAGGTTTTTATATAACGAACTATCGAATCGACAAAAACATGTAACAGTCAATACCTGAGAACCGATAGATTATGTCCATACGATGCCCCATTCACGTGCGCTGTTGACTGTGCCGGCGCGCAAGCCCTTAAAGAAGCCCTTTTTGAAGCGCTCGTAGCGAAGTTTGCTTAACCATTCTGAATCGATCAGCAAAGTTAAGCAACGTCCGCCGCGGTCAGGAGTTGGATGGGTGACCGCTGGTGACATTACTACTGAGCGCTTCCGTGCTTCGGAGGGCACGTTAAGCCGTCGGTCCCGGTTGTTGTCTTAGGATGGCAGTCGTTACAGCATGGTGGTAGGGCACTTTGCGAATGCCCGCCTGGCTAGCTACCACCCTCAAGTTGAAAATCTGTCGCCAAGCACCTAACGGTGTGTTCCGGCAGCTGTCCTTGAGAGCCAGTAATTCTAGGTTAGCCTGAACAACATCTTCGACCACATCATCACTTACCATCAGGTGAGATAGTGGTAAAAGGCTAACCTATCAAGCATAAAAAAAAAAAAAAAAAAAAAGAACGTTAAATTGCACTATGTGGACATGCGCGAACATCGCTGCAATGGTTAATACCAAGTAAGAACGCGGCAGGGAACGCTGCTTGCAAGATCTAGATTCTATGGTTGGTCTTCAAGTTAAAAAAAATACACTACAAATTTTACATTCACTAATTGTTAACCGTAGACAATCTTTGAAATAGCGTATGAACAGCTTTCCTTTGGCTCCCAATACAATGATCATTCCAAATCACGAGTTAATCCTGAGCTTCATAGCTCTACGCGGAGCACCACTACGATCCCAGCTTCGTTCTTCACACTTATTGCAGTTTACAACACACTTATTTTTGAATTTTTCTTTCAGGCAGTAAATCAGCTAGCGATTGTACATAGATACTAGTAGGTTATAATACCCTGGTACATATTATGGAAACGTTTGGATATCAGTATATTCACGATAAATGAAAAAGTTTTTGACTGAAGTACCCGGTGGCTTTCCGGAATCACATTTGTGTAAGTATTTTAACTTTCAATGCCGTCCGAAAAAACAAGTGGCAGTTTACCTGACAGTTGAATTTGTTAGCCAAAGGCCAAAATAGCGTGGGGATTTTCACTTGTCAGTCAGAGTGGTCAGTTTTTATTCGACAGTCCGTGTATTGCTTCCTACTAATAATCACACGAATTCGGGTGCATGCGATACTAATACGTTAATACAAATGATAAAAAAGTTGTGTAAATGATAAAAATCTTACACAATACGAGTATATAGCAAAAAGGTCCGATATTTGCTTTTGATGTTTTTGTTACCAGTCGAATAATCAATGGCATACTTAGGCGCGAAAATACAAAAATAATAACATGTTTAAGTAATTAATACAAATACTTTATGCCCGTTTGAAAACGTATACAAATAACACAACAATTGACTGTATACAACTTGAAATAACATTAATACTTGTTTTACAATTTATTTGGTAGTTCCAAAAGGCAACCAAATTCTACTGAGTAAAGTCACGTGCAGAAATTTAGAAGCGCCCAGTATTCTCAAAGCTTGTTATTTAATTACAATAAATTAAAAAGTGTCACAGTCATACCCAATACCAATTTAGTGCAAATTTGCTACTAAAATTTCATTATGAAAACTAAAACTGTTTAATGTTACGGATTCACTATTTGCTCTTGGTCTTATTTGAAAAGTTTTTATCTCTTTACTTGGTAAGAATACTTGATGTACGTGCATCATAGAAAACAGTACTTGCGATCAGATATATTCGTAAACTTTTGAGATTATAAATAGTTATCCCTGCAAAGTGAATAAACCTATGAAGATATGACAGAAGTATAAATGAAATGGATCTCAAGACCACGACATGGCCGCGGCCGAAGCTGAAGAATGCTCAAACCAATTGAGCTATCACGATAACTGATAAAGTGAGAATTGCATTAATTTTTTTTTTTATTACTGATAGGTTAGCCTTTGACCACAATCTCACGTGATGGTAAGTGATGACGTGGTCGAAAGTGTTAACAGGCTTAACCTAGAATTACTGACTCTCAAGGACAGCTGCCGGAACACACCGTCAGGTGCTTGGCGACAGATTTTTCAACTTGAGGGTGGTCGCTAGCCAGGCGACCACATAAATGATGTGATTTAGAAAATTTTATAGTATCGATTTTGTAACAAGTCCGAAAATTACACCTTTACGAGATGAAAATTATAGTCATGTGCGGGGTCCACCTCTATACCTATGTATTGCTCTGACCGACTGAGCTAACATCACAATGAGTCATAACTCTATTGGAGCGACACCAAGTTACGTTGTACTACAAACAAGACTATAATTTTTCCTCTTGTAAATTTGTAATTTTGTAATGTCAGCATAGAGCATCGTAATTGCAAAAATAATAATTTTAAAATGTCCGAGAATCTTATGTATTTCTAAACAGTATTTTGTGAAATGCATAATTGTGACTACATAATATTTTTTATATTATTTTTAAAGATAATATAACACAGAATATTGTATCTGGTCATCTGGTGTCATCATTTTTCCAATATCTGGTAGTGGGCTGGAGCATTTCAACTGTTATTATAATATAGCTTGTATTAATAAAATATATAAATGTTTTCATCTTAGTACTTGTTGTGTAGATCATAGTGTTTGCATAATAAAAGCTTAACTAGGTAAAAAATAGACACTAGACGATACTATCAAATTATTGGTAATAGGTAAATGGGTGATAATTAATAACAAGCTCAAGCAAAGTAGATATTGTCTCAATAAAACTCATGGGGCAGTAATGCGTTTAAAATTTTGCAAGCAAGTGGCTCATTACTATTTGCGTAATAGTAACCATTATAGTTTATAATTTTATCTACCTATCCTCCTCTCTTCTAATGTGCTGTGCCCGACGATGTCCATGCCAATCTATGTATCTATTATACTCAC
The DNA here is from genome assembly GCA_963854805.1 of Plagodis dolabraria. Classification (NCBI taxonomy): domain Eukaryota; kingdom Metazoa; phylum Arthropoda; class Insecta; order Lepidoptera; family Geometridae; genus Plagodis; species Plagodis dolabraria. The sequence goes on from OY978459.1 coordinate 25,285,132, forward strand.
AAAGTTTAATTGACCGAGCGAGAACGAAGTTCGAGCGAAGCGTCTCTGCTTTAACTTACACTCTGGTACTCCTCACGAAACTTTGAGAGCAGGATTGATAACATCAGTTTTCAGATTTTTTTTCAAAATGACGGAGTTATGGTATGATATACATTATTGATGACGATGAAAGTATGGAAGCCTGTGCTAAATTTAATGGCAATGTCCCTGATACGTACATCATTTAATTTTGCCTATAAGTGTAAGGCTCTCTCTCTCTCGTCTATGTGCACAGTCATTATCATAGTAAAATACTTTTATTTAAATATATATATAGCTAAATTGTGTCCAATTGTAAGGTATGAAAGGGAAGATTCGCGCAGTTTACAGCTCGGAAAGCCACTAGTTTTTTAACACCTTGTACTGTACGGCTGCAAAAAAAAAATGTGAATCTGAATCAGTAACTTATTTTGTTCCTGTGTCCTGCAATCAAAGATATCGTTTGAAAATGTTGTAAGGAGGTCGCTCAAAGCGGCTATAAGAGATGAAGGCCACGCTTCAGTTTTCAATCATTTGAATAAATATAGCCGTGAAGTTGCCATTATTTGAGAATAACAAACCTACCGCCCAGCGCTCACTAGTCATTCGGTTGCAGTGCAATATTTGTGGCGTGTTTTATAAATTAACGCTAGATTTGTCCAAACCTAGGTATATATTTCAATGTTTTAAAAAAATCGAAGGGGTTAATACCCAGCTTGTTAATTTCTAAACATTTTCGAAAAGTAGTGTGGAGCACTCACAAAATCATTTGCCCTATGCATGTTTATGAAATCAACTTAATTTGACAGTCAATAATTTCCTAAACTCACCTTTTAGGGCACGCACACAGGCTCTTTATAAGCCAAGAGGATAACAGAGAATTTAAAAAAAAATGTTGTATATAGGTATTCTAGATTATAATGTCTTTCTTATTTGGGAGTTTAGGTATTGGAAAGATTGTTACAATGCGCCTTAGAGCTTTCTTATGCTCGCTCGAGGAATTAAAAATGCATTTGAACCGCTTACGCCTTCTTCAGGCTACAAAAATATACGGGAAGAATTGTGATGTGATGTGATGTAATTAAAAATGATTTTAGTACGTTTCATAAAAAGAACTTAGGACGAAGTGGTCTTTGAATATTGAAAGATTGAGGGCGTACGACGGAGAGACCTCGTTTTGCATGCGAATGAACGAAAGAAAACCACGGCTTTTTGTAAGGAATACATATTAAAGTGAGCATTTTAAAAACGGGAAAAATCTTCCACGTTACTGTATCATACAAAAAAATACCGACTTACATAAAATACGCATTATTAGGGATAACTCAAATACTACTCGTCAGATCTCACTCGACCCACAGGGCTAAGAGAGACGTCAACGCGGGCGTCCCGAGCTCTCCTTAAAAAGACCACCGGGTGTGATGTGAAACTATAGTCGAAGCTATCTGACTAATAGACGTGAGTTATCCCGTATTATTAACTAAATTGTAAAACTTGCACTTATATTTTCATAAACAGAATATACCTAGTAAAACTGGAGCGTTAAACTAAGTTGTGCTATCCATTACGACAGTGGAAACCACATAATTACTGAAATTAATTTTTACCGTTTACCAATTTGAGCCAGTGACTTTCTTCTCATAGTGAACCTTGGATCAATTGTGAAATGCCTTTATTAACAAAATACTTCGAATTGTTCACAATACTGCAGCTACTACAATAAAATCATTTAGACAACCCGCAAGTCAGTAAAGACTTACAGGCAGTCCAAACGATCCAGCCAGTTGGCAGCGTACCCAGCGTGCTGGCAGTATTGTCCCGTTGAATTGCAATTCTTATTCGGAAATTGTGATTCATAGCCATGAAGTCCTCAATTAAGCAATGTCTCTTGCCATAATTTTAAAACAGTGACGGCTCAGTGCCATTGGCTATGGACTGCCGCGCAGCAGGTCCATGGTTCTAATCCCGCCGCGGGTTTGAGCTTCACCACATGGTGGAAGGGTATTTTGCGAATGCCCGCCTGGCTAGCGACACCCTCCAAATACCTAGAAAATCTATCGTCAAGCACGTAATAGTGTTCCGGCAGATGTTATTGAGATCCAGTTATTCTAAGTTAAACCTGTTAACACCTTTGACCATATCGTCACTTACCATCAGGTGAGATTGTGGTAAAAGGCTTTACTATCATCAATAAAAAAAATAAACTTGAGTTAGCGACATTCTCACTGTGAAACATGGAACAGTTATGATTCACATCAAGAGTCATAACGTTCTCATCGTTAAAATAATGCCTCCCTCAAGAGGGAATGATTTCCGTAATTTCTACGCTTGGCAAGCGCCTTGGAGATCGCAGTGTAAGATTGCAGTTCTTTAGAAGTCGCTGCTGCCCACCTTCTGGTAATTTTTCCCTCCGTTGCCTCTTGCGACTCTCACATGAGGATATAGGGGAAAAATTCTGGCCCGGCACCCCATTGTACTTCGGATTCATGTCGCTTATATTTTGAAGCGATCGTAGCGAAGTTTGCTTAGCCGTTCTACCCGATCAGCAAAGTTAAGTAACATCCGGCGCGATGATAATTGTGCGCTTGACGACAGATTTTCTACTTGAGGGTGGTAGCTAGCCAGGCAGGCATTTGCAAAATGCCCTACCAGCGTGCTATAATGACTTCCATCCTACCGACTATGGAAGCACGGTAGTAGGGCACTTTAAATATCTGCCTGGCTAGCTACCACCCTCAAGTAGAAAATCTGTCTCCAAGCAGGTGTGTTCCGGCAGCTGTCCTTGAGAGCCAGTAAATCTTCGTTAGCCTGAACAACATCTTCGACCACATCATCCCTAACCATCAGATGAGATAGTGGTCAAAAAACCTATTAGGCATAAAAATATATCCTCAGTTATAGATAACACACAAAGATTAAAGGTGACAAAGTGAATTATCAATATAAGGCCGAGATTTTTTCTAAAATCTACAATAATTCAACATGTATGTACCTCACCACAACCGACCTTCAATTTGGCCATCAACTGTATAAATAGGTTATAATAAACACATAAACTAAAAAAAACTTAAGGTTTGATATGTTGGCGCGGTAAACCTGGAATGGAACTGACTCCGGAAGATACCTTTTTTTTTTTTATGCCTGATAGGTTAGCCTTTGACCACTATCTCACCTGATGGTAAGTGATGATGTGGTCGAAGATGTTGTACAGGCTAACCTAGAATTACTGGCTCTCAAGGACAGCTGCCGGAACACACCGTTAGGTGCTTGGCGACAGATTTTCAAGTTGAGGGTGGTAGCTAGCCAGGCGGGCATTCGCAAAGTGCCCTACCACCATGCTGTAACGACTGCCATCCTAAGACAACAACCGGGACCGACGGCTTTACGTGCCCTCCGAAGCACGGAAGCGCTCAGTAGTAATATCACCAGCGGTCACCCATCCAACTCCTGACCGCGGCGGACGTTGTTTAACTTTACTGATCGATTCAGAATGGCCAAGCAAACTTCGCTACGAGCGCTTCAAAGTACTGCTCTTTTGGCGCCACCCAGGGGACACGTGTAGGACATCGAGGGCTAAATCCTACGGACGCGAGCAGTATAGTCCCCCAAATACCTTCTGAAACACTAGTTTGAAAGTGTATTGTAGTGATTATTTCTACAAAACAAACTATCACTGACAACAATACGCAACATAAACCTGGAATTCTAAAACTAATCACAGTAGACATTGCGATTCAACAGAGCTCGCAGAATAGTTCAGTCGAGTTAATTAATTATTGTTAGTCTACTGTAGCTACGTACAAATAGATCTGACAGACTTGGGAACGGTCGCTAAACTTACTGTTTAGTTTATTATTTGTAGATACAGTGCTAAGTCTATAATAAATAGAATTAATAAATATAAGAAAATATTATAAATTAATAGAGTATGTATGGGGTACTGTTATACTGTACCGTACTGTAACAGCCGGATCGTCCACTGCTGAACACAGCCTCCCCTATTAAGGGGGTATTTGCCATAATCCCCACACTTGGCAGGCGTCTTGGTGATCGCAGTGGAAGTTGGCAGTTCTTCAGTAGGCGCTGCTGCCCACCTTCCAGTATTTTTCCCTTAGTCGCCTCTTACGACACTCGCGGGACGATATGGGGAGGTGCAATTCTAATCCGGCACTCCACGGGGTATATATGAGGTATTTTGTAGAAATTAATATGAGACAGAATTGATAATTCTACCAAAACTGTTAAGCAATAGCTTGATGTTAAGTGGTAACCTCTGCCTTTAACAGATGCATTTCGTCACGTATAAATTAACTACACTGCGCGTATCACCCTGAGATATTCAGGTGTTACGACTAATGTGGTTCTCAAGGACAGCTTCCAAAACACACTCTTAAGTGCTTGGCAATAGATTTCCTACTTGAGGGTCGTAGTCAGGTGAGAATTCACAAATTAAAAACAAATTAAAAGAAACTTCCACAAGTCATTTGAGTGACTTTTCAGTGTTGAGTTGGAAGTCGGTTTGTATATATATAGCATGTAATATAGTTTTAAATTTTTTTTTTTGGTTTAAGATAGAACCGACTTGGAACACCCAAAAGTGTGAAATAACTTGTTGAATTCGGTACCAAAATAAATAACATTAATTCTATTAAAAATAGCTATGAACACTTTACGATAGGCAAGTTACATAGAGATATAAAATACTATTTAGAGTGGCAGCCATGTCAGTTTTCTTAGAAAACTAGCGTGGCCAGTTTAACACATGTAAATGATACATGACATTACATCTTTATTGTTCACTACAAACAATCCGATTCCCTGATTAGTCCCATTTTTACCCAATTGAAACGTTTAATAAACCAATTTATAACAGTCGAAATTACACCTTATCTAAAGAGTGGTAAGATTTAATTTCTTGTGAACATTGTCAAGCTATCCCTTTCAGTGAGAGAGATAGATATATGGTAATTCCCCTAATATCTGGTAAAATTTGCCAGTCGACAATATCTGTACAGTAATTGTGCAGTCTCTCAGTCTAGTAAAATTCAATTTTAAAATCGTTCCTTGGTAAAATCTGAGCATAGACAATTGAAAAATAGTTCACAAGTTACTGCACGCAAAATGATTACGAGAAAATAATTATTGGGATGGCTAGTAAACTTTTACCTTTTTTTATTTATTTATTCGGAACAAAAAGTGGTATCCCATTGTCAAAGTAGCCAGTGATGCAGTACATTTTTATCGATAAACTTTTCCATAGGCTTAAAACGATTTAACGATTTAATTTTTAGGTAATGCGCTGATGTACTGTGCGTTTGAGCTATAAAAAGTTTTTATGCGGTTTTATATAATCATTTGAATATGTAGTAATGACAGGCAAGTAAGCGTCTTGAATGAACCCTATAGCTTACTAGTATGTCTATACCAAAAGCTTTAAAGACCGCTGAAAACAGAAGCACGTGGAAGAGCATAGTACATCGAGCAATTAACACTACTTCAGACTAGACACGACCTTCAGCAGTGAAGATGCTGAATAAGAAAAAGACGATATAAATTAAATAAAGCTATTACTGCGAAGAACAGCTTAATTTCGATATAATATGTTATAGGCTCGTTTATTTGTAGTAAAATTATAACAAACACATGAAATTCGCGTAGAGGGTGGTATTAGAGATAGGCACAGATAGGGATTCAGGAAAATCAGGGAGACCGACACAATAGTAACTACCAGCTAATTAAATTGGTAATCATTTTATTTCCATTGAAACGAATTGTACTTATTGCATAATCGGCGATTGCTATTTCTAGATATTATTATTTAGCAAAAACTGAAAACAGTATATTTGTGTATTTCTCTATTACACATTTTGACAAATGAATTGAATGGCAGCCAATGAGATATTCTCCTTATTGATGATAACGAAAATCTCCAAAATAGACTAAGTCATAATATAACATAATATAATAATAATATAATCATAACCTAAAAGTTCGCGTGTTCGGTTCCGTTCACGTCTACGTTGCTGCAACACACCCCGCGATGCTGCAACGCAGCCTGCTGTACATATGAACTAATCCAAACGGAAAAAAAAGAAAAAAAAAACATGTGATGTTGTCAAAGTAACTTTGGTCTGTCATGGTGAAAGAACACTGCTTGAAATCCCTATCAATGCCATTCAAGTTGAGTGTGTAGAACCTCCTCTTAGCCTTCGCAGACACTGTCTCTCCGATAAATTCCTTTTTAAATTAGCTTAAAACTTAAACTGTTCTTGAAAAAAAACTAGATTGTTTACTGACATTATATAACTCATGCAATAAAGCCTCATCTGAGAACCTCCTTTGTCTCTTCCGCAGCTATTTACAATTCACCCTTCTTCCTTATTCCTTCAGAATCCTGTTATGCCTTTGTACTCATCATCCTACGAATCATTCGTTTTCAAACCTAACATTATTTTGGATTTTGGTATTGATAAAAACACAATAGAAGCTAATAAGGTTTTAATAAATAAATTCTTCACGAAATACAAGGTCTGGACTGCCATGCAGATGCTTCTAAAAATCTAGATAGTCCAATTGGTGTTGTAGTTTGGATCCCATCTACGAGAATAATTTTCAATTATAAATGTCCTTCTACCACTTCCGTCTTTTCAGGAGAAGCCATCGCAATTCTGGAAGCCATCCTTTTTGTAATATCACACAATCTGAACAAAACTATCATATTTTCAGAAACCAAAAGCTGCCTCCAACCTATTCTTGCTAACCCATTTCGGTCCAAATCTAGGTTCCCAATTGTTTTAAAAATAGGAAATGCCCTTTTCGAATGTAGCTCTCACGGTAAAAATGTGATCCTTGCCTGGATTCCTGGTCACGCCAGTACAGTGCCCAACGAATCTCAAGATCAAGATATCTGTTCGACTTTAAAACCATCTTTAAAAAAACCTTGAAACCAGAAATGGCAAATTTCTAGAATATTAAAAGCTAAATTCTATGGTAACATTCAACCTGATCTGCCCAATAAACTCTGGTTCTCAATATTCCAAAACGCTGATAAAGTGACCACCTCTACAATATGCCGTCCGAGTCGAAACTATTTCTGTAACCCAGTCTTCCTGGCCAAACTTATACTCCCTCTGTGAATGTGGTTTGGACGAAGGAAATGTGAAACACATATTCTTCTGTTGTCCCAAAATAAACTCTTCTCTCTACAATATTATCCCTAGAGATATCCTTCGTCCTTTCTCCCTCAAACGTATCCTCTCCTTAGTATTTATCCACATTCAAATAAAGCTGTAAATTAACTGTTCATATATTATGTAACTTAACCAAAAGTTGTTCCCAGGTGTTCTATATTTCCCCTATATATAATGAATTTGTGTGTGTATATACATTTGTGTTCTTCCAGTAGTTAGATGAAGAAACATCTCGTAATGTTTCAGCACCAATTTTGGCTTGGGCAGTTCTCACCGGACATGACTCATTAAAACTAAACAATCTCCTTTGGTTGATAGTCCATCTAACTACGTGACATTATTGAAATTGTGGTGGTGCCCACAGAAGCAACAAAACAAGAGTTGAAATGGAAATCACAACCTTGAAAGATTGCGTGTTCTTGAAAATATTTGAATAATTTGTTATTTAATTGATGTTTACCTTCTGACCTACACGTGTATTTTTACGTCCAGGTAAAAGTTTTATATGCACTAAAAGCAGTGGGGCAGATGGTGCTTGCTTTCGTAGGTCTAACAGGAAAGATCCAAATTAGATATTGGAATGAGGTGACATTTAGTGACTAACAATTTATCGATAAATTTGTCGATAAAAAAATCATGAATCACTTATATGTCAGATTGCACCGACTTTGTTCATGAGCGAAATATAAAACATTTAGGAATAATTTATTAAGTTTTCCGGTGATAGGATATTCCTACTTTCTTAACTTTTGTGATATTGCTATTAAATCTGCAACTTATAATAGCACAACGCGGCATTTTCATATAAATTGACGGAGATGCATGCGGCGCGTTAACCGCGGGTCGACTGTCAGTAGCATTATAGTCCGTTGACGTAAATACTCCTATTTAGGAGTATGGTGAGCTCGCGTGCCACGCCCCCTTCACCTTTCTATTGCTTTCTCTTTTCTGTGGGCAAGTTATCATAGGCATATTTGTTATTAAATTATATTTGATAAAATAAAAAATACCCAAAAATGGAACCGACTTCAACACCCAAAAGTGTGAAATAAGTTGTTGAAGTCGGTACCATGATAGTTCAAAAGTACCTATTACCACAATATTGTGCGCACAAGTTATTTCACACTTTTGGGTGTTAAAGTCGGGTCCATTTTTGGGTAAAAAAAATTTTTTCACACTTTTTATTTCATTATCAACGACTATATTTCAGTTATTAGAGTGTAACACAAAAAGGGCTTGACCGATTTTGATGAAATTTAAAATGGGACCAAACGACAAGCATCAGCTTTCAAACAAACAAAAGATTTTTTAAAATCGGTTCACCCAGTCAAGAGTTCTGAGGTAACAAACATAAAAAACATAAAATCCATATTTGATAATAACATAATTTTGGTTCCGTGGAGGATGGGAAGGCCTCTGGTATGGGACGCTACCTGTGTCGATACCTTAACACCTTCTCATCTTCCTGCAACCCAAAAAGTGGCCGGTGCGGCGGCTGAACTAGCAGAAAGTCTCAAAAGGCGCAAATACGAGTATAGTAATCTCAGTAGTTGTTACATGTTTGTGCCTTTTGGGGTCGAAACGCTGGGACCGTGGGGACCGAGCGCCAAACTATTATTCAAAGACGTCTCAAAACGTCTGGTCGACGCTACTTGTGACCAAAATGCTGGCATGTACTTTGGACAGAGAATAAGCCATACAACGTGGCAATGCGGCCAGCATTTTGGTAACACTGCCTAATGGTAGCGGAATATTGGATTAGTTTGTAACTTCAAGTTTTTTTTATAGTTAAATATGTTAATTTTAGTCAGAAATATCTATTGTTATACTTTATACAGTAATTTTATGTAATAAATTTTATCTATAATAACAAATATTTTAAAAAACATTAAATTAATATTTGTATAAAACACTTTAAAATATAAATCCGCCTAAATTATTAATTTGATGTTACCAATATATTTGTTATATTTTGTTACTAGCTCTCCGGGGGCGGCTCCGCCCGCGCGTATGTCGGTTGTCGCGCAAAAACATTAACCTCTTTTTGCGCAGTTGGATAATAACTATCCTATGTTTTTTCCCGGGTCTCAAAATATTTCTATACCAAATTTCATTCAAATCGGCCCAGTAGTTTTGGCGTGAAAGCGTAACAGACAGACAGACAGACAGAGTTACTTTCGTATATAAAATATTAGTACTGATGCATTATAACAGCCCGTACAAAAATAGCTTCAGAGCTGTGATTAAAACCAACTATAATAATATATTTCGATTTATGAAGTAGTTCTGGAACTACTTTAAGAATCGAAATTTTTAGTTTTTGTTGGTTAAATGATTTTTTCCATACCTGATAGCCTTTGACCACTATCTCACCTGGTAAGTAGTAATATGCATGGTCGAACTTTTGATGTTCAGGCTAACCTAGAATTATTGGCTCTCAGGGATAGTTGAAACACAATTTTAGGCGCTTGGCGACAGATGTTCAACTTGAGTGTGGTAGATAGTTAGGCGGGCATTCGCAAAAAACCTACTACCACCATGCTATAACAATTACTATCCTAAGACAACAACCGAGGCCGTTGGCCCTCCGAAGCACGGAAGCGCTCAGTGGTAATGTCACCAGCGGTTACCCATGCAACTCCTGACCGCGGCGGACGTTGCTTAACTAAGCTGATCGCTTAAGAGCGGCTAAGCAAACCACGCTACGAGCGCTTGAAAACATAAGCTATATTTTTACTATAATATATATTTGTAGACAATAACATACCTCATGTGCAAAACCTTGTTTTTCGGTTACCTTCTCATGTTTTGGAGCCCATTGCAAATAGCTTCATTGAACTAAGGTATGAATTGGATATAAAATTAAAAAACAATAAGTGGGGTGCCGCGTTAGAATTGCACCTCCCCATATCTCCAAGTGGGTGTCGTAAGAGGCTACTAAGGGAAAAATACTGGAAGGTGGGCCTGCCAAGCGTGGGGATTATGGCAAATACGCCCTTAATAAGAGAGGCTGTGTGCAGCAGTGGACGATACAGCTGTTACATTATGAATTGGATTAGTTGGGACATTGTAGCAAAGTGAAATTAGTGGACAAACGAGACAAATGTCTCAATCACAAGCACAGTGCAGTGGCACGCAGAACAGAGACAATGAATCAGTAACGGGCAGGCGTGGTGCCATCAAGCGAGTGACATTTCCATCTCGGCACTTTACATCATATCCTAACCGACCCATATCAATTGGATTGGGTACCTAATGCCTCTATCGGTCTCCGATAGCCAAATGCCCCTGCCTCTATCGAAGGGTTAAAGGGGTCAAATCGTAGAGAAATGTTATGCTTACCACCTCCAGGACCGTGGTTATAACGATGTACATGTCTCAGCTTGTTTATTTTAAAATAAAGACACCATTTACGTACTACGAGTACATAGGTTTATTGAATGCCTCAAACTATAGGTCACTACAGCTAATATACATAGGACCTGCGATTTTGTGCGCTGTAAGCGGTTTATTTAACAACTACAACTTATGCTATACATTTCAGTATTTTCTTTTTCTATATCCTTTTAAATTAGGAAGGTACATTTAAAGATATGGCGTAAAGAGTCTGATAGCTGTGAAGTGAATTGGAACATGAGTACCCAAAATACAATGCGGCCGTTGAGAGAATACGTTTGACAGTTCGTTTTATTAATATTGTTTTCTCCAGGCAAAGTAACATAGTCTGATTACGTAATATTGTATCAGTCAGGCATTTAAATGTTTAAAATATTTGTTCATACATACTTTACTCCATATACATTTAGTAGTTGTGGCTACAACGACAGTAAAAACACGTACTATCAAACGCATTCTCTCGGCGGTCAGATTGTAGGTCAGATCTGTGATGCAGCACAACAATGCCCTCCCCCGGACGTAGATAATAAACGTATATATGTGTAAAACACAAAATTATATTCATTAGAAGTATACACGTTTACAGGATTGTTATAGTCGCTACGCAACTAAGCTTGTAAATTTGATAACAAATTACATAAACGTCTTGTAACCTAAAAACAGGTCCTTCCGTACACATAAACTACTCTCAGTTTAATGAATATATTCAGCCGTTACATTGCAGAAATTCATATTGAATAATAACAAATATTAAAAAATATTTTAATAAAACATCATACATATTTTTTAATAAAACACTTACATAGTTTAAAAATATATCTAGTGACGATTCCGCCCAAAGTAAAGGGCCCAAAACATTGAGCGGAATTATCACTAGATATATTTTTATATATTTTCAGTGTTTTACTAAAATATGAATTTAATGTTTTCTTAAAATATTTGTTATTACTGTATCTATATTTGCCGCTTGGCAGGCGTCTTGGGGATCACAGTGTAAGATAGGAATGTAAGATTCTTTAGAAGGCTGCTGCCCACTTTCCAGTACTTAGTCACCTTTTATGACACCCCGGGAAGATATGAGGGGTAATTCTAACCCGGCACCCCACGTAACCCGTAGATTTTCTACTTGAGGGTGATATCTAGACAGGCGGGCATTGGCAAAATGCCTAACGCCATGCGATGAAGCTAAAGTCGGCGGTGGTGATCAAACCATGGTCCTGCTGCACGACAGTCCATAGCTATTACCACTCCGCTATCACTGCTTCAAAATCTCATCCAGAAACCAAAATGCCCTGTATTTTAAAAAAAAATTTAATAAAGCTCGTATTGGTCCTTCCATTAATCTAAGCCTGTGTCCGTCTCTGATAGCCTAAATACCCGAGAAGCTTACGCGACCCAACTCGTCGAGCGAGATTACATGTCTATCACTTCCTCTGACTGTTGTATGTGTGGGTTTAAACCCACTAGTATAACTTTGTGAGCTGAAAATCTAGTGACTGAATTATCTAAGATTGACGGAGCACGTCGGGTGCATTAAGAATCTTGAGTTTGAGAAATCCGCAATAGCCGAGCACGCCCTCATCACAGATGCGAAACATTTCATACGGTTTGATAAGGCATCCGTACTAGCGAGAGAGAAGTATTTCGTGCCGCGGAAAGTACGTGAGGCCATTGAAATAAATCGTCATCCAAATTTTAATAGGGATGGTGGCTGGACTTTACCATCTGCGTGGAAACCAGTGCTTAATTGTGCCTCGACCAGTGCTAAACCGTTTACCCGCGAATCGGACGTGGTTGCATTAGTGTGCGAAGACCCTACACATACTTTTGACGAGTGCAGTGAAGACAGTGACAGCGACGCACGCGCCCCTACCCTGCCTGCGACTCCATTGCTGCCCGCCGTTCCTCAAGTTTCGGAGAGGGCGTTGCGAGCAGCCGCCCGCAGTGCGCGTCAAGCAGCCCTCGAGGCTGCCCGCATTCCTTGAGAATGAACATCTTTACTGTTCGAACACCGGTCGGAGATTTCGACTAAACAACGTGAGTGCTAGCCGGTATATTTAATTAATAATCATGACAACTCACGTAAGTTTTTATGACACTGAATTATCTTTTTACGTTTCACATTATTCAACACCATATCACTGCCATTAAGAAAAACATCTGCAAACTGATACAACAAAATATACCTTAGACTTAATTATGAAACCTACTCGAAAAAAATCAGAAAAATCGGTTGAGGATTGCGACCTGTAATGTAAAGGATAACAGCCGTAAAGACATAGTGCAATTTATAGTACTACTATTATAGCAATTAATATATTAGTATATTATTCTCCCTAATAGGTGAGACTTTGTTCAACGGAGGCTATTATGGCTGTTGATGTGTGGTATGACCCGGAAATCAACAATTATTTGAAATTCTCTTTTGTGAGACTTTAGAACAAAAAAAATTATAACTTGCCTTATCGAATAATTGTAAAGGATAAATAAATCAAACAACATGACTATGTACTTAACAAACACTTTATTATAACAATAATTATTATCAAAATAACATAATTACTTAGTAACGGTCGGCGTGCGATATTTATCACTACTAAATTATTATTATAAATGTAGCTGATGACTACGCCATTACCAATAGCAGTGTCAAAACTTTACTTATTAGTACATCAATTGACTATATGAAAATAAATAATGCTTCAATTGACTTCACTAATAGAAACATTGCAAAATATTCAAGTAAAGAATGCAATATTTCTTTAAAAAATATTTTAATGTTTAGAATAAAGTTTTGACACTCAATTACTGTAATTGTACAGCCAGCTAGAATTCTATAGAAACGTAACAAACATTTAATTACATATGCTTTTTGACTCAATAATTACAAAAAGGAATAAATTTCATAGGTAAAGTTAATATTTATTGTATTAAAATTTTAGAAACTTTTTCGACAATCTTGCGTTAGGCCAGTAACTAGACTAAGGAACAGTATAGAATAAAAAGATAGTTTATTTCATACACAGCGAAGAGGTAGGATTTTGAGTACGGCAAATAGCTTCGGGGCCTTCATAAGCCTTTATTTTTTCATCCCTTTATGTTTCTTTATCTGCACGGTGCATTATTATCGATTAAAATATTGGGTATTATAAACTTATAATGTTAGAATACCCAATATTTTGGATGTGTTTTTAATATGGTAACTGTTAATACAAGAAACGTCAAAGTTTGAATGTCCCTCTAGGTGGTGTTAAACACGTTACAGCATACTACGTTAATCCCCAAAATACTCCTGCGATTCACTCTGGGTCATAACAAGATATTGTTTAAGTAATTACAAGAGACACGTCATATATTTCTTAATCATTCAAACCACTCAAAACAACCTCTTGTGTACTATTTTTATTGGATGATGGTATATTGAAGTTTATAAAACAAAAGCACGTAACATACAATTTTACTGTACGATCTTTTAATTTATGTTTCAAACAGTCTACTTTTTCTGATAAATTATGGCTAAGAACAACATGATATGCTGAATTTTAAAATAATTAAGGTCATTAATCTCTGTCAGCAAGAGCTGTTTCTTTGGTTTTGATGGATATTAAGAAAATTAATGAATTTGCGAATTGATATAATACACACTAAATGATATATAAATAAGAAATGTTTGACTTTGTCATTGACATATTTAATTGTTTTTAACACAAAATTTACAATTTGTGTCGATAAAATATAGCCCTATTTTATTAAAATCAAACCCATGTTTTCAATTTAAGGACGGCTTTTAAATAAAAATGTATTAAATTCTCTTTTATATTATAAAAAAAATTAAAAACATCACGATAAAATATAGACTGATGATAAAATAATAACTACATTATGATAATTTCGTTAAAATATAACAATTATTATTATTTACACTGTTTGTTCATACAACTACAATGGCTTTGCTACGCATAGACAATAAGAAGAGGAATCTAACACGAACGACAATTACTTATAATATGGAAGTATATAACACTGCTTTTATACATTAATACTTTTATTTTAAATAGGAAAGTATGTATGTAAATCAGTTTAATTTGATATATGATTGACATAATGTTTGTATGTATATTCTTTAAGGTTTTGGATTAACACATAAGGTACTTTTTGTCATAGTTTACTGAAAATATCCAACATTCGCTCACATAGCTAATGAGGTTTTTTTATTATTTTGTATCAGTGGTAAAATTCAGGAATTCCACTGGGTTATGTGAAAATCTATTACGTTCAGGGTATTTATTTATATATGAATCGAAGTTGTAACTGATTTTAAAATATTATGTAGTCATCATCAAAGATTATTTACATTCATAGAAGTTATAAAAGCAGTGTTTTACAATTGTAGTCATAAATTTTATAGCTTATCGGTTCCCAAGCGTTACCGAAACTGTTACAATATTTCACCAAGCATGTATTATAAATAAAATAAAAAACATTTCTCTTTCTACAAAATATAAGACTTAGAATGAAAATATGACATTACAATTACCAAAATTAAATGTTAAAAACAGGCTATATAGTTCTTTATAATCTGTACTGTACTAGTAATCAACAAAATTATTTTTAACATTACGTTATGGTTTATTGAATTGGTTTTGAAGCTATTTATAAAATAATAACAAATCTTTTTTACATTCTATTAATAATAAAAGTATTATTCACGTTTAAGTACGCTTGGGAAGTGCAAATTTATCTTAACAATACACATATATAATACAGTGGGTTAGAGAACGGTTTAGATAATTTTAAACGAAATTTGTTCTTTAATCATTTTACACTTCATGCAAAATACCATTTTAATGTCCCAAATTATAACATAATTATGTTTGAATAGTCATATTAGGTATTTAGGAAAGGTGTTTACGTTACGTTGGGTATAGTTTATGTAAAGGTACATATTAAGAAACGTAACGTATTTTTAATCGAATATAGATTAGATTATGATCAGGTATCAATTTACATGCTATATTTTTTTTATTCCTAAGTTATTTACTCTAGGGTAAAATTTCTTCTGTTTTGGATAGAATAACGTAAATTTAGTGAATTTATAGATATTTTCAAGTCATTACTAAAGCGTGATACTAATATAGAGACTAGATATAGAAAATCTACGATTTAGAGAAAGTTAAAAGCTTAGAAAATTCTACTAATAAATAAATTCGAAAAGAAGGGTATTGGTCCAAATACAGGCAAAATTGGTTAAAATGTAGATAAGTTTGGGAAAGGACGCTATCAGGACAGATTAAAAATTGTTATTAGTAAATTTAGAAAGATTATATTAATTCTAAAGGAATCGAAAATAGGAAATACATTTTATTATCTTTCTAAAAAAGCAATTAAATATAAAAATAAAAACAAATCACCGACTTTGTTAAATGTATATTATACGTGCATTTTTATTTGCATATACAATAAATGTATATTCATCTTGAATGTTGATGTGTAGAATGTTAAAAATTCTATTTAATTTATTTTGTAATCATTATTTATATATTTTTTATTCATAAAATTTGTATAAACTTGAAATACGGTACGAAAAACACAAGCTTTCTAAAAATAAACATTTACATTACGACACTTAACTTTACGGCAGTAAACGATATTTCCCGTCACTGATATATATTTATAAATATAACTAATATACTGTGCCTATTTTAAGCCTTATCTAAGCTATAAAGGTTTATTTTTGCCATATTTTTATTTACAAAATATAACACTAAGGACTAATTATATCACTAATATTTTGACTTTTATTGCGATTATATACTTTCCATTAGTAAAGGTTCAATTAATAAATAAATATTTTAAAATGTCGATAAATTTCTACTTGAATGTAGGAGATAGCCAGCTTAGTAATGAATAGGTTTTAGCGTTATACAGGCCAAATTGCCTGGACGTTTCACACTTTTAGGTCGGGTTCGGCTTTTACGATTTCAAATATAATATTAACTATATTATATTTACTTAGAAATAAATATAAATAATATTGACGTAATAATCGCAATACAAACCACATGATACAATGATTAACTACAGTTTGAACACGTGATTTCAAATAAAATTACGTCTGCGCCCCTATTTACAGTACAAAAAAGCTTACATTTCAACCATATAATAAATTTTATTGAAAGGTAATTTCTGCATTCTAAATATAACTGTGTTTATCCCGGGAAAAATATGTAATTACCTTTTTTTTCAGTTGTTTTTAATCTCTTCTCAAACACTATCATAATATTTTAGTCTGCAGTAAATTTCGCTGTAAATGTTTAAATAATGCAAAATGACATAGCTCTTGTGGCTTAGTAAATATTTGATAGAAATATGCATACATTCATTAATACATAAAATCGTTTTGATTCGTTGTCAGAAGAAATACAAAAAGTCACTAAATGAAATCTATTTCAATACCAGTAAATTACACACATAATATATTATAAATATATATATTATTTAGATTTAAATAATCCAAACCTCATGTCTAATAATATCTGCAAGAACTTTATTATATTTATTATATTCTATATAAATCTACAGATATAGAAGCATTATAATTTCGTTAAAATTTATATATTATTTATACTTACCACAGCCTTTAAGGCTAAATTTTTAACATTTATTATCTGCGTTATTAGGAAAATTTATATAAGAGAATTTTAGAGGAAGAATGAATAACATCGAAGATGCCTAAAATCTGTACATTTGAGCACATAATATATTTATAATTTAAAATTTATGTTGCATAGAAATCGTAATATATTGAAATTTAAGTTTATTACAGAACAATAAGGTTTAGTTTATTAAGGATAGGTATATTACTATGAGAAATAGATTTTATAGTGTATGTTATCGTTTGTATTATTTTTATGTAGCTTAACACATATTTTTAAATTTAATGCCTATTTTTACTAGGTATATATTTTCATATTTTTGTGACGCCGAAAGTCACCTGATCCTCATATTTATTCCACAGCGTTTATATACTGAGTGTATCTACTTTAACTTGCCTATATAAACGAGTATACGACTACTTGTTTAACGGACACTGATATTCATCACCGCATGTAGAATTTTAATTAACACCATCCTTATTGATATATACGTATAAAATATATGAGGCTGAAGGCTGTAGAATTTTTAGTCCAACGCTGCAACAGAAATGGTTTCAAAGTTAAGTAGTTAGTAGTAATGTATTGTGTAGTGTACAATACTGTCACAGTTTAAGCCAATATTCGTCATAGTTTGTTCGTCGTTCAAGCTATATAGCTTGCTCTAAAACGATATCGCACAGTTTTACCCATATAATTTTACATGTTTCACACTCTTGGATACAACTCAATACGCGTACCTCGTGACTTTATAGAAATTGTAGGTGGCTACTTCAATATATTATTTCGTAATTATTTTTGTATTCATAATAAATGTTAGTCGTTAACGGGATGGATTTGTAATGAAGTCGACCAGTAAATATGGAGGAACAAACCTGTCCCAATCATTAGATGTATTGCAGATGTTAAGTCAAGTCACTCTTCGTATATAATAACCCTTCGATACAACTCAATATGCGTAGCTCGTAACTTGCAAGAATTTATAGAAATTGTAGGTTTTTAAATCTTCAATTTATTATTTAGAAATTAATTTTGTATTCATAATAAATGTTAGTCGTTAACGGGATGGATTTGTAAAGTAGTCGACCAGTCAGTATGGAGGAATAAACCTCTACCAATTAATAGAGATATTAAACCAAGTATTACAGATATTCATTCAAGTCGCTTGTCAACACGCGAGGGGCTTAATTTTTCGCAATAAATAAAACTTAGAAACCCTGAATGAAACCATAAGCTTCTAAAGTTGACATGGTGAGGTAGACCAGCCACAGCGAGAAAAAGAAACACGAAGTAATGATCTTAATTCTTCGTGGACCTCCGAGCTCGCCTCCAATGCTCTTTCTTCTTCTGAGGACCAGCACAAGAACTGCTAACGCTGCTTCCGAGCAGAACATCGTCACGCTGAACGCCAGACTGTGGAAAAGAACGTTATTAAGGAATAGACTCATCTCGTTTTTCATACTGATAAGCTTAAAAACTTATAATTATTCTTAATTACTGCTCAATGATGATAAGGGGAAGAGATGTAATCAGGATAATCCTAGAATTGTAGTCTGGCTTATGGACAGCTGTCGGAACACTCAGCTTAGCAATAGATTTGTTACTTCAGGGCGAGCATTTATAAAATGCCTTACGACAATGCGAATCTCATGCAAGTCTGCAACCTGCTGCAGATTTGCAGTATGTGGATCAAACAGGTCTGATCAACAGACCCCACATACAGCTTCCAATACGCACTTTCACTGTCACTACTCGTCAGTCCAGTGGCCTAATCCACGCGTACAAAGTCTATAAAGTAAGTATATATATAACCAAGATGTTTTGATGATGGTATTTATTTCCGGGTCAGACTTGTTTGTCCTTTATAGGATGACGGTTCGACGTACTTCAGCGAACTTCTTAATATGATGTTCCCTGAAATACGTCGAACTGTGTCCGGCACTAATAACATGGGGCCTAAAACGTTTCAGTGTAATGTGGGTTCAGGTTTACTCGTATAATATTGTATCTTCATAATGGTTTAAACATATTTACAAGAGTGAAAAATATCTAAAGAATACCGAACTTTTTATATTTTCAAAAATCAATTGCACATTTCAAATTACTATATAAATAGTTTGTGATTACTTAAACGACAAAAATGCTTGGACTGATTCTCCTCTGCCAAGTTAGCGCCTGTCAGCTACGTAATGCAAATAAATATTGTAATAATTTTACCATATAGTACGTAACACATTATTTATTAAAAAACGTTTAAAAGAATGGCCCCGAGTTTCTTGTCCGTTCTTCTCGCAGTGGCTCTATAACTTTTATTTGCTGAACGTGGCAGTACAATGTAGAATATTTCAATATTAAAATTTGTAATTGACCTTCATAAGAGCATCGTAGAAGCCTAAATTGAATAAATTATTTTGACTTTGCCTTTGAAGTGAACCTTAGTCAAGGATGATATCATTGAAATCTATATACCAATAGACCCAATATTACCGAAAAAAAAAATGAAATTAAACTTATCAGAGCGCTTGTTTTATGCGACGCGTGATCGAAACGCTGCCTGGTACCTGTTTGGCTGCTAAGGTTCGAGTAGCATTCGAACTGCCTCTGAGTCTGTAATGAACTCTAGGTTTTCTAAATGCTTCCATTGTAGTAGCTGCAGCGCGGTTTTATTTAGTTCGTTGTATTTTGTTAATAAAGGCATACTGCCGGTAAAAACAAACCGAATAAGCTACGTGTAAGGAAAAAAACATCAAAAAACTCTTCTCGATACAAATAAAAAGATCGGCTCACAAGCCGTAGGTATATAAAGCTTTTTTGTAATGTATGCAATATTAGATTAAATAAGCCATAAAGTTTCCTTTTTTAAGCCAAAATGCCCTAAGTGTATATATTAAGAAAACATATGTTTGCTCCAATACTAATGTTCTTTCATACAGCTTCTTTAATCATGTAAAAACCTTTGTTTCAACAAAGCAAAAAGGAAGCCGTCGTAAGTCATTATATACTTACCCGTATAAATAGGATAAAATGTATATTCCTTTCGTTACCAGTTTAATTTTTCTATTTGCCGTAAATCTTACATTTTTTTACATACTGGATGTCTGCGTACTGTACTGGATGATGTGTATTAATGATATTTACAATAAAAAAGTGATGTTCGTGGCAATTGAAATATAATATTACATTTAATACAACGTTCCGGAGGTTTTTGTCGTTTTTACGGAATTTATTTATTACGACTAATATTCTGTTTTTTAATATGTGATTGTGACGGGAGAGACACGAGGCCCACCTGATGTTAAGCGGATTAACTTCTATAACAGATGCATTTCGTCAGGTGACGAATTGTACTGCGCCCGTCACACTGAGATATACAGTTGTTCAGTCTCATGTGCCTATAATTTTTCTGGCAGCTGTCCTTGAGAGCCAGTAATTCTAAGTTAAGCCTGTTAACACCTTCACCTGATGGTAATTGATGATGTGGCCGAAGATGTTGTTCAGGCTAACCTACAATTACTGGCTCTCAAGGACACCTGCCGGAACACACCGTTAGGTGCTTGGCGATAGATTTTCTTCTTGAGGGTGGTAGCTAGCGAAGCAGGCATTAGCAAAATGCCTTACCACCATGCTCTAACGACTGCCACCCAAAGACAACAACCGGGAGCGACGTCTTAACGTGCCCTCCGAAGCATGGAAGTGCTCAGTAGTAATGCCTCTAGCGGTCACTCAAAAACCACCAGCGTAGTATTCATCGCAGTTATTCTGCTGAGTTGGATTTTTTTTGCTTGGTAATACTTATATCAAAATGTTTACTTACTTTCCTGGATCTACAAGGAACTTCTCGCCTTTGCTCCAGTGGATGATGGCAGCTACAGTCCACGCTACTCCAATGCCTAAGAACACGTTGACAGCGTTCGAGCCCGTGACGTTTCCAACGGAAGCGTCTGCGTATTTGTCTTGTATCGCAGCTACTTTGCTCGCAAACGTATCTGTACGGGAGAGATTATAATATAGAAATTAATTTCTAGAATAATCTGATTGCACAGTATTCTAGTAATGCCATACAGTTCCCGGCTTAAAAATCTTTGGACTGGTGATTCTGCCAGTGAATAATTGTGTAAGGCATTAAATGCGCCGGGTATAGCTACACATATGGCGTAAAAACAGGGCTAGTTACTGTAGACGAGGAGATAATGAAAACTGAACAACTAGGATATCGTAATAGGTGCTTTGGAAACATATATAAGATGGATATTAATTCATTAACAATACTGCGGGGGATGGTGTTGAATCGATAAGCAAAGTGTTCCACCATTTTTAATTTTCACATACACAAAAAGTCCGTACTATTGCTTAAGCTGCAGCACGTTGGCTTTGGGAATAATAGCAAAGACAACCGCGGTCTACGAAGTACGAACACGGTGTATCTACTCTATTCACACACACGTACGATAAGTCAATGAACTGCTATACTAGGCACAATAGACAGCTGTTTTGTGTACCTATTCTGCCTAGTCGGTCTTTGGCGGCTTGCGAGAAAAAAACGCGCGACGCGGTAGCGGTTTAACACAATACGGCATACCTAAGTAGCTGCAAAACAATACAGTACGTTCCTACGTAAACTTAAGTAAGACCTTCGCGTTCGTCAGAATAGGTACGTGAAACAGCTGTTTTGCCCTAGTGATAGCGTCTAATTGACTTCGGGTAGCGTGTGTACTTGTGAGAATGGAGTAAACCGCGGTTCTCGCAATCATACTAAAACGCGCCGCGCTTAGAAAATAGTTATACTGATTTTTGGTATGTGAAAATTAAAAATGAGTGGAACACATTCAGTTATCGATTCTACACCATCCCCCGCAGTATTCTTGATGAATTAATATCCACCTTATATAATATTATGTGAATGTAGATGCGTATCGAGCGGCGTTGGACTCGCGACTGAAGGTCAGGTTGGTCACCGTATCTACTCTACTACCGATACCGCTGTATATGCATACAAATGCGTGTATTCGCCGCTACTTATGTTTATTTTGTATTTAATATAGGTAAGTACATAACAATGTTTACATACTTGCATTAGAGTTCTATTATAGTTAATTAATATTTCAATTAATTAAAGTTTTTTTTTATTCCTGATATGTTAGCCTTTGACCACTATCTCACCTGATGGCAAGTGATCATGTGGTCGAAGATGTTGTTCAGACTAACCTAGAATTAATGGCTCTCAAGGACAGCTGCCGGAACACACCGTTAGGTGCTTGGCGACAGATTTTCTACTTGAGGGTGGTCGCTAGCCAGGCTGGCATTCGCAAAATATCTTTCCATCATGCGGTGAAGCTCAAGTCCGCGGCGAGATTCGAACCATGGATTTGCTGCGCGGCAGTCCATAGCCAATGCCACTGAGCCATCACTGCTTTGTCTCCGCAGAACTGCGCGGTTTAAACATACCCACATTAGGCGTATTTTACGTACGTGTAATTCGTTTTTGTATATCATAATCAGCGGGAAGACGTTTGTTGCATAAACGTCTCCCCTCAAAGTCCTCGTTTTTGTACGCGATGTTAAAATCAGCTTTGATGTAATTTTTAATTATGTGCGGGCAATACGACCCTTCTGAAAAAGACCTAACGCAACCGGCTGGCATTTCACTCGAGGAGAACATTTTGTACCATAAAACAGTATGTAGTAATAACAGCAGGAGAAAATGCTTGAAATCATACTCATATGGCGAACTTCCAATCCAGTTTGCAGTTCCAACAACAACGATCTCAAACGTATAAAAAATCTGCATTGAAAACGAATAAAAAATATTCCGCGTGAAATCACCCAATCTCAATTTTACAGGGCCATTTGATCTGTTTTATTTGTTATGAGCGCCTTGTGCACATCATTCTCCCATCAAAAGCACATTAATATAAGGTATGTGAAAAACATAAAACACGAGGGGGATATAATTTTGCTTTTATGAACAAAAAGTAACAAAACTAACTGCCGCGCAGCAGGTCCATGGTTCGAATCCCGCTGCGAGCTTGAGCTTCACCGCATGGTGGATTGGTTGTGTTGTAGTGGGGGCATTTTTGCGAATGCCCGCCTGGCTAGCGACCACCACAAATCTGTCGCCAAGCACCTAACGGTGTGTTCCGGCAGCTGTCCTTGAGAGCCAGTCATTCTAGGTTAAGCCTGTTAACACCTTCGACCACATCATCACTTACCATCAGGTGTGATTGTGGTCAAAGGCTTACCTATCAGCAATAATTTAAAAAAAAATAGCTGCGCTTTGGGGCCTGTTGTGAGTATGAATTTACAAAAATTCTTACCTACCTTACGTTACAAATGAACAATATCTTATATGTTGAAGTTTCTAGCCTCAGTAGTCATGGCTTTGATTATCAATCACTAATACTAGCTCATATTAAACAGACTTTGAAAAGGAGGAGGTTCATTTCATTCGTTCAAGGGAGTCATCCCGAGTCATAGAAAACGATTAAAGAATCAAAGACGAGTCACAGAGTTCTCTGCACACCTTTGTAGATTATTACAAATCTCCCACTTAGATACTCCTATTGGGGAGTTTACTGTATACAGCTGATATAATACGGTAAAATCAAAGCTTAGTATTAATTATTTTCCCCGTGGGGTGCCGGGTTAGAATTGCACCTGTCCATAACATCCTGTGGGTGTCGTAAGAGGCGACTGAGGGAAAAATACTGGAAGGGCAGCAGCGCCTTCTAAAGAACTGCCAACGTATGCTGCGATCCCCAAGGCGCCTGCCAAGCGTGGGGATTATGGCAAATACCCCCTTAATAAGGGAGGCTGTGTTCAGCAGTGGACGATCTAACTGTTACAGTACAGTACAGTATTCAGTTAAGTACAGTATTAATGGAGATAAATTAAGAAGTGTCTTACCAGGTATACTTGTCCCCAGAGCCACGAACACTATGGCTGTGACAGAATCCTTAATGCCGAGGGTACAGCCGAAGTGCGACGCCACATCGCCAATGACAGCGGTCACTAGGCCGATGCAAATGATTGATACTACGAAGCAGACGTAGCCGCCGCCTATATCTGTATAAAAGGAAGTAACTCATAATTTAGTAGATTAAGAATTTGCTTATAACTAACTTTGTTTTTTTTTATTGCTAATAGGTAAGCCTTTGACCACAATCTCACCTGATGGCAAGTGATCATGTGGTCGAAGGTGTTAACAGGTTTAACCTAGAATTACTGGCTCTCAAAGACAGCTGCCGGAACACACTGTTAGGTGCTTGGCGACAGATTTTCCACTTGAGGGTGGTCGCTAGCCAGGCGGGCATTCGCAAAAATGCCCTTCCACCATGCGGTGAAGCTCAAGCCAGCGGCGGGATCCGAACCATGGACCTGCTGCGCGGCAGTCCATAGCCAAAGCCACTGAGCTATCACTGCTTCGATTTCTTCTCAAAAGTTATCACTTGCTCAAAAGATTGAATTCAATAACGAGTATATAATATAATATTTAGTATTGACCTGTAACTTTATCATAATAATCAGTTGACCCAAATTATTTTATAAAAATATCACCAATTATAGTAGAACTTAAGTCCTATAGATTAAGGTGCATATGTTAGCTCTTAACCCTTTATAAAACTAAGAACTAATTAAGTATAGACAGATAGATAACTATTTATTGTACACAATATATTAACTACTGGTTTGGTATATATATTTGGTTATCAGATTCAGATTCAGATCATTTATTGCTTCCATAAATAGTACATACAAGTTGTTACAATAGAAGAGTACAGTCATATTATGGACCCTGTCGGGCACTGCAACATAGAAGAGAGGAGGACGTCAATCGAATCAATCAAACGAGGAATCAGGCACACACCGTTTGTAAAAAAGAAAAATTAAAATTATGTAATGGCGTCGTGCTTTAATGCGTATCTTTACAGACCAGGTGTCTATAAATCTATCCAAGTTTTGCTAGACGTGTTTTGGTCCCTTTGGTATTAGCAGGTGAGACTATTGCCATTGAACCGATCATTCGAGAAATTCTAGATTAACATGAATGCTTTCACCACTCCACTAATGAGGCTTTCTAACATTCGTATATATTAATGTTTTTCTTTCGTTTATTTTAATCTCTACGTCAACTTACTGTTAAAAACATCCTTAAAGAGGCGGTGTATGATACTAGGATAACATATTTACCAGTAGGTGGCACGAATGCGAAGATGATTTTCCAGAAGAGTGTGACCACATGCAGAATGTAGTCCGACACAGAAGGTGGCTCGTCCGGATCATCTGAACCTGAGCATATATAAATCAATACAATAATTAAATAACTGGACTGCCTGTGAGTATATGACTTGTAGGTTGTCTAAATGCTTTTATGGTAGTAGCTGTCGTGTAATATTATACAGTTCAAAGTATTTTGTTAAAAAAGGCATATCCCCAGTAAAAAAAAATACTGAAAGGCAATAAGAACATTGCAAATCGATTTGATCTTAATATTTTACGCCAGTTAA
The DNA here is from genome assembly GCA_963854805.1 of Plagodis dolabraria. NCBI lineage: Eukaryota > Metazoa > Arthropoda > Insecta > Lepidoptera > Geometridae > Plagodis > Plagodis dolabraria. The sequence continues at coordinate 25,310,893 of OY978459.1, forward strand.
CTGTCAAATCTAATTCTTCCAGATGTTTGCGCTAAACGCCTTTCAGTTCTTCGGAAAGCAACATTATGTAGAAAATCTGTCGCTCAGCACCTAACAGTGCGTTCCGGTAGCCGTCAGCGAGAGCCAGTAATTCTAGGTAAGCTTTAACGACATCTTTAAAAACATCATCACATAACACATCACAACATGAACCCAGGAGCCTTATTGTCTAGTAATGTAATTTTGAAATAAATTTGACATATTCTTTTGAAAACGATGCCCATTGTGGAGTTCGAATAGAAGATCATTTTTATTACTATTAGAATAAGACCCCGTGGGGTGCCGGGTTAGAATTGAACGTCCCCATATCATCCCGTAGGTGTCGTAAGAGGTGACTAAGGGAACAATACTGTAAGGTGGGCAGCAGCGCCTTCTAAAGAACTGCCGACTTACACTGCGATCTCCAAGACGCGGGCCAAGTGTGGGGATTATGGCAAATACCCTCTTAATAGGGGAGGCTGTTTTCAGCAGTGGACGATCCAGCTGTTACAGAGAGAATAAGACAATTAAGGCCCCAGGAAGAGGAAATAAGCAAGAACAATCAACACGTGAGAGATCTGATATAAGCATCGTAATGTTTAAAAAAATATGAACAAATTCTTTTTTGTGTCAAGTTCGAGTTTTGTCTCGTTTTGCTTTTCTAGCAATAAAGGAGTTCACAAGCAAATTTATTTTCAACCACTAATGGTTAAATACATAAAATACAATTACAAATTGTACTTCTTGTATATCTGATAAACAAAAGAAACGCAATCAATAACGCTACTTTAAATTCATCAGCTTAACGAAAACGTTCCGTTTTACATAAATATTTAATTAAATTCTTGAATACTCGAAATTGCGTTCCCCACGGAAACGACTCGTGGCTGTTTGCCAGCGATGTCGACTGCAACTTCTGAAAGTTTCTTTAGGATAGGTTGCGAGATGACATGCCACCTGAGGCGACGTCTAGTCTGGCTTTTTTGGCTTGATCTATATTTCCTATTAAAAATTATGAAAATCGTTGTTTTTATCAAAATGTTGTTTTTGTTTTTTATATCGAACTGGGTAGCACTTAACTACTATCTCACCTGATGTATGAGGATGCGATCGATGATGGAGCGCGCCTACCCAAAAGATACCTGTTCAATCGCGTTTTGAAGAACCCCTTATTGTACTTAACATAATGTTAACTTAACTTAATAAGCTTACAGTAGAACTAAGTGCAACAAGACCTCTATCAATAGATAAATTTAAAAGCAACGTTCCTTTGGTCACTACTTGGATGGGTGACCACAATTGGCATTTACATTTAAGGGTGAACTGGCATCAGGTTTCCATACAAATGTCGAAGTGTGATTACACCTTTATTTGAAGTTTTAGGGCCAGAACTAAGCATGATAACGATTGATCTAGGTTTGTAACGTAACACATTTTAAAAAAAAAATGATTTGAGAATTGTAAGCATCGAAACATTTTCATATAATTTTTTTATGGCTCATAACTTTCAACTGAATGATATATTTAAAAATTCGTAACGACATAAGCCTCGACAATGAAGAGATAAATCAATACCATACCTATTTCTGGATCTATAAGCTCAAATAAGGATGTAATCACCCTTCGACGTTTGTTTGGGAAGATGACCGTCCAGTTCAACCACGATTCCATAGTACCGAGAGAACGTTGTCTTAAGAAGGCAGTCTTTGTTGGGCTAGCCAATAGATTCTGTCTAGCCGCTGTGGACCGCATACTCGATTATAGACCATACATATCTCTTTCTGGGCGTAGTGCCCGTGTGTAGCAATAGGAAGGTGACGTGCTGATATGGAACTGTCTGAACATTGAAAACTGAACATGGCGTGACCAAAAAAACAGTGGAGTGGAGGAAGAGTTCTCGCAACAACTTCTTCTCTTGCGAAAGAAATTAAGGGATTGGCTAACATAGTGTTTAGTAAGAGCATTGGCATTGGACCTGAACTAGCAGTTAACGCTTCCGAAAATTGTTCCTTCCACGATGAAGTTCCTATGATTATTGATGCGTTGGCTCTCTGCACTAGTTTGTCAACTGTATTCTGGAACAAATAGATACATATCAGAATAATCAATCACACTAATATTGTACATTATTATATTTTTGAAGCGCTCGTAGCGAAGTTTTCTGAATCGATCAGCAAAGTTAAGCCGTCGGTCCCGGTTGTTGTCTTAGGATGGCAGTCGTTATAGGATGGTGGTAGGGCACTTTGCTAATGCCCGCCTGGCTAGCTACCCCACCCTCAAGTTGAAAATCTGTCGCCAAGCACCTAACGGTGTGTTCCGGCAGCCATCCTTGAGAGCCAGTAATTCTAGGTTAGCCTGAACAACATCTTCGACCACATCATCACTTACCATCAGGTGAGATAGTGGTCAAAGGCTAACCTATAAGACATAAAAAAAAATTTAAAAAAAAAAATATGCGATGGTTTGTCACTTTTTCACGCTGAAACGGCTCAACTAATTTGGGTGAGACATGGAATGTGAAAAATTTTAGTCCTGGATTTCCATACAAAATACTTTTTGTTATCATACCTTTTCATCATTGTCGCAGCTAGTTGAAAATCAATATAGGTAAGTAATTTTTATATTTTTAATTTTGCAATGATTCATGCTCTGATTTACATTCTTTCCAAAAATCGTATCCCGCACATGGCTATCATTTTTCATCTCGTTGCAACTTTGTAAATAGTAAGTAATTTATTTCTTGGTATAATAGCAAGATTTAATTCAAAGGGCACCAGATTTATTCACGAGTGATTACTCTCTCTGCGCTCGTAAATAAATTAGAGTTCCTGCCTTTTAGAGATTCTGGAATCGAACCCGGGAGAGACTTCGGCTTTTTTAAAACTATAAATCCAATACCCGTCAAGAGTTTGGAACTGCGGCTGGCAGACCGCAATAAACTTATCATTACAGTAGAGCTCTTTGTGAATGAATCCATGTACTTCTTTAATTACAATCCCAACTATTGGATGGGACCAAGAATGGGTAAATAATAATAATAAAAATAATAGCTCTGGTTTCCTCTTCGGAGACTACGTGGTGCTAGGTAATATTATATCTACGTTTACTTGATACCATGTCCATTAGCGTAGAAAATGCATGTACATAAATTTGAATTTAAAAATCTGTCTCCGGTATTCTTTGTTACTGGTGCGCTGTATATAATAATAGTTTCAAAATTTAAGTCTACTTAATAATTTTAGAGCACTTTGAGTGGTCAGGCCAGTTACCATACTCTAATAGAAAATCTGTCACCAAGGACTATTTGGGAGCAAGTCCTTTTCGCACTCTTGCCACAAAGTGAGATAGAAATAAAAGCTTTAATTTAGATTAAATAATTTAGAGATAACTTCAATTGAGTCAGGCAATTTAGAGGGTACTTTTTTTTCATCTTATATCGGGATATGGCTTCGAACGTCTTGTGCATTTGCCAGTGTCGTTAGAAGGTACTTTAAAAAACATTGTAATTATACCTTGAACTCCTTGCTCTCCTTTATCCTGAGCTGAGCCCTGGTGATGTCACCAGCCTTAGGTAGCCCCATCATGGCGACCACGGCTTCTTCTTCAGGCAGAGTTGCCAGGTGGTTGGCTTCGTTCAGACCAGGGTTGGGGTTTTCATCGTCTGAGGGAATAAAAAAAGGATTACGAGAAGGCTTTGTATATTAAAGTAATTATATATTGATTATCTAAATATTTTTGTGAAGTTCTCTAGGGTTTCGTTCATATATTCAGAAATAGAGTGTATATTGCTGGTTTAATATTTTGTTTATATCGTTTGAGATTGAATACATGAATACGAGTCGAATACGAGTGCCAGTCCGGAGCACGCCACCACTGTCACAATGAGTACCTATTTATAAAGAGTATGTCAAGAATTTAAACAATTTAAATATTTAGTTCAAATTCTGCCGAAGCATAATTCTGCCGGAGTATATTTTTCAATTAAGAAATTAATTAAACGGTAGGATTTTGGTTTGCCGCCAATCGATTTTAATCGAAAATTCTTCTGTGTTGTTGTGGTCATATGTAACCTTACGGTCCTCCCCGCTTAGCTCATCGTCGTACCTAAATATTACTTTGCCCTTGACTAGCCAGTGCCTTCAAAGACCAACACTCGCAATACACTCCATCACAACAAAAGCCAACAACGCCGATACTTGTTTACACTCCGCGCATCGCTGGGGCGCAATCACCACCGCCCCATGTGGTGACGTCCTGGTACTATTGGGGTGTTTCAAAATGCACCCGGAAATATAAAAGATCAAAAAATTTTAAGTAAGCTTAGAAAATTTAAAATGAGATATCTTAAAAAGCGAATATTTTTTCTACTCCTCCTTCACAGGGTAGTTTAAAAACCTTTTTCCCGTTCTATAAAAACCCTTCTCTTGTTATCGCGTGACTGCATCCTAATGCCAATCGTAACTTTCACTGTATTTCCCTTCGTCCCCTCTTAAGAGGCCTTTTACATTTTGCAGCCCTCTCACTTGCACATTTAAAGATAATTCCAAATAACTGCAATATGGTAATGATTTTTTAAAATGTGTTTGACATTATTTCGCTGCATGCGACTATAGATGTTCTCGACAAATTTTCATGTTGATATCTGTAATGGGGGATCCAAAACGCGTAATTTATTTATTTAAAACATTGGGCCTCTAATTTTAATTGGACTCAACATGTAACAAAATAAAAATATGTTGAGAACATCTATAGTCGCAAGAAGCAAAATAATGTCAGACCGCATTTGAAAAAAATTTTACCAATTTTTTTCTATTTGAAGTTATCTTTAAATGTGCGAGTGAGAGGGCTGCTAAATGTAAAAGGACTCTTAAGACTCCCACAGAAAGATATGTGCTATTTAGCCGGGCAACGCATGAGGGCAATAATGTTCCTGGTAATATTTTGACTTATGTCACATAATATAATCGTAATATTCCATATCTTGTCCGTTCTACTTACGCCACACAGTCTTAGCATTCCCATCAATCATAATTCGTTAAACTTTTTCGACGCCCAACATTCAGAAACATTGTGTGTAATAGCAGCGATGGCTGAGTAGCAATTACCTACTTGGCTGCTGTGTAGAAGGTTCATATTTGGAATCTCGCCGTGGAAATGAACCTTACTGCACGTTGGTATTTTAGGATAAGCCTTTTCACGAACCTGACCACACCATGACGTACCTACCATTAGGCACAATTAGGGCCAAAAGCCAGCCAAATGCCATTAGAAAAAAACAATAAGGTCTTGTGACAATCCAGTACAATTTCCCCATCAGTTATTTTTTTAATCTGATGCAATTGCAGTAATTACTTTTCAACACGTGTGTTAATTTCAATTTACGAGATATGAGGTAAGGATTTCATATACAGGTTGGGTCATTTAGGTGGGTCAATACGGGCATGTCTAAAACATTAAAACATACAAAAATCTCTTCTAGGGAGCAATTTCATCGATTTTATTAAAAACAGCGTTCATATATATAAAAACCCCCTGTTCTGTCCGAAAATCACACCCAGTCGTTATGAAAAAACTTCATTTCTATTTCGAAATCGTTTGTGTAGGTCACAAGAAAATGTTACTATGAAACATGATGTCGAAATGAACTCATAAAAAACAGGAGAAGGTCACCCTTAGTTCGAACATGGCGACGCCGACGTCTCCTGATTGAGTCTCAGTCTCAGTAGTGTGCGTAAGTATGTGCGCCTACCGCATGCTTTTCTTCCTGTCTATGTCATTTTTTAAAATGTATCATGTATGGCTGTGTGCATTATATGCTTGTTTTAAATGCTCTTCACACTTTATCGACTGTCATGACATTAGAGCGTATACCCTGACTTCCTTTTTTTATTTCATTCCGTGGTCTATCTATACTTATAATAAAACTGTAACAGGTCCAATTCTGTACATGGAAGATATTTTGAAAAAAATAAATGTACAGTACTCTGTTGCTGATACTGATGCCGAATCTGTATTTTTTTTTATTTTTGTCTGTCTGTCTGTCTGTCTGTCTGTCTGTCTGTCTGTCTGTCTGTCTGTATCCCGGCCGCGTATCACTCCAAAACTACTGAATGGATTTCAATGAAACTTAGCATGATTGGAGTTCATACAACAAGGTAGGATAATTTAGCTTTTTATCCCGAAATTCAGCATGGTTCCTTTGGGAGAGGGGATGAAAGTCAAAATATACAGTTAGTTGTAATTTATTAACGCGTAGTCCGATTTCATACGTTCTTTTTAGGGTTACATACCCACAGGGTAAATACGGTCTGTCCGGCTGTCCGTCTGTCCGTCCGTCCATCCGTCCGTCCGTCTGTCACCGGGCTGTATCTCAAGAACGGTGATAGCTAGACAGTTGAAATTTTCACAGATGATGTATTTCTGTTGGCGCTATAACAACAAATACAAAAAGTTGGCCAAGTGCGAGTTGGACTCGCGCACGTTAAAACAAAAAAAGGTTAAAATATGAAGTCTAATGTTGTACGGAACCCTTCGTGCGCGAGTCCGACTCGAACTTGGCCGATTTTTTTAATTAGAATAGTGGTGCTTTAAAAATTATCACGTAAATATTTCAAAGTCATCGGGTTTGCAGTTCAGAAATTACAGATATCACAACCTAAATATTACGTTCCAAATAACTTGACACCCAAAATGTACAGAAACCTTTGAACATACGGCTCATCTTAAGCTGGCGTATGCACTTTATCGTATATAATAGATAGGTCTGTAGTCGGACCTCTCCAAAAGACTGATTTTTCAAACAATAAAACAGTTTTTTTTTATTACGATAACCACAACTTCCCTACGAATATTTTTCATGACATGCAATGCTCTAATCAGTCTAATCTAAACCTATAACAGGTTGCAGAAAGCGGGTAGGGAAGCGCGAGGGGTAAGACGCTTACATTTATCTATTTATACTTATAACAATACTGTAACAGGTCCAATTCTGTACATTGCAGATATTTTGAAAATATGTTTTGAGAGCAATCTGTAGCTGTTAATGATGCAAAAACTGTTATTTTTTTTTCTGGCTGTCTGTCTGTATCCCGGCCGCGCATCACTCCAAAACTACTGAATGGATTTGAATGAAACAGCACGATTCGAGTTCATACTACGAAGAAGGACATACGATACTTTTATCCCGAAATTCAGTACGGTTCTCTTGGGAAAGGGGATGAAAGTCAAAATGTACACTTAGTTGTAATTTATTAACGCGTAGTCCGATTTCAATCATTCTTTTTGTTACGATAGTGGTAATTTAATTTTTTCCCGTAAATATTTCAAAGTGACACTCACGATTATAACACTAGGAATAAAGATAAAATAGCGGTGCCAGGTTTTAGATTAGCAAAGACAAATAAAAGGTCCTTCTTAGGAAATTGTGTGCGGTTTTATAATAAATTGCCCAAACATATTACAACGCTCACAGAAAGAAAATTCAAGTTGCATGTGAAGAATATTTTGATAAAGAAATCTTACTACACAGTTTGTGATTACTTAAACGACAAAAATGCTTGGACTGGTTCGCCTCTACCAAGCTAGCGCCTAACACCTACGTAATGTAAATTAAGTATTGTAATAATTTTATTATATAGTATGTACCAAACACATTTTTAAAAAACGTTTAAAAGAATGGCCCCGAGTTTCTTGCCCGTTCTTCTCGCAGTGGCTCTATAATTTTTGTTTGCTGAACGTGGCAGTACAATGTAGTATATTTCAATATTAAAATTTGTAATTGACCTTCATAAGAGCGTCGTAGACGCCTAAATCCAATAAATGATTTTGACTTTGACTTTGACTTTGAAAGTCCTCAGTTTTGCAATTAAGAAATTACAGATATCACAAACTAAATATTTCGTTTTAAATAACTTGAACCGCGGAATATTGAGAAACCCTTGAACGTACGACTCATCTTAAGCCCACAGGCAGCCCGGAACCCCACGGGAAGCCCGACACCCCACGGACAGACCGGCATCCCACGGGCAGCCCGGCACCCCACGGGCAGCATGGCACCCTTATTTAGTTTTGCAAGCTTGCTACTATAAACTCTAAAATGTGGTACATTCACCACAATCAGTTTTTAAAACTACATATCTTTCTTTTGTTTTAGATACATTTCGGAGACTGCGCAATGGAAGTGCACAATGTTTTCTTAGGTTTTCGCGATTGCTACACTTAGTAATTAAACAACTTTAAACGGTTTAAATCACGTATATTTATCATTATTTTTGTCCGGACGTTTCAAACACTTTGTAGTGATCATTATCACGGTGTGACTGTCGGGACAAAAATAATGATAAATATACGTGTTTAATCCGTTTAAAATTGGAAGTGCACCACTTTAGTAGATTGTTATACAAGGGTCGAAAGGAATTGGTAACTTTCACCCGCGGTCAGCTCTCTACTTTTCATTTCGAATTTAAAGAAGGTAAAAAAAGTAGCTTTTCTAAAAATCATTCATTGAAAAAATAACATACTTACTAAAAATTTATTGAGAGGTTAGAACTTGTGCAGGCCCTATGTGAACACACCGTTTATGAGTTCGGTAGGTATCCACCTGATGGGCACTGGCACATGTACTGTTGCTGGATTGGAGGGTATGGAGATGTTCTTCCTGAAGAAAAGATTCCTTTAGTATATTGCTTCCTTTATTCTTCTTATAGTTGTTAACCCTATGGAGGCAGGTTCGGTACTACATGCTCCCTGAACAAAAGCTTCCTATTTATATACAAAATCTGAACAATGAACCTCTGTTCCCATCGTCTAAACGGTCACGTACGACCACCAGCGGAGCTATTTGGACCCATTTCTTTCACACTAACATAAAAATAAATCATATGAATTATACAAAGAAATTTCTAACTTAACAAAGGATTCCCTATACTAAATTGTAATAATGTAAACAGTCTATGTTATTATTACGCTACGTGTTAATACAATGCCCTATTTAGTCGTCTTGCACACCTCGTAAACAAAGTCAAGTATAACAAAAACAAAGCTCTTAAGTTCTAATATAAACAATGCAACGCTATGCCTTAACGTAAATATTAATTTCGTCTGTCGTCTTGCACATTTCTCCCGCCGTGTGACGCTGTCACATCTTCTACCGGTGCTGTGACGACTTTGTCCTCAATCGGTAGAATCACCAGTTTTCTCACTGGCCTCCGTAGCACTCCTCCCTTGGTTTTGATGTCGACGGTGCGTACGACTCTGTCTGGCCCAGGATACGCTGCGATGACTTTACCTCGAACCCACATGTTTCGAGGGAGATTGGGGTCAATAAGTTGTACTAAGTCCCCAACTTTAACTGTTGATCCTCGTCCGTGGGGCTCCCGCCGGTTTTGAAGCTCGGGGAGATATTCCCGAATCCATCTAGTCCAGAATATATCTGCAAATATATCTGTCTTTGTGCAGCCCGCCAGTTAGATTTTGTGGCTGTGTCTTTTTCATCAAAGCTTCCCGGCGTTAGCACTCGGCCTGGTCCCCCCAGTAAGAAGTGGTTGGGAGTGAGGGCTTCTGGGTCTTCTGGATTGACTGATACGTGAGTGAGTGGCCGGCTGTTTACTGTATACTCCACTTCTGCCAGTAGAGTTGTGAGGACTTCTTCTGTTGGATGACGCTCATGCAGGGTTGCTGTTAGAGCTATCTTCACTGAGCGTACCATTCTCTCCCAGGCACCACCCATGAACGGCGCCCCTGGAGGAATGAAGCGCCACGAGATATTCCTTTTCGCTGCTTCTTCTGTAGTTGCTTCGTCGATTGCCTGTCGTAGTTCTTTGTCCGCTGCTTTCAAATTAGTGCCATTGTCTGACCAAATCTGTGTTGGAGAGCCTCTTTTTGCCATCATTCGTCGTAAAGCCATAATTGCTGAACTGGTGCTGAGGGACATGGCTACTTCCAGATGTATTGCTCTCGTGGTCATGCAGGTGAATATAGCGACGTATCTTTTCTGATTGGAGCGTCCTACAGTGACCGTCAGCGGGCCAAAATAGTCTACTCCGGTAAACGTAAATGGGCGCTGGTGATGAGCTAGGCGGCACGACGGTAGATCTCCTGTTCTCGGGTGTGGTGGTACTTGTGTCTTCATCCTACAGTGTAGACATTGACGGAGAATTGTGCGAGTTATGGGACGCACGCGTAATATCCAATACTGTTGACGACACTCGTTAACTGTCGCTTCGACGCCGGCGTGGTGTAGCTGGCGGTGGATTTTCTGTATCCAGAGCTTCACTGTAGGATGATTTCCATCCACTACCATCGGTCTTTTCAAGTTTTCTGGAACTTGCGGCGTGGCCTCGATGCGACTTCTCAACTTCAGAATTCCATCAATGTGTTCGACGCTTAATTGATGAAGTCGACTTTCTTTGTTAACAGCCTTCTGCTTTTTGATGTCTTCTATTTCCTGCGAGAAGCTGTCTTCCTGTGATGAGCGCATGAGAAGTTCTTCCGCTTTTGTTAAGAGTTTCGCTGTGACGGGAAGATACTTCTTTTCTTCTCTTTTGATTTTCTGTCCCTGACGCTGTACTGTTACTGTTTTGTTTGCCTGTCTTTTCCAATTTGGATCTTTCTGTGAGTTCTTCTTGTTTCTCTTATAACAGACCGTTTGTTTGGTGGCCTTGCAGAGTTGAATGAATTGGAGAACTCTTGCTGTTGTGTAGCGCAGTCTCTCCCAGTTAGAAAATCGGGAGACTTCTGGCAGTGCTTCACAGAGCTTCTGCCTCCTTTCTATGACTACGTGATGTATCCTTTCTTCGCCTGTCGGATCTGTTGACGTCGATGTGGACGCTTCTGTTGGCCAGGAGTCTTCATCTTCATAGAGGAACTCTGGTCCTTTGTACCATCGATGCTGTGTGTTGAAGGATGATGGCACATCTCTCGTTGCGTCATCGGCCACATTCAACTTTGTTGGCACCCATCGCCATTCGTTGACTGTAGAACTCTCTTCTATTGCAGCAAGACGATGAGCCACGTACGGTTTGTAAGAGCGTGACCCTGTCTTTATCCAGGTGAGTACAGTTTTGCTATCTGTCCAGAATGTCTTGGAGTCTGGTTTTCTCTCGTGTTCTTCAATGACGGTTTCAGCGAGGCGTGAACCCATGACGGCGGCTTGCAGTTCCAGTCTTGGTATAGAAGTGAGTTTCAATGGTGCCACCTTTGCCTTTGCCAGGATGAGTGATACATTGACATCGCCTTTTGGAGCTACTATTCTCCAAAACAAGACCGCTGAGTAAGCTGATTCGCTGGCGTCGGTAAATATGTGTAGCTGGACTGAGGTGGCATCGCTGTAATGTAGGTAACATCTCGATATTGACACGTTGCCCAGGTTTCGTAGCTGAATGAGCCAGCTTTGCCAATGTTCTGCGAGGTCTTCATCGATCTCGTCGTCCCAAGCTGTTCCACGACGCCAAACATCTTGCAGAATTTGCTTCGCTCTGATTGTAACTGGTGAAGCGAAGCCAAGTGGGTCAAAAAGTGACATTACTATTTTCAATGCTTCTCTCTTAGTTGGTTTCTTGCCTTCGATCAGTGCTGGTGGGATTCTTGCTAAGTTAAGATTGAAGGCGAACTTGTCACTGGCTGGCTTCCATATCAGACCCAGTACTCTCTCTGTTGTGTCTTCTGTTTTGTAGAGTTCTATGTCTACTTCAGTTTCTATTTCCCCGATGGCTTCAAGGAGTCGTGGTGTGTTTGACTTCCACTGTTTAAGTTCGAAGCATGCTTTTTTATGGATGTTTCGAACCTCTGTTGTAATGCGTATTGCGTCTTCTAGGCTTCTAAAGCTGTCCAGATAATCATCAACATAGTGCTTCTGTATGATTGCTGTTGTGGCTTCAGGATAGCTTTCTTCGTGCTTCTTGGCATTCAAGTCTTTGACGTAAATTGCTGTTGATGGAGAACTTGATGCCCCGAATATCAATGAAGTCATTCTGTATTCTTCTGGAGGTTGGTCATCTCGTCGGTCTTTGCGCCATAAGTACCGAAGAGCGTCTCTGTCTTCTTCTCTCAGCTTAACTTGCATGAACATTTCTTTTATGTCTGCCGTCACTGCGATCATATGCTGTCTAAAACGCATGACAACCCCTGGTAGTGACTGCAGTAGGTCCGGGCCCTTGAGGAGTAAGTCGTTGAGGGCCACTCCCTTTGTCTTGGCGGCTGCGTCGTGGACTACTCGCAGCTTTTCTGGTTTCATTGGGTTAATCACGCCAAAGTGTGGTAGGTACCATGTTCTGTTTGCAGTCTTTTTCTTCGGTGCTGGCTCGGCGTAACCTTTAGTGACCAGCGCTTCCATTTGTTCTGTGTACTTTTCCTTCAGCTGTGGGTCACGATCAAGTTTCTTTTCGATGCTGAAGAGTCGCTTTAGTGAGTTTTCATAATTGTCAGGAAGGGTCACATCTTCTTTTTTCCATAACAGAGCAGTTTTGTATCTTCCTTCTTCTGTGTGGACTGTATTTTTCTGTAAGATACGTAGAGCTTGCTCTTCTGGATCTGTCTTCGGTTTCTTAGGGTTGATGCAAAGTGAGTCCATTGCGAAGTACTGTTTCATCAGATCTTCTAAGTTCTGTTCAACTGGCTCTTCTGTGACGTGAGTGACGAAGTCTATGTTTTTTCCGAGAGTGCGAGTGTGGCTACCGTGCAATACCCATCCCAATGGCGTGAGAGATGCCACTGGTTGGTTTTTACTTCCTCGTCTGACTTTCGTTGTTAATAGCAGATGCCAGTTGTCTTGGCCAATGAGTATTCTAGGCTTTGCATTTTGATAAGTGATGATGTCGCTTATGTCTCGTAGATGTTTGCATTCTTCAATTCGTTCCTTCGAAACTTCTTGCGTTGATACATGAAGATTCTTTACTGTTCTCGCTTGAATTCTTTCTTTGTGATTGTTGATTCCCTTAATTGTGATATTGACTCTTCGTGACTTCACCTCAGCCGTCTTCATTTCGTTGATCGCTTCTATGCGTAGTGGATCGATGGGTCCTGTAGCGCCAATCTCGTTGGCTACGTCGTCGTCGATAAGAGTTACTGTTGACCCATCATCCAGCAGTGCAAATGTGTTAACTGCACCTGCTGCTCCTGACACTGTGATTGGAATGATCTTTAAGTAGGACTGTTTCCTAGTTGAAGTCCAAGCGGAGTTGATGGCTTCTGTTGACCCTTTGTTCTGTTCATTGCTGTTTCCTGCCTTTTCTGTTGCCTTTGTGTAATGCAGCATCCTGTGGTGATAATATTTGCAGCTGTTTAGGCCACAGGTTCTCTGTTGGCAGCTGTGGGTCTTGTTTCTGAAGCGAAGACATCCAAAACACAGACGTCGATTCTTCGCAATGTCCCATCTTCCATTTTCATCCGCTTTCTTAAACTTCTCACAATCTGTTGCAGTATGTTCCGTCTCTTCACATACAGGACATCTTGTTGTTGATTGTTTTTCTGTAACTGTGTTCACTTTTTGCTGACGTTTCTGTTGAGTAGGCTGTGTTTGTGAGCCCACTTGTTCGGGTTGTGCGTAAGGTCCGCACAAATCAGCTTCTCTCTTCAAGAACTTATCAAATTTCAGAAGTTCTGGTTCTTCCTTTGGCATTGTTGCAGCAAAGTCGAAGTATCTGAATTTCAGCGTCGGAGTAAGCTTCTCTACCATGGCTTTAGCGACTTCTGGATTGTACAAGTAGTAGATGCAGTTCAATGCTCGAAGAGTAGACACGGCATTTGTCACTTTACTTGAGAATATGCAGATTTCTCTTGGTGACTCTGTTAAGCGCGGCAGTGCTCGAAGTGCGTCTATCTCCATCATGGCAATTGATTCTGGTCTCCCAAATCTTGTTTCCAGAGTTTTAACTATATCGGATGGTTCGGCGTTGGTGATAAGTAGACCATCAACAGCTTCCTTTGCTATTCCTTTCAGGTTTCTCCTCAGGCGATTGATGTTTTCAATCTTTGTAAACATCTTCTCTGTTTCATAGTATGCAGCGCGGAAGTGTAGCCAGTCTTGATGCAAACCATTGAATATTGGTAGTTCGATGAGCTTCGGTTGTTGTGCGGCTTTGACAGCGAGTGTGATTGCCGTAGCCAGTTGTGAGAGATCTGGCTGGGCGTGGGTACTCGCTGTTACTTTCTGTTGTTCAGATTTTTCTTCTGTAATTATTGGTTTCTCCAATCTTCTACTTTCAATCTTGATTGTAGGCTTCAATTTTCTGTCTTCTGTAATGATTGGTTCTTCCAATCTTCTTTCTTCTAACATAGGCTGTGGTTCATCAGCGATTGCTAACATCGTTGGTTCCGGCTGGTTGTTCAGCCAGGTGTTCACGCAAATGTCAGCTTCCATCTTCGAATATACGGAGACGTTGTCTTCATCATCTGAATCCGCTTCTAGTGTGGTGAGTCGAGCTAAGGCTAACTCTACCTTTAGGCGCGCAAGCTCTTCTTTGGCTTTCGCTATCTTGTAGGCTTTTGTCTTCGACTTGACGGAGCCCGTACGTCTGTTTGTTTCTGTTAGCTTGCTGGGTTCTAGCAGACAAGCTTTCTTCTGTGTTGCTTCTTGTTCTGTTGGCGGTGCGACCTGTTGAGTAGTAGGCGGAACGCATAGTTGAGAAGCGTCTGTAGGTGATGTTTCAGTATCCGGACCCCCCCTGGGCTTCATTACTTGCTTCATCGTCTTCACTGTTGCCTCCGTCGCAGTTGACTTCGCTACGGAGGCGCTAGTTGCCACAGTTGCCTCTGTTTCCGTCGCGGATGATGCTGTTGCCCTGGAAGTTTCGTCGGTTTCCGTAGTGGCGGTCGCCTCCGCTGAGGAGGACGGCTTTGTTTCCGTCGACGGCTTACGCCCTTTTCCAACTGAGCGTGTAATTGGCATATTGGCTACCAGCACAAATTTCTTCTTTCTTCAATTAAACCTCGAAGATCCGGCTCGAAGGACCATTAAATGTGCAGGCCCTATGTGAACACACCGTTTATGAGTTCGGTAGGTATCCACCTGATGGGCACTGGCACATGTACTGTTGCTGGATTGGAGGGTATGGAGATGTTCTTCCTGAAGAAAAGATTCCTTTAGTATATTGCTTCCTTTATTCTTCTTATAGTTGTTAACCCTATGGAGGCAGGTTCGGTACTACATGCTCCCTGAACAAAAGCTTCCTATTTATATACAAATCTGAACAATGAACCTCTGTTCCCATCGTCTAAACGGTCACGTACGACCACCAGCGGAGCTATTTGGACCCATTTCTTTCACACTAACATAAAAATAAATCATATGAATTATACAAAGAAATTTCTAACTTAACAAAGGATTCCCTATACTAAATTGTAATAATGTAAACAGTCTATGTTATTATTACGCTACGTGTTAATACAATGCCCTATTTAGTCGTCTTGCACACCTCGTAAACAAAGTCAAGTATAACAAAAACAAAGCTCTTAAGTTCTAATATAAACAATGCAACGCTATGCCTTAACGTAAATATTAATTTCGTCTGTCGTCTTGCACAGAACTATTTCGGAAATTTTACGTAAAAATTTGTTTGGAATATTTACAGGCGCTTATGGCCCGAATAGGAATCTCTCTGCTTTTCACTACTAATATAAGGAATAACGATGTAAAAATAGTATGTTTTTTATATTATTTAATAACATGAGCAGTACCTTTTTAAAATTAATGCGGCTATAGTGCAAGTAGGTATCGATGACTTACATCCGTGTTAAACACTCTACTTTTCATTTAAAATATGAGAAGGGTAAAACAATAGTAGTTGCATGGTGGTAGGGCATTTTGCGAATGCCCGCCTGGCTAGCTACCACCCTCAAGTAGAAAATCTGTCGCCAAGCACCTAACGGTGTGTTCCGGCAGCTGTTCTTGAGAGCCAGTAATTATCTAGGTTAGCCTGAACAACACCTTCGACCACATCATCACTTTCCATCAGGTGAGATAGTGGTCAAAGGCTAACCTATCATACATAAAAAAAAAAGTTTTTCTAAATATTTACTAAAAATAATAAACATGAGTAGAAGATACAAAGATACACTAGGAGTTAGAACAATGAAATTTAGGGTTTTTTTTTTAACCTACACTTTTTACCTTATATTTAGTTACTACCCTGTTGTTATTAATTGTTTTATAACAACAGAGTATTTTACAACGAAAAATCTTAGACATATAACTTTGTTAACACCAATGGTTACCATGGTTACAAGTCATTCCGGCCCAAGAGAAGGAAGCATTTCCTATGAGTTTTTCCCGGCCTTAGGTGGGAAGGAGCGTCTCCCACCCGCTACTCAGATCAAACAAACACTACTTTGCGAAAATGAGAAATAAAAAAAAAACAAAAAAACGATCTACCGTCGCCGTTTTAAAGTCGAAATTCTAAAGAAACGCACAAGGTACTTTACTTCAACATTTATTGTGCGAACCGGGAAAGAACTCTCTGAGTTACTTAACTACTGTCTTCTGGAAAATACAACCCGGTAATTTTGAAATCCAAAGTAGAAAGCTCCATTCTGAGCTATGGTTTACTATAAGAGTGCTTCACCGCAGACCACAGTGTTGCTTAATATGAGATAAACAGTGCACAAATGTGAATAATTAGTCTGCAGGTACGGCAATCGCGAACGAAGTCGCGGGTACAGCTAGTAATGAATAAAATTCGTTGTGATGCATATCTCGGTCAGCCCAACCAAAGCCACATTCAGGCACATAATAAAAAGGACTGGTTCAACCTGTATTTTTACGGTGATCGAGGCGGGCTCTTGATTATTTGGCGCGCGAATATTTTTGGCAGCGGACGTTGCTTAACTTTACTGATTGGTTAAGAACTGCTAAGCAAACTTCGCTATGAGCACTTTTACTTTTACTCGCCTCTTACGACGCCCACAGGTACCAATGGGGGGTGACAATTGACATTCATTATATACCTATTAGATACGTTATATATTTTTTTCTGCGTAAATTTAATCATAAGGTAGGCCAGCTTTAAGTCGGTTCATAATTAGTAGTGAACATAAGTATTTCGAATGATTTTTTTATGACTTTATGATATACGGTACGTATGTATGTATGTGTGGAATGATATAAATATCGTAGTATGTAGTTATGAATTTTTATAATTCTTGCAACCAGCTTTTTCCTCTCCGCTCGTAGTTAAAATTTTGCCCTTAGTTATGATATTAATGTACTTATTTAACAAACGGTTTGAACATTATGAACGTAGTATATACTTTCATGAATTCCAAACCAATGTAGATAATACTTCCAAATACAATTTATTACAAACTTGTACAATTTCAAACTAGTACTTTTCGCCTCGAAGTCTCTTGCCAGAATGACCATCCGACGGACTGACTGGTTTCTTCCTCCAGTATTTTTCCCTCCAAAATGCGATAGTGGTGACCTTTTCTGATTGGTCGATTTTGAACAACCGACCACGAGATCCTGTGCATGCTGCCACTATTTAAAATACCGAAATATTGAATAAAATATTGGTTCAGATAAAATAATCTATCAATCCATTGAAAATCATGACATTACTAAATAAATATACAATTGTGTTAAGTAAAAGTACAAATAAGGGTTCGTCTACATTTTTCTATAGACCAGCGTGTAAATGTGCCGCTTTGATAAAACGACCGGCCAAACTTTTCTGACAAAGAAATGAGGACGTCCGCACACCTCCGAGGGAACAAAACGACTGAGGGTTGGGCTGACGGACACGTCGTCTGTTGTGAAAGCCAGATGAAAAACAGATGGCTATTATTAAATACCAGTTTCTACTTTTCGTCAGACAGAACGATGCTGTAATAATACTCGTAATTAAAATCCAAAATTTGTTCCATAATACCCTCCGCACACGTTAATTACTAAGCATAACCCCAACAAAGGATTCATAAAAGACCAACCAAACTAATATAATGACAAACCAAAAGAACAAGTTAATATAAAACCTATTTATTTTCGACCTCTCCAGCACGAAAAAGGAAGTTAGGTGATCAATTTTCAAACATATTTTTTTGGAATAACTGATATAGGAAAAATAAAAATCAACGCGATAACCAGTTTCAAAACGAATTCATACATAGCCGTATATAATCTGTGCCTGTGGTATCCGGTGTATTACTTCCCTCGATGACCTTTAAGGTTAGGTGAAAAATATTTAATCTAAATTATTTATTGTTATATGAGAACAGATACTCGTAAGATATATTTAAAAGATCTAATTAACTGATTATTAGTAAGAATGAATATGATTAATGTAGGTACTTGAAAAATGTTATGATTTGTTTAAGGTAACAATTTCATGCTCTAAAATTTCCGAATGCACCTTGTATTGGGAAAAATAACAAATTGAAAAAGCGGGAAACAAATTTTCTCGCTAGTGAAAGAGAAAACTTGTACCTATGTTTCCAAGGAGAGCAATTTTTTAGGTCTCGTTAATCTTTTTCTGTGCCCTGTAGTGTATAAAAGAATCTCTCGCTACATTCGTGATTAAATTCTAGACCGGGATTTAGAGTAAGCCTTCGCACCATAAAACAACTTTGACTACATGTTAAACAAATAACAATTGTTATATTGGTTTGTCATTGAGTCTTTAGAAATAGGACTATTTATTCCATATCATCTTGTTAGATATCGTAAACGGTGACCAATGGAAGCATAAACCTAATTAGCAGCGCGCCATGTGATTGTGAGTGAAGTATTGCCCATTGGGCGCACAAATAAGGCTCCTTACTACCTTAATGACCATATTACGAGTAAGTGGTAGTGGATGTGCTACCAACGAAAGTATGCACAAGGAAAGTTGCTGTCAGGAAACGGCCAGCTATAAAACCAAAGCCAAACTTATACAAATGTGTCCTTATAGTTATTATTAGAAACATGATATTTACCTTGTTTTTGATTGCCTTTGAAATATCGATATCTCAGCACTGTTGCAAGCGCCATTCCATGAGTAAATTGAAGTCTATGCGAGATTTGTTGTACTTGTTTAGAATATTTTCGACCTTATCAGTCACTCCTTTTACTTAAGTTTGGAAAATTTGCCAATCTCACTAAATCGAAATTTTAATAGGGAAAATGGGCTTCATCTGTCGAGTATATGGAATCCAGTGTAACCTATGCAAGAGCCGAAGAAGTGTTACAAATAGTTCACGATATGATATCGTTAGTTTTGGATGTAGAAATTTAAATAGTGGTGTGAGTGAGTGACAATAATAGCATCGCCTTGCCGAAAAAACGTACAAGGAAGAGGGTAGACCGGTTCGTCTGCTCTTAGTGCCGATCACCCACTCGCATAGACTTCAGTTTACTCGTGATCATGGCGCTTGTAATAGTGCCGAAATATCGAGTGCTCAAAAGAAATCAAAAACACGGTAAATATCCCGTTTCTAATAAAAACTATTGTGTAAATGATTGTAATATATGTCCTTGTGTTGATCTGTGTGTTGTTAAAGAAAACATACTATATAGTAACGACTCAGCTTAAGTGGGATAATATAAGATAGATAGTGATTCGTCGAGTAACTATTATGTATATTAATATGAATATCCGGCTCTTTAAAAAATAGAGCATGTGCTCGTAACTTAATCGATCGATTACTTTAAGCAAAGTCCCCCGCAGTCACGACTTGAGTGGGTGACCGCTAGAGGCATTATAATTTAGCGCTTCCGTCCAGTACAAGGCACGTTAAACCGTCGGTCTCAGATGTTGTCATAAACAAATGCCAGGCTAAATTTCACCTTAAACTCTAAATCCGCCACCATGTGTCTAATGGTGTATCACGGCAGCTGCCGTTGAAAGCCGGTAATGTTAGATTAACCTAAACTATACCTCAACCACATCATCACTTACCATCAGGTGAGATAGTGGTCAAAGGCTAGCCTATCAGGTATCAAAAATAAACAGAGTATTCTAAATAGCTCTCATTATGTTTAGGTGAAGGTTAAAGATAAATGAAGCCTAACTGTGTACGATCCAAGATAAACCGTCTCATCCAGTATTCATCACATCCATTCACTTGATGCATTGGCAAGTTGAGCGTGAAAAATTAAGCGCAGACATCTGAGCCACAGTGTAAAGACAGCAGGGAAGCTTTACCGAAACTTACAGTTAAGCGAGTCTCAAAAAGCAAATTTTGAACATGTTTTTTCTAGAAATAAGGAACTACTTTTTTATGGGATTGGTGGGCAAACAAGCAAGCGGCTCACGTGGTTGGTAAGTGATCACCGTCGCCCACATATATCCGCAACACCAGAGTTCTCGAGGATGCGTTTCCGGCCTTTAAAGAGGTAATATGCTCTTTTCTTGAAGGCTCCTAATTCGAATCTGTTCGGAAATAATTTACCTGGCATAAACCTAATTTACGTGTATGCAAAGAGGCATTAGGATCAAATATAGTCTTTTGAAATTATGTTGTTTTCGCAGGTAAGGAGGCTCGTGGAGTTGAAGACAGACATTGATGTCATCCTAAAGGAGCCCTTTAACCCTGCTCCCTGGGTTGCAAGACCCCGCCACTTGAGACTTCTTCTGCAAACGAACTCTTCTGGACCCAGCACCCACACGGTGAATCCATGGAATGCAAGTAATTTATATCAGTATTTCTATCAACAAAGCTGGGAGCATACGGAGATCCAGGTTTAAACGTCCTCAAGTAATATAATATCATATTTTTGTATGGCCGTGTTTCATATAGGTCTTTAAGTAATAACCATTGTACTGGATGATTAACACCAAAGATACGAGAAAATGTATATAGGTATGTTTCCATTACGCCTAATAAATCACAGTGAATCTTACTATTGTTTTATATTTTATTTGGCCTTTTTGTGTGTAAGGAAGGGTTTGGCATAATCCCGACACTTGGCAGACATCTTGGGGATCGCAACTTAAGATAGCAGTTCCTCAGAAAGCACTGCTGCCCACCTTGTGGTATTTCACCTTTAGTAACGTACAGGTAGCAGGGGGGTGACATCCAAGCCCGGCACCCTACGGGGCATTTGTCTTATACTGTGTCTTAAATATACGTATCTACAGTAAGACTTAATGGCCTGCCCTTGGAACTGGGCGGCTATCCATTCAGTTCACGAGAACTCGGAAAATATGCAGCGGTATGAAAAGAAGAGCTGAAAACTTTGCCGTGAAAGAAACGCATTGAAATGTACAATTTTTAAATTTTCTGTGGGAAATATTTGCGGTTTTCGTTTAAATAACTGAGTAACATTTGACCACTATATTTCTTATTACAAGCACGATCGCGTGCTAAGCAAAAATCACATTTACTAATTATTAAAGCACGATTTTTTTTATCTTTGTCCCGTGAAATGATGTCGCTACCTACTCTTCTTTCTAAATATGATTGTTTGAAAAAGCGCTTCTTTCAATCAGACCAACTCTAAATCTGTTGATGACCACGCACCGTCCCCTATAACAGTTAAGGTAATACAGTTAGACCTCAAAATTTTGTCACAAATGAACATGCTCGATTATTCGAGTAGTATAGGCAACCGGCGCAAAATCGGGGGATGCTGATTTGAGTCTTATTTAATACTCTGAAATCATAATGTTAGTTGTTAGAAGCACGGCAGGTCAGAAAACAATCAATTGTACATTTTCTTACCCTTTGCATTTATTTTGCAAATGCCCGCCTGGCTAGCGACTTCTCTCCAGTAGAAAATTTGTCGCCAAACACGTAACGGTGTGTTCCGGCAGCAGTATTTCAGAGCCAGTCAAATTACAGGCACATGAGACTTAACAATTATGTGTCTAGGTGACGGGCGCAGTGCATTAATGTTGACGAAATACATCTATTATAGGCAGTGGTAGGTCCGCTTAACATCATGTTGGCCTCGAGCTTATTCCGTCACAATGACATGAAATCAAAAAACATTTTTACCAATTAAAAAAAAAAAAAAAAATTTAAACTAAACTACTTGTATAACCACTGATGTTAACAATTGTTTTTCGTTTATTGATGCGTCGTTCTCCGATATGTTTAACTGAATAAATTACTTGAGCTTTAATCCCTTAGAAGCTATAGTATGATTATAATCTATGGTATCTACCTCCAATAATCTTTGTAGGTATCACAAAGTGACCCTCGTTTAGTCGGATTACCATTAACAAGGTGCTATCTCCCCGCTAATAACTCCAGACGGCCTTCGCTACCGAGGTAACCATAATCTGGAGTGGAAATTCAAATCCCTTTTAAGTTACGTCATCCAATTTTAGCCTTTAAACCTTTTGACATTGATACTGAACTCGCTAACGACATCATTATCCACTTCTTACCTCACCTATTATAAGGTTTTTTATATATTTTTTTAAGAAATTATTAATTTATATAATACTAGCATTCCGGGCGCGGCTCCGCCCGCGCGTATGTCGGTTATCGCGCAAAAAAATTAACCTCTTTTTGCGCAGTTGGATAAAAACTATCCTATGTTTTTTCCCGGGTCTCAAACTATTTCCATACCAAATTTCATGTAATTTAAGACCCCGACAAGGGATTTAGGCTCTTGGTGCGTAATATCGGAAGACGCAGTTCGATTCCCAAGTGAAAAGAAAATATTGATCCCAAAAAAAAAATACCAAAAAAATGGAACCGACTTCAACACTCAAAAGTGTGAAATAACTTGTTGAAGTCGGTACCATGATAGATCAAAAGTTCCTATTATCACATTATTGTGCGCATGGTACAGACTTTGACAAGTTATTTCACAATTTTGAGTATTGAAGTCGGTTCCATTTTTTGGTGAAAAAAATTTTTTCACTCGTTTTAGTGATGCTTGCTATTTACGAGATCGATTGTCTTTCATTGTCAACGACTATAATATCATCAAGATAGGAAAATATTTTTCAGTTATTGGAGTGTAAGTAAAATTGAACTTTAAATAAACTGCATGACCGATTTTGATGAAATTTAAATGGGACCAAACGAAAAGCATCAGCTTTAAAACACTAATGTATCAGTCGGACTGTCCACTGGTAAACACCGCCTTCCCCATCAAGGCGGGATCTTTCATAATCCCCTAACTTGGCAGGCATCTTGGGGATTGCAGTTAAAGATATCTTTCCTTTCTTCAGTTCCTTAGAAGGCGCTGATTCCCACCTTCCGGTATTTTACCTTTAGTTGCCTCGCCATTTTTACATATTATCTCATTGTTTAAACTTCCCTAGACTACGTTAACATTTCAAAACCAAAATCAGTTAAGTCCAGGCAGTCAAAAATAATTCCCACGCTAGCTCCGCCCATGCGGCGCAACGATCCCCGCTGCACCGAACGACGCGATGTGCAGCGGCGCACGCGTCTCGCTTATAAAAATATTTGTGTACTTGAAATTAGATTCGCGAACACAGATACCATTGAGACGATTTCAACTATTTTTATAATCTTATTCACGTGACGCATTTCGATACATAAAGTAACTTTGTATATACTGAAATTGATGTCACGTTTGTATTTTTATCAACATTACTAATATTTCTTAGTAAGAAATTGATTATTTGATTTACTTTCCAAAATTATTCTTACGGTCGACAGTAGCTTATAAAACTAAAGCGAAAGTTTTACTTTTTACAATATGATCATGTCTGCTCGACTTTATTGGTATATAAATTATTCATATTTAACTGACTTCCCAAAAGAAAGAGGGTTCTTAAATTGACTTGTCTATTTTTTATTTTATGTTTGACCACACATAACTTTTTTACTGAACCTTACAATCTTGAAGATTATTTATTTGCTAGTACAGTTTAACTCTTAATTGGTTTCATTTTAATTTCATCAACATCGGTCGAACGGTTTGCCAGTTACAGTCAAACTTACTAAAAAGTAATTTGCCAAAATGCCTTGACGATCGCAGTGCTTCTAGCAACGAATGTAAGTGGCAACTATGAATATAGATGAAAGTTATTGTTAAATAGTGATAAAATCTATAAATAATATGTGAATAATAATCTCTCTAGTAAAGTCTGTAGTCATCAGTATATCAAATAACCTGTCTAAGTCAGTTACATGAGCACAAAATTGAGATCATATTGCACCGATATCAACCAGTTAGTTACCAGACTTTTTAATTAAAAAAATAGTTTTCAAGTCTTTTTTTTTCTTTGCTATTTTGTTGTGTCGCAGTCTCTGTGTTTATAGAGAAAACATATTGCACCAAACCAAAATAAAGTGAGACAAGGGTCGGAATATGATGATGGTACATATCAGCCCAAACGGCACGATATATATTGATAAATGGGGGGTGTTTTTAAATTCTCCGTAGTAACGAAAGTGATTTCTACTGATTAAACTTACTACAAAAATTTCATTACCCCTTGGCGTGGACGATAATTTATGAATGAATCAACATTGTTCTCAGTTTCTTGGAATGCGATTAATCAGATTACACATCATTAGAATAAAGTAAAATACCATCAAATTGAATGAGCATAACATTATATTATATTCGGTAAATATGGGTACAATTGACCTGAAATAAATGGATTTGATTTGATTAAATGTTAGTCGTGGCCAATATATTTTACCATGACTCGTCATACAAATATGAATTATAGTTTTTCATAACTGTGCTACGGTACACGTTCCCATAATAATATAAAGTAGGTTGTTTTTTTATTGCTATCATATAATTTTTAACTATTAATTACTAATGTTGAAAATATGTTCGTATACATCCGTTTTATTTTTCAGTTACACTGGTGAACAGAAAGGTGTTATTTTACTACCACTCTGCTTTTAGATACCAACTATGGTAAAAATTAGATAGACCAACCAGATATAGATCTAGCCACTTCTAAACAGCAGGATAAGATTTTTTACCAAACTTGCAGAAGAGTCAATATACGCAATTGTAATGGCCTTAAACTTAGGGTTTTTTAAAAATAACACAACTGCAGAAACATTGTAGACAACATGTTATATAAGCTTCTTTTAATGCAACATGGCAGATAAGTGAGAGAGTGAGTGGCACTGGAACAGGTGACTAAATTAGACATTTAAATAAAAACAGTGGATTCTTAGATTGTTAGTAAGTGGTTATAGACAAATTAAGTTAAGATGTATATAAATTAACAAAAAATCATTTATGAAATAAAAAATATATTATTTTCAATTTATACAGTATTAATGATTATACAGAATTAATGATATGCAAAAGTGTACGTGAGAAATAACGAGTATCGGAACGGAAAGTCAAGTTTTTTTTCAAGTTTGCAGTCCCCCCGATCGTCACCCTGTGACCACGATCACTGCAAAGTGTTTGAAACGTCAGGACAAAAATAATGATAAATATACGCGATTTAAACCGTTAAATGTTGTTTAATTACTATGTGTAACAATCGCGAAAACCTAAGACAACATTAAGTCAAGTCTTCTTTTTATGGCGGGAGGAAGTACTGAAGCATTTGCACTTTGATGTTGCAAGTCACCCTCGACAGCCTCCTCTTGATTTTATCTTTTTCTAGAAGTATCCGCATATTCTTGATCCCGGATCAGTCTTTTCTTAGGGTGGTGGGGATCGACCAGCTCGGGCAGAAGGGAGTTCATATAGAATGTGACTAGTTTTGTCTCCATTTTTTTCGTCCAAAATTCTTCATCTTTTTGTAGAATTTCTATTTTTAATTTGTTGTCTCCATACTACACGGCAAATTAGCATTTAGTTATATTACAAATGTTTTTTTTTTTTTTATGCCTGATAGGTTACCCTTTGACCACTATCTCACCTGTTGGTAAGTGATGATGTGGTCGAAGATGTTGTTCAGGCTAACCTAGAATTACTGGCTCTCAAGGACAGCTGCCGGAACACACCGTTAGGTGCTTGGCGACAGATTTTCTACTTGAGGGTGGTATCTAGCCAGGCGGGCATTCGCAAAGTGCCCTACCACCATACAAAATGTGCATTTAGCCTTCAGTTTGATAATATCAATCAGATTTTTGATTGATATATATACCTGCAAAATACATTTTACAGACAATCAGTTACCTGAAGCCTTCAGAAAAGCAACTGTACATTTCTGTTCGTCCGACAATCAATTTCGCACAATTTGTAATATAATTTGTAAGGATAAATGTCGGGAGAGCAGTCGAATGACACCTGTCAAAAATCCAAAATGGCGATTTCAACACGGCCACCATACAAATTGCTCCGCCCCTGCTGAAGCTCGGCCTTCAGAAAGGGGGTGTTGGGAATATGAATAAATGAATTTAAATACAATAATTTGCACGTCAGATTATTTGCACGTCAAGAGTACAACATCGCTCTTTACCATCTATCTAATACCCTAATAACCGAAAAGGGAGTGAAGGCAAGTATAATACGTATCAACGATGGCATTCGCAAAGGAGTATTGCTTCAGATAGGAGGCCGGCCATAAAATTTAAGTCTTACTCCGCACAATTATGTCAATGCGTTGTCTTTTGTGTAGGTACTCAGAAAATATATATTGTTTATACCGATCCTACAGAGGTGTGACAAGTGCAGGGCGATAATAATGTAAAGTTTTTTTTTCAGTGTAAAAAAGAAAATTTCATTGTATTTATACATTTATACGTTATTTTATTTAATTTTACCTGCTGCTCTGCTATGGATAGGTCAAAATAATTTTTAGCCTAATATAGGTAGTATATAAAATATTTCCTTTACGAAATTTCCTGTGAATAAAATTTGCAAATTTAGCAATACTAAAGTATTATGTTCAAAGAATTACTCACTTATTTTCGTGTAGTGGAAGAACAGTCTAAACTTATAATATGAGATGGCGACTCTGACAGTTCTCCCTGTTCCGAGTGATCTCGGACTTCGACTGATTTATTATTTTTTTTCCTGAGAAAGAAGGTGCATTTTTGAGCACAGTCTTTTTTATTATACGAGTATATACACAATCTATTTATTCCACTCTATTATTTTTGTATAAATCGATACTTATATGTACATGTCTAAGTGATAAAATGTATATTTAAAAGTACCTATGCAGGTGACTTTGTAGATAATCTCTTGGATATATACCTACTTGCCTGACTCTGAATATTCTTTCATTGATATAAATCTACATCTAGTCTTGAGGGACATAAAGAATGTTCGATGTTTTATTGCGATATACCTACCCACCAAACCAAATGCTTTGATTTGCTACGCTTGTGTTATTATTATTTAGCAACACTCAACTCCATTTACGGTTGAACGGCAGCTGTACTTTAGAGCCAGATAATTTTAGTTTACACCTGTTTGGCACCTTCAACCACATCACTTACCATCAGGTGAGACCATAATTATACATATACCAGATATTATTATAGTACCCTACTAATCATACTTAGATTAGTACGACATATAGTTATTTTACAGCTCCATTACAGTACTATAGGAAACCTAGTTGGTATAGAATCTCTTAGTTCGGTCGAGATAGTATGTTTCATGAATAGAATAAACACAAACGAATATTAAATTTGCATAGGTAAAAAAAACTGAAATATTATACGCTTTTGCCTCTCTCATAATTCTTGCAAAGTCTTTGTATCGACTCTTCTGCTTCCTTTTTTTATTTTTTAGTTATCTTTATTTCCCATATTGATTGATATACCTACCAAGATACGTATTTATACTGCTCAGGTGATAGCGCGCGAGCGACAGGTCCACGTCCAACGGCGCACAGCGCGGCACTGAAGGACAGCTCTTACGCATTGATTTTATTTCGTAAGCGTAAGCTAATAAGGTTGAATATCGAATCTTCCGATTGACCGTAATCCTGCACAGAACTAAAGGTCGTAAGTCTAAAACACAATTTAATTTATTATGAGAATACTAATAACTCTAGGTAAATTTTACTTTTACAGTTGATAATAAACTACATTTCCTTTCTATGTGTATTTATTATTGATATGTAACTGACGTAGTTTCCAAGAAAAATCCAATAATTTAAAGAAAAGGCTTCATTTAAAAAAATTAAAACTATCGAGTAAATTTCTTTCAAATGTGTTTCTGTCTTAACAACGGATAGAAAAAGGTTTGAAAATCAAATATTTAAGTTAACGTGTCGATTGCATATTTAAGTTGGTTAAAAAAACTAGTCGAATGAGAGTATTTTTTCCGCAGCCTCGTCTTAAATCGGTCCATACGTTCTTGAGTTTTAGCGAGACAAACGAACCGCAATTGATTTTTATGTATATAGAGATTGTATCCTGAAACACAGCTGACGCTAGTTTGGGAACCTATGGATTCAAATTTACTCTGTACCTATTTAACTTAAGTCAATAAAAACTATTTGTTTGTTTGTTGTTTGTATATTTTATGAATTAAAGTTTTTAAATAAATTCCGTTTATTTTTGGAGTCCTTGCACGCTGCCTGTCCTAACTAATGTAATAAACTACTCTATGCCTAATTCCAAACTCAAATATTATCGTAAGCCGCATAGTCGAAGAGCCTAACCCCTGTAATCCGATTGGCGACCGCAGAAACCCACTAACTCTTTAATAATTTAATTCCTTGACGTCCTTGGAAATGTTTACTATTTTTATGTGTAACTACTTAATTTTAAACCTTTATTATATATATATAAAGCTGATAGGCAAGCCTTTGACCACTATCTCGCCTGATGGTAAATGATTTATTGAATTAGTACGGCACAAATACGAATTACACTAATAATATGAATGTATACATATGCAAACAAATTTTTAATCTTGCACGTCACTGTTAATGATAATAATTGGATGTCACTCATAAATGTCCTAATGGGGGTGTATATGATGCAACAGAAGTAAAGTATCTATCTATAACAATTAGTATGGAAAATTACCAAAATTTAAAATATTAATCCGAAATGTCAAATACAATATAAAAATACATGTCTACAAATTTAAAATAAATGTCAACTACTTATTATATCATTCACAGACTACACTAAGTACCTACACGAGAACAAAGTCAATTAAGTAATATAAAATGTCATGTTAGTTTAGATGTACAGAAAAGATAAAATAAAAATATATAAAAATGTAATTTAAGCATGAAATATCCAGTAAATTCTAAAGTAACTAAGTTTACTTGTTTGGCTGTAGATAAATTGCCTCAAAATAGGTCAAGCATTCTGCCACGATATTTTTCCACTTCAAGGAGGTCATTGAGCGCAGCATGGGATCGCGGTATCGGGGATGTCTTGTGAGC
Source organism: Plagodis dolabraria (assembly GCA_963854805.1). NCBI lineage: Eukaryota > Metazoa > Arthropoda > Insecta > Lepidoptera > Geometridae > Plagodis > Plagodis dolabraria. The sequence continues at coordinate 25,340,097 of OY978459.1, forward strand.
TGATGAAGTGTTCGAAGATGTTGTTCAGGCTAACTTTAAGTACTGCCTCTCAAGGACAGCTGCCAGAATATAGCGTTTGGTGCTTGGTGTCCGATTTTTAACTTGAGAGTGGTAGCTAGGCCATGCGGGCACTCGCAAAATGCCCTACCACCGTGCTATAACGACTGCCATCCTAAGACAACAACCGTAACCAACGGCTTCGGAATCGGAGATACTCTCAGTAGTAATGTCACTAGCGGTCACCCATCCAAGTCATGAACGTTGTGGATGTTGCTTAATTTAGTTAACTCGCTACGAGCGCTTCAAATAATCTAACACTATATTTTAATATCATCGTGCTTTGAATACACTCTATAAAGCTCATGTAGACATTTTGATAACTCATTCCATATAAACGTACTTTCGTCATAGTTTTTGTAGTACAAGTAAGTGTTCAAACTCGAAAAAATGTTAGATACATATCCGTCAGTCTAAAATCTACGCTACTAGTTTGTAATTTTTCCGTAAAAAAATATATTTTCAGAATTATTTCGAAAAACAGTTTTGTATGGGTATTCTTATTTTTACATTTAGATATAAAATAAATAATAATAAGAAGACCTGGCAAACCAGAAGCATACATTTTAATCCTAAGGACATGAGTGCAAAATTTCACCATTTCGTTCGTCATTTTAATGAAGGAATTGAGCACGCTACTTTTATCCGCATAGAAAACCCTTAAGCTAAGTTTGATGATGACAAGTCACAAAAAAAAGACAAACCATTATATTACATAATAAAATGAACAATGAAAACGCAATAATACTTACAATATTATACATAGCAAAATATAGAACACACAAGAAAATATATGAGCTAATCATTATGTATAATAGCTAGTAAAATCAGATGAGTGCTAATGTAACACATCACAATTTACACTAAATACAAATTTAGCATACAACAAAACAAACAAAATGGAAAATCATTCAATAAATACACTCTCATACCGCAGTCAATGTACTGAAATGAACTAAAACTATCTTACTTGCCAAATATTGTGATGAAGAGACATAATCCAGAAGAAAGCATAAAAAGAAATAAAAGAGAAATAAAATACAGAAAAAAATAGTAAGAAATTTATATAAAAGTAATGTTAAATATAGAATTGAATAAATATAATAATGAACAAAATCCCCCGCAGCAAGTATGTGCGAAGATCTCGAAAAATAATAAGTACAAATGAAAAATAATAAGACGAAATTGGGCAAAGGTTGAGGAAAAAAACGGGTGACTCCCGCTCCAGCTCGTACCTAGTGCAAAGGTTGGCCATAGCTATCCAGCGTGGTAATGCCGCCAGTGTAATGGGCACTTTTGCACCAGGTACAGTTAGGGGTGGGTTATTTGATTAGGATTAGAATTAGAATTAGAATGATTTATTAATAAGATTTCTTACAGGTCATTTTATACAATACTATGAAAGTAATAATAATATAATTTTAATATGTCAAATTGTATACTTTTTATGAATCAATGATCGATTGGTCTGTTAGAAATTCTTTTACTGAATAGTAAGCTTTGGCGAGCAGCAGCGATTTAAGTTTTGTGGCAAATGCGCGTGCGGATTGACCATTACTCTTCCAGTAATTAAATTTAATATTATTTTTGACAATTTTAAACTTATTTTAAGTATTTCATTGTGTTTAAGATATACATTTAAAGTTCCTACTAGTACAAATGCTATTCAATACGAATTATACAACTGAGAAAAAAATATATAATATATTAAAAAAGCGTTGAAATGAGAACCTCCTCTTTTCCGACGAAAGAACAATAGTTTTAATGCGTACCTACTGAGCAGATAAAAAGAACACGACAGAGACAATACATATAAAGTGCTTTTCAATATATAGGTATAATGAAACTGAGAAAATTACTAGTATAGAAAAAATGATTGTCCAAATGTTTAGTTATGATTAGATAAATCAATCAAAAAAATATTATGTTAAAGTTTACATATTAGGATTTTTTTGTCACTTAGAATAAAAAAATGATATTTCACCATAATCACAATATATATTACTTATATGAATCCGTTTTTTCTTCAACATTATTTGTTTTAGATAATTGTCATATGAGCTCACTTTTTAGACTGAGTATTAATGAATGAAAAACGCAGAAAAAATAATGTAGCTAATACAATAATTGTTTAATTAATTAACCACTTCAATTCAAGTAAATTGTAAGCAATCCTAAAAATATCGTATAACATTTACCGAGAAATTCAATTTTGTTCTGTTTTGAAATAATTTGTCTTGAAAGTCACGCTTGTCTGTGAATGTTTATACATTAACGGGTAACATTATTAGAGTACATTTGTTAATATGTAAGTAATAGTTTTTTTATTTGAGCGCCTACTAATCCAATTAAAAAATAAAGTTTTTAGTTTACTATTTTAGCGCAAGAAGTAAAAATATATATGAGTACATATCTATAAGTGCCATACAATTTAATTTTTAATTTCCGTACGGTTACTCTCAAAACGGAACCGGCAACTTGTCCCTTTATTTAAATTATTTCACGTACTCAAAGGATTCATACTGAACTGTCAGAAATGTCTCAAACCGAAAAAAACCTTCTCTTTTGGGCGCGGCGGACGAATTTTAGATTGCAGCAATCAAATTATCCAAAGAGGATCTAAATGTTTTTACAGCGCTTTTACAGAATTAATCAAGATAAGCCTGTACGCCATTTTGTCAGCGAAGATTTATTTGTAATGCTTTGCTGATGGGGTGCTCTTTATGCTTGTGCATGTTTTTGCACGTTTTAGAAGACCAGACGAGCTAAACATTAAAATACAGGAATATAAGACTAATTATTATAAATATTTTACTTGTCACCAATATTATAATTACAGAAGTTTGTGTATGTTTATTCACACTAAAATGCCTCGACATATTCTATAAATATTGTACGTATTAACAAATAGTTGTTAATCGAAGAATAATGGAATCAATACTAACTATTCTATAATAGTTAAACCTTGACTTGAAAAAATATATTAATTTCTAAATGTAATCTACACATCGAGTTTTATTGTAGACGAGGAGACCACCCCACATTCTGGGGTGCAAATATAATTTTTGCGGCAATCTTCTGATGTATTGACCCAACTTTAAGAATAATTTGATTGAAGTTTTAGTGTAACAGTCGCCTTTGGGTCGGCGTTTTACACAATGTTTACATTTAAGATTTGTAATTCATTTCGTCCACGAGCTTGAGACCCGTGAAATATAGACTGATAGACATAGAGCGGAGTGTCATTATTAAAAGGGCTCTGTTTAGCCCTTTGGGTACCATAAAGCCTTCGCCTAGGCCATCTGATACGGTGGAACTACAGGTAGACTTATCTGACTTTAACTGGAGTTGAAAACTACGTTAGATAAAAATAATAATGCATAAAAAAGATTGTTGCCAATCACTTCTGTAACGGCTGAAAGGATTTAGATAATATATGACACATAGATTGTTAGGACCAGAAGCGAAATATATCTGATATCACAATTGGTTTAAAAATTCTCAAGTTTAACATACTGGATTAAATTATTTAAATAGGTTTCTTTGAAGAGGGTTAAGCTATGAAAAAAACTGAAAATTGAATAATGAGAACAACTTGTACATGTTATTATTCGGGAGCCCATCATATTTTCCAAAACTTGAGCGCTTGTCGATGCGTTGCGTGATCAAAATGCTGATGCTTACTTTGACTGCCAAACCACCACCAGTCACCTATGTAATAAATATTGTAACGATTAATTATGATTACAAATTGTAAAATAATAAAGATATATAAAAAGAATGGCTCCGAGTTTCAGGCCCGTTCTTCTCGAAGTGGCGCTATAACAATTTGCTGAAAGCGGCAGTTGAATACTTTAATAGTAAACTATGTAATTGACGTTCACAAGTGCGTCGTAGACGTAAAAAATTAATAAATGATCCTGACTTTGACAACGAACAAGCATTGCAATCCAACGGAGTAATGCTGCCAACATGCTGGTTGAATCCTTTGGACTGCATGTAGACCTGCAATAGCCTTTAGGTTATCTACATGCTTTTGTTGTAGTAGCTGTAGTATTATTTCCATACTGTTAACTATTAGGTAACTTAAATTTACAAATTATTGGAATACAAAATGTTTTGCCCCGGGCGGGAATTGAACCCGCGTCCTTCCGATTTCGCGCCGGATGCTTTATCTATTAAGCTACCGGGGGTACGGCTGTGTCGCCGAAATTTCGTACTCCAATCGTATTTCTTAAACCGTCATAGGGAACGGTGCGCGGCCATCAACCAGACTACTAGACTTCATCTGACCGAAAGAAGTGTTTTTTCAAACACTTAACTCTCGGAATGATGTCGCTACCCTTCTATATTTCTATATATTATGATTACAAGCACTACCGCCGATGGCCGCGCACCGTCCCCTATGACGGTTTAAGAAATACGATTGGAGTACGAAATTTCGGCGACACAGCCGTACCCCCGGTAGCTTAATAGATAAAGCATCCGGCGCGAAATCGGAAGGACGCGGGTTCAATTCCCGCCCGGGGCAAAACATTTTGTATTCCAATAATTTGTAAATTTATGATTTTCGCTTAGTACGCGGTAGTGCTTGTAATCATAATATATAGAAATATTAGGTAACTTTCTCGTCTAGTTATCATCTCAAAATTTAATATCGTTCTTCTTTGTAAACTGCTTAACGAGCCCGTATAAAGAAGTCTACGTGTTAATCCTGGACTTAAAAAAATCTATGTGCCAAATACAGCTATAATCCATGAAGCCATTTCATAGTTGAATGGCCACTAACACATACACACACACACACCCAAAAATTCTTACCTTCTGTTAATACAATCGACACAATTACGTCTGTGTAAAAGTGCTATTCAGTATTCTAGATTTGGTAATTGTTTCATTGTTATATTTCTTTGCGCAAAATGTTAACGGATTCAGAAGACTGGCACAGCGGTACGTAATTTATTTGCAAAAACAAAATGTACGGCTAGATTATTCAGCTGACTCGGTTTGAATAACAAATTTCATAGAGTTTTTCCTATTTTTCTAGACCAGCTTTGTTGGAACTTTTGTGAAGACAAAAAGCTTTGTTTTAAATTTAAAGAGACCTTGAAGTTTTATGTGCAAGGAAAATAATATATAGACTACACATTCAAGGACCTATATGCTCAATTCAGACCAAAATGGCAGCGCCTGGCAGTTTTACTGTCAAGCCATTTTCTACTTTGACACCATCACTATAATGTTTGATATTGAATGAAAGACTTGACGAGGCCACTTATCGTCGCGCGCTACGAGCGGTGCATCACCACTCATTCTTTTATTCTAAACTTTTCGACTCTGCTTCTAGCGATATATTGATAAAGTTAAAAATGGTTTGACTGAAACTGCCAGCCGCTATCACTGTGTATTAATAGCACCGTGGGCAGCAATGGCCTAGCAGCCACTGTCACTGTTGTCTCTGCACTTGTCAAAAGTATGTGTAGGATAGGGTGTGCTCTGCCCGTGAGAGAAAACTTGAGGTACAGTGGGCAGCAATGGCCTATTGCTGCCCACTGTAGCTCAAGTTTTTCAGAGTACGTGTCTAGCAGCTCTCGAAGCTAAATATAGCGACGAAAGACCGTGAGTGCTAGCCGGTATATTCAGTTCTGAATATTTAAACCTGACGACGACGTTTAATATCGAAGTATAAAATGTAATAAATTCAATAAGTTTTAAAAAAAATAAAAATATTGTAAAAATTCCTTTCCAAACTTCGCGTTTTACGTGATTCAAGTGCAAAAGGTAAAATAAAACCAAATTATTATTAAAATTTTGAATTTCTTGCCAATGGTATGTGTTGGTCGTAATTGCTTTTTTATAAGTTGAAAACCAAATTCCAAGTCCCTTTTATTTGATTGCTTCTGTATTCATTGGAAATCCAAAATCGTTCCTTCTCGCGCTTTATTCCGAGACCCGCAGTATTTTTGTATCGAAAAGGATCTTCCGATAAAAATAAAGTATTCAACTTAACTGCAAAACGTAAGGCCAATCCTGAACGTGGGTGTCGTACAAATTAAAGTTTAGCTCGTAGTTCTCACTGATTTCTTAATATATAGACCATTGACCTTCCGCAGAGGGTAATAAGGAAAATCATCGCTGGTCCCAAAAGTTTGAAAGGTCCCAAGGGTATTGTAGTAGACTCCGCGAATTGTGTGCAACAAACTGAATTTCGTCACAACTGATCATGTTATTTTCATCAGATATGATGATGAGATATTAAAAAAAAACTTTTTTTACTAAACTTTCAAAAAAAAACTATCACTGATCTTTGTCTTCTACATTAAGAGAAACGGAACCCATATATCTAAAATGTATTTGTTACCCGTATATTTTAGATGAGAATGTTGACGTTTAATTTGACAATTTTGCAGTTCATTTGCAGCTCTTGTTGTTGAGTCTAAGATATCCGAGTGGTAATAGTTAAATACCGTGCTGCAGGTACATTGTTCGATTCCCGCAGCCGGCATGAACTTCACCGCAAGGCCTAAGGACATTTTGTATATACACATGCTCGCCAGGTTAGCCACCACCCTCAAGTAGAAAATTGATCGATACGCACTTAGCAATGTGTTCCGGCAGCAGTCCTTGAGAGCCAGTAAAATTACAGGGACGCGCTGCGCCCGTCACTTTAAGACATAAAATTGTTATGGCTCTTGTGCCTTTATTTTTTTTTTTGCGTCCCATTAGGTGTGTTTATGGTTTATAGTATAAAGTCTAGAGCAACGCAAAAAAATAAGTTTTTTTCTTTTTGGGAGGATTTTTATGGGATCATCCGAATGTATATATAAATCTATCTCAAACTTAGCTGGTTTTATTTTAATCATACTTTACTCAAATATAAACAGTATTAATTGTCTTCTGACTATGTCTTGTGTAACAAATATTTTTCTATCTGTCAAGATTTTCTAAAAGTTTATCAAATTTCCTTCTTAAAAGTTTTTTATTTTTATTTATGGGTCTAGCTAAGCTTTGACCACTATCTAAACTGATTATAAGTTATGATGTTGTCGAAGGTGTTGTTCAGGCTAACCAGAATCACTGGCTCTCAAGGACAGCTGCCGGAATACACCGTTAGGTACTTGGCAACAGATTTTCTACTTGAGGGTGGTAGCTAGCCTGGCGTTCATTCTCAAAATGCCTAACCACCATGTAAAATTTTTATGATACAAAATATCTACAAATAATAAGACCAACATCTAACATTTCCTTGTCATTTCTCTAAATCTAAAAATAATAATAATAATCTGAATCTATATATACTTCCTTTTCTATAGAGACGTTGAAAAGATCTCAATCGTAGCCATAAACTTTGATCCATCGTCTAAAAGGCTAAAGTCTTGTATGCGGCTGGTTCAAACCTAAAATCTGGATATCTTCGGTACCGATCATAAAATGGAAGGATGATTTCCGCATACCAAAACTGGCTATAAACTTGATAGAATGGATGCCTTATACAGCGATTTTCAGAGAAATCCAATATCTAGAATTTTTACAATATCCTTTAAGATTTGTGATATCTATTCCTGAATAAAATATGATCTATTCTCCAAGGCAAGCACTTTCTACGTCAATTTATGAACATAAAATTTTATTTGTGTATGTTTTTTACAGCTTTATACAACCCCTACGGAGCTACTTTTTTATTGTTTATAAAAATTATAAAACGCGTAGTACTTATAGAACTTACTGTTCCGTGGGAAACAAACATACCTAAAGACCACACAATAAAAACAAACCAATATTATGACCGAATAAATGAATTAACCAAGAACGGTTATGTGGTTAATTTATATGCTGTAGAAGTTCGATCAAGGGTATACCAGCGAAATCCCTATATAACCTACTTATAGACCTTGTCCTGCCAAGAACAACCGTAACTTCTACCCTAGAACGTGTATGTAAGGCGGCATTAGTAGGATCTTACCAAATTTGGTTAGGTAGGGGAAGAGGCTCGAGCGGTGAAGTATTGTAAAGTGCAGTGATGCATTGTAAATGGGCCCTTAACTCTACTCCTGGGTTGAAAGTCCCAGAGGGGCCTCAAGCCTCTTAATTATAATATAATAATATATCTAGTGGCAATTCTGCCTAATTTTCAAGTTAAGCTATTTTTTTTGTTATTGTGACGGAACAAGATCTAGGCCCGCCTAATGTTAAGCGGACTAACCTCTGCCTGTAACAGATGCATTTCGTCATAAGTCACGACTTTCACTGCGTCCGTCACCTTGAGACATAGTTTATCAGTCGCATGCCTGTGATTTCACTAGCTCTCAAGGACTGCTGCCAGAACACACCGTTAGGTGCTTGGCGACAGATTTTCTACTTGAGGGCGGTCGTTACCCAGGTGGGCCATCGTAAAATGCCCTTCCACCATGCGGTGAAGCTCAAGCTCGCGGCGGGATTCAAACCTTGGACCTGCTGCACGGCAGTCCATAGCCAATGCCACTGAGCCATCACTGCTTAATAACATTAATTTAATGTTTTCTTAAAATATTTTTTTTATATTTGTTATTGTTATTATGGACAGTAACTTCTGAAAGACGGTTTATTTTGGATTCTATCATATTTCTGCGTTAAAAAATTGCTTAGTAGATTCCCTGAAAAGCAATTGATATATATATATATATTTTTTATGCGTGATAGGTTAGCCTTTGACCACTATCTCACCTGATGTTAAGTGATGATGTAGTCGAAGATGTTGTACAGGCTAACCTAGTATTACTGGCTGTCAAGGACAGCTGCCGGAACACACCGTTAGGTGCTTGGCGACAGATTTTCAAATTGAGGGTGGTAGCTAGCCAGGCGGGCATTCGCAAAGTGCCCTACACCATGCTGTAACGACTGCCATCCTAAGACAACAACCGGGACCGACGGCTTAACGTGCCCTCCGAAGCACAGAAGCGCTCAGTGGTAATGTCACCAGCGGTCACCCATCCAACTCCTGACCGCGGTGGACGTTGCTTAACTTTGCTGATCGATTCAGAATGGCTAAGCAAACTTCGCTACGAGCGCTTCAAAAGTTAATGTGCAAGTTTATGTTCAAGCTTGCAACATTGCAGGGGTGGGAAGAGAAGCCAAGGCGGGATGTTCATCTTATTTTTGAACACAGTCGCTACACATGATCTTTTATATGCAGCGCTTTCATATGCAGCGGACTGTGTTAAAAAACAAACCGAACGTCCAGCACTATTCCCTCTTCCCACCCGCGTAACGTAGGTACGCTGGGGTCTTTGTAGGCATTTTCTGGTTTGTTCTCTATTCTGGAATTATGTAATACAGCAAGAACAAGAACCGTTGAAACCAATGTAGCAGTAAATAGTGCGACATGATGTTAACGCTTCTCGGAATGAAAGGGCGTATGTGACATCTTGGAAACAGGCTCAGTACGCATTAACTGTGCTTTTTTGGAAAAAAATAATGAATCAAATTTAATGTAAGTACTTAAAAAAACAATATTTTAGAAAAAAAAAACTTTTAATACATTAAAATCTGGTGGAAAAAGTAGGAATCCTTTATTTTCAGAGGTGTTTTTGGCATTTTGTTCTATCGAGCCAATTATTAGGAAATATGTTTTGAAATCAATGAAAGAATTACTTATATCCTTGAGTATCGTGTATTTAAATTGCAGTACCATCCGGTACCTAGTTTAAGAGATTTTCCATATCATGTTGACACTATTTCTTATTTTATGTGGCGAATCAACTGTATTTAGATGCGAGTTTACATATATATTTTGCCTTGGCGATTTTACTTTGTGGCGAATTAACAATAACCAATATAAATCTGCCTTCTATTTTTTTTACTTCTGTTCTTATAGTTATTGGGTTCATAATATGTCCAGAATGAAATATATTCAGTGACAAGTTTTTATTATGGTTCAAAAACAATAATCGAAATAAATCTGTCTTCTAAATTTTTTGTTCTGTTCTGTTTTTAGGGTTCCGTACCCAAAGGGTAAAAACGGACCCTATTACTGAGACTTCGCTATCCATGCGTCCGTCCGTCCGTCTATGACAAGACTGTATCTCAAGAACGGTGATAGCTAGACAGTTGAAATTTTCACAGATGATGTATTTTTATTGCCGCTATATCAACAAATACTAAAAATGAAATAAAATAAATATTTAAGGGGGCTCCCATACAACTAACTTGATTTTTTACCGTTTCTTGCTCGATACTAATAACGGTGACAGGTAGACGCTTTAACTATTCACATAATATTTAGTTTTATGTTATCTTTAGATATAATTAATTAAAATAAATTAAAAAATTAAGGGGGCTCCTAAAAGCTAGCATTGATTACAGATAATGGTACGGATCCATTCGTGCGCGAGTCCCACCCGCACTTGGCCGGTTTTATTATAATTATTTGTTGATATGTCGAGAATTAAATATATTCTAAGTTTTCTCGCACAAAACCCTAAAAAGTTAAATATAATATCAACGAAAAATTAATCCAGGCGAACGATGCCGGCCATTCGTTGGTTTGATAATAAAATAAATTTCTCACAGTTATTCGTTACTGCTAAATAAAACAATAGTACCTACCAAGCTAATACCATTAGTATCGTGACGTAATTAAGCTCCCCCAAATGGGCTACAGTGGCCTTGGTCGTCGAGACGGATAAGGGCGGGGGCTGGTTATTAACGACCACGATAGCAGTTTTGATTTTGTAATCGATGACTAATTTATTTTCGTAGACTTAGATTGGATTATTTCAAGGTTATTATGATATGTACATGACAAGAAAAAGTGAAATTAAAAATGTAAATATGAAATTGTAATAATGCATATTGAATTTACTTATTGTGTTCCAAATAATGAGCTTATTATTTTTTTTAATTATTGATTATTGTTATTATTAGTAATGTATATTTCAATCTCAATTGAATTTAAACAATAACTTTGTAAGATTATTTAAATTCACCTACAGGTCTTATTTATTTTAATATTATATTGTATTTGTACTATAATCAATGTATAATACTTTAATTTTACTTTAATCCAAAATGTGCTAAATATGTACTTAATACATACAGGCCAATCAGCCTGGTTTAGTAATTAGATAATTAAGTGTGTCTTAAAATGAATAAATAAATATTATAATTATTAATAAGGTGGATTCCCGACGAGTTACACAAATGTGTTACTTAAAGAAAGGAGAACGTTGAGGAAAAGCTTTCCTTTTTAATGTGGGTTTCCCCGGTGTAACATCATTCGTGTACAGTGCATTACTGGAAATAGACTAACAATTAATCAGTACAGTATTCGGAGGCATTATAATGATAGTAATAGCCCACAGCAAATAACGTAGAAATTGTCTTGATCAAAGATGAAAATAACTCGGTATAAAGGAAATGCTTGATTAAAATTGCAGATTTTATAAGATAGGCTCGATATTTTTTTTGTTCAAGTACAAACTTACGAGTGATAATAGATATTGTTCGTCGTAAAGACGCACTTTTTTATTATACGATTGCCTAAACAAGGAGTGTTGAATGTTTTCAGGGTGTGTATATATGTTTATATATAATAACTTCTATATATTTTCTATATAGGTTATATTCGTATATGTACATAACTTCTAATTTCGTCTCAATAGCGCAGGTTATACTAGGGTACATAAAAAACAAACTGGTAGATTTTAGACGCCAAATGTAAATATGAAATTGTATCCCGATACGATGGTTGAACAACGAGAGCAAGAATTACAGTTATGAGTCATTGTGTCATGTTAGCTCAATTGGTTAGAGCATACCCCGGCTAAAGGGGTGGATGGACGCGGGTTCGAATCCCGCACATGACTATAATTTTTTCTCTCGTAAATTTGTAATTTTGTAATGAAATTGTAATAACGCATATTGAATTTACTTATTGTGTTCGAAATAATGAGCTTATTTTCATTAATTTTGTAATTGATTATTGTTATTAATAGTAATGTATATTTCAATATCATCAAATAATTAAAAAATTTCAATCTCAATTGAATTTAAATAATAACTTTGCAAGATTTTTAAGTGTTATTCATTTATATATTTAGCCAAACGCTAGAACCATCTACGGCAAAAATAATATTCCATTCGAAGGAGCACAACTTTATAATAAGATATACTCACGTATAAAAAATTTAAACTCTTTCAACGTGTTTAAAAAACAACAAAAATATTTGTGCGAATTTTTTTTCCTCTCAAACCCATTGATCAAAATGTAGGGATTTCAAAAATGATTCCATAAATATACATCACTTGCAGTTTTAATTTCAATAAAACGATCAAGTTAAGGAAAAAAATGCAGTAAGGTTTTTTTTAATTTTTAATTAATTTATTAATGTCCAGTTTGATTTTTCATAACCAGTTACGTAAGCTGAATTAACTGTATTTCATAACCGCTAAATGTTTACACTGTTATAATGGAGTCAACATGACATTAAAAGTTCATAAAGCTGGCCGCGAATCTTAGAGTAGTCCTAGTTAAAACTAAAATAGTCATTTGTCGTGCAAGACTGCAACGACGTTATTTGGCGCAATTACTTTAATTGAAACCTGATGAAGCGAAAGATTCTAGGATTGAACAACGAGCGAAGTTGTTCAATTCAAATATAGAGTCCTGAGCGTTGCAAGGCTTTAAAAGTACGAGATGTAAAATAAGTTTGCCACCGAGCACAACGCAGAATTTATCGTCTCACTCCAGCGAGGAAAATCCTGGGTGATGTATAGTAAATTACTGTTAATTTATGTTAAAAATTTTAATTAGTACAATTGGTAATATTGAAGGTAAATTAATTTTATTGGAACATTAATAAAGGTTCTTTTAATAACCTTTTCCACACTAGCGGACTTTGCCTATATGGCAAAACACCGTTTGTCGGGTCAGCTAGTATTCTATTAAATTTTTCGATTTACCAGAAATATCAGTTAGTAAAAATATTCAAACTGCATTTGTACGTAACATCATGCAGTCGTTTCAGGTTAATCATCGTTTTATGTTCCTACAGCATGAAGTGGTGCTTCGAAAGATACTAAGATTGACATCTTTTTATACAGTTCTGGATCTAGCCAACATCCAGCCATATTAACATTGAACAACTGTTTTCTTTGTTGTCCTAGTTTACGTGTTCCAGATTGGCTATCCTTCACGTAATCTATATGGCCTACAAATAAAATCCACTTACCTTGAGGAAACTGTATAGCGATGGTCGCCGAAGCGTCCGGCAGGAAAGTTTCAAACACCTCTGTGATTATCATGCAAAGAAAATTAAGCGATGTAACAAACTAACCAACATTCTAATTATACAGCCTTATCAGAACGCTAGCGGTGGTGATACATATAAATAAATCCTTGTTTACTTGGGTATGGATTCATTTGAAGATGTGAATGTACGTCAGTGAACTGTGTTTCAGATTCTAGTTCGTCGGGATAAAGCCCCATTTACATTTCCACAGTAGCGAGTTAAGTAATCGATGAACGAAAATATTTGTTACATACACAAACTAGCTACAATTATCAATCGAGTTCATAGTATTAAGAATCACGATCGTTAGCGTTCTGATGTAGCTATTTTTAATGCAAGAGGTATTACAAGGAAAGGAAATAAGATTGGTCGATTACAGCTTGTTTATAAAAACCTAATGTGTCATCACATTAGGTTTTTTAAAACCATTTCAATATTTTTAATTATATTTAAAACTTTGACAAATTTCAATTTACTCGAAAAAAAACCAATACGTATCATCAATAAATTTTGTATAATATCATATTCTTTATATATCTTTCGATTATCATATTGTCACGCTTGTATTCCCCGAAGCGAGCCTATTGCCATCTACCAGGCATAATTTCAGATGCCACCATTCTGGAATTGAACCCAGGATATCAAGATTCCAAAGCGGTGCACATCCACGATGCAGTGATCGTCATTATTGATTTATGTTTCAATATGAATATGATCATATAATATTTTATAGATTCAAAATTACTGTCCTTGTAATACCACTTTCATTAATTAGGGTTGAATACTTATTAAGTCTATCTACTCTAATAATTAAAGAGAAATATAATCTACATATCATACAAAGGTTTTAGATACTAAATATAAACATTACTTATTAAAAAGGAGTTCTAACATGTTACTATGCAGCCCGGCCCTCTTACAAGTCTCCTAATTGCAATACTGCAACCGTTTCTCAAACAGTTATCAATCTATAAATTATTTAAATACAAACATAGAATAGCTATACTGATACTCTAAAGTGCCACATTTCTAAGATATTGAAGCTCAAAGATAGCTTACTGTACATGAATGGTTTATCACCAAAATCATGCTCTCCTTAAGCTCCAATATCTTGGAACGCGATACATTGAAGCACTGCTGTATTATTGACTTTAATCGTGTCTGACCAGCGCAGCGGCTGCAATTTTACAATCTTTTCAAAATGTCGGAGTTGTAGTTATACTACAAAGTTTGCTATTTAAATTTAAAGTTACCACTATACCTACATTCATATAATTATACAGAAATACCATTGGTGGTCATGCATAAACCAATTGCGTAGGTTTTATTGACGGTTAGGAAGAAATCAATTCATCTGCGTATCGAGAATCCTAACCTTTATAGAAATTTTATTTCACTAGCACGTACATAATAAACTGTTACTAGTAGTCAGTGATCTGACAACTTTAAATATTAGAGGTAAATAAGATTGTACAAATCAAGTTATATTTTTCGAGATCAATGCAAGATTTACTTCGGAAATGTTTCATAAACTTTATATGGATATATTTTTTTTGAATAGCAATGTGACTCTTTATGTAACTAATACAGACTGACGACCAATAATAATACATACTGTTTTTAATGATTTACTAAACATACAGCATATTTGTTATTTATGTATTATGTTTTACTATGTGCCTGGAATCTTTAGGTTCGGGAACAACAGGAATCAAAATTACCTCGTGAACTACAAGTGGAATAGAATCCTGTGTACCTGTTGTTCCCGAACCTAAAGATTCCAGCCACATAGTAAAACAAAACAAACATAATACATAAATAATACATTTTGTTGCAGCAGAGGTCGCAAAAAGCGCTACATAACCGAATTCCATCCGGACTGATTTGGAGGCCTTGACAATATAATATGTACTTGACGTCAGTCGGAACAAAATATATTTTCTTGCATTTTATACTGTATGCTTAGTGTTATCTAAAAACAGTACGTATTAGTCATTGGTCGTCACTACCTTTTTTTATATAAGTGATATGCCTTTGACCTCTATCTCACCTATTGCTAAGTAATAATGTGGTTGAGGGTGGTAAACAGACAATGCCTAGAATTACTGGCTCCCTATCTGTAGCCTTCGTGCTATACAAACAAATTCCACGCCAGTAAAGTCACAAGCAGAGACTAATATTACGTAAGGTCAAGGTCAGTATAAGAATTTGAAAAAGAAAGGGGAGTTCAAAAATTATTTGAGGAGAAACCAAGTATACAATTTCACTCCAACAGATAACCTCAAATTTAAAAGTAATTGCATTTAAATTTACTATAAAATAATATAATATGCGATACAGTTTGTGCAAAAATTTATTTTTTACAATTAAATAAGCTCCGAGAAAAAATATTGTTTATAATTCTTACAGTTTTAAATATTTTGAAATTGGATGTATGGAATTTAAATAATTAATAAAAATTTTGGGGCACTTTATATTTTATATTACTGTACCTTGACGGTTATTCAGATCTTTGTGTATGGAATATAATTTAATTAATAACTATATCATAAAGTAATTTCCTATTAAAAATAAAACGTCTCAACTGCCCTAAAATTTTAATTTAATCCAAATTAGTACTAAAATATTAATTAATTGTAAACATGCAAAATATTTGGATAAATTAAATTAAAGTGAGATATTCAAAATCTATGCTATAATTCTTATTACGAATGGAAATACTCTGATATATCATGCATCTGTTAAGAAAGTAATTTAAGTATTCTTCTGTCTCTATGTTTCTATTGATGGCAATACAACCAAAGTAGTTTAGTCAATATAAATACTCATAAAATTGCGAATTAAAAATATTCATACTCGTAGTAGTCTAGAAAAAATATTTTTACACTGAAATTGTTCTCATAATCAGAACTATGTATCATATATATCATATTTATGCTCTTTACTATATATATATCATATACATACCCTTTCCTTAGCACTGGGTTATTATTGTCCCATACAGTAGGTATTTGTTACCTATCCCGAAAAGACAATCCTTCGTAACTATTGGCAATATATTTACTTTTTCAAATGATTGATAGTATAGTTGAGCAATTGTTTGCCATCTTAGCATCCTGATAGATTCTTAACTGGACAGAACATGTATAGTACATAAGAATTAATCATTTATCTTGAAGGTAATTCAATCCGAGAAGACGTGTATGCGATAGTACATACATTAAATGAAGACTGTATAATTTAAGTTACGAGTTTAGAAGTTAATTTATTACAAAACGCAGTATATACTTGAACACGATCAATTGTTGTAAAAACATTGAAATACTTTGTTTCTAAAAAATTTATTGTAAATTGAAATTATTACTTATTTCAATTTTTGTTTTGCAATCTAAGAATATTTTCAATTCAAACGTTTTCGAGTATTTATATTGAGGCGCAATACTATGTTGTACTGCCTTTTTTACTACGAGTAAATTTATAAAGAAATGTAAATCAATCTCAAAAACAGCAGCACGCAAATCTTACCGCGGCGGGCGTGGTTTAAAAAGGGTACCGTGCGGCGCATACCTAACCGCCAAATCAATAAACCAATCCAATTGCATTTGAAAGATTGCTGATATGGTTGATATGTGTTGTGAACATGATGAGTCCGATATTAAAGTGGTATCTGAATTAGAGTTACACTTCTTTATATATTTATTCGTAGCTTCTAAAAAGAAATAAATAGTAATAATAATAACAAGAAATAACTAATATTAAGATGAACACTTACGTTGCAGAGTTATTCTACAATAAGCGCGTATTTTCAACATAATATTATTATCTTACCCCCGAGCAATTCTGGTTCCCCAAGGTTGACGTAAAACAGCATGTCTTTCTCGTAGCTGTCTTCTTCTATTATATGAAGAGGGATAAACTTTCTGAAACAAGACAAAAGTTTTGATTAAAACCAGATACACGTATACAATAGCAACATGTGGTATACCGGTATTCGAAGCGCTCGTAGCGAAGTTTGCTTAGCCATTCTGAACCGATCAGCAAAGCTAAGCAACGTCCGCCTCGGTCGTGGCTAGGATGGGTGACCGCTGGTGACATTACTACTGAGCGCTACCGCGCGTGCTTCGGAGGCCACGTTAAGCCGTCGGTCCCGGTTGTTGTCTCCGGATGGCAGTCGTTATAGCATGGTGGTAGGGCGTGTTGCGAATGCCCGCCTGGCTAGCTACCACTCTCAAGTCTGTCGCCAAGCACCTAACAGTGTATTCCGGCAGCTGTCCTTGAGAGCCAGTAATTCTCTAGGTTAGCTTGAACAGCATATTCGACCACATCATCACTTACCATCAGGTGAGATAGTGGACAAAGGCTAACATATCATGCATAAAATAAACAAAAAAAAACTCCAAAGCGTATTTGCTTTCCTTTTTTGTACCAGTCTGCAAACCCTCTACCACTTTAACTTATTATCAGTGATGATGTGGTCTAAGATGTTGATCACGTTAACTGGCTCTCAAGAACAGTTGCTAGGTCACACAAACCATTAGGTGCTTGGCGACAGATGTTCTAATTGAGGGTGGTAGCTAGACAGCCATTCGCAAAATACCGTACCACCATGTTGTAACGATTGATATCCGAGCATTATATTATCGGAACCGACGCGACTGCTTTACGTGAACTCAATGCACGGAAGCGCTTATAAATATATGCCAATAGCGGTCACCTATCCAAGTAATGACCTGACCAGCGGTCGTTGCAGAACCTTATTGGTTGATTGTTAACGGAAGAATATGCAAGTTGCGCTACGATGGCTTTGTAATATGTGTATGAAGTAGTACGTATGCAGATGTATATAAACACCCATGTTACTAGACCCATTTAACACGAAGGAGTCTATTGTTGTCTGCCAGGCACAATTCTTGAATCCCAACCTCAGATAATTAATAAAAAAGTTCAAATCTGATGGAATTTTCGCATTAACGCCTGGTAAGCGAATAAGCTAACAAAATTACAAGGAAAGGAAATATTTAAACTACACGCGGCATTCGAATCCGCGACCTTCCGTCGCTATAAGCAAAATATGCTCCGCCAAATGATCTATCACAGAGTCATCAAGGGGATGCCGCTCAATCCCCTTAAGATGGTAAGGAATGCAAGGATAAATTTGCGCTATGGCAATTTGCACTACGACAGCTGAAGTGGCGAAGAATGCCCCGGCTATAAAAACTAATGGTCATAGGTTAGAATCCTGTTCATTGTTCAAATTTTTACTTTCGTTGTAATATTATATATAAATTCTTTTTTCATATGCAGATCTTCGGCCAGATATTCACTTAGTCCCAATCTAAACTAATATTATAAACAGAAAAAAATATAATTTTGTGTTTTTGTATGCAACGAATAAACTTAAAAATTATAGGTCCGATTTTGATGACATTTGGTATGGATATATAATGATAATAGTTTGATACCCGGGAAAGGACAAAGGATAGTTTTTACCAAACTGCGTAAAAAGAGGTTAGTGGTTTAGCAAGATAACCGAAAAACGCTCGGGCTGTGCCGCGGCCGGAAAGCTAGTCAGATATATTATAGTAGTCATGATAATAAATATACGAAATCTATACAATAAAATGTTCTATGAAAGCAATAATCTACTTAACATTTGAAGCAAAAATAATCATTTTCTGTCGGATGTAAAAAAAAATGGAGTGAGTGTATTTTTTTTGATTAATCGTAGTTCGCTACTTGAGACGAAACTTTTGATAAACTACACGCTGTGGTACGAAGTGAATTTAACTTCGTTATTTTCGTACTTAATGGAGAGTGGAAGGTGGATTATTGTATATGAAAATTCCAATCATTTGCTTATATTTTAAGAACTATAGCTTCGATCCATCTCAAACTAACGGGAAACGATCGGGGATCGCGGACCGCGTGTTTATACAGAATATACAGCGCGGAAATACATACATGTTTAGAAAATGAAATTATTATAACAACGAAAGACGAAATTTTAATTTAATTAACTAACATATGTTAATAATGTTGTATTAGGTTTTCGCGATAAAATAATAATGATAAATATACGGGGTTTATACCGTTTAAAGTTGTTTAATTACTATAATAATATGTTAATAAATTATCTGCTATTAAAACTATTGACAAGAAAACACTGTAGAACAGTCCGCTATCAGTGGCCGCAATAGAAGACAAAAGACGCATACATTTTGAAAACGGCATCAACGGTCAACCACAAATAGTAAATTCAAACAGCTAAGGGTAGAAAATGCAAGGGTAACAAAAGATTTAAACCAATTTAAAAATCTTTTCCCGTTACAGCGTTCCAGTGCAATTTTTCGCGCTGACACCGTTATTCGGCAACTAGTTTTTAAATTGCATTATCGTCCCGGGGAATTTTCGCGTCCAGTTGCAAATTAAATGAAACCAACCCAATTACAAAATGCAGGTCGATTAGCCTCACCGGGATTTACGTAGGCAGATATAAACTGAAGTGTAACCGTGACATGTACTCGCTGATTTTAGGGTTTCGTGCTCAGTGTGCAAAACGGAGCTCTTTTTTATTCTGCATAAAAGCTATCCTCTGATGTCTATCTCACCTGATGGTACCTGATGTTGTGGTCGAAGATGTTGTTCTGGATTGCCTAGAGTTACTGGCTCTCAAGGACAGCTGCCGTAACACACCGATAGGCGCTTGGTGACAGATGTTCTACTTGAGGGCGGTAGATAGCCAGGCGGGCATTCGCAAAATGCCCTACCACCATGCAATCTCTATTAATAAGACTCCGTTATCTATCTCTCTGTCCGTCCGTGCTTCCGGATTTTAAGAGGTTCTACTAAACGGAATGAGTGACAATCCTAATATTTAGATGTTTTGTAAAAAGATGACCTTATAAAGTCTCTTGGACAAGATATTTAGGTAAATAATTTTTAAGGGGTTCCAAATATTTGAAGGTTCTCGAGTAATTACGTTTTCGATCCTTAGAACCAAAGCGAGATACCATCTCCTACGTAAAGTAGAATAAAAAAAATATCTAAAGAAATAAATGGGGGCTGTCAAAGTCCTCAGGTCTATTTCAAAACTACCTAATATATAAACAAAACTATTCGTGACATCTGGAAGTTATTATGGGGGACTATACTGCTCGCGTCCGTAGGATTTAGCCCTCGATGTCCTACACGTGTCCCCTGGGTGGCGCCAAAAGAGTAGTACTTTTCAGGTGGTAGGCTTATGCCGCGGCGTGTTACCACCCACCAGACAAAGCCATGCCGTCAAGCGGCGTCGCGTGTGCTGTCGCGTTTCGGCATGATGTTTGGTGAAGCCATTATGGGGAACGGGTCGGAAACAGTTGCGCTTATTGCTATAGCTAGTCGTGATACATCGAAGGTCAATTTACCTGGCAGCCAATCTTGGAGAGCAGCGGGATCCGAGGCACGGTTTTCCGCTGGCCGACCGCAGATAGTTGGGGGCCCAAGTAGTGAGCCAGCCACTCATGAAAGGCTGCCCCGCCATCTCGCGAAAAATCCCGGAGGTGCGCCATCGTGCTGGTTGGCGACCAGATGAGAGGACCCGATGGACACCTCTGGGGGGGCTCGGGCGTCCCCGCGGTCTCCAGGATTGGTTCCCATAGGGTGAAAAGGCTTAATTTGTGTCACGGGTTGGTAGTATGCGCCTCGTTTCCACTTCCGTTTCCCTTTACCTATTTTCACTCCCCGAAAAAATGAAAGGAAAAAACAGAATTGAGGTTCAACAGCGGAAGCACGTCCTCTCCCTCCTAGTGCACCTCTCAAACATTCGAGGCTTGCACTCAAATATCAACTCGGTCCACCACCATCTCGAGACCGCTAAACCGCATATTCTGTTCCTCACGGAGACGCAGATCAAATGTCCAGCTGACGCGGCATACCTTGCCTACCCTGGTTATATGCTTGAACATAGCTTCAAAGCCAGGGCGGGAGTTTGTATGTATGCCCGCGATGACATTTGCTATCGGCGTCTCCGCAACCTTGAAGACCCCAAATTTTCAGTCATGTGGGTTCTGGTGGACATTGGCATGGAGAAAATTCTTTATGCTAGTGTCTACCGATCACACAGCGGAGATGAGGAGATGACCAGGCTCACAAATTACCTCAGTGAGGCGGTGGATGTGGCCCAACAGAGATATCCTTCTGCTCAATTAGTGCTTCTGGGGGATTTCAACGCCCACCATCAAGACTGGCTATACCCATACCAGAGCACAGACCACGCTGGTCGAGAGATGCGCAAGCTTGCCTTGACGCTAGACCTCACACAGCTGGTCCAAGGAGCTACAAGGATACCGGACGTTGATGGCCACACAGCCAATTGCTTGGACCTTCTGCTGACAACAGATCCAGACCGCTACTCAGTGTCGGTTTCATCACCTTTAGGTAGTTCCGACCACTGTCTGGTGAAGTCTGTATCAGTCTACTCCCCGCCCGATCCCAGCCCAAAAGGCACGCGGCGAGTGTGGCGATACAGGTCAGCAGATTGGGATGAGATGCGTTGTTTTTTCGCGTCTTGCCCTTGGAGCCGGGTTTGTTTTTCTTCTAGCGATCCCTCAATTTGCGCGGATGCTGTGACAGAAGTATTACGTCAAGGTATGGAATATTTCATACCATTTTCTGACGTCCCGCTGTCCAGCAAAGCTCGCCCATGGTTTAATGCTAAATGTGAAGATGCAGAAGCGTTAAAGCATGAGGCCTACTTAGCCTGGGCTGATGCTCGAACCCGCAAATCTAGAGATGTACGTGAAAAGAAGAAAGCATTTAACCTGGCTGCCAAGTCCTGCAAAAAAGCCCTTACCCCTCGGGTAGCAAAGCGTTTTGGTCCCTGGCGAAATCGATCGAAGAGAACTTCTGCCGTCCCTCACTGCCTCCACTGCTGAAACCCAACGGCTCCCTAGCGCACACTGCTGAAGAGAAAGCAAATTTATTTGCCTCTCTGTTTGCAGAATCTTCACGTTTAGATGCTGGCAATGCTGTACCTTCAAGTCTGCCAAACTGCGGGACGTTAATGTCAGAAATCCGCATTCGACAATCTGAAGTACGCAAAGCGTTGCGCAATCTAGACGTGAACAAAGCTAGTGGTCCAGACGGTATACCAGCTGTAGTCTTGAGGATGTGTGCGCCTGAGTTGACTCCAACATTGACTCGCCTCTTTCGCTTGTCTATGACGACTGGTCAAGTGCCTAAGTCCTGGAAGCTTGCAAACGTGCACCCCGTGCCCAAAAAGGGTAGTCGCGCAGACCCTGCCAATTAACAGGCCTATTTCAGTCACTTCCATACTGTGTAAAACGATGGAACGTGTACTGAACCACAGGCTCCTGGCTTACCTAGAAGTTAATGATCTCCTCAGTGACCGACAATACGGGTTTCGCCGAAACCGGTCTACTGGGGATCTTCTTGTGTATGCCACTCACATCTGGAGCGAAGCCATCGAGAACCACGGAGAGGCGCTTGCTGTTTCTCTCGATATCTCGAAGGCTTTTGACAGGGTTTGGCACGATAGCCTTATTAGCAAGCTTCCTTCATACGGCCTTCCCACTGGTTTATGTGATTGGATTTCAGATTTCTTGAGGGATCGGTCGATTCGAGTAGTCATCGATGGCTGTTCTTCTGACCAATTGGCTATTAACGCCGGAGTCCCTCAAGGATCAGTACTCTCCGCAACGCTTTTTCTGCTGCATATTAATGATCTGCTTAAGCCCGGTATTTTTGGGTACGCAGACGATAGCACCGTTGTGGAGACTTATACATCTAACGCACGAACCAGTGCATTACAAATCCAGTCTCATAGGGAAGCGATGGTCCAGCGCTTGAACTTTTCTCTGAAGGCAGTCTCCGATTGGGGCGATGCCAACCTGGTTAAGTACAATGCTGCTAAAACCCAGGCGTGTCTTTTCTCCGCCAAACGGAGCCCTTTTCAGCTGGCTCCTACTTTCAGGGATGTGTCCGTGCCGATAAGTAACCATCTCGAGCTTCTTGGCATCTCATTAACACCGACTCTCAATTTCGGCTCCTATATTGAGTCTAAAGCCCAGCTAGCCTCAAAAAAGCTTGGTGTTTTGGCGAAGGTGAGACAATACTTCACACCGGGACAGCTGCTCAATCTTTATCAAGCACAAGTCCGGTCGTGTATGGAGTACTGTTCTCACCTTTGGGATGGTTCTGCCAAATACCAGCTGGAGACACTGGAAGCTATTGAGAGGAGAGCCAAGAGACTCATAAACGACGACCAACTTGTAAGCAAGAGACTCCAAAGTCTCGAGCATCGCCGCAAAGTCGCTTGCTTATCGGTTTTTTATCGGATACATTTCGGGGAGTGTGCCACAGAACTACATGATCTGATTCCGCCATCCCCATTCTATAACCGGACATCCAGGGATACTCAGAAGCGCCACCGCTATATGGTGGATATTCCATTTACCCGAACGAAGCGATTTGCATCTTCTTTTATCATGCGAACCGCCAGGGTATGGAATACTCTGCCTGAGGCTGTGTTTCCGGTTAAGTACAATATGGGGGTCTTCAAGAAGCGAGTGAATAGGTATCTCCTGGGTAAGCGCGCTCCATCATCGATCGCATCATCACTTAACATCAGGTGAGATAGTTGTCAAGTACTACCCAGTTTGGAGTAAAAAAAAAAAAAAAAAAGTACAGACAAACAGGCAGACGGAGAGTGGAGTCTCAATAATTTGATTCCGTTTTGCCCTTTGGGAATGAACCCAAAAAAATATCTGTGGTATTTAAATAGTCCAAAAATTGTCCTGGCTGGTGAAACACTTTGCACATCTTTAATATTTTTACTACTAAGACACAAGGGATATTAGTGACTACTTGATATATGTAGCTCGTTTATTAACTCGTAAAGCAAACTGAAAGAAATCTTTTCATAAGATCGCGTAACACGTGATCAAGCCCTTTCTGGCACACACGTTATTTATTATTTAATCTGACACGACACGAGATAGGTTACCGAGGTTTACCGACGCTTAGAAATTATTAACGCTATATGTTGTACTGTACTGTATCAGCCGGATCGTCCACTGCTGAACATAGTCTCCCCTATTAAGGGGGTATTGGCCATAATCCCCACGCTTGTCAGGCGGCTTGGGGATCGCAGTGTAAGTGAGCAGTTCTTTAAAAGGCGCTGCTGCCCAACTTCCAGTATTTTTCCCTTAGTCGCCTCTTACGACACCCACTGGATGATATGGGGAGGTGCAATTCTAACCCGGCACTCCACGGGATATACGTTGTACTAATGTTGGTCAATTTCAGTATATTCCTTTTGATTTAATTATTCAGTGACAGTCCCCGACTTGTGGATAAAAGTGTATTCCTATCCTCTGTCTGCGAAAACTCAAGTTTAAGCCTTTTTCTCGTTGTCCTACAAATTTGGACCACGAGGCAGAACACCAGCTCGTCCTACTAATTAATGAAGCAATATTACATTGTACACCGAGGGGAGAAAATGATAAAAGGATATGAACTTTCTCTCGAGTGATACATTATGCTTTACACCTAAGTGGAAAATAAAATCATTATAAGATTTTTGTATTTGTCCCGTAACTTCTCAGGAAGTACACGTAGATTCTTTATGACTTCTTGAGCTGATTTTATTATTTTTGGTGGCGTAATTTATAAAATTGTGACTTCCACTATCAGATGACATTTCGGAAACTTATTTAGAAAAACTAATAGCGTACTTTTAAGTTATCGTGTAGTAAAAAACGAAATTTAACAAAGCAAAGAAATTGCCGCACTTTTTTATCGCAGTGTAGAAAAAGGCTATCCTCCTTTTATTGAAAATCGAGTAAACGTAAAACCCACCTCCTTTTTCTAAATTGACATTTGTATTTTTTTATGTTTGCAGCTAAAAAAACAAAAGAACGTTAGCAGGGCAGGTATGGATTTTCATATTACAACATTCCTTCACTGCTGGGCAGAAATTGTATTCCAAATAACTTTTCCCGCCACACATAAGGAAGAAATGATGTACTTTATGAAACGTTTGTACGAGCAATGAGACACTTTTTTACACTTTTTTTGGGTGTGCTATAAATATATTTATAATGAAACCATCTAAAAAGCTTGGTATATCTTTACACTTAACTAAACTTAAGGCATAATTTCTGTATTAGTCCGACGAAAGAGACCTGGAACCTATGCCACGGATCTTGTGCCTAGTTTAGGAACCAGGGGCTCCTCTGTATTTTTTGTACAATATGCCTTGTTTTGCCAAATAAATGATTTTATTGTTATTATTAATTATTAACACATTATACTATTTAATGGTGATTTTCTACTCAAGGGTGGTCGTTTATCACTCTTATCAGATAAGCACTTGCAAAATTCGTTACCAAATTTTGGAGAAGCTCATTCTTGTGGATTCGAAGTAGATTAGACGAAATAGATGTTGATAATCTCTTTAATATAAATTCAATAATGTGTACGGACGCAAGATTTTTGACAAATGCGACACGATAAGTTCCTGTTATAAACCTAATGATAAGCGTCATGTCCGTCCATAATAGTTGCAGTATCACCATCCTCGTTCTAATTAGCACTGCACTGCGCTCATCACTCTAAGACGTTTTCTATTGTACTCGCTACAGTACCCGTCACGCATAAAAAATATTGCTATATGCACACGAATGCCTTGAGGCATACAACCTAGTACTTATAGTTATTTCATGTATAAGTCAGTTGACGCAATGATGGCCGAGCGGTTATAGCTATAGACTGACGTGCGACAGGTCCCAGGTTCGATCCCCACCGCCGGCTTGAGCTTCACCGCATGGTGGATGGGCATTTTACGAATGCCCGCCTGGCTAGCTACCACCCTCAAGTAGAAAATATGTCGCCAAGCACTTAACAGTGTGTTCCGACTGCAGTCCTTAAGAGACAGAAAAATTGCAGGCACATGAGACTTAAGAACTGTATGTCTCAAAGTGACGGGCGCAGTGCAATTCGTCACATGACGAAAAGCATCTGTTATAGGCAGAGATTAATCCGCTGAACATCAGGTGGGCCTCGTGCTTGTTCCGTCACAATAACATAAAAAAAGTTGTTTTTCTTTATATCATGTGCGTCTAACTTAAGTTAGACTTAAACTAAATTTTATCAACTACTGCATTGTAAGCCTTCTTTTCCCTCAAGCCGTCTTCATTTCCATACAAATGATTAAGCGAAGGCCGTTTCTAAAATAGAAACGGTGGTGTTTTGTTTGTCGGTAAAATCGATAGCACGTTACCGATGCAGCCCTAGGGCGTAGTAACTGTTGTGTAATCTACGTCTAAGATATGATTCATACTAGAACTTTCTGAGAACTGAGATTAGGGCAGTCTATTCCGGGCCGTCATACTTCTATGTAATTATTGCGCGCTATGCGACGGCATATTACAATATGTAGTTACATACATGCTATGCACGTTTCAGTTCGACGCCATCCGTTTTCAAGCTCCTTTACAACCCACGTGTATAAAGTAATAATCATTATTCCAGATTCTACCTACGCACTCTTATCATTCTGATTTCAGCCCGTTTTAAGTATGTTCGCCAAAGTAATACGGGTTATTGGAAAAATTCTAACAACCTCTTGGGGTTTACTTCTGCTAGTCCTAACAAACGTTTTGAGATGTTTTTTGTCGTTGTGAAAAAAATGAAAATATTGTTTCAATTTTGTTTTTCTTTTACGGTTTAAGCACAAGGACCACTTGATGTTAAAAGTTTATTGTGCCTGTAATGTACTATTTCATATTTTTTATTCCTTTGATCGATGTAAATATTCAGAACTCTATTCAAAGGGAGCGCTGCGCGGTCCAGTGTTGCCGCGGCGGGCGCTCTTAGCTCGGAGTAGGCTGTAAAACACAAAAAAAGAATTCAAAACAAAAAACATCCAGAAATGTTTGTTAGAACTAGCAGAAGTCAACCCTAAGAGGCTGTTAGCATTTCACCAATAACCTTGTATATGGTAGGTCAAAGTAGTTCCATGTGGGTGAAGAACATGTATATATGTTATTACCGCTTGGCTATCACTAATACAGCACCGAGCGCTCGTAGCGAAGTTTCCTTAGCTGTTCTTAACCGATCAGCAAAGTTAAGCAACGTCCGCCGCGGTCATGAGTTGGATGGGTGACCGCTGGTGACGTTACTACTGAGCGCTTACGTGCTTCGGAGGGCACGTTAAGCCGTCGGTCCCAGTTATAGTCTAAGGATGGCAGTCGTTATAGCATGGTGGTAGGACATTTTGCGAATGTCCACCTGGCTAGCTACCACCCTCAAGTAGAGAATCTGTCGCCAAGCACCTAACGGTGTGTTCCAGCAGCTGTTCTTCAGAGCCACTAATTCTAGGTTAGCCTGAACAACATCTTTGACTACATCATCACTTATCATCAGGTGAGATAGTGGTCGAAGGCAAACATATAAGACATAGAAAATTTTAAAAAATACATAGGAAAAAAAAAAACATCCCTTACAAATTGTACTGCAGAGGTGTCCTTAATGTTGGTAATTTAATGTACGTACCGCAATTAATAGATATGGCCAGCCTTTGTTTTGTACCAAGAACAAACAGAAGTGGGAGTTACTATCCTTCCCCTTTCTACGCCATATTTCACTTAGTTGGCTTTTAACTTCAGACATTTGGCACATAAAACATTTTAAGATATAGCGGTACAGATACCGCCTTCTAAATATAAGGACTGCTCATTATCCTCCTCTACGATGTCTGAAAAGAAACTAATAGAAACAAGTAATCCACCAAATTCAAATAATAATAATAATAACTTATTTCAGTTATTAAACCATAAAATGAACATTCAAAAATGTCGTTAATAACATATCAAAATTCCTTAACCTTTCGCCTCAATTTCGGAATAGATCTATTCCAGTTCAGTTTGAATTGAAAAAATTAAACAAATTAAATTTGAAAAAAAAAAAATTATATAAAAAATAATAATAAATAACCATAAAATTTTAATTTTTATATCTTTTGAAATTAAGGGGGTCAAAATGCGGGCCCCATAATTTTGAGCGAAAATTGACCTGAGCGAAGAAATCAAACAATCACATATTATAACGGTCATTAAAATATTTGTGAAATCGTAATCGAAGGTTAGTAAAATCAAATATAATTATTAGTGATATTCCAATAAAATAAAAGAATAATAGTACAATAAGTCAAAGTATTTAAAAAATTATAATGTCAAATAGAAGCAGGTAAGTGATCATGTCAAATAAAAACTATGATTTAAGATAAATTGACTTGCCCAGTAACAATTTTTACTTATCTATATTGGATAGGGCAGTCTGGTCGTTATTCAATCATCTGCCGGATACCGTTACCAGTGCTTTCATTCAAATAAAAAATAAGCAATTTGAACAAAAACGACTTCAAACATAAAATACGCATTATGAAGGATTACTCAAATAGGTACAGTAAAAAAAAATATACGTACATATACAAATACAATGTACAAATACGTCAGATCTCACTAAAATTTCAATGGGACCATATGACAAGCATCAGCTTTCGAATATACAAAAAAAATCGGCCAAGGGCGAGTCGGACTCGCGCACGAAGGCTTCCGTACCATTAGCTATACAACATTAGACTTCATATTTTAACCTTTTTTTGTTTTAACGTGCGTGAGTCCGACTAGCACTTGGCCAACTTTTTATACTTGATATTATAGCGGCAACAGAAATACAGCCTGTTGTGATACACGGACGGACGGTGCCTGGTGACAGACTGACGGACGGACGGTTGGACAGCGAAGTCTCAGTAATAAGGTCCCGTTTTTACCCTTTGGGTACGGAATCCTAAAAATTATCGAAATCGGTACAACCGAGAGCAGAGTTACGAGATATATATAATCAGTACCCTGTTACTGCTCACGTCGCCGTGAGTGGGGTATTGGTGCCCACTGGGCCAAAACACAACTCCTTCTATAGCCCTCATTACCCAAACCCAGCAGCTTCATTACCAGCAATAGCATTTTCAATGACGGTTGGCGTCAAGTAGGCGGCTGGCCATACATTTGAAGCGTCGTCGGCGTCGTTGCAATTATGTCCTTATGTGATCCTGTGTTGTTAACGAAAACATATTTGTGTCTTCTTTTATTGTGTTGTTAAACCCCCCATGAGTGAAGCATTAAAGAAAACGTAAACTTCACTAAATGATGTAATTCTAATTAAATATTTTCATAATGCAAATTTAAATTATATTGATATGACATTTTAAATAACTTGACTCATTAGTACTTCAGTACTATAATATTATAAATGCGAAAGTAACTCTGTCTGTCTGTATGTTACGCTTTCTCGCCAAAATTACTGGACCGATTTGAATGAAATTTGGTATGGAAATAGTTTGAGACCCGGGAAAAAATATAGGATCGTTTTTATCCAACTGCGCAAAAAGAGGTTAATGTTTTTGCGCGATAACCGACATACGCGCGGGCGGAGCCGCGCCCGGAAAGCTAGTAATGATATTTTGGTAATAAACTATTTCTATATCAAGTTAAAAAAAAATCTTTCATAATATTAAAATTAAAAACAATTATACTTACCGGTTCTATCATTCTCTCAATGTTTTCAAGACTGAACGCCGCTACATAGTACCTACTATGGTATAAAACGGAGATTTCGTGTCGCTCCTTTTTCCCGACCAAACGAGCGTTTAACTATTTACAACGCTGGAACGCCGCCAGGTCCTACATCTTGCTGTCACCGTGTTCCCAACTCATTTGAATAAGATGATTTGGAGTAACTCAACTGAACTTAATACATTTTAGCATTTGGTATGAAATATGGAGGATTCATAAAGTCCTGGTATGAAGCGTATATTATAGTAGTCTTTTTAAGGGTTCCATACCGAAATTGACAAAAGGAGCTGTATTACCGAGGTTGCGCTATTTGGCTGTATGTCTGTCTGTGTGTTCTGTAGCTCGTAAAACGGTACAATCCTGTAATTTGAATATTTTGTGTAGAACGTTGACCTAAAGTTGAATATTTGGCTAAAACTTCTTCTAAATGATTCCTAAGGGTGCTCAGAAAACTTAGCCCGAAAAATACTTTTTTAGCAACATAGCATGTTGGGTATCCTTATCTTGAGGTTAATGTAGAATACAATAAATAATGAGTTTTTTTTTAATAAATGTGGAGCCTTCAAAATGATTGATTTAAACCAAATTGAATGCAACAGGAATAGCCCCTTTGGGCACAGAATATAATTGACCAGGAGTATCACTCCGAAAACCCATTCCAATAAATAAATGACTAAAACTCCGAAGCAATAAAGTACACTTCAGCTCGCTAAGCACGGAGTACCTAATATTTATATTCACCTACAAGCTCTCTCTCTTTCTATCGCATAGCCACGCATAGCTCTGATCTCTTCTGACGCGGCACGCACCGTACAATAATCCATTTGGACGGATATGCTGTAGTACAAGTAGCTATGTACCTAAAGCGTGGGGTGAGCCACGCCCCGTCAATTTCATCTATTATACAATTGATACTTGAAAAATCCGTAAAACAATACGAAAACATCAAATAACAACCTAGGGCCTTATTATATTGGCTAACAAGAGTGTGAAGTTTGCTTAGTCATTCTGAACCGATCTGCAAAGCTAAGCAACGTCCGCCTCGGTCATGACTTGGATGGGTTACCGCTGGTGACATTACTACTGAGCGCTTCCGTGCTTCAGAGGGCACGTTAAGCCGTCGGTCCCGGTTGTTGTCTTAGGATGGCAGTCGTTATAGCATGGTGGTAGGGCATTTTGCCCGCCTGGCTAGCTACCAAGAAGAAAATCTGTCACCAAGCATCTAACGTTGTGTTCCGGTAGCTGTCCTTGAGAGCCAGTAATTCTAGGTTAGCCTGAAAAACATCTTCGACCACATCATCACTTACCATCAGGTGAGATAGTGGTCAAAAGCTAGCCTATCAAGTATAAAAAAAACACGTTCCTTTGTTGACAATGCCCATTATGAACTTCGAATTTCAAAATGAAGATAATGTTCATTACTATTAATTTAGTCAATAAGTAAAAAGTGGAAATCAGTAGAGATGAAGTAGAAAAAAATTGTGATAATACAATTATTCAAATATTTATTTACAATAAGAACTATTACATACTACAAACATATTTTTGTATCTGATTATGACGGAACAAGCACGATGCGGTATCTACCTGCTGTCACATGTCAGAAAAGTTCTAACCCAAGGAGTTTTTTATCCATGACATGAATCCAACAAATCATAAATCAGCTAAGGTATGACATTCATCCTAGCAAAGGCCTACCAAATTTTATAGGTTTATTATAGTCTGTGTTTATTGTATAAAGTTATCCGGGTATATATATTCAACCCTAAATTAGTTAAATTGGACATAAGTAAACTAAGCAGTTTTTTTATAGTTGATAAGTAAGCGTTTGACCACAATTTCACCTGATTGTAAGTGATGATGTGGTCGAGGGTGCTAACAGGTTTAAACCTAGAATTACTAGCTCTCAAGAACATCTGCTGGAACAAACCGTAAGGTGCTTGGCGACAGATTTTCAACTTGAGGGTAGGCGATAGTCAGGCCAGCATTCGCAAAACGCTCTTCCACTATGCGGTGAAGCTCAAGCCCGCGGCGGGATTCGAACCATGGACCTGATGCGCGGCTCTCTATAGCCAATGCCACTGAGCCATCACTCTTCAAAAGATAACGTGAAATGCTTTTTCGAATTCACGACCTGAGTTATAACTTGTCTTACAGTCACGTAGCTAACTGCAACTCACTTATTACAAACAGTTTTGAATTCATACCTAATCTTGTAGACTTTACGGTTCATATATGTTGCAGGCTTATAGCCTGGAGCGCCAACGATTTAGGTGCTACTCGTTCTGAGTTTACTTTACGGCAATGTACTTCAAATAAACAGTATTAAAGTTTACGATATTTTAGCTCTGAAAGAAAATTGCACTTAGGACAGCAGATATATATCTAGATACTCGTCTTATGTAACTGTTATACTACAGTTTTATAATATAATTTTTATACTGTAAAATGGAACCGATTTCAACACTTAAAAGTGTGAAATAACTTAGTAACTTTAATGGCCTGTTTCAAAATATTCGAGTAAGATCCGGTTTTACTACCCAGAACATATTTATTAAACAAAACACTATCTTTGCGTTTCACAGTCACCGATTTAGCCTATCCATCGGTTAAAGCTTGAAACGCGCTGCATGTTAACTGTCATTTTTATCATTCAGTTATTTTATGTGTTGGTTAGCAATCCGAAACTTTATCTTATATTTCTTTAAAC
Source organism: Plagodis dolabraria (assembly GCA_963854805.1). Taxonomy (NCBI): domain Eukaryota; kingdom Metazoa; phylum Arthropoda; class Insecta; order Lepidoptera; family Geometridae; genus Plagodis; species Plagodis dolabraria. The sequence continues at coordinate 25,372,769 of OY978459.1, forward strand.
ATCTGAAACGGGCCCTAAGACTTTCGCGACTTGAACACATAGTTATAAGTATTTAATGGGACTTAATCAGTCCGCTCGTGACCACGACCAATGCAACTTGGTCGAAACATCGAGGTAAATAAATAAAAACAAATATATTTATATACATGTTTTAACGCGATTAAGTCCCGTTAAATACTTATAACTTTACGGGATCGATTGTCTATATCATCAAGGTAGGAAAAAACTTTTAAGTTATTCGAGTGCAACTCAAAAATGCCTTAACCGATATTGATGTAAGTAATGAGACTACACGACAAGTATCAGCTTTCAAATTAAAAGAAACATCAAAATCGAATCACCCAGTAGAAGTTCTGGGGTAACAAATATAAAAAAAAGAAAAAAAACAGTTGAAATGAGAACCTCCTCCTTTTCTGAAGTCGGTTAAAAATTTATAAACACGGGTGTAAGAACATAAACAACCTACTATTAGTCGATATCACGATCGACAATGTTTTGCCTTCTATCGGAATGCTTCTTTGGGATCTTGAGTGTGGCACTTACGTACACGGCGCGTCACGTTTCACAATACTAGCCGGTGTTGCCAGATACATTGTTTTTTTATCTGTAGTGGAAAATGCTTTAATGTGTATTAAATTTATATGCCTTTTTTATGTAATCTGAATAAAGTCTCTATGATTAAAACTAACGTAAGTTTGACACATTTTTAAAGATTATTTTAGCCGATTTAAGCAGCGTAGCAGCGCGCGCGGCTCGGTCCGCGGCCGCCGCCGGCGCCAACGCCAGTGCATGCCCCGCCGCAGTCGTGAGCGCACGCACTCCGTGATGAAGCGACTCTGAAGGTCGCGAAACCGGTCGAGACGCCTTCTCGACGTTAACAAACCGTAAGTTTTGGCTAAAATAATCTTTAAAAAGTCTCTATGGTCAATAGAACCAAAACAAATCCTAGTTACAATGAGCAGCTTTGTAGCTTTGGTCTGCTTCTTTTGGAAATCAAAGGAATAGGTTAGGTGGGAATAAATAAAAAATATACTCAAATCAATAAAACTGATTAACTTATCACTTTTATATAATGTACTAAATTTACTTGTTGTAAAAATGAATAAAATTGAAAGGATAATTAAAACAAAGAACAAATTATCAAATAAACACTTAAACATGCAACGAATAAAATATATACTATATAATTTGCATTAATTAGTCTTACATATTTCGTGGTGCGATTCGTATGAAGTATGAACCTTCTCGTTCTTCACGGAAGTCCATTGCCGCTGTGCCATCTTTGTTCCAGAACATAATTTTATAAACTAAACCTATTAACTTCACCAAACGTGTACGCTTAGACACGTAATTTTGATATCAAAAACTGGATATAGCAGTATATGAAATGGTCGCAATGGCCGCACTATATTTATGTACATACTCAATACGACCAAAAAATAAAAATATATCACTCTAGTATTAAAAATAGGAAAAATTGTGTGTGGGTGTATACGTTGTAGGTAACTCTATTATGCTGAAGCAGCTGAAACATATAAGTGAAATGTAGAATATAGATAGTGTCCTGCATTAATACAATGGATACTATTCATTATAATTTATTTGCGGGTGAAACCGCGGGGTGGAGGTAGTTTTTAATTGATCAGGATTCATGGTAAAGTGAGTATTGATGAACCTTTTTTGTGTCAGTCGATATTCATTACTGTGGCATCGTTGCCCTATAACTTATACTTATCACAAATTTACAAATTATTGGAATACAAAATGTTTTGCCCCGGGGCAAAGCATTTTTAGACGAAGCATTCTAGACGAAGCATCCGTCTTGACTCTATTTCTATCCCTATTCTATTTCCAGATAGTGCGCTCGAAGCGGAACTTGATAAAAAATATAAATTAAAAAAATATATATATCTCTTATAATATTTGTTTTTTTTTTTACCGGCGGTATGCCTTTATTAAACAAAATACTATGAACTATATACAACACTACAGCTACTACAATAAAAGCATTTAGACACCTATAAGTCATAGCAGACTCATAGGCAGTCCAAATGCTCCAGCCCACTCCCAGTTGGCAGCGTGCCCAGCATGCTGGCAGCATTGCCCCGTTGAATTGCAATGCTTATTCGTTGAGCCAAATATGTGCCAGCATTTTGATCACGCGTCGCATCGACCAAGCGCTCAGATAGGTTTTGGAAAATACGATGAGCTCCCGGTCCCCACGGACCCAACGTCTCTACACCAAACGGCTCAAATATGTAACCCATACCGAGGTTAGCATATTTGCGCCGCTTGAGTTGCTCCGCCGAAGTAGCCGCAGCGCCAGCCCTCACGTTGGTTTCAGAAAGATGTGACGGCGCTAAAGTGTCCACGCACGTAGCGTCCCACACTAAGGGCCGTCCTAACTTCCACGGAACCAGAGTCATGCCGTAAGGTCTTTTACCATCGTCACGCATCAGACCATTCGGTTCGAGAATAGCTGGAACATTGGCGCTGGTAAAAGCCCGGCGAATGATATCGTTAAGGCTGGCGTGGCGGGAAATTCGACCAGCACTTCGAGAGCAGGAGAGGCCATGGTGACCGAGTTGATCAACTGCAGTACCACACTGGCAGTGATGTGCAACACAACACCTTGCACCCAAGCGTAAGCTAATAGCTAGACGAAAAGCGGATGGATCTATAAGGCTACCAGTTTTGTAAGAAGGAATGGCCTGTAACCAAAGACCGGATTCCCACACAGAAACAGCGAGAATACGAGCACGATCTGCGATGCTAGAACACGTATTTAAAAGATCTTTCCGTGTTAGCTCGCATAGGGGCCGATCCCACTGTTTCTGAGATGACAACATTTTTGGGAATTCAGTATTTGGACAAGCCAGTCTCCATGTGTTTTTGGCCTCAGCCAGATATGCTACATCGAAAGAGCCTAAAGATCGTGCAAGAATTTTTTCTACTAATTTGTGTGTACTGTGTACAGAAGACAAAAAAGCTGGTAATGCCACACTAGAAATTTTGCGTATCCCTATGCCCCCCAACCTCACAGGGAAGGAAGCTTGCACCCAAGCCCTATCATCCATCTCAACATTCAAAACCGACACTAACGTATCTTTTACTAAGTTGTCTAAGCTTAACAAACGCTCACTGTGTTGCCACAGCTGACAACATCTTAAATAGTATGTAAATTTAGGAACGAAAAGGCAAAATCTTATAATTGTAAGAGCCATATGGGCGTTAATTTTGGATAATCTGCTAGAAGCGTTTCTAAACTTTTGAATTTGTTCTTCGACAAATGGTGATAAAGATTCGTTAAGAATCGGTGAACCCAAAAGACGAAGCGAACTTTTTTCTACTAATTTTATATTAGGCGCAAGTAAGTTGAATTTTTCAATAATCGAAACTTTATCCGGACAAGTATCACAAACAAAAAGTTCACATTTAGAAAAATTTAGTTCAAGGCCAATAACACGAAAATCGTCTATAAGTACTCGCAAGTCATCCAAAACCGTGTTCGCATCGCCTCCTTAGGTTCCGTCATCCAAATACCAAACGTTAAGTTTTGATTGGAGACCTTGAATTATTGAGTGGATTGCAAGGCTAAAAATGGCTGGTCCCAGAGGATCACCCTGTTGACATCCTACGGAAGATAAAATAACGTTATTTTGGTATGTTAATTTTGACGGTTTGCCGTAGCATTGCCAAAGAAAAGGGTATAATTCCGGAATTTTATCTTTCACTTCAGTCAAAAGAGTGCCTCTATCTAAAGAGTTGAATGCATTTTTAACATCCACCTTCAAAAGCACATCTCCACAATTTTGATCAAGAAATGTGCGAAGTGAATGTACAGCAGCCTCACAGCCACCCTGTGAACCAAAACCGAGTTGCAGTGGTTGAAAAAGATTACTTAAAAAAGCAACCTTTTTCCTACAACCGCATTTGGCTGTGAGGCGACGATAAGTGGTGCCTACTGCTATAGGCCTAATACCACCATCTTTTTTATTTAGGGCACATAAATTCGCACCGTACAGAATTTCGGTAATTTCATTGTTGACCTGACCCGACAACATCAAATTAACCAAAGCCGTCACATCCCTTAAAAGTGTCTCGCCTACCTCACCAGAACTAAAAGATAAAATATCTTTTAAGTGCTGAGGCGTGAGGCCATCAAGGCCACCGGCTGAACCACTTAAAAAAGATGCCACGGCTGCAGAAACATCCTGTGGGGTCACCTCAACAATGTCTTGTATAGGAGATTCGGGAAGGTGGAGACCTGCAGTTGCAGGCGGATGCTTGCTTTTTGCTTTTTTTTTATATTTGTTAATATTAAATACTTATGGATTTCCACAGAGTAACGCCTAACTCTGTTTATTAATAATCTTAATTTCACATTTTTCAATCTTATCAGTTTCTTATAATTATTTTCTCACTTGAAGGAAAATAAGTTATATTTGTTATACTGTAATCCAGCGTTGTTTCCATGGCGCCACGTAATGGCCTTATTAGGCAGCATTACGTGAAATAAACACGTTATTTCGACGTTTTTTGTAAGTACAGCTATATTTTACGGAGTATGAATTTCTTAGAAATAATTTACTTGTTTCAGTACTCTATTGTAGGTATTTGTTTTATTCCTTTTTTATTACAAACCTTGCTGCGATTTTTGTCCAATAAATTGCACATGCAATTCGATCTTATTAGAAAGTGTAGGTGTATCGAACGGAATAAATACCTAAATATTCAAATTCATTTATTTGAAGGAATATAATATGTAGTTTATATACATAGATCTTAGATTTATTTGAGGAAATTATGTCCACTATATTCTACCCTTAATGGATGTGCAAAATTCTGTTTACATGTCATTGAAAAATATCTATTTTTATACATGTACCTACATAATATGATATTATGATAATCATCACAACAACTATAGCGTTGAAAAAAACCTCCCTCATTAATTATCGTTGCGTTATTATTATTAAACTTTCGTTCTGGGGATCGCAGCTTAAGCTGGCAGTTCTTTAGAAGGCGCTGCTACCCACCTTCTGATATTTTTTCTTTTGTCGTATTACGACTTCTACGGGAAGATACGAGGGGATTCATTTATTCTAGCACCCCACAACAATGATTAAGAATTGTGTAAAGTGGGATACCCATCTGTATAATAACATCGTGCCTCCTGCATTCCATTTTTATTGCCGACACTGTATAATGTAGTCGGCACTCTGAAATATGACTTCTTTTATCTTTTACCCCATTAGTTTTATTAGCTGCAGTGCCTTCAATACCTATACAGGGTTATTGGTAATATGATAACAACCTCTTAGGGTTGACATCTGCTAGTCCTAACAAACTTTTTTTTTTTCTAGTGCCTACTCTGAGCCAAGAGCGCCCGCCGTTGCAACACTGGACCGCGCCGTGCTCCCTTTGAATAGAGTTTAGAATATTTACGTCGCGCAAAGTAATAAAAAATATGAAATAATACATTACAGGCACAAGAGACTTTTAACATTAGATGGGCCTCGTTCTTATTCCGTCAAAAACACATAAAAAACCACGATTTTTTTATTACAAAATTAAAAAAAATGTTTTTTTTTTCAAACAGAAAAAAATATGTCTAAATGTTTCTTAGGACTAACACATGTCAACCCTAAGAGGTTGTTAGCATATTACGAATAACCCTGCATACTCGTGTTGTTTTTAGGCAGAATATCACTGTGGTAGTACCCACCAAAACGGACTCTTTCCGAAGAGCTGCTGAAGGTGAACCTGGTCGTTATCATACAAACAAGATATTCATAGTTAAATACACAGAACATTGAAAATGTCGAATTGTGTTGAAAGTGTGTAAAACAATCACCAATTAATAAAAAGCAGGATATAATCACATTTAAGTAGCTTAGTCAGTAACTTGGTAACGTTTTACAATTTTTTAGAAAATTGGCCTCACTTCGCTATTGAGTGCCTTCCTATAACTTTAATTTTGTCTGAGAATACGATCTGGGTTTTATCCCACACACACAAAATAATATTTTTTTATATCTCTATAATTTATCTTTTGTGTTTTTAGAGAAAACATATCAACCTGACGTCGGTAAGAATAAGAAGTTAAAGACTGAATTAGGACACAAAACTCTGCACCAAAATCACTTGAAATTCTCCCCTTATTGAGCCATTTAACAATCTAAACACGATACAAAGACCTCCTTAAAATGCGACACCACGGCTCTAGCCTATCTGTCCTTGTCCTTTTTAATAGAACGCTATTTTTATTCAAATTCTTCCTGGGATTTGAGTACGGCCATAAATCTTGGCGGTCCGTAAATCATATGGTGCAAAAAAGGTAATTTAAAAGATGCGCAAGTCAGCTTTCTGCGACGGCAACCATTTATCAAGTGACACACGATAGTGAGTAGTGGAAATTCTTGCGAGGATGTGTCGGTGCTGTAGACGCATGAATGAGAAATCTGTGTATAAGCGGCTCGTCTGGATTCGCACTTCGCACAAAAATTATATATTAGATATCATAAATAGTAGCTATGGTGACATAGCTGTAATAGTTAGATATATGGTATTGCAGACTTTTTTGTAGATATTGATGTCTTCTATAAAATTATGGTACATCACTTTGCTCTAGTATCAACAATTTCCGCAGCGTACGTGATATAACGATATTTTTGGTATATTTTTCATGCGTTGGGCCATATTATCGAAGTTTTCATAGGGATGCCTAATTTTTTGAAAAAAGTCTATAGCTTATGTTCATCAATGATAGTGTAGACTTATAATGGTCAAAGAATTTTTCAAATCGATCCAGTAGTTTTTAAGTTCATTCGTTACATACAAAAATACAAACCTCTCTTCTTATTTTATTTTTATTTTATTATATATTTTATTCTTTATAATATTAGTGTAAATGTAGATAATTGGCAAAGTAAGTCACCAAATGTATGTCGGCTTCGTGCACCGAAGGTTTCTTGACATAGGAATAAATCGTTTAATTGACATATTAGTTTTGTTAGTCAATGATTTTTAGGGGTCATGTATATGAGTTTCTTTATTTCAACGTAATTTTATACACCTCAACAGATTGGTATCGATTCGTATTGGTATCGGGTATCGTTAGAAGTGACACTGCCCAGATTGTTTTTCTTGGGCAGTCACTTATTATTTTATAAATATGTTAATATTGTGATTGGTATTGTGAAAACAAATCTACCGTCTGATGTTAAGTTGAAAAGAAGCTTATCATTTTGGGTTGTCAATTTTTTGTGGTTCATGAATTGATCTACTATAAATTTCCATTCGTTAAGCTAGTGTAGGAGTCGAAAAGTTATCACCATTATTATTCTAACATTAAAATCACAAGTCTGATGTTTAATTTTGTTTCACTTCCTGATACAAAACAGCAGAAATACTTTCGTGTCTTATACACATAAATGTCAACCTAGTACCTAGTATAGATAGGTGTCCACGAATGTAGAAAACCCCCTGGAATTTTAAGAAACGGCTTAACAGATCATAATTAGGGCCTCTTTTCGAATAACCTATTCCCCTAAATATACCTAGACGAGGAGAAATATATTCGTAGTCTAATAAAAAAAGTAAGGTGAAGACTAGGGCAGAAAATGACAATAATGCTTTACTGATTATTTTTTTGAAATCTTTTGTCACTGAAATTTTTAGCCAAATTAACTAAACACAAAAGTAGGCATTATTGTAATTTCGACGTTTTGATACCAGACTTATTTTTACCCGGAGTTCTAGAATCTGATATATCAATAAAAAAATACGTCCACTGCTTTAACTTTGACTATGGTCTAAGAAAACAAGGTCTTCTACTCCCGAAGAATCACAGGCTTACGTCACTACCAAATTGGCTCTTTATTAAAACGTGATTGCAGCAGCATACAAGTTCATGGTTCTTTTTCATGTAAATGTTTTGTTATAAAATATCAATACATTATTTCAAACGTCTAATCGAAAGTCACACATGAATCAATGTTCATCACAGAAAATGGTATGAAAAAGTTGTCTCCCTATGGTTCAACCATTTTGACAAATATCGCCGTCTCTGTCTCACGTATATGATTTGCATCTGTTTCGCTCTCGCTCATGCACATATGCGCAGTGATTCGCAAACTTTGTGGTCGGCCCATTTCTGGAAGCTACGAGTATAATAATAAAAACATTTTTTTCTATTGTGACGGAACAAGCTCGAGGCCCACCTGATGTTAAGCAGACTAACACATGCATTTCGTCACAAGTCACGAATTGCACTGTGCCTGTCCCCAGGAGACATAGATGTTAAGTCTCTGTACCTGTAATTTCACTGGCTCTCAAGGACTGCTGCCGGAACACACCGTTAGGTGCTTGGCGACAGATTTTCTACTTGAGGGGGTCGCTAGCCAGGCGAGCATTCGCAAAATGCCCTTCCACCATGCAAAAAGTAACTGTAAGAGTATAAGTAGAAAAAGCAGTGATTTGAAGTTTTTTCATTTCCTGCAAAATTGTTTCATTCTTACTGCGACTACTAAATATGGTATGTAATGTAAAATTTCTTTGGTTATATAACGTATACACCTAATTGGTTTTTACTTCCGATATTTTTGAGCTTTCTTTGAAACTAAATTGTACACCAAAATACAGATAACTAGCTTTTTCTTCGGCATAGAAAATATACTACGCCAGGTATTACACTCCGAGACCGGATGTCATGTACCGGGACACAAGCTTGTCAAGCATACCGTCATCAACGGCTCTCAAACTTTATACCTAATTTGAGGAAATTGGGGGGCAGTAAAATAACAGTTAATAGATTTCACCTTTTTTTTAATAAAGAAAAACACGAGAAATTGATTTAAGTTACACAGATTAATGATTCTTGAATAAATAGGGAGACAACTTTTTCATACCATTTACTGAGATGAACATTGATTCATGTGTGACTTTCGATTAGACGTTTGAAATATTGTATTGATATTTTATAAAAAAACATTTGCATGAAAAAGAACCATGAACTTGTATGCTGCTTCAATCAAGTTTTAATAAAGAGCCAATTTGGTAGTGACGCAAGCCTGTGATTCTTCGGGAGTAGAAGACCTTGTTTTCTTAGACCATGCTTGGTAATAGATTTTCATTTAGTAGAATAGTAGGTAAGCTTTTGCAAAATGTCTTAAGCATTTTATTAAAAAAAAGACGTCAGTTGTACTAATATGTTTATTATTAACAATAAAAAACGCTGCGGCTAAATATTCTTAACAGCGTTATTTATTAAAATCAAATGGTTTGGCAGTCTATCTAAGTGTACAAAATATTTTATTTCATATGACGAACGGATCCGCGGAGAAAAACTTGTCCTAAATCAACCATATAAATGATTCTGTCATTTTAGGTTATTTTGTGGCGTAATTGTAATAAATAAAGTAAGCTCTGCTGAATGTGGTAAAATTTGAGCAGGTATAATAAATACCGTTTTACCCGAGGCCCAAAATATCAATATATTTTATTAATAAACGCCCAAACACTTCACGATCCATTAACCGTGAAGCATTTTAGCTTTATCACCACCTTACTTCCTATAAACAGTAAGCTCACAATCGTACTAACTAATAGAAGTTATAATTATAAATAAATAATAAAAGTTCTTGGCTCTGTGTTTTATACCATTTATCCCCAAAATAGTCGCATGGATTAAGACAAAGAAAAAGTGTTGACCATAGGTAAGAAAAAGTGATAACCAATGAGTAAAAGAAATAAAAATGCTGCAATAATAATGTATCCTTTGCGTGATTTTTTAATTGAGTTGCTCACCAATTTGAAATAACATTACATCAAATCTACACCGTGGACAACAACACTGCTATTTTCCAATCACAAGAGAATGACATAAAATCAGCGATATTAATGAGTAGAAAGCAATTGACTATATTCATGAAATCCAGACCATATTTTCGCCGACCCTAATCAGACCAAATAAGAAATTGGATTGGATATATACGTTAATACCCAATTTCAGTTGAATCAAAATATTGGAAGCGTTTAAAAGTAGTTTTCAAAATTAGTAATACAGTAGAACGCCGATTATCCGAACGCCAATTAACTGGATCGCCAATTGTCCGTATTGGTCTTAAGCGTAATATAAAAAATCCATGTAGGTACATACGTAATTTTTGTCGTATTTTTTTATAAACTTTGTATTTTTGTTAAGGCCTAATGGGGTTGCAACTTTGATCAAGATGTTCAAGTGAGCGTTATATAAGAACTGTGTTTATAAAACTTAATAAAGTTATATGTGTGACAGTTCGTTTTTCTTTATTACCAGTCTATGCCCGATTATCCGAATTTTCAATTATCCGAATCAACCCGGTCCTAATTCATTCGGATTATTGGAGTTATACTGTACGTGCAAAACTTATGTATTTACTTTCAATCCATACTGTTAATATGTTCTGTGTTTGGTAGTAAACACGCAGGATAGTCATAATGTTGAGCTCAGGTGGGAGATAATATATATTAACGGAGGTAAAGACAGAGTTATTTTCATTTTCCTTGATAGTGTTCGTAGAATTGGTGATAAACAAGTCTAAGAAAAATAATATGAGCGTTTACGTTTTTTTAAGGATTTATTTCGGCTGTGCGCAGTTTATGCCTCAGTTATAGTTAGTTTTTTTCAATTGTATTTCACGAAATGACTAAAAAAATAAGGATTTCATAATAAATCAATATAGTACATAATCTTTAAAAAATAATTTATGGTAAAAGTTACTCTGAATGATGTCGAACACCAAAGAAGGTAGCCGAAAGAAAAAAATCTTATTACTAAAAGATTTTTTCAAGAAAATGTTTGTGTAATCAAATTTTAACTCTTTACACAAGATATCTTTATTTCAGGATTTTAAATAATTTTTATTTATAAGGTACAGTTACCCGCGCTATGTCAAAGCTTATATACGCATATCTCGGAAGGCTGGAAGGACAGACGTACATACAAACAGACAGCACAGTCTCATGATAGGGCTCCACTTTTCCCTTTAAGAACAACGGAACCAAAAAAAGCAATTCAAACACAAAACGTGTTGGGACAATAACTTGATCTTACTTAACCCGCCGTCACATTTTTATATTAACAATTTTCTTCACGTAAAAACCCTCATCTGGAATGGTGGCAACGTAAAAACTATACAGTCAAATAAAAAGCCTGTTATTAGGGCTCTGCAAAAATAAAAGCTGTATAAAAGAAAACAAAAGGCGTATTAAAACCTTTCTCTCGTACGGATATAGAGATAGAAAGAGGGTAGAGACATAAAGGTACTCAAGTGGCGCTGCCCTCGACCGGCGTAAACTTGAAATAAAGCGGCAAAACAAGCCTAGTTAAGGCGAAGTGAAGAATCTGTTCCTATTTCACCGCGTATTTTTTATGCTGAATTTCATCACTTTATTAGAAAACTGTGAGGTATCTCTTTTTACACGTGATGAAGTCACCTGCTTCATGGTAAGTGTCACGCCTGGTTATTACAATTACAGCACAGAATAACAAGGAACAGAAGGATCACTCCACTAAGCCATTCCAATAAATAAGCGACTCTAGCTGCGAAGCAATAAAGTGTAATTTAGCTTACAAAGCACCTTATAACTATATTCACCTACAAGGCGTCTCTCTTTCTATCGCATAGTAATGCCTAGCTCTGTTCTGAGCTGACACGGCTCGCACCGGCGCACTGTAGAATAATTCGTAAACAGCTTTGTGTCTAAAGTGTGGAGTGAGCCAGGCCTGGTAGCAGTGTCACCGGTCTTGTTCTGCATGACACTGACTTTACTACACTGCACTTATCCGTCTGAAACGTAAGCTCTTACTACACTATTGCTTGGAGCCGAATACCTGACACTGCGGTGGAAACTACCACTCTTGCTGAGGAAACCTACTACCTGGTAATAGATATGCGCTTTTAAGGACATATGCCCGCCAGCCAAAGTGTGAACTTTTATATAAAAGTTCACACTTTGGCTGGCGGGCATATGTCCTGTATAAATTCAACTTGTTCTTTAAAAAAAACTCGCATGTAAATATAGTGTATTATTAGACCTATCGTTTCTGGCTTAAATCCTTTTTCTTTTGGACTGATATTTTTTTTTTATTATATAGCGTTTAGTATATAGCACTCGTTTTTAGGAGTTTGAGTCAGTTAATCGTAGCTCCAGATTTATTTAAAAAGTATAGTACACATGTATAAATAACTTCCCATTATAGAAAGTTTATTATATTCCCCATGTTTGTGGTGCAATAGAAATATTAAAAATATGCTTATTTTTCTTGAAAGAGATGCTTAAAGTTGGGTCTTTTTTTATCTAAAATGACGAGTTTTTGAGCTAGTGTAATTTCAAAACTGTAAAATTTAATGAAAATCTGATGCATCACAAACCTAGATATTAGGGTAGTGATTACGTAGGAAAAAAATCATTGAGTTTGATTTGCTATAATTAAAATGAGATTGGAACTGCGTTTTGTATGGGGGCGTTCGTCTAAAATATACCCTTAAAGATCCGACGGAAGGAGTACCATTTTGTAATACATGACCCTTAAAGATAATTTTGAAAGCAAAGACAGCTTATTTAAAGCAACTTATTTGCAAGAACATTATTCAAACACTATTTGATTAGAAGTCGTTGTTGATACCGAGATGGTCCTTGGCAACATTAGCGTTGATGGTTCTCTACTAATGCTATTCTAAGTAGCTTTGTTGAGTCAAGTTCTCTGAGGGTTATTGTCTCTAAAGGCACTTATTATTGAGTGAGGTGGTTGTAATGTTGATTTTAGTTTGATTGTTAAAGGTCTTCATAGCGCTTTAGATACAGACGTATTCATGCCATATTTTTAATACGAAGCGTTCAAACTCGGTAAAATTTGGCATGCATGTCCTTGAACCTAAATTTTGGTCTTACAAACTGTCTTGCCGAAGCAACATACAGTGAAGAATTTTAGTGAATTATTTTATATTTTTTTACTAGGCAATAAAAACCTGGATTTTACTGACTGTTGACTGTACTAACTGGATTAACTACCAGTTTTGTCACGTTTACAATTTTGACTCTATTAGCGCACGTCATATTAATGTTTGAAAACCGTATTATCTTGTTAGAACCAATATGCAAAGATTCAGTTGGCCAACTGAAGAGGTAAGGATCGGCCAGTACAAGAAATGGAAGATCACGTTATTTTTAATTAAACCATATCTTCCCCTTAAGTCAGAGCAATCCCACCTATATACGAGACTGTTTGCACTCACTCGCGGCACCCACACTCGAAACAAAACACTTCGAGCGTTTCATCTTTTGTAAAAATATAGGAGATTATATGGCCCTGTTTTTTGATCATTAGATATAAATTATTCTTGAAGAAGCGTATACACACCTAATTTGAAAATAATGAATTTAGGTAATTAAAAAAAAAAAATCGGTTGGTTAAATCAAATCAAATCATTTATTTGCTAGAATACAATTCGATATATATGTAAGGTCTTAAAATTACTTCTGTCCATGTATTCAGTCTGCAGGCAGGCATGCAAATATTATACAAATAATTAAAAAAATGTTATTTTACTTATTGTCAAGATCACATCAAATTTCATTACAATTAAATACATCATACGTTACAATAATTTAAAAATTCATATATTCATCAACACTATAAAAACAATTGTCCAGTGTAATAATTTGATACTTTGTGGTAATTTATTATAAATAATTATGCACATGTTGTAAACATTTTTTTTATAAATCTGTCTATGGCAAGTTGGCTGGTACAGTAGATTATTAAACTTAGCTCTTTTTTGCCTTACATAAACCTCATTATAATTTTGAAAATATTTTGGATGAGTTCTGACAAAAACACATGCGTCTCTAATGTGCATACAAGGAAGTGGAAGTATAATATATATATAATAATATTAAGGCAGATACTGTACTGTACTGTAACAGCCGGATCGTCCACTGCTGAACACAGCCTCCCCTGTTAAGGGGGTATTTGCATAATCCTCACGCTTGGCAGACGGCTTGGGGATCGCAGTGTAAGTTGGCAGTTCTTTAGAAGGCGCTGCTGCCTGCACCTTCCAGTATTTTTCCCTTAGTCGCCTCTTACGATACCCACGAGATGATATGGGGAGGTACAATTGTAACCCGGCACCCCACGGGGCCAAGTAGGCAAGAAAAATAAGGCAGATACTATAATAATAATAATAAACATTTTTTTCAAGAAAAGGGCAACATTTTACAATTTTAGATATTGTAACGCCAGAGAAATTTAACATTTTGTTTCTTGGGTTTATGCTGCCGAACTAAGCTCATGACCTGTGTTCCAGCATATGATACAGCGCCCTCCTCTATTGTAGTGTTATTATCTATACTTTATATTTTAGAAGAGCTCGTAGCGAAGTTTTCTTAGCTGTTCTTAACCAATTAGCAGAATTAAGCAACGTCCGCCGCGGTCCTGAGTTGTATGGGTGACTGCTGGTGACATTACTACTGAGCGGTTCCGTGCTTCAGAGGGAACGTTAAGCCGTCGGTCCCCGTTGTTGGCTTAGGATGGCAGTCGTTATAGCATGGTGGTAGGGAATTTTGCTAGAATGTTATGTCCTATAAATCAGCAGAGTCATTGGCCGTGGCTCATCGGTTTAGTGCATCTGGGTGATTCGTGGGTACACAACGGGAAGGGCAACAGGTAACAAGCCTGCATTCCGTATCTCCTACAAATGAAGTCGCGATTACCAATTCACTATAGTTTATTATAAGCACATAGCGGAATATATATCTACAAATAAACATATTATATTCCATTTGGATCCATTTAAATAGAACCGAAGTTTCAAGGTTTGTTTGTTTGTTTCAGAGAATTTGTATACAGAAAGTTCTACGTATTTGGAATTTAATGGATTCAGAAATTCGGAGAAACACAAATTGAAGAATTATATATATCAGAATACCCGGAGCTAATTTATATTTGTAGTAAAATGGATATGATGAACTATGTATAGTAAAACAATGATCATCATATCAATTTTCATTTCCTTTACAGCTCACCTGCCCGCGACTATGTAAGTACGATACTTGTTTAATATAATTTCGTAGCAGTAGAACTCTTTGCTCGAGATCGTCCGGGGAAGTACTGCTACCATACCTAATTATATTACAAGCAGTAATGTTCGCAATACTGTGTTCTGTGTTTTAAAAAAGTTAATTTAGTATGGGCCCTTCGATATAATATAATCATTTACCAAAAAATATACTGGAATCGGAAATCCTCTCGGCGTTTAAGGTAAATTTATTTAATTTTTAATAAAGGAACAATATTCTGAAGTAAAATACTTTTTAGAAGAATACTTGTTTGTGATATGACATATTAAATCTTGATATAATGACCATTGAATTAGTACCCAGTCCTATTTATTAGAAATGAAATGTAATTGTATTAATATTTATGTATTGTTGACATAAAAAATTAATTGTTATTATTAAATTTTAGTTAGTTACTAATATTATTGTATGTTCAATATGGACCAAGCTGCTGTGACTTTATAATAATGTGTAAGATTTTTCATGTAACATAGTTAGACAACAAATATATCTGAATCTGAATTCGGTAAAGGTATGGGTGTCGGTGAGTTTACAGGCACATGAGACTTACCAACTCTATGTCTTACGGCACACCCCGGACAATCGACTCATTCTCTGTACAAAAGCCCCGTTCCAACTACCTATTACACAGACACAACACAAATGTTGTTTTTCTACACGAGTAATTGTGTGCGTGAAGTCTAAGGTTGTCACCGTATGAATAATTATTGTACTTACCTACCTAACAATCTTTTGATACAATTATAAGTCGTATCAGATTTTGTAAATTATGCGCATATACTTAGCTAGCTGCAGAAAAATGTACAAGCACAACTATCGAACTCCACGTAGGACGCTGGAATATCCAGCTCCCAAACGAGTAGGTAACATTACTTACTTCATATTTCACTCTATTACTATACTGTAATAAATACCTACACTCCACTTTACAAATTGTATCATTCCAAGTTTACATTTTCTACAAGTAATGATAATAGTACAGTCACAATAATAATGTTGATAAACAATCACGAAATCTGTCGCGAGTCAATCAAGGTCTACAATAAATCCATCAACAAGCGACATGACCGCATGAGCAGCATTCGAGGAAAGAAACGTGAACCTATGCTGCCTAACCTATACGTACCGGTGAACACAGGTACATAAAAACATACCAATAGACGATCATACAATTGTAGAACCTTCTTCTTTTTGAAGTCGGCTAAAGCTTGCAAAGTACTCGATATGGTAAACAAACTATTTCCATTCACTTGTTTCGCTGCGAACGAAGTCTGATATCCACTGACAAGCGTGCGAGTGAAATAGTTGCGAAAATTTATGAAAGCTAAAATATTCTACAACAATTATTATTTGAATAGTAGTTGGAAAAAAATACTAAGATAAAGTACTGTTAATAACCGATTTTTATAAGGTACTAGTACTAAGGTAATAGTATGATATAGTTATTGACAGTGAATAACAATCGATCCCGTAAGTAGCAAGGGTCACTAAAAAGGGTGAACATTTTTGTTACCTAAAAATGGAACTGACTTCAACGCTCTTAAGTGTGAAATTACTTGAAAAGTCGGTGCCATGCGCACAATATTGTGATAATAGGTACCTTTGAACTATAAATAATATGTAATCTGTTATATCATAGTCACATTGAATAACTAAATAATAGATACATTATACATATATATGTATATATTATGGTATTTAAAAATAACTATTTGTGTTTATCGTAAATGCATATACAATTTGGTTGGACATTTGAAATTAGAATCTCATTGAACTAATCGAGTAATTACGGCACAATCCAATTTTCGACGGACACTAGGAGTTCGACAATATTGAATAATGTGACAAAGCTTAAAACAACTCTATACGGCTGTCTTAGGGTTGATTTTACTTTGCAACTATAAAGCAAATATGTACAGAGTATATTGATAGAGGGCGAATAATATAATTGGGTTAGTTAAGGGTAATTTAAGTTTTATGCCATAGGTATAAAGTATTTATCTACACCCTCTGCTGCTATAAATAATATTTATAATATATATAAATAAAGCCTCTATAAATGTTTATGAAACAGCTAGCTTATTGCCAACATTAAAACATCCTGTGTACTACACATAATATCATCCAAACTAGTTGTAGACGATAGGTGCGTGGTCTTGAGGAGATAAATAAACTGAACAACTAGGATAGCGTAATAGGTGCTTTGAAGACATGTAAAATGTATGTAGATGCGTATCGAACGGCGTTGGACTCAGGACTGAAGGTCGGGTCGGTCATCATGTCTACCCTACTACCGATACCGCCGTACGCATATACATACAAATGTGTGCATTTGCCGCTACTTGTGTTTATTTGCAATGTAATACAGGTAACCCAAGTAGCACAAAAGTGCATTATAAGTTATCACATCAGGTTCACATCGGAAGTTGCAGCGTTTATGAAGATATAGTCGAGTACACACAGACGGCAACAGCTGCTTAAAAGAATATCAGATAACATTTAGCGCCGAGGTCTGTACAATGACTTTAATAGAGACCACGAAGATGCTGTTATTACGTTACTGGCGTTATACTTGTATATAGAAGTTACTATAATTCAGCTCTAAGCATTTATCACATCCATCAGGTTTATTAAAGCATTTTTTTACAATCAAGCTATGCTCTGAGCTGAATAAAATGACACGCGTGTACAGTTCAATTGCACGCGTTTTAAGAGAGAACATGTAACCTCATATAACGCTCGCAGCGTAACAAGTACCTAACAATGTTTACATTATTACATTACCGTTATTTTATAGTTTATTAACATTTTATTAAGTTACAGATGCAGAGCTTCGCGTCGTCTACACTAGTTTTATAATGTTGTACTATAGTGCGCGTGGAACTAGTTGGCTGCGCCTTAGGTATGTGAGCGGCGGGACGGAGAGGCGGGAGCGCTTCTCAGTGTACGTATATTACTTCAGTGTGTGTGTATACTCAGCTTTGCGAGCAGTAGGCAATTTTATTGAAAATAAATTCCTTTAACACTTTTCAGTTATTTCTATACCTTTTTAACATTTTTTATGTTTGCAATAACGCCTGCTCTGCGGATTACATTACAAAATTACAAATTTACGAGAGGTTTTTTTGGCATATTTATATACCTATTGGTTTGGTTTATTTACAGTGATTATTGAATTTTCCGATCTTGACTAATGATTACCCCACTCATAATAAACTAGCAGACATAGTCACATATATCTAACCATAAATATTAATCACAAGTGGCGGATGAGTGTTTATTTGTGTCAGCATTTGAGTGACATTTCGTGATGAAGCGACTAGTTATTGTTTGATCGATTGCTGTACTAATTTCACCGTGTTTGGTGTTTTTCTTTTGTTATTTTGAGAAACTGTTGCGTTTATTTTTAAAATCCAAAAAGGTACGTAGGTAAGTATATTATTTCGGGTCATGATGCACTGGCAATGGCATCTAGATAGAACTGAACGAGGTAATTAATAATTAGAAAGATTATCACCTCGAGATCAATCATTTGATTTTATATATAATAAGAACAGTGTAAATAATACTTTTGTATTAGTAAAAGATTTGTAGGCAATATTCACGTATTTTTCTCGGAATATACTTTAGGAAAAGACCAAGAGCGATGTGTCAAATATCTATATGTCTACATCAGCGGAAGTTCTGATATTGAATTGATGTAATTCTCCGTAGTGAAATAAAACACTGTTTTTATATCTAGCCGACTAGAAGTGAACATTGTAAACATATACCGTGATTATCGATTGACAGCCTTTATTTACCTATGATTAAACGTTGAAAGTATTAAGCGTCTGGCACCGTGATTATAATATTATTTTGATTAAAGGACGTGAAATCGCGAAAATTGCGCTTTCAATAATTGAATCTTGCGGGTTATTTTACTGAAACCTGTAGCTTTCACTCCGCTAACATATGTAGAACAGTATGTGATTTTGTTGACAATTTAAGAATAACTAGACAAGCGCTTCAAAATTATAAAAACAAAACGCATTCCTTTCTAGTGTCAAACATAATACAATTAATCAAACTGATTGCCTTTATCACTAACAATCAAACAATCAACGCTGTCTATAAATAAAATTGCCACAAACAATAAGTAAATAAGATAGATAATTCTTTATTGTACACACCATTATATTACAAAGTATTAAAATATGAAGGCTTACAATCAAGTGTTTCAATGGGCGGTCTTATCACTAACAGCGATCTCTTCCAGGCAACCTTGGAATGGAGAGGAAATACAGGAATTATAAGACGGGGGTGCAACAAACTAATATAAAAAGTATATAAGATAGGAGTTGTAATAGAACTGAATAGAAAAGCGTGATAGACTATATATTGGTTGATGTGTGCGGGTGTGTAAGCTGAAAGCGCACCTAGTTAGACCACCGAAATAGTGAGTGCCGCAAGAGCCTTGATTAACAAAATACTTCGAACTATACACAACACTACAGCTACTTTAACAAAAGCATTTAGAAAACCCGTAAATCATTGATGACTCACAGGCAGCCGAAATGCTCCAGCCCACTACCAGTTGGCAGCGTGCCTAGCATGCTGGCAGCATTGTCCCGTTGAATTGCAATGCTTATTCGTTGAGCCAAATAGGTGCCAGCATTTTGATCACGCGTTGCATCGACGAAGCGCTCAGATAAGTTTTGGAAACTAGGTAATAGCTCCCGGTCCCCACGGATCCAACGTCTCTACACCAAACGGCTCAAATATGTGACCCATACTGAGGTTAGCATATTTGCGCCGCTTGAGTTGCTCCGCCGAGGTAGCCGTGGAGCCAGCCCTCACGTTGGTTTCAGAAAGTGACGGTGCTAAAGTGTCTACGCAAGTAGCATCCCATATTCTGGCTATAGGGACGGATGGTCGCTGGCATTAATAGAAAAATTAAAATGATTGAATTATCGGGTTGCATCAGCGTAAACAAGCGTAAAGCTAATTGAAAAAGTCTTGAATGTAGTTTAATTCAGTTTGGCTGCAGATGTCGCCCCGTCCCCTTAAGACTGCTAAACTATCTGAGCGAAGGGATTAATTTAAGCTCTGACTCACTTACTACGATAGCTCAGTTGGAAGAGCATGTCCCGGGTATAAGGATGGGTATACAGATAGGGATCGCTTCGAATTCCATAAACATTTTCCAGAAGGTTTTAGTTTTGTAAGCTTATTTCATACGTTTCAACGTTGGAAGTCAGTTCGATTTTTACTCAACTTGATTCCGTTATTTATGCAAATAATTATGTCAATATTTTCCTTAGATCATTTAAATTAAATAACTTCAATGTATTTGTATCATTTTAAATATTGTTAATTTATAATTCCCCCGTGGGATGGCGGGTCAGAATATCACCACCTCATTTTTTCCCGTGGGTACGACACGGGCAACTAAGGGAAACATACCAGAAGGTGGAAAGCAGCGCCTTTTGAAGAACTGGCAACTTCTACTGCGATCCCCAAGACGCCTGCCAAGCTTGAGGATTACGGCAAACCCCCCCAATGAGGGAGACCTTGCCCAATGGTGGACGTTACGGTTAATGTGATGAATGTATTTTGTATTGTCACAATGTAGGCTTCAGAATTAGGTCTTGTCTGGAAAAGATAGCTCTGTGGGATAACACCTATTAACTATATTAGGCACACTATTTTACAAGAAATCGTAATAAATTCATTATGATTTCTTTTTTAACCCCAGATGCAAAAAGAAGGGTTTTATAAGTCTGACGTGTATGTGTGTCAGTCAGTAGCTTCATAGGTTCTAAACGAATGGACCTATTTTGATGCGTTTTTGACTGGAAGCTAAATTGATCTAAGCTACAATGTACGAAAATCTATGTGAGGGATTACTTAAAATATTAAATTTGACACTTGTTTAGTTTCTGTATTTTGTTCTATTAGTATCTTAAGTGATGAATTTGTAACTTATGTGACAATTTGATGACCAGTCCAATTTTTGACAGTTTTACAACGCGACGAAAGCTTCCAGAAATGTTATCAAGCAATTCGTACTTGTGACAACCCTAACGACGAATCCCGCATAAAATTAATCAAACCGATTGCCATCGAGTAGTTGTATAGTTTGTCATCGACAGTTAACCAGCCCCTCTCGCCCCTCACCTCTTCCCTTTGATTATCTGGGTGTCATTCACCCCCGCGTTATCCGGGTTAACCTCGTAAACTGCCTTATTTGACGTAGTGTCACCAGCTCTGCTGATACTTAGAAAACGCAAGAAAGGTTTTATAGAGCAGTAAACTTTTCTCGCATACATAGATAATAGTTATTAGTTCAACAAGTGAGCCAAGTTCTTTTATTGTTCAAGGATTGACTTTAAATCTCGGGCTAGCGAAGTAGTTTTATAATTGAATATATTATAGAATACAGAGAATAGTAAGGCATTTAAAAGTAAGGTACCAAAAAATACCATATAATTTCTTTAGCTATGAATGTTCTTCACCTATGCTGTACTTTATCACCCGAAATAATAGCACAATATAATATAGCCATACACATTCTTTGAAGTAAAATGTCCAGTAGGATAGGAAATTATATTACAATATATATAACGTATATGTAACTACATTATTTATTTAGTAGTAGTTACGATATCCCTTGTTAGTTAAATATTTTGGATACATTGTGAATTTTTTTGCCGTGAAGTCATTGGAAAAGTTTTCTTTTGAATTCTTTCAGTGTCAATTGAAGAAAATAAAAAGAATCACTTTATTTCACGTATCACGACCCATGTTCAAAACCATATTCATTAATTAAAAATCAAATTAAGCATGAAATATCCAATCAAGATTACAATCCACAGAATTAAATTATAAATTAGGACAATTACACAATAATTAGAATAATTAGAAATATACATTATTAATATAAACAAATATAATAAAAAAAAAAAAATTGGTTTTAGAAATAAAACAAATCAAATATAATAAAATGTCAAATAAGCTTTATTAATTAATTAAATAATAGTCAAGACATTCGTAAGAATGGCTGTGGCACTGCATGCTACTGCATCCAGTGAGCGTGATACTGGCTGTCCCACTGGTCCACCAATACAGCCAGGATGCTGTTGTTACTGCCACGCAACCGTCTAAGTAAAGATGCGCTTCTTTTGCGAATAATGGCATGGAAACCATCAATCTTCGCTTCAACTAACATGCCGAAAGCACTCCACAAAAGCTATGTCTCTATCTTGGGTATTTTATTAAATATTTGTAATGTCTATTTCTTGAAAATAAGGCAGATTTCAAGATCACCCTTCCACCATTACAGCTGGGGTAGATTATGACTGCTTCAGAAAATTCCTCCAGAAAAGCTTCAGAAAATTCCTGTTAAAAATACCCAAAAACTGACCCGGGCATTTAACTCCAGGTTCTCAAGCCGCTATTTTGACTTCTTGACGAATGGGACAGTGAAGAATGAAAACATCATATGCGAGTATTACAATAAAAATACATACATTTAAACATGAAAATCCACTTTTATCTCCTCGCATTTACATGTTAGCAAATCCAACAATAAAATTAAGATTTAGAGACAACCGACCAGACGTCCTTCAGCCCTATATAATTCAGCCAACATAATGATGATAAGTTTAGGAGCACACTGTCCCTGTATCCATTATTAAAAACAGTGTCAACCCTAATTCGGATGGTTCATAACTGGGAAACCGTTCTTAAGCGGCCGTTAACCGGCTGTTAACCTAGACACTTATAAAATTTTATGGCGCAGCCTGTAGACAGCTGATAGGATTACAGGATTTGTAGTGAAATTTGCCCTAAAATAAAACAATGCGAGTTGCTAATGCCCGCCCGGCTAGCTACCACCCTTAAGTAGAAAATCTGTCACAAAGCATCTAACGGTGTATTCCGGCAGCTGTCATTGAGAGCCAGTAATTTTAGATTAGCCTGAAACAAAACAAACGTGCTATCTAATGCCAAATATTAGGTAGGTAGTTCTGAACTTTTCTTTGAAGTTCAAAGTCGACCAGAATAGATACAAATAACTCATTTATTAAGCTTGTTACATACTAATGTCAGACGACTGACAAGGCAAGGGCAAAGAATGACGTCAACATGGTCATCTGCTAGGAACATGCCCTCGATTGTTATATAGGTACGGTATAATGAATATGAAGCGCTGTTTGTTGGTTGTCACTTTACTTGAGAACTAGACTGATTTGCCTTGCATTAAAATGTTTCAACGTTCAAATTAGGTTTTCATAAAAAGAAAAAAATATTCGTAGATATTTGCTTAGACAGTGAACGTACTTCTTTGTGGGATTTTTCTAGTAACTGACCAACTCACGTTGGGTGAGTTAGTATTTCTTGAATATTATTTATACACATTGATACCTAGTTGCAAAGTACGTGTAACAATGATTAGATTCTATGGCAAAATAGTAAAATATTAAGAGTAACTTGTTCAAGAACTTAATGGCTTCTATTTATACTTTCTATGAAATATAATGGTCAGATTAGAAGAAATTGATAAAAATGCCTACCTGTACATAAATTTTTCCTAGGATTCTGAAACCTTTTAGCAAATTAAATATTTTCAAAATTGGATTTGTAGTCTCACAAAATGGTGTTTATGACTGGCTTGGTTACCTACATGAAGGTGAAAATACCAATAATTTATTTTTTTGACTGAGGCGCGCCCATTTTAATTCACTTCATAGCACTGCCCATTCTTCCATGTACATGCATATGTGCATACTCATAACGCTTCAAGTATCTTTGTCTTGAGGCAGTTTAATTAAGGCGCTGACAAGCTAAATAGCTTTTCTTGAACAGATATTTACTGTAACAGCTGGATTGTTTACTACTGAGCAGCCTCCCCTATTAAGGGGCTATTTGCCATAATCCCCACGTTTGGCAGGCGTCTTGAGGATCGCAGTGTAAGTTGGCAGTATTTTTCCCTTAGTCGCCTCTTCGACACCCATGGGATGATATGGGGAGGTGCAATTCTGACCCCCCACGGGGTGGGGGATAATTAGCAAAAATATAATTAGCAGTAATGAAATTATATGTTAATTTCGATCATATTTTCTAGGACCCACATTCACGTTTCCTTAAAATCGCAAAGTTGATTCTAAATTACCTTTGTAACGAAAATAACTTAATCATTAATGCATTAGCGTTTATAAAAATATGACAGTAACATAACGAAACATAGGAACAAGTTAAGTTACATTTTTTATATAAGTTACTAGTATCGTGTGAATAACCTTTTTTTGTTTTTCATCCTGACTTATCGCTATTTCACCATCGCTGTCTCTCTTTCGTTTTTTGATGATTCAGAAAGCAAGAAAAGCTGATGATTTCAAATAAAAAAGGAGTGTGAGAAGCGTGTGGCCCCATTTAAATTTCATCTAAATCGGTCCAGATAGCTGAAAAGTGTTTTCATATCTTAACGATATAGTCATTGACAGGGAATGACAATCTATCCCGTAAGTAGCAAGGGTCACTAAAGAGGGTGAAATTTTTTTTTGCATAAAAATGGAACCGACTTCACCGCATTTTTAGGTATTTCTTTTTTTAATGTTATCCAAGAGACCATTACGATTTGAACTTACACTAATGGCCAAAAACGAGGTCTAATTCACTTCAAGAACAATAGATATATGAACTATCTACTGTGCTCCAATATGACCAATAGTTTGTTCGTATTTATTTTGTGACTAGTTACATTTCGCTGTCCAACACAGACAAACATTTGACCACAATCTCAGTTGATGGAAAAACAATATTGTTGTGAAAACAAACCGATACGCTTCGGCTTTTTTCATTTATTTATTGGAGCATGAAGATAAAGGGCTGTCATTGTGCGACCGCATCGATTCCCTGGCCATTGAAAAATAACAGAAACAAACGTAAACAAGCTGGCCATATCACAAGAGTGCTAGTGACCACGATCGATGCAACTTCCTTGGTTGAAACGTTGAGCTAATAGTTATTTAGATTTAGGTTACCTGTACAGACCCAGAGGTGCTATAGAAGTTAAGTTTGCGATAGATAAAAAAAACATATTAGTTGTTATGAATGTATTACATCTTAGAAGAAAACCGATTTCGTTTTTATTCAGAGACAGTTCATATCGTATATTTTAGTTGGTTTCATATATTAAAATTTTGATTGCATATTTTTGTTACCTGAATTTACCTAAAAATTGGACTTAGGATATAGCATATTTTTGTTACCTGAATTTACCTAAAAATTGGACTTAGGTGTGACAGCTGTCAAAATGACAATGGGTTTTGTATTTTTCAGTGTTAATTTCATATTTGGGCAACTGTATTATGCCTAGAAATTTCTTGGATATGACTGTAGATGTAACATTTATAAGTTTAGATTTTTACTTGGGCTACTTTTGAATTTGAAATTATTCAGTAGTATGCATTTCATGTAACGGAATTCATATTTGGCCTACGACTTGATATATACCTAAGAATATATCTCACTCCTGACAGTTGGTGCTGTAATTATTTGACTGGTATATATTATTATATAAACTAAATTATTATACACTGATCTCAAATTCAAATTCAAATTCAAATAATTTATTTGTTAGAACACGGTGAATATACAATATAGCATACAAGGTGGTATAGTAACTTACATTTCGTACCTCATGTCCTTGCCACGTGTGGCGTACAAATTAAAGAAAAAAAGAATGTCTATTAATTTTGAAAGCTATTATGTATTACATACAAATTGAAATAATTAAAATCGATATATCAAAATACTTATGTCAATGCGTTAAAATTAAGTCAAAATATAGAATTATGTGTGGTTGTTTTATGAAATTTATCTTTCATCGTCACATATAATCACATATACATATAATGCGAAAGTGTATGTTTATAGCTCCTTCACACAGGAACAGCTGAACCAATATGGATAACACTTATAATATTATTAACACAAACTTTACTTTTTTTTTTTATGCCTGATAGATGATGTGGTCGAAGATGTTGTTCAGGCTAACCTAGAATTACTGGCTCTCAAGGACATCTGCCGGAACACACCGTTAGGTGCTTGGCGACAGATTTTCAACTGAGGGTGGTAGCTAGCCAGGCGGGCATTTGCAAAGTGCCCTACCACCATGCTGTAACGACTGCCATCCTAAGACAACAACCGGGACCGACGGCTTAACGTGCCCTGCGAAGCACGGAAGCGCTCAGTAGTAGTGTCACCAGCGGTCACCCATCCAAGTCATGACCGCGGCGGACGTTGCTTAACTTTGCTGATCAATTAGATTACAAACCATCTTCGCTACGAGCGCTTCAAAACTGTTTATCAGCATTACTTTTAATCAACATCTACGCGGGTGAAACCACGGGGTATAGCTAGAAACCTAAAAAACATAACCTATGAAAATGTGGCAATAGCAAGGCACTTTATAGTGCTTTTATAAATTATATTATAAATGCTCTTATTATATTTTAAATGCTATTTAATTTATTTCACTCAAATTTCGTACTCTACTTCGTTGCTCAAGTCACAGTAAAATTCTTGGACTATAGTAGACATACAAGCTATCAAACAAAACATATTCAAAACGATAGACAGCTCATCGAATGCCGCCTGCCAAGTAAGGATGGATAGTGTATTTCAAAAACGGATAGATATATATGTCACTTGATATATAAGAGAAATAAGGTATTGTGATGGTGGTGTTTGAACAAATGTCATAGGGAATCAGGAGTGCAGTAGAATGACACCTGTCAACAATCCAAAATGGCGGATTTCAAGATGGCCACCATACAAAATGCTCTGACCAGAGTATGGAGGGTCGGAATATAAATATCGATACCAAAAATCGTCGCCGAATTGATGACAACATTATTTTTAAAGTCACGTAAGAGTATATCGTTCATCTTCATAAAGAAGTCGTAATGTTTGACATTTTCTTATTTACTCCAAATTTAACGTGAAATGGAGGCATTACAGATCCCTTTTCAGAGACAGTAAATGATAAATCATTATCGAAAAACAGGACTCGTTACGCGAAAAGGCAAGTTTAATGGCGTGAAAGTAATTTGAAGAGAAAATCTCCGACATGGGTGAAGAAAATTGAACGTGATATTTCATTTCATTTTTGACCCGTAAGAAGCTGTTAATTTTTTAGTCGTTGCTAGGCAATTAGGCTGGTCTTCGATCATTATCTCACGTGAAGTTGATGCTGTGGTCAAAGATTTTGTCATAACTAACTGGCTCCTAACGAAAGTTTCCAGAATACACTCTGTATGGAGATGTTTCGAGTCAATTTTTTAACCGACTTCCAAAAAAGGAGGAGGTTCTTAATTTGTCTGTATTTTTTTTATGTTTGTTACCTCAGAACTCTGGTCTGGGTGTACCGATTTTGAAAATTCTTTTTTTTGTTTGAAAGGTTATGCTTGTCGTTTGGTCCTATTTTAAATTTCATCAAAATTCGGTCAAGCCGTTTTTAAGTTACACTAAAATACCTGAAAAATATTAACCTATCTTGATGATATAGTCGTTAACAATGAATCATAATCGATCCCGTAAGTAGCAAAAAGTCCCGTAAGGTCACTAAAAACTATGCAAAAATGGAACCGACTTCAACACCCAAAAGTGTGAAATAACTTGTTGAAGTCGGTACCATGCGCACATTATTGTGATAACAGGTACTTTTGAACTATCACGGTACCGACTTCAACAAGTTATTTCACACTTATGGGTATTGAAGCCGCTTCCAATTTTCGAAAAATAATTTTTTTACTTAAGATTGGTAGTTAGCTAGGCGAGCATTCCACCCCAGAATTAGCGACAAAATCTGGGCCGTGGCTAGCATCCTGAACCGCAGTTCATAGCCATTGCCATATGTAATGGATTTCGTTGTTAGAAATCATTTGAACCCTTACTACATCTAAAATATTAAAAAGATACTTAAACACATTAAAATAAACCAATGTACGACGCGGAAGTATCTGTATTGGTCAAGAGATCAATATGTAATATAAGTATGTGACAAAGTATGACAACGGAATAAAAAGGACCAGAAGGATATCTCCCTAAAGCAATTGTAATAAATAAGCGACTCTAGTTATGAAGCAATAAAGTGCACTTCAGCTCGCAAAGCACGGACTACCAAATATTTATATATTATTTTTTATGCCTGATAGGTTAGCCTTTGACCACTATCTCACTTGATAGTAAGTGATGATGTGGTCGAAGATGTTGTTCAGGCTAACCTAGAATTACTGGCTCTTAAGGACAGCTGCCGGAACACACTGTTAGGTGATTGGCGACAGATTTTCAACTTGAGGGTGGTAGCCAGCCAGGCGGGCATTCGCAAAGTGCCCTACCACCATGCTATAACGACTGCCATCCTAAGACAACAACCGGGCCCGACGGCTTAACGTGCCCTCCGAAGCACGGAAGCGCTCAGTAGTAATGTCACCGGCGGACGTTGCTTAACTTTGCTGATCGATCAGAATGGTTAACCAAACTTCCCTACGAGCGCTTCAAAATTGACCTACAAGGCGTTTCTCTTTCTATCGCATAGACACACAAAGGCTCTTCGAACGCAGTACTCACCATAGAATAATCTGGTCCGGACTGATACGTCGATGAACCTATAGATTTGTACCTAAATTGTGGAGTAAGTTAGCCTGGTATCACCTATTTGTCACCATTAGTAGTTACTGCTATCTATAAACAGACCACAATTTAGCGCATTTACAAACATGATAGATTCGAAATAACTATTGTAATAATAACAAATACTTTTAAAAGTATCCTAAAAAATATTAAATAGTATTTAAATAAAACACTTAAAAAAGCATAAAATTATATATCTAGTGACAATTCCGCCTAATTTTCCTGTTATCTACGTGACGTCACAAACATCACGCAGCCTAACCGGAAGAATACCCGACTAGTTTCGCTTCTAAACGAAGCATCTTCAGGAGGTCTTGACTTACCGAGCGCACGATCGAGACTGAATTTTGAAATTTCCGCAAAGTAACGCCTGAATCTATGCATTAACTATTGTAATATTTGAATAACATACAGAACCAAAGTCCACAGATGGATTGTTATAAACCGATCATGAAAGAAATTAATTAAATTATGGTATAATCATTATATACCTAATGATTTTTTCGATACGAGGTTATTTTTTTTATGTTGTTGTTGCGGAATAAGCTCGAGACCCACCTGATGTTAAGCGGACTAACCTCTGCCTATAACAGATGCATTTAATTACAAGTCACGAATTGCACTGCGCCCGTCACCTTGGTACATAGTAGTTAAGTATCATGTGCCTGTTTTTTTTATGTTATTGTGCCGGAACAAGCCCGAGGCCCACCTGATGTTAAGCGGACTAACCTCTGCCTATAACAGATGCATTTCGTCACAAGTCACAAATTGCACTGCGCCCGTCACCTTGAGACATAGTTGTTAAGTCTCATGTGCCTGTAATTTCACTGACTGTCAAGGACTGCTGCTGGAACACAACGTTAGGTGCTTGACGACAGATTTTCTACTTAAGGGTGGTCGCTATAGCCAGGCGGGCGTTCGCAAAATGCCCTTCCACTATGCGATGAAGCTGAAGCCCGCGGTGGGACTTGAACCATGGACCTAATGTGCGGCAGTCCATAGCCAATGCCACTGAGCCATCACTGCTTCAAAAGTGGTTATACAAATGTGCCTATGTAAAGTAGGTAGTTGCATTAAATTCGTTAAATAACTCTTATTTGAGGAATAAGAAAGGAATAATCCTTTTTATAGGCAAAATTAAGGCTTAATTTATAGCTGCATTAGGCGGAATTCCGTTCCAACGAATTCCGGTCACGATAACGTCTGACTGGCGAATGAAAACAGAGACGGAAATCAGAGTACTCTTGATTTTATAAATTCAAAAATTCGCTTAGTCGCGTATTACTCAATGCCCCAGTTTTATAGAACATAAACTTAAGTAACACGTATGTGTGTGTTCCAATCCATATAACTATATAAAATTTTGAATGAAATTTTATTTCTCAGATGGCAAACAGGATTAAGCTACAATGGTAACTGGCACTCAAGTTGTCTTTTTTCTATTCGTTGGCTATTTAATAAACAAGTTCAAAGTCCACATGTTATTTAACGGTATTTGCCTATAATAGCTACAGTTCGTCACAAGCGGCAAAGTAGTATATAGTTAGGTATGGTGGCACTATTTCCCCGGACAAACTGGCACAAAGATTCCTACTGCTATTAAAATGTCTATATTCTGTGCTAAGACACAGCTCACGTGTTGGTGCTTGCTGACACATTTTCCACTTGAGAATGGTAGCTAAAACTGGTCAGCGACCACGTCTAAGCATTGTTCTTCAAACGAGATTGATTTTACACCATCCTAAGTACTTACTTTTTTTTTTAATTATGTGCACACCGTTGATATTTTTGTATCCTAGAGAAATATAATAACCTGACATTAAAAAACTAAACTTTGTTTCCTCATAACTCATAACTATGCAGAATTCTAAAGCAAACTTTATGTATACAAATTTGTGGACATGATGCAAGAAGCGGCTTTTTTATATTACTTACACATTCTAATTTAGATTTGATCGAATCTTCGCAATTAAGTCAAATGCCAACTAAGCAAGCTTAGGTACTGTGAGTACTGTATACATAATCACGCTGACACGACATAGCCTAACTAGTGGGTGCGGGTGTTCACGGACGGCTGCCGTCGCCACGTGACGAACGTCAGATTAGACCGTGTGCACGCGCCCTTACATCACACATTTACTGTAATTGTTTGTACGGAAAACACCAACGTTTCTCACAATGTTTTGTTATATATGTTTCGTTACCTATTCTCATAATATATATATTATAAATTATAAAGAGGAAAGATTTGTATTTTTTTATTTTTGTTTGCAACGAATAACCTTAAAACCACTGGATTGTTTTGGATGAAATTTGGCATGGAAATAGATTGAGACCCGGGAAAGGACATAGGATAAATTTTTATCCAATTGCGCAAAAAGAGGTTAATGTTTTTGCGCGATAACCGAAATACGCGCGGGCAGAGCCGCGGCTGGAAAGCTTATATATCATAAAAGGTGACAGATTTATTTCTGGATTTTTGAACCAAATTCTATAAGCAATTTATTAAAATATTTTTATACATTGTAGTATTACATTTTATAATCTGTGTTTTTTGTTCATATGTGGATGCTTGTTAATGGCTTTTTTAAATTAAATTATTAAACCAGATTTATAATGATAACTGTTAGCTCCCAAAGAATATTAAATAAAAAAAATGCTTTATTTAAATCTACACTCCACAGACTCCAAAGTCCACTCCAGACTAGGCAGTTGAATTTTTTCACAGATGATGTATTTCTGTTGCCGCTATAACAACAAATACAAAAAAGTTGGCCAAGTGCGAATCGGACTCGCGCACGTTAAAACAAAACAAGGTTAAAATATGAAGTCTATTCATTATTATTAATATATATAGTTGTATAGCTAATGGTACGGAACCCTTCGTGCGCGAGTCCGACTCGCACTTGGCCGATTTTTATTTAAAGCAAAAATGAGAATAGATAGAACTAAGATGACATTAGTATTATTAGATTACAAGATTCGGTCTATTACCAACCTACCAACCACGCTGTCCGGATTATTTATGATAGTTGGACGGTTAGTATATATTTTTCCTAACCGATAAACTATCAAGATTCCAAGGAGGAACAGTATTAAAAGAAATGATTTTAGCGTTCAGTTATTTTTTATTAGATTGTTTTGTTTTGTTTTGTATTAGATTGTTTTGTATTTTAGTGTATTTTTTAAAATGAAATTACCGTGAGTTTCACTCATTATTAAATGTTATACACTAACCAGCAAAACACTCACGTTCGGATCGAGTACGTCGGCCGATCTGAACATGTCAGGGGGCCGACTCCCATGTCTTAATACTGTCTTATTTTAACCTTATATTTACAATTTTAATTCGCACTACCACCTATCACTATAGTAAACATACATTAGAACTTCAACGTGAGAGTGAGCTGCATGCATTGAATCAAGTCATCTGTGCGATAGAGATAGCGCTATATGAACATTATTGTCTCGTGATGGCCACGGTACGAATGTCAATATCAATATTTTAAGCTTAAAATAATGACGTTGGTTTAATATAATAGTTTTTAAAAGGTGGGAGTTGGGCCCCAGTTGCTCATCATCAGGGCGAGTGCGCAGCTGCTTCTACGAGCTCCCGACGGGCACCGCGGAGCGCCGCAATACCGGTATCGGTAACTATATATTTTTATTGTCTTCATCGTAAGCGTCGTATGGATATTTTTAAGTCTACATTTCGTATTTCAAAGTCATAGTCAATATCCAGGGCCGACCGGTGTCCTCTAGCAGCACCCGTTCACGTGTTGACGCATGTGCCAGTCATCGCCTTCCTCAACCACTTTTGAGGGAAGATGGCGACCTGACACACAACAGTGACAACACCGCCGCTAGACAACACCTTTCTGTGAGCATGACCGCTCCGGATACCCGTGCCAACGATTACAATTACAAAAATAATTTGGGACTACAATAAAATAATATACCTACCGATAGGTACTTTATGATGGTAGGACATTCTGTGAATGGTCACCTCGCTGTTTATCTCCACTGTTTATCAAGGTTATGATAAACAGGGATAAGTAAATTACCAAGGTATTATAGCCAATTCATAAATTGTCAAAAAAATATAAAATTGATAATCATAAGTAACCTACTACATGGATCTTTACAAACTGTAGCTAAGAACTATCTCAATCACGTCAACGATCAAACAAAAAAACCGTATCAAAATCAGTCCAGTCGTTAAAGAGCTACGATGCCACTGCCCAACACACAGACACGTCAAAAATATAGCTCTTTTTACATCAGAGCTTAAAAAGAAAAATACGCGTTGGCTGAAACAATATTATTACAATTGAATTATACAGAAAACAGTATATAAATAGAAATAATGTAATAAACATTTTCCTAACAAATATATTAACAACTCCCTATCTTGTCTTCACTGTATTTATCGAAATTAGCTTCGGAGGGGCTACTCGTAAACAAGACAGTTCCACGGAATGGCTCATTGAATATTTATCTACTAATTCTCTCACATTATGGCCAATTTTTTTGAACAGGCAGATAGAGAAAAATAGATATAGATTTATGGGGAAGAAGTGAGAAACAAAATAAGATTAGGGTGCAAAGTGACATTTACTTGCAGTGGCTTGTTTATTACACGTTTTACGGTTAGTAGTATAGCTCCCGGCTTAAGACTATAAAGCCGGGTTCCCTGCCTTCCCTTTAATTTAACACCTATCATTTAACTGATATTTCATTGAATCCTTAATCGATATTAAAGAAAAACACTTCAAAAATACATTTAGTCCGCTTAATTTTTCTGCTAAGCCGACGTGACGTCACAAACGCCATGTAGCCAAACTGGAAGAAATTTCGACGCGTTTGCTTCTACTCGAAGTATTCTGAATTAATTCTTCCGGTTAGGCTGCGTGGCGTTTGTGACGTCACGTCGGTCGGCTTAACAGGAAAGTTAGGTGGAAATGTCACTAGATATATTTTTTGTGCAATTAATTCCTAAGATATGTAAACTTCTGGCTTCATTTTATTAATAAACATATTATAAACATCAATATTTGGTTCAATGCCTTTAAACAATTTAATGATCAAAAACATAATTTATAAAAGTAAATAGACAAGGGATATTCACTCAACACACAGATATAGTAGAAAAAAAGCAAATAGTTACGTTAAAAGACCGACAACTTCAAACTCGGGCAGGTGATGAGTAGTGTTCCTGAAATCGGGCACTGAACAGCAGAACGTGTAGCCTTCATGAGCATTATAAGGATTCCAGGTGAGCCAATACAAATGCACAGAACTTCTGCAAAGGTTTTCACAGAACATTAAACCTCTGGATTCACTTTCTGTGTAGTAAGGACCATTGATGCCGACAAAAGCTATTCCACGCTTTGTGGATGGCTCGTAGACAACTTTGTAGTAGTATAACGGTACAGGAATCAGCGGATTGTTGTTGTCATCAGTATCAAGGTAGATGTCGACCCTTTCTCCGTATTCGTTGAAAAGCTGCGTGACTCCAAAAGTCCCAGTGTAAACAATTGTATCTAAGCCAGCGTTATGGATATACTGTCTTAAATCTACTTCCAAAGTATTCCAATTACCGCTGTTGAAGCCGTACCATTGAGGAGCACAGTTGACATAGTGGAATGTTGCTCTTTCTCCAAAAGCAAATACGAAATCTGTTTTAGCAGCTAAATGGCCACGTGACAGAAATTCTGTTTGAGTAATATAATCATTTATTTTGTTTCCAACTAACCGGTGCACAGCTGCTTTCTGCCCTCGCGGAGAAAATAAAGAGTCTACTGGCATATATCTATACACGTCATTGGCGATAAAGAATGGTCTATCCACTCGGGTTTGGTACATATGATTATACGGCCGCTGTGTATACTTGGAATAAATTGCGTTGAGGGTATTTTCATTAAAACACGACTCGTACAATGCATGGAATTCCCCCTGAACCTCGTATCCGACTTCAAAAATGTGATGTCTTTCAAAGCATACACGGTTAGTGCGTTTACTTAAATAATTTGGAGGTGAGTTACATCGAAATGAAGAGAAGGTTGACGGAGCATTCAGCCATTGGTTATTTATGAAATTATCTCCACCTGTGCAAGTTATGGTTGCGGTAACCTCATCTCGAATTTTATTTGAATGATAAATATATCCTGCTCCTTCACAACTCAGAGTTAAAGTCTCTCCATAATCCAATATAATATTTCCATTGGCTTCATTTGGTACTAAAAACTCACCGTTTTTTAGAATAATCGGCAATGGTTCACCAAAATGCACTCGAGAATTAAGCGTGCATCTTTCCCCTCTGTGTGTATTAAGAGCACTTAAAATTAACAATACATATTTCTTTATTGTGCACATTACACTGAAAATTTTGTAATTATTCAAGTAACTTCTGGTTTCACATAACTACAAAACACTGTGAATTTTGACTGTAATAAAAATAACGTTCAGTTGAGCCAATTTGAGTTTCTAGTAGATTTTGATAATAATTTGCAAACTATATATTGAGTGTATACATCTTGCCTTCAGAAATGACAATTGAATGGTTAATACCCGGGCAAAAACAAATAAAATAAATGTTACTACCTTTTTGGTACCGGAAATGGATATTGATGAGAATTTTTGTAAAGGCAACCATTTTATTTTACATTTTTTTTTATGCCATATTCCACATATTTTGTTTCATATCTTTTATCTATTTTTTGCAAAAATAAATTCTATTGATCATTCTGTGTCGATACTTAATTTTAATTTACACTATTATTTTATATGATACGACTTTAAGTGAGTGTAAATATGATGGGATAAATATGTGTTTTTACTTACTTTATGGTCTTACCGTTCTACGTACTCTTTGCCAACCTTCCTGGTTTGCAAAACGGAGCCAAATAAATGCGACGTCCGTCTGTCGGTCTGTCCGTCCATCTGTCATACCTAAAATTTTAATATTTTATGTAAAACGTTGACCCGAAGATGACTCAACATCATTAACAAGACGCTCACTGTTGAACAAATACCCTAGAACGCCACAAAGGACAGCTATTAGCCGCTTGTAAACATTTGCTATCCGCGACTTTAACGATCTCGTCAGTCAACCTAATAGGGAGCCAAGATGACTATTGGGCTCATATTTAATTAAATTATTTTTAATCGGAGCTCTAGAGCCGAAGTAGGAGGTTGCCGAAAAAAAAGCGTCCCAACATGCGTGGGGTATCATTGTTTAGAACGCGTTCAGTAGATTAGAAATAGAATAACTGTGGTCGGTAGTTAATTTAAGCCTCTTTACATGGTATTAACTCAAAAACTATTTAAGAATCTCAAAAAAGGATGGCGGCGTTCCATACAACGCGAGACCGAACATTTTTGTTAACAGTATGTGGCGTTCAGTCGAGATACTTTTAGCTATGGATAATCCAAGATATGTTGTATATGATATAATGTGAATTGAATTCAGAAAAAGAAGCAATCAGAGGTTTGAACCTACCTGTCGCATTGACTAGATTGGTCTGGTAGGAACTTATTTATACCTACCGTCATAGTTTTCATGGATTTTAAAGCTGTGTTAATGCTTTATTACGATGTATAAATAGTCAGGTCAAACACGCGTCTAAAACTTAGTGATCACATCTGAAATTCACGCAACTCGATATACCACAAATGGTGTTTTTTCAGCGCTATTAATATCATAGATCAGTAAAGGTAGGTTAAAATTAATTTTAAATTTAATTCCAAATTATGCCAACAGTAGGTAGTAAAACGCTCACTGCTAAGAGTACTAATAAATGAACCGATTGGAATATACAATCTCGTGGCCGTTTGTATTACTACAATACGGTTCAAGTAAAAGCGTACTTATCATCCATCTATCTTAAAATAAATTATTATCTAACCAGCTAAAATAGAAATGGATTTAAACTATATAAAATCATTTGAAGACTGAATAACGAGCTATAAAACCACACAAAAAGGTCTGCGATAATCAACTTTAATTGTTGTTGCGACAGTTGAGTCATAGATTTCTAGGCAAACTAATGCGTGGTCGGAAGAGCACTATTGGCAGGTATTGTTCATGGTGAATGTCCACGGGGCCACCACGCCGTGAGTACTATGAGCGTTGAACTGTGTAGTAACGTCTTCGAGGACATAACACTTTTCCAGTTGTACAAATGTTTGGCATCCTTCGTATAATTCGGATCAGCTCTGCGCGTGCTACGTACCAATTGTATAATTCGGACCGCACCAAAAATTAGTGATGACATTTTCTTTGGTTTCGTGGAGTATCCACGAAACCAAAGAAAATGTCATCACTACTGACTGCTAAAAGCAATTTTACAACGTGTTTTTTATTTTATATGCCTGATAGGTTAGCCTTTGACCACTATCTCATCTGATGGTAAGTGATCGATCGACCATGTGGTCGAAGATGTTGTTCAGGCTAACCTAGAATTACTGGCTCTCAAGGACAACTGCCAGAACACACAGTTAGCACCATGCTATAATGACTGCCATCCTAAGACAACAACCGGGTCCGACGGCTTTACGTGCAAGCGTTCAGTAGTAATGTCACCAGCGGTCACCCATCTAACTAATGATCGCGGCGGACGTTGCTTAGCTTTGTTGATCGGTTCAGAATGGCTAAGCGAACTTTGCTACGAGCGCATCAAAGTTGATGTTTGTTTTTGCTCTAGTTTAAAAACGTCTATACATTCTTTAAAAGAAATACCCAAGTGAAGATCAGACTCACAATAAAGATCTCGAACTGTATGGAAAAAAAATATATTTTTGCTACATATTTACTGGTACGGAACCCTAAGTTTGGTACGAGGTCCAATTTGCACTTTACTTTTTTTTCTATTTCAGTTGTTTCATTCGTTCAGTTACTTTTTTCTCTAGTACTTGTTTTATTTTATTATATGTATAAATTAGGTATTTTTTCTCGTCCGTAACAAATGTTTCTTATATCATCATAATTTTACTGTATTAATGTAGTAACAATATTCATTATATATTATTATAATTATTCTGCCAACTTATTTTTACCCCATTTTTTGTTACCTTGATTAATGTGCCCATGTACAAATAAGTTGTCGAAAATGTATACTTTCTTTATGTACAAATTATACTAATCCATTTTAAAAATAAAAAAAAAGACAAATTTCTCACATCTGACATGAGATCAAGGAGGTTCTATAAGATGATAATGAACTTTCATAGTGTGTATGTAGGTACCTCCTTGGGATAATAGTGGTTTACCGATGTCAAGGTTCCTACCGAGTTGGCTTCAATAAAAGAGTTTGGTAACCTTAAAGACTGGTTTTAATTCATATTACAAAAACATTATTAATTATTTTAATAATTCTAAATCAAGTGCTTATCGTGCCGGGCGGGTGGCAATCGGTACAGCGCACTTGCGTCATGCATTGCATCCCGTCGTGTCAGCGGACTACGCAGTGCACTAATACTATAAAACACATGACATATGTGTAATATAGGATATGTTGTCTAGTTTTTTGATGCAGGTTACATGTAAAAGTAATAAAAAGTAGTAAAAGACGCGTCACTACGCGCGAGCGTCGATATTTATATAATTTAACAGCTGCCACCTCCAAGCTAATGCCGTGGAAGTCGATGAAATTTGGACTGATATAATGTGATATTTCCGCGCTTTGTTAAAATATTTGCCTAAGTAAATAAAAAGATTGTAGCATACCCATTACTCGCGCTAATATGCATATATGCTACACTAATAACTAAATGGCGTGCTGCTCATTAGGAGCACGTTTTACTATACACATGAATACGAGTCGCGGTGAATAGGCGCAGTCGCTGTAGTCAGCACAACCTTTTCCATCCTGCCACAGGTCGAGCAATGTCCCCTCTAGTTCGATACCTACTCAATCTCAGCGCACTTCGTGACGCCAATACTGATTTTGACATTTCTTTTGACAAATGTCTACCATCGTTTTTGCAGTACTAAAGTCAATATGGGTAATTCCGAAATTAGCGACAGTGAATGATTATTTTACTTGACATAAATATCACATTAATATTCAATTGACATTAATATCATGAACTTATAATTTATACTTAGAGACATTATTATAATTTGATATATAATTTTTATTTAATCATAATATCATCTTTTTATCATAATATAATTTTTTTGTTTGCTAAATGAACTTATATTGATTTTATTCATATGTTAATTCTGTGAGTGATGGGATGTGACTGATTTTATACTCGTTTATTTACCTCCTATAATCAAATTTAATATAATTTATAATCAATGAGGATATTGAACAGTCTTTAAATTCATAAGCCGGACACTGTACCAAGATAGCCTTGATCCAACAGCGACCGAAATAATATAATATAAAAATTAATAACAGTCTATTGTTACACAACGAAAATTCATAAAATAGTATTACACATAAAGTTTTATAGGAAATAAAACCGCCCGAGTGGATAGGGAAGGGCGGCAACCGACGACAAAGACCTTAATCCGAACACTAAAATTTGTCCCCTAGTTTTATAGCTCGATTTTCGACAAAGATTTCAAGAAAACCTTGGTTTCAGTGTCGTAAGGGAATTGGGACACCGTGCTTTTAACGCGTAGGTTTTGAAGCGCTCGTAGCGAAGTTTGCTTAACCATTCTGAATCGATCAGCAAAGTTAAGCAACGTCCGCCGCGGTCATGAGTTGGATGGGTGACCGCTGGTGACATTACTACTGAGCGCTTCCGTGCTTCGGAGGGCACGTTAAGCCGTCGGTCCCGGTTGTTGTCTTAGGATGGCAGTCGTTACAGCATGGTGGTAGGGCACTTTGCGAATGCCCGCCTGGCTTAGCTACCACCCTCAAGTTGAAAATCTGCCGCCAAACACCTAACGGTGTGTTCCGGCAGCTGTCCTTGAGAGCCAGTAATTCTAGGTTAGCCTGAACAACATCTTCGACCACATCATCACTTACCATCAGGTGAGATAGTGGTCAAAGGCTAACATATCAAGCATAAAAAAAAAAAAAAAAAAAAGGTTTGTTTGTGTGCGTGCATGTGAGGGTGCGTGTATTTGAGAGACATATGGAAGGTGTGTGTACGTATTTACTTTTATTCACATGTGAATCGAACAGATTTTTTTGTGTAATTTGAAATGCATAGAATCTTACAAACCTGTTTTACGCTAGATGTTTTTATGATTTTTAATAATCTGTTAGTTTAGGCAAAATAAAACATGGTGAAAAATAAATATAGTTAATGAACTAGAATATTGAAAATGTCAGCGTAAAAAACCTAAATATTGAAAATGACATTTATGCTAAGAAAATTTAAGCAGTCACTACAAATATTCATGGGTATATTTGTAGTTTAGTTCAGAATAAAAAAAAGTCTGCCAACCTGTTGTAATACATAATTAATTTACAAAAAAATAGCATATAGTTCCAAAATACATGATTAATCTGTTTCTGCTAAATACATGAATCATAACACAATTTATTTACCGAATATCAACTTATTCTGTCCAGGTGATTGAAAAATGTCCCAGATATGGCTAAGGGTATATTTTAGACGAACGCACCCATACAAAACGCAGCTCCAATCTCATTTTAATAATAGCGAATAAAACTCAATGATTTTTTACCTACGTAATAACTACCCTAATATCTAGGTTTGTGGTGCATCAGATTTTCATTAAATTATACTGTTTTGAAATTACACTAGCTCAAAAACTCGTAATTTTAGATAAAAGAAAGACTCTACATCAAGCATCTCTTTCAAGAAAAATAAGCATGTTTTTAATATTTCTATTGCACCACAAACATGGGGAATATAATGAACTTTCTATAATGGGAAGTTATATATACATGTGTACTATACTTTTTAAATAAATCTGGAGCTACGAATAACTGGCTCAAACTCCTAAAAACGAGTGCTATATACTAAACGCTATATAATAAAAAAAATATTATTAGTCCAAAAGAAAAAGGATTTAAGCCAGAAACGATAGGTCTAACAATACACTATATTTACATGCGAGTTTTTTTTTAATAACAAGTTGAGTTTATATAAAAGTTCACGCTTTGGCTGGCGGGTATATGTCCTTAGCGTCATGTGAGAGTTGCTCACATAAATACAAATCAGAGAATATACTTTTTAAGTTAAAAATAATGTCGAGAAATGTCATAAATACGGTGGATCCCCGGATATAAGTGCCAAAGTACATAAAATAAAAATAAAATTTGTTGATATACAAAAAATTTTACCGACTTCAATACTTATAAGTGTGAAATAACTTGTTGAAGTCGGTACCATGATAGTTCAAAAGTACCTATTATCACAATATTGTGCGCATGGTACCGACTTCGAAAAGTAATTTCACACTTTTGAGTGTTGAAGTCGGTTCCATTGTTTGGTTAAACATTTTTCTTCACTCTCCTTGCTACTTACGGGATCGATTGTCACTCACGTCAACGACTTTATCATCAAAATAGGAAAATATTTTTCAGTTATTGGAGTGTAACTCAAAAACGGCGCTACCGATTTTGATGAAATTTTAATTTAGACGGCAAGCATCAACTTTTAGAAAAAAAAGAAATATTAAAATCGAAAAACCCGCACATTCCATGGTTATGTCGGCTGGTTTAACCTTAACAATTAATGTTTAATGTTGCCATACTACAAATATTTATTGACATCATCCACATTGCTGCCTCAGACTAATAAAGAAATACCATCAGGGGCCCAACTCCCAACGTTTAAAAACTATTATGGAAAACCAACATCAATATTTTAAGCTTAAAATATTGATAGTGTCCTTCGTACCGTGGCCATCACGAGACAATAATGTTCATATAGCGCTATCTCCATCGCATAAATGACTTGATTCAATGCATGCAGCCCGCTCTAACGATGAAGTTCTAATGTAAGTTTAATGCAGTGGTATGTGGAAGTGCGAATTAAAATTGTGAATATAAGGTTAAAGTGAGACTGAATTAAGAGATGGGAGTTGACCCCCAGACCGAATACAGTGGTGCGTGACATAAGCGAAGCCAAAAATAACCATGCTCACTTTAACCTGTTCCATTTACGCGAACACCTACAAATGTAAGTGTAAGAGTGACAGGTTGAGAGGAGCATGATTAATTTTGGCTTCACTTCTTTCGCCCGCTGTGCTCCGTCTGTTCTTTATTGGTCTGAGATTGAAGCCTGGTACTATGGCTGGTATATGAAAGGAGGTTGGCCTCCTATTTCGGAGAAAGTAAACATTTAAACACATGGTAATTGGACGCCTCGGCCATACACCGTCGGGGAATACAGTCATGAAGATAATGTTTTATGTTTGCCCAAATCCTTGTACAGCGGCTGACATGACACGCCACCGACCCGGTTTAATCCGCTAATCTGAATTAAAATCAGAATGTCAGCGCTGTCAGCTTGATTATTTTGTACATTTTCTCTTTTTCCTTTACATTTCGTATGTGAAATTATATGTATTTATTATGACTGCATGTGTCGCTCATTTTCCGGCTTTTCCATATCTTTACAAAATTTTAACGAGAAGAAAAATTACAGCCAGTTTAGGCTAACCTAGAATTACTGGTTTTCAATGACAATCGCCGGAACACATCGTTAGGAGATTGACGACAGATTTTCTACTTGAGGGTGGTTACCATATCATAACGGCTGCTATCCTGAGACTTACCGTGCCCTCTGAAGCACGCTCAGTAGTAATGTCACTAGCGGTCTCCATCCAAGTCATGACCGCGGTGGGCGACGCTTAACTTAGCTGATCGGTTAAGAACGGCTCAGCAATCTTCGCTACGAGCGCTTCAAAGAGTTGGAGTTGAAATTATTTTTTTTTTATTATTTCAACTCTGTTTTATTGCGCATATCAACAAACTTGGGTAAATATCGCTAGGGGCCAGTTTAACAAAACATTTGGAAACAAGCGAGTCCATATAAAAGCCAAAACAAACTTTCCCGCCGCCAACTTTTGTTCTACATCATCGTTAAACAAAAGTTTGCCATCAACAGTATATTTTAATAAGCGTTAAGTCCACAATATCTCCTCGTTTTATCTTCATTCGCCTCTATAGTTGATGCGGCCTTTTAGCAAAGTATTTTGATGCTAAATTAACACATTATTTTATGTTTTGGCCTACTTAAAGCGTGAAGTTAATGCTAGGATACACTCATCTATCTGGTTT
This sequence comes from Plagodis dolabraria, assembly GCA_963854805.1. NCBI lineage: Eukaryota > Metazoa > Arthropoda > Insecta > Lepidoptera > Geometridae > Plagodis > Plagodis dolabraria. The sequence goes on from OY978459.1 coordinate 25,415,791, forward strand.
CCATGATGGTATGGCATTTTGTGAATGCCCGCCTGGCTAGCTACCACCTTTACCAACAGTACAAAATCTGTCGCCAAGCACCTAACGGTGTGTTCCGGCGGCTGTCCTTGAGGGCTGACTAAACTAGGCTATCCTGAGCAACATCTTCGACCACATCATCACTAACCATCAGGTGAGACGGTTGTCAAAGGCTAACCTATCAGACATTAATAAAACAGGCCAAGTTCGAGTTGGACTAGCGCACGAAGGGTTACGTACCATTAACTTTAACCTAATCTTGCAAGTTACTGACACTTTTCGCAGTATCCGATTGAGCTGGCTAGGTACGTTCCTATCCTAGGTAGGTACGAACCCTAAATAGTGATCTCACTAACTATTTATTTTTAAAGTAAATATACAACTAAATATTCAGTGAATATTTCAAGTTTCTACCTGTTTTCATTATCTTTATTTTTAGCAAATAAACGGCGAAAACCTTTTTTATCTTATGGTACTTATTAATTTTATTTTAGTTAATTATATGTAAAGAGAACATAAAACTAAATATTCAGTAAACAGTTACGTCTACCTGTCACCGCTATTAGCAAGAAACAATAAAAAAATAGTTTAAGCAATAGAAATACATCATCTGTGATAATTTCAACTGTCTAGCTATCATCGTTCTTGAGATACAGCCTGGTGACAGACGGACGGACGGATGGACAGCGATGGTTTTTACCCTTTGGTACGGAACCCTAAAAACAAAGAATTGAAACAAAACCCAATACATTTTTTTAATACTAATTGAATTATTTATCAGAATCAATATTTTTTACGATAGGGGTAAATTCTGGAATGATGCGCGTTGGTGTCCAATAATATTTTTTTATTGTTTATTGTTTATTAATTATTCATAAAAGGTGTTAACAAATACATACATAATTATAATATTCGTAGTTTCTAATCTAAATAATCCTAATAAACATATAGTAGATTAATGCATGTTTAGGCAATGGGTTCCAAACTAGGCGCAGCCTGTATCTTGGTAACCCTTGATAACTCTGATAAATTTTATATCCTCTTATTTATACAATTAATAGATTTCTTATTTCATTTAGCTCTAAGTTAAATAACATTTATCGTGTACTCTCAATGTCTATATTTAAGCTTCATTTGATGTAGTTGTTAGGAAGCCAGAGAGAGAGATTATTTGTGTGTGGGGAGTGTACCTATGTGTAGTATGCGGATTGGTGAAGGTTATATTTATGTGTACTTTTATTATATTACAACACTGGGACTAACAATCTCGGCACACGCAGCACGGAGTTTCGTCTTAGTATCGTTTAGTGAATATGTGGTGATGTCACAGTAGTCGAGAACTCTATTATAGATGTATGGAAATAGATACATGGGCATCCTGCGAGCAAATCCTGTGTTATTATTGGGAAGAGGTAATTTGATCGGTCGCTTCCGTTTATTTGTGCAGTAGCTTTTCGGCTTGTGGGTTTTTAGGCATGAGTGTAGAATGAATAGCTGACGCACGGTGAGAACTGACACGTCTTTGTAAAGAAGCTCAGTTGAGTACCTCCTAGGTTTACCTGTCATTACTTTAAGGATCGCTCTCTGAGCTCTTTCTAATTCAATCAAGTTATATTTTAGAGCTCCACCCCATATACCAATGCAGTATTGTATAATGCTTTGGCACAGAGAAATGTAGACCAGCCGACGCACCCATAAACTTGATCCGCATCGCAACAGTTTCATTATGTAGATTAATTTCCTTACTATCTTTGCTGTTCTTGTGATGTGTTCTTTAAAGTTAAGAGTATCATCGATTATTACACCAAGATATTTAACCGATTTCACTCTACAGATGTGTTGACAGTCGCATGATGGTTTGTTTAGCGTCTTGCCTATAAAGAAGTTACACTTTGCTTTGTGGATTCTAATCTCGTTTATCTTAGGGTTGGTTCGGTAGTTGATATGAAAACCGACGAAACTAGTTTTGGTTAAGTTCAAAGTAAGTAGGTTTGCGTAAAGCCAGCGGACTATAATCTGCATTCCTAGCTCTGTCGCCGTAAACGCTTCATTCCAACTTGAGCCACTGAACAAAGCTACGGTGTCATCAGCGTAACATATGAGATTAGCATTTGGGACCTGAAGCCTGAGTATGTCATTCATGTATATTGTGAAGAGTGTTGGTGCTAAAATGCTTCCTTGGGGAACGCCAAAGCCATTTGTAAGTTCATCACTAATGTATTCCCCTATCTTGATTCGTTGTTTTCTGTTAGCCAGGTAACTACTAAACCAGTCCAAAACATTACCTCTAATGCCAAAGTTTTCTAGTTTTTTTACGAGTAGCATGGGCGAGATGGAGTCGAATGCCTTAGCTAGGTCTAAGAAGACTCCGACACAGCGTTTTCTATCCAATATAACCAGCGGCACCCATTCCCTTCTAACCGGAACACAGCAAAATTAACATTATTGCTTGGTAGTAGATATAGGCTTGGAGACAGTACTTCCCTGGATGAACTCGTAAAGAGTTCTACAAGTAACAACACTACAACTAAACACTACAATAAAAGCTTTTAGACAACCTATAAGTCATAGCAGACTCACAGGCAGTCTAAATGCTCCTCCACTACCAGTTGGCAGCGTGCCCATCATGCTAGCAGCATTGCCCCGTTGAATTGCAAAGCTTATTTGTTGAGCCAAATAAGTGCCATCATTTTGATCACGCGTCGCATCGACCAATCACTCTGATAAGTTTTGGAAAATACGATGAGCTCCCGGTCCCCACGGACCCAACGTCTCTATACCAAACGGCTCAAATATGTAACCCATACCGAGGTTAGTTTACTTGCGCCTTTTGAGTTGCTTCACCGAAGTAGCCGCGGCGCCAGCCCTCACGTTGGTTCCAGAAAGATGTGACGGCGCTAAAGTGTCTACGCAAGTAGCGTCCCACACTAAGGGCCGTCCTAACTTCCATGGAACCAGTCATGCCGTCAGCTCTTTTACCATCGTCACACATCAGAACATTCGGTTCGAGAATAGTAGCAACATTAACGCTGGTGAAAGCCCGGCGAATGATATCGTTAATGCTGGCGTGGCAGGAAATTGGACCATAAGTTTTTTTTTTCAGTAAATGATTTGGACACGTTTTGAATAGTAAACCGATATTATTACCGAAATATAGCAATCGGATCGTCCCAACTATTATTGGTTTAACCCTTTCTAGTTGAAAATGGTTACAATATTCATAGTTCATTGGTTTAATTTAAAGTTTAAAGTACATAAGGGTAAGCACACACCCGACAAGTAAATTAGTTTGCGTTGTTTGTAGGTTAATTAACTTGTTAGAACATGCGATCTATTTGTTACGCGAGATGGGAGAGTTTAATTAAACTGTTTGGCATGTTTCAACTGATTTGAAATAAAATGTATGAACTTGACAACTAAAAAAACATTGAAACTTATAAACAGCAGTTATACGTCTACCGTTGAAGAAAAGCCTCCCCCATCAGGGGTGTGTTTGCCATTATCGCTTTATAGGTGGCTGACTATAGGTGTCGCTCCATTCCGATACGATGGTTGAAGAACTAGAACAGGAATTAAAGTTATGAGTCATTGTGTCTACCATTGAAGAAAAGCCTCCCCCATCAGGGGTGTGTTTGCCATTATCGCTCTATAGGTGACTGACTATGTGTCGCTCCATCCCGATACGATGGTTGAAGAACGAGAGCAGGAATTAAAGTTATGAGTCATTGTGTCATGCTAGCTCAATTGGTTAGAGTATACCCCGGCTAAAGGGGTGGATGGACTCGAATCCCGCATATGACTATGTTTTTTTCTCTCGTAAATTTGTCATTTTGTAAGGACAGGATAATTTTATCCAACTGCACAAAAAGAGGTTTTGCGCGATAACCGACATACGCACGGGCGGAGTCGCGTCCGGAAAGCTAGTGTTGTATATAGTTTGTGGTATTTTGTAAATAAAGGCATACCGCCAGTTAAAAAAAAAGTTGAACCATTATAATAATTATAATAATAATATAATAATAATAAACCTTTTATATCATGCAAAAGGACACTTACATACATATTAATGTTTATTTAAATAGAAGTTTGATTGCATGAACCCCTCATCGGGTGAAGGTGAAGGCCTCCTCTAAAGAAAACCATGTGTCTCTCTCTTGAGCTATTTGCGGCCAACCATTAGTATAACGATATTGAATAATACTACTGCGTAACTGACATCGCAGCCTTTTCCTAGAATTATACGATGCAACGTCGGCGTCGTAGATCTAAAAGTATCACATTCAATACCACGTAGCACAGGTCGTAGCCAATGCTACAATTACGTCATGTAGTGGAATAAAAATCATTATATTCTTCTACGAATGATACAACTTCGTAGCAGACAATTACAGCCTTTCGATACAGCTAGTCGATAGGGAGTTGTGAAACATAGATTATCTCATGCTAATACACGTACACTGTATCCAAACTAATATATTTTATTGTAAAGGTGTTTGTGTGAGGGTGTGTGTGTGTGTGTGGATGTGTTTGTGTGTATATCAATTCACTCCAAATTTTAATAGATCCGTATATGTACGAGTAGATATGTCCACACTCTGCCCTATTTACCTTAAAATTTCATTTGAACTTTACATTCTATTTTCAAGTTAATTTTTTTTCGTTGTTGTATATATGCTGTCAACTGATTTTAGCTTTTTTGGAGCATACAACAAAAGCATGCCCGCGCTTTCGAAATGCTTGAAAAACAATCTTTTCTTGATGAATAGTTGACCTTTTGATCATAAAAATATAATTGAAGAAAATTTATCAAAATATAAAATGTAAAGTTTTAAATTTAGTTGCGTATGAATGCAGAGTACGTTAGGTCGGCCAGGATACGAGTTAAATGTTCGTACCCTTCAGGGTCAATTTAGTTTTTCTTTAACTACTCCGTGTTAGTGTAAGGAGTTTCTAAGTACCTTACCCTGGAGATAACTAACACTGTAATGCACTCAGTCTAACTCAATTAGAGGGCTTCCAGTCGATTCTCAATGCAGCGAATACGATACTTTTTTAAGCGCTCGTAGCGAAGTTAGCTTGGCCGTTCTGAATCGATCAGCAAAGTTAAGCAACGTCCGCCTCGGTCATGACTTGGATGGGTGAACGGTGGTGACATACTACTGAGCGCTTCCGTGCTTCGGAGGGCATGTTAAGCCGTCGGTCCCGGTTGTTGTCTTAGGATGGCAGTCGTTATAGCATTGTGGTAGGGCATTTTGCAAATGCCCGCCTGGCTAGCTACCACCCTCAAGTTGAAAATCTGTCGCCAAGCACCTAACGGTATGTTCCGGCAGCTATCCTTGAGAGCCAGTCATTTTAGGCTAGCCTGAACAACATCTTCGACCACATCATCACTTACCATCAGGTGAGATAGTGGTTAAAGACTAGCCTTTCTGCAATAAAAAAAAAAAACTAAATAATCAAAGAGTTTTTTGGGTATTGTGCAATTTTGGTTCAACATTTTTTCTTAGTGACTTAGTTTCATAGTGTCTTCTTGGATTAGTGTCTTAACTTTACTATAGATAGACTACGTTTTGCACCATGATTGACTAACTTTAAATCTACATGTATGAGCAAGCTAAAATAGTGTACGGTTAAATAAAATCGGAACTAAAATTAAAAACAAAAGTGGACCTAAATTGGTGTAAGGCTTGAGTTAAAAAATGTTGACTGACGCATCTATTAAAAATTGATGTAATTTTCTATGAAGTGTTTACTATTTCAATAATAGCTCATCTGCGTCTGTCAGTAAATATTTTAATTAAAAAAAATGTCATATAGAGTCAGGTGATAAACACGGGAGCAAAATAAACAGGGAGTATAAACCACGGATTTACATAATTAGTTTTATCTTTTTTATAGGATTGTGATGGAACTCGCACGAGGCGCCCTGATGTTAAGCGGCAACCTCTGCCTATAACAGAAGCAGTTCAATACAAGTGGTGAACTGCACTGCATCCATCACAATAAAATATACAATTGTTAAGTCTTATTTTCGTGTAATTTTCTGGGTCTCAAGGACTGATGTCGCAGCACACTGTCGGGTGATTGGCGACAGATGCACTTAAGGGTAATAGCGAGACAAGCGAGCATTAGTAAAATGCCCTTCCACCATGCGGTGAAGCTCAAGCTGACGGTGGGGATCACCGCTATCAATGCTTTAAAATACGCTTCCATTGTTTATATATTTTATTTTCCTAATACAAGAAAATAAAAACGATTTAAAGAGTTGTAACTCTATTGAAAATACTTCTAATCTCGTGGGAAGACTTATTGATTGTTGCTACCCCGTTAACTATGAGACACATAATTAATAACTATCCTACGAATAAATGACTTATCATTTATTCATAGTAACTATCAGATAATAACTAAATAAAACTGGATGTTTTTCTGAATCTGATTTTGAGTGGCCATAAAAATAAGGTTGTTTGTGTTAAAAAGTAGTAAGCATTTTGAAAAAACCTTGTATATTATGTTCTAATATTTACCGGGAATCACTTGAATAAAATTAAAGGTGTTCTTATTATGTAAATAAAATGAAAATAAAATAGCCTTTATTACTCTTCCTTTTCTAACAATTAATACATGCCTACTTCCTAAAAAACTATATTGATTAAATTTATTCTAACTTGCATTTGAATGAACGGCAATTGGGTGTTTGTGTGGAACAGCTTGTCTGTCGACAAAGGCCTCCTCTATAGATTTCTACGTATTCCTGTCTCTTGCTAAACCGGATTACCATACCGGACCAGCTATTTTCTTGAAGTCATCTTCCCATCTTTTAGTTTGTTTGCCTCTATTTATTTTTCTATCTCTTGGATACCATTCTGTTACTAACTTAGTCCATTTCTCTTTACTTTCTCTTGACATATGCCCCGTCCAACGTCATTTAAGCTGTGTGCGCATTTTTAATTTTGTTTTTATTCTTATATTACATAATATAAGAATAATATTAGCATAACCTATCGCTATCTTTCTACATACCATCTGACGAAAAGTAGATTAGACATTCGAATACTTTATCTACACAAAAGATCAAGCAAGTATTGTGTAAAGTTTTGCCATTGCTTTTCGAGCCAGCTGCCTCCTTGATTCCAAGCCATCGTAAAAACATTCTCCTTGGCGGTATACCAACTACTCTTCTGGTAATCAGAACGTAAGAGGTTAAGGAGCCCTTTTGTGCGCCCAAAGCGCAGCAATACCCTACTTATATCGACGCGTGTAGTGACATGCTGCTCAATGGTCTTGTTTTTTCCTTAGTTGCCATTTACGACATCTATCAGAGAGAAATGGAACATAGTATATCAAACTAAAATATTCCATAGCTAACATGATATTTACGCTGCAAACACTGTGATTGCAAACCGCTTGTTAATTCAAACCATTTGTATGTAAACCGCAATGGATGACTCAACACGATTTTAAACCATGCTGTCACTAAAGTGTTACATAACCCAAATTAAGTTTATACGAACTATGTATCAGTATGATAGTAATAACATTATTGTTTAATATGTTTTCATTGTGGTAGGGCATTTAGTAGTAATAATGATTGTAAAGATTTAAAGCCTAGCATCCACTTGTGTTTTCTAATAATCAACTAAATATCCACTAACAATTCTAAAGATCCATTTAATTATATAATAACATTACATTATCGAATGAAATAAAATATTCATCTATCATTGTCACTTGAATGTAATTATTTTTTTAAGGGCTCGTAGCGTTGTTTGCTTAGCTGTTCTTAACCGATCAGCTAAGTTAACCAATGTCTGCCGCGGTCATGACTTGGATGGATGCCCGCAAGTGACATTACTACGGAGCGCTTTCATGCTCGGAGGGTACGTTAAGTCGTCGGTCCCGGTTGTTGTCTTAGGGTGGCAGCCGTTACAGCAATGGAGACGGGTGGTAGGACATTTTGCGAATGCCCGTCTGGCTGGCTACTTACCATTAAGTAGAAAATCTGTCACTATGGACCTAACAGTGTATTCTGGCAGCTGTATTTGAGAAGCAGTGATTCTAGGTTAGCCTATAAAACATCTTCAACCGCATTATCACTTACCGTTAGGTGAGATTGTGGGCAAAAGCTAGCCTATTAGCAATAAAATAAACTTAAGTACCAACCATCACAGAGAAGACTTGAAGCCAATGGTGTTTCCAAAGGACTATTTGTAATTCTGTACCTATTTCAGTCTGGCCTGCTAAACTTTTCCTATTTTACGTTTTGTATGCAAAGAATAAAACAAACGGATTCTTTTTAATGACATTCGCTATTTGTTTGTCTGGCCGTGCATATTGCACTGATCTCTAGTGTAAACAAGATGAAATAAAAGAAAAAAACAAATATTCTATGTACGGTATCGATTCAAAACCCAATATTGTATCAGAAATTTATTAAAATCATTTTTCGGGAGGACTCACAGGTTGCGGCTCTGCGGAATCCCGATAAAAATTAAAAAAAATATATAAATTATTTTATTTCAGGTAAGTTACACCCATACACATATAGTTGCGTTTTATAATAACATTACAATTTAAATAATAGTGCAATCAAATTACAATTAAAATAAATACATTTCATGATTTCTATAAAACAAGTATAAATTAATTAAAAAAGTAAAAAACCCGACTGCAAAATATTTCATTTTCGTTAAGCATTTTATCGTTTCATTGAAATTAAAACTGCAAGGTATATATATTTATTGAATGGCTTTTTAAAGCTCTTCATTTTGAAATCCACTCGGTAGATTTTGAAAAAAAAATTTTTTTTTACCTCACAATATGGGGCACCTCACATTACTCTATAAGTTTGTTTCACTATTTATTTTATGTACCTAGTGTCACTAGGGTTATCAAGACGAATCTAACGATATCAGTTACATCACAATTAGTTGAGCCGTTTAGAAGTTATGGTGGAATAAAGAAACTCACAAACATACATACATACATATCACTGAAAACATAATTCTCCTTTTTTTGGGCAGTCTTGTAAAAATAAAATAAATTATTTTCAAATATGGTGTCAAAATTTTAACCAAAATGAAAGACAGTTGTCATAATCAGAGTACTAAATAAAACTTTTAATTTTATGGCTGTCGGTTCGCCACCACTTTTGATACTGGCTGTTTTTTTTATTTAAATCGATTTAAACAGAGTTACTCGTATTTAAAATATATGAAGTACTAAGCCTGAGTAGTAGTATTTTTTATGGAATAGTAGGGCAAACGAGCAGGTTGCTCACCTTGTGATCATACCATCGCCCACGTATATCCGCAATACTTAAAATTAGCTTCCATAAAGCAGCTACTGATCAACGGCACAGTTTTTTTTTTAATCCTAGCTAGAAACGCTCGATCTTTAGTCCGGCCGCTGAGAGAATGCGTTTGACAATTCGTGTTCGTATGTAGTAGTGGCTTTTAAATGTAGTAGAGCTAGGAGGATGATATTCTTCCTCCTAGTAGTAGAGCATAAGGATATAAAATCGCTTTCTCTTTTCTGTGTAGTAGAGTATACAATACGTACACCCTATTTATATATTCTTAAATGCCAGAATAATACAATCGTCTATGTTACTTTGAACTGGGGAAAAAAATATTCACCAAAACGAACTGTCAAAAGCATTCTCTCGGCGGCCGGACTATAGAAACCTTTCATAGAAAAAAATCGACCAAGTGCGAGTTGGACTCACGCACGAAGGGTTCCGTACCATTAGCTATACAACATTAGACTTCATATTTTAATCTTTTTTGGTTTAACGTGCGCGAGTCCGACTCGCTCTGGGCCAACTTTTGTATTTTTTGTTAAAGTGGCAACAGAAATACATCATCTGTGAAAATTTCAACTGTCTAGCTATCACCGTTCTTGAGATACAGCCTGGTGACAGACGGACGGACAGCGAAGTATCAGTAATAGGGTCCCGTTTTTACCCTTTGGGTACGGAACCCTAAAAAACGGTTAATTTGTGTGACTATGATGCCACAGAAAGACACATAGATATACATATTAAACTTATAACACCACCTATTCTGAGTTTAGAAATACTAAGTACCAACATTCACTATAGCTTGTTATGATATCAAAACTACGCTTCCACAGTATTCACTATTACACATTTATCTTTTTCAAATAGATGGATGAGTTTGACAATTTTATGGGGCCATATGCAAAACTTTTCATTTGGGAATCCAATTAAGTACGAGTGTGGCTGACGCGCGGCGCTTTTGACAGAACAAATGGAAAATATATATCTAGTGTTATTAGTAAAGAAACATTTATAATGTTTACACCGAGTGAAAAATATTCAGTTATTACATATTGATAAGATTAATATTTAATAATAACAAATACTTTTAAAAGTAACCTAAAAAATATTAAATAATATTTAAATAAAACACTTAAAAAAGCATAAAATTATATATCTAGTGACAATTCCGCCTAATTTTCCTGTTATCTATGTGACGTCATAAACATCACGCAGCCTAACCGGAAGAATACCCGACTAGTTTCGTTTCTAAACGAAGCATCTTCAGGAGGTCTTGACTTACCGAGCGCACGATCGATATCGATCGTGCGCTCAGGAAAACTAGGCGGAATAAATAATAGGAAAATTAGGCGGAATTGTCACTAGATATATAATTTTATGCTTTTTTAAGTGTTTTATTTAATATTTTTTAGGATACTTTTAGAAGTATTTATTATTATTAAATATGGATTTCCGCAAAGTAACGCCTGAATCTATCCGTTACCTTAAGATTAATATTCATTTTCAGAGTTGAACTAGAAATAATGTAGGTAGTGTGTTAGCGAGATGATGTCGAAATCGTTCACACTGCACAAACTCCGTGCAAAAGTCCTTTTTTTATGTTATTGTAACGGAACAAGCTCGAGGTCTACCTGACGTTAAGTGGACTAACCTCTGCCTATAACAGTTGCATTTTGTCACAAGTCACGAATTGCACTGCGCCCGTCACCTTGCGACGTAGTTGTTATGTCTCACGTGCCAATAATTTCAGACCTAGCAAAATCCAACACTGCAGTTACTAAGCAAACTCCATACAATGAAAAATGGGATGTTTCATTTTTTTTTTCTTTTTTTTTGTGCCTGATATGTTAGCCTTTCTCACCTGATGGTAAGTGATGATGTGGTCGAGGATGTTGTTCAGACTAACCTAGAGTTACTGGCTCTCAAGGACAGCTGCCGGAACACACCGTTAGGTGCTTGGCGACAGATTTTCAAATTTTGAATAAATGCGTTTTAAAATGTCGCGTTATGTCAACAATTCCAAATGCACTGATACAGTAGCTGAAAATTATTTACTATGCAATACGAAATCTTTTGAACGGTATAACATCAGTACTTCAGTACTAATATTATAAATGCGAAAGTAACTCTGTCTGTCTGTCTGTCTGTTACGCTTTCACGCCAAAACTACTGGACCGATTTGAATGAAATTTGGTATGGAAATAGTTTGAGACCCGGGAAAAAACATAGGATAGTCTTTATCCAACTGCGCAAAAAGAGGTTAATGTTTTTGGGCGATAACCGACATATAATCTGGAAGTCTTCAAGAACAGAGTAAATAGGTATCTGCTAGGCAAGCATGTTCCACCTTCGACTGCGTCGTCACTTTCCATCAGGTGAGGCAGCGGTCAAATGCTTGCTTATCTATTATAAAAAATAAAAAAAAAAATACGCGCGGGTGGAACCGCAGCCGGAAAGCTAGTAAGTGTATACATAATAAAGTTACTATCAGCGGTACAGACGCTAACAAACTGAACTTGAGCTATATAGAAAACGAGTTTAATATTTGGAAAATTTTAAAGCAATAAACGAGCGGTAATAGCTATGGACTGCCATGCCGCAGGTCCGTGGTTCGATTCCAACCGCCCCGGCTTGAGCTTCATTGCATGGTGAAGAGGAATTTTGATAATACTCGCCATGAGAAACCACCCTCAAGTAGAAATATCTGTCGTGAAGCCCCAGCGTTTTCCGGCAGCAGTCCTTCAGATTCAGTAATTCTAGGCCTAAGTACTGCGTTTACCATCCTCAACCACATCAACATTTACCAACAGCTGAGGTAGTGGTACGGGGTGGCCCATTAAAACAGGATCTATGTTGTAACCAAAATATGTTCTTCGCTAAACATGTTACAATTACATTACGGAATAAAATAAAATATTTATCTATAATTTTACTTGAAGCAGGAATGACCCAGTAGCCACAGCTAAGGATTACCGCATAGGAAATTCACGATTTGATTCTCGCTACGGGCTTGAGCTTCTCAAAACTTTGCAAACAATCTCCTGGTTACTTTGATAGCACATGGACAGCACCAGTCTCATATAGAAAATCTGTCGACAAGCACTTAACCACGTGGTCCCGGCAGCTGTACTTGAGAGCTAGTACTAAGTTACGTGTTTACCATGCATGTACAACCACATCATCACTTACCGTCACGTAAGTTAAAGGATAGCCCTGTCGGAAAAAGATTGTATTAGATAATGATCAACAATCTTTATACTATGGTCAGAGCGTTACTCAAATATAACTCCAAAGTTTACCCTGGATATAACCTACATCCACAGGTAATTCGATTTCCCCATCAAATCGAGCGAAAATCGAGATTTCCTCTTGAAAAAATCGAATAATGGCGACGTGGCACGAATAACTTATTTTGTTCGATTGTTAGTTTATTTTATCACAATAAGTTTACCTTAACAGTATATAACCCCGTTCTGTAGGGTCGCATTAAATGTCTTTTTGAATATAAAACCAACCACCCTAAAAATGCTACTAGCTATGCCAATATCACTCGGAAACAGATGTGACGTAGGCTTGTATATAAAATTGTATTAAAAAATAAATGTAAGGAAACAGCGCTGCAAAATATCAATTGATATTCCAGACACGCACCTCAATACACAATTCTATCCCATCATCAAACGAAGCATAAAAATCGATAAAAGAAAAAGAAATCCTCCCGAGATCAGAATATCAATGTGAGTATAAACTCCGAGAAGGTTCGCCTTCTCATTGCCAAAGTTTATACGTGAGGCTCTTCGTAAACAGGTAAGTACATTCTGGGTTACGTACAGCTTTTAAATCGCATTAAACTTTATTTATTTAAGAATTACGTTTAGTATTCATTTTATTTTATTACTAACGGCCCGCTCCGGCTTTGCGCGGGTATAAAACAATAATTTAAAAAAAAAAAACCATAAGGGATATATTAGGATTCTAATCGTGAAAGAAATCGATCTAGTACTTGCTAAGTTTTTTCATTACATACAAAATTAGAAATCTTTTCTCTTTATATTATTAAGTACTTTATAAGAATCTTCTGCATTAGATTTTCACTGAGAGAAGAGTCAAGACTTACTGAAGATGGTTTGTGTAGAACCAAAACGCGTTGAAAACTGTTCCGGTTGGTCTGCGTGGTGGTTCTATCACGTTACTTTAGTTTTGCTGATATGCTAGCTTTTAACTACAATCTTACCTGATGGTAAGTGATGATGCTGTCGACGGTGATAAGCAGACAAGACCTAAAGTAAGAAGCTCTCAAGGTCAGGTACCGGAACATGCAGTTAGGCGCTTGATAAATTTTATACTCTCTTTATACAAGAAGAAAATCTGTTGCCAAGCACCTAACGGTGTGTTCCGGCAGCTGTCCTTGGGAGCCAGTCATTCTAGGTTAGCCTGAACAACATCTTCGAACACATCATCACCTACCATCAGGTGAGATAGTGGTCAAAGGCTAACCTATCAGGCATAAAAAAAAATACTTGAGGGTACGTATCTAGCCAAATCTGCCTAATTTCCTGACCCACCAAGAAATATTGGCGAAATTATAACCTAATAAAATATATTTAATAATGTATTTTATTAAACTTAATTCTTAATCGACGTCTGTATTCTCCCTTACTTATTCCCTTACCTACCAAAACGACAGTGACAATAACGGTGATAGTGACAGAAGTGACAGTTCGGACGGAGAAATTCTGACTGACAGCTGCGACGCAAACGTCTCAACGCCAGTTACGTGCTGCTGAGGCCCGCGCTCGACGCTGTGCACAATCGTGACTCCCAGACGAAGAACTTCAAATAAGTTCGAAACTGGTCGGAGCAATATCCGGTAAATATTACGCGAGTCCTAGCCGGTTACTAAATAATAGTCATTATTATACTCGTACTTCTCACTTACTCACTATTTCTATCTATAGTGTACAAGTGAGAGGTAATATTAGCTGTGCCATTTTGGATCGTTTCTTTACTAAGTCATGTCAGGCCTGGCTTACTCCGCATGTACTAAGCTACTGGTACATCGGAGTATACGTCCGGATGGGATTATTGTACGGTGCGTGCCGCGTCAGAAGAGATCAGAGTTATACGTGGCAATGCGATAGAAAGAGAGACGCCTTGTAGGTGAATATAAATATTAGGAGCTCCTTTGCGAGCTGATGTGCACTTTATTGCTTCGTAGTCGCTTATTTATTGGAATGGCTTTATGGACTTTTTTCACTTTATTACTTTTTTTTTTACCTTATGGTCCTTTTTATTCTGTGACCGGATTATAATTAATGTTTTATTTTTTATATTTGTTATTATTTAGAATGGATATCCGCTCATCACTTATCTAATATCTGAATTTATCACTTTTTTACTTCACTTCTAGGTTATCAGCGTCACTCATCTTAAGAACACCCCTACAACATAGAACGTAAGTTGCTATTCAATTTAAACTTTAAATCTTGAGCTTAAAAGTTAATCTTAGTATGATAAGATATTCTATTTTCCAAATTAGATTTTCCATAATTACACACGACGTATTGAAGTAAATTTAATTGAACTCAAGAATAATTGAAGTTATAAAGTTGTGTACGTCGTTACTTCATTTCAAACCAAAGCTTCAAAGTAGTTTTTGGGAGTTTACCTCGAGCTCAATTTTTGAATAAGTTGTTTGCGGTAAAAGTTTACATACAATTTTAGGAATTCCTTATTCAAATCATATAACAAGCGGTTTGTAATTAGATTCAGTAAAACATTATCGCTCGGTTAAACTCATACGGCTTTTTTGAGTACTTTACATTTACTAATTGGTTTGCATGTTGCATGCACTATGAAACTTTTGCGACATGGTGTAAAAATCCATCCAGTCGCTACCACCACCGCTGCTGCCTTGCAAACTCGTTTTGTGGTCGCGGGAAGTGCCTAAAGATTTGGCTCAAAGTATAATTTATAAAGTTCTTTAAAAAAAAGTACTTAAGTACAATGTGATACGTCACTAATGGCGAAGCCCAAAGAATCAGATATTCTGAATTTAGTACTTGTGTTTTTTTATAAAGTATACCTGATATAGTATGTTAAGCAATCCTTTGACTACTATCTCACCTGAAGGTAGACGATGATGTGGTCGAAGATGTTGTTCAGGCTGACCTAGAATTACTGGCTCTCACAGACCACACCGTTAGATGCTTGGCGACATGTTTTCTACTTGATGGTGGTAGTTAGCCAGGCGGGGATTCGCAAAATGCCTTACCACCATGCTATAACGAATCCCATCCGTAATCAAAAACCAGGACCGACGGCTTAACATTACCTGCGAAGCACGGAAGCGCTCAGTAGTAATGCCACTAGTGGTCATCAATCCAAGTCATGCTGCGGCGGATGTTGCTTAACTTAGCGTTTAAGAACGGCTAAGGAAACTTCATTACGAGCGCTTCAAAATAATCAAGAAACATGCGACAAACACTATCTAGTTCTAGACGTAAATATCCTTTGCGTTGGGATGACGTCATCACTATCTACAGAAAGGCTACTATTGTCCCTTGCTATCTTGAATTCTGAAAGGATTTCCAGTCTGCCTATTTCTGTCTATATCGCAACCAGTTAAGGCGAATCTCCAATCTCAAGGGAGAAAATACACAGGCTTTGTGGGGAAAATAGTCTGACGAAATATTTTTTTCTATTTACTTTGAAATTGTGCCCGTGAGAAGGACTGGTATTAAGTGAAGCTAGTATTGATACAATTTGTTTGGACTAGTCACTGAAAAAAGTATTGATATTTTTTTATGTAATTGTGAAGGAGCAAACTCGCAGCTAACCTGATGTTAAGCGGATTAATCTCTGTTTACAACAGAAGTATGTTGTAACAAGTCGCGAATCGCACTGCGTCCGTCACCCTAAGACATACAGTTGTTGAGTCTCATGTACCTGTAAAGTTTCACTGGATCTCAAAGACTTCTGCCGTAAAACAGCTTGAAATTTGCTTGGTGACAGATTTTCAACTTGAGGGTGGTAGCTAGCCAGGCGAGGAATTGCAAAATACCCTTCCACCATGTGGTAAAGCTATAGCCGGCGGTGGGATCGAACCAGGGACTTGCGGTTCGGCAGTCCATAGATATTAGCGCTCGGCCATCATTGCTTCAAATAAAAAATTGTTACTAACTATATTTTGCTTTATTGTGGTATAGAAGGGCATTGTGAATGCCGGCCTGGCTAACAACACCCACAAATCTGTAGCGTAGCACCTCAAAAGCGTGTTCCCGGAGTCCTAAGAGCCAGTACTCTTTTAAGGTTTAAACTGCTATAACATCTTTAGCCCATATCGTCACTTACCAGAAATAAGAGAGTGGTCAAAAACTAACCTCCTGTTTAAATTGATTGATAATGATATATTTGAAAAAGCCTGTTTCATACTGTGAATTATTTCTATTAATACCTGGAGGTTTGGTGATCGCAGTGTATGGTGGCAGTTCTTCAGATGGCGCTGCTGCTCACCTTCTGGTATTTTACCAGTTTTTTTGTAGATTAGCCTGAACAACATCTTCGACCACATCATCACTTACCATCAGGTGAGATAGTGGTCAAAGGCTAACCTATCATGCATTTAAAAAACCCTTTGTCACCTCTTACGACTTCCATGCAAGATACCGGGAGACTGTATATTGTATCATTTTGATATGTTTACAACTTTATTATTTCTAATTTTATTATTCTAAAACGTTTTTGGCCAACTACAAGTAATCCTAGTTATAAGAATCCTTGTCATTTAAGAACTACAATATTTAATAACTAAGGTCTCTTTGCCAAAAGTCTATCGAAGCAGTAGTGTACAAAAACTACTTTATGTAGGCGTAAAAGGTACTGTAGCAAGAGATATTACTGGATAAATGAGACATAACATCTAATCTGCCGTTGACAAGCACAGTGCAGTGTCAAGCAGAACGAGAACGGTGAGATTGCATCTGCATGTATTGGACATACTTCTCGATTAACATCAGGGGATGACTTGGCCATCGCATCAATCCATAATAATAAAAGAGCTCAATAGGTATCGATACCACAAACTTATGTTTCAAACTCTAACCGGAAATGAAAGAGCAAATACGACCTAAAAGAGACTTGTATTTTGTCATGTGTTATTTTACGCCTGAGCGAATAGTCTTTGATTGGTAATGGAATGACAATATTATCACTGCCGCTCCAATTAGAGATTATAGACTTTTTACGCTGAACGTATTATTGAAGTGTTGCCAGTTTTAATTGGCAGCTGTCAATTTGATTCTAATTGATATTCATTAAAAGTTTCATAAGAATCACTCAGAATTTAACGGGTATATGTTATTTCTAGCAACGTAAAACGTAAGTTTGGCTTATATAATCTGCTGGAATATGAAACTTGAAGTTATTATCAAATCAATACTGGGACAAACTTTTTTTAGAACGCGCGTATAAAATTCATCTTTTTTATGTTTTGTTTCTAGAGAAAGGGAGTATTTTTATTTTCTTTCCTTTTTAAATGTTAAACCTATCTATTATTACTGTCAAAATTATGATATGATGTCAACCAATAAAACTTCTTCAATTATTTTGTGACTATATAATATATTGAATGGAGCTTTTGTTTCTGTTAAAACATTGAACTTAAGCATGATACAACATGATAATTTCAGTGTTAGATAGTAATACCAAAAATATTCTTTCATGCAGTGGGCCAATATTGTATTGAAATTTATAGCGAGCAAGTCTCGCGGCGGCTGGAGCAGCACGGCAGCACTTACCCGTAAAATTGGACTATCTTTACAATCCAGCGGAAAGTGCACTATATTTTTACCATTTTTCTGAGATAAATGTGTATGTAAGTATCATTTTCTAAACTATTCAAACGTAAAAATCTAAACAGCTGTCATGATAATTACCGTGTAATCATTTTGAGTTTTTTTGAGTTTTCGATTTTGTATTTGTTTCTAGCACCATGTACTTACCTCTCACAGGACATCACTTCATATTAGGTATCCAAAATGCTAAGAAAAGCGATCGAGATTACTTAATATCGAAAATTCATCTTTCAAATGACGAGAACTTGGAAACCGCCCAGGAGGCAAAGTGGGGTTATAAAGTTCAAGATCTGACATCGTTAGTATTGTCTATGGAGATTTAAATCTAAACACGTGAAATAAAGTTGTTTGACCGTGTCGTCTGGTAAAGAATCGACCTTATAAGCTTAAGGTTACTTTTCAGTTACTCGTGATCATGGCGCTCGCAATCGTGCTGTAATATCGAAAGCAGAAAAAAATATTTTAAAAATTCACAGCGCTGACTTCTAAAATTGAAGGTATAACTTGTTGAAATGGTAAAATGTTGATTCAAAACATTATGATGGTCCGAATACCGGATGTTTATACATACTTTTCAGTGATGCAAGTCTACTATATAAGTGATCTACTTCATTTCATAATGCATACCTACTGCTTAAAAGATTTCCTGTTCTTGAGAGCCAGTAATTCTAGGTTAGCTTGAACAACATCTTCGACCACATCATCAATTAGGTGAGATAGTGGTCAAAGGTTAACCTATCGGGCATTAAAAAAAACATTGTCATTCGCCTAAAATACTGTTCACCATCGAAAAGAGTTCCAATTACCATTAACATGGGGGCATATTCTACTAAACAAAAAAGGGTCATCAGAAACAATTCATGCATATATGGCGGAGTAATCGCATAATAAACAAAAAAAACTGCCTTAGTTTTAGGAAGTTGGTTAAAATCAATCAAAGTTATGATAAAATAATCGTTTCTTCAAGTTAACTTTCTTCAAACATTTGCATTAAAATAATTGATGTCTAACAAATAACAGCGGCAAGCAAATGTAATATTCTTTTATAACTGGAAGAAAGTTCTGTTAAACCCAAGGCGAGGAAGAGTGCGAACGTCCTCACGACGTCATTACCAAGTTTTATCTCACAGCTCACAGTTGAGAGAGTTCCTCGTCACTAATTACGATATTATGCAAAACCGAGACTTTTTTCAACCAATTAGGCTTTTCTGATTTCTTGGCGGCTTAAAATTTGCCTTCGGGGAAAGTTATGGGGCCTTTGATAAGTTTTAATATATTTTCCATTTCGTGCTTGGTAATTGATACGCAATGAGGGTTCTAATAATATTTTATCACTCCTATACCTACATAAAGTTAAATAATGTGACTCCATCGGGAGATCGTTCGCTTAGCCGCTAGATTAGATGGGTGGGTCACCCAGAGGTTACCTCTTAACACCGGGTGGACCTCGAACATAACCTGTAGTAGAGGACCAGGTCAAGATTTTTGCATCTAATGTGCACCAATACTCAATTTTCTTTGACGTGAGTAGGGTATGCTCATAATATGGCAAGATTTTTCCACAGCGATGTGATTTCTAACCCTGTTCTCAATACTAGAATATGTTCCTAAAGCAGGTCAAATGTTCTTATGTTAAGTGGATCACGTCATGTTCGTTTTCTGGAGGGGTAGATAAATACCACAATATCCACTGGTTTCACTTAATTTAATTTCTTAAGGGTGGCCACGCACCTTTCCATACAACTGTCGGGTATATGTCCTTAATCCCACATTAAGGACATATACCCGCCAGCCAGAATGTGAACTTTCATATAAACGAAACTTGTTATTAAAAAAAAACTCGCATGTAAATATAGTGTATTATTAGACCTATCGTTTCTGGCTTAAATCCTTTTTCTTTTGGACTATAATTATTTTTTTTATTATATAGCGTTTAGTATATAGCACCTGTTTTTAGGAGTTTGAGCCAGTTATTCGTAGCTCCAGATTTATTTAAAAAGTATAGTACACATGTATACATAACTTCCCATTATAGAAAGTTCATTATATTCCCCATGTTTGTGGTGCAATTATTACCGTAGTGATTACTTAGGTAAAAAATCATTGAGTTTTATTCGCTATTATTAAAATGAGATTGGAGCTGCGTTTTGTATGGGGTATAAATCATTTTAATTACAAAAGCTTTTTACAGCTTTGTCACATTATTAACCTAATTATATTCATCTTCAATAATGCAATGTTACTCATTATTCATAATTTTCCGATGAATAATACAAAGCGGAAGCAGCAGAGAATAATGAAAAACGAACGATCAATTTCCTGTGTTTTCATTTAAATTAAGTCAGAGTTTAATGAAATTGTTTATTGTGTCCTTACTCGTATGTCTACATATTATAAGTCTGATATTACATTAATTACGGCAATCATTCGCTCTCGCTTGCACATTATAGATAGCAATAGTGTGCAAATGAGAGGTAACGATTTTACGCCATTTTAGATTTTTTCTTTATTAAATTGAGTGAAATCAAAATAATATTTTATATTATCACCTGGTTCAACACCCTCCAGTAGAAAACCTGTCGCCAAACACCTGACGACTCACGGTCTCCAAGGTTTCGTTCAAACGAGACTTTTTAGTTGAGCGCTTTACGAGCGCCTTTTAATATCATATTGACCGATAAAAAACTCCCGGTGCCAAAAAGCACCTGTATGAGAACACACACAGAAGGTCATATAGTCTATTTCAAATATACACAAAATGAAAAAAACGTACATTGCTTAAGGACTAGTCTATGGAACGGTGCATCGGTTACATATGGTTTGACGTGGTTACCTTTACATGATTCTGCATATTATGTGGCGATACGCTTGAATTTAGGTACAGTTTTCCATATAAATGTATTCCTCAATTATTTTCCTCGATAATACATCTAAAGCAATTATTTTTGCATATAGACACCTCTGTCATTTCCTTTTGAGATTAAATATAATGACCACTATAAAATGCTTTGATACCCTTACTTCTTTTACCAAAAATTGTAAACGAACACCAAATGTAGTTAATGATCACCAAATGTAGTAAATGATCACTAAAGTCATATTTAGGTGTGACGACGAGCGAGGTGCCGCTGCAGTGGCCGGCGATGCGCCAGGAGAATTATAGCAAAAAATGCTGTTTTAATTTTGGTGATCATTAACTATATTTGTCTAGTAAAATATGTTACTATATCTGGTGCTTTATCAAGGGACCACAAGACGAATTTGTTTTTTTTAACCTTAACAAAAATGACAGAGCCGAGATATACTCTTTCTTACAATTTTAATGCTGAATAACAATTGAATCGGCTCGATTTTGAAGGAGACAACTGAAGACTCTCACTCTCACGCTCCCTCTCGTTTGCGTTCTTCCTATTCATCGCAGGCCTTATTTTCTCTTAACTTCATGATGCACCACATGACGTACGGCACAAAGTACAGTATACACATATTGTAGTAGACTTAGACTAGACTTAGAGTAGATTCGGAGCCCTCAGCACCTCGAAAAACAGCAAAGAGTCCCACTCCTAGTCAGAGGCGAAGAAGAGCCGGGGCTAGACTGCATAACACTGGTGCTTTAACCCCACATCACTATAATAATGATGTGAGAATATAGAAAGATTAAGATTGTAGTAGACGATTAGATTGGATTGAAAGTAGACGCGTTGATGAGCTCACTATTAACTGGTAAGTTTTGCAAACTGAGGCATTGACCAGCGAATCTATACATTTGAGTGTTATATTTATTTTATACCTGATAGTTTAGTCTTCGACCACTATCTCGCCTAATGGTTAGTGATGATGTGGTCGAAGATGTTGTTCAAGCTAACCTAGAATTACTAGATCTCAAGGACAAGTGCCGCAACACACCGTTAGGTGCTTGGTTACAGGTTTTCTACTTGGGAGTGGTAGCTATCCAGGCGGGCATTTGCCGTTATCCTAAGATAAGAACATCGGGACCGACGGCTATTCAAAGACAACAACCTAGGGACTGATGGCTTAATATGTCCTCCGAAGCACAGAAGCGCTTAGTAGTAATGTCGCTAACGGTCACCCATCCAAGTCTTAGCCGATCGGTTAAGATCGGCTAAGCATACTTCGTTGTGACCGCTTCAAAAGTAATTGGGCTCAACTGGGCTAAAGAACTTGTGGTAGTCATCTCCAAAAATATATCTTATTTTTGTTATTAAATTTAAGTATATATTTCTTTCAAAAAACGTCTGAAAGTATTAATGGTATAATATAAAGCAAATGAATTATCAGACATAGCTAGTTCTATATAAAAGGAAATTTTCTTTTATCAAGAGTCATGACTACAGATTGTATCTACAAAGCTTTTGCGAACAAAGAAATAGGAAACATCGCTCAGTTAGCGAGCTTTTTGATTAATTATAATAATGTTCTCATTAAAGAACCCAAAATACTATTCAAAATATTTCGGTAAAATTCTCGAGAGAAAACAGTGAAGGTAAACCTAATTTTATAACGTAGTAATAATAAGGTATCGCTTCAATTAAGTGTGTACATGGGTATATGTTAGGTTAGTAATGTATGGATATATGTAAGGGTGTATGTTAGGATAGTAACTGGCAATATCTATTTAAGTATACTCGTAATTATGGCCTGGTGTTTCGAAACGTGCCACGAGCTTGAACTTCACAAAGGGTTTTTTTCAAACGCTTGTATATATAGCTGCCACCTAGTAGAAAATATATTATATGGTTTATAACCTCTTCAAGCAGCTGTGCTGTAAGATACACTTAGGACTCTATGTTTGGACCTATTATAATATCTTTCGATCTCATCATCACCTTTTGACAGCTGAGATAAAAGTCAAATGCTTGACTAATAAGATGAACCCATGTTTTTTACCTATCAATACATTTCTTGCAAAAGCTTGTATATGGCCGATACCTGTATTTTAAAAGCTTCTTTTATTTTTTTTTTGTTTTCAATTTTCCGAGTTGGTTTTAGTAAGCTGCTAGCCAAATTTACACCTAGAAAACTGGTCTGTTTTATTATTTTTCTTACATACCATGGAGTTAAAAATACGACTCGCATAAACAGCTTACTTTAACGGTGTTCGTGCGATAGTGTCATATAATATTACGGGTGGATTTCATAATCTATGGTTATTTAATTTGCGGATAACTTTAATTTCCGTATGGCTTATGGGCTTTTATTATATACTTAGCAAATTTTTATTGATAGCCTAGCCTTTGACCACTTTCTCACCTGATAACAAATGATTATATGGGCAAAGATGTTGTTCAGGCTATCCCAGAAATACTGTCTCTTAAAGACAGCTGATCGGGTAAACAAACTGCGCTACAAGCACATTAAAATTTAGCTTTTGCTATCATAGAAATCAAACCTTGTAGCCGATAAAAAGTCTTGAAAGAAAGAAAACTCTTGTATTTGATGCCGTATCAGCGAGATCGTCCACTGCTGAACACAGCCTCCATTCAGAGGGTGGGTTTGTTACACAGAAAAGAGTATTTTATATCTCTATGGTTTGTTATAATCTCCACGCTAGGTGTGCTATAACCGCCTAGGGGACTGCGGTGCTTCAGAAGGCGCTGTTGCCCACTTACTGGTATTTTATTTTCATCGTCTCTTACGAATCTTACACGAAGATATGGAGATAATTCTGGCTCGGCACCTCTCGGTCGTGTATTTCGAAGCATTCGTAGCGTAGATTGCTTAGCCGTTCTTAACCGATCAGCTAAGTTAAGTAACGTCCGGTGCGGTCATGACTTGGATGGGTGACCGCTAGTGACATTACTTCTGCGCGTGCACGCATTGGCGTTGCTTCGGAGGGCATGTTAAGCCGTTGGTCCCGGTTTTTGTCTTTGGATGGCAGTCGTTACAGCATGGTGGTAGGACATTTTGCGAATGCCCGCCTGGTCATCTACTACCTTCAAGTAGAACATCTGTCTCCAAGCACCTAATGGTGTGTTCCGGTAGCTGTTCTTGAGAGCCAGTAATTCTAGGTTAGCCTGAACAACATCTTCGACCACATCGTTACTTACGGTACTGAATAGATTCAGGCGTTACTTTGCGGAAATCCATATTTAATAATAACAAATTTAATATATTTTTAAAAGTATATGAAAATATATATCTAGTGATCATTCGCCTAGTTTTCCTGTTATCTACGTGACGTCACAAACGCCGCGCAGCCTAACCGGAAGAATATTCGACTAGTTTCGCTTCTAAACGAAGCATCTTCAGGAGGTCTTGACTATTGACTTGAATATTTTTATTTTTTTTTAAGTTTCATTAAAATGTTATTTTATGTTTTTTTAAGATACTTTTAAAAATTTATTTGTTATTATCATCACTTACCATCAGGTGAGCTAGTGGTCAAAGGGGGCTAGCCTTTGATCGGGTAAAAAAAAAAACATATGTACTTGCCCTGTAAGTATGTGTTTAATAATATTTACATAAATATTATTTTCAATACTTTTAAAGGACAAGTTCTGAATTAAATCCGGTAAAATCTTTAGTTACCATCATTGCACACTTAACGCCAATGAGATTAAAACCAAGATAAAGCATTTCTGGCACTCTTGGCGAAGTTAGGTTCATAAACTTGAAAACGAAACTGAATTAAATCAAGGTAAAGTCCCAAACTCAGGAACTTAATTTTAATAACTAAGTTTTCAAATAATGATGATACTTTCGTCGGTACTCAAATATATATTAAGGAGGAAACAAGTTTTAATAAGATTTGAGAAACCAAGAGCGAGTTAAGATTTAAATTTGATTTTGGTATTTGCGTATAAATTTTGTGTGTCTCATTACATGCTCTTCGTGAGGTTCTTGTTTCTAAACTCGTTGCTTTTTTACACGACTTCCCAATAAAGGAGTGTTATGTTTTCAGGGTTTATATACATACTTCATTTTGATACCCCAAACAATAGGTTTGGGAGAAAAAAAAACTCGCTTTATGGCGTTGTAAATCCACCTATTTGTATTTTTTTTTACATCTTGTGTACCTAATTTTACCTGCGCTATCAAGACAAATTCAAATTCAAATTCAAATTCAAATTCAAATTCATTTATTGCATACGACTGTAGGTTGTACAAAGCTCTTAAAGTTAAAATTTACCATATACAATCTACCTCATAAAGAGGTGTGCAACATGTTCAAAAAGACCTATAAATTTTTAAATGCTTCAAAATTATACATATTAACGATTTAATTTATTAATTGTTTTACATTACATAATTTAATCATTATAATTCAATTATTTACTTAATATTCATTAATTAACTAAACGAAATAAGTGTACTTATCTTAATAAGAAAAAAAAAATAATGAAATTGTCAAATTAATGCGATTATATTAGTTAGATGTCATAAGTAATACAACACAATTCAAATGGTACAATGTCAATAATTACGGACGTAAATTTTTACACCTTTCACAATAACAATTTATGTCCAAAGTATATTTTCATGTTTATTTAAATTTAAAATATTCATCAACGCTGTAGAAACAATTGCTTAGCAACCAGGATTTTAATGTTTGCTTAAATTTAGTCTTATTTAATTTTTTTATGTCATTAGGTAATTTATTATAAATCTTAATTGCCATAACATAAGCGTTATTTTTATACAACTGTAATCTACAACATGGAAGATAAAGTCTATCTCGGTGCCTAGTTTGTTTTTGCAACATGTCACAATGCTTGTCAAAAAGCTCTGGGTGATCCTGAACAAATTTACAAACTTCCATTATGTACATGCAAGGTAATGGAAGGATATTGTATTCTTTGAAAATAGGCCGACAGCTATCCGTAGACCAGGCCCCACATATTGAGCGTACGCATTTTTTTTGTACGATAAAAGCCCTATTAATGTCGACCGAGTTACCCCACAACAGTAGTCCGTACGACAAAACCGAGGATACGTAGCCGTGATACGCGCATAGAGCAGATTCTTTCGACACCGAGAGCCTTAGTTGTCGTATAGCATACACGAAACGGTCAAGTCTGCCACAAACGTTATCTATATGAAATTTCCATGAGCAGTTCTTGTCAATTGTTATTCCTAAAAACTTACATGTATTTACTTGTACCACTTGCATTTTTTGGAATTGAATATTTAGAGTATCTTCTTTAGCGCAATATGTGTGAAATTGTATAATGTTAGTTTTATCAATATTAATTTTTAACTTATTTTGATTTAGCCAATGTGTTAAATTATATATAGTACTGTTAATATCTAATTTAAGTTGCTCATTATTTTTGGATTGGATGACAACAGTGGTATCATCAGCATATAGAATACACTGATGTCTGGTGACGTTAGGAATATCATTTATGTAAGTTATGAAGATAAATGGCCCCAAAATGCTACCTTGAGGTACACCTGATCGATTTACTTGCAGTTCTGACCTGTATATTTTTTTATGTCCTTTTACTATTCTAGAAACCTCAGTGCACTGTTTCCTATTTTCTAAATAGCTTTTAACCAATTTTGAGCGTTTCCTCTGATTCCATACATATTTAGCTTTTTAAGTGCTATACTATGATCTACTAAATCGAACGCTTTAGTCATATCTATGAATATAGCCGCTACTTTTTCTCTATTATTAAGACTGTTTGTTATGGATTTAATTAGATTGAAACATGCCAATGTTGTAGAGCTATTTTTTGTAAACTGTTCTGGACACAAGATCTTATTTTTTGCCATAAACTCATTTAATCGGGCAAGAATAGCTTTCTCGAAAATTTTTGACAGTACCGGATTTAATGTAATTGGTCTATAATTATTCATGTCATTTCGATGTCCTTTTTTGTGCAGTGGTTTAACAACCGATATTTTTAATGCTTCGGGAAAACACCCCTCTTCAAAGGATAAATTTATTAAATGACTGAGGTGTGCACAGAAGTGATACCCACACTGTTTTATTATGTTAGTGTTAATATTGTCATACCCAACTGAATTAGTGTTATTTAATGATTTAATAATATTTAATACTTCTGTTTTGTCAGTTGGTTTTAAAAATATTGAATTTATTGGATTTTTATTAATTGTATTGAAGATGTCGTCGGCATAAAATTGACTTACCGTATTATTATTATCTATAGCTAAATTAATGAAATAATTATTAAATAAATTACATATTGTATTAGGATCATTAATAGTCAAATTATTTAATTCAATAGTATTTATTTGGTCACAAATTCTGTTATCATCGACAATATTGTTACGTATTACATTCCAAACAGCTTTCCCTTTATTTTTGTTGTTATTTATATATTTCGTGTTCTGTATTTGTTGTGATTTCTTTATGCATTTTTGTAAAATTTTATTGTATGACTTGTATATTTTAACATTGTTTTTTTTATTGTCCTTTAAGTAAATGCTATTCAAATAGTAAAGCCGCTTTCGTACACATGACTTTTTTATCCCTTTTGTCATCCATTGGAATTTCTGAATGTTATTATTTTTAATTTTTATTTTGTAAGCCGGAAAACATAAATTATAAAACAATAAAATCGTAGAATGAAATTCATTAAATGCTTTGTTGAGAGTAGTTTGATCATATATTTCAGAAAATTTTAATGCAGCAATACATTCACAAAACTTTTTAATATTTTCTTTCGAATAGTCTCTTCTAGTTTCAAACCAATCAGGACAAGTGATTTTGGCTTTTACCTCCATCGAGGCAGTTTGTGCAGTCTCGTGATCTGATAGGGCTAAGTAATGAACTCCTGCCTTAACTTTATGCTTTATGTTTGTTACAATCAGATCAATGCATGCCATTTTTCGTGTTGGAACTTTAATCACAGATTCATAATTGTAGTTTTGGAAAATAGTTTTTAATATATTGGTCCTTGGACTAGATTCAAGTAAATTAATGTTCCAATCTCCACTTAAAATTACTTTTTTATTTTTATATTTTATGGCAATATATTTTAATAGATCTTCGAAGAGTTTTAGAAAGAGGGTTGCATCATATGTCGGTACCCTATAAATGCAAATAATAATTAAGTTATGTGATAATAACTCTATTCCACATGCTTCTAACTTAGTTATTGTTGCTAATGAAATGATATACCATACATTAAAATCGGTTAAGCCGTTTAGAACTTATTGTCGAATGAAGAAACTCTCAAATATTCTTACTCTTAAGTACACTAGTAGTACCTACATAAGAAACAAAAAAAACTGGCGGATTTTCAACGCCATATTGCGATAAAACATTTTTTTTTATCTCCCAAACCCATCGAGTGAGTTATCCAAATTAAGGGGGATGAAACGATATTTTTAAATATAAACTCTTTTGCAAAAAAAACGGGCACTTTACATTTTTTTCTCTACTGCAATGAAGAAAAACAAGAAATAGGTTTTGTTAATTTGACGATGTATTGGCATGTTTTTTGAATCATCCTGGCATGATTCTTTACGTTCCAAATTTAAAATTTGAAATTATTAAAATAAAAATAATGATTATTGTGGATTATTCTAAAATTGCTTTACTAATGGCGCGAATTGCTGAAACGATTTTTAACTGATTACGATATTTTAAAACTTTTTGGATATTTTCTGCAAATTAAACAATTAATCTTTCTTTTTACATTAAATACCACTTTTTGATATGAGTGATAAAGCGATAAGGGCTGGTAAAATTATAGCCCTACTTGAAGAAGGTTGTTCGCAAACTTACGTGTCTCAGCGGCTAAATGTGAGTCGTTCAACTGTCTAGAGGACTTGGCAACGGTATCAAGAGACTGGTTCGGTCAAAAGAAGATCCGGTTCGGGAAGAAAACGATGCCCAGAACCAAGAGATGAGCGCTTTTTGGTGAGTCCTGACTCACCAAAATTTTGCGTAATCGTAAGGCGTCAAGTGTGGGCCTGAAGAAGAGCCTTGAAGACGTAAGAGGAGTAGAAGTTAGCTTGTGGACGGTCAGGAGGAGGCTTTTGGCTGCCAATATCAAGAGTTACCGCCCAGCTCAGGGCCCTAAATTACTCCGTGAGCACCGTGTTGCTCGACTTCAGTTTGCTCGGAACTGTGCTTCATGGACTCTGGAGGACTGGAATAAAGTATTGTTTTCTGATGAAGCTAGAATCTCTTTGTGTGGAGAGGACCGACGCCGGCGAGTGCTGCGAAGAGCAAGGGAACGCTATGCGGAAGTGTGTTTCGAAAAAATCACTCCTTATGGCGGAGGCTCCGTTATGTTTTGGGCAGCAATTAATTCGACGGAGCGTACGGAGTTAGTTTTCATAGAAAATGGAACATTAAATGCACACAGGTACATAATAGAAGTCCTAATTTCATATGCACAATCCACATTGACTGCACTTGGGGAAGATTCCATTTTTATGGACGATAATGCTCGCCCGCAGCGTTCTGGCGACGTGGAAGCGTACTTGTAAGAAGTTGGGATCCGTCATCTTTATTCTGAATCGATCAGCAAAGTTAAGCAACGTCCGCCACGGTCATGATTTGGATGGGTGACCGCTGGTGACATTACTACTGAGCGCTTCCGTGCTTCGGAGGGCACGTTAAGCCGTCGGTCCCGGTTGTTGTCTTAGGATAGCAGTCGTTACAGCATGGTGGTAGGGCACTTTGCAAATGCCCGCCTGGCTAGCTACTACCCTCAAGTTGAAAATCTGTCGCCAAGCACCTGACGGTGTGTTCCGGCAGCTGTCCTTGAGAGCCAGTAACTCTAGGTTAGTCTGAACAACATCCTCGACCACATCATCACTTACCATCAGGTGAAATAGTGGTCAAGGCTAACGTATCAGGCATTAAAAAAAAAAAAAAAAAAAATTTCTAGTACTGAAAAAAGGCATTCTAGGATCCAATATTCTTTTTTACTTTATAAATTTTCATATATAATAATAATGATTATAATCTTCTTTCTGCAGTCCTAACCGCTGGTAGCTTGGGCCCTGCCCCGCTGCCGATGGCATCCTAGTTTTAATTTTTTTATAATATTATTTTTTTTACATATGAATATTGTAAAAAAAAAATATGTTGTAAAATAAATGACGTGAATAATAATAATAATAAAGATTTTATTTCAGACAACATTGATCCATTTTCGTTTGTAAATAACTTATGTGTAGAGGTTAAATTATTACATTAATAATTATACGTCATATTAAATTATTGTTTTATAAATTTATTTTGATGTCAACTAATGTCATAATTTATAAATAGAGTAAAAGCAGTGTTTAATTTGTAAAGTTCGCAATATGGTGTCGTAGAATTGGACAGTCGTATTTATTTGCGACGACGGACAGGATTCTGTTGGTGCTGGCGCGCACTCTGCACGGCAGTGATGCTACCTTCTTGCGCATTATGGCGGCAAACGCGTCAGCTCGCGCTTCCATGAACATTTTAGAAGCGCTGCAGAAACGTGGCATATATTTCTCAATCCTCTGATCATGGCAGTAAAACGTAACATTTTTAGTGATTTTCAGTCATAGAGATCAGAGGTTAGTCCGCTTAACATCAGTTGGGCTCTATATTGTTCTGCCACAATAACATTGAAAAAAAAGTTCGATACGTGTGGGTCACAGAATCTCATACTGATTCCACAAAAAAAACGGTGAGTCAGCCAGTTAACTACAAAATAGTATTCGAAAAAAAATGTATAAGTAGTGTTGTTGGTATATTGAAATTTCAGTCCACTACAAATCAGTCGCCGTGAAAAGAACAACAACCGCGTTATTACTAAGAGTCACGTGAATAATCTATAAAGCGTACAGTCGCGCGGAAAATACAAACCATTTTTAAACGGAATTCAGACTCGTATTAACCTAACCAATTCAGTTGGTTGATACTCCTTTAGTATAAACCAACCGAATTGGATTGGTTAATACTTGCCTTGTTGGATAAAATACCCAGAGGTATTGTTGCAAAAATGGAACCGACTTCAACACCCAAAAGTGTGAAATAACTTGTTGAAGTCGGTACGGTGATAGTTCAAAAGTACCTATTATCACAATATTGTGCGCATGGTACCGACTTCGACAAGATATTTCACACTTTTGGGTGTTGAAGTCGATTCCATTTTTGGTAAAAAAAAATTTTTTCACTCTTTTTTGTGATCCTTGCTACTTACGGGATCGATTGTCATTCATTGTCAACGACTATATTTCAGATATAAGAGTGGAACTCAAAAACGGCTTGACCGATTTTGATGAAATTTAAAATGGACCAAACGACAAGCATTGCTTTCAAACAAAAAAGATTTTTTTAAATCGGTTCACCCAGTCAAGAGTTCCAAGGTAACAAACATAAAAAAACAGACGAATATAGACGAAATAAAAACCTCCTCCTTTTTTGGAAGTCGGTTAAAAATTAAATTCAACGGTACAATGCTGCCAGCATGCTGGGCACGCTGCCAACTGGTAGTGGGCTGGATCATTTGGACTGCCTGTGAGTCTGCTATGACTTATAGGTTGTCCAAATGCTTTTATTGTAGTAACTGCAGGGATACCGCCGGTTAAAAAAAATAAAATTATGTATAATACACTCGAGAGCAATGAATCCGGGTCACTTAATGAATGTTAAAAATCTCGGAAACTAAAAATGATAGGTTAATGCAATAAATTGTATTTAATAGACAATGTAATAAAAAAATTAAATGAAAGTAAAAAAAATATGAGTCACCATACATTTTATTAACACAAAATTACATAAAGAAAAAAACTGCCGATCTCTCCTTAAAACAAAAATAGGAAACATGAAATTTTTGAACTTTATTACGATTTTCTTGAATTTTAATACTTCGTATTGCCTCCTCGTGCTTCCATTACTGCGTTTACGCGGTTTGGCATGCTGTACACCAAGTTCCTTATACGATTTTGGGGAATATTCTCCCATTCCTCTGTGAGAGCAATTTTGAGCTCACGAAGCGTGATTGGGGGAGGGTTTCGTTGTTTTACGCATCTGCCTAGCTCGTCCCAAGCATGCTCGATCGGGTTGATATCCGGGCTGCGCGCTGGCCACTCCATACGAGTAATGTTCATCTCTTGAAGGTAGTCATTCACAATCCTACCTGTATGAGGTCGGGCATTGTCATGCATAAATATAGCATCCTCACCTAAATTGACCATAAATGGACCAACGTGATCATTGAGGATTTCTTCCACATATCTTACGCTAGTTAAAGAGCCGTTTTCTATGATCACCAGCTCTGTGCGACTTTCAGAAGAAATTCCGGCCCACACAAGTACAGACCCACCACCGTAGGCTACTTTTTCTTCGATGCATGCTTGCTTGAATCTTTCCCCTGGTCTTCGATACACTCTGTGTCTTCCATCGTGCTTGTAGAGCATAAATTTTGATTCGTCGGAGAACATAACTTTTGACCAATCTTCAATACTCCAATTTACGTGGCTCTGGGCATATCTTAGTCTCGAAATACGATGCCCACGCTCCAGTTTAGGGCCGTTTGCAGGTCTAAGGGGTTTTAAGTTAGATTCAGCAAGCCGACGTCTTACTGTCCATGCACTTGGGTTACTTCCTCCGAGGCGTCGAAACTGATTGGTGAGTTCAGTTCCTGTGAGAAAGCGATTTCGAAGCATGGTGTTCACCAAGTATCGGTCTTCTCGTGCTGTGGTACACCTGGTTCTGCCCGTTCCTGGTCTGCGTAGGTTAGAACCAGTTTCTTCGTAACGTCGGAGAACTCTTTGTACTGTTGACAGCGACACACCGACAGTCCTGGCTGTATCGCGCTGACTCCGGCCGGTTTCCAGCATTATAAGTATTCTGGTGCATTCTTCAGGCGTGAGCGACATAATTTCAGCTTGAATAATGAATATAGAGCACTATCAACATGGTTTATGTACCCACATAAATGACAGATTACAAACAAAAGCAAAACCAAATGCTGTAATTTCGTAGTTCCATCTTCGAAAGTGGCCCTTTTTCAAATTTGATTTTTTTATGATATAACTTTACAATAACTAAGAAGTTTTAATACCTTCATTTAAGGAGTATTACATTGTCTATTAAATACAATTTATTGCATTAACCTAGCATTTTTAGTTTCCGAGATTTTTAGGATTCTTTAAGTGACCCGGTTTCATTGCTCTCGAGTGTAATTCAATACCTAAAGTGGAAAAATTAGGATTACGTAGTCAGAAATAAAAGAACAGATATTTTTTAAGAATATTAAAATGATTTCGGATGAAAAAAGATGATTTCCAGCGGGACTCGAACTTGTAACCCCAGAATGCATTTCTACTTATGCTATCGAAGCGGGTACTGGCCAGTTGAATTTTTTACAGCCATTTGAATGCATGTTTTTTGACATTGACGTGTCAGAACATTGGTAGTTTTTATGTACTATTAAGAGAACAGGTTTTTTTCTGTCCATAATTTACAATTTAAGGGAAGAGGTTGAACATTTGGCAACATACGGGCTACAAGAACATCAGTACTAATATTATAAATGCGAAAGTAACGCTGTCTGTCTGTCTGTTACGCTTTCACGCCAAAACTACTGGACCGATTTGAATGAAATTTGGTATGGAAATAGTTTGAGACCCGGGAAAAAACAGGAAAGTTTTTATCCAACTGCGAAAAAAAGGTAAATGTTTTTGCGCGATAATCGACATACGCGCGGTCGAAGCCGCGGCTGGAGAGCTAGTATATTATAAACTGGTTTAGTTGAGTCTCTCTGTGTTATAAAGTATATTAGTACTTACATCGGATATATTATTATCTTAAATTCAACGCCGAAAGAATTAGAAAGGTATCCAGAACAAAAAAAAATTCACAAATCGCTTGAAGTGTCAAGGGCGGCCTTATCACTAACAGTGATCTCTTCTACCTTTGAATGGAGAGGAAATATAGGAGTAATAAGACGGGGGTACATTAACGCTTTGGCGGAAAGTCATAATTTTATTGTATTAACTGTTGTACTTCATCACGTAAAACGCGAGATTGGAAGAAGAGTTTACATAAAATATATATTTTTTTTTAAAGATTTATTTACATTTGTGACGGGTAAACGTAATTATTAATATTTTTGACAGTTTTAGGCATAGTTTTTTCAATTAAATTACGGAATCATGTGATGTGCCCAACAACTGTTAGACGAGCAATATGATTTTAAAGTCGCGAATACTATGATCTTGTAGATTGGTTGTGAAACTAGCCACAAGAGTGCAAAAACTGATAAAGTTATGAATATCCTTACCATAACTCAGACTACAAACATTTTAAAACTTTATCTTCGATTATGGCGACTAGTAGTAAACTACACTGTCATAATTATCTTATACATTAATACCAGGTATACAAACCTTATATTTGTCTTCTCAATGCCAACGTCATAGGATGAACAGAGCTATCGATATAAATGCTTACCAACCGTTGTACTATACTAGGACTATTAGTTCAGACGTAAGAAACATCAGTGTTCCATTCATCAATGTTTTGCAGCGATTTCATGGTGTTCTTTGAGACGAGTACAATAGTGAGTTTTGCGTACAAATTGTGGGTTTTTATTGTTTTATTTAGAAAAAAATATGTGGTCACCTTTTCTACAAAGATTTGTAGTGATAGACATATGCTCTTCTGTTAATCTTATGATTACGTCCGTTGAAGAAATTAGTTTAAATATTTTGGTTCAGTACCTAAAATAATACATATTATTTTATTGTACTACAAAAATAAAATATTCATATTCATTTATTGGTAATAATTTGATTACAAGTCATATAGTAATTAAACAACTTTAAACGGTTTAAATCGCGTATATTTGTCATTATTTTTGTCCCGACGTTTCAAACACTTTGCAGTGATCGTGGTCACGGGGTGACTAATTGGTTTTATTTGTCACATGAGTTATTAAGAAATTATTTGGTCTACCGTCAGAAATTTTTATATTAATCATAACGTTCCCTATTCACGCAGTATTCGCTCACGGTGTCCAGAGGTCTTGCAGATTTGTGTCGGCCATGAGATTTAATTAATTTAATAACAGGATCCCAAGCAGGTGGTACTTGCCAACCATCATCTCTATTGAAATTTGGGTACTTTTTGATTTCAATAGCCTCGCGTAACATTCTTGGCATAAACCGGGTCTCTCTGGCAAGGATTTGTGGGTTGTCGAACCGAATGTAGTGGTTGGGTTTGTCCTGGGCATGTTCACAAACCGCAGACTTGGTCGAGCGTCTGTTCTTCATGTCAGCAATGTGTTCTTTTACCCGGATACCAACGCTCCTCTTTGTTTGCCCAATGTATGACAGCCCACATTCACAATCAAGTTTGTAAACACCTGCATCTTGTAGGGGAATATTGCACTTAACAGGTCTTAAAAATTGGTTGATCTTCTTGTGCGGCTTGAAGTAAGTTTTTATTGAAGCTCGTCTTAAGATATTACCAATTTTGTCCGTGACACCCTTGATGTAAGGTAAGATGGCAGGTTGTCGCTCAACTGTGGAGGGCTTGGGCCGGCTTCTGTGACGCATACGTGGGAGCTTGTGATTATTGCTTCGCAGTACTTGTTTTACATACTGAAGCTCCTCCTTGAGATGGTCAGTGTCGCAGATGCCATGTGCTCTCTGTAACAAAGATTTGCCTACGGTAGCCAACTGACATGGATGGTGATGGGAGTTACCATTGAGATATTTATCTGTATGGGTGGGTTTCCTATACACTGTATGACTTAGGGAGTTGTCAGGATTCCTGATGACTAAAACATCAAGAAAAGCTAAGCATTTATTGACCTCAGGCTCCATTGTAAATTGAATTTTGTTATGTAAAGAGTTTAGATGGTTAAGAAATGCAGAAACATTATTACTGGGGAGGATGGTAAAAGTATCATCTACGTACCGTTTATAGGTCTTCGGCATAGCCACAGCTGTGGAAAGAGCTCTCTCCTCGAAGTCCTCCATGAAAATATCGGCAACAACGGGGGAGACTGGAGAGCCCATAGCTACACCATCAATCTGTATGTAGAACTTATTTTCCCAGAATAGATAGCCAGATGTTAGGCAATGTTCCAGTAATTCTGCATATTCCATGGGAAGGTCATTTTCACTAAGTCTTTTCTTGACAATTTCAATGCAATCATGTACAGGTAGGCTGGTGAATAACGACTGTACATCAAAGCTGACCATAACTTCATCATCAGTCAGTTGTAGATTTTTCATTTGACTGACAAAGTGGTAAGAATCCTTGACATGCGCACTAGTTTGACCGCGAAGTGGAGACAGTATCTTAGCAAGGTGTTGAGCTAGTTTGTATGTTGGTGAGTCAATTTGGCTTACGATTGGGCGCAAAGGAACGTCTGTCTTGTGTATTTTTGGTAATCCATACAGTTTTGGTGGTTTCACACACGAAGGTACCAGTGCCGTGACGTCTAACCCAAGAGTATCGGAGTATTTACAAATTATTTCCTTAGTTTTTGTTACCATTTTAGCTGTTGGATCGCTTTTTACTGGTTTATATGTGCTTTCGTCCGACAAAAGTTCTTTTATTTTTAGGTTATAATCCGACGTATCCATGATTACAGTGGAATTACCTTTATCTGCTCGAATAATGGTTATGTCTTGGTTCTTGCGTAGGTTGGTAAGTTCAAGATATTGTTCACGAGGTAGATTCGGTGTGGGCGCTTTACTTCGACGCAAAACAGCAGAGATATCTTGGCGTAACGCTTCCAAATCTTCCTTTTTTATACTGTTTTTGGCAAGACAATGTTCCACAGAGCAGATTATCTCTTCAAAAGGCACTGATCTTGGGGAAACCGCGTAGTTCAATCCATTTTCGAGGGCCTGAAGGGCGACCGGATTTATAGTTTGTTGCGATAGATTTATGACACTATCAGCTGTTTTTGACGGTCGCGAGGTTACGCTTCGTTCCAAATTTGGCAATTGCTTTGTTGCAAGTTTTTCATATTTTATGATTTTACGCTTTTTGAACTCGTCATATTTAGCGGCAGCGCGATTATTAGTTGTTTGCATGCATTTTTGGAAATCCGATGCTGATAGTGCTTTTTCTAACTGAATGGATTGAATCTCAATGGTTTGGTTGATTTTGTAAATATCAAAACGATGTTGGCGTATGCTTCGACATAATAATTTCTTACTTGTTTGACGGAGTATGTCGGCGCTTCCAGTAATGTCCTTTTTTGGGGATATTCTCACGCACACTGGTATGATATTATTATCCCTACATCGCTTGAGGAAGTTAAGCGATATTAGGAGTCTCACGCGCTTGATCTTGAAGTACTCCCACTGTCTTATTTCAGTTGCTGTTTTCGGCCCGTATACCGTAACGTAATGTTGTCTTAGGTTTTCGCGATTGTTACACATAGTAATTAAACAACTTTAAACGGTTTAAATCGCGTATATTTGTCATTATTTTTGTCCCGACGTTTCAAACACTTTGCAGTGATCGTGGTCACGGGGTGACTAATTGGTTTTATTTGTCACATGAGTTATTAAGAAATAAACAACTAATATATAAAAAAATATATAGTTATTAAGAAATTATTTGCAAATAATTTCTTAATAACTCATGTGACAAATAAAACCAATTAGTCACCCCGTGACCACGATCACTGCAAAGTGTTTGAAACGTCGGGACAAAAATAATGACAAATATACGCGATTTAAACCGTTTAAAGTTGTTTAATTACTATGTGTAACAATCGCGAAAACCTAAGACAACATTACAAGTCATATATTTGAGTTACATTTTTTTTATTTATTTTTTTATATATTACAAGTAAGCATTTGACCGCAGTCTCACCTGATGGAAAGTGACGACGCGGTCGACGGTGGAACATGCTTGCCTAGAAGATACTTATTTACTCTGTACTTGAAGACTTATATATATTTGAAATTATTATGTATGTTCGGAAAAAATTGAGTAAATTTAAATTAAACAGTGACAACCACGATTACAACACTAGGAACAAATATAAAATAAAGGTACCATGTTTTAGATTAGCAAAAACAAATAAAAGGTCCTTTTTAGGTAATTGTGTGCGGTTTTATAATAACATTCCCGAACATATTACTATGCTCACAGAAGGAAAATTCAAATTGCACGTGAAAAACATTTTGATTAAGAAATCCTACTACACAGTTATGCTTGGAAAATTCCACCTCTGCCAAGCCATCACCTGTCTCCTACGTAATTTAAACAAATATTGTAATAATTGTATTATATTGTTTATAACACATTGTAAAAAGACGTTTAAAAGAATGGCTCCGAGTTTCTTGCCCGTTCTTCTCGCAGTGGCTCTATATTTTTTTTGCTGAACGTGGCAGTACAATATAGAATATTTCAATATTAAAATTTGTAATTGACATTCATAAGAGCGACGTAGACGCCTAAATTAAATAAATTTTTTGAATTTTGAATACTTATCGGGAAATAGAGACGCTGGTAGGGTGTTCCATACATCGGCCGTACGCATTATAAAATTTGATTATAAACGTTTTGTGCGTATTTTTGGAATATCAACAATATAACAATACAAACTGATAGGTTATTTTATATGAATTACGAAAATGTATAGATGTCTATATGTGTACTAACAAATAACAGCTCTAATTGCACTTATAACGCCCAGCGCTCAGAAATTCTGGCGGCCAATTTTACGTCAACAATTAAAGTTTATGTCAAAAAAAGGCTGGCAGCTGAAGGGATATTAAATAGATTAAAATTGAAATCAGAATTCCTAAAACCCTTCGTAAATTTGTAAATGACTGTACATTACCGAACCGCACCTACTTTGCTGTTATTTATAGTTTTAATTGGCACCATTAGTGCAGCAAGGCGCGGACAAGGAACTTCTATCGGCAACTTAGTTACCTTTATTAAATTGACAATCTACATGGTCTACTCATATACCTTTCTATTCTGACGCAATGATAGCACATCATCATAGTTATCCGCCGCGGTCAGGAGTTGGATGGGTGACCGCTGGTGACATTACTACTGAGCGCTTCCGTGCTTCGGAGGGCACGTTAAGCCGTCGGTCCCGGTTGTTGTCTTAGGATGGCAGTCGTTACAGCATGGTGGTAGGGCATTTTGCGAATGCCCGCCTGGCTAGCTACCACCCTCAAGTTGAAAATCTGTCGCCAAGCACCTAACGGTGTGTTCCGGCAGCTGTCCTTGAGAGCCAGTAATTCTAGCTTAGCCTGTACAACATCTTCGACCACATCACCACTTACCATCAGGTGAGATAGTGGTCAAAGGCTAAACTATAGGGCATAAAAAAAAACCTGCCGAGCGAGAGGTATGGTTCGAATCCTGGTTTGTATTTCATTGCAGGAAGGAAGGAAATACTTTGCAACATAACTAGCAACGACATTCATATGAAGATTGTTGCCAAGCACTTTGTTCAATTGCTATCCACGAGATCCAGTATTTATTCATATTCAAATTCATCAATATTTATTTAATGACAATAAGTTTTATTTTTTTTAAATTGACAACTTTGACGAACGTTTAAAGTTGTTTCTTATAATGGGTAAAGAAATATTAAAGTTTTATAAAACCGGCTGTAGTGAAGCGTATTGGTCGACCTAGGTTTCGGGCATATCCGATGCCCTATCAGGTGACCTCACACGTCTAAATTGCTGATGAAGGGTATGCCCATATGCCCAAACCCTAGGTCGATAATCTTGACCAATACGCGTGAGTACAGCCGGTTATAAAACATTAATATGTCTCAAACTTACCTACGGGAACTTACAAAAAAATATATATTTGTACCCAATTCAATGAGAGGGATCTCTACACCAGGGATTCCCAAAGTGGGTTCCGTGGAACCTAGGGGTTCCGTAGAATACTCATCAGGGTTCTGCTAAAATAATTTATAGTTTGTTGTTAAGCAATACCACGGTTACAAACATTATTTTGAAATTACAATATTATATCAAGTTACGATTAATAATCAAAGGTATTTCACTGCTGTTCCATTATCTTTAAAGTTCTGTTTAGGAAGCCCTGCTCTAGACGATGGCACCTCACATGCTAAGGTACAAAAATATATTTTTCAGCTACCTTTCCAGGTATTAATCGCCTTTGAAAAATAATTTATTTCAGTATTTTGTGTTGAAGGAGGTTTTTCTCTCATCTTTGTTTTTTTATGATACTTTGTTTTACCCTGTCATTCCTACTATGTCAATATGAATGTTTCAAACATGTAATACGTTTTATCATTTCGATCCATAAAATTCCTCTCAACATGGTAGCAGAGCGTTCAATTATATTGGAAACGATTAAGTACGATTACGAGTAAGGTTTAAACAAATAATTTGCAAAAATTGTTACTTCAAAAAGTTCTAACGAAGGCCTGTCAAAATGCCGACTTCGTCTACGAGTTGCAACATTGATATCGGTCGTTTAGAAGGTGAAGAAAATTGGTCAACATGGCGCTGTAAGGTACTGTTGCTTTTAAGGGGTACTCCTGGCGGTTTGGATGCTATAAATGGAAATCTTATAGAACCTATAAAACCAGCTACTACAGTAAGTGCAGACGTTAAAGCAAATTATGAAAAATCTTTAGAAGCATATCATAAAATAGATAGTACGGCGATGCTAATTTTGATGGCTAATATGTCGGATGCCACTTTACAAAAGGTCATGAGATTCTCAACAGCCAAACAGGTTTGGGATGAATTGCACATTTTGTTCAATGGAATATCTGAAGACAAAAGCTATTCACTATGCTACAGTTTCTTTGGCTATAAAAAAGATCCCTCACATGACATGTCAATGCATATATCCAAACTGAAAAATATATGGCATGAATTGAAAGTGGAACTTCAAAAAGGTGAAACCAAATATGATCTTCCAGAGCTATTACTAATCTGCAAGATTTTGGAAACTTTACCCGACGAGAAGTACTTCTCCTTCAAGTC
The DNA here is from genome assembly GCA_963854805.1 of Plagodis dolabraria. Taxonomy (NCBI): domain Eukaryota; kingdom Metazoa; phylum Arthropoda; class Insecta; order Lepidoptera; family Geometridae; genus Plagodis; species Plagodis dolabraria. The sequence goes on from OY978459.1 coordinate 25,456,867, forward strand.
TAGTTGGATGCTAATGTCAAGAAAAGATCGGAATATAGACAATCTGACAGCACAAGTATGTGCTTATGAACGTTCACTTTTGACCAAAGAAGGTACTACTGAAGCACAAGCTCTAGTTATACAAAACAAGTTTATGCATAAGAAAAAGTGTGGATATTGCGGACTATATGGACACAAAGTTAAAAAATGTCGCAAGTGGTTATCGGACGGGAAACCTCCTAAGACACCTGGCCCACCGACAAGTCAAGCTAAAAATACCAATCTGACCCTCTCATTAATGGAAGTTGTTACAAATGAAGTCGTTAATATTATTGAAGAAGATTTTGATAGTTGGTTTGTTGACAATGGTGCTACAAGTCATGTCACCAGTCGAAACGACATATTTTCCAGCTTTCAACATTTCAGCAATAATCAAACAGTTACAACTGCAAATGGCTCAACAATTCAAGCTATTGGCAAAGGTACAGTAGATTTAATAGCAGACGTTCGAGGTCAGACACATAACATTAGACTGAGTGATGTATGGTATGTTCCAGCAATAAAGAAAAACTTATTTTCCGTACTTGCTGTGCAAGATAAACTTGAGAACAGTGTCTTCACGTCTGAAAGAGAATTTTGTCAATTGATAGTAGATGGAAAAATTAGTTTAATTGGCACAAGAGTCAAGAATGGAGGACTCTATAAACTAAATGTAAAGACAAATATACATTCATCTCCTGAATTGAACTCACTGTCAACAAAAAACGTTTTACAACTCTATCATGAAAGATTTGCTCACCAGCATAAAAGACATGTGAAGCAATTGATTGAAAAGGAACTTGGTATAAAAGTCAAACTAGATTCTGAATTATGTACAGGATGTGTTTATGTTAAAACACATAGATATAAATTTGGAACAAGAGATCGAGCTAAAGCACCAGGAGAGAACATTCACACTGATGTATGTGGTCCGTTCCCCAATTCATTTCAAAAGTTTCGTTATTTTGTTTTATTTAAAGACGATTTCAGTAAGTATCGTCAAGTTTATTTCATCAAACACAAGTCTGAAGTGAAGGATAAACTTGTGGAAATGATAAACGAAACAAAGACTACTGGTCATATTATAAAGACAATTCTCAGCGATAATGGAGGAGAATTCGAAAATGAAGCTGTAAAGAAGATCTTAAATAATCATGGCATCCAACACCGTTTGACAATGCCGTATACACCGGAACAGAACGGGTGTAGTGAGAGAGACAACAGAACTTTGGTAGAAGCTGCTCGTACTATGATGCACGCTCACGAAGAACTTCCACTCTCCTGTTGGTCTGAGCTTGTCAGTACGGCTGCTTATGTTCTGAATAGAACTGGACCGACTGCTATAGAAGGAAAATCACCATTTGAGTTATGGTTTTCAAAGAAACCTTCAATCAAACATTTGAGAATCATTGGTAGTGAATGTTATGCTCATGTTCCAAAAGTAAAGAGAACGAAAATGTCCAGAAAAGCTCAAAAATGTATTCTCATTGGTTATGATGGTGATGATGGTTATCGATTACTAAGCACAAACAATAAAGCGGACCCAACACTGATAAGGTCAAGAGACGTAATATTCAACGAGTCAGTCATCACGTCTATTGGATTAAAGTCAGATGTCTCTGAAACAGAAAAACAAAGTCCAATTGTTGAAATGGAGGTTCATTTTCCTAAAACTACAGAAAATCATCCAATGTTAGATGCAAGGGAGGATATTTTACAAGACGCAACTATTTCAGATGTGCCTCAAACATTGAATGATGGTGCAAGTTTTGAAGAAACAATTCCCAATATTCCTACAATATCGGATGAACCTAGTAGAAATGAAGAAGATTCTAATGAGTCCTATATTACGCCTGAATTATCAGAAGTTGATTCAGATGAAGACGATGATCAAGGAAATTCTACAATAAATCTAAGAGATAGATCGACATTGCGACCACCACAACGATTTGAAGATTTTATTATGTCTACTATTGTTAGTGATTTTGATGAACCCAAATCATACAATGAAGCTATTAAAAGTCCTCAGAAAGCGGAATGGTCAAAAGCAATGGAAAGCGAACTAAAATCTCTACGAGAGAATAATACTTGGATTTTGGTGGATAAACCAAAAGACAGAAAACTAATTTCTTGTAAGTGGGTGTTCAAAGTTAAAACCCATGCTGATGGAAGTCTTGACAAATATAAGGCGAGATTAGTAGTAAGAGGTTTTACACAAAAGAAAGGAGTTGATTATAGTGATACATTTAGCCCTGTTGCTAGAATGGCCACAATAAGATCGATTCTTAGCATCGCTGCAAATGAAGGGTTAACCCTCAGACAGTTTGATGTAGCATCTGCATTTTTGAATGGTTCATTAGATGAAGATGTCTACATGATGCAGCCAGAAGGATACAGTGATGGTACAACTAAAGTATGTAAGTTGAAGAAAAGTTTATATGGTCTTAAACAAGCTCCAAGATGTTGGAACAAATGTATTGTTGATTATTTGAAAGTTTTAGGATTCAAACAATGTGACACAGATCCATGTTTGTTCATTAGAAACCGACTTAACAACAAGATTATTCTTGGACTTTATGTTGATGACGGTCTAATAGCTACAACGAACCCAAAAGAATCTGAAAAGTTTTTGGCAGAATTGAAACGGAAGTTCAAGATAACCACAAAACCAGCTTCTTACTTTCTGGGTTAGGAAATCTTCAACAACAACAACGATGGTTCCATCAAAGTCTCTCAAAAACATTATGCTAAAAGACTACTGGAACGCTTTGGTATGAGTGACTGTAAAACCGTTAGTACTCCAATCATCAAAGAAGCACAACCATGCTCAGTAAAAGAGGATGATGTTAAATTTCCCTATCGTGAAGCCGTTGGTGCGCTAGCTTATTTAATGACAGGTACTAGACCGGACATATCATACGCTATCAGTGTCGTATCCAGGAAACTGACTAATCCCTCTTTAGAAGATGTTAACAAGGTTAAACGCATACTTCGTTACATTCAGGGAACCCTAGATACAGCAATTGTATACAAAAAAGGATACAAAACTGGAATCTTAGAATGTTTTAGTGATTCTGATCATGGTGGAGATTTCGATACAGGACGCTCTACTTCTGGAATCTTATGCGTGTATGCAGGAGGAGTAATCTCTTGGGCATGTCGTAAACAGACTTCTGTAGCTATCTCAAGCACCGAAGCAGAACTTGTTGCAGCTAGTGAAGCGGCTCGTGAGATTGTTTGGCTGAAGAGACTTTTCAATGAAATTACTACTTTGATAGAAGTCCCTACTTTACAAGTTGATAATGATGCTGCTATAAAGCTTGCACAAAACCCAGAGTTACATCGTCGCACAAAGCACATTTCTATTAGACATTTTTATGTAAGGGAATTAGTTACTGAAAAAGAACTTCAAGTTAAGTATGTTCCCACAGAATACCAGTGTGCTGATATTTTGACTAAGCCTGTGCATAAGCCCAGACTGGATCTAATTTCAGGAATGGTGGGACTTATACGATAAAGATTATCGAAAAAGGGAGGATGTTGAAGGAGGTTTTTCTCTCATCTTTGTTTTTTTTATGATACTTTGTTTTACCCTGTCATTCCTACTATGTCAATATGAATGTTTCAAATATGTAATACGTTTTATCATTTCGATCCATAAAATTCCTCTCAACATTTTGTTCAATATTAGGTTTGTGCCAATATTTATTTTTTAATATATAAATTCCGTTTACGGACAAGATACATATAGAGACAGACCGTGGAATGTTATTCACAAAGTTCAAAGTCAAAGTCAAAATCATTTATTCAATTTAGGCGTCTACGACGCTTTTATGAAGGTCAATTACAAATTTTAATATTGAAATATACTACATTGTACTGCCACGTTCAGCAAACAAAAATTATAGAGCCACTGCGAGAAGAACGGGCAAGAAACTCGGGGCCATTCTTTGAAACGTTTTTTAACAATGTGTTAAGTACATACTATATAGTAAAATTATTACAATACTTAATTTACATTACATAGGTGACAGGCGCTAGCTTGGCAGAGGCGAACCAGTCCAAGCATTTTTGTCGTTCAAACTGTGTAGTAAGATTTCTTTATCAAAATATTCTTCACATGCAACTTGAATTTTCTTTCTGTGAGCGCTGTAATATGTTTGGGCAATTTATTATAAAACAGCATACAATTGCCTAAGAAGGACCTTTTATTTGTCTTTGCTAATCTAAAACCTGGCACCGCTATTTTATCTTTATCCTATATTTTATGTGTTATAATCGTGATTGTCACTGTTTGATTTAAATTTGCTCAAATTTTTACGAACATAGATAATATTTTCAAATATATACAGACTTGGTTAAGTTAATATATCAATTTCTTTAAAAAGATCTCTTAAAGATTCCCTAGGATCCATTTCGTTCCGTTATGACTTTTAGGTACGAGACGTAACGGGAGTCAAAATGGTTCAATCATTTAATTTATTACGTAGTTCTTACTCACTATCAATATTTATTTTTTGAACGGGTTTGGCCCAGCATTACATGTCATCAAAGAATCTTCTAAATGAGAATGTCACGTAATGCTGGGCCAAACCCGGTCACAGAATAAATATTGATACTAAGTAAGACCTACGTAAATTCTCACAAATTGAATGATTGAGCCATCTCGACTCCCGCTACGTTTCTCCGTTTCCTACGCACGGAATGCGTTCAGTTCCTACTTACCGCCAATGGCATTCCTCTCCGTGTGGAAATAGTGACTCATTGTCTGACCGACTTATTATGCCGTCAATTCAAATTATCTTGACTATAACATTAGTTAAGTACTAGGCGATCATATATGCAAGAGATGGTGAGAACTTTAGGACTTGGAAACATTGCTTGCTCCCCGTGGCCAAACTGACGATGACGTGACAAAAAATTTACTAATAGTGAAGCCTCTTTATAGTTCATGCCAGCCTGGTGAAAATTGTTTAAAAGATTATTTTAAGCAGCAAACGAGTTTACCTATATGCTCATTAGGTACCTACTGAAACCTGGCATATAGCATGACTTGGTTGACATTATTAAAACGAGTTGAAAACGGAATGTTAAGAGTCGGTACGTGGGTTGAGTAGGGAATAATATCACTATACAGATAGTTAAGATCAGAGATGATTAAAGCTTAGGCTGGATTGCACTAAATTTGAAAATGTTTCAATTCGAGAAAAACTTTCTATGTTCAACCTTATTCCGACAGCACTAAAGTGTCGAATGATTTGACGTTTGGGAGAAATGCCCTGAATATGCTCACTTCGAAAGTGAACTTCTCTCTTGAGGATCATTAATTGGATTCAGAAAAATAATATGTTATTTACGGACGATTTGGCAACCGTGCAAAAGGTTTTTTCATAACAGCTTGATTAATAGGTAAAAATCTGAAGTTTTAGTATTATTTTTTGGAGTTCGTCCTCAATGACAACGAATTCTCAATTCTAACTTTCGCTAAAATATGACCAAATATTAAATCTCTAAGAAATCCATTATAATAATATTGAAAACGGATAGTCGCATCCATGTGATACTAACATGTAGTATTTTCTCAAATTTGCGTGCTTTTGGGATAAACAAAGGTCGTGAGCGCCGGCCGCGAGCAGCGCGCTACATGCTGCTGGACTGGAGCATTTTGACTGCTTGGGATACTGCAGTGGCCTTTAGGTTGCCTAAATGCTCTGTAGTGTTGTTTATAGTTTGTACATTTTTGTTAATCAAGGCATAGCACCGCACCTGTAAAAATATAAGATTTTACTGCCTTACACACCAATCCCTTTTTCTTTTTAAGATTTGAAATTTAAATAGTGCTGAGCGATGTCTTTCTTCTCTTTATTTAATAGTAGCTTAATAGAGTTCCCAATCTGCACAACAACGTATTGTTGCACTCACAAACCTTATCACCACCCTTTCCATCCCTAACGATTGAATTTTCAGTAACTTTTAAAACTTTTCTCATATGCCATTAGTACAAAGTTTCAAGTAAATTTGACCAGTAAATCACAATTTTCCACAAAAACTTTGCCATTATTTTAAATGTTGAATTTCAAGAAATCCCTTTTTATGTAACGACGACAATTTCAAGTTTCAATCGTTAGCGGATGCTGAGTCGGGACTTGATGAGTCAGTCGGAGTTTAATTTATTTATTAAAGTTAATTTCGGTATATATAATATTTGTTCGGTATATAAAATATAACAAATACTGATCTTATCACAAAGTAGCGATCTCAAAAGTAAACTTAAGTAACAACTTACACAAAACTTTTATAGTTGCCCTTTTCTAAGTCGTGCGCCAAAATGTATGAACTTACCTGAAACAAAACGTGGAAATAATTAGAACGACATTTATAATAATGGTATGACGACATCATTATTTTATATAACAATATATTCGCTGCCATCTGCCCATAGATTCGCCAGCACATCGTAATTATTTCCGGATCTAATTAGTATAGTCGTGAGTATTAAGTAATTGTTGACTCGCAAACACCCTCATATCTTCTAAACAACTTCTTCAACTAAAGTAGGTACACCAATGGTAACTGTGGAGCTTGATGGTTTACGTTTTTACTGAACACAGTACATAAGCCACTCTAGTTAGTTAACTTATATCAAAAACCAAGGTGATACCGATTCCGTAAACAAAAATCGATAAACTTATCGCGCATAAATCTCTTAAAGTTTCTGGATCGCTTTACGCAAAAATACCCCAAAACCTAAAAGTTTCCACTAACCTGACGTAAACTTAACCCGACAACAAAGGAAACGGAACAGAAGTCTTGCGACGGTTATCTTGTGGATTTTTCCTTCCATTTGCGAATTCCTTTCTGGTTATCGCGGATCTATGTGACTTTGGTCTGATCCATTTGGTTTGTGCTAAGTTATTCGAGGCCAGTAGCAAACTCTTTAGAATATAACCTGAGTAACATTCTAATAGTAGATGTGTAGTTTGTTTACTAGTATTTCTGACAATGACCTCTATTTGATGTTTATGAATGTTACATAGAACTTATTGAGTAGTAAGGTAAATGTATATTATTTATTTATTTGTTGTACGCTTATTCCTTGTGTTGGATATTATTATTTATCATGTACTTTTATTAGTATTGTGATAGATAGACCTTCGTCCATATCTAATTATAATTATCCCTTTGTAACGGGTTGTCTGGAAGAGATCGCTCTCAGCGATAAGACTGCCCACCTACTCTTACTTTTTATGTTTTTAAGTTATATGTTTGTAAATTTGTATGGTGTCAATAAAGTGTTATATATCTATCTATCTATGTATATAGATCAATACATATATTAATCGAGTAATTTGATGATTAACTTTTATTAGTCATTCAACAACATCAACATCACATTGATTCGTTATTAATAACACAAGATAATAGAACAATAGATAATAACATCTTTCTGGGCAATCACCATTGCCATTGTGTACTTACAACCATAAAAGTGGAAATGCATTACGCTTTGTTTGACCATGTATCGTGATTGGCTATGTAGTGCACAATTAGTTTTGTAGATTTTGAATGAAATAATCTCTATATCGTGAGAGATCGTAGTTAGATACGAGTAGTATGTTCCACAAAGTTTAATGCATTACTTAACCCTGATACTGGGCACGCGATTTTAAGTTGTTTTCAGCGAAATACGAGAGCTTACTGTAATGAGTTGAGATCTATACGACTTAATGAAACCGCTTACTTTGGGAAGTGTAGCTGTAAAGTTTATTTAGTCGTGCGGGTCAAAGGTTTTTATGTGAAACTTACACTAAGTGTAGTAGATATTACTCGTCCATCGAGTTTTTTTTTGTAGCATGATTAGAAGAGGAAAGTAAATTGTGGATGTTTGCGACTTTTATACTATGTCCGACTTTTATATACTTACAGTGGTACAACAGAGAATTATCTTTAGATAGGTCTTCTGGTATACTCATGGTCTATCTCATCCAATTGCTGCGGAATGACCGCTAGGCCCACCTGACGTTAACAGGTCAAACCTCTGCCTATAACAGATGCATTTCGCACAAGTGACGAATTGCACTGCGCTCGTCACACTGAGACGGAAACATACAGTTGTTGATGTCTTAATATGATTACAAGCACTATCGCATGCTGAACTAAAATCACGTTTACAAATTGGAGTACGAAATTGCATGTTCCGGACGGGAATCAAACTCGCGTCCTCCTATTAAGTACTTCGAAAAATTTTGTGGTCCAATAATTTGTAAATATGATTTTCGCTCAGCACGCGACAGTGATTCTAATCATATTTAGAAATATAGAAGGGTACCGAAATCATTGCGAGAGTTAAGTGTTTGCACTTCTTTCGGTCAGATGAAGTCCAGTAGTCTTGTTCGTGGCCGCGCACCGTCCCCTATGACGGCTTAAGAAATACAATTGGAGTAAGTACAAATTTTGACTCGACTGAGTAATGATCCGGCGTGAAATCGGAGGACGCGGGTTTGATTCCCGTCCGGAACGTAAACTTTTGTACTCCAATACTTTGTAAATGTGATACAGTTGCTATCTTGATCCCGTAATTTTAGTGGCTCTCAAGGAATGTTGCCGGAACACACTGTTAGGTGCTTGGCGACATATTTTCTACTTGAGAGTGGTTGCTACCCAGGCGAATATATGCGGTGCAACTCAAGCCAGCAGTGGGAATCTAACCATGGTTTTGCGGCACGGCAGTATATAGTTATTACCACTCAGCCATCGTTGCTTCAAGATAATTACACCACATCCAACTCAATTCATATTTCTTCTACATAAAGAGATAACAGTTAAGTCCCCTGCTTGAGCCTATCATGATAGGATCAGCGCAATATCAGATATTCTGCCTATAAGCAGAAGTGTGAAATACTAATTTTTTTCGGCGAGAAGGTCAATCAAAGTCAAAATAAATTATTTATTTAATTAAGGCGTCTACGATGCTCTTTTGAAGGTCAATTACAAATTTTGTATTGAAGTAATCTACATTGCTGCGATCAGCTAAAACATTTATTGACCTCGGCGAGAAAAACGTGCAAGAAACTCGGGGCTATTCTTTTAAAGGTCTTTTAACAATGTGTTACATATTATAGTATAACATTATGACAATATTTGTTGAAATTACGTAGGCCTTTGCAGAGGCGGAATCGTGCCAACATTGTTGTCGTTTAAGTAATCACAAACTGAAGAATAGAGTTTCTTAGTAAAATGTTTTTCACGTTCAACTTACAATGTCCTTCTGTGAGCGTTGTAATATATTTGGGATCTTTATTGTACATCCGAATACAGTTACCTACCTGAATAGGACCTGTTATTAGGCAATGTAACAAGTAAATTTACTGGTTGAACGAGACATAAGAACTACTCGCAGTGCCGAGAACAGTGCTCAAGCAGAGCTAGAGCGGTGACACTGCATCTGTAATTGACAGCCGTGACGCTTTCAATCACGTAGGTGACTAGTCCGAATCGTCATTCTATGACTTTTAAAAACCATTTATCTTTAATCTACCACTTTTATTGTTCAACATTTACTCCATTTGTACGACAGGCTTTTTGATGGTATTAAATATATTCCCATAAGCTACATTAGCATACACAGGTCACATGTGAACCTGACCTTTTGCCCCCTGATGTTAAACTGTTGCCCTATTACAGGTCATTTTGCATCACTATTAGGGATATGGCCACCTATTGCGCCACTGTATTGTAAGCATTTTTACTATTATATTATTTTTATAAACTAATGGTGTAGTACAATAAAGAAATATCTATCTATCTGACGTCTGATATACTCATTGCATTTTGCAATTGCTCTCCTGGCTAGCTACTAAAGTAGTTTACTACTCAAGTAGTCTTCTAACACCTAACAGTGTGCCTCGGCAGCTATCCTTGAGAGCCAGTAATTCTAGGCTAAACCTGTTAACATCTGTAGGGAGAAATGTAACGTGAGCGCAATTTGCTAATATTGCAAAAGTCGCCTCATGCGCTCAGCTGCCCCAACGCGTTTGTACCGAGCGTCCGTACTTCAGCCCACCTTATTAGTTTACCTTTTTGTAAGAAAACATGAAATTCTGACGCATATTACTGCGTCAGAATTTATTAATGGTTTTTATTAACGGTGATCACTGAAATGTAGAACTTTTATTTCCCTACCCAGCAGACAGTCAACAACCCGCATGGAGGAAATAAGGAAATAACGCACATATAAATCTTGATAGGTGACGTGCGCCACGATAGCAGATGAACATTCTTAGAATCTTACAACATCTTTGACAACATATTCGCCTACTATCGAGATTTGTCTTTAACAAACAATAAAATTAAAATAAACCGCTGGTGACATTACTACTGAGCGCTTCCGTGCTTCGGAGGGCACGTTAAGCCGTCGGTCCCGGTTGTTGTCTTAGGATGGCAGTCGTTAGAGCATGGTGGTAGGGCATTTTGTGAATGCCCGCCTGGCTAGCTACCACCCTCAGGTAGAAAATCTGTCGCCAAGCACCTAAAGGTGTGTTCCGGCAAGATGAACTAGGCATCTTCGTGCATTGACAATTCAAAGGCACTTGAAACAAGAATGTAACGAGACGCTATTTCGTCTAAATTAACCATGATCTGTAAAGCAGTAGACAAAGGTAATTATCCAAACATTCAATAATCCGGCTGCGATCCTAAAACATCAAATAGAACAACAGGATAAATAAGCCCTGGCCTAATCCACCCCTTTGTTGCTCTATGATAGATCTTCGACCAAATTTAATTTACCATACCGTAAGGGATGACGGTCACCTAGATTAATTTATATTATTATCCAACAATTTAGCTTTAGGCCATTTCTTCAGTTGACACGTATATAGTGATGTGGCCGGATATGTAAGCATAAATAAGCGCTCAATTCCTATTCCCACATTTCCTTCCAGCACATGTGCTCAAGAACCAATAGGAACTATTTAAGTGGTTCCAAAGCACTACAGATGGAGCAAGTGACACCGAAATCACTCAAAACATATCTTTTTTTACTCTACTGTCATCCGGAGCTCTAAGAGAGCATAATGTATTTTTTTAAACAAAAAAATTAATACATACGGAAAAAAATTAGGAACAGTCAATGTTGTCCATTTATGACTATTTTTATGACGGGCTAGTTAGAAAGTTGGAAAAACGGTATATTATGTTCTCTTTTTTACTAATCAGTACTTAATATTATAAATGCGAAAGTAACTCTGTCTGTCTGTTACGCTTTCACGCCAAAACTACTGGACCAATTTGAATGAAATTTGGTATGGAAATAGTTTGAGACCCGGGAAAAAACATAGTATAGTTTTTGTCCAACTGCGCAAAAAGAGGTTAATGTTTTTGCGCGATAACCGACATGCGCGCGGGCGGAGCCGCGCCCGGAAAGCTAGTATAATATAACAATGAAAACGACAATTTATAATGTTTTAAAAATCAACTTAATATTTTATTCCGGGGGTTCTAGCTATGCGGAACCTAATATAATGAGGCCTGAATAATCCTAAACGGTTTTATTGAATTTTAACTTACAGACACCGAATCCGAACCCAGAAAAATAAAGATAATCTCTGTAAGCCAGCTTGATCTCATCTCATCGCCGAAGTTTCATGCTATTTTGGCGAGAGGTTTCTGAGCTATTTTTCAAATCGGTAGGTCTTATCCAATCCCATTAAACCGATCCCACTGAATATATCTTGCAACTAAACCCACAAAATATTAGTATTCCGATCAAATCCCAAACAAAATCAAGTAAAGAAACAAACAATTAGTCCCGCACGTATATTTTTCCTGTTGTTGTTATATAGTTAGATTTATTTATTATTTATTGCTTAGCAGACGTTAAATGTAAAAATTACAATCTTAGAACCAATTAATGCCGTTAGAAAATATTTTTTAAAGTAGCACCTTTAGCATTTTATTACGTTTAATAAATTTTCGGTACCACTTTTAGTATGGGAAATAAAACAGCTTAAAAAGTTTGTAATTAAACCATTTTTGAAGCGCTCGTAGCGAAGTTTGCTTAGCCATTCTGAATCGATCAGCAAAGTTAAGCAACGTCCGCCGCGGTCAGGAGTTGGATGGGTGACCGCTGGTGACATTACTACTGAGCGCTTCCGTGCTTCGGAGGGCACGTTAAGCCGTCGGTCCCGGTTGTTGTCTTAGGATGGCAGTCGTTACAGCATGGTGGTAGGGCACTTTGCGAATGCCCGCCTGGCTAGCTACCACCCTCAAGTTGAAAAATCTGTCGCCAAGCACCTAACGGTGTGTTCCGGCAGCTGTCCTTGAGAGCCAGTAATTCTAGGTTAGCCTGTACAACATCTTCAACCACATCATTACTTACCATCAGGTGAGATAGTGGTCAAATGCTAACCTATCAGGCATAAAAAAAAAAATAATAATAATAATCAAAAAAGTACACTTTTTAATGATTCATTCGTGAATGTGTAATAGAAAAACTGTTAGAGATTATGTTTACATTCATTAAGATATTATTATAAATATTTACCAGTAAATATACATAATGTGTACGCAATAACATATACAATGAAAACATTCGCTTATGCAACAGACTTTTTTAATTTAAAAATAATAAAGGTTACCTCAATATTGATGAATTTGCAAAAGATGAAGGAGAAAAAAAGTCTTTAATCGATGCTTTGATACTTTCTAAAGTTTTACGACAAGCGCCAACCCTAAGCTCTTGTCCCAAGCTTCCAAACTTTTTTTGCCTCACCTCTGGGGAAATACCCGAACCCTTTTACTGTTGATCGTAAACAATCATATTGTAATATCAGAGAAAATTGCTACGCGACAAAATCACATAGTAACTGATAACTTAATCTGTTACTAGAGGTCTAAAACGGAGGTCGGTATTATGACAAAAATTGAACTTTTTTCAACCCTAAAAACGTTTTTACTATAATGGGCAATAGATGAACACTAGCCAGCATCGACATCCCCGAGTACAAAATAAGAAAGTACTCTCATAAGGATAGCTACTGGAATACACATCATCACTTATCATCAGGTGAGATAGTCGGCAAAGGCTCGCCTGTCAAAAAAAAAATGCATATCAAAATTTACTGTGAAGGGGCCCGTGGATTTCCCCATTCCATTTCATCTCTCTAGAATGTTAAAAAATAAATTGTTCAGGATATTACAAAAGTTAAACTACGGTGTTTTCTTAACTAAGCTTAAATAATTTATTTTAAGAACATCCGTAATTTTGCCCGCTGAATCCAGCCATCAAATAAATAAGTACATAAGCCAAACACAGCCATAAATAATAAAAAAGAAGAAAATATACGTAAGAATTAGGCCTGTCGCAGCTGTGTGGAACCTTCTTGAAACATTCTTAATCTCAAAGAAACATTTGTATCCTAAATCCTGAAAAATATGATTGCTTACTTTGGATACGTCTCCTTACCGCACCAATTCAAAGAAGGTAATGTAAATATATTTAATATAAACGTTTTACTTTACTAAACCCTTTAAAAGTAAAAACGATTGTATTTTTTCTTAGACTATACATTTTATAACCTCCAATATATATTCTTAAAAATACAAATTAATTAAAACAGTGACCCGACTGCAAATTGTTTGTTTTTTTGACGTTTTATAGTTCCATTGAACTAAAAACTGCAAGTTATATGGATTCATATTTAAATTTATGGAATCATATTAAAATTTATGGAATCATATTAAAATTTATGAAATCATATTAAAATTTATGGAATCATATTTAAATTTATGGAAACCATATTTATGGAATCGTTTTTAAAATCCTTTCATTTTGTAACCCTAATAATTTCGTTTAGAAGAAAAAAAATTCTTCTCACTAACTCACGTCTAAAATCCGTCTGTTTTATTTTTGTTACTTGCGCTATCAAGATGAATCGAATGATATCTAATATAATAAAATCGGTTAATCCGTTTAGAAGTTATGGTGGAATAAAGAAAGTCACAAACAAACATTTATACATACTGCATCAGCCGGTTTGTCCACTGCTGAATACAGCCTCCCATTATGAGGGGGTTTGCCATGAACCCTGAAAACATAACACTCCTTTTTTAGGCAGTCGTGTAAAACAAAACAAATCACTTAATAATTTGTTCAAACGCTCATGACGCTTCTTAAAATCACAAATTTCACGTCTAAGACTTTTATATAGCTAAGGTAGAAGCGCCCTACTAAAATATAGACACTGAAACGGAGCCAATTGGCATCATACACGCACCTATTGACGTAGTTCACACCGAAGCGCCGCCGTCGAGTCGTCATTTCAGTTAGTGGATTTATTATAGATTACGTTTGTTGAGTCCTACCTCAAGTTACAATAAATATCTACCTCAGATTTATGAAGTCTTGGTTTCAAGTAACCTAAAATGTGTTTCTTTTTAGCCGAATTAAAAACAGGAGGTTTTAGATTTGTTTAATTTTTTTATGTTCGTTTCTTTAGATTTCTTCACGGAACAATATAAAAAAAATAATCGTGGTGTTTGTAAACTAAGTACATACTTTCTGATTGGTCCCATAAAAATAATCAGAAACAGTTTAGTACTTTATTTAGTACTAGCTTTCCGGGCACGGCTCCGCCCGCGCGTGTGTCGGTTATCGCGCGAAAACATTAACCTCTTTTTGCGCAATCGGATAAAAACTATCCTATGTTTTTTCCCGGGTCTCAAACTATTTCCATACCAAATTTCATTCAAATCGCTCCAGTAGTTTTGGCGTGAAAGCGTAACAGACAGACAGACAGACAGACAGACAGAGTTACTTCCGCATTTATAATATTAGTACTGATAAAAACTAAACGTGATTTTGACTCCTATAGAATTGTTACTAACGCCTGATGACAACTGATGTTTATTGCATCATTTCAACTATAATTTCAATTTAAAATATTACATAAAAGAAACCTTCTCAAACTAAGAAATAAAATCAACTGTTGAAGTTGGCATAAGAAATCATATAATAACACATAATTCGTCAACTCAGAGACAACCTCTCCTTTAATGGACGTCGATTAGAATGATGACCAGACAAAACCACAGAAAAGAGAAGTATTTTATATCTCTATGGACAAAACCATACAAACGAAGAATATTAGATCTGCAGTTAAATATAAATCAAGATACTAATAATCTCTACGTATAAACTAATGCACTGATAATCTCTGTTATCGTGTCAGCGTCGTTAGCTAATTAACTCTATGTTTTCAAATTTAACTTATTTTTATATAATGTACTTAGGTCTAATTAACTCGTTTTAGATGAACCCCCCCAAAAAAACGCAGTTCCAATCTCATTTTAATAATAACTAATAAAACTCAATGATTTTTTTTACCTACGTAATCACTATCCTAATGACTAGGCTAGTAGTGCATCAGATTTTCATTAAATTATACAGTTTTGAAATTACACTTTAGATAAAAGAAAGACCAACTTTAAGCACCTCTTTCAAGAAAATTAAGCATGTTTTTAATATTTCTATTGCATCACAAAACAAGTGCTATATATTAAACTGATTCAAACCGGAAACGATAGGTCTAATAATACGCTATATTTACATGCGAGTTTTTTTCTAAATAACAAGTTTATAAATAGGTTAACGCTTTGCTGGCGGGTATATACCCTTATTAAAAGGCCATAAACGCCATAATCCTCAGTTTGTAGTATGCTAATATAGCTCTAATGCATTTCGAGCCTCGCCATTGAATCTACCTCATTTCCTTGAAGGTTTCCACTTCTGTAATTGGAGGAAGAAAATGAGACATTTCACAAACCAACTTTCCATTGAGAGCTTCCCATTCTATTTGAAATCTTACGTCTATGTGATAAGACTCATAATAATATGAGTCAAAAACTAATTATGATAAACAGTGGTTTTATATCCAAGCGTTAATTTGGGATGCCATAGGGCTCTGCGTTGGAGCCATTATGTTATATTAGATACGGAAAGATTATGTTTGGAAGATGTGGCTTCTTCGATTGACGAAGTTAATAAGATTTGGTATTTGATTACTTTGATCTAAGTAAGTAATATTCCTTATTATATGGGTACGGCCTCTGTTTATTTACTTATGTAGATTAAAACAACGTGAGAATACTTTTAAGTATAGCTTGTTTATAAACCTCTTTATAAAAATATCTCCAAATAGTGTAATTTAAATAATAAGTCCCAAGATATACAAAATGTTATTTCGTACTTAAGAGCTCCACATGTATAAATATTTTTTTTAATGCTGGATAGGTTAGCCTTTGACCACTATCTCACCTGATGGTAAGTTACGATGTGGTCGAAGATGTAGGTCAGGCTAACCTAGAATTTTGAGATTTATTTATATTCTAAGATAGGTATGACAATTTATTACTTGTATATAAAAAAAAAACTATATTGAGTAAGTACCTTGTGTCCCACTTATCATTAATTATGCTAATAGGTAAGTACTACTAATGAAAATGAGTGGAACAAAAAATACCTTAACGTGGAGACTAGAATCATCAGAGAAAGTAACACCCTCTAATAAATAAAAATATCGCTAATTACTTAACACTGTATTCTGTTTGAACTATCTTTCAGACTTTTTTTTTGCCAATTGAGGCTTAGCTTTTTGTTCGACACATATTTTCTGCCTATAACAGTTTTAATACAATTTCATTACAAGTAGCGAACAACAATGCGCCCATCACCCTGATATATTACAGTTGTTATGTTAAGCGTCATACGCCTGAAAATTTTATAATTATAAAAATGAAATAAAATAATTTATTCCGGACACAAAATCCATAGTAGTGTTAGTAAATTAAAACTAAGTTAGTAAACTAAAAACTATAATTATATAATACATACATTATTTAACCCTGCCCGTGACTATGCCGTGATTATCTCAAAGACTGCTGCCCGAAAACATGGTAAGGTGCTTTGGGACAGATTTTCCACTTGATAGCAAGCCAGGAGAGCATTCGCATTTCTTCGAATTTCTTCCAGCATACAGTGAAGCTCAAGATGAAGGTGGGGATCGCACCTGGGGCACGGCAGTCCATAGATTACCGCTTGGATATCATTGCTTTAAAAGTTTTAACACTGATTGTACCGTTAAAGTATAATTTCCATATGCCACAGAACTACATGATCTGAATCCGCCATCCCCATTCTATAACCGGACATCCAGGGATACTCAGAAGCGCCACCGCTATATGGTGGATATTCCATTTACCCGAACGAAGCGATTTGCATCCTCTTTCATCATGCGAACCGCCAGGGTATGGAATACTCTGCCTGAGGCTGTGTTTCCGGTTAAGTACAATTTGGGGGTCTTCAAGAAGCGAGTGAATAGGTATCTCCTGGGTAAGCGCGCTCCATCATCGATCGCATCATCACTTAACATCAGGTGAGGTAGTGGTCAAGAGTTACCCAGTTCGGAGTAAAAATAAAAGTGTAAAAAAAAAAACAGCTGATGCGAGTGATCTACGGTAGACCAGTGGTTTGGGTACGTAAAAATGTGTAGATGAGATTTTCACTTAACACACGGTTGTGCTTGAATCATATTTAGAAATTTATATGTATATTATGTTGGCATTTACAACATTACATATTATTGTTTTTTGTATCAATTTGAATGTGCACTTTGTCATGTTTTTGTAATGTTGTGTATGTATCAAGAATTAATAATTCTCTTTCTTTTTTCTTTATTTCAAAGCTTCAAATATAAATTTTTGTTAAATTACAGAGTCCGTCGTCATAGGCTAATCTAAGCTTGAAGAAATTGTATAAAAATCAAATAATTAAGCAACAAAACCTAGAGTAAATACTGAAACGTTCATTAGGAAAATCAATAACCAACATTGACTTTAAAACGTACTTAAATCAATGTGCTCTTGTCGAATTTACGAGTATATCCTGCAGAAAGTTAAATTATTACCGCAAAATTTTGTCTATAAGGAAAAGTACGTAAAAAGCTGAAGTTTGAGTCTGATTTAAATGAGTTTTTCTTAAAACAATATTATAATGTCAGTACAAGTCTAACACACCAACAAAAATCTCCACCTTCTAAAATCAACAACCTCCAACTTGGACTTAGGAGCGTACTTATTACATTAAGTACTTATTGAGTTAGCCCTGTCGAGTTCTCGAGTACCTTAATTTAGCCTTCGTTCGTTCAAATTCAAGTACCATCGAAAAACTGAAGTACTATTCCCGCAAATTTTTGCGCAAACTTTAGCCTACAGGGAACAAAAACAAAGCTGAATTTCGTATCTGATTTATATGAGTTGTTGTGACTATATAGAACGTTACGTTTGAGAATATAATTTATGGTAATTTATCGGGTTTACTGAAGGGGCAATATTTTGTTGGTGCAGTACAATAACTTTTGTCTAGACATAACTTAATTTTAATATTTTTATTTTTTCAATAACGCATGCTAAGCGGATTATTATACAGTATATATATAGATTACGTTATTAACAGATCTTTTATAGATTTTTTTATATAATTTTGGGTCTATCTTACTTGTTTCTATATTCATTTATAAGTAGTTATATCCTAAATACATACATTTATTAAATAATAATATCCCAAAAACATTTACAAAATAATGTCAACATCAGTTTAATAGTATACGAGTATAATGATGCATTTTCCATTTAAACAAACAGCCAGGTAATTGATTCATTAGTATTCTTATAGGGTTTAACAATGTGATATTTTCATTTAAACAATATATAAACAATGAATTAATTTAAACGGTAAGTCCAGTTTTTTTCCAATCCATTGAGGTTTTTAGGGTTCCGTACCCAAAGGGTAAAAACGGGACCCTATTACTGAGACTTCGCTGTCCATCCGTCCGTCCGTCCGTCTGTCACCAGGCTGTATCTCAAGAACGGTGATAGCTAGACAGTTGAAATTTTCACAGATGATGTATTTCTATTGCCGCTATAACAACAAATACAAAAATTGGGCCAAGTGAGAGTCGGACTCGCGCATGTTAAAACAAAAAAAGGTAAAAATATTAAGTCTAATCTTGTATAGCTAATGGTACGGAACCCTTCGTGCACGAGTCCAACTCGCACTTGGCCGATTTTTAATAACTGATGACAACAAAATAAAAATAACTACGAGCCGGAATTAAACTAATAACCAATACGTCCCTAGGCCTAGTAATACTAAAACAGAGTTATCGAAGTGAATCACAATTCAATCCTTGTGTTGCTATTACTAAACCATATTCTTAGATACCCAGTTTTATTGTAGGTTCAATGTGTTTGGAAAATCAGGTATACTCAAGAGATACTCAAGTTAATAAACACAAAACAGCGCATGATTTTATCTATTAACTTCTGTATATAAAGACACAGTTCCTATCTTTTGAATGAACAAGCAATTTAAAATCTCGCCTGAAAAACAACCATTCTGGAATGAAAATCTAATATGCGCAATTTCGATTGAAACAGAAAATAGTTTCCGTTGGATGGGCTCGCATTTAATATACGACCACACGCTGCCAATTTCATACAACTATTGCCAAGTGCATATCAATGATTTTTATAGTATAAGATCGAATTACTGTTTTAAACCTAGGCTGATCTAAAACGTAAGGTGTGATGTTGATGAAAGCTATACTATGCGTGTTATCGTAATATTTTTAAAATGTTTAATTACCATGAGAAAAAATAATAACAGAGTAGATTGGAATCTACTTTGACTGAGTGCTTCCGTGCTTCAAAGGGCACGTTAAGCCGCCGGTCCTGGTTGTTGTCTTAGAATGGCAGTGGTTATAGCATAGTGGTAGCATTTTGCAAATGCTCGCCTGGCTAGCTACTACCCTCAAGTAGAAAATCTGTCTCCAAGCACGTCAGGGTGTGTTCCGGCAGCTATCCCTGAGAACTAGTAATTCTAGGTTAGCCTGAATAACATCTTAGACCACATCATCACTTACCATCAGATAAGATAGTAGTCAAGGGCTTACCTATCAGGAATATAAAATTAATATTTTAGTTCTCATTATTATTATGTTTATTATTTATTCTAATGGTTTTTTATTATTCTAAACGTTGTAGTTTGGTAACTGCTTTGAACTGTATTGTGTTTATGGTGTACAGTAATGGTTGATTAAATTCCACGGGAGCGCGGAATATTTTACCATAGATTTTCGCCATGGCTATAAATTTATCTGTAAAACTCTGTGTTGAAAGTAGACGCCAATTTATGTGCATATTCTACGCGGAGCTTTGATTATTTGCCCTTACTGTTTATGGTATTTTTGCAATTTACCTGATTTTTAAATTTTAGGTAGTATTAGTACCTATATCTAGTGATTTTTTATGACCTCAATGTCTCTTTGGCCGAAAGAGTAAAAGTGTCGCGCTGAAATCCCGATGCCATAGGTTCGGCCTACGACTTATTGACCTGTCTTGACATCTTTTATGGCATTCCGAAGTAGACAATTGATTCGCTCTCCAATGTGTGGAACTATGTGAGTGTTCAGACTATCCCAAAGACTGGAGTAACAAACAGGATTTACTAAGGGTCACTGAATGCGTTCAGTTCTAGGCTCTTAACATTTTCTTTTATATAAAAACTTTTTAAATTTGTCTGGAGACAACATGGGTGTAAAACGGGCCATTTTTGGTGATTTTGAGGATCATATTTTATTTAGTAATAATAGTTACCGAATAAAGGAAATGACAGGGGCGTATAAATAGCTGGCCTATAGTCATGCAAAAATAAATATTGCTTTAGAGGAATCATGAAGGAAAAAATATATAAGAAATACATTTGTATGTAGAACCACGCAACACCTACCCTCTTAAGTCACCTGAGGTTGACGAGTCACACACAAAACCAGAGACGTGTTTGACAAAGCTATAAAGGGAATGAAATGAACGCTTCTTGGAGTGCTTTACCGTTTTACACTGAACAGACGAAAGCGAGTCGGTTCGCTTTTGCATTTATGTGATCAATTTCAAAGCAATTAGTATATTATAAAACAAAAATCGTTTGTTTCGCACAAGCTTTCGGTAAATAATAAGTGCGAGAATATTGTGACGATACTCGTTAAAGTTTTGCATCAGTAAACATCTGAATGCGTTAACTTATTGATACGGGCTTGTACCCTTTAGGCACGGTAATGTATAGATTACATTTTTTTTATGCCTGATAGGTTAGCCTTTGACCACTATCTCACCTGATGGTAAGTGATGATGTGGTCGAAGATGTTGTACAGGCTAACCTAAAATTACTGGCTCTCAAGGACAGCTGCCGGAACACACCGTTAGGTGCTTGGCGACAGATTTTCAACTTGAGGGTGGTAGCTAGCCAGGCGGGCATTCGCAAAGTGCCCTACCACCACGCTGTAACGACTGCCATCCTAAGACAACAACCGGGACCGACGGCTTAACGTGCCCTCCGAAGCACGGAAGCGCTCAGTAGTAATGTCACCAGCGGTCACCCATCCAACTCCTGACCGCGGCGGACGTTGCTTAACTTTGCTGATCGATTCAGAATGGCTAAGCAAACTTCGCTACGAGCACTTCAAAACTATATACTTTAATTATATTACCGTGCTTTAAGGCTAGATTGCACAAAGCGCTTTCATACAAACGTAGTGTTGTCAAATTTTAATCACCAAGTGTTTGAACACTCTTAGAATTTTAGGTTTGCCAGTTAATCAATTCATCAAATATTTTATCCATAAATGTGAAAATAAGAATTCTCATACAAAAATATTTATCCATATATTTTAAATGTTCTTAATTATACGGAATTCAGACAAAGCAGAAGCATAGATATGGCTCATCGAGTTTCAAAACTTTGTAAACAAAATTCAATCAAAGAATATCAATAATAATAAACATTACACAAAATCAAATAGTTGAAAATCTGTCCCCAAACACTTAACGGTGTGTTCCGGCAGCTGTCCTTGAGAGCCAGTAGTTCTAGGTTAGCCTGAACAACATCTTTGACCACATCATCACTTACCATCAGGTAAGATAGAGGTCAAAGGCTAACCTATCAGGTATAAAAAAAAATATGGAACAAATCAGCGACTGGAAAAATAATAAATAGGTCATAAGTAGCAAACTTTTTTAAAAGATCGAAATCTAGTGCCAGTCATAGAATTGTTCCCTTCTGATTGAATGTGGAACTCGTGATAAATGATAATATACTCGTATTTATTTATGGTAGGTATATATAGGTATATTTTTCGCAAGAAATTTGGTACAGAAAAGGACTTAGTTTGTAGTAAGATTATTTTATACATCACGTATCATTTTGCAGTATAAACTATTGTTTTAAAATATCTCAGTGACTACATATAGAGATGGAATATATTTTTGTATTATGCTTTATATTTTAAAACATTCCTGTTACTTGTTTGTACTGTTGTACTTAAAAAAGTTGGCCTTGCAAGCCGTGATGAAATTTCGTTGATGCTTTTATTCATGCGGAATCGAGGCAAATTTTAAGAGTACCATTTGTTTTTACGGCATGTATGTACTTTATCTTCTAAATATTGTTTCAACAATGAGAAAACAGTGGTTAAGACTTAAATGCCAAGTGGTTCAAAGTCTGGCTTCACTGAAGTAACACCGTTTTGGAGCGCTCGTAGCGAAGTTTGCTTAACCATTCTGAATCGATCAGCAAAGTTAAGCAACGTCCGCCGCGGTCAGGAGTTGGATGGGTGACCGCTGGTGACATTACTACTGAGCGCTTCCGTGCTTCGGAGGGCACGTTAAGCCGTCGGTCCCGGTTGTTGTCTTAGGATGGCAGTCGTTACAGCATGGTGGTAGGGCACTTTGCGAATGCCCGCCTGGCTAGCTACTACCTTCATGTAGAAAATCTGTCTCCAAGTATTAACGGTTTACCCCTGCAGCTGTCCTTGAGAGCTAGTAATTCTAGGTTAGCCTGAACAACATCTTCGACCACATCATCACTTACCATCAGGTGAGATAGTGGTCAAAGGCTAAGCTATTAAGCATAAAAAAAAAACACCGTGTAGTGGTTGATGACATTTAGTTGATATACATTAGCAAGCAGCATTTCTTTGATAGCTGATTTACATTCTATAAAATTCTATACATAATTATCAGAAGAAATGTAAGTCAAGCTCAAAAACAGCAGAACGCAAACCTTATGACGGCGGGCGTGGGCAACAACATTACCTAGACGCGACCAATCAGATGCAATCATACCTTAGCACCATATCAATTCACTAAGACAATTGAATTTGGAATATTGTGCGAGAACTTGGTGAGGCCAAAATCAAAGCGGTAACTGTACGAGAGTTATACTTCTTTTTTTTTTTATTGCTGATAGATAAGCCTTTGACCACAATCTCACCTGATGGTAAGTGATGATGTGGTCGAAGGTGTTAACAGGCTTAACCTAGAATGACTGGCTCTCAAGAACAGCTGCCGGAACACACCGTTAAGTGCTTGGCGACAGATTTTCTACTTGAGGGTGGTCGCTAGCCAGGCGGGCATTCGAAAAATGCCCTTCCACCATGCGGTGAAGCTCAAGCCCGCGGCGGGATTCGAACCATGGACCTGCTGCGCTGTTGCTGCTGCCGCTGTCCATAGCCAAAGCCACTGAGCTATCACTGCTTCAAATATTCATACGTCTTTACATATTATTCATACGTATAACTTCACCTTTAACCACATCATGACTAAACAATATGTGAAAGGTCAAAGGATAGCCTATCAACGATAAAAAAGCAAGAGAGTCGCAGAAACGATAGAAGTAGACCTAGAGAGTACCTCCTTGCAACATAACGCCTACGCCATTATTATGACCGGAATAAAAGCCAACAACATGGACTTATACTCGTAAAAAGGAAAATATTTTCACCTCAATAAATAAACAGAAATGGCACTTTTATTGGATATTATAAAATATATTACCAGCTGCCTTATTCTCTGCTCCTATTTGAATATTAATGCACAGTAGCGTCAAGCATAAAAGGCAAAGTAATTTGCATGATACTAAGGATTTTTTTAGTTTCCCAAGCAAGCCGCTAATCAACTCTGTCGCCAACGACACACCGTGAGTTACGTAGTCGGATATTTTCAGCTTCATAGCATATTATTATCATACACTAAGTCCCGTGGGGTGCCGGCTTAGAATTGCACCTCCCCATATCATCCCGTGGGTGTCGTAAGAGGCGACTAAGGGAAAAATACTGGAAGGCGGGCAGCAGCGCCTTCTAAAGAACTGCTATCTTACACTGCGATCCCCAAGCCGCCTGCCAAGCGTGGGGATTATGGCAAATACCCTTAATAGGGGAGGCTATGTTCAGTAGTGGACGATCCGGCTGATACAGAAGTAACCACATACCTGCTTCGTAACGTAGCACATTTTTTTTATGAAATTGTGACGTACAATGCACAACGTCCACCTGACCCAGTAGCCACTGCCTATAACAGATGCCTATCGTCACATATGATGAACCACCCGTTAGCCCGAGGCACACTGTAGTTGAGTCCTATGTGCCTGTAATTTTACCGTAAGGAACATACTGTAAGGTGTTCGACGACAGATTTTCGACTTGAAGGGAGCAGGTAGCCAGGCTAGCATTCGCAAAATGCCCTCTCACCATGCGGTGAAGCTCTAGCATGCGGTGCGGAACGAATCATGGACCTGTGGCGCCGCAGTCCATCGCTGAGTCCGCTCGCCTTTAGAGTTTTAGAGCCTACAATACTCAAATACAAACTTACCATATACCTGTTTCGTAATGTGGCACTACATGTATACTAATATCTTATGTGAATTTGTATATATAAATTAATAATTAATTTTGATGATTCATCCTTCAAATACCTAAGAGATTAGTAACTAGTTTCGTAAGAATAAAAAACTATTCGCCTAGTTACCTTCAAATAGATAATCTACCGCTAAGCACCTGTAATGGCATAATCCAGCCGTTTTTTTAGAGCTAGTTTAGGCTAAGCTTGCTAACCATCATTAACATCATAAGACCATCAGTTGAGATTGTTGGAAAAGGCTGATATAAAATAAAACCGTCACTACTTCTATGTACCTTCATAAGTCAAATTAAAAACTAAGCGTATTTCGCTGAATATCAAAAGCAGGTTATTGTACTCATATACCAGCTTTTACCATATGCGACACGTTTTAAGGCGAATGGTAAGGGGAAAATACAAAACCTACGTTTTTAGGCAGATTTCCTAGCGAAAATATAGCGTGTTAAGCTTTGAAATAAATATATCCTGTAGAACGTATCTTGAAGTTTCTATGCGGGTTTCAAACGCATTTTTAGTTATAGTAGGGTAGAATTAGAACTCAGAACTATTTAAAATTTTGCAGTACCGAGTTTTCAGACAATTTTTTTTGAGATGTATCATATTCATTTGGTACCAAACTCGGGTCGGTTATTATTTAAGTTCGTACAAATGTTTTGGTGATCCATTTCATGAAACAGTAATTTTAATAAGGATTATAAGAGTAAAAGCTATTTTCACCTACTAAAACATAACTATTAGTTGAGTCGAAAACCAACCTCATTTACTCGTCAATATGATCAGGCAATAATAGTAAGGCAGCGTGCCGTCTATTGATTCGAACTCCTGCACTTCTTGTCAAATAGACGACGCGCGAGCGACCGCTCAATACACAAAATCAACTGGCCTTACCTTTCGCCATAAAATATATAATAATACCTTTCGCCCTAAAGCATTTTAACGTGAAATATATTACCGCTGACCGGGCACTCGTAACACAAAACAATAAAATTCAATACTTAATGAGGAACACGTTACTTTTTATTTGTTTGAAACAACACGCGTCATTCATGTCCTTTATCGACGACGAACATAATCAGATTTTACAACGAAAGCATGTTGGTTTTTATTCTGTGGCGATAGAAAGTACATAGTAGTAAGAATAAGATAAGTAGTAAGGTACTCAGCAGTGTGCTATCTGAAATTGCTCTTTATTGCGTCGTAGCAGAGTTGCTTATTTATTTAAACTTACAAAATTACAAATTAACTAGAGGAAAAATTTGAGTCATGTGCGGGATACGAAGCCGCGTCCATCCATCCCTTTAGCCCGGGTATGCTCTAATACAATTGAGCTAACATGACAATGAGTCATAACTCATTTTTTTCTTATCGGTCATTAATCATCGTATTGGGATGGAGCGACATCTAATTTTGCAATTAGCTTTAAACTTGTTGATGATGACGCAACCTATATTTTTTTTATGTTTGCAATAACGCATGCTGGATTACATTAGAAAATTACAAATTTACGAGAGAAATAACTTAGGTCACGTGCGGAAAAAAATGAGTTTGGTACTAAATGAATTTGATACATATCTAAAAAAAATGTCTGAAATGTCGGTACTTACTTACTTCAAAATTTTCAAATAGTTCCGTGTGATAATTCTACCCTACTATAACTGAAAATGCATTTGAAACCCGGATAGAAACTTCAAGATACGTCCTACAGGACATATTTATTTTAAAGTTTAAAATGCTATATTTTCGCTAGGAAATGTGACTAAAACATTTGTTTTTGGGTTTTCTCCTTACCATTCGCCTTAAAACGTATCGAATATGGTAAAAGCTGGTATACGAATACAATACCTTCTTTTGATATTCAGCGAAATGTAATCCGCAGAGCATGCGTTAGTGCAAATATGAAAATACTATAATTATTTAAACTTCCTTACGGAAAGATCCTTCTGGTTCTTTTTATTCTGTGGTTTTACTAAGATTATAATAATATTTTCTCGTGCAGTTACCCAAGTTTTTTTTATGATATTGTGACGCTAGTACGCGGCCATCTGATGTAAAGTACGACGAAATACATCTGTCTGTGTATAAGCAGAGGTTAATCCACTTAACAGCAGGTGGGCCTCGTACTTGTTCCGTCACAACATATAAAAACAAGCACTCAATTAAAACAATATTTTAGAAAACAAGCTTTTATTATCTTCTTGTCAGTAAAAAAACTAAAAACTTAAAACAAATACTTGTCACGACGATTTAAATGAGCCCAAACTCGATGAGGATGTGTCGTTTCATTGCGAAGTTTCTTTGGCTACCTTCCAACTACATCATTAGATCAGCACCATGTCATCATAATATTGCATTGTCACGCAATTTACACGTGTATGCAAAATTTTAGCTCAATCCGTAACCGGGAAGTGGGTCAAATTTAATTTGCAAGATTTGATGAACAACATCGGGACAGGTGAAACTAAATAAAAGCTTGTAAAAAACATATCCGACCCCGCATCCATGTGATAAGGGCAAGAAGCTGATGAGTAATAGATCTAAGCAGTTAATTCGCTTCATACACTATACGTGTACTATGTACAGGCATCGTCACATGTTCGAGAGCTGACACAAACTTGCCGTACACGGCGCGGGAAACGTCTTGAATAAAAGATCAAGGCTTTTACAGCTCGTATTTAACTTACGCTAGTTTGTTACTCGAAACTGGGCCGCTACTACAATTCACCGAAGTATCGTCTTTCGTGTTTCAAGCGACACTTTAGACAACATAAATTGAATTTGCGGTACGAAGTTCGTTGTTTCATATAGTCTATGGTCGGACCGCATACATCAGTCACAAAGAGTGTAAATGTATCTGGCAACAACACAGTGAAGTTTAAAGACAATAGTGTTATTATTAATGCTGTGAGTACTTTTCGTCGTGATCCGAGAAAGCAGATTTCTACAATGCTTTTCGTGGTCTCGCCTAAACTCGCTATCAAAATGAAGTAATGTAGCCATAGCAACATATCACTATAGGTATAATGACTTTGATACGACTATGATTAATTTATTTTATTTTTAACCGACTTATAAAATAGGAGGAGGTTCTCAATTCGTTGTTTTTTATGTTTTTTACCTAAGACAATTCTGTATTCGATTTAAAGCTGATCCTTGTCGTTTATTCTTATTTAAATTTCATCAAAATCGATCCAGCCGTTTTTGAGTTACAGTCCAATAACTGAAATATATTTACCTATCTTGTTGATATAGTCGTTGACAAAGAATGACAATCTATCCCGTTAATGTTATGTTACAAATGTCGTATATGCATTGTGTTTGATTTTAAATTATATTCGGTGATTATGGGTTCAATTTTGCCTGAAATAAATGATTTGAATTTTAATAGCAAGGGTCACCACTGAAAAGAGTGAAAAAATTTTTTTACCAAAAAATGGTACCGATTTTAACACTCAAAAGTATGAAATAACTTGTCGATGTCGGTACCATGCGCACAATATTGTGATAATAGGTACTTTTGAACTATCATGGTACCGACTTCAACAAGTTGTTTACACTTTTGAGTGTTGTAGTCGATTTCATTTCTTGTTTTTTTTTTCATATTTAGAACGGGACTTTGACTACTTATAAGCATACGAATAAATTATTATTTCATATTTGGGATAAGTACTAGTACTTGCTAGTCTATGCTACGAACGAAGTTAAACAGATGTAAGCCTTTGCATTGTGGAAGGGAATTTTGCGAATGCCCGCCTGGCTAGCGACTACCCGAAAATCTGTCGCCAAGCACCTAACGGTGTGTTGCGGTAGCTGTCCTTGAGAGCTAGTGAAATTACAGGCACATACGACAATACTGACGGGCGTAGTGCAATTCGTGACTTGTAACGAAATGCATCTGTTATAGGCAGAGGTTAGTCCACTTAAAATCAGGTGGGCCTCGAGCTTGTTCCTTCACATTAACATAAAAAAAACAAAATGTGTTTTGCGGATATGTTTCTTTCGGACCCGAAGTTTGAAACATCGACGAATCAGAGTAGGGGTATACCCTTGTATACAGGATACAGAAGCGCTACACAATTTCCAAGAGGGTGATGTATAGTGGCAGTGACAGAGTGATAAAGTTACCGTCTGTGGGTATAATACATCATATAGCTTTAAGCAATATGTCGCATAATTTATGTTGAGAGCGCCCGTGGTCTGCATATAATTTCACCTGGGTGGACCATCAAATATTGTTTCATATGGGCTACCCAGCCAGGTGCGCCATAAAAAGTATTTCTCAGCTGCCGGAACACACCATTAAGTGCTGGGTTGCTAATTCGACAGATTTTCTACTTGAGGGTGATAGCCAGGCGGGCATTCGCAAAATGCCCTACCACCATGCTGTAACGACTGCCACCCTAAGACAACAACCGGGACCGGTGGCTTAACGTACCCTTCGAAGTACGCGGGAGCAGGTAGTAATGTCACTAGCGGTCACCCATCCAAGTCATGACCGTAGTGGACATTGCTTTACTTAGCTGAGAGAAGAACGGCTAAGGAATCTCTGCTACGAGCGTTTCAAATTATTCGCCTATTAAAGTGACATATTTACTCAAACTGAGAACAAACATTGGAAGCCCTTAGAGACAATAGTTTAATAGCAATTTGTAGGATGCCACCAATTTGCTAAGATAATATGTTGATATTATATGACTGTACGTACTATATTGAGGATGTATGCTGTCATATTTAAGAGGAAACCAGGCTGCGAGGAATAACAAAAAGAAATATATAATAAAATTATTATGTTAATAGAAAGAAAATTCACGTGACCGACGTTTTTGTTACACTGTTTTCCCCATCAAAACTAAGCCGATTCAATAATAATTATTATTATTTATTTCGACCAACAATAATTATTAATTATTATACTATAGAAGGCATATAACATTTACAATACTGAAGACTAAAAAAATGTGGTGTGGCTGTGTTATGGATACGGCCGTTTGTTGTGCGTGAATACGTCTCAATGGCGGGCTCCCCTCTCCGCCGCGCGGGATGTGTTACAGTACTAACCACTGTACTGCGTCGTAAATTCTTTGATTCTTTAGCTATCCAGCGGTGTAATTAAAATTTCAATGAAGATGATAGATATATAGCTGCAATATTAAACTGTATCCCCCGATCTTGTTATCATTAGTTTTTTTCGAATTTCGTTCCTATGGAAGCAATTTTAAAGACGTGGATACGTCAAAATATATTAAATATTTATTGATACAAAATTTTTATTGAACTTTGCCAGCATGCTGTGAGTCTGCAATGACTTGTAGGTTGTCTGAGTGCTTTCATTTTAGTAGCTGTAGTGTTTTTTATATATAGTTCGTAGTATTTTGTTAGTAATGGTATTTAAAATATGGCCGGATAAAAATTAGAATAAACGAGTAGGTTTGAGTAAATTAAAAAAGTAAAAAACCGACTGAAAATTATTACCTTCGTTAAACGTTTGTTTTTCGTTTCCATTGAAATTAAAACTGCAAGTTATATATTTAAGCAAAAGTGTTTTAAAGCCCTTCAATTTTGACTCCGCACTCGATGGGTTTGGAATAAAAAAAAAAACTCGTGTAATATGGCGTCTCAAATCCGCCAGTTTGTTATTTTATTTTTCTTTTATACCCAGTATCACTTGGGCTATCAGGATAAATATAACGCTATTTTATTCGTTAAAATCGGTATAGCCGTTTAGAAGCTATGGTAGAATAAAAAAACTCACAAACATACACCCTTGAACCTGAAACCATAACACTACTTTTTTGGAGTCGTGTAAAAAGGTGTATCTAGACGCCTGTTTTTTTTTGTTAAAAACTTTGAAATGCATCTGGTGGCATTTTTAATGATTTTCAGGATCATAATATATTCGTTAATAATAATTAGTTTCTGAAAAAAAGGAAATGACTAGGGCCTAAAATCTACTGTAAATTTAAAGCAAAAACAGTGTTTTGCTGTCGGATGTAAAATTTTTGTTTGAAACGAGTGTAATTTTATGTAGATGTTTAGTTGCAGTATGCTCCCGGAGTTGCAACTTTTGGAATATTACACGCTTAATACAAAAAAAAATAACTAAGTTACATTTAAATTTACCTCGTACCATACGAGGTAAATTTAACTTTGTTACTGTCGCAATGTATGGGGAGTGGTACACCTAGTGTGGATTTTAGTATATGAAAATTCCAATAATTTGCTATAGCAGGCCGAAATTTTATGGAAAATAATTGTTTATGAGGTATTATGCAGGAAAAAAAGTGGAATACATTTCTATGGAGAACATCACGCATGCTTTGCTCTTAACTCTAATCATACGATGGCGCAAGACAAGACAAATGAAATCAAATTAGTCAAGGAGTCGCGTCACTTTTGATTACACGTTATATTATTTATCTACATGATGTTATTGTGTCAGCTTCTAATTGATAAGGCATGTTGCTGATATTAATTTCTAGTGAGCGTAAGTTGAGATGCTATTAACATCAGCGTTTAGATTAATTCAATTTATTATTGTAATATAATGATGAAGATTTCTTGGAGAATGTTATCTCAGGATGGTACTTAGTTGTTGGTGAGCCGGGTCACCCCTCCACGGGCGCAGAAGCCCGATTGAGTTCGGGCTTACCGCCGGGGCAAGACAGTAAGACTGCTAAAGCGACCCTATCTTGCCCCAACTCGGCGGATGACTGCTCACGGGGGAGTTTTAGTGGTTTCATGTCCCACACATCCCTTTCCACGGCCCCCATGGTGGAAGGGAAGTGAGAAGGCATATCGCCCTTAAAAAAAAGATGGTAGTTGTTGTAGCATGGCGGTAGGGGATTTTGCTAATTCTCGCCTGGCTTGCTACGATTTTCAACAAGAAAATCTGTCGCCAAGCACCTAACGGTATGTTATAGCAGCAAAGAAAGCTCAGCTTTAACAAGAAAAGGCATACATGGAACGTTTAAACTACGCTGTAAGTAGCTTGACAACTAAGTCTACTTTCTAGGTTAGACTAAGTTGGCAAGTTAATACTTATTTTCTGATTACTTAGAAAGTAATACTGCAGAGTGGAAACTTGCTGAACGCCGATACAGAGAATTACAGTTTCAAATACTTAGGTAAGTACGATCGAAAAAGTTTGATAAGAACTTCGGATCGACAAGGTTCTTTCTTAGCTATAAGTAAGAAATAGAAACGCCTATGTATATATTTTGAAAACTACCTACTTTTATAATGCTTATCAGAAATGTTGCTTGTCAAAAAGGTTTTGTTCTCAAAGGACAACACGATGCCTTAATAATGACATACTCTTTATGTCTGTTTCTTTGTGCAGTTGAGTTTAATATTTACAGAACAGATCATTTTCTAAATCTAACATAATTTGGACGTCACCGCACATATTTATCTTTAGAGTCTTCTATTTACTCATCGAGAGTTCCCTAATTTTCAGTGATCCGTTAGCAGTCCTTTTTCGTCCAGTATAAGCATTACGACCAATAAGCATTTTTCCCAGCATTTTCTTCATCCAATACAAATTTTCTCTAATACGTATTTGTTTCAGCAAAATTAATCATTTATTATATTTTTTTAATGTGACAGCTGTCATTGGTGTCCTTTTCATAATAATAAGCATCGGAAAATTACACTCATTATACGGTTGACAATTTTGACATTTTTAACTTTAACATAGAGTATTTCAAAGCTAGATAATGCGCTATAGAATGGACACCATTATAATAAAACTGCTAAATTGTGTATTTATTTTTCGTTTTGGGTAACGTAGCTTATTGCTTTGTACTTGCTTAGTGCCGCAACAAAACATCAGAATATTAACGCGATATGAACAGGTTGTAATAGGCCTGAGGTTCAATAAATAATAAATTATACTTATTTAGTACTTACACTAAAATTATACAGTTTGATTAGCTGGTAGGCCTCCCACTCGGTGGACTGACGACATCGTAAGAGACACGGGTGGCCAATGATTACAAATGGCTTATAACCATCCATTGTGTTGTAGCGTTCTGTGTGAGAGGCATTTGTTAAAGAGTGGAATTCTTCCGGCCAATGATGCTGAAATATTGTGAGCCTTTCTAAGTTGTTCCTTATGAAGCAAGGAATAAGCAACTTTTATACGAGCAAAGAAGTAGGCAGAAGCTTGTAAAAAGTAAATGTCGTGTACACTCTTATTAGAACATAAACTTTTCTAATATAGGAAACCAAATGCAGAACATCTGCAAGACTTTCTAACTTTACCCAAAAGTTAGAAGGTTTTTCCAAGCACGCAAAGAAATCCAAAAGAGAGGAAAAAGTGTAAGTGAATAGACTTAGCTTATTGTTGTACCGGATGTACAATTTTGCGCCTTGGAATATTACAGCATATGTGACCGGATATGGTGGTAGCTAGTCAAACTGGCATTCGCAGAACTCCCCACCAATACGTTACAACGACTGCTATCTTAAGACAACAACTGGGGAGCCTTCCGAGACACGGAAGTGCTCAGTAATTATGCCAACAACGATCACCCATACAAGTTAACACTGCAGCGAATATTACTGAATCTAGTTGATCGGCTGAGAAGGACTAGGCAAGCTCTACTATGAGCGCTTTAAAATATATAGTACTGTACTGTAACAGCCGGATCGTCCACTGCTGAACACAGCCTCCCCTATTAAGGGGGCATTTGCCATAATCCCCACGCTTGGCAGGCGTCTTGGGGATTGCAGTGTAAGTTGGCAGTTCTTAAGAAGGCACTGCTGCCCAGCATCCAGTATTTTTCCCTTAATCGCCTCTTACGACAACAACGGGATGATATAGGGAGGTGCAATTCTAACCCGGCACTGCACCCCACGGGGTAAAGTACCTACCTACATATAAAAAAAAATACTACCTACCTATAATTAACGTTGAAACATGTTGACTCAATGCATCTTGGTCGATACTCGTTTAACTAATATTTCGAAGTAGCTGATAAAGAATTTCAACAAAGTCAAATATTATAGAATTATTTACGGCATTTCTAAATTTGAAACGAGAAAAGGGCCTTTAGTCTAACTATTATAGGGCTGTATATTTTTTAATGTAATAGCAAAAAATAAAACTAAATAAATGGTTATACTAGAAAAGGGTCTTTGCTTAATTGTTTTGTTGTGTTCGTTATATAATCGGTCCATACGTTATATATGTAACAAGCGTCAAACATTGTGTCAATAATTATGAAGGAACAATCTCAAAAGAAAAACAATAAAATTAGTAAACCTCTCTTATGTGTATATTATCAATTAGACTTTTGAAGCGCTCGTAGCGAAGTTTCATTAGCCATTCTGAACCGGCTAGTTACATTACTACTGAGCGTGCACGTGCTTCGGAGGGCACGTTAAGCAGTCGGTCCCGGTTGTTGTCTTAGGATGGTAGTTGTTATAGCATGGTGGTAGTTGTATAGCATAGTAGTAACGGGCGGTGGTGTCTTTCTGCGAAGCGGTGATGGTGCAAATAGAGGCCCCGGAATAAGTCAGGGTGGACGATATCCAAGCTGACTCACGAAGGGGTGATGAGGAGGCAAACCCGCCTCCTGTAATCTCCGTATGGGGGTAACTGAGTCGGGGGACTCTTCTCCGGCTTGCACGAAACCACACGACTGAAAAAAGCCTTTTTGAACAATTTCACAAGCGCAGAGGCTCGGTTAAGTCCGGGTGTACCACTAAGCAAGATGGTGAATTCTAACACGGCCCCATTTTGCCCCACCTTGACTGAAGACTGCTCACGCGGAAAATTTTGTGAATTAAAGTCCCACACATCCCCTTCTACCACCCGGCGGAAAAAGGGCAATGCATTAAATCCAATCAAAAAAAAATCCTATTGCGATCGCCCGCTTGACTTGCTACTACCTTCAAGTCTAAAATCTGTCGACAAGCTTCTAACGATTTGTTCCGGTAGCTTAGAGAGGTAATTCTCTGTAACCCTGAACAACACTTCGACCACATCATCACTTACTATCAGGTAAAAAAATATCAAAGGCTAACCTATCAGCTAATACAAAAGAAAATATATATTGTGTTATTCTTCTAACATTTGATAGCATACATAAAAAGTGCATACAAAGCAATGGTTCGTTCTAAAATAGTCTTCATTTGAATTATTTAACTATCGATCGATAAAAATACTTGCAAAGTAACAAGGGTGGATTGAATGCGGTGGCTACGGGGGACATGGTCATTATCTTATTACTCCCACCCAACCCTTCCATCAACCCACCAGACTACGATACGTATTGAATATGATATTATCATTACATCAAAATCTAGTTTTAGTAGCAGGAGAACTCTTTGTGAGAGTTCGTCTGGGGATATACTACCACCATACCTGTTTCTACCGCCCAGCAGTAATGTTCGCATTACTCTGTTCAGGTTTGATGGGTATGGATGACGGTGAAAGTACAGACACATGAGACTTAACAACTTTACGTCTCAAGGTGATAAGCGTAGTGCAGTTTGCCACTTGTGACGAATTGTATATGTTATAGGGACAGGTACACTGAACATCCAGTGGGCATCATGTTGTTTAACGAACTTCAAAATAAGAAGAAGGTTATTCGACTTCATTGATGATGTTCTCATTTCCATTTGTTGGTGTAAAATTAACAAAAAGAAACTGTATACGGTGTTTGGTTTCTTTCCATTTTAGTGCATTTTTGTTTTAAAATATTTTCATTTCGTTTCGGTGGACTTTTTAGTAACTTTTTCTTCGATCACGTTAGCAAAAAACTCTTCGATTCTACTTATATTCATAGGCAAAAATATGACATATTTACGACATGGACTACAATGATTAATATTATGTTTTCGAATAGGGTTTTTATGCTCGTACAGTTCTTGTATTTTTAATTTATACCTGATAGACTAGCGTTTGACCACTATCTCACTTGATATAAATCACCTCAAGTGATGATGTAGTCGAAGATGTTGTTCAGGCTGACTTAGAATTACTGATTCTCAAGGACAGCTGTCGCAATACACTGTTAAATGTTTGGCGACAGATTTTCTACTTGACGGTGGTAGCTAGCCAGGCGGGAATCCGCTAATTGCTTACCACCTTGTAATTGTCATTGTATATGCCCAGTTTATGCGGTTAAGTGTTTTTTTTTTGCTTTTATTGCTTTTAATTTAATTATTTACTGTGTAAGCTGAGTAATTTTATTACTGCAGCAGTAACTTCAAAAAATAAATACCGAAAAATGGAACCGTCTTCTTCACCCAAAAGTGTGAAATAACTTGTTGAAATTGATACCATGATAGTCCAAAATTACCTATCATCAAAATATTTTGCGCATGGTACCAACTTCGACAAGTTATTTCACACTTTTGGGTGTTGAAGTCGGTTCCATTTTTTAGTAAAAAAAAATTTTTTCACTCATTTTAGTGACCTTATTTACTTACGGGATTGATTGCCGTTTATTGTCAACCACTATATCAACAAGATAGGTAAATATTTTTCAGTTATTGGAGTGTAACTCAAAAGCAGCTTGACTGATTTTGATGAAATTTAAATAGAACTCAAAGACAAGCATCAGCTTTCAAACAAAAAAAGAATTTTCAAAATCGATTCACAATGTCAAAAGTTGTGAGGTAACAAACAAAAAAAAATACTGACTAATTGAGTACCTCCTCCTTTTTTCGAAGGCGGTTAAAAATGTTATACACTAAACATATTTGAAGAATATTCGAATTTGTTCGAGCTTCTGGGTTCTAGGTAAATAAATTGAAGTCGAATATCAGATTAAATTTTAACTATGGAGATTTTATTTGCAAAATATTACTACATTTTCTTGCTATTAAAGTGAAAAGATGAGTGTGTAACTTACATAACATGAAAACGCATTTTATCCTCGGTTTACAATCTGTTAAACGTTTTAAGCGAAACAATATTGTTTTTATTCGGTTCAGGATAGTGCAACATTTTAACCAGTTCTTATAATAATTTAATGTTGTTCTATATATTTATTAATACGTTTTATTGATAAAGATAAACAAGAAATATTATAAATTTGCAATTTTTTTTATATTTCTATGTTATTTTGACGGATCAAGCTTGAGGCCCACTTGATATTAAACAGACTAACCTCTGCCTATAACAGATGCATTTCGTCACAAGTCACGAATTGCACTGCGCCCGTCACTTTTTTTTTTTTTTTTTTTTTTTTTTTAATTTTAAATCTACACTCCACAGACTCCAGGGTCCGTGACTTTTTTTAACTATGACATAATTTATTAGTAAGCAAGAAATATTAAATAGGAAACATGCAACATTCCAATGGGGAACAGTGTTAAAAGTTTGTTTTTTTTTCTTTTTTTCCCGTTAATGTCATTAGCACCAGCATCCAGAGCAGACCAGTATCCTCTAGCAGCACCCGTTCACGAGTTGACGCATGTGCCAGCGATCGCCTTCCTCAACCATTTTTGAGGGAAGATGGCGACCTGACACACAACACCGCCGCTAGACAACACCTTTCTGTGAGCATGACCGCTCCGGATACCCGTGCCAACGATTACAATTACAAAAATAATTTGGGACTACAATAAAATAATATACCTACAGAAATTTACATATTTTGTTATTCTCCCACGTCACATTTTAACAGGGCCTCCATTACCGCGCTATTTCGATCTTTGATCGCCATTTTGAGGTTGTAATCATGGCCCGTCACCTTGAGACATAGTTGATAAGTCTCATGTGCCTGTCATTTCACTGGCTCTCAAGGACTGCTGCCGGAACACACCGTTACATGCTTGGAGGTAGATTTTCTACTTGAGGGTGGTCGCTAACCAGGCGGGCATTCGAACCATAGACCTGCTGCGCGGCAGTCCATAGCCAATGCCACTGAGCCATCACTGCTTCAAAATATAATATTTTTTTATTGTCATTCGTGAAACAATCAACCATAATAACGAATATATTCCAAGAATATATATATCTGATATATAGCTATCTGATGAAATCTAAAAGCTACAGATTGACAGTAGATAGATAGATCTATAGGCTTCGTAATAGGGTACCATTTTCTTGTAGTGAATTTTAAAAATATATAAAGCTGAAGACAAACTAGTTATATGCTAAATTACTGCGGCCCGCGGTTTCACCCGCGTAGATAATGTTGGAAAGTGACGATGATCATCGAAAGTGATAAACCAGGATGTAAACTAACTTTATCTAAGTTTCATCTAAATCGGTTTAGCCGTATCAAAAAAATTATTGGAGTACAAAATTTTATATCAAACAAATTATTGGAGTACAAAATTTTATACCAACAAATTATTGGAGTACAAAATTTTATATCAAACAAATTATTGGTGTACAAAATTTATACCAACAAATTATTGGAGTCCAGAATTTGTTTGAGCGTAAATGATTAACTATACACACGCACATCCTCAAACTTTCGTGTATATTAATGTGATTATTTTGAGTTGCTTTACTGCGAATCAACGGTGTATGGTAATATAAATAATAGTGCCATCTAAGGCTGTTAAATTAATCTTTTCTGCTCAGTTTAAGTGAAAAATTATGCTGTGAAGCGACTAAATTGCTGTACAAATTGAAATAAAATGGCAGAAGATTTTGTTTAGCTTTTACTTCAAGACGAATTGCATTCTTTATTGAGATATTATTTTGGAGACAAAATGTCGTCAGACTAAGTTATTAATGCCTATTTATATTGAGTGCATCAATAAACTTGAATACTTTTGGGCAATATTTTTACAATTACAATCCAGTTCAAAATTTGTATAAAATTGACATTAGATTTTTTTTTTAACCAGTGGTATTCCTTTGTTAACAAAATACTACGAACTATAGACAATACTTAAGCTACTACAGTCAATGCATTAAGACAACCGTTACATTGCAGACTCACAGGCAGTCCAAATGAACCAGCTCACTACCGCAGTTGGCAGCGTGCTCAGCATGCTAGCAGCATTGCCCCGTTGAATTGCAATGCTTATTATTGTTATTTAGTTATTCGGATGCTCTGGATTATTTCTCTAATTAAATGAAGGAGCATCTCAAGTAACATCAAGAGAAGCTTGTATCCAAAGTATAGTTACCAGCTTAAGGTTCAATATACGTTCCATAATTTCTAGTTCAATTTTCGACGAATCATCGCAGATACTTTTAGATATGATTTGAAGCAATATTGAATGACAAGTGAACTACATTA
The DNA here is from genome assembly GCA_963854805.1 of Plagodis dolabraria. NCBI lineage: Eukaryota > Metazoa > Arthropoda > Insecta > Lepidoptera > Geometridae > Plagodis > Plagodis dolabraria. The sequence continues at coordinate 25,495,908 of OY978459.1, forward strand.
AAACTAACGTAAGTTTGGCACATACTATAAGACATTTTGAACCGAATTAAACTGACTGTTTTTTACGTCGAGATGGCGTCTCGACCGGTACCACCTTGTGCCGGTGCATGCGTGGGCGCATTTGTGAGCGCACGCACTCCGTGACGAAGCAACTCTGAAAGTCGCGAAACCGGTCGAGACGCCTCCTCGACGTAAAAGAGGGGAGAGACAACAACAATTCAATGTACTTAAAACCGGTTGAACCGCGCGAAATATACAACATAATTAAAAAGATGAAAGACAAATACAGTCACGGTGTTGACGAATTTCCGCAAATTCTTATAAAGCACTGTGCTGAACCATTAACTTTACCTTATTGTCTGCTGATAAATCAATCATTCGCCGAAGGAACGTTCCCGGACCTGTTAAAGACGGCCTTAATCAAGCCAATACATAAGAAATTGACAAAACTGGAACCTAGTAATTACAGGCCAATAGCACTATTGCCTACCTCATCAAAAATTTTTGAAAAAGCAATGCAAACACGAGTGAATTCATTTTGTGAAAAGTTTCATATATTTGATGACACTCAAAATGGGTTTCGAAAAAACCTTTCTTATCGTGCGTACTTTTCGCAGATGATATCTCTATTTTGACATCTTGCAAGAATAATTCAAATCTCAATTGTAACCTTACTGACATTTTTAATAATATAACTAACTGGATGACAAATCATAATTTAGAATTGAATTTAAAAAAGACCGCGTTAATGCAATATAGACCCCATAAAAAGCACCCCTTGACATAAATTTCTTTTATAATAATAAATATATTGAATGTGTTGACGTATCGACTTTATTTGGCATAGATATTGACACACATTTAAATTGGAAAAGCCACGTACAGAAAGCTGTATGTCAAGCTTTACTTATGCGCTTAGAGAATTACGAAAAGTAACAAACCTAGGTACAGCTCTAACGGCTTATTACGCATATGCTTTCTCATGGATCAGCTACGGCATTATACTTTGGGGAAATAGCGTAGATGCTACAGATATATTTATCATCCAAAAAAAGTGCATTCGTATTCTAGGAAATAAAAAGCTGCCCGACAAAACTGTAGAAAAGTTCCATAGGCCCTACTTTATCAGTTTCAAAATATTAACACTGACATCCCTATACATATTTGAAAATTGTAAGTTTGTAAAAAAATATCCTCAACATTTTACAAAGATATCACATGGGAGAAACTACCCAATACGGGCTAATTATCAAAATAATCTGATTGTGTCTACCTCTAGACTAAAAATGCACAGTACAGGACCAAACGCAATGGCAGCTAAAATATAATAAATTACCGGTTAAAATAAAAAGTATAGATAACGTTCACAAATTTCTCAAAGTTCTAAAAAATATACTTCTCCAAAAGTGCTACTATACTCTTGAAGAATTTTTTGAGGATCCTTCGATTATAGAATAGATCGTCCCACTCCTCTATATGTTGCTATACCCTATCAGGGTCATTATGTATAATTCCACCTTATTTTGGTTTGTATACAGTAACTCATGTAAACTGCATATTAATGTACATAATGATTGCAATAAATGATTGAGTATTGAGTATTGAGGGGGAGGGTGTATTATTCTTGTTAAAAATAACTTAAAATTTAAAGAATGCCATGACTTAGTCAGATGTTCTATCGAACGTGTCTGTGAGGTTGCTTGTGTGGAGGTGGACAGGCATCTCGTGTTGTGTGTATATCGACCACCAACAGATGAAGGTCGTGCTCAAAATTTTACAGAATTCTTAGCCACTCTGGAAAGTATACTACTAAAAATTTCTAAATGTAAAAAACCCATACTTGTATGTGGTGATTTTAATGTAGAAATTTTATTGAAATCTAAAAATAAGACTGATCTTATGTCATTGTTTAAGTCATTTAATTTGAAATTTCTATTCTGTGAGCCCACTAGGATAACAGACACTTCAGCTACCTGTATAGACAATATATACTCGAACTGTAAGACTAAACAAAAGTCAATAATGAAGGGTGTTAGATCTGATCATGAGAGCCTGGTAATTAGATTTGATGAAAGCAGAGAAACAGCGAGGTATGAAATTGAACATAGGCCGTTAACAACCTATAATATAATGGCTAAAAATATTCAGTACCAATATAGAAGCTAAGCTTGCCATTACAAGTTTTTCTCATAGTGACCCGAATGACATTTATAATAGTTTATTTTCTTTAGTAAATACTGAGTTTCAAAAAGTTTGTCCAAAAATAAAGAAACAAGTAAATGGAAAGTTGAAGTTCGGTGATTGGGCAACTACAGGTATTCGAAAAAGTAGAGATTATTTGTATGATCTGTATCGCAGGAAGAATTTGACATCCTGCAAGCAGTTTCGTGATTATGTTAGGAACTATTCAAAAATGTTTAAGTCTGTTTGCTTGTGTGCTAAATCTCTTTTTAATAGAAATAAAATTAGCAAGTCTAAAAATAAAATAAAAACCCTTTGGAACACTATAAATACTGAGACCGGTAAAAATAAACCTAGAGATTCTACATATGTCTTAAATCTTGATAAAATATCAAATATCTGATCCAATACAAGTGGCAAATATATGTGACAATTTTTTTTCTAACTTACCCCTAGAAGTCACTAAGTCATTGATGTAGCAGAAACTCTGCTAATAGATAATTTCCCCTGCAAATCGCCGGACTTTTCTTTCAGACACACAACAATATTTGAAATTATAAAGACATTTAAAAATTTAAATATTAAGAGCACCGAAGACTTGTGGGGTATGTCAGTTAAAGTGGCAGAGTCTATAATATGCATTATTGCACCATATTTAAAAACAATATTCAATCTTTGTATTGATAAAGGAAACTTCCCCGACTTAATGAAACAAAGTAAAATCACTCCAATTTTGAAGTCGGGGGCTACATCTGACCCTTGCAATTACAGACCTATTTCTATCTTACCTGTTCTGAGTAAAGTATTCGAAAAAATGATGCTCAAACAACTTCTATCCCATTTTAATGAGCATAATATATTGAATGAGAATCGGTTTGGTTTCACAAAGAGCAGATCCACAACAGATGCAGGTGCTCAATTGATGTCACATATACTTGAAGCCTGGGAGAGTTCACAGGATGCTATTGCCGTATTCTGTGACCTTTCTAAGGCATTTGACTGTGTAGAGCACCGCACTCTTATTCGAAAACTTTCACATTATGGTATTCGTGGAAAAGCTCTGGATCTTATAAAGTCATATCTGTCAGACAGGCTACAGAAGGTTAGAATAAATGGCAATACTTCTTTCGGGTCTTTGGTAAGAATAGGAGTACCACAAGGATCAATTTTAGGACCTTTTCTGTTTCTAGCATATATAAATGATCTGCCTTGCATGGTTAAAAATTTCTGCGATATAGTTTTATTCGCAGATGATACCTCCCTAATTTTTAAAATAGATAGGAGGGATAGTGAACTTATTCATGTAAATAATATGTTATCTATGATCTCTAAGTGGTTCGCGGCTAATAATCTTCTCTTAAATTCAAAAAAGACAAAATGTTTAAAGTTTTCTTTACCAAATGTTACTTATGTTGAACCAAACATTAAGCTTGGCCTAGAAAAACTCTCTTTTGACAATGCGACAGACTTCCTGGGAATTAAAATGGATTCAACTTTACAGTAGAATCCACATATACATGATCTATCTGGAAGACTTAGTTCTGCTGCATATGTAGTTCGTAAGATAAGACAGCTAACATACGTAGCTACTGCTAGGCTCGTTTATTTCGCGTACTTCCACAGTATTATGTCTTATGGTATATTGCTGTGGGGAGCTGCTACTGAAATAGAGACAATCTTTATCTTACAAAAGCGTGCAATTCGAGCCATATATGAAATGGATCCTAGGGAATCCCTGAGAGATCTTTTTAAAGAAATTGATATTTTAACTTTAACAAGTCTGTATATATTTGAAAATATTATGTTTGTTCGTAAAAATTTGAGTAAATTTAAATCAAACAGTGACAACCACGATTATAACACTAGGAATAAAGATAAAATAGCGGTGCCAGGTTTTAGATTAGCAAAGACAAATAAAAGGTGCTTCTTAGGCAATTGTGTGCGGTGTTATAATAAATTGCCCAAACATATTACAACGCTCACAGAAAGAAAATTTCAGGTGCATGTGAAGAATATTTTGATAAAGAAATCTTACTATACAGTTTGTGATTATTTAAACGACAAAAATGCTTGGACTGGTTCGCCTCTGCCAAGCTAGCGCCTCACACCTACGTAATGTAAATTAAGTATTGTAATAATTTTACTATATAGTATGTACTTAACACATTGTTAGAAAACGTTTAATAGAATGGCCCCGAGTTTCTTGCCCGTTCATCTCGCAGTGGCTCTAAAATTTTTGTTTGCTGAACGTGGCAGTACAATGTAGTATATTTCAATATTAAAATTTGTAATTGACCTTCATAAGAGCGTCGTAGACGCCTAAATTGAATAAATGATTTTGACTTTGATTTGACTTGAAAAAAAAAACAGTAAGTTTAATTCGGTTCAAAATGTCTTATAGTAAGTGAACTACACTTTGCAAATCCCGTGCAAGACGAACATTTTGAGCTTAAGAAATTTGTAAATACGGCCGTGAATACCTACTTATCATCTTTATATAATTTAAGTAAGTATCTTGGATTTTATGATAACCGTTATGAAATTTTTATTGTTGATTTTTTTTCATAATAATAGATAAGATAAGATTAGACCCTTAACTATGAAATAAAAATTATATAAATATTCTGCCATCCAAATAAAAAAAGGTGCACATTATGAGCAGCATGCCAGTACATCGATGTCAGTAGCTGCATAGTCTGGTGAACTCAAAATGCAAATTTTGAACATGTTTTTTAAGGAAGAGTAAGAATAAAATATGTTATATTCTAAAGGATATAAAAAAAAGTATAGCCAATCCAAAAATACGATTCCATATATATCTGTAGGTAGAAATAAATACATGAATCCAGCTCTAAAATTTTGTTTCGTAATGTTTTAAGTCTATTCAGTAAATCCTCCTATATCAAAATGTATTTCTAAATATTATGTAGCGACCATGCGATACAGTGACTTTAAACATATTTATAACTAATTTTTATATTTAAACAGAAGCATTATCTTTTGAGTCTAGTCAAGTCAAGCACCTAACGGTATGTTCCGGCAGCTGTCATTGAGAGCCAGTAACTTTAGGTTAGTCTGAACAACATCCTCGACCACATCATCACGTACCATCAGGTGAGATAGTGGTCAAAGGCTAACCTATCAGGCATAAAAAAAAAAATGTCTTCGAGCGCACTTCGAGAAAGTCTCAAGTCACTCTAACTCATAAAACTAGTTTTATATAGATCTAATATATATATCCACAAAATGCCTGCTGTTGCCATCTGATTACATTCTAATCTCAATTTGATTCAAGAAAATCTCTCAAAAAGCATATTGGGTTCTGAATTTAGAACAAATAAATGAACTCCTTTCCGTATGTAGCACGAGACCGTTCTGAATGAATATGGAGATGTGCATTTTTTATGCAAAGACTTGGAAGGGAAATTTCTTATACGAGATTGAGTTTTTCAATTCCAGGCTTGAAGAATAAAGAAATGTTCTACATAGGTGGAGCACTATTAGTCTGTATATCTGCCCGTCTGTATGCACTGGTCACTAGCTCGTAAACGGAATGAGTTGCAAAACTGAATCTCAGTTATTTAGTGACCAATGTTGCCCTAAACACAATCAACAAAGGTCTGGTTGTCGAAGTACGGCGTAGGTTGGCCGAAAGGTCAGGTGACTCCCGCTCCGGCTCGATCCTGGTGCAAAGGATGGCCATTGCTATCCAGCGCGGCAATGCAACGAGTCTTATGAGCACTTTTGCCCCTGGAACGCTAAAAGGCGGGTTATTCGATTGACTACATTGTAAGTAGTGTCTATTTAGTTATTTTAATTATTTGAGGATATATCAGTTATTATTTAAGAACCTGACTACAAGAATTTATATAGGTTTTGTATTTAATGTTTACCTGAAATAAATTATTGGTTAGTATTTATTATTGACTAGCTTTCCGGGCGCGGCTCCGCCCGCTCGTATGTCGGTTATCGCACAAAAACATTAACCTCTTATTGTGCAGCTGGATAAAAACTATTCTGTTATTATGTTTTTCCCGGGTCCCAAACTATTTCCATACCAAATTTCATTCAAATCGGTCCAGTAGTTTTGGCGTGAAAGCGTAACAGACAGAGTTACTTTCGCATTTATAATATTAGTACTGATTAATTATATCTGTAACAGGCGGATCGTCCACTACTGAACACAGTCTCCTCTATTAAGAGGGTATTTGCCATAATCCCCACGCTTGGCAGGCATCTTGGGAATCTCAGTATAAGTTGACAGTTCTTTAGAAGGCACCGCTGCCAACCTTCCAGTACTTTTCCCTTAGTCGCCTCTTACGACATCCACGGGATGATATGGGGAGGTGCAATTCTAACCCGGCGCCCTACGGGGGATTAATACACAAGGGTTAATTAATTATATACACAAGGATAATAACAAATAACAATTATAATACTAGACATTCATTGCTATTTTAGGAAGGTTCCAGTACATTAGATGTTAGCCAAAACAATATCATTTTTGCACCTTTGGCGTGTCATCATCTCCAACTCGTTCAGTTAAGTACAAATAAATCGGTTACTCCCCCTATGCTCTACGAAAAATACCTACTACAAAGTTTCAGTTAGCTATGCACGTAATTGTTCGGTTCTGCGTAAACAACGGAAGGTACAGTTGAAAATAAAAGTGTTTGTAAGCAAATTTAATATTTTACATCGATATTCGGTAGCGTTTATCAGTTAAATTTGATTTTTCTCGTCGTGAAGATCAATAAAGTCAAAATTAGATATAAGTACAAACAAATTTCAGAGCAATCCTAGGTTAACAAGTGTTGTTAACTAGAGCTATAAGTCAATACTGACCCACAAGACCTAGCGAGGTCTGTAGACTTCGTTACAATACAAATCCAATCTTTCGAATATTGCATACAACACATTCCGACCTGTGCCGCCACGCCGTGCACACCTGTCTACAGCTCCGCCAGTATCTCCCAGTGAGACCGCAATAGTCCCCGCACTATTGCCGTCTCACTCGGGTCATCGTTCCGACGCTAGTTGCAGACCAGTGCCTTGGAATACGCAGTCCTGACGAAGTTTTTGTTTTGTGTGCAGAAGCTGAGCAGCCGCCGAACGCCGAGCAACGCGAGCTACGAGCTCGCCGTGCCGTCGCGCAGAGGCGCTCTAAGACGTCAGGCATTACCACCTACCCAAGTCCCTTGTTTCGGACGAACAACATCATATCGGGCTGGTGGTCTTGTTTTGACCGCACTTTTCGGTGCGCATTTCACCACTTTACTACCCGACACAACATAGTAACAGTCGCGTAACAACACACTTTGTGCTGTTAAGCGACGTCGTTCAGGCGTGGGGTAGCGTCAGCCAAACCCGTCTGAACGATCAAATCCGCCATTTGCTGCGGTCGCAGTGTGACACCCTACGGTGACAACGGCCACTGTTGTTGTTTTGGTTTAACCTTGCACCGTGGCCTTTCCCGCTTCACGGGTCAGCCGAAGCAAGCTGGGCTCCGGGATTACTGGCCTTGGGGTCACCCCTAGTCAACCCCGGAGTAGCGCTTAGGAGCACCCCTCTCCGCCGAGAAAAAAGCTCGGAGAGGGTACACAACTAGGGCACACCTTAGGTACACACTCCCTCTCACACAGTGAGCTCACAAGGTGTGTGAGGGAATTCAAACCCTTGATAGGGCGTCCTGAGTATTCCCCTCAGGATGCAGTCCCGTCCCTCTAACGGTGAGGTGCAGGTCCTTCAGACCTTCGCCCTCCGCCACCCCGATCTGTATGTTGCACACATGCAACTCCTCGAAGAGGAAGCGAGTGCCCGCCTCACGGACACTCTTATTGCTCCATCCGGGACTTCAATCCCGGAGGCCAACGTCCCTCCTCTGACCCGGTCCTTCTCAGAGGACAGTCCGCTTTCGCCCGCTCCGGGCCCGGATAATAGACGCACGGTGGCAGCCCCTCCCCGTGAGAGGTCTCGCTCGCGCTCACCGATCGGGAGGCCAGCGAGCACCCGTCCCTCCATCGCCGTTGTCGAGCCCACTTCGGACTCCGAAACGGAGATGGAAGTAGATCCGAGTCGCGCCTTACGCACTGACTCGGACTCCGATAACGACGGCTATACCGTCGTTGACCGCAAACGCAAGCGTGCTCCTAAAGCCGCTAGTTGCGCAACTTCCGCCCCTCCCGCCAAGGCACCCGCTAAGGCCCCCGCCTCCGGCAAGAAGCCGACCCCCGCCCCGCGCCCCGCGTCTCCTCCCTCCGCTCCGGCCACCACTGCCGCGTCCCCTCAGGACGCGAGCGCGCGCCGCGAAAAACCGCCTCCGCCCCTGTTCATTCAGGACAAAACCAAATGGGACATGCTGTCCCGTTTAGTTTCGGATCGTGGGATCCACTATACTAATGCCCGCTCCACGCAGCAGGGCATTAAAGTCCAAGTTTCCACCATTAGCGACCACAGAGCGCTAACTAAACTCCTCCGCCACGAGAGCATAAGTTTTCACACTTATGCGCTCGAAGAGGAGAAAGTCCTCCGAGTGGTCATCCGCGGTGTGCCCAAGGAGGTACATACCGATTCGGTATGTGCCGACCTGAAGGCACAAGACTTCCCCGTACATGCAGTTCACCGCATGTACAGCGGGAAGGACCGCAGCCCCTACGATCTAGTACTCGTAGTACTAGATCGTACTCCTGAAGGCAAGGCCATTTTTAATTTAAAAAAGGTCTGTGGCCTCTCAGGACTCGATGTCCAAGCCCCATACAAGAATGGGAGTCCCTCGCAGTGCCATAACTGCCAACTATACGGGCACGCCTCCCGTTTCTGCTTCGCTCGCGCTAGGTGCGTTAAGTGCCTAGGCGATCACGCGACAGCAGCGTGCACTCGCACCCGGGATTCGCCGGACCCACCCAGCTGTGTTTTATGCGGTGCTCAAGGGCATACCGCGAATTACCGTGGCTGCCCTAAAGCACCACGAGTGAACCACAGGGTGGCAAGGCATAGGCCGACCCGTCCCTCTTACGACCGTTACCAACGGGTAAGCCCTAAACTAACGGTAGTACCTGCCTCACAGGTAATACCCGCGCCGCTCCCAGCCCGCAACGCATGGTCTAAACCACCCAGTATGGTTAAGACCGTCGCTACCGCCCGCGCCCCGGCCCGCGCGCCCGCACCCGCACCCGCACCCGCCCGCGCCGCGGCCCCTGCCCGCGCACCGGCCCCGGCTCGCCCCGCGCTCCCGGCACCCGTCGCCAACACCATTCGCGCGCCTCCCCGCGCCGCTTCCCGGCCTCAAGCTCCACCTATGCCATTGATGGCTGCCCCTCTTCAAGAGGCAATCAACCTAGTCAGCGATCTGGCTATGTCGGTTGACATCAATGAGGTACAAGAGCTATTCCACAAGATGCAATACGCTCAATCCCCAGCGGACGTGATCCAATACACATTGGAACACGCGAACTTACTAAGCGCCCTTAAGCGCTTCGTTCCCCAGGCCCCTCCCCAGTACAACCACTATGGGTAGTACAACCGCACGCACGAAACCGCGCTCAGTTTCGTTAGCGTCATTCAACGCTAACGGTTTCTTTAGACAACGTGACCTTGTCCACGACTTTTGTTGCACCCACCTTATCGACATTATATGCGTGCAGGAAACCCTTCTAAAACCGGGGAAGGCGAACCCTAGGTTTGCCAATTACAGAACGGTACGTGATGATAGAGTGAACTCCCGTGGGGGAGGCACTCTTATCTATTACAAAAGGTCCCTGCACTGCATCCCCTTACCTACCCCGACTCTTGTTAATATGGAAGCATCTTGTTGCCTTCTAGCTATGACTGGTCATCAACCTATAGTCATAGCGTCCTGTTACCAAGCTTGTCAAAAGCCGATCGTCCGAGCTGACTTAGAAGCATTGTTCTCATTAGGAAGCGCCGTCCTTCTGATTGGCGACTTCAATAGTAAGCACATCCTATGGAATTGTAACGTCAACAATCCCAGAGGCATTGCACTTGAAAAACTAGTCGCAGAACTTAATTTTGACATAATTGCGCCCACTGAGCCCACTCACTACCCTTATATGGAAAACCACCGACCTGACTTGCTTGACATGGCACTATTCAGAGGCGTAACACTCCGGTTACGCTCCATAGAAGTGGTTCACGAGCTTCACTCTGACCACCGACCCATTATACTGCGACTAGGTCCCGACCCAACGACTGACCTCCCCCGCCCCACTAAGACGATAGTGAACTGGAAGCAAGTAGGCGATGCCCTAAAGGCTATCAGTTCACCGGACCTAGACAAGATCCCTGACGACATCCTGACAAAAGATGACGTAACCCTTGCGATCGATTCGTTCACCAATCACCTCTCCACCGTAGTAGGTGCATCCGCAAAGGAGGTCATAGTGCCGGACGACCGGCGCCTTGTCATTCCAGCGGATGTGAGGCGATTGGTGACGGAGAGTAAAGCAGTAACCCGACATTACGACTCTTACCCCAGTAAAGAGAACAAAACTAAGAAACGCCACTTTGAACGCATGGTTCAAAGTCGCATGTCTGAGTTGCGTGATCAACAATGGGGCGATAAACTTTCAAACCTCGTGCCAAGCCACCATGCTTACTGGGACTTGGCGCGAGGCTTGAAAGGAAGTAACCATAACGACATGCCTCCATTATACAGACCAGTCCCACTAGTCCCAGCGTTCTTTGACGAAGACAAAGCTGAGTGCCTAGCTGATAGCCTAGAGGCTCAGTGTTCCCCTAACGTAGATCACGTTGACCAAGCTCACCTCGATTCGGTGGATGCTGAAGTCGAACGTAAAAGCTCTGTGGTCACCTCTGAACTCCCACCAATCACCTTAGCGACTTACGCTGAGGTGGAGAGACTGATCAAGGCCCTCCGACCGCGCAAATCCCCCGGTGCCGATGGCATCTCCAACAGGGTTCTTAAAACCCTCTCTCCTCCTCTCATCCATCTCTTAGTCAGCATCTTCAATGCTGCTATGAGCCACTGCTTATTCCCAGACACCTGGAAATGTGCAAATGTCATTGGCATTCACAAACCAGGCAAAAGCTCATCTGACCCCACCAGTTACCGCCCCATCAGCCTCCTCAGTGCCTTAGGCAAACTTTACGAGCGGTTACTTGCAAACCGTCTCCAGTCCCATGCTAAGGAACACCACCTTATCCCAGATGAGCAGTTTGGCTTCAGACCCGGACACTCATGCGTCCAACAGGTGCACCGCCTCACGGAGCACATCATTGAGGGCTTCAATAAGTACCCCAAACCCCAGACTACGCTAGCAGTCTTCCTCGACGTGGCGAAAGCTTTTGACAAAGTCTGGCACAACGGCTTGATCTACAAGCTATACCAATTTGGCGTGCCAGAACGTCTTGTGCTCATCCTACAAGACTTCCTTAAAGCCAGAAGCTTTCGCTATCGCGTGGAAGGCACCCTCTCCTCCCCCCACCCAGTCAGAGCCGGAGTCCCTCAGGGCTCCGTGCTATCACCTATTCTCTTTGCACTGTATACCAGTGACATCCCACGCTCTCAGCCCAAAGTATTCCTAGCCCAATATGCGGATGATACCGCCATTTACACCACTGGGTGGCATATCAACAGACAGTCCTATTTCGTCATGCAACGGGCCATCACCGAGATCGGTGATTGGTTCCGAAAATGGCGCATCGCGGTCAACCCAGCTAAAAGCACAGCTATGTGCTTTACTGAGAAGACACGCTCCCCTTACCCGAAACCGCTTATTTTGTTCGACGAACCCATTCCCTGGGTTCCTAGAACAAAATACCTCGGAGTCACCCTTGATCGTCATCTCACCTTTAACGATCACATAACAACCGTCCGTAACAGAGCGGCCTTCATAATGGGTCGCCTTGGTCCCCTACTTCGCAAAGAGAGTAAAATGTCTCTTAGTAATAAGAAGACACTTTACACTGCCTGCATCCGCCCCATCATGACTTACGCATCAGTAGTGTTTAGTCATGCTAGTGAGGCCCACCTTCATAAACTTCAAGTCATCCAAAACCGTTTTCTTCGTAATGCAACCGGCGCCCCGTGGTATATCCGGAACACCGAGTTGCATTGCGACTTAAACCTTCCCTCTCTAGCGCAGTTCAATAAGGACTGCGCCCGCCGATACTTTGATCGAGCGCCCCACCACCCGAACCCATTGGTTGTCCAGGCATCGAACTACTCGACTGCCTCTTCTATCCCATTTTTCAAACCCCCCCGTCGCCGACCACGGCAGGTATTAGACGACCCGGATGACCCCATCGCAGCCATTACGTTGGCAGCTTTAGCGTTATCCGCAAGTCGTCGAGGTAAAATCCCCAGGTGTGAGGTAATCAGAGGTCACACAATCAAACACCGAGCTCGCCGGCGAGCTCGAGGCAAAAACAAGGTCACGATAAATTGCTCTCCAAATAGTCAAAGAGTATTATTCAGTAGGGCCCAATTGTGCAACACTGCAGTTGCACAGAGGCATTTTGCTCCGATCCCCCCCATGTCTCTCGACAGCGAGACAAGCCGAGGTCCGAACCACAGTGGTGCCCTTGAGCTCGCTGTCAACCCCTCCTATAGTAGCGGTACGTTTTCGGCGTCCGCAGGAGACGGAGGTAGAAAGCGCTTTTCGCCTTCTACGCCCGTCTCGGGAGAAGTGCCTTCGGCACTTCTCCCTCCCGGGCTATTGTAGGGCCAGGCCCTCGCCCAAAACCCGGTGGAGCTGGACGACCGCACAGGCGGTAGCCAGCATCTATGTCCTCCCTAAATAAATAATTGCATACAAATACGAAAGTTACGATTTTCTAATGTTTGTTACCCACTCATGGTTAAACGGCTGGTCGGGTGAATAACGTTTCGTAGATAAATATAACAATAGAAATGGACGATGCGCCTGAGTCGAGAATTCCAGAAACGAGAGAACGTCAAGATATGGCGGATGCATATCGTCCAATGCGAATGTTAAGAGATCGAGATTAAATATGTGAAGATCAAAAATAGTACTGTTACATATTTACATACTTACATGGTTTTCTTCATTGACTATTTTAAAAAGTTTAATAAAATATTACACTGAAACAGTTTTCTTCATGACTGCCCGCAAATGTGATTTCGTGAATAGCAAAACTTTTATTGGGGAATTTTTCGAGTCATGCATAGCGGGTCTAAAATATCGGCGACAGACAGAAATAAATTATGTTTATATAATCTAAAGGAGCTGTCCAAGTAGAAAATTTTAAATCGTTTTTGTTACGGCGCCGATCTCAAAAAACAAGGTAGCAATCTGATTCCTTACATATTAGATCTATATCCTCTATTTCACTTGTACAGCTACTGGAACTCATAGTTAGATGCGACATATTTAATCCCAGGTCATTTAGGTCACCCATCCAAGTTGTGACCACATAGATAATCGCGTAGCCCTATGACTGCTAGCTGAGCTTTGACTGCTTCAAGTAGGTTTTTATAAGTTCTACGATCAGCCTTCAAGTTAATTATGAATCTTCGAAAAGGTAATGCAAAGGGTACGCACGTTCTACCATTTCAGTCCCCCAGGAGACTGTACAGCACTTACTATTACACTACAGTATCATTAGGGGACCAAACAACACGCAGTATTCCTCTATACTAATGTCAACTCATTAGTAGAACGTTGCTGCTCTTTAGGTGTTTAACAGAAATTATTGTTCATTCTTCGTTTCACTGCGCGGTATGGCATTTCGTTCACTAAGCTAGCACATAAATCCTCAATAACAGAAATCTGCCGCCAGGTGGCTGCAATCCTTGAAAATTTGCTACAGAACTGGCAACGCTAGATTTGTGCGGTTGGTACACTGACAGTTCAATTAAGGTTGACTAACGTGGCAGAGATAAGGCAAAAAGTTAAAAGCGAGCGTGTACCAATTAATGTACATCAGTGCTATCCTGTGACACGTGCGGAAGGTTTGCTATTTAATGGATACTGTTATGGTTGTGACACGATGCTACGTATTCTGAACCATAATCATGGTGATACAAGATTTCAACAGTTTCTAGGGCAGCAGACTGAAAACGACATCGTGATATGTTATGGCGCAAGGGCCACAGTGATGGTGAGTTTTACCAGTAGTCAATTTGTGAGATCGCTTCTGCAAGGCGAGGATTTTGAAGCGCTCGTAGCGAAGTTTACTTAGTCGTTCTTAACCGATCAGATCAGTTAAGCAACGTCCGCCACGGTCATGACTTAAATGGGTGACCGCTAGTGACATTAATACTGGACGCTTCCGCGCTTCGGACGGCACGTTAAGCCGTCGGTAACGGGTGTTGTCTCACGATAGCAGTTAGGCATTTTTCGAATGCGATTCGAGGCGATTGGAGGCCTAGCTAGCCACCCTCAAGTAGAAAATCTGTTGCCAAGCACCTAACGGTGTGTTCCGGCAGCTGTCCTTGAGAGCCAGACATTCCAGGTTAGCCTGAACAACATCATCATAACTTACCATCAGGTGAGATAGAGGTTGATGCCTATACGTTATAGCTTATCAGCTTTAAATAAATAAAAAAAAAATTAGCATGGCTATTAGGGTATGCCAGTAGCTTAACTTTTCCCCAAACTTCAGATTAAGAATAGTGTTTATTGAATTTTCTGTACTCTGGTTTGCACTATTCCCAATATTACGATAGCTCTGGCCATAAAGAGGTGACGAATGGATTTCTTGATTACAATTCCTTCCTAGTAGACCTAATTAAATTTTCATTAGATATACTCGTACCTTGAACATAATATCTAAGTTAAGCTTCGCAAAGAAGTCATAGAAATTGTGCACGATATACACGGCGGTGGCGCGTCCAATATACGTACGTACTGCCTAAGTAGTTAAGCCTTTGAACATTGTTACTAGACCACGCTATATGTTGGGTACCTACACAGGGTTATTGGTAATATCCTAACAACCTCTTAGGGTTGACATCTGCTAGTCCTGACAAACATTTGGAGATAAATTTGTTTTTGTTTTGAAAAAAAATATTTGTTGTTTTTTGGGTTTTTTATGTGTTTTTGACGGAAGTCAGTGTTTTGAATCAGCGTGGTACCGACTTCAACAAGTGATTCATACTTTTCAGTATTAGAAGTCGATTGCGTTTTTTTGAATAATTTAGTTTATAAATGTTTCACAGTCCCCAAGTCAAATCCTAAGTCCAACTTCTTCTGAACGGTCTATCTAAAATATTATGCCCAAAAAAAACATTTTAATTTATTCAACACGGCAAAAACTCCACAGAAATCAGACTGCGAGAATTCCTTTTCATGGGTATCTAAATTTAGCAATTATATAAATGGTGCGCCTCGGTAATAGCTGGCTATATTTTATGCTGATCTTTTGTCCGAAGGAATGAAATCATTATTTAGAGGGAAAATATTTTAGAAGGAATGATCGTTATAGCCACCACTACGATAAGGACATTGCAAACTTAAAAGAACACGGTACGTTGGAAGTTAACCCAGCATATTGAAGAAATGAAAATTAAATATGTAAAAATCGTGAAAGCAAAATTAATATTATAAAACACTAGCAACCAGCCCCGGTTTCGCACGAGTGCAAAACTGATACTAAATAGTCTGTAATATCTTCGAAAATATTTTTTTAAATTACATGTCTTAAAGGGCCATATTGGTCTTTATGCCCAATGTATTTAAGGAACTTAATTGGATCAGGATTAATGCTGTACTGCTTAAAATCTCTTTGTAAATAAGCCATTATTTTACGTGAAAAGTAAAGGATAAAAATGGTTTTTGTGGTTTATTCCTAACAGATAGACATATATCATTGTGGACTTTTTTGTAGACATTTTTAAGGTGTACAACACTGTAGTACTACATTTTGATCTATCTCGTAGGTTTCAGCCAGCGTTTGTTTACGACATCACATTAGAAACCTCTAATATTATCAATGTTTTCTAATATATTTCGCATTTATTCTACATATAAATTTTCGTCTTGTATCACTCTATCTTTTAAAAATAACACATTTAAATCCGTTGCGTAGTTTTAAAGATTTAAGTATACATAGAGACAGACAGCGGGAAGTGACTTTGTATATTAACGACTATGTAGTGATAATATAATATAAAATATAAACGTGTATTGTGAGACATTTTTAACCTTATGATTTTATACATGTTGCTCAAGATTGCAAATCGTAAAGATTGTTAATAGTTTTGTGGTTTTATTAGTATGCATTTCAAGGTTTCACGCGATAAACTTTCCAATAAGTGGAGGGGATGTTCAATAACTTAAGTATATGTTTTCAGTACATATTATATGAATTACTTTTGAAGAACTAAAAACATTGCTTAACTATATATATATGAAAATCAATTGGGGTTGTTTGTCTCGCTAAAACTCGAGAACGGCTGAGCCGAATTAACTGGTTTTGAAATGTTTGACGTAGTACGTTAAAAGTAAGGTTAAAACGAAAATATTTTTTGTATAAATGCAAAAAAATTTAATTTTCCCATATAAGCTGTTCTACCTATACTTTCCTGTCAAACATTTGACGTTCGTTCGTTAGGATAGGTGATACGAAGTACACCGGGTTGTCTAGACCACGGTGTGGATATTAATCACACTATCACATTATTTACACTAATATTATAAAGCGAAAGTTTGGGAGTGTGTTTGTATGTTTGTTAATTCCTCACGCTCAAACGGCTGAACCAGTTTTAATGAAATTCTATATGGAGGTAGATAAAGCATTGAATTAACACATGGAATACTTTCATCGTCGATCACGTGGGTGAAATCGGGAGGCATAACTAGCATATTGCATGGTGGTAGGGCATTTTGCGAATGCCCGCCTGGCTAGCTACCACCCTCAAGTTGAAAATCTGTCACCAAGCACCTAACGGTGTGTTCCGGCAGCTATCCTTGAGAGCCAGTCATTCTAGGCTAGCCTGATCAACATCTTCGACCACATCATCACTTACCATCAAGTGAGATAGTGGTCAAAGGATAGCCTATCGGCAATAAAAAAAAAAAAAAAATTATAGAAATGAATTTAATTTTTATTTATATTCGCCGCCGGGATATTGATGAAAGTGATGGTGATGATGGATATTTATTATCGCAGCTCCAAATTAAACTTTGTAAAACAACGTAAAGTAGAAAAATAAAAACAAAGAGCCTCATTTAGATGCCTATCAGAAGAGATCAGAGTGAATGGTCTTTTGTTAAGAAAATCCATTCAATGGAAGATTTACTGAAATTGACCAGTAAATGCTGACAAGGGTTTAATTTAATAGGTACGGTTATAAAGTTAAAAGAAAGTGAAGCAATTCATTTTGATACTATCTATATATAATTATGTTTTCTTTTTACTTTCTCCGAATTCTATAATTTAGTATATTGTAAAACGAGTGTATAAGAGAAGTCATGCACGAGTTATACACTCAGATTTTCACTTCAATTGTGAAGAACTGAAACAATGATATTGTAAGTAATTTAATCTCTGATTGAAATTTAAACTGATATAGGATCAAACTTCTATTGTACTCCCAATAGATCGTTGTTTCGTTAGAAGGGTCTTTAATAATACCCACAATCTATGGGTATTATGAAATATCCAGGCAAAGTTATTCTACAGGAAATATGTTACAAACTGAATAATTTTATTTTTTTAATTCTCTTTAGAATAAATTTCGGACCTTTAAACACAAATAGCATTGTGCTTAAAAATCAGTTTTATGCACTAGAGCTCACAAAGCCGTTTAATTCCACTTACACCGGGCGTAAACAAGAACTTTACGAGCATGACAAGTTACAAAGGTAGTTTTATATTGAAGCTTTTATTTTCTTTTTGTATTTCAATACCAATCTACGGATCCTATAAGTTAACTTTGTAGTTGTGTTGTCACTTTCTGTTCGTCTGTTAAGAACCCTTGATCTCACTAACGGTACAGACTAAAAAGAAACAGAATGATCTCATATTTCTTAATCGTTACCGGGTCTATTCACGCACGATATGAAGCGCTCGTAGCCAAGTTTGCTTAGCCATTCTGAATCGATCAACGTCCGCCGCGGTCATGACTTGGATGGGTGAACGCTGCTGACATTACTACTGAGCGCTTCCGTGCTTCGGAGGGCACGTTAAGCCGTTGGTCCCGGTTGCTGTCTTAGGATAGCACTCGTTACAGCATGGTGGTAGGGCACTTTGCAAATGCCCGCTAGCTGGCTGTGGCTAGCTACCACCCTCAAGTTGAAAATCTGTCGCCAAGCACCTAACGGTGTGTTCCGGCAGCTGTCCTTGAGAGCCAGTAACTCTAGGTTAGTCTTAACAACATCCTCGACCACAATTTTCACTTACCATCAGGTGAGATAGTGTTCAAAGGCTAACCTATCAGGCATAAAAAAAAAAACGAATTAATATCAAAATAATAATATTTAGACTAACCTCGACGTTTCGATCAAGTTGCATTGACCGTGGTCACGAGTAGACTTAAGAAGCGGGTGTCATCGTCTTGAGAAGCGGCGGGAGTGATTTAAGGGACAGAATTCTAAAACCAGATATTAGATTTTGTCCCCACTTCTCCTCGCGTGTTTACTTCGCGGTGTACATGGCGCCACGTCCGCAAGTCAACGGTAATATTTTATTTGGTTAAAAATTTAGAGCGCTCTCTAGTAGAACTAGTAGAAACTATCTTGTCACACACGAATGTGATGTGTGCTGAAGCGCCATCTAGTATGCATACATGATACCAACCATTAGTTGATTGTATGCTGTAAATATCATAGTGTGACACAGTTAACCCTTTGCGATCATAGTTCCCGCGAGCCTAAATTTACCATACCTACAGTAGAACAAGTTTAGTCTTGATTATTACCAACTTGTTTGATTTTGCAGTTTTTGTGTATGTTCATTTTTAATGAACATGAACTATGGTTTTGATGAACATGAACTATGTATCTACTTTGATGCAAGGCGTAAGCTGTTACACAATAGATGGTTTATTTATTACAAAAACAAGTATATTGTGTAAAATTTACACAGAAAATCATAAAAAAACTTTTTTACCCCTGATCAAAATACAAATAGCGGGTTATACTATTGGGTATTTTTAACTGACTTCAAAAAAAGGAGGAGGTTCTTAATTCGTCTGTTTTTTCTTATATGTTTGTTACCTCAGAACATTTGACTGGGTGAATCGATTTAAAAAAATCTTTTATTGTTTGAAAGCTGATACTTGTTGTTTGGTTCCAGTTAAATTTCATCAAAATCGGTCAAGCCGTTTTTGACATACACTCCAATAACTGAAAAATATTTACTTATCTTGATGATATAGTCGTTGACAATGAATGAAGATCGATCCCGTAAGTAGCAAGGGTCATAAAAAGAAGTGTTTTATTTTTAAATAAAAATGGAAATGACTTCATCACCAAAAAGTGTGAATTAACTTGTCGAAGTCCAACACTAGTACCACGTGCACAATATTGTGATAATAGGTACTTTTGAACTATACTGGTACCGACTTGAACAAGTTATTTCACACTTTTGGGTGTTGGAGTCGGTTCCAATTTTTGTTTTTTTTTTATCAAGTAGCGTAGTTCATTCAGATCCTGGCTTTGTTTCCGCTAACAATCAAGGGTACCTGCTCGTGTCATTACTACAAGTCATATTAAGATTTCACTAACAAAAAATCACATGGAGAATGTAGTAGGTAGGTACAGTTATTGTTTCAATTTGTTAATAATAATAAATACATCTCGTGGATGCTATTGTGTAGATGAGTGGAACAACAAAACTTCTAACAAAATAATACCATTATTGAAATCACCCAAGGAGAAAGATAAGTATTTTGTTTGAAAATGTATTACTTTGTATTACTATTCATACGTAATACCACAATATTACATATCGATTATAAAACCGTGGTATTACTGTTATTAACTGTATTTGTCAAAGATTACGAAAGATACGTTTATGTTTGTAAACGACACCCGTGCCGTCACTTGATGTATGTACTTGTATAGGTAGATTATGTTGCGAAGATGCACCGGAGTGCGACATAAAATCGGACATTCTATGAGAGTAGGGCTGCCATCCGTCCGGGTTTCCCTGGATTTAGCATTTTACCAATAACCCTGCATATTAATAAAAAAATAATCGAAAGGTGAATGTTTCGAGATTTGTCTTAATATACTCTTTGTGTAATAGTGTATATCAACAATGCGTCGTTCTTCTCCTCCATTTACTATACTAGAAAAATAACAAACTTTTATTGATTTTCAAATAATATTTTTGGTGTCCGATATTAATCGCCGGTTTTCGGTACGCGTGTCAAAATTCAATTCATCTAACAAGCCATCACAATTAACAATCCGCTAACTTTCAACGGGTTTCTGGAACGCATATTAATGAAAAATTACAGAACACCTGATTAAAATGCTTGTTTATCTATGATAACATGAAATTTGAAAATGTCGTTCAAATTCATTCATTCTCTAGTGTTCTGTCTTTTTTTAACACATAGCGTTGTCTCTTCTGTTTTGACATGAAATTAATCCCAAATCATTTTTGGCATCACCACCGTTACTATGGTTACCAATTAAATATGACGGATGATCGTAAACGTAAAACAACAAGAGAGAGGAGTTCGAAGCGTTCCTATTTGTCAAAATACAAGCAGATTTGGGCATTCACATCCAACAATACTATTTGCGCTCGGATTTCTAACTGACAGAGTCCAGTCGTGCGAGTGTACGCGAGGCTGACCGCGATATGAGCGAGGATGATAGCAATATACGTAGATCGCTGGAGTAAATAGTGCGACATGATGTTAAGTGGGGGCAGTCAAAAATAATTCCCACGCTAGCTCCGCCTATGCGGCGGCGGAACGATCCCCGCTGCACCGACCGACGCGATGTGCAGCGGCGCACGCGTCTCGCTTATAAAAATATTTGTGTACTTGATATTAGATTCGCGAACACAGATACCATGGAGACGATTTCAACTTTTTTTATAATCTTATTCACGTGACGAATTTCGATACATAAAGTAAATTTGTATATTATACTGCAATTGATGTCATGTTTTTATTTTTAACTACATTACTAATATTTCTTAGTAAGAAATTATTCTTACGATCGACAGTAGCTCATAAAACTAAAGTCAAAAGTTTTACTTTTTACAATATGATCATGTCTGCTCGACTTTATCGGTATATGTTATTATGTACGTATGTATTCAATTGGTATATATATTATACATATTTAACTGACTACTCAAAAGAAAGAGGGTTCTTAAATAGTTTTGTCTATTATTTAATTTATGTTTAACTTTTTTACTGAACCTTACAATCTTGAAGACTATTTATTTGCTAGTACAGTTTAACTCTTAATTGGTTTCATTTTAATTTCATCAACATCGGTCGAACGGTCTGCCAGTCACAGTCAACTTACTAAAAGTAATTTGCCAAAATGCCTTGACGATCGCAGTGCTTCTAGCAACTAATGTAAGTGGCAACTATGAATATAGATGAAAGTTATTGTTAAATAGTGATACAATCTATAAATAATATGTGAATAATAATCTCTCTAGTAAAGTCTGTAGTCATCAGTATATCAAATAACCTGTCAAAGTCAGTTACATGAGCACAAAATTGAGATCATATTGCACCGGTATCAACCAGTTATTTGAGACTTTTTAACTAAAAAAAGTTTTTTCAAGTCTTTTCTTTTTCTTTGCTATGTTGTTGTGTCGCTGTCTCTGTGTTTATAGAGAAAACATATTGCACCAAACCAACAATAGGTATAACAAAAAAAGGTCGGAATATGATGATGGAACATAACAGCCTAAACGGCACGATATATATTGATAAATGGGGGGTGTTTTTAAATTCTCCGTAGTAATGAAAGTGATTTCTACTGATTAAGTCGAGGCAGTCAAAAATAATTCCCACGCTAGCTCCGCCCATGCGGGGCAACGATCCCCGCTGCACCGAACGACGCGATGTGCAGCGGCGCACGCGTCTCGCTTAAAAAAACATTTTGTGTACTTCATATTAGATTCGCGAACACAGATACCATTGAGACGATTTCAACTTTTTTTATAATCTTATTCACGTGACGAATTTCGATACATAAAGTAACTTTGTATATACTGCCATTGATGTCACGTTTTTATTTTTATCAACATTACTAATATTTCTTAGTAAGAAATTGATTATTTGATTTACTTTTCAAAATTATCCTTACGGTCGACAGTAGCTCATAAAACTAAAGCCAAAAGTTTTACTTTTTACAATATGATAATGTCTGCTCGACTTTATTGGCATATATTATTATGTATGTATTGGTATATATATTATACATATTTAACTGACTTCCCAAAAGAAAGATGGTTCCTAAATTGACTTGTCTATTATTTATTTTATGTTTGACCACACATAACTTTTTTACTGAACCTTACAATCTTGAAGATTATTTTTTTGCTAGTACAGTTTAACTCTTAATTGGTTTCATTTTAATTTCATCAACATCGGTCGAACGGTTTGCCAGTTACAGTCAACTTACTAAAAGTAATTTGCCAAAATGCCTTGACGATCGCAGTGCTTCTAGCAACTAATGTAAGTGGCAACTGTGAATATAGATGAAAGTTATTGTTAACCAGTGATAAAATCTATAAATAATATGTGAATAATACAATCTTGAAAAGTCTGTAGTCATCAGTATATCAAATAACCTGTCGACGTCATAAGCACAAAATTGAGATCATATTGAACCGATATCAATGAGTTATTCCAGTCTTTTACATTTAAAAAAATGTTTTCAAGTTGTTTATTTTTAATTTTCTTTGCTATGTTGTTGTGTCGCAGTTTCTGTGTTTATAGAGAAAACGTATTGCACCAAACCACTATAAAGTGAGACGTGGGTCGGAATATGATGATGGTACATAACAGCCCAAACGGCACGATATATATTGATAAATGGGGTGTTTTTAAATTCTCCGTAGTAACGAAAGTGATTTCTACTGATTAAACTACCTATAAAAATTTCATTACCCCTTGGCATCCGCGTGGACGATAATTTATGAATGAATGAACATTGTTCTCAGTATCTTGGAATGCGATTAATCAGATTACACATCATTAGAATAAAGTAAAATATCATCAAATTGAATGAGCATAATATTATATTATATTCGGTGAATATGGGTACGATTGACCTGAAATAAATGGATTTGATTTGATTAAATATGACCATTCATAATACCATGACTCGTCATACAAATATGAATTATAGTTTTTCATAACTGTGCTACTGTACACGTTTCCATAATAAAATAAAGTAGGTTGTTTTTTTTTTATTGCTATCATATAATTTTTAACTATTAATTACTAATGTTGAAAATATGTTCGTATACATCCTTGTACTTTTTATTTTTCAGTTACAGTGGTAAACAGAATGGTTTTATTTTACTACCACTCTGCTTTTAGATACCAACTATGGTAAAAATAAGACCAACCAGATATAAGTAGATCTAGCCACTTCTAAACAGCAGGATAAGATTTTTTTTACCAAACTTACAGAAGAGTGTATATATGCAATTGTAAGGGGTTTAATTATTTGGATATTTAATAAAAAACACACGACTGCAGAAACATTGTAGAGAACATGTTATACAGGCTTCTTTTAATGCAACATAGCAGACAAGTGAGACAGTGAGTGGCACTGGAACAGGTGACTAAATTAGACATTAAAATAAAAACAGTGGATTCTTAGATTGTTAGTAAGTGGACTATCATAATACAGATATTCGTGGATAGTCTACAGAGGTTATAGACACATTAAGTTAAGATGTATATGAATTAACAAAAAAATCATTTATGAAATAAAAATATATAGAATTTTATACAATTTTAATGAAATGCAAAAGTGTGCGTGAGAAATAACGAGTATCGGAAACGGAAAGTCAAGTTTGCAGTCCCCCCGATCGTCACCTCGTGACCACGATCACTGCAAAGTGTTTGAAACGTCATGACAAAAATAATGATAAATATACGCGATTTAAACCGTTTAATGTTGTTTAATTACTATGCGTAACAAACACTAAAACCTAAGACAATATTAAGTTAAGTCTACGGTGGGAGGAGGTACTGAAGTACCTCCGTCCCACGTAAGAATGCTTCAGCATTTGCTTCAGCTTTCTCCCTCGACAGCCTCCTCTTGATTTTTTCTTTTTATAGAAGTTTCCACATATTCTTGATCCCGGATCATTCTTTTCTTTGAGTGGCGGGGATTGACCAGCTCGGGCAGAAGGCAGTCCATATAGAATGTGATTAGTTTTGTCTCAATTTTTTCCCTCCAAAATTTTTCTTCTTTTTGTAGAATTTCTATTTTTGATTTGTTGTCTCCATACTACACGGCAAATAAGCATTAGTTATATTACAAATGTGCATTTAGCCGACTTTGATGATACTAATCAGATTTTTGATTGATATATACCTGCAAAAAATATAATTATACATTTTACAGACATTCAGTTACCTGAAGCCTTCAGAAAAGCAACTGTACATATCTGTTTGTCCGACAATCAATTTCGCACAATTTGTTAGAATGTGTAGATAGAATTTGTTAGTTCGTATACGAGTGCCAAGTAAGGATAAATGTCGAGAGAGCAGTCGAATGACACCTGTCAAAAATCCAAAATGGCGATTTCAAGACGGCCACCATACAAATTGCTCCGCCCCTGCTGAAGTTCGGCCTTCAGAAAGGGGGTGTTGGGAATATGAATAAATGAATTTAAATACATATATTCAGATAATTTGCACGTCAAGAGTACAACATCGCTCTTTACCATCTATCTAATACCCTAATAACCGAAAAGGGGGCGAAGGCAAGTATAATACATATCAGCGATGGCATTCCCAAAAGGGTATTGCTTCAGATAGGAGGCCGGGCATAAAATTTAAGTCTTGCTCCGCACAATTATGTCAATGCGTTGTCTTTTGTGTAGGTACTCAGAAAAAATATATTGTTTAAACCGACCCTACAGAGGTGTGACAAGTGCAGGGCGATAATAATGTAAAGTGTTATTTTTCAGTGTAAAAAGAAAATTTAAATGTATTTATAACTTTTTTTTATTTAATTTTACCTGTTGCTCTGCTATGGATAGGTCAAAATAATTTTTAGCCTAATATAGGTAGTATATAAAATATTTCCTTTACGAAATTTCCTGTGAATAAAATGTGCAAATTTAGCAATACTTTATTCAAAGAATTACTCACTTATTTTCATGTAGTGGAAGAACACAGTCTAAACTTATTATATGAGATGGCGACTCCGACAGTTTTCCCTGTCCGAGTGATCTCAGACTTCGACTGATTTGTTATTTTTTTCATGAGAAAGAAGGTGCATTTTATGAGCACAGTCAATTATTCAACTCTATTTATGTATAAATCGATACTTATATGTACATGTCTAAGTGATAAAATGTATATTTATAAGTACCTATGCAGGTGACTTTGTATATAATATCTTGAATATATACCTACTTGCCTGATTCTGAATATTCTTTCATTGATATAAATCTACATCTAGTCTTGAGGGACATAAACAATGTTTGATGTTTTATTGCGATATAGGTACCTACCCACCAAACTAAATGCTTTGATTTGCTACGCTTGTGTTATTATTATTTAGCAACGCTCAACTCCATTTACGGTTGAACGGCAGCTGTACTTTAGAGCCAGATAATTTTACTTTATACCTGTTCGGCACCTTCAACCACATCACTTACCATCAGGTGAAACCATAATTATACATATACCAGATATTATTATAGTACCCTACTAATCATACTTAGATTAGTACGACATATAGTTATTTTATAGCTCCATTACAGTACTAAAGGAACCTAGTTGGTATAGAATCTCTTAGTTCGGTAGAGATAGTACCTATGTTTCATGAATAGAATAAACACCAAAACACAAACGATTATTAAATTTGCATAGGTACAATAGGTAAAATAAAACTGAAATATTAATAACGAAAAATACTTACGCTTTTGCCTCTCTCATAATTCTTGCAAAGTCTTTGTATCGACTCTTCTGCATCCTTTTTTATTTTGTTAGTTATCTTTATTTCCCATATTGATATACTCGTACCTACCAAGATACGTATTTATAATGCAGAGGTGATAGCGCGCGAGCGATAGGTCCACGTCCAACGGCACACAGCGCGGCACTGAAGGACAGCTCTTACGCATTGATTTTATTTCGTAATCGTAAGCCAATAAGGTTGAATATCGAATCTTCCGATTGACCGTAATCCTGCACAGAACTAAAGGTCGTAAGTTTAAAACACAGTTTAATTTTTTATGAGAATACTAATTACTCTAGGTAAATTTTACTTATACAGCGGATAATAAACTACATTTCCTTTCTATGTGTATTTATTATTGATATGTAACTGATGTAGTTTCCCAGAAAAATCCAATAATTTAAAGAAAAGGCTTCATTTTAAAAAATTAAAACTATCGAGTAAATTTCTTTCAAATGTGTTCCTGTCTGGACAACGGATAGAAAAAGGTTTGAAAAATCAAATATTTGAGTTATCGTGTCGATTGCATATTTAAGTTGCTTAAAAAATCTAGTCGAATGAGAGTATTTTTTCCGCAGCCTCGTCTTAACGCTTCTCGGAATGAAAGGGCGTATGTGACATTTTGTAAACAGGCTCAGTACGCATTAACTGTGCTTTTTTTGGATTAAAATAATCAATGAAATTTATTGTACTTAAAAAATCAATATTTTAGAAAAAAAATCCAATTTTTAATACACTAAAATCTGGCGGAAAAAGTAGGAATCCTCTATTTTCAGAGGTGTTTTTGAGATTTTTTTCTATCGAGCCAATTATTAGGAAACATGTTTTGAAATCGATGAAAGTATTACTTATATCCTTGAGTATCGTGTATTTAAATTGCAGTACCATCCGGTACCTGGTTTATGAGATTTTCCATATCATGTTGGCACTATTTCGTAATTTCCGAGCCTTAAATCTACCCCCGCTTGGTTTTTAATGTCTTTATCACTGTCACCTCAACACACTACACTAACAGTATCGGAACTTGCACGACGAATTACGAATCGAGCACTTTCTTTTTAAACATGAATGATCTCTCCGCAATGCCATTACAATAAATAAACGACTCTAGCAGCGAAGCAATAAAGTGCACATCAGCTCGCAAAGCACGGAGTACCTAATATTTAAATTCACCTACAATGCTATATCTCTCTCTCTTTCTGTCGCATAGCTCTGATCTCTTCAGACGCGGCACGCACCGTAGAATAATCCCGTCTGTACGTAATAGTCCCGTTGGGTGCCGGGCTAGATTGACACACTCCATTTCTGTCTGTAGGTGTCGTCAGAGGCAACTAAGGGTAAAATACCGGAAGGTTGGAACTGCTAGCATAAACTAGAGAAGAAGAGGACGCTCGCCAACACGATGGACTGATGCTACTCAGGGTGCTACACAATCGACCCTTCAGGCCGCCATTCAGATGGCACAGGACAGTACAGCTTGGAGAGCAGTGGTGGCGCAGGCTGCACGCCATAACCACATCCCTCAGTCATGAGGATACGACTAAGAAGAAGCATGAACTATAATCCTCAAAGTAGTTTTCTAAAAAATGGTATGTAATGTAGCCATAACATCTCAAAAAAGTATCCAGAAAGTGAATTCTACCGGAGACTTATTCACAACTATCCAGTACGAAGTGAGATTTTAAATTTGGAATCTCCTACTGTCCAGTAAGTAAGTATGTAATTTACTTACTGGACAGTAGGTCATCCTCTTTAGATCTGCTTAGAAAAACCCCCCACTGCTGAACACAACCCCCCCATAATGGGGAGGACAATCTGGCTGTTACAGTATGTGAATAAGAATATAACAATAACATAGCTAAACATTACCAAGGGAGACAATTTTAGTTACATTTCCGTTTAAGCTACAAGTTTTGTGCTAATAAGTGTTTTCGGTCTTTCTCCCAAACTCTATTGAACCCTACGATAAAAAAAATATTTATTCGCAGATTGAACCCTAATAGATTGGAGAGCCTATAGCGTGGCTGAATCGCTCGTAACGTAGGCGTAGCCATAGCGCTGATAGCGTAGCTGAAGCGCTCGTAGCGTGGCTTCCCGTAGCATAACTAAAGCGCTCGTAGTCTTGTTTAAGCTCTCGTAGCGTGGCTAAAGTGCTCGTAGCGTTTTGAAAAGCTAGTAGTGTAGCCTGCTTTATCATTCTTAATCGATCAACTAAGCTAAGCAAAGTCCTCTGCATGGCTTGGATGGGTGACTGCTAGTGGCATTACTACTGAGCGCGTCCGTGCTTCAGAAGACACGTTAATCCGTTGATTCCGATTGTTTTCTTGAGATAACAGGTTGTTTTCTTAAGAAGTTATAGCATGATTGAAGAGTATATGCGACTGCTCGGCTGAGTAGCTGCTACCTACAAGTAGAAGAAATTATCACAAAGCAGATACCGGTGTGTTGCGGTGGCAGTCCTGGACAAACACTAAATCTTGGATACCTTGAATAGCATCTTCGATTACATCATCACTCACCATTACCCTGAAGGACGTGCATGCATATTACACACTCTGAACACTTGGTACTTATTAAAAACTAGCTTTCCGGGCGCGGCTCCGCCCGCGCGTATATCGGTTATCGCGCAAAAACATTAACCTCTTTTTGCGCAGTTGGATAAAAACTATCCTTTGTTTTTTCCCGGATCTCAAACTATTTCCATACCAAATTTCATTCAAATCGGTCCAGTAGTCTTGGCGTGAAAGAGTAACAGACAGACAGAGGTACTTTCGCATTTATAATATTATTAGTACTAATATGACATAACTACCTTTGTATTTAAAGCGCTACGTACATACTTAATGCGTAGTACTCAATAGAGCTATCTAAACAGTTATTATGAGATAATTAAAGCTCACGTTAATATTTTGATACCTAATTCTCTTCAACCTTTTATATTGTTAAACCCGTGGACAAACAAGCGCACCTTATGAAGTCACTTAGAGTAGGTAGCTACAGCTTATGCAAATTGTTTGCAACAACCGGTAAGACAAACAGCGGCGTTCAACGTTTGTTTTAATTTTATGGGTTCATTTTGACCGTGTAGGTGGTACTTATAATAATAAGGTGACTCTTCTATTGGGGTTCTTTACAAGAAAACGGGTCCCTAATACAAAGCTTCGGCTGCCCGGCCGGCTGACATCCAAAGAGCATCCTTATTTTGTGCTTATATTTGTCGTCAACCATTACGTTTGGCTGTTAAAGGTATAGAGCCGCGGCTCTTGACCTCTGCGGTACCTCGTGGGGCCACAACCCCATGGTCACTCTTCACTGCGCAGGCTACTCTCTTATTTTGTATACCTGATAGGCTAGTCTTTGACCACTACCGGAAAAACGATGTGGTTGAAGACGTTTTGTTCAGGATAACCTAGAATTACTGGCTCTCAAGGACAGCTGCCGGAACACACTGTTTGGTGCTTGGCGACAAAATTGAGGGTGGTAGCTATCTAGATTGGCATTCACAAAATATTGAATAAAAAATTATCCTTGTGTATCTTTGGAACTGCAATAAGTGGCAAACGAAATATTCACAAAATATTTGTTGTTATGCCAGATTTCCAAACCTAATAAAAGCAAAAGATAAAAAAATATAAGGATGTACCAACAAGCGATTACTTACCGCTTTTTTGTTTATGCTGTGTCGTAAAATCAGTAATACACAGAAGCGTCATATTTAGTACGAATTTAGTCCAATGCCAGGAGCGCGTATCCGTCCAGACGATATTATTCTACGGTGCGTGCCGCATCAGAAGAGATAAGAGCTATGTGATAGAAAGAGAAACGGCTTATAGGATATAAATGTTAGATACTCCGTGGTTTGCGAGCCGAAGTGTACTTTATTGCTTATTTATTGGAATAGCTTTGCGGAATGATCCTTCAGGGCCCATTTTATTCTGTGCTTATCGTCTAGCAATATACATTAAAGACAACACATACGTGAATGTGCTGTCTCTTTAAGTGAGCGAGTCTCAAAAAAGGTAATTTACAAAATATTTTTTTAAAAGAGTTGATTTCTGACAGACTTAAATGAAATATTTTACAGTCAGTCTTGCTTCGGCAGTCGTTTCAAACGGACGACAAATTGTGACGTAGTGCATATGTAGGGACTGAAAAATTTGCGTATATATGTGATAGTGTTTTAAAATGAGATATGTACATAGTTATGGTATAATTATAGTATATTTTTATAATACATTGTTAAAAGATGTTTAAAAGAATGGCCCCGAGTTTCTTGCCCGTTCTTTTCGCAGTGGCCCTTTAAATTTTATGTGCTGAACGCGGCAGTAAATGTAGAATCAATATTGAAATATAATTGTGAGTATCAATTTTGGAGTATTCTTTCATAATATAGTATCCTCATACGATAAAAAGTAACAAAATATTTATTTAGTTTTTGAAAACTTCACATTTAAATTAATCTATTATAAAAAATTCGCTCAAGATTTATACATTGCGTAGTTCTGTTTCGCTCACTCGCATTCAAAAGGTCTCTCCGTCCAAGCCCCTATGTCTGACATTTTTCAAAGAGCACTTCATCTTAAGTAGGTTTTACAACAATCCCCCAGCCTAGCAGGAGGATCGGTGATCATATATATATAATATATTAACTATACTAAAAAGGCGTACAATGCTTTTGGGTGCAGTACAACAATACCTCCAGGACATTGTTGGGATTAATTCGCTTTTTTTAGTGCTTCTGGTATGTCCGCGGAGGCAAGAGTCGAAGATTTCTACTCCATCATACGCAAGAGAAGTGCCTCGCTACTACACCACTTTAGTACCAGCTCGAACGGTATCCTGAGCACATTGAGTGATAGGTGGGATTGTCCAGTGTTACACTGGATACATCTGCACACAACACCTAATGGGTAATCTTTTGTGACTTATAACTTAAAGTATTTTTGTGAACTAACATCATTATGTATCTTATTCTGAATTATATTATTTGATTGATTGAAATAATAGTGTAACTAATAAATTATTTAATGTAATACTAAGGTGGTAAAACACAAAGTTGTCACTAGTGACATTAAAAGTATTTGTTTTTCCTTTATTGTATGAAACCCCAATATCTAATTAATAAAATAGATTAAATTGTAAATACACATGAAATATACAAACAACATTCATAAATTAGGTAAATGGCATAATAGGCAATGCAAAAATCACGTTGCAACGTTGAACAGTAATGCTATATTATTGAACTGATAAGGACCATCATTTTGGTACGGAAGTAAACTCAGTAACATACCGGAAATATGCAATTTTCCACGAAAAGCGGTATAAAGACGAGCATAAAATCGCCCGCTGCGCGGAAATTTCATACATAGAAATATGTCAGGGCTAACGAAAGGATACTACAAAAAGGTTCGGTTTTCGTAAAAATATCTAAACCTCTCGATACAGACATACTTACCTGACTCAACTTCCGCAGTTCCGCAGTTCTAATGCGGATACCGCTTATCCAGTGACAGACGAGCTACTAGAGTTGATAACAAAGTTTTATCGATGCATTACTCTACGTTTTTAGGGTTCTGTACTAACGATGGGTGCCGGAGAAATTACAGGAACATGAGAATTAACAGCTTCATATCAGCTTCAGTGATGCATTGCGCCCGTGCAATTTGCCACTTGTGATGAACTGCATCTGTTATATACAGGTTACCGCACCGGATGGACCACGTGCTTGTTCCATCACGATAGCATTTTGAAGCGCTCGTAGCGAAGTTTGTTAAGCCATTATGAACCGATCAGCAAAGTAAAGCAACGTCCGCCGCGGTCATGACTTAGATGGGTGACCGCTAGTGACATTACTACTGAGCGCTTCCGTGATTCGGAGGACACGTTAAGCCGTCGGTCCCGGTTGTTGTCTTAGGATGGCAGTTGTTATAGCATGGTGGTAGGACATTTAGCGAATTCCCGCCTGGCTAGACCTCTTAGCTACGACCCTCAAGTAGAAAATCTGTCGCCAAGCACCTAACGGTGCGTTCTGGCAGCTGTCCTTGAGAGCCAGTAATTCTAGGTTAGCCTGAACAACATTTTAGACGACATCATCACTTACAATCAGGTGAGATAGTGGTCGAAGGCTAACCTATGAAGCATAAATAAATAAATAGCATGAAAAAATTACAAAAACAAGTAACAGAACAACCAATCAATGTAGTTGAAACCAAATTGTTTAATGTTGAAGGCATCATCATCGAAGATCGTTGAGAAAAGTGTACAGTTAGTACAGTTATCTTCTAGAAGTTTCTGATCGCCTAGTAGGCACTTACCTGAAGCGGAATTTTTTTTTAGCCACAAATAACCAAATACCAGCTATAAACGAAAAAAAATCTAATACGAGTAAGTTATGTTTTCGTAAGCTTTACTTCAACAGATTTTTAGTAAAATATATTTTGTTTGCAGGAGTATAATAATTATATGTAAATTTTGATCATATTTCCTAAGGCCAATTAATTATTTAAACCCATTTCCCTAAAAAAATTCTCGATAAAATAAAATTATAAAGTTGACTGTAAATTATGCTTATAATGTAAGTGTATATCTTAATTATTCATGTATGTATATGAATACACAGTGTATTCTAGCCCATGGGGTGCTAGGCTGTTTCACAACGTCTAAACATAAGCAAACACTACTAACGTGTGCACTGCAAAACGGTAGCACGTGCATGCCTTGGATTGGGACTGCACAGTCATGGCCTCCACGGGTTTACTCTTACGTGAGGGAGCTCATTCGAGCCGCGCCTCGGTCCAGTCAAATGATTGTACAGGCAGAAAAAATAGTCACTTAATTAACGGAAATACATCAATCCTAGCCAACACGTCAATGTGACCAGAGATAAATAATATTGTTGTTTGCAACGATTTACTTGCGAGCTTACTTGTATGTGTGGCCGCTGTTCTGGAAAAGACGGTACACGGTACCACGTGCTGGATAGACGTTATACGATTTCCCGTTTAGGCAAGACGTTGTGTGTAGACGGAGTATAATTTTCCCGGTTTTTGCGCAGTGTAAATACAATCCCAATAGGGTTCCTGGCTAGAATCACACCCCCTATACATTATATTCCTGTGGGCAGTGGAAAAATACCAGGTGGGCAGCAGCGCCTGCTGAAGAAGTGCCATGTTTACAGTGTGGTCCCCAAGACGCCTGCCAAGCGATGGGTTTATCGTAATCTTTTTTGAAGCGATAATGGCCGAGTGGTTATAGCTATGGACTGCCGTGCCGCAGGTCCCTGGTTCGATCCCTACCGCCAGCTTGAGCTTCACTGCAATGTGGAAGGGCATTTTGCGAATGCCCGCCTGGCTAGCTACCACCGTCAAGTAGAAAATCTGTCGCCATGCACCTAATATTATGTTCCGGCAGCAGTCCTTGAGAGCCAAGAAAATTACAAGCACTTGAGACTTAACAATTGTACGTATCAGTGTGCCAAGCGCAGTGCTATTCGCCACATGAAGTTATAGGCCCAGGTCAATCCGCTTAACATCACGCGGACCTCGTGTGTATCGCATTTTAAATTTGATTTGCACAACGTGTGCAATTTGAGCTAATCGAAAGATAGCTTACATCTCAATTTATAGTCGCAATTACCCGCGCAAAGCCGGGGCGGGCAGCTAGTATAGTATAAAGGACGTCCCACGGCGATGCCACATGGAGGGTAAGTACCTTGAATATTGTAGATGGAACATTTTACTGAAAGAAGACATTATTTGAATTTAAAAAAAAATTAAACTGCTTTCATAGATATTTAATTAATTACATGGTTTAACCGGTAATCGAACCCGTTACACGAGAATAAAAATTAACCTGTAGTTTTATCATACCGATCAAGAAATTTCATTATAAGGATTATTTTTTGCTAAATCACATAGTGTCAGAAATAAAAGGAAGACCATGCATTTTAACATTTGATGTGAAATTTTGTTCAGAAAAATGAAGAGTCAGCGTTTCATTTCAGCATTGCCGTAAGGACATACAACTGACATTATCATAAGTACCTATTACTAATAAATGTACCCACTTGCAAATAATGTCCCTATTATAATTTATATACGTAATTAGTAGGTACCTGGTGTATGCAACAAATCGAGCCGTATCCTGAGCCGAAAGACGCGTAAATTATTTTGTACATCGCAATGCGGCTGACTGATTTATAAAGAAATAATTCAAAATTTCACATCAAATGTTAAAATTCATGGTCTTCCTTTTATTTCTGACACTATGTTATTAGCAAAAAATAATTCATATGATAAAATCTTTCGATTGGTATGATAAAACTACAGGTTGATTTTTTCTCGTGTAACGGGTTCGATTCCCGGTTCAACCATGTAATTATTTGAATATATATGAATGCAGTTTAAATTGTTTTTTAAATTCAAATAATGTCTTCTTTCAGTAAAATGTTCCATCTACAATATTCAAGGTACTTTCACTCCTTGTGGCATCGTGGGTCGCCCTGTATAGTTGAGAAAGAGATATTTAATAAGAAAAATCGCACGTCTGCAATCTTGCGAAAGTCCTGGTACCAACTTACTGAACAAGTTTTTAAGCTTCAGAATACAATAAGATCCGGTCAAGCGGAAGAGTTCACATAAAAGGGTGAACAAAACATGAGTTTGAAAAGGGTTTGGGGCTATTTCGGGCCACAGATAAGTATGGACTTTTGTACTTACACAAAGGAGATGATATTGGTTTGGACTGGTTTTATATAAAATTTTATGATTTATAATTTCTAATTAATTAAATTTTAAATGATAATAAACAAGCACTATCGCGTGCAAATAGAAACCCACATTTACAAATGATTACTTTAATTAATACAAAAAGATATTGTGTCAAAGTCAAAGTCAAAATCGTTTATTCAATTTAGGCGTCTCTGAAGGTCAATTACAAATTTTAATATTATTGAAATAAACTAAGTGCATTCTACTGCCACGTTCAGCAAACAAGAGAAGAACGGGCAAGAAACTCGGGGCCATTCTTTAGAACGTTTATTAACAATGTGTTAAGTACATACTATATATACTATATTTATTTACATTACGTAGGTGACAGGCGCTAGCTTGGCAGAGGCGTGTTCCAATATTAGTAAATGTGATTTTCAATCAGCAAGCGATATAGTGCTTGTAATCATATTTAGAAATATAAAAGAATAGCGATACCATTGCGAGAGTTAAGTGTTTGAAAAGGCACTTCTTTCTATCACGTGAAGTCTAGTAGTCTGGTTGATAACCGCGCACCGTCTCCTATGACGAATAAAGTAATACAATTGGTGCGCAAAGTTTCGGCTCGAAAGAGTATGGTTGGAGACCGGGTGGTTTAGGCATCCGGCGCGAATTTGGAGGATGCAGGTTCGAACAAAAAAATTGTGGCCCAAAATTTGTAAATGTCATATTCGCTCAGAACGCAGTGGTGCTTGTAATAATACTTAGAAATTATTTTGAAAATGCGAAAAGAAAAACCATTTGTATTACAAGTGTTTTCCGAAACGACCGACGGATGATCAAACGGGTCCTCTAAGCATTTATCCCATAATAGGGTCTTTCCGAAATGGACAAACTTTACCCATTTATCACTTTATGTTGATTACAAGTTAATGAAGGGTCTCTTGTCGAGTTAAAGTCGAGACTTTAGACATTGAAACTTTAAAACGAATAAAATCGATACTTTGTTGTATTAAATTTTCTCTCTAAACTTAGGCGTTCATAGGGGAGGCTAGTCTAATCTAATATGAACAATTACTTTAAGTAACAGCGACTGGCTAAAAAATTGTGATTTTTGCTCAGCACGCGATAGTACTTGTAATCGTATTTAGAAATATAGAAGGGTAACGACATCATACCGAGAGTTAAGTGTTTAAAAAATCACTTCTTTCCATCTGATGAAGACTCCATTAACCTGACTTCTAGACTTTCTAGTAGTCTGGTTAGTGACCCACCGCCCCTTATGACGGTAAAGATAATACTATTGTAGCACAATGTTTTTTTTTTAATCTTTATTTTTTAAACATGGTTTTTATTTTAAAGTCACCCTTATAAATCTAACTTAAATTATAAAATATTCTTTCTTGATCGAAGCACTACTTGGTATATTCCGTAAAGAGCTACAGCGTCTTCTGATAATGGTTGGGCTTGCACACTGTTGCACCCGCCCACTTGCCAGAGAACATGATTGCGTCCAAACTGTTGGTGTCACAGGATCTCATTCCTTTTAAGCCAAAAGCATTTAATGGAACATGTCCGGATCTCAGTCTTACGGCTGTTACAATGTCGTTCCGATCCATGTCGGCCCTAAGAAACCATGGGGAACGGGGGAGCGAAGGTTGGATTGTTTTATACCAAATGCCTTTTGTCAGAGATCTCTCGTCGAAATGCTCAGACCAATATTCCAAAGCATTTTTTTTTTTATAAATGGGTACAAGTCTGAGAAGTTGGGTAGACATCTAAATATTTCTCCATCAATAGCTGCTTCTTTTGCCAGTTGGTCTACTTTCTCGTTTCCGTCCAAGCCAACATGAGAAGGAATCCATTGGATTTTCACATGTTTATTCGTACATATTAATCGATTAATGATATCTAATACGTTATATGCTATCGGAATTCCACGAAAACTAGAATTTGTAACACAACGTGCTAAGTGAAACATGGCGCTTTTAGAGTCGGTGAAAATTACGAATCTGCTAAAGTTAATACTTTCTATGTATGATATAGTTTCTAACAATGATATAATTTCTAGGTGCATTATGCATATTTTTTTTTGTAGCACAATGTTTCGGCTCGAAAAAGTAGGGTTTCGGTGGTCTAGCGGAATCCGGCGAGAAATCGCAGGAAGCGGATTCGATTCCCGTTCCGAACAATAAAATTTGTGCTCAAATAATTTTTAAATAGTGACTGGCGCCTTATGCCTGATGTTCACTAACAAAGACGCGCTCCTCTACTGTAAAGTGATGCGCATTAGTGTGGGTAGGTCTCATTTGTACAATACCGTTTAGTGTGGGTGTACTACATGCTAATGGTACATATACCTAGTCATCATCATCACATCAACCGAAACGTCAACTGCTTAAGGACATATACCCGCCAGCCAAAGCGTGAACTATTATATAAACTCAACTTCTTATTAAAAAAAAAACTCGCATGTAAATATAGTGTATTATTAGACCTATCGTTTCTGCTTAAATCCTTTTTCTTTTGGACTAATACTTAAAATTTTTATTATATAGCGTTTAGTATATAGCACTCGTTTTTAGGAGTTTGAGCCAGTTATTCGTAGCTCCAGATTTATTTAAAAGTATACTTAAATCCTTTTTCTTTTGGACTAATACTTAAAATTTTTATTATATAGCGTTTAGTATATAGCACTCGTTTTTAGGAGTTTGAGCCAGTTATTCGTAGCTCCAGATTTATTTAAAAGTATAGTACACCTGTATAAATAACTTCCCAATATAGAAAGTTCATTATATTCCGCATGTTTGTTGTGCAATAGAAATATTAAAAACATGCTTATTTTTCTTGAAAGAGATGCTTAAAGTTGGGTCTTTTGTTTATCTAAAATTACGAGTTTTTGAGCTAGTGTAATTTCCAAACTGTATAATTTAATGAAAATCTGATGCACCACAAACCTTGATATTAGGGTAGTGATTACGTAGGTAAAAAATCATTGAGTTTTATTCGCTATTATTAAAATAAGATTGGAGCTGCGTTTTGTATGGGGGCGTTCGTCTAAAATATACCCTTAACAAGGTGTCCGCTCAGGCTTCTTGGCGATCGCAGAAAACATTGTCAGTTCTTCAGAAGGCTGTGGTGATTATTCTTGAAAATACTCGAAGGAATTCAGGATAAATATGTACTCAAATTCCCAACATTAATAAGGTAATTATGATTCAAAGTATAAGAAAATTATTAGAGGCCTAACGCATCGGACTAATCAAACCTCAACTTATCCGAAGAGCAGCTAACATCAAACTTATCCAATCGAACTAACCCAAGTACTTAAACGTGATGGAAAGTTTGAAAGTGGCAAAACCTCGGATTATCCAAACTGGATTAGTTAACATTACTATGTACTGGAAGGTCGGGGTATCGGACCGCGAGTAATCGCTATTCGATCAACCGTGCTACCGTGTTAGCACTGTTACGGCTTCATGAAACCTTATACAGACTGACCTTATTTTTGGAGTGGCTATTTCAATACTAAGTAGGTACTAGCGTATTTATTTCCGTTCACGGCAGAGTTTTAAGTGTCGGTAATTATAGGGGTCTGTATGTCACTCTTGTACTCTGTAAGTTACGTGATGGTGAGGTAGGGCTTTTAGCATGCTTGTGTAGTTTGAACTACTTGAAACAGAAGATATGTCGCCAAGCAGGTAGTTCCGGAAGTCTATCTTTCCACTCAGTTCCGTTACAAGATTCAGTAATATTTTATTTTGGATTCATCGTCACTTACCAAAATGAATAGAAGCTTATTAGAATGTTAAAAAATTGCTTAGAAAACATAACATTAATATTTAAGAAAACCACTTAAAAATATAAAATGTATCTAGCGACAATTCCGCCTAATTTTCCTGTTAAGCCTACAAGGTGATGTCATAAGCACCACGCAGCTAAACTGGAACAAATTTCGACGCGTTTTGATTCTACTCGAAGCATAATTAGGAGGTGTTGACTTTTCAAGCGCACGATTGAGACATTTCTATTTATACATTTTCTTTATTAAATATGAATTTCCACAAAGTAACGCCTGGATGTAATAATTATAAATAGAATTTGATATAATTATATTATATTTCCGTTATATACTCAAAGTCATTACACAACACATGATTTTACATTTTAATTTAAATGTTTGTGAACACTCAGAGTTCCCCAAAAGGCAAATTACATCATGTTTAGACTGAACTTAGAAGTTTGAAGTTAGAGTAATACCGTATTACTCATAACTTCAAGTAAATTAAGTATGGTAAGTAATATACCTACTCGTAAATAATTACTACAGTGGTGATAAACGATTATAGCTTTCTTGGCACATTTATTCTATGCCAAAACGAAGGAACAAAACTACCCGTTTATTAAATCTCATAAGTATTTAATGTGGTTAATTAATTCAGCTGTAACATCCCATTCTGCCTTCTTTATTATCTATTGCTAACATCTTATATTGAATATAGGTACCTACTAGCCTTTAATGTAAAAAACAAGTCTTTGAATTGAAGTTAACTGAATTGCTTATGCCAAAAACGTTTTAAATCAAACGTTTTATTATATTACTCGATACATTCACTAATGCAGGGGAATGTTTATAATAGATACTGTAAAATACATTCAATGAAGATTAGTCAAATTAAATTCCGTTTTTGTTTTCCATTTGGAAATCAGAGTGCGCCTCCGAGCGCTCCGCAACCAAACCAAATGTAATAGACATTTCATGAATTCAAAAATGTTTTTACGCGAAATAACGAATGAAAATTCGTTTAAATTTGCTTTGAACTTTTGCTAAAAGTTAGCAGAAAGTCGGGCAAAACAATCATTTTATAATCATTAGGTAATACGAATAATTTATATTTCTTTCTATTTTTACGTATTTGTATTTTATTCCAACAGATATATACGTTTGAAAAAACACCTTGACTAACTGTTCCAAGAATAAATTCAAGAGCACCCAACTTCCAAAATATTGAATAAAATGGGTAATTAAAATAAAATTTAATCACAGGAAATACTCACTCAGTTTCGTTGTTCTCAAAGGTGATGTTTCCCTGGGCAGGCTCGTACTGTGTACCGCCCTTCGCTGTGCCGTCTTCCGTCCAATACGGCACCCGGACCTTGCCCCTGGCACCGGCTGTCCTCACCACCCGAAGGTCGTAAGTCCCCACAGACTCGGTCAGCTCAAAATCTCTTTGCGGAAACGCAAACACACCCGAATGATCATCATCCAAGATGACCACAGTAGCCGTCGAAGGCGATGCTAAAGATGCACCTCGTGGAGAAGTCAGTCTCACATAGAAATGCTCATCTTCTTCGAATACGTCGTCATCGATGACCTGAACACTGAAGGTTTTCTCCGTTTCACCATGTCTGAATATCAGTGTGCCTTGAGCCGCTACGTAATCTGAGCCAGCTTCGGCTGTTCCGTCTTCAGTGGTGTACTGGACTGCAACTTCTCCAGTCAAGTCTCCTTGTCTTAATACCCTCACTTCGAAAGTGCCACAGTTTTCCATGACGGTGTAGTGTGAGGGATCAAATCTTACGTTTGGCCCACGTGGTTCAAGTGATGGTGAACCCGATTCGCGACGTTGTAATTCAGCCTTGACTTCGCTTAGGTCACTTTGCGCTCGTTCTGATATTTTTCTGCTGAAATCTCCACCACCAGTCATTTTTCGCGTAGCGGCAACTCTGTAAAACGCTCGTGATTTTGGGCCTCGTGACATCAAAGCCTCTAGTGCCATTCTCTCTACGGTTTCTAGATCTTCTTCAGGGTGTTGTCTCCTTAACTCTCTAAGCACTGTGACATATTCCTTTCTTGATTTTTCA
The DNA here is from genome assembly GCA_963854805.1 of Plagodis dolabraria. NCBI lineage: Eukaryota > Metazoa > Arthropoda > Insecta > Lepidoptera > Geometridae > Plagodis > Plagodis dolabraria. Next base: position 25,536,745 of record OY978459.1, read on the forward strand.
ATTTCACGACCTTCTTCGTCATCAGATGCGAAATCATCGCCACTTGGCTTCAAGGCCATTTCAACTGAGCCATCACCTTCAGCTTCCACTATCACTCCTCTTTCATTGACTCTATATCCTTTCTTTAAGTATTTGTATACTAAAAGACGGCGGTCAGCAATGTAAGCCGTAAGCACGGTTGCCGGAAAGAACAAGAATGTGACAGCGCCTTCCCAAACTTCAACTTCACCGGGTGATATAGCTGCAAGGATGAGGTAGAGCCACACGTATGCAAATATTGACCATGTAGCTGTCACAAGAAATACTCGCAAATGCTTGATTTTGCGCACTTCTCCATCTGGTATCACCGCTACGCATATAGCGATTATCACGAACAAATTGTAAGCCGCAGACCCGACTATGGTCCCGGGCCCTAAATCTCCAGCTTCGAAATTTTTCCCTGCTATCTCGATGACAGACAGCAGGATTTCAGGCGCGCTGGACCCCAAAGCCATCAGGGTCAAGTTCGCGACGGTTTCATTCCAGACTCTCACGACGATGATCTGGTCACTGCCATTTCGCCGCACGCGCACCTCCTTTTCCCGAGAGGTGATGACTTCGATGGCAGCCATGAACCGGTCGGAGACGATGGAGACTCCGATGAAGAGGTACATGAGCGCGATGAAGTAGACGGTCCCTCGGAGGGCGAGCTCGAGGGTGGGGACATCCTCGAGAGGCATCCAGGTGGGGAGGATGAGGCCGTCGGAGCACTGGAGGACGTGGTGGGGGGTGGTGTTGCGCGGGGCGAGGCGCGCAGACGGCGGCTCGGCGCGCGCCACCACGCAGCAGGCCGCTAGCGCGGCGAGCGCGTGCCGCATGCCGCGTTACCTGGCGCGGTCCATCCGCGGCGACCGGCGCTGCGGGAGGCCGGCGCCCGACTGAACGTCGCGACGCCTCTCGCCTCGCCACCACACCGCGCCCCTTCACCCTACTGATGCCGCCCGCCCTCTTCCGCGTTCCTGAAGCTTTCCAACCCGCGACATTCGCACGTACCTCTACGCTGATAAAGCTTTAGTGCCGTCGCGGACCGTAAAGTTAGCCGAAGTGTTGGGAAAAAAAAGGTTATTAGCTCGACGCGGCCTTACCCGCGGAACTTTATAAAACTTAGTTCAGAAATGCGCGGGGCACTTCAGAAATTTCTGTTGCACGCAATGACGCCTTCCAACTTCGTGTTGTTATGTCAATTAAAAGTAATAGTAGATCGTAAAGTGTTATTAAAGTTGAGGTCTTTAATACGATTAGATTCTAGGTATTGTTACACACACGCAATCATAGCCATGCGAGATTATAATGGTCGCGGGTCTCTAGAGGTCAAGTTAATCCAAAGTTTCATATAAAGCGATTTATAAGTCAAGTATATAATGTGTACTGTAGTATGTAGTTAGTAAAATATATAAGGACAGTGCCGTCTCCTCATGTTGAATTTCGTAAAAGGGATTAAGATAAATGTGCGCCAAATGAGCAGCAACATGACTCAAGTCGATGTTAGCGGGGTGTTGCTTATACATTGGGTGCTAAACAAAGCTCCTTACCATTAACGCTGTAAGGAAAGGGAGGGATGTCTTTAAGGTCGACAAACCCAATAGGGTTTTTAGGGTGTTTTCTTATGCTTAAGTTTGTTAAAATTGTATGAATGACATAAAATATAAAAAAACACTGAAGCCGAATTATAACATATTTTTTATTTTCATTTTCCTTGTGCGATGGTACGAAAACATATATTTAAATTATGTAAAAAAAAATAGGGTTCGCTATTTTCTAATTATTCTTTATTTTTGTGAGAGTATGTGCATATTGTTGTACAGACCTCTACATGCTTGCACTATGGAATCACAATTTATTATTAATATGCAATTTGGAAAAGTTTAGAAAAGTCAATTGTGGAGAACTGTTTTAGTTTGGAACTATATTACGTTTTATGATCACAAAAGTAGAATGAATTTTGAGCGTTAATTAGTCGTGAGTAATAGACACCAAGAATTAAATAATCATTATAACTTGTATATACTTTCAGATGTTTTATAGGTGTTTCAATGTTCTTAAATCTGGAATACAGCGCTCATTGTTAAGTATATAAACGTCATTAAGTTTATTCGAGATAAATGTCGTGAATCAGTCAGATATATATCATAATACTAATATATTATTAAGCAACACGTAGGTACTTTGCCAGTTTTATGTTGCTTTATGCTCTCAGGCGATAGTTTTTATGCTCGTCTTTTTCTTATATTATTGTTACGGAACAAGAACCGAGTCACACCTGATGTAAGTGGACTAACCTCTGCCTATAACAGATTCATTTCGTCACATGTCACGAATTGCACTGCGCTCGCTTGAGACATAGTTTGTTAAGTCTCATGTGCCTGTAATTTCACTGGGTCTCAAGAGTCTCCGGAACGCACTGTTAGGTGCTTAGCGACAGATTTTCTTCTTGGGGGTGGTAGCTAGACAGGCGGGCATTCGCAAAATGTCCTTCCGCTATCCGGTGAAGCTCAAGCCCGCGGCGGGATTCGAACCATGGACCTGTTGCGCGGCAGTCTATAGCCAATGCCACTGAGCTATCACTGCTTCTTCCAGTAGTTTGATTTCTACAGAGCCTTTCACGTATGTGATCTGTACTTTCACGTCTAAACACGGCAAAGTTTGCATATTACTGCTTTCGGGCTGAGAATCTAACACTGCGGCGCTTCACTACCTTCTACCGTATTACCATCAAGTGAGATTGTAGTCAAAGGCTAGCAATTGTTTTATTGACTGGTCCGTTTTTTATCTGATAAAAACTGACTGAGATTTTTTGACACACGAGGTCAACCTGAAGTTATTAGGTACTAACTGGACCCCGCGGTGCCGCGTGGTGTTGGATGATGATGATACAATTTAAAATATGCGTTAATCCAGCGCCTTATCTACCTCCATACCATATATTTTTTTATAAGATTTATATATGGCTTACGCAAATATGATCATGTATCCGATTTTTTTAATAGAACGTATATAGACGGAATAGCTCAAGAGGATCCCTATCAGTATTTTGTTCAATCCTTTATCCCCGCGCTACCTCAACGAACAATTTAAATTGCCTCATTCTCTGTCGTTACTGTAATTAAAAACTTAACGCTATACAGCAGTTATTTAAGTATACAATTATTTAGACCATAAGAAACCCCGCCCAATATTTTGACCATATCTATTGTTGATGGATTGTCTGGAAGAGATCGCTCTGTGCCATTAGACCAGCCATTGATGAGGTTTTAATTTATGTTTTAGTAATAAGTTTAATGTTGTTATTATAATAATAATAATAAATCTTTATTTCAGGTAGCAGACACAATATTATGGTGTTTTCAATAAAGAGTTATCTATGTCGCTATCTATCATACCCAATTTCATCAAAATCGGTCCAGTCGTTTGAGGGTGAAGAAGTTATGAACATACAAACACACTCACAAACGTTTGCCTTTATAATATTAGTTTGAAAAGGATTAATTTGTTACAACCGAAAATGCATTAGAAATAAATTATATTTTTTTATAGTAAGTATATAATAATATATGGTTCACCATTGTAGGGTTTTAATTTTTCACTAAGCTTTTCTTTTGTGTAATAATAATATAGTTTGTACTAACAATCATTTCCATAATTTATCTGATGATGCTTTATCCTTGATTTCATTCTAAACGTAGGTATATGTCTGCAACTTGGTACATTATATACTCAGCACTGCCTCACTCGAATATGTACATATTACTCATATTATGCGCACGTTTCGTTGTACGTATAGTTATAGGGATTCTTATTGAGCTCTAGATGGTTCTTATGGTAGTTTTTCCACGTAGATTTTAGTTGTTTCTCGTAAATAAGTTCTTGTGTTTATATATCTTTGCTACTTGAGTGGTACTATTCTTTTACTTTTGATTTTCATATATATAGGTTTATTTCATCTCGTTATATGCTCTTTGCGACTTTAATGAGTCCTTATTATCGTGGACACTGAAGCTTTTCTCTGAAAATTTACAAAATGAATAGAATATGACGCAGATTTGTGCTGATTTTTGGTTCTAGACATGCTGATAACTTTTCCTTTGTTTGCTTAGGGCTTTGCAAGCCAAAACGAGAAAACTAGATAGGTTTTCGTTTCAACATCATACATTTTCGAGTTGATGTTTCTGTGGGAAAAATGAATGGTTTTATGAAATTATTAGCTGGTGATGTGTGGAATGCATTGTTCTATGTAGAAACAGTATTTTTATGATAGTAATTACAACGGTTACCTGTTTTATAGCCTAAATCACTTATTTTTGTGATTTTTGATATTATATCAGTCGCATTTTTCTCTACACGTTGGTATGTTTGTTTTTACTATATTCATAGTATTTATTCTGATATTTTGGTTTTTTTCACAAATGTAAACATGTCAAAAATGACACTGTCTTGAGTCAAAATTGCGTTGTCAAACGACGATTTCTTCTAAAATTTATGAGGTTACATTCAAAATTTGGTGATTTTATGTCAAATATTGCTAGCAACTAAGAATTAAAACCTAATGTTCTTGGTTCCGATTTTAAAGCCAGGCGGCCCTATATAAACGGAACATTCGGCTTCTTCTATCATTCTTTGCTTGGATTTCAAGAAAGTCTAAAATTAAAATACAGTACAGGAAGAAACCCTCAATGAACAACTGAAGTCACCTGAGAAGATTGCTGGTCCAACACTGGAAGACTAGACTGGCGCAGCCCTCTCGACGCGGCCCTACATCCGGTGCTCCTGAAGTTGGTGGGAGCTACGTGGCGAAGCCCCTCAAGCGCGGCCACCCTTATCTCCGTTCTTAATTCCTTTCTCTCCCACCAGCTCACCGGAGTCAGTCCACAAACACATACGCGGACCAGCAAATCAAGGTGACCAGGTGCTGGTGAGGTGTACCTGCCTCCTCTTTCCTGTGGCGAGGCCCTCCTACCTCTGCTTGCCTCCACTCTCCTGCATGCAGAGAGGCGCACCCGCGTCTACTCTGCTGCTCTCTACGCACGTTCCTGGCGAAGTGTTGGTGAGGTGTGCCTGCCTCCATTCTCCTGCAAAGAGGCGCACCCGCTTCTGCTCTGCTGCTATCTATTCTACGTTCCTGGCGAAGCGCTCCTGGTTCCACATAAATTCCGCCGGCTAGATTTTCTCTTTATTTTTATTTCCTATTTATTTTTAACTTTCTTTGTAGGCTAATTTTATACATTCCTATAATTAAGTGAGATATAACGAGAGCCCAACCTTTTATGTTTTAAATGATATTATAATTATTCTATACTTTCCCTCTTTTATTTTTATCATTCTTTTTTAAGTCACCCTTTAAGTCACACTACTATTCTATTACGTGACACCATTTTGGCGATAATAGCTTACACATAAATGATAATATATGCTGTTGCGAGTTTTTCTCTCTCATTACTTCAAAATCATATCAAACAATACAATAATATGAAAGAATCAGTTCATTTTTTTTCGTCGAAAATCTACTGTAATTTTGTAACGTAAGACAGTTTTTTGCTGTCGTGTGTGAAGTTTATAATTAACCAAGTATATTCTTCTTTAAGATGTGTAGTGCGCTAGGAGGAAGAATATCTAGTGCGCAGCGGAGACGCAACTTTTGACATATCGAGACGTAATATTTTTTTTTTTATTCTTATGGTTTGTACTTGTACCAAATGTAACTTACGAATAGTGTAGTAATGTTTTACTTGTGTTGTGAGTACGAAGTAGAAAAGTTTATTTACATAGACATATTATGGTGTAATGTGATTTTAACTCTGTTAATTTTAAAATATATGGTGTACTAGCTTTCCGGTCGCGGGTCCGACCGCGCGTAATTTCGCTATCACGCAAAAACATTAACCTCTTTTTGCGCAGTTCGATAAAAACTATCATATTTATTACCCTCATATCAATTTATTTCTATAACAAATCGGTCCAGTAGTTTTGGCGTGAAATCGCGACAGACACATAGACAGAGTTACTTTCGCACTGTAGTTGCTGTAGTGATGTATATTATATATATAAGTTCGTAGTATTTTGTTCGTTCATTGTTAACGACACCCCCAAAACGACACGCCTGGGGTGTCGTTAACAAAAAGCATTTGTTGACGACACCACTAACAAATAGTGTTGTTACCCTGCTGTATGTTCGTACCTATACCAAAATAATAAATAAAATAAAAAGAACCTGTAAAGATATTTTTATTTAACTTGATCGAAGCTCAATAATCCTTATTATTTCAAACATTATCTGTCTTCTTTTTACGACAGGTACGTTGTTAAGTTCTTGACCAATCAATTCACCGAATTTACGATTTGCTTCTTGCAGGCTTGCTTCATTAGCCATTTCAGGAGTTTGTGTACTGACATTGTTGTCCTTTCCCCAATTATAATTGTCAGATTGAATGCCAACTTCTTTTTTGTTCTGAACCCTTTGTGAAGTTGAGGGATTAACATCAACAGAACAAACATTATATAAACATTACTAAACTAACATTATTAAACATACATTACAAACATTATTAAACATATGTTTATTAACCATTGAGAGTATACTAGCTCGATAATAAATTCTTAAGCGATAAGTTATCCCAACATTACGGTGGTGTCGTCAACAAATGCTTATTGTTAACGACACCCCAGGGGTGTCGTTTTGGGGGTGTCGTTAACAATGAACGATTTTGTTTAATACTTTCGCATTTATAATATTAAGTACTTATGTTCTACCTTAAGTGCATATCTGCGCATAAACGGAAGGGGATTGCCGCCCGCGTGTAATGATTCAAGAAGGTAGGAAAATAATTTTGCGTTCATTGTTAACGACACCCCCAAAACGACACCCCTGGGGTGTCGTTAACAAAAAGCATTTGTTGACGACACCACCGTAATGTTGGGATAACTTATCGCTTAAGAATTTATTATCGAGCTTGTATACTCTCAATGGTTAATAAACATATGCAATTGTATCTTTTTATCTCTTTCTCTAATGCACTGGCTGATAACGTTTATGACGTTCAAGAGATAAATTATGTGTCATTTGTGAAGTTATATATTGACATTTCTAATATATTATATATTAATTAAATATATAATATATTTAATATATTTTAATATATTTATATTATTTTATTAATATATTTTTTTTATTAATTTACTATCAATAAATTGACATTTCTAACATTTTCAATAACTTTCGAAGAAAAGGATAACAATGTCCGAATTCAGATTAATAAATACCAATGGCGGAGTGGCCTTACTTTTAGGCAAGTATAAATATCATAAACATAAAAATTATGCAGATGGATCAGTATATTGGAGATGTTCCTCTCACAAAAAGTTGAAATGCCATGGAAAGGATTATTGAGCTTCGATCAAGTTAAATAAAAATATCTTTACAGGTTCTTTTTATTTTATTTATTATTTTGGTATAGGTACGAACATACAGCAGGGTAACAACACTATTTGTTAGTGGTGTCGTCAACAAATGCTTTTTGTTAACGACACCCCAGGGGTGTCGTTTTGGGGGTGTCGTTAACAATGAACGTAATTTTGAAATTAATTTATTATCTACTTAAATGTCGTAATTTTTGAATAAAATTGCCAAACTTGGAACTGTTGTCTGAGGTTTTCGCGATTATTACATATTGTAATTAAACGACTTTAAACGGTTTAAACAATCATACGCGATTTAAACCGTTTAGTTAAAAAACACACAGTTAGACGACAGATTATGTACTAGAGGGTGGTAGCTAGCCAGGCGGGCGTTCGCAAAGTGTTCTGCATCCATGTACCTTAAGCTTATATTTTCAACTAACTAACTTTGACAAGTTGTTTGTTATATTTTTTTATTATCACAGGGACCGTAACTGAACAACTTTCAACGGCTCAAATAATGATATACATTAGCGATTTAAACCATTTACTGTAACAGCAGGATTGTTCACTGCTGAACACAGCCTACCATTAAGGGGGCATTTGCCATAACCACGCTTGGCAGGCGTCTTGGGGATCGCAGTTTAAGATATCAGTTCCTCAGAAGGCGCTGCTGCCCAACTTCCATTATTTTACCCTTAGTCGCCTCTTACGACACCCACAGGTAGCAATGAGGGGTGACATTCTAGCCCCTTGGGCGACAAACCATTTAAAGTCGTTTAATTACTCTTTGGTAATAACTTTTCGGTTTTACTACCTATCAACATTAGATACTTTGACCTACAGGAATGATCAAATCATTTGATATAATCATATAATTGAATCAGAGAGTTTCCTATCATTATAATATTTTTATGTTTGCAATAACGCGTGCTCTGTGGATTATATTACAAAAAAAAATATAAAAGTTTGAGAAGAACAATTTAAGTCATGTGCGGGATTTGAACCCACATCCATCCACCCCTTTAGCCGTAGACCTCTGATCAATTGAGCTAACAACACAATGAGTCAAATGTTTCCTATCATTCCTACCATCGTATTGGGATGGAGAGATATCGAACTATAGATTTCTAGATAGGTTAAGGGGTGGATGGACGCGGGTTCAAATTCCGCACATGACTTAAATTTTTCCGCTCGTCAATTTTTAATTTTGGAAGTTTAGTTACCTATTCAAATGTTACTTAAGCTTTTATTGAAGGAAAATCGGCAGTATTTCCATTACCAGCCTAAGAATTACCAATTTAATAATAAGTTCCGTGTGGCTCGACATGCGACTGTGGTCAGCGATGTGGGTATATTACATTTGGCCTTCAATAAGTGCGAACGACATTGGACAAATGAGCAACGAAGTCATTAATCCGGCGACTGTTACGTCAGTGAATAAGGCAATTAGTGGAATTGAAGACTAAGATATAAGAATTCCCGGCCAAGTGAGATTCGCACACCGCGGGTACTTTATATTCTGAAGCAGTCATGGCTCATTGGCATTGGCTATGGTCTGCCAAGCAGCAGGTCCATAATTCGAATCCCACCGCGGGCTTGAGCTTCACCGCGTGGTGGAAGGGCATTTTGGGAACACCCGCCTGGCTAGCGGCCACCCTCAAGTAGAAAATCTGTCAACAAGCATCTAACGGTGTGTTCCGGCAGCAGTCCTTGAGAGCCAGTGTAATTACAGGCACATAAGACTTAACAACTATGTCTCAAGGTGACGGCCGCAGTGCAATTCGTGACTTGTGACGAAATGCATCTGTTATAGGCAGAGGTTAGTCCGCTTAACATCAGGTGGGCCTCGGGCTTGTTCCGTCACAATAACATAAAAAAATACAGTATCCATAGCCAGTTTTTAGAGTTGTGTACTCAAATGGCAAAGCGGAGCTTTACTAAGGCCATTTGTTGCTAAATCTAGCTAACAAAGCGCGTTAGAAAATATTATTAGTGCAGTAAAGTAGTGCGAATTTATGTTTGTTCAAATGTTAGGTACATTATGAGAAAATCAAATGCAGGTACTAGGAATAAACCAGCAACTTGTACATCAAATAAGGAACAGATATGTACCACAAGATAAAAAAATTAACGATCACGAGCAGAAAAACCAATCTACTCTGCCTTGCTGAAAAAACGCTATAGAAAGAGGGGAGACCGGGTCGTCTGCTCTTAGTGCCGCCAATCACCCACATAGACTTCAGTTAACTCGAAATCATGGCGCTTGCAACAGTGCCGAAATATCGAGGGCTCAAAAAACAGTCAAATACACGATAATTATCCCGTCTCTAATAATAACTGATCAACATTATGCATAATGGTTTGCTCCTAATAAAAAAGGACCACAATTAATTAAAAAGAACAACAATTAAAACTAATACTTTTTGTAACGAGCACATTATTTCAAATTATCACTTCTGTAAAAAACAGAACAGCCCTTCGACTCACATGTTTCCAGAATACCATAATACCGAATGAAAACATAACACTTCTTGATATAAACACTTTTTGAAATGACTACTCCTTGATAAGACCGCTTCTCGAAATAACCACAATCTTTTTTTGTTTTTTTTTTATGCCTGATAGGTTAGCCTTTGACCACTATCTCACCTGATGGTAAGTGATGATGTGGTCGAGGATGTTGTTCAGACTAACCTAGAGTTACTGGCTCTCAATAACAGCTGCCGGAATACAGTTAGGTGCTTGGCGACAGATTTTCAACTTGAGGGTGGTAGCTAGCCAGACGGGCATTTGCAAAGTGCCCTACCACCATGCTGTAACGACTGCTATCCTAAGACATCAACCGGGACCGACGGCTTAACGTGCCCTCCGAAGCACGGAAGCGCTCAGTAGTAATGCCCAACCAGCGGTCACCCATCCAAGTCATGACCGCGGCGGACGTTGCTTAACTTTGCTGATCGACACAGAATGGCTAAGCAAACTTGGCTACGAGCGCTTCAAAATTCTTATTATTCATAATATTTTTTATTAATCTTATTATTAATAAAAAATATTATAATAATATTTTCAGAAAACATTACATTAAAACTTTGATAAGACACTTTAAATTAAAAAAAAATATCTAGTGACAATTCCGCCTAATTTTCTGTCAAGCCAAAATGACGTCAGAAACACCACGCAGCCAATTCAAAAGACTTTTCGACGCCTTTCGGTTATACACGAAGCATCCTCAGGAGATCTTGACTCTACCAGCGCACGATCGAGATCGAAATCTTTCTCGATCGTGCGCTCGTTTTGTTTGTGACGTCACGTCGCGTCGGCTCAACAGAAAATTAGGTGGAATTGTCACTAGATATATTTTTATATTTTTTTAGTGTTTTATAAGAATATTAATTTAATTGTTCGGAACCACAACTTGCCGTGGCGCCATCTACTTGTTATGATCTGCGATTTGACGCTCAACTCTTTGGAGCGAAACTTATTTGTCTGTTTATACTTTTGTTTGAAAATGACTTTTTGTAGAATTACTTGCACTTTTACTTTTTGGTTTTTTGTTCTTAATTTGGATTGTTTGAAATTTTAAAGTCGTGTAGCTGGTGCTGCCTTATAATATAATACATAAACGTTGAGGATTGTTTGTTTTGCCGTGGTCACTGTCCAGGGCAGTGACCTAAGAAGAAGCTTGCGGAGAAGTTGACTCTTCACCTTCTCTTCACCTCCAACGCTAGTTTTTATTTTAGCTCCGCGTCTCGCGGACCAGTTTAGATTCACCAACAGATTGTCTAGGTAGAGGAACTCTGATATTCCAAATCTGGAATCTATACATAAATGTTTTCTTAAAATATATTTGAAATTTTTGTTATTATTAAATATGGATTTCCGCAAAGTAACGCCTGAATCTATTCATTATCACAATCATTTTATTTATTATTTACCCTGCCTGATGTTAAGCATTGGTGTGGTCTAAGATGGAGCACCCTTACCTAGAAGAAACCTATTTACTCTCGATTTGAAGACACCCATGTTGTATTCATTGGGAAAAACTGACAACGGTAAGGAGTTCCACTCTTTCTTATTGCATAATTAGTAAACATATACGAGATGTTGATTAGCGGTATATATAATATACCTCTCATAAAGTAACGCAAGCTTTCAGTCCTCCAATCACCATTTCCATTAATTCTAGCTAGTAAAGCCCCTTTATTTCTTTTGCGCGGTAGGTAAGGTAGTGCGGCCTTCATTAAGTGCAAATGACATTACAGAAAATGAGCAAGGAACTAATTAATCTGCGACTTTTCTATCTAACGTCAGGAAAGGTGGAATTAAAGATCAAAGAAACTACGATGGTTGATAACGATCATCTTCTTGCCGTTATTCTAATCATGTAGGGTCAGTAAAGGACATTTTGAACTGATCAGCAAAGTTAAGCAACGTCCGCCGCGGTCATGAGTTGGATGGGTGACCGCTGGTGAAATTACTACTAAGCGCTTCCGTGCTTCGGAGGGCACGTTAAGCCGTCGCGTCGGCCCCGGTTGTTGTCTTAGGATGGCAGTTATTATAGCATAGTGTTAGGATATGTTGCGAATACCCGCCTGGCTAGCTACCACCCTCAAGTTGAAAATTTGTCGCCTAGTACCTAACGGTGTGTTCCGGCAGCTGTCCTTGAGAGCCAGTAATTCTAGGTTAGTCCGAACAACATCTTCGATCATATCATTACTTACCATCAGGTGGGATATTGGTGGGGTAGCGCTTCAAATAAACGATATTTAAACGCTTACCTGTAATCTAGTACATTTTGGTAATAACAAATATTAAATGACCCAATGAAGTCAAATGAATTCTTCAAGCGCATTGTCGAGAAAAACAACTTTTAACCCAGAGATATTCAACAATATCCCGATCGTGAGCGCCTAGGTCAAGACTCAAGAAATCCTGAAGATGCTTCGTGTAGAATCGAAACGCATCGTATGTAAACTATTCCGGCGAACTATGTGGCATTTCTAACGTTACGTTGTCTTCGTTAGAAATGTTAGTGGATTCGTCAATAAATATATTTTAGCATGGTGGTAGGGCATATTGAGAATGCCCGGCTAGGTAGCTACCACCTTTAAGTAGAAAATCTGTCGCTAAGCACCTAAAAGTGTGTTCCGCCTGCTGTTCTTGAGAGCCAGTAATTCTAAGTTAACCTGAACAACATCTTCGACTACATCGTCACTTACCATCAGGTGGGATAGTGGTCAAAGGCTAGCCTATTAGATATAAATAAAAAAACAAATACATTTTCCTGTTATAATAATTTTATTTTTTACTATAAAGGTCCTTTATATTATAAAAATTTACTTGGTTATCATATACTTCAGGAGTCATTAAGATATTTTCGCAAAGCTTAAAGTCAAAGTCAAAATCATTTATTCAATTTAGGCATCCACGACGCTCTTATGAAGGTCAATTACAAATTTTTATTTTGAAATATGTACTACATTGTACTGCCACGTTCAGCAAACAAAAAATATAGACCCACTGCGAGAAGAACGGGCAAGAAACTCGGGGCCATTCTTTTAAAAGTTTTTTAGTTTTTTAAAAGTTGTTTTCAGTCTCGCCGCACCGCTCGTGGCGCACGTTCGTGTCTTTGAACCGGTCGGCGCGCTCCTACGCTCGCCGCTAGTTTGTGCCCACTAGTTTGTTATTGTTATTGTTTTTTAGACATCATGTCAGCAATAATTGAAGTTTCGTCTGATATACTGACAGCTATCGTGTCTCGTATGTCTGCTTTTGAGACCGGTATGAAGCATTTGAAGGATTTGAACGCCGAGCAGGCTGTGCTTCTCCATGCTCAGACCAATGAAATCCGCGAACTGAAAGCGATCATTATCAATTCGCTGCCGTCCGCCGAGAAACGAAGCACTCAAATCGCCGACGCTTGCAGTGGAAACGAGTGTCCTATTTCAGCCAAGATCCCAAAATCTACGAAGAAGCATAATTCAACGCAGCCGGACCCGCCAATATTTGTGACCGTTAGCGATGACGCATCGACGCCGCCGCCGGCGCCGAGTCGCACCGCCGAGCGCTTGCACCGCCGCGATCGAAGAAACGATGTTCTTATCTACTCACCAAATACTAATGCCGTTGCAGGGCCCACTTCAACTAATATTACTACCGTGGGAGGGTCATCTCCCGAGCTACTAAATACCCAAAATTCGGAAGCTACAAAAACGCCCGAAGAGTGGAAAGAAGTTCGATATAAGAAGCGTCACGGAGTGTCATTACGTTGCGTCGCTGGGCCGTCAGTGACGTTATTGAAAGCAGCTGAGATGAGAAAACATTTTCATTTGTGGAACATGTTATCGAACGCTGAAGATGTCAAAACTTACTTGGCTGAGCTCTGTCCTCAAAGAGCGGTCACTGTGGAGCAACTCAAAACCAAAAACCACTACAATTCCTTCAAAATTGGTGTTCCAGAGGATTGTTTCGAAAAATGTTTTTCGGTGAATGTTTGGCCCGTAAATGCGCGTGTGAAACAGTGGATTAATTACAGAAAGTTAACGCCTACTGTTAGCACTGTCAACCAGCCGTTTCGACCAGAGGTCGGCACGCATTTCGCCGCGCCCCGCATCTAAGCAGATTAATATTTTCTACCAAAACGTCAGAGGTCTGAAAACTAAACTCCACTTATGGTACGCGAGCATGCTAACTTCCGACCACCTCCTGGTTGCCGCGACGGAGACTTTCCTGGACGGGACCGTCTATGATGGTGAGATTGTGCCAGACGGCTGGAAACTTCTGCGCCGCGACCGACCCCCCCCCTGCATCCGAGGAGGAATTCTGCTGGCCGCGAGGCCTGGCATCACCATAACACGTCGTCCGGAATTGGAGTCGCACCATGGTGAGGACCTATGGGCCTGCATTACTTACGGCGGTATCTCGTGCATTATTTGTGTTGTTTATATGAAACCTAGTTCTACCGACGCGGATTATATGACTTTATTTTGTAACATAGAAACATTTTTAACGAATTATTCAAGCAGTAACTTTCTTACTCTCGGTGACTTAAATATGAATAGTGCCAATGACAACATCAAAAATTATTATTGTTATTTTTTGACTTATTGTAATTTGACTGATTATAATGACGTAATGAATGCCCACGGGAGCATACTTGACGTAGTGCTGGCGCAGGAGTGCACTGGGCTGCAGGTAGGGCGCGTGCGTGTATGCGAGGGAGAGGGTTTCGTCCCCATTGATCGGCTGTACCACCCGGCGCTCGAGATCACGGTGAGTCTTCGTTTGTTTGGTAGTAAGCCCTGTCGTTTGCAACCTAGTAATATCAATGCATCACGTGATTGGAATTTTTCCAAAACGGACCATGAACGTCTCCACTCGTTGATTGCGAACATTTCATGGACACCGGTGTTTGAATCTAATGACGTCTCTATTGCGACGGATGCTTTCTATAGTATAATTTATCAATTGTTTGACTTGACAGTTCCTAAAAAGATTAGGCGTAAACAAAGTAATCGATACCCGGTCTGGTTTAGTGCAGATATTATAGCGAACATCCGGCTGAAATCTAGGCTACACAGAGTCTGGCTCATTGACCAATCCCTGAGTCTTACAAATCATTTTCTGAGCTACGAAACTCTTTAAAAACTCATATTTGCCACGCTTATAAATCTTATATAGCTAGCATCGAAGATAACCTACTGGTTCGACCGCAGCGGTTTTGGAGCCATGTACGAAATCTCAGCTCAAAGGGCGGTTTCGAACCATGTGTCACCTATCAAGGAAATTCATGTAATGGTGTAGAAGCTGCCCAGGCATTTGCAACTTATTTCTCTAGTGGTTTTTTAGACAATTTACCTCAACTAAATTATACTGCTTGCTGTGGGCATGGCTTGCAGGGTGGAGGTGTCCATGTATCAACGTTGACATCCAGAGATATGGAATGGGGCCTCAGAAAACTAAAACCAGGTAGTTCACCGGGACCTGATTGTGTTCCTAGTTCCATTCTCAAGTCCTGCAAAAAGCATATCTCCCTCCCTCTTTGCCATATTTTTAATCTTTCACTTTTGCAAGGTAAATATCCTGATCAATGGAAAATATCCAGGGTGACCCCTATTCCTAAAACTTGTGATAAAACGTTGGTAAATGAACAACGTCCTATTGCTATCTTATGTGCGCCAGCAAAAGTATTTGAGTATATTCTCCACAAGGAGATATACAGGCAAGTGAGGCAGCTGATAGGTGAGGAACAGCACGGATTTAGACCTGCGCGCTCTGTTAACACTAATCTTTTATGCTTGGTGGATTATATATCTAGTGCTTTGGATCGTGGGCGGCAGGTTGACGTTATCTATTTCGACTTCCAGAAAGCTTTCGACAAAATCGATAATGATATATTATTAGCCAAGCTATCTGTCATCGGTTTTTCGTCGGGCTTGCTTAAATTTTTCTCAAATTACTTGAGAGATCGTCAGCAGTATGTTAGGTATGGCTCATATGTATCTGAACCTTATTGCACCAGATCAGGCGTCAGCCAGGGATCAGTTTTAGGACCTCTCCTCTTCTTGATTATGATACATGACCTCCCTAGTATGCTGAGTACTGCAAACTGTCTCCTTTACGCTGACGACCTCAAACTTTACTTGGAGGTCAATTCCAACATTGACTGCCTTAGGTTACAAAATGACATAAATAATATTTTTGACTGGAGTGTGGCTAATAAAATTAAATTTAATATATCTAAATGCAAAGTAATGTCTTTTGACAGGAAAAGAATTCCTGTCAATTTTGTTTATAATTTGGATAATCTACCTATTTGCAGGGTGAATCAGATCAAAGACCTTGGAGTAACTTTTGATCGTTCGTTAACTTTTCATGACCATGTTTCCGACCTGGCCAAAGAGGCTTATCGTCGCCTTGGCTTCGTTCTGAGAAACTCGAAGGACTTTGAAAATCCCCAGGTAATTATAACTTTGTACAACACTTTGGTTAGGAGCAAGCTCGAGACAAGCGCGTGCGTCTGGAACCCGTACCATGTCAGCTACACCCGAATGCTCGAGAAGATCCAAAAAGCTTTTCTAAGGTCATTGTACAAAAGAGTGTACGGGTATTATCCGTATCTTTACCCCACTAAGTTTTTACTGGGCCAGCTCGGCTATAATTCTCTGGAGTTGAGAAGAATGATAGATCAGCTCACAATGTGCTGTAAGATACTCAGAGGCTTGGCTGATTCCATGGAGCTGCTTAATTTAGTTTGCACACTGTTCGTGCCTGACGATCCGTGGGCTCCAGCGAATAGGCGTGGTAGGCCGCACAACTTGTTTGCAGTTGATACGACTTGCACTGTGGCGCGCTCGATGTCACCGCTGCTCCGCACACGGCGCCATCTAAATGAGCTCCTCGCTGCCAGCACTGATTGTGACTTATTTTTTGACGATTGGAAATTCATGAAATTAGCTATTAGGAATTATTGTGAAAATGTACCAGACCAATGAAATAGAAATGTAAAAAGCCCTGACAACTCATTTGAGATAGATGACATGCCTTGATTTTTATTTTATTTTCTGACTAAATTATTTGTATTCAATATGTATTATCTTTTGACTTTGTGTAATATTTAATTTGTATGTCTTTAATCTTCCGTTTAATTTGTGATTTAATTGTAATTGTCTTATGACGTTATTAGATCAATAAATAAATAAATAAAATAAATAAATTAACAATGTGTTACATACTATATAGTAAAATTATTACAATATTTATTTACTTTACGTAGGTGACAGGCGCTAGCTTGGCAGAGGCGAACCAGTCCAAGCATTTTTGTCGTTTAAGAGGCCTTTTACATTTTGCAGCCCTCTCACTCGCACTTTTAATGATAATTTGAAATGGAAAAAAATTGGTAATGATTTTTTAAAATGTGGTCTGACATTATTTTGCTTTTTGCGACTATAGATGGTCTCAACATATTTTTATTTTATAACATGTTGAGTCCATTTAAAATTAGAGGCCCAAAATTTTAAATAAATAAATTACGCGTTTTGGATCCCCCATTACAGATATCAACATGAAAATTAGTCGAGAACATCTATAGTCGCATGCAGCGAAATAATGTCAGAACACTTTAAAAAAAATCATTACCATATTGTAACTTTTTGGAATTTTGTCTAAAAGTGCGAGTGAGAGGGCTGCAAAATGAAAAAGGTCTCTTAAGTAATCACATAATTTCTTTATCAAAATGTTCTTCACGTGCAACATGAATTTTCTTTCTGTGAGCGTTAATATGTTTGGTTGTATTATCTAATGTTTAAATAAAAAAAAATGTTTTTATTAGTTCTAAGTTCAGATCCATCAATCACTTTTTTAGACATAGTGGTTAAGTCTCATGTGCCTGAAATTTCACTGGCTCTCAAGGACAGCTGGAATACACCGTTAGGTGCTTGGCGACAGATTTTCTACTAGAGGGTCGCCGCTAGCCAGGCGGGCATTCGCAAAATGATTTTCCACAATACGGTGAAGCTAAAACCCGGCGGGATTCGAACCATGGACCTTAAGATCATCTATATTATCATCTCGCCAGTCTTCCCATGTAGGTAATAAAGGTCGAGACTGTTGACCTATACCGCGCAATGTCAGAAATCATATCACACTAATATTATAAAATGTGAAAGTTTGTGATGTAGTGAGGCTGTTATGTATGTATGTTATTCCTTCATGTTGAAACGCCCGAACCATATTGGATGAAAGTAAGAATAAAGATAGTTTAGGTCCTGAATTAACCCATTAAATACTTTTCATCATCATCAACACTTTATCATTACCTACGCGTGGGGCACTGCTAGTATACACAATAACCTGTCCGACACGAGAATTGAACGTAGGGTTACAATATCTAAGCGGCGGCGCTTTTACGTACACAATAACTTATCAGTCGACTATTTCATATTTGAATTAGAATAGGATCAGAAGGAAGTGCTATTAGATTTTTAGGACCAGAAAGGTGTTCGAAAATAGAACCGTGTTTGTGGGATCCGTTGGGATGGGCCCAATTTCCGAATCAAATTATCCGAGATCCTTTTTGTAATCAATCAAGTCCTGTAATTGGTTAGCACATAATAAAACGTCTTTTAGTAAAACGCTTTCCAGATTGATGGAACTTCGTAGAATTGTTTATATTGAGTGTCCAGTCAAAATATTGTCCTTTGTATAAAGCGGAATATAAAATATGCATATTATATAAATATTATTCTGCATGACTTAAGGCAACAATATAGTACCAAAGTTTTACAATGTGAATACAGCTGTTAAACGAATGTACTTGCATAGAGTAATTGAGGGGTTCTCACGGGAGCGGCGCGGTCTAGTCAAATTAAGGAACGTATGAGAACGGGTTTATAGCGAATTATTGAATAAATTACTTATATGTGTTCTGTGGACTGGATATCCAAAAAAAACTCTAAACTAAAGGATCCAAGGATTTATTTTTCATCAATTTTCCGTTTTTTTTATGCCTGATAGGTTAGTCTTTGACCACTATCTCACCCGATGGCAAGTGATGATGTGGTCGAAGATGTTGTTCAGGCTAACCTAGAATTACTGGCTCTCAAGGACAGCTGCCGGAATACACCGTTAGGTGCTTGGCGACAGATTTTGCACTTGAGGGTGGTAGCTAGCCAGGCGGGCATCCGCAAAATGCCCTACCACCATGCTACAACGAGTGCTATCCTAAGACAACAACCGGGACCGACGGCTTAACGTGCCTTTCGAAGCACGGAAGCGCTCAGTAATGTCACCAGCGGTCACCCATCCAACTCATGACCGAGGCGGACGTTGCTTAATTTTGCTGATCGTTTCAGAACAGCTAAGCAGACTTCGCTACGAGCGCTTCGAAAATGACGCGATGTAGGTTTCCCTATAATTTCATAATCCGTAACATTACACACTGACACAAACTTATATAAAGCGGGAGAAGCAGCATCCGTACCTCGAACATAGCAATGTTAAATCATGCTACATCTGATTGAGTCACAGTACTGTACTATACTGTACTGTATCAGCCGGATCGTCCACTGCTGAACATAGTCTCCCTATTTAGGGGGTATTTGCCATAATCCCCACGTTTGGCAGGCGGCTTGGGGATCGCAGTGTAATATGTCAGTTCTTTAGAAGGCGCTGCTGCCCATCTTCCAGTATTTCTGCCTTAGTCGCCTCTTACGACACCCACGTGAAGAAATGGGGAGATGCAATTCTAACCCGGCACCTCACGGGGCTCACGGAGTCACAGTAGTGTGGGACTACTAGATGCTTGTTTTCTTGTCTTTTTCATTCATTAAAACGTATTATACAATGAAAGTGTGTGCATTATGTGTTTGTTTAAAATTTTCGATATATTATATTAACGTATCCCCTAATCTTACTTTTTTTATTTAACTCTTTTACTAACTATCAACATATACTGCAGTTACATCAACTAATATTGTCTAATACGTGTCTCAGCCGGATAATCCACTGCTGAACACAGCCTCCCCTATGTAGGGGGTATTTGCCATAATCCCCACGCTTGGCAGGTGGTCTGGGGATCGCAGTTCAAGATGGCATAGTTCTTAAGTAAGCGGTATTTTTCCCGTAGTCGACCCTTACGACACCCACACGGGAAGAAATGGGGAGGTGCAATCCAACCCGGCACCCCACCACTAATACTATTGTTCATTTCGTAGTAATTAACACCTTATGTACTGTGCAAGTACTCTTAAAAAACATATAGTTTGTTACTTTTAACATAAATGTTTTTTAGGAGTGCTTGTATACAAATGATAACATAATAAAATCAAATATATATTGTTCTCCATTTTGTGACAGCCTGTGCACATATAAGCATGACAGCGTGAGTACATACGCTGGTGACTGTATCGCTCGAAATCAAAGGTGTTTCATTACTGTAGGGAGAATATTGTAATACTGTGTACTTAATAATAAATTGGTTAAGCCGATTTTATTCAACGTTTTTCCTAAGAATATAAAAAGATAACCCAAAGCAAAAACGAAAGTAAAATAAACAATATACTTCCTTGAAAAATCACTGTTTATCCATCACAAGTAAAAACTCTAGAGTTACCAGATCCATTAAGCCAAGGCTCAGCCGAAGCCTCGACGTAATTACGGTGACGTACCAGTATAATCATAGTTGCACGTCACAGAATAATCACAGTGTCGAAACGACGTCGCCGCGCCACCGTAATGGATCGCAAACAATATCTTATTCACCATCGGACGGCGTGAAGTGCTCGAAAAACAAAAAGGGGTAGAGTTTTGTAAAAATTACAATTCATACGTTCGAAGCTCGGTCGTCACGAAAACTTTACAATTTCTTACCCTACTAAATCTGGAAGCCGATCGTTTCTTCGCAGTTGCAAATATTTTTTACCCATGAGGCAATGGCTTAGGATGATAGCCTAGGGCAGCAGCCCTCTACGGCTTCTCTGGGGTTTGTCATTAGGTTTATTGGTAGGTAATAAATAAATTTAAATTTAATAGCAGTAAATGATAACATATTGTTAAATCTGTAAAAATATCATAAGTACTTATACGTTCTATAAAATTAGGGTGACCTTTTATTGGCCTTTCTTTTTAATACATGTATTTAATTATATACACATATTTATAAACATTGTTGGTTTTCTAAACAAATGCAAAATAAAATGTAGTAAATACTCACTTTCATGTAGACGGGAATATTCAGAAAATAATTTTATCATTTTTAAATTACAACTTTGACATCAATAATCTATAGTTTTGACATAGAGTTATTTTTAAAAAAGTGTACTATTGTTAAACATGTGTATAAACAAATTAATGACGACTAAGCTAAGCAAGTATACAAGTTCTTGTAATAAAATATGTTTTATCAAATAATCCCTCATACACAGAGGAGTATCATTATAACCCGGCACCCCGCAGGAAATATGTACATATTATGTTGAATATGAATATAATAAATTAACATTTGTCAATGAAGGATTAAACAATAAAAAAATACAAAATTCAATTATTTATTTGCCAGAACCTATGAAGTTAGAGATTTTATAATTAAAACAGGACACAATGTAATATGTCTGCAAGCTAATTTTCTTTATATTAACAAACTTTTCAAAATAAGAGCTGAGATTATATTTTTTAAATTTCTTCACACTGTGAAATCATTTAGCGAGAAGCCATTTTGCTTAGTTTCTTTCATACCTATTTCCATTTATATTTTAATGTTATCAGTCAGTAATGTAGAGATATGCACATATGAAATGCATTATTTTTGCATAAATCATTTAGGACAGGTGGTTGATAATTTAGTATAATTTATAATATTGTTCTTTTTAGCGGGTAAAACATCGGACGCGTTTCTTAAAGGAGTCAGGCTGTTCTTTAGCTTATACATAAATATCTTTAATATCATAAATACACGATATAGGAAATATGTATATATGAATATTTATAAAGAAGTCTGCAGCTGTCTAAAAACTACGCCTTATTTATGATGCCAACACATTGCTTTTGTATTTAGAAAAAATATTCAGTCTGTATTGACGGAGTTACCTCACATTATCAATTTATATTTAAGCAATGACGAAACATGACCGTAATGTACCATCAACGCTGCCTCCATATATACAGTATGTATATTTTTAGAGCTAATACGGCGCGTTCTAATTTGTTACGCAATATGTCAAATTGCATTATTGTCTGGATTTAATAAAAAAAAAATTGTCAACGATATCTAGGATTTTATTGTGGTTATTATTATGATCATCAATGTTATTTAAACAAATGTTGTAATCATTTTATAATATATTTTGTAACAGTCAATCGGGGTAACTTTGACAGATCGCCACTAGATCTTTATAGCAAATTTATACCATGTGTAATGTGAGACAAAAGTGTTGACGTAATCTGTGCTCTCAGATTGGTTTTCATACTCTAAAATTATTTTAAGACTTTAAGAATCATAAATTATAAAAAAAAATTGGCAATTTTGTTGTGTGTCAAAGTTATAACCCATATACGGGTAACATTTTATACTTCAGGGTAATTTTTAATAAAATGTCAAATGAAGTGTGTAACCTCCCAGGATCCTAATCTTTTTTTTTTTTAACAAATTTAAAAAAAAAAACAAATTAATAATTTTAAATTAAATAATAATTAATAAAGAAACATTAATAATAATAAAACTAAAACAACCTAACTTAAACTACAACCTAACTTAAACTGACCTAAAACTGATTCTAAAACTGATCCTAATCGTATTTTTGCTTCAAACTAAATAATCGTGCTTGACTAAAAATTCTGATCCCAAATTTTCGATTTACTAAATAAGCCTAAAATAACATATTAAATTTTTTGTCTTTAATCTAAAATTATTGTGATTTGAAAAATGGCATGTGAATCGTCTAGTATAGTGGTAGGACCTTAAGAAGTGACCTATTGTAGTAATCCATTTTCTTTTAAGGTAATTAAGAAAGAACTTGTCTAACCTAACAGATAATACTCCTGAATAATATCTACTTAACCTATCATTTAAATCTATCAAATTAAAATTTAAAATTAAAACAAGAATCATAAAGATGGACCTATTACGAGTATACTAGTTATTATACTATGGTATTCTTATAATAAAATAATTGCTAATCATTCAATATAATTTTGGAATATTATTTGTTCATTTGATGTTGTAAAGGAATAGAATTTGAATGTATTATTAGAATAACGTAGACATTCTGAATAAGAGAACAGAGAATATTAAAAATCTCATAAAAATTTGAATTAGGTATCTAAGACCAATTGTAAATTATTAAAACAACTGAAGTCTAAAACTAGGTAAATCATTGTAAGAGATGTTACATGAAACATATATTATGTTTCTAGACCATAATTCAAGGCAAAGCATAAGTGAAGTACCATTAGAGTATTAAATCGTTAAAAATTAATTAAATTGTTAGAGTATTAATTCATTAAACGGCTAAATAATTTTTGTTAACAAGTAAATAATTGTTTCTTAGAACAAAATAGAAATTACGGGAAATTGAAATGAAAATCAAATAATATATTGTACAATGAGATAAAATCAGATATATGAATCCCAAAGTAATTTGTACAGAACCCAAATCTAATACCACGTGTATTATTGAAGATAATCTCAAAAAAAATAGATACCGGGAAAACCTGACATAAAATCTAGACAAAATAAGTAGTATAGAATTTGGCTTAAAATAGCAAAAGTATAAATAACTATAAATTAGGTATGTATTGTAAGGAAAACAATATGAAACTAGAATTTACTTGAATGATGTACTCATAATAAAATAGTTTCATGACTCCTAAGACTTCCCGCGATTTGCTAAAAAATTGCAAACATATTATAGTTTAACTATATTATTATTATGTTTTGTGAGAGAGACTGATAAAGGAAATATACTAAAATGGATAATCAATGAACTTCGTAATCACTTTATATTTTAGGCGACTTCAATCATTTGAAAATCTAAATAGGAAAGGAGAGACTAAAATTAATTTAAATTATATACTACAAAATCTGTGTTATGTATTTCAAAACGAACTTAAATCTATCGGAAATTATAAAGGAAACTATGAGATATTGAATATTGTATTCTAAAATACAAATTGACAATTTACTTCCTCAACTTATATTCAAAGCGTCATATAGTAAAATGGATATTTATATAAGATTATATTAGAGTAAGAATTGCACAAAATTGTTTGATTGAAATTTGACTAAGTAAATTGAATTATTAAAATTGGTCTAATTAAAAAAGTAGGAGAATGGACTAGACTGATAGTTCATAGATTATTTTGACTCTGACTTCAACACTATTAAATTTTGAAAGTATAACGTTTATTGGAAGTAAACTAGCAAATAGTCATTTTATAATATATTGTTATTATAAAATGTGATTATTTGATAAGTTGCAACTTTGATAATTAGATGGATCCATCGTATTTTAGTTAGCAGTTTTAAGGAAAAGTTCAAAGTCTTAAGTGCCAGGGACTTGCAACCCCTGGAGTACGTTTCAGAAGGCCTTCTTTACGGCGCACGACGCCAATGCTCATCGGTTCACTTAGGTAAAGCCTTCTCCTTAAATCAAATACTGCTTAACTTCCTAATTTGAACACATTATTGGATAATTCACAATATCCATATAATGAGTGTCATTGATTGATTATTTCTCAATTTACTTTTACATATTTCGTACACGACATCATGTCTAATTAGTTAATATCATTGATATGATACCTTTCGGTTTGAAATAGAATGTTATTTAAAGTATTGTGGTACAATCCATATTATTATTTGATTTCAATGAAAAATTTGGTTATATATTTTAGGACTTACTTTGCCTAAGTTTTGTAAGATCACGTGTTTGTGATAACAAAAGTGAATTATATTTATACTCGGACTCAAGTACTCAAATATGAATATATAAGGTTAAGAGGAGTTATTTTCCCTCTAATTTTCTCATGTCAAATATAACATCTTTCATCCTTACAGCAGAAAGACTTATTGAAGGTGTGGTCGTGTGGTCGCATTTGCACCAATATTCAACAATGTATCATCATGGTTGAATAGAATTTATATTTCGTATTGTTGTATACATATATACGAGGACTTACATGCCTCAATGTTGTCGTAAGAGTGTCAATCCATATTAGTTGAACAAACTTAAAGCATTCTTTATATCAACTTAAATACTTGAGTAGAATCATCATACACGTTTATCATACATGAATACTTAGACAAAATATTTTTTTTCTAGAACAATATTCAGAAGACATCAATACACAATCACATAATCAATATAATTTACTATTTCAGTAGATTAGAACTGATACACCCAAGAATAAAAGTTTATACTAGTTTAGTAGTGTATCAATCCCGTAAATATTATAATACTCAAATAATTCAATGTAAACTTACGTACACAACTTTTCTCCACATGATTTTTGTGTTCTACACATATCTCCTTATAGTAGGTTTTCCATTTTTTTAATATATTTCTTATATTTTAGATTTAAGTGAAAATTACGTGTAAAATAAGATGAGAAAATCGATGTTTCATGTCATTTTGTATTCTTGACAGATCCTCTCAACATTTTCAAACTATTCTATGCCTCTTTCTTTTTAAACATAAAATGAGGTCACAATCTCATTCCAGATTTAAGACATCAAAAAGGTTAGTATACACAAATATTGACTATAAAAATTTCTTACTTAGGATGAATAATTTATTTCTGATCTTTAGGTTCTGTACCACATTCAATTATATTATTAGTATTTAGTGACGGAACTTCCTACTCAAGGTATGTTCCGTTACAAGTGGAGCCATATACAAGTAAATAAAACCATTAAATTGTTGTACCATGCAAATTCGCGAGTAATATAAAAAGTTTACCACTAAAAAAATACACTAGTTGCGTGCGAAATATTTCAGGACGGTTTATGACATTCACTTTGTGTGACAGTTTTGTTTTTTCAGTGATTTTGTTTGCGAAATTTCTTAAGTACACAAAATGTATAAATTCTTTGTTATTGCAATAAATTTATCCAACGTAAAGATTAAAAAAGTAATTGGAGATTTTACTGTCAAAGTTACCATTGTTAATCAAAGTTACCCCGATTGACTGTATTAAGGTCTTAAAATAACAGCCCCGAGTTTCTTGCTTGTTCTTCTCGCAGTGGCTCTACAGATTTTATTTTGCTGAACGTGGCCATACAATCTAGAATATTTCAATATTAAAATTTCGTAGATGCCGTAATTGAATAAATTATTTTGACTCTGACTTGTATATATACAAATATAATGTACCTACATCTAAACTGTACAAGTATAAATGTTTCACTTTTCATACAATTTTCCTTACAGCGTAAAATTATCTGAAGCGTTCATAGAATTTGAGAATTATTCATAGTAATGATAAAATTGTAATTACGGAAATCGAACCCGCGTGTACCTATTTTACAATGGTTGATGGCCTGAACGTTTTGTCCATGGAAACATATTATAGTTATTAAACTCTTATGCCGTTCTATCCGTTATAAGGACACGAACAGTCAACAGGTCAACAACTCTCGGAACATTAGTAAAACAGGTCCTCGAGTTAGATAATCTATGTAATTGATGAGTTTATGCAGTCCCGAGGTGATTAGGGTATATTTTGGCATAAAAATAGGAATCAGGTGATAAAATTACCCTGGGGTAAGATTATTTTTCCCCAACTCAACCGCTTGGGGAAAAAATTGTAATTGTAAGCTGTCGTGCGAGATACTCGTTCTATTTTACCAAACTAGCACTATCCTCCTAATCTAGTTTCTACGTATATCATCGGTATAATACCTGTCTTCCATAAAAAAGAGATGAGATAAGGATATTAAGTAGCATTAGGACTGTTTGTGAACGATTTGGTCCGGGGAAGTAGTACCACGATACCTATTTTATTACCAAGCAGCGATTTTCACATTGCTGTATTCTGATTATAATAGTATGGGTGCCGTTGAAATTACAGGCACTTGAGACTTAAGACGAAGTGGTCTTTGAAAAATCAGACTGAGAGCGTAGGACGATGAAACCTCGTTTCGATGCGAATTAGCAAACAAACCTTTACGCAATATTTGAACAGCGGAAACAAATTTTTGAAATAAATTCATGTAAAAGTTAGCTTTTTAAAAACAGAAAATAAAATTCCAGGACTTAATCTTGCTCCATAATATCTTCGCTTATTCAAGTTTTGTGTCTATAGTACATCGAATCAAATTAAAATTTATTTCTATGTAGCAAGTATTTGAATTATGAATACAGGTCTTAAGCTTTCAAGACCTGCATTCATGATATTTGTCCATCCAGAGAAATATAAGCAATAATATTTTCGTTTCAAGCGTAATAAATGCATGTCTCCAAAATATTATATATTTTATTCCTATCTGTTAGGCGTACACTCTATCTAAAAAATACATTTTCAAAATAAGCCTTGTTGAGACAATTTACCTTAACTATTGTATATATCAGGGTGATGGGAGCAGTCCAGTTCGTCACTTGTAAATGAAATGCATCTGGGAAATAATCACATGAGATAGTTGACAAAGGCCGACGTATAAATAATAACAAATATTTTAAAAATATTTATAGAAAACATTAAAATAATATTTGAATAAAACACTTAATAAATATAAAAAAATATATCTAGTGACATCAGTTAATTATCAGCACACCTGCTAGTATAAGTCCAACGTACGTGACAGAGCGCTGCATGCTGAAACACGGGTGATGAACCTATTCCAGCAGGAAGATACTCTTGCACAAATATATTATCAAATTTTACTGGCTAATTTATAAGAACCAACTCATGTACACTTTTTTGGGAATAAAGATTATTATTATAGACATATATTTCATAACATAATTTTTTTTTTTTTACAACATTCATTATATAAAAAAAGAAACAAATATTATAAAAAAAATAAAACTAGGATGCCGTCGGCAGCGGGGCAGGGCCCAAGCTACCAACGGTTAGGGCTGCAGCGAGAGGAACCTCCGAACAATGCGAGTCGTGTCGCCTTCTGCATCTGACCCTTGATCCAACCGTCTTGAGGTCTTATTATTATTACTATCTTGACTCTACGAGCGCACGATCAAGAATGAAAGATATATATTTATATTTTTAAGCGTTTAGTTAAAATATTAATTTAATGTTTTCTTAAAATATGTTTTAAATATTTGTTATTATTAATTAGTGAAGTCTGAATCTATTCATTATCTAGCGTATCAGCTTTAAACAAACCCTTAGTCGCCTGTGGTAAGAGGAAATCCGCACAATGTTACGAAATCTATCAGGAGAATATTGTTTAATTTATTCTTAAGCCATTTATACAGTTTCTTCTGTATGAACATAATAGGTGTGTATATAATGCAAGCACGTAAGCCAAACCTCTACGTGAGTTAAGGATAAACCCGTAACGAAAGCATGTCAAGGCCAATTCTGAAAGTGACGCATGCTTTCCTTGCACCCTATACGTTACATTGATTATTAGTTTCTGCGTATTATGAGAAAGAAGTATTTCAGTGTCTTGGAAATAAGAAGAATTATTAAGGCCCAATTTCACCAAACTATGGTTATATTAATACTCAGAAAACCATTATACCATATTTATACCAAAGACCAATAGTTGTGATAGGCTTCTGCTGCCATTGAATGTCGAACCTAATGGCAGTTATTGAATTGTTTGCTTTTATGACATGTAACAGCAACCTGAAAAAATAATACTATGTTTTATCAGCTTTAGCAAGGTGGCCATATTAGTATTTTTTTCTTTTTTATGTTATTGTGACGGAACAAGCTCGAGGCCACCTGATGCTAAGCGGACTAACCACTGCCTATAGCAGATGCATTTCGTCACAAGTCACGAATTGCACTGCGCCCGTCACATTATACACATAGTTGTTGAGTCTCATGTGCCTGTAACTTCACTGGCTCTCAAGGACAGCTGCCGGAATACACCGTTAGGTGCTTGGCGACAGATTTTCTACTTAAGGTTGGTCGCTAGCCAGGCGGGCATTCGCAAAATGCCCTTCCACCATGCGGTGAAGCTCAAGCACGCGGCGGGATTCCAACCATGGGCCTGCTGCGCGGCAGTCTATAGCCAATGCCACTGAGCAATAATTGCTTAAATCTTAATCATTGTTTTTAGTTTATGGAGTTAAACCGCCAAGTTCGACGGTATAATTATATATATTACAACATACTAAAATCTTAATGAGCTTAAAATATATGCTTCTGGTTTGCGTTTTATTATTTATCTTGTCTCTAAATGTTAAAATAACAATTCCCACACAAAACGGTTATCTAAATAATTTAAAAAAAAAACATTTTTATAGAAAGCTGACAAATCAAAAGCATCGATTTTAGATACATGCATGCAAAATTTTAACGAGTTTGAACACTATATATATAAGGTACTAGCTGTCCGACCGCGGCTCAGCCCGCGCGTATATCAGTAATCGGGCAAAATCATAAGCCTCATTTTGCGCAGTTGGATAAAAACTATCCTATGTCCTTTCCCGGGTCTCAAACTATTTCCATACCAAATTTCATCCAAATCGGTCCGAAAGTTTTTAAGTTTATTTGTTGCATACAAAAATATAAAAACAAATCTTTCCTCTTTATAATATTAGTGTAAATGACGAAACTAAGTTTGTATGGAGAGCGTTATGAACACACTAGCCTTAACCCTTGTTGATGATAATTAAATGGTATTATTACCTTTAAAGTACCAATGAAACAAAACATAATTATTGAAATCAATTCCTAATCGGCGTAGTAAAGAGAGAGATAATATCGTCTAAGTACATATTGGACTCCTTTTAATTCAATTAAATCAAGTTCAATACAAATATGATGGATAGATTATGATCAGAATTGGTATATGTGGGGATTAATATTTTTTTTACATAATACTAATGTACCCCTTTATATATATCATTTTTAGTGTCCGTGACCGCGGTCCAGACACTTAAAATTTCAATAGTTCACTCATGTCATAGATAAATGAACTCATGTTAACAATAGTTCAACTTAAAATACAGCTTAATGCAGACACAACTTTTTGGAACACCATCTAACATTTTTTTTTTTATTCTTCATAGGTTCACATTTGTTCTTACCCTGCCTGATGTTAGGACATTGATGTGGTCTAAGATGGAGCACGCTTACCTAGAAGAACATCATTCTATTACTCACTCATGTGAGGTTGTTAATTACAAATTGTAGAAATAACATAGGTATAGTAGAAAGTTACTATGTGGTAGGTCACTTTACCAAAAGTCGTCTTATTGGGTACCACCGTATTGTCAGATATTCTGCCTCGAAGCAAAGTATTGTGCAAACAATACTGCGTTAAGACCTTATGGGTGATGTAGTGAGATTTCTGGACAAACGAGATGAAAGATCTACCTCTCGGAGTGACAAACACAGTGCAGTATTAATTAGAACGTGGACTTTGACACTGCAATTGTAATGTATTAGCTATTCGCCTACCATAAATAAGGTAACTTGTCTGTTTTATCAGTTGACGACATTAAAAAAAGTTTACGTTGCCAAACCACAATGCTCTTATTTTTTTTTATGCTTTATATAGCCTTTGACGACTATATCACCTGATGGTAAGTGATGATGTGGTCAGAGATGTTGTTCAGGCTCACCTAGAATTACTGGCTCTCAAGGACAGCTGCCAGAACACACCGTTAGGTGCTTGGCGACAGATTTTCTACTTGAGGGTGGTAGCTAGCCAGGCGGACATTCGCGAAATACCCTACCACCATGCAATACCATATAATATATATTGCTGTGTTATACCGTTATCTTTTAATTAGTTCTAGGTTAGCCTGAACAACGTCTTCGACCACATCATCACTTACCATCAGGTGAGATAGTGGTCAAAGGCTAACCTACGAGGCATAAAAAAAGGTAGGTTCTAAGATACAACATAGCCCTGTTATTACGCCAAACAAAGAGCAGCACCCCACTAAAGTTTATTTGAGTATTTGCATGTTACTTACTCATTGACCGAGAAAACAGCATTATATATTAAACCATACAGGCATAATACGTAGTAGCTTCAATACCATTTTCGCCTTATACGTAGGTCAC
This sequence comes from Plagodis dolabraria, assembly GCA_963854805.1. Classification (NCBI taxonomy): domain Eukaryota; kingdom Metazoa; phylum Arthropoda; class Insecta; order Lepidoptera; family Geometridae; genus Plagodis; species Plagodis dolabraria. Next base: position 25,567,876 of record OY978459.1, read on the forward strand.
AGTAAAGTTTTGCGTAACTTAAAAAAACAACGTGTCATAAACAAAATATTATTTTTATTGCTTTCTCTCAAAATACTCTCCTTTACATTTTTTTTTTTCATGCGGTCGATACATTTTTAAAAAACAGGAGGACCACAGATCTGAAAGCATGTTTTCTACGTGCTGATTGAACGCTATCACTGCCTTTTCGGAGTTAGCAAAAGTGAAAACCCTCATGAAATTTTTGATTTTGGGGAAACTACAGAAATCACAGTGTGCTAAGTCGGGGCTATGTGCAGGATAGGTGACGAGTTGTACTTATTCCGAAGCCAAAAATGACTTTGTTTTGTTGGCCGTGTGTGAAGAAGCGTTGTCATGATGTAGGAGAACGCGGCTTTTCGGTCGTCTTTTTTTCGAACTTTTTCTAACACCGTTTTTTTTATTCTCATGAGGAAAATGCATTTACGCATACACACCCGCCGGGGAGCAGGTGGTTATGTCAGGGTCAATAGGGACCCCACTACCGACTAAGAACCTCATGGTGTTCCGTCATCATCGACTAGTGACAGGGGCCGCGGGGTCACTTGCGCTCTCATCCGCAGACCCCATCGCTGTCGCTGTCCGCTTGAGCGGGCCCAGCATCTGGGCCTTCTAACACCCTGGGTAAACAAATGGTAGAATACTCGGCATTAACACTTGATCTTCAAGTCGAATTGTGCAGATGGGACTCGTAGCTGAGAAAAAAAACACGAAACACGTATCGTCTCTTTCACTGACATCTTAAACAGCATTACAATATCCGTGGTCGTACTACAGTAGCATCTGTGAGCACCATTCCACGCGAGCCCGCTTCTGCTCCGCTGTCAGTTCTCGAGGGATCCAACGACAACAAAGTTTCCGAACTCTTGAATCTTCATGTACAATTTTCTGAATTTGGCTCATACCAATCCCCAATAGTTCTCGAATTGTCTCATCGGTACGCCGCGGGTTTTCTTCAATAAGCCACTTAACAGTGTATAGCCACATAATTTTCGTTAACGGCAGTTAAAGGCCGCTCTTCACGAAATTCGTCATGTACAGAAACCCGACCTCTCTCAAATTTAGCAAACCATCGCCTCACGGTGCTCAAACAAGTTGCTGCTCTCCCAAAAGCATTTTGAAGACGAGCGGCACAGTCAATTTTAAAATCATAAAAAATCATCGCTCTAAAATCTTTTCGACTTTATTCCATTTTTGTTGCGTACGTAGAACTTTGATGTGTGAAGAAAAATAATTGACTTTGATGTATGAAAAATAGACAATTGATTTCCCGCAATTTTTTTTATTCCTTAAAAGATTGCAAGTCGTTTCAAAAATATAACATTCGAAATTAAAATAGTTCCGATTAGCTAGAAGTACAAAAGTTTTAGTTTGTCTCATGTATAGATGAACTATAGACCTTGTTTTTTATTTTATTTGAATAAAAGTAATGAATCGCTAGCAAGAATATTATGGCGGTAGGGTATGGTTATGTACCGTGTTTTACCACCATCGAGCTATACCACCGTCAATGAAATCTTTTGTCAGGCACTAACAGTGTATATCCTCAATGAGAAAACCTTTTACCCGGCCATAATGGTGCATACTCTCAATTAGAAAATCTTTTGCCAGGCTATTACAATGCACATTCTCAACTTGAAAACCTTTTGCCAGGCCTTCACGGTGAATATCCCCATCAGAAAACCTTTTGCCCTAGAGGTGCATTTTCTCAATTAGAAAACCTTTTGCTAGGCTCTAACGGTGTATATGTTCAATTAGAAAACCTTTTGCCAGGCTATTACAATGCACATTCTCAACTTGAAAACCTTTTGCCAGACCTTCACGGTGCATATCCCCATCAGAAAACCTTTTGCCCTAGAGGTGCATTTTCTCAATTAGAAAACCTTTTGCTAGGCTCTAACGGTGTATATGTTCAATTAGAAAACCTTTTTCCAGGCCATAATGGTGCGTATTCTCAATTTTAAAACCTTTTATCAGGCCTTCAAGATGCATATTCTCAATTAGAAAACCTTTTGCAAGGCTCTAACGGTGCACATCCTCATCAGAAAACCTTTTGTCGGGCCCTAGAGGTGCATTTTCTCAATTAGAAAACCTTTTGCTAGGCTCTAACGGTGTATATTTTCAATTAGGAAACCTTTTTCCAGGCCATAATGGTGCGTATCCTCAATTTAAAAACCTTTTATCAGGCCATCAAGATGCATATTCTCAATTAGAAAACCTCTTGTCAGGCACTAACAATGCATACCCTTACAAAAACCTTTTTCCAAGCACTACCGCTTCATCTTTATTTCTACTTTTATTATGTCAAGATTGTATTACTATTTCCAGTTACATCGTCGTTAGTCTACAGGCGAAATGAGCCTCACATTCACAAAAATATATATATTAGGTGCATTATATTTTTTCGAGTCAGCGCTCTTAGGGACGAGAAAGATACACTACCCCGTCGTTGAGCGAACATGTCGATGCCCTACTAACCCAAGCCCGGAACAAAATGGCTCTGCCAGAAATGGCACAGGTGTGCCAAAAGTGGCCCATTCCCAAGCGGCTCTTGTAAACTGACGTAAAAGTGGACAGAATGTTGCATCGGGCACTTGAGCACGTAGCGCTTAAGCGCGGAATTACACACAGCATGTTTATTCACAAGGTTTAATTATTGACGTCGGGTTTTGTATATTTTGCTAACATTTTCGGGATGTAATATTCAGTCAAAATGTTTTATTTTTTTCATTTAAATCACCAGGACGACTGCCATGAAAATGAAAACTGTCACTATACAACTGTCAGTTTCAAGTGAGAATTTTCTCTACAACATATTTTTGTACAACATTACTTTAGTTTATGTTATTGTAAAAATGCTCATCTTATTTTGGTAACCATTTTTTTCACCAAGGCGACATCTTTATTTCCTTTTCATTTTAAAAATCTAACAACTCGATGTTACCTTATCAAAACAGATTTTTTTATATGGAACCAAAACAACTTGATAAACTTGGGTGTTTAGATCCCTCTCGCATATACATAGTCATAAAAGTTTAGTTATTTTTGGGATTTTGTGTTTAAAAGAAATGTTTAGTCGCAATATGCAATAAGGGGTATTACAATAACCCTTGCTAGGTTTTGAAATTACACAGCCATGTAATAGCCATTCTTCCGCGTCCGCAACACCTTGGACGGAATTATTTTGTAACCCTAATGAACCTCGCGTTGTTTTCCAGTTGGTCGTATAAGTTAAACATGGTTATACTCATAGTTATGAGGTCACACATTATGTAACGAGGCCTATTAAGGACCTTAAAAGACCCAAATTAGGAGCTTGTCTCCGGCCAGTACTAAACTCAAACTTACTTTAAAATAAGGTTCATGTTAGCACTTGCTGTAATGCGGCAGTAACTGTGATCACATCTACAGCCATAACGTCCATCGTTAAACAAAGGCCTATCCCAGCAAGAGGAATTTGCCATAATCCCCACGCTTGGCAGGCCTTAGTCACCTGTTAAGACTCCCACAAAGACTAGGTACTGCAAATAACACAATCGATCCTGTATGCAGCATGGCTTAGTCTCGAAATCCTCTTTGAAGGTGCTTTACATCCCCCATTAGTAGTTAAACTTAATAATCCGACAGGGAATGTTTTAAAACGATCATCAGTTAACCCACCATAACCACTAACCGTCTAAAATATATAACCGCCCAAAATATTGTTCATGCCTTTGCATGAACAATATTTTTATTTTATTTTTACAATATTTTGATCTTGTAAGCCACCAATTAAAACAGTGAGAAAACAATTCAATAAGTTATTTCAAACTTGTCGGTGTTGAATGTCTTTTACAGCTGTCCTACCTCACACACGCCTTGATTACATTTATTAATTAAAAAAGTACAAAACTAAAAACTAAACAGAAAACTGCAACTGCAACTGTCAATTTGACAGCTGTCCCAATCAAGATGTGTTTCTAAGTATTTTTAAGACGCTGCGGCTCAAATTTTAAATCATTACTGAAAAATACAATATTATCTGTCACTTTGACAGCTGTCACACCTAAGCCTATTTTAAGGTTTAAAAACTTCGACAATAACTGTGACTTTGACAACTTGTCACACCTCACAGCCGTCTTGATATTACTTATTAGTTACAGAAACCCAAAACTAAAAACAAAATTAAAACCTTTACATCAACTGTTATTTTGACAGATGTCACATCTAAAGCCTGTCTTCAGAATTAATATAATAGCAAAAGTTATAACCATGCATTTCATGTCAATTATTCCTTTGTATAAATTTATTTTTCTGTAGTATTGATGAAGCACTTAATTCGATTCCTACTCAAGTGCAGTGGGTAATGAGATAAATTTAAGTTCACCCATGAGTAGGAAACTCCAGTAGGTGGCATCACCCATTTTCTCGTAATATACATAATAGACAAAATAACAATAATAGAACCAGTATTTAATGAGCCATATACATATGAACGTGGTTAAAAAAAACATATAATTTATTCTAATATGCATGGGTATATTGTTTTATGTATATAATTAAATTTAATATATATGCGAATTGCGAACATTCCTAAATCAGATTGAAGATGTTTTGAAAAAAGGCTAGGTAAGGAGTACCCTAACCCGACGCTTATGTATGAAAAGATTGATGAGTTTAGATGAAGCGAGAGATATATAAGGATCATAGCAAGTGGCCTCTGCCTACCCCTACGGGAAAGAGGCGTGATTTTATGTATGTATGTATGTTATATGTATTATGGTTTATGTAGTATACGAGTATGTATTTGTATCTTGTGTAACACATCTACACTCGAGAGCAATGAATCCGGGTCACTTAAAGAATGTTAAAAATCTCGGAAACTAAAAATGATAGGTTAATGCAATAAATTGTATTTAATAGACAATAACAAACTCCTTAAATGAAAGTAAAAAAAATATGAGTCACCATACATTTTATTAACACAAAATTACATAAAGAAAAAAACTGCTGATCTCTCCTTAAAACAAAAATAGGAAACATGAAATTTTTGAACTTTATTACGATTTTCTTGAATTTTAATACTTCGTATTGCCTCCTCGTGCTTCCATTACTGCGTTTACGCGGTTTGGCATGCTGTACACCAAGTTCCTTATACGATTTTGGGGAATATTCTCCCATTCCTCTGTGAGAGCAATTTTGAGCTCACGAAGCGTGATTGGGGGAGGGTTTCGTTGTTTTACGCATCTGCCTAGCTCGTCCCAAGCATGCTCGATCGGGTTGATATCCGGGCTGCGCGCTGGCCACTCCATACGAGTAATGTTCATCTCTTGAAGGTAGTCATTCACAATCCTACCTGTATGAGGTCGGGCATTGTCATGCATAAATATAGCATCCTGTGGAGGTATCTCACATATATAGTATAGGTAATTATGCATTCTCGTATACGACACATACAACGAAGTTTTTTTTTTTGACGAATAAGTAGAGCTGCCTAAATGAATTTTTAAAAATAACACAAAACACAAAAAATTAACAGTCTGGCGCCGTGAAGCTATTAAAAGATAAAAACAAACGCATTCAAAATCTATTCTTGATTTTATGGCCACTCGAAAGCGAGACTCACAAAAAAATTGGGTTGGAGGGTTTTTTTTGTGAAGCTTGGCAAAACTGCAAACCGTGGGAAATGTGAAGGGTATTGTTGCGAGGGTGTTTACTTAACCGACCCTGGAATTAACCTATCATAGAACAAATGATCTGTGGCTGTTTTATTTTATTTTAGATCAACCAATCGATGACGATGGGGGTGTTTCCTTACATACAGAGAGGGGATGGAATTCTGACCTTGCAAAGACGAAGAGAGGAGACAGGACGAACATTAACAGATTAGCGCTGGTTTAACGCGGAAGTCAGTTTAAAAACTGCAGTAACTTCAGTGTTTTATTATTATTTGATAAATTAACAACTTGAGTTTAAATTCAGTGATATTAGAAGACAATCATTCGGTAAAGTTGATAAATCCTATTCTCAACATACTATAGAGTTAATTCTAGCGATAAATTTAAAATTACACCCAATATATATTTTATGGAATTTCAGAGGATTTGTTGTAAGGAAAATTAAATTAAATTGAATAGTCAATTTATTAATGATAGTATTAAATCGTATTACCTTATTGAATACAAATATCTTATTTGCTACATACAATTAGTATATTCATGTCAAAGATATCACTTGTTATGTTGAAAATTACATATGGGTATGGTTTTATTTTGTAAATAACTGTGTGCATGTTAATGTTAATTGATTTTGCTAATACTGTGTAATACGACTTAAGAGGTTTTCTTTTATTTCGCTATTCATTTATTTCCTCTTAAATAAAGTCTAGGAAATGAATAGCGGATCATGTGATTAATATATATATGTATTTTATAAATACATATATATGTATCTTTCATGATTTAAATAATCAAAGAGTGTCGCTTAAATACCACAACAACTTTTAAGATCATTATAATAAAATTAATATGATCTATATTAAACTTATTTTATTTTATGATTAAGAACCTTTCCAATCAGATAGAAAATAATATAATATATTAAGAATAATTGAATCTACAGTAAATTAAATGATTATTTGAATTCTAGCCATTGAAATAGTAATCCACACTTAATTAGATCTTGAGATAAATTTATAATTTGTTTTGATAAATAATTTACGATAGTTTATTTAGTTAATAACAGTATAATAAAATAATATTTTGAGAAATAATTATTTAGTATAGCAGAATATCCTTGAGTATAGAGTATTTTTAACTATTCTAGTACAAAGATAGTAATATAACATAAATTATTTTATTAGGGCTATAACGTAGTATCTAATCTAGATAGATAGGTCATATAATTTCCAACACAAAGTCCTGCGAGCTGACAGTAAGGGGAGAACGAGTCCAGTTCCTGACCTTCAACAGGGAGTATATTAAAATAAGTACAGTATACAATTCCATTAACTCTAAACATCTATATTATATCTTTAGGACTATGATAGGGAATAACTGCAAAACGATATCTTAGGAGAGCGTGCTTTTTTACAGTCTTATATTTTGAAGGCCTATAACAAGAATATGGGACCTAGATTTCACAAGTCATTACATGGTTGTGCCTAGAAGCGGCAGTACAATACGTCACAATACACGTCCTCTCATCTGAACCGACCTATAGATTTCTATAAGCCTGGCCAGGCAAACACAAATTTTGTGTTGAATCACGTGACATTTGAGATATACATAAATCCATGGTTTTAAAAGGGCTGATAAAATATACAAATAGCGCTTATTTCGCTATAAGAATAAATAGAGCTCCTCAGCTCATGATAGGTTAAAAGGTTGGTTCCGCCCTGAAAACACTTCGGTGTACGCTAAGTCGCGTTGTAGGTTTCCCAAGACGTTAGTTGGACTGGTTTCTATGGGGGAGATGATCTTTCCTCTCACATAAAATTCTGCATTTCTATATTGAATCTTGCCACTTGCTAAGGATGGTCTAATTAGAAATAACTCTTCCATATATACCTTATAAATCAAACGCATACACTAATATAATTAATTTAATTAACTATTTTAATTAATTTACTTGTTGACCTCTCTTATTTAAAGCAAGCCAGGAGGAATATGAAAGTGATTATTTTATGGACATTCGGCCTATGTACTGACATAAAACTTGTGTAAGACATGAGTGATGATTTACAATCACATTAAGTAAAGCTCTCCTATGATTTCGTATCTCTGAATCAAGTAATCCTTTCTCAATATATCATAACTCTTAACTTAAACGATCACACTAGCCTGTACCACCACAGATGGTGCCGGAGACCAGAATTTTCAACTACGCATCGATATAACGATACGATTGAAATAGAATCAGGATTATACAACGAAAAACACAACGTAGAAATAAATTATTGAGGAAGTCAGGTTTTTTTTTCTCAGAGATAATAGAATTAAAATAGGAAATTTATTACATTTTCAGAGATCGCAGCAGAGGAGAATTGTCTTGCATGAGCATTATTTTATACTACTAACTACTGTACATATACATTTTTATTGAAATATTACATTAATTTACAGTATCTGCATAAATTTTGTGTATATTTCCACAGATTGGTTAAAGGAAAACAACTCGCAACATTAAATATCACTTCTTTATAATATAAAACGCGAACGATATAAACTCCGCACTTAACATCTATTTAGACTTCTTTAAAACATTATGGCAGAGAGTAGAGGTAAACGTACGAAAGGGAAACGCGGATTAAATAACGAAATCAATACGGATATATCAACGGAACAAGAGACTTTAAATAACTCGACATTACAATTACTGTTAGCTAAGATGAACGAGTTCCAAGAAAAGTTAAATTTATTAAACTCGAATAAGGATGACATGAACTTGGCGAGCACTTCGTCACGCGAAACTGTTAGCATTGCATCTGTGGAATGTAACGGAACTCCAATACCAAATCAAAATATTTTTGTTATACAACCAACCATTAGCAAACCTATTTTTGACGGAAAATCACAAATAAATCCTATAACATTCTTAAAAAGAGTTAAGAAATATATTAAGTCATTAAATGCGTTTGATCGCGAAATTGACATTGTATTAGAATGCGTCACTGGACATGCTCGGAAAATCTTAGAATTATATTCAAAGAACTGGAACACGTTTTCCGATTTCGAAGCTGACTTTAGACAAATTTATTGGACTGATCAAATACAAGAATCAGTACGATACAAAATAATAAGAGGGGAGTATTCAACTAATTCAGGTATTTCTATGAGTGAACATTTCGCCGAACAAACAGAGACGTTACAATCTTTAACAATAGCATTTAGTGAAAGGGATATTGTAAATTCTTTAATGAGACATTACTCCGTAGATGTTCAACAACTATGGTTTACTAGACCTGATGAACCTACGATTATAAATGGGGCTAATTTCCTCAGAAACTTAGAGCAGAATATTGTTTTAAGGCATCATACACCTACGAGATACCATAAAGATAGACAACCTATACGTGGAGGTCACCCAGTAACCGCTGTAATGACTGCCGGTGTATGGAGAAATGGAAGGAGTTCGTTTAGAGGCAGGGGATTTCAGAGAGGAAGAGCTGGGTATTGTAGGAACTATAATAAAGGTACATCACGTGAGAATGGAAGACAGAGTGTAATGAGAACTGCGATTGATTTTGTTAAGGAAACTGGTACTACTAATCCATCAAAGTCTGGGGGCGGGGAAGTTCAAAAAAACTAATATCCCTGGCACGTACGAGTCCAAATTATGAAAATGTATGTGTTGAAGGGGAAGCTAGGACTCCTGAGCGTTGTAAACAAAATGTGGCTTATAGAATTCTCACGAGATTAGGTTGGAAGGCGGGAAACCAATTAGGAATAAACGGACACGGATTAGTACGACCATTGAAAGAGGTCAAACGGTACGATAGTAAATATGAATCATTTGTGAGTAGCGTAGGAATCCTATTGGAAAACCGATTTGACGAGAATGTGGTTTGTGAGGTGGAAGGAAGTACATGCGGATTGTGTACTAAGAACGATAAGGCAATGTATGCGTTATTCCATGAGTTAGACGATATAGAAGAACAAATGAATGACTACTCATTACCAAAATTGCCTGAGTTGTGTGTGTGTTTGTATGGCAGAATTATTAAATATGTCATAGTTGACACAGAGTCAAATTAGTGGCATTACAAGCGAAAAATATCATTTCATTATAGGAGAAGGGTGTATTACGATACCAACTATACAGGTCCAAGGAGCATTTGGCTCTAGGAGCACAAGTACAAACCTTTACCTACGTCATTCATATAAGGTATGAATGAGTCGAGTGATCTAGACGTCCGGTGCAAAATCGGAGGATTCGGGTTCGATTCCCGCTCGGAGCTTACAATTTCATGCTCCAATTATTTGTAAAAACGAGATATGATTGATTGAAACGGGTAAGAGGCATAATAAATTGTGGAAGTTAAGGGACACTGACTATTGAACATTGGGATTATAAACAAACGTTAGATTGAACTCTGGGTACTAAATAATAAGGTTATGGGGGCGTGGCTAACGCCATGACTATTAACTCTTTATAAAAAAAAAATGTAAATAACCGACAGAGCTTTCCAACTCGTATACCGAGAAAACCTGTAAGAACGATTGATGGGTGTGGTAAATTGTGAGGATGAAAGAACAATTAGTATAAGAACATTTGGGGATACGAACTAACGCTAAATTAAACTCCAATTGAGAGATAAATAATTGCGATATCGAAAGGTTGGGGGGCGTGTCGAAATTCAGTGAATGATGTACGTGGATTCTGTATGAACTATTATAGTGATATCATAGCATATACGATAGGAAACCTAGATTTATACTTAGATTTATTACAATAAATACTAGTAAAATTAGAAAGGGTGGATCGACGACGAAGAATGGGTAATGTGATTTTGTAATAAATCATTAACAGATGCTGGAGTACAAAGATTAGGAGCGTGGTGACGGACTTTCTACTTGAGGGTGAAGATCTAGCAGTGGCAGGATTCGAACCATGATGAAAAAAAAAAAACCATGAAATTGCTGTGCAGCAGTCCAGTTACGTTGGATTCATTATATTAGTAGGGTTGATTTTACCATTGAACATGTCAAGGGTCGAGATAATATAGTCGCAGATGTATTATCAAGACATATTAAGGGGACTACAGATATAATAACAAATAAATCTGTTGGGCCTGAGATGAATCTATTTAAAACACAGTTAGGGAAAAGGGTGAAACAAAATTGTAAGGATATTCGTGAGCTTCAAAATAACGATACAAAAATTCGTGATATAATTAAACGCATGGAGGACATAGGTACTGCGGAAAATAAATACTTTATATTAAAGGAAGGAGAACTGTATTAAATAGTTACGTTATTGTATATGTTCTTGACGAATTACAGAGGGAATTGATCTTAAGCATACATGAAGAGATAGGTCATTTTGGACGATACAAAGTACATGCTTTAATGAGATCGCAATATTATTTTAATATGTCTCGTAAGATAGGACAGTTAGTAAGGACGTGTAAACTATGTCAGAAGTCTAAACGAGTCTTGGAAGTACATACAGGGCCTATAAAAATGGTAGTTCGATGGACATAAGTAACAAATCAAATTAGGGCGTAGAAACACTACAAGATATTCGAGAACAAGCCGATGTAACATACTTAAAACCGCAAGCCAGCGGGAAATACAATACAACAAAAATCATAAACTGGTCCAATTCGAAATAGGGGATTTAGTTAAATTAAAAATATATACCAAATCGGACGCTAATAGAAAAATAACACAGAAATTTGCACGTTTGTTTGAGGGACCGTATATTATAGGTGAAATCCCATATAAAAATTTATATACCTTAGTAGACCCTGAATCAAGAGAGATAAAAGGAAATTATAACGCAATACATCTATTTAGGTATTACAAATAATTAATGACAGACGTAAATTTTCTAGTTTAGTCCAAGTGAATAACATGCAACAGAAATTAATGAGAGATGTAGTATATCAGTCATTTGATAAGAGATATGTGGTCAAGCATAATACGTGTAATTAGAAAGGAAAATAGATGACAAAAATTATGTCAATTAAAACAAATTTATGACAACATTTTAGTATCTATTTGGGGGCGTTTATGTGGAGGTATCTCACATATATAGTATAGGTAATTATGCATTCTCGTATACGACACATACAACGAAGTTTTTTTTTTTGACGAATAAGTAGAGCTGCCTAAATGAATTTTTAAAAATAACACAAAACACAAAAAATTAACAGTCTGGCGCCGTGAAGCTATTAAAAGATAAAAACAAACGCATTCAAAATCTATTCTTGATTTTATGGCCACTCGAAAGCGAGACTCACAAAAAAATTGGGTTGGAGGGTTTTTTTTGTGAAGCTTGGCAAAACTGCAAACCGTGGGAAATGTGAAGGGTATTGTTGCGAGGGTGTTTACTTAACCGACCCTGGAATTAACCTATCATAGAACAAATGATCTGTGGCTGTTTTATTTTATTTTAGATCAACCAATCGATGACGATGGGGGTGTTTCCTTACATACAGAGAGGGGATGGAATTCTGACCTTGCAAAGACGAAGAGAGGAGACAGGACGAACATTAACAGATTAGCGCTGGTTTAACGCGGAAGTCAGTTTAAAAACTGACAGTGTAGTCTTCAGTGTTTTATTATTATTTGATAAATTAACAACTTGAGTTTAAATTCAGTGATATTAGAAGACAATCATTCGGTAAAGTTGATAAATCCTATTCTCAACATACTATAGAGTTAATTCTAGCGATAAATTTAAAATTACACCCAATATATATTTTATGGAATTTCAGAGGATTTGTTGTAAGGAAAATTAAATTAAATTGAATAGTCAATTTATTAATGATAGTATTAAATCGTATTACCTTATTGAATACAAATATCTTATTTGCTACATACAATTAGTATATTCATGTCAAAGATATCACTTGTTATGTTGAAAATTACATATGGGTATGGTTTTATTTTGTAAATAACTGTGTGCATGTTAATGTTAATTGATTTTGCTAATACTGTGTAATACGACTTAAGAGGTTTTCTTTTATTTCGCTATTCATTTATTTCCTCTTAAATAAAGTCTAGGAAATGAATAGCGGATCATGTGATTAATATATATATGTATTTTATAAATACATATATATGTATCTTTCATGATTTAAATAATCAAAGAGTGTCGCTTAAATACCACAACAACTTTTAAGATCATTATAATAAAATTAATATGATCTATATTAAACTTATTTTATTTTATGATTAAGAACCTTTCCAATCAGATAGAATATAATATAATATATTAAGAATAATTGAATCTACAGTAAATTAAATGATTATTTGAATTCTAGCCATTGAAATAGTAATCCACACTTAATTAGATCTTGAGATAAATTTATAATTTGTTTTGATAAATAATTTACGATAGTTTATTTAGTTAATAACAGTATAATAAAATAATATTTTGAGAAATAATTATTTAGTATAGCAGAATATCCTTGAGTATAGAGTATTTTTAACTATTCTAGTACAAAGATAGTAATATAACATAAATTATTTTATTAGGGCTATAACGTAGTATCTAATCTAGATAGATAGGTCATATAATTTCCAACACAAAGTCCTGCGAGCTGACAGTAAGGGGAGAACGAGTCCAGTTCCTGACCTTCAACAGGGAGTATATTAAAATAAGTACAGTATACAATTCCATTAACTCTAAACATCTATATTATATCTTTAGGACTATGATAGGGAATAACTGCAAAACGATATCTTAGGAGAGCGTGCTTTTTTACAGTCTTATATTTTGAAGGCCTATAACAAGAATATGGGACCTAGATTTCACAAGTCATTACATGGTTGTGCCTAGAAGCGGCAGTACAATACGTCACAATACACGTCCTCTCATCTGAACCGACCTATAGATTTCTATAAGCCTGGCCAGGCAAACACAAATTTTGTGTTGAATCACGTGACATTTGAGATATACATAAATCCATGGTTTTAAAAGGGCTGATAAAATATACAAATAGCGCTTATTTCGCTATAAGAATAAATAGAGCTCCTCAGCTCATGATAGGTTAAAAGGTTGGTTCCGCCCTGAAAACACTTCGGTGTACGCTAAGTCGCGTTGTAGGTTTCCCAAGACGTTAGTTGGACTGGTTTCTATGGGGGAGATGATCTTTCCTCTCACATAAAATTCTGCATTTCTATATTGAATCTTGCCACTTGCTAAGGATGGTCTAATTAGAAATAACTCTTCCATATATACCTTATAAATCAAACGCATACACTAATATAATTAATTTAATTAACTATTTTAATTAATTTACTTGTTGACCTCTCTTATTTAAAGCAAGCCAGGAGGAATATGAAAGTGATTATTTTATGGACATTCGGCCTATGTACTGACATAAAACTTGTGTAAGACATGAGTGATGATTTACAATCACATTAAGTAAAGCTCTCCTATGATTTCGTATCTCTGAATCAAGTAATCCTTTCTCAATATATCATAACTCTTAACTTAAACGATCACACTAGCCTGTACCACCACAATCCTCACCTAAATTGACCATAAATGGACCAACGTGATCATTGAGGATTTCTTCCACATATCTTACGCTAGTTAAAGAGCCGTTTTCTATGATCACCAGCTCTGTACGACTTTCAGAAGAAATTCCGGCCCACACAAGTACAGACCCACCACCGTAGGCTACTTTTTCTTCGATGCATGCTTGCTTGAATCTTTCCCCTGGTCTTCGATACACTCTGTGTCTTCCATCGTGCTTGTAGAGCATAAATTTTGATTCGTCGGAGAACATAACTTTTGACCAATCTTCAATACTCCAATTTACGTGGCTCTGGGCATATCTTAGTCTCGAAATACGATGCCCACGCTCCAGTTTAGGGCCGTTTGCAGGTCTAAGGGGTTTTAAGTTAGATTCAGCAAGCCGACGTCTTACTGTCCATGCACTTGGGTTACTTCCTCCGAGGCGTCGAAACTGATTGGTGAGTTCAGTTCCTGTGAGAAAGCGATTTCGAAGCATGGTGTTCACCAAGTATCGGTCTTCTCGTTCTGCCCGTTCCTGGTCTGCGTAGGTTAGAACCAGTTTCTTCGTAACGTCGGAGAACTCTTTGTACTGTTGACAGCGACACACCGACAGTCCTGGCTGTATCGCGCTGACTCCGGCCGGTTTCCAGCATTGTAAGTATTCTGGTGCATTCTTCAGGCGTAAGCGACATAATTTCAGCTTGAATAATGAATATAGAGCACTATCAACATGGTTTATGTACCCACATAAATGACAGATTACAAACAAAAGCAAAACCAAATGCTGTAATTTCGTAGTTCCATCTTCGAAAGTGGCCCTTTTTCAAATTTATTTTTTTATGATATAACTTTACAATAACTAAGAAGTTTTAATACCTTCATTTAAGGAGTATTACATTGTCTATTAAATACAATTTATTGCATTAACCTAGCATTTTTAGTTTCCGAGATTTTTAGGATTCTTTAAGTGACCCGGATTCATTGCTCTCGAGTGTATATATTTATTTTTGTTTTTCTAGTTGCTTACCTTACGTTTGCAGTAGCGATATGACCGCAGATTGTGTTGCCATTGTATAACTTTTATTGTTTTCAAATAAAGCGCACTTTTGTGCTTTTATGTTTATTTTTATTGGTATGGAATAAATAGTTATCGTATCGTATCATATAATTTTTTTTTTTTAACAGAGTACTTAATCAAAATATTTGGAAGGATAAGAAAAATGTAAATAAGATTTATTTTTCTACATTTAATAACTAAGGAAAATTGACTTTAGGTAATCTATATATGAAGAGTTATTGTAGTCATGCCTCGCATTTATAAGCCTGGGAGGAAAATCAGATATGCCCAATTTGTAATAGGCCTTAGGGCTATATTCACACAAATTTATGCTTAAACATACGTCTTCTCTTGGGAGATTCCGTGGTCAGTAGTGGAATTCAGTCGTAATTTATAATGATTTACAGTGACAAGGGCTCGACTTGACCTTCACAGGTGTCGGTTGGATATGATTTAAATAATCAAAAAATCAAATCAAATTAAAAAATCAAATTTAAATGGGACCGCACAAGAAGCACTAGCATTCAATTAAAAAAAAAACATCAAAATCGGTTCACCCAATCAAAAGTTCTGAAGTAAAAATATTTTAAAAAAAATACAGTCGAATTGGGAACCTCCACCTTTTTTGGAGTCGGTTAAACATAGGTAAAATATGTTCGCTTGGGTAGGCAGTAGTAGTTGCAACTACCATCAAAACTATGGAGGGACGCGCCTTCGTGAGTGCAAGGATCTGTATGTGTACTGATGATGCCGAAGATTCATTTTAAAGAAGAACTAGATTTCAGAGACAGTTCCTGGAATACGCCTTTAGGTGCTTAGCGACAGACATTTTACTTTAAATGGATGCTACCCAGACCTGCTTTTTAATATGGGATAGGAGGACAAACTAGCATGCAGCTCACCTGGTGGTAAGTGATCACTGTCGCCCACAAACATCCGCAACACCAGAAGTTTTGAGGATGAGCTGCCGGCCTTTGAAGAGGGAATATGCTCTCTGCTAGAAGGTTCCTAAGTCGTATCTGTTCGAAAATACTGCACCTGACAGCTGGTTTCATAAAGTGGCAGTGCGAGGTAGAAAATACCGTGAAAATGGCAAGGTTGTGGACTTCCAGACGTAGACATACATTCGAATAATACGTATACCTATACCTAAAATCGCACCATTAACTTTGTCTAGTAAAACAATTTACATACTGTGTAATGAGCCTTCTAAATAAGTTACTACTCGTAGTTCAAAACTGCTTAAAGAGAAACTAATTGAATAGTTTTCAGTTGGCGAGGAACTTCAGTCGAAGCGTAGACCTGGATTTGACATTTGACTTCAATTTCATAACTACTTTAGAAACACAGAACTGGATATTCTAGGTTAGCCTGAACAACATCTCCGACCACATCATCACTTACACTTAGGGACGTTCTGAAAAAAGGCTAGGTCAGGAGTACCCTAACCCGACGCTTATGTATGAAAAGATTGATGAGTTTAGATGAAGCGAGAGATATGTAAGGATCGTAGCAAGTGAAAATCTGTGGTCTCTGCCTACCCCTACGGGAAAGAGGCGTGATTTTATGTATGTATGTTATATATATTTTGTGGTTTATGTAGTATACTAGTAGTTATTTGTATCTAGTGTATCATATCTATATATTTATTTTTGTTTTTCTAGTTGCTTACCACCACCGTCTAAACTCTTTCAAGTTTGTTCTGTCCATCCGAAGGTTGTCTGTAAGAGATAGCAGTAGCGATAAGACCACAGATTGTGTTGCCATTGTATAACTATTATTGTTTTTAAACTAAGCGCACCTTTGTGCTTTTATTTTTATTTTTATTGGTATGCAATAAAGAGTTATCGTATCTTATCATATAATTTAATTACTAAATTATTCTTTTCAACAGAGTACTTAATCAAAATATTTGGAAGGATAAGAAAAATGTAAATAAGATTTAATTTTCTACATTTAATTACTAAGGAAAATTGACTTTAGGTAATCTACATATGAAGAGTTATTGTAGTCATGCCTCGCATTTATAAGCCTGGGAGGAAAATCAGATATGCCCAATTTGTAATAGGCCTTAGGGCTATATTCACACAAATTTATGCTTAAACATACGTCTTCTCTTGGGAGATTCCGTGGTCAGTAGTGGAATTCAGTCGTAATTTATAATGATTTACAGTGACAAGGGCTCGACTTGACCTTCACAGGTGTCGGTTGGATATGATTTAAATAATTCTTAGCTATGTAGATATTATCCCTTGAACTAATACCTTCGTTCAACCCAAAATCTGTTTTCGTCAGGGTTTAAGTGTTGTTTCATTTATACATTTTGACTTTAAAGTTAATGTTTAGCTAATGATATTTCAGCCGCAGGGCTCGAACAATCTAGAATAATCCAACATCAATTAACATGTATAAGTAATCGAGAATGTATTTTCGTATCGAATTTTGAAGCGCTCGTAGCGAAGTTTGCTTAGCCATTCTGAATCGATCAGCAAAGTTAAGCATCGTCCGCCTCGGTCATGAGTTGGATGGGTGACCGCTGGTGAGATTACTACTGAGCGCTTCCGTGCTTCGGAGGGCACGTTAAGCCGTCAGTCCTGGTTGTTGTCTTAAGATGGCAGTCGTTATAGCATGGTGGTAGGGCATTTTGCGAATGCCCGCCTAGCTAGCGACCGCCCTCAATTAGAAAATCTGTCGCCAACACAGATTAATCTGTGGTCGCCAAGCACCTAACGGTGTGTTCCGGTCCGGCAGCTGTCCTTGAGCGCCAGTAATTCTAGGTTAGCCTGAATAGCATCTTCGACCCCATCTTCACTTACCATCAGGTGAGATAGTGGTCAAAGGCTAACCTATCAGGCATAAAAAAAAAAAATAATATACCTACTCTTCACACAGAAGGTTATAAAAAAAGGGTCGCCTTTGTTCCCAGGCAACTAGTATTTAACCGCAGTATAAGCTAGTAGGTAGTTAGTATTCCATACAAAAGTTGTTTACGTTAAAGGGTTGATATATGGCCCTTATTGTTTTTCTATCTAGACTATAAGTGAACATTCCGGATACTATGACTTTTGGAAATAAATAGGGTCGGGTCCGTTACACTTTGTCAGTCAGCCTTACTTTGAGTTCGAAACGATCTACAGTGATATTATCTTTGGACCGAGTGCTCCAAGCGCGAACAGTTTAATACAGTGTAAGTGTGAGACTAGTGTTCTGTAAAGTGAGAACAGTTCAGTGTTGTAGTGCTGTTTTAAGTAAAGCGTGAAGTGACTAGAACTGGTGAATAAAGGTGTCAGTTTGCCGAAACAGCAGCGCAAGTACCGAACTTACCGATCGCTAAATTTGACATTTAAAATCGTCTAAATTCGATAAAACGGGTTATATCGATGTTTGCAAGTATGAAACGACCGGTAATTAAATTCGCTAAACATCGTTAAAATTAAACGAATTTTGACGATAACCCTAGCATGGAACTTTATGATGACGTCTGAGATCGTCTATTTTGTAGATTTTAACGATTGTGTTGTCAGGTTTAAAACGAAGCTCGATATAAACGAGACAAATTTTAAAATAAACTTTTGGGCTCCTTTTGTTATTGAAAAAAGAGCGGTGCTGTGCAAATGCTGCAGGGAAGACATTGATGAATGCTAACAACCATACCTATCGGATTTTCGTAAGAGTGCTTCAAGAATCTATTTAGAATGTCGAAAGATATTGTACTCGCTCTTCACGCAAGGCTTTGAGAACGATATTAGAAGGATGTGATCTTACTGTCTTAGCCGTACACATTACACAAACTAAATACCTAAGTAGGTATATTACTTATTAAATACAATTATTGTTTTGGTCTATTTTAAATTTCTTTATAGGAATAGTATAGGCATATGCTTAACTACTACTTTATTTAACTGTATTTCTGAACTATCGTGTAAGAAAAGACTAAAAAACCTTCCGGTTTCGATGGTTTAACAAAATTGGTTTTTAAATGTTCTCACAAAATTTTCCTTTATATATCTTTTAATTTTGTTATTTAGAAAAAATAACATTAGTAAATATATTTTCACTGGCACTTTCATCGTGTTTGTTTATTTCTTTTGCAGCGGGCAGGATAATTTTGAGATGTTTTATTGGTTTACGTAAAGGTACACACAAAAATAATAACGATTATTAAAAAACAAAATTTAAAAAACTATGTGTATCTGGAAGATAGCTTCAGTCAGCTGTCATAACCATACTTTTCTCTTTGATTTAACTTCAACCCGATACTGAGAAATTTTATAACTAAGTCACAATTTTCTATAAATTTTTGTATTCAACAAAACATACTGTAATTATCTGTTTTATCTAAAAAAAAATGTTTTAAGTAATTGTAATGATTTTCAGAAAAAATCATTTCCGTAATGAACGAACAGTTTTAATAATCTGTGCAAAACAGTCTAATTTCGAAGTTGCCATTTCATAATAATCGACATATGGTCCACGATTTCACGATCGTAAGACGTCGATAAGAGTTATCGACAACAGTACCATACTTGCAACAGGCGATACGATTCGTCAAATTTAGCGATCATAGCGATTCGATAAATTGACGAGCCATACTACGGTACTTGCACTGCTGTATTGCATTATTTATCCCGAACCCTCAGCTCGTAACAATACTATTATTCTCTAGTTGTCAAAACCAATGTATTATTTAATTTCACGATCAATGCTGTAACAAGCACCGCGTCTTTTATCTGTGGCGTTGAGAACGCAACCCTACTTGTCAACTTCACTACCAACTTACATCTGTCAAACATCACTTTGGCATCCGTAAAGCGGTCGGCCATGATTTATTCATTCTACAACGAACCTCCGTTGAGTGTGTAGTATTATTATCTTATAGCATACATTCCCAATGCAAACGGTACATAGTACTAGTAAAAACATTGTATGGCCGGCGCCTGAACAAAACGAACAGGCAAAGCTATATAGTAATCTGGCATACTGGCATCAAAAACCTATGTTAATTTCAGGGATATGTAAAATATAACAAAAGGGAAAACTCCAAAGTGTTTTATTCGCTGAATCTAAATATAACAGATCAAGCCTAGAATATTAAAATTAGTCAGTAATATTGTGAGAATGTCACGGCGAAAATATTCTAACGTTTTGAGTAAAGGTCTGAAAGCCCACAAGCGCCTGATGAAATGCGATCGTCGCAAGGATGTAAAATTTGCTAAGTAAAATTATATACAAGTTATCAAAATTATGTTTAATAATAAAGGCCTGCTCATCCCGGCATTCTGGAAGCTGGAAAAGATGATGAAGTGATCTCTGAATATCTAGTGCATATCCTACACATAAAATTATTTCGCGTATAATAGATTATTTACCAAATACAGAATAAACAGGTTTCTTTCTGAGATGCCTTAAAATCGGGGAACCTAAAATGCGACGCCCGACGCGCACATGGCTAGTTTTTAGGGTTCCGTACCCAAAGGGTAAAAACGGGACTCTATTACTGAGACTTCGCTGTCCGTCCGTCCGCCTGTCACCAGGCTGTATCTCAAGAACGGTGATAGATAGACAGTTGAAATTTTCACAGATGATGTATTTCTTTTGCCGCTATAACAACAAATACTAAAAATAAAATAAATATTTAAGTGGGGCTCCCATACAACAATAAACTTTTTTTACCGTTTGTTGCTCTATACTTATAACGGTGACAGGTAGACGCTTGCTTGAGATTAGGTTACATATACTGGTACGGGACCTTTAGTGCGCGAGTCCTACACGCACTTGGCTGTTTTTTTTTTAATATCAGCTAAGATTATTTTTTGATCACAATCTAAACTCAACTGAGCTATGAATTGCACGTCCCTCCACACTAAATTATCGATGTGCATATGTACGTGTAGGCTTTGTGTGTAATGTGTTGTCGTTTATTAGTGTGTAATGTAAGTGTAAATGCTAATGGTGTATACTGTAGAATAATAAAATAAAATTACCTCAAAATGGAACCGGCATCAACACTCAAAAGTGTGAAATAACTTATTAAAGTCAGCACCATAATTCTTCAAAATACCACAATACGAGTACTTCAAAGTATCCATTATCACAATATTCTGCGTACGGTACCGACTTCGACAAGTTATTCCACACTTTTGAGAGTTGAAATCGGTTCCATTTAGAGGTATTTTTTTTTATCCTTTTTAGTGATCCTTGCTACTTTTGGGATCGATTGTCATTCACTGTCAAATACTACCTATATCATCAAGATAGGATAAAACTTTTTATTTATTAGAGTGTAACTCAAAAACGGCTTGACCGATTTCAATCAAATTTAAATAGGACCGCACAAGAAGCACTAGCATTCAATTAAATAAAAAACATCAAAAGCGGTTCACCCAATCAAAAGTTCTGAAGTAAAAATATTAAAAAAAATACAGTCGAATTGGGAACCTCCACCTTTTTTGGAGTCGGGTAAACATAGGTATAATATGTTCGATAGTAGTACTTGTAACTACCATCAAAACTATGGTGGGACGCGCCTTCGTGAGTGCAAGGATCTGTATGTGTAGTGATGATGCCCAAGATTAATTTTAAAGAAGAACTAGATTTCAGAGACAGTTCCTGGAATACGCCTTTAGGTGCTTAGCGACAGACATTTTACTTTAAAGTAGATGCTACCCAGACCTGCTTTTTTATATGGGATAGGAGGACAAACTAGCATGCAGCTAGTGGTAAGTGATCGCTGTCGCCCACAAACATCCGCAACACCAGATGTCTTGAGGATGAGCTGCCGGCCTTTGAGGAGGGAATATGCTCTCTTCTTGAAGGTTCCTAAGTCATATCTGTTCGGAAATACTGCACCTGACAGCTGCTTCCATCATGTGGCAGTGCGAGGTAGAAAATACCGTGAAAATGGCAAGGTTGTGGACTTCCAGAAGTAGACATGCATTCGAATAATACGTGTACCTATAATGCAAAATCGCACCATTAACTTTGTCTAGTAAAACAATTTACATGCTATGTAATGAGCCTTCTAAATAAGTTACTACTCGTAGTTCAAAACTGCTTAAAGAGAAACTAATTCAATAGTTTTCAGTTGGCGAGGAACTTCAGTCGAAGCGTAGACCTGGATTTGACATTTGACTCCAATTTCATAACTACTTTAGAAACACAGAACTGGATTACTTTCACGAACTCTGAACTGTCAATTTTGTTGCTAGTAAATGTCAATTGGAGTTTTAATCAGTTCCAAAGCACGTTTAAGTGGTATATTATCCGAATATTCTATATATCCGAATATAGATAATATAATTAGGCGGAATCGTCACTAGATATTTTTTTAATTTTTTAAGTGTTTTATTAAAATATTAATTTAATGTAAAAATATTTAAAGTAATTTTAAGTTAGACAGAACAAAATTTTCGACTCCGTCATCGCTAGCGATCCGGTGATACAGTGGCTTAAGGCTAGCCTCCTCCTCCTTGCGTCGTATACCTCAATGCTGAGAGTTCTGTATCACTTCCTCTCGTACGATCTTTCTCCATCTGTTTCTGTCTCTGGCGGTGTGGAGGGCGTTGAGAACTAAGGAATCAAGAGCGGTGCGGATCTGGTCGGACCAGCGCAATGGGCTGCGACCACGCGGTCTTTTCCCATCCACTTTACCGGTCACGATAAACCTCGCTAGGTTATTTCCATCTTTCCTTGCAATGTGACCGAAGTATTCAAGCCTATAAGCCACAAAAATGATAGATGATAGATTAGAATGATAGATTTGAGAATAAGGTTTAACTCAATTTAGCGTTATTTTGATATCAACTTTCGACAAATATTTAGGAATCATGTTCTAAAGGGCTAAGTGGAGTTCATCGAACACTGTTGTCTGTCGGTCCATCTGTATGTCACGGATCTCTCGTTTACAGAATGAGTAACAAACCTGAAATTAACTTTGTGTAGACATTAGAACCTAAAAACATTGGATCAAAAATTCAGCTGTTGTTTATGAAGTTTTTTTTCAGGAGAACTCCAATACATGACAAGTTAGCCGATAAGCACTACTTTGTGGTTTACTAAAAACAAATACTTTAAGAAAATTGTAAATTAATATTTTAGTACGAAGCTTAAATAATCTTCAGGATTTTAGTACACAAATATGTTTAAAATCATTTAATCCCTGTGACAAAAAATAAACATATAAATAAGTTAAAACGTACCTTTTTTATTTTGTTACCTAATATTTTTTTCAATTTTGAACCTTAAGACAATTACCCCAAATACAATTTTTTTGCTTTTAATTGGACACATAGTATAAAACCATATTGCTATTTTAGTATATCTTGAACCCGTGTAACTAGTGTTAGCAAACCTAAATAAAAGTAAATAAAGAAATACTTAATAATTTCAAAAACTCGGCTAAGTGCGAGTCGGGCTTGCACATTAAGAGACCGGAGTACCAAAATCTATACAATATTAGAAAACATATTTAGTTTTAATTGCTTATATTTGAAACAGAACACCACATTAGGTTGAATTTCAAAATACTGTTTAATTTGATATCATGGTAGATAAACTCGTAGATCTAAATCACAGAAGATATTAACTCAAGTAGATAATATCACGTAACATTTAGCTAAGCCCGAACTGGGAACTTTATCTAATGTTACATTTTAAAACGGTTCAATATTACAGATTTTCATATTTCTAAGTGATTCGTTTCCCCTCGGGTTTTTCTGGCGCGGAGCGATCCTGCGGCATGTACTCACTTGAGTTGCGATGGCAGATTCAACGAGAAAACTACCAAGAATAATCACAAAAAAATTTTGAGGGACTCGCGCCAAATACCTTTTCATACTCTTATAGGGATATACAAGCGTAATTAATAAAAAATAAAAGAAAACATTCCCTAAGCTTACCGAAATAAACAGAAATAGTGTTTGTTTTCCCTCCAATCCATAAATAAACCAAGCTTATTCCCGTACATCCTACATCGCTTTTGTTCCAGAGTATTCTAGCGCGTCGTCCGCCATGTTTGTTATCTTATTTCCGTTTCCGGCGACCAGCCGACGTCGCTTCCGTTGCAATTTTCTTCATAGCTAATTGTCTATGATATCATAATACTGCTTTTCTTTTAACAAGGATTTTTTTTTACTATATAACCGGAAATGGAATAGAAAAAATGTTTTACATCATTGACAAGCATTCTTAGATTTATATTTCAACGTGTGATAAGTGATACAGTACATGTGTGTCTTACTCGGACAAGACTATGGCTGAGATATATAGACGAGTTCGAGTCATAATTTGAGTCTAGGTGTCTAGACTCAAAGTCCAATCACTTTTCTATTCACAGCCGATATCGGCCTGCTGCTGTAGCATGAGTACAATTTGTTCAGAGTAGAATGAGGCGTGTTGGGTCGCAAAATCAGCAGCCCCGCTCAAACTTTGCAAAAAGCTAAAACATCAAAACTTTGCAAAAAGTTTTTTTTTTTATTTTTTATTGATGATAGGTAAGCCTTTGACCACAATCTCACGTGATGGTAATTGATGATGTGGTTGAAGGTGTTAACAGGCTTAACCTAGAAAGACTGGCTCTCAAGAACAGCTGCCGGAACACACCGCTAGGTGCTTGGCGACAGATTTTCAACTTGAGGGTGGTCGCTAGCCAGGCGGGCATTCGCAAAAATGCCCTTCCACCATGCGGTGAAGCTCAAGCCCGCGGCGGGATTCGAACCATGGACCTGCTGCGCGGAAGTCCATAGCCAATGCCACTGAGCCATTACTGCTTCAATGTTATAACGGTTCTATAGTAAGTATTGATGAATTGACCGTGTTTTTAGTTTATAAAGAGTACTATTTTAATTGTGTTTTTGTTCTCATTTATACGTTTACATATTGTAGATGTTTTCTATGTAATTATTATGTTTACTTTGTAAAGGTCACCGTCCATGTGTATTTTTAAGGCTATTAGTTTTTTTCTGCCATGGATGACTACATTTTTACTATTTTAAATCTCTATTATATATTAACTGCAGTTAAAGATTGTCTTCGCGATAAGACACCTATATACCTATTTGTATCCTTTAGTTTAATTTTATTATCTTTATTTTCCTAATAGTATCTCAATAAAGTGTTATCTTATTTATCTATCTAGTGATAATTTCATAGACTGTTATTTACAAAGTTGCCATGTTTCTGTTTTCATGCTATTTCGGGCTATCTTACACTAATAAAATTTAGTACAAAAATCTTAAGATTAAGATCTTATGATCGTATTTTCGAACTTAAAATTTTAGGTTATTCACAACAACCGGAACGTCCACAGTTGAACAAAAGCCTTCCAAAAGGGGAGGGGGGGAGTTGCTATAAACCTCACGCTTAGTGGAGGCGTCTTGGGGTTGCAGTTAATGGTGACAATTCCTCAGAAGGCACTGCTATATTATATTTTCTTCATCGCCTCTAGCGACATCATCGCGCGAGCGAAAATTGGTGGTGCAATATCAACCCAACCACTACGGGAAGTTATTTCATTTAAAAAAATTACACCAGTATCTCACGAAGCTCTCTTTTTATAATATAAAAGTATTTTTCGACTTTAAGGATATTTCATTGTAATGCTAATGACATAATTTTAATTGATTTAATATTCTTATTAAGACTTTTTAATGACAAAGAATTATTAGGGTCAGTGAAGCGAATCTATAGATGTGTCAAAAAATATAATTTTATAAAAATTTAAAAAATCTTGTATATTTTGCATATAATGTTAATCATAATTCTATTAATTGGTCAAGTTAACAAAATTACGCGTCAATGCATACATATTTTTTTTACTGAATACATAGTGACATTAATAAAATGTCACATTTAAATAAAATTTTACTTAATAATAAAATATGAAATAGGTAAGTAATAATTAATTTTAATAGAATATTCTAAAAACTATGTCATTACTACAAGTAATGTTTTGTTTAGTGACATAAAAACTTATATTTTAAGGTCACAAAATTCTTCAATGTTGTAAAACGTTTGCTCGATAAGTCAGCATTTTAATCTCAACTTAAAACAGCTCATATTAGGCGATGCTATGACATTTTCAGGCAGAGAGTTGAAATATATCCGAACACCACTGCTCTAAGAGCTTACTAGAATTTATCTTTCTACATACCTACGCACATGTAAATGCAGTTTGTAATGACAAGGAAAGAACGTTCAAATATTATGCGTCATATCTGTTGTTAGAAGGAGATAAATAAGCAATTTGTGATACCACCGAACCGCCACGAGACGTTACGATCACCATTACCTACACTGCGATCTCCTTCACTCTCTCACACCAAACGATCCACATATCTTGCTCATCCATTTCATTGAGATTAGTTCCTAAGATATAACAAAATGACGATATTTTCTATTCCAACAATAAATGCAATAATTACGCGTGAAATGAAACAGTTTTCTTATCTCTCACAGTGCCTGTATAATTGGTGCAGGGTCTAGAGACACAGGAAGGCATTCACTGGACGCTCGGAAGTGCTAGACTGGTAGTGACTCAGGTAATTACCCTGCATTCGTCTAGTAAATATGGAGGGCACACAACTCATCTACAAGTAAAAAAAATAGTTTTCAGGTAGTTTTTTGTTATATATAGTTGGTCCCATGACATGCGAGTACTACTTACGCCATCTGCTAGAAAACCAAAGAGTTAAAATCGCTGCAACAAAACTAAACTTAATAGGCATTTAAATACATCGTAGTTAATCTACTTAATACTAGATGGCATCACTAGAATCAGGTTGTAAAATAAACGCGAGCCCTCACAAAGCTCAGCTTTTTGCTAGTTTCCACTTGTTTTGTTTTATATTGTGTGTAAATGATAACTTGGATAATGTGCTTTATAGTTATAAAAATAATATGTTTATTCTTATTTCATATTAATTCAATACGTAGTATTTTTTATTTACATAATATTTGCATTTTGTACACGTCCCAAAAAACCCGCGAGGAAAGATTAACACCAGTGTGGAGTTAGCAATAAAACAATTACAATAGCGAGTAAAGATAACTTATTATTAAAATTATTTCACATATATCGATCACATAAATATTACATCCGATATGACGGATATAAATCAATTGCGTGTGAACGCCATCTAGCAAACCCTTAAGGTACTAACTTTATTAGCACCTTATAGTCGGGGTGGGTCAGCTTATTAAGAAAAAGAGTCTTGCTTCAGTAACTTTATATTTTTCACACCAAAAATACAATAACGATAGCCGCCATAAAAATCAACTCGCCGAGTAATTCTATCTTAAATTAGCCAATCGCGCGACTCTCGGGTCTGCGCTGTAATTGGCCGGCGCAACCCGCCGGCGCGATGCGTTCCTGATTACGCAGTTAGCGTACGGGTGAATAACGAGCAGGCGGCTTGCCTCGGCCAGTACGTAAAGGAAGCTCTCGCACCGATTCACTCGCTACACACTCCCCCTCAAGTTCCAACATGCGTCCTCGCTGTGGAACTTGCTTAATATTAACAACATCTGAAACCTGAGTTTGAATTTGGCGAGGTCGACCTCTGTTGCGCTTTGCAACAATGGGAGGAGGAGGCGTGCATCTCTATTAACAAATTTTGTTAGCTGTGACGCGTGGTACCTACCCACCAAATCACCTGGAGCATCGATTTTTGAAATTTGATAGGTCGTAGGACTTAAAACTTTAGAAACTATGTAAGGCCCATCTCTCTTAGGAATGAATTTAGCTTTTAAACCTTTTGCAGCGTTGTTTAAAACGTGCGACTTGATCAAAACTTCACTACCGATGTCGAACGTTTCATCTTTTCGAGACTTGTCCGCATAGTCTTTACGCCTATCCTGCTTCTTCTCTTCTTTATCCCTAATTGTAACCAAGGAGTCTAGAAAATTCTTAAGGTACGGCGTGATCTGAGGAACAAAATTATCCTTGTTTAAGACAGCTCTAATGTCAAAGTGAACATTAACAGGTGAGCGAAGCTCTCTAGCTAAGGTGAGGTAAGCTGGAGAAGTGCCAGTTGTTTGACACACGGCTGAATTCATAGCAAACCGAACCGCTGGTAAATTTTCTGGCCACGTAGTGTGTTCAGTGTCGACCAACTGCGCCAGCTGCACCTTGAGATCCCTGTTTTTACGTTCAGCCGGATTTGCTTCCGGGTGATACAAGGGTACTAACTCCTGTTTTATACCCAAAATATACATGCGCTGTTGCATTACGGATGAGACAAATTGTACCCCATTGTCAGAGACAATGCGGCGCGGTAGGCCATAGCGTAGGAAATATTCCTCTATCAGCGTACGAGCACATGCGTCTGAAGTGGCGTCATTAAGAGCGAAAAGCTCGACCCACCGAGTCGCAGTGTCTTCGACTAACAGTATCCATCTCTCCCCCTTCTCTCCAAGAGGGAGCGGGCCAAACAAGTCAATCGCCAAGACCTCTTCCCTTTGACTAAGAACTGGAGTCTGTAAGAGGCCTGATGGTTTAACGTTTGATGACTTGTGCCGTTGACAAGTCGCGCAAGGTTTAATAAAATCGGCGACAACACGTCTCATTCCGGGAAAGAAATAACGCTGCGACAATTTATGGAAGGTCCTATCAATACCTTGATGCCCCGCAATAGGAGAGTCATGACATTCCTTTAAAACTTCCAAGCGAAGGCTAACCGGGAGCGCTAGCTGTGGATCTTCAACATCAACATCAGGATTGTATCTATGTAAAACTCCTTGCTGCATAAAGTATCCTCGTTCGGACCAGCGTTTTTCTTCAATTTTTTTATTGCTTTCGAGACCAACAACGACTCATCGTGTCAGCGATGACGTTGGCTCTGCCTGGTGTATATTGCAACTGGATGTTAAACTCTTGCAACTTAAGTGCCCACCGGACAAGCCTACCCGACGGTGAATTTAAACTGAGCAACCATTTGAGAGGTTGATGGTCACTGGCAACCACAATGTCCTGACCCTCTATATAACCTCTAAAACGTTCTACGGACCAAACAACCGCAAGTGCTTCTTTTTCGGTTGTGCTATAATTACGCTCCGCTGGGCTCAAAAGACGACTGGCGTATTCTACTGGACGCTCATCTTTGCCTTCACCCTGCAATAAAACGGCGCCGAGGGCGTAATTACTAGCATCCGTACGCAAGATAAATGGTTTGCTGTAATCCGCTTGAACAAGAATGGGTGCTGACGTAAAGCGATTTATCAGCTCCTGAAACGCCAAACTCTGTTCCGTGCCCCATATCCTCCCACAAGCGCAAAATAAAACATACTCCATATCAGTTTCTGATACATTGCTAGTAAAAAGTGTTACGTAACCTTCTACTCGTCCTTATCTCCTAGTAACCATAACCTCCGCCACCCATATACAACCTTGTAAGGTTGCGGCAATTTCAGCCGTACCGCACCATTATGCCGTTGTACCGTAACGTAATGCATTTTACGGCTAATAAACATAACAATGCAGTGCCCTCAAAACTGAATTATTATGCGAGTTCCGCTATTTTTATGAATGTATAGGTTGTTATCCAATGCTAAGAGAAATTTTTCTAAGACACCACGGGTCCAGAATCCAGTTATATTTAAATTAACTGTTGGGTGTTATAAAACGCTACTAAGTAAATTACATACATTTTTACAGAGCTTTATATATGACCCGTTTACCCGGTATAGCAACAGATATAATAGTAGAGCGACCGATCTTTTCATAATCATTTATATTAGTCACCAAGAAACTCGTTTTAGGGCCCGTTTACGAATGTTCGAGTAAGTTCCGGTTTTACTACCCAGAAAATATTTAATAAACAAAACACTATCTTTGCGTTTCACAGTCATCGATTTAGCCTATCCATCGGTTAAACCCTGAAACGCGCTGCATGTTTTTATCATTCAGTTATTTTATGTGTTGCATAGCAACCCGAAACTTTAGTAGGCCATTCTGAAACGGGCCCCAATTAATAGTTTCTTTAAACTATTGACAAATTTTGAGTATTATTCTTCACTTTTTAATGTATTTGGTGGCGTGTTACATATTTTTATTGTCATTACATTCGGACCAGAACTATGCATTGCTAGTTTTAAGCTAGGTATTAAGAAGTTATGTTTGAATCTAATGGGATATCTTCCAGGTTGGTCTACATTTTAAATAAAAAATTGAGGATATTTTTGGCAACTTTCATGTTTCTAATATAATAAGGACAAGTATTAAATTATTATACTTTATTTAATATGGCTTGATCATTTCCATGGCTTTAATATTAGCAAGGATACGTAGGTAAGTATGCATTTTTTGGGGTATTAAAAAGATCTTCAGAACAATCAATTTCCCATCAGTGTGATTCCGTAGTTATTTTGAGTAGGGTGTTGCTAAGTCGACAGCATTTCCGAGGAGGTTTGGATCAGTCTGGCGGCACGAAAGCGAAAACTTTACACAAAGACAGCCTTTGTGTTTCTCTGTGTTTTGTAAGCGATGACAATAATTTATTGTCATATGTTATCTTTTGTGTTGTTGGTGTAGATATAAATTAAAAACCAACCCCATCTTTGCGATAAGCGTAGAAAACTGATGATGAGACACTACAGATATACCCCCGATTTCGTTAGCGTGAAATTTTACATAAAGATACAAAGAAGCCATTCTGTATTTTTTTTCAACAAACTTGCTCATAAACTGGATCTAATTTCACCGCAGTTAGGTACATAATGACACCAGTAGCCCTAGCACGAATAACTTGCGAGAACGTAAACGTTACCTTAACGTATCGAAATGTCACCATTTTGTATAGGATTTGATCAGCGCCCCTACAGTGCGTAAAAGGAACCAAATTTTGGCAGATTGAAAGGTTTTGACATTTAACGCGTCGAGATATTAACGTGAACGTTTCGTCACGTAAAAAGTTTTGTATGAAATCGTGAGCACGAACCTAATTTTAACGTAAACTCGAAGGCTGTCTATCGAGAGTCTGTCAAAAATCTACGAATATTTGTCATTGAGAAGTTTTCATTGAGATGGTTGACGTAACGTGTTGAATTTGCAATAAAAACATCGAAATTTTATGTTTTTAATATGTTTTTTCATTCATATTTCAACTATGAAAAGAGTTACAAACGTGGCAGCATGATTACAAGTTGAAATGTACCATTTCGTTTATTAGAAACAAAGTAAGTGTTAATTAATTTATGGCACTGGAGGGAAGTGATGCTAATGTACGAATGGCCCAAATCAGGACATTTTCTAAAACTCTGCATCAAACAGCCTCTAAATTCCACCGTTCCAGCCCACATTTACACCAACTTCGCTCTTTGGACATGTCTCGCGGCGCTGCAATGTTGTTATGAAAGTCTTCATTGTGCATGGTCAAATCGAAAACAATAAAGCTCTCAGCAGATCGCCCATCATTTAGATCAACTAAGGCTGTCAACAAATGCACCAGAAGAAGGCAGCGATACTAAAGGAATACCAACGGCTCGTCAGACTAACTACCTATACGAACTCTGAGGTGATGACCATGTTCAAGCCAACAGTCTAACCACTACGAAGAGAAGATTTTAATATGAAATGCAGAAGCTGTGATATTGGACTTAAGGTTCTTAATAAAAGTAAACGAAGTGCATTTGTGCGTTTTATTTATTGGTATATCGAAAAGTTCTTGGCTTATGAGTTTAAGGATTATTCAATATCCTCTTGTTGGATGACGTGAAAGGCGACTAAGATTAGGATACGTGACGGCTCGCCACTGCTCAGGTCGGTGTGAATGGGGTGTTCCTACGCATTGGGCGTACAACAGTGCTGATGAAATGGATCAGTGTGCGCTCTTAATGGTTGGCGCACACTGTTCCATCCGACGCCATTCGCTTTAACCTTCAGTATTTTTCGTATGGTGGGTACTTCAAACTGCAACGCGCATATAACTATTCAACGCTTCGACTAGGAAGGCGGTCGCTATATACAGCTATCTCTTCACTAGCATCTGTGAGTAGGTCAATATAGGTACCACAACCTCATCTACAAATTGCAGTGCTGTGTGATTAAAGATTAGCCAGTGAAATTACCTACAGACACATGTATAAAAGACTATTGGGTGGCGAACTCATAGTAGAAGCATTTTTCTTCCCCCTCTGATCGTGCTATGGGCCTGGGTTTACCTGATATCACGCTCTTTTTGCCACACTATTACTTAAAAATACAGAAAAGGAGATGGATAAAAAACAAAGCTACACCAACAGTAGTAATTACTTTATTTTTGGCAAAGTAATAACACAGTGGTTTGTATTTGCGAAACTATTAGGTATATTACTATATACTCGCTCCAGTTTGTCACAGTATTCTTCTTTCCCAGAACAGACGGTAAAAATACCGCTGGGGACCAAAATTCTATCAGAAATCTCCTTCAGTGAACATTTAGAACCAAGAGAGTACACTGCTTGAACTCAGTAGCCTTTTTCTGCTAAAACACCATCAAACTTAGCACAAGCTACTCTTCACGACGGCTGACGACCCTTCAGGGTTTCATGAGACTCCTCCCTCTGATTAAAGGCGTAGATTCTGATAGTAGTTGTTTGTAATTAATATATTTATAGTAGGTAAATTATCAGTGGCACAGATTCTAGGCTTGAGAATTCCTGGGTCAAAACGATTTATATATCACATTTTATATTAAATACCTATAAAGATGTTTTATTACAGATTAGTTTTCTCCAAATAAAACGCCAAAATGGACAAATAGCAATCATAGAGGACTTTGTATAGGCTGAAAACGTAGAAAGAGTATAGTAATAGAAGCGCTATGAGCGTATATCTAAGGGATAGCAATAGTTTATGATGTTGTTTATGGAAATGCCAGTTGAAAGATTTAACCATATTGATGGGGTAAAAAGCAGCACCAGATTTAATTATATTATGATAAACATTAATACCGGCCCGACCTATAACCTATCATCACATACTCAAGTTGTCGCCAATCTACAATCACTATAAAACCTAAGTTATTGGTTTTGGATTTTTACGATTGTTTATAGAATTTAAACTAAAGTTGTAAATATAATTTTACAACCGAAGATATGTTTTTCTTTTGGCTTTGCTATCATAGTCTAAATATGGGAAATTATTACAATCACGTCATCTAAACAACACCCAGTAAACTGGAATTATAGAACTTATAGGAATAAATAGTGTTGGAATTGGATCCGTTCTAAAATAAGTTAGGTACATTACTTATGTGTTGTTTTGCGAAAGCAATGAGATTCAAAATGTTCGGAGCATATTCGAGCATTCCTTTTTTTGCCTCCGGTAAGCAAAATCCATATAATTATCTGGTATAAATTATTTTTTTAACTGACAACATTGAAATAACGTAATTTTTATGTACATAATATTGTATTAAGGTAAGTACGAAAGTTATGACAGAATTTTTTATGTTGCACCATTGTATTATTACTAAAATTTGCGTATTCTCGAATAACCATAAATTTCTAGACAACATGCGAGTGAGAAATGCAGTTAACCTTTACTTACCTTGTTGCCTAAGCTTCTAGTAATGATGATGATTTTGACCTGACTGTGACAGATTTTGACTGTTTCAGCACAGTCATGACTTAATTTACCATAATAAATAATATACTTCAACACTTTTTTATACTTGTTTTAAAAAGACAAAATGTAGGGAGTCAAAACATTAAAAATGTAAACCATTGTAAGTAATCTAAACAACGGTTTAAATGTATTTTTAATGCTACAGTAAACTTGGATTGGAACAATAAAAATGGTTTAAAAATAAAAATAAATTTAAATCCGGTATTTTCCGTAGGAAAGTATAAACTTGTCGAATATATTATCGGATGTGGTTTTCGTGAGATAAATAAATAAATTAGTATTTTTATGGGAACACTACTTTCTGGGTAATAGTTTACTAAATAGTTTCTAACTCGATGAAAACCCTAATAATTAATGAAGATGCATGAAAATATTGGGGTCACGTGTAAGCCAAGACTATCTTCTCTAGTCGGTTTATAAGAGAAAAGAATGGCAACATTCACATAGATTAGGTAGGGTAGGGGAACCGGTCCACCGGCCGACACCTATCCATCGACCATTCCTGATCCTCTTGCAGTATTATTTAGATATTAGCTACTTACTATTGCAATATAGGAACGAAAGTCTTGTAAATACTCTTTGATTGAATCGCCTGATACCCTAAAACATTATTCGGTTGGGTTACTATAGCAAACGATTTTTAATGAATTGTTTAATTTCACGTTGGCAGGTGAGAAAGAGTTACGCACGCAAATACAAAAAAAAAATAGTGACTCGCCTCTCGTTCAACCGTAAGTTTTTTACTGTTGTATAACAGTAAAAAACTAAGTAAATGTTGATTGAGAGAGTTGAGTGTCGGTAGTGGGGTCTCTATCAAACCCGAGCCTGACATCACCCAACTACTCCCCGACGGTTGGGTATGCCTAAAAGCATTCACCCCATGACAAAAAAAAGTATAAGATAGATATGATTGTACAGTTTCACTTAGACGGATAAAAATAATTTATAGTGAATTATAGCTGATAGGCTAGCCCATATCACCTAATAGTAAATTATGACGTGGGCGAAGATGTTGTTCAGGCCACCCTAGAATTACTAGTATTACTATTAAAGTGTAACAAATTAAATCAAACATTAAAGTATAGTTTTATGTATGTACTGCCAAAACTATGAGGATGTTGGAATAAATGTGTGTTGGGCTAGTAGGATATTTTAAATGGATACATACATACATATTACACATAAAAATGATTTTTTTAAATTTATTGTATGGATACATTAATTTTAAATCAATATTAAATGTTCCGACCTAAAACTGGGTACTGCTGACCGAAAACTAAAAAAAAATGGCCGAAAACCGGCGATTTCGCTATATTTGGATTTATATATTTTTCTATAAATAAGGAAGCACTTGACTTTCTATTAAATATTAAATACGTAAACTACATTATATTGGGTACATATATCAATAAACAGCGCAGGGCTCAATCTGTATAATTTTTTCTAGCGTCTTAAGGTTGAATGTGCCACTAAATGGCCGAAAACTGAGTATTCTACCCTAGGCATCTTGCATCTGTTGGGAGCCAGGGACCACTGGCTCCCAACAGATAAAGGGGTAGGTATACGCGAAAAGGATAAACAATATTGATATCTGTCTCGCTCATTATTATTGCGGTTATGGTATGTGCATCCTTCTCTAATAATTAGTACAATTCATTACGCCGATTCTATTACTATACTCTTTCTACGGCTAAAAAAGAATTCAAACCTCTTTTGGAATGAATCATTAGCTCTTAGAAAGAAGGTACAATTAATTTGATTTACGCCGGATGACGTCACTTTCGTAATCCTATCGAGTTCACGTTAGTCAAGAAACGGTGCGTTGTGCTGTCAACCATCACCTCCTGCGTAAACGTACTGTAAACTCGATACGTTTACGTTACGGACTATCGAAATGTTCGTGCTTGGGCTACTGTAATCAAAGTAATCAAACTGACTTTTTCGTTGCTATTACATATTCAAAAGTGAGTTATTTTTTTATAATATTATAATTAAAAAAGTTTCGATACAAAAGAGATCGTGTTCAATACAAATAATTTTATGTAGGTACCTACTGTTTGCTCATTTCACACAACTTCGTATTTATATAGATAATTTCAACTTTTACGTGTTAAAAAAATATTTTTTTTATTCAATCAAAACTTTTCTTATCTCTGTGTTAATAAAACTTAAAATAACTACCCCATTTTGTACGTGGCTAAAACGCTTACCGCGAAAGGCAAAAAAAGTAACCAATTTCTTTAGTCTACGGCCGATTGCCATGCGCGTGCATAGTAAAATTGATTACGTTTTCCGCCTTTGATAAAAAATTTCACCAATCGTTTTCACTGTTGAAATTAAAGTTATTTATTCATTAAGATGTCTACTGTACTAGTTATGAAGAAAATTATTTACGTTGTACGCCGTCCGATATAAGAGTGAAGTAGGTACCTTACCGTTATGGAAAGTTTACAACCTGAAAACTCCAAGTTAAAAAAGAAAGGTTTATCATACGCCGGTATTTTCGAATAACGACCTTGTTTCTGCACTTTTGCTCTTCTGACTTTCGGTACGACACGTATTTTATTATTTTTTATAATTCGCTTTTCATTATTACGCAGATACATCTAAGTACATGATGTATCTGTGTACTTCTTTTTTAATTTAGTCCACATGGAGCCATTAAGGTGGGAAGTCACGTCTGTGGCAGCAAAATTCAAAATATAAACAGTTTATGTAGCGCTTGTAGCTGGGTTTAGCAACCAGTACATTAACATCATGCATGATATAAGCGAGTTCAAAACTCGCAGATGCGCAATATTTCTTCTAATTTCGAAAATTGTTTGAAAACCATTGAATGAGATTTAAACTAGAATAGATTTCATAAATTACCCGTACAATTTTTGAACATAATATGTATTACAAATGACTTTATTTTTAAAAGTTATTGACAGGCTAACCTTTGACCTGCTGGTAAGTAAGTAATAATATGGTTGAAGATTTTGTTCAGGCTAATCTAGAATCACTGGCTTTCAAGGACAATTGCCGGGACACACCGTTAGGTGCTTGGCGACTGGTTTTTTTATACTTGAGGGTGGTAATTAGCCAGGCGGGCATTAGCAAAATGCCCCACAACGATGCTATAACAACTGCCATCCTGAGACAATAGCGGAACCGACGATGGCTTAACGTGCCCTCTAAAGCAT
Source organism: Plagodis dolabraria (assembly GCA_963854805.1). Taxonomy (NCBI): domain Eukaryota; kingdom Metazoa; phylum Arthropoda; class Insecta; order Lepidoptera; family Geometridae; genus Plagodis; species Plagodis dolabraria. The sequence goes on from OY978459.1 coordinate 25,604,909, forward strand.
GGAAGCGCTCTGAAGTAATATCACTAGATCACCCATCCAAATCATGACCCCGGAGTCCGTTGTTTAACTTAGCTGATCGGTTAAGAACGGCTAAGCAAACTTCGCTACGAGCTCTTCGACGTGTATTTAAGCGTAACATACATACGTATGTTACGATTTTTTTTTGTAATACTAAAAATGTTGCAAGCCCTTTCAAAAAATATAACATTCAAAATTCAAATAGTTAAAGTGCTCAAATCTGCAACTTAGTTAAACAACAAAATAAATGCAATAATGGTTTTTCCCTTTTCCTGGAAATACCTACACTTTCTTATTAGACGTGATGATACGTTTTTAAGTATTGAGTGAAAACTAATACATACTTATAGTGAACGGTCTCTAAAAGATGCCTACATCTTCGAGGACAAAGACAGGCGTTGTTGTACCATGCGTAGATCAATAAAACATGATTTCTTAAAATCCCACACAAGGTAAGTACGACTTGATTCGGGAGATTTCAAGAAAAAATGCGGTAATCCCCCATCTAGGGGACGACCATGAATAATGAATAATAATTATACCAGAATAATGCCAAATAATCAATCATTTGTTTTTTTGACATCGAGTTCTGTCGATCACGATGTTGAAAGAACAATTGATTAATTGGCATTATTCCGGTAATCCGTTAGAATAAAACATAAGATCATCTATAGATGAGACAGCGGCTCCAATCAATCCTGGTATCCTCGGATTTCTCGGAGTTTCCTGCTGTTTACACGCTCCGTCACGTCAGCAGACGCTGTCACATAAATCTGCGTCCAAATCCATGCTAAAGTGTATGTTCTGAATAGTTAAGTTACATGAATGGTATAAATTAATCCCACTGCCAACTGGGAGTGGGCTGGAGCATTTGGACTGCCTATGAGTCTGCTATGACTTATAGGTGTCTAAATGCTTTTATTGTAGTAGCTGTAGTGTTGTATATAGTTCATAGTATTTTGTTTAATAAAGGCATACCGCCGGTAATAAAAAAAATAAAAAAAAATAAAAGTTACATGATATTTAGACATATGTATGTATCATTTTCCTGATGGAAGAATTTGTCTCTTGCATCATCCGCTCAGGATCGGCGTAGATATATTATATTGTTATTGTAGCGAATTCGCACAGAATAACAATAGTTTCTATGGTTTTAATTGATTACTGATCTGTAGCAGCTATATAACCAGTAGTAGGAATGTATGAATAATTACGTCAAAACATTTCAAAGTATATATACCTACTGACAATTTTTTTACTTCCCTAGAAAAGCTCTAAAACTAATCTGAATTAAGAGCTGAATACACCCTCGTTGACATGAAATAATTAAATATAAAGCCTTTTTAGATTTTAGAGAATATAGATTATTTTTAGAGAAGATATTCAGGAAAAAAAAAGCAAAATGCCCTGGGAGCTAACTCACACCTTTTACCAAATCATCATAAAAAAGCTGCGTTTCGTTACATATTTAATATAATCATACGTAGGCACGATAATAGCACGACAAATTAGAAGAGAAGAAGAGAAGAAATTATAATGAGTAGATATTTAAAAACAGATTGGTTAATATTTTGATAAAATTTAATCTGTTACGACGCAATATATCTACTAATAGATATGGTATAAGAATAATAATAATTATTATTACAATTATTTTTTAAATGAGTAGGTATTATTTTTAATTCAGGTATTTCTTCAATGGAATAATAGGCTTTGTCAGTAAGATAATTTTTAACGCAAATATGATAAAATCTAAAGGCATAAACTTTGAAAAGGATCTGATATCTGGTCTTATTTATCAGAATATAGAAACTTTCAGTATGATCTATATATTAAATGAAATCCGAAATTCATATAATGAATTAGGTAAGTACATGGAACAGAAAATAGGCTTGCTGTCTTACTAGACCGGAAATGGGGTTGCGTTTCAGTTTAAAATTATAACTCAAAAATGCCCTTATTCAAGAGCACGTTGCTATACTAGAGCCACTGTACAATAAAAAAAACAGAATATAGAAAAATATTGCATATCATTATTAGCTGGGTAGAAATGGTATTAAAATTAGCTCTTGTATGAAAGTTCCAAAAAAAAGAATATAAACACCACAGAAAATATAAATTTTATATATATCTCTTTGTTATATACAGTATAGCCCAATCATCCCCTAAAATTTCAAAAGGACAGCTGCCGAATCGCACAGGTGTTTGGCGACAAATTTTCTACTTGATAGGTACTTAGTAGCTAGCCAGACCGGCGTTGCATTTGCAAAATACCCTACCACATCTCGCGTATCTGTAAACAAGTACGAGTACAATAACAAAATATGTAAAAATAATGTTGAATTTCCATGACATCAGAGTTTACCTTAAACGTTTATTTTTCCCTTTGTAGATGTCCATATAGCCTATTGCTTTTAAGACATTTGAAGCAGTGATGGCTCAGTGACATTAGCTATGGACTGCCGCGCAGCAGATCCATGGTTCGAATCCCACCACGGGCTTGAGCTTCACCGCTTGGTGGAAGGGCATTATGCGAGTGCCCGCCTGGCTAGCAACCACCCTCAAGTAGAAAATCTGTCGCATAGCACCTAACTCACGTGGGCTTTTTCCGTCAAAATAAGATAAAAAAGAATAAAAATATATTAAACTTAACGCCAAACCTACAGCTAAAGCAGTTACAATTATTTAGACCATAAGAAACCCCGCCCAATATTTTGACCAAATCTATTGTTGATGGATTGTCTGGAAGAGATCGCTCTGAGCGATTAGACCACCCATTGATACATTCGATTTTAATTTATGTTTTAGTAATAAGTTTATTGTTTTTATTTTGGTGTTTTCAATGAGGAGTTATCTATCTCGCTATCTATCATACCTAATTTCATCAAAATCGGTCCAGTCGTTTGAGGCTGAAGAAGCAATGAATATACACACGCACTTACAAACGTTTTTTTTATGCCTGATAGTTTAGCCTTTGACCACTATCTCACCTGATGGAAAGTGATGATGTGGTCGATGATGTTGTTCAGGCTAACCTAGAGTTACTGGCTCTCAAGGACAGCTGCTGGAACACACCGTTAGGTGCTTGGCGACAGATTTTCCACTTGAGGGTGGTAGCTAGCCAGGCAATGCATGGTGGCAGGGCATTTGAAAAATGCCCTATCACCATGCTATAACGACTGCCATCCTAAGACAACAACCGGGACCGACGGCTTAACGTGTCCTCCGAAGCACGGAAGCGCTCAGTAGTAATGTCACCAGCGGTCACCCATCCAACTCATGACCGTGGCGGACGTTGCTTAACTTTGCTGATCGGTTCAGAATGGCTAAGCAAACTTCGCTACGAGCGTTTCATTTGCTCGCTTCGTTTGCCTTTATAATATTAGTTTGAAAAGGATCAATTTGTTACTACCGAATATGCATTAGAAGTAAATTATATTTTTTATAGTATATATGGTTCACTATATTGGCGATAATGGCTTACACATAAAAGGTAGATATATGCTGTCGCTAGCTTTTTTGTAGGAAAATTTAAGGTAAACATTTCCGTGTGACACTTAAGGTTTTTGCAGCGTACGCCAGAATAGGTCTAATATGGCTGATTTTTTTCTTACTTACTTGACACTTATCGTTATATTTTCGACAATTCACATAATATCTTTATAAATTATAGCCTATGTGTTATTCTGATGACTAAGCTATATTACTGAAAAGTTTCATTAAAATCCATTCAGTGGATTTTGAGTGAAAGAGTAACAAAAATCCATACATCCATACATACAAATTTTCGCGTTTATAATCATTGAGATATTATTACTAAACCATATCTCAATGTTTATAATATTAGTAGGATGTTCTATGACTTAGCTTAAAATTTTCTACTTAAAGGCGGTAGCCAACCAAGCGAGTATTCGCAATTCCCTGCCACCTGATTATATTGTACCAACCGAACTCTCATAAATGGATCAAGGGTAAGAAGATTGTAATGATGTTCTTTACATAATAAAGCAGTTTACGTTTACTGAACAACGAACAAAACTCATTAGAGATGTACCTACTCCTTACGCAGCGCAGGTAATGAGAGTCCGGATACGGCCTAAACTCCACCACCCCAGGGAAATATTGTCAGTGGAGGCACGAGTGAAAAAATATTTTATAATTTTTTTTTAACAAAAAATGGTACCGACTTCATCACCCAAAAGTGTGAAATAAATTGTTGAAGTCGGTTCAAAAGTATTATTTCAATACTATTATCACAATATTGTGCGCATGGTACCTACCAACCTCGACAAGTTATTTCACACTTTTGGGTGTTGAAGTCAGTTGCATTTTTTGCTAAAAAAAATTTTTGATTCTTTTTAGTGACCCTTGCTACTTACGAGATCGATTGTCATTCATTCTCAACGACTATATCATCAAGATAGGTAAATATTTTTCAGTTATTGGAATGTAACTCAAAAACGGCTTGACCGATTTTGATGAAATTTAAAATGGGACCAAATGACAAGCATCAGCATTCAAACAAAAAATAATTTTAAATCGGTTCACCCAGTCAAGAGATCTGAGGTAACAAACATTAAAAAAAATACAGACGAATTGATAACCTCATCCTTTTTTGGAAGTCGGTTAAGAATAAGCTGCCTAGTTGATGTTTGTGTAAAAGTGCTACTCACTCTCCTGGTTGAAAAGGTTTTTCTGAAAAACAATTATCATTAGTAGTCTAGTATCTGAAACTGTGTCTGGTTTATGTTCTTTTTTAAATCTACACTCCACAGACTCCAGGGTCCGTGACTTTTTTAATATATGACCATGTTTTATTTAAATTTTAAAGCATAAGGAGGAACAGTGTTAAAAGAAAGGTTATATTTTCTGGTTAGTATAAGTATTATGTGTTTTGTGTTAACTTTTTTCCAAATACAATTTAAAAAAAAAAAATATTCTTACATGTTGGTCAAAATATGAAAGTATCAACAGATACCTTTTCAACGTACAATATTATATAGATCAATATGATACAATAAATTATTATATTCTTATTAATATTATGTCATGGAATAATTACTATTTAGGTATTAGATGACCCGGTTGGACTTCGTATCACCTATCCAAATGGACGAACGTCAAATGTTTGACAGGAAATAATGGGTAGAACACCAGTATAAACATACGGGAAAATAAAATTTATGTTTTTACTATTTTCTTTGGAATTTTTTCGTCGTTAAAACCTTCCCTGCACTACGACAAACATTTCAAAACCAAAATCAGCTGAATCGGCTCAGCCCTTCTCAAGTTTTAGCGAGACAAAAGAACCGCTATTGATTTTCATACATATATAGATATATATATAGAGAGAGAAGAGATATAGAGATAATGTCAAGATTTTATCATTTAAGAATTTGTCAATTGTATTAAAGCATTTGTTCAGTAATGGTTACATTACTGAACAAATGCTTTACTATCGCATTATATTTACTTTTGAACAAATTACATGTATAATTTAGTGCACATTACGTAAATACTTTTGCTAAGACAACACTTTTCTGTGAGCATGATCGCTCTGGATACCCGTGCCAAAGACTACAATTATTGCACAGAATTATAATTTAGGACTACAATACAATAATTATTATTACATATCTGCGAGCAGTGATGGCTCAGTGGCACTAGCTATGCTAAATCAGTAGCATTGGCTATATCGCGCAGTAGGTCCATGGTACGAATCCCGCCGCATGGTGGAAAGGCATTTTTCGAATTCCCGCCTGGCTAGCAACCACCCTCAAGTAGAAAATCTGTCGGCAAGCACCTAACAATGTGTTCCGGCAGCAGTCCTCCTGATAACAAACAGACAGAGTTACTTTCGCATTTATAATATTAGTACTGATTAGTACTGATAGGCAGAGGTTAGTCCGCTTAACATCAGGTGGGCATCGAGCTAGTTCCGTCACAAAAAATAATAATTGTCAAACACAATTTTTTGTGTCATTTTCCCACGTCACATTTCTACATGGTCTGATTGATGTTGATACGCTCGCTCAATATGACATGAAACCAAAACATTCCTGGTGAAACCGCTTAGTTCCGAAATCCCCGTTAAGTTTCTGGTTGAATGCGACGTCCTGTGGATTTTAACCATAAGCCAGGTAATACGGTTCTTTCGAAGGATTAATCGTTGTATCCTCCCCTCCATTTGGTTTACGACGACTTTAAAATGAACATCAAAACAACACATTTACGATGTCTACCGATATAAACTCTGCCTTAATGCTGCAGATCTTTGGAACTTTCAGTCTTTTCCCTTATTTTATGTTTAAAGGCCAAAACACGTATGAATAACATATTCCAAATGTTTTCAAATAATATATGACATATTTCTAAATATTATTACACGCACTATTGCGTGCTCCAATAATTTGTAGATGACATAATTATACAGGGTTATTTGTAAAATGCTACCAACCTCTTAGGGTTGATTTCTGCTAGTCCTACCAAACATTTTGAGATGACTTTATTGTTAAGAAGACTGAAAAAGGATTTAAACCTCTTTTGGAATGAATTATTAGCTCTTAGAAAGAAGGTACAATTAATTAGATTTACGCTGGATGACGTCACTTTTGTAATCCTATCAAGTTCACGTTAGCCAACAAACGATGCGTTGTGCTGTCAACCATCGCCTCCTGCGTAAACGTACTATAAACTCGATACGTTTACGCTATGGACTATCGAAATGTTCGTGCTTGGGCTACTGGTCCTTTTTAGTCTGTGGTCATACGTGAAAAAGAATACAGAGAGAGTGATAAAGAAATAAATAGAGAGTGGGCAGCAGCGCTTTACGAAAAACTGTTATCTTACTAATTATGTTATGTACTTATTACTTTAATTAGTCTTTAACACGAATTATTGAATGAACCTATCATATTAGTTACGTATAATAACGTTATATTTAAACAATAGCAATTAGGCTACAATATCTCACCTGATGATAAGTGTTGATGTGGTTGAAGATGTTGTTCAGGCTAACCTAGAATTGCTGGCTCTCAAGGACAGCTGCCGGAACACACTGTTAGGTGCTTAGCGACAGATTTTCTACGTGAGGGTTGGTGCATACAACCTCTGGGTTTGACCTGGGGATGATGCGCGCCTGCCACAATTAGAAATGTGGAACAGGATACTTTGCTGGTTCGCCGAAATCCTAGATTTAAATGACGTTGCTAGCCCAAAATACCAGAAAACCATGAAGAGAGCTACTGACCTTTGTAGAAGAATCCACCACGTCTCTGGAAGGTGTCAGCCGGCGATGGTGTATCTAGTCCATCCAGTAGGTGAGCACAGTTATAATATGGTGCACTGCACTGCACAATCACTCTTCACAGCTATGATAGAATTTATGAAGTTCTTATATGGTATATACTAGTAGTAGTAGGCGAGTAATATCGTTCATTGACCGCGAAGGGGTGGGCCCATTCAGTACAAGTTCCCACAGCAGACTGCCCGGCGCAGGCGGCGCGGGCGAGACGCGGGTGACACGACGAGAACAGGTTTCATCGTCGTACAAATATAAGTAACTCCCCTTGTATGGTCGACTGGAGTTGAAGTAAACAACGTCATATTATTAAGTTATTAATTCAATATTAGAATTAAAAATATTGGCGTAACCAAGGGTGGTACCTAGCTAGCCAGGCGAGCATTCGCAAAATGCCCTACCAACATGCTATAAACGACTTCCATCCTAAGACAACAACCGGGACCATGCCCTCCCAAGCACATGCACGCTCAGTAGTAATGTCGCTAGCGGTCACCCATCCAAATCATGAACGCGGCGGACTTTGCTTAACTTAGCTGATCGGTTAAGAACGGCTAAGCAAACTACGGTAAGAGCGCTTCATAAATACATATTATGCTTATTTTTCGAGGTAATACGAATAAAATATTTGTAGGTATCTTGTGAATGTTATGACCATGTATGGTTACCAAACTGCCAAGCACCATAAAAATGTAAACTTTGTGTTTCCCGCCACACGTGAAATTACATCTGAAACTGCCAGCTGGTATTTCAGAAATCCGAGTTTAATGTCTATATATTTCATTATAAATAATAATATATTATAAGATTTGAACCTTTCATTATAGTATATAACAAATAATCCCAAATCTTGCCGGTACTACCCGAGAGAGGGCGCTATTAATCAATTGTTAATGTAAGTATAACCAATTATGTTATACATTATTATATTTGCTATGTAATCCGCAGAGCATGTGTTTAGAATTGCATAAATGAAAACACTAAGAAAAATTATATTTATATGTTACTAATGATTTTTAACACTATAGATACATTTTACATATAGTGAGCACATGACTTGGAACAGATAAGTAGGTACTACCAACGGTAATCAGTAATCACATAAGTCGAGTATCAGGGCGGATCGGAATGGCGATAAGTGGTTACCTACTTCCCTACCCGCTGAGATACCAATGTGCTCCAGCTTTAATAGCAATGTAGTGAAAGGGATAGAAACAGCGGCGGGTAGAGTAGTACTTAGAAACAATTACTTACAAGACTACTTAGGAGCCGCATAATACAGATCGACTGCTTCGTAGAATGTTTTCTTCAAGGGGCTAACTTGAGGTGGGAACCTCAGAAAGTAGTCATAAAATAGATAGATAGATAACACTTTATTGACAACCATAAAACCAAGTGTATCAATGGGAGGTCTTATCGCTCAAAGCGATCTCTTCCAGACAACCCATCAATAAAGGATATGGTCCTTATGTTGGTCGGGGTTTCTCATAGTCTAAATAAATTATATGCATAAATAGTTTGTTACCAAATTATTAACTATTTAAGTAAAAACTACACAACTTAATGAATACTCATATATATAAATATATTTTAAGCATAAATACTTTAATAAATAGATATATAAATATGACATAAACATACATATATAATTTAAAAATATATAATAGAAAATATATACACATATAATTTGCTATATGTTTAACACATAATTAATTTAAAAATTATGTTTGTATCATTGTGTCCATTATTATAGAAAGTTAGAGCAAGAAATAATGGTTACGGACTTGATGCTTAAAAGATTTCAATGAAGGAGAACGTTTAATTTCCATGGGTAATGGATTCCACAGTCTGACAGCTTCAGCGGCAAATGAATAGTGGTAGAAAGTAGTTTTAGTTGCAGGTTGTAATTGTAGCATTAAGTTTTCTAATGACCGTAAAGACAGAGATGTAGGATAACATAATATTACCGTCAAAATTTGTTCCTCCACGTGCCTCCGGGTCCAATAAGCAAGGTAAAAATCGCTAATGGAATATTTTAGAATTTTGATCACGTCTTAGTATATTGTTTATTGTTTTCAATGTGCGTACTTCGACGTTACATTTGACACAAAGCAATACTTATTAGGTACAGTCGAAACGTCAATATCCGACGAATTAATTCATCATAGAAAAGTTAGTCTTGTGCAGCGGATTTATCTATATCTATATCTATATACTTATAATAAAACTGTAACAGGTCCAATTCTGTACATGGCAGATATTTGAAAAAAAAAAATGTACAGTACTCTGTAGCTGATACTGATGCCGAAACTATATTTTTTTTTATTTTTGTCTGTCTGTCTGTCTGTCTGTCTGTCTGTCTGTCTGTATCCCGGCCGCGTATCACTCCAAAACTACTGGATGGATTTCAATGAAACTTAGCATGATTGGAGTTCATACTACAAGGTAGGATAATTTAGCTTCTTATCCTGAAATTCAGCATGGTTCCCTTGGGAGAGGGGATGAAAGTCAAAATATACACTTAGTTGTAATTTACTAACGCGTAGTCCGATTTCAGACGTTCTTTTTAGGGTTCCGTACCCAAAGGGTAAAAACGGTCTGTCCCGCTGTCCGTCCGTCCGTCTGTCCGTCCATCCGTCCGTCAGTCTGTCACCAGGCTGTATCTCAAGAACGGTGATAGCTAGACAGTTGAAATTTTCACAGATGATGTATTTCTGTTGCCGCTATAACAACAAATACAAAAAGTTGGCCAAGTGCGAGTTGGACTCGCTCATGTTAAAACAAAAAAAGGTTAAAATATGAAGTCTAATGTTGTATAGCTAATGGTACGGAACCCTTCGTGCGCGAGTCCGACTCGCACTTAGCCGATTTTTTAATTAGAATAGTGGTGCTTTAAAAACTATCACGGAAATATTTCAAAGTCATCGGATTTGCAGTTCAGATATTACAGACATCACAACCTAAATATTACGTTCCAAATAACTTGACACCCCGAATGTACAGGAACCTTTCAACGTACGGCTCATCTTAAGCTGGCGTTTGCACTTTATCGTATAGGTAATAATCTAATAATAGATAGGTCTGTAGTCGGACCTCTCCAAAAGACTGATTTTTCAAACGATAAAACACAGTTTTTTTTATTACGATAAGCACAACTTCCCTACGTATATTTTTAATAACATGCAATGTTCTAATCAGTCTAATCTATACCTATAACAGGTTGCAGAAGGCGAATAGGTAAGCGCGAGGGAAGACGCTTAAATTTATATATTTATACTTATAATAAAACTGTAACAGGTCCAATTCTATACATTGCAGATATTTTGAAAATATGTTTTGAGAGCAATCTGTAGCTGATACTGATGCAAAAACTGTTTTTTTTTTTCTGGCTGTCTGTCTGTATCCCGGCCTCGCATCACTCCAAAACTACTGAATGGATTTGAATGAAACTTAGCACGATTTGAGTTCATACTACGAAGAAGGACATACAATACTTTTATCCCGAAATTCAGTACGGTTCTCTTGGGAAAGGGGATGAAAGTCAAAATGTACATTTAGTTGTAATTTATTAACGCGTAGTCCGATTTCAAACATTCTTTTTTTGTTACAATAGTGGTTATTTAATTATTTTCCCGTAAATATTTCAAAGTCCTCAGTTTTGCAGTTCAGAAATTACAGCTAAAGCAAACTAAATATTTCGTTTTAAATAACTTGGACCGCGGAATGTTGAGAAACCCTTTAACGTACGGCTCATCTTAAGCCCACAGGCAGCCCGGAACCCCACGGGAAGCCCGACACCCCACGGACAGACCGGCATCCCACGGGCAGCCTGGCGCCCCACGGGCAGCACGGTACCCTTATTTAGTTTTGCAAGCTTGCTACGATAAAACTCTAAAATGTGGTACATTTGAAGCATTGATAGCTCAGTGGCTTTGGCTATGGACTGCCGCGCAGCAGGTCCATGGTTCGAATCCCGCCGCTGGCTTGAGCTTCACCGCATGGTGGAAGGGCATTTTTGCGAATGTCCGCCTGGCTAGCCACCACCCTCCAGTGGAAAATCTGTCACCAAGCACCTAACGGTGTGTTCCGGCAGCTGTCCTTGAGAGCCAGTAATTCTAGGTTAAGCCTGTTAACACCTACGACCACATCGTCACTTACCATCAGGTGAGATTGTGGTCAAAGGCGTACCTATCAGCAATAAAAAAAAAACAAAACATTCACCACAATCAGTTTTTTAAACTACATAATTATCTTTCTTTTGACGGATACATTTCGGAGACTGCGAAATGAAAGTGCACAATGTGTCTTAGGTTTTCGCGATTGTTACACTTAGTAATTAAACAACTTTAAACGGTATAAATCGCGTATATTAATCGCGCATTATTTTTGTCCCGACGTTTCAAACACTTTGTAGTCTCGTGGTCACGGGGTGACTGTCGGGACAAAAATAATGATAAATATACGTGATTTAATCCGTTTAAAAGTTGGAAGAACACAACTTTAGTAGATTGTTATACAAGGGTCGAAAGGAATTGGTAACTTTCACCCGCGTTCAGCTCTCTACTTTTCATTTCGAATTTAAAGAAAGTAAATAAAGTAGCTGTCTAAAAATTATTCATTGATAAAATAACATACTTACTAAAAAATTATTGAGAGGTTTGAACTATTTGTGAAATTTTACGTAAAATTTTGTTTGGAATATTTACGGGCGGCTATAGCCCGAATAGGAATCTCTCTGCTTTTCACTACTAATATAAGGAATAAAGATATAAATATAGTATGTTTTTTTATATTATTTATTTTGATTTTAATAACATGAGCAGTATATTTTTAAAATTAATACGGCTATAGTCCAAGTAGGAATCGATGACTTACATCCGTGTTAAACACTCTACTTTTCATTTAAAATATGAGGAGGGTAAAAAAATAGTAGTTTTTCTAAATATTTACTAAAAATAATAAACATGAGTAGAAGATACAAAGATACACTAGGAGTTAGAACAATTAAATTAAGGGAAAGTTAAAAAGTTTTTTACCCACACTTTCTACCTTATGTTTAGTTACTACCCTGCCAAACATAGTTGTTATTAATTGTTTTACACCAACAGAATATTAATTAACAACGAAAAATCTTAGACATATAACTTTGTTTACACCAATGTTTTTCCCGGCCTTAGGTGGGAAGGAGCGTCTCCCACCCGCTACTCAGATCAAACAAACACTACTTTCCGAGAATGAGAAATCAAAAAAAAATCGATCTACCGTCAATTTTAGTTTTAAAACCGCCGTTTTAAAATCGAAATTCTAAAGAAACGCACAAGGTACTTTGCTGCAACATTTATTGTGCGAACCGGGAAAGAACTCTCTGAGTTACTTAACTACTGTCTTCTGGAAAATACAACCCGGGAGTTTTGAAATCCAAAGTAGAAAGCTCCATTCTGAGCTATGGTTTACTATAAGAGTGCTTCACCGCAGACTACAGTGTTGCTTAATATGAGATAAACAGTGCACAAATGTGAATAATTAGTCTGCAGGTACGGCAATCGCGAACGAAGTCGCGGGTACAGCTAGTACTTAAATAAAACTATTTAAGAGTAGGTAAATAAAAAGCCAGTTTACGGGTCGCTTTATTGTGTGATTCGCTCAGCGTAATCTTAGTTCATGTCTACGTATGATGATTATTTTAAGCATGTCGATAACTAAACGCAGCGTTTCTAAGACGATTTAGTAAAAGGTGGGAGTTGGCCCCCAGGGTGTTTTAGATGTTAGGCTATGTTATAAGCGTTTTATTTGTCAGGAAAATATAATGCATTTCGCGTTATAATTTTGAGTTTTTTTTAATATTCCGGTAGTTATAAAATTGGTGACTCGTTTCTGCCAGCAGCCGTATACAGGGTGGAAACTTTCAGCGGGCAGTAAGGGGAAGTGCCTTATCCGTTGTAGCTACTCGGAAATAGTCTCAGGAGACTACCCATATTTTTTTAATGGAAGTATGATCCCCATTCACAGATTTTCAAAATACGGTTAGTAAGAAAATAGCCATTTTACACAAAAACATTTTTTGATGCCAATCGATCCTGTTTCTAATACTGATCAAAATCTTCTATGGCACCAACCATCTCTGTAGTACTCAAAAAGTCACAAAGTGCAAAAAACTTTTCCCTTACATTTTGTAAAGATTTGCGTTACTAAAATACAAAAAATAAAATAAAAGACAAATGATCACATAGAATTTTACACATATCAAAAAGGCGTATTAATTTTCTTTTTTTATTAACTAACATATCTTGATGATGTTATTCTTATTTAAAATCTTGCACTTCCTTGCCCTACGATTTCAAGTGCTCGATGTCACCGCCATCACCACCTTATCAATTGCTGTCCAATTATGGACTTAATGTAAAATTCACAACACACTCAGAGCTTTTATGACGTAACAAACTGTCAAGATTGTTTTTTATTTAGAAATAAGGAGTTTGAAATATGAATTGTTTTTAAACTTATTTTATTATTCAGTCACCAAAAAGATCTCAATCGTCACCAAAAAAGCTTTTGCGTAAAATTTTCATACAAAATGTATGGGAAAAAGTTTTTGCAATTTTTCCTTTTGTCCATCCTAAGACAACAACCGGGACGACGGCTTAACGTGCCCTTCGAAGCACGGAAGCGCTCAGTAGTAATGTCACCAGCGGTCACCCATCCAACTCATGACCGCGGCGGACGTTGATTAACTTTGCTGATCTGTTCAGAACGGCTAAGCAAACTTCGCTACGATCGCTTCGAAAATACATACTTAGAATCTTATTATTTGAGTAAATTATGTCCACGAATTTTTCTACCCTTAATGGGTGTGTCTTAATTCAGTTTACATGTCAGTGAAAAATAAGTTAAATCATATATTTAAATCATTGGAATCTAAATACAACTGCAGTCAAGAAACTCAAAATAAGTGTTATATGCATCTGTTATAGGCAGAGGTTAGTCCACTTAACATTAGGTGGGACTCGAGCTTGTTCCGTCACAATAACATTACAAAAAATAAAAAAGTGGTATATTAGTCAGTTTACATATTTTATTATTTATTAAATTATAATTGATCTCATTAATATTAAAGAAATACATTTAAAAAAACTAGACATTTAATAACATCTAAAATAAGTAATTTAATAATGATAACAGTCAACATTGGTCGTGAATTAGATATCATATTATACCTATACACTTACGTCAATATTTTTAACGATCATTCAGCTAAAAATTCATCAATTTTGTAATATGATTTATTAATCAGTAATACTTTTAATTTTCTTTTAAAAATGGATAATGAACTGGTATCCTTCAGGGATCATCGTAATTGGTTATAGATTTTTATGCCTAAGGCAAATACTCTTTTTTTATAAAGGGTGGTATTATGCCTTATGTTACGGAGTGTGGTTTTGTGTCTTCTGCTCGATAAAGTGTCATAGTTCTGAATATTTGACCTGATTAACAGCGATGCCTCGTAAATGTATAGCGAAGGAAGTGTCAGTATTTTAAGATTTGTGAAATCCGGTTTATAAGTGTCTGTGTGTTCCAGTCCGTATATTGCTCTGATGCACTTTTTTGTGCTTTAAAAGCATCTTCTATATCATCACAGTTGCCCCAGTACAAAATTCCATATATCAATATCGATCCCGCATGTGCGTCAAAGTCAAAGTCAAAGTCAAAATCATTTATTCAATTTAGGCGTCTACGACTCTCTTATGAAGGTCAATTACAAATTTTAATATTGAAATATACTACATTGTACTGCCACGTTCAGCAAACAAAAATTATAGAGCCACTGCGAGAAGAACGGGCAAGAAACTCGGGGCCATTCTTTTAAACGTCTTTTAGTACATATCGTGATATATATAAGCGTGATATCTTAATAGTGCATTTCAGTTTACTACTTTTTAAGCATATACAGTGCATAGGCATATTGATTTAATTTGTTGCAAATATGTACTATAATGTCATCTCCACAACATGTTAGAGTCAATGTGAATATCAAGAAACTTAGCGCCTTTGGTTTTTTGTATAGTGTTACCGTTATAATTCATGTCAGGTGGAGAAGAAATAGTATTTTTATTTTTAAATTTCAATATATGTTGTCTTATTTAAATTAATTTTAAAATTATTTATATGTAACCAATGTATAATGTCAGAAAGTGTTTTTATAAATCTAATTCGTAATTTTTTATTTTTTTTATTGGTTTTTTACCGGCGGTATGCCTTTATTAAATTCGTAATTAATGTCAGAATTATCGAACATGGCGGTAGTGCCGTCTGTATATAAAACCATTGGGTAGGGTGTGGCATTTGGCAAGTCATTATTATATACCAGAAACAGGAACAGTCCCAGTATTGAGCCCTGTGATACTCCAAGCTTTACCGTTCTACATTCTGAAATATATTTTCTTTCAACTTTGGTCTTAGGACAAATTTTAGTTATTTCTGTAACAAATAAGTAAGTCTTCTCTTTCTGTCACAAATAAGTAAGTCGTTCGATTATAAAAATAAAATCTATATCTCGCACCACGCCACATAGCAGAACCAGGTACATATAACAAGAATAAAATGCGGTTAATAACTGTTAATAACGATGCAATGTAACCGCTTGGTTAAAAATAATTGAGAGCCCTTATTCCAGCAAAGCCATTTTACAGCCGTTTTCTCAAGGCTGTTGCAGCTAAGGTATAAAAGTTTTTGTTTTTTTAAATGATGCAGGAAGAAAGTTTATTGTTTTTTTAATGGAGTGCATTAACCAAAACAATAAAAAAACAACTGAAATCCGACAAATTTGTTTTACCAACTCATGTTTTCATAAATTTCTTCATCAGTGTGACTTCAAGTCTTTTTATCGAACAAAAAATTATTCGTTTTACAGATTGAAAAATATCAGTAAACCAATCATATTACCACCAATGGAGTGCATTAATAACATTTTGATAAATATATGTTACAACTGAGTAAATAAGGGATTGAAAGGCTAAGATTTTTTTATATTTCAAATCACTGTTGAAAGGGCACTATTGGCACAAAAATACCATCCAAATTTCTTGTTATTTCTACAAAATCTAGTATTTTATTAAATAAATAAATATGCAATTCATTAGTTGAAGTTTTTATTTAATAGATAATAATATTTTGTCGTTAATTTAGTGAAAAATGTATTTTATACAATTTTTTCAATATGACCTATAAATTACGGAACACAACGCCTTGCATCTCTCTCATGCATTCCGACCTCCTCCGCCAGTATCTCCCAGTGAGACCGCAATAGTCCCCGCACTATTGCCGTCTCACTCGGGTCATCGTTCCGACGCTAGTTGCAGACCAGTGCCTTGGAATACGCAGTCCTGACGAAGTTTTTGTTTTGTGTGCAGAAGCTGAGCAGCCGCCGAACGCCGTGCAACGTGAGCTACGAGCTCGCCGTGCCGTCGCGCAGAGGCGCTCTAAGACGTCAGGCATTACCACCTACCCAAGTCCCTTGTTTCGGAACAACATCATATCGGGCTGGTGGTCTTGTTTTGACCGTGTTGGCACAACGGCTTGATTTACAAGCTATACCAATTTGGCGTGCCAGAACGTCTTGTGCTCATCCTACAAGACTTCCTTAAAGCCAGAAGCTTTCGCTATCGCGTGGAAGGCACCCTCTCCTCCCCCCACCCAGTCAGAGCCGGAGTCCCTCAGGGCTCCGTGCTATCACCTATTCTCTTTGCACTGTATACCAGTGACATCCCACGCTCTCAGCCCAAAGTATTCCTAGCCCAATATGCGGATGATACCGCCATTTACACCACTGGGTGGCATATCAACAGACAGTCCTATTTCGTCATGCAACGGGCCATCACCGAGATCGGTGACTGGTTCCGAAAATGGCGCATCGCGGTCAACCCAGCTAAAAGCACAGCTATGTGCTTTACTGAGAAGACACGCTCCCCTTACCCGAAACCGCTTATTTTGTTCGACGAACCCATTCCCTGGGTTCCTAGAACAAAATACCTCGGAGTCACCCTTGATCGTCATCTCACCTTTAACGATCACATAACAACCGTCCGCAACAGAGCGGCCTTCATAATGGGTCGCCTTGGTCCCCTACTTCGCAAAGAGAGTAAAATGTCTCTTAGTAATAAGAAGACACTTTACACTGCCTGCATCCGCCCCATCATGACTTACGCATCAGTAGTGTTTAGTCATGCTAGTGAGGCCCACCTTCATAAACTTCAAGTCATCCAAAACCGTTTTCCTCGTAATGCAACCGGCGCCCCGTGGTATATCCGGAACACCGAGTTGCACTGCGACTTAAACCTTCCCTCTTTAGCGCAGTTCAATAAGGACTGCGCCCGCCGATACTTTGATCGAGCGCCCCACCACCCGAACCCATTGGTTGTCCAGGCATCGAACTACTCGACTGCCTCTTCTATCCCATTTTTCAAACCCCCCCGTCGCCGACCACGGCAGGTATTAGACGACCCGGATGACCCCATCGCAGCCATTACATTGGCAGCTTTAGCGTTATCCGCAAGTCGTCGAGGTAAAATCCCCAGGTGTGAGGTAATTAGAGGTCACACAATCAAACACCGAGCCCGCCGGCGAGCTCGAGGCAAAAACAAGGTCACGATAAATTGCTCTCCAAATAGTCAAAGAGTATTATTCAGTAGGGCCCAATTGTGCAACACTGCAGTTGCACAGAGGCATTTTGCTCCGATCCCCCCCATGTCTCTCGACAGCGAGACAAGCCGAGGTCCGAACCACAGTGGTGCCCTTGAGCTCGCTGTCAACCCCTCCTATAGTAGCGGCACGTTTTCGGCGTCCGCAGGAGACGGAGGTAGAAAGCGCTTTTCGCCTTCTACGCCCGTCTCGGGAGAAGTGCCTTCGGCACTTCTCCCTCCCGGGCTATTGTAGGGCCAGGCCCTCGCCCAAAACCCGGTGGAGCTGGACGACCGCACAGGCGGTAGCCAGCATCTATGTCCTCCCTAAACAAACAAACTGTTTTGACCGCACTTTTCGGTGCGCATTTCACAACTTTACTACTCGACACAACATTGTAACAGTGCGCGTAACAACACACTTTGTGCTGTTAAGCGACGTCGTTCAGGCGTGGGGTAGCGTCAGCCAAACCCGTCTGAACGATCAAATCCGCCATTTGCTGCGGTCGCAGTGTGACACCCTACGGTGACAACGGCCACTGTTGTTGTTTTGGTTTAACCTTGCACCGTGGCCTTTCCCGCTTCACGGGTCAGCCGAAGCAAGCTGGGCTCCGGGACAACTGGCCTTGGGGTCGCCCCTAGTCAACCCCGGAGCAGCATTAGGAGCACCCCTCTCCGCCGAGAAAAAAGCTCGGAAAGGGTACACAACTAGGGCACACCATAGGTACTCACTCCCTCTCACACAAGTGAGCTCACGAGTTGCGAGAGGGAGACAGAACCCGTTAGGCCATCCTGAGTATTCCCCTCAGGATGCAACGTCCCTCTAACGGTGAGGTGGAGGTCCTTCAGACCTTCGCCCTCCGCCACCCCGATCTGTATGTTGCTCATATGCAACTCCTAGAAGAGGAAGCGAGTGCCCGCCTCACGGACACTCTTATTGCTCCCTCCGGGACTTCAATCCCGGAGGCCAACGTCCCTCCTCTGACCCGGTCCTTCTCAGAGGACAGTCCGACTTCGCCCGCTCCGGGCCCAGACAACAGACGCACGGTGGCAGCCCCTCCCCGTGAGAGGTCTCGCTCGCGCTCACCGATCGGGAGGCCAGCGAGCACCCGTCCCTCCATCGCCGTTGTCGAGCCCACTTCGGACTCCGAAGCGGAGATGGAGGTAGATCCGAGTCGCGCCTTACGCACCGACTCGGACTCAGACAACGACGGCTATACCGTCGTAGATAGGAAACGCAAGCGTGCTCCTAAAGCCGCTAGTTGCGCAACTTCCGCCCCTCCCGCCAAGGCACCCGCTAAGGCCCCCGCGTCCGGCAAGAAGCCGACCCCCGCCCCGCGCCCCGTGTCTCCTCCCTCCGCTCCGGCCACTACTGCCGCGTCCCCTCAGGACGCGAGCGCGCGCCGCGAAAAACCGCCTCCGCCCCTGTTCATTCAGGACAAAACCAAATGGGACATGCTGTCCCGTTTAGTTTCGGATCGTGGGATCCACTATACTAATGCCCGCTCCACGCAGCAGGGCATTAAAGTTCAAGTGTCCACCATTAGCGACCACAGAGCGCTAACGAAACTCCTCCGCAATGAGAGCATAAGCTTCCACACTTATGCGCTCGAAGAGGAGAAAGTCCTCCGAGTGGTCATCCGCGGTGTGCCCAAGGAGGTACATACCGATTCGGTATGTGCCGACCTGAAGGCACAAGACTTCCCCGTACATGCAGTTCACCGCATGTACAGCGGGAAGGACCGCAGTCCCTACGATCTAGTACTCGTAGTACTAGATCGTACACCTGAAGGCAAGGCCATTTTTAATTTAAAAAAGGTCTGTGGCCTCTCAGGACTCGATGTCCAAGCCCCATACAAGAATGGGAGTCCCTCACAGTGCCATAACTGCCAACTATACGGGCACGCCTCCCGTTTCTGCTTCGCTCGCGCTAGGTGCGTTAAGTGCCTAGGCGATCACGCGACAGCAGCGTGCACTCGCACCCGGGACTCGCCGGACCCACCCAGTTGTGTTCTATGCGGTACTCAAGGGCATACCGCGAATTACCGTGGTTGCCCTAAAGCACCACGAGTGAACCACAGGGTGGCAAGGCATAGGCCGACCCGTCCCTCTTATGACCGCTACCAACGGGTAAGCCCTAAACTAACGGTAGTACCTGCCTCACAGGTAATACCCGCGCCGCTCCCAGCCCGTAACGCATGGTCTAAACCACCCAGTATGGTTAAGACCGTCGCTACCGCCCGCGCCCCGGCCCGCGCGCCCGCACCCGCGCCCGCACCCGCCCGCGCCGCGGCCCCTGCCCGCGCACCGGCCTCGGCTCGCCCCGCGCTCCCGGCACCCGCTGCCAACACCGTTCGCGCCCCTCCCCGCGCCGCTTCCCGGCCACAAGCTCCCTCTATGCCATTGATGGCTGCCCCTCTTCAAGAGGCAATCAACCTAGTCAGCAATCTGGCTATGTCGGTTGACATCAATGAGGTACAAGAGCTATTCCACAAGATGCAATACGCTCAATCCCCAGCGGACGTGATCCAATACACATTGGAACACGCGAACTTACTAAGCGCCCTTAAGCGCTTCGTCCCCCAGGCCCCTCCCCAGTACAACCACTATGGGTAGTACAACCGAACGCACGAAACCGTACTCAGATTCGTTAGCGTCATTTAACGCTGACGGCCTCTTCAAACAACGTGACCTCGTCCACGACTTTTGTTGTACCCACCTTATCGATATCTTATGCGTGCAGGAAACCTTTCTAAAACCGGGGAAGGCGAACCCTAGGTTTGCCAATTACAGAACGGTACGTAATGATAGAGTGAACTCCCGTGGGGGAGGCACTCTTATCTATTACAAAAGGTCCCTGCACTGCATTCCCCTACCTACCCCGACTCTTGTTAATATGGAAGCATCTTGTTGCCTCCTAGCTATGACTGGTCATCAACCTATAGTCATAGCGTCCTGTTACCAAGCTTGCTCCAAGCCGATCGTCCGAGCTGACTCAGAAGCCTTGTTCTCATTAGGAAGCGCCGTCCTTCTGATTGGCGACTTCAACAGTAAGCACATCCTATGGAATTGTAACGTCAACAATCCCAAAGGTATTGCACTTGAAAACCTAATCGCAGAACTTAACTTTGACATAATTGCGCCCACTGAGCCCACTCACTACCCTTATATGGAAGACCATCGATCTGACTTGCTTGACATGGCACTACTCAGAGGCGTAACACTCCGGTTACGCTCCATAGAAGTGGTTCACGAGCTTCACTCTGACCACCGACCCATTATACTGCGACTAGGTCCCGACCCAACGACTGACCTCCCCCGCCCCACTAAGACGATAGTGAACTGGAAGCAAGTAGGCGATGCCCTAAAGGCTATCAGTTCACCGGACCTTGACAAGATCCCTGACGACATCCTGACAAAAAATGACGTAACCCTTGCGATCGATTCGTTCACCAATCACCTCTCCACCGTAGTAGGTGCATCCGCAAAGGAGGTCATAGTGCCGGACGACCGGCGCCTTGTCATTCCAGCGGATGTGAGACGATTGGTGACGGAGAGTAAAGCAGTGACCCGACATTACGACTCTTACCCCAGTAAAGAGAACAAAACTAAGAAACGCCACTTTGAACGCATGGTTCAAAGTCGCATGTCTGAGTTGTGTGATCAACAATGGGGCGATAAACTTTCAAACCTCGTGCCAAGCCACCATGCTTACTGGGACTTGGCGCGAGGTTTGAAAGGAAGTAACCATAACGACATGCCTCCCTTATACAGACCAGTCCCACTAGTCCCAGCGTTCTTTGACGAAGACAAAGCTGAGTGCCTAGCTGATAGCCTAGAGGCTCAGTGTTCCCCTAACGTAGATCACGTTGACCAAGCTCACCTCGATTCGGTGGATGCTGAAGTCGAACGTAAAAGCTCTGTGGTCACCTCTGAACTCCCACCAATCACCTTAGCGACTTACGCTGAGGTGGAGAGACTGATCAAGGCCCTCCGACCGCGCAAATCCCCCGGTGCCGATGGCATCTCCAACAGGGTTCTTAAAACCCTCTCTCCTCCTCTCATCCATCTCTTAGTCAGCATCTTCAATGCTGCTATGAGCCACTGCTTATTCCCAGACACCTGGAAATGTGCAAATGTCATTGGCATTCACAAACCTGGCAAAAGCTCATCTGACCCCACCAGTTACCGCCCCATCAGCCTCCTCAGTGCCTTAGGCAAACTTTACGAGCGGTTACTTGCAAACCGTCTCCAGTCCCATGCTAAGGAACACCACCTTATCCCAGATGAGCAGTTTGGCTTCAGACCCGGACACTCATGCGTCCAACAGGTGCACCGCCTCACGGAGCACATCATTGAGGGCTTCAATAAGTACCCCAAACCCCAGACTACGCTAGCAGTCTTCCTCGACGTAGCGAAAGCTTTTGACAAAGTCTGGCACAATGGCTTGATCTACAAGCTATACCAATTTGGCGTGCCAGAACGTCTTGTGCTCATCCTACAAGACTTCCTTAAAGCCAGAAGCTTTCGCTATCGCGTGGAAGGCACCCTCTCTTCCCCCCACCCAGTCAGAGCCGGAGTCCCTCAGGGCTCCGTGCTATCACCTATTCTCTTTGCACTGTATACCAGTGACATCCCACGCTCTCAGCCCAAAGTATTCCTAGCCCAATATGCGGACGATACCGCCATTTACACCACTGGGTGGCATATCAACAGACAGTCCTATTTTGTCATTCAACGGGCCGTCACCGAGATCGGTGACTGGTTCCGAAAATGGCGCATCGCGGTCAACCCAGCTAAAAGCACAGCTATGTGCTTTACTGAGAAGACACGCTCCCCTTACCCGAAACCGCTTATTTTGTTCGACGAACCCATTCCCTGGGTTCCTAGAACAAAATACCTCGGAATCACCCTTGATCGTCATCTCACCTTTAACGATCACATAACAACCGTCCGTAACAGAGCGGCCTTCGTAATGGGTCGCCTTGGTCCCCTACTTCGCAAAGAGAGTAAAATGTCTCTTAGTAATAAGAAGACACTTTACACTGCCTGCATCCGCCCCATCATGACTTACGCATCAGTAGTGTTTAGTCATGCTAGTGAGGCCCACCTTCATAAACTTCAAGTCATCCAAAACCGTTTTCTTCGTAATGCAACCGGCGCCCCGTGGTATATCCGGAACACCGAGTTGCATTGCGACTTAAACCTTCCCTCTCTAGCGCAGTTCAATAAGGACTGCGCCTGCCGATACTTTGATCGAGCGCCCCACCACCCGAACCCATTGGTTGTCCAGGCATCGAACTACTCGACTGCCTCTTCTATCCCATTTTTCAAACCCCCCCGTCGCCGACCACGGCAGGTATTAGACGACCCGGATGACCCCATCGCAGCCATTACATTGGCAGCTTTAGCGTTATCCGCAAGTCGTCGAGGTAAAATCCCCAGGTGTGAGGTAATCAGAGGTCACACAATCAAACACCGAGCTCGCCGGCGAGCTCGAGGCAAAAACAAGGTCACGATAAATTGCTCTCCAAATAGTCAAAGAGTATTATTCAGTAGGGCCCAATTGTGCAACACTGCAGTTGCACAGAGGCATTTTGCTCCGATCCCCCCCATGTCTCTCGACAGCGAGACAAGCCGAGGTCCGAACCACAGTGGTGCCCTTGAGCTCGCTGTCAACCCCTCCTATAATAGCGGTACGTTTTCGGCGTCCGCAGGAGACGGAGGTAGAAAGCGCTTTTCGCCTTCTAAGCCCGTCTCGGGAGAAGTGCCTTCGGCACTTCTCCCTCCCGGGCTATTGTAGGGCCAGGCCCTCGCCCAAAACCCGGTGGAGCTGGACGACCGCACAGGCGGTAGCCAGCATCTATGTCCTCCCTAAACAAACAAACCTTGCATCTCAGGACGACGACACCTTTCTTCAGCTCCGCCAGTATCTCCCAGTGAGACCGCAATAGTCCCCGCACTATTGCCGTCTCACTCGGGTCATCGTTCCGACGCTAGTTGCAGATCAGTGCCATTGGAATACGCAGTCCTGACGAAGTGTTTGTTTGTTTGCAGAAGCAGAGCAGCCGTCGAACGCCGTGCTACGTGAGCTACGGGCCCACCGAGCCGGCGCCCGCAGGCGCTCCAAAGACGTCGGGCTCTACCACCGTACCCGGAATATTTCTTCGCAATAATATCCGGGGCGGTGGTCTTGCTTAGACCGCACTTTTCAGTGCGCACTTCAAAACTTGGTTACACGAACAACATCGTACCAGTGCGCTAAACAACACACTTTGTGCTGTTAAGCGACGTCGTTCAGGCGTGGGGTAGCGTCAGCCAAACCCGTCTGAACGATCAAATCCGCCATTTGCTGCGGTCGCAGTGTGACACCCTACGGTGACAACGGCCACTGTTGAATTTTTGGTTTAACCTTGCACCGTGGCCTTTCCCGCTTCACGGGTCAGCCGAAGCAAGCTGGGCTCCGGGACAACTGGCCTTGGGGTCGCCCCTAGTCAACCCCGGAGTAGCGCTTAGGATCACCCCTCTCCGCCGAGAAAAAAGCTCGGAGAGGGTACACAACTAGGGCACACCGTAGGTACTCATTCCCTCTCACACAGTGAGCTCACAAGGTGTGTGAGGGAAACAGAACCTGTTAGGGCGTCCTGAGTATTCCCCTCAGGATGCAGTCCCGACCCTCAAACGGTGAGGTGCAGGTCCTTCAGACCTTCGCCCTCCGCCACCCCGATCTATACGTTGCACATATGCAACTCCTTGTAGAGGAAGAGCATGCCCGCCTCACGGACACTCTCATCGCTCCCTCCGGGACTTCAATCCCGGAGGCCAACGTCCCTCCCTTGACCCGATCCTATTCAGAGGATAGTCCTGCTTCGCCCGCTCCCGGGCCCGACAATAGACGCACGGTGGTAGCCCCTCCCCGTGAACGGTCTCGCTCTCGCTCACCGATCGGGAGGTCAGCGAGTACCCATCCCTCCTTCGCCATTGTCGAAACCGTTTCGGAATCCGAAACGGACATGGAGGTAGATCAGGCCGGCGCTTCACGCACGGACTCTGATTCCGATAACGACGGTTACACCGTCGTAGATCGCAAGCGTAAGCGTGCTCCCAAAGCCGCTAGTTGCGCTATTTCCGCCCCTCCCGCCAAGGCACCCGCAAAGGCCCCCGCCTCCGGCAAAAAGCCGACCCCCGCCCCGCGCCCCGCGTCTCCTCCCTCCGCTCCGGTTTCAACCGCCGCGTCCCCTCAGGACGCGAGCGCACGTCGCGAAAAACCGCCTCCGCCTTTGTTCATTCAGGACAAAAGCAAATGGGACATGCTGTCCCGTTCTTGTCCCGCGATCTTGGAAAAAGGGGTGAAAACACTTATTTCGCGATATCTTGGAAACTATGCGTCTTACAAAAAATTCTACAGCATATAATTTGCAAATTATTTTGCCTACAAATATGATTATATAACTTTTTGCCCTAAATTAAAAATTTAAGAAGTTATAACCAAAAAGAGTGAGAAATATTTCATATTTTTTTTTTTGCTCTATAACTTTCTTTTTCTCATTTTACAAAAAAGATACCTCAGACCAATCTTGTTGATTATCATTTGAGGAACTTTTTTATGATTTTTTAATTCATTTCATTTAAAACACTTCAGCGCTACAAAGTTGACCAGGTTCATCAATGCTCATGGGAATCCGGTCAAAATGAAATGTTTAACATATATTTTTAATATCCTTAAAAAAAAACCTACAACTTCACTTATTCATACCTAACTGTTTTCCTTACCATATAACTTACCAAATATAACTTACCGAAGGATAAGCAGGTAGATAAGGTCTAAGTTACCGTTTGGGGACAAAGGAACATCTGCCTGCTACGACTATTATTATTATACGCAGGCTTAGCTGTTTCTTCTACCTCAGTTTATTCTCATTGTGTTGAAAATTGTGGATATTATTTTCAGTTTAATCAATTAAACTGCGGGTTTCGGAAAAAAAATCCTCAAAACATCATCTACAATATTGTTCTGAGGTATTTTTTTTGTAAATTGTATAAGGAAAGTTATAAAGTAAAAAAATATATTTTTGCTTATAACTTCTTTAATATTTAATTTAGGGCACAAAGTTATATACGTACCATATTTATAGGCAAAACAATTTGCTACAAATTATATACAAATTATATTTTGTAAAACGCATAGTTTCTGAGATATCGCAACATACGTGTTTTCACCCCTTTTTCCAAGATGGCGGCCGAGGGACAAGGGTGGCGACCCCACAAACTTGAGGTTAAGCTTCTTCTATAGACCCCCATACATGTCCCAAAAATAAAATTGCGTGCTCTAAAAAATGCAAAGCTCATGTAACTTTTCAATGGACTATAGTTATAGGTGTGCTAATGTTAGTCAATGAGAGGTTTATTATTAGGTTCATTTAAGTCTACTTTGTATGTAAACTGTAAAGATGCGAAATGAATTTACAAAGTTACATAACATTCCACATTATTTATGAAAAATAAATAACACTTCAAAAAGGATCAAAATGTTTTATTCCATGCGAAATCGTCTTTGACCGCTCGATCCTTGCTAACGGTGTGCTCGTGTGCGCCGCCCTACGATAAATGCCTAAATTTGAACGATAGCGCAAGGCGTAAATACTCTTAATAACTGGCTTCACATTTGTACTCTGGACACACTAGATATTTGTGATATTGTGCGTGCTGCGTAAAAACCGCGTTTGTTACCGCTCTATGAAGTCATACCATAGAGAAATATTTTTCATTTATCTACAAGTCTGGTCATACTACAAGTCAGGTTTTACAATTATATTATTTCCTTGATTGTACTATACCCGCATTTTCAAACTTTTAGTGCAAAGCTCCAAATGACTAAATTCCGTTTGTATGTTGAGAACCATGCGTGTTCTATTTTTAAAATTATTGTCAAAATAATATTATACGCCAAAATCATTGCAAAGATAAAAATATAAAAATTAAAAAGATATTACGAGAGTTAAATATAGCCAACGAATAAATAGAAAACGTAACAAATTAAATTATTTCATTAAACGCTACAAGTCATTTATCAAACGAGTTTCAAAGTAAAACTTTATCCTCGAAACAAATTGAACAAATTGGTAAGAATTAATTACCGGGTATCTTCAACGGAGAAGCCTAAGTTAAAATTGAGGACGTTACTTAAATAACGTAGTTATAGAAATAATGTCCATAATTTAAGGTTAAAGCGGGAAAAAGTGCATCATTATTTGACAGTGCCAATGTATATGCCAATTTGAACTGCCAATGTTAGGATGAGGCATAGCTCAAATATATCATATAGTTCTCGCTGTTTAATATCAAAGTAAAAAAAATATATGACATGATACGACATGACATATATCATATAAAATATGGACATAATATTATGTTATATGATATGATAATATGTTTTATGATGTGATTTTTGATATGATATATTATGATACACGACAAATGACACATCGAGAGGCATGAATCGTGTGTCGTGAGACGTAAAACGTGAGACTTGAGGCGTGAGAGGCCGAAGTTAAAACCGAGAACATTACTGAAACAACTTAGTAGTAGTAGATTTTAAAATAATGTGTAGATTTTAAGGTTGCGGCAGTAAAACTGCTTTCTCTGGTGAGAGTGAGTCATTGGTTAAATTTATCATTTCGTTCTTGTTATTTACTCGTTCTCAATAGTAAAAAAACAAGTATATGTAAAGGGGGGGAGGGTGTCGGATGTACATATGAACTCTAAACGAAAAGTTCTTAACCATATTTTGTTATCTTATTCTTATTCTAATTTGGGGCGATATGTCCTGTACTGACGTCCACCTTGGGGTGTTTTGTGCATTTCCCCCGCCAACTTCTACCCAAGCCACTCCAACACCTTAATATAGCGGAGAAGGACTCTGGGTCGCTAACATAGCTGCTCCAGTGGCGTATGTGGTAAGTATTTCATTGGAGAGAATGGCTTACAAAAACCCGTTTCAACTCAAATTTGTTCAATGGGTTCACAGTTCAACAGTACGTGTTCCACGGTCTCTTCTTCATGGTTTCATACAGCTTCTATATAGAATAATAAATTTTATTTTATTCACTATCGAACATATTCAGGGTTCACTTGTTGAATTGGTCTTCGGTACATTTTATACAACTTATCCCAGAACAATTTTCTCTCCCAAAATGGATTTTCGAAGACTTCAAGTTTTTTCCCGAAGCGTAAGTAAGGCATTTTGTTGCCCTTAACTGGTTGCCATTGAATATGAATCAGCTCATTTTGATGTGGATTAGGATTCCTGTAGAACATATATCCAATTAATTATTCAAGAGCTCACATGTTAAGCCATCGTCGGTCCCGGGTGTTGTCTTAAGATGGCAGTGGTTATACTACGTTGCTTTGTTTGCGGACCTTTCATTCGTGCGAAAGGCCAAAAACTCTGTCATTTTTAAGATATTTTGAATGTTGGTAAGGTATTTGACGAATGGCCACGAGCTACCCAAGTAGAAAATCTTTCACGAATTACCTAACATTGTGTCCCAGCAGCTGTCCTTGTAAGCAAAATCCAAGTTTTGGCTAAGCATGTATACCATCTTCAACTCTTTTATCACCAGCCATCAGGAGACATTGTAATCAAAGGCAATATTTGTGGTATAAAGCAATAAAATATACGGCAACCACATCAAACTTGGCACATTTATGAATAAGCTGGAATTATAATGACCCGCCCACACGTTATTAATATATGGGGCTGTCATAGGACACAAATATACTCGTACTATAAATGATATATATAATTATCTCACGCTAATAAGAAGGAAAAACATGCCAATTGTTTTACGATGTGCAGTGGTAAATCACTCTCACTCTCACGGCACAACCAGGTTGCATTAACGAGAAGCTAACGATGTCTCTGAATGACGAGCGCTTTGTAAAGTTGCGCAGTATGCTGACAGAGTAACTGTAATGGGTATGTGACGATTACCATCAGATGGTCAACTGTTCTCGTTAATGCAACCTGGTTGTGCCATGAGATGCCATAAACTGTCCTTTTGGGGCTACATATACAGTGCTGCTTCGTTGATAAATTATGA
Source organism: Plagodis dolabraria (assembly GCA_963854805.1). NCBI lineage: Eukaryota > Metazoa > Arthropoda > Insecta > Lepidoptera > Geometridae > Plagodis > Plagodis dolabraria. The sequence continues at coordinate 25,634,002 of OY978459.1, forward strand.
ATTAGAAGTTTGCACCCAGCCCAACGTATACCTAACCAGAAATCCTTCCAGTTGCGTTATAGTACTATGATTTGAAAAGTTGATTGAAATAAACTCACCTATATTTCATAAAATTTGTAATGATTTTTGACATTCTTTGCACTGCTACCTCGTCATTTTTATTAGTAACATCATATTTAAGAATCACGTAATTTATCGCATCTGCATGCCCAGCGTAATTGGTATCATCGAAAAATTTTTCGTGTATTCTCAGTTTTCCTTTATATGCAAATTCAATTAAAAATACAACGTCACCATTATTAGAATGAGCTATTGCAGAATTCAGTAGGCCATTTAAAATGAGATGATCGCCAAAATAGTCTAAATAGCCCTTCAAGGTTTTATTCCCTACAGGTTAATGACCAAAGTAGTATGTTTTGACGTTATTAGCTACCTTCACATGAATGTCTTCAGAGTCGAAGATAAGATCAGCTGGTAAGAAATCTTTGAAATTATCATTCATTCGGTCTTTGTAGTTTAGCTCGTAATAATTTGAACTCGACAAAAACAGACCTTCTAAGGTGACGAATATAAACATTATAGGTACTTTATTATAGTTCCGTTTCCTTAAAATATCTTTGGGAGTATTTGTTAGAAACGGGTCAATGTTCAACAATCTTTTTTCAAGGCACGGTAAAAAGCCAAACGTGTTAGTAAGACTTTGAAAATATTCGTAGTTGGCTTTACTTAATATATCTGTTGGGAGAGTCTGGTAAAAGTCAAATAGTTGGTTCAGATTCATGATGTTTTTACTCTTCAATAATTTAGCCATATTCTTGGCAGTTTTTATTGGGCTAATGTCTAATGCCCAGGATGCTAACATTGCTCCAGATTCTACTATGGCTCCTTGAAACAAACCTTTAGCCATTTCGGAAGCGACTAGCAATTCGACTAACGTGCCGCCTGCACTCATTCCGTAGATTGTCACTTGGTTAGGGTCACCACCAAAGTTGCCGATGTTTCTCATTACCCATTTTAGAGCAGCCACATTATCTTTAAGTCCAGCGTTTCCTGGAGCTTCTTCAATGCCTAAGCAGAGAAACCCTAACGCTCCTATTCTGTAGTTTAAAGTCACTGTTATGACATTTTCCTTTATGAATGATTGCATTCCTTTTGTTTGTCCTGACCCTTTCAAAAATAATCCTCCGTGAATGTATACTAATACTGGGAGAGGGCCGTTTAGAATCTTCGTGGGCGTGAAAACATTCACTATAAGGCAATCTTCGTCTCCAATTCCACTTTGTGTCTCTCACTTGGAAGGCTGTTACTTGTGATGTTCCCTCCAAATACGGTACATCTAATTTGGATGGTAATTCCCTCTCACCCATCCAACTAATCCTTTTGTTTCCGATGGAATAGTGGTAATATTTTCCCGCTGAATATTTCCCACTATTTTAAAACGACACATTTAGGAGGAATTATTATTATCCATCCATATTTAGTAGGAATATTTACCTCGAAGGAAATTCTTTCTTGGTTATTTCCTTCCAAAAAAATCCTTTCTTTATGTTCTTCTATTTTAGATGGATTATCCTCTCATTTGTGAAGGCTGTTACTTGTGATGTTCCCTCCAAATATGATACATCTAATTGGGATGGTAATTCCTTACAGCAAACCTGTCTAATCCTTTCATTTTTGATGGAATAGTAGTGCCACTTGATTTCCCACTAGTTGAGAGTGTGAATATTCTTCAATATCGGAGAGTAATTCTGATCTTTCCTTCCGACACTGTTCCGAACGAAAAATTTCTATTACTTTGGGAGAATATTATCCTCTAATTTGGAAGGATGTTCCTTTTGATGTTCCTTCCAAATGTGATACATCTAATTTCAACGATAATTCCTTCTAACCCATCCATATAATCCTTTTGTTTCCGGTGGAATAGTGGTTTATATTTTCCTGCTGAATATTTCCCACTATTTTAAAAGGATTCATTTAGGAGGAATATTAGTATCCATCCATATTTAGTAGGAATCTTTAGCTGGAAGAAATTTCCTTCTTGGTTATTTCCCTCCAAAACAAATCCTTTCTTTATGTTCTTCCGTTTTAGATGGATTAAATCCATTACCTTCTAAATTTCAGAAGGAATTTGGTAGTTTCCCGATTTAAAAGGTAAAGCGAGGAAGGATAAGACGCAATTTTGGAAGGAAACAGTTTTAGAAGGAAATATTCGGAAGGTATACCAGGAATTTTTTCTCAGTGTAGGTATCTGGGGTTTTGGCAGGAAATAGTAGGTATATATATATATTTTTTTATAAATGCCTTACGTAACGATAAAGAAATATATTTTTATTTTTATTTTAGCAATATTGCATGCTCCGTGTCTTAAATTACAAAGTACCATTAAGAGAAAAACTACATGTCTTGTTTTACAATGATAACTGAACACAAAAATTTCCTTGATAATACTTTACCTACATATTCAAACTTTTGCAGAGCGTAACAACATGGAACTATCAGTCATAAAATAGTTGTCAACAGAATATTCAATGGTAAAATCATTGCAAAATGCGTCATCGCAAAATTTGTAATAACATTTAATATTAGATGTCAGGCGAGTAAACTATGCGCATAATATAGCCAACGAATAAATAGACCACCAATCAAAACAAACTACACGTAACAAATAAAATTAGATATTTAACTAAGAGCTTAACGTCATTTATCAAACGAGTTTCACAGTAAAACTTTATCCTCGAAACAAATTGAACGAATCGCGAGCTTAATTTAACGTAAGAATTAATTACCGAGTATCTTCAACGGAGAGGCCGAAGTTAAAATTAAGAAATTTACTGAAACAACGTACCTAGATTTAAAATTAATGTGGAGAATTTGAGGTTAAAGCGGGAAAAAGTACATTATTATATGACAGTGCCAATTGGAAGAGGCATTGCTTCCAATTTGAACTACCACTGTGGTGGCGGTTAGTCATACTTTATATTTATCTTTTCGTTCTTGTTGAATAAAAGCGATGTCTAATAAAGTAAAAAATATATATGACATGACCAGACATTAATTGTATCATATAAAAATATCATGATATATGGTCATGTGTTATATGATATGTAAGATGTGATTTTTGAAAGGATCTATATGATATGATACATGACATATACCACATATCACGTGTGACGTGAGATGTAAGACAGGGAAGTAATAACAGTCTGGTAGTTTATTATTTTCGGAGCCATACAGAATACACTTTTACCCATAAGAATAGTCTTAGACTCTCTTAAACAAAGAGTTTATTTGTAACATCACGCGTTGTAAAATAGCGAAGGTTGATTTTACAAATAGTACAACTTCATAGATATACATGCATGGTAACACTGATTACCCCCAATAGATACCACATTACAAGATATTTATTCGGATCCGAGATCACCGAAGTTAGAGGTAGGTGCGGGTTCCGGCGACTAAAACAAAAGCGCTCTCATTGGCATTATTTCAAGGTCGCGCTAGTTATTATACCAAGCCGACACTCATCGTAGGGATGGGCTGAGTCGTAGGAACATATTATACTTGCGATAATTACGTTTGAATCTTGTCGATAAAAATACTATTTATATTTTTACCTACAATCCATTGAACAATCAAGGTAGTTTTCGTTCTTAATTAAAAACTATTAGTTTTAATAATATTGGAGGCATTGCATTTTCAGCAAAAACCTACTTGTTGACTTAGGTGCCTATATACCTAAGTATATATAAAAAATTTAAAAGTGATTTAAAACTTGTTCGAAAATTAAAGAACAGTCAGATTATTTACATATAAGATATAAAGAGAAATGTTATAGTTAATTGCATACCATTATTTACTCTCTGTAAAAATACTCCATTGTACTTAAAGGAGTATTTTACTGAAAGTTAAAAAAAAGTTTTTTATCTTTGATAACAAACATTACTATTTTATAATTTATATACTCGTAGAACAAGATTATCTGACTTATTAATTAAATCTTCTTTGTTTTTTTTTGGTATATTGAACTCCAAGATAACTTTTCATACCATTTTACTGTACATGGAGAAATTTTATCTTATTTTGTTAACTTAAAACAAATTTTCACTGGCGCTTTTTGGTATTTTCCCTAAGTTGCCTCTTTCAACACCCACGGTAAGATATGGGGGACTGGCATTCTAACCCTGCTTCCCACGGGAAGGCTCCATTTTCAGATGTACGAAACGAAAAGAAAGTGTTTAATCACCAATTCTTTTATTCACTATCAAAACATATCAGGATTCACTTGTTGAAGTGGTCTTCGGTACATTCCATTCAAATTATCCCAGAAGAGTTTTCTCTCCTAAAACGGATTTTCAAAGACTTCAAGTTCTTTCCCGAAGCGTAAGTAAGGCATTTTGTTGTGCTGAACTGGTGGCCATTGAATTGGAATCAGCTCGTATTGATGTGGACTTGGATTCCTGTAGGACATATATACAATTAATTATTCAGGAGCCGTCATCAGACCCGGTTGTAGCCTTAAGATGACATTCGTTATGCTAAGTTTGAGGCGCGGACGGCTTAAAAACTCCGACATTTTGCATGTTGGTAAGGTCAATCGCAGGTGAATGTCCGCGAGCTATCCAAGTAGAAATTCTATTACCGATTACCTAACATTATGCTCCTGCAGCTGTCCTTGTTAGCAAGTTTTGCAATAATATATGCCACAACCACCACAAACTTGGCACATTCAAGAATAAACTGAAGCTATCAAGACCCCCCCATACGGTAAATATAATATTTGGGGCTGTTGTGCGAAACAACGCGTACTCTATAGGGTATTTATAAATATCTCGCAATACTAAGAAGAAAAAAGTTAATTATGGGCACTGAAAATATGGGTAAAACACTCGCCTTATGGTAATCGTCAAGCATACTCCATTTGCTCTGTCAGCATTCTGCGTAACATTACAAAGCGCTCGCCATTCTGAGACATCATTGGCTTCTTGTTAATACAATCTGGTAGTGTCGTATATCAACATTAACTCCAATAACTGCTAAGTATCTGTAATTTATCTTATATCTGTGACCTTGCTGGCTATCCTATCATTTAAATATAAACAGCGTTTCTTGGTGGATAAATTATAGACAAGAAGATTGTACACATTCCAATCCTATATCCCTGACAAGAAATCCTTCCACTTCTGCAATTTTAAAGAACGATGACACTATAAAGTAAATAAAAATAATAAACCCACCCATATTTCATAAAATTTGTTATGATTTTTGACATCCTTTGCACTGCTACCTCATCATTTTTATCTATAAGACGATTGTTAAGAATCGCGTATTTGATCGCATCTCCATGGCCAGCGTTATTGATACCATCAAAAAAAATTGCGTGACCTCCCAGTTTTCCTTTATACGCAAACTCCATTAAAAACACAACATCGTCATTGTCAGAATGAGCGATAACAGAATTCAGCAGGCCGTTTAAGATGAGGTGATCGCCAAAATAGTCAAAATATCCCTTCAAGGTTTTATTCCCTATAGGTTCATGGCCGAAGTAGTATGTTTTTACGTTATTAGCTACCTTGATCCGATTGTCTTCAGAATCGAAAATAAGATCTGCTGGTAAGAAATCTTTGAAGTTATCATTCATTCTATCTTTGTAGTTTAACTCGTAATAATTTGAACTTGTCAAAAACAGGCATTCTAAATTGGCAGATATAAATATCATTGGTACTTTATTATAGTTCCGTTTCCTTAAAATATCTTTGGGAGTATTTGTTAGAAACGGGTCAATATTCAACAATTTCTTTTCAAGACATGGCACAAAGCCAAACGAGCCGTCAATATGATTCTGATAATATTCGTAGTTGGCTTTACTCAATATATCTGCTGGTAGTGTCTGGTAATAGTCGAATAGTTGGTTTAAATTCGTAATATATTTAGCCTTCAATGATTTAGCCAGATCCTTGGCAGTTTTTATTGGGTAAGCGTCTAATGACCAGACTGCTAACGCTGCTCCAGATTCTACTATGGCTCCTTGAAACAAACCATAAGCCATTTCGGAGAAGATTAGCATTTCAACTGACGTGCCGCCTGCACTCATTCCATAGATTGTCACTTGGTTAGGGTCACCACCAAACTTGTCGATGTTTTTCTTAACCCATTTTAGAGCAGCCACTAGATCCATACATCCATACTCAAACAACATTTTCCAAGTCGAGCCAAAAATGTTTGCGTCCTGTTACTTTTCCTGGAATAAGTCACTGTAAGGTGACATTTAAAAATTAATGAATATTTATGTCTTGAAGAATAATTGATTTTACAGGTGGCGTTTTGTATATACGCATGTTTTCCGTGTTTGATACTAGCTGCTGTTCGTGATTTGACTCGTTAACATATCGTTATTTAGTTTTTATTTATAAAAAAACTACACTCTTTTGCAAAAAAAAACGGGCACTCAAGGAAATTTACGTTCTAAGTTAATTAAATGAAATTTCATTTAATTAACTAAAATCGATTTTAGTTAATTAAATGAAATTTATTTCTTTGACGTAGTCTGTATTCTTATAATCGTGTAAATTAATGCGCGTGAAGTGAATTCGAGCAATTAAAAGAAAAAAACGATGGATTCTTTAAAATCGATGTACACGCCCAAACAATAAGAAGTGGTCGGCAATAAAGACAAGTTTTTTTTTACTTTGTCAATTAAATAAAGTTACAAATGTAAAAACCTAATAACGAGTGTGACCTCCTCTTGCCAAAATCACAGCTGAAATCCTTCTGGGCATGCTTTCCACGATGTTTTTAATAACGTTTTGAGGAATACGTTCCCACTCTTCTGCAATTACTCTTTTTAGCTCCCTGATGTTTTGTGGAGCAGGTTGCACTGATCTTACCCGTCTCTTTAGAACATCCCACATATGCTCAATTAGATTGAGGTCAGGACTTCGAGCTGGTCAATCTAAACGATGGATCCCAACTTCTTGCATGTACGCTTCCACGTCGCCAGAACGATGCGGGCGAGCATTATCGTGCATAAAAATGGAATCTTCCCCAAGTGCTGTCAATGTGGGTTGTGCATATGGAATTAGGACTTCCATTATGTACCGGTGTGCATTTAATGTTCAATTTTCTATGAAAACTAACTCCGTACGCTCCGTCGAATTAATTGCTGCCCAAAACATAACGGAGCCTCCGCCATAAGGAGTGATTTCTTCGAAACACACTTCCGCATAGCGTTCCCGTGGTCTTCGCAGCACTCCCCGGCGTCGGTCCTCTCCTCACAAAGAGATTCTAGCTTCATCAGAAAACAATACTTTATTCCAGTCCTCCAGAGTACATGAAGCACAGTTCCGAGCAAACTAAAGTCGAGCAACACGGTGCTCACGGAGTAATTTAGGGCCCCGAGTCGGGCGGTAACTCTTGATATTGGCAGCCAAAAGCCTCCTCCTGACCGTCCACAAGCTAACTTCTACTCCTCTTACTTCTTCAAGGCTCTTCTTCAGGTCCACACTTGACGCCTTACGATTACGCAACGCTGACTCACCAAAAAGCGGTCATCTCTTGGTTCTGTGCATCGTTTTCTTTCCAAACCGGGTCTTCTTTTGACCGAACCAGTCTCTTGATACCGTTGCCAAGTCCTCTGGACAGTTGAACGCCTCACATTTAGCTGCTGAGACACGTAAGTTTGCGAACAACCTTCTTCAAGGAGGGCTATAATTTTAACGGCCCTTATCGCTCTATCACTCATATCAAAAAGTGGTATTTAATGTAAAAAGAAAGATTAAATTGTTTAATTTGCAGAAAATATCCAAAAAGTTCTAAAATATCAGTTATCAGTTAAAAATCGTTTCAGCAATTCGCGCCATTAGTAAAGCAATTTTAGATTAATCCACAATAATCATTATTTTTCTTTTAATAATTTTAAATTTGGAACGTAAAGAATCATGCCAGGTTGCTTAAAAAAACATGCCAATACATCGTCAAATTAACAAAACCTATTTCTTGTTCTTCTTCATTAAAGTAGAGAAAAAAATCTAAAGTGCCCGTTTTTTTTGCAAAAGAGTTTATATCTCCTATCTAGTGTATCAGCCGTAACGTCAACTTTATATATATAATTATAATGTGTTACTAGCGACTGTCTGTGTTTTCTTCAGCATAAAATTAAATTACCGTTGGAAACTGGATAGTTAGCAGGTACCATACCCGAATTTAGATAGAACCATCATAAAACCGTCTAATGTGCACGCGCTACTTGAAATCTTAATTACAATCCCTGCATTTAAATATTCATGAGTAAAAAACCTAAAAATTATGATTTTGAAATATCATTATCATTCCCTATCTTTAGCAATGATAATCCAGTCTCTTCCTGCTTTGGAAGTAACCTCGTCCTGCCACCGGACGCCCGGGCGACCTCTGCTTCTCAAACCATGCGAGCCTTTCTATTTCTAGATGTTAACTGTCCATCGATTGTCACCGTATCTCCCAACAGGTCATCTCCGTGTGAGACTTTGAAAGAAGTGTAGAGCATACTTTACCTTGGTTATTTTCCTAATTTGTATTTTTCTTACCATATCTCTCAGCTATATATTTAAACAACCCTTTTCCTTTGCCCTCTGAGTTGTCTGTATTTTGTGCCTTGCCTTGTGGTCATAAATCCAAGTCTGGCAGCCATAAGTTAGACAATGTAAAATTGTTGTATCTAAATTTATCCTTTTCATCAGGTACATATAACATACTAACCGTTAATAACGAAAAAACGCAGTTTACCTGCATGGTTAAAATTATTAATAACCAGCTTTACATTTATACTCTGGACACACTAGACATTTTTCATAGTGTCCGTGCTGCGTACGAGCACGCACACGTGCAAACCGCGTTTGTAACCGCTCTACGAAGTCATACTACTTAGCTGGTTTTACAATAATATTGTTTCCATGATTGTACTCTACCCACACATTCAAACTTTTAATGCAAAGCGTGACCACATGGAACTAAAATGTATATAAATGACTAAACTCCGTTTGTAACTAAAGTGCCACGCGTGTTCTATACATAAAATAACTGTCAAAAGAATATGTTATACCAAAATCATTGCCAAGATTAAAATATGAACATTAAAAAGATGTCCACAAGAGTAAACTATACATATAATATAGCTGTATAAACATACTACACACGTCCTCGAGAGGAGCAGATTGGGTAAAAAAATAAAACTCCGATCTGTTTCTATTAGTACACAACATTTATTTACATACAAAAGTCTAATGTTCGCGGAGAATCTAGTCACCGTGATTCAGCCAAGAAAACCAAACCATGAAATGGTTTGCAAAATGTTGTGGTATTGATTATATTTTAACCCAGATGACATTTCTTATAAGGTTGATTGAATGAGTTATATAATAAACAAATAGAATACGTTACAAATCAATTTAAAAGCTAAAAGTAATAGATTAAACGAGTTTCACAGTAAAACTTTATCCTCCAAACAAATTGAACAAATCAGTAAGAATTAATTACCGGGTATCTTCAAAGGAGAAGCCAAAGTTAAAACTGAGTACGTTACTGAAATAAAGTAGTAAAAAAAATATAGGATATGACACGACATTACATATTAAATCATATAAAATATGTGTTGCGGCACATTAATGCTTTTAATTTAAAAAAAATCAAAATCAAAATCACACCGCATTATCAATCAATCATTAATAATCAGCTGAGAAAGAGATAATAGGCTAGCTTATAAGTAAAAAATGTCTAACCCAAGCTCTTTTGTTCTACTGCGATTAAACGTAAAGCTGAAGTATGGAAAACTAGCCAACGCTTCTGCTCCCGATAGATACGAATATGGTATTACAATATTCAAATGCATGAATAGGTTCTTCTGGGCAAACAACATTGACCTGTCGTCACTTGCCAGCAGCTTTGACTGCAGTCATTTGACTGCTTCAAATCAAATAAAAAAGGCTTCATATCGATTATATATAAAAAATATGATCAAGGTAACTCCTAAAACCTGGTGAAAATGGGCTGTGACTATTAGAAACGCAAGTAAAATTTTATGACTTCTGTTTTTATCGGATTTCATTATCATTATCACATGAACCGGAACGTACACTGGTAAACAATCTCCCCAATTGGGGGTTTTGCCACAATCGTCATGTTTAGCAGGCGTTTAAGGGATCGCAGTCGAAGTTGTTAGCTCTTCAAAAGGCGCTTCTTCCGATCTTCTGGTATTTTTCCCTTAGTTGCCGCTTACAACTCACGGGAATAAATGGGGGAGTGTCATTTTAACCTGGCACCCCACGGGAAGGCTCCATTATCGGATGTACTAATGAACTCTAAAATGAATAAGCTGGAATTATAATGACCCGCCCACACGTTATTAATATTTGGGGCTGTCATAGGACACAAATATACTCGTACTATAAATGATATATATAATTATCTCACGCTAATAAGAAGGAAAAACATGCCAATTGTTTTACGATGTGCAGTGATGAGAGGGGTAAATCGAGGGGTAAATCGGGTGACGAGAAGCTAACGAAGTCTCAGAATGACGAGCGCTTTGTAAAGTTGCGCAGTATGCTGACAGAGTAACTGTAATGGGTATGTGACGATTACCATCAGATGGTCAACTGATTCTCGTTAATGCAACCTGGTTGTGCCATAAGATAACATAAACTGTCCTTTTGGGGCTACATATACAGTGCTGCTTCGTTGATAAATTATGAATTAGAAGTTTGCACCCAGCCAAACGTATACCTAACTAGAAATCCTTCCAGTTGCGTTATAGTACTATAAATTAAAAAGTTAATTGAAATGAACTCACCTATATTTCATAAAATTTGTTATGATTTTTGACATTCTTTGCACTGCTACCTCGTCATTTTTATTAGTAACATCATATTTAAGAATCACGTAATTTATCGCATCTGCATGCCCAGCGTAATTGATATCATCGAAAAATTTTTCGTGTACTCCCAGTTTTCCTTTATATGCAAATTCCATTAAAAATACAACGTCACCATTATTAGAATGAGCTATTGCAGAATTCAGTAGGCCATTTAAGATGAGATGATCGCCAAAATAGTCTAAATAGCCCTTCAAGGTTTTATTCCCTACAGGTTCATGACCAAAGTAGTATGTTTTGACGTTATTAGCTACCTTCACATGAATGTCTTCAGAGTCGAAGATAAGATCAGCTGGTAAGAAATCTTTGAAATTATCATTCATTCGGTCTTTGTAGTTTAGCTTGTAATAATTTGAACTCGACAAAAACAGACCTTCTAAGGTGACGAATATAAACATTATGGGTACTTTATTATAGTTCCGTTTCCTTAAAATATCTTTGGGAGTATTTGTTAGAAACGGGTCAATGTTCAACAATCTCTTTTCAAGGCACGGTAAAAAGCCAAACGTGTTAGTAAGACTTTTAAAATATCCGTAGTTGGCTTTACTTAATATATCTGCTGGGAGAGTCTGGTAAAAGTCAAATACTTGGTTTAAATTCGTGATGTTTTTAGCCTTCAACAATTTAGCCATATCCTTGGCAGTTTTTATTGGACTAATGTCTAATGCCCAGGATGCTAACATTGCTCCAGATTCTACTATGGCTCCTTGAAACAAACCTTTAGCCATTTCGGAAGCGACTAGCAATTCGACTAACGTGCCGCCTGCACTCATTCCGTAGATTGTCACTTGGTTAGGGTCACCACCAAAGTTGCCGATGTTTCTCATTACCCATTTTAGAGCAACTACATTATCTTTAAGTCCAGCGTTTCCGGGAGCTTCTTCAATGCCTAAGCAGAGAAACCCTAACGCTCCTATTCTGTAGTTCAAAGTCACTGTTATGACATTTTCCTTTATGAGTGGTTGCATTCCTTTTGTTAGTCCTGTCCCTATCAAAAATAATCCTCCGTGAATGTATACATATACTGGAAGAGGGCCGTTTAGAATCTTTGTGGGCGTGAAAACATTCACTATAAGGCAATCTTCGTCTCCAATTCCCTTTTGTGGACATATTACAGTATGGTTCGCAATGAATACGTTTTCCCAAGGTTTCGGAGGAGCTGGTGCCTGCAAAAATAAGACTTGAACATTTTACATTTAATTGTATTTAAATGAATAATTATAATATAGTAATTATATCCACCCTTGGCGGCAAGAGCTAATGAGCAAATTAATCTAGGCGCATCATATATAATATAAATTGAATTTTATTCATAAACCCGCAGACAAAATACAAATCTTTCCTCTTCAGAATATTGTTTATTGAATTGGTTATGAACTACTAAATTCTTAAACTGAAAAACACTAACGCAACGTCCTACGTAGGCGATTCAAAGCGAACGCGATTGCGAAGCAATTCAATGCGGTGACACGCGAATTCAATACGATGCGGAACGACGCGGCGGCTTTGTCCTACATGCGCGCGAATTGTACCGCGGCCGCCGCGCCGCGCCGCGCCTTCGATCAGTGAGCACTGTATTGTCATAGGCGGACGCAAGCAAATAATATTGAAAATTCATTTATTATATATCTAATATTCAAAAAGTATGTACGACTGAGAAGTGAAACTAATATTGTGTACTTATAAAGGCATATTTATGGGGAATTTCACAATTTGTATAAAGAATTACGGACTCAAACTCTCTTATTCAAGAAATATTATCGAATTTTTAATAATATAGGACGTTTTTAGATAGAATTAATTAAAATTTCTACTTCCGACATTTTTTCAACGATGGTACCGCAGTCCGCAACCTGTCCGTCCGAAAATATCAAACCGATTGTTCGCGTTCCTTCGTTTCGCGCCGCACCGCACCGCACCATACGTTTTCGCGCCGCGCCGCGCCGCTTCGCGTTCGCGTCAAGATCGCTCAAGCAAGACGCCGCGTAAATGTATATTAGTTATTTCATGGTGGTAGAGAATTTTGAGAATCTCTCCTTGGAAGCTACCATGATATAGTAGAAAATATATCACCCAGCATCTCACGTCCAGCAGTTGTTCTTTAAAGCCAATTAATATTCTTTGTAGTTTAGACCTTTTTATCATATTCAACCATCGACCAATTCATCTATTGATTGCAGTCAAATGCTACCTTATCATCAATACTAACAAAGAGGGCTCTGCCTAGCAAGGTTTTAACTGTCATTTTATACTCACCTTAAATCGAAGATTTCCGACAGGTGGTGCTGCGTAAGGTATACCCAAAAATGCAAAATAATCTGCATCTTCAGCCAAATAACCTCTCACTGTGCCAGTATCAATATTTAAATCTTTATAATACACATTACCAAATAGTTCTTTTGATAATACGTCATACAACGCCAGTAAAAAACAAGATAACACAATTAGAATCCACATGGCACTGAATAAATCTGTTTTTATTAAAATTTTACTAATTTAGTATAACTCAATAATTAATTAAACTAAGGTAAGTTGACACAAATTAAAAGATTATTTTTAGCCGATTTATCTAACGGTTGTTTACTTCGAGAAGGCGTCTCGATCAATGAAGCGACTCTGAAAGTCGCGAAGCGGTCGAAATGCCTGCTCGACGTAAACAACCATAGGTTAAATCGGCTAAAACTAATCTTCTAATTAGTATTACTCAAAGAATATTTTTCAAGTCGAGCAAAAAACTGTTTGCGTGGTGTTCCTTTAGCTGGGATAAATCACTGCTAGCTGAAATTTTTAAAACTTAAATAAGTAAGTATGTCTTGCAGAATAATTGATTTCATAGTTGATTGTGTGGCGTTTTGTAGATACACTTTGTTTTCATGTGTATGATACTAGCTGCTATTCGCGTTCGCGACTTTACTCGTTTAAATTTAGTTATTTAGTTTCCGTATATAAGGGAATTTTAACAGACAGAAAGACAGTTACTTTCGCATTTATAATAGTAAGTACTGATGTAGAGACTGTCTGTTGGGTGCCGGGCTAGTATGTCCCCCCCAGCCACTGCTTCTTTGAGTATCGTAAGGGGTGACTAAAAAAGTAACATACTGGAAGGTGGGCAGCAGCTCTGAGGAACTGATATCTTAAAACTGCGATCCACAAGATGCCTGCCAAGGGTGGGGATTATGACAAATTTCCTCCTTAATGGTGGAGCTTGTGTTCAGCAGTGGACAATCTGGTTGATACAGTATTGCCTGTGCTTTCTTCTGCATGATATTAAATTAGTTTCGGAAACTGCACGGTGTTACCAGTACCACCCGCGGCTTTAAATACAACCAGTTGTGTATGCATTGCTTGAAATCGAAATTACGTTGGCAGCATTTTAATATTCATCAGTAAAAAACATTAAACGATATTGGTAAACGAGAACAGTTATTTAATAAAGTAAAAACAAATCTATACATATAATAAAACTATAATAGGCCCAAGTCTGTACATGGCAGATGTATTAGATCTGTAGTCCTGACAACACGGACTAACCACCCTGTGGACTGCTAACTTCAGAGCTATGTATTCCGCAACACGTATGCTATTTGAAGGATACTTAGACGGCACGCCTATAAAAGCGTTCTCAGTTGCGACCGTGCAATTGCCACGTCAACGTGTAATAAAATAAAAACAAAAAATTCCCTCCTACGCAATTTAATGGTGTGGGAAGAATTCCTCGACGTTGAGTTATAAAAAAGACAATATTACTTTACACTAGTAAGTAAATTATGAGAAGATATATCAATTTATATATAATTTTGTGCAGAATTTGTGCCGAAGGCAAGTTGGTCCTAGTTTGCGACGCGCCAATTGTCTATTTCGTTCTAGCTCGAGTTTTTGATATAGTTTTGTCTCGCTCTTGTAAATCTTAGTGATGAGGTGTAAATCGGTAGCATTAGTGGCGATTATAATATGCTATCGTTTATATTGTAATATCGTTGTGGGGTTAATTTTTGGGATTATTTTACTGTACATTATTATCAACTTAATATAGTTTCCGGCAAGCTTACAATAATGGAATGGTTAAATATACAAAGCCAATAATTCTATGGGAGTGAGTTGGTATTTTACCGGATTTATTTATAATTTTTGTAGATTTATGACTATTTAGTATTTATTACGTAAAATTTCGTGAATGTTGGGACGTTTTAGTGGTTGTTAGAACTCGCCTCCAAAATCTGTATGGGTGAATCTGTCTGTACCTGTATCGGTGGTGGGGTATTTAGCAAAATCTGACCTAGCTAGGTAATAGCTATTAACCTAGCTAGCACTTACCACCTTAAACTAAGAACCTAATTAGAGTAAGGTATAAGCTTATTGTATTTCTATCATATGAGGTAAAAGGTCATATAGGTCATACCTATATGACCCTCATACCATTAGGACAAACAAGCATTTGTTTAAATTAGCGGCAAACTCGAAAGCAAATTCGCTTTTTATGCACACAGCTTGCTGATCGAGCTTATACATCACTGAGAAAGAGCGGAATTATCTGATTTTCTAGTTATTGATTACTTACACATATATGGCACATTTTCATTACACACAGTACTTACATTGGTCAAAAGGAACGCTTATTATAATTGAATGCAAGAAATTGCATGTAATATAGTTTTATATTGTAATCGTATTGCACCCGATATACAGGTTATTATCGATTATTATAACGGTCAGCGTCCCATCCCTAGTAGTTCACATGTTATGATTTATTGCTTTGTGCGGACCAATCATGAAGCATCGCTGCCTCCCGCGCGTCGCAAAAAGTTTCGGAATTGTTTTCACTCAGATAATTGTCCGTGCGCAGTCCACAGGGTGGTAAGTCCGTGCCTGACAAGGAACCCTTATAGTTTCGTCATGTCCTTCTGTCTGTCCGTCTGTCTGAGGTTTTGCTAAGAGACCGTTAGTGCTAGAAAACTGAAATTTAATACGGTTACGTAAATCAACCACGCCGACAAAGTGGTAAAATAAAATTTTGAAATTTTTTTTTTTTAGTGTAGCTCCCATGCATGTGAAGTGGGGATGAAATTTTTTTTGTCGTCTAACCCGTCGTGTATAGTATCGTTGAATAGGTATTTTAAAATTATTTAGAGGTTGCTTAGACTGTTTTTCGAGTCAATGCTCCACTTACGAAATATTAAGCTTTAAAGTGCAAATTTTTGTTCCAGCAGGGCGTCCCCCCCCCCCCCCTCTAAAAGCTAAACTGCTAGATTGAAAAATCTAAAAAAATTCTTGACGATAGATGCAGTTCATGAACTTTAAAGGAAAAGTATAGCGGTTTAGATAACTTTATTGGTTTAGCAGTAATAATCGTTGAATTTGGGTGTTGGATAAATTTGTACCAAATATAAAATCCTAAGAATAAATCCTTTTAGTGACTAAAATGAAGTAGATGGTTATTTTTCTAGGGTAAATACTCGCATTGAAAATGTAACCTTAAATAAAAAAACCTAAAACTACAACTATGCCCTATTTCATATCACTAGGTGGACTGACGATATCGTGAAAGTCGCGGGTAGCCAATGGCTACAAGTGGCTAATAGCCGTTCTTTGTGGTGATCTATGGGGGAGGATTTGTTCAGCAGTGGACGGAAGTCTTCCGGCTGATGATAATGATGATGCTGATGATGATTCTAATGATGATGATGTTATACATTATAGACTAGCTTTCCAGCCGCGGCTCCACCCACGCGTATTGCGGTTATTGCGCAAAACTATTTACCTCTTTTTGCGCAGTTGGATAAAAACTATCCTTTGTCCTTTCTCGGGTCTCAAACTATTTCCATTAGTATAGATATAGATATGACAGTACAAGAATTCGAATTATATAGGTATAAAGTAATTTTTGGACCTCATTTTCGCCGTACACTAGAAGTGTTTGCTGTCTGTACCTGTCGTACCAAGGTCGTCATTCACCTCATTTCACACATCAACAATTTGCTAATTGTAGTGCTCTTCAATAGTGTAAATTTTTTCATCGGTAAAGAGGATATTTTAGTGCCATTCAATTGCGTATCGCAACGGCAGGCACTCTATTTAATTTTAAAGATTGATTTAGGGCATGTACCTACTGTATATCGACGATAAGCACCGAGCTTCAGGTGTTGTTTTATAATACGTGACATTTTCCTAGCGGGTTTCTTCATTTCTCGCAATAAGATAATTATTGAGATATCATAATATTTTTTTTTACTTCCTAATGGGATTTCGACCAATTCTGGCTTTATCAGCATTAATTTGTAGTTATAAGACACGCGGCTGCCCTGATCTTTTATGGTGTTCGATAGAGGAAGTATTGTTGTATCTGTTGATATTACGATATACGAACACACCTACGGCTGATACCAAGCTTTAGAAATGTCTGGAATATGACTGACGCGACGGCTCAATACTTTAGTTTACCCTTCTTTGCACAAGGCGAATACTCCTTTCCTATTTCTTAAACACCTCATTTCATATTGTTATTTGATAATTAACACGAAATAATACATGAAATGGCGCGAAATCGAAAGAAAATTTTAAAGTAATAAACGCGTTCCAAATTCTAAATAATTCTAAAGCTGAAAGTTTTTATGTTACAGTATTTATGGCCAGACTGCCCATTTATAAGCTTACTTGCATATATCGGTGTATACTGTTTATTTTTCTTTCATATATATATATATATATATATATATAAATCAACTATTTTATAATAGAATAATTATTTATGATAAAGCAAACGGATTCTGAATCGCGCTATCGTTAGGTTTTCATTCGAGTCTCTACCTATAGAATTCACAAATAAACGAATTTTGTTTAATTTTCGAATTACAATTGAAATAATAACTTGGCGGCAATCGCACTCTTATTTCTTAGATTTAGCAGGAAGAAAGTGGAGGAGAATAATTCTATATTATGATAACGGGCTTCTACGGAACCCTACATTGTGCGTGGCTTGACACGCATTTGACCGTTTTTTAAACTTTGAGTGCACTCTGTAGCCGATACTGATGCCAAAACTGTATTTACTTTTATTTTTGAATATCTGTCTGTCTATCTGTATCCCGGCCGCGCATCACTTAAAAACTACTGAATGGATTTCAATGAAACTTGACATGATTTGAGTTCATACTACGAGGTAGGGTACTTTATACTTTTTATCCCAAAACTCAGCACGGTTTCCTTGGGAGAGGGAATGGAAGTCAAAATTTACACTTAGTTGCAATTTATTAACGCGTGGTCTCATTTCATACAATCTTTTTTTGTTTGATACGTTAAGGATTATCCCGTGTATATTTAAAAGTAATCGGGTTCGCAGTTCAGAAGTTATAGAAATGACAACCTAAATATATTTGACGTTTACGATTAGTCGATTTAGTTGTGGGTAAAATTACAACACTTCAAAATCAACTTTATTGATAATTTTTGCATCAGAAACAAAACCATAATATAATACTTAAGGGTATATTTTAGACGAACGCGCCCCATACAAACGTAGCTCCAATCTCATTTTAAGAATAGCGAATAAAACTCAATGATATTTTGCTTACGTCATCACGATCCAAATATCTAGGTTTGTCGTGCATCAGATTTTCATTAAATTATACAGTTTTGAAATTACACTGGCTCAAAAACTCGTAATTTGAGATAAAAGAAGGACTCAACTTTAAGCACCTCTTTCAAGAAAACTAATCATGTTTTAAAGATTTCTATTGCACCACAAACATGGGAAATATAATGAGCTTATTCTACAATGGGAAGTTATTTATATATGTGTAGCATATTTTTTGAATAAATCTGGAGTTACGAAATACAACAATTACGCTCAAATAACGCGTTCAAACTCCTAAAAATGAATGCTGTCTCACCTATCAATCGCGGGGCATGGTGAGGCGCGAGAGGCGGGAGACACGCGAGGCCAGTCTGTGCCCGGGCGGGAATCACGCGCCGAAAATTAGTTAAAAAGTATATGCACCTACCTAAGTATTTCATAAACTGTACGTGTATATAAATAAAACAAATTACCTGTCTGAAGTTTTATTTTGTCTAATGTTTCTAAACTCTTTATAACTTCTTATGGAAGCTAAAATATACCAATAAAATAGACATGTCTATTATTATAATAACATAATAAATGCGACATAGCAGTGATATTGTAATTGCACAAGTCATATTGAAGCAACAATGATGGCCGAGCGGTAATAGTTATGGTCTGCCGTGCCGCAAGTCCCTGGTTCATCGCCACCGCTGCTTGAGTTTGACCACATGGTGGAAGGGCATTTTGCCATGGCACACCTGGCTAGCTCCACCCTCAAATTTACCTATATAAACCTCAGATTTACTTATTTTTCTCCAGAGTTCTACCATATTGGGAAAAGTTATTTATACTGATATTATGCTGTTTACTTCCGCAATACACTACATAAATTTTGGATCCCAATTCCATGGAATCTAGAAACTAAAACCATTTTACGTAATATCCGGATTTTCTGTCGTCAGGGTTGTCAAGCTATTAAATAAATAAAAAATCCGGATCTATTTTGACTTTGCCAAAACAAGTATCTACCTAATAGCAATTTGTTGACATAGAAACAGTACTTTGGATCATCTGATGTAAGACCAAGGGATGGTTAGCAGCAGGTATACTCTGATAATTGATTAAGTTATATATCTGATTACATACATGGATATACAAAAGTCATTTAGAGCAATCAAATGTATCATGGTAATATTGTAGTACATGACACGCAAACAATAGTTACACAATAATAGTAACATAAGCTGGAAGTACTCCACACGGTCAAGGCGGTAATAATTTTTAATGATTAAAACTTCGATTAATGGCTACAACTTCGAATGAATTCATATCATGTTCCGAATTTCAAAGAATATCGATAATTTCGTGAAAATAACCTGCCATGTTAACTTGGATTTGTACCTGGTATGTCATTTGTATCATATTTTCTACAAACAAGCAAGTAAATAATTAATTCTGAAGAGCGCGTAACGCGTTATTTCAGAAGTAGGTTGCGAGTAAAATGGTGGCCTGTTTTGTCTTTGTGACTACGTAGCCCTAAAAATAGTATAAACGGTAAATTTTATTTTATTATATTGTTTTTAGGACTTGTTCCTGATAGTTTATTTAGATTAGACTGCAACGTTACTGAAAAAAAAAACTACGTAGCTTCTATAAGTTAAAACGTCTATATGGGATCAAGAAACATCTTTCAGAAGAGATCAGATTCAACTGTGTAACTTATTGGTATTATCTCCCTTTTATGGCCCTAAACGTTTTACTATTTTAAGCAGATTTAACTTACGGTTTTTTACGTCGAGGCTTCATAAAGGACTATATCCACTCATTCAAAGTCAAAGTCAAAGTCAAAATCATTTATTCAATTTAGGCGTCTACGACGCTCTTATGAAGGTCAATTACAAATTTTAATATTGAAATATACTACATTGTACTGCCACGTTCAGCAAACAAAAGTTATAGAGCCACTGCGAGAAGAACGGGCAAGAAACTCGGGGCCATTCTTTTAAACGTTTTTTAAAAATGTGTTAAGTACATACTATATAATAAAATTATTACAATACTTTATTTACATTACGTAGGTGTTGGGCGCTAGCTTGGCAGAGGCGAACCAGTCCAGGCATTTTTGTCGTTTAAGTAATCACAAACTGTGTAGTAAGATTTCTTTATCAAAATATTCTTCACATGCAACTTGAATTTTCTTTCTGTGAGCGTTGTAATATGTTTGGGCAATTTATTATAAAACCGCACACAATTTCCTAAGAAGGACCTTCTATTTGTCTTTGCTAATCTAAAACCTGGCACCGCTATTTTATCTTTATTCCTAGTGTTATAATCGTGAGTGTCACTGTTTGATTTAAATTTGCTCAAATTTTTACGAACATACATAATATTTTCAAATATATACAGACTTGGTAAAGTTAAAATATCAATTTCTTTAAAAATATCTCTCAGGGATTCCCTAGGATCCATTTCATATATGGCTCGAATTGCACGCTTTTGTAAGATAAAGATTGTCTCTATCTCAGCAGCAGCTCCCCACAGCAATATACCATAAGACATAATACTGTGGAAGTACGCGAAATAAACGAGCCTAGCAGTAGCTACGTCTGTTAGCTGTCTTATCTTACGAACTGCATATGCAGCAGAACTAAGTCTTCCAGATAGATCATGTATATGTGGATTCCACTGTAAAGTTGAATCCATTTTAATTCCCCGGAAGACTGTCGCATTGTCAAAAGAGAGTTTTTCTAGGCCAAGCTTAATGTTTGGTTCAACATAAGTAACATTTGGTAAAGAAAACATTAAACATTTGGTCTTTTTTGAATTTAAGAGAAGATTATTAGCCGCGAACCACTTAGAGATCATAGATAACACATTATTTACATGAATAAGTTCACTATCCCTCCTATCTACTTTAAAAATTAGGGAGGTATCATCTGCGAATAAAACTATATCGCAGAAATTTTTAACCATGCAAGGCAGATCATTTATATATGCTAGAAACAGAAAAGGTCCTAAAATTGATCCTTGCGGTCCCATTGAATACTAGATCGAATACCAGAACTCATGCCCATTCTATCTTTATCTAAAAGTGGGACCACTTGATTAATAGTATGCTTTAAGTATAATGCGTCCAAAATCTGAAACAATCTTCTCCCTTTAATGATAATAATGATAAGTCTGGTGTTCATAGACTCAAATACAAAAAAATGTTATTTGGTCAACTTCAGAAACATTTTGAAGAAATCTTTCAAGTCAATCAGACAATTTTAGCCCAACTCACATACTAGTAATTCACATAAGGCAAACCGACAGTCCACATAACACACCTATATACCTTTAATCACACCATATTTTTTATGTAAGTATAAGGTTTTGATAATAGAAGAATTCTCTATTCTCTTTCTGAGAAAGTATTTCTCACCAGCTAATGAAACAAAACTGTTTGTGTACATCAGCTGTTCCTCATGTAAAATATTGTTTGTATAATTACTTGCTTTGCTACTTTTCTATCTATAGATCATACCAATTCAAGCAGGGGGTATGCTGACCACTAGCCCTGCATGGACTACAAGGTCTGTACAGTACAGTGCTGAGCTTACCTCTAGTCATCTAATTCCATTTTCATGTTTAACCCCTACAAATCGGTATCTAATTCAACAGTATAAATTTATTGCTATTTTGTGAATAAATTCACAGCTGATCCTCAGCGGTTAATACCATGTTTGTGACTAATAGGTATATGTTTGTAATTTTCAGTGACAATAAATATTATTTTATTCTAATTTATATACAAAATTATATAACAGTCATCAATATCGAACAAAAATGTAGTATGTAAAATCCGGATACAAAAGTGACAACCCTAGCAAAAATAGTTAATTTGAAATAAGTTTAAGATTCCATTGAATTGGGATGTATAATTTATGTGGCGTGTTGCTGAAGTAAACAGCATAATTTCAGTATAAATAACTTTTCCCAATACGGCGGAACTCTCGAGAAAAGTAAGAAAAACAAAATAAAATGCGTATATATGTGATCTAATTAAGCTACGAGATTTATTTATGCTCTCAAAGATGCAGCATAAAATACACTATTTATGTTTCTAACATTTTTATTGCGTATCATGCTTAGATTAAGAGAAATATTTTTCTTTCAGTATATCCGGACGCAAAATGATAGATTTTCAAAAAAACATTATTCAAAAACTAGACGAGCTAGTTAAATGGGGATAAGAAATATGGCATTTCTATGATTATATCTATCTGGTTTTACAATAAAAATGCGATGCCCGAAAAATAGACTTTACAAAACACTGTGCGCCGCGCCGTGTTAAAAGGTTATTAAAAATATCAAATACTAGGTATATTATCTACGTTCATTATATTAATTTAAAAAACTGATTGAAAATAGTTAATTGGTTTTTTTTTGTGCCATAGATTATACCTTATAAATCCAGCAAATTATACAAAAATAACTCGCATGTGGATTTAGAACATTAATAGATCTAACGTTTGCAGTTTGAATCCTTTTTTTTTTGGTTTAATTATCACAAAGTTTAGTATACTTTGCGTTTTCCATCGCAAATTTTGGGAAACGGGTGCCTGCGATGGGCCTACCCGGGCTGCGCCAGACTCGCCTATCGCCTGCGATGGTAAATGCAGGATATACTAAACTTTGTAATTATTAGTCCCAAAAACGATTCAAACTGGAAACGATAGGTCTAATAATACGCTATATTTACATGCTAGTTTTTTATTTAATAAGTTGAGATCGTAATAAGTGCGTTTACGCACCATAACTGGATAAAACTAGGTTAGCCTGAACAACATCTTCGACCACATCATCACTTACCATCAGGTGAGATAGTGGTAAAAGGCTAACCTATCAAGCTTAAAAAAAATAATAAAAAAAAAAGCAAATTAAATATCTATCGTAAATACGTTGTTTTAGTAATTATATAATAGTTCATAAGATCAGTGCAAAGTATCAAAATTGAAAAACCGATATGTAGTGAATACTCGACCAATTTTATTACAGGAACATATCCAGTGCAACGAAATGAAATTAATAAACCTATTTATTTATTGGGTTATAAACGATGTCTATTTTTACATCACACACAATAATTAGATAGATATTAATAATCTATACTTATAATAAAACTGTAACAGGACCAATTCTGTACATGGCAGATATTTTGAAAAAAATAAATGTACAGTACTCTGTAGCTGATACAGATGCCGAAACTGTATTTTTTTTTATTTTTGTCTGTCTGTCTGTCTGTCTGTATCCCGGCCGCGCATCACTCCAAAACTACTAGATGGATTTCAATGAAACTTAGCATGGTTTGAGTTCATACTACAAGGAAGGATAATTTAGCTTTTTATCCCGAAATTCAGCATGGTTCCCTTGGGAGAAGGGACGAAAGTCAAAATATACACTTAGTTGTAATTTATTAACGCGTAGTCCGATTTCATACGTTCGTTTTAGGGTTCTGTACCCAAAGGGTTAAAACGGTCTGTCCGGCTGTCCGTCCGTCTGTCCGTCCATCCGTCTGTCCATCCGTTTGTCACCAGGCTGTATCTCAAGAACGGTGATAGCTAGACAGTTGAAATTTTCACAGATGATGTATTTCTGTTGCCGCTATAACAACAAATACAAAAAATTGGCCAAGTGCTAGTTGGACTCGCGCACGTCAAAACAAAAAAAAGGTTAAAATACGAAGTCTAATGTTGTATAGCTAATGGTACGGAACCCTTCGTGCGCGAGTCCGACTCGCACTTGGCCGATTTTTTTGTTAGAATAGTAGTACTTTAAAATTTATCCCGTAAATATTTCAAAGTCATCGGGTTTGAAGTTCAGAAATAACAGACATCACAACCTAAATATTACGTTCCAAATAACTTGACATCCAGAATGTACAGGAACCTTTGAACGTACGGCTCATCTTAAGCTGGCGGTTGCACTTTATCGTATAGGTATAATAGATAGGTCTGTAGTCGGACCACTTCAAAAGATTCTGATATTTCAAACAATAAAACACAGTTTTTTTTTATTACGATAAGCACAATTTCCCTATGTATATTTTTCATAACACGAAATGCTCTAATCAGTCTAATCTATACCTATAGCAAGTTGGAGAAGGCAAGTAGGGAAGCGCGAGGGGTAAGACGCTTACATTTATCTATTTATACTCATAATAAAACTGTAATAGGTTCAATTCTGTACATTGCAGATATTTTGAAAACATTTTTTCAGAGCAATCTGTAGCTGATACTGATGCAAAAACTGTTTTTTTTCTGTCTGTCTGTCTGTATCCCGGCCGCGCATCACTCCAAAACTACTGAATGGATTTAAATGAAACTTAGCACGATTTGAGTTCATACTACGAAGAAGGAAATGGAATACTTTTTATCCCGAAATTCAGTACGGTTCCCTTAGGAAAGGGAATGAAAGTAAAAATGTAAAGTGATTTGTAATTTATTAACGCGTAGTCCGATTTCAATCATTATTTTTTTGTTACAATAGTGGTAATTTAATTATTTTCAAATTATATTTCAAAGTCTTCAGTTTTGTAGTTCAGAAATTACAGATATCACAAACTAAATATTTCGTTCTAAATAACTTGAACCGCGGAATGTTGGGAAACCCTTAAACGTACGGCTCATCTTAAGCTAGCATTCGCACTTTATCATAAAGGCTTAATGGATATATTATATCAGCCGCATTGTCTCTGCTGAACACAGCCTCCACCACTGTGGGAGGGTTTGCCACGCTTGGCAGGCATCTTGGGGATCGCGGTGTGAGATATCAGTTCCTCAGAAAGCGCTGCTGCCCACCCTCTGTAGTGTTACTCTTTATCGCCTCTTACGACACCTACTACGGGTAAAGATGGGGGGGTGACATTATAGCCCGGCACCCCAAGGACAGCCCGACAACCCCCAGGCAGCCCAGAACCCCACGGGCAGCACGGCATCCTTATTTAGTTTTGCAAGCTTGCTACGATAAAACTATAAAATCTGGTACATTCACCACAATCAGTTTTTTTAACTACATATCTTTCTTTTGCCGGATACATTTCGGAGACTGCGCAATGGAAGTGCACAATGTTATCTTAGGTTTTCGCGATTATAACACTAAGTAATTAAACAACTTTAAACGGTTTAAATCGCGTATCTTTATCATTATTTTTGTCCCGACGTTTCAAACACTTTGTAGTGATCGTGATTCGGGACAAAAATAGTCGTTGAGAAAATTGTATATAATCGAGTCTACTCAGCACTAAAAAACTCATTTAGCCCCTCGCAGCATGGGTTTCTGAAAAAGCGGTCAACGGTGTCAAATCTTATTATTTTCAACGACTATCTAACTAACGCGATGAATACTGGTGATCAGGTGGATGTGGTCTTTACAGATTATAGCAAATGTTTTGACAAAATAGACCACTCTATCCTGCTATCAAAGCTACAGAACATAGGCATCCGTGGAGACTTGCTTAGATGGTTTTCGTCATACATTGACATGAGGTCACAGGCAGTTGTCATCAGCATTTATATTTCTGGCTGGGTCTCGATCCCAAGTGGAGTCCCACAGGGTTAATTGCTTGGTCCTCTGTTATTTTTAATCTTTGTTTACGATATATCTGAATGTTTTTTAAACTCTCAACTACTTTGCTTTGCTGATGACTTGAAAATTTTCACTAAGATATCAACTCTGGCAGACGCTCAAGCTCTTCAGGAAGATTTGTCAAGGCTGGACAACTATCACCGTTCATGAGATACAGCCTGGTGACAGGCGGATGGACGGACGGACGGACAGCGAAGTCTTAGTAATAGGGTCCCATTAATACCCTTTAGTCCGACTCGCACTTGGCCGATTTTTTAAATAAGAATAGTGGTGCTTCAAAAATTATCACGTTAATATTTCAAAGTCATCGGGTTAGCAGTTCAGAAATGACAGACATCACAACCTAAATATTACGTTCCAAATAACTTGACACCCAAAATGTACAGAAATCTTTGAACGTACGGCTCATCTTAAGCTGGCGGTCGCACTTTATCGTATAGATATGACTTTGACTTTGCTGGTACTGATGCAAAAACTGTTTCTTTTTTCTGGCTGTCTGTCTGTATCCCGGCCGCGCATCACTCCAAAACTACTGAATGGATTTGAATGAAACTTAGCACGATTTGAGTTCATACTATGAAGAAGGACATAGGATACTTTTATCCCGAAATTCAGTACGGTTCTCTTGGGAAAGGGGACAAAGTTAAAATGTACACTTAGTTGTAATTTATTAACGCGTAGTTCGATTTCAATCATTCTTTTTTTGTTACAATAGTGGTAATTTAATTATTTTCCCGTAAATATTTCAAAGTCCTCAGTTTTGCAGTAAATAAATTACAGATATCACAAACTAAATAACTTGAACCCGGAATGTTGAGAAACCCTTGAACGTACGGCTCATCTTAAGCCCATAGGAAGCCCGCAACCCCGAGGGAAGCCCGACACTTCACGGAGAGACCGGCATCACACACAATTATTTAGTTTTGCAAGCTTGCTACGATAAAACTCTAAAATGTGGTACATTCACCACAATCAGTTTTTTTAACTACATATCTTTCTTTTGCCGGATACATTTCGGAGACTGCGCAATGGAAGTCCACAATGTTGTCTTAGGTTTTCGCGATTGTTACACTTAGTAATTAAACATTTTTAAACGGTTTAAATCAAGTATTATTTATCATTATTTTTGTCCCGACGCGACGTTTCAAACACTTTTTAGTGATCTTGGTCACGGGGTGAGTGTCGGGACAAAAATAACGATAAATATACGTGATTTAATCCGTTCAAAGTTGGAAGTGAACAAATTTAGTAGATTGTTATACAAGGGTCGAAAGGAATTGATAACTTTCACCCGCGTTCAGCTCTCTACTTTTCATTTCGAATTTAATAAAAGTAAAAAAGTAGTTTTTCAAAAATTATTCATTGAAAAAATAACTTACTTACTAAATAATTATTGAGAGGATTAGAACTATTTGTGAAATTTTACGTAAACTTTTGTTTGGAATATTTACAGGCGGCTATTGCCCAAAGAGGAATCTCTCTGCTTTTCACTACTAATATAAGGAATAACGATATAAAAATAGTATGTTTTTTTATATTATATATTTTGATTTTAATAACACGAGCAGTACCTATTTAAAATTAATGCGGCTAGAGTCCAAGTAGGAATCGATGACTTACATACGTGTTAAGCACTTTACTTTTCATTTAAAATATGAAGACGGTAAAAAAATTGTAGTTTTTCTAAATATTTACTAAAAATAATAAACATGAGTAGAAGATACAAAGATACACTAGGAGTTAGAACAATGAAATTTAGGGAAATTTTTAGTTAGTTTTTTTTCAACCTACACTTTTTACCTTATATTTAGTGACTGCCCTGCCAAACATAGTTGTTATTAATTTTTTTATAACAACAGTATTCTACAACGAAAAATCTTAGACAAATAACCTTGTTTACACCAATGGTTACAACCCGGGAGTTTTGAAATCCAAAGTAAAAAACTCCATTCTGAGCTATGGTTTACTATAAGAGTGCTTCACCGCAGACCACAGTGTTGCTTAATATGGGATAAACAGTACACAAATGTGAATAATTAGTCTGCAGGTACGGCAATCGCGAACGAAGTCGCGGGTACAGCTAGTAGTCAATAAAAATAAACTTTAAAGTATTTAATCACAAACATTAGATACACTTATATAAATAATGCCGTAGCAATAATTAAGCAAGAAGTTCAAAATACAAAGACACAATTTAAAATAGAATGAATGGAAGTTACAGTAACATAATTTTGATATTTTTAATAATAATTTAAAATACTGTAGTTATAAATGTAAGAACGCTACGTATCACATTCAGCTACTATTAGGATCCCCCTAGGCCCTTCATCTATATCTATACTAATATTACGCAGGCAGCTACCGAAAACCCCCGAAAACATCCGAATCGTACCGACACGTACCGAGTCGCGTCGTTCGTCGTCGTCGCTTCGTGGCCGGGAGGACAGGCGGATAGAGACGGCTACAGGGGCGCGTTCCAGTAAATGTTGGTCGAGCAATATTTGCTCTAAGGCACCTGGAACGACCTTTAAAGCTCCTTTCAAAATATGGAATTGACAGCGATGGTTTTAGGTGATAAAATACAGTCTACATTTTTAATAAATGGGGCATAATACGTAATTAAGCAATGTTAACATAGTATGCCACTAATCCTTGGCTTAGCTTGCACAAAATCTATTATTTATTGTAGAATCTGTCACATTTGACAGCTGGCCAAGATTTGGCCGATTCAAAAGGTAGTAAAAATTTGGCCAGGCAGAGCAAAATTTGCTCTGATAGGTCGCCCGGAACGGGTATGATCAAATCTTGACAGGATCAAATTAAGTTCGATTAGAGTGCTGGAACGGCGTATATCTGCGTGTAGACCAAAATATGTCTTGGCCGACGGGTAGGAGGAACGCACCCCAGTACTGTGAAATACCTACCGCGCTTGGGCTGCCTAGCGGGTATATCTTCTTAACACACCATCTGCGAGCAACGTTAAGTCTCGATTTCATATTAAGAAGTTTTCTTATTTTTCTTTATTTCTGATTTGTGAGACGAATTACTTAACATTCCATGGATTCACCGTGCGGCTGTCTGCGTTCCATTGCGTTGCGGAGGAAGAGGCTAGAGTGGCCTGGATCTTGCAACCCAGGAGTTGGGTTAAGGGGCCCCTTTACAATGCATCAATGCTCCCTTTCACCGCTCGGGCATCCTACCCTGCCTAACCAAATTTGGTAAGATCCTACTAATGCCCTCTTAGATACACGTTCTCGGATAGAAGTTACGGTTGTTCTTGGCATAGGTATATCAAAGGCATAAGTATATCAATGTTTATTTATGTACTTTCAACTGTAATAACTTCAACAAAATTCGTTTTACTAAACTTAACCATAGCTAAAAGGGGAGCTAAACAGCCCTTAATTGGTCTTAATCGCTTTTAAGAGCTTTTTAGACAATAAAACAAAACAAATTAAAAAATATTCAATTAGGTACATTATAATACGACCTTTTGTTTTTCCGAAATGGCACAAATATTAGACAAAATAGTAAGTTCCACGTGGATGCGATATCCGAGACGATATTGCTCAAATGTTTTGATAGTGATTTGTTATCGTTGTGGAGAAGTTCCGATATTGAATTTAAAAACAGCCGCATTTCAGATTTTTATCCTAAACAGGTAAGGACGGATAGACCACGTTTTCTATGAGAGTGAGCGAAACAGAACTACGCATAATTTACATAGCGTAACATTTGAAGTTAATTAATATAAAAACGGAAAAATCTTTAATATCAGAAAAAGTTCTGTACCTAATACTTATCACATGTTTGCTACATAATAATCAGAAATAAAATTGATACGAATTATTACAGAAACAAAATTTAACTTGAAAGAAATTTGAGAGGTGTATTCATGATGTTTTTCTACTGTGGAATCGTGTTTTAGTATTTTCCATAGCCATATAGAATAAAATATATATATTCATAACTATCACGGCGTATCTTTCTAAAAACATGTTCACTCTTTCATGACGCACTCCTTAAAAGTATCTATTAAAATAATCATTGAATGAAGTGAAAAGTGAAATAGACGCACCCTTAAGTTAATTTCAAACAAAACTCGTTACACGAGCTGTCCGACCTACATGCAAACTGAGCAGGATTCATATATTGCTTTTGAACTGTTTATCTTTCTTTGTGTTACAAAATAACAAATAAACGAGAGTAAAAATTACAGTCATGTGTGGGGTTTCTTGGTGTTGTGTCTTGGGAGAAAAATATTTTATTATATATATTTGTATCAAAGTCATAGTCAAAATCATTTATTCAATTTAGGCGTCTACGATGATCTTATGAAGATCAATTACAAATTTTAATATTGAAATATACTACATTGTACTGCCACAAATATACTACATTGTTCAGCAAACAAAAATTATAAAGTTACTGCGAGAAGAACGGGCAAGAAACTCGGGGCCATTCTTTTAAACGTTTTTTTAACAATGTGTTAAGTACATACTATATAGTAACATTATTATAATACTTAATTTACATTACTTAGGTGACAGGCGCTAGCTTGGCAGAGGTCCAACCATTTTTGTCGTTTAAGTAATCACAAACTGTGTAGTAAGATTTCTTTATCAAAATATTCTTCACATGCAACTTGAATTTTCTTTCTATGAGCGTTGTAATATGTTTGGGCAATTTATTATAAAACCGCACACAATTGCCTAAGAAGGACCTTTTATTTGTCTTTGCTAGTATAAAACCTGGCACCGCTATTTTATCTTTATTCCTAGTGTTATAATCGTGATATTGTCACTGTTTGATTTAAATTTGCTCAAATTTTTACGAACATACATAATATTTTCAAATATATACAGACTTGGTAAAGTTAAAATATCAATTTCTTTAAAATTATCTCTCAGGGATTCCCTAGGATCCATTTCATGTATGGCTCGAATTGCACGCTTTTGTAAGATAAAGATTGTCTCTATCTCAGCAGCAGCGCCCCACAGCAATACACCATATGACATAATACTGTGGAAGTATTCATTGGATAGCATGTTATTGTACTAGTAACGTCATCTGTAGAAAACCAAAGAGTTAACATCGCTGCAACAGAACTAAATTCAATAATTAAATTTACCGTAGGTAGTTAATTTACTAAATCCTAAATGACACCACTAGAATCAGTTTGTAAAATAACCGCGAAACTCTAACAAAGCTCAGCTTTTTGCTTTGAAAAGCATATAAGAAGAGAAACCATTACTTATATTCTATGGTAGTCCTTATATCTGGTCTTTACCAAGCTTACTGCATTATTCAAAGACATTATACAACCACTGTGCATACTCGTAGGCAAAGTTATTACTGAAATTGCATCTAGTTTGTCCAAAGTTTCGTATTTCGCATAGTCCCATCAAAATATAGTTTATCAGCTTTTGGATTACTTCCCCGTGTGATAAACAAAGTTGTTTGGCAAGATACCCGTATAAACTTAGAATGAGTTTGAACCAAACTACCTACGGCATAGGTATCTGACGTTTTGGCAGGAAATAGTAGGTATATATATTTTTTTTTTTTATAAATGCCTTACGTAACGATAAAGAAATATATTTTTATTTTAGCAATATTGCATGCTCCGTGTCTTAAATTACAAAGTACCATTAAGAGAAAAACTACATGTCTTGTTTTACAATGATAACTGAACACAAAAGTTTCCTTGATAATACTTTACCTACATATTCAAACTTTTGCAGAGCGTAACAACATGGAACTATCAGTCATAAAATAGTTGTCAACAGAATATTCAGTGGTAAAATCATTGCAAAATGCGTCATCTCAAAATTTGTAATAACATTTAATATTAGATGTCAGGCGAGTAAACTATGTGCATAATATAGCCAACGAATAAATAGACCACCAATCAAAACAAACTACACGTAACAAATAAAATTAGATATTTAACTAAAAGCTAAACGTCATTTATCAAACGAGTTTCACAGTAAAACTTTTTCCTCGAAACAAATTGAACGAATCGCGAGCTTAATTTAACGTAAGAATTAATTACCGGGTATCTTCAACGGAGAGGCCGAAGTTAAAATTGAGAAATTTACTGAAACAACGTACCTAGATTTAAAATTAATGTGGAGAATTTGAGGTTAAAGCAGGAAAAAGTACATTATTATATGACAGTGCCAATTGGAAGAGGCATTGCTTCCAATTTGAACTACCACTGTGGTGGCGGTTAGTCATTTGAATAATAACGATGTCTAATAAAGTAAAAAATATATATGACATGACAAGACATTAATTGTATCATATAAAAATATCATGATATATGGTCATGTGGTATATGATATGTAAGATGTGATTTATGAAAGGATCTATATGATATGATACATGACATATACCACATATCACGTGTGACGTGAGATGTAAGACAGGGAAGTAATAACAGTCTGGTAGTTTATTATTTTCGGAGCCATACAGAATACACTTTTACCCATAAGAATAGTCTTAGACTCTCTTAAACAAAGAGTTTATTTGTTACATCACTAAACGTTGTAAAATAGCGAAGGTTGATTTTACAAATAGTACAACTTCATAGATATACATGCATGGTAACACTGATTACCCCCAATAGATACCACATTACAAGATATTTATTCGGATCCGAGATCACCGAAGTTAGAGGTAGGTGCGGGTTGCGGCGACTAAAACAAAAGCGCTCTCATTGGCATTATTTCAAGGTCGAACTAGTTATCATGCCAAGCGGACACTCACCGTAGAGATTGGCTGAGTCGTAGGAACATATTATACTTGCGATAATTACGTTCGAATCTTGTCGATAAAAATACTATTTATATTTTTACCTACAATCCTTTGAACAATCAAGGTAGTTTTCGTTATGCATAATTAAAAACTATTAGTTTTAATAATATTGTAGGTATTGCATTTTCACCAAAAACCTACTTGTTGACTTAGGTGCCTATATACCTAAGTATATATAAAAAATTTAAAAGTGATTTAAAACTTGTTCGAAAATTAAAGAACAGTCAGATTATTTACATATAAGATATAAAGAGAAATGTTATAGTTAATTGCATACCATTATTTACTCTCTGTAAAAATACTCCATTGTACTTAAAGGAGTATTTTACTGAAAGTTAAAAAAAAGTTTTTTATCTTTGATAACAAACATTACTATTTTATAATTTATATACTCGTAGAACAAGATTATCTGACTTATTAATTAAATCTTCTTTGTTTTTTTTTGGTATATTGAACTCCAAGATAACTTTTCATACCATTTTACTGTACATGGAGAAATTTTATCTTATTTTGTTAACTTAAAACAAATTTTCACTGGCGCTTTCTGGTATTTTCCCTAAGTTGCCTCTTACAACACCCACGGTAAGATATGGGGGACTGGCATCCTAACCCTGCTTCCCACGGGAAGGCTCCATTTTCAGATGTACGAAACGAAAAGAAAGTGTTTAATCATCTATTCTTTTATTCACTATCAAAACATATCAGGATTCACTTGTTGAAGTGGTCTTCGGTACATTCCATACAAATTATCCCAGAACAGTTTTCTATCCCAAAACGGATTTTCAAAGACTTCAAGTTCTTTCCCGAAGCGTAAGTAAGGCATTTTGTTGTGCTGAACTAGTGGCCATTGAATTGGAATCAGCTCGTTTTGATGTTGACTTGGATTCCTGTAGGACATATATACAATTCATTATTCAAGAGCCGTCATCAGACCCGGTTGTAGCCTTAAGATGACATTCGTTATGCTAAGTTAGAGGCGCGGACGGCTTAAAAACTCCGACATTTTTTATGTTTTTTTTTTTTTTTTTTTTTTATTAACACATTCTATACACTACAGACTCGTGGTCCGTACACTTGTTTGATTTTGTTTCACTTAAATACTTTTTTAATTTTACATCATTCTCCAGCTTATCAATATTCCTCCTGAAGGGAAGTTAGCCTAATGTTAGTTATAAAATATATTTATATATATATATATCATAAAGCTAAAGTGAGTCCATGCTTATATGTATATTTTCTCCTTATATCTAGTTTGTATAGTAGTATATTACGTTATTCAGTATGTCGTTGAGGGTCCGGCCACAGATTCCGCCGATGCCCTTGATGTTTTGATAAGAGCCTCCACGATCTCTTCGTTTCTGTTTCGTATTGCCATTTTTAGGTTGTGATCGACTATGTTTTTATAGTTTGCCTCTGTTGCCCGCCTAACGAAGCCTCCAATGGCGTCCGAGCTGTCATCGGTATAGTAAACGCAGCATTTTGTATGGCGTGACACTGCTACTACCGCATGAGAAACACTGTCTCGGAGCTTGGTGACTCTTTCCCTCATCTGTATGATGATTACCGACTCATAAGTCAATCCCTGCGCTTCGTGTACGGTTAAGGTGCAGGACCCTGAACCAGACCCATATCCTTTGCTGACAAGGGAGGCTTTTTCCTCCTGCGTCAGCACTAGATAGAGGGTGTTCTGGAGGTCAGTTGGTATATTTGCACCTGTATAACGTTCTAGCTTCAGGGAATGAACCTGGGATCGCGATGAGTAAATGCCCGTGTACACCTCGCTGAGGGCGTATGCCACATCCAAGGGGTTTCTGTGGGTGCAGAACAGTTGTTGACTAATGGAAACCAATGTCTTTGGACTACTGTACCTTATATCGAAGAGGTTCTCTCTGTCAATATAGGGCAGTTGGTTGACATCTCCGATGATGACGACATCCTCAGCCTCCAGCAACCGTGCAGCCATTATGATGGCCCCAAAATGGTTCATGTGAGCTTCGTCTTTTAAAAGACGTTTTTCTCTACGCTCCATGAACCCATTGGCCAATATGGAGGCCAAGGTACGCACTTTGGATTTTACTCCGTCGCCGATGCGTTGTGCTACCTTGTCTCGCAGATCTTTGGCTGCTTCGGTTGTAGTGGTGACTAGGATGTCCTTTTCAGCATCGAAATTGTCAACTATCCAAGTTGTTTTCCCACATCCTGGAACCCCATTTATCCATGTGATGTTTGGCATCGTCCATATCTCACGTGCTACTGCTGGATCAAGTGCCCCCGATATGGTTTTAGCCATATCGAGGATTTTCTCCTGCAGCATTATTTTTGTGCACCGGGCTGTTACGACGATGGGATCGTTTGGTGGTGTATGAAAGATGTTTCGGCCGGTGCGGTACGTTTCGCTTTCATTCAGTTTGACAAAACCTCCAGTGGAGCTGAATGCGGCCATATACCGACCTGACATTGTTCCCTTTATGACTCGGGAAGTGTCATTGTCATATATGGCCGCCTCCGCCTCCACAAGCCTCACGTCCAACAAACCCTCACTTTCCCAGCAATATGCTTGCATGATGTTTTTGCAAGTTGCCAGGTTTACATCTCGCGAGGCTTTTTCAATCGCTAGAAACTCGAGGAATGCGTTGATCGCGAAGTCTATAGGTTTTGTCGTCGGAATGTAGCTGGGTGGGCTGACCTGCCCACCCAGCCTTACCAACATTTTTTGTGTTGGTAAGGTCAATCGCAGGTGAATGTCCGCGAGCTATCCAAGTAGAAATTCTATTACCAATTACCTAACATTATGCTCCAGCAGCTGTCCTTGTTAGCAAGTTTTGCAATAATATATGCCACAACCACCACAACTTTGGCACATTTAAGAATAAACTGAAGCTATCAAGACCCGCCAATACAATACTAAGAAGAAAAAAGTTAATTATGGGCACTGAAAATATGGGTAAAACCCATATTTTCAGTGCCCCATACATGCCCAAACTCGCCTTATGGTAATCGTCAAGCATACCCCATTTGCTCTGTCAGCATTCTGCGTAACATTACAAAGCGCTCGCCATTCTGAGACATCATTGGCTTCTTGTTAATACAATCTGGTAGTGTCGTATATCAACATTAACTCCAATAACTGCTAAGCATCTGTCATTTATCTCATATCTGTGACCTTGCTGGCTATCCTATCATTTAAACATAAACAGCGTTTCTTGGTGGATAAATTATAGACAAGAAGATTGTACCCATTCCAATCCTATATCCCTGACAAGAAATCCATCCACTTGTGCAATTTTAAAGAACGATGACACTATAAAGTAAATAAAAATAATAAACCCACCCATATTTCATAAAATTTGTTATGATTTTTGACATCCTTTGCACTGCTACCTCATCATTTTTATTTATAAGACGATTGTTAAGAATCGCGTATTTGATCGCATCTCCATGGCCAGCGTTATTGATACCATCAAAAAAAATTTCGTGACCTCCCAGTTTTCCTTTATACGCAAACTCCATTAAAAACACAACGTCGTCATTGTCAGAATGAGCGATAACAGAATTCAGCAGGCCGTTTAAGATGAGGTGATCGCCAAAATAGTCAAAATATCCCTTCAAGGTTTTATTCCCTATAGGTTCATGGCCGAAGTAGTATGTTTTTACGTTATTAGCTACCTTGATCCGATTGTCTTCAGAATCGAAAATAAGATCAGCTGGTAAGAAATCTTTGAAGTTATCATTCATTCTATCTTTGTAGTTTAACTCGTAATAATTTGAACTTGTCAAAAACAGGCCTTCTAAATTGGCAAATATAAACATCATTGGTACTTTATTATAGTTCCGTTTTCTTAAAATATCTTTGGGAGTATTTGTTAGAAACGGGTCAATATTTAACAATTTCTTTTCAAGACATGGCACAAAGCCAAACGAGCCGTCAATATGATTCTGATAATATTCGTAGTTGGCTTTACTTAATATATCTGCTGGTAGTGTCTGGTAATAGTCGAACAGTTGGTTTAAATTCGTAATATATTTAGCCTTCAATGATTTGGCCAGATCCTTGGCAGTTTTTATTGGGTAAGCGTCTAATGACCAGACTGCTAACGCTGCTCCAGATTCTACTATGGCTCCTTGAAACAAACCATAAGCCATTTCGGAGAAGATTAGCATTTCAACTGATGTGCCGCCGGCACTCATTCCGTAGATTGTCACTTGGTTAGGGTCACCACCAAACTTGTCGATGTTTTTCTTAACCCATTTTAGAGCAGCTACTTGATCTTTAAGACCTGCGTTTCCTGGAGCTTCTTCAATGCCTAAGCAGAGAAACCCTAACGCTCCCAACCTGTAGTTCAAAGTCACTGTTATGACATTTTCCTTTAGGAGTAGTTGCACTCCTCTTGTTTGTCCTGACCCCATCAAAAATGATCCTCCGTGAATGTATACTAGTACTGGGAGAGGGCTGTTCAGATTCTTTGTCGGAGTGAAAACATTCACTATTAGGCAATCTTCGTCTCCAATTCCACGTTGCGGACAAACTACTGTATGGTTTGCAATGAATAAATTCTCCCAAGGTTGTGGAGGAGCTGGTGCCTACAAAAATAAGACAGTGAAAATTTTACTTATAATTATATTTAACTAGATAATTATCATACGTATTATGCTAAAAGGTAAATAAGTAATAAAAAGCTAATACTTAAAAGCACTAAAAATTTATAAAGTTTGTAATATTTCATGATTGTAGAGTATTTTGCAAATCCCACCTTGATAGCTACCACGATCAGGTAGAAAATATGTCACCAAGCATCTCACGTCTGGCAGTTGTCCTTTAGGGCAAATTCCTAAAATGCTAAGTTATCTATTGCAAAATGGAGTAGGTACTCTTTTTTATCGTGTTTTATCTCTTATTCTCGATCGTGCGCTTGTAGAGTCAACACCTCCTGAAGATGCTTCGTGTAGTAGCGAACGCGTCGAAAGTACTTCCGGTTTGGCTGCATGGCGTTTGAGAGATAATAGAGACAAGAAAATTAGGCGGAATATATATGTACGAGAATATATATTTGAAATGTTTTATTATAATACTTATGTGATGTTTTCTTAAAATATTTATAAACTATTTGTTATTATTAGAGTAGGTACTACCTACCTTAGTTTTACTGTTCACGTTATACTCACCTTAAATCGAAGATTTCCAACTGGTGATGCTGCGTAAGGTATACCCAAAAATGCAAAATAATCTGCATCTTCAGCCAAATACCCTCTCACTGTGCCAGTTTCGATATTTACATCTTTATAATAAACATTACTAAATAGTTCTTTTGATAATACATCATTCAACGCCAGTAAAAAACATAATAACACAATCTGATTCCACATTGCACTTAATAAACCTGAGTTTATTTAAAATCTACTTATTTAGTATCACTCAAACAACATTTTCCAAGTCGAGCCAAAAATGTTAGCGTCCTGTTTCTTTTCCTGGAGTAAGTCACTATAAGGTGACATTTAAAAATCAATGAATATTTATGTCTTGAAGAATAATTGATTTTATAGGTGGTTTAGTGGAGTTTTGTAGATACGCATGTTTTTCGTGTTTGATACTAGCTGCTGTTTGTGACTTGACTCGTTAACATATCGTTATTTAGTTTCTATATATAAGAGAACTATATCTTGTGTATCAGCCGTAACTTCAACTTTATATGTTTAATTATAATGTGTTACTAGCGACTGTCTGTGCTTTCTTCAGCATGAAATTAAATTACCGTTGGAAACTGGATAGTGTTAGCAGGTACCATACCCGGATTTAGATAGAACCATCACAAAACCGTGTAATGTGCACGCACTACTTGAAATCTTAATTACAATCGCTGCATTTTAATATTCATGAGTAAAAAACATAAAAACAATGATTTTGAAATATACAATACAATACAAAACTCTTTATTGCAGTTTTATAGTAGAACAACCTTAAAAATAGCATACTCCTAAACTATGGCAGCAATGGGCGGTCTTATCGCATATATCGATTTCTTCCAGACAACCTTTGTATGGACAGAATCATATTTTATGTAACGCGGGGTGGTGAACAAAAGCAACATTTTCTCATTAATAAAATAAAACAAAATAAGTTTTGTATATCCACTAATTACATATTTATATAGATACATAATGTATATATACTATATAATATAATATATAAATAAAATATATCCAAACAGTACATAGGTACGTATACAGAATATAATACTGATATGTACTAAATACATACATATTTATATACACTTACATCCAATGATACGGATACATACATATATATATATATATATATATATATATATATACTAGTATAATGCAGATCATAAACATGATATTGTAAGCAGTGTTACATAATTGATAAGTAGTGATTTTTACCATTGTTTTGAATGCTGCTAGTGACTTAGCACGCTTAATGTTAAGTGGCAATGCATTCCATAACCGTACAGCCTGCAGTGTAAATGACTTGCTATAATACTAGGAAGTAAGGTATTGTACTTGTAAGTATTAGAGTATGAGATGAGCGTACGGACAGATCATGAGTAAGGTGACGAAACTGAAAACGCTGTTTCAGATACAAAGGGGTACTGGGGACAAAAAGGATATTGTAAACAAAATGAAGAATGTGAGCATTCCGGCGAAGACGAATGGGCAACCACTGCAGCTTTTTGCGATATTCGGAAACATGGTCATATTTACGTAGTCCAAATATGAACCTAATGCAGAAGTTTTGTAAGCGTTCAAGCTTATCGAGCTGTTCTTGGGTTAAATCCAGATACGATATGTCGGCATAGTCTAGTATGGGGAGTAGAAGAGATTGCGCGAGCGCAATCTTAGTGGTAATGGGAAGAAAATTTCGCAGTCTTCTAAGGGAAGAAGCGGAAGCAAATATTTTGCGACTGGTTTCTGCCAGTTGAGGAATCCAGGATAATTGCCTATCCATAATAATGCCTAAATTTTTAACCGTAGTACTGAATTCTATGGCTTGTTGATCGAAGATTACTTGCGGAAGGCGAAACCAATCAATCAGAGATATCATTCTTGAGCTACCGATTACAATAGCTTGAGTTTTCGCCGGGTTTACCTTGAGACCATAATATGATATACTCCACTCAGAAATTCGTCGTAGATCTCTGTTGATTGTTTCAATCGCTTCAATATTACCGCCACGAACGAGTTAACAGTTATTTAAAAATCTTTTAGATACGATTGAATATTTAAATCTAAACTGAAACTACTTATTAAAAGCAAAGAAATCCGAAGGCATCACACAAGTGCTATATATATAATGTTTAATAGAAGTACCTACTCATATGCAACAAAGGCCTACTATTTTAGTGTAGGAACAAATCATTATACCTACCGTAGTATCGATACGTCTATGATTGATAAAACCAATAGTTTTTATTTATTTTTCAATGAAAAGAAATTTACAAATTATAGGTAATTTTGATACGCGTAACGCGTTACATGCCTCTAGCGGTGGTCCACATATAAATAAATAAAAATTAAATAGTTTTATGTCATTCCACAATAATTAGCTTTTAATCTCCTTATAATGTACCACAGGGTAAAATCCTATAAATAATTCCATTTTTCACTATCTTTAGCAGTGATAATCCAGTCTCTTCCTGCTTTGGAAATAAACTCGTGCTGCCACCGGACGCCCGGGCGATCTCTGCTTCTCAAGCCATGCGATCCTTTCTATTTTGTGATGTTAATTGTCCATCGATTGTCACCGTATCTCCCAACAGGTCATCTCCATTTGAGACTTTGAGAGAAGTGTGACCTTGGCTATTTTCAGAACTTTTATGTTTTTAACCATATATTTCAAGCTTTATATTCATACAACTCTTTTCCTTTGCCCTCTGAGTTTTCCGTATTTTGTGTCTTGCCTTGTGATCATAAATCCAAGTCTGGCAGCCATAAGTTAGACAATGTAAAATTGTTGTATCTAAATTTATCCTTTTCATCAGGTACATATAACATACTAACCGTTAATAACGAAAAAACGCAGTTTACCTGCATGGTTAAAATTATTAATAACCGGCTTTACATTTTTAACCTGGACACACTAGATATTTTTCATAGTGTGCGTGCTGCGTACGAGCACGCACACGTGCAAACCGCGTTTGTTACCGCTCTATGAAGTCATACTACTTAGCTGGTTTTACAATGATATTGTTTCCTTGATTGTATTCTACCCACATATTCAAACTTTGAACGCAAAGCGTGACCACATGGAACTAAAATGTATAAAAATGACTAAACTCCGTTTGTAACTAAGAAGTAAAGTGCCACGCGTGTTATATTCATAAAATAACTGTCAAAAGAATATGTTATGCCAAAGTCATTGCAAAGATAAAAATATGAACGTTAAAAAGATGTCACGAGAGTAAACTATACATATAATATAGCTGTATAAACATACTACACCGTCCTCGAGAGGGGCAGTTTGGGTAATAAAAATAAAACTTCGATCTGTTTCTATTAGTAGACAACATTTATTTACATACAAAAGTCTAATGTTCGCGGAGAATCTAGTCACCGTGATTCAGCCAAGAAAACCAAACCATTTGCAAAATGTTGTGTTATTAATTATATTTAACCCAGATGGCATTTCTTATAAGGTTGATTGAATGAGTTATATAATAAACAGATAGAATATGTTATAAATCAATTTAAAAGCTAAAAGTAATTTATCAAATGAGTTTCACAGTAAAACTTTATCCTCCAAACAAATTGAACAAATCGGTAAGAATTAATTACCGGGTATCTTCACAGGAGAAGCCAAAGTTAAAACTGAGTACGTTACTGAAATAAAGTAGTAAAAAAAATATAGGATATGACACGACATTACATATTAAATCATATATAATATGTGTTGCTGCACATTAATGCTTTTAATTTAAAAAAAAAACAAAATTACACCGCATTATCAATCAATCATTAATAATCAGCTGAGAAAGAGATAATAGGCTAGCTTATAAGTAAAAAATGTCTAACCCAAGCTCTTTTGTTCTACTGCGATTAAACGTAAAGCTGAAGTATGGAAAACTAACCTACGCTTCTGCTCCCGATAGATACGAA
Organism: Plagodis dolabraria; assembly: GCA_963854805.1. Classification (NCBI taxonomy): domain Eukaryota; kingdom Metazoa; phylum Arthropoda; class Insecta; order Lepidoptera; family Geometridae; genus Plagodis; species Plagodis dolabraria. The sequence goes on from OY978459.1 coordinate 25,676,019, forward strand.
TATGGTATTACAACATTCAAATGCATTAATAGGTTCTTCTGGGCAAACAACATTGACCTGTCGTCACTTGCCAGCAGCTTTGACTGCAGTCATTTGACTGCTTCAAATCAAATAAAAAAGGCTTCATATCGATTATATATAAAAAATATGATCAAGGTAACTCCTAAAACCTGGTGAAAATGGGCTGTGACAATTAGAAACGCAAGTAAAATTTTATGACTTCTGTTTTTATCGGATTTCATTATCATTATCACATGAACCGGAACGTACACTGGTAAACAATCTCCCCAATTGGGGGTTTTGCCACAATCGTCATGTTTAGCAGGCGTTTAAGGGATCGCAGTCGAAGTTGTCAGCTCTTCAAAAGCCGCTTCTTCCGATCTTCTGGTATTTTTCCCTTAGTTGCCGCTTACAACAATCACGGAAATAAATGGGGGAGTGTCATTTTAACCCGGCACCCCACGGGAAGGCTCCATTATCGGATGTACTAATGAACTCTAAAACGAAAAGTGTTTGACCATATTTTGTTTTATTCGCTATCGAACATATCAGGGTTCACTTGGTGAATTGGTCTTCGGTACTTTTCATACAACTTATCCCAGAACAATTTTCTCTCCCAAAATGGATTCTCGAAGACTTCAAGTTCTTTCCCCAAGCGTAAGTAAGGCATTTTGTTTCCCTTAACTGGTGGCCATTGGATATGAATCAGCTCATTTTGATGTGGATTAGGATTCCTGTAGAACATATATTCAATTAATTATTCAAGAGCTCACATGTTAAGCCATCGTCGTGTTGTCTATAGTAATGGCAGTGGTTATACTACGTTGCTCTGTTTGCGGAGCTTTCAAAACGCGGATGGGCTAAAAACTCGAACATTTAGTAAGATAATTGACATATTAAAAACGATATATTGAATGTTGGTAAGGTAAGTAGAAAATCTTTCACGAATTACCTAACATTGTGTCCCAGCAGCTGTCCTTGTTAGCAAGTTCCAAGTTTTGGCTAAGCATGTAAACCATCTCCTATATAACTATTGCATCATGCATCAAGAGACATTGTAATCAAAGGCAATGTTTGTGGTATAAAGCAATAAAATATGCGACAACCACCTCAGTCTTGACACATTTAAGAATAAGCTGGAACTATAAAGACCGGCCCACACGTTATTAATATTTTGGGCTGTCATAGGACACTCGTACTATAAAGGCTATATATATCTCACGACACTAAGAAAAAAGTGTTATTTCTGGAACGACGTGCAGTGATGAGAGGGTTAATTACTCGCCTGATGGTAAAAATCAAACAAACCCATTACAGCTACACGGTCCGCATACTGTGCAACATTACAAAGCGCTCGTCATTCTCTGGCATCGTTAGCTTCTCATCACTCTCTCAGTTAGGTTGTGCATTGGGATACCATAAACTATCCTTTTGAAGCTACTACTAAGCAACCATCTGATGTCTTTGTTATTTTATGTCACTCACTAGCTAACTCACAGGTATAATAATTAAAAATATTAATATAACATATTTTAATCATAACAATGCTGCTTCTTTGATAAATTATTAACAAGAAGTTTGCACTCAGCCAACCGTATCCCTAACCAGAAATTCTTCCAGATACGTCAAAGTACTATGATATTGTAAAATAAAATGAAATAAACTCACCAATATTTCATAAAATTTGTTATGATTTTTGTCATTCTTTGCACGGCTACCTCGTCATTTTTATCTGTAAGATTATATTTAAGAATCGCGTATTTTATCGCATCTCCATGGCCAGCGTAATTGATATCATCGAAAAATTTTTCGTAACCTCCCACTTTTCCTTTATACGCAAACTCCATTAAATATACAACGTCCCCATTATTAGAATGAGCTATTGCAGAATTCAGTAGGCCGTCTATGACGAGATGATCGCCAAAATAGTTAAAATAGCCCATCAAGGTTTTATTCCCTACTGGTTCTTGACCAAAGTAGTATGTTTTTACCTCATTGGCTACCTTGACATTAATATCTTCAGAGTCGAAGAGAAGATCAGCTGGTAAGAAATCTTTGAAATTAGCATTCATTCGATCTTTGTAGTTTAACTCGTAATAACATGTACTGGTCAAAAACAGGCCTTCTAAAGAGACGAATATAAACATTACAGGTACTCTATTATAGTTCCCTTTCCATAAAATATCTTTGGGAGTATTTGTTATAAACGGGTCAATGTTCAACAATCTCTTTTCAAGGCACGGCAAAAAGCCAAACATGTTAGTAAGACTCTCAAAATATTCGTAGTTGACTTTACTTAATATATCTGCTGGGCATGTCTGGTAAAAGTCAAATAGTTGGTTCAAATTCGTGATGTTTTTAGCCTTCAATAATTTAGCTACATCCTTGGCAGTTTTTATTGGGCTAATGTCCAATGCCCAGGATGCTAACATTGCTCCAGATTCTACTATGGCTCCTTGAAACAAACCTTGAGCCATTTCGGAAGCGACTAGCAATTCGACTAACGTGCCGCCTGCACTCATTCCGTAGATTGTCACTTGGTTAGGGTCACCACCAAAGTTGCCGATGTTTCTTTTAACCCATTTTAGAGCAGCCACATTATCTTTAAGTCCAGCGTTTCCTGGAGCTTCTTCAATACCTAAGCAGAGAAACCCTAACGCTCCCAATCTGTAGTTCAAAGTCACTGTAATGACATTTTCTTTTATGAGTGGTTGGACTCCTTTTGATTGTCCTATCCCTATCAAAAATAATCCTCCGTGAATGTATACTAGTACTGGGAGAGGGCCGTTCAGAATCTTTGTTGGAGTGAAAACATTCACTATAAGGCAATCTTCGTCTCCAATTTCACGTTGCGGACACATTACTGTACGGTTCGCAATGAATACGTTTTCCCATGGTTTCGCAGGAGCTGGTGCCTGCAAAAATAAGATGTGAAAAATTTACATTTAATTATTTGTAACTACACAATTATAATACATTAATTGTGTCCCCCTTGGCGACATGAGCTGTGTGTAAATTAATCTACGGCATCATATATAATGATAATTGAATTTGATTCAGAAAAGCAGCAAGATACAAATCTATCCTCTTTAGAATATTGTAGACTAGCTTTCCGGGCGCGGCTCCGCCCACGCGTATGTCGGTTATCGCGCGAAAACATTAACCTCTTTTTGCGCAGTCGGATAAAAACTATCCTATGTTTTTTCCCGGGTCTCAAACTATCTCCATGACAAATTTCATTCAAATCGGTCCAGTAGTTTTGGCGTGAAAGCGTAACAGACAGAAAGACAGACAGACAGAGTTACTTTCGCATTTATAATATTAGTACTGATTTACAGATGTAGATTGAATTGGTTATGAACTACTAATTTCTTATACTGCAAAACACTTAATGTATATATATATATATATTTCATGGTGGTAGAGCATGAGAATCTCACCTTGGAAGCTACCACTATACAGTAGAAAATATATCATCCAGCATCTCATGTCCAACAGTTGTTCTAAGTAGTTAAGACCTTTTTATCATCTTCAACCACTAACTAATAGATGAGATTGCAGTCAAATGCTAGCTTATTATGAATACTAACAAAGAGGGCTCTGCCTACCAACGTTTACTGTTCAATTTATACTCACCTTAAATCGAAGATTTCCAACAGGTGGTGCTGCGTAAGGTATACCCAAAAATGCAAAATAATCTGCATCTTCATCTAAATATCCTCTCACTGCGCCAGTGTCGATATTTACATCTCTATGATAAACATTATTAAATAGTTCTTTTGATAATACATCATTCAACGCCAGTAAAAAACAAAATAACACAATTTGATTCCACATCGCACTTAATAAATCTGAGTTTATTTAAAATCTATGTATTTATTTAATACCCATAAAAAAAAATTCTAGCTAAAAAATGTTTGCGTGGTGTTTCTTTTGCTGGAATAAATCACTGTTAGCTGAAATTTTAAAAACTTGAATATGTACGTCTTGGAGAATAATTGATTTCATAGTTGGTTGTTTGACGTTTTGTAGATACACTTGATTTTGTGTGTTTGACACTAACTGCTATTCGCGACTTTACTCGTTTACATTTAGTTATTTAGTTTTCATATTTATGGGACTTTACCTCCCATCTAGTGTATTTTGGCTCAGTGGCATTGGCTATGGACTGCCGCGCAGCAGGTCCATCGTTCGAATTCCGCCGCGGGCTTGAGCTTCACCGCATGGTGGATGGGCATTTTGCGAAAACCCGCCTGGCTAGCGACCACCCTCAAGTTGAAAATCTGTTGCCAAGCACCTAACGGTGTGTCCCGGCAGCAGTCCTTGAGAGCCAGTTAAATTACAGGCACATGAGACTCAACAACTATATCTCAAGGTGACGGGCGCAGTGCAATTGGTCACTTGTGATTATGATAATGTATTACTAGCGACTGCCTATGGGGTGCCGGGCTAGTATGTCCCCGTCACCTAGGGTTCAAGATTTCTCGAGGTTATCAATTTCTCGGGTCTCGAGAATTCTCGAGGCTAATATCTCGGGTCTTCTCGGGTTGTCGAGAAATTTATATTTTTGTACGTTTTTGCTTATTTTTGGTTCAAAGATCAAATAATGGAAAAAATCGTATTAAAAGTGTGTATCATAAAAAAATATTATCTTATTTTGAATCAATAAATTGAGTTGTTACCTATTAAATAAATAGGCATCAAAATAATCATAAAACTTTTATTAACAGTTTTCAACAAAATTAGCTTGTCTAAATCGATATAATATACTATGCTAATGTATAATTACAATCAAGATTTAGGAACAAAATCAACTTAAATCTATGCAAGATCAATAAAGCAACGTCTGAAGATACATACTGATCAAATCTGAAATAATAATGATAAATATATACTGTACTATATCAGCCGGATCGTCCACGGCTGAACACAGCCTCCCCAATTAAGGGGGTATTTGCCATAATCCTCACGCTTGGCAGGCGGCTTGGGGATCGCAGTGTAAGTTGACAGTTCTTTAGAAGGCGCTGCTGCCCACCTTCCAGTATTTTTCCCTTAGTCGCCTCTTACGACACCCACGGGATGATATGGGGAGGTGCAATTCTAACCCGGCACCCCACCGGACAAATATATAATATGGTTAAATATATAATACAAATAAATTAGATCTGCTTACTCTGTCTGAAAGAAATATGCCTTTAGAAAAACTAAAACATTTATAACTAAATAAAACAGCCGGTTCCTTATTTTATTAGCTACATTCTGGAAATGTAGTTGAAATTGAAAACACTCTTTATTTTCAGTTAAAGTAGGCTTAACTGAAAGCAATGCTTTGTACATTGATTTCAGATAAAAAATAAAAAAAAATTTAGAAAAATATGTCTGTTGACAATTCCGCGTAAATAATTGTTTACTAGCTTTCAGGGCGCGGCTCCGCACGCGAGTATGTTGGTTATCACGCTAAAACATTAACCTCTTTTTGCGCAGTTGGATAAAAACTATATTATGTCTTTCCCCGCATCTCAAGCTATTTCCATACCAAATTTCATCCAAATCGATCCAGTAGTTTTTGCGTGAAAGCGAGACAGACAGACAAAGTTACTTTCGCATTTATTATTATGGATCACTGAAAACGAATGGTTAGTTCGCTAACAAATCCTTGAGCACACATATTCAGTGAGTTGGTACAAAGCGTCGCGAGCTAGGGATTCGGCCACGAGCCGCATGACGAACCGCAAACCATTTCAAATTGGTGTCCCCATGAATGGTATTACTCGTGACTATGTAGCTGAGTGTGACGTCACTCGTCGCGTTTTACGGACTCAAGAAGGCGCGCCGCACGGCGACCACAGTAAATTGACGCGCATTTGTACGGGTAGCCCCCATTATAACCGCCTTCAAAAAAAGGAAGTTCTCAATTCGTCTGTTTTTTTTACCTACCTCAGACCTTGTGACTATGCGAACCAATTTTGATAATTTTATTTGAAAGCTGATGCTTGTCGTGTAGTGCCATTTGAATTTCATCAAAATCGGGCAAGCCCTTTTCGAGTTACACTCCAATAACTTAAAAATATTTTCCTATTTTGATGATATAATCGTTGACAGTGAATGACAATTAATTCCGTCAGTAGCAAGGGTCACTAAAAAGAGAACTGAAAAAATTGTTTAACCTAAAAATGGAACCGAATTCAACCTAAGATTTTTTTACCTGTAGATGTGTTGTATGGCCTCCATATTTACTTGACGAATGCAGGGTAATTACCTTATCCACTACCAGTCTTGCACTTCCAAGCGTCCGGTGAATACATCGCCGCTAATCGTGTTTTTTAGGAATAATCTGTGGACAATATGCCTTTCTTGTGTCTTTAGACTCTGCACCAATTATACAGGCACTGTGAGAGATAAGAAAACTGTTTCATTTCACGCGTAATTATTGCTTTTATTGATGAAATAGAAAATATCGTCATTTTGTTTTATCTTAGGAACTAATTTCAATGAAATGGATGAGCGAGATATGTGTATCGTTTGGTGTGAGAGAGTGAAAGAGATCGCAGCATAATGGTGATCGGAACGTCTCGTGGCGGTTCGGTGGTAACACGAATTGCTTATTTATCTCTTTCTAACAACAGATATGACGCATAATATTTGAACTTTCTTTCCTTGTCATTACAAACTGCATATACATGTGCGTAGGTATGTATATAGGTAAATTCTAGTAAGCTTTTAGAGCAGTGGTGTTCGGATATAACTAATCTAAATATTTCAAAAATCACTGAATTCAACACTCAAGTGTGAAATAGCTTGTCGAAGTCGTTACCATTAGAAAAATATTGTAATAATAGGTACTTTTGAACTATCATGGTACCGACTTTAAGAAGTTATTTCACACTTTAGAGTGTTGAAGTCGGTTCCCTTTAGGTAAAAAAAATGTACTCTATGCGTAAATACTAAACATACATTAAAACAATAAAATGTAAAAAACATGGCTGGAATATTCATAGTATTAATGTGTTAAATAACCGACTACACTCACGCGTATTGGTGGAGATTGTCGAGCTAGGTTTCGGGCATGACCGATGCCCTTCATCAGGTGATCTTGGTCAATGAAGCGCTAGTATCGAAGTTTGCTTAGTCATTCTGAACCGATCAGAAAAGTTAAGAAACGGCCGCCTCGGTCATGACTTGGATGGGTGACCGCTGGTGACATTACTATTGACAAGTAGACAAATATTTATTAGGAGCAAAAAACAAAAATCATACATACATTCACACAAATAAAAAAAGTAAGAAATGGTACCTACAATTTGTTTTTTGCCACAAACCGGCCCCAACTCAGCATGTTGCTGGTCTAAACCAGCGCTGGTCTTCCGTTGGGACCGGCAAGTATTGATGTCGGCAATATTGAGCGCTTCCGTGCTTCGGAGGGCATATTAAGCCGTCGGTCCCGGTTGTTGTCTTAGGATGGCAGTCGTAATAGCATGGTGGTAGGGCATTTTGCGAATGCCCGCCTGGCTAGCTACCACCCTCAAGTAGAAAATCTGTCGCCAAGCACCTAACGGTGTGTTCCGGCAGCTGTCCTTGAGAGCCAGTAATTCTAGGTTAGCCTGAACAACATCTTCGACCACATCATTACTTACCATCAGGTGAGGCAGTGGTCAAATGCTAAAACCATCAGGAACTAAAAAAAAAAAATTTTGAACAATTAATGGAACCGACTTCAACACCCTAAAGTGTGAAATAACTTGTTGAAGTCGGTACCATGATGGTTCAAAAGTACCTATTATCACAATATTGTGCACATGGGACCGACTTCGAAAAGTTATTTCACACTTTTGGGTGTTGAAGTCGGTTCCATTTTTTGTAAAAAAATTTTTTCATCTTTTTAGTGCAACTCAAAAACGGCTTGACCGATTTTGATGAAATTTAAAATGGGACCAAACGACAAGCATCAGCTTTCAAACAAAAAAAGAATTTTCAAGATCGGTTCACCCAGTCAAGAGATCCGAGGTCACAAACATAAGACTCCGTGCAACAGTACAGCCAGTTATTTAAAACATTAATATGTCTCATACTCAGGGGAACTTTCAAACAAAAATAGTTATTCTAGGTTAGCCTGAAAATCATTTTTGAATCATCCATCACTCAAACATCAGGTAAAATAGTGGTAAAAGGCTAGCCTATCAGCAATAAATAAATGAAACTAAGCGCCCGTTTCAGAATGTCCTAATAAAGTTACGGGTTGCTATGCAACACATAAAATAACCGAATGATACAGCGCGTTACAAGCTTTAACCGATGACTGTGAAACACAAAGATAGTGTTTTATTTATATGTTCTGGGTAATAAAACCGGAACTTACTCGAACATTCTGAAACAGGCCCTTAGTATTCCAATTTTAGGTATCTTCGATTCATTATAATTGGGCGACCTTGAATTAACTATTCAGCGTCACATAAGGTTAATGTTTTCGTAGAACAAAGTAATAGTAAAATATTCAAATTTGTTCAACAACTAAAATTTAAATGTACGATTTTAGACAAAGTCATCATTCAAGGTTTAACAACACCTAATTTGGTTTGCAAAGAATACAGTCTCTACCTAGTCGTAAACACGTCGGTCAAGGTGGCGGTAAAATTATCTTATAAAATGGAGTGATCCATCCAGATTATCTCCGTACAATACTAGTAAATCATTGCTATTGTATATAAACAGCAATGATTTTGAAGCAACGATTGAGGAACGGTAATAGTTTGGACTGTCGTACCGCAGGTCCATCATTCGGTCCCCACTGCTGGCACTATAGATACATGGAGCTGCTTAAGCAGTAGTTTAACTACGAAGAAATTAACCGAATTCAGTCACGTGATCAACCGTGCGGCCTTCCCTACATCGAGGAGGTACAAAAAGATACATTTAGACTGATGTTCACATGTTTTACTGCGGTGTTTACTTACAGTTTAGTTTTAATAAGCTGTCAGCAGATTGACACTATAGAGGTTGTAATCTTTTCATCATTTTAATAGAAAAAAGAACTCAAGGAGCTTTAAAGGCAAATAATCATACAATAACCTCTTTACTGGTTGCCTTAATGTTACCAAAGACAATGGCGTTTTTTAAATCAATTCTGCGCGCGCTTGTGTTCTCTCAAATAAATAGATATAGTTTTATGTTTACCTATTCACAACAAAATTTATTTATAAAATAACAATGATTATAAAAAAAATATCACAAACAACAACACTCAAAATTTCGATAGTGATTTCCCTAGCGCTCTGATCGTCATTTGTTATTGAATTCCAGGATACCGCGGAGTCGAACTGCTGGTATATATGTAGTGTTGTGCTGCTGGCTTTGACTTCACCGTCTGGTGGAAGGGCATTTTGCGAATGCTCACTTGGCTAACTACCATCCTCAACTAGAAAATCAGAAAAGAACCTAAAGATATCATTGTTAAAACTTACGTAAGTATTCGACATATTAATTTACTATATACGGTTTGCACTTACGGTTATTATTATAGTCGAGAACGCGACGACGCCCGACTAGTTTCGTGGGATTCGGACCCACTTCACTTTCTCGACTATAATAATAACCGTAAGTACAAACCGTATATAGTAAATTAACCTAAACATATTATATTAGCAACCGTGTGTCGAAGGGTGACGGGCGCAGTGCAGTTCGTTCGCAGTTCGAATTTGCCTACTGGCAAAAACCCCTCGGAGAAGAGCTTTGTAAGGCAATTTCTAGAGTGTGTTACGTACGTGACCTAACCTTTGTATACGTACTGACATACGTCATTTTATTTTACTGTCGACACAATACATGTTAGAAGACTGTACGTGTCACAAGTCCAAACTATATTCTGGATCGGTTAAGAATGGCTAAACAACATTCGCTACGAGCGCTCTAATTTATATTTATTAGGGCGAGCGAAGTGAGCCCCATCTCTATCCCACAACCTGAGTATTTTGTGGTAGACTTACTGAATAACTATCACGCCTATAGATCTGTGCTTTAACATAGTAATTTAAATTCAAATGTTAACTTCAAAGGTATCTGCCCAAAAAATGTAATTTTCTATAACGAAAGCCAAGAGACTCATTAACGACGACCAACTTGTAAGCAAGAGACTAAATTCTCGAGCATCGCCGCAAAGTACTTATTTATCGGTTTTTTACGGGGATACATTTTTACTCGGATACATTACGGGGAGAGTGTTACGGAACTGCATGATTTGATTCCACCATCCCAATTCTATTATCGGACATCCAGGGATACTCAGAAGCGCCACCGCTATATGGTTGATATTCCATTTACCTGAACGAAGCGCATTGCGTCTTCGTACATCATATAAACCGCAAGGGAATGGAACACCCTGCATGAGTCTGTGTTTCCGGTTAAGTACAATATGGGGGTCTTCAAAACGCGAGTGGATAGGTGGCTAAGCGCGCTCCGTAATCGATAGCATCGTCACTTAAAACCAGGTGAGGTAGTGATCAAATGCTACCCAGTACAGTATATAAAAAAGGTAATCTACATAATACTCGATGACAACTTTAGAATCACAAGCGCAAGCCCTCACAAAGCTCAGCGTTTTACGTTGATCCAGCTGATCAACGTAAAACGCTGAGTGTGAGTGATACTTAAAAGCATAAAAGAAGAGAAAGCATTACTTATGTTATATGGTAGTCCTTTGATCTCTTGCCTTTGCCAAACTTACACCATTATTAAAACGAAAAAATGCATTTTAACCGCTTGGTTACAATCAATACTATCATACTATATATACTATACTATATACTATATTACTATATAATATTATAAATGCGAAAGTAAGTCTGTCTGTCTGTCACGCTTTCACGCCAAAACTACTGGACCGATTTGAATGAAATTTGGTATGGAAATAGTTTGAGACTCGGAAAAAACATAGGATAGTTTTAATCCAACTGCGCAAAAAGAAGTTAATGTTTTTGCGCGATAACCGACATAGGCGCGGGCGGAACCGCGCCCATAAAGCTAGTCGTTAATAACCAACTTCAACTGTTATCTATACCTACTCTGGACTCTGAACACAATAGATATTTGTCATAGTGTGCGTGCTGCGTACGAGCTCGCACACGTGCAAACCGCGTTTGTTGCCGCTCTATGAAGTCATACTACTTAGCTGGTTTTACAATGATATTGTTTCCTTGATTATATTCTACCCACATATTCAAACTTTGAACTCAAAGCGTGACCACATGGAACTAAAATGTATTTAAATGACAAAACTCTGTTTGTAGGTAAAGTGCTACCTACGCGTGTACTATTCTTATAAAAATTGTCAAAAGAAGATTAAGGCCCAGAAAATACGAAATAATGCCAACATGGTACAGAAAACTTATATAAACCAGATACCGAATGGTGCTGCAATTTGTATATACGATACTCAAAGATTTAATATTTTAATAGGTTTCAAAACATGTCTCCAAAAAATTGGCTCGATACAAAAGTAGAAGTAAAGGATTTCTACTCTTCCGTTAGATTTTAGTGTATTAAAATTTGTTTTTTTTTTTAAATATTGATTTTTTCAATACAATAAAATTAAATTCATTTTGTACAAAAAAGCACAGTCAATGTGTAATTAGTCTGTTTCTAATATTATGTAAGAGCATCATCATTATCGCTCATATCGCGTTAAGTGTAGGACCTATGTCACTTTTCTCAGTGATCTCGATTAAACAAAAATGTGGATAAAATTACAAATATACGCAAAGTAAGTACAAAAAGGTATGTAAAAAACGCCAAACACTCATGGTGAACATAATCATCCAGGCATCTAGACTTTATTCCCCATTTATATTTACCATCATTAATATAATTATCTTATTTTCATTAATTCGTCATATTATTGTGAACCCTATCGCAATAAAATAAACATCCAAGATTTTATAAGACGTAGGTACAACTTGAGCTACCTAAAGTAATTATGAGTGTTAATCAGATTTTTTTATTATTCGTGAGGCTTCAATCAAAAAATTGAAATCTAAATGTGGTAAGTGCAAAATTTTAATTTACATGATGATTAATGCAAGCAAAGTAAAACCAATTACAAGGTGTTGAATTACTAATTTTCAATATTGGCCCCCCTGTTTCTCAATGCAAGTGCGACATCGCCGGAAAAAGATGTCTTTTAAACGTCTGAATGCACTTCTATTATTGTCAATGGTTTCTACTTGGCTACTCTCAATTTTCGAGGTAACTCGTCCAAATTTCGGCATTCTCTCGAGTAGACGAGGTATTTGTAGTATCCCCATACAAAAAATTGCACTTACCACATTTAGATTTCAATTTTTTGTTTGAAGCCTTATCAATAATAAAATGCAATTTTCAGGGTAGCTACCAGACAGATAGAGCAAGTTTTTAGAAGCCAAACGGTATTTTTTTTCTGTGATTTTATTTTTTTAAGGGCCCTTGAAGTTGTGAACATGCTAGGTAATTTTATCTTTCTTGGCATTTCATTTTTGTTTACACCATTTAAAGATCTAACGATAGTATATGGTACCATACTGAATCGGCTATCTATCAGGTAACACAAAAAAAATCAAGCATCTACCGCAATAATTGACGTCACCATATATAAAAATCTCATCGTACTCGGCGATAGGTGATAAATTTTTAAAAAAAAGTCATAACTCTGAAAATACGAAAAATCGCGGAGCATACATGGGAGTGATTCAGATAGCCCTCTAGGTCCTCTACCTCCCAGCTTCAGTATATAACTACTTCTTGGAACACCCTGTATAAGGGAACTACTATCTAGTGAAGCAGCCGTAAATGCAACTTATTAACAATTTTAGAAGAACAAAGCCTGAAACGAATGAATCGAAAAAAATGAATCTAGACCTACACACAACACATGAACAGCAGTTATGTTACACTAAATAAATCAATAATAGGTACAACACTTGACTTAATAATAGGTCACGAGGCGGCAGTCACTTTTGAAGAAATAAGAAGAGCTTAGTAAGGTGAGATATTTGTTTTTATAGCAATGACTGGCCAAGAGTCTGTCGCCTCTCCATGAAACTTCACGCCCTGTTTATCAGAAGCAAACAGGGACAAGCATTCCCGCCACAACGCATCAGCCAATCCGAAATTACACAGGATGGTTCGTCATTGGCTAGTCCAAAATTAATATAGAAAAAACAGGATTTCAGTGTGCCGGTTATTAAAAATGCCATATAATTAGGTATATCGATAAGTTTTAAGATAGTCTACAATTAAACAAGCTATTCTAAGTTTAACAATGCTTATAGAAATATATAAACATCTCTACTGTACATAATTCTAACACACGCATTGCTTGAAATATTTATTACGTTCGCAGCGTCGGTTAATATCATAAAAGCAATGACATAGAAACGTCACAGCCAAAAAAAATTATAAATTGTAAAACAAGTTAATAGTTATTTAATAATATAAAACCATATAACTATATACACAAATAAAAATGTGGTATCACCACTTAAATCGGTATTTTGAATTATTAACAGAATTATCAACAACGGTGACAGGTAGACGCTTTAACTATTCACAGAATATTTAGTTTTACGCTCTCTTTGAATATCATTAATTAATATAAATAATTAAGGGGGCTCCCATACATATAAGAGGTTTTCGCCGTTTATTTGCTGAATATAATAATAAAAAAATTACCACCGAATTTTTAGTTGTATATTTACTTTAAAAATAAACAATGATGTAAATTAAAATAAATAGTTTAGTAGGGCCCTATACCTACAATAAACGTGATTTTCGCGTTATTAAAAAGACCGCAGGTTGAAATGTTGACAGAATATTTAGCTTTAAGTATATTATTAGCTTTAAACAATATTATTTTACAGATAATGGTACGGAACCCTTCATACGCGAGTCCCACTCGCACTTCGCCGGTTTTTTAGAGATGTTATGGCAACATTACGTACCATTTTTGAGAAAAGTTATTTAACCGGTCTGTGTTCTATACGAGTAAGTTAGGTACATATAGGTATATATAACCAACAGTCTCACTAACAAATTTTTAATTGAAATATAAATACAAAGCTATAGTGCGGAAAATCCAAAAGAAAAAAATGTTTTATTGTCTATGGTACTTTTCCGCGAAGGTGACAAATAACAAAATGCTTTCAATGAGAGTCTAAAAAAACTGAGTCTTGAGATAAGTGAGGGAAACAAAACTAGTATGCAATGCTAAATGTGCTTCTATGTACATATAATGACTATAATGAGGCTGCCAATATAAGAGGCCAAATTCAAGGATATTCAAGCATTGAAAAAAAAATTTTGCAGCTAAATAAAAATATATATATATATATATATATATATATATATTATAAGATATATTGGACATTCATCATTCTAGCTTGTGACCTTTATTTATCACAATAAAGATTTTTCAGTCTAAAAATCTATGAAATACTGCCTTACGCTTGAAATGTAATAGATGACCAAGTTATATAAAACACAATGCAAATAATTAGCTTATTCACAACCTACAGATTGAGACTGTCTATTTTAGAAGGTATGTATGTATTAGTATACCTTGTAGTATACGTACCATGGGGCGATGAAATTGCCAAGGATCATGATTCTGCATTGGCGATCTGCTCAAAGCACAGAAACTGTAGCCATCTGTATGTGCTGCATAAATTGGTTTATTGCGGCATTACCGTTACTATGGGACCTATTAAATCACGCATAGATTAGCGTATTGGGAATTGTGCTTCCGGTTTCCCATAGATCCAACTAAACGCAAGGGCGAAGCCTCTATATCACGTCGATATTAAGGGCATATACCCGCCAGCCAAAGCGTAAACCTATTTATAAACTCAACTTGTTATCAAAAAAATCTCGCATGTAAATATAGCGTATTATCTATATACCTATCGTTTCCAATTCAAATCCTTTTATTTGGACTAATAATTACAACGTTTAGTAGGTATATAGCATTTAGTACAGATCGCGCGGCGAGAGTTTGGCTTAGACCAGAAATCAGAAATTGGGTATCAACGGGCAATTAGCGGGGTGCGGGGTGGGTGTGTAGGCGCATGCGGTGCTCTGATTGGCGCTCCAATCGTTCCCTGCCTCTCGCATCGGTACGACGTACTGCGCACTCCTGTTGTACGATCACGTTCACAAGTGAATTGCTATTTTCGTTAATTGTTTATTGTTGTCGATTGTTATTATTTGTTGAGTTTGTTTGTTTGTTTGTCAGTTAAGTTTTTTTTGTTAAATATTAAAAAGTGATTTGAAAATGCGTAAAAAAAACATTGTTTTAAAAAGGCAAGCACGGAAAATGATATATGACGTGAATTGCTTTTTAAAGAAAGAAGCTGACGAATGTATCGATTCATTGAAGCAAATTCGAAGTCAGATTGAGGAAGTTGCTTCTTTACTCAGTCAGTCGGAGAATAACCAAACTATACAGACTATGCAGGTGATGAAAACGGAAACTGTTTCTAAATTAAATTGTGTAGTCAGTAAATTAGCTAAAATTCAAAAACGGACATCGGAGGCCACTAAGACTTCAATTGGCACTGTAAAAAATATCGCAAATCAAACCAAGAGTTTCGATTTGCTAATTATTTTCAGAACACCTGGAAAAAAACGTCCCAGAGCTAAACCAGTTACGAATATTGATAATTTTGACCAAGGTGTTATAAAAAGATGTATACACAATTTTCACAAGACGAATAATGAACTTACTACCATTGGGAAACTAAAAAAGAAACTTGAGGAAGATATAAACTTTCAGGTCAGAAACAAGTCTTCGTGTAATTGTAAAGGAGTTAGGATTTCGCTGGAAAAAAACAGAAAACAACCGTAAATTACTAATAGAAACATCGAGTATCCGATTACAACGCATTGAATATTTAAGAAAAATAAGAAAATATCGACAAGAAGGAAGACCCATTGTTTACACAGATGAATCCTACGTAGATTCATCGCACTCAACAACCAAAGCCTGGAGCGATGGCCCTACGGAAGGACTAAAAAAACCCATTTCTAAAGGACAACGAGTCGTGATAGTCCACGCAGGATCTGAAGCTGGGTTTATACCAAATGCTTTATTAACTTTTAAAGCCGGCACCAAAACAGGGGACTATCACGACAACATGAATTACGAGAATTATGAAAAATGGCTTAGGACACAATTAATTCCCAACCTACCACCCAATTCTGTAGTGGTTGTCGACAACGCCTCATACCACAATAAACAATGGGATTTAGCACCGTCCTCCAATACCAAAAAAGCCGATATGCAGAATTGGCTAACTGATAAAGGCATACAATATGATTCAACAATGCTCAAGCCACAATTGTACAACTTGATAAAAGCTAATAAAGAAAGATTTAAAAGTTTTTCAATAGATCAAATTTTAGCAGAAGCAAACCATAGCATATTGAGATTACCGCCTTACCATCCAGACCTCAACCCCATAGAAATGGCATGGGCTACTATTAAACAATATGTAGCTAGCAAAAATGTTAAATGGAATTTACAAGAATGTACCAAACTTATCAAAGAAAAAGTATCCTTAATGGTTGCCCAGGAATGGGAAAAAATATGTAAAGAGGTAAAAGATATAGAAGAAGAGTACGCCAAGAGTGACCATGTAGTTGATTTACTTACCGAGCAATTTATAATTCGCGTCGAGGATAGTTCCGAAGACGATGATTCTGATGATGGTTATGAAGATGATGATGATGACAACTGCAACCGAGGAAGCCCTGAACCCGGACCCTCAACAAGCAAAAGACGTTGCACAATTTCGTGTCGCGGCAGCACCACTGGGCCATGCGGTGATTTCATAGAAGGCGTTAAACCTTTAACTGATTCAGAATCTGAATAGCACTGCGGCTAGGACTTTTTTTTATGTTAACTTTTGTATTTAATAATTATTTTAAGTTTTCTTTTGTTTGTATGTACCAATTTTACATGTATCTTGGAATAAATAATTTTATTAAAAAACAATTATTTAGAATTTTCATCGCTGTCTCTGTAAACTTTAAAAGGAAATAAACATTTTATATAAGTAAAATAACTATCAATAGTTTTAATAAATGAAGAAGTTTATCTATTTCGTATTATTTTCTAGCATTATTACCACTGTACATGAATTTTGACCCATTCAAATATCCAACCTGGTACATAAAAACGGAAAAGTATTGTGTGCGTGACAGTACCCATGCGCAGTAATCCCCTCCACCCGAAGGTCAAAGCCAAACTCTCGCTGCGCGATCTGTATATATCACTCGTTTTTAGGGGTTTGATCGCGTTATTCGACCGAATTCCGTAGTTCCAGATTTATTTTAAAAATATAGAACACATGTAGAAATAACTACCCATTACAGAAAGTTCATTATATTCCCAATGTTTGTGGTGCAATAGAAATATTAAAAACATGCTTATTTTTCTTGAAAGAGGTGCTTAAAGTTGGGTCTTTCTTTTATCTAAAATTACGAGTTTTGAGCTAGTGTAATTTCAAAAGTGTGTAATATAATGAAAGTCTGATGCACCACAAACCTAGATATTAAGATAATAATTACGTAGGTAAAAAATAATTGAGTTTTATTCGCTATTATTAAAATGAAATTGGAACTGCGTTTGTATGGGGGCGTTCGTCTAAAATATACCCTTAACCTACTGCTCCGGTAATGCTGACCCATTCGGCTGTAACTTATAGGGGTGCGGCGTGGCAATACCAGTAAAATATACAACTAAGCAATAGAAATACTAACGCACCTAGTTCAAAGCTAGACTTAAAGAATAGTCCGCTTACAAACTTCACAAAGGTTTCCGAGTAACTTCTGGGGAACATTCTACTATTTAGACGGAGCCACAATAAAATTGGAACACAACTGAAGAGACATATATGCAGTTAAGGCTTGGACCACGCCAGTGACCTTGAGGCACTAATTCTACGGGCGAGCTCTTTAGATTTTTAGAATCAGACGCATTTTTAATGTATTATAATATTATTATATATTAAATCCTAAATGTTATACTAGCTTTCCGGGCGCAGCTCCGCACGCGCGTATGTCGGTTGTCGCGCAAATACATTAACCTCTTTTTGCGCAGTCAAAAACATAGGATAGGATAAAAACTATCCTATGTTTTTTCCGGGGTCTCAAACTATTTCCATACCAAATTTCATTCAAATCGGTTAAGTAGTTTTGGCGTGAAAGCGTAACGTAAATATTAGTACTGATGATATCAAAGAATGAAACCTATTATGGTTTATGGTTCTATGCTTTGTCAGTCAGTAAATATTGGTACTGCATGGTAGTAGGAGATACTTTACCAATATCTAGCAAATAAAGTAAAAAACTCTTATGTAAAAAATCTGTTGCCAAACACCTAACGGTTGTTCAGAAGTTCTTTAAGGACTAAATCCCATTCTTGGTGACACTTCGTGGTCACACTTACCAATCAGCTAAAAAAATATTTTCTTATATAGGTCTTATTGAGAAACCATTTGGTATCGAATCCGTGTTGGTAGAACTAGAATAGGAAGATGATGTTAATTAACCAGTCCTCATTGGTAATATAATTGTAGGTACATCTGATGCCATCGAACTATGTCATTACGACCAAAATAGCAGAATTTGCCTCCTGGCAAAAACCCCCGGGAGAGCAGCTTCGTAAGGCGATTTCTAAAGTATGTTACATACGTGACCTAAGTTATACGTACTGCTACGTCTTCTATATCTAAGACATACATTTTATTTAACTATACACAATACATGTTAGAAGATTGTACGTGTCACAAGTTTAAACTATATTCTGTACAAGAAAACGTAGAACATTTCTAAGTCGTACGTTCATCTTAAGAACAGTGCGCACGTATCGCTTTCAATACAAACACAGGTTTGACATATTATTATTTTACATTATACGGCACTATGGGCGCCACAAATCACTGGATGGATGTAAAAGCTAACAGGGTGCTATCTGGAAATAATCTCGGCGAATTTTTGCATTCACTTGAGGCCGTACAAAAAAACACTTAGTAAAAGTTGACATACCAGTGTTAGCCGATTTAAATTATGTTGAGAATTGTCAGCTGTCAGGTGAATGGTAGTCAGTTGTCATTTGAGAGTCCATTGAAGCATTAAATTACTTCTTTATTTTGTTGCTTGTACATAAAAAATACATGTAATATAAAATATTTGTTTATGTTATGCTAATATATTATATTTTCCAAGATTAAAGTTTAAAATCATTGTCATGAAAAAATTATGCCTACTACCATCCTACTACGAGTATTTCGTGAGTTAATCGATACTCGTTCGGAAACAACTAAGTTATCGTATAACATGACGTTAAAACTTGAATAACTGACAAGTGTTAAAATGGTGAGATATTACTCGTTTCCGAACGCAGCCTAAGAATACAAACTCGGTGTACAGGGTCAAATATTTTTACAATGGGAAATGTATTTAAAGCACTATCCATATAAACGTTGTTCCGTTATTTTTGAATACTAAGTATTCAAACTAGGTGATATATTGCACGCATTTATTTAAGTCTTATATGTCGCGGTATAAGAATCAGATGAACGTATCTACATTTTGTCAATTTTACAGGAGAGCAAAAATACTGTGGAAATTCGTCACTTCAAACTTTACTAGCTCATTAACAGAGATAGTATATAGTTGGTGAGAAAAAAAAAATATTGATATATTGTTCTACTATTTGAGCATTAAAAAATAAAAAAATAAATTGTTTATAAATGCTTATAAGGATACAACATATATTTTTTTGAAATCCGGTTGACATACGTTAGTGTGGCTCTTAATTTGTTTTCTGGTTTTGTTCATATCTTACTTACAAACGTCGTTTGTGCAGCTAAGTTTTATTTTGTGTTAGATAGGAATGGACTAAATAAATTAAAATAAATAAGTAATCAATCAAACGTAACATAATCTTTATTTACTTCTGCTGCACACAATATTAAATTTAAAAAAAATCAACATACAGACATCAGTAATTAGAAAAATATTAATTATCTTCGTCGTCATCATCAGTTGTTCCAACGGAAAATCCTTTATAAAAACTGTGATATTGCGTTGGAATAATACCTTGTCTGCACAAATCTTGTAGGTCCTCATACTTTTCAGCGGAAATGGGTAAGGGTTTGTCATATGCACTTTTTAAAACAATTTGTTCCACAGTCAATCTTTTGCCTCTTCTGATAATCTTAATCATTTTAAAATCAGTATCATCTAAATCATATTTGAAGTATATATGTTTACTGTCTTCTTTACGGTACTGTAACCATCTTATTTTGAGCCAATTGACATTATTACCATCACAATCCACTTTAGCATTCTTGACTAATACCGTTTTTAGGTATTTAATATTTACAAAGTCATCTGTTCCCATTTCATGAACGTCATATGGATTTTTTCTGGAAGCTTTTCTTATAATTGTGTAGAAGCCGGATGGATGAAATATCGGTATATTCTTCTTAGACAGTTCAATAGTCGCATGGATATTATCTGCTTCCATTTGACTGTGCCCAGGTTCAAAATACTTTTGGTTAATCTCTGGTATATTGAAAGCCTCAACGCAGTACAATAATAGAGCTGAAATATATACATTACGACATTGGCTCGCACAAGTATCAGACATAAATGTAATGGGCTTACCATCAGCTTTCGTTTTCAGAAATTTCAACAAACATGACCCAATTTCAGTAGCCCCTTTCCTTCCAATACCTTCGTGCCAGCAATAACAGAACACGTTACGCTTTTCTGTCTCAAAATCCAGCATAGTAAAATTGTACATTGCAATTCGGCGTTTGTAATAAATTTGTTTTGAAGATGATGATGGGCAATTACAAATGGCCTCTAAGTCATATTCAGCAAAATGTATATCTCCCGATTGTGCTGACATTTTTGCTTCGTCACGATGTCGTCGTGCAGTAATTTTTCTCTCTAGGTGCTTTTCATACTCTTCTTTCTGCTTCTCTTTTTCCTCTGCGTTCAAATGTTGGAAAGTAAAACATTTGTCACACAAATCTTTTCGTTGTTTAAAGAAACCAATATTAAATTCTTTCTTGAAAACCACTCGGTAGTAAGCTATATCAACAGGTTCTCTTCGCTCTTCAGAACATTTAATTTTATAAAGCTCGTACATCTTTGCTACATTTAGATCCTGATCTAAAAACTCTTTTTTAGTGTCTCTTCGTGCATAGTGCGCTGGCATTCGGGGAAAAGATTTAATATGATCTCGAATGTACTGCCTGGTATCATCCGATTTTTTATTGTGTGGTGCATGTTTTCCCCGCTTATCGGCTTCAACAACATGAGTTTCAAGCAATTTTTTGAAACAAAATCTAATAAAAGTTTCTGAGACACTCAAAGTTGCTAAGAAAAATTTCTGACATACTTTTTCTTTTTCTGTAGCTCCTTTTTTCTTCAAGAAATATTTATTTGTCAGTTTTCTTTTGCTTTCTAAATTAGCAGTTCTTTTTGTTTGCGTAGGCACTCGATTCACCAAGCCTACAATATACTGCCTTTTTTGATCAATATTTTCAATATTCCAAAAAGATGAAAAGATTTCTAATCTGTCTTCTTCACTAAATTTGTCCGTGCATTTTTCTCTGCACATCCCCATACACTTCGGTTCTCCCAAAGATTTGCCTGGATTTAGAAAACCTTTACTTGAGAGGTAAGGTTCACCCTTTTGTCTTTTATTTTTTCTCACATTCTTCTTCCATTCATTTGGTTCCGCTTGACCTCTGCGTTTGCGTTTACGATTTTGATAACCAGGAATAACCGATTCAATGCCAGCAACATCAGTAGTATTACATTCTATGTTTATGTCAACAGTTTCTGTAGTATCTGAATGAGCAACGTTTTGTGTTAATACATCATTAATTTGAACATTGTCTCCGAGTTCCGAAGTTGTAAAGTCACTTGATGATAAGATGCATTCATCTGGTGCAGGCACGCCATCATTGCTTGAATTGGATAAATATAAATCTTCATTTAATAAATCCACTAAGTCTAACGATATATTATTATTTTCCAAAGTTGAAAACAGTATGCTAGGTGACTGCTCAGATTCATCAAAATCAGATAGTGTTACATTCTCTAAAATTGTTAACGTTGGTTCCTGAAAAAAAAAGAAGTATATTAAAAAAGTATTATAATAGATTACTTACACCTTATCCCGTAGCAATAGCACAATTAAAATTATATACTATTAGTAGGTATAGGGCAAACTTATTGCAATTCATCATGCTTAAAATTCAGTATGGTACACTTAAGTCTTCTTGGGAATCGAACTCCAAATAGTATGTTCAATGTAACATAATAACAGCAAAGATCCAAACATAATAATAATATGAAAGATGACTCACCTGATTGAAAATCTCATTAATTTCATTGTTCTGATCCTGAGATGGTTCTTTCGGTTCCAGGGACGCTAAAATCTTCCAATTTCGACTGTTTTTATTCATTTTATTGAATTTTAATATCACTTTCACTTAAAAATGCTATAACTACAAAGTAAAAAACGAAACGGTATTCTCCAAACTTCAAATTAGAGGCTCCCCGCACTACAAGTTTCAACTTGCTTAGACCTTACATCAACTTTTTGGTGCTATACTAACGTATGTTGTGAGACAGTAATATTTAACAAAGAAAACAGTACTGCCACACTGATGTAAATCGTATTACGTTGTTTTGGTTATTCATTCAACCTATTTGTTTTATAAAAATGTTTGTGCCAATAAAACGTAACTAGATAAACGTTGTTTTGGCTCTTTGAACTTAGCGTCAAAACACAATGTCGTAAATCCCAAAACGACGTATAAGCTTTTACGTTCAAATGATTCTTAAGATATTGTGAAATAAACAATTTTCTATGATTAAAAATATTGTTTTTGCAAATACGTTCTTATAGCGCTAGCAGATAGCAAAATAATTAAAACTAAATTAACGCTACTCATAATACGTTTTTCTGGTTCAATCAAAAGTGGTTCTTATGTTATTTCGTTATTTTGGAACTTGTGAAATATTGAATATAGCGTTACGTCGTTTTGGCATTTCATAAAGGACTACATTGTGATACGTTTTCTAAAAAAAAACGGTTTTTGATTTTTTTGTAGTTACGCTCATCTGGTTCTTATACCGCGATGTATACCTTTGGTTTGCAAGTTTTCTCTTTTGATGAATTGTTTTAGAACTTCGTTACGTTAACTTTTTTAAATTAATTCAGTGTAATTAAAAACTCGACCGAGATTGATGAAATATGCATTAATTATACAACCATAACATCTACTGTTAAACGAGCCTTTATGTGCTATAATCCCCACGCTTGACGGGCGTCATGGGGATTGCAGTGTAATATGGCAGTTCTTCAGAAAACGCTGCTACCCACCTTCTGGTTTTTTCTCTTCGTGACTCCCATGGGAAGATAATATATGGAGGGGGGGGGGGGGGAACAATTCTAGCCCAGCACCAAACGAGTAATGTTGAAATTTTAATGGGAACAATTTCAAGATATATACCTACAAACAAAAATAGTATCATTAAGATTGGATGATCTGATAAAAAGTTACGTGTAGTAAAAAGATATGTATGACCACTTGGCCATACAACTGTTCTCGTGGTCTCTTAACGGGTGACTTTTTTAATATATGCTCTCTATTACAGTTTCACTACTTACCAAAACTTTCGGCGTTTGGTATCTGCTGTGGTGATGCCTGAAGCATATAATAAATGTAAGAACTAATAACGTAGGTATTACCTGAAACCCGGCAAGTTAGAAAGTAGCCCCATAACAACTGTCAGGAACATAGCCGCTAATGCCATTATGGACATAGTTTAAGTTATTACTTTGCCATTAAGTTATTAACTTATTACTAATAATTATAAGCCAACTACGTCTGGCATTCACCACTCTACCGTTTTTGCTCTTATTGCAACGATATTTATCAGTTAGATATATTCAATGCATCGGTTAAAAGTCTTAAGTCATTCTTTTATCGTAATGTTTCCTAAATTTGTTACCTAACTCATATTTCTTGTTTTCCTAATAACATTACCTTAAACTGTGTATAATTCTCAAATTTGTATTTTCTGTATTTTTCTTTTATTACTAGTAACGTAGGTAACTTACGATTAATTTTGAATAATTTACCGAATGTAAACAAATGATTTGGGTGCATGTTCTGTTCGCACCTAGAAGGCCGTTCATCAAAACAAAGTATGGATCCTATTGTTACAATTTAATTTAGTATTTAAAAGTTGTATAGTCCCGTTATAACCATTAAATAAGAAAAAAAAACTTATTATTATATACATATTACTTATACATCATACATCGAATTTTAAAATAACTCCATAAAGTTGCATAGTGAAGAGCCATCAATTAGGTTCAGCAGCGTCCGCTGCAGTCAATACTTGGAGTGGTCACCCGACCACCAGTTGCATTCACGACTGGACGTGCACTTGCTTCGGAGAGGCTCTGGTTGTTGTCTTAGGTGGTAGGGCCTTAATCGAATGCCCGCAGCGATGACTAGCGAGCACCTTCAAAAAGAAAAATCTGTTTCCAAGTTACATAAAGATCTGTTCTGGCAGCTGTCCTTGAGAGCCATTGATTCTGGGTTAGCCTGAACATTATCTTGAATCGCACTCATTCACTAACCATCGGATGAAACAGAAAATTTCGCCGATGGGGTCCCCCTAAACGGTATCATAGCCGTACGTCAATTATTGTATTCAAATTCAATTGACATTCGGCAACGAAGTTTTTATATTTACAAATCTTGAAAAATTTATAAAAATTCCTGGATACAATACAATAAAATATAATATACATTATTATTATTCTCTAATCCCACGATAAAGCATAAAAAATTTAAACCAAAACCAATACAAAACAATCCAACAAGAATACCTACAGGAAAACACAAACATATGTACACAAGTTGTCTTACTTTAATATATAGTATGTCTTCCCGTAATAATTTGTAAATTTATGATTCATTTTAACGTCATGTTATACGATAACTTAGTCGTTTCCGAACGAGTATTGATTAACTCACGAATAGCTACTCGCAGTAGGCATAATTTATTCATGACAATGATTTTAAACTTTAATCTTGGAAAATATAATATATTAGCATGACATAAACAAATATTTTATATTAAATGTATTTTTACTACTATATATATTTTTTTCTTTACTATATACATTTTTGACGGCAGACCCAAATTCCTGCATCTGCCAATTTTGGTAAACTATTTTATGTCACTGCCCTTTTCCAAAGCTGCCGTAGAACGGCTATTTAGTGATCTAAAAAATATCAAAAGAGATAAACGCAATAGGCTGGAAAATGAAACGGTTGAAACAATACTGTTTGTAAAATCTGGCTTAAAAAGAACGGGATCAACTTCTTTACAACCAATGCAAAATCAGCTGGAAATACCACTGCTTAAGTTTGTACAGTCTAATGCTACTGCAAGCGAATCTAAAAAAATTAGACTAAGCATGATTATTCTATAATTAAACGATTCGTATTTTATTTATAGCCTCACCAGAAATATATGAAACTTGGGGCTGTATACTCACCTTATATTTTCCAAGTCAGTTTACGCAATGAAAACATACATTTTAACACAGAATAATATTGTAGGCCTAAAACATAAGGAAATAAGAGTAAGTATACGCCACCTGCACGTGTTGTCACTGTTTCTTTTATAAGGCACCACGCTAGCCCAAGGTAGAGTCCATAAAAAAAATAGTAATTTTCCGCAATATTTTAGCCTAGGTTTTACCCATGATTTCCCGCAATTTCCCCTTCTAATGTCTTCCCCTTTTTCTTCCCCTCTGGACCCTTATTTCCCCTTAAAAGAGGATTTTCCCCTCTTGTGGAAACACTGCAACTGACTACCATTCACCTGACAGCTGATAATTCTCAACATAATATGAATCGGGTAACACTGGTAAGTCAACTTTTACAAAATGTTTTTGTACGGCCTCAAGTGAATGCAAAAATTCGCCGAGGTTATTTCCAGATAGCACCCTGTTAGCTTTTACATCCATCCAGTGATTTGTGGCGCCCATAGTGCCGTATAATGTAAAATAATAATATGTCAAACCTGTGTTTGTATTGAAAGCGATACGTGCGCACTGTTCTTAAGATGAACGTACGACTTAGAAATGTTCTACGTTTTCTTGTACAGAATATAGTTTAAATTAGTGACACGTACAATCTTCTAACATGTATTGTGTATAGTTAAATAAAATGTATGTCTTAGATATATAAAATGTATGTAGAAGACGTAGCAGTACGTATAACTTAGGTCACGTATGTAACATACTTTAGAAATCGCCTTACGAAGCTGCTCTCCCGGGGGTTTTTGCCAGGAGGCAAATTCTGCTATTTTGGTCGTAATGACATAGTTCGATGGCATCAGATGTACCTACAATTATATTACCAATGAGGACTGATTAGTTAACATAATCTTCCTATTCTAGTTCTACCAACACGGAGTCGATACGAAATGGTTTCTCAATAAGACCTATACAAGAAAATATTTTTTTTATTTGTCAATTATTGTATTCAAATTCAATTGACATTCAGGCAACGAAATTTTTATATTTACAAATCTTAAAAATTTATAAAAATTCCTGGATGCAATACAATAAAATATAATATACATTATTATTATTATCTAATCCCACGATAAAGCATAAAAAAATTAAACCAAAAACAATACAACAAGAATACCTACAGGAAAACGCAAACATATGTACACAAGTTGTCTTATTATATAGTATGTCTTCCCGACCTTCCGTATGTAATCTTTGGTATTATGATTGAAGTGACATGACATATAGCTTAAATCTGACAGGCGACGAAAATTTAGCGACCTCAAAAGGTCGCTAAAATTTAATCTACATAGCGAAGATTTGACCAAGCGGACGCGCCTAAACGGGGCATATACAATTTTAGTCTGTGAAAATTTTCGCCTCGAGGAGGCCGTAAACGGGGTGTTTGACGTTTATCTAGTTTAAATCTTTTTCTGGCTAAGTCGCCTAAACGCACCCCTGCATAATATGTACTCCACGGATGTGACGTAGGTTACCGGTGCAAGTCGTTATAGCTAACATGAGTAACGCTTCCGCCACTCGTTTACTGCGTATAAATTATAGCAAGAATGCCTTTATCATAATACTTCACGCAAATTAATCCTGCTTTCCCGCTGTCCCGCAAACGACAAGCTGTGGCAATAACATAAATATGAGAATGTTAATATTGTACGCATTTTCACGCCGTTTTGTTTATTGCCGGCGAGAAAATGTTCAGCGGATTTGTTTTGCGGTTACGCTTTTATGTATGTCAAATGCAAGGTTTTTATTTTAAACATTGAGTTGGCTTACAATTTTATTTTTGGGAACAATCTGACCGTTATTAAACCTAGTCGTATTTCGTTGAGTATAAACTGAGCTGTCGGTACTGATTATAGAACAATAAAAAAAATAGCAACCCATATTTTACTCCCGTGGGGTGCCGGGTTAGAATTGCACCTCCCCATATCATCCCGTGTGGGTGTTAGAGGCGACTAAGGGAAAAATACTGGACGGTAGGCAGCAGCGCCTTCTAAAGAACTGCCAGCTTACACTGCGATCCCCAAGACCCCTGCCAAGTATGGGGATTATGCCAAATACCCTCTTAATATTTGGGATTTGTTCAGCAGTGGACGATCCGGCTGTTACAGTACAGTAACCAATATTTTAGTGACAGAGCTAAAACGTGTTATAGACAAAAATATTATAATTACAAAAATTTCTTGCAGAAATAGACTTATACATCCCTGGCTTACTACTGGATTGTTGCGTTGTATAAAACATCGAGACAAATTATACCCGATTCTGAAAAGTGATCCTGAAAATAAAGTCTTAAATAAATCATAATAAGATATAGGAATTTCTGTGGAGATATCCTCAAAAAAGTCAAAAATGAGCATGATAGATTAGAAGTCAATAAAGCTTGTGGTGATAATAAAAAGACATGGAAGGTTATTAAAAAGATTGCTAAATTAAATGGCAAAATATCTCGTAGTGATTTACTGCGACATAAATACTTATTTGTAACTCAAACATTATGGAATTTACCTAATGGTTTATTATTATTGTTCTCAACAGAGTATGCTAAGAAAAACATTTGCTTTTTAGGCCCATTTCTGTACAAAAAAAACTTGTCAGCGTATTAATCTTTATCCACTTACCCTACAGAAGTGCAAAATTAATGTAAAGAATCTTTTACTCACGCTAAGCTACGAGGAAACAGAAACTATGATGACATCTTTAAGCTAGACATTATGATTATCTACACCAGTCCATGCACTTACACCCTCACACAAATATATACATACACAGATATATATAGTTTTTTATTTTTTTTTACACACACATTTTTTTAAATACAAATACACTCGTAAAGAACAACTAAGTTTTAATAAAATATTAAGACAAATAATTATTAGGTACTCTAAGGGCCCGTTTCAGAATGTCCTAATAAAGTTTCGGGTTTCTATGCAACACATAAAAAACTGAATGATAAAAATGACAGTTGCAATGCAGCGCGTTTCAAGCTTTAACCGATGGATAGGTTAAGATTTTTTTACCTGTAGATGAGTTGTGTGCCCTCCATATTTACTAGACGAATTCAGGGTAATTACCAGAGTCGCTACCAGTCTTGCACTTCCGAGCGTCCGGTGAATACATCACCGCTAATCGTGTTTTTTAGGAATAATCTGTGGACAATATGCTATCCTTATGTCTTTATGTTAGGATTTTTATGTATATGTGGTTCAGTATATCTCTTAATTATGCAATATGACTGTCTGAGAAAAAAAAATAAGGGGAGAGAAGACTGAAGGTACAACTCTCCAGGTGGGGAAGAGAAGCTTCCACATACCTAACTAAACTACCTGCCTACGCTAGGATGTCGACAGATACACAAATAAAAAACAATATTCCTTGAAGCGCTAAACAACTTTTAAATTTATTTATTTAAAATTAAAATTTTCGCCAAGAAATTATTTAAAGGAGAATAGATAGGTCCAGAACACTTTCCTTAACTAGGTTGGGTTATTCGTTAGTACCAGGTACAAAGGTTAACTTAGAATTTGGACATTTTATAGCAATCACTGGTACGAGCTAACAACAATTTTCTTAACTTAGTTTATAAGGTCATAAGTTCAACTACTTAATTTACAATTTCTGTGTGCCAGCAACGTAGATCCACAAAAAATAAGTTTATTAGAAAGTTAGTATTATATGGTTTTAATATATATGTGTAAGTAAAAAATAGAAACCAGCCTGCTCAGAAAATTCTATATAGATCTCAGGGTAAGGTCGTGAATCGCATAGGGTGAAAGATGAATTTTGCAAAATTAAAGTAAAAAAAGAAGAAGGGCGCCACCCGGTTATTGGATACCGGGAAATTACATAAATACCGTTGCAGCGTGGAGATTCACAGCCGGGGACCGAAGGCTTAGTTAAGGCGAGCAGTCCGGGAAGTCAGGCAGAGCGCTGACCACAAGTACCGCTCTGGCTGTCTACCGGAGTTGGGGCTATGGTAGATGTTCATGGTTAGGGCTGGTAAAATACCCTAGGGCGGGTCTGGGTTTATTCATTAATAGTTGCTTTGCCTAGCTTGCATGCCTTGCGCTGCTTGTTTTGGATAAACTCAGGCCTTCCTTACTCATCCCGGATGGGTAAGGAGGCAACGGTCTTAGGGGAGAGCGCAAGTCGTGATGATCCCTAAGGCAAGTCTGACGGATACCTTCTCGTGGTGCTGCCTGTTATTGGTTTATTTCCTTCCGAAATAAACGCAACAGAACACCGTCAGGCGCCGCGTGTATTGTTATCTATATGTGTATGTATATGTATATATTGTTTCTGTATATATTTGTATTATTTGTGTATATTATGTAGTTCACAGGGCTATTTAACCCCTTATTAGTAACCAAATTGAAAATGCTCGGTACAGACCGGGGCCGTAGTTAACTGTCTGTCATCTGTATTATACGTGCTAAGGTGCTTAGCACCTCTTTAAGACAGATGACAGAATAGACTTACGGTGTATAAATTGTAGTTTTAAGGCAAGGCTACAGATAATTTGTCATGTTTATGAGTAGATGAAAAACAGTTTGGCGGTGTGTGTGTTAAAATAGGGACCCCTCTAACTGGCAAACACCAGCGCCTACTACTGTCAAACGTATTGTTACATAATCGAAAATAACCGCTGTCTTTTATTTGGTAGTGACCCCTGTTCCGATAACTCACGTTATTGGAGGCGGGGACAAACTGGCTGGACTAGTTCCAAAACCCCGATGATAAGTGTATCCTTAGACTTCGGGAAAATACCTCCAAGGTATTGTCAGTCTTCTGAACTCTAAACTTCCGGAGGCTTGAGTAGAAAGATTGAAGCCTGTCCATTTCCCAAAAATGTTTCTTATGGTCACGAGTTATAATTATATTGTATAATTATTCTGTTTCTATTTTGCCTGTATAAATCGTGATAATGTCGAAAGTGAACAGAGACGCGAAAGGGAAATTTGTGAAAGGCCCTTCTCAGGGCCAACCTATTGTTTCGACTGAGGACCGCTCAAGCGGCACTAATGTGAGCCGGAAAAGCGGCCCTTTAAGAGATCCATCGGAGGTCTCCATGGGGGACGAAGTGAGGTCGGACGTAGAGTCCGTATTTGAAGAGTCTTGCGACGTGGGTGACAGCCGGAGGAAGCGGCCTTACTCCTCGTTTTACGTACCCGGCTACCTAGAGTCGGACACTGAAACCGAGGAGACATCGGCCGCTAAAGTCAATACGGCACGGAGGGGAAGGGCGAAGGGCACCAAAACGGGCCCCACCCGAGAAGAATTTATGAAGCCCATTCCGCTAGTAGAGGAGCTGGCGGAGGTCCTGCAGAGCAGGAAATTCAAAAAGGGGCCGGCCGCTGTTGCTGCCGGAAGTCTGCTCGACATCGGAAGCGTCGTCCTTGCAATTATGCCCTTGCCGGGGTCGATGACCTTAGCGGGCTTAACGCCCAGGAGCTGAGGGCTCAAGCAGGAGGGATGCTCGCCTGCATCTTAGAGGTTGCCAAAAAATCTGGCAACCTAAAAGGCGAGTTTGTTGGTCGCCTGAAAAGGTCCGCGTCGACTCTGAGGGAAGTGGTCGACGCACTGGCAAACAGGAGTGAGGCGGAAGAGACGCGGCGGCTGAGAGCCGAGAATAGTCGCCTGCGCCTGGAGATGGAGGCCTGCAAGGCAGAAGTGAAGGCGCTGCGTCGCGGCTTCACTGAAGCCAAGACCCAGGCGGCTGCCGCCACGTCTGCTGCTACAGTAGCAGCAGCAGCCGCTGCCGCCGAGACGCCGGCCCCCCCTGCCGTTGTACTGGGGGCAGAGTTAGTGGAGGAGATGACGCGCTCCTTGACTACCACGTTCGGGCAAATGCTCAATGCCCGACTCGCCGGTATCGAGGATCGCCTCCTGCCAGCGCCGGTTGTTCGCCCGCCCCTCAGGGCGGACGCCAAGAAGGCTGCAGCTGCGGTTGCGCCCCCTCCCCCGAAACCAGTCCCTCGAAAGCGGGTTGGCCAGGCGTCGCAGGCTGCTGCCACGCCCTCGACTGCGGCTTCTATCGCCCCAAAAACGACCATGCCAACTGCTGTGGCCCAGGCGGAAACCTGGGTTGCAGTAGTGAAAAAGGGAAAAGGCAAAGGGAAGGGCAAATCGTCCTCCTCAGCCACGCCCGCTCCCGCTCCTGTCCCAGCAGCTCGTGCCCCTGCCCCCCCCTCCGCCGTGAAGCCTAAAACGAAGAAGGCTTCCGCTGCCGCCGGGCCCAAGAAGGCGAAGACGATGAAAGCCCCCAAATCCGCGGCTGTTGTGCTGACGCTGCAGCCCGAAGCCGCGGAAAACGGGGTTACATACAAAACCATCGTCGAGGCGGCGCAAGAGAAGGTCGATCTTCAAGGATTGGGGATCGACCGCATCCACTTCCGCCAGACGGCCACGGGAGCTAGGATGCTCGAAATCCCTGGCTCTCAAAGCGGCGACAAAGCGGACAGGCTCGCGGAGAAGCTCCGTGGTGTCCTGTCCGAGGTGGCCAACGTCTCCAGGCCCGTAAAGTCCGTGCAATTGCACGTGACGGGCCTGGACGACGCCGCCACAAAGGAGAAAGTGGCGGCGGCGGTCGCCAAGGTGGGTGGCTGTGACGTTCTCCACGTCAGAGCCGGAGAGGTACAGCGCAGCTACGGCGGGACTGGCTCCTCCCTTGTTTCCTGCCCGATTGCAGCAGCCAAAGTGTTGCTGGCACAGGGCAGGCTTTTGGTGGGGTGGAGCTCGGTGCGAGTGGTGGCACTGGCGGCGCGTCCCATGCGCTGCTTCAAATGCATGGGACTCGGCCATACGCGCCCCCAGTGTCCCTCGTCGGCAGACAGGGGGGACCTGTGCTTCCGTTGTGGAGGCGCAGGCCACAGGGCGGCGAGCTGCCAAAGAAGGGCCCCACACTGCGCGATTTGCGCAGAGTCGGGGCGACCCGCCGAGCACAGGATGGGGGGACAAAATTGTGTCCCCCCAAAGACGAAGGGACAGGCCGCCAGGACCCCGGCCATCCCCCGACCGGCATCCAGAGCCGCACCTGAGGCTGTTCGCCGCGCGGCGAGCATGGAGGTTGTCACGTCCGATTGATGGATCAAGTCGGACAGTACAACCTCCTCCAGACGAATTTGAACCACTGCGTCAGGGCTCAGGATCTGCTAATGCAGTCCCTGGCGCAGTGGCGGATTGATTTGGCGGTCGCCGCGGAGCCGTACTACATTCCCCAGTCCCATCCCTACTGGGCTGGGGATTTGGACGGCTCCGTAGCCATTATTGGACGTGCCGGTGGCGGCCCCCCCCTTTCGGTGTTAGAGAGAGGTTCGGGGTACGTGGTGGCCAAGTGGGAGAGGTATGCAGTAGTGGGCACATACTTCTCCCCCAATAGGACCGTCGCGGAGCTGGAGGTCTATCTAGACCTCCTGGCCGCGGCGGTGAGAAGGCAGGCACCACGTGAGGTCCTCCTCATGGGGGACCTGAACGCCAAGGCCCAGGCCTGGGGCAACCCCTCCACTGACACTCGCGGGGAGATTGTCGTGGAGTGGGCGGTTGCCGCAGGGTTGACCCTCCTCAACAGGGGGTCGGTCCACACGTGCGTGCGACACAACGGGGGGTCCGTGGTGGACCTTTCGTTCGCCACCCCGGTGGTCGCGGCACGTGTTCAGGCCTGGAGAGTGGAGGCGGAGGTGGCGACTCTCTCGGACCACAACTACATCCGGTTCGAAATCGCCACCTCCCACCAAGGAGGGACTCGGCGCGTAGAGAGGGAGTCTTTCGCGCGCTGGGCGATTGGTCGCCTCGATGCCGAGTTGGCTGAAGAGGCGGCTATCGTCCAGTCGTGGCTGGCCACCCCGGTGCACCCGGAGGTGGACATCGCGGCGGGCCACTTCCGGGAGGCGGTGACGGCGGTCTGTGACGCCGCCATGCCGAGGTCCCGACGCCGCCCCGAGCGCCGCCAGGTTTATTGGTGGTGCTCGGAGATAGAGGATCTCCGAGCGCGATGCTCGGAGACGCGCCGCCTCTACTATCACTGCAGGAGGCGGCGTCACGGCCGGACGGACGACCAGCTGCCGGCGGAGCAGCTGGCGGCCGAGCGGCTCCTGCATGGCGATGTGAAGATAGCCAAGCAGGAGCTGAAGCTGGCCATTGGCCGGGCTAAGGCCCTCGGCTGGAATGAGGAGCTGGAGGGCCTCGACAGGGACCCATGGGGGCGCCCGTATAAGGCTGCCCGGAATAAGTTCCGGGGCAGCGCGCCCCCTATCGCAGAGTCCCTGGAGCCAGAGCTCCTGGAGAGGGTGCTGGGGGGGCTATTTCCCGACAGCGACCCCCACTACACCCCTCCACCGATGGCCACACCGTCCTTTCAGGAGGAGGAGGACCTGGCCTCCATTCCGCCTATTTCAGAGGTGGAGATGGAGGTAGCAGTCTCTCGCCTGAGTGGCAAGAAGACTGCCCCGGGACCAGACGGACAGGGCGGGTCCTCAGGATCGCCCTTAGGGAGATGGGCGGTCAGCTTCGGGAACTGTTCGACGCGTGCCTCACGTCGGGTCAGTTCCCGAAGCTCTGGAAGGACGGGCGATTGTGCCTGTTGCGGAAGGAAGGGCGAGACGCCGACTCGCCCGCCGCATACAGGCCAATCGTGCTGCTGGATGACACGGCGAAGCTGCTGGAGAGAATCGTAGCTTCCCGTGTCATCCGGCATCTGGGGGGAACTGGGCCTGAACTTTCAGAGGCCCAGTTCGGATTCAGAGCAGGGCGGTCGACGATAGACGCCCTGCTCTGGATCAAGGGGTGGACGCAGGACGTGGTCAGCGGGGGGGAGAAGGCGTTGGCTGTCTCGCTGGACATTGCCAACGCCTTCAACAGCCTACCGCACGGAACAATACGGGAGGCGCTCCGCTATCACGGAGTGCCCCTGTATCTGCGTAGGCTGTTGGCTGACTACCTCCAGGACCGCGAGGTCCTGGTGGAGGGACGCGACGGTCTGAGGCGACGTCGCGTGTCCTGCGGGGTTCCACAGGGGTCGGTGTTGGGACCGCTCCTGTGGAACATTGGCTACGACTGGGTGCTCCGCGGCACGTTTCCCGCAAGTATGCGGGTTGCGTGCTACGCGGATGACACCCTAGTCGTAGTCAAGGGTAGGGACCTCAGGGAAACGGTGCGGCGGGCCACGGTGGCCACGACACTCGTGGTCGGCCGCATACGTGCCCTGGGGCTGGAGGTCGCCCTCTCCAAGACCGAGGCCCTAATGTTCCATGGGCCTCGGGGGGGACCCCCTCCAGGAACGCGGATAGACCTGGACGGGGTCCTGGTCCGGGTTGGGACCCAGATGAGGTACCTGGGTCTCATCCTGGACGGGCGGTGGACTTTTGGGGCCCACTTCACTCAACTGGCCCCAAAAGTCATAGGCGCCGCTGCCGCCCTTGGGAGGCTGCTGCCCAACGTGGGCGGCCCGAACGCCACATGTCGTCGCCTGTACTCCGGAGTGATCCGGAGTATGGCCTTGTACGGGGCACCTGTCTGGGTGGACGCCCTCGGTCGCGCCAATAAGGCCCTGCTGCGACGTCCGCAGCGGGTCATCGCGACGAGGGCGATACGCGGGTACCGGACGGTGTCCTGGACGGCGGGATGCGTGCTGGCCGGTGATCCCCCCTGGGAGCTCCAAGCGGAGATCCTCGCCGAAGTTTACCACTTCGTGGCGGCGAGGAGATCCCGCGGGGAGCCTCCAGCGTGGGAGGAGGTCACGCGCATGCGACGGCGGGCTCGGGCCGCCCTGTTGAGGCGGTGGACGGAGGACCTGGCTCCACCGGTCCCTGGACAGAGGACGGTGGATGCCATTCGCCCGGTCCTCCGGAGGTGGGTAGGGCGGCGATTCGGGTCGCTGACCTTCCGATTGGTGCAGGTGCTTTCCGGACACGGATGTTTCGGAAAGTACCTGCATCACATCGCGAGACGGGAGGCGACCCCCGCCTGTCACGAGTGTGGAGCGCCAGAAGACACGGCGCTCCACACGCTGGAGGAGTGCGCCGCATGGAGTCCCATGCGGCACACCCTCACAGCGGTCATAGGCGCAGATCTGTCGCTGCCGAGCGTGGTTAACGCTATGCTCAGCAGCGACGGATCGTGGCAGGCGGTGGTCTCTTTCTGCGAAGCGGTGATGGCGCAGAAAGAGGCCGCGGAGCGGGCGAGGGAGGACGACGTCCTCGCGGACCCGCTCCGGCGTAGACGAACTGGGGGGAGGAGAAGGCGGTTCGGGCGCCTTCTCGCTCTTTCCTAGCGCTGTGCGGATCATCGGTGGAGAGTCGGGGGATTCTCCACTGGCTTGCACGATCCCACACGTCTGGGGGATGGCCTCAATGAGCCGGGTCATCCCTCCATTGGCCGGGGCCCGTCATCGGTGACGGGCCGGCCGCCGGGGCGAGATGGTGACTGCTAACGCTACCCCATTTCGCCCTACTAGGCGGCAGACTGCTCATCCCGGGTTTTTAGTGGGTAACCTCACTTACTACCCCCCCGTGGGGGTAGTAAGGCCCTTCAGGCGAGGACTCCCACATAACCACTCCGCTCCCCCCGGGGCGGGTGGTATCCATAAAGGATTTTCCCGGGTGAAAAAAAAAAAAAAAAAAATGGTAAAATACCCTACCATATCTACATATGGTAGGGTATTATACCAGCCCTAACCATGAACCTCCTGGAAAACGCAAGGGTGCGCGTGTCACAATTTACACTATCTCAGGTTGAAAATAGACTTTGCCTGAAGGGCATATATAAAAGGGTAGAGGGTAGACACATCTAGGTATTGCAAAAGGGGAACCGGTCGAGTTAGCAGGGGTGGCCCGGCCACGTGGTGGACACTCGGGCGCAGCCCGCCTCACTTCACAAGGAAAAAAAATACACGTGATTTTACCCAGAACATCAGCGCTTTACATGTTCAATCGATATATTTAACACGTGCGCACTAGAGAAGGCGTAGTCGAAATAGCGGCGTGTCGAAATGAGTCCACGACAGGGAACGAAGTCGCTTCCTTGAATTTAGTTAAATCCTTTTGATTTCAGCCTGCAATCAACAAAGGTGTGTTACTTCCGTCTACACATAAAGAACGCGATGTATGTTCTCATCAGAGCCGGTTGCTTACCGGTATGTATATTTCTTCAAGATGAATCCTCTGGAAGGCGGAGGTCGAGAGGAGCACTGCCCGGTTTTATTCCAGCCCTGAAAGATCAAAGGAATTTTCAAGAATTGCTATTACGTGCCACTAGGGCAGACAGACGCTTCATGATTTCTTTCTTACCTCGCATCGGGCAGAGCGGCGAGTGTGTGCGAGGGGCTGTTCCGTAGGGCACCGACGATTAAAAAAAGATCGTATCGACCTTTGCAGTGCAGGCCTATTTATCAATCCACAGATTTCTCGAAACTTCTATGAGAGGGGAGCCGAAACACAGAGATAATACTGACTCTTGCAATAGCAAAATGATTAATACTCTGTGCAAGGCGTGCGTTCAGAACCTCACATGAGGGATCAAATGGAATCGTTCCGACCTTCAAAGAAATGGTAACACTCTGCACTAATTATACAAGCACTGTGAGAGATAAGTAAACTGTTTCATTTCACGCGTAATTATTGCTTTTATTGATGAAATAGAAAATATCGTCATTTTGTTTTATCTTAGGAACTAATCTCAATCAAATGGATGAACGAGATATGTGTATCGTTTGGTGTGAGAGGGTGAAAGAGATCGCAGTGTAATGGTGATCGGAACGTCTCGTGGCTGTTCGGTGGTAACACGAATTGCTTATTTATCTCTTTCTTACAACAGATATGACGCATAATATTTGAAAGTTCTTTCCTTGTCATTACAAACTGCATATACATGTGCGTAGGTATGTAGATAGGTAAATTCTAGTAAGCTTTTAGAGCAGTGGTGTTCGGATATAACTACTCTAGTATTTCAACCCTCTGTAGATAGGCTAATTCGATGACTGTGAAACGCAAAGATAGTGTTTTGTTTATTAAATAATGTTCTGGGTAGTAAAACCGGAACTTACTAGAACATTCTGAAACAGGCCGTAAGCAAACACAAGGAAAATTACTAGACTAAATAAATAAGAAAAACATATGTTTAATACTAAACAATAGATAAAGGTCCGAAGCAAAATCAACAATCGTCCAGAGATGTTGCCTTAGCAACCGACGCGTCGTATAGGCCTTTTAAGATCTGTCGTCAGCAAGCCACGTCTTGTCTCTACCAATATATTAAAAACATACTTGTAACTTTCGACTTTCTCATATATGCAAATTCACTTGTTATTTGTCAAAACAATTTATTTGGTTATTAATATGTAAACGTTCTTTATATATACATAGTATTTACAGTACCTAACCATATTAATTTATCTCAACACCTCTATTAGAAGGTTTGTATAAAAAAATCCGCCAAGTGCGAGTCGGGCTCGCGCACGAAGGGTTCCGTACCATTAGCTATACAACATTAGACTTCATATTTTAACCTTTTTTGTTTTAAAGTGTGAGAGTCCGACTCGTACTTGGACAACTTTTTGAATTTTTTGTTATAGCGGCAACAGAAATACATCAGCTGTGAAAATTTCAACTTTTGAAGCAGTGATGGCTCAGTGGCATTGGCTATGGACTGCCGCGCAGCAGGTCCATGGTTCGAATCCCGCCGCGAATGCCCGCCTGGCTAGCGACCATCCTCAAGTAGAAAATCTGCCGCTAAGTACCTAACGGTGTGTTCCGGCAGCAGTCCTTGAGAGCCAGTGATATTACAAGCATGAGACTTAACTACTACGTCTCAACTCAATGTGACCGGGCACAGTGCAATTCGTGACATGTGACGAAATGCATCTGTTATAGGCAGAGGTTAGTCCGCTTAACATCAGGATGACCTCGAGCTTGTCCTATCACAAAAACATAAAAAAAAACTGTCTAGATATCACCGTTCTTTAGATACAGCTTGGTGACAGACGGACGGACGGACGGTCTGCGAAGTCTCAGTAATATGGTCCCGTTTTTACCCTTTGGGTACGGAATCCTAAAAAAGAAGTAAAATTATAAATTCCACAACTCATGTACCGTGCTGTACTCGATTCGTGAGCTACAGTCAATATAATACTATAATACGCATTATGTCGTCAAGTCATTTGCTTACGAGGAAAAATAGATTGACATCTATAGAGCCTGATACGCGTAGATAACACGATTATTCTTTTTTCGTTTGTATAATATTAGTGTGTCTATAATGTAAATTTATCCATATACTGAGTGTATGTTCATGTTATTATTCTATATTTAAAAGTACTATGAGTTATATCGTGTTCTTAGGTAAGTACCATAATCTTTCATTCGTTTTTTTTTATCGCTGATACCTAAGTTTTTGACCCCAATCTCACGTGATGGTAAGTGATGATATGGTCGAAGGTGTTAACAGGCTTAACCTAGAATTATATTAGTTTTACCTACCTAGATTTTACAGAAATTTTAGTTAGATACTTAAGTATTGTAAGTGTTGACATACATTACACTTTGTTACTACACAAAGGATGTTTTGACAGCTGTAACACAGGTCCAATCTTTTTTTTATATTTCTTGAAAATGCATTTACGCATTCCCGTCCACCCCGAGGGAGGTGGGGATATGTCGGACTCGACACCAACTGCTCCCGCAGCAGCTAGTGCCCCTTCTGACTAAAAACCACACGATGTTCCTACAAGAATCCTTAATGCCAGGGCAAAGGGAACGCTTGAGAACTCTACCGTGACCCGGACAGCGTTGGCCCCTGGCAGGGCCACGTCCCAATGAGGGGTGGAGGAGGAGTTATTCCACCTTCATCTTTAGTGCGCGCGGAAACACCACACGTGCCACCTCGAAGTCTTTCCCATGTCCAATATGTCGCCAAGTCCTCTGTTATGGGGGTTGGAGGAGGGCTTTATATGGCCTCCTTTTACAGGTCGACCTAACACAGCTGTCAAAGTCCCAATATGTCAATTTGTAACATTGTTTAGTATATGAAATTAGATATGCCTACATAATATATACCTTTCGCACATGGTTTCATTATTCATGTGCCATAAGCTACTATTATAAGCTACCATAAAGGCATGAAAAAGAAATTAAGAATAAAATGTAAAAGTATATATTTTACGTACCTATGTGCTGTAGAGTAAACTGCATATGTTTTATGTTATTTTGATGGCACAAGCTTGAGGCCCACCTGATGTTAAGAGGACTAACCCGTGCCTATAACAGATCACAAGTCACGAATTGCACTGCGCCCGTCACCTTGAGACATAGTTAAGTCTTATGTGCCTGTAAGTTCACTGGCTCTCAAGCACTTCTGCCGGAACACGCCGTTAGGTGCTTGGCGACAGATTTTCTACTTGAGGGTGGTGGCTAGCCAGGCGGGCATTAGCAAAATTCCCTTCCACCATGCGGTGAAACTCAAGCCCGCGGCGGGATTCGAACCATGAACCTTCTGCGCGGCAATCCATAGCCAATGCCACAGACCTATCATTGCTTCAATATGTGATGTGTGAGTGTTTTTTTGGGCAATTAATTATTATTATTATTTATCATTCCAGAATCTGCAACAGAGCCCTGTACGTGGCAACACGCTCTGACATGGAACCAAAACCAAACTACGTCTGCTGAAACCTGGGCGTTAGTGTTGATCCAAAAACAGTAACAAAGTCATATTGCATTTTTGCCTATCCCTCGTTCTTATGAAAATAAAATAAAAAATTTTACTCGTAAAAAATTCTACCACCGCCCTAGACCAAAGATTATTATCAAATAGGTTCTTTCAGCGACGTCTAGAAGTAAAGTCGGGTTTTAATAGTTTTCCGTGCAGTTTGAATTTTCCTGCGCATTTTAATATTTTCAGGAATTTTCTTATAAAACCGCTCTTTTATTTTAATTCCTGTTGTTGTAATTGTGAATGGCGGTGCTTATGTTAAATTTTGTGCAGATAATCATTCTCAAAATTATAAACTAAAATATCACTTAAAAATCACTAGCTAGCTATCAAATGTGACAGATTTTACAATTAATAATAAGATAATGAATATTCTCTGATTTATGAATTTCTCGATCGTGCCCTCGTAGAGTCCACGAGGATGTTTCGTGTAGAATCGAAACGCGTCGAAAACTCTTCCCGTTAGGCTGTGTGGCGTTTGTTACGCCACATCAACTTAGCAGGAAAATGGGCACTAGATATATTTTAACATTTTTTAAATGTTTTATTTAAATATTAACTCGATGTTTTCTTAAAATATCTGTTATTATTATTAAATAATAAATTTTGTATAAGCTAAGCCAAAGACTACATTTACAATTACTACATTATTATTGTATATCACATAATGAGCCAGATTTCCAAAACATGCAAAAAATATAATTACCACCTAAAACATCGTTATATCAAACTCATATTTAACCAATAGCTATATAGGTTGTTCCAAGAGCTTCGTGCAAAATCTAGCTCGTACAATATTTGGCCAAGGCATTCCAGCAACGTATTCCAGTCTGCACTCTTATAGCGGCTTCCCAGTACTGATTTGGGCAGGCTATATGCTATTATGAAGAATAGATGGCTCTGGGCTCGTGTTTAGGGTCCAGTACCCAAAAGGTACAAACGGGGCCCTACTACTAAGACTCCACTGTACGTTTGTCTGTCTGTTTGTCAACAGGCTGTATCTCATGAACCGTGATAGCAAGAAAGTTAAAATTTTCACAGATGATGTATTTCTGTTGCTATGTCTTATTTGCCTGTAATTTCACTGGCTCTCAAGGACAGCTGCCACAACACACTGTTAGGTGCTTGGCGACAGATTTTCTACTTAGGGGTGGTAGCTAGCGATGCAGGCTGCGTTAAATGCCCTACCACCATGCGACTGCCATCATAAGACAACAACAAGGACAATGGCTAAGCGTGCCCTCCGAAGCATGTGCACGCTCAGTAGTAATGTCACTAGCGGTAACCCAACCAAATTATGAAGGCGGCGAACGTTGCTTAACTTAGCTGATTGTTAAGAACGGTTAAGCAACTTCGCTACTAGCCCTTGAATAGTAACATAATTCCTTAATATATTTAATATGTTTTATACATTTTCGTAGGTAGTAAGTACACATATATTATATCATTATGAATATTAGACTGACAATAAAAACTTTGTTTTGCATTATAAATATAATTAATAAATATAATTAACACTAAAGTTAATTAATTTATAAAACGAATACAAACATAAATAAAATATTCCAAAATTCCGACAATAGGTAAGTGGACGTTTCTTGATTTTTTTTTTGACGTGTGTAGCACAAAAAACTGTATCACGATTAGTTTTTATGTTTAAGCCCAACACGGAAGCGCCAGAGCGTCTCATATATCTAATATTTTGAGCCTTCACGCCCGAATTCTCCCCGGCAGCCATAAAAACACCCCTACAGATTAAGCCGTTTACCCAACACTAGCTTGTTTTTATACAGCCCCGTAGCGTATTAGCCAAATGTACGGACGCATTAGCAAGTTTGTGTAGTTCGGGAGATACTGGAGAATATGATTACTTCTTTAAAAATGAAAATAATTAAAAATTACTTTATAACATTGCTGTTTCCTTAATACAGTTTTAGTAAGTGTATTCTAAATCAAGCAAGGGGGATAGGGAAGAATCTTATTATTTAACCATATTCCTGCAAGAGCCATATATTCTTAACAGGCAGATTACATATTACTGTATAGATTCCAGATTTGCCTAGCCAGGCATGATAAATAGCAGAGTTCTTCTACCTAGACAATCTGTTGATGAATCTACTGTCCACGTTACGCGGAGCTAAAATTAAAACTAAATAACATGTAACTTACATGAAATGTTGTCCTTTTAACACTTGCACCCTCACGCTTTGGGTACACAAGCTACTGGCCAGTTTGCTTAATCTAGTACTCACGCGTAGGGTGAGGCAATGTTCCTTCACAGGTCACTGTACGACCATGTTCACATCAACCTGGTGTTTATCACCATGCAACACAAGCACCAATTTATTTAAAATAACTTGTTTTTGAAAGTGGTAGCCATTTTCAAAATTAAGTTATTTTAAACAAATCTACACCAACAACACGAGGAAGTATTTTAAAAAATCTAAATGTAAAGTAATTCTTCAACAGAGGTTATTTTCTCACAAAGTTTAACCACAGATAACAAAACAAGTAGATGGCGCTACGCGAAGTTGTATTCGGAACATATTACCATGCATGGGTCAAGTCAGAATTCCAATTCACACGATAAGCGTAAGGTACGCTGTTTATTTTGAATTAACATTCTACAGATTCGTCTCAAATGTAAATTTCATGTTCGTGATATTCTAGATAGATGGCTAGATATTCGTGACAATAATCGGACAGGCAGGAACTCGTTTTTGCTGTTGCCATTTTGGTACGGTCATCTAAAACTCCCTGTTATATATGATAGAAAAATTGCAATATCGTGCAACGATTACGAACAGTTTTTTGGACTATCGGATAGCTCATTATGAAGGGGAAAAAGCATCTTGATGAAGGGACATGTCCTCATTAATATCTAGAAAAATACACTTCGTAACTGTACATGGGTGTTATCATTCTATGTTAAACTTGAGCATTTATCTATTTTATGTTTTAAGAAATAATAAAAGACCTCAAATCATAGAACAACCTTGTTTCTATGATTTGATGATAAGACGGACAAGCCGCCCTTCTGATGGTACATTTGCTGTGTTACGGTTCTCGTTCTGAGACTTTAATTCTTATGTCTTGTTTGCCTAGCAATATCACTTAGTACAGTGCCCTTCATGCCTAAACTCAGTAGTTCATACTATAAAGGCAGAAAAGTTGACACTTTGGTGGTACCCACCAAAACGGACACTTGCTAAAGAGACCTACCGGCTAAACATCAAAGTAATATTCCTACATTATTAATAAGGTAATTAAGTAAATTCCAAAGTATGTACGCGGCTTTGTCACGCATTTAAGTGCACGGAATGCTTTCGACACCTAAAATAAGATCGAATACACAAAAAAAAGTTGGACCTTTAGCTGTAGAGACTAGTTCGGTTAACCGTATGACTTTTTGCTGTACTTACCTACTTAGGTATACAGTGCAGTAAAAACAAAATGCTATTAGGTTAAGCTGAAAGGGCAATTATAACTTTCCATTAACTCTTAGACTATACCTACCACCAGTGTTTTGCTAGCAAGCCGTGACAAACTGTCGAAAACGTGCCGCCATTTTGTTGTTACGCGACTGCGGACTGCCATAATTGCAAAATGAAA
Source organism: Plagodis dolabraria (assembly GCA_963854805.1). NCBI lineage: Eukaryota > Metazoa > Arthropoda > Insecta > Lepidoptera > Geometridae > Plagodis > Plagodis dolabraria. The sequence goes on from OY978459.1 coordinate 25,720,003, forward strand.
TACCCGCGTTGAAGTGCAAACACTTTGAGAGAAACGTGGACCATCTGAAACCAACAATTAAGTAGGTAAGTATTTTGTTCACTTATGCCGAAGAAACTCGTTGAGTAAGTAGAAATTTTGAGTTCATAGAGAGCTGCTTCAATAATATTTTTAATAGAAATGTGACGGAACAAGTACGAGGCCCATCTGAGGTTAAGTGGTAACCCAACATTTGACAAAATCCACTGTACCATAAGATTTTTTTACCTGCAACTTTCTGACTGTACTCTGATATATAACTAGATCGGAGAACCGGGCAAAGTTGATAAGTCTTATGTACCTATGGGTAATTTCACCGCTACCCATACTGTTTAAACCAGAACACAGTAATGTGAATATAACTCTTTGGTTGAAATACGTATGATGGTAGAAATAGGTACCATAACAATAGATACATGTTTATTCTTACGCACTTCACTGAACGAAATCGTTCACAAAATGTTTTACTGCTATTAAATTCTAAAACAGTCGTTTTAAATTTGTGAATGCAAACATTATTTGTACTTTATTATTGTTCCGTTTACTTAAAATATCCATGGAAGCATTTGTTAGACGCGGATCGAATTTACCTCTTTCCTAAGCATGGCACAAAGCCAATACCATCACTAAGATTCAGATAATAGTCATAGTTGGCTTTACTCAATTCATCTGCTGAGAGTTTCTGTTGTAGTCGAGCAATTGGTTCAAACTTGTGATGTCTTTAGAGCTTCAACGATTTATGTAGTTTTCACTCACTTTAGTATATAATATGGGATAACTCGCGTGAATAAGTTAGATAGCTGCGACTATAGTCTCCTAGTGACATGAACGCGGATGTCCCGAGCTCTCTTTAAAAGACCGCATGAGGTAAAAGTATAGTCGGAGTTATCTAACTGTTATTTACTAAAATTCAAAGATTTAGATTGATAGTTGGCAATTTTATTTGAACGTCAATAACCAGACTGCTAACGCTGATTCTACTATGGCACCGTGGATGAGATCATTGGACATTTCAGAAAAGTTTAGCATTTCGACCGACGCGCCGCTTATACGCTCTATCCTATATGATTGTTACGTGATTAGAGTTACCTTCAAACTTGACAAATCTTACCCCAAACTAGAGCAGCCAATCGATCCTTAAGACTAGCTTCTTCCTCTTCGGGGCTTCTTCAATGTATGAGCAGAGAAACCCTAACGCTCCTAATCAGTAGTTTAAAGTTATTGTTATGATTTACCTTTATAAGTGTTTGTGCTTCTTTTGTTTGTCCTGCCCCACTATTCTGACTCACAAATTTGTTGTTATTTTGTATATTTTTGTAAGTTTTCACAGGTTTTCACTATTCATTATTACCTGAGAAGTATCTGTTTTAGTTTGTGATCCCCTCTACGCTAATGTTACTTTTAAAAGGTGCGTTCTAAAACTGCTGAAAATAAACTTTGCGGACGATACTACAATAGTGGTGAAATGTGACAAAACTGAGAATAAATATGTAAAGAAGTGTAACTCTCATACAGTTACTGCTTTGATTTCGGATTCATCAAGTTCACAATTAACAAAACACGCACAATCTTCCAGCAAAATTTGATGTAATTCCTAATGACTGACTTGTGAAAGGCCTTAAAAAGATTGTGTGACTGGTTATTATCTAAATGTTTTTATAGCACAAAGTAATTTAAAGACTTCGGTGACGAAAACATCTTGAGAGAGACATTTGAGAATTTCCGTACGAGATGCCGTGCTATCTTAGTGGCTAAAGAACGAGTCAACTTAGCAGTATTTTAGATATTGGAGCATTTCACGCCACGCGTGTTTCGCACCGCACGGTGTGAGTCTGCCAACAGCTGTTTTTGAATGGAGCTTTTTGGTGTATATTATTGACAGAGAAATAAATGAACCGACATATTATAGTTTTCAATTACCGTCAAACAAGTTAATTACTGTATTTCTAAATATGAATACAAACACTATCGCAGAGCGATAATCACATTTACAAGTTAGTTTTTTTTTTATCTGGACAGGAATTGAACCTGCATTCTTCAATTTAGCGCTGGATGCCTATTCCACTCGGCCCCCGGATCGTTACTCTTTCGAACTGAAACTTGGTACTACAATTCGTCGACTACAAAAAGTCGTAACCGCCGGTGCGCGATGTGATATTTGCTGAGCGCGCGATAGTGCTTGTAATCATATTTAGAAATATAGAAGGGTAGCGACACCATTGCAAGAGTTATGTGTTTGATAAAGTAGGTACTTCTTTCGATGAGATGAAGTCTAGTAGTATAATTGATGACCGCGCACCATCCCCTATGACGGTTAAGATAATACAGCTGTAGCCCAAAGTTTCGGCTCAAAAGGGTATGGTTTCGATGGCCGAGTGGAATAGGCACTCTGCGCGATATCGGGGGATGCGGATTCGATTCCCATCCACAACAGAAAAAGATGTAATTACCTATAATAACAAATATTTTTAAAAGTAACTTAAAAAAACATTAAATAATATTTAAATAAAACACTTAAAAAAGTATAAAAATATATATCTAGTGACAATTCCGCCTAATTTTTTGACTCACCGAGCGCACGATCGAGATCAGTCGATCAGTCTCGATCGTGCGCTCGGTGAGTCAAGACCTCCTGAAGATGCTTCGTTTAGAAGCGAAACTAGTCGGATATTCTTCCGGTTAGGCTGCGTAATGTTTGTGACGTCACGTAGATAACAAGAAAATTAGGCGGAATTGTCACTAGATATATATTTTTATACTTGTTTAAGTGTTTTATTTAAATATTATTTAATGATTTTTAAGATACTTTTAAAAATATTTGTTATTATTAAATATGGATTTTCGCAAAAACGCCTGAATCTATTCATGTAATTACTAGTTTTTTTTGACAAATTTGAAAGGGCCATTAGCTGTATGCTGGGGGCAATAACTATACCGTCTCCACAGATTACCCCCTCAATCTGTGACCGTCTCCCTTACTTGAACTCTAAGTTCTAAACACGTGCCCATGATTCATTTCATTTGGTTCTCATTAGTGTACACTCTACACGTCACGTCGTGCGCCGAGGGAAATAACTTTGGCGCAGAACTTATCGTCCCTCGGCAACTGTGCTTTATTAGATAAAGCCTAAAACTTATATAAGATTTGTTGCATTAACAACTACGCGGGAAATAATATTTACTACATTACGGGCCTGTTTCAGAATGTTCAAGTAAGTTCCGGTTTTACTACCCCGAACATATTTAATAAATAAAACACTATCTTTGCGTTTCACTGTCATCGATTTAGCCTATCCATAGGTTAAAGCTTGAAACGCGCTGCATATTAACTGTCATTTTTGTCATTCAGTTATTTTATGTGTTGCATAGCAACCCGAAACTTTATTAGGACATTCTGAAATGGACCCTTAGTATATAGAACAATTGCGAACTCGCATAGGTGATTTTGGTTGCGTCAAATTGTAATAATTTTCGTTCACAAATTTTTAAATTGAACAATTGTGTAAGAATATACTTTTAACTTTTAAACTTCGGAGTCGCAGGCAGGGTAGGAGCGCGTGCGTTTCTGTCACTGTCTTCACTGCACACTGGAGATTTCGACTAAACACCGTGGGTGCTGGCTGGTATATTTATTTAATAATCATTTTCATAGCCAATTCGCGTCCACATAATTTATATTGTAAAAAATACAATCGTTAAAAATCACTTGAGGACGAAAACTGGAAATAGACTAGATGACATTCTAGTTTTCGAACAGTGTTTTGTTAATTAAAAAAAAAAAAAAAAAAAAAAACTTCAGATCGTCTACGGCTGAGTTGGATGAATATTTAAAATTTTATATGTTACTAGCGGCTCGCCCCGGCTTCGCACCAGTATATCTTACAAATAAATCGGCCAAGTGCGAGTCGGACTCGCGCACGAAGGGTTCCGTACCATTAGCGTTAAAATGGTTAAAATATGAAGTCTAAAGTTGTATAACATTAGACTTCATATTTTAACCTTTTTTGTTTTAATGTGCGAGTCCTACTCGCACTTGGCCAACTTTTTGTATTTGTTGTTATAGCGGCAACAGAAACACAGAAAAGAGAAGTATTTATATCTCTATGAACAGAAATACATCATCTGTGAAAATTTCAACTGTCCAGTCTATATCGCCGTTCTTGAGATACAGCCTGGCGACGCGACAGACGGACGGACGGACACGCGGACGGACAGCGAAGTCCAAGTAATAGGGTTCTGTTTCTTATACAAAAAACAAAAAAAGGTTAAAATATTAAGCCTAATGTTATACAACATTAGACGTATAATTTTACTCTTTGGGTGCGGAACTTTAAAAACAACATTTTTGAAAATATTTTAAAGCCTATGTTCATCAGGGATAATGTAGGATTCTATTGGCGGAGGTAGAATTTTTTAAATCAGTCCAGAAATTTTTATATTAACAAATACTTTTAAAAGTATCCTAAAAAACTAATATATACTTTTAAAAGTATTTGTTAATATTAAATATGGATTTCCGCAAAGTAACGCCTGAATCTATTCATTAGAAATTTTTATGTATATTCGTTAGGTACATACAAAAATACAAATCTTTGCTCTTTATAATATTAGTGTATACCTAGATTTTGTTTTGTTGCTAGTTCGTCTGACTATTGTACTGTGTGATACGGTACAATAGTCAGACGAACTAGCAACAACGACGAACGAACTACAATAGTAATACGCGCGCTTCGGATTATATTATTTATGAGATCTATACTTATTGAATGGGTTACATTAGTTACGAGTATACGTACAGCTAACTCTTATAATTTTCGCGGTTTTAGGGGTAAATTCTAGAATTGTTGGAAGATTTGAAGATAATTGATACTATTTTATATTAAACCACTAAGGTATAAATCAAAGTTTAAAAATGTTCTGCAAATGTTTAAGTACCTTCTATTTAATTCGAAGCAATGATGGCTCAGTGCATGGCATTGGCTATGGACTGCCATGCAGCAGGTCCATGGTTCGTATCCCGCCGTGGGCTTGAGCTTCACCGCATGTTGGAAGGCCATTTTGCGAATGCCAGCCTGGCTAGCGCCCACCCTCAAGTAAAAAATCTGTCGTCAAGCACCTATCGGTGTGTTCCGGCAGCAGTCCTTGAGAGCCAGTGAAATTACAGGCAATGAGACTTAACAAATATGTCTCAAGGTGACGGGCGCCGTACAATTCGTGACTTGTGACGAAATGCATCTGCTATAGGCAGGGGTTAGTCCGCTTAACATCAGGTGGGCCTCGAGCTTCTTCCGTCACAATAACATAAATTAAAAAACAACAATTTGTAAAATTTAAGTATGATTTTTATTAGTTTGTTTTATAAGTATTTACCTTATATAAAGTTACTGTCCCGCCAAATGATATACCTAGTCGTTTTTAAATTTTAAATATGGAACACAATGCAATATGCCAGGGAGTATCCCGGTTTTTTTTAAATGCACACTGCTCCTAATCAAAATTTAGCGACTCAAACTTTTATATATAAAATATTGGAGAAAGTCACATTAATTCTGTTAAAAACTAGTTCTTAAATAAACACAAATTACAGAGTATTTTGCAACGACGAGACATAGAAATCTAATTTTGTTAACAACAATGGTTACCATGGTTACAAGACATTCCGGCCCAGAAAAGGAGGCAGTCAGTGTTTCGTAAATGTGTTTTCAAAATTATTTGGAAAATCGTTTTGTATGGTAATTTTGTGTTTTCACATAGAGATATGAAAACAAAATACTGGCAACAAAGAAGAATATTAGACTCAAGAACATGCAAGCAATTTCACAAATTTAGTTATTTATATGTTTAGACTACGTTTGTATAGAAAACGCTGTGAATACACTGCCCTCAAAAGTATTGCACCGAAAATCCCCCGTGTTTCAATCACGTCTCGAAATATTGCCATACGCACAGGCCATATGTTATCTTCGTGCAAAACTGGCAACCTTCCATTATATAGCACTGATAGGGATGAACCTCCACCGTGAGCGAAGACACGGGTGAAATACTAGAAAAATAATCTTGTGTAAGCTAATCTTTATGAGGTTGATATTCAATTAGGCGAAAACTAAGATGTTTTTACCTGTAGATGAGTTGTGTGCCCTCCATATTTACTAGACGAATACAAGTAACCTTAGTCACTACAGTCTTGCTCATCCGAGCATGCATCGCCGCTAATCGTGTTTTTTAGGAATAATCTGTGGACAATATGCCTTCCTGTGTCTTAAGACACTGCACCAATTATACAGGCACTGTGAGAGATAAGAAAACTGTTTAATTTCATGCGTAATTATTGATTTTATTGTTGAAATAGAAAATATCGTCATTTTGTTTTATCTCAGGAACTAATTTCAAAGAAATGTATGAGCGAGATATGTGTATCGTTTGGTGTGAGAGAGTGAAAGAGATCGCAGCGTAATGGTGATCAGAATTTCTCGTTGCGCGGCGGTTCGGTGGCAACACAAATTGCTTATTTTTCTCTTTCTAACAACAGATATGACGCATAATATTTGAACGTTCTTTCCTTGTCATTACAAACTGCATATACATGTGCGTAGGTATGTAGATAGGTAAATTCTAGTAAGCTTTTAGAGCAGTGGTGTTCGGATATAACTACTCTATGTATTTCAACTCTCTGGGTGAAAAGTAGTTTTTTTACACTGCGTTCTTCATATTCAGTTAATTAGACAAATATGTACCAGTGCTGTAGTTGTTTTACGGTGACATTTGTGTACACAAGTGATATAATGATAGCTACGATTAGTTTTGTTATCAACAGTCAATGAAATATTCGGCACGTTTCGACGAAACGTGCCAAGTTTCATACTTGTGTCAAAAAATGTAAGGTTGAGGCACTTTATGCGGCTAACAAACTGTACTATAAAAGCGGTCTTGCATGGTGGTAGGACATTTTGCAAATACCCGCCTGGCTAGCTACGACCCTCAAGTAGAAAAGCACTTAACGGTGTGTTCCGGTAGCTGTCCTTGAGAGCCAATAATTCTAGGTAAGCCAACATCTTCGATCTCTCCATCACTTACCATCAAGTGAGATAGTGGTGAAAGGATAACCTATCAGGCGTAAAAATACTCGTGAATGAATTCGTCCGGGGAAGTACCGCCACCATACCTATTTCTTCCGCCAAACAGTCTGGTTTTAAGGGTGTAATGACGGCTGCCGGTAATATTACAGGCACATAAAACATGACAGCTTGTCACCGGGTGATGGGCGCAGTGCAGTTCGTAACTTGTAAGGAAATGCATCAGTTATAGGTTTTTTTTACCGGTGGTATACCTTTATTAAGCAAAATACTACAAACACCCAGCGCTTTTATTGTAGTGGCTGTAGGGTTGTGTATAGACACATTAACTGAACACTATAGCCACTACAATAAAAGCACTCAGACAACCTGTAAGTCATAGCAGACTCACAGGCGGTCTAAACGCTCCAACCCAGTACCAGTTGGCAGCGTAGGTACCCAGCATGCTGGTAGCATTGCCCCGTTGAATGCAATGCTTATTCGTTGAGCCAAATATGTGGCAGAATATTGGTCACGCGTCGCATCGACCAAGCGCTCAGATAAGTTGTGGAAAATACGATGAGCTCGCGGTCCCCACGGACCCAACCTCTCTACAACAAACGGCTCAAATATGTAACCCATACCGAGGTTAGCATATTTGCGCCGCTTATATTATAGGTCGAGGATACCGCTTAACACTAGGTGGGCCTCGTGCTTGTTCCGTCGCAACCCCACAATTAATTTTTCATGTGGTTTTCATATTGGTTTCGTTTTATATTGTTCTGCTCTTGACAAAGAGCAGGTTTAGTATAACGATTTTAGGAATAACACCTCTTTATTTCTGCTAGTATTATTGGTAGGTAATATGCTAACAATCTCTTAGGGTTGACATCTGCTAGACCTAATAAACATTTTAAGATAAAAAAAAATCGTTTAGAAACAAAAATTTTTTTTTCCTAAAAATTTTTATTTCTTTTTTCATGTTTTTTTATGTATTTTTGACGGAATCGGTACGAGGCCCATCTAATGTTGAAAGTCTCTTGTGCTTGTAATGTATTATTTCATATTTTTTTATTTTTTTACTCGACGTAAATATTCAAAACTTTATTCGAACGCTCTTGGCTCGGAGTAGGCATTAAAACACAAAAAAAAAAGTTTGTTAGGACTAGAAGATGTCATTTTACCAATAACCCTGTATAGATGTCATAGCCAGCTAGATTTTCTGTCTCTACGATGAAAGGTTTTATACAAATTTTGAATCTCATTACTGATCAGCACAGCGCGTTTATATGAAATCCAGTACAGCATTAGACCTGCATTAAGTTAAGATAGCACGACACAAAATGTGACATTTTTGAGCAGGTTTTTGCATATTATAGCACCGCTTGTGGACGGAGTCTATACTTAATCTGTTTTGCTTGCCTGTGCAGAGTTGGCCTTAGTCCAAAATCTAGTAAGATCATGTAGCTTGCCTGTACCTAGGTAGTAGGTACCAACCTTAGAGCAGAGAGAAGCGTAGGACTATACTGCTAAAGTTTTGAATTATTCCTAAGTCAAGTATTGTTGTAGTGTTTTAGTATGCTTGTGGAGATCTAGAACAGATTATGAGTTCTAATACCATAAACTAATCGTACTTCGTACTGATATTATAAACGCGAAAGTTTGTAAGTATGTATGGATGTTTGTTACTCTTTCACGCAAAAACCACTCAACGGATTTTAATGAAACTTTACAGTAATATAGCCTAGACATCAGAATTACACATAGGCTATAATTTATAAAGAAATTATGTAAATTGACGAAAATATAACGATAAGTGACAAGTAAGTAAGAAAAAAATCAGCCATATGCGACTTATTCTGGCGTGCACCGGGGATAAAGGATTGAACAGAATACTGGGGCCCAACTCCCACCTTTTATAAACTATTATGGAAAGCAAACGTCGTTGTTTCAAGTTTAAATTATTGATACATAGGTTGGTACCGTGGCCGTCACGAAACAATAATGTTCATATAGTGCTACCTCTGTCGCACAAATGACTTGATTCAATGCATGCATCCCGCTCTCACGTAGAAGTTCTAATGTAAGTATACTATAGTGATATGTGGTGGTGCGAATTAAAATTGTAGATGTAATGTTAAAATAAGACTGAATTAAGAGATGGGAGTTGGCCCCCTGTAAAGGAGAGATCATAGGTATATTAGCATTCCGGCGACGATGAATAGGGAGCCACTTGAGCTTATTACGAAAATCGGAGACATGATCATATATGCGTAAGCCATATATAAATCTTATAAAAAAAATATGGTAAAATATGGAGGTAGATAAGGCGCTGGATTAACACATATCATACATTTTATCATCATCTCCATCACCACGCGGGTGTAACCGCGGGGCGCAGCTAGTTTTAAATAATATTAGGGTACCCACCTTCTGGTAAATTCTTAGTCGCCTTTTACGACACCCACGGGTGACAGGTGACAGGTGGAGGCAGGAGGGTGACATACTGGTCCGGCACTTAGCCGCCGGCACATAGTAAATTGGTAACTTTTACCCGTGTTAAAAAGTCTACTTTTTACTACGAATGTAAGGAAAATAAAATTAGTAGTTTTACATATATTTATTATATTTACTATCGTTAATTATAAGGCAGTGATACTCGACACGACACGCATTGTCCGAAGGTTCCTCTCTCTGCAGCCCTAACCGCTGGTAGCTTGGGCCCTGCCCTGCTGCTGGCGGCATCCTTATTTTAAATTTTTTATAATATTTGTTTTTTTATGGGAATGTTGTAAAAAAAAATGTTATGAAATAAATTACGTGAATAATAATAATAACATGAGTAGTACCTATTTAAAATTAATGCGGGTATAACCCAAGTTGGAACCGACGACTACGTAAAACATTTGACTTTGCAATCAAAATACATAAAAAGTAAAATATAGCTTTTAAAATATTTATTGAAAATAATAACATGACAAAGAAGATATACAATTAATTGAAAAGTGAGAACAATTTAAAAATTCAAGTAAAAATTTTATAAGTACATACTTACCTTATATTTAGTTACTACCCCGCCAAATTATAGAGTATTGTTTAAATTTAAAATATGACACACAATGCGTCTTCCCGGGGGCCATCCCGCTTGATAGACATTTTTTTTTAATTCACGCTGCTCCAAAACATAATTACTTAGTGACTAATTTTTTTGAATTAGGTACATATATACGTAGATATGGTGTTGAACTTGCAGACCAACGCTTGGTGTTTATTAAAAAATCGAACAAGTGCGAGTCGGACTCGCGCACGAAGGGTTCCGTGGTTCCGTACTATTAGCTATACAACATTAGGCTTCATATTTTAACCTTTTTTGTTTTGACGTGCGCGAGTCCGACATGCACTTGCCCAACTTTTTGTATTTGTTATTATAGCGGCAGAAATACATCATCTGTGAAAATTTCAACTGTCTAGCTATCACCGTTCTTGAGATACAGCCTGGTGACCGACGGACGTATACGGACGGACGAACAGCGAAGTCTCAGTAATAGGGCCCCGTTTTTACCCTTTGGGTACGGAACCCTAAAAAAGTGCTTATCATACTCAACAGCGAATACAGTAGTTACTCCAGCAACTGGTTCTAGTTACATATTTATGTTGTGCCCTGGTAACAAGACAAAGCAATGTTAATAAGTTAGTTAATATGAAATAAATGAATATGAATATGAATAATAAAATTAAAATAAATTCGCATAAGTAGGTGTGTTAGAAGTAAATACTCGTACATCTACATAGGTATAACAATGTGTACGCCGAGCAAACTGTTCTTTTTATATCCATAACATTATTTATGAGTACACTTGAACTTAGCTAAGTCATGCGTAAGAAATTGGCGATGTTTTGTATATGTATTATTTTAATATATTTACAGCTATAGGCAGCTCGGTATTCATCATATTTTTTCACATGGAAACAGAGATTTGAAATACATAGAGTAGTTATATCCGAACACCACTGCTCTAAAAGCTTACTAAAATTTACCTATCTACATATCTACGCACATGTATATGCAGTTTGTAATGACAAAGAAAAAAACGTTCAAATATTATGCGTCATATATGTTGTTAGAAAGAGATAAATAAGCAATTTGTGTTACCACCGAACCGCCACGAGATTATCCGATCACCATTACGCTGCGATCTCTTTCACTCTCTCACACCAAACGATCCACATATCTCGCTCTTCCATTTCATTGAGATTAGTTCCTAAGATAAAACAAAATGACGATATTTTCTATTTCAACAATAAAAGCAATAATTATTAATTACGCGTGAAATGAAACAGTTTTCATATCTCTCACAGTGCCTTTATAATTGGTGCAGAGTCTAAAGACTCAGGAAGGCATATTGTCCACAGATTATTCCTAAAAAACACGATTAACGGCGATATATTCACCGGACGCTCGGCAGTGCAAGACTAGTAGTGGATAAGGTAATTACCCTGCATTCGTCTAGTAAATATGGAGGGCACACAACTCATCTACAGGGAAAAAAATCTTAGCATGGAAATAATTAAATTAAGCCACAACATTTCTTGTAAACTCGTGACTAAAGATGAGTTAACTTGGGCGGACAAACAAGGTATTTTATATTCAAAAAATATTTTTTTCATCTGTCTGAGACCATCAAGTTGTATGTCAAGTATAGAAAACCGTTGACAGTATTACATTCGTCCATGTTGTTTATTTATTGACGTACATATTTTAGTTACACTTATCATTAAATATTACTTGGATTACGTTTAGGGCCCGTTTCAGAATGTGCTAATAAAGTTTCGGGTTGCTATGCAACACATACAATAACTGAATGATAAAAATAACAGTAAACATGCAGCGCGTTTCAAGCTTTAACCGATGGATAGGCTAAATCGATGACTGTGAAACGCAAAGATAGTGTTTTGTTTATTAATATGTTCTGGGTAGTATAACCGAAACGTACTGGAACATTCTGAAACAGGCCCTTAGTGTACTTTAGTCTCACTTATGAATTAAATCGAGTAAGCAGTTTGCCCTAAAACAGTTAACGTTTAGAAATATTATTATAAAATATTATTATATATATTTAAGTTTTGAGGTTAGAAATATTAAGAGAGTGGAAAGAAGGGCTGGTGCCGTAGGTACCTACGTTTATTTTGGACAGAGTTCAGTGTTCACATAATGCAAATAAGGTTGTCGTGGTTTCTGGTATGTTATCTATTCAGGGAAAACCAGTTATTATTCCGCATTTTTGCTCTTCTATGATCATTTATTTAAATTTATTGTGTTGGATATTAGTGAATATGGATAAGATAAAAATTAAACATGTAAAAGACGTATGAGACACGTCAGATATTACCTTTTCTTTATTTGGTATTCATGATATATTATTCGTATCTCAGCTTTAGTTTTTAGGGTTCCGTACCCAAAGGGTAACAACGGGACCCTATTACTGAGGCTTTGTTGTCCGTCCGTCCGTCCATCCGTCTGTCACCAGGCTGTATCTCAAGAACGGTAATAGCCAGACAGTTGAAATTTTCACAGATGATGTATTTCTGTTGCCGCTATAACAACAAATACATTAAAGTTGGCCAAGAGCGAGTCGGACTCGCGCACGTTAATCCAAGAAAAGTTAAAAATATGAAATCTACTGTTGTATAGCACTATTCGTGCGTGAGTCCGACTCGCACTTGGCCGATTTTTTTACCATATTTTCATAAAATACTCAACATTAACTTGACGCGACCAATCGGGTGCGATAATTCCTAAGCGCCAAATCAATTTCCAACAAAAAAGGGAGTATTGAATTCGCCTGTATTCTATTCTTGATTTCGATTCAGATTCAGATATTTATTGCAGCCATACAAGTTCAAGGTGTTATAAAATTAAACTTTGTAAGTATAATAGGTACATAGATTGGTATGGACCCCGTCGGTAACAGCAAATTATAAGAGAGGAGAATAGGGTGATAAAATTGTAATAAGAAGAACTTTATTTTCTTTGATAATTACATAATGTAATATAATTATAAATATTAAATAATGCAATATAAAATAATTAAGAAATAAAGTCGTATAAGAAGAATGTATAAATAGAATGGTCGCTATTTTAATAAAATTAAATGTCTTCCGTGTAAAATGTCTTTTTACAAGTCATAAAAGTTGAAACGATTATTTTTAAATAATACCCATATTTATTATTTTTAATATTGTTAAGTTATGCAATAACGCCTGCTAGAGAATTACATTACAAAATTACAAATTTAGGAGAGTAAAAATTATAGTCATGTGTGGGATTCGAACCCAATTGAGCTAACATGACAGCTCAATTGGTAAGAGCATACCCCGGATAAAGGGGTGGATGGACGCGGGTTCGAATTCCGCACATGACTATAATTTTTCCTTTCGTAAATTTGTAATATTATTTATTATTTAGATATTCATCAATGGAATAATAGACATTGTCAGTAAGAAACTGTTTAATTTTTTTTTGTGAATCGCATTACACTTTTAATACTTTTTAACCTACTTCACAAGAGATGGAGGTACTCAATTCTACAGTATTTTTTAAGTTTGTTATCTCAATACTTTTGACTGGGTGAACCGATTTTAATGTTTTTTTTATTGAAAGCTGATGCTGCCCGTGTCCATTTAAAGTCCAAGTCCCATTTAAATTTCATCAAATCGGTCCAGCTGTTTTTGAGTTACACTCCTACGGGGGTGACATGGTCAATTATTGACAAAACCTCCAAGGGGAAAAAAAAAGAAAAAAAAAAAAGAATTGTTACACTCCAATAACTGAAAGTGTTTTCCTTGATGATATAGTCATTGACAGTGAATGACAATCGATCCCGTAAGTAGCAAGGGTAACTAAAAAGTGTGTTTTTTTTACCTAAAAATGGAACCGACTTCAACACTCAAAAGTGTAAAATAACTTGTCGAAATTGGTACCATGCGCAGAATATTGCGATAATACCTAGGTACTTTTGAACTTTCACGGTACCGATTTCAAAAGTAATTTCACACTTTTGAGTGATGAAGTCGGTTCAATTATTAGGTAAAAAAAATACAATTCATTCATCGGCTAATTATAAATATATACCTACAGCCATAATTAACGTGCTGTGCGAAAGCATTGAGTCGAATTTTAGGTGGCACAACCGGTTTTCGGGCTGCATTGAGTCGGTAATCTGAGCTTGTAGGTAGGTATTTCTGTTTCAAACTGCTTAGTACAAACTTGCAGATTTCTAGGATGTATACGTATGACAGGGTTAAGATTTTATATATAATAAAATATATTAACAACTCTATATGTGTCAATGTGACGGGCGCAATTTGTCACATGACGAAATGCATCTGTTATAGGTAGAGGATAATCCACTTAACATCAGATGGGCAACGTGCTTATTCCGTCGCAATATAATAAAAAAAATACATGTTGCTTAAATAATAATGAATACTACAAAACAACTTGTTTTTATAAACTACTAAGTGATTCGTTTATCTTTATATGTAACAATATTTTGTTTGAATGTATAGATACGCAATTTTTAAAAACATGTTTCAAAACAAACACACTATTCTAGTTATGATTATTAAAACATTGTGTCTGGGATCCGGTTGCCTGTTGAATTTCTAATTACTAAGATATAGTTGTGACAGTTTGTGTGTAAGTTTGTGGGAATGGGTGTTTCTCTTCTAACTCACAAAATTCCACGTGAATTAAAAAGTAGAAAAGTACACAAACGTTGTCCCACAATCGGTCATTATCTTAAAAAAATACAACGAATATAAAAATAATAGCCATGTGCGGGATTTGAACCCGCATCATCCACCCCATAGCTGGGGTATAATATATCCTATTTGTTACTATTTATATTATTAGTTCTTAACTATTTGCAACGTATGGGACGTTGCAGATAGTTAAGAACTACATAGATAGATAGAGCGACATCTATAGTTCAACTTACGTTTTATAACAAGACTAATTAGAGAACCATTTTGTACCCTACAAACTACTAAAGTCGGAAACTATATACCATAATATAAAAAAAATATATTATCTTTAGTTTACCAGTTATGTCATGAGAGCGTTATAGACATTACTATTTAATTTTGTACATGTATTATGCACCTAATTAAAAAAACCTTTCATTGATCTTATTGATAAGGCCGCCCATTGTAGAGTACCTACAACATTGTCAATTTCAAGTTTTCATTCTTTTCATATGTGATAAAATTCAAATAAAATTTGTCTACAAAGTACCAATAATAAAGCGTCAACGCGCATACTTCACGTCGCAATCAAGTTGGCCCTCTGCAGCGAGCGAATCATTACACGCACATAGCTGCGAATCTCGCGTGTCAATACACTAATACAAAGACAAGATCGTTGTCAGTCGAAAGCGCGAGCGGAGCTACGAGCGACACAACCTCCCCGTGCCAACGCTTGCGCAACACTGACGCCCGCGTCCGCGCAGAGCACCTCGGAACCGCCGCGCTGGTGTGCTCGAGTAAATTCGCGATAAAATAATTAAATAAATGAATATTACACAAAAGTAAAAAAATAAAACAATAGGAATATGTTATTATATGTAATACGTCGCTTGTATTGAACTTATCAAGATATGTTGATAAATACTAGAGTTACAACTGCTAGAAGTCAATTTTTAGAGATATGTTCATAATTTTTTTTATCACGAAAATTGATTGTGATCTTTTTTTGGGATCAATAGGAATCTCATAAATATGATAAAAATTTACATATATTTTTGTTTTGCCACAAACGTAATATTACGGCTGAACTTATTTTTGAAAAGAACCTTATTTGGCTCCTCAACTCGTCACCTCCACCTAAATGCTGCGGCCAGACTTGAAAGCGAAGATTCGTGTTCGCGTTGTCACGATAAAAGTTCGTCTTCAATACATGACGAATTGCTTGGCCACACTACGTCGCGATAATCTAGCTAGAACTTCGCGATAATTCATTTCACGGAAAACATGGAAGAGGCGGTTGCGCTGTACCACATGGCGACTAATAATTATTTACTGCATCTTTATTACTTGAACAAAAATAAAATGTTGGTCTTGCGGGTTGTATAAAGCTGGTTCAGATTCATAACTTTGTATGAATTCTAATATCCTCTCATTACTCTAATCCATGATTACAAGTTCAATCAAACGCGTTCAAACAGCTCGGCGTCTTGCAGTCAACTAAAGCGCGCGAAGTAGAGAAGAGCGTTGAATGAACGAACTAGTTAATTCTACCGTCGACGTACAATAGACGAACGGACAGTTCATCGACGATGAACGGACTAGTAGAATCTGTAGACGGCAGGACGGCTAAATTGTAGTCTATACAAAATTCATAGCGACTGTCAACGCGACGACGACTCGTGAACACAGTCGGTTAATATATTCATTCATTGGTCCGTTACACAACACGCTCAATGTTATTATCAACTCAGAGATCCTACATTTAAAGTTCAATTTTGTCTGCATGGACGGTCATTTTAACGCGTTGAAATCGTTGAACCGTCCATGCAGACAAAATTGAACTTTAAATGTAGGAGCTCTGAGTTGATAATAACATTGATCGTGTTTTGGACGATCGTTTCAACGCGTTGAAATGATCGTCCATGCAGACAAAATTGAACTTTAAATCTAGGAGTTCTGAGTTGATAATAACATTGAGCGTGTTGTGTTGATCCTCCGTCATAGACGTAGACCGGCCGCGCGGCGCCTTGACTACAGTCGAAACGCGAACGATGCACTTATTAGAAACTTTCTTATTTCGTGTTTAACCAAATTACGTACTATAGTTTCAAAATTTGATTAAATGTTTGTTACATACGAGTATTTTATTATTGTGAATAGTGTAAATTATATGTAAATAGTTTAAAAAACTTTCAAAACTTTATGGTTGATTTTAATAAGTAGATAGGTGATATACCTAAGTGAACTTTTTAGTGTAGGAAGCAGTAAAATGGCAGGACGAAATTTAAGTGAATTATGGCATCACTTTGAAAAGGACATATCTAGTGGAAAGGCGATTTGCAATCTATGCTAAATATATGTATGAAAAATTGGCGTATAAATCTACTGCGGCAAATTTGAAAAGCCATCTAAAACGGAAGCATATATCTATTTTTACGTCATTACCGTCGTAAATATTGTACATAAAACACATTAAAAAAAACAATGATTGTAAATAGAATCAGTTGATCTTCTAAATACGCCTAAATAGGGAAAATAATCGACTATTATAAATTCTATTTAGACAGTCCTTAGCCTGGAAAAAGTATGTAGGGAAGGTCAAACTTTTCAATAATATGCTTGTGATACGTAACATATAAAACTACGATACAAATTTCATTTAACTAGAATACTCATTCATTGCTACTACTAATGCGTCTTGTCTAGTTGAATAGTCGTACGTAACGGATCGAGTCGACTAATCGTCCATAAAGAAAACGCCGTCGGTATAAATCAACTAGTCGATGAATTTAACTAGTCGATCGACTAGTCCACGAAAGAAAATGGACGGTCTAGTTTCGTCTACGTTAAATGCGTCGACGACCCATCTCTAGCGCGAAGTGTACCGCACAAACTTTGTCGCGTCACCCTTTGATGTACTGCAATTTACCGACAGCGGTTCGAAGGGCATTCGTATTCGCGAAGATGATTCGTGATAGTACAAATTCTTTGGCCAGACATGTCGCGACAACGCAATTGTTCGCGTTATCGCGATAGTGTGGCCCCAGCATAGCTGGAGATGGTGCAGCCCGAATATTTTAATTTAAAGCGGGCGAAGACAGGCAAACGCTACTAGAACAATATAATTATGCGTATAAAACTGACGTTGTAGATAATACACTAAAATAAGTAGCCATACTAATAGTTCCTCAGGAGCTAGCATCAAACATGGAAAACACGTTTGAACGCGAGACAATCAATTAACAAATTCGTTTATATTGAAGGACATGCATATTTATTGATTATTAAATGTTAGTAAAAATTATAGAAATTCTATTCAAGATATTGGAAGACGTCAATCAGTTTTGCTCTGTTACATATATGTAGTAGATGTTTTAAAATTAGCTCAGATTTTAGTAGAACTAAATTACCCACAATGATGAATCAAGTTGTGTTATATTGTCTATTACTGACGGTGCGTGATGTATTTTCAAAAGAGTTTCTGAGTAGTGTATATTATAGAGATGTGGATATTGATACTGGCACAGTGAGAGGATATTTAGATGAAGATGCAGATTATTTTGCATTTTTGGGTATACCTTACGCAGCACCACCGATTGGAAATCTTCGATTTAAGGTGAGAATCAAGTGGCAATAAATATATACTTAGCTAAAAGCTGTATGTATCATGTGTTGTTATCTAGTTGTAAGGTATGAGAAATTACTCCGGAATACTGATTCAATATTATGATGGAACTAGGTTTCATGGTGCATAATTATAGTACACACTTTTATTTGGACACTTAGACCGCATAGATCTGTAGAGTATTTAGCACAAAGGGGGAAGCTCCTTTGAAAACTATAATAGAAAACCAAAGCCACTTGTCTCAAACTTTTCGTACCCTTGACCTTCACGAAATAGTAATGTTCTTACAGTGTTATCTTGCAACGCACAAATTACTTTATTCAATGCGTGCAGCCTGCTCTCTTGTTTACGTCCTAAAGTAAATTTATTTTAATTATATTTGGTAGTGTGAAAAAAGTAAGGTTAAATATGACTGTCCTAAGAGGTTTATTTACCCCAGGTCCTTAGTCATTACAATAGTATTGTAATGTTAAAGAATACTAACAGTTTTGAACTACATACCTTGAAATATATATGGGAAATTAATAAAGTATCTCCTTTCTGACAAAAAAAAAGAAAAACAAGAATAAAATTTGACTCCGTGCTAATGAATTATAACTAAATAGATTTTTTCATTTTCACCATCTACTTTCTCGTGCTAAATTTCGGGATAAAAAGTATCCAGTGTCATAGTACCTTGCAGGATGAACTTAAATCATGACAAATAAAATTTGAATTCATTCAATAGTTTCAGCGTAACCCGCGGCGAATATACAAACAGACAAAACATACAAAATAGTTTTAGCTTCTGGATCGATTATAAAATGCACTCAATTTCTCTTAATGTACTGAAATTGGCCTGTTACAGTTTTATTAAATGTATATAAAAAATATATCGGAGAATTAGATCGGCGGAGGGCATTGGTATGCCAGAACACAGGTCTCCTAGTTTGGGTACCAATATTTTCTTAACAATAAGAATGTAATGTCCTGTCAATATGATTGTCAATGAATTTTACGATGTTTGTGGAAATACAATATATTATTATTATTATATAGACAATTTTTAATGTGCTCACATTGTGTTTTTGTTTGTAGGCACCAGCTCCTCCGAAACCTTGGGAAAACGTATTAATTGCGAACCGTACAGTAATATGTCCGCAACGTGGAATTGGAGACGAAGATTGCCTCATAGTGAATGTTTTCACTCCGACAAACATTCTCAACAGCCCTCTTCCAGTATTAGTATACATTCACGGAGGAGCATTTTTGACAGGGTCAGGACAAACAAAGGGAGTTCAACCACTTATAAAGGAAAATGTCATAACAGTGACTTTGAACTATAGATTGGGAGCGTTAGGGTTTCTCTGCTTAGGCATTGAAGAAGCCCCAGGAAACGCTGGTATTAAGGATCAAGTAGCTGCTCTTAAATGGGTTAAGAGAAATATTGTCAAATTTGGTGGTGACCCTAACCAAGTAACAATCTACGGAACGAGCGTAAGCGGCACTTCAGTCGAAATGCTAATCTTTTCCGAAATGTCCAGTGGTCTTTTCCAAGGTGCCATAGTAGAATCAGGAGCAGCATTAGCAGTCTGGTCATTAGACGCTAATCCAATAAAAACTGCCAAAGATCAGGCTGAATCATTGAAGCCTAAAAATATCACAAATTTAAACGTACTACTCAACTTCTACCAGAATCTCCCAGCAGATGAATTAAGTAAAGCCAACTATGATAATCATCTAAAACTTTTTGATGGCACAATTGGCTTTGTCCCATGTCTTGAAAGAAAATTGTCTAAAATCGACCCACTTCTAACAAATACTCCCAGAGATATTTTAAGGAAACGGAACTATAATAAAGTACCAATATTGTTTATATTCGCAACTTTAGAAGGAATGTTTTTGAAGGGTTCAGATTATTATTTTAACTTTAAAAATAGAATGAATGAAAACTTCAAAGACTTTTTACCTGGGGATCTTATCTTCGACTCTGAAGAGGTTCGGGTCAAAGTAGCTAATGACGTTAAAGAATACTACTTTGGCAATGAGACCATAGGGAATAAAACCTTGAACAGATATTTTAACTATATTGGTGATTACCTCATATTAAACGGGTTACTGAATTCTGCTATCACTCATTCTGATAATGATGACATTGTTTTTTTAATGGAGTTTGCGTATAAAGGAAAACTGGGAGGTTATGAAAAATTTTTCGATGGTATCAATAACGCTGGCCATGGAGATGCGTTTAAATATGCAATTCTTAACAAGAAGGTTGAAGATACAAACGACGAGGTAGCAGTGCAAAGAATGTCGAAGATCGTCGGAAATTTTATGAAATATAGGTTCGTTCTAATTTTACTCCAATATGTTCTCATGTAATAGGTGAAATGATATTAGTAAGGACTTGTGTACAATTGTTCCTATTTCACTAAAGGGAGGCGATTGAGTAATAAGCAATAAGAATTAATGTCTTGGATTGACTAACGCAGTAGGTGGTACACTGAATCGATATCTGAAAATGAAATTCCGATCAATGTCTCGTCACTGCATATCTTTATAAAACAGTTACATACTATTGGCATTTTTTTGGGATGGTGAATTTGAAATTGCCTAGGAAGTAACTTGTTTCCCATGATATTACCAAATAAGAGTATTTAGATTGTTTTAACTAAACTCATTTTTATGTTTCGACGCATCCCGTTAGGTAAGTAACTAGTAATAAACAAGTTTTAGCTGACTTTAAAACAGAGGAGGTTCTCAATAGCCTTTATTTTTATTTTTGTTACCTCAGAACTTTCTGCTGGGTGAACCGATTTTGATGATTCTTTTTTTATTAGAAAGCCGGTGCTTCCCGTGTGGTCTCATTTAAATTTCATTAATATTGGTCAAGCTGTTTTTGAGTGACACTCCAATAACTGAAAAGGGTTTTCTTAACTTGATGACAATATTTTATAGTCATTGGCAGTGAATGACAATTGATCCCCTAAGTGGCAAGGGTCACTAAAGTACCTATCACAATATTTTCCGCATGGTACCGACTTCAACAAGTTATTTCACACTTTTGAGTGTTGAAGTCAGTTTCATTTTCAGGATACATTTTTTTGGCCATCTCTTGGTAGGAATCAGTTGAATAATGATTTTTATGTGTTCTACAGGAATCCCAGTGCACTTCAAAACGAGCTAATTCCGATCAACTGGCCACCAATTCAGCAGAATAAAATACCATACTTGCGCT
Organism: Plagodis dolabraria; assembly: GCA_963854805.1. Classification (NCBI taxonomy): domain Eukaryota; kingdom Metazoa; phylum Arthropoda; class Insecta; order Lepidoptera; family Geometridae; genus Plagodis; species Plagodis dolabraria. The sequence continues at coordinate 25,741,661 of OY978459.1, forward strand.
TTGGAAACGACCTTGAAGTCTTCGAAAATCCGTTTTGGGAGAGAAAACTGTTCTGGGATAAATTGTATGAAAAGTACCGAAGACCACTTCAACAAGTGAACCCTGATATGTTTTGAGGGTAAAAACTATGAAAAATTGTATTACGTAAATTTGAAATTTTGTAATGTCATCCGCAGAGCATGCGTAAACATAAAAATATTAAATTTATAGGATTGCGTCATCATTTACAAGTTTAAAGCTAATTGCAAAATTAGTCTTGTTTGTAGTACAACGTAAGTTGAACTATAGATGTCGCTCCATCCCAATACGATGGATAAAGAACGGTAGGAATAATTTGAGTTATGTCACATTGTCACGTTAGCTCAATTGGATTAGAGCATACCCCGGCTAAAGGGGTGGATGGACGCGGGTTCGAATCCCGCACATGACTTTATTTTTCCTCTCTTAAATTTGTAATTTTGTAATGTAAGCCGCAGAACTTGCGTTATTGCAAACATAAGAATATAATAATGGTTTTAAATTTGGTTTTTGGGGTTCGTACATTCGATTAGCAATATAAAACCATAAATGATTATGAGAGTGTCTGTGTCACTCATAGCCTAATTTCCCCGAATACAAATTGCGTAGAAATGAAACGTGTCCAAAATTGTTATCTTAACAGGAAAATTAGGCGGAATTGTCACTGGATATATTTTTAAATAAAGTAAACGTCTATCTACGAACCTACTGCACGGTAACATAACATATGCCCCTTGGGGTCCCGGGTTAGAATGTCATCCCCTTATATCTACCTGTAGGTGTCGCAAGAGGCAAATTGACGTAACATATCGGAAGGTGGGCAGCAATGCCTTCTGAGGAACTGATATCTTAAACTGCGTGAAAACTGTTAAACTTGGGGTGGTACATACTGAAAGCGTGGGGATTATGGCAACACTACCCCCCTTAATGGGGGTGACTGCGTTCAGCAGTGGACAATCCAGCTGATACATTAATATTTTTATACATAACTATGTTTTTTACAAATTTCAATGTAATGGTATTTAATAAAATTCGTCATTAAACTCGTAAATCATATTTATACAAATTATTGGAGCACAAAATTGTACGCCCCTTGCGGAAATCGCGCTGGACGCCTAAAACACTCGGCCACCTGGGCACGCTCTTTTGAGCACGAGATTTCGGCACAAATGAGCGTGTTCAGGTGGCCGAGTGGTGCTCAGGTGGGCACGCTCTTTCAAGCACGAAATTACAGTTCAATAGATCGTGCTCAGGTGGCCGAGCGGTTCCGGCATCCGGCGCGAAATCCGTGGACGTGGGTTCAATTTCCACCCGGGGCATAATTGTACTCCAATAATTTGTAAAAATATAGTTCATCTACTTATATTTATTACTAGCTTTCCGGGCGCGGCTCCGCCCGCGCGTATGTCGGTTATCGCGCAAAACATTAACCTCTTTTTGCGCAGTTGGATAAAAACTATCCTATGTTTTTTCCCGGGTCTCAAACTATTTCCCACCTACTTTCATAAAATCGGTCCAGTAGTTTTGGCGTGAAAGCGTAACATACAGACAGACAGACAGAGTTACTTTCGCATTTATAATATTAGTACTGATTATAAGATATGGATCTAATAATCCAAATCTCCCCTTAGTACCAGGTGAGATAGTGGTCTGAAATCTGAATGCGCAGTAGAGCAAGCACTCCTTTTGCCAGACAAGAAAAAAATATGAACGAAATAGGAATTAAACCTGTTCGGGCCAGTTTCGCGGGCTATAATATGGTTCATTTTATTTTATATAAAATATATTATAAATAAAAACATCTTAATACAATATAAAATACTTCAATGACAGCATTTAGAACTCAAATGCCATTAAAGGACCTCAAATATTCCAAATGCTCCAGCCCGTTATCGGTTTGGCAGCGTGGTCAGCAATGAATTAAAAAATAGTTTTGACTTAAGTATAGTCACGGTAATGTTATCTATAACATAAGACAACATATAGATAACATTACCGTGGTATAGTATAAGATACCTAATTTTAAGCAACATTTTTAATACCCTTAATGTACCTAACTCAACATTACTGAATGAGTGTGTTAAATATAGCATATGATTAGTAAAAGACAAAAAATACCTCGTAGCATATTTTAGGTAAAATGCAAAAACATAAGATTAGAACCCTCAACAATATTGTTGATTTTTAGGGTTCCGTACCCAAAGGGTAAAAACGATTACTGAGACTTCGCTGTCCGTCCGTCCGTCTGTCACCAGGCTGTATTGAGATACAAGAACGGTGATAGCTAGATAGTTGAAGTTTTCACAGATGATGTATTTATGTTGCCGCTATAACAACAAATACTAAATATAAAATAAATAATTAAGGGGGCTCCCATAAAATAAAAGAGGTTTTCGCCGTTTATGTGCAAAAAATAATAATAATGAAAACAGGTATGTACTTGAAATATTCACCGAATATTTAGTTGTATATATACTTTAAAAATAAACAATTAGTGAGATCACTATTTAGTGTCGTACCTACCTTGGATAGGAACGTACCTACCCAGCTCAATCGGACACTGCGAAAAGTGTCCGTAACTTGCAAGATTAGGTTACAGTTAATGGTACGGAACTCTTCGTGCGCGAATCCCACTCGCACTTGGCCGGTTTTTTCATAAACGCCTGAAAGTTGTTGTATCTACTACCTAAATGTTTTGAATGCAAATGGAGGTAATCTTATTAATAACAAGCGGTCACGCGGTCGTTCACCTGTGCGTTGGACAGACCTCATTAAAGCTACGACACTAGCCTCCATTGTTAACAGTTCCTGAGACGCTGAAGACCACAACAAGTAGAGGCACATCCCGAGGGCTGTTTTATCTAATGAAAATTCACTGTCACTCACGACCCATCTGTCAAGCAAGAGTGAACGACTAAGAAGAAGGATTACTGAATATATAGATTCAGGCGTTACTTTGCGGAAATCCATATTTCGAGACATAGTCTCGATCTCGATCGTGCGCTCGGTGACTCAAGACCTGAAGATGCTTCGTTTAGAAGCGAAATCGAATATTCTTCCGGTTAGGCTGCGTAGCGTTTGTGACGTCACGTGGGCATAGCAGGGAAATTGGGCGGAATTGTCACTAGATAAATATTTTTATATTTTTTTAAGTGTCATTGAATAATAATGTTTTCTTATATATATATATATATATATATATATATACATAAGAAAACAGATACTTTAAAAAATATATTTGCTATTATTAAGGAGGATCACCTAAATTGTTTTTAAATCTTTGTTAGTCTTAAATATGGATTCCCACTAAATAACGCTGGAATCTAATAATTACTCTAGTTTTCGATAGAAGATATAGACGAGTGTACAATTTCTTTCTCCGGATATAATACTATTTATTGAAACGAATTAACCCCTTAAAACTTTCCCAACCATATATTACAATGTGTAGATTTAATTCTCTTTTACAGAGATATTTGTATACAACATAGCTTTGTGTATTGTTTTAGCTTTGATATTTCCGAAATTCATTGCATATGTTCGTGCCACGTGCCAGCCATAACCCCGAGAGGCCATATATTAAACTCTAAACACGGCTAATACACAATACAGGTGTAAACGACGATATCACGTGTAACGTATAATACGCTGACAGTAAATCAACTGAAACATTTCCTATTAACATAATAATAATATATTAACATATTTTATTAATATTTGTTAGAATACTTACTAGGTCCTGTATGTGTTACTAGCATAGCATTCATAATTTGTTGAACCATTCAAATTTTTTTTTGGAATTGTGACGGAACTAGTATGTTGGCCAGTTGGGAAACAGTAACCTCAGTCTGTAATAGAGTTATTTTGACACAAGACACGTGGCCCAGACACATAGAGTTATTAAATCTCATGTGCCTGTAATTTAATTGACTCTCAAGGACAGCTGCCGGAACACACTGTTCGTGCTTTTTTTTTTTTTTTATTGCTGGTAGGTTAGCCTTTGACCACAATCTCAGATGATGGTAAGTGATGATGTGGTCGAAGGTGTTAACAGGCTTAACCTAGAATAACTGGCTCTCAAGGACAGCTGCCGAAACACACCGTTAGGTGCTTGGTGACAGATTTTCTACTTGAGGGTGGTCGCTATGCAAAAATTCCCTTCCACCATGCGGTGAAGCTCAAGCCCGCGGCGGGATTCAAACCATGGACCTGCTGCGCGGCAGTCCTTAGCCAAAGCCACTGAGCTATCACTGCTTCAAAAGATAGAGTTTCTACTTGAGGGTGATAGATAGCCGGCAAGCATTCGCAAAATGTCCTTCCACCACGCGGTTATGTTGAAGCTGGTGGTGGGGATCGAACCAAGGACCTGCACGGCAGACCATATTGTCGCTCGGCTATCATCCTCAAAATTGAGAGATACAAATAATTGTAGAGATATCTGATCTGGGATATATGGGCGGTTCACTTTAAGTATAAATCTATCAGGTTCCTAAGTTTTTTTCCCTCTTTTCTAAGGAAAACACTAAACTGTTTGCACTAAGGTGCAAAAGAAACGAAATCTAAAATGGACAAAAAGAGTCTAGGTTACAACTTTTACCAAAAAAAAACTAGATAGATCAAAAGAGTTAACAAATATTACTCAGGAATATTACGCCCTTGCATTTAGTGTTAGCAAATATACATAAGTCTCAAAATGCTGCTCCCAACGTCCCAACTCCTGGATTTTTACCTATGAAAAAATATATCCAATTTGAAACAAAGGCTTCAAAAATGATTACAAGAATCAAAGTAAGATCAGATGAAAATGCACTAAATAGGCTTAGGAATATATAGACAAACACTGAATAGAATAGAATTCTTCTTCTTATTAACCACTAGCTTACCGGGCGCGGCACCGCCTGCGCGTATGTCGGTCATCACGCAAAAACATTAACCTCTTTTTGCGCAGTTGGATAAAAACTAGCTTATGTTTTTTCCGGGTCTCAAACTATTTCCATACCAAATTTCATTCAAATCAGTCCAGTGGTTTTGGCGTGAAAGCGTAACAGACAGACAAACAGACAGAGTTACTCTCGCATTTATAATATTAGTACTGATATAACTTTGTAGCAAGTGGATATCCCTTAAATGTTATAGAAGTTTAAATTATGATATTCATTATTAAAATATTCGATACAATACAATCTGTTTTGTTAAATGAGTATACTGGATTATAGTTTTTACGTAATATGTAATATGTACATAAACTTTTTTACCGGCGGTATGCCTTTATTAAACAAAATACTATGAACTATATACAACACTACAGCTACTACAATAAAAGCATTAAGACAACCTATAAGTCATAGCAGACTCATAGGCAGTCCAAATGCTCCAGCCCACTCCCAGTTGGCAGCGAGCCCAGCATGCTGGCAGCGTTGCCCCGTTGAATTGCAATGCTTATGTGTTGAGCCAAATATGTGCCAGCATTTCGATCACGCGTCGCATCAACCAAGCGCTCAGATAAGTTTTGGAAAATACGATCCCGGTCCCCACGGACCCAACGTCTCTACACCAAACGGCTCAAATATGTAAACCATACCGAGGTAAGCATATTTGCGCAGCACTAAGGGCCGTCCTAACTTCCACGGAACCAGAGTCATGCCGTCAGGTCTTTTACCATCGTCACGCATCAGACCATTCGGTTCCAGAATAGCTGCAACATTGGCGCTGGCAAAAGCCGCCGAAAGATATAAATAAAAAATAAATAAATATATATAAATTTACGTAATACATCTTTCAGAATATAATATTTGCTAATAAATTCAAATAAATTACAGATTTAAATTCATTATCTACACAATCAGTCCTCATATTTTAATATATATATATAATGTGAAAACTAAGATTCAGTCAGACATCGTCTTAAATTCGTTTAGTGAATAAAATGGGTTGGATTGTAAGAACCTTTTTATTTTAGATTTAAACTCATTTATGTGCAGTCTAGTTGCACGAGGAAGTTTGTTATACATAATAATTTTACTAATATTGCCTATATACCTTGCTTATATTATTATTATATACCTTGCTTCTTTACTTTAACTAATTTGGTTTTTGGCTGATGCAATTTTTCTTTGTTGCCTAATTTGTGATTAGTGTCTGACATTGATAAAGTTTGTATCACACTAAACCGCAACGCAAGTACAGAAGTTACCGATCGCTAAATATAACATTTAAGATCATCTAAACTCGATAAAACGGGTTATATCGATGTTTGCAAGTATGGAACCTACTTAAACGATCGGTAATTAAATTCGGTAAACATCGTTAAAATTTAAAGAATTTTGACGATAACTCTAGCATGAAACTTTTAAATTACGTCTGAGATCGTCTATCGTGTTTTGTAGATTTTAGCGATTGTTTTGTCCGGTTCAGAAGCTCGATATAACTGGGACAAATTTGAAAAAAGTTTAAAATTTTCAGACTTTTGGGCTCCTTTTATTAGGTACTAGCTGTACCCACGACTTCGTTCGCGATTGCCGTACCTGCAGACTAATTATTCCCATTTGTGCACTGTTTATCTCATATTAAGCAACACTAGTCTGCGGTGAAGCACTCTTAGTAAACCATAGCTCAGAATGGAGCTCTTTACTTTGGATTTGAAAACTCCCGGGTTGTATTTTTCAGAAGACAGTAGGCAACTTAGAAACATCCTTCATGGTTCACGCAATAAATGTAGAAGCAATGTAATGTGCGTAGGTATCTTTGGAATTTCGATTGTAAAACGGCGTCTTTTCACCGAGGCTCTCCTTGTATGGCGGAAAAACGACGATATAGAATAGAATAGAATAGAATTATTTATTGGCCTTATAACACCAACAGCTACACTAGGCAAGTCAATTTACACTATAAATTTGAAAATGATAAGATATTTAACTAATTAAACAATGTATGGTTCACAATATTGATATAAAATAAAATATAAATACAATTTCAAAATAACATAATAAGATTAATAGTAACAATGTTTCAAATTATCTTTTAATAAAATATGTCCAAATATTTTAATTAATTAAAATGTCAACAATACATAACAGTTATTATTTCATACAATAATTATAGTAATTTAAATTCTGATTTTCTATATTCTTCAATTTCAATATTCTAATTAAAATATACGTTATTATTATTAGTCCCATATATTATACTCATTAAGATAAATTTCTAATATATAATTTGTTACACAAGGCTTATTTGTGGCGAGAAAGAAGATTCTATTAGATGCGTCTTCATAAATTCATTTAAAGAATAATAAGGGTTTAATTCAAAAAATAGCTTTATCTTTCTTTTAAATTGATTTGCGGCTAAGACTCTTATACTAGATGGCAACTTGTTGATCATGCAAATTTTGGTATAGATACCCTGCTTTTTTACTTTTACTAATCTAGTACTTGGTTTAGATAGATTCTCTTTGTTTCGTAGGTCATATGTATGTAATTCTTTGTTTTTTGTCAAATTAGCATCATATATTTCAAGTAGACAGTTATATATACATCAATATTACTGTCATGATTTTGTTATTTTTAAAGTGTTCTCTCACTGATGTGCGTTTCCTTAAGCCCAGCATTATTCTTAATGCCCTTTTTTGAGATCTTAATACTCTTTTTATGTCTGCCCCATTACCCCAGACCGTGATAGCATATTTTATTATTGAATGTACATATGCAAAATATACAGATTTAATAGCTTTTTTATCTATTAAAGGTTTCAGTTTCAGAAGTGCATAATTGGCACTGGCAATTTTTTTACACAATTTTTTAATGTGAGTTGTATGACTGATTGTGTGGTCTATTGTATAGCCCAAGAATACATTTTCTTATTATATTTGATGGAAGTGCTTCTATTGCGCAGTCTCCGAAATGTGACCGGCAAAAGAAAGATAGTTTAAAAAAACTGATTGCGGCAAATATTCCTGATTTTAGAATTTCATATAAGCAACGCAAGTTTTGCCATCTTGCCTCGTTGCCTCTCAGGGAAGGCAATATTCTCTAGCTGATATAAGTATAGCGAATAAATTAAAAAAAAAACAATAATACAATGGTATTTTCGTAGATGCCCATGAATAAAAAATATTGATTGAGTAATAAAAACCATAAATATTATTTATTACTAAGATTAAAAAAAAAACAATAAAGAGATCTTAGGCCAAATAAAATCTGAAAAATACAAAACAAACCATGTAGGTACTTAATATTTATATATATGAGAACAGTAATTAAATAGTAATAAAAAATATATACTGAGATCTAAAAAGAACTTTTTATCCCAATTAACATTAAAATGAATACCTAGTCAATTTGAGACTACGTATAAACTCCAGGTTGAGTCTAAAACCCCTAACGCGACGCGTGCGTCCCGTTAGGAGACGTCAGCGCGGGCGCTTGCCTCTTAGAATTAAATTTTACATACAATTTGAACACGTCAAGTACGGAGGGCGCCGACCACGCGATTGTGCCGCGCTAGTTCCTATCTTATAAATTACTAGCTGTACCCGCGACTTCGTTCGCGATTGCCGTACCTGCAGACTAATTATTCACATTTGTGCACTGTTTATCTCATATTAAGCAACACTGTGGTCTGCGCTGAAGCACTCTTATAGTAAACCATAGCTCAGAATGGAGCTTTTTACTTTGGATTTCAAAACTCCCGGGTTGTATTTTCCAGAAGACAGTAGTTAAGTAACTCAGAGAGTTCTTTCTTTGTTTGTTTGTCGGTAGATCAAACATATTTTTTTTATTTCTCATTCTCGGAAAGAAGTGTTTGTTTCAGGGTAGGAGAGGCTCTTTCCCACCTAAGGCCGGGAAAAACTCATAGTAAATGCTTCCTTCTCTTGGGCCGAAATGACTTGTAACAATTGTAACCATTGGTGTAAACAAAGTTATATGTCTAAGATTTTTCGTTGTAAAATACTCTGTTGTTATAAAAAAATTAATAACAACTATGTTTGGCAGGGTACTAACTAAATATAAGGTAAAAAGTGTAGGTTAAAAAAAACTAACTAAAAATTTCCAAAAATTTCATTGTTCTAACTCCTAGTGTATCTTTGTAGCTTCTACTCATGTTTATTATTTTTAGTAAATATTTAGAAAAACTTAATTTTTTTTACCGTCCTCATATTTTAAAAAGTAGAGTGCTTAACACGTATGTAAGTCATCGATTCCTATTTGGACTATAGCCGCATTAATTTTAAATAGGTTCTGCTCATGTTATTAAAATCAAAATAAATAATAAAAAAAACATACTATTTTTATATCGTTATTCCGTATATTAGTAGTGAAAAGCAGAGAGATTCCTCTTCGGGCAATAGCCGCCCGTAAATATTCCAAACAAAATTTTACGTAAATTTTCACAAATAGTTCTATCCTCTCAATATTTTTTTAGTAAGTAAGTTATTTTTTCAATGAATAATTTTTAGAAAAGCTACTTTTTTTACTTTTTTAAAATTCGAAATGAAAAGTAGAGAGCTGAACGCGGGTGAAAGTTATCAATTCCTTTCGCCCATTGTATTACAATCTACTAAACTTGTTCACTTCCTACTTTAAACGGATTCAATCACGTATATTTATCGTAATTTTGTCCCGACAGTCACCCCGTGACCAAGAACACTACAAAGTGTTTGAAACGTCGGAACAAAAATAATGATATATATACGCGATTTAAACCGTTTAAAGTTGTTTAATTACAGAGTGTAACAATCGCGAAAACCTAAGACAACATTGTGCACTTCCATTGCGCAGTTTCTGAAATGTATCCGGCAAAAGAAAGATATGTAGTTATAAAAACTGATTGTGGTGAATGTACCACATTTTAGAGTTTTATCGTAGCAAGCTTGCAAAACTAAATAATTGTGTGTGATGCCGGTCTGTCCGTGGGGTGTCGGGCTTCCCGTGGGGATCCGGGCTTCCTATGGGCTTATGATGAGCTGTACGTTCAAGGGTTTCTCAACATTCCGCGGTTCAAGTTATTTAAAACGAAATATTTAGTTTGTGATATCTGTAATTTCGTTACTGCAAAACTGAGGACTTTGAAATATTTAAGGGAAAATAATTAAATTACCACTATTGTAACAAAAAAAGAATGATTGAAATCGGACTACGCGTTAATAAATTACAACTAATAGTACATTTTAACTTTCATCCCCTTTTCCCAAGAGAACCGTACTGAATTTCGGGATAAAAGTATCCTATGTCCTTCTTCGTAGTATGAAGTCGAATCGTGCTAAGTTTCATTCAAATCCATTCAGTAGTTTTGGAGTGATGCGCGGCCGGGATACAGACAGACAGCCAGAAAAAAAAAACAGTTTTTGCATCAGTATCAGCAAAGTCAAAGTCATACCTATACGATAAAGTGCGACCGCTAGCTTAAGATGAGCCGTACGATCAAAGATTTCTGTACATTTTGGGTGTCAAGTTATTTGGAACGTAATATTTAGGTTGTGATGTCTGTAATTTCTGAACTACAAACCCGATGACTTTAAAATATTTACGTGATAATTTTTAAAGCACCACTATTCTAAATAAAAAAATCGCCCAAGTGCGAGTCGGACTCGCGCAAGAAGGGTTCCGTACAATTAGCTATACAACATTAGACTTCATATTTTAACCTTTTTAGGGTTCCGTACCCAAGGGGTAATAACGGGACCCTATTACTAAGACTTCGCTGTCCGTCCGTCCGTCCATCCGCCTGTCACCAGGGTGTATCTCAAGAACGGTGATAGCTAGACAGTTGAAATTTTCAGATGATGTATTTCTATAGCCGCTATAACAACAAATACTAAAAATAAAATTCATATTTAAGGGCCCCCCCATACAACAATTGATTTTTTTACCGTTTCTTGCTCGATACTAATGACGGTGACTGGTGAAATCTCAGTAATAGGGTCCCGTTTTTACCCTTTGGGTACGGAACCCTAAAAAGAACGTATGAAATCAGACCACGCGTTAATAAATTACAACTAAGTGTATATTTTGACTTTCATCCCCTCTCCCAAGGGATACAGACAGACAGACAAAAATAAATAAAAAATACAATTTCGGCATTAGTATCAGCTACAGAGTACTGTAATTTTTTTTTTTTTCAAAATATCTGCCATGTACAGAATTGGTCCTGTTACAGTTTTATTATAAGTATAGATTATTTTTGTCCCGAATCACGATCACTACAAAGTGTTTGAAACGTCGGGACAAAAATAATGATATATATACGCGATTTAAACCGTTTAAAGTTGTTTAATTACAAAGTGTTACAATCGCGAAAACCTAAGACAACATTGTGCACTCCATTGCGCAGTCTCCGAAATGTATCCGGCAAAAGATATATAGTTATAAAAACTGATTGTGGTGAATGTACCACATTTTAGAGTTTTATTGTAGCAAGCTTGCAAAACTAAATTAATATTTAACTTACGTAATATTTAGGTTGTGATGTTTGTTATTTCTGAACTTCAAACCCGATGACTTTGAAATATTTACGGGATAAATTTTAAAGTACCACTATTCTAGCAAAAAAATCGGCCAACTGCGAGTCGGACTCGCGCACGAAGGGTTCCGTACCATTAGCTATACAACATTAGACTTCGTATTTTAACCTTTTTGCGTTTTAACGTGCGCGAGTCCAACTCGCACTTGGCCAATTTTTTGTATTTGTTGTTATGGCGGCAACAGAAATACATCATCTGTGAAAATTTCAACTATCTAGCTATCACCGTTCTTGAGATACAGCCTGGTGACAGACGGACGGACGGACGGATGGACGGACAGACGGACGGACAGCTGGACAGACCGTTTTTACCCTTTGGGTACGGAACCCTAAAAAGAACGTAAGAAATCGGACTGCGCGTTAATAAATTACAACTAAGTGTATATTTTGACTTTCATCCCCTCTCCCAAGGGAACCATGCTGAATTTCGGGATAAAAAGCTAAATTATCCTACCTTGTAGTATGAACTCAAACCATGCTAAGTTTCATTGAAATCCATCCAGTAGTTTTGGAGTGATGCGCGGCCGGGATACAGACAGACAGACAGACAGACAGACAGACAGAAAGACAGACAGACAGACAAAAATAAAAAAAAATACAGTTTCGGCATCAGTATCAGCTACAGAGTACTGTACATTTTTTTTTTTCAAAATATCTGCCATGTACAGAATTGGTCCTGTTACAGTTTTATTATAAGTATAGATATAGATAATTGTAAGCGTCTTACCCCTCGCGCTTCCCTACCCGCCTTCTCCAACCTGTTATAAGTATAAGTATAGATTAGACTGATTAGAGCATTGCATATTATGAAAAATATGACGTACATATAGGGAAATTGTGCTTATCTGTATTGTTGTGCAAACGATAAAAACTGTGTTTTATCGTTTATAAAATCAGAATCTTTTGGAGTGGTCCAACTACAGACCTATCTATTATACCTATACGATAAAGTGTGAACGCCAGCTTAAGGTGAGCCGTACATTCAAAGGTTTATGTACATTCAGGGTGTCAAGTTATTCTGAACGTAATATTTAAGTTGTGATGTCTGTAATTTCTGAAGTGCAAACCCGATGACTTTGAAATATTTACGGGATAATCTTTAAAAGACCACTATTCTAACAACAAAAGAACGTATGAAATCCGACCACGCGTTATTAAATTACATATTTTGACTTTCATCTCCTCTCCCAAGGGAACCATGTTGAATTTCGGGATAAAACCATAAATTATCCTACCTCTTAGTATGAACTCAAATCATGCTAAGTTAAATTGAAATTCATTTTTGGAGTGATACGCGGCCGGGATACAAACAGACAGACAGACAAAAAAATACAGTTTCGGCATCAGTATCAGCTACAGAGTTCTGTAAAATTATTTTTTTCAAATATCTGCCATGTACAGAATTGGACCTGTTACAGTTTTATTATAAGTATAGATTGAAAAAAGAACGGTGCTGTGCAAATTCTGCAGGGAAGAGGTTGACGAATGCTAACAACCCTATCGGACTTTCAGATTGCGAATATCGATAGAAATTGTACTCGCCCTCGCAAGTCTTTAAGAACGATATTAGAAGGAAGTGATCTCACGGCCCCGTGCACATTAGATACACAAACTAAATACCTAAGTAGGTAAACTGCTTATTATATAGAAATATTATTATGGTCTATGTTACGATTTCTTTGAAGGAATAGTATAGGCAGATGCTTAACTTAGTATATAACTGTATTCCCGAACTATCGTGTAAGTACTGACTAAAAAATAATAATCTGTGCAAAACAGTCTACTTTCGATGTTGCCATTTCGTAATAATCGACATACTCCACAATTTCACGATATATAAGCCGTCGATAAGAGTTATCGACAATAGTTCAATACTTGCAGTAAGCGATACGATTCGTTAAATTTATCGATCATACCGAATCGATAATTTAACGAGCCATACTACGGTACTTGCACTGCAGATTCGTATGGGTATTAAATCAAATTAGAGACCTTAACGCCATGGACCAATTTATTAAAAACTTACACACTTACCTATACTGAATAAGTATTAGTAATTATAATTGATTAACGTATGTTCTGTGTTAGTGGTATACTTCGTATAAAGATGAAATACTGTCAGTAAGTGTAGTCGTGCCAAATTGCGTGCAGCTATCCCCACAAATCTCCCGCAAGCACCGACGCGAACAATATATTTCGGTCTCAACTGCTGATCCAATTAGGCTGAATGAATGACCGGAATTCCAGCGTATTGGCAATTTGGCACAAAGGTCCTTACTGTTGTTCCTATCTACTGTGAGTACAATATATTTATGCCTTCTATCACTGAAAACTGTGCAATGCGTAACTTGCGGAAGTCAGTACCATGGTGATCTTTTCACTCTAAGCCCATAATTCCATAATCTGACTTCCATGAGTTATTTCATAGTTTTCAAGTCGGTTCCGTTGTATAAAAAAATCTTTTTTTTTTACTCGTTTTTATCTAGAATGCTGCTTACAGGATTGACTATGCTACTCCCCACAACTCTCATATTGTGGGGTCAATGTTTTGAATCAGCACGGTACCAACTTCCGCAAGTTATTGCATACTCTTTTAATCGTTGGGAATCCGTTCCAATATCTGGTTACGTGACTGCCCGAAAAAAGGAGTTCTGTTTTCAGGGTTCGTGTATGTACGTTTGTAAGTTTCTTTAATCCACATACTTTTCAGCGTTAAAAGTTCGCTCCAAATTCTTTCTTCATCTAAAAAGGAGTATTATGTTTTTAGGAATCATGTATGTATGTTTATGAGTTTCTTTCTTATACCGTAACAACTAAATGGCACTGCGCAAGTGACACTAGGTACATAAAAGTTTCAAAAAAGTAACTGGCGGATTTTATTGGCCATATTGTGAGAAAAAAAAAAAATTTCATTTCCATGGATTGTATCAAAATGAAGGGCTTTAAACAACGATTCCAAAAATATATATAACTTGCAGTTTTAATGTCAATGGAACAATACAACGCTTAACGGAAATAAATAATTTGCAGTTGCACGGGTTTTTAACTTGTTTTATTTATTTTTTTAATATCATTTATGCAATTTATTATCTCTGATAGCCAGCTGACGTACCGACTAACCAATGACGCAGAGTGTAGACCTTTCACCTGCTATGAAATGTTTATAGATCCCACTTTATACAGGAAATTCCCACCCTCGCCTCGCCTCGGTTTGGATTACTTCGGATATCTGGGTAGTCTTTAAACTTCGTGGTTCGTTGGTGTGGTGTTCTGGCTAGAGAAGTTGCCGCTCTGCATATTGTTATAGGTAGGTTGTTGTTAATTTGTGTTATATAGCTGTGTGCGTTCACTGGAACGAAAATATACAAATTTAGTTATGGTGTCATGGAATAATATTTTATATGTGTAAATTCATCATATTATATGCCTTTATTAAACAAAATACTACGAACTATATACAACATTACAGCTACTACAATAAATGCATTTGGACAACCTATAAGTCATAGAAAACTCATAGGCAGTCTAAATGTTCCAGACCAGTACCAGTTGGCAGCGTGCCCAGCATGCTGGCAGCATTGCCCCGTTGAATTACAATGCTTATTCGTTAAGCCAAATATGTGCCAGCATTTTGATCACGCGTCGCATCGACCAAGCGTTCAGATAAGTTTTGGAAAATACGATGAAGTCCCTGTCCCCACGGACCCAACGTCTCTACACCAAACGGCTCAAATATGTAACCCATACCGAGGTTAGCATATTTGCTCCGCTTATTATATTTGTATTGTGGTGTTTCAATAAACACTTCTTTCTATCTGAGTATCTACTAGCAAGAACTCAATTAATGTAGGATAACTATATGTATATTTAGACAAATATTGCTTATATAGTAGGATAGCTTATAACATAGAATGGGAGGTTCCAAGTAATTCAACAAATGACAAACAACATTAGGAACATTTCCTTTGTCTTATCGCGACGGTAACTTAGCTGGCACAGCTCCAGACATCGCGTGACGCATGGCAACACATCTGATTATATCTGCGACGCTTGCTCTCGGATATCTGCGCTTTAGTACAGCTGATGTAATTCGTAGTTTAGCTATTTAGTTTCAAACTTGGAGGTTTGGTATGACACAGAGCTAAATTACATTAGGGACAACTGGGGGAATAGCGAATGCAACATCCCTTTATAAATACAATACAAATAACAGGTATATAGCTAATGTATCTGAAGTTGGTTGCTGCTGATAATTTTGTCTGATAAGATTCGGTTCGGCAATAGATTTAATTTTTGTTAAAATATTTGTATAATTTTTGACGAATTCTCCCACTGAGGTTTATAAAATTTTGGTTAAAATCAATCATGACGACTTTCATGTGATAAATTTTTTATTTCTAATATTCGCGCATCTTGTAACATCTTAACCACTAAGTTAGAAAACGCGCTGTTAAGAATCTTATTTCAAAGCTTATTATTGTCAGGTTCTTACTGACTGGTGACCTTTAAAATTATGCTACGTTTCGTGCGTAAAGTTCACCGGCTATATACGAGTAATGTAGCCCTTTCATGCTTTACTCAGTAGGCTCTATAATTCCTGTATTGAACTCAATGTAACTTACTACAGGTTTTAACTTTTCTCTACTATTCTAACACACCCTATTTTTCTCTCGGAATGCTACCTTTCCCAACAGATAATTTTACTTTCTTGTTTTGCTCTGGAGAGCTATTTCACATTTTGGATCAAGCCTGTTTAAAATATGTAAACCATGCCGTCATTTGATAAATATGACATATCAAGCTAAGTATTTAAATTTTGCAGCATTTTTACTCGCTTCAACAATATCCATATTATATATTGTGTTGGTTATAATTTTTTTCGACCTATACCATTTTGTAACACTTAACCGAACTCTGAACGAAATATTTCCTATAATTATATTATACCCATAAAACTTTGCTGGTTTACAATACCCTATAAAATATTTTATGACAATAGTTCAATTTTGTCGTAACACGACAGCCAGCCATGTAAGTCGAAAATGAGGGTGATTTTTCATATAGCTATATTAATATTGTATATAACGGCTAGTAATTCATCAATATATTCTAACGTGAAAGGTAAACTATCAACGTATTTGAAGAGTTCATTAAGAAATATAAGAGATTCATTCACGCAACAGGATGAAGAGCAAACTACCGATCGATCAAGATTTGAAATAAAACATAATGATGTTAGACAATCAGAAGCAACAACTGGAAATGGGGCAAAAAAACCTAAAGCTGTAATACGGATCTTCAAAAGCACTAATGACAATGGATACATTTACCCAAGACACGGTGGATTAAAGGCTCCTACTGACGTTGTGGCTTCAAAAAATTACTTTTCAAAAATGGATCCTACTAGAGATGAGCCGTTTCGCCTGGATCCAGTTCTGAACAATATTGAACGCAGAGCAGGAGTTTTACAACGAAAGAATACAAAGAACATCGAACGCAGAATGAGAGATTTTAGACGAAAAGATACAACTACGGAGACGTCTGATGATTCCAGTTCTAGTGCTGAAATTATGAATTGGAAAAGGGAATGGAGGGAACACTGGGTAAAGAAGAAGCTAGAGGCAATCAATGCCACGGACGAACCAAGAGGAGACATTGTCAATATGGTGGCTGCTAGTAAGTATAAATAAAATAGGAAATATCCATATGAAAAACCTAATTATAATGAAATGAATAGATTCAGGCGTTACTTTGCGGAAATCCATATTTAATAATAACAAATACTTTTAAAAGTATCCTAAAAAACATTAAATAATATTTAAATAAAACACTTAAAAAAGCATAAAATTATATATCTAGTGACAATTCCGCCTAATTTTCCTGTTATCTACGTGACGTCATAAACATCACGCTAACCTAACCGGATGAATACCCGACTAGTTTTGCTTCTAAACGAAGCATCTTCAGGAGGTCTTGACTTACCGAGCGCACGATCGAGACGATGCTTGATAGGTTAGCCTTTGACCACTATCTCACCTGATGTGTAATATGGTAGAAGATGTTGTTCAGGCTAACCTAGAATTACTGGCTCTCAAGGACAGCTGCCGGAACACACCGTTAGGTGCTTGGCAACAGATTTTCTACTTGAGGGTGGTAGCTAGCCAGGCGGGCATTCCCAAAATGCCCTACCACCATGCTATAACGACTGCCATCCTAAGACAACAACCGGGACCGACGACTTAACGTGCCCTCCGAAGCACGGAAGCGCTCAGTAGTAATGTCACCAGCGGTCACCCATCCAAGTCATGACCGAGGTGGACGTGATGAACTTTGCTGATCGGTTCAGAATGGCTAAGCAAACTTCGAGCGATTCAATATATTCAATATTTAGTTAGTAGACTGGTGAAATCTTTGATGATCTTTCTTTCTCGAATCTCGAGGTCCTTTTATATTGACTTATTCAGTTTTCATAACAAACGCCACACATTTACTTTACTTAAAAATACTATTATTTATTTACCACAAGAATACGGTATGATAACGAGGGTATCTTAAAGGACCAGACATGCTAGGCAAAAATGAGGGTGTTTAAAGACTACACTTCCTGACCCTTTGCCAACGCAGGCATGCCGATACGTTGTTAGTGTTAAATTTGAAATCTCTTACCAACAGGACCATGGGGCGTCCCGTGTGGGGATCCACACCAACACGACATGCCGTGGGGTAGCTGCATGTTTCCAATGGAATGTGATGCAGAGTACCGCATATACCGAGGTGACTTGTTTTGCGGCCGGACCAAATTCGTTTGCTGCGCTCTTCAACTGACAAATTACGACATGTACCAAGGTTTCGACGTTTCGTTCGCTGACTCTGGCATGTCAACAGACTCGGAAGAAAAACGAGATAGAGGAAAAGGCTCAAAAGAAAAGAAACGTCGAAAGAAAATGCGAGAAAAAAAGAAACGCAAAACTGACAGAGAGAAGCGTAAGAAGCAAATAAAGAAGGATATACAGAAAATAATCTCAGAAATAAGAAAAATATTAAACCGGCAATATAGAAATGGAACGACACAGAGGAAGAGGAAAACAAAGCAACTCAAGAAGTTCATTAAAGACCTGAAGAAGAAGTACAGGCAAGATCGTAAATCTGTGAAGACTATTCATGAAATAGAACTGGTAAAGATTGACGACGCTTTGCGAGATAGACTGAAAGAAATCAGTGATATGAATAAGAACTTTATTATGAACGCTACTTTTAGATCAATAATCGTCAATGGTACAATAACCAGACAAGGAGCGAGGATGTTAGTTGACGCTTATCCAGAATTGATTACATATTTTACTGGTGGTACGAGAAAAAGCGGAAAAGTAATAAAACCGAAAGATTATCTCGATTACGACGTTGAATACGGAATGCTTTATTATTAAGAAATAAAATGCTGGTGTTGGCTAGTTTATGACGGCTTTTACATTTATCGTATATAGGTACCTAGAGATTTTGGTAGCAGTTTATGTTCTGTTATTTTTTCAGTTTTGTTCCTCGTACATGTAGACAATGAATTGCAGCGTGCTGCTAATTGAACTATCCATAATGATTATGATATGACCTAGTTTTGATTTTTGTCGTGAATTTTTATTATCAGCAAAATCATATCAAGAAACCAACATAACGACATTTAATGATATAATTTGAAGCAATTTTTATGCCTGATATGCTAGCCTCGAAGATGTTGTTCAGGCTAACCTAGAATAAAAAAAGTACTACTCTTATGCCTATATTACATATACAGTTGTGACGTGGACCCATCGTGGAGCCTCTAAGGATGCAAGCTTGTAATTGATTTATGTTATAGGGGTATAAATTGATAAACTGGCAAATCAGAAGCATTTATATTAGGCTCAGGGATATAATAAAATTTCATAGCGTTTGAACATATGATATTTAAAATATGATGAAACTGTTTTCAAATGAAATGGCCCGTTACTGATGAGGAAACCTTATTTCCAATGTACTGAATATATAGGAAATTGTTACTAAATGGACGTTACGAATCGTACCCTCAAATGATTGGCGGCAATGACTTTATATAAAATATCACAAATATTCCCTATTTGTGTCTCAAAAAATATTAAGAAACAGTTGAAAACTAACCACAGTATAAGTATAAACTGATCAACTTGTTACTTACCAGTTTATGAGCTGTAGATAGTGTTTTTTTTTTAGCAACACAGAGTAACGGAATGTTTCAAAAACAAGCAGTGAGGAGAGGACGGGGTATTTGGAATACTGTTACCAAACTAAAAAATGACACAGAATTCAGGTTGACGAATTCAGGCAGAAAACAGGTTGTTTTTGTTTTCTAGTTCCAAGTTTTTATCGTTACTTAGACGGAAATTCCGTCACTTCCATATTTTAAGGATACATCTTAAACACATTTTATCTATCTAAATTTCTTTAAAAACTATTTAATTAAACCGTAACTGAATTTTGTACCATTTATGCATACTATTACATACAATTTTATTCAAATAAATGTAATATGGGGCTTTTTAATACTGTAAAGTTAACGAGGTATGGAGTGGACATATAAATTGTGCTTTTCCGTAAAATTTCTTTGCCAAGATTAATTTTTGACAATGATTTCATAGATGCACCCAGATGATAAATGGATCTGTTATAAGATCATATCAAAGACAAGGTTGTTCTATGTTTGCAATAACGCATGCTCTGCGGATTACATTACAAAATTACAAATTTACGAGAGGAACGATAGGAGAAATTTGAGTTATGGACTCACTGTCATGTTAGCTCAATTGGATTAGAGCATACCGCGGCTAAAGGTGTGGATGGACGCGGGTTCGAATCCCGCACATGACATAAGGTTGTACCTGTAATTTCAACGGCATCTACATATATCCCTCAACCCGAACACAGTAGCAAACATGGCGGTAGAAAAATTATTGTGGTAGTACCGGATGAACTCATTCAAAGAGTGCAACTGTTACAAAATGTACAGTTCTACTGCTATAGAATGTATGCCTAACAATACCTCCGGTAGTCATTTCACTGACAATAAATTCTTTCACGATAAGTATACGATACGATACGATATTCAAGTACCTATTGCTATCAAAACATAAATTTAACTATAAACCACGTTACAGCCGATGTGATCTTCTGAAACTACGCATAGGTACTTACTACAATTCCCTAGAAGTCATATCAGGAGGTATGAAGACAGTAACGATGTCACGAAACGATTTCAGCATTTTATGTAACTGCGACTAGAAACGTACCTAGATTTTATCTGGTTTTCTAGTAAGGGTCTGAAATAGTTTTAATATATTTATTAGCTTTCCGGGCGCGGCTCCGCCCGCACGTGTGTCGGTTATCGCGCAATAACATTAACCTCTTCTTGCGCAATTGGATAAAAACTATCCTATGTTTTTTCCCGGGTCTCAAACTATTTCCATACCAAATTTCATTCAAATCGGTCTAGTAGTTTTAGCGTGAAAGCGTAACAGACAGACAGACAGACTGAGTTACTTTCGCATTTATAATATTAGTACTGATATACATATACATATACATAGAATACATATATACATATTATATATAGTACTGATAGTACTGATTACTATAACGCATTCGTTGCGGATTACATTACAAAATTATAAAACTACGATAGGAAAATTATAGTCATGTGCAAAACCGACTGTAGGGCAAAATAATTGTTTTGAGCCGCAGTTTTAGATGTTCAGTTTGTTTTTTATGTTACTGTGACGGAAGAAGCTCGAGGCCCACCTGATGTAAAGTGGACTAGCTTATAACATGCATTTCGTCACAAGTCACGAATTGCACTGAGCCCATCACTTTGAGACATAGTTGTTAAGTCTAATGTGCCTGTATATTCACTGGCTCCCAAGGACTACTGCCGGAATACACCGTTAGGTGCTTGGCGACAGATTTTATCATTGAGGGTGGTCGCTAGCCAGGCGGGCATTGCCCATCCACTATGCGGTGAAGCTCAAGCCTGCGGCGGAATTCGAATCATGGACCAGCTGCGCGGCAGTCCATAGCCAATGCCACTGAGCCATCACTGCTTCAAATATCATATTCAGTTAACGATACAGGACCCTATTCCAGTGCGATGTGTGAGACTTACCCATTAAAATGATTATAGCAGAATTGCAGAGAGCTTCGCACGGCACGCCAGCTTTAACGATGACATCAGTTGGGCTTTTGTGAGTGCTGGCATGCCATTGGTCCTTGAATCCAATGGACTGATACGAGATGATAGCAAAAGGCCCGATGGAATGACTCTATCCCTGGAAGATGGGACGTAATTTAGTGTAAGACGTAAAATGCATCGACAATTTAGCACCGTCTAATCTTCTAGAGCAGTGTTTCCCAACCTTTTAATGACCAGGCTCCACTTTTGTTTCTTATTTGCCAGCAAGGACCACGAAGTACAAGAAAAATATTGAATCAATCCGCATTCATAATATTAAGTTAATAGGAAAATATTTTTTTGTACAAAGCTAAATAAGTAAATTTTTAATCAATTTGATTTTTGAGCTTACATCTTTTTCATTATCTTATTCTGGTACGAATATTATTACACAAAGCTAAAATAAAATCGTCACTTACTTTCAATATATTTCTGGCCTTGTTTTTAATCAGCAACAAAACCCTTGTTTACCGAAATAAACTTAAATTAAGCTTGACTATTCATTCATACCAATCATATCGAAAACACTATAAAAAGGGTAACCCATTTAGGGTAACCCTTGTGTTACCGTGTTAGCACAGTTCAAAGGGTAACCCGTTGGAATGGCTTACCGCTGTGAGTAAAAACCCATATATAGCCATAGGGTTTATACTAAGCCTATAAACCAATTACTTCAATAACTCTATTAAAGGGTAACCCTATTGAAGGGGTTTTAATAGGGTAAATCAATAAAATTGGTAACCATTTTAAAGGGTAACACTTATAGCTCGGGTTCTTTACTAACCCCGTTAAAATACCCTGGGTAGAACCCTAAAATGGGTAACCAAAACAGTCCCTGATGATAACACGCTCAACGGGACCTTTTTATAGTCTTAAGTTAAGATGACAACGCGAACAATGGGACCTTTTTATTTTCTTAAGATGACAATACGCACAACGGGACCTTTTTATTATCTTAAGTTAAGATGACAACGCGAACAACGGGACCTTTTTATAGTCTTAAGTTAAGATGACAACACGCACAACGGGGCCTTTTTATTGTCTTAAGTTAAGATGACAACGCGAACAATGGGACCTTTTTATTATCTTAAGATGACAACACGCACAACGGGGCCTTTTTATTATCTTAAGTTAAGATGACAACGCGAACAACGGGACCTTTTTATAGTCTTAAGTTAAGATGACAACACGCACAACGGGGCCTTTTTATTGTCTTAAGTTAAGATGACAACACGCTCAACGGGGCCCTTTTATCGTGTTAAGATGTCAATTCACACTACGAGGCTTTTTTATCCAGAGCCCCATTGTGATTTGAGCTTCCTACTCGAAGATGCAGCGACACGTTGTCTTACTTTGATTTGAGTAGTAGCATGCTTAACCGCAAACTTCCCAATTATCGTATTTAATGAATTCCAAATACAGGATCCGGCTCCGCACGTGTTTCGGCTTTTGCGCAAAAACATTAACCTCTTGTTGCGCAGATAGATAAAAACTATCTTATGTCCTTCTTTGCATCAAAAACTATTTCATTTGGATGAAATTTGGTTTGGGTCCAGTAGTTTTAGATAGAGACAATTAGAATTACTTTCGCATATAATATTAGAATGGACAGTGATAACTGTCCTTACTTAGGTACACCTTGAGCAATGAATCCAACTACAAATGTACGTAAATACCGCAGAGTTACATAATCATACCTCAAATTTGAATGCCAAGCGTAAATCACTTGCCCATAAAACTTTCTCGAAAATATCTTTGTAAGGAAAAGAAAAGCCATAAGGCCTTGAGGAAAAATCTCGACAAATATTTAATGTCCTCTGCAAATATGGTTACTAACCCTACCCTTTATTTATTTACCTTGAATTCATCGAGTTCCCGTGGGTTATTTGCGTTTAGTTATTTGCCTCTGTAAAAAACTCTTCAATAGAAACCTAATCTTTCTAGATTTAACCGTTTGAAACTATACCACTGTAAATACTTTGGGAAGAATGATCTAGTACGAATAGAAAGTGTTTTAAACGAAAAAAGGAGGACTCAATTAAACTGTGTGTTTTTATGTGTTCTTACCTCATAGCTCTTTACAAAAAAATGCCGATTTTGATGTTTTTTTTTACATTTGAAAACTGGTGCTTCTCATGTGGCCCCATTTAAATTTGAGTGAGATCTGACGTCATATATATCTCTATCATATAATGCGTATCAAAATTATACATTTACGAAATTTATATACACGAAAATTATAGTCATGTGCGGGATTCGAACCCGCGCCATCCACCCCTATAGCCGGGGTATGCTCTGACCGACTGAGCTAATATGACAATGACTCCTAACTCTAATTTTTCCTCTCGTTCTTTAACCATCATATGGCAACACTCCGATCATGGCGGCTTGAATATTGACATATATATTAGTATAGTAATCGATAGTGTATATTAAGTACACTCTGTACACCATAGGTGGTGCTAAAAGTGAGAAAACCTCTGTTTTGACAGATACTAGCAGTAGCTGAGCTCTGGTATATATTCTTTGAACTAAATTTAGACGGCATGCAGCATCATTCTGTTATATGGGTCCAACGAAGTACAGCGAAATCTCAGACACGGTTTTGTGCAATCACAATATTGTGCGCATGGTACCGACTTCGACCGACTTCACTTTTGAAGTTCATTTTTTTATTTAAATAAGTAACTTTTTTGCGTCCATAAATATGTACTACTGCTACTTACGAGATCGATTGTTATTCCTTGACAACGACTATAATTATCATTAAGGTAGGATTTTTTTTTCAGTTATTGGAGTGTTACCTCAAAAATGGCTCAACCGATTTTGATAAAATTTAAATGAGACCAAACGACAAGCATCAGCTCAAAAAAAAATCAAATAATAAATAAAAAAAAATTATCAAAATCGGTTCATCCAGTCAAAAGTACAACATCAAAGTATAAAATACAGACATCCTCCTTTTTTGAAGTCGGTTAAAAACAAAAACCCCTCCTGCGAACCCTAAAGGAAGGTATGTAGGAGTACAATTCTTGTTTGACACGAAGGAGAAACACAATTGGTGTTAGAATAGTATTCGTTTGGTATTCCATAAGATCACGATTTCTGGCCCGCACTAGAATTCCCAGTATCGATTCCCCTCACAATCTGTAGCCACCGCCGAGCACCCTATTTCCGAAAGTCGTTACTCCGATATCTGGTAGATATACTAAACAAGATTTATGTATGCGATTCCGTTGTTGCTATGTACTTTGAAGCGCTCGTAGCCAAGTTTGCTTAGTCATTCTGAATCGATCAGCAAAGTTAAGCAACGTCCGCCGCGGTCATGACTTCGATGGGTGACTGCTGGTGACTGAGCGCTTCCGTGCTTCGGAGGGCACGTTAAGCCGTCGGTCCCGGTTGTTGTCTTAGGATAGCAGTCGTTACAGCATGGTGGTAGGGCACTTTGCAAATGCCCGCCTGGCTAGCTACCACCCTCAAGTTGAAAATCTGTCGCCAAGCACCTAACGGTGTGTTCCGGCAGTTGTCCTTGAGAGCCAGTAACTCTAGGTTAGTCTGAACAACATCCTCGACCACATCATCACTTACCATCAGGTGAGATAGTGGTCAAAGGCTAACCTATCAGGCATAAAAAAAAAAAAAAACTTATAACACGAGAATTTACTAGGTTTTTTACAATTTGTCATATCTGGCTTCATTTTGTGACTTTGGGTCCTTTTCATTGTGTGCTTTGGGCGAAAGTTTCATAAAAAAGTAGCCCACTAACATCAAGTTTCAACAAAAATCGATACACGTTTGTTCCTGAATAATTTTTCTTCAGGCTGGCTGCAATTCTTTTTTTATCTATTTTACTTAAGAGTTTTTCGAGACCTAAAACAACGTTTTCGTGCCTAATTAATGTATCAGCCAGATTGTCCACTGCTAAACACAGCATCCCCGTTAATGGCACAAGCAGGCCAGTGACTTGTAGATCGCACTATAAGAAAGACAGTTCTTGAGATGTCGCTGCTGCCTACTTTCCGGTATTTTACCTATTAGTCGTCTCTTAGGACACCCACACGTAGCAATAAGACGGAGTTTTAGTGCTTGGGAGGAAAAATTTGTTATTAACATATCGGTTATTTGATATATCGGACAAAAAGTAGTCGTAGTCCCGTCGTTGCCATTATTTCAATGTTTTTTTTGTTTGTTTTCGTACTAACCTGTTACGAATTGCCAATTTGACTAAATCAGCCCCTTCGCTCTTACATTAGTCCTGCGTCATTGCCATCCATCCATATAATTTTCACACACCATCGTGTTCTATCTAAGAGGTATTTGACTCGACCGCCATAACCTAACTAGACAATAGAACCTAATGATTAATGAAGAGATAGCGTGTCCACTCCACTCCACGTTCCTTTATGCTTTCCTCAATGCTCATTTATCTTTATGTTATTGTTAGTGAACGTTTTTCACCGGTTTGTATATTGCCATAAGCAACAATACGATAAAAACTTCTACTTTTTGTACACCGATGTCACTTCAGAAACATAACATTACCAGCCGGTGGATATTAGAATAGAATAGAATAGAATATAATTTATTTGTAACAGAACATACAAAAATAACAGTGAACACTGAAAAATAAAAATCAAAAATGCAATAGTTTCCCGCCACAAACGCGCTGATCTTCCGTAGGAACCGGCAGGTGACGTCACGCACGTCTTAATCTAAACAGTGCACACAGATCAGCATACTAAACGTTTAATAATAAATATAATATTTTTAACAAACAAAATCAAACGATAAAAATAAAAAGAAATAAAATACATCTTACGGTTACGAATTCTACTAAAGAAAACAGACAACAAATACAATATGAATAGTATACAAAAGTGAAAAGAAAAACTAAATAACAATATTAATATTTAATAATTAGGAGCAGATATAAACAAGAGTTCGCGATACACAGACAGGAGGTGCACCATTGAAGCCACACGATGGAAAGGTTCAATATAGGGAAAAGGAATGTTGGTCGACAATTAAGACGGTGGGCTGATGACATAATACACGTCGTAGCAAACGACTGGATAAAGTTAGGCAAGGACAGGGAGTCATGGAAAAGGATGGAAGAGGCCTGTACCCAAACAGGGGTCCAAATCTCATAAATAATACTAGCATTAACTAATTAACTAATAAAGTTTTAATCTTTAAGCAATAATTTACTAACAAATATCGTACATTGAAATTGAGATTTGGAATAAATGGCTTTTTTATTTTTTTATTATTTATTTTTATTTATAAACAAGAGAAGTAAGCATATATTATATAGTAATAACTAAATTGCGCTAGTGTCATTTCTCATAGGTTCTTCACCCTTCTGGTGCTCATAAATAAATGTTTTCAAATTAGTCCTAAATGTATGAATACTTTGCAGGTTCCTTATCGGCGGCAGAATGTTATTCCAACAATTAGTCGCAGCATAGCGGAAGCTGCCCCGGAAGGGGGCTGAGCTGTGTTGCTTTGTAACCAGCTGCATCGAGCATTGGCGGGACAAGTGGGGCCTCAACTTCCAAGACAGCTTCTCATACAGATAACTCAGCTGTTTGTATTTTACGACACCAAATAGAAGACACACTAACACATATTCTGTGAAAATTTCAACCGGCTAGCTATTATACCATTCTGAAGATACGTACTGTTACACCTAATATATTGCTGACCTAGGCCCGAATCCCTCACAAACCTATTTACGCGGTGTCAGCAGTATTTTTCTCTATATAAACGGTGGCTTCCAAAATTAAGTGCTCAGATTTATTGTGATAACTCCAGGAGTCACCAGACTCAGTACCAGTATACCCTTCAGGTGGAACCTCTGCCCAAATTAGTACCTACCAAAAGTGAGTTGCGGGAACTTTTAAAGTCAAGTGCAAATTAATAATTTTATTTTTCAAATAAAATAAATGAGGACACACGAGTTGTTTTTTTTTAAGACAACTGAATAGGTCCACACAATAGTACTGGTGGATATTCATCCAATCGCTTAGGCTCATTTACCAAAATTGCACTTGTAATGGTCCACTTCCTACCCCTATCTCCTTTCCGCATGCACGCACACATATATAGCCGTCCTACTCTGACGGCCGTATGACTCCGAACTGCACCGAAGTGCATTCGGCTCCGCTCGTCACCCTCGCAAAGACACGACGGATATACTAAGATTTTTTTACCTGTAGATGTGTTGTATGGCGTCCATATTTACTAGACGAATTCAGGGTAATCACCTGATTCACTATCAGTCTTGCACTTCCGAGCGTCCGGTGAATACATCGCCGCTAATCGTGTTTTTTAGGAATAATCTGTGGACAATATGCCTTTCTTGTGTCTTTAGACTCTGCACCAATTATACAGGCTCTGTGAGAGATAAGAAAACTGTTTCATTTCACGCGTAATTATTGCTTTTATTGATGAAATTGAAAATATCGTCATTTTGTTTTATCTTAGGTGTATCGTTTGGTGTGAGAGAGTGAAAGAGATCGCAGCATAATGGTGATCGGAACGTCTCGTGGCAGTTCGGTGGATACACGAATTGCTTATTTGTCTCTTTCTAACAGATATGACGCATAAAGTTGGTGATAGACGGCGCGGGCTAACGCGAGCCGAGCCTCCACGGACGACGGACCGCCGTCCGTGTAGGCTCGGCTCGTCTTAGCGCGGACACGAGCCTGTGGTGATACACGGCGCGTGCTAGCGCGAGCCGCGCCTCAGGCCGCGACGTCCGCGGATCAGAGAGTTGAAATACTTAGAGATGTTATATCCGAACACCACTGCTCTAAAAGCTTACTAGAATTTACCTATATACATACCTACGCACATGTATAAGCAGCAACAAGGAAAGAACGTTCAAATATTATGCGTCATATCTGTTGTTAGAAAGAGATAAATATGCAATTCGTGTTACCACCGAACCGCCACGAGACGTTCCGATCACCATTATGCTGCGATCTCTTTCACTCTCTCACACCAAACGATACACATATCTCGCTCATCCATTTCATTGAGTTTAATTCCTAAGATAAAACAAATTTACGATATTTTCTATTTCAACAATAAAAGCAATAATTACGCGTGAAACGAACAGTTTTCTTATCTCTCACAGTGCCTGCATAATTGGTGCACAGTCTAAAGACACAAGGAAGGTATATTGTCCACAGATTATTCCTAAAAACACGATTAGCGGCGATATATTCACCGGACGCTCGGAAGTGCAAGACTGGTAGTGACTCAGGTAATTACCCTGAATTCATCTAGTAAATATGGAGGGCATACAACACATCTAAAGGTAAAAAAATCTTAGCCGCGGATGTGGTTTTTGTGACCTGTATCTTTATGATTTCATATAAACGGTTCCTTTTCATAGAGTTGAATAAAGTCCATAATCATTTAATTCACGTATATGTGTTTCAAATAGAAAATTAAACTCCAAATGGGCACCATGGCTCTGCACCGTCTAGAGGCTCGGCTCGTCAGAGATGATACACGGCGCGTGCTAGCGCGAGCCGTGCCGCAGGCCGCGCGCGCGCCTTTGGTTCGTGTCGAAAAACCGACGCACGATGGATCGCGCGGACACGGACGGCGGACGCGCGCCGCGAGCCGCGCAGGGGTGCTAGACGGCGCGTGATATGGCGGACGACGCGTCGTCCGTCGTCCGGCTCGCGCTAGCCCGCGCCGTCTATATTTGAACGTTCTTTCCTTGTCATTACAAACTGCATATAGATGTGCGTAGGTATGTATGTATAAGGCACTAATTATTACAATACAATACAATACAAAACACTTTATTGTACACCAATAGAAACATACAAATAACTAGAAAAACTTAAAACTAATGTACAAAGGGCGGACTTATCGCTTAAAGCGATCTCTTCCAGTCAACCGTTGGATGGAGATCGTTTAAGGAGTCAGAGAGGTTGGCGAACACAATAAATTTATTACATATTATATCTACTTAAATAAATCAAATGCTTAAATTCGGTACATAAATACTAATTAGGTACTATAACAGATAAATATATATAATACATAAACATACACAATACTACATACTATAAAACTAAATACATATACTAGTTAATACTAAATACTACATACCGTTAAACATTACGGATACAGACTAAAATTCAATGAGATGGTAAAGTAGATAAATAATAATCTTTAATTTGATTTTTAAATACAGCAATAGACTGAGCTTGTCTAATACTTACCGGAAGCTTATTCCAGAGTCGCGCAGCCTGAACACTAAAAGAGCTTTAGAGATTATTTTTTGAGATTATTTGTAGAACTCAATTTATTCCAGAAGTGATTTTCTTGCTGGGGTAATGCATACGGTATGTATATAGGTAAATTCTAGTAAGCTTTTAGAGGAGTGGTGTTCGGATATAACTAATCTATATATTTCAAATCACTGCGGATATACAATATCTTCTGCAAATCTACAACGTGCGCGTGTGTGGTCAATTAAATTTATATCTGGTGAACTCACCAATAATAACTGTAACTCCGCTATAGAACGTGTGAATGTCTTATCTTAAAGTAAAAATAACAATCCTGTGTCGTTTTTTGTGAGTGCTCAACTACTGCGCAGTGCCAGGTCACATGTTAACCTAGGCTTGGAACAAACGATCTCTACACCAGGAATAAACAGGTACGTGCATGCTTCTTATCCTGTACACTGTTGTCTTCTACTCCTGTGATCTATCCATCTGCAGCAGTGTTGTCTCCCTATCTTTAAAGGAACGTTACAAGTGCTATTGGGTTCTGTGGGTAGATAAATCTACGACCTAGGCATAAGTGCAGGAATTTAAAGTCTTTATTAAAAATACAGTCCACTTAAATACATACCATCACCCCCCTGTGAAACTGAGTTTCACAATCATTGTGGTGAGAGAATTAGTATCGAACCAACTAGCATTTCCCACCAAGTACGATAGTGCTTGTTCCTAAAAATCTAACTAAATTACGACTTGAGTACATCGAAGATCTATATTAGAGTTTTAAAAAAGTCTTTAAAAGAATGCATCACCTAGCTACACGGTCACTGGCCGTTAGCTAGACGTTGCTCAGCAGTTTTATTGCCAATGCAACGCTCGGACGCGGACGGCGCCGCGCGACGTCTTGCCTTGGTCCGAGATCTATATCTACACTGCTTCACAATGTAGTATCTATGGCGAAGTAAGTCTCAAAACGGAGATTTAGAATATTTGTCGAAGTCGGTACCATGCGCACAATATTGTGATAATAGGTACTTTTGAACGATTATGGTACCGACCTCAACAATTTATTTCACTCATTTGAGTGTTGAAGTTTATTCCATTTTTTGGTTAAATTTTTTTTAGAAAGATCGTAGGAACGCATCCTACTATGATCAGTACTAATATTATAAATGCGAAAGTAACTCTTCTGTCTGTCAGTCTGTCTGTCTGTTACGCTTTCACGCCAACTTCAACTACAGGACCGATTTGAATGAAATTTGGTATGGAAATAGTTTGAGATCCGGGGAAAAACATAGGATAGTTTTTATCCAACTGCGCAAAAAGAGGTTAATGTTTTTGCGCGATAACCGACATACGCGCGGGCGGAGCCGCGCCCGGAAAGCTAGTAATATTATAAATGCGAAAGTTTGTGAGTGTGTTTATATGTTTGTTGATTCTTCACGCTCAAAAGGCTGAATCTATATTGATGAAATTTGGTATGAAAGTAGATAAGCCCCTGGAATAACACATAGGCTACATTTTATTCCGAAAAAGCTTAGTGTTTCTATGGAATGAGCAAGGCATATTGTTTGCTGAGTAACCAAGATAAAGCTTAACTAATTATAATGAAATTTGGAACGGAGGTTGCTATGAATCTGGATTTACACACAGGTTACTGTTTTTAGCGAAAAATATGTTTTTTTCGTGAGTTTAGCGTGGAACCCTACTACCGTACTTATTGTACTATCCTACTAATATTATAAATGCGAATAAAATAGCGAATAAAACGTTAAAAGCAGTGAAAAATGACCTAGCTTCAGACTTTCTCCATATCATGGGCTATGGAGAACAAGTCATGTACAATAATCTTGACCATCACATTATTTTTAAATGACTAAATTTCAATGATTCAATATGAAAAAAAATTAACAAAAATATTCTTATGATTGTTGCAATAGTAAAAATATCTTATCTTGCACGATGCACGAATTAATCAGTTTTGTTAAGGCTGTCACAGATCGTCGTACTTTGTTTCTTTACTATAAATATTAAGTTATATTTTGTATATTATATGTATATATATATATATATTTAGGTATTGTATATATATCTATATATATTGTTTATACTATATTTTCTTTCTATCTACATAATATAATAATTAATCTCTACAATTTTACACCACCTATCTGTTTTTATCATCCTAAGGTTGACTGGAATATATCGCTTTAAGCGATAAGTCCGCCCATTGTAGTGTGCCCCTTAGCTTTAAGAATTACCTATATGCGTTTTGTAACATATAAATGTTGATATAAATGGTGTACAATAAAGAATTTTTGTATTGTATTGTATTGTAAAAATATCTTTTGTTATTGGTTTGGTTATAAAATGGCTGTGTTCGTGCTGTTCGTAGCCATTTTGCCAATGATCTTATGCCAGTCACCTTTGACATAATTTATGTTAACAAGCGCGTAACGCCGCTGGGCGCAGCTAGTAAAATATATAATCAGAGCATATGGATACTATGCCTAATCCGAAAACAGCATTCCATGTATTTCTCTAGTAAGACAATTTAAAAAAAGATATACGCATTAATAGAGATAACCCAAATTACTTCTAATTAATTCTTCAGATCTTACCAAAATTTAGATGGGACCCCCATGACAAGAATATTATATA
This sequence comes from Plagodis dolabraria, assembly GCA_963854805.1. Taxonomy (NCBI): domain Eukaryota; kingdom Metazoa; phylum Arthropoda; class Insecta; order Lepidoptera; family Geometridae; genus Plagodis; species Plagodis dolabraria. The sequence continues at coordinate 25,774,340 of OY978459.1, forward strand.
TAGCTTTCGAATATTAAAAAAATAATCAAAATTGGTACACCCTGTAATAAGTACTTAATGAAGTGATACACACAAAAAATATACAGTCGAATTGATCTCCTTCTTTTGAAGTCGGTTAAACAACCTTGAATACAATATATTAGTCAAGATAATCAAGTTTTGTGAGTCGTGTCAATACAAATATTATTTCTAATCTTTATATATAGAAATTAGGTATCACGTTGTTGTCTGCGATGGACTCCTAAACCACTGAACCAAATTTAAATTTGATTTGCGCACCGTGTGCAATTTGATCCAAATTGAAGGATAGCTTATATCTAAATTTGTAGTCGCAATTGGCGCGAAGCCGGGGCGGGCCGCTAGTTATCATATAAAAAATCTTGAACTCGTACCAAGATTTTTTTTTCCTTTTTAAAGAACACATGTTTATTTAAATTAATTCAAAAAAAATCGCGTACACTATTTTAATATTGCGTTTCGCTTACTCACGTGCGTAACGACATAGCGCCGTCCTACGTCCGCAATCAAACAATTGCAAAAACCATTTTGTGTTAAGCTATATACCTATGCTGAAACCAAAATTTTTTTATCTTACGTATCCTTGGACTATCGTGAAACTAACCTCGTTTCTCGATGCCTTGGACCGATTAAGCACATTGCCGTTTTTTTTTATTGCTCATAGGTAAGTCTTAGACCACAATCTCACCTGATGTTAAGTAATGATGTTATTATGTCACCAGGTTATACCTGTTAAGGTGTTAACAAGTATAACCTATTATGACTGGCTCTCAAGGACAGCTGCCGGAATGTGCCGTTAGGTGCTTGGCGACAGAATTTCTACTTGAGTGTGGTCGCTAACCAAGCGGGTATTCACAAAATGCACTTACACTATGCAGTGAATCTCAAGCCCGCGGCGGGATTCGAACCATGGACCTGCTGTGCGGCAGTCCATGCCAATGCCACTGAGCCATCACTGCTTGCCATTTTCATCTATTTTTTAGAAATTTTAAAAACATTCCTTAAGTATTGTAATCTATAATTTCAAAGTTTTCAAACCTTCCACATAAGTAAAGTGTTTCAACATATAAAAAACAACTTTATTCGGGAGTTTCTCGCCCTCGTATCTGGGTTGTGTTATAAGCTCAGTATTATTAGTTAAGTGGTGGTCTGGAGAACGTTGTGGGTCTGCACATTGTTATAGACTACTTATCTATTAACTGGTATATCATTGGAAGAAGCATATAATATATATTTTTTTATGCCTGATATTTTAAGTAAACTTCGCAACAAGCGCTTTACAAATTTATACCATACCTACTAATTACTATAAAAACCGCTGGCTTGACCTAACCGCATGGTAGAAGGCCATTTTTCGAATGCTCGCCTGGCTAGCTACCATCCTCAAGTAGAAAATCTGTCGCCAAGCACCTAACGGTGTGTTCCGGCAGCTGTCCTTGAGAGCCAGTAATTCTAGCACAGCCTGAACAACATCTTCGAGCACATCATCACTTATCATCAGGTGAGATAGTGGTCAAAGGCTAACCTATCAGGTATAAAAAAGCAAGCAAATAACAGTGTGTTCGGGCGCAGTGAAATTCGTCACTTGTGATGAAATTCATCCGCTATAGGCAGCGGTCAGCTTAAATGTGAAATAACTTGTCGATGTCGGTACCATGCGCATAATATTGTGATAATAGATAGGTACTATTGAGCTACCTATCATATTAGGCTAGTCAACAAGTTATTTCACACCATTGTGTGTTGATTCCATTTTTAGGTAAAAAAATGTTTTTGCTAATGGTATAAAATGTTGTGGTCCTTGATAAACAGGCTTCATCTAACATTAAGGCTCTCATATACAGAACATAACACACCGATAAGTAAAATAAATGGACCAGAGTACCAGCTGACACACCAGAAACCATAGACAAAAGAATGTTTGTGTTCAAAACAAAATATGCCAACGAAGCCGCGCGCGGTCTGAAAGCCAGTATGAAAATGAGTCTGAACATTTAAAGGCGGTTTTTGCACGATTTCCTCATCTCTGTTACGTTGTTCGAGTCAGCTATCCATTCATGCATTCAAGATTAGGCTTCGGCTATAAAAAATACTAAAAACAAGGCAAGTGTGAATCGGCCCTCGCTCCTTTGGGGTTCCGCATTGCTAGTCTGTAAATCTAAAGATATTTGTTTGTTTTAATCACAGTTTCAAAACTACATACATTATGAATTAACGTTTTCAGTAGGAGCTACCTAACTAGTTTAGATTTTGAGATAGACTACAACAAAAATTTAGGTAATTATCAGTACTAATATTATAAATGCGAAAGTAACTCTGTCTGTCTGTCTGTCTGTTACGCTTTCACGCAAAAACTACTGGACCGATTTGAATGAAATTTGGTATGGAGATAGTTTGAGACCCGGGAAAAAACATAGGATAGTTTTTATCCGACTGCGCAAAAAGAGGTTAATGGTTTCGCGCGATAACCGACATACGCGCGGGCGGAGCCGCGCCCGGAAAGCTAGTTTACTATGAGTTATAGGTCTAAAACTTACAACGTAAACGGAGTTACAGTGTCGGACATTTGTCTTGTTTGTGGTGTGTTCATAGTTAATTTGCATAGTTTATATTTTTTATTTGCATAGTCATGAAATGCGACTTCTTGGTAATTTTTCCTCCAACTTTATCAATTACAAATGGCAGTGTACTTACAGAGCATTACTTACTTACTGCTGCTATGTTCAATTGCTTGTTTGTTCAACAAGAGGGATCATGCAGACAGGACTCGTCTGGGAGAAAAAAAACTTCAAATCATTTTTACGCCTGCACTTCTTGTCTGCTTTAATTTTGCCTACATGCTTCGTTTCCTGTCACAATGCAACATCATTTAAAGTCCGTGATTTACTTTACCTAGAATACACCAATCTGCTCGAGCCGTCTTTTTTCTATGGGGTGAGTTCATCTGAAATATTATATTCTTTTTTTTTTCTTTTTTTTCCGGCGGTATGCCTTTATTTAACAAAATACTATGAACTATATAACACTACAGCTACTACAATAAAAGCATTCAGATACCTATAAGTCATAGCAGACTCATAGGCAGTCCAAATGCTCCAGCCCACTCCCAGTTGGCAGCGTGCCCAGCATGCTGGCAGCTTTGCCCCGTTGAATTGCAATGCTTATTCGTTGAGCCAAATATGTGCCAGCATTTTGATCACGCGTCGCATCGACCAAGCGCTCAGATAGGTTTTGGAAAATACGATGAGCTCCCGGTCCCCACGGACCCAACGTCTCTACACCAAACGGCTCAAATATGTAACCCATACCGAGGTTAGCATATTTGCGCCGCTTGAGTTGCTCCGCCGAAGTAGCCGCAGCGCCAGCCCTCACGTTGGTTTCAGAAAGATGTGACGGCGCTAAAGTGTCCACGCAAGTAGCGCCCCACACTAAGGGCCGTCCTAACTTCCACGGAACCAGAGTCATGCCGTCAGGTCTTTTACCATCGTCACGCATCAGACCATTCGGTTCGAGAATAGCTGGAACATTGGCGCTGGTAAAAGCCCGGCGAATGATATCGTTAAGGCTGGCGTGGCGGGAAATTCGACCAGCACTTCGAGAGCAGGAGAGGCCATGGTGACCGAGTTGATCAACTGCAGTACCACACTGGCAGTGATGTGCAACACAGCACCTTGCGCCCAAGCGTAAGCTAATAGCTAGACGAACAGCGGATGGATATATAAGGCTACCAGTTTTGTAAGAAGGAATGGCCTGTAACCAAAGACCGGATTCCCACACAGAAACAGCTAGAATACGAGCACGATCTGCGATGCTAGAACACGTATTTAAAAGATCTTTCCGTGTTAGCTCGCATAGGGGCCGATCCCACTGTTTCTGAGATGACAACATTTTTGGAAATTCAGTATTTGGACAAGCCAGTCCCCATGTGTTTTTGGCCTCAGCCAGATATGCTACATCGAAAGAGCCTAAAGATCGTGCAAGATTTTTTTCTACTAATTTGTGTGTACTGTGTACAGAAGACAAAAAAGCTGGTAATGCCACACTAGAAATTTTGCGTATCCCTATGCCCCCCAACCTCACAGGGAGGGAAGCTTGCACCCAAGCCCTATCATCCATCTCAACATTCAAAACCGACACTAACGTATCTTTTACTAAGTTGTCTAAGCTTAACAAAAGCTCACTGTGTTGCCACAGCTGACAACATCTTAAATAGTATGTAAATTTAGGAACGAAAAGGCAAAATCTTATAATTGTAAAAGCCATATGGGCGTTAATTTTGGATAATCTGCTAGAAGCATTTCTAAACTTTTGAATTTGTTCTTCGACAAATGGTGATAAAGATTCGTTAAGAATCGGTGAACCCAAAAGACGAAGCGAACTTTTTTCTACTAATTTTATATTAGGCGCAAGTAACTTGAACTTTTCAATAATCGAAACTTTATCCGGACAAGTATCACAAACAAAAAGTTCACATTTAGAAAAATTTTGTTCAAGGCCAATAACACGAAAATCGTCTATAAGTACTCGCAAGTCATCCAAAACCGTGTTCGCATCGCCTCCTAAGGTTCCGTCATCCAAATACCAAACGTTAAGTTTTGATTGGAGACGTTGAATTATTGAGTGGATCGCAAGGCTAAAGATGGCTGGTCCCAGTGGATCACCCTGTTGACATCACAAAATAACGTTATTTTGGTATGTTAATTTTGACGGTTTGCCGTAGCATTGCCAAAGAAAAGGGTGTAATTCCGGAATTTTATCTTTCACTTCAGTCAAAAGAGTGCCTCTATCTAAAGAGTTGAATGCATTTTTAACATCCACCTTCAAAAGCACATCTCCACAATTTTGATCAAGAAATGTGCGAAGTGAATGTACAGCAGCCTCACAGCCACACTGTGAACCAAAACCGAGTTGCAGTGGTTGAAAAAGATTACTTAAAAAAGCAACCTTTTTCCTACAACCGCATTTGGCTGTGAGGCGACGATAAGTGGTGCCTACTGCTATAGGCCTAATACCACCATCTTTTTTATTTAGGGCACATAAATTCGCACCGTACAGAATTTCGGTAATTTCATTGTTGACCTGACCCGACAACATCAAATTAACCAAAGCCGTCACATCCCTTAAAAGTGTCTCGCCTACCTCACCAGAACTAAAAGATAAAATATCTTTTAAGAGGCGTGAGGCTATCAAGGCCACCGGCTGAGCCACTTAAAAAAGATGCCACGGCTGCAGAAACATCCTGTGGGGTCACCTCAACAATGTCTTGTATAGGAGATTCGGGAAGGTGGCGACCTGCAGTTGCAGGCGGATGCTTTTCTATTAGGGAATTCAACGTATCAGATGTAAAAGGAGCGATTGTATCACTCGAACTTTTATATACCTATTGATATATGATTTTTTGAGTTTCGCTCATACAAATCCCAAGAGACCTCGAATCTCCTCATATTAGTTGACTGACAATAATAATAAAATCCACATTTGGCCCACAATTGTGATCAGTTGTGTACTGATGTTGTGTGCTTACCTTCACAAATTGCCTACGCCACGGAGAGAAAAACGACCTCGATCAAATACAACATACCAACGCCTTACGGTGCTCAAATGAGGTGCTTCCCTCTCAACAGCAATTTGAAAATATGCAGAGAAAATAAACTTATAAAATCATAAAAAATCTTTTCGCGTTATTACCATTTTTGCTACGGACCTGCGGACGACGAACTTCAACTTATGATAAAGACAATGACACGTGATTTTCCGCCAAAAATATTTCAATCAATGAATAAGTTTCTTATGTTTAAAAATACATAACATTCGAAAAATAAACAATTATGAAAGACAATCTTTTTTTTTTATTTCTTTTTCTCTCTTTAAACTTTCAGTGTACTCTATGCATGGAAGTAATAAGTACCACATTTATACGTAGTACTTATTACTTACATGACTCTATGTTTTAATATCTAGAGAGATATTATTACCGAGATAACAGAGTATGATCAGGGGATCATGCTCTGATATCTCGGTATTTGTCTTTCCGCCCGTACCTATAATTAGGTCACGGGTATATACATAATATATTATATCTCTAAGTCCCTACTAACGATTTAGACATAGTTTATTTAGAAAACAAATAATTGAGGAACGTGTTAGCTACTACTCCATAATCTATAAACGCAAAATTCAAATAAGATTATGACAGCAGATAAGAAGTAATGAAAATATGTAATAAATTCTTCATCAATCAGTCCTTTTCAGCAAAATAACATCATAGTAATATTATTTAACCTATTTCGACAAAAGCAATGGCCAATCTGAAATCGAAATCAGCTCGAAACGTGTTACACAAGTAATCATAAACCAGTCAACAATACCGAAATTTAATATTCAATAATAAAGCATTCCGTATTCGATATCGTAATCCAGATAATCTTTTGGTTTTTCTTCATGCCCGCTTCTTCTCGTGCCGCCAGAAAAATATGTTATCAATTCTGGATAAGCGTCAACCAGCATCCGCGCTCCTTGTCTGGTTATTGTACCATTGACAATTATTGCTCTAAAAGTAGAATTCAGAATAAAATTTTTATTCATATTACTGATTTCTTTTAGTCTATCTCGCAAAGCGTCGTCAATTTTCACCAGTTCTACTTCGTGGATAGTCTTCACAGATTTGCGATCTTGCCTATACTTCTTCTTCAAGTCTTTAATGAACTTCTTAAGTTGTTTCGTTTTCCTCTTCCTCTGCGTCGTTCCATTTCTATATTGTCGGTTCAATATCTTTCTTATCTCTGAAATTATCTTCTGAATATCTTTCTTTATTTGTTTCTTGCGTTTATCTCTATCTAATTTGCGTTTCTTTCGATCGCGCTGCTTTTTTCGACGTTTCTTTTCTTTTGAGCCTTTTCCTCTTTCTCTTTTCTCTTCTGAGTCTGTTGACATGCCGGAGTCAGCGAAAGAAATGTCGAAACCTTGGTACATGTCGTAATTTGTGAGTTGAACAGCGCAGCAAACGAATTTGGTGCGACCGCAAAACAAGTCACCACGATAAATGCGGTATTCTGCATCACATTCCATTGGAAGCATGCAGGTTCCCCAGGGCATGTCGTGTTGATTTGGATCGCCACACGGTATGCCCCATGGTCCTGTGGAAGAAATTTCAGATTAACTGATATATTTACACGTGTGCCCATATTATTCATGGTTAGTAAAATCAGTAGAGTTCTATACAGTATACCTATCGACTTCTTGTATGGAAACACATGCTAGTTTTTCGATAGAATGACGGTATTATTATCCATGGGAAAGATATTTTAAAGCGCATAAAACGAAGGATGTAATTCACAATACACATATGATTCGCGTATCTTCCACCAAGAAGATGATAACACTAAAATTATTATTATGATATTGGTTATTATAAGTTTTAATTATTAGCGATAAGTCTAGTTCCCAAAGTATAAATCACGACCCACTGGTGGATCGCCAAGCTGATATTTTGTAGGTCCTGAAAAATATTATGACAAATCGGCCGGCCTACCTAGGATACGAAAACTGAATAATCATATTGTATCTCTACACCACAAAGAATAATATTATTAACTCTCAAAGTCACATAATAAGGGCGGATATTTATTGAAATTTGATGAATTAAATTTGTATTTGCAATGTTCAAACGGATCCGACATTTTTACAGTTCGCGGTAGAATTCAAGCTTTCCAGAAATATAGTGTTGTGGAAGAGTTCTATTGAGATAAAATACACTCGAGAGCAATGAATCCGGGTCACTTAAAGAATGTTAAAAATCTCGGAAACTAAAAATGATAGGTTAATGCAATAAATTGTATTTAATACACAATGTAATACTCCTTAAATGAAAGTAAAAAAAATATGAGTCACCATACATTTTATTAACACAAAATTACATAAAGAAAAAAACTGCTGATCTCTCCTTAAAACAAAAATAGGAAACATGAAATTTTTGAACTTTATTACGATTTTCTTGAATTTTAATACTTCGTATTGCCTCCTCGTGCTTCCATTACTGCGTTTACGCGGTTTGGCATGCTGTACACCAAGTTCCTTATACGATTTTGGGGAATATTCTCCCATTCCTCTGTGAGAGCAATTTTGAGCTCACGAAGCGTGATTGGGGGAGGGTTTCGTTGTTTTACGCATCTGCCTAGCTCGTCCCAAGCATGCTCGATCGGGTTGATATCCGGGCTGCGCGCTGGCCACTCCATACGAGTAATGTTCATCTCTTGAAGGTAGTCATTCACAATCCTATCTGTATGAGGTCGGGCATTGTCATGCATAAATATAGCATCCTCACCTAAATTGACCATAAATGGACCAACGTGATCATTGAGGATTTCTTTCACATATCTTACGCTAGTTAAAGAGCCGTTTTCTATGATCACCAGCTCTGTGCGACTTTCAGAAGAAATTCCGGCCCACACAAGTACAGACCCACCACCGTAGGCTACTTTTTCTTCGATGCATGCTTGCTTGAATCTTTCCCCTGGTCTTCGATACACTCTGTGTCTTCCATCGTGCTTGTAGAGCATAAATTTTGATTCGTCGGAGAACATAACTTTTGACCAATCTTCAATACTCCAATTTACGTGGCTCTGGGCATATCTTAGTCTCGAAATACGATGCCCACGCTCCAGTTTAGGGCCGTTTGCAGGTCTAAGGGGTTTTAAGTTAGATTCAGCAAGCCGACGTCTTACTGTCCATGCACTTGGGTTACTTCCTCCGAGGCGTCGAAACTGATTGGTGAGTTCAGTTCCTGTGAGAAAGCGATTTCGAAGCATGGTGTTCACCAAGTATCGGTCTTCTCGTGCTGTGGTACACCTGGTTCTGCCCGTTCCTGGTCTGCGTAGGTTAGAACCAGTTTCTTCGTAACGTCGGAGAACTCTTTGTACTGTTGACAGCGACACACCGACAGTCCTGGCTGTATCGCGCTGACTCCGGCCGGTTTCCAGCATTGTAAGTATTCTGGTGCATTCTTCAGGCGTAAGCGACATAATTTCAGCTTGAATAATGAATATAGAGCACTATCAACATGGTTTATGTACCCACATAAATGACAGATTACAAACAAAAGCAAAACCAAATGCTGTAATTTCGTAGTTCCATCTTCGAAAGTGGCCCTTTTTCAAATTTGATTTTTTTATGATATAACTTTACAATAACTAAGAAGTTTTAATACCTTCATTTAAGGAGTATTACATTGTCTATTAAATACAATTTATTGCATTAACCTAGCATTTTTAGTTTCCGAGATTTTTAGGAATCTTTAAGTGACCCGGATTCATTGCTCTCGAGTGTACGTATAATTGTATCGTAACTCTTGTAACTTTTTATAACCAAATTAGCTGCCAGAAATTTTTACTCATTTATCACTGTTAAACTTTGACGTATAATTCGGGGAAGAAATGAAAAAACTCGAGTCAATGAACTGAATTTTGTAACAAGTTGCAAGATGCCCTACCGACTAAAATGTTAACAAAAGCAAATGAAGAACTCATTGATATGTCAGGAGAGATGTCACTGAAAAAAAAAATTAAACAGATGAATTGAGAATCTTCTCCTTTTTGGAAGTCGGTTAAAAATAGTTTCAATCGCAAGCAGTTAACGAAATTGTGGCTCTAAGTTGCTGATAACTATCCTCGTCTGTTTGATAATGCTATGAAAGTCCTCCTTTCCTTCAGTATCTCAAACCTACTTGTATGTGAGGCGAGATTTTCAGCTATGATTAATATCAAAACTAAGTGCCGAAATAAATCGGAAGAATCAAACGTATAGTGATTAGAAGTAACTAAAATTTAAGTTGATACGAAGGCACTATAACAAATAATAGGAAACAAATGCCTCTTTTATTAATAGTCATTAGATTTTTATTCAAATATTAAATCCTATTAAGTTTATACTCACTAGCTCCCAACATATTGACAGTGTCTCCTCTGGGTTCATCGGTTGCGTTGATTGCTTCCAACTTTTTCTTGACCCAGTGCTCTTTCCATTCTCTTTTCCAATTCAATTCGTGGCTAGAACTTGAATCATCTGATGTTTCCTTAGTTGTATCTTTACGTCTGAAATCTTTCATTCTACGTTTATTGTGTTTCATATTCTTTCGTCTCAAATCTCCCATTTTCCGTTCTATGTCGTTCAACACTGGATCTAAGCGGAACGGCTCATCTTTTTTCCGATCCATCCTTGGAAAGTAGTTGTTCGAAGCAGCTACGTCAGTAGGAGCCTTTAAGCCTCCATTTGTTGGATAAATGGATCCATTGTCATCTCTGCTCTTAAAGATCCTTATTATGGCTTTGGGTTGTTTGTTTTCTAATGCAGTCATTGCTCTTGATGGTACATCATCATTATGTTTTATTTCAAATCTTAATCGTTCGGGAGCTTCCTGTTCATCTAGTTGCTTGAATGAATCCCGTATGTTTCTTAAAGAACTCTTCAAATACGATGATAGTTTACCTTTTACGTTAGAATATATTGATGAATTACTAGCCGATAAGTACAATATAAATATAACTAAATGAAAAATCACCCTCATTTTCAGACTTACATGGCTGGTTGTCGTGTTACGATGAAATTGGACTTTTGTCATAAAATACTTTATAAAGTATTAACATTGGTACATAAAACCAGCAAATTTTTATGAGCATAATGTAATTTAGGAAATTTTTATTTCGTTCAGGGTTTATTTCAGAGTTCAAACACGATATAAGTGGAAAGAATAAAAATATTCGCGACTTTAAATAAAAATTCTGATAACATAAAATGTTGCATAGTAGATACATGTCGATCTACGTGTATGAGAAATAATAGAAGGATATTTTGAAATATCATTCCTCTTCACTAAACGTGCTTTGCATGGTGGGAGGCTATTTTAAAAATGCATGCTTGGTATATCGTACAAAAATCTGTGACCAAGCCCCAAGTAACGGTGTGTTTTAAGAACTGTCTTTCTGCCAGTTTACCATTTGCCAGCACATGATTACATCCATCAAGGATACAACAATATCTTGTAGCCCTTGACCACAATCTCAATTTTTTTTTTTATAATTTGGATTTGAGATAGCAGTTCAGAAGAAACAAATAGATCGTGTTAATGGGGTGAAATGTTTAGTGGGTATACCGGTCTTCTACCGGGGAATCCCACAAACTCCCTCCCCCCTCCATCCCTCGATGGGGGCATGCGTAATGGATTTTTCCCAGCGTCAAAAAAAATATTTCTACATGGTGGTCCTAGCAGAAGTCCTACTCAGTATCCACAAGAAATGTGTGGTTGTTTGCTAATTAAGTCCTCTAGTCCAAGGCAAATGGGCGAGGGGGATGATTAATGCTTACAACTAAATTGTATTTAAGTACGAAGCCCTCGCTGTGCGAGACTGACTTGCACTTAGCCGTTCCTTTATACATCTTCGTTACGGTTTATATGCTCCAAGGAAAGCAAAATTAGTATTCCGTCCTTGTTTCCCATAACACTGCCGACACTTATTCGCAAGTAACCCTTACTTCGACAAGAGCTTACAGGGGTCTATTCTGGGTCTATTAACGAGACGTGAGCTATCTTCCTATCTCCGTTGGATCACATCTTGGAACTGTGTCCCATTAATTAGTAAACAAAAGTCACTAATTAACAGTAAGAAAATGTAGGTAATAATGTATTGTTATTGTAATTAATTAAGTAACGAGATTAACTAGGTAAGTACAGAGAGTTGAAATACGTAGAGTAGTTATATCCGAACACCACTAGGTACTCTAAAAACTTACTAGAATTTACCTATCTACCTACATACCTACCTATTCACATGTACCTATATGCAGTTTGTAATGAGAAGGAAAGAACATACAAATATTATGCGTCCTATCTGTTGTTAGAAAGGGATAAATAAGCAATGTGTGACGTTCCGATCACCATTACGCTGCGATCTCTTTCACTCACTAAATCTAACACATCTCGCTTATCCATGTATATATTTCATTGTGAGAAGTTCGTAAGATATAACAAAATGACGATATTTTCTATTTCAATAATAAAAGCAATAATAACGCGTGAAATTAAACATTTTTCATATCTCTCATAGTGCCTGTACATTTAGTGCAGTGTCTAAAGACACAGGAAGGCATATTGTCCAAAACTTTTCCTAAAAGACACGATTAGCAGCAACGTACCTACCTATTCACCGGCCGCTCGGAAGTGCAAGACTGGTAGCGACTAGGGTAATTACCTTGCATGCGTCTAGCTAATATGGGGAGCTCAGAATTCATCTAAAGGTAAAAAAAATATTAGGGTAAGTACAAATTGTTATACTATGTATAAGAACAGAATTCTAATAGGTTTTTTGATTTGATGAATAAGTTGCCAGACTGCTGTAAAGCGTAACGCCATGGGCCAGTCCAATACAGTGATAGTGTCCCTGTCATACGTGACACTGCACTGCGGTTGTCATTCTGAGAATCTGTCGCCATGTTAATCTTGTACGGCAGCTATAATTGTGACTCAGTAGTTCTAGGTTCGCCACAGCCGATGAAAAACACACATGGAATTAACCTCCTTCTTATCGAAGTCAAATGAATCAGTCTGTCATGTACCGTACATGTTACGTACTCGTACATTCCAAGTTAACCAATGATAACACACCACAATACTCGTATTCGTATACACACACACACACACACACACACACATACGAGGTATCCTTCTAAGGTATCTTTTACGCGAGACCCTCAGGGAATTCTAATTCTATCTCTGATAGGATTTTGTGAGGAATTTTCGGTACTAAGTGCCACAATGAGTAATCACAAATATTGCTGTTTTTACATGGTCTTGTCATTGGACACTAACATTGCTCACGATGGATGGAATCGGTTTTCGGCCTGGTTTTTCCTGCCGACTGCTATATTGAGTTTTAAATACACAACCAGATACTCATTTCTTGTGTCCTAAATGTTTTAGTTGCCTTCTTTTTCCTTTTGAACCGTAGGATTATAGAAACTAGTATCAAATAGATATATATATAAATTGGGCGCAATGACACTACTTAACAAATGCGCACTGAATACTTTAAAATCAGTTCATTGCATCTATGTGAAAAGTATTATTTTATTTTTCAAATTTTCGGGCAATTCGCACGCAAAAAAGGTAGCCGCTGCCACGTGCAGCGCGCATTGTCGCACCCTAAAATTGCGATCAAACTCAACTAAAAAAAAACTTTCACTGGATTATCTTTCAGTTTATAAATGCACGCCCCTCCATGTAAATAGTGTATAGACTACAGACACTCGTTACCCCTACATGTAAATAGTGTATAGACGCTTTACGTACCTACGCAACTTCGCCAATATCATCGTGGTGTGTGTGCGGGCACTACGCACGCGAACGTGTCCAAGTTCATAGTAAAATCTACTCACCTAGTAGCACTCCTCACACACACATTTAAATAATCACATTTAGTGGAGGCGTGCATTTTTGATTTTTCTTACTATGGTCTTAAATCCGTCAATTAGTTTTTTTTTATTTCGTTATGTACCAAGTGTCACCTGAGCTATCAAGACGAATCTAATGATACAATAAAATCTGTTGAGCCATTTAGAAGTTATTAACTTATTACATACTTATCAGTTATCACTCATATCATAGGATTGAAGACTTCCAGATTGTAGTTCTCGGGGAACAAAGACGCTGGGAGGGTGTTCCATTCCTTCACTGTTCGCATTATGAACGTGGACGCAAATCTCTTTGTGCGGAAGGAGGAAGCGACAGGAGGAATGTTAACCATATACGGATGCCGTTTTTCCGTACGAATTGTAGTCCGGTAGGATCTTTTAGGTAGTTATTATTCGTTCAAACTTTACGTGACCTGTTTATCAATAGGTAGAACCTTTTATGTTTAACGTTTTTTCTCGTTACCTTTTTCTCGAATTGACCCTAGTTTTTCTAGAAAATCTATCTTCCACAAAACCTATGTTGATAACATAATTTTATTTTTCTGGACACGTTCTTTTTATACCGATAACATAAATAATATTCCATATATACGAATTTGGTACTTTATTTATGAGAGTTCATCTAATAAAAAAGATGCTAATATATACTAATAAGTAAGACCAAAAAAGTTCTAGTTAGTAGCTAAAGTACCAGCTACTTACAAACATTTTTTCGGTCTTACTAAACATGTTTTTTTATTGGATTTTGACGGGACAAGCACGAGTCCTGGCTGATGTTAAGCGGACTAACCTCTGCGTATAACACATGCATTTCGTCCGAACTTCGGGCACTGCACCCGTCACCCTGAGACGTACTGTTGTTAAGTCTCATGTGCCTGTAATTTGACTGGCTCTCAAGTAAACTCTCAACAGCTGCCGGAACACACTATATGTGCTTGTCGACAGATTTTTTACTTCATTTCTATTTTACTTTTAATTAATGGTCTTCCATTTATTTCTGTCACTATGTTATTTAGCAAAAAATTATCCTTATGATGAAGCCTTTCGATCGGTATAATAAAGCTGCAGGGTGATGCAGGATTATATACTTATATCTCGTGTAACGGGTTCTATTCCCGGTTCATACATGTTATTTAAATATTTATGAATGCAGTTTACACGTTTTTATAAATTCAAATAATGTTTTATTTCAGTTAAATGTCCTATACCTACAATATTCAAAGTACTTTCCCTCCATGTGGCATCACCGTGGGACGCCCTGTATATTTATGAGTTTTTTCGAATGTAGTGAATGACGCAAAATTCTGTGATTCTTTTTCGCGGGAAATTTGAAATTTCTTACTGTAGTTCGTCTAAATCGTACTCAGTACTAAATTATAATTCGTACCGGTATGAATTTAGCATAATAATTTAATTTTGTTTCAGTTTGTCATGCCTAACGATCTCACAGTACAATTTAGGATAGTTATTGAAGTACGAATTAACACCAATGGTCCTAAATCGTACTTTTTGAACTTTAAAAAAAACTTTATTTTTGGAAGTTTATAATTTTAATATTTTTGTGTTTGCAATAACGCATGCTCTGCGGATTACATTACAAATTTACGAGATAAGTCAAGTGCGCGATTCGAACCCGCGTCCATCCACCCCTTTAGCCGGGGTATGCTCTAACTCACCAATTGAGCTAACAAGACAATGAGTCATAACTCAAATTTAAAAGTTTATAATGTTTAAGTTGAAATGAGTACTGATGTTAATTGATAAAACGTTAAAGATTTTATGACACGAAATCAACTATGTTTATCTTTTATACATTTAAAAATTCAAGCCCTTGTTCTTAAGGGGTACGAATTAGGCAAGTTTCTTCTACCTGCATGCTGTAACGACTGCCATACTCAACGACTGCTAGGATAGCAGCCGGGACCGACAGATTTACATGCCCTCCTTATATTATTAGGATCTTTCATTGACATTCATGACGTCTACCGGCGAACAAAGGCAGCCTTAAGGGCGGTTTGCCATAATCACAATGTTGGCAGGCGACTTGGGGAACGCAGTGTATACAATGGCAGTTCTTCAGAAGGCGCTGCTGCCCACCTTCTAAATTTTTTCTCTTAGATAATCTCTTCATCAGAAAGTCCAATACCTTTCCAGCCTTAGGATACTAGAAAACCTGCTAGTAGATACTAGGTAGGCTAGAGGAATCCTCAGTTGGACTAGTGTAAAATAGGAGCCGTGGTATGGCATTATGGGAATGCCCGCCAGGCTTGCTACTTTCATCTAGAAAAAATCTGTCGCTAAGCACCTAACGGTGTGTGTATTCCGACGGAAGAAAAAAGTCCCTTTTACTGTGATATTATTGCTCGCCGACTTTAGATATGCACCAAAAATCCTAAAATACGAGTGGCCAAGTAAACCAAATATTCAAGATTTACCCGCTGCTCGCGAGCAATTTTCTAAAATACGATGGCAGCTCGGTTCACGCATCTAGTTTGAATTTGATATATCTCAGTGGCTCATACATTATGCATGAACGGTTAGTGGTATCGCGCATTTTATAGAAATCACCGATACAGGGCCAGGATGTGGAAAAGGACTGAAATATCAATCTTATTTGTATAAAAGCGGTATTTTTATAACAATCTTTTACTGTCACAAATCTTATTGTGAAGGTGTGACATCCTAATATATTTTATTCTGCACCTTAATCGTCTTGCTGCTGCTCTTAAGTCATAGCTAGAGTTTGCAAGAAAACTGTATTAGACGACTTCTTCTTTCATAAGACACGTGATGGTGAAGTTATAAAAATTGTCCTGCAGTCATCATATCAAAACTGCTTCACTTTATGTAAATCTCTGTTACCAATACTAAGTGCAAAGTTGAGTGTATTATTAATGTTTTTATTTTTTTATAAAATAAATATGCCTTTATTAAATAAAATACTATAAACTATATACAACACTACAGCTACTATAATAAACACAAACGGCTCAAATATGTAACCCATACCGAGGTTAGCATACTTGCGCCGCTTGAGTTGCACCGCCGAAGTAGCCGCAGCGCCAGCCTTCACGTTGGTTTCAGAAAGATAGACGGCGCTAAAGTGTCTACGCAAGTAGCGTCCCACACTAAGGGCCGTCCTAACTTCCACGAAACCAGAGTCATGCCGTCAGGTCTTTTACCATCGTCACGCATCAGACCATTCGGTTCGAGAATAGCTGCAACATTGGCGCTGATAAAAGCCCGGCGACTGATATCGTTAAGGCTGGCGTGGCGGGAAATTCGACCAGCACTTCGAGAGCAGGAGAGGCCAATGTATTTGTTTTTTTTTATTTAGGTACCTTATTAAACTGCCATTGCGTTCTAGACAACTTGTTACCTTTTGTAGTTACAAAATCGACGAGTAGAAACTAGAACGCATTTGTCTGTAGTTACAAAACAGAACTCACAAAAACTGTACAGCTTTGAAAACAATTTCAATCGAAATTGATCAATTAACAAAGTGCCTGTACGTTCCTTAAATATAGGTACATAAAAAATAAGTTACCAGACAAACACAGGAGCAAATTATTTGTAGCACGACACGACGAAGATTTAGGTTACATTGTGTCAGTTTCAAAATCATTGATTCTTCTATTTTAAAGAGATGGATAAAAAAGCGTAATACCCGGTGCTGCAAGCCTAATAAAATGTTTTCACCTATGTACAATTACTTGCGTTACAAGACCAAGGAAGCCAAGAAGCGAGGAACATACTATCAAATTTAATAAAGAAGAAATAGGTATGGTGGCAGTAATTTCCTGGATGAACTCGTTTACAAAGAGTTTTACGTGTTTAATCGCAGACCTCCAAAACAACTACGTATTTCGCCTACCCACATTTTCTTGATATAAGCTTGAATTTAATTTTTAAGGTTATTCAATCTTCGCTGCAAATATTTTTTATTAGCAACTGGTCCCTTTATCAATATATGAGTACCTACATAATTTGTTGAATATTGATCATACGAAATTCTTGCGAGATTGGATCGATAGGGTACCTTGGAGTACCTACACAACCTATCCAAAGATAACACGAAACATAATGTGCGGAAACGTATTGGAATGTTCCCATGGAATTATTGATATCATACACATGTATGTACATATATAACAGATGAAATACCAAACTGGGATCCGTAAAAACTACCTACGCTTTTACTATCGGAGCAGCTGTTTAGTTCGTCAATGTGGATATGTCTGGAGGGATACCACTACTGCCTTTAAATCAATTAATTCAGATGTCAAGCAGCAGTGTTAACAGTTTACAGATGTATTCCTATGATATAAGCTTCAATAGGCTATTCAATCTTCGCTGCAAATATTTTTTTATTGGCAACTGGTCCCTTTATCAATATATGAGAGTACCTACATAATTTGTTGAATATTGATCATACGAGATTCTAGCGAGATTGGATAGATAGGGTATCTTGGAGTACCTACACAACCTTTCAATACTTAACATAATGTGCGGAAACATATTGGAATGTTCCCATTCATATCATATCATACCACGGTATGATATTCCATTGATATAATACCGTGTATGTGTGTGTGTAATACCGTGTATATTACAGATGAAAAACCGAACTGGGATCTGTAAAATAAAAACTACCTACGCTTTCACTGTCGGAGCAGCGGTAGAGTTCGTCAAGGTGGATATGTCTGGAGGGATACTGCTACATACTGACTTTAAACCAATTAATTCAGATGTCAAGCAGCAGTGTTTACAGATGTATTCCTATCATATGCTATGAACACAACTGATCTACAAAGGTATGCTTTATATTCCGTGCTGAGTCGAGACTTATTTTGGACTTTAAATCAGTACTATATATATATATATATATATATATTTACATCCTAGAAGCTTTTTGGCGTCATGCACGTGGTGCATTATTACGACGTCCTCCAGTTCCCATTGCTTTTTTTAACATGTCTTAATGAATATTGCTTAGCTCTTCGATTGCCAGCTCCGTGAGATACGTCATTTTCCGATAATTTTATTTTTCGCGATATTCTTCTTGCGTTCGTGCCGCAACATTTTTGAACCCCAAACTATGGTCATAAATTATAGGCGTCCTGGATATATTGATCGTGATTTACCTATGGCATCGACTATTTAGCGTCCTCATAGGATGAACGACATTTGTGAGTGCGACGTTGCCATCTTTATGTTTACTTTCTCTTTCTTTGACAATCGCTTGTATGTACATTTATAACAATTTGGTCAAATCTATATATATACGGATGCCCGATATTTTTATATAATTTATTATTATCTATCTACACGTAGGAACAATGGATTTTGATAAAGTTAAGTACACAAATAGTTTATAATAAGATAAAGAAAATTTAGCTCCTGTTTCTGAGATTTTTGCACAATAAATCGCATGTAGTAGCAAGAATAACACTTACGGGAACGATTGTTATTCACTGCCAATTACCTAATCATCAAGATAGAATAAAACTTTACATATAGTCTAAGCAGCAATATAGCTACCTTTGAGAAAGTACCTACCTAACACAAAGTATTAAAGAGTTAAAAGCTCTATCTACGATATAATTATAATTTATCATGTAGGCCTGCCTAGGTACGCAACTGTCAGCGATGTCAAATCGACATTGCGCATTGCATTGCATACCTATCTACCTACATAGCTATAAGATCACAACAAATAATAAAGTTAGTACTATGTATCTACCTACGTAAATTCATAGAATAAGTGTAGGTATATAGTTGTAGTAGGTATAAGGTAGTACGAAAGTTTATATGGTAAACTTAGCGATGATTGTAGGCACTTACCTAATCAAAATTAACCTATGATTAGTTTTTGAATTTTATTGAAAATAATTTAAATCAGTTACCTACCTACCCAGTCCGAAATTTTTGGGCCTTTTTTTCATATATGTTCTACCAGAATTGGTAGATCCACGATGACATCGTGATTACCGCTTAGAGACAGATTTTGAAACCCTTCCACCATGCGATGAAGTTCATGCACGCGGCGGGATTTGAACCATAGACCTGCTGCGCGGCAGTCCATAGCTATGAGCCATCACTGCTTCCCGTTAAGTGTTAAGTGACAGAATTTCTACTTCAGGGTGGTAGCTAGCCAAGCGAGCATTCGCATAATGCCCTTCTACCCAGTGGTAAAGCTCAAGCCCGCGGCGGGATTCGAACCATAGACCTGCTGCACGGCAGTCCATAGCTAATGCCACTGAGCCGTCACTGTTTTACAAAATATGTTGTAGTAAATGCAGTAAGTTACAAATTATGTAATAAATAATTATTGTAAATATTAAGTAAAATTATTTGTTCGTAGTAAATGTAGTAGTTTGTTCTTTTCATATTGATGCCATAAACATACCTATATGTTTCAGAGATAAAACACAATTTTATAAGAAATGTAATCAATGACAATCATGTCACTTGCAATATTGAAACAGTATCTACCTACTAATGTTATTATAAAACGAAAGATGACTAAAAACAAAGAACAACATAAGGATCGCCCTAAATAGGTAGGTATGTAATATATTACATATTTATTTAGGGCGATCATATATTGTAATCTATTCATCATATTATCTCACACGAGCAACGTACCTAACGTATATATAGGTACTACAGGTAACAGGTACCTACTCTCCGCGAAAATTTATTGCTCTGTGAATTTAAAATATTATTTTATCTGAAGAACCTACACACATCGTGACGTAGCTTGAGACACTATATCCGTCCGTCGTCAAACATAGTAATTCGTTCGGCATGGTTCGGCTTTCATTGATATATCGCAAACAAAAATATTTTAAATAGGTAGGTATGTGTCGAAAGTTTGTGGGTATGTGTGTTACTTCTTCACGCCTAAACGGCTGGATGGATTTGGCTGAAATTTGGTATGGAGATAGCTTATACCCTGGATTAACATAAATACTACTGTTCATCATCACCATCATCACCCTTTTTCATCAGCGCGCGGGTAAAACTGCGGGGCGCAGGTAGTTGGTAGGTACAAATAAATCATGCAGGACAACATGTTGTACAGAAGTACAGAACGGACCTGTGACACTTCACCACAAACGGCACATATGATTAAACTGTGGCTAGTTTGTTGCAGAATCAATATAGAAAGTGTGATAATTTGACTATTTAGTGTAATAGGTGGGTTTTTTGTAGTAGGTAGTTTGTGTGTAGGTAAAGTAAAGAATAAGTTAGTTTGCATAGTGTACCTATATGTAATATTTATATTTCAGGGTAACCCATATTAGGTAAATAAATAAAAACAAAAAATATGTAGATGTATCACTTTTATTCCGTGTTTTAGAGAGAGAGAGTAGACTTATAATACGCTAAGACGCAAGAGCTAGAAATAAGAAGACAAACGTTGATTAATTTTGTCAACAACACCAACAACACAACGTTTATTATGTAGGTACAACTATGGCACTTCGTGCTAGACACACAACTTAGCTAAGCACTTATAACGCTAATACGCAAGAGCTAGAAATAAGAAAACAAGCGTTGATTAATTTTATCAACAAAAAATTAACAACACAACGTTTATTATATAAGGTTGACATTAATTCATCAACAATACTGCGGGGGATGGTGTAGAATCGATAACGGCATGTGTTACACTCATGTTTAATTTTCACATACAAAAAAATCAGTATAACTATTTTCTAAGCGCGGCGCGTTGCCTTTTAGTATGATATCGAGAACCGCGGTTTACTCCATTCTCACATGTACGAACGCTACCCGATGTCAATTAGACGCTATCATTATGGCAAAACAGCTGTTTTTCCCTAGTGATAGACGAAGCTGTTTCACGTACCTATTCTGACGAACGCGAAGGCCTTACCGGCCAATCTAGCTAGACTGTCGAATGCTTTGCATAATCGCCAATCGATTAAACTCATCTAAATGATAAAAAAAAATTAATTACCTACATTCTTTTTAATTTCAAGTTTACGTAGGTACGTACTGTATTGTGTTGCAGCTACTTAGGTATGCCATATTGTGATAAACCGCTACCGCGTCGCGCGTTCTTTTGTCGCAAGCCGCCAAAGACCGACTAGGCAGAATAGGTACACAAAACAGCTGCCTATTGTGCCTAGTATAGCAGTTCATTGACTTCGCGTAGCAATCGTGCGTGTGTGTGAATAGAGTACATACACCGTGTTCGTAGACCTCGGTTGTCTTTGCTAGTATTCCCAAAGCCAACGTGCCATAGCTTAAGCAATAGTACAGACTTTTTGTGTATGTGAATATTAAAAAAGAGTGGAACACATTCCGTTATCAATTCTACACCATCCCCCGCAGTATTGTTGATAAATTAATATCCACATTATATAGGTACAACTTTGGCACTTCGTGCTAGATACACAACTTAGGTAAGTACTTAGATACTGTAATTCTAAAACATCTTAGATTTAGAGTAAGGTTGAGACAATTAACGCACTATTGTTAAAAGTTTATGCCTTTAACAATTTGTCAACTTCGCCGTATATTGTTAACAAAAGTTATTTTCACAACAGATTATCAACGACTATAACTAATCAATGTCACAAATATTAATAAAATCACCTTATATGTCAGCACATAGTGCTGGACGTGAAAATTACTTTAAGAACTAGTAAAGCAGAATTTTCAGACTTAAATTGTTATAATTACGATCACAACAATTACAAATTGGTAATAAAATAACTTTATAATATTTTTATTCAAATTCTCTTGACTATCCCACTATAGTCTGTTTTTTTTTAACAAACGAGTACTGAGTATGTCTCTCGCACATTTCTGATATTGACAGAGTGAGATGGGTAATTGCCGTCATTGGTCAATGTCTTTGTTCTTGTTTTGAAATTGTCAAAGCCCGATCATATTGAATACGTCTAAAATTTACCGTAGAAAAAATTACGTTATTATTTTACGATTTAAATTTGCATGCTGAGTATATTCGTAACGAAATTTTCTGTTCGCGTTCATGATATAAAACAATATTGTAATAGTATATTTATTATGCAATTCAACATATAAATCAAATAATTCTACTACAATTCTTGTAATCTTAAAAATTTTCGTCATCCTTCTGATGAACTTTCTGCAGATACGTCAATAATAAATTGTTCAACATATTTTGTACATGATTGTCGGTTCCGTACATTTTTGTTTCTATCTTAGTTATTACATGATTGAGACAAGAGCACCATTTTTATCTATTCCCTTTATCTACTCCTTGTAACAAAAGAGTTCAGACTTCATAAATTTTATAACTTTTGTCATATCCTGCCATAGCCTTTCACTTGAAACCAAACGAGTGCAATTGGGTTGAGCTCACAGTGATACGTCGGCAAACGTATGACGAGACGATTTGTTGACTTAGCAACAACATTTTTTCCGAAACGATCTTTGTTTTGCTTACCCTAATTCAAAAGTTGCCACTTTAATATTGATTCGTTACAAGCAATATTTTTCGAATTGCATATACCTACATGTAACTACAGAGTTCGTGTGGAACGAATTTTATGTTGATTACGCGGGCCAATAGCAACGCAGTAAAATTTTCGGTACTCGTTTGCTAAAAAAATAGACTATAGATTTGAATTAGACATCCGTATATAGCAATTGAGTGTCCGTATAAAGCTATTGGTAACAAGCATATAATATGTACATGTTTGTCTAGTCTATTTTTTTTATAAATTTAAGAAGAATATTGCTTAATTAGGTACGTAATAACTTCATTTGTGGGTTAAATATAAATATAGGTATGATAAAATCGGAATTGTATCGTACCATGGCCTGAACCAATATTATATATGGACGTCCAATATTATATATGGACGTCCAATATTATATATATGGACGTCCAATATTATATATGGACGTCTAATATTATATATGGAAGTCCAATATTATATATGGACGTCCAATATTATATATGGACGTCCAATATTATATACGGACGCCTAATAGCTGTATACGGACGTCCAATAACCTGGCTACTTTTATTATAAAAATACGGCACTATGTGAGGCAGTACTGTTTGGCTACAAGTTACTGTATGGTGGAAATTTTGTTGCCAATTGTGTTGCACCTTATTGGATTATTCCCATTTGTCCCCACAGATTTCCCCGGGACAAATGGGAATTATTGGCAGTAGGAAGAAATATGTTTAATCAACTTCTCTTGACGATCCCACTAGATTTGAATTAGACTTCCGTATATAGCAATTGAGCGTCCATATATAGCTATTGGTCGTCCGTATAAAGCTAATGGATGTCCGATTTCTCCTTTATATAAAGAATTCACTAAACATATTTAGCAGCTTTTCTGTCGCCAAGCACCTAACGGTGTGTTCCGACAGCTGTTCTTGAGAGCCAGTAACTCTAGGTTAGTCTGAACAACATCCTCGACCACATCATCACTTACCATCAGGTGAGATAGTGGTCAAAGGCTTAAAGGCAAAAACCTATCAGGCTTAAAAAAATAAATTTAAGCCTGAACCACCGTTTTTCATTCGCGTCTGGTGTTGCGGATGTTTGTAGGCGACGGTAATCACTTACCATCAGGTGAGCCGCCTGGTAGTTTGCCCTACTATCCCACAAAAAAAATACCTTTAGTGGCCTCTTATGACACCCACAGGTAGCAATCGGGGGGTGACATTCTAGCTCGGCACCCCACGGGGCACAAAACGTATTAATATTATTTATGTATTATTTTTCTACTAACAGCTAAACATTGCTATTTCTAAAAATATCAACACATAAAGATTCATAAAGATTTCTACCAAACAAAATAATACATGAATAAAAATAACTTTCTTTTATAAGGGTAGCTACTGACTTTAAGCTATTGCAAGTCTAGGCAGCGGAGTAAAAAGGTCTTTCGGATTCCACACTGGTGGGTGGTATCGTCATTACATATTTAAGTCTAGTCTAAATGTAAATATGTTGATTAAATTTCAAAATTGAGGAAATTTATAAGTCGTAAATTTTGTAACTAAAATATCGAAAAATCGATATTAGATTATATATTAGATATTATATTAGGAAGAAATATTGTTAATTAACTTCTCTTGACTATCCCACTAAATTTGAATTGGACATCCGTATATAGCAATTGAGCTTCTGTATATAGCTATTGGTCGTCCGTATAAAGCTATTGGGTGTCCGATTTCTCCTTTATTTAAAGAATTTACTAAACATATTTTGCAGCTTTATCATCGTGTTTTAATTTACACTACATATAGGCACGACTCGGGAAGCGAGTCGTGCCTATTTGTGAACAAATTACTCTCGTACTCGGGAGCTGGGTGGCGGGCCCTCAAATTGTTAGAACGTATGTATTTAATGTACAGTTTATTAATACATATTATATATATATATATATATATATGGGCATTTTATGAATTCTCGAAGTGGCAAGGGTCACTAAAAAGGGGAAGGTTTTTTACCAAAAAATGGAACCGACTTCAACACTCCAAACAGTGAAATAATTGGTTGAAGTCGGTGCCATGCTAGTTTGAATGAACCAATTGTCATATTATTGTGCGCATGGTACCGACGTCGACAAGTTATTTTACACTTTTGAGTGTTAAAGTCAGTTAATTTTTTTGTAAAAATCCTTCCCCCGTTTTAGTGATTCTTGCCACTTACGGGAACTATTGTTATTCACTGCCAACTACCTAATCATCAAGATAGAATAACACTTTACATATAGTCTTAGCAGTAATATTGCTACCTTCGATAAAGTAAACCTACCACAAAGTAGTAAAGGGTTAGAAGCTCTATCTACGATATAATTATCATTTATCATATAGGCCTGCCTAGGTACGCAACTGTCAACGATGTCAAATCGACATTCGCGGGCGCGCATTGCATTGCATACCTATCTACCTACATAGCTATAAGATCACAACAAATAATTAAGTTAGTACTATGTATCTACCTACGTAAATTCATAGAATAAGTATAGGTATATATTTGTAGTAGGTAGGTATGAGGTAGTACGAAATTTTATCTGGTAAACTTAGCAATGATTGTAGGCACTTACCTAATCAAAAATAACCTATGATTAGTTATTGATTTTTATTGGAAATAATTTAATTTTAAGTTTATTACTAGCTAATTATTACTAGTATATAAAAATCTTTGTAATCACACTAATAAAAAATAGGTAGGTATGTGTCGAAAGTCTGTGAGTATGTGTGTTACTTCTTCACACCTAAACGGATGGATTTGAATGAAATTTGGTATGGAGATAGCTTTTACCCTGGATTAACATATAGACTACTGTTCATCATCACCATCATCACCGTTTTTCATCAGCGTGCGGGTAAAACTGGCTATATGAAATAATTATATTTCAATAGTTTTTATATCATGCTCATTCATACAAAAACGTGGCTAGGTGATAATGTAATTGCTATCATTAACTTATACATAGTTATTATTACTTATACTATATAGGGATAAGTGAACTTAAGTTTACATCTGTCACAACCGGTATATTCAAGTGGAAACCTTGGTAGGGATAGGTGTACAAGCCAAGTATATTGTAGAGATTTCATATTTCAGTAAGGTAAAACCAATATCTTGGAGTGACGAGCAGGGATTTTACGGTAGAGGTATTTACAGATACGTAATCTATTATATTATTATTATTTATTATTATTATAATAACAATATTGAGGTGAATTCACATTTCATGTTCACCTATTGGATGTTGAAATGATGTGAGTGGAGTGTTGTTCCACATAGGGTCATAGGGTGCATGACATGGCTTCTTATAACCTTCATGCCCAGTTCACGCTAAAAGTTGCGGGTATAGGTTGCTACCTACGAAATGATTTCAAAAGATAGCTCGCTATTTAGAACCTGGGCAAAGTTGTTATTTTTATGCTACCAAGTAAGTAAGTACCTACTTAGTAATTTACGTTCACGACGAATTAATACCTACGATTCAGTCTAATAGCAATAGAAAAATTAGCTACAAAAATTACTTATTCAGTCTTGATGATGTATAATATTTTTTTGGAAAACAATAATCCAACAACAATAAGTTGATTCAATTTTGCTATCATTACTAATGTCTTAGAAATAGCAACCTTTACGACGTTGGTACCTACCTACCTCAAGCAAATATTCTAGAGGTTAGCATCTCAGCTCAGTCCTTGAGAGCCAGTGAATCATTCATAACAAAGACATATTAATGATCGAAGATTATAAATTACAGGCAAATGAGGCTGACTGTACGTATATTTTTTCGTAACATTTACTGACTTTTTAAAAGTTTAAATGAACTCGGGCTCCTGATGATACGCAACGCGTACACCACCTAAGGCGAATATATTGTTTTGCTTAAATATCGTGTGATAATTGTGATTTATTGTTGGATTGTTGCAAACGAGCTGGCAACGTCGCAGTTGTGGACGCCAAATACGCGGATCCATAGTCAGGAACTCTCCGCGATATGCGGCTTTCAATATACGCACGACAGCAGCGCCACACCTGCGCTAAGATTTCGTCGCCAACTTTTTAATATATTGTTGCAGCTATTTAAGTGATATTTTGGCTTCTATCGATATTTGTCCTATGGCTAGTCAGGACCAATGGGACGTAAGTGCCACTGGCCAACAAAGTGGCGTCCAGTATGCGGACGCCAAAAGCAGGTGGACGTCAGTTTAAATGCACTTTTCTCTTCAGAGGACGTCTAATTGTTTGCGGGATGTATATATATATATATATATAATATTATAAATGCGAAAGTAACTCTGTCTGTCTGTCTGTCTGTCTGTTACGCTTTCACGCCAAAACTTCTGGACCGATTTGAATGAAATTAGGTATGGAAATAGTTAGACCCGGGAAAAAACATAATAAAAGAGGTTAATCATTTTGCGCGATAACCGACATACCGCGCCCGGAAAGCTAGTACCTACCTACACGTATGTTACAGATAAAACACCGATCTGGGATTCGTAAAAAGTATTATCTACTTACGCCTACGAATAAATATATGCGTGGCGGGACAGCAGTAG
Organism: Plagodis dolabraria; assembly: GCA_963854805.1. Classification (NCBI taxonomy): domain Eukaryota; kingdom Metazoa; phylum Arthropoda; class Insecta; order Lepidoptera; family Geometridae; genus Plagodis; species Plagodis dolabraria. The sequence goes on from OY978459.1 coordinate 25,801,899, forward strand.
AGTTCGTCAAGGTGAAGATGTCTGGAGGGATACCACTACTGCCTTATCATTAAATTGAAATGCCAAGCAGCACTTTACAGATGTGTTCCTAGCTTACTCGTATATATGCCTAAAATATAAAGCATATATACCTATATATGCTTTATATTCCGTGATGAGTCAACTAATTTTAGACTGTTAGAGTTGTGAAAAATAGAAAAGGAAGGCTACCTGGTTCGAAACTCGCCCCGCGTGATGGGTGTGATGCGACGCGTTTGCAATGTTGTTCTTTTCCTTCACCACTTCATGATTTTCACACTTGTGATGCGGATGATTACCGCGCGCGAGGACCGCGGCTGATTTTGTTGGAACGTTGGGTTTTTTGTATTTTTACGAGGAGTTATATCGGAGCTCGACTCGTTCCTTTGCACGACGCGACGTCAACGGACGAATTGGTCTACCCTCAAGGTAGCCAAGGAAAAATAAAAGGATGTGTTGGGGATAGGTGTTGCGTGCGAAAAGTTGCGTTTATAAAAATGTATGTGTTATATCGAATATTACTAAACACATATACTTATTTTAGACATCAAGACTCGCTTGATGTCTAAAATAAGTTTTACTTATTATGTTGATTTGAAAAGCCATATTATATTAGCATGCTATATTATGAAGAAATTTTTATTTTCTTGTTATTTTGTATTTTGTGTATACTATTTTTTTAATATTTAGACCTGATGGTTAAACGAACTAACCCCTGCCTATATATCCGTCACTTGTGATGCATTACGTCACAAGTGACGGATTGCACTGCGACCGTCACCTTGAGACGTACAGTTGTTATATACGTATAAAGTTTCATGTGCCTGTAATTTTACTGGATTTCAAGGAATGCTGTCGGAACACACTGTCAGATGCTTGGCGATAGATTTTCTACTTGAGGGGCATTCGCAAAATGACCTTCTACCATTCGGCGCTCTAGCCGGCGCGGCGTTGGGGATCGAACAATGGACCAGGGTCGCTACTACAATTCAACGAAGTTTTGTTTTTCGTGTTACGAGTGACACTTTAGACGACGAAAATCTATGGTCGGATAGCATCATTCATCACAAATCGTGCCCTCTATAGGGAATCTCCCATACTACACTGAGAACGCTGATATGCCTCATTAAAATTTTAAATCTTAACTGAGAGAAATTAAAGAACATTTTCACATGGTAAGAGTGAGTCCTATGTAGTTATGGATCAGCGAGAGGTGTCGCTACTGTTCTAGAAGTTAAAGATACTCGTATTTAAAATTTCCGTTAATTTCTTTGGTATTTATATCCTCATTAGTATTTGTGTTCTTTCTGTATATTTTGAACTCGACTTTGACTGCTTACCTATGAAGAAATTATAATTTCATATTTTGAAAATGCACAAACCATACGAATCCGTTTTAAAAAATATGTTATTCAGGGGTGCGTTTAGGCGAGTAGAATAAATTTTCACCAGACGAAAATTTCGCCGATGCGGTCCCCCTAAACGGTGTCATAGCCGTACGTCAATTATTGTTGTCAAATTTAATTGACATTCGGCAACGAAGTTTTTATAATAATTTTAAATCTTGAAAAATTTATAAAAATTCCTGGATACAATACAATTAAATATAATATACATTTTTATTATTCTCTAATCCCGCGATAAAGGAACCTACAGGAAAACACAGACATATGTTCACAACTTGTCTTGTTATATAGGATGTCTTCCCGCCCTTCCGTAATCTTATTATTATTTCTTTGTTAATGGCTTCTGCGGTTTAATGATACCACAATTCTGCCAATGTCCGTTCATGCTAGTTTCATAACTCAAGTGGAATTATTATTTTAATTTAGAATGTGATAGGTATTTAGAAACAAGAAACGACCAGACTTTCGAAGACCATGATGATTTATCTAAAACAAAGGAATTACACAACTACAACTAAAATAATCTGTAAAGTACTTATTATTGACATTAACCTACTATGTTACAGTTTATACAGCTTTAAATATACATATAACAAACAATATTTACAGTTTCATTTTGTTAATATTTACAAATTTACACAATACATGATTGATTAATGGGGAAAACATAAGAGAAGGAAGACATTTAAATTATGTTGGACGCGAGACTTCAGGAGGGAGTATATCATACAGTGAAAAGCAACGATTTGGACATTCAAAGAAAATGTGGTCCATGTTTCCTTCGTCGAGACCACACTCACACAATGAGTGGTCCCTAATCCTAATTTTCATTAAGTGAACTGGAGTACAGGCATGACCCAATCTCAGACGGCATAATGTTGATGTGGTTACTTTATTGCCTTTGCAAAATTTTAAAAACCAGGGACTTTTTGGAATGGTGGCTTGGATATCTCCATAATGTCTACCTTTGTACTTAATGGAATTTTCCCAATATTTAGACCAAGATTCAAACAGCTGCAATTTTGGTAGAAGACACAAGTCATGGTAGTATGTTTTGAAGTGCTCAAGGGAACCTATTTGTGAATAATAATTTACAATATCTAAGTAGGTTTGCTTACATTTGATTGAGACTTCATAATAAATGAATAGGGAATTCCATGAATACCAGGAGATGAGTCAGTCAGTCCGTCTAGTGCAAGGGATAATTCTTGGAAAGTAAATGGACAGTCAATACAATTATGAGAAGGAAGAGGTGATGGGGCCAAAGGAATAAGATCAGCAGAGGGGACTGAAGGAGGAGCCAACTTATCCGAAAAGGCCTCTAGCCATGATAAAGGGTCATTTGAAGAAACAACTAGGGTGTTAAAGGAACCTCTGAAACGTTTATTTGTTTCCATACTAGTGAGGAAGGAGTTCTCGGGGATAAGCCTTCGCAATAAGATACCCAGCCACATTTTTTCCTTTTGCTAACCAATTTTTTATATTTGGCTGCTGCTGCCTGGTACTTTAAAATGTTTACTTCAGTCATAGAAGAATTATAATTTAGTTCTGTTTCTTTTCTTCCTAAAACAGCTTTAGTACATTCAGAATCCTACCATGGGGTGGAGACTGCAAAATCTTTTGGTGGTTTCTTCAAAGGAATATGAAGGGAGGCTGAAGATATTATCATATCTATAAAAAGGTTATATGAAATTAGTGGATCAATACCAAATGGATAAACAGATGAGGATTCTCATTTAAGGTCAAGAGCTGATGAGTATGAAAGCATAAAGTTAAATCAACTGCACTTTTTGGATTTTGATATGGATAAACTCTGCGAGTAGGAGAACCGTTGTTAATTACGCAGAGATTGATTTCATCAAAAACATCAACAAGAGATTGTGCATAGGTGGATGAGTAGTGAGAACCCCACATAGTGTGATGGCCATTAAAATCACCCATAACTACCATTGGAGAAGAAACAATAATCTTTGGTATTATGATTGAAGTGACATGACATATAGCTTAAATCTGACAGCCGACGAAAATTTAGCGACCTCAAAAGGTCGCTAAAATTTAATCTACTTAGCGAAGATTTAACCAAGTGGACGCGCCTAAACGGGGCATATAAAATTTTAGCCTGAGCAAATGTTCGCCTCGAGGAGGCCGTAAACGGGGTGTTTGAAGTTTATTGAGTTTAAATCTTATCCTGGCTAAGTCGCCTAAACGCACCCCAGAATCTACACAGGCAAATGCTTGCTAGTCTATGCTACGAACGAAGTTAAACAAAAGTGAACCAATACTTTTTTTGCGGATACCTTTCTTTCGGACCCGAAGTTCGAAAATTCGACGAATTAGAGTAGGGGCTCTGCGCACGGTAGTCGCAGAGCCCCCTACCGTTGGTGTTGTATAATGTCCCTTCTAGATATACATGTATATATCCTCTTGATATATTTTTTAATGTTTTATTAAAATATTTTTCAAATATTTGTTATTATTCAATATGGATTTCCGGAAAGTAACGCCTGATTCTATTTAGTATCATCAACTATAAGATAAGCTTATTAGAAATACTGTCTTGGCAGGAAGAATGTCTCTAGAGATACGGAGAGAGCTTCTTCATAGGTAGGTACTGATCAACAGCTTCGCTCCAGGTGTGAGTGGCATACACAAGTAGGTCCCCAGTTGATCAGTTACGGCGAAACCTGTACTGTCGTGAGGTTCACTGAGGATATCATTTGCTTCTAGGTAAGGTATGCTAGGAGCGTATTGTTCTAATAACGTTTCATAATTTACCGAAAAATGGAACCGACTTCAACACTCAAAAGTGTGAAATAACTTGTTGAAGTCGGTTCCATGATAGTTCAAAAGTACGTATTATCACAATATTGTGCGCATGGTACCGACTTAAACAAGTTATTTCACACTTGAGTGTTGCAGTCGGTACCATTTTTAGGTTACATTTTTTGGATCACTCTTTTTAGTGATCCTTGCTACTTAAGGGATCGATTGACAATCATTGTCAACGACTATATCAAGATAGATTTTTCAGTTATTGGAGTGTAACTCAAAAACGGCTCGACCGATTTTCATGAAATTTAAATGGGACCACAAGACAAGCATCGTCATGAAAAAAGAATTATCAAAATCGGTTCACCCAGTCAAAAGTTCTGAGGTAACAAACATAAAAAAACAGACGAATTGAGAACCTCCTTTATTTGTCTGTTAAGTCGGTTAAAAATATTGACGTTGATATAGGTCTGTAATTGGCAAGGTCGGCTGCCAATCTTGGTTTCGGCAAATTTCCCGTCTCTAGAGAAAAACTTGAAAGGCGAAATATAGTCCTTGAGAGCCAGTAACTCTAGGTTAGTCTGAACAACATCCTCGACCACATCATCACTTACCATCAGGTGAGATAGTGGTCAAAGGCTAACCTATCAGGCATAAAAAAAAAAAAAAAAAAAAGTAGTAACGAAGTATAACCTGTACAAGTTTTTTTTATGGATGACACATAGCTTTTTAATGGATCTTGTTGATTATTTTATTGTTGGGTGGAATAAACCTTGAAGTTGATCCCCTTTAAATTTCATGAATTAATGTCAGTTACACTAAATTATCTAAAAGAAATTAATAGTTTCAGGCGTTACTTTGCGGAAATCCATATTTAATAATAACAAATATTTTTAAAAGTATCTTAACAAAACATTAAATAATATTTAAACAAAACACTTTAAAATGTATAAAAATATAAACCTAGTGACAATTCCGCCTCGATCGTGCGCTCGGTGAGTCAAGACCTCCTGAAGATGCTTCGTTCAGAAGCGAAACTAGTCGGATATTCTTCCGGTTAGGTTGCGTTGTGTTTGTGACGTCACGTAGATAACAGGAAAATTAGGCGGAATTGTCACTAGATATATATTTTTATAATTTTTTAAGTGTTATATTTAAATATTACTTAATGTTTTTTTTAAGATACTTTTAAAAATATTTGTTATTATTACATATCTAAAAGAAAGTTATTGCCAATAAGCCTCGGATTTTTATCAGCGCCAATGTTGCAGCTGTTCTCGAGCCCTGACGACGGTATGACTGGTTCCGTGGAAGTTAGGGCGGCCCTTAGGGTGGGACGCTACATGCGTTGACACTTTAGCGCCGTTACATCTTTCTGAAACAAACGTGAGTACTACCGCACTGAAACTCAAGCGCAAGTATGGTAACCTCAATAATGGTTACATATTTGAGCCGTTTGGTGTAGATATACTATTGGGTCGCGGTGACAATTGGTGATACATTTGTCCCAATTTTCCCATTTGATCAAAACGATCTATGTCACTTTCATCATCTCTACCATACAATAAATTTCCCACCTCATCATATAAAGCCAAATAGAATACTACTTAGTTAACCCGACCAGCTATATTTTGGTTGATTATTGATTTTAAAAAAACATATAAATTATTCACATTATTAGGGTTCCGTACCCAAAGGGTAAAAACGGGCCCCTTTTACTGAGACTTCGCTGTCCCTAACTGTCCTCGCTGTCACCAGGCTGTATCTCAAGAACGGTGATAGCTAGACAGTTAAAATATTCACAGATGATGTATTTCTGTTGCCGCTATAACAACAAATACAAAAAGTTGGCCAAGTGCGAGTCGGACTCGCGCACGTTAAAACAAAAAAGGTAAAAATATGAAGTCTAATGTTGTATAGCTAATGGTACGGAGCCTTTCGTGCGCGAGTCCGACTTACACTTGGCAGATTTTGTATTATCCATTAGAAGTGATTTAATTATAACTTATTTATACTATCAAGTCCAGTCCATACATTAATTATATTAGAAAACTTTTCAATTTTAACTAATAATTTCAACTACTGCCTCTTCTTTTTCCAGCCATACTCTGTGATCCTTATTTTTATCGGCAGGAAAGCTCTTTTTTTCTTGGCAAGTTTTGCAAGTCCATTCAATAGTTTTTGATTTGTTTTTACTTTTAATTTTCATCTTGGCTGTGACATTGTTGATTAAAATGCACCGACATTTCTTGCATATTTGCCGTTTTATGTCTGGATGTCTGTAAAAGAAACAAACTCATGTTCAGTGTATGTACTTAAATTGTAACGTAATGGGACCATAGTGAACAAACTACGTTAAAGATCCTAGAAAGTGCTTCCAATTGAAGCCAAAAAATATTTTTTGATCATGATAATGACTCACAGTATGTTGTTACAAGCGTCAATTTACACCGAACTGGCGGCAGCAGTTTTACTATCAAACCATTGTCGACTTTATCTCTATTTCTATAATGCATAGTATAGGATGAAGGAATTGATTGTAATGTGCTGCGGACGACTAATTCACGCGCGTCTTTCAAGCAATACTACACATTGTAACGATACAGAAAAAGTCGAAAATGGCTTAACAGTTCACTAACTCAACAGTACACTACGGGCCGCTGCGCTGCCAGCCGCTGCCTCTTCAGTGTAGATTGAGCCTAATCGTACATTTTGGTCATACCATACAAAAGTATGTGTCAATCCATAGTCAATTCTGAATGGCTTCATTTGCTTAACCTTCCAGCAGTGGTACAGTCTCTGAGACCGCAGAAAACTTCGAATTGAAGCGCTCGTAGCGAAGTTTGCTTAGCCATTCCGAATCGATCAGCAAAGTTAAGCAACGTCCGCCTCGGTCACGAGTTGGATGGGTGATAGATGGTGACATTACTACTGAGCGCTTCCGTGCTTCGGAGGGCACGTTAAGCCGTCGGTCCCGGTTGTTGTCTTAGGATGGCAGTCGTTACAGCATGGTGGTAGGGCACTTTGCGAATGCCCGCCTGGCTAGCTACCACCCTCATGTTGAAAATCTGTCGCCAAGCACCTAACGGTGTGTTCCGGCAGCTGTCCTTGAGAGCCAGTAATTCTAGGTTAGCCTGAACAACATCTTCGACCACATCATCACTTACCATCAGGTGAGATAGTGGTCAAAGGCCAACCTATCAGGCAAAAAAAAAAAAAAAAAAAAAAAACTTTCTTTATACATATAATTTTCTGCTCTTCAGTTATATCTTTGAGTGGGTGAGGTTACTATCCTTCAGTCGCCCTATGACATTTTTTTTTTTTTTTGCCTGGGTGAATTTTTCATGTTATTAGTATCTTAATAGCTAATAACTTAGAAAATTATATAATTTTATATAAAATGTCATTTTAATTGCATTGTTTCTACTTTCTTGTAAACAATATCTACCAAAGAGCTTTAATGCTAGAGGCAGCGGAAACTGAGGATAATATGTTGGATGAAGGGGACAACCCATTCAATACTTGGCGGCACAGGAAGGTTTGGACTTTTTTTATTTTGTATTCCTTTATTATGTTATATGATGGGTAGGAATATTTGGTTATATTAATTGTAATAAGAAAGTACAATAAAGTGTTATCTATCTATTTTATTAGAATTGAGATTTTACATAATTATATAGGTACCTACCTCAATTCGCAATGAAAATTGTCATAAAGTTTTTTTTTTTTGTAAATTTAGATTTTCTATAAAGTTAAATTATAAATTTTCGGTCTCTACAACATTATTACCTAAAACTGAGTAGTGTCGGCCAAGGAAGCCAGTAAATGGTAAGTCACATCACAGATCAGAGAGACACCAACCAAAGCATTTATATACCTTATATGCTATATACACTAAAATTATACATGTACTTACATTTTTGAAACGCTTTTTTTAGCAACATTAATAGCTAGATTTCCATAGTACGAAGATAGAGCAGGATTCATGCCAGCCATGTATTTACTAATCTGAAAAAAATGTACTTCATTGTGTAAGTATTTTATTGTTTCTGGTTTAATTTATAAAACATCGATTTAAGAGGGGTGGGGGTGGACGGGTAGACCCCTCAATGAAGGGGAAATTGCGCCCCCACCCCTTTCTGAAATATGATTTCTAACCTTACCATAATACATGAAAGTCTCTAACCTAAATTTTAAAAAATGACAACTCAACTCATAACATAATTTCTAACATATTAGAACATTACTGAACATGAGATAAAGTAAACTATGAACAGAAATAAAATAAAAGCTTTTTAAAATAAACATTTATTATGTATCATTTTCTAATTTATATACATAAGCTTTGACCTTAAACAACTCGATAAATATATCTTTATTGTTTATTTTTATTTTTCTTCTCCAATTAAATTCTATCAACCAATCTGCTAAATCTCCTTTAAACATGTCTCTGTTAAACATTCTTTTCATATTCCTCCATTGACTTTCAATTCTTTGTGTGTGTGTGTGTCCCATCAGGTGCCACAAATTTATCATCATTTTTTCATCACTGTGATTTACTTTTTTATGTATGTAACCATGTTGAGAAAGACAGTCATATACTCTCCAAAAACAAGTGTGTATTTCGGTGCCTTTCTCAACATGGTTTTCAATAAGTGGCACCAAAACTTCTGCTGATCTTATCGGGACACACTTCTAAACAGAGGTCAATACTTTTATCTTCTACCATTCCCAACACCTAGTGGCCTTCAATGTGTCGCCCACTGTTATATTTTCTTCAATTTGGATTATTTTTCCGGGTCCACCAATTTTATTTATTTGAATATTTTGTTCCAATTCATATAACTATCGTCTCTCTACAATATCAAAACCAATCAGCAATAGTAGCCAGAGACAAAACATTTTGGTAGTCTCTGGAAGCCTCTAACTGCACTTGATCATAGGTTTATTTCTCGCAGAACATATACATCAGCTGAAATATTATGCTAATCTTCAGCGGTGCATTTTGAAACCAAGTTCCTTTGGCTGTAGAGACTCTCTTGTTTCAGAATTTGCTTTTTCAGCACTGAAAAACTCCCAATTACCTGCAGAAGTTATCAACAACATAGGTGATTATGATAATTCATTATTTTTATTGAGTTGTGTTCAAGTTATATTCTTCAGAAAACTGAAGACACTGAACCGCTGTGCCGAGATTTTGAAATATTTATTAAAAAGTTCCAACAGGGTCTGTAACAATAAAAAGTGTATTACAATAGCTCTAACTTTATTTTGGTGTTATAGTGGTTTAGCAATGGTGAAAAATTTTACTTTTTCTTGATTAAATTTTACTCTTTTATGGGCTCTCGCTATATATCACCCCTGAGTGCCTCTCCACCCGCTGAACCTTCGCTCCACTTGGCTTTGTGTATCTCCGTAGTGAGCTTCTGGCTCCACATTTTTTACATATATACACTAGGGGTAGGGACCACAAGACCAGGTGGAATTGTTGTGCTCTGTGTCTGATCTGTAACTCACTTTGAAGTTAACCCAATCCACTACACTAATAACCTAGGCTTTAGCAAGCAATTAGAAGTAAGTACTTACATTATTTACCAACTTGACTAATATATTTCACTTATTTCTTTAACAGTTAAAAATAAAATAGATATCTTTTTATACTAACCGTATCTCGTTGGCATGAGGAGACCGTCTCTCACGAGAGGGTCCAGAATTTCGGACCAGCTGAGCAGCACCATCGTCTTCGTCGTCGTCTACAATATTTACGTGCAGGCTTGCCTAAATATAACCTACTTATAAAAAAAACGAACCGCCCACTCGATGTTTTATAATCTAAACAAAAGCCATTTTATTTTCGCTCCGTTCAGTTATTTTTTCTAGCTTTAATTTTTTCAACTACTGCCGCTGCTTCGAATTATTAATTATTCGAAACAACAGAAACATCTAAGAATGTTTTCAACATAATTAAAGTAGGTACTTGAAAGCAAATTATTGTACAGAATAAAAAATACTTACCTATATAATATAGTGTCAGAGGGCTCACTAATAATATTCAATATATATTTATAAAATAGGTTATGAGTTATGAGTAACTACGTACCTGGTATAAATAATTTATCCGTTGTAATGAATCATTACCCTGAACTTTTTTCATTGCAGTATAGTAATAGTTGAGTCAGTTAAAAAAACATTACAGTTCAATTTATTATATTTCTCAACAAACAACAGCTGAAAATCTAACAACCAAACACAACACAAAATAAACAAAACACTTTTTTTATTTGACTTCGTATGATTTGTACATTAGCAATGGAATGTGATGGAATGTTGCAACTGTAACACCTTCAACTCTTCAACTCAGCCTTAATATAAGAGCTATATATCGTAAACGGTAATATTGAATGCAATATAAATTTTAAGAACCTAAAATAATGTTATTTTATTCCTTATATAAGTCCTTGTTTTTTATTTTTGCTCGCCCATAAAGATAACACAATATTGTATTGTCTGAATTTCAGGGCAGTGAATTCAGCCATGGGCTTTAAATACGAATTTAAACTGCTGTAAACACTATCGAATGCGCTTGATTTTTTTTTCATTTATATTGTGTTTAGAAATCCTTGGGTGAATTTAAGTTACCCAAGTGCTGTCCGGAAATCCACTTCGCTTAATTTTACATTCATCGTTCGAATAACAAGTAAAACTTCACTTAGCAGTTCAATGTGTTCCCGATGCAATTCAGGGAGAAGATTTTCACCTGTCAGTTGTCTTTTGATAGTCCATAAAATGCATTTTTTTATTCCTTGCACAAAAATAACATATAATGAAGAATAATTGTTTTAATTAATAATTTGGTTAATCATAATTCAATATCCATATTTCAGTGATTCATTTTTTAGTGATTGAAAAATATATAAAAGATCGTTATTTATAATATTTAAATGACTTTATACTCGTGAGTTACTCGATGCTCGTTCGGAAACGACAAGTTAACGTATTACCTTGACGAGTGTAATCAATAAAAGAAATCACTCGTTTCTGATTTCCCGAACGCAACTATCAACTATATTTTGACCAGTGCTATTTGGCAATTGGTAAAATAAAAAATATTTCTTATAATTGAATAATTCTATTTTGGTACTCATACCGAATATTGTATTAGGCATATACCTATCTACATAAACGACATACCTAGCTGTAGCAGACTTTCATATATAAATAAAGAGACGAGAAACTTGCCCTTTAGATCACCCTTTCATAAATTCTGAATTTCTGAAGATGATGCCAAGAAACCGAGTCGTCCTTTCCAAGATACGAATGAAAAGTCGACACTGCCTCAAATGCTTCTCATCACAATCTAGTGTCGGAGAAATTGATATTCCATTTTCTAATGGGTAAGTTTTGAGGTTAAATTACAGGTTAGGATTTTCTGAAATCGTTTGTAAATATGAACCTTACTACAAAACAGCAATTCAGGGTCGGCAAGATTTGGTAACTTTAGTCTGTGCTGATTAATTTGTCAATAATTAAGATAATGGGAAAGGTAGAATAAGGTTTTATCTCAATTTAATTACAGGAAATCTCTAAAGTTATCTACGGGTCGATATGCACGTTTCGCTGATGGTGCATGCGTGGCATCTCTTGGGGACACCAGTGTACTCTCAACAGTTGTGTCCAAAGCCAAGCAGAGCACAAGCTCCTTCCTACCATTGGTGGTAGATTACAGACAGAAGGCAGCAGCCGCTGGCAGGATACCTACAAATTTTTTGAGGAGAGAATTGGGTATGTTTTTGTATTCATATGATACAACATCATCATTAATTCACATTTTAATAATTGTAAACTGTGTTGTTATAGGCTGCTAGACTACGAAAACAAAAGTTGCAATTGATTATCCTAGATGCTATTTTTCCCCATCATTCAATCGTCATAGTATGCGACTGTATTCAATGATTATGTCCAATACCCTGAGCATTTTAACATCAATAAAACAATTTGTAATACAAGCATTTCTTGCCTTGGCACCTTATCAACATTACCTTGCCTCACTCCAAGTTTGCTGGACATAGGCAATGCTGTTATGGTGTTGATTAGTTTGTATGTTAATATATTTATGATGATTTCTGTGCAAAGAATACTAAATGCTCAAGTTAATCCATGTTGTTACAGTCAATGTATGCCTACCAAAAAAGTACCTTCTTAACTTAATTTATTAACTTGCAGGTCCAACAGAAAGAGAGATCCTAACCTCTCGTCTTATAGACCGTTCCCTTCGGCCACTTTTCCCATCCAACTACTTCTATGACACACAAATAGTGTGCAACATGCTTGCAGTGGATGCTACGAATCCTCCGGAAACAATAGCAGTTAATGCTGCTAGTGCTGCCTTGGCTCTGTCCGATGTGCCTTGGAGTGGACCTGTAGGTGCAGTCAGGTACAATGTTACTTTTAACCACAAAATTATAATGTTTTTATGTGATTGTGACGGAACAAGCTCAAGGCCCAACTGATGTTAAGTGATATCCTCTGCCAATGCATTTCGAAATGAACTGCACTGCACCCGTCACCCTGAGACTACAACTGACTGAGAGATTAAGTCTCATCTGCCTGTAAGTTTTGAAGCTCTCAAGTACTGCCGCTGGAATGCACTGTTAGGGGCTTGGTGACAGATTTTCGACATGAGGCCGGTAGCTAGGCAAGCAAACATTTTCACAATGCTCTTCCACCATGCCGTATAGCTCAGGCTGGCAGTGGGGATCGAACTGTGCACCTGCAGCACAGTATTCCATAGGCATAATTGCTTCCAACATATAGGACATAATCTAACTTCAGGTCAGGAAGTAAACTTATTTAAATCCAAATCAATTAGTAATTTCTTTGTGACTAATTGTTAGGTTATATCCTACCAGCCATAATAAATCATATGCAGGGGTCGAAAATTGTCAGTACAGTCAGTAAAAGTCAGTTTTTCCTGAACATGGTCAAGTCAGTATTTTGGAAGAATTCGAAGAGGGTTTTAGAACAGTGGCTGGCAATAGTTGAATATTTTACACAACGTTTACCGAAGTCTAAAACGTCGCCGACATCTATGGCCTACAAGAATATCCTTAGCTTCCCGAAGAGCACTACAGAGAAATTAAAAATAGTGTCCACGGCACATAGTGTAAGGACATTCATGAAGTTCACTGGATTTTTCCAACGTGATGAACCTTTTGTGGGAAGAGTTGACTAGGCTGATTAAAGTTCTGCTTCATCGCATATGTGTGACGAAAGCGCTAATTACCATAGAGGCAGCATTTTGATCAGTGTTTTTTGCCTTATTGTGGAAAAAATTGTTTTAGAAAATCCCGTACCAGATGAGCTCGAATGCATTGACAAAGCTGATCGCATAACCTTTTTGTCTAAATACCTTTTTGCTATGGGGATGGTGGAGGCCAAACAGAAAATAAAATGTTCTTTTACTTTATTTACAACCCGTAAGAGTTGTTTAAGCTTCATAAAGTTGACTTTTGCATGCGAAGTCTCAAGTCATCTTTTGCGAGTATTCATCTGTCATAAACCCCCTTATTATACATTTCAGAGACTAAAGTTAAGACAGTAAAAGGTCATAAATTGGGATGGATGGCGGATAGAGAATGTAGTCTTAGTGATAGGGTCTCAACCAATCAAATTATTCTATTGATTTCCAGACTGGGTCTAATTGACAATGAATTAATCGTCAACCCGACCCGCAAAGACTTGCAGACCTCCACCCTCAATCTTGTAGTGGCTGCAACAAAGGCCAATCTGGTTGTTATGATGGAAGGCAGTGCCCAGGACATTCTGCAGCAAGACCTGCTCAAGGCCATCAAATTAGGTATGAATGTAAGTCAAATTTAATTATGTATTATTTGTATGTTAATTTTATTTCACAAGCAATGCAGTAAGCATTTCTGTTTTCAAATTATTGAAGAACTTAGAAAATTTGTTAAAACAAAAAACTTTTTTTGTACTTATAAATAATTTTGTCAATTGTATATGTGAGATTTGAACAAATATTTGCCATCAGTAAATCTAATGTATAATTAATTACATTCAAATACATAATAGAGTTGTTCATACACAATAGTGAAACTTTGTCTACAATTATTAGCAATACACATCTATTCCATTATCATGATTGTAGCATCTACAATTACAAAACTTAACATCACGCTATGTTAAGCAGCTTGTTAAATGCTTCTAAACATTCTAGGAACAAAAGAAGCTCAACACATAGTGAAAGGCATTGAAGGCTTACAGAAAAAGCATGGCAAGAGGAAACGGGTGTATGAAACTCAGCCACCACTTAGCGAGGGGATTGTTGACTCCATCAAGACTTTATCAACTATGAAAATTAGAGAAATACTCAGGTATCTACATGAATGGATAATATAATAAGTAATTTATATGTAGAAAATATGTCGCCAAGCACCTAACGGTGTGTTCCGGCAGCTGTCCTTGAGAGCCAGTAATTCTCTAGGTTAGCTTGAACAACATCTTCGACCAAATCATCACTTACCATCAGGAGAGATAGTGGCCAAAGGCTAACCTATCATGCATAAAAAAAATAATATCTACTAGCTAACTTCAAGCAAAGTAGCAAGTTGCCTGCCTGTTAAACTACTGAAATACCAAGTATACAATTACTTTTCTAACACTAGCTTATCAGCTCGGCTAGTACTAACCTACTATCATACTTGTGGTAGGTGATGATGTGGTCAAAGGAAAATGAGGCTAGGCTAAATCTCTTTTTCAGATAATGAACGCACAGTATAGTACCAAGTAGGGTGCAAATGGTGACACTACATCTGTAATAGACAGGAGTGACTGCTTATCATCAGACAAGTGACTTATTCTCTCATCACTACATAACATTAAAAAAAATAAGCTACCTATTCACAATTAAAGGAAACATTATAGAATGGGGATATCCTGTCGCTGTAACTAGTAATTGTAAAACAGTATCATGAAAGTGTTTATTATTTTTCACAGTGATCACACTCATGATAAACTCTCCCGAGATAATGCAGTATCAGAGCTCAGACAAACGGTCCTTAACCAACTGCGAGACAGTGATGCTGATGTAACACAGCTGCAAGATGCATTCAATGCAAACCTGAAGCAGATCTTCAGGGATATGATATTTGAGACGGACACTCGGTGTGATGGAAGGCACTTGGATGATCTCAGGAATATTAGCTGTCAGGTCAGTCCACAGAAATAGGAAGTGTTCATAGATCCTTACATAGTGACTGTAACATGACCATACAATGGGCTTGAGCTCCACAACATGGTAGTAGGGTATTTTGCATAAATGTCTGGCTAGCTACCATTTTGACTGAAGTTGAAATGACAGCTGCCAGTATAAACCAATCAAGCAGTAAATGTCAACAGATTTACTACTTGATTGTTTCTATAAAAAAATCGGCCATCAAGTACATAATGGTGTGCTCAGTCAGTGTGGCAGCCGACCTTGACAGCTCATTCTATGTCTACTTGCTTCTTTATTCGACCATATCATCATTTATCAACAGAATAACAGTAAAATTTGTAAAAAAAAAACTTGGTTATGACAGATCCTCCAGATGACACCAAAATAATCTGGTCTGTAAAGTAATTCCAAAACATTTTGTCTGCGAGAGATGATTCGAATTTTTCTTTAATGTTTAACTCCGAATAGTCTTTCTTCTCCGAAAGTTAAAGTGCTACATCCTCTTTTACATCATCCATCAGGCGAAATAATGGTCATATGCTAACCAATCTAATTCTAGGTTAGCCTGAACAACATCTTCGACCACATCATCACTTACCATCAGGTGAGATAGTGGTCAAAGGCTAACCTATCAGGCACGGCCGTTTGTTGTACGTGTATACGTCTTAAAATGGCGGGCTCCACCATCCGCCGCGCGGGATGTGTTACAGTACTTACTTAGCGTAATCAATTCTTTGATTTTGAGCTATGCACTGGTTTGATTGAAATTTGGATGGAGATGATAGATTTGTAGCTGCAACACTAAACTGTATCCCCCGATTTTGGTATCATTCGTTTTTTAACCAACTTCCAAAAAAGGAGGAGGTTTTCTATTTGTTTCAATATTTACCTATCTTGATGATATCGTCGCACATACGGGTATTTGATACAAAAAACTGGCCAAAACCTTTTTTTGGTAATTTTGGGTCAATTGTGCCTCCTAATTATTTTTCATATTAATTTTAGTATAACCCAATCATTTCTATACCCTTTTCTCCAAAGGGACTTACGTGTGAAATAAAATCGAAATAAAATAAAACATTATTTTCTATTTCAAGCATTATGGTGATTTATTTGTACAATAACTAATAAAAAAAGCATTTAAAAATACACAATGATTTAAAAATAACGCTTACTTTTTACATAACCTTACAAAATACATAAATGAAAAGCTATGTACAAACTGTAATTTACATCGAAATAAAAGTTAAATATACATTTTCTTGTAATATTTACAGAGAAACTTATACAGCTAATATTCGTCAGACTCGCTATCGCTATCTGCTTGATCAGTACTAGTGCCCGGGTCAGCATTATCAGTGTCAGTGTCCGCGGGACACTCGTATTCAACTTTAAGAAATTGTAGAATTTCTTGCGATAGTGGTTTCCTGTTCCTTTTGAATTGCATTCTGCTGCTGCTACTAAGAAAGACATCAGAGGTCAGAAGAAGGCGGTTCATGACATCTTGGAGGCAATTCTTTCGCGAAAACTTTCTTGCAAAGTTTTGCCTGTATAGGCGGAAATGTTTATTCCGCGACTCAGCTGCCTCCTCTGATAATTGTCCAATCGGCAAAAGAGCATGTTTGATTACCAAAGCCCCATGACACAAAACTTTATGCAAAGTTGGCGTCATGGGGTGCCAGTTGTATAACTGCACATATAGTTCGGCTGTTGACTTCAGAAACACCGAAAATTTTTCCGTGTCAATAGAGAACCCACTCGAAATAACTTCTAGAATCAACTTGAGGTTCTTAAGGAAGTTTATATCAATCCCTGTTATTGAGGCAGTTGTTACAGGATCGGCAAAGAATCTCCTAGAAGTATTTCCATCGTTAGTATTTCCAAAGCCAGCTTTCGGCACGTCTACAAGCAAGCCCATTTGCTCTCGAAAGGCCTCTTGAATCTCTTTCTTTTTATCTGCCGAAAGCTGCTTTTCCTCCTTGTTAAGCCTCCATTTTTTGATAGGTAGTTTGTAGGCTATATGGAGACATGTTTCGAGAAATCTAATCCGAGCGTGCAATATTGATAGTCCAAATTTGAGCGAGTTCGAATCTATCAAACTTTCGTCGGTTTTAAGATTGTTGAAATCTTTGCTGGTCTGCTTGCATATGTAGCACTTCATTGTTGACGTGGTATTAGTTGCGGCATTGCACACTTTACCATCTACCATTGTAAGCACAAGTGTGTGCGACACCTTTATGACTTTATTGTCAGCCTCAACTTCAGTGGGGTTTATGTTTTGTGCCTGGTTTTCAATGTGTGCTATTTCGGATCGAGTCACTTCATTATTTTCATGCACAAACTGAATCCTTATAGGACGGCAAAATCGGCAAGATGAAGGAGCTGGATTCTGCCACCAAATCTTCAGTTGGCCATTCACATTACTTGTCAGTCGTAGGGGTACTAATGAGCTTATAAAAACATGGGCATCGGAGCCTGACTCATCTTGGAATTTTTGTTTAAATTCTTGTGCTTTCGAGCCATCACATCCCCATTTGCAAATGAGTTCCATATTCTGCCCTTCAATTTCTGTTGCTGTCATTAACACTTTCTGGAGGTACAGGCAAAGGCGTTGAGTGGTGTGGTCAAGAAGATCTTGTAAAGTAATTTCTGCTATCGATTCGGCGACAATAGATTTAGGATAGCACTCCGTTTTCGCTCTCTGTAGGAGAGAATAACAGGGGTATATGTCCTCCTGCCCATCTCTTATCACATTATATTGTTTGCGCGTTAGGTCGGCTTCCACGTATTTAATCAGTGCTTGTGTTATCGTTAACTTGCCGCTTTTTGAACTTTTGTCGGCTGAACTTATGATTTTGCGGAATCTAGTGGCTCGTCTCGGAGTCGCTGAAGCCTGTTTTATTATTTGAGACAAATCATTGTTGCCTGCGGCTCGTTCACTCATCACAGCAGCATACGTCAACTCTTCATGCGATATTTCTGATCTCACTTTCTCTGTTTTGCGCCTTTTGCTTCTTTCACTACATTCTTGGAATTCCTTAAGAGGTCGGCCGGGTTTATTGTGTCGCCAAACAGGTAGAGAAATTTTTTCTTTAAGCCATTGTTCATTCGTTTTTCGGAAACGACATTCTTTGTAGCTTGCTGAGGTCCATTTTAGCTTGTAATGATGTTTAAATGATTTTAAGCAATGGCGGAGTACTTTAGTTTTGTCCTCGGGGCATTTGGTCATTTCAATTAGTTTATGCTCAAGAAAGTCCAGTTTTTTATCTAAATTTTTGTAGTCGCACTGTTTTATTACGTTAAACATATCCTCTCTTGTTATTGTCATCGATGACTCATCATAAGGACCTGCCAACAAGAAAAAATCTATGTTAAAATCAAAGAAACACAAAGTGTTGTTTTTTTTTCGAAAAAAACCTATTTTTGTTCAGAGGCTATAATTCATAAGGGGCGGAAAGAGGCGGAAGGTTTTTTTCTTGATATGAAATCTAGAAGGTTCAAAGAACACGATTATGTATAAACTTTAGCTTAACTATGTTTATCTGATACTTAATTTGACGAAGGAAACCTATTTTACGTGTTTTTTTTTGCATAAAAATACTCATGACTTTATGGTACAATTAAAGAATGAAAAAGTGATCCTAACAGTAGCACAATAGATTCAAAATAAAGTACATACCTGTGCCTGAAGATTCCATGGTGGTTTTTGGGGTTTGCACTAAACACAACAGTATGATTAGTCTTAAACAGCAATTGAAATTTGCGAGCGCCGAGAAAACAAACGTGTCACTAGCACAACAGATGAGTTCCGACTGACGTTGAGGGCGCATGGAGCGCTCTAGCCCCTTCTGGGTACCGGTTTCTTAATGAATAGAGTGTCCCATTGTTAAAACATAACAAAGGATAGCTGCGCGGTTACTATTGTAAAAATGACTTTTGGCCAGTTTTTTGTATCAAATACCCGTATGTGGTCGTTGACAATGAATGACAATCGATCCCGTAAGTAGCAAGGATCACTAATATGAGTGAAAAAAAAGGTTTTTAACCAAAAAATGGAGCCGACTTCACACCCAAAAGTGTGAAATAACTTGTCGAAGTCGTTACCATGCGCACAATATTGTGATAATAGGTACTTTTAAAGTATCATGGTACCGACTTCAACAAGTTATTTCACACTTGTGGGTGTTTAAGTCGCTTCCGTTTTGTGATTAAAATTTCTTTTTTGATTTGCGACCCTATCTAAGCAATTTTAAAGACGTATTCACTCACACAAAATAATTCAGTGCAATTGAACAGGTATCATTGTATGAGCCTCTACACGGCAGTGCGCTATTCCAGCGCGGACAAACTCAAGTACTGTGCACGGTGGCCTTTGATTCCCCTGAGAGCGCGCTCAAAATGGACACGCTGACTATGCTTACCAGGTAATTATACTATTATATCTTTAAAGCAACCATACCTTTATGTTGGATTTGTTTTAGAAGACAGGGTCAAAAGTACGCTACAAATCCTGTATTAAAATGTTTACTGTCAAGTTTATATTTTACAAATTATGAAAGCGTGTTTTAAATGGAAATGTTTATTATGCCTACATGTTATGTATAATTATATATCATTAGCTTAAATCTGTAAAGCTACCCTAAATTTATCTCAGGTTTAAATACAAAACTACTGTCAAAACATTTGGGTCCTTCAACTTAATTTAGCAGCAAATTTTAAATTGCGCTCAAAATGGACATGTTTACTATGCTTACCGCGTAATTATCAAGTCATTATAATATGTCAAAATTTCAATAAAAATACTCTTCGTTCTTTTCTCCAGCGGCATCAAAGAGAAGAGTTTCTTTCTCCACTACGAGTTCCCGTCGTATGCAACGGGCGAGACGGGACGCAGCGGGCCCGCGGGGCGGCGCGAGGCGGGGCACGGGGCACTCGCCGAGCGGGGCCTGCTGCCCTGCGTGCCCCACGGGCAGTGCACCGTGCGGCTTACGGCCGAGGTGTTGGAGTCTAACGGTGAGTGGCATGAGGCTATGGGCTACTTGCCCATTGGGGCAAGTAGCCCATAGCGAGTGGGGCCTGCTGCCCTATATAAATAGTAGATATCATAAAGAATCAAAACAGAAAAAAAAACCTAACTACAAGTGACATTCATGACTCATCATAGTATTGAGTCAAAGTTGAAATTAGACTTTTTGTTCTTACTATTGAAACGAAACAATTTCTTTAGTCGATGGGAATTGATCTACGAACAAGAATTATTTTTCGCTCCTTCATTCTGCGGTTATTCTGCGATGACATGTATTTTTTTTTCTCTATTAAATAATTTGTATTACTAATAATTTATATTAATTTTTATTTTAACTCCGTTCATGGGGAGCAGATGGAAACAAGTGACCAATAACAATTAATTGTGGCTTCTTATAGGGTAGACCATAGAGATATAAAATACTATTTAGAGTGGCAGCCATGTCAGTTTCCTTAGAAAACGAGCGTAGCCAGTTCAACACATGTAAATGATACGTGACATTACATCTTTATTGTTCACTACAAACAATCCGATTCCCTGATTAGTCCCATTTTTACCCAATTGAAACGTTTAATTAGCCAATTTA
The DNA here is from genome assembly GCA_963854805.1 of Plagodis dolabraria. Lineage (NCBI taxonomy): Eukaryota > Metazoa > Arthropoda > Insecta > Lepidoptera > Geometridae > Plagodis > Plagodis dolabraria. The sequence continues at coordinate 25,822,937 of OY978459.1, forward strand.
TAACAGTTGAAAATACACCTTATCTAAAGAGTGGTAAGTTTGAATTTTTTGTGAACTTTGTCAAGCTATCTCTTTCAGTGAGAGAGACTGATATATGGTAATTAAAGTTGCCAGTTGACAATATCTGTACAGTAATTGTGCAGTCTAAGCTCAGTCAAGTATAATTTCAATTTTAAAATCGTTCCTTGGTAAAATCTGAGAAAAGATAATTGAAAAATAATTCACAAACAACTGCACGAAAATGGTTACGAGAAAATAATTATTGGGATAGCTAGTAAAATTTGATCTTATTTTATTTATTTATTGGGTACAAAAAGTGATATCCTAGCCAGTGATGTAGTAGATTTTGTCGATAAACTTTTCCTTCGACTTAAAACGATTTATAGGTGATGCGTTGATGTGCTGTGCGTTTGTGCTATATTAAGTTTTTATGCGGTTTTATATAGTTATTTCAATATGTAGTAATGACAAGCAAGTAAGCGTCTTGACTGAACCATATAGCTCACTAGTATGTCTATACCAAAAGCTTAAAAGACCGCTGAAAACAGAAGCATGTGGAAGAGCATAGTACATCGAGCGATTAGCGATTCAGACCTAGACACGACCTTCAGCAGTGAAGATGCTGAATAAGAAGAAGACGATTAAAATAAAGCTATTACTGCGAAGTACAGCTTAATTTCGATATAATATGTTACAGGCTTGCTTATTTGTAGTAAAATTATTACAAACACATGAAATTCGTGTAAAGGGTGGTATTAGAGATAGGCACAGATAGGGGTTCATAAAAATAAAAGGCGAGGTCAAGGTCTGTTATTTATGCAAAAATATATAGGCTCAATAACTTATAAGATGTTTGGCAGGATGCAATTCCATGTAATAAGGTACTATTAGTTGAGTTAGTAATTAACTACCTATCTTACTAGATTTTGTACGAAAATGGAATCATAAGGTAAACTCAAAAGATACAACATTTATAGGAACACATAGAGCACTTTAATAAACATAATACATTAGGTTCACATGGATTAATTCTGTATTATCAATATTAAAGTTACCATTCACAACGATATAATCAAATGAGCAAACTATTTAGAAAGAACAAAGCCAAAAAACTTAAACCCATACACAACACTTGAACAGCAGTTATGTTACACTAAATAAATGAATAATAGAACACTTAACTTAATCAGCAATAGGTCTCGATGCGGAAGTCACTTGTGAAGAATCAAGATAGAGATAGGCTCAGTAAGGTGAGACATTGGTTTTATAGCAATGACTGGCGCCAAGTGTCTTTCGTCTCTTCATGAAACTTCCTGCCATATTTACCACAACCAATCTGGAGTAGCTGCCACAACGTATCAGCTAATCCGAACTTGGACAGGACGGTTCGTCATTGGCTAGTCCAGAATGAACACAGATAAATCATGATTTTAGTGTGGCGGTTATTAAAAATGTCAAATATTAACAAGTTTTAGGATATTCTAGGATTACATAACGAATAACGAATAGTTAGTTTTCAGTTGTCGTAACTTATTACTTAAAATAATTTATATATCACACAATCTGAAGAAAACTATCATATTTTCAGACTCCAAAAGCTGCCTCCAATCTATTCTTCCGAACCCATTTCGATCCAAATCTAGGTTCCCAATTTAAAAAATAATATTAAATGCCCTTTTCGAATGTAGCTCTCACGGCATAAATGTTATCCTATCCTGGATTTCTAGTCACGCCGGTATAGTGGGCCACGAATCAGCTGACTCCTGTGCTACAAATGCTATTCATACAGACTCTCAAGGACATTTTCCCATCTTTTCTCGCTAGATATCTGTTCGACTTTAAAACCATCTTTAAAAAAACCTTGGAACCAGAAATGGCAAATTTAAAATTTGTGTGTGTGTATGTGTGTGAGGGTGTGTGTGTGTGTGTGTGTGTGTGTGAGGGTGTGTGATGAAACAATAGTTTAAGTTGAAATCCTAACCTTGAAAAATTGCCCGTTCTTGAAAATATTTGAATAATTTGTTAATTTAATTGATGTTAACCTAGACGTGTATTTTTACGTCCTGATAAAAGTGCTATATGCACTAAAAGCAGAGGAACAGATGGTTATTGCTTTTGTAGGTCTAACAAGAAAGCTCCAAATTATATATTGGAATGAGGTGACATTTAGTGACTAACAAATTATCGACAACATTTTGTCGATAAAAAAATCATCAATCACTATATGTCACATTGCACCGACTTTGTTCATCAGCGAAATATAAAACATTTAGGGACAATTTATTATGTTTTCCGGTGATAGGATATTCCTACTTTCTTCACATTTGTGATATCGCTATTGAATCTGCAATTTATAACAGCACAACGCGGCATAATTTACGGAGATGCATGCGGCGCGTTAACCGAGGGTCGACTGTCAGTAGCATTATAGACCGTTGACGTAAATACTCCTGTTTAGGAGTATGCTAGGCTCGCGGACCACGCCCCCTTCACCTTTCTATTGCTTTCTCTTTTCTGTGGGGTAGACGACGTGTTTCGGCTGGTGATGATGTTCGGATTTGAAGCAATGATGGCATTGCGGTAATAACTATGGACTGGCGTGCCATAGGTCCCTGATTCGATCCCCACCGCATAGTAGAAGGGCATTTTGCGATTGCTCGAGCACCTTTAAGTAGAAAAACTGTCGCCAAGCACCTAAAGGGTGTTCCGGCAGCAGTCCTTCAGAGCCAGTAAAATTAGAGGCACATGAGACTTAACAACTATGTCTCAAGGCGCAGTGCAATTTGTAACTTGTAACGAAATGCATATGTTATAGGCAGAGTTTAGGCCGGTTAACATCAGGTGGGTCTCGAGCTTGTTCCGTCACATTAAAATAAAAGTTGAATACTATGCTCGGTGTTTTTTTTTATGCGATTGTGACGGTTTTTTTTTTTGTTTTATTATCTACTATTAGGCACAGGCAGTTTTGGCACATTTGTTAAAAGTTTTTTTTTTGGCGAGTCCCACCTTATGTAAAGTGGACTAACCTAAAACAGATGCATTTCGTCACAAGTCACGAATTACACTGCGCTCGACACACCGAGAAGACAGACTGTTGTTAAGTCTCAAGTGCCTGTAATTTTACTAGCTCTCAAGGATTGCTGCCAGAACACACTGTTAGGTGCTTGGCGACAGATTTTCTACTTGAGGGTGGCCGCTAGCCCGGCGGGCATTCGTAAAATGCCTTTCGACCACGGTGAAGCTCAAGCCGTCGGTGGGGATCGAACCATAGACCTGCGGCACGGCAGGCATAGATGGCAATAGGCTCGTCCCCTATTGCGTGGTACCAAAATATGTGGCCAAACTTGATACTATTGACTCGTCTTCGTACCCATTGTAACACAAGTAGAGGCGAAACTAACCTGTATGTATGTATATATAAAGTGCAGTATGCGTTGCAGGGTCTAGTTCAATGGCGAGCGTGTGCGGCGGGTCGCTGGCGCTGCTGGACGCGGGCGTGCGGCTGTCGGCGCCGGCGGGCGGCGTGGCCATCGGGCTCGTCTCGCGGTACAACGACCACAGCAATATGGACGACTATCGGATACTCACTGATTTGTTAGTGAGTCCTACTTATTGTACCTAATACATACATTTTACACATTATTTTTATAAATTTACGAGAGGAATAATTCCCATTAGTCGGGGTATGCTTTAATACGCACGCAGAGTATGCGTTATTGGAATTTTTTTTTTTTTTTTTATGATAATAGTACTTCAGCTCGACTGACGCTTTGTTTCGCAATGTTTTCAAGATAATTAATAATTAGCAGATTTCATTTCATTAACCGACTTCAAAAAAGAAGGAGGTTCTCGATTGGACTGTTTTTTTTGTGTGTGTTACTTCATAAGTCTTTACAAGGTGTACCGATTTTGTTGATTTTTTTTTTATTTTCGGAAGAAAGAAAGTTGGGTATGGCAGAAAAGGTATGAACGTAGAATAAATGTATCGGAGATGAGAGCATTGAGAAGCATGATTGAAGTCAAACAGAGTGACAAGATAAGGAATAGTGTTATAAGGGAACGATCGAGTGAATGAGTGTGAATGAGGATGTAGTGACAAAAATCGACGAAGGTATATTAAGATGGTTTGGACATGTAGAGAGAATGAATGAAATGAGATTGACTAAACAGGTACACGTGGGACAAGTGAACGGAAGTGTTGGAAGGGGAAGACCTAGACGAACGTTCCGAAATCAAATTGAAGATGTTCTAAAAAAAGGCCAGGTCAGGAGTACCCTAAACCGACGCTTATGTATGAAAGGATTGATGACTGTAGATGAAGCGAAAGAGCGTAAGGATCGTAGTAATTGAAAATCTGTGGTCTCTGCCTCCCCTACGGGATAGAGGTGTAATTTTATGTATGTACCTGTTTTGTGTCGGTTTTTTGATATAATTAGAACATAATTTTCCAGAAAGAAGTGATATTAAGTAAGTTGGTGATAATCTAATAGTAATAATAAGTTTACTGTTAGTTGTTTTAGGTTTTCTTATCCGAACTAGAAAACGCGATGTGCAGATACTGTGTAAAAACATTCAGTGGTTAAATATCTATGATCTTTACGACAAAGCCGACTCCACAAGATCATGGGATTATTATTTACTTGTTTAACCGACTTCAAAAAAGGTATAATCTTGATGATAAAATCGTTGACAGTGAATGACAATCGATCCCGTAAGTAGCAACTAAAAAGAGTGCAAAAAAATTTTAACCATAAAATGGAACTGACTTCAATACTCAAAAGTGTGAAGTCGGTACCATGATAGTTCCAAAGTACCTATTATCACAATATTGTGCGTATAACTTATTTGACAGTTTTGAGTGTTGAACTCGGTTCAATTTCTTAGTCAAACGTTTTTATTTTCAATAAAAACTGTTTTTTTTTTCCATCAGGGTATAGAAGATTACATGGGCGACATGGACTTCAAAGTGGCCGGCACTAAGAAGGGCATAACAGCTCTTCAAGCTGATGTCAAGATACCTGGTCTCCCGCTCAAGGTCGTGATGGAGTCTGTGCAGAAAGCGTGCGATGCCAAGGCTAAGATCATCGATATTATGAACCAGTGTATTGATAAACCTAGGTGAGATTATTTTTAAGGTTTCCAAATAACCCCGTGGGGTGCTGCGCTAGAATTGCACCCTATATCTTCCTGTGGGGGGAGTAAGAAGCGACGAAGGAAAAATACCAGAAGGTGGGCAACAGCGCCTTCTGAAGATCCTGCAACCCCCAAAACGCCTGCCAAGCGGGGAGATAATAGCATATTCCTCCTAATGGCAGAAGCCTTTGTTCACCCATGGACGATATACCTGTTGATGTGTACGAGACAATGGGTCTCTCTTACTAAACATACATCTGAGCAAACTACGCTACAAACACTTCTTAATAATTAATTGGTGTGTAATTTACAGAGAAGGTCGCAAAGAGAACATGCCCGTGATAGAGGAAATGGAAGTAGAGGTGCACAAGAGAGCAAAGCTGTTAGGACTGGCCGGTGCTAACTTGAAGAAACTATATGTGGAAACAGGAGTGCAGGTGAATATATTCATTATATCAACCGGAACGTCCAACGTTGAACAAGGTCTCCCCATTGGAGAGGTTTGCCTAAATCCCCACGCTTGGCAGGCGTCTTGGAAGTCAAGGAGAGCTGCCGGAACACACCGTAAGGTACTTAGCGACAGATTTTCTATATGAGGGTGGTCACTTACCAGCCGGGCATTCACAAAATAGCCTTTCCACCATGCGGTGAAGCCCAAGCCCGCGGCGGGATCCGAACCATAGACCTGCTAAGCAGCAGTCCATAGCCAATGCCAATGATCCTTCTAACCAAATAACCTTGATAACTAAATAAATTAAATAAAAATATTAGCTAATTTATACTAAAACTAACAGAATTCAACTAGAAAGATCAGAAATTTTACTGAATGTTGTGTGCAGGCACCTAATAAGCTATTGCCTAAGCTGCTTCTGAGTAGACTAGCTAAGTCCTGATATTGTTATTTGGCTTCACTCTAATGTGTTAGTACTGTGATCGAGTGTGATGCCATTTGGCTGATGAATTTATAAACTTTATTGTAATTTTGGTAAATTGCATTTATTCGTGGATTAAAAGGTCGTAAACTGAGAGGAGAAGAACGTGGGTGCAGCAGTTTTATACAAATAAAAAGCGCCTCTCGATCTGGCTATTTACTAAAGCGGCTCTCGCGGATAAATTTGGTACTAAATAGTAGGGCCGCTTTAGTAAATACTCAAGTATTTACAAGGTGACAACTTGAGTGCTAAACATGGGTTTCGCGATGTTGCAAGTTGTGATGCATATCTATCCGTCTTTCATTCCAATATCAGCCGTTAGATGGGGGTTTTGACACATTGACCTACAAAGAACATTATATGTAACTCAACATAACTTTTTTTCTTATCGAAAGTGATCTGTGTTTATATTGAATATAGGTAAATGTTTTAAAATTGTAATAATCACATACTGTGCAATATAATGCATGTAATTTTCATGATTAATTTAAAAGGTTCATCTTATTTAAAAAAAAAAACTGTACTGGGTAGCACTTGACCACTCACCACTATCTCTGATGTTTAAGTGTTAATGATTAAGTGATGATGCGATCGATGATGGAGCGTGCTTATCCAGAAAGTATCTATTCGTATGCCACAAAACAATGTCATAATTCAATACTGCGTACAATTACCACCTCTTTGAGAAGTTTCGACACTACAATATGGAAAAGTAGGCCGGATAAAACGTTTTTTACTTATATATATCCGATAGTCCCGCCTTTGACCACTGTCTCACCTGATGGTAAGTGATAATGCGTGCGAAGATGTTGTTCAGGGAAATCTAGAATTACTGGTTCTCCAGGACAGCCGACCGAACACACCGTTAGGTGCTTGGCGACAGGTTTTCTTCTTGAGGGTGACAGCTAGTCAGGCGGGCATTCATAATGCCCTACCATAATGCCAATATCCAACTTTTAATTAATATTTTCAGGTAACTCCAATAGACGATACAAGATACAACGTGTTCGCTCCCTCACAAGCGGCGATGGACGAAGCGCGCGCAAGAATTTCCACATGGCTTTCGGCCGAAAGGACGCCAGACCTTGAGTTCGGGGCCATCTACAAGGCCAAGGTCGTAGAGGTCAAGGAAATCGGTGTCATGGTGACCTTGTACCCGGGCATGGCGCCCGCGCTTGTACATAATTCGCAGTTGGATCATAGAAAGGTATTCTTTATTTTGGATATATACTCTATTGCAAGCCCCAGGCCCCTCTAGCCTCTTCCTCCGCAACGCAATGGACCCGGCACCCGCACGGTGAATCCATGGAATGCTTAGTAATTCGTCCCCTCTCTGACAAACGCCCCAATATTAGGGGTGTTTGCTGTAATCCCCAAGCTTGGCAGGCGTCTTGAGGATCACAGTATAAAATGGCAGTTTTTCACCTAGAAATGTCCTCGCGTTTATATATTGTTCGCAATTGTCTAAAGTTACCATTTTAGTGCCTATTGTAATGTGTGTGGTACCACAGCATCATTTATCCCAAAAATAGGCACACCTTGATTGAATTATAACATTTCTTTTTAAGTTTTTTTTTTTATGCTTGATAGGTTAGCCTTTGACCACTATCTCACCTGATGTTAAGTGATGATGTGGTCGAAGATGTTGTACAGGCTAACCTAGAATAAAAAAGTGTAAAAAAAGAGAAAAGTTTTGGTATTGCATTATTTTTTTTTACTATAGCGGAATTTGAACCCATGTACCCTGGGGTTACGAACCAGATGCCTCAACCGCTCGGCTATCGATACTGGCTGGACAGGCGCGAATTATATGCACCAATTTTTATATTAACTGCCATAGGATACTTGACCATCAATCTACTGTAAATGTGATGTTCGGTTAGCATGATGTTTTTTATTAATCAGCATGTTTTGTTTAATCCAGCTCAAATGTAATTTCTCATTTACCAGATAATGCACCCATCAGCCCTAGGGCTCGACGTGGGCTCGGAGCTACAAGTTAAGTTCTTCGGACGTGACCCAGTCTCGGGACAACTCAGGCTGTCCAAGAAAGTGCTGACTTCCCCACCACCTGCGATAGTCAGAAAACTTGATAAGAGCTAGTTTAGAATAGTTCTATAGGGGGAGAGATGGTCAGTTTGGTGTGTAAGTTTTTGAGGATGGCATGGATTATGTGATATCAAAGTATCTAAAAATTTGTCATGAATTGGAGCTCTGGAGGAAAATATCAAATTTCTGTTCCAATAGTAATTTTTGGGTCAACTTTCTACTCAAAATGTAAAAATCTCAGGGTTCAAGTAATTCATTCCGTTTAAGGGCCAGACACCCGTAACATACAGACCGACCGATAGACAGACAGCGGATTTTCTTTATTAGGTCTCCGCTTTTCCCTTGGACTTTTGCACCAGGACACACTTGAGCATGATGTGTGAAAAAAGTTCTCGTCTTGTCATTGAAGATATAAATGCAAAAAAAAATAGATATTTGTATTTCTTTTACATGTTTTTCTGTTTAAAAACATTGTTTTATGTCTAGTACATAATATATTGCCTAGATATTGTATTTAAATTGCTGTTGCTGATTACGTGTCTATTTTTTTAATTTGCGTTGTGATAGCGCCTAATGTCACACTTAGGTTATTCTACGAATAAATTAATTATTATTCGTAGATGGCATTCCTTTGAGATCAAATTAAATTATTAAGAAATTTTAATTAAAAAAAAGGCGATTGTTAAGACGATTTTGACTGCCAAATTGTAAATAGTTATTGTATGTAATAAATTTATTGTTAAATATATTTCGGTTTATAGTCTTGATTTTACTAGATAGCTTACAGAGTATTGGAAAGGTAATTTGCATTAAGGTAAGAAGTAAGATAATTGTATCTTATTGTACGTAAACGAAAGTCATGGCTCAGTTCATACTCGTAAAAATCAAAGCACTTATGTCGATAACTATACATACCCTGCCTATATTAAAGAAAGTGTATTCACGCATTTTTCTTAGTTTCATCATATTAAAAACACTAACTGTTCAAACTCAATTAAATTTTGGATGAGTCCTTATTTTTTTTTATAGCCGATAAGCTAACCTTTGCCCACTATCTCACCGGATGGTAAGTGATGATGTGGTTGAAGATGTTGATCTTCAGGCTAGCCAATAATTACTGGCTCTCAAGGACAGCTGCCGGAACACACCGTTAGGTGCTTGGCGACAGATTTTCTACTTGAGGGCTAAGCTAGCCAGGCGGGCATGCGCAAAATGCCCTAACACCATGCAAATTCTTATTTATTCTTCTGGTTTTCCAGTTTTCTGTTTTGTTAGATATATAAACAAAATTATTTTGTTGAATATTTTTTTAAATACATTAATTTTATAGAAAACTGGCAAAGTAGAAGCATACATATATATGTAGCTCAAGGAACTGCATGCAAATGTTCATTGTGTTTGAACGTTTATTATTTATTATATGACGAAACAACGTTTGTATGGAAAGCGCTTTGAATACACATCCTATAAATTCTTCTAAAATTATGTGTAGCCACTTATGATTTTGATAAAGCAAACTTCCGCACTTCAAAATTGTTTAAAAAGTAGAAATGTGGCCTTACTGAGAAGTAATAATGCACAAAATCGAAAAGTTGACAAAAATATTAAGGCTTATACAGTCGCCAATGGCCTTGAGCATCTGGGCCTAATCAAGCTTACTTTACCAGCGCATCGCCGCAGGTAATCAACAAACGTTCGGCGCTCGCTGCACAAATATAACGGTCAAAGAATATGCAGATGCGCGATACGCTCCGGTAACATGAGACTTTATATGCCTACCGTACGATTCTAGTGAGTATCCGAAGTTGCAACTGCGACTGAGATCAGTACGAAAATTCATACCTACCTAGGTATTTCTGGACGTCTTTATTCCTGGAATTAATTTTTCGACGACGTCATCCAAGTGAATAAAGTTACGCCGATTTGGCTGAAATTCAAAATCAAGGTTGTTCTGGAAGTTATTATTCAGAATTTGGAATTATTTTTCGATGGCGTCTGCCAAGTGAATAAAGTTACTCCGATTTGGCTGAAAATCGATATCTAGGTTTTTTTGGACGTCTGCATTACAAATTTGGAATTCATTTTTCGACAACATCTGCCAAGTGATGAAAGCTACTTCGATTTGGCTGAAAATCGATATCTAGGTATTTCTGGACGTCCTTATTTTGATTTTGGAATTTATTTCGCGACGTCGTCTGCCAAGTGAAGAAAGTTAGTCCGATTTGGCTGAAAATCAAAATCTAGGTTGTTCTAGACGTCCTTATTCCAAATTTAGAATTTATTCTTCGATGTGGTCTGCCAAGTGAAGAAAGTTACTCCGATTTGGCTGAAATTCAAAATCTAGGTTGTTCTGGAGGTCCTTATTCCAAATTTGGAATGAATATTTCGATGACGCCTGCTAAGTGAAGAAAGTTACTCCGATTTAGCTAAAATTCAAAATCTAGGTTGTTCTGGAGGTCCTTTTTGCGAATTTGGAATTTATTTTACGATGACGTCTGCCAAGTGAAAAACGTTACTTCGATTTGGCTGAAAATCGATATCTAGGTTGTTCTACACGTCTTTATTCCGAATTTGGATTTAATTTTTCGAAAACGTCTGCCAAGTGAAATATGTTACTCCGATTTGGCTGAAAAATTGTTTCTGGAGGTCATTATTCTACATTTGGATTTAATTTTTCAACGACGTTTGCCAAGTAAAGATAGATGACGTATCTTTAAAAGGCTATGATATATCGGACAAGAGTAAGAAAATTATGATAATCAATCGTTTATGCAAATCTCCTTATAAATGAGGTGATCTTCAAAAATAGTAGATTGTTATACAAGGGTTGAAAGGAATCAATCCCCTTACGAGGTATTTAGACATGAGAAGGAAGCATTTACTATGAGATTTTCCCGCCTTTAGGTGGGAAGCAGAGTCTTCCACCCGCTACTCGCATCAAACAAACACTACTTTCCGAGTACGAGATATGAGAATGATAATTTCTTGTAGGTCTAGGCAATAATAATATGGGCAATTTATCTAAAGCTATATTGTAAAGATTGGTTCCATCGTGAAAAGATAACCGCGAAACTTTCTCATTTATTAGGAGATTTGAATAATTAATTGATAAGTAATCATAATTTTCCTACTCTTATCCTACTGCAGCGTTAGGGAGCTGCTAAGCACCCCACGGCCAGCAGGTAGGTAGGTAAACTCAGGGAATAGGTTTGAAAAGTTTATTAGGCCTTATCAGGTTGCACAGCCGCACAGTTCTACTGAAGTTACATAGACCGAAGGGAGTCACTAGCCTGATAGTACTCGTGATCCAGGTCCCAGATGTGGCGGTCTTGGCGTCGGCTGATAGTTCTGGATCTCGGTAGCGAGTGCCAAACAACCGTCCTCCGGTTAAATCAGTGAAATGGAATCCTGGAAGGAAGACACCGGCTTAGTGGCTGATGTTCCTCAGCCAACTGTTGCCAAGCCCCGCCGACACGATCGTGGTACTATTACCAGTGACTCACATTTTAAAACTCAGACTAGCGCGGTAGTGCAGCACAGCCGTTTACGTTACATAGGTTTTAGTCAGCACTATGAAATAACAATAATAAATAAGGAACTCACCCTAGAGGGATTAATGCACTTCACAACAAGTAAATAACAATTAAGATTGATACTACGTATTTTATTTTTATTTAGCGCAGGACGAGTGTTCCTTGCCAATTGCATAGACGAAAACGCTAAGATATATCGTGTTTAAAACGCTAAGATATGTCTGTGGGTTCCGCACGAAATTATTTTTAATAATTAGCAATATTAACGTAAGTATATACTTTTAAGTGGTATGTAAGTTAGTTAAAGAATTTAATTACTATATTTTTACTTTATGATTAACATCTAATGTTTCATATGACGAATAATACTATTATTTAAGTCAGGGCGTTAGGCACAACGTTACAGTACATATTATCATACCGTTTTCGAGATGCGTCATCATCTTCACTTGGCGACGTCATTGATAAATAAACTCCATATATAAAATTGTAGAATAATGACCTCCAGAACAATCTAGATATCAATTTTTAGCCAAATTGGAGTAACATTTTCACTTCGCAGACGTCTTCAAAAATAAATTCTGAATTCGGAATAAGGACGTCTAGAACAACCTTACTTGGCAGACGTCATCGAAAAATTAATTCCAAATTTGGAAAAAAGGCGTCCAGGAAAACCAAGAAAGTATCGATTTGTAGCCAAATCAAAGTAACTTTTTTCACTGGGCAGACGTCATCGTAAATCAAATTCCAAATTTGTAATAATAACGTCTAAAACAACCTAGATAACCATTTTTAGTCAATTCTGAGTATTTTTCTTCACTTGGCAGACGATATAGAAAAAAATATTCCAAATTCGGAATAACGACGCACAATTCAACCTAGGTAACGATTTTCAGCCAAATCGGAGGAACTTTTTTCACTTGGCAGACGTTGTCGGAATATAAATTCCAAATTTGAAATACGGACGTCCAGAAAACCCTAGATATCGATTTTCAGTAAAATCAGAGTAACTTTCTTCCTTTGGCAGACTTCATCGAAAAATAAATTCCAAATTAGGAATAAAAACGTCAAAACTACCTAGAATTTGAATGTGAGCCAAATCGGAGTTCTTTCCTCACCTGGCAGTATCGAAAAATGTATGCCAAATTTTGAACAAAAACGTCCAGAAAAACCTAGATATCGATTTTCAGCCAAATAGGAGTAAGTTTTTTTACTTGGCAGACGTCATCCAAAAATAAATTCTAAAACAAAACTTCTATCATAACGTCGCGCGTTCCTAACGCCCAATACAGAGTATTGCCTCCCTCTATACATCTAATCGATCAGTTTAATAGCGCCTAAACTAATCACCAATCCGTGCGCATTATCTAAAATTAACTAGATTTGAGCAATTTGTAAGGGCCCGTTTCAGAATGTCCTAATAAAGTTTGGGGTTGCTATGCAACACATAAAATAACTGAATGATAAAAATGACAGTTAACACATGCAGCGCGTTTCAAGCTTTAACCAATGAACGTAGAGATAGTGTTTTGTTTAATAAATATGTTCTGGGTAGTATAACCGGAACATTTTTAAACAGGCCCTAAATCACACAAAAGGTTACCCACCAAAAAAAAGAACTTTATAGTAATAAAACACTCATTTTTTTCATTTGTATATTGAAAGAAATAATCTGTACAATCTATGAAATATATTGGTATCACAAAAGGACGTTTTATCGAAGGCACTACATCGCACACTGGACCCAATACACAGAAATTACTAAATTAACCTAAACACACCAACAAAAAAACGCTATACATTATGTGTAATTAAATAGAACGCTAGTGTGCTCAGATCTCTTAAGTTTCAACAAAAGAAAGTTAGGTGATTTTGATTTTTATTACAAAATACATTTTGCTGTGTTCAATAACTTACATGGTCAATCAAAATTATGCCTCACTTTCTTAAGATTGAACTTATACATCTAGTAACTTCTGTATATGATTGGCAACAAAGGTCCAGCCTTAATTACCTTAAATCTACTAACAAAGTGATTGTCAAAAAATAAAGGAATCGATAACAAGTACATACACTTAAACATTACACGATTAAATAAGTAAAAATATCAATACAAAAAAAAAACGTAATAATCAACATGTCAAGTTTCACATTAATTCTTTTAATACTTGCAGTCTTTGATTTCGTTGTGACTACAGCATTAACAATTATATAATTATTACTACATTTACAACTATTTACAGTAAATATTCGATGAAAAAATATAAATTATATCGTTTAGGAACGCAGAGCTCAACTAAAAATTAAACCTAACACCGTGCTAAGAAGAAATAGGTGGCAAAGGATTTCATTTCTATTTCATAAATAAATTATATTTTAAACGCGAATTGGTCAAAATGACTCATCTTTACAATTACAATATAGTTTGTTTTTTCAACCAATCCGCATTCAAGACACTGGGTGTATGATCCAATATTTAGTAGTTAGGTAAACATTATTATTTTTCATTAATTTACACACAGAATATGAGATCAGACTGACTAAATGACCTTTGCCACCGTGCATAAGACGCGTGCGCACTTTACACTACACAATAAACATAAAAGCTACACAAAACGTGATCAATAAAAATAATACACAAAAATAATTGCCGTCTTCAATATTATGCATCGAAGTTATTTTAACGTTACATGGTAATTAAATGGCATTTTTGGACTGCAGCGTTCAGCTACGCTTTTGTATAAAATAACTTGCGTATTTTCGATTTAGGAAAATCGACAGACTCAAGTGACATCTCTTTGTAAATAAAGTCACTTTTCGTCTGATGAACGCTTACAAATCATTGATTAGTCCATTGAAATGGGCATACAATTTCATATAGAGAGGCCGTTAATTTAAATTTATGTTAATACAAACTTAATCGATGGCAAGATGTAATCGAATTACCCTTGTTTTATTAGTATTTTAGGACATTTACGCTTCACCATTATGCAAAGTTTAAATAACTTAATTACAAAAATGGCTGCACATAATATCCTTAGCCTCACATTGCCATAAATTATCATTAATAAACTTGGTCGTTGTATTGTCGAAATGCAATAATGAACTGAGTATTCACAGTTTTCGAGTTTAGTTTTCATTAATTGTTAGTAAATATTAGTTTATAATTTAACCTCAGATGACGTCGAAAAAAACTTATCACTTCAAGTATTTTCGCAAGAAATTGTATTAAAAACTTTTCATAATCAAGGCACTATGTTTCAAGAAAGGCCGTATATATTTCGATTCATAAACTTTATCATTTCAACAAAATAGCGAATAAAGTTGGCTTAAATCACCCAAGAGTCATAGTCTCTTAGAGAAAACTTTATATAACTCTTACAAAACACTATTAAAATCAGTCACAATTCAATCCCTGAAATCCGTTTCATATATTTTTCACTACAAACTAAACTCTCTATTCTGTCGAAATGAGGAACATATATTTTTTTAGATACAAAGAAACTGCTAAAGTGATAGACTGATCTTACAAAGATCTATTACCTAAATCAACTCACAGACTGGGTAGATGTAAAACTTATTTACTCATAAAACGTTGAAACAAAATGGCCGTCGAAAATGTGTCTTCTTATAAAGCAAGAAGGCTACAAATGACTCATTGTATCCTGTATGAAAAATCGCACAAAATTACAAAACCAGCTACAGTCTTAATCCGTCCTAGTTTTTTTTACCTACCTGTCATATGTATGCATCACGTTTACGAGCATTTCAAAAAGATTTTATGGATAGTTGACAATTCATCAGAAAAAAAATGGATGGTTCATAAATTTACGCCTGAAAAAATCAACAATATCAATATCTTCCCGCCTAGAAATGCAGGCCTGGGAAAGGGGTAGACTCCATTATAATCCTTTCAAGTTGAGTTGGCTACACCAGCCCATACCACCAAAACTGTCTTAAGAAATCTACATTAATAGTATCAGCAAATTATCCAGCCCAGTTCAGAAGTTTTCTTTCGAGACCATTAAATCAATAAAGACATTTTGAGTGCCTGATAATTTTAAGAAGCTGCTTGTCTCCGCCTTACTTTGGCACACTTACTGAACGACGAAAGATCAACATCCTAGGGACTTTTGGGTGAGGAACTCTTCCATAGAGCTGGTTGAGCTGGCTAAAACGCTACTAAATCAACAATTTGTTTAAATAAAGTACTTTGTAAGATCAGTCAATTTCCTCAATAGTTTGAGAAGCTACCCGTCTCCACCCCACTTACTGACTGAGCCCGAAGATCTTGAGAGCATTGAAGGCGGTGGCAAGCGCGACGTCTTCCGGACTTTGGTCGAGGAACCCAGCCACCAGCTCTACGATGGCGGGGAGGGCGCACGGCTCGTTGCGTTGGAACGTGCAGTAGCGGTTCACGAAGTTCATAGATCTGCAATACAATGAAAAACAACGTCAACATTTGCAATGAACTAAATATTACCCGTTATCCGGGCGGGGAGGGGGGACATTCTACCCCGTGGGGTGCCGGGCTAGAATGTCACCCCCATTGCTACCTGTGAGTAAGAAGTAAGAGGCGACTAAAGGTAAAATACCGGAAGGTGGGCAGCAACGCCTTCTGAAGAACTGATATTTTAACCTGCGATCCCCAGACGCCTGGATTGTGGGGATTATGGCAAATGCCCGCTTTTTGAGGAGGCTGTGTTCAGCAGTGGACAGTCCGGCTGATACAGTACAGTACCCGCTATCATTGACTATGGTAATAAAATCGGTATCCAAAAAGGTTAACGACACTGGCTGTAATGTATAATAAATACGAAAGTTGTTATTCTGTTCACGCTAACACCCAAATTGTTAACAAAAGAATTAAAGTTAAAACTTAACTTAAACGTTGTTAATACCTACCCAGAGTGACAATAATAATATGAAAAAAAATTCAAAGAGTTTCTATTGTGGGTGTGTTTATGTCAACATTTTTTTTATGCCTCATAGGTTAGCCTTTGACCACTTAACATATCACTTAACACAAATTTCCATGACAACTAATCATCTTAACTGAGTAAAAAATAACAGATTGTTCACCAAGAGAGCAAACAACCATTTTAAGGGTGAGAGTGTTTCTTTGAATCCAGAGCGGAACGAAGGATTCTACTCTAGAATCCTGAGTGCAGCGAGGTTGAAAAGCCTTATGTGACAACACCCCACTCATAAATAACACATGAATAAATAAAGGAACGGAATGAAAGCTGCGGCAACTTTGTCCGCTCAATGAGCTGGTTCAAACCGGTTCTATACCAGAGCGGGCGCCGCTGTGACTGCTGCAACCCCCGCGTCTTATCAGTGACTAGCCACGCACACAGCTGTGCGTGTAGTAGGGAAGCTCATCCTGTACCGTTCTTTACAAATACAAATAATTTATTCATAACTCCATAGTTACAAGTCGTGTAGTTATTATATAGATCAATATTCTTAATTTATATTGTTTTATAATAATAATATTATAAGTTAATGATATAATTTAAATATATAGGTACATTAGTAAACATTATTAAAGATTAATCAAATTTCAGGCATTTTATAAAATTCGTCTAGATCATAGAACAAATGGTCAAACAGCCATTTTCTTACTTTGGTTTTAAATATCATGGTGGAGGTTGCATCTCTGATAATTTGTGGCAATCTATTGTATACCACTGACCCCAATATAAATACGGATTTTCCTGATTTTTAAGATTGTGTGATGGCATCAAAAGACGGTCCCTATGTCTATTACTGCGCAAGTTGACAAACTGGTTCACACCCTTGCGCTGGAATCTGTCAATATTGGCGTATGTAAATACCGCTACATTATAAATAAGCTCGCACGGCAGCGGGATTCATGCTGTTCATGCTCAAAAAGCGTATTTTTCACCATGATTCCAATACGATGAGCAACGCCCGTTAAATATAGTTCCACCGTCAAGAAATGAAAGATATAAAGAAATATAATAATTAATTAATAATAATTAATAAAACAAGAGTTCAGTCAGTGCAAGACAGCACAAAAAGAACTTCAAATATATTACAAATTTCTTAAAAAAGTATTTGGATTAATTTCAGTTAAGTAAATATAACACGAGTCCAAGCCGCAATATTAATATATATCTAATAATATTACTATTATAATATAATATATATAAACAATGATGAAATATGTATAGACAATAATCATGGATCAAAACTCGAGTTCTGTACAATATGTTCGAAGCACATATAATATTTTATATTGTGTCAACACAAGTACAGTGTAATGACAAACAGACATCTGAATCGCAACATTCCATTCGAATCAGTCAACGGTCCAAAATAAGATGAGTGTGTCAGAATTGAGTTTTATCTTGAGACATGCGATACGACATCTACGGCGCGATTCAATATTCCAAAGTTATTTAGGACATGTATCTGTCACTTTAATGTTTGGATCTAATAATGCTCTACATTTAATCGCGCTAACCAAACCTAGCTAAGGTTTGGTAACTATTTTACATGATCATGGTATTCGCAAGTATAAAACAATATTCTCGTATTATCTCGCAAAAAGGAATTGAATAAGTATAAGTACCCACATTTCAATAATTTACCACAAAACCGTCAAAAAATATTAAAACTTACGTTTATCCGCAACAAATGTAACTGATTTAATAAGTATTGTAACAATATAATAGATATCATAAAAAAACTTCTTATAATGTCCTAATATTACGTGTAACAAACCCAAAAAAAAAAGAAATATTGGCTTAGAAGTCAGCTTGTTGAAGTCAGTGACTATGTTCTTTCAAAACATTAACCTCACACAATCATGGTCAGACTTCCAAAAGTTATTTCACACTTTTCGGTGTTGAAAGTCGGTTCCTTTATTTTTTTAAATATTTTATCACCTAGAAGAAATGTTCTAATCGGTCAAGTTTCACATTTATTATCTACATAAATAATTATTCACTATAAAACCCAATATGACCCTTAAAAACGGTTTAAAAATAACTTTGGTAGTGATTTTGGCTCTATATGACAGATAAAAGTAAGTTGACTCACCGTTCAGTCAAAGAGTCCTTGACATGCAACGGCAGCTTGGAAGCCCTCATGTTGGGGTACATGAACGGAGAGTCCGTCTCCACCAACAGTTTTTCCAAGGGAAGCATGCGCTCTGACAGCAGCCGCCTGATACCCCCGTCTGATTTGTCCTGGGAAATTAAAATAGATTGTTCAATTAATAAACAAAAGTCCGTACTTATACAAAATCTGTACCGCCAAGCAGAATGTTCGCATTACTGTGTTCGGGTTTATAAGGTTATGGGTGCCGGTGAAATTACAGAAACGAAATAAATAAAGCAAAGCCTTATTTATAAAAAAACTTCTTAAAAACTGAATAAAGCAAAGCTTTATTTATTTCGTTTCTGTAGTTCTGTCTAATAAAAAAATAATAAGCAGTATGTTTCATATATAAGATAAAAAATATATATTTTTTAAGTATGTTACTTGTGGAATTTTCAATAAATTGTATTTCTTTCGTCTATACATACTTCATCCAGATATTTTTGATGCCGTGAGGGTTGCGTGTTCAATTGCAAAACGGAATGGAATGTCAAAATGGCCACCATCATCAATATTTGTCAACTTTAGATATTTTTTATTATATTGTCTTAGGTTTTCGCGATTACTACACATAGTAATTAAACAACTTTAAACGATTCAAATCGCGTATATTTTTATCATTATTTTTGTCCCGACTTTTCAATCACTTCACAATGTTTAAAAATAATGATAAATATACGCGATTTCCACCGTTTAAAGTTGTTTAATCATTTTTTTTTATAATTTAGTTTTTGCAGTGACCAAAATAAATTAAAAAACACTGTATGTGGCTTTGCGAAATCCTAACAGAGCGAGGAGCTAGTCGGACTTTCTTTTTACTGTCTCCTACTCTATGAAAGATGCTTTATCTTTTAACACAATAAGGTTGGTAGTTACCTTGCATATATAGCCAGTGATGCCCAAATAGAATCCCTTCTCGATATACTTCATCCCCTGGTCCACGGAGCCCGTGAACGAATGGATGACGACGGGGGGCAGCCGGCTGCCGAACTCATCCAGGATCTTGATCAGGTCCTCTTGCGCCTCCTTCTCATGGACGAACAGGGGCTTCCGGAGTTCGCATGCCATTTCAACCTGGAAGAAAATAATCCGACATTAAAAAAACAACTCGCTTTTCTTTATGCTTGATAGGTTAGCCTTTGACCACTATCTCACCTAATGGTAAGTGATGATGTGGTCGAAGATGTTGTTCAGGCTAACCTAGAATTACTGGCTCTCAAGGACAGCTGCCGGAACACACCGTTAGGTGATTGACAACAGATTTTCTACTTGAGGATGGTAGCTAGCCAGGCGGGCATTCGCTTACAACCATGCTATAACGACTGCCATCCTAAGACAAATACCGGGACCGACGGCTTAACGTGCCCTCCGAAGCAAGTGCTCGCTCATTAGTAAATGCGACTAGCGGTCGCTTATCCAAATAATGGCATAAAATTTGTAGGAGTTCAGTTCATTGACGCTGTCAAATGACATTTTGTCACTATCGGACTACGTATGATTAAAATAGAGGCAGCGATGGTGAAAACGCGATCAGTTTAGGTAAAATCCGAAAGTAAGCTTAATAACACAAAACTAGTAAAGTAAACAGAAAATATAACTACTTTTGTCCTTCTTGTTAGGTTTTGCTACTTTATTAATATATTACAGGCACATGAGAATTAATAACTGTCTCAAGGTGACGGGCGCAGTGCAATTCCTGACTTTTTACTTAATGTATCTGTTATAGGCAGTGGTAAGTCCGCTTAACATCAGGCGGGTCTCGACCTTGCTCCGTCACAATAAGATAATACACATTCATACGTAAATAATTCAGATATTTTCGTTACAATTGTAATTTAGAGTCAACTTTGCTATTTTATTCTATAGAGAACATTTTAAGGAAACGTTTTTCGGACTTTTCTTGGCCTTAGATAATGTGATCAAGATTAAAATATAATTATTTTACTACTACAAACTAAATACATTTTGATAAAAACCTATTTATGTAAAGTTAGTTAGCAATTGTCAGCGTCTTAATGTGATAAGACAGACAATACGCTTTTAAGGTAAAACTGCACAAAATCACAACGAGGAAAAATTACATACATGTGCGGGATTCGAATCCAAGCCATCCACTCCTATAGTTGGGGTATGCTATAACCACTAGACAACATGACATGACATATTATGAGTAATTTATCATTTCGTTCCTACCAGGGGATTTTTTCTTCTAGGTCATGTCATGTTGGGTAGAGGTTGAAGCATACCGCGGCTATAGGGGTGGATGGCGCGGGTTCGAATCCCATACATGACTATAATTTTTCCACTCCGTAATCTGTAATACGCGGAATACGAGTCATTGCAATTTAATTTTATTAAAAATAAAATAAAAACCTTTTGCTTTTGTAGCTACATTTTTTTTTATATTGTTCTTCACATCGAGACGCTGGAGCATTTTGTGAATGTTACCACACTGGAATAATTTTAAGTTAATAACAGGCATGTCTGATAAAGATTGCACATTTTTTTCTAAACTCAGTAGGTAGCTATTCTATTTCCAAATTTGTCGAGTACAAAATTTTTCACCTCGAACGGGTATCGAACCCACATCCCCCGGTTTTACGGACCGGGTGCTTTAAACACTGGGGCATCGAGGTTCGGTCGACTAAGTCAAGCATTTTTTGCTCTAATTGTATTACTTTAACCGTCATAGGTGCGCTGCCATCAGCCAGACTACTAGACTTCTTTTGATCGATAGAAGTGCTTTTTCAAACACTTAACCCTGGGTAAGGCACCCGCTGCGTAAAGCCAGGGGACGTGGGTTCGATTCCCACTCGAGGTGAGAAATTTTGTACTCTAAATATTGTAAATGTGATTTTAGTTTAGATAATATATTATGATAATATGATAACAAGCACGCGAAAGTG
Source organism: Plagodis dolabraria (assembly GCA_963854805.1). NCBI lineage: Eukaryota > Metazoa > Arthropoda > Insecta > Lepidoptera > Geometridae > Plagodis > Plagodis dolabraria. The sequence goes on from OY978459.1 coordinate 25,844,621, forward strand.
TTTGTTATCATATTGAAAAAAATCAGTACATATTTGAAAAAATATCTTATTTCTATGTGTAGAAATTCTCTATATTCACTTCTATTGTCTACTCTATATTTCAATTCGAGAGACGCTATTCGCATTATACGTGGAAAAGTGAACGTCCACGTAATCTTTACTGAACTCACAATTTTCTTTTGTAAGTTTTATTTGTTCTAGTTTTGCACGGCAGAAAACGTGTACGAGCTAATTAAAATATTTTTCCAGTAAATAAATAATGTGTTCGAAATAAATCAAACAAAGTTGAGAACAGTTAATTATTTTGTGATTAATTGAAAATTATCAAAGTAACACAAACTTCTGCCCGCCGCTTCGCTGCAGATATAGATTTTATTACGGTCACCAGCATCAGCGATGATTATTGAATTCAGGATTAAAAGGTACCCATGTGCTAGACCAAGAGTCTAAATTTGGCCAGCCACAATCAGGTACACTGTCCAATTGACTTGATGAAATTAGCGTGATTCATTAGAATAAAAAAAATATGAATCAAAATTTTATTTTACCACTTTGTCGGCGTGATTGATTTACATATCCATACGAAATTACAGCTTCCTAGTACTAACGGTCTCTTATCAAAACCTCGGACAGACGGACATGACGAAACTATATGGGTTCCTTGTCAGGACTACGGAACTCTAAAAAAACTATGATGAGAGTCGAGTAGATACTCGTATTTAATATGCTGTTCGAAAAAACTGCGCGAAATCATTTTAGATTAGAGGAGTCGCTAGATCATTAAGAGATTTCTATTTTTGCAAGACAATGCGCCATCAGTTCACATGGCGCTCATTGGCAAAGCAGGTATTGCTAGAAACCAGCTTCATTAAAGTCAACCGTCCCTGCTACAGTCCACATGAGCCTCCCAGCAAGTAATTCCTATTTTAATATTTAAAGAAAGACCATTGGGGATAAAGATTCGAGGACGACGAATTAATTATGACAGCCGTAGAGGAGCTAGAAATATGCCCTAAAAATGGCAAAGGCGCAACAAATTTTTAGCGGGTTACATGCCCTTTACTAAAGATGTGAAAAGTGCTTGAAATAGAAGGAATCTATATGTTGAAAATCATCTTTTCACTTCTCATGCTAGCGTTAAAACTAAAGAAGCCGAAGTTCTTGTTTATGCCCGTGTAAGCGGAATTAAAAAGCATTGTATGCTCTAGTGCATAATGTGATTTTTTTGCACACAAGTGCTTAAATTTTTAAAAAGTATCAGTTTGTAATATTTATGTTGCATGTAGGAAGTTTGACTGGGCCTATTAATACCCATAGATCAAGGTATTCTTAAAAACACAGATATATTACAAAAATAAAATTATCTGTATTTAAATAAAATTTAAATACAGAGCATATTCCCTCCTTCAAGGCCGGCAACGCATCCTCGTGACCTCTGGTGTTGCGGATGTTTGTGGGCGACGGTGATCACTTACCATCAGGTGAGGCGCCTGCTCGTTTGCCCTATCCCATAAAAAAGATATACATTTTGCCGAAATAATTTCACTAAAATAGAACAGTGATCTGTTTGAATTTTAATTAGAGATAATTCTTTTTTCACTCATGCATAGAACCCATTATATCCTCGACTTAATTATCAACACTCGCCTTTGGCTCGGGCTGGTAAATGTTTTGACTATAATATAATTTAAGTGCAAATTTTATGCACTATACAAGTGCATAAAATATGCTTTAAAGTTGTATGTAATCTACTATTTTTTTACGTATGTTTTATCTTATCCTGTAACCCAGGCTCAGCTCCAGTATTCCGTAGTTATTATTTTATGTACTCATGTGGATAAGATGTTAGGAGAATCCCGCAATGACATAGAGGACAGGCTATTTCTAAATACGTATAAATTTCCAGTTGATTCATAAAATATTGTCTCGAGAGCTTCTGGGTAATGTCGGACGACGCAGTGTATCTTTGACCGTTTGGAGTACCGCCAAGTCTGCTGTGTACCTACTTTAACTGAGCAGTTTAAATGTACATTACTCTGCTTAATACGACTCATAAAAGGAAAAGTTCTTCATAACGCATGGTGGTAGGGCATTTTGCGAATGCCCGCCTGGCTAGCTACCACCCTCAAGTAGAAAATCAGTCGCCAAGCATTAGGTGTGATCGGTGTGTTCTGGCAGCTGTCTTTGAGAGCCAGTAATACTAGGTTAGCCTGAACGACATCTTCGACCACATCATCACTTACTATCAGGTGAGATAGTGGTCAAAGACTAGCCTATCAGGCATAAAATATACATTATTAGACATTATTCCTAGTAATATGAAAAGGATAAAAAATGGTTATTGTGGGTTATTCCTAAGAGATAGACATGTACCATCATGGACTTTTTCGTAGGCTTTTTTCAAGTTGTACAATACTGTACTTAGTACATTATTTTGATCTATCTCGTTGGATACAGCCAGCGTTTGCAATGTAAGCGCAAAAAATGTGTTTATTTACGACATAACATTAGAAACCTCTAAAATTATCAGTGTTTCTCTATTATGTTATGCGTGTACTATACATATCAACCTTCCTCTTGAATCACTCTATGTATTAAATAAAATATAAAAACCGCATCAAAATCCAAAGCGTAGTTTTAAAGATCTAAGCATGTATCTTTAAACAGACAGCGGGAAGTGACTTTGTTTAATACTATGTAGTGACTATGCAAAGACAATTATTTTCTCAAATTTACTTAAAATTCGTTAAGAGCGCTTAACGTTGCTGTAACACTGCAGCGTATGCTGATATAAATCCTATTTCAACATTGGTTTCTTCTATTTTCGTACTGACCGGCAACGAGTTGCTAATTTGGGGATTATAAGGCGCTGAGAAGTGCTAAATAGCTTTACTTGAACAGATTTTTCGCAAAATGTATTTAGTATGCATCAGTAAGAAAAATATATATTAACCTTGACCTTATACTCGAGAAAAGACCGAAACACGTTTCTTGATAGAATAAAATTGCAAAGTTAACTCTAAATTACGCTTCTAACGTAACTATTTTAATTATTTACATTTGAAGTAAAACCTTATCAGGAGACAAGAAAAGTTACATTTTCGATTAACCTTACTAGTTTTGTGTTATATTAAGCTTTCTTTCGGATTTAATCTAAACTGATCGCGATTTCACCATCGCTGCCTCTCTTTCACTCCGACGCAGTCTGATAGTGACAAAAATTCACCATTTGACAGAGTCTTAAGTCTAATTCAAACATTTTGTGTTTGTTTATTACAAGACATCTAATAATTTTATGAGTAACGAACATTTTTATTTTTTATTTGTAATTTTTTATGTTATATAATTTACCTGACGTCTTCTATTTAAGTAAAATTGACATCATTATTGTATAATAATAATAATAATATTTATTGTTCAGATAACATGATCCATTTTGTTAGTAGTTATAAGCTTATGTCAATATGTTAT